>CM029655.1:30421937-33139358 GCA_017311315.1 Dendrocalamus latiflorus | reverse complement strand
CGGCAGCTTGGACATGACACTCTTCTTCCGGTAGAGCAGTGCAATGAGCACGAGCACAGCCATTGTTACCAGCAGAGTGAGGGCGGGTGCAGGTGCCATGTTGGCTGTTTGGTGTGGTGTCATTTTGGTTTCCTGGTTAACGTTGGGGAAAGACGTGGCGATAATTTGTAGGATTGCAGCATCTTGGCTAATTCTTTGGCATATTTATAGCCGAGTTCTCCACGTGTTTTCAAGAAAAGACAGAAATATGTGTACTACAAAGCACACCCGTTGTGATCAATACATGCTTTCCACGAGTTTTTCATCATTAATTTGGGGTGCCTACGACATTTATGACGAGTTTTCATATTGCGTCTACATGGTGTTGATGATGTGTGCCTTCAGTGTTGGTTCTTGCTCTGAGCTAATGAGTGTGTTGTTTGTCTTGCACCACATTTTATATACGATCCTTGTGTTCCCAAACACTTGTCAAAACTGAAAAATTGGGTGGTGATCGGTTCGGCTGAAAAGCTCATGGCTTATGGCTGAAAACACTGTAGCTGGCTGAAAAAACATTGTAGCTGACAGAGACTTATTTAGCATAATTAAATTTAAAAAAATTTAAAAATATAAAAAATATGTTAGCCCATTACGTATAATACAAACAAATACGGGGAAAAAAAGAACCGGCAAAAAAGCTCAACAAAAAGCCAAAAGTTCAGAAAAAGACGAAACTTATGAATAGTGAAAAATAAGCCAGAAGCTGAAGCCGAGTTGATCAGGGCGATGTCGAATTTTGTAATACTGGATTAACAATATTTTCTATCCATGCATCTAAAGTGATCACATAAAAATGACATGGCTGGTAAAAACGATACTATGATAATATTGTCCTTTACAACTTCTTACATTCTATTGCTATAAAAAATAATGTCAACTTTTTGCAGTTAATAGTATATTTATATATCGGTGGAGAGTGTGAAATGTCCATAGCATCAAATATTTAAGAATAAAGAGAATAGCTATATGCATGTGAGTAACATTGCATAAGGAAATAAGAGACTAAATACTTGGGCCACCGGTGAACGACCATGAGATTAAAAAAGAAAAGAAGGCCAGCGATCATCTAAGTTTAGGATGTATGCTTTGGTTTTAGTTATTTATAGTTTGTGCTTGTTAGAGTATATTGATATGCCTCTATATTTTATGACCACGGCTAGACAACCTCCTCCCAAGATCCAACTGGCCCCCTCTTCATTATCTTCGACCACGACTGTTCGACCATGGCCATTTGACAACGATCAATTCAACCATGGCCGATATGACCATGGTTGTTCGACCTTGACTGTTCAACATGGTCGTTCGACCATCGACGGACGACCATAGTGGCTCTGACTGGTTCCCTCGAATGACCTCTCTCTACTCCTTTCCCTCATCTTCCCAATTGACCATGGTCGGTCGATGTCGACGACCTCTTCATCGACCTCAACCACATCCTCCTCTGCACCAACTTCACTACCCCGACCACAGCGACGACCTCGACACCAAGTACCTTGACATGGCTCCCTCCTCCACGGCTACAGCGATAGTCACCATGCTCTCAGCTACCTCGGCAACAAAGAGCTATCATTAACATGAGCAAGCTCATTGGTTCCCTCTATAGTCACTGCATCCGCAACGCCACAGCAGTCCCCGATGCTCTTGCTGCGATTGCGAGGGGATGTCAGTCCAACGGTTCTCCACCTTCGTCTTCCTTTCCAATCTGACAATCTACGACACTCTTGCTGTCCATGACAATTTCGTGTCCAGTCTGACCGTCCACTCCTACTCCTACTGTCCACGAAGCTACCGCTACAACTGCGGGGGATGTTAGAGTATATTGGCATATCTCTAGTTTTGGTAGTTTAGGATTTGTAATTCTGTAATACATGCCTTATCTCTATGAGAGACTTCTTTTCCTCCAAGCCTTGTATTCTATATAAATCGTCTTCGAGGTTCAATACAATCATCCATCCATTACAGTATATCCATCTTCCTACGGTGTTGAATGATACTGCTGAGTGTGCTTGTTGGTTAGGAATTCAAAAGATTGTTGCCGCCACAAAATCACTTGTACACGTGGATTAAAGAAAAGTCAACATTGTTTTGTGTTAAAGAGAAAATATAACATCCTCGCAAGAAAGAAAAGGCAAACAACCGAAAAAAATCTCCTCACAAATTCTGTTGCAGCGACCGGCCGTTAAGCATCCGCCACAGCAGTCTCTTCTGGCCCTCGTTAGTTAGAAATGTCAAATATGGACGTGATAGAGACTAGCTAGCTAGGCTCCGCTCGTTTCGGCTTCAGTTTCTGGCTTTCGGCTTATTTTTCATTATTCATAAATTTCATCTTTTTCTGAACTTTTGGTTTTTTGTTGAGCTTTTTTGCCGGTTCTTTTTTTCCCGTATTTGTTTGTATTATACGTAATGGGCTAACATATTTTTTTATATTTTTTAATTTTTTAAATTTAATTATGCTAAATAAGCATGTGTTAGCTACAGTGCTTTTCAGCCATAAGCCACCCAAAAAAGCCCAAATAAGGCAATTACAGAAGTACCACTTTTATTCCTAAAAAAAGAAGTTACCGCATATAAAGATAAGTAAATAGGTAAAGGGTATAATGACTATATAGGATATGTGTACTAACAATTTTCAACCAGTGAATAATGTGTACTGTATTCATCGAATTAGACGATTAAAATTACAATCTACCGCACTATAATTACCAAATAATCATACACACTGTTCGGGCAAAAAAAACTTTTGTGGATGTTTTGGCCTGTCCAACGGCTGTCACATGTTCCTTAGATAACGTGGTACTAGACAGAGTAGCACGCTACGCTGCATTGGAAGGAATAACCTAGATGATAGAGAGGACATGAAGATACTGATAGGCTAGTAAATCAAGAGTAGCAATCGTTACACTGAGAGTGTAGTATGCTCTTTAGTTGCTAGAGCAGAGTAGAAATCTAGGATAGAGAAATCACCTTAGGCTACATTTGATTCTTCATTTTCGTCGCTCAACAGCAGCCAATTAAAGAATATCGCACATTACTATAAAAAAGGTCACACAAGAGGTTCTAAACCATCATCATAGACAGTTTTCTAAACCATCTGATTTTATATGTGTGTGATAATAAGCAGTTATCACAAATGATTTGTGAGCCGTTTGTAATAAGTCACAACACAACCGGTTTGTATAAAAAACCAACTGTGAAAGTTTACTATCACAAACGGTGCATAAATAACCATCTGTGACAGCCTACTATCACAGACATTTTTTTATCAAAAATTGTCTGTGATATGTGGCCATCATAGACGATTCTATTTTTTGTTATATTTTTTTTTGCCAGGTAATTATTTATTTATTTTGATCTGCCAAGTTCGGCCTGTGGTTGATATCTAATTTATTTTTTGATTAGTGGGAAACTAGAGGCATCCATAAAGAGGAATGATTTGTTGTTTGATTAGTTCTGCTAAGCTCTATGCATTTTCTATCTCCAGTAGCACACCCATCTAGTTGCAGTCGAAGCGTCATGGTCGATGTGCCATGGTCGAAGCATCATTGTCGAAGCCATGGTCAAAGTGTCGTGGTCGAAGCTTCATGGTTGAAGCGCCGTGGTCGAAGTGCCGTGGTGAAAGCACCATGGCCGAAGCTGCGTCATGGTCGAAGTTACATGAGGGAAATTCTCTACTATGGGATGCTTCTTTCTTTTAGCTCATGCACACGCAGAATCACTTCCTCAAGTCACTACAACATGCCCCAATTGAAAATCCATAGCATTGACACAAACAGCGAAATCACACACAACAATTCGATTTTGATACCTTCCAAAGTGATTTGCCGGTGGAGCGTGCCTGCTTAACGGCCTGTGGTGCTAGGCTGAACTCTAGCTTCATGTCGTTTTCCTACCAGCACCAGAAAGGTTGCCTCAATCAAAATCCTGAATTAGATTTGTAATTCTTGGGACAGGAAAATTAAAGAAAGATAGCTACTTAAGATAGATGGATTCATACCAGGGAGGAGACGATGAGGCTGCGCTCATTGGGGACTGCAGCTATAGTGAAGCATTAGGTATGTACCTGTTGTGTCATCGCTCCTGGATCCGGCCTCCTCCGCGCTAAATCCGGCGGTGCCTCACCCGGATTTGGCCTCCTTCGCGCCAATCTGGCCGGCCCCTCGTCTGCTTCATCTACAACCATGATCGGCCTTCTTCGGAGCCATCGCTCTCGGATCCGCCCTCCTCTGTGCCGGATCCGGCGGTTCCTTGCCTAGATCTAGCCTCCTCCTTGCCAGATCTGTCCAGTCTCCTCTGCTTCATCTATGACAATGGAGACAAACACAGCCATGACCTCCTCTAAGACTGCGCCGATGACCTAGTTCACGACCTCCTCTACGACCGCGCCAATGACCATGCCTTTGACTATGCCTTCGACCTCGCCTTCAACCCTGACCGTGCCTTCACCCGGGTGCCTTCTCCTACCTCTCCTACGACCATGTCAACGATCGCGCCTACGACCACATCTATGACCTCACCTTCAACCACACCTCCGACCGCATCTTTGATTTCGCCTCCTCCTTGTCAGATCCGGCTGGCCCCCTCTGCTTCATCTATGACCACAACTAGCTGACCTCCTCCCTAGATTTAGCTGGCCCCTTCTGCTTCATGGTCCTATATTTGGTCACATGTGGCTAGCTGCAAGAGCATATAGAGAAGACAAGTTTAACTATCACATGGGACAAATACTTGAAGCATGCCCTGAAGTCAGCAATTATTTGCAAAGACACCATAAATTTCTTTGGATGAGGTGCAGGTTCTCTAATGACGTCAAGTGTGACTACATTAACAATAATCTAGCTGAGTGTTTCAATAATTGGATTAAGGGGCTGAAGGACTTACCTGTTGTTGAACTTGCCGACAAGTTGAGAGGCAAGATCAGAGAGCTATTCTTCAAGAGAAGAAAGATTGGAGAAAGATTGCAAGGTCAAACTCTCCCAGCCATCATACAAAAGCTAAATGTGAAGACTAGAGATTTGGATCATCTTAAAGTTGGAGCATCTTCAGAAGATATTGCTGAGGTAACTGAAGTAAATAACAACCATGAAGTTGATAGGCATGTTGTGAATCTTAGTAACCATGAATGCACTTGTGGTGAATGGCAGTCAACCGGAAAGCCTTGTTCACATGCCTTAGCATTCATCACAACAGAAAGGAGACCAAACATAGAGTCATTTGTGCACAATTTTTACTCAATTGCTAAATTTAGAGCAGCATATGAAGGGGTAGTGTAGCCCATTACTGGTAGGAATCAATGCCCTAAAGTAGTGTTGGATTTTAAATTGCTTCCACCATTAAATAAGAGATCTTCTGGGAGGCCTAAAAAAAATAGGATGCAAGGGGCTCTAGAGAAAAGCAAGTCAGGGGCATCTAGACAAGTGCAATGTAGAAAATGTGGAGAGCTTGGGCATCGATCAGATGGATGCCATTTGAATGGTCCTAAGAAGAGGTATTTGATATCTTCTTTCTCTCATTTTCCTACTGTTAATTGCTTCACTTAATAATGTGGTATTTGTAGGAAGAAAAATGGTAACAACCAGCATGGAAGAGATCTCCCTATTGGCACTCCACCTAGAGAGTTTATCACTTTGCCACCATCACTACAAAACAGCCCGGGCCCTGTTACTAGAAGGTAATACAATTTCATAATTGTGCAAGTTATAAAACTATGAATGTGGTCTTTCAAGTTACTAATTCACTGATTTTTTTTCATGACATCTTAACAGGCAGCTAGCTTTAGCAATTGATGGTGAAGGCACCTCACAAGGGACATCAACAAGCACACCGGCACCTGCTGTACCAGGACCATCAAAACCTCGTGCTAAGAAGATGAAACCTAAGAAGAAAAGGGCAAGATTGGTTGACAACTACTAGCTCATGTCATGTTGTTTCTTTTGGCTGTGTTGCTTTCTGTGATCTGTCCAGGAGCAAACTGTTAGCTCCTTTTGGCTATGTTGTTTTGTATGGTCTATTTAAGTCCAAGAGATTGAATCTGTAGTGGAACAAATTAGTTTGCTTTGTACTGGAATAGATTGTTTTGGTTATGTTGCTTCAAACTATTAGCCCATGTGTTGGAGAAATTGAATCTGTGACTTTAAATGAATGTGGAGATTGGAATATGCCTATATATCCTGTTTATTTGAGTGGCATGGATTTATCATGCCCAATTTGTTGCACTATACGTAAGGTGTTGTACTGTTAGTAAGGCCAAATCATCCTGGGAAGGCTAATGGGTGCTCAAATGATGCACAAGAAGTACTCAGGGGTAAATAGGTCATTTTAAGTGAAGGAATACAGAGAAATACAATAGAAACTAATGAAAAGGTATAAAAAGGGCATTTTCTCAACAAAACACTCTAAAGGAGGGTATATTATCAATTAGGATCTAAAGGAGGGTATATCCTAGATTTCCATCTAGTTGGAGGGCATATTCTCAATTTTCTCTTAAAGAATATGGCACATTACTATAAAAAAGGTCACATAAGAGGTTGTAAACTATCATCACAGACAGTTTTCTGAATCATTTAAATTTATGCATATGTAATACTAGGCGGTTATCACAGACGGTTTGTGAGCCGTCTGTGATAAATCACAACACAGCTGATTTGTATAAAGAACCATCTATGAAAGTTTACTATCATAAACGGTTTGTATAAAGAACCATCTTTGAAAGCCTACTATCATAAACGACTTTTACCAAAATTTGTCTGTAATATGTGGCCATCACAAATGATTCTATTTTTTGTTACCGTGTAATTATTTATTTATTTTGTTCTGCTAAGTTCAGCCTGTGGTTGATATCTAATTTATTGTTTAATTAGTGAAAAACTGGAGGCACCCAAAAGAGGAACGATTCGTTGTCTGATTAGTTCTGCCAAGCTCTATGCATTTTCTATCTCAAGTAGCATGTACACCCATCTAGTTGTAGTTGAAGCACCATGGTCGAAGTGCCTTGGTCGAAGCTTCGTGGTTGAAGCTGTGGTTTAAGCGCCCGTGGTTGAAACTTCATGGTCGAAGCCGTGGTCGAAGCGCTGTGATCAAAGCACCATGGTCGAAGCTGCGTCATGGTCGAAGCCATGGTTAAATTTCTGTGGGAATTTCTCTGCCACGGGGTGCTTCTTTCTTTTAGCCCCTGCACACACAAAATCACTTCCCCAAGTCATTACTGCATGCCATAACCAAAAAGCCACAGCACTGACATAACCGTGAAATCACACACAAGAATTCGATTTTGATACCTTTCAAAGCAATTTGTCGGTGGAGCGTGCCTGCTCAACGCCCTGCAGTGCTATCCTAAACTCCGGCTTCATGTTGCTAAACTGTGGCCATAGTGAAGGATTAGGTATATACCTATTGTCTTCGATCTTGGAGTGAAAATGGGGGAAAGGGTAGGGGATTGATAAGGGGTGAGAGGTGGGAAGAGACTCAACGCCTGCCATTTGATGCAGAGAGAATGTTTCGCACCCTGGGTTTAGCAACCCAGAATCCTCTATGACTCCACGTACCGCACTATTCCCTGGATCGGTAAATAGTGCTCACAGATACATTACTGTATATCAAACACATATCATGCAGAAGTGTAGTTAATACAGTAATAACTTACTAATGGGTCAATCCGGCCGAAATCAAAAAATGCAGCAATGGAAACTTCATATAGGCGGGACCCTCAGGACTTGCCCATAGGTAGCCAACTGGGTTCGCGACCTAGTTCTTGGCCTATTCATCTTCTAGCTCTATCGATCCCCTTAAGGCTCCGTAGGGCTTGATTTTCTTTTTCTTATTGACTGAGTAATGGTAATTGAGCAACAAAGCGTACAATGGTACTCAGCAAGTCACCACACAGAATGCAAATAATAATAGATGCAAGGCTGTCAAGTGAGGCTTGAGGTTTTTTTGGTTGCTAAAAGCATTATTTGGAAAATACAATAAATAGAAAAACTCCTAACACTACTACAGAAAGCCTAATACTAGACGGCCAATCACAGACGGTTTGATAAAACCGTCTGTGATTGACACTAACACAGACGGTTTTAATTTGGACACCGTCTGTGTTAGTGGTCGAGTATCACAGACGGTCCTTACCGATGAACCGTCTGTGATACTTTAGTATCACAGACGGTTTTTTATTAAAAACCGTCTATGATAATCTAGAATTATCACAGACGGTTTTTTATTAAAAACCGTCTGTGTTGTGTAGACTATCACAGACGGTTCTTCTTAAGAACTGTCTGTGAATGTTCACAGACGGTTTTTGACAAGAACCGTCTGTGATGTCCCTTTGTCTGTTATATTCTGTTCATGATCAGAGGTTAATATGTAAGTACACATTGCTTCTAATAACTTAACTACAGAACTACTGAGACAAGAGATCACAAATTAAAGGCAAATTTATTAATTTCAATTAGAGGCAAATTTATTACAAAAGTCGCACAGGTAAAGAGTTTCCCAGATTGTAATCTTTTGGGCTTCGTACGCTTCTTCTTCGACTTTGGGACTTGGAGGATCAGCCACTGACTTCTCGAACGCCGTTAAGATTGTCCTTGTCCTCAGCACTTCCTCCTCCAGCCTGGGAAAATAATCAGTAGCACAGCCCATAATGTCGTAGAGGATAGCATGAAAAGATTCCTCAGAATCTGCCGTTTCTGCTTGATCGGCAAGGCTATCCATCAATCTCTCCAATGCGTGTAGAGCTTCTTCCGCTTTGCGCACATTGTGGAGAAGAACCAGGGTAAGGGTTGTTTCCCTTTCTTGAGCGGCAGCGAGACGCCTCCGTCGACGGCGGATGATTAGGTCGAGCTGACGGATGCAAGAAAGTCGGGGAAGGAGAGCAGGGCGTGTGCGGAGAAGCTGCTCCAGATGCAAATTGTTGGCCGCCTGTGTAAGATTCTGGCCGAACAATTCTTGATGAACAGATGAGAGGAAGGAGATGATAACAAGAATAGTAGAAGCCATATTGTACGTACGTAGAAGAGACCTGGATTAGGCGCGCATATTTAACCTTTAGCACAGACAGTTCATATACCCAAACATTAATGATATAGATGTTTCGTATAACGATCGAGAAACGTTAATTAGACGATCGAAACACGAAGCGTTCTGAGATAAAGCTTATAACAGACAGTTTTTTATAAAAACCCGTCTGTGATAAGATTTATCACAGACGGTTTTTAAACTTAGAACCATCTGTGATATTGATATCACAGACGGTTCTACGTCTAGAACCGTCTGTAATAAGCCTCCCTATAAATACCCTCTGGCTAGGGTTTTCCCCGTATGCTGCAGTTATATTCTACATCTAAATCCCGATCTGTCTCGTCGCCGCTGCCTCCCCAGCCCTCGCCGACCGCCTCCCCGAGCCCTCGCCGGCCGCCTCCCCGAGCCGTCCACATTCGAAGACCGACGCTCGGCTCGGCTCGCCTCCACGCCTGGCGCCTCCGCTCGCCCGTCGCCTGCGGTCGCCTCCCCGAGCCCTCGCCGGCCGCCTCCCCGACCCCTCGTCTGGCCTTTATGTGATGCTATGATTTGATTTGTGTCATTTGCTTCATAGAACTTTGTTTAGAGACCTTGTAGTAATAATATATGCCACATAGACCTTCAAGGGGCATGAAGCAAGTGACACACTCTAGTGTATCCTGTTCAATGAACCTGATACACTAGTTTGTGTCATTTGCTTCATAGAACTTTGTTTAGACACGTGGCTCGACGACAGGGGTCAAGCCCTTGAAACATGCTCGCAATTTTCGGGTATTCGCTAGCTACACATTAATTAATCATATACAACACTTAGTAGTAATGCCTCTTGATTTAACACATTCTATTTTTTGCAGTGCCACCAGCAGCAGCCGGGCAACACGTGTGGATACTACGTGTGCCACCATATGAGACTACTCCTCGATTCCACCAAGATCACCAATTCTAAGGTTTGTCAATCTTCCCACATTTATTTCATACATGTCAGGTTTTATATGTACGCGCGTTGATATTCCTATCGACAGGCTGCGCCCATCTCTACATCTGCATTGAAACAGCCGGACTTTGCAAAAATTTGAGGAGAGTTCGTTTGGTTTTTGTGGACTAAAGTCATAAGATCAGATGGAGAGTTCCACTGCGCAGAATGATTTTTTATTGCTCTTATCACTCTGTAATTGTGAATTTGTTAATGGATATTTTATTTCATTTCAATTAATTCATTTGCGAAATGGATGCCTTATGTCTGTGAATGAAATGTGATGTGAATTGGATGTTTTATGTTTGTCAAATGAATTGAGATGTGAATTGTATGTATACATATACTTGTTTATCTGCTTGTTTCAGAGGGCATGGCTAGCATTTCCTGAGGCTAGCCAATAAACAGAAATAGATTTAGGGGTAGAAAAGAACATCACAGACGGTTTTTAGTTACAAGCCGTCTGTAATAGGTGACATATCACAGACGGTTTGTAAATAAAAACCGTCTGTGATATATCAATATCACAGACGGTTTTTAGTTAAAACCCGTCTGTGATAATCAGATATCACAGATGGTGTTCAGTTAAAAACCGTCTGTGATATTGATATATCACAGACGGTTGTCGAACCGTCTGTGATAACCTTCGATTATCACTGACCCATAAATTCAGACGGTTCAGAAAACCGTCTGTGATGACGTTTTTGAACCGTCTGTGATGTCCTTTTCTGTAGTAGTGTAAGACTCAGCAGTTTTAACTGAAATAGATTTTCTAAAGTTGACATAAGGATGCAGTATTAATTATAGCTCTGGTTACATCCACTTTTTACAGTGCATGATTACCTCCACCAAACGCTAGTTTTCACCACTAGAGTACAGTTCCCTCCAGGAAAAGTCAAAGTCGGGGTTACCTCAACCCGACAAGTTTTCATCTCACCCATAAAGGTTTTTAAAATAGAACTAACTCGAGGAAGTTCCCATGTCCACCCTTGACTATGGGCATGGCTATTCGAATAGTTTTTCACTCTGCAGAGACTGTATATCTTTACCCACAAGAGACAATCAACTCGATGAGCCTATGCGATTCCTTGGTCACGCAAATCGAGATATTATCACAAGGCCTTTACAATACCTCGCCCCCTAGCATCTCACCCATATGAGTTTATCCCTCACAAAGAAGGTCACATAAGTTGTGTGGGATGTTCCACCATAGATTAGCGTAGTCGGACACCACTCTCAACAAATGCTAGCCCTGGTAAACATCACCCTCCACTTAGTATCCCGGCGACAAGAAAGAATACCTCGTGAAGGGCATGCAAATCCTTGGTCATGTACTGATGCGGATACGCATATGATTAGCACTTTTCAATCAAATACATTATTTCACTGGAAAGAAGTATTGAGCCGCATTAAATATTGTCAGGTGAATTTGTTTCTTAATGAATTTCCTTCTATTCGTAGGAACAATATACTACCTTATGTCAAATTCTTGTTTATTATTAGGTTTGAATATTATGATGATTCCGGGGCCAAAGCAATGGAGAAGCACAAGGAGGGTGATCATATTTGCTACCAAAAACGAAAAGCTCAAAGCCTATGGGAATGGAAAGGAGGAAACCAAGCAGCCCATGTAGCTCATCAAGGAGGAAAGAAGCCCATGCAGTGGGAGAGCAAAAGGGAGGAGCCCAAGGACTTAAACCAAAAGTTTTGGATAAGCTTTTCAAGTCAAATTCAGACTTCCCACGTGCTCAAACCAATTCAAACTCGGATTCAACTCAGGATTCAACTCGGATTCGGGTCGGGACAGCCTGACAGGCAGTTACTAAAAAGGCCATAACTTTCACAAACGGAGTCCGATTCAGGTGTTCTTGTACTCGTTGGAAAGATAATTTCAAGGGCTACGCAAAGGATCTGGTCCCACCTTCAAATTCGTCGCGGATAAAAAGTTATGACAGAAACAATATGACGGGTGAAAACTGTAGTTTCCTTTTTGTGAGAGTTCGTATCTAAAACCATATAGGGTTGAGTTGTAATTGGTTTGGGGACCATATGGACGTCCCAAGGGGCTATATAAGCCTTGTAATGGCAGCCTTTAGGGCTTAGACCACGTTTGAGAAAAATCAATCTACTAAAGTTTGTTCGAGTTTAGCATGGCTGCCGATGTTCCATAGGGAATTAGGAGCGTTCTCTTCAATCAAGATCGTTCAGCCTTTCCGTTGGGAATTGGGTGCACGATTGATCTTCGCTTGGTGGTCGGCGAAATCAACACGAGTGTGTTTTGGCGGATTAAAGAGTGTTCGTCCCTTGCATTGGCATTGGAGGATCATTACGATTCATCAAGACTCCCGTGAGTATCCATCCTACGTCGAGAAGATCGGGCGACCCCGTATCATCTTGGTATCAGAGCGCGGTTTACTCGGTAGGATCTTATCCCTTTAAATTTCAGTTATTACTTGCTGTCCTATAGTCCACAAACCAAAAACACAAAAAAAATCCAAACCCTAGTTTTGCATCTGCTATTTTCGTGAGTTTTATTAAGTCTTGATCCATTAGATATTTTGTTTACGTGCTGATCTTTGTGTTCCTTCGCGTAACTTGATCTTGTGTCCCCATAAAACAAAAAAAAAAGGTAGATTCAATTTACTCTTGAAGTTGAGTCCGTATCCATAACTCCTCTCAGATCAATCTGAGTACAACTCTAGAATCCAAGTCGGTTTTGGCTAGCTGTCCACTTCCGAATCCGTTTGGAAGTTGCCATCCGAAACCAACTCTAAGGAGGTGTTAGTGTTCGCGTTTGCTTCCTTGAACACCATACGGCCGAACACCACACATACGAGCTTCACTAATATCCTTTGAATACTTGAGACTAGTCATTGATGTTGCATTGAGGGCTGCTCCTGAATACTTTATAGCTGAATATTGGGCTTGTGCATCACCACTCCGGCCGATAAAAAATAATCAAAGTTTAGAGAGAGAGATATCCCTACCTTCCACAAAAGTTTGTGACCCATATACAAAGATAGACTCAGAACAGTGAGTTGAACATATTTGGGTGATTGGCAAGGTAGCAAAAAAAAAAGAAAGAGGTGAGCAAAAAAAAAGAGGAAAAAAAAAGAGAGAAGGCTGATTGGGTGAGTGATTTGAGCAATCTTGTGCCCTCTATTCTTGTTATTGCAATTGGCTAGCGTCTCTCCTAGTACTTGATGCAAACGAGCTATTGTTCCTATTTGTTCCCATCTAGCTCATTCCTTTGTTGCATTGAGTCACATTGATCTTTGCGTGTGCGTTCATACACTTCACTTATATCTTTTGGATCAGCACTTAGGCAAAGTATTCTAGCTTGGATTATTACTTAATTTTACAACATCGTGAAATTCAGATCGTGTAGGATAAATACTTCCTAACCAAGCTCCACAAAATATCCTTTGCTGTGCAATTGTGAGTCACATTAAAATCCGCTTGATCATCACTTGTTATTGTAGCCACCACCAAGTGTAAGTTTTTTTTGGTCTCAATTCACTTCGGAAAGGTAAGAACTTTACTTGGTTGAGGAAAAGTGAGATTGAGTGACTCCACATATTACCCATATATTTGTGGCTTTTGTGTCTTCTTTTTGCTACTAACCATGACAGGAGGAGAAGAAAACTATGATACCGTTTCCAACGTCATTGCTTGAGAAGTACATGACACAAGAAACTGTAATGGAGGGACAACTGAAGGCGGATATGCAGGATCTTCGTATTGAGCTCAATCAACAAATGAAGGTGTTACAAACAAACATCGTGAATGACATTGTGCGGGCACTTCGACCACAACAAGAAGAAGATACATTTGTTCCTTTCTATGGCAGTAATGACCCAGAGGAGTATCTTGAATGGGAATGGCGAATGGAGAAAGTGATTAGATTTCAGAAGCTCCCCAAATCCCAAGAGGTGATGCGTGCCACTAGAGAGTTTGAAGACTATGCTTATAGTTGGTGGCAACAACTATTTGGAAAACAACTCATTCAATCTTGGTCAGATTTGAAGGCGTTCATGAGGAGTGAGTTTGTGCCAACATATTATGCACGGGAATTGCTTCGCCATCTGGAGAGTATCACACAAGGGAGTAACACTGTTAAAGATTATTATTTTGAGCTGCAAGATGCATTGCGTCGTGCCGGTGTCACAAGTGCATTAAGGGAGAAGGCATATTTCAAAGAAGGCTTGAATTCTGAAATCGCCACTGCACTTGAAGGTAAATATTTTAGTAGCATGCATGACCTTGTGAATTGCGCTATTGAGCAGGAAAAGAGACTTATAGATATGCGTACATCACGGTTTCATCCAAGTCCACACTTCAGTTCTTATGGTTCCACTGGTGTGTCATGTGAGAAGATGACCGAGCATGGGACTTTCCCTTCGGTAAAGGAGACAACTTGTGCTGCCCCAATGACACATACAACAATTGAGATGCATCAAAACCCATGTGAGAATGAGAGCCACATAGCCAAATTGAGTGAGAGTGTTAAAAAGAGTGAGCTGTGTGATTCCACCATATGTGAGTTTGAGAGCACCCAAATTGAGAGTGCGAGAGATACACCAAAAGAAAAGAGAGAAGTAGAAGACACACAAAGTGAGGTTGATTTTGAAACTAACACATTAATATCTACTTCTAGTGTTGTTTCTCACATTGTGCAGGTTGAAATTGAAGATGAAGAATTAAACATTCAACAACCGGCATCATTGGAAGTCAGAGATGAGGAGATAACCACGGTTGAAGATGAAGTACTTGCTGTTCCGTTATTACATCATGATGATTTAATACCTACAACACCTATATCAACTGAGGAGAACAAGAAAGGTAACAATATTGGCGCTGAAATTAATTGTGAAACGGTGAGTACTTGTGAGAACTCATATGTGCGAATGAAAATTCCATGTTCTGAAATTTCTTTGCTCAATTTACATAATGTGGAATTGATTACTCATAAGGAAGTTCTTACTCGAATATCTCCTAGCGATTCTTTGTACTATATCATGTTTGATGATCCTAGAGAGCTATCTAGTGTGATTGAGAATGTTGCTGAAATTTCATGTTTAAAATCACTAGTTAGTACCTATGCCTACACTTTCAAGTTCATTTTGATTGGAGATTATGGTGTAGATGACAAGTTTTATGTTTACCGAATATGCATTACATGTGATGAGCTTGCTGAATTGAAATTGCACATTTTGGACAAACAATCTTTTGTGCCATATCCTGATCACAATGAGCTGCGTTTCAACAATAGTGCTTCATGCTTAAAAAGATTTCTTAAGCTTATTTATTCATCCTTTAATGTACAATCATGTACAAATAATCAGAGTAGCGCAGTTGAAGCATGGAAGGAACTAAAAATTTTCTCCCCCATATTTGAACAACTTAATTTAGTTTGGCCCATTAATGACTTGTCCATGTGCTTAGCAAAGTCGAGGACGACTTTTTCTCATGGGAGGGAGAATGATATGAAAGACAACATTGCAATGTATGCATTTGATAGCTGTTGTAGTATCAATTGGTTTGTGCAAAACAGTGAGAATGAGAATGACACAATAATTGATTCATACATATACCACGCATATGTGTTGTTCCTTTTGCTTACTACACCTCCAGGAAATAATAATGTGAAAGACGGAAGGGGTGTAACTGACCAATACATATACCATGCATACACATTGTATTCTTTGTTTAGTACAATTTCAGACTATCAAAAGCCGAGGACGGCTTTTCTTGAAGAAGGGGAGGATGATGCGGATACGCATATGATTAGCACTTTTCAATCAAATACATTATTTCACTGGAAAGAAGTATTGAGCCGCATTAAATATTGTCAGGTGAATTTGTTTCTTAATGAATTTCCTTCTATTCGTAGGAACAATATACTACCTTATGTCAAATTCTTGTTTATTATTAGGTTTGAATATTATGATGATTCCGGGGCCAAAGCAATGGAGAAGCACAAGGAGGGTGATCATATTTGCTACCAAAAACGAAAAGCTCAAAGCCTATGGGAATGGAAAGGAGGAAACCAAGCAGCCCATGTAGCTCATCAAGGAGGAAAGAAGCCCATGCAGTGGGAGAGCAAAAGGGAGGAGCCCAAGGACTTAAACCAAAAGTTTTGGATAAGCTTTTCAAGTCAAATTCAGACTTCCCACGTGCTCAAACCAATTCAAACTCGGATTCAACTCAGGATTCAACTCGGATTCGGGTCGGGACAGCCTGACAGGCAGTTACTAAAAAGGCCATAACTTTCACAAACGGAGTCCGATTCAGGTGTTCTTGTACTCGTTGGAAAGATAATTTCAAGGGCTACGCAAAGGATCTGGTCCCACCTTCAAATTCGTCGCGGATAAAAAGTTATGACAGAAACAATATGACGGGTGAAAACTGTAGTTTCCTTTTTGTGAGAGTTCGTATCTAAAACCATATAGGGTTGAGTTGTAATTGGTTTGGGGACCATATGGACGTCCCAAGGGGCTATATAAGCCTTGTAATGGCAGCCTTTAGGGCTTAGACCACGTTTGAGAAAAATCAATCTACTAAAGTTTGTTCGAGTTTAGCATGGCTGCCGATGTTCCATAGGGAATTAGGAGCGTTCTCTTCAATCAAGATCGTTCAGCCTTTCCGTTGGGAATTGGGTGCACGATTGATCTTCGCTTGGTGGTCGGCGAAATCAACACGAGTGTGTTTTGGCGGATTAAAGAGTGTTCGTCCCTTGCATTGGCATTGGAGGATCATTACGATTCATCAAGACTCCCGTGAGTATCCATCCTACGTCGAGAAGATCGGGCGACCCCGTATCATGTACTGCATGACATGCATGCTTTTGAAGGTCTTCTACGCTTTTCCCATTGTGAGGAGTGTATATCATCGCATGAGTCCTTGGACTTCTTCTGGGATCTCAAACAAATGAATGCCATGGCAGCACAAAGTTTCTTTTATGCTTAAGACAGCAACCAAGCCTAGCACACAACGTGATGAGGAGGAAGAAACAAGAGCCATAACTTAGTTTATAGAAACTAACACACTGAAATGTGTGATTTGGCATATATTATTGCTACAAGGTCTCTTTGGCATATATTATTGCTACAAGATCTCTTTGGAACACACTAATATACCATTCCAAATAGATCTTGTAGCAATAATATGGCCCTCCCATAAGGTTGTCTCTAAGAACTCTAACTCACATAGAAACAATAGCTCCAACAATTTATCTCTAAAATCATTCCCTAAGTTTTTTTATTATTTTTCACCACAACTTTCATCCTCATACACTCTCACAATTTGTTTCTCCCCAACTAGGATTTTGAGTGATGTGACATGTATTTCTCAACAACTAAAAACTGACTCATAGTGTTTTATACCCTCTTTTCTTAAACTAATAGCCCACCCATAGAAGGAGAGGAGAGTCGGATGAGGGGAGACAAGAATGTAGTGAAACTAGGACCCGGAAGGCCGATCGTGAGGACCACATGAAGGAAATATCTTTGGCAATGACAAGGGACCAACATCCATGTCTTCATCCACGTGAGACCTCAACAAGACTAATCCCAGAAGGCGAAGGAGAGTGTAGTGGAAGGCGAAGAAGAGCGTGGACCACCGGACACCCAGTAGACTGACCGTGAGGACAACATGCAGGTGACATTTTTTGGCAATAATGAAGAACCACCATCCACATCTTCATCCGTCTAAGGACCACACTGAGACCATCTCCAACAACCTTACCACTTCCAACCTGACACAAGTAGGCCCACCTTCCCTCCCACATCCAGTTCCCCATTCCTTTTTAGGTTCCACATTAGAAAGACACTAATAGATATAGGTGGATGTAACACACATGAGGTAAAAAGTAGGGATCCATACCTTTGAGAGGAGAGGCGACGGAGAGGAGAGAACTCATGAACACATTGAACTTCAGTTCCAACACAAATTAACAATATGGACGGATCTATCACACATGAGGTAAAGAAATGGGATTCAGAATCCATACCTTTGGAAGGAGAGGGGATAGGGAGGAGAGGCAATGGGAAGGAGAGGTGGTGTCGGGAGGAGAGGCTCCGTTGGGAGGAGAGGCGGCGCCAGAAGGAGAGGCTCCGTTGGGAGGAGAGGCACTGTCAGGAGGACAGGTGGCGTCGGGAGGAGAGGTGATGGGGCCACAACATCAGATGAGGAAGGAGAGGCAGAGGTGTTAGGTTCTGCAGTGGCAACGGTGGTGGAGGGGGAACGAGGAGATGGAGAGGTGCGCGAGTGAGGAGTAAGGGTGCAAACACTAGCAGGTGCCCTACTTATGGAATAACTATCACAGACGATTCTATTAAAGAAACGTCTGTGATGTGGTTTATATCATAAATGATTTTATTATGGAATCATCTGTGTTACGTATATCATAGGAGATTTGCGCCACTAAACTGCCTGTGATAGTTTCTTCTTTAGCTACAAAAAAATCCTATTTTTTGGCTAGCCACAGGAAATGCTAGCCATGCCCTATGAAAAAAAGCAAGCATATACAATCACATATATAATTATTTCTTAATTACTGAATCAATTACAATGGAATAATTCCTTAATTACATGCCGAGTTTCTTATAATTATATTGGAATAATTTCCAAATAAGGACTACGGGTAGGCTACGCTAGCGCAAATTAATAAAAATTATGCCCGTAAACCAAGATCACTGCAGTTATAGATCACGGAATTACCACTAGACGCGCAGGTGCGGAATTGATGCAGCACGTCGGGGCAGAGTAGTCGTACTACGTCGATGCAGCACGTCGGGGCAGAGTAGTCGTACTACTTCCTCGTCCTCGTCGCGGCGTCCAACGTACAACTCCTCTCTTGCGGTTCGTCCAAACGCTACAGATGCAGCGCCGCCAAAAGGTATCCACACGTACGGGAGGAAGCGACGCACGCCGGATTACTAGATCCGCACGAGCGCCCAGGGCGTGGGAGGGGTGGCGGCCAGGGTTTGAGGAGGTCACGAAAATCTCTCCCAACCCTGTGCGCCCTTGCCCTCCTTTTATAGACGTCCTTATAATGGGCTTCAGCGAATGGAGGCCCATTAGGACTCAATACCCAGTCCAACCCGGATCCAATCCGAATTAGGCTTCAGCCCTTAAGTGTGTGACCCTATGGGTTCACGTATGTTTAGACATGACACGAGTTTACCTACTCGGTCAATAGTTGGTAGCGGCCTCTAGCAAGACGTGCCAACTCCTAAACATACATAAAGATCATATCGAACGAACCATCACAACTTTATGTACATGCCAATCCCTTTGCCTCACGATATTTGGTCGAGCTCCAAGCTGACCACTCTTTCTCGATCCTGTGATCCGGAATCCCTTACTAGGTTAACTCTTAACCTTAAGTAGCATGGCCATGCATTTCTGGATCCGATCACTCGAGGGGCCCAGAGATATCTCTCTCAGGTAGAGAGGGGAAAATCCCATCTTGACTGACCATGCCTCGTAGCATGCTTCATGACAAACCCGAAAACTACCTTTATAACTACCCAGTTACGGAGTAGCGTTTGATAGCCCCTAAGTAGGTCGATTCACATCTCAAGTACATGCGACAATCTCAGGTCTAAGGACAAGGCGTACACATTGTGTAGAGAGAGAACCATAAGTATAATTGTTATGTCTCATGTTGGGTCGGTCCAACCCCATGTTCTAAACATGTGTCCACATTATTGGTTTGACATCTCCATGTCTATGACCTGTGAAACATGGTCATCAACCGATACATGTGCTAATCCATTATTCACGTGTGTCCTCACATGAACTCCGACTAGGGACAACTTTAGAATAACCATATAAGTAAAGAGTTTCACAAACAAGTCACATACTTGTTAATCAACACAAAGGCAATATTCAAGGAACATTTATTAAATCATGGATACAACGAAATATCATCATCTCTATGATTGCCTCTAGGGCATATTTCCAACAGTTTTCACTGTGTGGGATCATTACACTTGGCTATTTACTATTAAATAACGCCCTTCATGATGATCGACACGCATATCCTTGCTTCATCACTTGGTTCTTCCTCGAACCTGATGCCATCTCCGAATGGAGGCAACTCGTCAAATTGATTGTACTCTTCCTCATACATGACATTCTCAACTCCGGCAATCATTTGAACATGCATGTATTCTTTCTAATTCCATTCCCAATAGACAAAGAACCTTGTTGGCTTGATAGGTTGTTCTCGGCAACACATTTTCCTCTAGAAGGATGTTTGCTAGGAGACCTAACAACGCCATGAAAGTCTTGTCGGACCAACCATTGCTTACCTTATTTAGCTAATTAAGTTGTGTAGATCTAGGCTTGCATTGTGGTAGGTGCAGAAGTAGTAATGGCATTCCATGTAACGGTCTGGCTCGTAGGGGCTCTCTTTACTAAGGTGTTGGGACCAAAGCTTGCTAATACAATGATGAATGCCTCACCAAAGTGACATAATCTGCTGAGGTGAGGGTCCATCATGTAGCTTACTTGGTGCACCCAAGTGAGGGCTTATCCATTCATTGGGCTGATGCAAGGTTAGGACTAGATGACCTAAAGGCTATATACTAATCATTTCGTCACATGCCCAAGGAAGCGTATAATGTCTGATAGTGTATTTGATTATCTCGTGTGGGTAAAACTGTACAACCTCTGCAGAGTGTTAAAAACTATTTAAATAGCAGTACTCGCTGTCATGAGCATGCTTGGATGCAACCATAATAGGTGTAGTTTTCCTTTTTAAAATTGTTTCACTGAACATATGGGATGGCATGAACATCTAATTGTGTGCCATGCCCATGGGTGAGAATTTTGCGATATTCACAGCCGAGGAAGGCTACGAATAGATTTGGTCAACTGTTATAGAAATTATATAAATGTTATTTCATTACATGTCAAATGCTCTTTACAAATTCCGTTGCAAATTAGTACTTATCGATATTGCAAATAAAATTTGCTTCATGCTGAAAATAACTTAGTATAGAGTCTTATTCTTTGATAGCCTTGTATATATATAATTTTGCAATACACTACAAGTCTTGCTGAGTATACAATGTACTTAACGTCGCTTAAATTATTGTTGATCAGAGAATAAAGAAAGATACAGGCAACACATACTTCGCCTCCGGCTTTGAGGAGTTCGACGATAAATTTTTCTAGAGCCTAATCACCAGTCAGTTGCCTGTGTCTATGGTGACATACCATTGGATACTTCGGCTATTTACTTGTTTTCCGCTGCAATTTACTCTTAACTCTAGTATTCTCTTGACTAGTCGGTCACATGCTATAAAACCTTATTGTATTTACCCCTTTGTCATAAATTTAATATATACGATGTGTATAGATGTGATCTTAATGTTGTAAATGTGTATACTAACTACTGATCATAGGACTAGAACAGAGCACACATACGACGACTACGGACGTCTCCCACACCCGAAGTCCCCACACTACCTGCCAACTAATTCAGAAAATGGTACCCAGTGACCGCGGGATCCTTTATCTCAAGTACTTCATATGAAAACAAAAAATTGCAAAAATAAAAACTTGTGGTATAGAAAAAACCTAGATTTATACCACAATAAGTTATGGAACCAACGTGTAAGATGTGCTATTATTTGAAAGGGACAAGGGAATAGGGTGGCCCAATCCTCAAAAAATATCGCATGCAATTATTTCTCTCTACGTACTGCCTCTTACTATCAGGCCAGAATTCAAAAACAACGGCTATAAACCATAGTCTCAGCCCGAAACAACCACCCAATACTTTTATTCATGGCTTCAATGTCCTAATTTTAATTTAGGGGTGTTTTGAATGCATAAATTTTATAGAAATTTACAAAAATTTCATAGAAAATAATTTAATATTATTGAAATAAAAAATTTCTGCATTTCAAACAAAACCTTACTAATGCTATATTGTCATGGGCTAAAGTTTACGACTTTAGCTGCACATTGATGGCAACTTCGTACTCAGCACAAGAAAAGCATGTGATTGCCACGTGCGTCCGAACCTGTCTCCTTACTGTCAAGTGGCTGACTAGTCACCGGCGTTCTCTACCACAAACACTGCAGCACAAGATACATAATTGCCTCGTTTTTCTTTCTTTTTTTACAGACAGTTCTGTCCTCTTGTACGTATGTACGCACATGAGTTTGCAAGTATGTACGTACAAATGCCATCCTAGAGATTGATTTGTACGTACATATGTACGCACATGAGTTTTCTCTTGTGCAAATGAGAAGATGTGTGAGAACGTACGTACGACAAACCGTAAGTCAAAACGCGTTTGAGAAATTAGGCGTGTACGTGAGTACTACGGACTGTTTGCCAATTGCCATTGATATCTCGTGTGCGACGAGCTCCTAGCACATGATGTATAAAAGAAGAGAGAAAAAGGAAGTCGTGGGATTAATTAACAATTGCAATGTTCTCTTCTAGAAAAGTATTTATTAAAGCACTTGGCATGGACATTGTGCCACTGACTTATATATACATGACTGGTAGCTTTTCTCAAAAACAAAACAGGAATTTTTTTGCACCATATATATGATACTTGAGCCCTACCGGTTCTATAACGTAACCAACATATATAGAGCCAGTTTTTTTTTTGTCTTTTGGGTTTTTTTTTGCTTCTTCGAAAGTAAAAATAAATTGAGTGGTTATTTCAAACGGATTCTTCAAATAGTTTTTCGAACTCAAAACCATATGGTCATCCGTATCGGTATCTTCGTTGTTTGCTACCATCTCAAAAAGTTTAGACAAAAACTATTAGGCGCAGCCAAAAGCCATCAGTCATAACCCAAAAAACAGGGTCATTGTAGATTAAACGATGAATCTAGCTAATAAAATAGAAATATATTTCAAAATAGATGGCTTTTGGAGAAAACGCCTTCTAGGCAAGCTGTACAATATCACTATCCCAGCCTCACGGCTTGAATTGATTATATTCATTTTGTAGCACTTCTATCTAATTATTAATCATGCAAATAACACCATGAAAAATATCTGTCGAGAACTGGAAATGTTTTTGCTGGAGGTGCTTGCTGTGCCATTTGTGCGCTGTGGAGTCACCATTAAGCTAGGGTGGGATGTCGCACTCATATCTCTTTTTATGCACAGTATCCCGAATCAGATTAGCGTTTGTGAAATATGGAATGAGTGTCCATGGTATTAATAATGAAGAAGATGAATTTCGTAAAGAACCAAAATAACGATGTAGAAGCAACCATGACGAGAGAGAAAAGATTTGACGAAGCTGACCGTAAATTTCTTAAGCACAACCTCAAAAGAGTAGCAGGGATTGTCACTCTCTCATAACCCTCTCGAATCTTTTAGAACCATCAGATTCTTGCCCTATACAAGAATCTAGTGTTAAAAAATAACATAGTCTCTAATCCTCTCGTATACATCTAACTTTGGATAAGTGGTATCTTTGCTTTATTGCTTGGGTTCTCCATGACCACCTCCGATGGGTTTATATAGTCACCTTAGTCCTCCTCCAAAGGAAAGTACGAATCCTACTCTAAAATAAAGTAGAAATTCTAATCCTAGTAGGATTCATCTAATACTACTTATAGTACACCTTTTTCTTATCCTAAAAGACTAGGATATGAGTCACTATACTCAACAATATATACCTTAACCCTTATCCATTGAAGTCATTGTGCTCCTCCAAGAACTCACACCAAATTAGCTCTACATTTTTCTTATTTTTTTTGTTTTCCTCCCACCATTAGGAGTGCCCCAAAATAGAGGCTCGTGCATATCACCGCAATATAAGTGTTGGTGTCTGAACATGGCTATCCGGACCCTCCACTAGAGAGCAATTTCCTTGTGTAGTTTGGTTAACTACACTTCCTTTTCCTATAGCCCTCCATGCCATATGTTTGTACCACCTCTAAGCTTCACTTGCTCACCGATACCACTTACTTGGTCCCACAACGTCTTTCTTCTTCCAACAGCTCGCATCTTTGCCTTTGCGTCTGCTAGATTTTGTAGCCTTCTTTTTAGTTCCACAGATAACTGCAGATCAGGTCTAAGTACCTACTGTTGACAACACGGTTTCCTTTTTCTAGCCAGGATTTTTTATCAGACCTCCCATTGTTTGCCCATCCTTTAGGTACACACATCAATTGGTATTCTCAATTGCTCCAAATACTTTTTATGATTACCTGCCCTTTTCAAGTAACTTGCATGACTCCACCTCGAAGTGATACCTTACAACCTTCGAGTTCAAGAGACCACACAGATATTAGATTCTTCTTTAAACTAGGAACATACCGAACTCTAGTCCATGTGCGATATGCTCCATCATACACCTTCAATGTAACAGTTCCCAAACCAAGCAAGGTTGTAGCAAAATCAGGCAAAAATATAAACCTCGATCCACTCTTGCTCATGAGTCCTTGCTGATCAAGATGATCTTACGTGGGTTCTCACATATTATAGCAAATTAGATCACAATATAAACTCAAAGCCAAAACGCACTCAAGATCAAAACCCAAAAATCACCTCTTTTGAGTAAAATCGAGCAATCACAAGAACTTTAGATAGAAAGTGCCTAGATGGATGGGATCTAATCTTCAAGAGGTATCTCCACCTCTTATATGTTCTAGGAACCAAGAGAAATCAAGCGGAGATGAAATCCAATCAAGAAAACCAAGCAAATAAAAAAACACAAGGAGAAATCCATGGCACAACTCAGTTGGACGAAGTTTAAATTTCATTTCACAATTATAGGAATGTTTTACAGTCACTTCCTCATAGAGGAAAAAACTCTAAGCCTAATGCACATACATAAAGCTTCCAATACAAGGAAGCCCTACTCTTTCTCTCTCTCTCTCTCTCTCTTCGAAAACCCTCAAGTGAGCCTCCTCTCTTAACACATACAAGGGCTTACATAGTGGATGCTCCTCATGTCCCACCAAACTCTAGCAACTAGCCCACACTTAGTAGATACAACCACTTACAAATGGGAACCCAGTAACCTACACAGAAATGGGTTTTACACTAACACTTGCACGCTTTTCAAGGTATGATTACCACATGGCTTCAATAGCTCGATAAGACACTCTATCCTTCAAGACATGACCTCAACCACTTAGGCCACCATCGCGGTATTGCAAACTGCCTCTTCACCTGGTATCCGATAATTTTCTCAATTACTACCCACTGGTATCCTTGAAGCAGCCACTACAACAAAGTCCGTGGTGCCCAACAACTTCAGCCAAGATCGTACGCCTTCTCCGAGGACTGTCACCACTTGAAATACCCAAGTCCAATGACACACCACATGCATGCAGTTGCCTCATCATGATTTTTATCTTTTTCCCATGCTTCTCTGCTTAAGATGATACTCCACCTGACTTATGTGTCCCTCCATGACCTCAAGGTACCTCCACTAGCCTCGGTCTTACCGTTGAGCATAACAATCACTAATCGATGCAAGTGCAAGTGACATACATTTGGCTCTCATCAACAAAATCGATGCAAACATACACTACTTGACACCCTCGTCAAGATTAATACAACGCATGGACTTCCACCATGACACTACTACACAAAAAGTTATCACAGATGGTTCAAAAAATTCATCACAGATGATTTCATGAGCCGTTTGAGTTTATGGGTCAGTAATAATACGAGATCATCACAGACAGCTTTTGAACCGTCTATGAAGCAGTCTATCACAGACGGTTTTTAGTAAAATTATCTGTGATAGTCTATCACAGACAGTTTTTTACTAAAAACCGTCTGTGATATATGGTTTATCACAAATGGTTTATATTTGAAATTGTCTATGATATTAATATATCACAGACAATTTGTAGTTGAAATCGTCTGTGATAGTAGACTATCACAGATGGTTATGAATTAATAGTTGTCTGTGATATTCTTTTCTGTTCATAAATATATTTCTGTTTGTTGGCTAGAAATGCTAGCCATGCCCTCTAAAGCAAGCATCTTCAACATAGTATGTATACATTAAATTCACATTTATTCATTTCAGAAACAAGAACATCCATTTCACAAATCAATTAACATAAATGAAATAAATAAGTATCCATCCATGAATAAATACACACATGAACAATTAAGCTCAATCTTATCCCAATGAAATTCATTCTACATTATGGAACTCCCCACCTTCTTTTATGACCTTAGACATCAAGAAGTGCGCACACCGTCCTCGAATATATTTGAGGTCGGCTTGTTCCAACGGAGTTGTAGCGATAGATGGAACCTGTCAGTAGGAAGATCAATGTCATGCATATGTATGTATATATATATATATATATATATATATATTGATAAGTATGAAATAATTATCGCAAGATTGACAAAACTCAGGATTGTTCTTGACGGAATTGATGAGTAATTGCATGTTGTGGCAAACGTAGAATCCACAGGTGTTGTTGCCCCGCGGCTGTTGGTGGCATTGCAAAAATAGAATTTGTTGGTTTGAGAGGCATTCCTATAAAGTGTTATATAGGATTAATGCGTACTAGAGAATACCAGGAAACCTAGAATGTGTCGCAGGAAATCTTTGAGAAGGAAGGAAAGACTACAATAGAGTTATCTATGGAGGAAATGTGTTTACCTATTGATTACTTGTTGGACAACTCTGTAGTCAGTTTTGTTCCTCTTAAGGGAATCAAGGTATATTACCCTATTCTATTTTGGTACAATTACAATTAGAATCCAGTGGAACCTACATAGTTGTTTCCTAGGGCAGCAGTGAGTAAATCTCTCTCCCTAACTACCTCAATGAGCCTTAGGAAGATTCTACACTAAGTGCTTCTAAGCAGTGGACACTTCCTCATCTACGGAGTTTTGAAAGGAGATAGCCCCCAACGACATGGTAGATGACCTCGCTCTTATCCGGTTTCGGACGCGCTCATCAGGGATCTTGGCAAATGGAGGGGAGGTCTCGTGCAGGATTGCCAGCTCGTCCTCCTACCTCCATTGTGGGATTTTACCCGTATACCCAATTGTGTCGAGTCTGTAGGGGTTTGTGCTTTTTGCCTGGAGGGCCCTATGTGTAGGACCCAGATTTTACTATCTGGAATCCTCTGTGATTTACTGCACTATTCCCTGGATCAGTAGATAATGCTCACAGATACAGTACTGAACATCAAAATACATATCATGCGAAAGCGTAAATCATTAAATAGTAGACTTACTCATGAGCCAAGCAGGCCGAAAATAATAAAATGCAGCAAAGGAAATGAAGCACAGAGGTGGGACCCTCAGGACGTGCCCACAGGTAGCCAACTGGGGGTACACAACCTAGTTTTTGACATCTTCATCTTCTTCTCCAAGTGCATTGCTGAAGTGTAGCAATCTGACTCCTGATTCTAGATTAATTGTGAGAGCGAGGGTGAACAAAAACCACCGTGCTATGCGAGCGAATACACAAGAAGCAATTAGATAATATGCATGGCTTATCAAGGAAGGCTCGGGTTATTTTATTTGCCATAAATTGCATTTGAAATATGGTACATAGAAATTTCTTGAGACCTAGCAGTTTGAACTAAAACATAGTGTGTGAAACAATGCAATAGTAATAGCGATCCAGATTCCATCCACCGATACATGGTTTCTGCACCATATGCTAACCTTTCAGCATTATAACCGCTTACATTATCACTGGGACGACACCTAGGGCTACACAAATCAGGACTTTCCACTGCCCTCCACTTTTCCAATTCCACCCACAAAGTTATTTTTTGAAATTGAACTATATCTAGTTAAGTTCCCATGTCCGCCCTTGACCGTGGGCATGACTATTCGAATAGTTTTCACTCTACAGAGTTTATACACTTTACCCTCAAGAGATAATTTGCTCGTTACCCCACATGATTCCTTGGCCATGCGATTGAGTAGATCATCACAAGGCTGTTACAATGCATTTTTCCTAGCAGAGTTACGTCCGCTAAGGTTTCACTCCCTTCGGGGTACGACCACCCTTCCAAGAGCACCCTCTTACGCCGTCACGTCAGAGGATGTGGCCATCCTCTGCCCTCCCGTGGTCACACCGGCGCAACCCTTACTAAGTTGATGCAAATTAGTTAGCCATGCCTACAATTTGCCAGCTTGTGGTTGTACTGTTGTACACTGGGAGGTCATCACAAGATTCGGTTCTTAGGGTTATCTGGACGTTTCTACCACTATCCATTTTGTGCTTCTACTGCACCACTCACACCCCCGAACCATCTGCCCAGATAAGTAAGCAGGTTGGAGTTTTTTGGGAACATAAAATATCCTCGGCAAATATACCAAACATTTCCACCATAACCTCCCAAATCAGTTTCTCATAGTTTAAAGGTAATGTTTTGGGGCATTTTGATGCCCCCGAATATCTAAGCAATACTAAGCATAGCGAATAGTTGTGGACTTATTTTTGAAAGTTGTAACATTATAATTTTTGCTAGGGTGACAAGGCTCATATATCCAAGGGTTTCAAGGAGAGTAATATTAACAAGTGCAGTAATGGGTGTATAGCTAGCAACTTGAAATCGAACATAAATTGACACATAAAATAACAGGATGCAAGTTGATAGTTTAAAATGGAAATAAATTTGCATAAATATAGGTTCAAATATGATTAAAGTATTGACTCGTCTTGCGCGGTTTACCACGGCATTGAGCTTACACAATACTTTCTATTGAGCTTCTGGTCCTTATCTTCACTTTGCTCTTGATCACGCTTGATCCCTTGATTCTTCAGGACTCTAATTTCTAATTACGTGCTAAACAACTGAATCCAAATAAAAATAAATAACTCAAAAGATCCAAATAAATCCGAATAAACTCAATTTAGCTTTATTATGAGTTAATAGGTGTTTTGAGACAAGGTTGATTTGGTGTGGGTTATTTTCAGAGTCAAATGAGGTTTGAGTGAAGGGAGGAAGGAAGGAGAGAAATCTGCCAAGACAGATGTCAAGAAGGGTTTAGGACATAGGAATATCCATAGGAATATTCGCTTCAGGTTGAGGATGGCTAGGCATAGCCGGTGGTAGATTATGATGATTCGATCTTTTTATTAATAACTTCTTTTATTATTTTTGTATTTATCGAGGAAGTTCCATGAGTTAGGTTAGACCTATGAATCGGTGTACGAGTTTAGCTGAGCATTATTTTGTTGAGTATTAATATTCAGGGCATATACTATATGTGATGTATACAATTTTTTTAGCTCACCGAATTAATCTTAGAGTCCGGGTTTATAGCATTTTGTAGTGTGATATTTTATATACCCTTAGTTATTAATAGGCATAATTTAATTTGAATTAGGATCCATTTGTACGGGTCCTAGCTTGTTATATACAATTATGCTCAACATTATTATTTACTAATTCTAACGTTAAGATTTAATTAATGGCACCATTATCATTTTGTCTATACTTTGGTTATTATTAGGCTTAGCTTTATTTTAATTTAAGTTTATTTATCTGGGCAAAGCTTGTTATTCAGGGTCATATTTTTAATATTGCTATTTAATTAAATCTATCACTGAGATTTATTTAATGGCGGCAAGTTAAATGTTAGTGCATATATTTTAATTATAATTAAGGGTAATATTTATTAAATTTGGACATTTAACCTAAGCCATTTCTTTTATTAATGCCTTTAGTTAGTAAGTAGTCTTTTAAATAATTAATCAAACTAACTTAATTATTCATATATGATTACTAATCCAATATTAAATCTAAAAAATCGTATTTATATTATAATCAAATTTATTAGTTTCTGTGGATTAATTTCTAATTTCCTTAATTTTCCTAATTTGAATTGGGTTAATAAGACCAAGAATAAAAATGAAAGAAAAAGGTGCAGAGAGGGATTCGAACCCAGGACCTCACGGTGAGAGCATTAAGCAGTAGGCGCTGGTGACCAATTGGGAACTCGCTCTGTTGTGAATGAGAGAGGAATTTAATTAGAAAAGCAATCAAGGAGAGAACTCGCTCGGTGTAGGTGTTGCCGCCGGCGGCAGAGGCGGTGGCCGGATGAGAGCACCCGCAAAATGGCCCTTGCTTATAAATATATAAACGCAGTATAGAACATATGTCACATAAACATTTCATTTATCAGTCCACTTGCTTATTTCCTTTAAAAATTAGCCCTTCATGATGACCGACGCGTATGTAGCAAGTTTCGTCATGCTCTTCCTGTACCCTTATGCCGTTTCTGAAGGGAGGTAATTCATCAAATTGATTGTATTCTTCCTCGTCTACTACATTCTCAACTCTGGCAATCCTTATTTTTCTATGAAGAACTACGTGATGGTTCTTATTTGTCTAGTCTGTTACATAGAAAACTTAAATAATTTGGTTAGCGAGTACAAATGGTTCGTCTTTGTATCTAACATGTTTGAGGTCCACGGTAGTGACACCGTGGACCCAATGGTATCGAAATAAGGGGATCTTAAAAAGTATGTAATCGTGCTCCAAAATCTCCTCTGTGAACCCATAGTAGTTCCTCAACCCATCGGTACTGAATACATATATGTAACATCGCTGTTCTGGTTAGTGCTCTTTACATCCTGAGCTTGCGTATAGAATGTGTACCCATTTATATCATATTCTTGCCATGTTACAACTATAAATATTGGCCTTTTTGCCAACTATGTCAGTATATCACTTGACGAGCTCCTAGCGAGTTGCTCCTTCAACCATTGGTTGAACCGGCTGTTGTGTTGTCTCGTGATCCAAACTTCTGGCCGCTCCGGATTCTATTACTAAAGCACGCTCTGGTGTTGGTCGATATACGGGGACACTTCAGTCATGTGTTGTAAGACCGTGAAATGGGCTTGAGCATACGCATCCGTATTTGGAGTGCTTGCTTTCCTTCTGATGGTCCCGATACCCTTGAGCCTCTCGTCATGGTGAGATAGAGCCACACCTATCGGTTTGACCTAAACCATGTAATCGACACAAAACATAATGACCTCTTCAGTTGCATAATTTTCGACGATACTACCCTCCGGCTGAGATCGATTCCGCACATAGGACTTGAGAATTCCCATAAACCTCTCAACCGGGTACATGCTACGTAGGAATATGCACCCGCACATTTGTATCTTCCACACAATGTGAACAATAAGATGGACCATGATATCAAAAACGATAGAGGGAAATATATCTTAAGATGACATAGAGTCGTCACCACCTCGTCCTGTAGAGCATCTATTCTTTCAGGATCGATGATCTTTTGAGAAATTGTGTTAAAAAATAACACTGCCTCATGATTGTCTCTCGGATCTTGATCAGCAAAATACTTCTAATTGCAATACGGAGTATCTATGTCATTAGTACATGACAATCATGAGACTTCATGTCAATTAATTTCAAATCTTCTATTAAAATAAGTTTTTTCATATTGACGAAGTAAACAGACGAAAGTGCATGAATAGGTATAAACCAAGAACGCTTGGAACTTCACACACTACGTCCAATCGTGCAGCGAGTAATGAACCTTGCAATTGTGATAGGCTTTGTCTACGTTGGTAACAGAGATGCCTACACATTTGCCAACGAGCTTCAAGAGACGATTGCTCGCCTCTTTGTGAAACCTATTCTCCTTTAGAGCTTGTGCTGAGCTGTAGAATAATACTGTGGATTATGCAAAATAAAAATGTCTACATGCATGTAAGACACATTATGAGCAGTCGATTAACTTGTGCTAACTGTTTAGTGATAGATAATTTTTTTTTCAACAAATCCATATAATATCTGTAACAGACTCAATTTCAAATTTCAGCTAAAAATAATTATTTTAACCCTTAATAAATTGCTGAGCCATTTTCTAAATTTTCTGAATTTATAAATACTTTTTCCTATTTTCCTAAGCATAAAATAATTTTTCAGAATTAATAAAAACATAAAGGAATGAAAATATTTTTTGGGTTAAAAATATTCTAAAATACCTCTTTGAATTTTTTGGGAATTTTATAATTTATGTTTTATTTTTCAAGCTCAAAAACATTTTCCAGAATTTCCTAAAATCAAAAACCAATTAAAAATATCCTAACTCAGTTAAGGCCGAAACCCAAGCTCTGGCCCATCTCCTTCTTATCCCTCTATCACAACCCTCCGCCCAGGATGCTCACACTTTTGGCCCATTTCCATTCGACCGAAGCCACCGCCAATATTACGTTTTTATGCAATGAAAATGTTATCTTATGGAGCACACCTTCACTTAATCTGACAATGGGCCCGGGACCCACCCGCCAGCCTCTCCTCACCTCGACGTTGTTCCCTCCCTCTCGTGACGCTCGCTGACGACTGGACCCCACTGGTCAGTCTTTGTCTTCCCCACATCACGCTTGCCTTGTCTGTGCCATTGCTACACAGTAGTAAGCTCGTGCCCACCATGATTTCAATCCAATCTTTTGCCTGGTCGCTGCATCATTACACACCCATCTTTTCCCTCTCATACCCAAACTCGCCCTCTTTCTTCCTTTCTTCCCCCTCCCACCAAAACCGGCCATCCATGCCTGCCGGCGCCATGGATTCTGCTCCCTGCTTTACTTGTATCACTCGAGCGATTCCCCTTCTCTTTGTTGGAACTCTTACAACCTCCCCAGGATCTTTATGACCTGTTAAGATTGTTTACGACCGGTTTCTACCGCCTCCTGTTGTCGTACGACCACTCTGGTAGCCGTTCAACCGCTTCTCCCTATCGCTGCACTGGAATTACCATGATCGTAGCCTTCTACGATCACGTAGTGAAGCTGACGATCACTGTTCACCGTGGTCGAACTTATGTTTCGACCACGTTCAATTCTTTCTACGGGGTCGAAGTCGCTTCCGACCACGTTCAGATCTTCCAGCATAATCGCAGCTCCTTATGACCACTTAAACCGTGGTTGAAACCTTCTCTGTGTGGTCGAACGCTTTAAACCGTGATCGATAGCCCTTACGATCACATTCTGCGCTCCTTCAACGTGGTCGTAAACCTCTATGACCACGTTCAAATCGGTTTGCCGTGGTCGTAGCACCTCTCGTTATCCTTCGATCACCTTCACCGAAACTTTGCCATGGTCATAGGTCCTCCCGACCACGCCTCCTTTAGTCTTGCCGTGGTCGTAGCACCTCTCGTTATCCTTCGATCACCTTCACCGAAACTTTGCCATGGTCATAGGTCCTCCCGACCACGCCTCCTTTAGTCTTGCCGTGGTCGAACGCCTGTCGACTACGTCTACTGTTAGTTTGCCGTGGTCGTAAGTCCTTACAACCACGTTTGCCATGGTCGTAAGTCGACTTCGACCACACCTGTGAGATTGCTCAATGAAACACAACGCTCAGGGATTGCTTTTCTCTTCTCTATTACTTGCAATTGCTTGGTACGTATTGGTTACATGTCTATACCAACTTTTATACCTGGTTATACAACTTTAACTCGGGTTCGACTATGATTACAAAACCAAACTCCGACTTCGACTCGAACTCTAATTTACGACTTTGTCTTCTACTCACTTTCGACTTCAATGACTACTCCGTTTTCGGTCTGACTGGTTTGGCTAGAAGACTCTGTTTCAGCTGCGACTGCAGATTTCGTCTCCGTCTTGAATTCGATCACTTCCAAACTTGCAAAAACAAGATTATTTTCAACACTCTTTTCCTGCCACTACCTACCTCACCCTCTCTTTCCACGCCCTCCCCTATCTTTTGCAACTGCTTAGCACTCACACCTGTAACAAACAGCGAGCAAGCCCCTTCGCTCTGGCTATAAATAGTTTGCACAAGGCTTCCATTTCTCCTCGCCCCTCTACCCTGCTCCATTCTTCCCATAATAGCTCCCTCTATAGAGTTTTGGTTTGGCCTAAACGAAGTCGATGTCCCCAGCTCTGGTGGACACATTCACCACAGCTACGCCACATTCCCGCTCGTCTCAGTGAGTCCCCGCCTCTCCATCCGCATCATTTTGCGCCATTTTACCACCAGTCCAAACCCCTAACTTGATTTGGCACCTCGTGCAACGCATTGTTGGAAATGTGGGCAAAATTTTAATTCCAAGTTTTATTTGGAGACAGAAATAATAAACTAATGATGCAAAACTCACAACTAACAGCAAGCTATTCACCATACTTCAGATTTTGCACAAGAAAACAATACAGAGCCAAAGTCGAACGTGCGCACGAACGACTTACTTGTTAGTCTGATGAAGAATAGGAAGCCGCGCAGGCTTGACGCAGTGCAGAACGAAGGTGTCGCAGTGCAGTGAGCGGTCGCGCAGTTGCGCTGCCCAGAAACCTTATTGCCGTCCCCGTGCAGGTCTTCACGACAGCAAAGGTCCGGAGATACCGCTCCTCTTCTTCACGGTGCACGCCGGGAAGAAGAGTCGACGAAGTTCTTGCAGCACAATACCACAGCACAAGATCGCAGAGCAGAAAGTAGAGACAGAATGGAGGTGCAAAAATTCTCTCCTTTTTCTGGACGTCTCCAGGCCCTTTTAAGGGTGCTGCTGTTACTACTCACTAGTAACTGCTGCGTTTAAATAGAATTATGCACTGGTAACTGCCTCATCAAGTCACAAATTAAGCAGTGCAAATTGACTAGTAACTGCCTCATTCAACTGTTTGAATCTCATTCAATCAGGGAGATAGTGGAGCGCGCAGAGTTTAGCAAAAATAAAGATGGACTTGGTCTGCCACGCGGTGCGCCACGTCACGACACGGTCGCGCGTCGCAAGTCACAAGTCACGCGATTTTCACGCGAAAATACGCAAGTACGCGCGCGCGCGTGCGTGTGTGTGTGTGTGTGACTAGACAGAGCGATCCTCATACCATCTCTTTCCATATTCAAGGAGTGGGGAGGACTCCACCTTATAAATTGGTCTTCCTTCCCCTACCTTAGCAATATGGTACTAACCATGCATGCTTTGGGATTCGCGAAAATGGGCCTCGCTCATTGGGCCATTTTCTAACAATCCCCCACCAATTCCAAAGCAGAATTAGAAGTCAAAGATATTGTGCTAAAGTACTGTTAATATACCAGTCTTTTAGTGTAAGTCCCGTACGGGTTGAACTTGCACCTAGAATGACAAGATTCATCTTCTCACAACTGATGAATGGACTATGCCTTGAATTCATAGCTTTTTGTGATCAGATTTCACTTGAAATCTCTACTAGTACTAGGCTGCCAATGAACCACGCCTAAACGGAGCGTTATATGGTCATGCTCCCTTATCTGCTCATGAGCTTTCTAGAGAATGCCCCGTTCTCGTGAACTGCGACCACACAGTTAAGCTCAAGTAGGTGTATTCTTTCTAGGTATCCTGCAGGCTAATACCTTTTCCTTATTTGGACAACAGAATACATTAAGGCTTTATGCCAACCTTCCGTACAGTCGAAAGTACATTGTTTATTAGGACATGGGTACAATAAATATGTACTCTCTTGTTACAACATCAATTTGTTTTTCCCATTGCCTAAGTCACGGGATCTCCGATCAAGAAGGTATGGGTTACCATTGTGATGTAACTTATATGGGCCTCATTCCCATGTCCATGGATGCAACAGAAATCGCTTTCCGTGCTAATCCCTTTGTAAAAGGGTCTGCCAGATTTTTCTCAGTGTTAATATAGTTCACAGCAATTACTCCGGAGTTTCTTAGTTTTCTGACAGATTTAAGCCTACGCTTCACATGTCTAGAGGACTTCATATTATCCTTTGTACTTGTGACTTTGGCCAACACTGTTTGATTATCACAGTACATCAGGATTGCAGGTATTGGTTTCTCAACCAATGGCAAGTCCAATAGAAGTTCTCTCAGCCATTCAGCCTCAACTATGGCTGTATCAAGTGCTACTAGTTCTGCTTCCATGGTTGACCTCGTCAATATGGTCTGTTTGCAAGACCTCCATGAAACTGCAGCACCAGCTAAAGTGAATACATAACCACTTGTAGCTTTGATCTCATCCGCATCAGAGATCCAATTGGAGTCACTGTATCCTTCTAAAACAGAAGGATGTCCAGTATAATGTATTCCAAAAGATGTTGTGCCTCTCAAGTAGCGCAACACTCTTTCAAGTGCCTCCCAGTGATCATCTCCTGGGTTAGAAGTAAACCGACTTAATTTGCTCACAGCAAATGAAATGTCAGGTCTTGTGGCACCAGCTAAATACATTAGTGACCCAATAATTTGTGAATATCTTAATTGATCTTTTCCTAACCCCTGGTTCTTTCGAAGCTTAATGCTCGCATCATAGGGTGTTGGTGAAACTTTACAGTTTTCAAAACCAAACCGGCTTAATATTTTCTCAGCATAATGGGATTGATTCAAAGTAATCACATCCTTACTTTTGATCAATTTAATATTCAGAATAACATTTGCCTCTCCCAAGTCTTTCATATCAAAACACCGAGATAAAAAAGATTTGACCTCGTCAATTAAGGCAGTATTTGTTCCAAATATAAGTATGTCATCTACATACAGACATAAGATAACTCCTTGACCCCCACCATAACGATAATACACACATTTATCAGCTTCATTCACAACAAAGCCAGCGGATGTTAACGTTTTGTCAAACTTTTCGTGCCATTGTTTTGGTGCTTGTTTTAGACCATACAAAGATTTTAATAATCTGCATACTTTATTTTCCTGTCCAGAAATCACAAAACCATCCGGTTGATCCATATAGATTTCTTCCTCCAACTCTCCATTAAGGAAAGCTGTCTTCACGTCCATTTGATGAACATGTAGACCATAGGAAGATGCTAACGCAAGGAGCACTCTGATGGTAGTTAATCTGGCGACAGGAGAATAGGTATCAAAGAAATCTTCTCCCTCTTTCTGGGTGTAACCCTTGGCCACAAGTCTTGCCTTGTACTTCTCAATTGTTCCATCAGGCCTTAGTTTCTTTTTAAAGATCCACTTACATCCTACAGGTTTACACCCGATAGGACGATCCGTGATCTCCCAAGTCCCATTAGCCATGATAGAATCCATCTCGCTACGGACTGCCTCTTTCCAATACTCAGCATCATGAGATGCATAAGCCTCTGAAAGAGTCTTTGGCACATCATCCACGAGGTATACAATAAAGTCGTCACCAAAGGTTTTCTCAACCTTTTGTCTCTTGCTCCTGCGAGGAGCTTCTGCGACTAGATTGTTATCCTCCTCAGGGATATCACATATTGGTTTAGAAATGGTGGGAAGTTCAGAAGTTTGATTATTCTCATTTTCAATATTATCAGTTTGAACATTCTCTGTTCGTGAAGTACTGCCTGCTGTTCTCATAGGAAAGATATTCTCAAAGAATGAAGCATCTCTAGACTCCATTATTGTATTTACAATAATCTCAGGAGTTTCTGATTTAACTACTAAAAATCTATAGGCCGTGCTGTTTAGTGCATATCCTAGAAAAATACAATCGACTGTTTTTGGTCCAAGTTTTCTCTTTTTCTGCAATGGTATATTGACTTTTGCCAAACACCCCCAAGTTCGCAGAAAATTAATATTAGGTTTTCTCCCCTTCCATCCCTCATACGGAGTAATCTCACTCTTTTTATTGATTACTCTGTTTAGGACGAAAGTTGCTGTTAAAATAGCTTCCCCCCACCATGCCTTAGGCATACCGGCACTCTCTAACATGGCATTAACCAAATCTGTCAGTGTCCGGTTTTTCCTCTCAGCTACCCCGTTTGATTGGGGTGAATATGGTGGTGTAAATTCATGGACTATTCCATGCTCAGAACAGAATTGGCAGAATTCATGAGAGACATACTCTCCTCCACGATCAGACCTTAATCTTTTTATCTTCTTTTCTAGTTGGTTCTCAACCTCGGCCTTATAAGTTTTAAAGTAGTTTAAAGCTTCATCTTTAGTTTTCAGCAAATACACATAGCAGTAGCGTGTTGCATCATCAATAAAAGTTAGAAAATATCTTTTGCCTCCTTTTGTCAATAATCCATTCATTTCACACAAGTCTGAATGAATAAGATCTAAAGGTGCCAAGTCCTTTTCATCCTCTAATCCCTTAAAAGGTTTTCGAGGTTGCTTTGCTTGCACACATGACTGACACTTTGATCCTTTGACAATTTCACATTTTGGAATTAAATCTAATCTGGACATTCCAGCAATACTATCAAAACCAATATGACAGAAACGAGAATGCCAAATATTTGCCTCACATTTATTTGAACCAGTTGCAACATTCAAATTATAACCACTAGCTTTCATAGCAAGCCTCCGCTCTCATAGCCTTTACCAACAAATTTTCCGAACTTAGACATTACAATTTTATTTGACTCAAAAACTAGCTTATAGCCATCCCTACATAGGAGAGAACCACTAGCGAGGTTCTTTTTTATTGTAGGCGCATGCTGTACGTTCTTCAAGTGGACAATCTTCCCTGAAGTAAGCTTCAGATCCACCGTGCCAACACCAAGAACAGAAGCATGCGACCCGTTTCCCATTAGGACGGAGGAAGCCCCTGCTGCCTGATAAGAGGAAAACAAGGAAATATCAGAACATACGTGAACATTAGCTCCAGTATCAACCCACCAATCAGTGGATTGACAAGCTGAAAAGACAACAGGTGAATTACCATACCCTCCTGAAGTCGAGGCCTCGCCTATGGTCATGTTAACAACCTTCTTCTTAGGCTGTTCACCATCTCTGATTTTGCGGAAACGACAGTCCTTCGCCATATGACCGTCTTTACCGCACACAAAGCAGGTGATGTCCTTCAAATCCTTTTTCTCAGTTTTCTTCTTAAAACTAGTTGTCTTGTTCGGTTTGTTGGATTTGTACTTCTTAGCAACAGTCTTTCTCTGTATGACATTTGCATTATTCTGGCCAGATGTACTAGGTGCATCTTTTGCTCTTGCTTTTTCTTCCACATCAAGGGCTGCAATGAGATCCTCAACAGAAATCTCTTCCCTCTTATGTTTCAAGCTAGTAGCAAAATCCCTCCAAGAGGCAGGGAGTTTAGCAACAATGCCCGCAGCCACAAACTTTGGAGGCAACACACAACCCAAGTGCGCAATCTCACCGACTAGTAGCTGGAGGTCATGAGCTTGTCCAACTATGGACTTAGCCTCATCCATGCTAAAGTCGAAAAATTGCTCACATATGTAGAGCCAGCGACCTGCCTCTGCCTCCGCATATTTTTGCTCTAGTGCATCCCACAACTCTGTGGCGGACTTGTAGTCCATGTACACATCATAGAGCTGATCTGCCAGAACAGTTAGAATGCAGCCAAGAGCAGTATTGTTCGCAGCCTCAAACTGCATATACTGCTCAATCGTAAATGGATACTGTGGGTGGATAACCCACCATAGCCCCAAAGACATGAGCCAAAACTTGACTCTAGTCTGCCATCTACGAAAGTTCTGACCAGAAAACCTCTCAGGTTTCATCGCATCAGAAGCATTAGCCATTTCTGTATTGCAACAAAATTCGCAATAAGGTTTCTGGAATGTTGGAAATGTGGGCAAAATTTTAATTCCAAGTTTTATTAGGAGACAGAAATAATAAACTAATGATGCAAAACTCACAACTAACAGCAAGCTATTCACCATACTTCAGATTTTGCACAAGAAAACAATACAGAGCCAAAGTCGAACGTGCGCACGAACGACTTACTTGTTAGTCTGATGAAGAATAGGAAGCCGCGCAGGCTTGACGCAGTGCAGAACGAAGGTGTCGCAGTGCAGTGAGCGGTCGCGCAGTTGCGCTGCCCAGAAACCTTATTGCCGTCCCCGTGCAGGTCTTCACGACAGCAAAGGTCCGGAGATACCGCTCCTCTTCTTCACGGTGCACGCCGGGAAGAAGAGTCGACGAAGTTCTTGCAGCACAATACCACAGCACAAGATCGCAGAGCAGAAAGTAGAGACAGAATGGAGGTGCAAAAATTCTCTCCTTTTCCTGGACGTCTCCAGGCCCTTTTAAGGGCGCTGCTGTTACTACTCACTAGTAACTGCTGCGTTTAAATAGAATTATGCACTGGTAACTGCCTCATCAAGTCACAAATTAAGCAGTGCAAATTGACTAGTAACTGCCTCATTCAACTGTTTGAATCTCATTCAATCAGGGAGATAGTGGAGCGCGCAGAGTTTAGCAAAAATAAAGATGGACTTGGTCTGCCACGCGGTGCGCCACGTCACGACACGGTCGCGCGTCGCAAGTCACAAGTCATGCGATTTTCACGCGAAAATACGCGAGTACGCGCGCGCGCGTGCGTGTGTGTGTGTGTGACTAGACAGAGCGATCCTCATACCATCTCTTTCCATATTCAATGAGTGGGGAGGACTCCACCTTATAAATTGGTCTTCCTTCCCCTACCTTAGCAATATGGTACTAACCATGCATGCTTTGGGATTCGCGAAAATGGGCCTCGCTCATTGGGCCATTTTCTAACACGCATCACTGTGCCCGTGCTGTCTTCCCTATTTTCGGAAGCCCCCGCCACCCTTGACATTGCTGCCACTTCGACGAGGCCCTGTATTCTCTAAGCTTATTTGTAGCTTCTCCGTGCTCCCCAGATTCTAACACGCTGCCCCATTTTAGTTGCCCATTGCTGGGGAATCCTGTCGCTGTGAGCCTCGTCTCCGCCGTAGCCGTTGCCCACCATCCGGCCGCCACAGCATTTCCCTCGAGTAAGCTCCTCGAGGCCCCAGTATGCTTTTCCGCTGGTTTATCTTGGCCCAAGTCTCTGTCTTCACCGTCACCGCCATAGTAGTGTTAGTGCAGCCGATTTTCTTTGTTGTCGGCACAATGCAGGTGACCATAGGTCTCTTTGTGCCACTGCTCCCTCACATCACAATAACTTCCTCTAGCTCCATTGTGCCTAGTTGCTATTTTCCTTCGCTCCCACACCGAGATCATCACATGGCCATAGCCGCCTCGCTGCTTTTGTCTCCGCTGTATCGCCGCTCCAGTGCATCATTCCAGTCACTACCACCACTATTAGGTTCCCCACACCTAGGCCGTTCGATTTTGCCTACTGCCTATCACTACTATAGAAAAAAGTCACCACAGATGGTTCAAAAATGTCACCATAGACAGTTTGGTGAGCCGTCTGAGTTTATGGGTCAGTAACGACATGACGTCCTTACCGATGATTTTCAAACTGTCTGTGATACAACTATCACAGACAGTTTGTAGTAGAAGCCATCTGTGATATGTCGATCATCACAGATGGTTTGTATTAAAAACCGTCTATGATATCTGCAATTATCATATATAGTTTTTAATAAGAACCGCCTGTGATATTTGTACTGGTGATTTTTTTGTTTCCATTTTCTCGTCTTTTTCTCTACATAGAATGCTTTCAATGGATCATCACATTTGTGCCCTTGCTCTGCAAATCGAAATTTCACCGCGACCAATGGACCATGGCAGATCGACCATGGTAGAACGACTACGACGGAACGATCATTGCAGAATGACCACGGTAAATCGACCACGGCAAAACGATCACCGCAGAACGACCAAGGCAAATTGACCATGACAGAACGACCACCGAAGATCGAGCACAGCAGAACAACCACCGCAGATTGACCATAGTAGAAACACCACGAACTATAACTTCATGTACTCGTTGAGGCTACGGGGACCATACAACAGAGAGTCATCAAAAATGCGGAGCACGCCACCTCCCTTAGGCATGCATTTGAATAGAATCGAGTAACGCTTGAGCTTGCTCGGTGTCCTGACAAGGTGCATGCAAGATGGCACCCTCCCATCCGTCACAGGCTGCAATCACATTCATAGGCTATAGTAATTGCTTTGTCTTCTTGATAACCTTCAGAGGGAAGGGAAAAAAGGATGGATGGGGCTTCTACATACCATGAGTAGATCGCCGGTCTTGATGGTGAGGACGTCTGGGTCAGGAGGGCACAGTGAGCCAGCTCCTATCGTTGGCCTGCATCTCAAGGCCCTCGACGTCGTGCGAGGTGGGAAAGGGAGAAGAAGAGAATGGCGAGGCATGCATCTCGAGGAATTAATAAGGTACGAGAGGTGGGAAAGACCGGTGCCTACCATTCGATGTGGAGAGAATGGACGGGTGAGATTGGGATCCTAGGGGAGATGTCGTAGATCGGTTTTCATACACAATTATCAATCTATGATATTACCTCTTTACATATGGTTTTTAGTGCTAGCACCAATACAAATGGTCTCTAAACATAAACCGTCTATGATTGTATTTCATATTAACAGTTTCGGTAAACCATCTATAATGAAACATCTAGTATTAGCCTTTTATAGTAGTGTGTGCTCCAAAGCCATCCCTTTGCCAGCGGCGAGCTCGCCAAACCGAGCACAGTGGCCTCTCCTATATCCCTCTCACTTTCTTCCTGTTCTCTCTCACAGACAGGCGGCTCCATAGAGAAATGGTTAGTTAGCGCTAATGACATGTTTAAAGTTAATTATGTAATAACATGTGGGACCAGGAAATTAGGTTAATCAAATTTCTAATTTAAACCGGTTTTAGTGTCTGTTTCACTGGACATCTGACCGGTGGACCACATCTGTCTGCCACGCATGCATTTTCTCCTGAATTTCCTATAGAAAGAAAAATAGAAAAACAAAAAATCAAATAAAAATCCTAACACACCAATTAATATTATCTAGCAGACTATCGTGTGCGAGTGCGTGACTAGTCTTGTTTTGTTACATTGCTTTAGTGGGACGAACATGGCTTACACTTAGGCCATTCTCAGTGGAGAGTTTCATGGTATTGTTTCTAGGACTACCACATCATGTAAAATGAAATGAAACATGGATGAAATATCCATCCTCAATGCATAGTTTCATTCTATTATTTCATAGACATTTAATTTCATGACTCATATAGAGTTGGTAATCGTGTCAAGAGAGTTTCATCTAGATGAAACTCACTTCTTCTCTCTCTTCTTAAAAATATTGACATATCATCAAAAATATCTATGTGGCAGCCTATTAAATGCAGATGAAACTCCTACTGAGACTGGCCTTAATGGCATTACATTTAATTGCATTTTCTTCTCCCCTAAATGTTAATGACCATGGATGCGTATTCTCCCAAAAAAGAAAGAAGTAATGGCCTGCATGCCTCACTCTCGCTCCAGAGCAGTAGCCCAACCGATCGCCCATAGTAGGGATAGAGGGGGACAGATCGACGCTCAGACCTTGCATATGAACGTCTTTCTTCTTTTCTTCATTGGGACACAACATTAAATAAAAGAAACCAAGAGTTACATTCTGATTACTGACTTATGTTTCTTACATATCCATAATAATGAGGGCGCCACATAACCGATATCGCCATAATAATTATTGTCGGCCATCTTATGAACGTATAAGATTTTCCCTTTTTATCTATATTAATGAGGGAGTTATAGAAATTTATTTTTTATTTAATAATTAATGTGGGAATTTTTAATCCCTTAGAAAAGGAGACACTTTTAATCTCACCAATTGTTTGTAGATATGTGTGGATATAATATACGTTAAATTAGATAAGTCACCTTGGTGCCTACACCCAACAAAAGAACCATCCGATACACGTCTATGATCGATCCAAAATTTAGAGTTTTGAACTAATTCAAACTAATTTAATCTACTTTTAAATTTAATGCGACTAAAGTAATTATATACCTTGAAACTAGCTCAAACTAATTAAAATGAAGATGAATTTAATTTTTTTTTCAGAGTTTGATATGTCAAAAACAATATTTTATGGGTATATAAAGATACGAACATCAAACATTGCGAATCTAAAATCACATATATCAAAGTTATTGATTTGGGTACTGAGCACTAATGTGCATGAAACACTTATCCTTTAATGTGCTGCCTTCCTTATTTATTGACACATTCTTGCATTACACCAGGTGGATCGACCATGTACATCTGCAATAAATGCTTCCTGAAATAGCCTCATGGATCAAGAGCAATTTCATCGGTCACATGCCAATTTGATCTGCTACACTGAGTCACTGATACCCTGAACCTCCAACCTGGTCCCACCAATGTTGCATGTAAGCACACCGCACACCCAAAGTCTACTGCAGTCTGTGGCTTCTCCCACATACGTGCCCCACGCGCTCGCACATACTTGCTGCACTTCACTTGCTTGAAGGAATCTATGGTAAGTACGAGTGTGTTCTCCAGAACAATCACAGATCTTTAATTCCGACTTGATGTTTTACATGAAATTGCGCAAACTCTGTTATGGGTGGAGTTTTGCAACATTTTAGAACTAGGAGAGGCCATCAGATTTCCTTGATTGTTTTGTGTAGACCGCAGTGCTGGAGGCCGGAATAGGAGGAGCTGCACCTAGTGACCATGCAGAGCGTGGTGGAGTGTGTGCCTTGCCTCTAGTGCTGCTCCGCACGATCTGGGCTACACACGGAGTGCATTGGGATGATCAACAAGTGATGCCTTGCTATTGTCTTTGATCGTGATGAAACCCTTGTGGCTTCTTACATGAGGAAGTTGTTAGACGAACACATCGGTAAGCTTTCCCCACTTGGTCTCTTTGGAAGCTTCGCAATCGCTGCGTCTTTAATAGGGTTGTGCCGGACGTTAGGACCCTCTTGTCTTTTGTCAATGAGGAGATGAGGATTTGGAGTCTGGTCGAGGTCGATCTTGTTTCTGTACCATAGGCTAGTTCCCTAGACCTTTTGTGGTGTGTGGTTTTGGGTGCGTTTTTTGTTTGTTGGGTCTGTAAGGTTTCTGCTGTATGCTCTTTCCTTTTTTAATACAAAGATACGCAGCTCTCCTGCGTGTTCAAGAAAAAAGAAAAAAGAAAAAAAAAGCTTTCCCCACTTGATAAGCGATGGCTTTCTACAGTTCTCTGTCTTAATTTAGTGTTCAGAAAATTACCCGGTGCACGGCTATATGCCATTCAGATTCTCGATTCTAGTGTGTCTGTAAACATACCGCCTGGTTGGGGTGATTTGAAAAGTTATCTAAATGCCAGTGGACGCCAAAGATTTAAGGTCTACGTATGTACAATGGCTGGAAGAGATTATGCTCTTGAGATATGGAGACTTGTTGATCCAGAAGCCAATTTGTTCAGCTTAGAGGAGCTTTCAGAACGTTTAGTATGTGTAAAGCCAAGTAAGTTCTCAACATTTAGAAGTGTGCCTTTTCATCTGATATTATGCAGTATTTCCGTGCCTTAGTGGTGCTTATTCTGTTACATTTACATCATCACAAGATGCACTCAAGGAAATATGGTATGTCTTGTTAACATTTTTCCATGTACCACAAAATCCAGCATAATCATATTCAAGATATTGATAGGTGGAATAAGATCAGCGTTGTGGAACAACTAGAAGCAAAGATAGCACATATTTCATGTTTGTGTTTGTTGTTTTTTCTCTAGTGAGTACTGCATTGCATTTTTATAACAATAAATAAACTTAAATACATTTTTCGAGATCAAATAAATGTAAATATATAAGATCCTTAAGTCGTTCCATTAGTGTGTATTACATTTTCTTGTTTCCTCATGTGTGTTGTTTACAATGTAACTGAAGAACATCCTTATAGACGCGAGTTAATGAGACACATATAACACATTACCATTGTTTGGAAGAAACACTAAAATTGGATCCTTCCGATTACTCTGTGGGTTCAGTTGATTTTCCTGTCTGTGTTGCACACATTTTTTGTATTTACTGTCACTTCAGCGTGTGTTTCAAGAGTGTGCGCCATCCGAATATGGCCATGGTGATTGATGACCGGCCTGAGGTTTGGGATGAGAAAGGTCAACGTCGTAGTGTTCAAGTTGTCCCAGCTTACAATTCATACAATACCGAAGTAAACAAGGTGTTTGTTTGTATATTGATGCTGACATATTTTCCGCGGAACAAATATGCACTCTGAAACCATGCATGCATTTTATAAAACTATCTCAGGTGGTGAATGCTCTTCCCGTGCTTTGTATTGTAAGAAATGTTGCTTGCGATGTCCGTGGTGGAATTTCAGGTTTACATACAAAAGATGAACCAAGTGTCTAGGTATTATCCAGATGTTTTTTTTTCTAATTGTCATCTAAATTTGTAACCATTAAATTAGAGATCAAGAGGCCTCTTGTTTTTGAAGGGGGAGATTTTTTTCAAGAAGGAGGGGGTAGAATTCAAGGGGAGGGGGAAGAATATCATATATTCTCTGCATCGGTGTGATATATCTTCAGTTCTTCAATAATATATCTATTTTGTCATCATCTCTATTTAACCAATTGGTTATGCAAAGAGTTTGATGGAAATCTACTGAGAGAAGTACATGGACTAATGTATAAAAATTTGCTAGTCGATCTTCCATATAATCCAGATGTTGCTGATTACGTACATACCCAAGGTGTTTCCTTGCTACATTGATGTTGATGTTGCCATGTTGGATGTGGTTTATTTTCTGAAGTTTATATGGGGTGCTGTTACTTTCCAGGACAATAATTTTGTATCGAACAATCACTCTGCCCCTATATATATACCTGAGATCAATAGTGGAGCTGAGGTAGAGGGAAGCTTGAATGGGCGAGTTCTGCTCAGGTCTTGCTGCTTTGATTAAAGGATACTTCATAACCTCCTTAACTAGTGGAAACAAGCTTGTCCTTTCTATAACACTTCAGCCCGAATGATACTACTATCCAACATCACTCCAAATTAAAACCACTAATAATAAATTTAAGCAATACTTCAACTAAAAATTTCATAACCTAGAGCGTACCAGTAACAACAATATCAATATGTCATGATTAACTAACAATAGGTAGCACGTATAACCCACAAACAACTACCAACAACATGAGGGATAAAATAATAAACACCATAACAACATCCAACAACCACGGACAACTGCAACCAACACTACTACAGAAAGCCTCATAGTAGACGCCTCATAACAGACGGTTTTGTGAAACCGTCTCTGATTAACACTATTACAGACGGTTGTAATTTGGAGGCCGTCTGTGGTATTTGTGGCGGGAAAAAGGATTATCACAGACGGTCGGTCTATAATAAGAACCGTCTGTGATAATCTCAGATTATCACAGACGGTTTTTAATTAAAAACCGTCTGTGATAATGACTCTAAGGCATTTATTGCGCTGCTCAGACCGCATCTGTCTTCATTTCGATCCAGATCTAGCCACTGCTGCGCACTTTTTCACTCGGGAGGAAGCTAGGCGATTTCAGGCCAGTTAATTTGGTGGGAAGAGGCAGAGATTGAGCTTTGAAGATTCAGACTTTCCTGGTTGCTGTAGATATGGTTAGTAGTGAAATTTATTTTTTCTTTAATTGCATTACAATTTAGGTCTAAGTAATCCATGAGTGTTATTGAAGATGGTTAATTTGCAAAATTGTTGGTTATATAATAGCTATTGTGTTTATAATATGAATTGAACTAGCAAATTAAGTCTCAATATAATAAATGTGGCCGGTATATATGTAGTAATTATAATTAGTTAATCTTGATTTTAATACTAAGTTGTTATATATGTACGTAACGTAGGACTGAAGCTGGATGTATGCCGCGAGCCGTGTGAGTGAAGAGTACATTAATGGCATGTCTGCTTTTATAAGAGCCGCCGAGGAGGATATGTTGAATAAGGGGGTGGAATATATGTGCTGTCCATGCACTGATTGCGAGAATTTGAAGATGTTTAAGAACCGAGGGCAAATTGAAGCGCACTTGATTCGGAGGGGTTTCAAAAAGGATTATACTGTTGGACCAGTCATGGCGAAGTGAATGATCATATGCCGCCGGATGACATCGCCGGTGAAGTGAATGATATGCCGCCGGATGACATCCCCGGTGAAGTGAATGACATGCCGCCGGCTGATGTCGATTGTGGTTCGGATTCGGATAGGTTGCACGATGATAATCTGGATCAGATGCTTCGCGATGTAGAAGAGAACTATGATGAGAGAGAGAGTATGTTAAATTCCGCGGCTTGATGGAGGACTCGAAGAAACCTTTGTACACGGGCTGCAAGTACACGAGGTTGTCGGCCGTGCTTGAACTATTGAAACTGAAGGCAAGCAACGGTTGGTCCGACAAGAGTTTCACGGCGCTGCTAGGTCTTTTAGCGGTTGGTCCGACAAGAGTTTCGCTAGGAGCTCGCCGAGTGAGACGCTGACATGGTTGGCAAAAGGGCCGACATTTACAGTTGTGACATGGCAAGGATATGACATAAATGGGTACACATTCTATACGCAGTCTCAGGATGTCAAGAGCACTAACCAGAACAGCGGTGTCCGCATAAATGCATTCAGTACCGATGGGTCGAGAAACTCGTACTATGGCTTCATAGAAGAGATTTGGGAGCTCGACTATGTGGTTTTCAATATCCCCTTATTTCGCTGCCGTTGGGTGCATCTCCCACAGGTGAAGGTTGACAAGTACAGTGTCACGACCGTGGACCTCCAACGTGTCGGGTACAAAGACGAACCATTCGTACTCGCCAATCAAGTTGTTCAAGTTTTCTATGTAACCGACCCGGCAAATAAGAAACGCCATGTAGTTCTTCATGGAAAAAGGAGATTTGTCGGAGTGGAGAATGTAGTGGACGAGGAGGAATACAATCAATTTGAGGAGTTACCTCCTTTTGGAAATGGCATAAGGGTCGACGATGAACAACGTGACGAAACTAGTTACGTACGCATTGATCATGATGAAGGGCTAATTTTTAAAGGAAATAAGCAAGTACAATAAGAATGTATATGTGAAAATGTGTGACAATTTTGAGATGTATATGTGAAAATGTGTGATGTAGTCAATTTTGAGATGTATATGTGAAAATGTGTGATGTAGTCAATTTTGAGATGTATATGTGAAAATGTGTGATAAAATGTATATGTGAAAATGTATATGTGTATTGGCATTTATGTATATGTGATGTATATGTGTGATGTACATGTGAATTGGTATGCATTTATGTATAGAACAATGCTGTAGTGTGATGTATTTGAGAATGACAAAATGTATCAAGAAATACACTGTGTGAATACAGCTGGTTGGTGTTGTATATGAATGCAGCTGTTTGGTGGTTGATATGAATGCAGCTGTTTGGTGGTTGATATGAATGCAGCTGTGTAGTTATTGCTGGTGTCTTAATAACAACAGTCGGCAAAGGCTTATCACAGACGGTTCTAAACTTAGAACCGTCTGTGATATGATATCACAGACGGTTCTAAGTTCAGAACCGTCTGTGATAATCTCCCTATATATACTCTCTCGCTAGGGTTTTCCGTGTGCGCTGCAGTTATTCGATCTAGATCTGAATCCCGAGCCCGTCGTCGCCTCCTCCCCGAGCCCTCGCCGGCTGCCTCCCCGAGCCCTCGCCGGCCGCCTCCCCGGACGAAGACGTCGCCGCAGCCTCCTCCTCCTCTGTCGCCGCCTCCCCGAACCCGTCGCCTCCTCCTCCTCCGTCGCCGCCGCCTCCTCCTCCGTCATCAAAACCCTAAGGTCATCAAAACCCTCCCCGAGCTTCATGCTTACTGTTAGGGTTTAGGGTTGATGCTTGATGTTGTTAGTATATGCTTACTGTTATGGTGTTTGCTTACTGTATATTCAAGTTTGTTATGCTTACTGTTATGGTTAGTTGCTTAGTTGCATTCATGTATATTCAAGTTTGTTAATCTTCCATATACTGAGATTGCCTGTGGGATTTACAGTTGCTCGATGATGATAAATTCATATACTGAGATTGGTTCATTCGGTCTTTAAGCTCTAATAGCTGTCGGTTCATGCAGTTTTCAGGTTATAGCATGTTATTAAATTGATCTGTTAGGATTTAATCTTGACAAGTTAAAAGACTGAATTATTGGGCAAAGTTAACTTGTATGGTCTTGATCTGTATGAATATTGTTGTCTGAATATATGCATGCTGAATATATCTTGATCTTGAGATTGTAGAGTTTGTATCTAGAGCTCAAAATACTGAATTCATTATTTGGCATAACCAATCAAGGAAGAGTATATGATTTAGTAGCGGGACGGCCAAGATTAATCTTGTGCAACCCTACAATTTGAGAGCACAAATTAATCAATTAAAACTTGAGCTTGTTGCTAGTCTTAATTGATACATGCCTTTTACATTATATATGTATATATGTAGGTATAAATATGTATATGTATGTATATACACATATATATGTATTGTAACCGCCTATATTGAGCGAAATAGATAGATATTGCATTTTCTTATCTTATGGTATGACACTTTCTCATCTCATCCTAATAGACCCACAAAATGAGCAACATGTCACCCGCGCATTCTTCAACATCATCGCCGGAGGCGTCCGCTCCAACATCAAGACGCCAAGGAAGAGGGCTATCGAACAAGCCTGAGAGCCGACAGACCATCACAGCGGTAAACGCATCTGGGGTCCCTATCCTTCCTCAAAAAGTGGTAAACGCATTCCGAAGCATGGTCGGAATAGTTGCACGAGAACGAATTGAGATCACATACAATTCGTGGAAGAACGTGCCTGACACTCGAAAACGTGAGCTGTGGACCGAAATTTTGGCATCATTCGAGTTCCCAGAAGAACACCTATACGCTGTGCAACAACAAATCTACCTAGCGGCGTGCAAAGCATGGAAGAACTTCAAGAGCACGCTTGTCAGGAAATACGTGGAGACGGACGAAACGCCTTTTCATAAATACCCATTCCTGGAACCACAACGGGAAGAGTTCAAGGCGTTGAAGACATCCGAAGATTTCAAAAGTACAAGTACGGCGCACAAGGCCCTCCAGGCAAAAAACACACACCCCCACAGACTTGGCACAGCTGGGTATGCGGATAAAATTCCGCAGTGGAGGAAGGAGGATGACCTGGCAGCTGCACAGGACATCGCCCCGCCGTTTTCCAAATATCCCGGATGACCGCGCTCGAAATTGGATTAGAGCAAGGTCATCTACAACGACATCGGGGGACGTCTCCTTTCGAAACCCTGTAGACCAGCAAGTGTCCCAGCGCCTGGTAAGATATCGATAGAACTACGTAGCTTGTAATTACTCCACAACTTCGTACGAATTGAAATGATATTTCATGCTCTTGCAGGAAGAGCTGAGTTTTGAATCTACCCTGGGATCATTCCAGGGAACAAGGGAGAATGATATGCTCTCCGTGGCCCTGGGAAAAAAGGAGCACCCGAGTCGTACAAGAGGCCTTGGGCTTTACGTTCCTTGGAAACATGGTTTCCAAGATGACTCCGGAATGTATCGGTGTAGGAAGAGAAACAAAGCCGAGCGTGACGCACAGCTACGAGAAGAGATCAAGGAATCTCTTAGAGAGGAGCTAATGGGTGAGCTGGCTGGTGTAATCAGAGATGAGGTGCGGAAACAAACAGAAAGTCCGCAGGCCACTACCGCCGCTCCTGTGCTAGCTAGCCCGCACAACCGTCCGAGTAGCTGCGTGTCCAATCCGACGCAAACCCCGGTCAAATTTCCTGTGGACGACATCCTGGTAATAATTATTACCTCTCGAATGCTTGCTCCATTGATAGGCCTATTCGAGTAGCTAATTTTGTATCGTTATGTAGGAGCCTACGAAGTGCAGGCTCCAAGTGAGATATGGCTCTATTCCCTTATACGCTGCTTGGAGCCAGGCATATTCGTCTGGTATCGGGGCCATGGTGCACGGTCAAGCTTTAGCGTCAGGCTTCGCAAAAGTTAATGTAGATGGTGTGCATGTCAATTTTGAGGTGGTCCCGCTACCGATGTTCATATGCAAGGTCTGAGCGTCGATCTCTCCCCCTCTATCCCTACTATGGGCGATCGGTTGGGCTACTACTCTGGAGCGAGAGTGAGGCATGCAGGCCAGTACTTCTTTTTTTGGAGAATACGCATCCATGGTCATTAAGATTTAGGGGAGAAGAAAATGCCATTAAATGTAATGCCATTAAGTGTAAGCCAAGTTCGTCCCACTAAAGCAATGTGACAAAACAAGACTAGTCGCGCACTCGCACACGATAGTCCGCGAGTTAATATTAATTGGTGTGTTAGGATTTTTATTTGATTTTTTTGATTTTCTATTTTTCTTTCTATAGGAAATTCGAGAGAAAATGCATGCGTGGCTGACAGATGTGGTCCACCGGTCAGATGTGCAGTGAAACAGACACTAAAACCGGTTTAAATTAGAAATTTGATTAATCTAATTTCCTAGTCCCACATGTCATTGCATAATTAACTTTAAACATGTCATTAGCGCTAACTAACCATTTCTCTGTGGAGCCGTCTGTCTGTGAGAGAGAACATGGAGAAAGTGAGAGGGATCCAGGAGAGGCCGTGGTGCTCGGTTTGGCGAGCTCGCCGCTGGCAAAGGGATGGCTTTGGAGCACACACTACTATAAAAGGCTAATACTAGATGCTTCATTATAGACGGTTTACCGAAACTGTTAATATTAAATACAATCATAGACGGTTTATGTTTAGAGACCGTCTGTATTGGTGCTAGCACTAAAAACCATCTGTAAGTGGTAATATTATAGATTGATAATTGTGTATGAAAACCGATCTGCGGCATCTCCCCTAGGATCCCTATCTCACCTGTCCATTCTCTCCACATCGAATGGTAGGCACCGGTCTTTCCCACCTCTCGTACCTTATTAATTCCTCGAGATGCAGGCCTCGCCATTCTCCTCTTCTCCCTTTCCCACCTCGCACGACGTCGAGGGCCTCGAGATGCAGGCCAATGATAGGAGCTGGCTCACTGTGCCCCCTGACCCAGACGTCCTCACCATCAAGACCGGCGATCTACTCATGGTATGTAGAAGCCCCATCCATCCTTTCTTCCCTTCCCTCTGAAGGTTATCAATAAGACAAGGCAATGACTATAGCCTGTGAATGTGATTGCAGCCCGTGACGAATGGGAGGGTGCCATCTTGCATGCACTGTGTCAGGACACCGAGCAAGCGCAAGCGTTACTCGATTCTAATCAAATCCATGCCTAAGGGAGGTGGCGTGCTCCACACTTTTGATGACCCTCTGTTGTATGGTCCCTATAGCCTCAACGAGTACATGAAGTTCCAGTTCGCGGTGTTTCTACTATGGTCGATCTGCGGTGGTCGTTCTACCGTGCTCGATCTTCGGTGGTCGTTCTGTCATGGTCAATTTGCCTTGGTCGTTCTGCGGTGATCGTTTTGCCGTTATCGATTTACCGTGGTCGTTCTGCAATGATCGTTCCCCGTAGTCGTTCTACCAAGGTCGAACAATATGTATCATAGATAGTTCTTAAATAGAATAATATGTAATTATTCCTTTATATATATTGAGCACTAGGGTTTTGTCCCCGCTGTACTGCCCACTAACGCCACCACCTCACCCCAAGCTCATCACCCTCCTCCTCCGGAGCCCATCACCCTCCTCCTCCCAATCCCATCGCCGCCTCCCCCGACTCCAACGGCCTTTCTCCTCTGAGCCCGTCGCTCTCCTCCACCCGTGGCTGTTGCCCTCCTCCTCCTCCTCCTCCTAAGCCCGTTGCCACCTCCCCCGACGTTGTCACTGCCTCCCCTGACTCCGACAGCATTCCTCCCTTGAGGTCATTGCCCTCCTCCTGAGCCCGTCGCTGCCTCCCCCGACGCCATCACCGCCTTCCCTGACTCCGATTGCCCTCCTCATAAGGTCTAGCACTGGGGGACTTTGCATAATAGAATATGGGCTTTATGAATGCTCGATGAGGGTAACTTGTCAGATTGAGATCACTGTGACTAGTGAGAGAGTATTCTGCTAGTGTTGATTTATCATTACTTGATGAGGATAATTTGTCAGATTGAGTATTATGTGCATTATGTTAATTATAAATGCTCATGCTTGTGCTCAGTTTAGCATATTGTCCTTTGGCTTGATTACATTATTCATGTTGAGAGATAATAGTTTGATCTCTATACATTGCTCAGTTTAAAGCATAATTCTACCAGCATTTAAGTGAAAAAATAAGCCTAATTGGCTAAAGGAGCATATATTCTGAATTTCGAAGATCACAAAGCATGAATATATTATTGATACGAATGTGATTTACTTGAAGAAAATAGTTTTGACAAAATAACACTACTGCTTGTCTTTAGATATTTGGTAAGGTAGTCTAGAGTTCAAAGTCTGATTGATTAGAGAAATTGTCACATAAATATGTGATCATATTCTAAATTCACCAAGCATTGGCTCAAGAATTGCTCACTTCTATTACCTTTTAAAGATGACATTCGCTCATTCTTCGACATCATCACCAGATGCGTGTGATGTACCGTCCTTTGGAAAATCCTAAAAAGGAAGAGGACTATAGAAAAGAAACGATTGAGATCACATTCGTTTTGTGATAGAAGGTGACCAAAGTTCAGAAAAGTAAGCTGCTGATGGAAGTTTTCTAATTGTTTGAGATCCTGGAAGAACATCAGGGCTCCGTGCAACGACATGCGTTGCTAGCGACGTGTAAAGCATTGGAGAACTTCAAGAGCCTGCTTGTCAAACAATACGTGAAGAAGGATCTGACGCCCTTCGACAAGCATCCATTCCTGGAACTGCAATGGCAAGAGTTTTTGGTAATGAAGATAACAGATAATTTTAGGAGTGAAAGTGTGGCACATAGGGCCCTCTAGGAAAAAAGCACGAACCCCTACAGACTCAGCTCAATTGGGTATGTGGGTAAAATCCCACAATGGAGGCAGGAGGATGAGCAGGCAATCCTGCAGGAGACCTCCCCTCCATTTGCCAAGATCCCTGATGAGCGCGCTCAAAACTGGATAAGAGAGAGGTCATCTACCGTGTCGTCGGGGGCCATCTCCTTTCGAAACCCCGCAGATGAGGAAGTGTCCACTGCCTAGAAGCACTTAGTGTAGAATCTTTCTAAGGCTCATTCGAGGTAGTTAGGGAGAGAGATTTACTCACTATTGCCCTAGGAAACAAGGAGCACCTTGGTCTTTATGTTTCTTGGAAACATGGCTTCCCAGAGGACTCTGAAGCTTAGCAGAGTAGAAAGAGAGCCAAAGCCAAGCGTGAGGCATAGCTACGAGAGAACATTACAGCAAAAATCAGAGATTAGATGCAAAGGTTGGTCAAAGATGAGATACAAAGGTATAGAAAAAATCAGCTAGAAGCCCCTACCGCTCCTGTGCTAGGCAGCCCCCAAACTGTCGGAGTAGTTGTGCGTCCAACCCTACCTCGGAAAGTGACCATCGAGTTCCCGTCGAGACATCCTGGTAATAATATTATCTCTGCAATGCTCGATCCATTGATAGGCCTATTGGAGTAGCTAATTTTGTATCATTTTGTAGGTGGTTACAAAGTGCAAGCTCCAAGTGAGATATACCTCCATTGCCCTGTGCACTGCTTAGGGCCAAGCATATCCATAGGAGCTATTTGCACCGGTGCCAAGTCCACAGGCGCGATCCACACCAATGCTACCTGCACAGATGCAGCAAGGGCATAGTGCATCTATATCTTGTGCCTGATCGACTACCGAGAAGCCGACCTACAGCTGAGGCAGAAAGGGAAAACTGAAGAAGACGGATGATGAGATCCCCTACTTGCCATTGGCCCAAAAATTCATGCTAGGCAAACTGTTGGTCGTCCCAAAAGAGTGCCTCCTAACTCTAGGACTATCTTGCTAGAGATTGTATATGTATTACATGGAACATGCCAACAAGCCAGAGAAACAACGACACTCGGGTGTCAACATCAAGTTTATGCCACATCATCTGCATCACAATATTCATTACTGTATCTTCACAGTGACCTTCGAGGACTTATTCTTTCTCTTCACACTCGACGCGCTCGATGCCTCACTCATTCGATGCTGGACACTATAAGTGTGTACAATCACGGTCTACATTTATGTAATGCCAATAAATGTCATATATAACTCATTTCTTTTTTGTGTGTGTATACATATGTATAGATACATGGTGTGTAAAGCCAGATTAATGAAATCACCGGTTGGTTTTCTCAACCCATGCTTGGTCGCCATGGATATTATCAAGGATGATACATACTTCATTGAGAATTACATTACGAAGGTATTGGATCATCGCGACAATGAATTCATACTTATGCGCTACAACCGGGGGTAAGTACTACACTAGTGGCTATACTTGTTAATTTGCATTTTATAAGTAACACGAACTTAGGTTTAATGACCATGACACAACTATGTAGGTTCCACTGGATTCTAATTGTAATTGTACCAAAATAGAATAGGGTAATTTACCTTGATTCCCTTAAGAGGAACAAAACTGACTACATAGTTGTCCAACAAGTAATCAACAGGTAAATATATTTCCTCCATAGATAACTCTATTGTAGTCTTTCCTTCCTTCCCAATGACTAAGGATAACCTTTTGGAATCATGTAGGTTGTTTGCCATGTACATTGCAAAGATATAGAAATCCAAGGAAGGGATGATGCCCTGTGACACATTCTAGATTTCATGGTATTCTCTAGTACACATTAATCCTATATAACACTTTATAGTAATGCTTCTCGAACCAACAAATTCTATTTTTGCAGTGCCACCAACAGCCGCCGGGCAACAACACCTATGAATTCTACGTTTGCCACAACATGCAACTACTCATCAGTTCTGTGAAGATCAACAATCCTAAGGTTTATCAATATTGCAATATTTATTTCATACTTATCAATTTATATATGTATGCACTACATTGATCTTCCTACTGATATGTTCCATCTATCGCTACAACTCTGTTGGAACAAGCCGACCTCAAATATATTCGAGGACGGTGTGCACACTTCTTGATGTCTAAGGTCATAAAAGAAGGTGGGGAGTTCCATAATGTAGAATGAATTTCACTGGGATAAGATTGAGTTTAATTGTTCATGTGTGTATTTATTCATGGATGGATACTTATTTATTTCATTTCTGTTAATTGATTTGTGAAAGGGATGTTCTTGTTTCTGAAATGAATAAATGTGAATTGGATGTATATATACTATATTGAAGATGCTTGCTTTAGAGGGCATGGCTAGTATTTCTTGAGGCTAGCCAATAAACAGAAATAGATTTAGGAATAGAAAAGAATATCACAGACAACTATTAATTCGTAACCATTTGTCAAAGTCTACTATCACAGATGGTTTTTACTAAAAACCGTTTGTGATATATGGTTTTTAGTAAAAACTGTCTGATAGTCCCGTCTATGATAATAGACTACCACAGACAGTTTTTACTAAAAACCGTCTGTGATAGACTGCTTTATAGACGGTTCGAAAGCCGTCTGTGATGACCTCATATTATTACCGACCCACAAACTCAAACGGCTTATAAAACCATATGTAATGAATTTTTTGAACCATCTGTGATGACTTTTTGTGCAGTAGTGTCATGGTGGAAGTCCATGCATTGTATTAATCTTGACGAGGGTGTCAAGTAGTGTATGTTTGCAACGATTTTGTTGATGAGAGCCAAATGTATGTCACTTGCACTTGCACTTCCATCGATTGGTGATTGCTGTGGTCAACGGTAAGACCGAGGCTAGTGAAGGTACCCTGAAGTTATGGAGGGTCACATAAGTCAGGTGGAGTATAATCTTAAGCAAAGAAGCATGGGAAAAAGATAAAAATCATGATGAGGCAATTGTATGCATGTGGTGTGCCTTTAGACTTGGGTATTTCAAGTGGTGACAGTCCTTGGAGCAAGCGTACGATCTTGGCTGAAGTTGTTGGGCACCACGGACTTTGTTGTAGTGGCTGCTTCAAGGAGATGCATCATTGTAACAGCCTATGTTTTTTACTAAAATGAAAATAAATAAATACAAATTAATTAAAATAAAATTTAAATTAAAATAATTATTTTTGTGCCTAAATTTTAAATTTGGATTTGCCCTGAATTTCTGTTTTTGAAAAAAATGGATTTGAAAAGTATTTTAAGAAAAACCTAAAAATATTATTAAATAAAATGATATTTTGATTTCTATAAAAAATCCTACTTTAAATTAATTATTTGGATTTATTTAGATTTTAATTGGCGTTATGAGTTTTCAAGAGTTAAAAACCTATTTTAGAAATTAAAAAGTATTTTCAGTATGGAAATTAAATACCAACATTAGTTGGAAATAATTTTATTAAATCCAAAATGTCACCAGGAGCTTCTGTGAATTTTCCTGGAATTTTTGGAAGTATTTTTCATATTTTTCTGAGGCTTAATGGGATTTGTAGGCTTTTTTGAAAATCCAAAATCAGTAAATAAAATAAAATCTCCAACCTCCCCCTCCGGCCGCCACGTGGACGCCAAGATCAGGCCACGTCCCCTCTCTCCGGCCCATCCCCGCCACCCACTCCATCCCGCCTTGCCCTCTTCCCCGCTCGACACGTGGCTGGCCCGGATCATCCGCGTGCGCCGCCCGAGTTCATCCACCCGTCCACCGCCACTTACTTTCCCCGGCCGCCCGATCCGTCCCCCTGGCCGTGTGGCATCATCACCACTGCCCGCACCTCCTCTCTCCCTCTCTCTCACCGGCCCCACCTGTCAACGCCACCCCTCTCTCCCTCCCTCTCTCGCTGACCGCCTGGGCCCGCATGTCGGACCCGTCTTCTTCCCCGCGCCGCCTCCTTCTCCTCCCCGGCCGCAACCGCCTCAGCCCTACCCGGCCGCTTCCCCTCTTCTCCGGCCACGCCACCACGCCCGCAAGACACGTGCCCTCACCGCGCACCCACCTCCCGCCTATCCCGCGCCAAACCGCCACCCACCTCCCCCGATTTGCCCGCAACCGCCGCCGCCCACTTCCCCACTCCGGTGAGCAATTCGCTCCGCCCCGCTCCCCCTATGCCCATTAAAAGGCCCCCTCGGCTCCGCCACAACTCGCCCCACCTCCCTCTGCCCTCCGTTTCCTCCCCCAGCCACTCCATCGCCGCCACGCCGAAGCCCCCGAGCGCCGCCGCCGCCCTCCTCGCTGCTGGCCTCTTCCCGGCAGCCTCCGGTAAGCCGCGCCCCTCCCTCGAGTTCCCCTCGGCCTCCTCTCCCCGTAGCCGCCCTCGCCGCCGACAGCCGCTTGTCGGAGCGTCGGCGAGCACGCCGCCTCCGAGCACCCCCAACCGGCCGGCCACGTCAGCACCCCCGTGCTTGCTTGGCTGCTGACATGGTGCCGCGTTAGCGCCACCTCGGCTTCCCTCGACCCAGTCAGCGCCAACCACCTCCCCGTGCCACCTCAGCACCACATTTGGTCCATGGACCCGGTCTACATGGACCGGGCCCACTGTCAGCCTCTCACCATCATTTCCAGTACAAAAATAATTCGTCTGAAAAAGAAATTCCCAGGGCTGACGCAATGCTGACGCCATAAATCCATTTTCCTTTAGAAAAATAATTCCAGAAATTGCTCTTTTTCTTTTTCTCTGAATAAAAATTCCCCCAAGCCCGTTCTTCTTCGTCCTAACTCCGATTTGGCCCATTCAAATTTCTAAATTCATCAAAAATTTATTTTGCTCTCATTTGTGCTCATTTGGTTTTACCGATTAATACCGTTGTGCCGAAAAACTACAAGAATATTCCCAAGCAACACTCCAAGCAACCATAGCAATCATGCACCCCCTTTGATCATATTGATCCTATTATTTCAATTATTCTATATTGTTTGTAAACAATATTATGTATGCGTGTATGTTGGTCTAAAATTGCTATATTTGTAGGAAATGATAGGTAATTGATATCCTCATTGTTGTGGCCTTTAGAACATGATTTAGATAGTAACTAATGTCAATTTGGGTGTGTTACATTTACATATATCATCTAGATGCTTGGCCATGCTCTAGTTTTTACTAAGTTAGGATATTCGGGAAAACTTACATGTGGAAATGGCAATTTTGAAAGGATGGACAAGAGGGGTAACCTCTATTAGTTTGGTATAAAAATAAAATGAAAAGCCTAGTTTTTGACATGGGCGAGTTATAATGTGAGAGTGTGACCTCGCATATAGATAGGGGGAGATTCTTGACCAGGTCAATTAAGGACCAAACTCTATTATCGCACATCTAAGTCTAACCGTATAACTTCATGTGCTATTTGGGTTCTGGCTTTAGCTAACTAAGTTATCTAGGACTACCCTTGTATTTTGGTAGGGCATAGTAGTGAGAGCATACCGGGTAGGATGGTCGTAGGGGCTCTCCTCACTAAGATGTTGGGACCAAATTTTGCCAATACAATAGTGAACGCCTCACTAAAAGGAGGGTATCAACTGAAGTAAGGGTTTGTTATTCATCGAGCTGGTGTAAGATTAGGTCTAGATAATGTAAAGGCTATATGATAATCACTTCATCGCATGCCTAAGAAAGCATGTAGTTACCGACATAATAGTTGATTATGTCATATGGGTAAAGTAGTACAATCTCTCAAGAGTGTAAAACTATTTAAATAGCCATACTTGCTATTATGAGCATGCTTTGTGCAACCACAACAAGTCTAGTTTTTATTTTGACAAAATAGTTTTATTGGAAATGATGGGATGGTATGTTGTGACGTATGTGCCATGTCTATGGCTGAAATTTATTCATTGATCGCAACAAAGGACGGCTATGACCTACTCTTATTCAAAGTTATATACTTGTTATTTCTTTACATATCAATTGCTCTTTAAATTTTTGTTACAAATTATTACCTATTGATATTGCAAATGAAAACTTACTTCGTGCTGAAAATAACATGTAGCATAGAGTCTTATCTTTTGTTTAGCCTTGCATTTATATAATATGTTATGATACACTATAAGTCTTTCTAAATACATAATGTACTCAACCTTGATTAAATTGTTGCTCAGAGAATGAGGAACAAACGATCCTTGACGACACATACTTTACACCTGGTACCAAACCCTAATCCTTGTCAGTTGGCTGTGGGGTATGGATGGTATACTGTTGGATGCTTTTGGTTTAATTATTATGTCCTCCGCTGCTCTCTTTTCATACTTATATTTATTTGGTTGGTTAGCCCTAATATTGTAAACATGCTAAGTATCGCTTATGTATTCAACATTTTGTTGTAAGTCAAATGTATGAGATGTGTATGGTTGTGATTTCAATGCTGTGGTTATGTGTACTAGTCATTAATCATGGGAGTAGTATGGCATACACACAAGGATTATGGGTATTCAACACCTAGGGTCTGTACATGTGCCTAGTCTAATACATCTCTAACTTTGCGTATGTAACATCCCGGTTTTCAGTGCCTTTTTAAAGTTTTCAAAATTAAAATAACTATTTGGATTATATTGAATTAATTAAAAATAAACTTCAATTAAATTAAAACTAGTTTTATTGGAGTTCCTTGTGATACATGGAAATTTTTGTATTTATTGGATTTTTCTAGATTTATTTGCTATTTTCTAGAGGTCAATTTCCTTTTTCTCATTTTCTAGAATTGGAAATGCTAAAAATCCCTAAAATCCTTCTCGGGCCAAAACCCTCAGCCCCAATCCATTTTCCTTCTTCTTCGGCCCAATCCACTTCTCCCTTCCAGCCTGATCCATCTCAGCCCAACCGGCCTGCCGCCAGCACCACGCGTCGCTTACTCCTGCCTTCGCGTCGTGTCACTCACCTATAGTCACTGATAGTGGGTTCAACCTATCAGCATTACTATTTATCTTCTCCGTGGTCTCATTGCTACCCTAGACGCTTGAGACCGTTTCACTTCTGTCTTGCGCGTGTTCGTCTAGGACTCCACCACGACGTCCATGCCAACGTTGGATTCCTCCACATCCGTGCCATATATAATGCCCAAGACCTTGCTTTTCATCACCCCGAGACGCTGTCGTCTTCATTCTTGTACTATCGCCATTGAAGCTGAGCTCATTGTCATTCCAGCGAAGCCAAGCTCACAATTGTTCCACACCATGACCGTTCACCTTCTTTGCCGGCGCATCTGTCAAGTGTCCGTGCCACCATTCTCTTCACCACCGGTGAGCCCTCCACCTAATGCTATTCTCTTTGCCGCCTCATTCACTCTACCGTCGCCTCACCCGTTGTAGCATTGCCTCAGTCATCATGCCTCATTGACACTAGCCCGTGCATTAGTGATGACGTCATTGCATGCCATGTCGCCACCTAAGGTCTCTATAGACTCAATCCACTATGCACTAAGCCAATGACACATTGGTCCCACATGACAGAATAGTATTCCATAGACCTGAGCCACTACATAAGCCTTGTGACATCACTGATCCATGTCATCAGGCACATCACTGCCACGTCATAGACACATATGCCCCGTTCACCCACGTGTCATGCCATGTCAGCCCTAGCACCATGTCAGCCAAGTCTAGCCACTCGTCCATAGTTTCATGCACTGAGACCACGGTGGACTAGTACTATTCCATACACCTGGTTCACGGTACAGTAGCCTTTTTCAATTTCTAGTATTTTCTTAGCCAATCAATTTTTCGACAGCCCGTTCTCCTTCATAGAATGTCGATTGACCCAATTCTTTTATCTAAATTCATCTAAAATTGAGCTCTATCTTTTGATTCTAGTTTGGTAGTTTTTTCATTCACTTTGTCTCTCATTATATAACATCTTTAAAGGAGTAGAAGAAGGACCTCCTGTAATATCCCGGAAGAGATTCGACAAATAATCGATTAATCGGAGAAAAAGGATCTTAAAGGGGAGAATAAAATAGTGTTTTCAGGGGGGTTTTCTGAATTTTTCAGACAACCTGGGCCTGGGCCAAGGCCCAGGAGGGAAACCAGCCAAGAGGGGGGAGGCGCCCACCCCCTCTAACCCTAGCCGCCTCTTTTTTCCCCCCTCTCCCCCCTTGTGCGCCCTCCCCTCTGCCTTGCGCCATCCAGCAGCGCCTCCTCCTCCCCTCTCCTCCATTGCCGGTGATCAAGACCACCAATGGATGCCGAATGATCGGGGGAAAGGAATAATTCGCAGCTAGGCGATTGGACTCGGAGGAAGGGAAGAAGGGGCAAAGAGGAAAAGAAGGAGAGGAGAGATTCGTGAGGTGTTCGTGGTATTCTTCAGCGTTCGTCAAGGGTAATCCATGTTCTTCCCCTAGTAGATGTAAATTCTAATTGCGTTATCAATGTCGGTATTCTGGACTGCTAGATCAGATCGGGTTAGTCGGCTGTTTTGGGGAAGATTCGTGGGGATTTAGGTCTGGACTTTGCCTAGAGAGTTGTAGAGGATGTCATTATCTTTCCATGAAGTGCTAGAACGCGTTATTCAGACCTCTGTAGCAGAAGTTATGATTTTATTAGCGGGACTGTTCTGCGGATCGGTGGGTTTTCCGTCAGGTTTTGGGAGATCGAGTTTTGCGATTCGATATTGGGAGAATCAGGGAACCCCCGTATAATGAAAGTTGTAGGTAATTGTCTTAGCTTTCCAGAAAGTTCAAGAACTCGTGATTCGGACACTCGTACAGGAAGTTATGGTGTTTTTAGTGCTCTGTCCAGAGAGCCTGACGAGAATTGGATGTTTTAAGAAAACAGGATGGTGCGGGTAGATTATGACCGAATCAGGAAGGCTCAACAACTAGGTTTAGTTAGATAATTTAATTATATTTCCAGAAAGTCTGAGAACGTCCTATTCGGACTTCTGTACCAATAGATATGAATTTTTGAAGTTGACTGTCCGTAGTGGGGGACAGGATGGCCGAAAGGATTTGGGGTTTTGAATCAAACTAGCATGTTGGGTTAGTTTGGGGGAGTTTTTATTTAATCTAAAGACTTGCCACTGTTGTCTTAGCAATCAGTATAATTATTATTCAGGAGGAGGACGGATTCCAGGGGCCGCGCCTTCTGATCATTCTCCGTTTTCTCGGGGTTAAGGCAAGTATAATGATGGTTTAAATTTTGTAGCATGGATTGTTGCTGTTTGTTGGTGTGTAGATGTTTGATCCATGTTATGAGAATTTGTGGACTTGATGATGTTAGTGATATGTTGATATTGTTTATGCTCGATTGCAAGTGAAAGAGTTCATGAGAATTTCTGATGCATAGATGTTGTGAATGCACGTTTATTTGTTAAGACATTCACATTTGTGCATCATGCTGATTTATTGAAGTCTTGGTCACGAGATGACCAAGCGTCGAGGTCCCCGTCATGTTGATGACGTGACGGGCTAAAGGTCCCCATACTTGAGGAGTATGGGCAATTGGTCCCTGTACCAGAGGGTACAGGCATGGGTGTGCATTGACGGATGCACACTCCGCATTACCGGTAAAATGCGAAAGAGAAGTGATAAAGGAATTTTTGATCATATTGCATAGCATGTTTATTCATATGATTGATGGATGAATTTGTGAAGTGACGTTCCCTTTTATTCTTGCTGCCACTTATTATATTTACTGAGTCTTTGAACTCACTCTTGTTGTTGTGGTTGTTGTTTGTTTTAGGTACCTACATGAGATCGGCATGCATGGGAATAAAGAAGGATTAGTTTTGTTGCACATGCACGGTCTATTCACCATGGAAGGAAGAAAGAACATTAAACATTATTTGCTGAATAATTTAAATGGTAGTGATTAATGTCAATCGGGTTCAAAGTGTAATAAAAGAACAGAAATCTTTGCATTGGTTCCGTTCCTTACCTTAGTAGTATTGTTATGAGAGCGACGGTGAACATAATCCAGTTTTGTTTTTAAATGGTTATATTGCTTACTGTTATTCATATCATTTGATTATACTTGTTGGAACCTCTGATTTAGACAATAAACAAAGGAGGTTCTGCCGAAATTTTGTAAGACGTGTTTAGTTTATCTTTGCTATGTTATTTGTTTGGTAGCATTCCATGTCATAGATTGGCTGGGGTGTTACACCTCCTACCGCCATCGTCTAATTAGCCGTCAACTATCTTCCCCCTCTTTCTGTCTTGACTCCCTCTGTGCTTCTAGACTCCCCTAATGATTCTTGACCCCCTTCTTTCTTGTGGTTGGTAGGTAGTTCGATCATTGATTGGGAGTCGTGTTCGTTCGAGTGTCTCTCGTCGTGTTGTTTATTAGGTTGTGCAACGTCTATTCATACGGCCGTTTGTCCCATCGTCCTTTGTTGATTTGTTCATTTAGTTTGTTCGTAGTTTCGTCCATGTGACTATGGTTTTGGTTCAATCGTTTTCAATAGTTCATCCATTCGGCTGATTTAGTAGTCATTTTAGGTTTAGCTTCCATTTTATCCCCTGTTTCGATTGACCTATCTTTAGCTGAGCACCGTTAGCCTTAGTCTAGTCCCTTTGGAGAATATGACACTTGCCACTATTTCAGTGGCAACCCGTGCACTTGCGGGTGTGCTATTTTTGCACGATCAGACGCATCCTACATTGAGAATTACATAATGACAAAATTGCTTGCTGAGAGCAACAAGGACTACATACTTGTGCCCTACAACTACCGATAAGTGCTTCACTAGTTACTATACAAATTTTATTTGTACTTTATATGCAACATGAACTTAGGTTTAATAACTATGGCGACATACATGAGTAGGTGGCATTGGATCCTTATAGTCATTGTACCAAAGTGCAATAAGGTAATATAGCTTGATTCTCCACTCAAGAATGACCATGAGTTAACCCTTATGCAACAAACACTCAACATGTATGCTCATTTCTTCCATAGATAACTCTATTGTAGTCTTCCCTTCGTTGTACGAGGATAACATTTGGAATCACATAGGTCATTCAACACCTATGTTGCCAAGGGAGGGAGACGCAAGGAATCGAGTGCCAGATTGCAGCACAGGACACGATTTCTGGTACTCGCTAAAACACAATAATCCTATATCACACTTCGTAATAATGCCTCTCAAATTGGCTATTTCTATGTATATAATTCAATTTTTGTAGTGCCACCAGCAGCTATAAGGCAACCTATATGCATTCTATGTTTTCCTTCATATGCAGAAAATCATGAGTGCTAAGATGAATGATCCTAAAGTTTGTAAATCTCACAACAATTATTTTCTAAATATCAATTTAAATATATACACCTATACTACTTTACTCCTAATGACAGGGCATGACAATCAAATCAAATACATTTGATCTGAACAAACTCTAGGATGTTTGAGGACGGCTCTCCACCTTCTTAATAACGAAGGTCATTAACTCAAAAAGAGAGTTTTACTCCAGTAAAATCGATTAATACATGTTCAAACATTTGATTCAATTGTAATTCACTTTGAGTTGTAATTCAATTGTAACTCTGGTGATAATACATGAGCATTCTTTTCTAAATGATTTTGAGTTGTAATTCACTTATCTGTCATTTATCTTAAATATTCTTGCTTGTTTTCAGAGGGCATGACTAGCATTTCCTGAGGCTAGCCAAAAAACAGAATTTTTTTAGCTATACAAAGAACTATTATAGACGGTTTCTAACACAAAATCATCTGTGATACGTAGATTATCACAGACGGCCTTTTATATTAGCCGTCTATGATATATCGGATATCATAGACAATTATTTTTAAAAACCGTATGTGTTGTGACTTATCACAGGCGATTTAAGAGCCATCTGTGATAACCACCTGTTATCACTGACACAATAAATTAGACGGTTTATAAACTATCTCTGATGAGTATTACATACCATTTGTGATGACCCTATGTGTGATAGTGCGTACTTATTGAGTCGTGGATTTAACCTTACTTTAGTTGTTTTTTAGGTGGCCGTAGAAGCCACACGCATTAGGAGGGGAGTAGCACATATACACCATGTCTAATGAACTTTAGTTACTTATCATATTTGGTTTAATTTCATAATTAGACTATTAATTGTTTAGCTCAATTTAGGTTGGAACTTAATTATAGGTAATTCGTTGTGATTATTGGAGTATTGTATGAAACATGGTTGCACTACTACAGAAAAGGTCATCACAGACGGTTCGAAAACGTCATCACAGACGGTTTTGTGAACCGTCTGTATTTATGGGTCAGTGATAATCGAAGTTATCACAGACGGTTTTCGAACCGTCTGTGATTATGAGATATCACAGACGGTTTTTCATTAAAAACCGTCTATGATTATCAGATATCACAGATGGTTTTTAAATAAAAACCGTCTGTGATATCTCATAATCACAGACGATTTTTAATGAATGAGGAACAAACGATCCTTGACGACACATACTTTACACCTGGTACCAAACCCTAATCCTTGTCAGTTGGTTGTGGGAGGGGGAGCGGGGCGGAGCGAATTGCTCACCGGAGTGGGGAAGTGGGCGGCGGCGGTTGCGGGCAAATCGGGGGAGGTGGGTGGCGGTTTGGCGCGGGATAGGCGGGAGGTGGGTGCGCGGTGAGGGCACGTGTCTTGCGGGCGTGGTGGCGTGGCCGGAGAAGAGGGGAAGCGGCCGGGTAGGGCGGAGGCGGTTGCGGCCGGGGAGGAGAAGGAGGCGGCGCGGGGAAGAAGACGGGTCCGACATGCGGGCCCGGGCGGTCAGCGAGAGAGGGAGGGAGAGAGGGGTGGCGTTGACAGGTGGGGCCGGTGAGAGAGAGGGAGAGAGGAGGTGTGGGCAGTGGTGATGATGCCACACGGCCAGGGGGACGGATCGGGCGGCCGGGGAAAGTAAGTGGCGGTGGACGGGTGGATGGACTCAGGCGGCGCACGCGGATGATCCGGGCCAGCCACGTGTCGAGCGGGGAAGAGGGCAAGGCGGGATGGAGTGGGTGGCGGGGATGGGCCGGAGAGAGGGGACGTGGCCTGATCTTGGCGTCCACGTGGCGGCCGGAGGGGGAGGTTGGAGATTTTATTTTATTTACTGATTTTGGATCATTCATCTTAGCACTCATGATTTTCTGCATATGAAGGAAAACATAGAATGCATATAGGTTGCCTTATAGCTGCTGGTGGCATTACAAAAATTGAATTATATACATAGAAATAGCCAATTTGAGAGGCATTATTACGAAGTGTGATATAGGATTATTGTGTTTTAGCGAGTACCAGAAATCGTGTCCTGTGCTGCAATGTGGCACTCGATTCCTTGCGTCTCCCTCCCTTGGCAACATAGGTGTTGAATGACCGATGTGATTCCAAATGTTATCCTCGTACAACGAAGGGAAGACTACAATAGAGTTATCTATGGAAGAAATGAGCATACATGTTGAGTGTTTGTTGCATAAGGGTTAACTCATGGTCATTCTTGAGTGGAGAATCAAGCTATATTACCTTATTGCACTTTGGTACAATGACTATAAGGATCCAATGCCACCTACTCATGTATGTCGCCATAGTTATTAAACCTAAGTTCATGTTGCATATAAAGTACAAATAAAATTTGTATAGTAACTAGTGAAGCACTTATCGGTAGTTGTAGGGCACAAGTATGTAGTCCTTGTTGCTCTCAGCAAGCAATTTTGTCATTATGTAATTCTCAATGTAGGATGCGTCTGATCGTGCAAAAATAGCACACCCGCAAGTGCACGGGTTGCCACTGAAATAGTGGCAAGTGTCATATTCTCCAAAGGGACTAGACTAAGGCTAACGGTGCTCAGCTAAAGATAGGTCAATCGAAACAGGGGATAAAATGGAAGCTAAACCTAAAATGACTACTAAATCAGCCGAATGGATGAACTATTGAAAACGATTGAACCAAAACCATAGCCACATGGACGAAACTACGAACAAACTAAATGAACAAATCAACAAAGGACGATGGGACAAACGGCCGTATGAATAGACGTCGCACAACCTAATAAACAACACGACGAGAGACACTCGAACGAACACGACTCCCAATCAATGATCGAACTACCTACCAACCACAAGAAAGAAGGGGGTAGAGAATCATTAGGGGAGTCTAGAAGCACAGAGGGAGTCAAGACAGAAAGAGGGGGAAGATAGTTGACGGCTAATTAGACGATGGCGGTAGGAGGTGTAACACCCCAGCCAATCTATGACATGGAATGCTACCAAACAAATAACATAGCAAAGATAAACTAAACACGTCTTACAAAATTTCGGCAGAACCTCCTTTGTTTATTGTCTAAATCAGAGGTTCCAACAAGCATAATCAAATGATATGAATAACAGTAAGCAATATAACCATTTAAAAACAAAACTGGATTATGTTCACCGTCGCTCTCATAACAATACTACTAAGGTAAGGAACGGAACCAATGCAAAGATTTCTGTTCTTTTATTACACTTTGAACCCGATTGACATTAATCACTACCATTTAAATTATTCAGCAAATAATGTTTAATGTTCTTTCTTCCTTCCATGGTGAATAGACCGTGCATGTGCAACAAAACTAATCCTTCTTTATTCCCATGCATGCCGATCTCATGTAGGTACCTAAAACAAACAACAACCACAACAACAAGAGTGAGTTCAAAGACTCAGTAAATATAATAAGTGGCAGCAAGAATAAAAGGGAACGTCACTTCACAAATTCATCCATCAATCATATGAATAAACATGCTATGCAATATGATCAAAAATTCCTTTATCACTTCTCTTTCGCATTTTACCGGTAATGCGGAGTGTGCATCCGTCAATGCACACCCATGCCTGTACCCTCTGGTACAGGGACCAATTGCCCATACTCCTCAAGTATGGGGACCTTTAGCCCGTCACGTCATCAACATGACGGGGACCTCGACGCTTGGTCATCTCGTGACCAAGACTTCAATAAATCAGCATGATGCACAAATGTGAATGTCTTAACAAATAAACGTGCATTCACAACATCTATGCATCAGAAATTCTCATGAACTCTTTCACTTGCAATCGAGCATAAACAATATCAACATATCACTAACATCATCAAGTCCACAAATTCTCATAACATGGATCAAACATCTACACACCAACAAACAGCAACAATCCATGCTACAAAATTTAAACCATCATTATACTTGCCTTAACCCCGAGAAAACGGAGAATGATCAGAAGGCGCGGCCCCTGGAATCCGTCCTCCTCCTGAATAATAATTATACTGATTGCTAAGACAACAGTGGCAAGTCTTTAGATTAAATAAAAACTCCCCCAAACTAACCCAACATGCTAGTTTGATTCAAAACCCCAAATCCTTTCGGCCATCCTGTCCCCCACTACGGACAGTCAACTTCAAAAATTCATATCTATTGGTACAGAAGTCCGAATAGGACGTTCTCAGACTTTCTGGAAATATAATTAAATTATCTAACTAAACCTAGTTGTTGAGCCTTCCTGATTCGGTCATAATCTACCCGCACCATCCTGTTTTCTTAAAACATCCAATTCTCGTCAGGCTCTCTGGACAGAGCACTAAAAACACCATAACTTCCTGTACGAGTGTCCGAATCACGAGTTCTTGAACTTTCTGGAAATCTAAGACAATTACCTACAACTTTCATTATATGGGGGTTCCCTGATGCTCCCAATATCGAATCGCAAAACTCGATCTCCCAAAACCTGACGGAAAACCCACCGATCCGCAGAACAGTCCCGCTAATAAAATCATAACTTCTGCTACAGAGGTCCGAATAACGCGTTCTAGCACTTCATGGAAAGATAATGACATCCTCTACAACTCTCTAGGCAAAGTCCAGACCTAAATCCTCACGAATCTTCCCCAAAACAGCCGACTAACCCGATCTGATCTAGCAGTCCAGAATACCGACATTGATAACGCAATTAGAATTTACATCTACTAGGGGAAGAACATGGATTACCCTTGACGAACGCTGAAGAATACCACGAACACCTCACGAATCTCTCCTCTCCTTCTTTTCCTCTTTGCCCCTTCTTCCCTTCCTCCGAGTCCAATCGCCTAGCTGCGAATTATTCCTTTCCCCCGATCATTGGCATCCATTGGTGGTCTTGATCACCGGCAATGGAGGAGAGGGGAGGAGGAGGCGCTGCTGGATGGCGCAAGGCAGAGGGGAGGGCGCACAAGGGGGGAGAGGGGGGAAAAAAGAGGCGGCTAGGGTTAGAGGGGGTGGGCGCCTCCCCCCCTCTTGGCTGGTTTCCCTCCTGGGCCTTGGCCCAGGCCCAGGTTGTCTGAAAAATTCAGAAAACCCCCCTGAAAACACTATTTTATTCTCCCCTTTAAGATCCTTTTTCTCCGATTAATCGATTATTTGTCGAATCTCTTCCGGGATATTACAGGAGGTCCTTCTTCTACTCCTTTAAAGATGTTATATAATGAGAGACAAAGTGAATGAAAAAACTACCAAACTAGAATCAAAAGATAGAGCTCAATTTTAGATGAATTTAGATAAAAGAATTGGGTCAATCGACATTCTATGAAGGAGAACGGGCTGTCGAAAAATTGATTGGCTAAGAAAATACTAGAAATTGAAAAAGGCTACTGTACCGTGAACCAGGTGTATGGAATAGTACTAGTCCACTGTGGTCTCAGTGCATGAAACTATGGACGAGTGGCTAGACTTGGCTGACATGGTGCTAGGGCTGACATGGCATGACACGTGGGTGAACGGGGCATATGTGTCTATGACGTGGCAGTGATGTGCCTGATGACATGGATCAGTGATGTCACAAGGCTTATGCAGTGGCTCAGGTCTATGGAATACTATTCTGTCATGTGGGACCAATGTGTCATTGGCTTAGTGCATAGTGGATTGAGTCTATAGAAACCTTAGGTGGCGACATGGCATGCAATGACGTCATCACTAATGCACGGGCTAGTGTCAATGAGGCATGATGACTGAGGCAATGCTACAACGGGTGAGGCGACGGTAGAGTGAATGAGGCGGCAAAGAGAATAGCATTAGGTGGAGGGCTCACCGGTGGTGAAGAGAATGGTGGCACGGACACTTGACAGATGCGCCGGCAAAGAAGGTGAACGGTCATGGTGTGGAACAATTGTGAGCTTGGCTTCGCTGGAATGACAATGAGCTCAGCTTCAATGGCGATAGTACAAGAATGAAGACGACAGCGTCTCGGGGTGATGAAAAGCAAGGTCTTGGGCATTATATATGGCACGGATGTGGAGGAATCCAACGTTGGCATGGACGTCGTGGTGGAGTCCTAGACGAACACGCGCAAGACAGAAGTGAAACGGTCTCAAGCGTCTAGGGTAGCAATGAGACCACGGAGAAGATAAATAGTAATGCTGATAGGTTGAACCCACTATCAGTGACTATAGGTGAGTGACACGACGCGAAGGCAGGAGTAAGCGACGCGTGGTGCTGGCGGCAGGCCGGTTGGGCTGAGATGGATCAGGCTGGAAGGGAGAAGTGGATTGGGCCGAAGAAGAAGGAAAATGGATTGGGGCTGAGGGTTTTGGCCCGAGAAGGATTTTAGGGATTTTTAGCATTTCCAATTCTAGAAAATGAGAAAAAGGAAATTGACCTCTAGAAAATAGCAAATAAATCTAGAAAAATCCAATAAATACAAAAATTTCCATGTATCACAAGGAACTCCAATAAAACTAGTTTTAATTTAATTGAAGTTTATTTTTAATTAATTCAATATAATCCAAATAGTTATTTTAATTTTGAAAACTTTAAAAAGGCACTGAAAACCGGGATGTTACATACGCAAAGTTAGAGATGTATTAGACTAGGCACATGTACAGACCCTAGGTGTTGAATACCCATAATCCTTGTGTGTATGCCATACTACTCCCATGATTAATGACTAGTACACATAACCACAGCATTGAAATCACAACCATACACATCTCATACATTTGACTTACAACAAAATGTTGAATACATAAGCGATACTTAGCATGTTTACAATATTAGGGCTAACCAACCAAATAAATATAAGTATGAAAAGAGAGCAGCGGAGGACATAATAATTAAACCAAAAGCATCCAACAGTATACCATCCATACCCCACAGCCAACTGACAAGGATTAGGGTTTGGTACCAGGTGTAAAGTATGTGTCGTCAAGGATCGTTTGTTCCTCATTCTCTGAGCAACAATTTAATCAAGGTTGAGTACATTATGTATTTAGAAAGACTTATAGTGTATCATAACATATTATATAAATGCAAGGCTAAACAAAAGATAAGACTCTATGCTACATGTTATTTTCAGCACGAAGTAAGTTTTCATTTGCAATATCAATAGGTAATAATTTGTAACAAAAATTTAAAGAGCAATTGATATGTAAAGAAATAACAAGTATATAACTTTGAATAAGAGTAGGTCATAGCCGTCCTTTGTTGCGATCAATGAATAAATTTCAGCCATAGACATGGCACATACGTCACAACATACCATCCCATCATTTCCAATAAAACTATTTTGTCAAAATAAAAACTAGACTTGTTGTGGTTGCACAAAGCATGCTCATAATAGCAAGTATGGCTATTTAAATAGTTTTACACTCTTGAGAGATTGTACTACTTTACCCATATGACATAATCAACTATTATGTCGGTAACTACATGCTTTCTTAGGCATGCGATGAAGTGATTATCATATAGCCTTTACATTATCTAGACCTAATCTTACACCAGCTCGATGAATAACAAACCCTTACTTCAGTTGATACCCTCCTTTTAGTGAGGCGTTCACTATTGTATTGGCAAAATTTGGTCCCAACATCTTAGTGAGGAGAGCCCCTACGACCATCCTACCCGGTATGCTCTCACTACTATGCCCTACCAAAATACAAGGGTAGTCCTAGATAACTTAGTTAGCTAAAGCCAGAACCCAAATAGCACATGAAGTTATACGGTTAGACTTAGATGTGCGATAATAGAGTTTGGTCCTTAATTGACCTGGTCAAGAATCTCCCCCTATCTATATGCGAGGTCACACTCTCACATTATAACTCGCCCATGTCAAAAACTAGGCTTTTCATTTTATTTTTATACCAAACTAATAGAGGTTACCCCTCTTGTCCATCCTTTCAAAATTGCCATTTCCACATGTAAGTTTTCCCGAATATCCTAACTTAGTAAAAACTAGAGCATGGCCAAGCATCTAGATGATATATGTAAATGTAACACACCCAAATTGACATTAGTTACTATCTAAATCATGTTCTAAAGGCCACAACAATGAGGATATCAATTACCTATCATTTCCTACAAATATAGCAATTTTAGACCAACATACACGCATACATAATATTGTTTACAAACAATATACAATAATTGAAATAATAGGATCAATATGATCAAAGGGGGTGCATGATTGCTATGGTTGCTTGGAGTGTTGCTTGGGAATATTCTTGTAGTTTTTCGGCACAACGGTATTAATCGGTAAAACCAAATGAGCACAAATGAGAGCAAAATAAATTTTTGATGAATTTAGAAATTTGAATGGGCCAAATCGGAGTTAGGACGAAGAAGAACGGGCTTGGGGGAATTTTTATTCAGAGAAAAAGAAAAAGAGCAATTTCTGGAATTATTTTTCTAAAGGAAAATGGATTTATGGCGTCAGCATTGCGTCAGCCCTGGGAATTTCTTTTTCAGACGAATTATTTTTGTACTGGAAATGATGGTGAGAGGCTGACAGTGGGCCCGGTCCATGTAGACCGGGTCCATGGACCAAATGTGGTGCTGAGGTGGCACGGGGAGGTGGTTGGCGCTGACTGGGTCGAGGGAAGCCGAGGTGCCGCTAACGCGGCACCATGTCAGCAGCCAAGCAAGCACGGGGCTGCTGACGTGGCCGGCCGGTTGGGGGTGCTCGGAGGCGGCGTGCTCGCCGACGCTCCGACAAGCGGCTGTCGGCGGCGAGGGCGGCTACGGGGAGAGGAGGCCGAGGGGAACTCGAGGGAGGGGCGCGGCTTACCGGAGGCTGCCGGGAAGAGGCCAGCAGCGAGGAGGGCGGCGGCGGCGCTCGGGGGCTTCGGCGTGGCGGCGATGGAGTGGCCGGGGGAGGAAACGGAGGGCAGAGGGAGGTGGGGCGAGTTGTGGCGGAGCCGAGGGGGCCTTTTAATGGGCAGAGGGGGAGCGGGGTGGAGCGAATTGCTCACCGGAGTGGGGAAGTGGGCGGCGGCGGTTGCGGGCAAATCGGGGGAGGTGGGTGGCGGTTTGGCGCGGGATAGGCGGGAGGTGGGTGCGCGGTGAGGGCACGTGTCTTGCGGGCGTGGTGGCGTGGCCGGAGAAGAGGGGAAGCGGCCGGGTAGGGCGGAGGCGGTTGCGGCCGGGGAGGAGAAGGAGGCGGCGCGGGGAAGAAGACGGGTCCGACATGCGGGCCCGGGCGGTCAGCGAGAGAGGGAGGGAGAGAGGGGTGGCGTTGACAGGTGGGGCCGGTGAGAGAGAGAGAGAGAGGAGGTGCGGGCAGTGGTGATGATGCCACACGGCCAGGGGGACGGATCGGGCGGCCGGGGAAAGTAAGTGGCGGTGGACGGGTGGATGGACTCGGGCGGCGCACGCGGATGATCCGGGCCAGCCACGTGTCGAGCGGGGAAGAGGGCAAGGCGGGATGGAGTGGGTGGCAGGGATGGGCCGGAGAGAGGGGACGTGGCCTGATCTTGGCGTCCACGTGGCGGCCGGAGGGGGAGGTTGGAGATTTTATTTTATTTACTGATTTTGGATTTTCAAAAAAGCCTACAAATCCCATTAAGCCTCAGAAAAATATGAAAAATACTTCCAAAAATTCCAGGAAAATTCACAGAAGCTCCTGGTGACATTTTGGATTTAATAAAATTATTTCCAACTAATGTTGGTATTTAATTTCCATACTGAAAATACTTTTTAATTTCTAAAATAGGTTTTTAACTCTTGAAAACTCATAACGCCAATTAAAATCTAAATAAATCCAAATAATTAATTTAAAGTAGGATTTTTTATAGAAATCAAAATATCATTTTATTTAATAATATTTTTAGGTTTTTCTTAAAATACTTTTCAAATCCATTTTTTTCAAAAACAGAAATTCAGGGCAAATCCAAATTTAAAATTTAGGCACAAAAATAATTATTTTAATTTAAATTTTATTTTAATTAATTTGTATTTATTTATTTTCATTTTAGTAAAAAACATAGGCTGTTACAATGATGCATCTCCTTGAAGCAGCCACTACAACAAAGTCCGTGGTGCCCAACAACTTCAGCCAAGATCGTACGCTTGCTCCAAGGACTGTCACCACTTGAAATACCCAAGTCTAATGGCACACCACATGCATAAAATTGCCTCATCATGATTTTTATCTTTTTCCCATGCTTCTTTGCTTAAGATTATACTCCACCTGACTTATGTGACCCTCCATAACTTCAGGGTACCTTCACTAGCCTCGGTCTTACCGTTGACCACAGCAATCACCAATCGATGGAAGTGCAAGTGCAAGTGACATACATTTGGCTCTCATCAACAAAATCGTTGCAAACATACACTACTTGACACCCTCGTCAAGATTAATACAATGCATGGACTTCCACCATGACACTACTGCACAAAAAGTCATCACAGACGGTTCAAAAAATTCATTACAGATGGTTTTATAAGCCGTTTGAGTTTGTGGGTCAGTAATAATATGAGGTCATCACAGACGGCTTTCGAACCGTCTATAAAGCAGTCTATCACAGACAGTTTTTAGTAAAAACTGTCTGTGGTAGTCTATTATCATGGAGGGGACTATCAGACAGTTTTTACTAAAAACCATATATCACAAACGGTTTTTAGTAAAAACCATCTGTGATAGTAGACTTTGACAAATGGTTACGAATTAATAGTTGTCTGTGATATTCTTTTCTATTCCTAAATCTATTTCTGTTTATTGGCTAGCCTCAAGAAATACTAGCCATGCCCTCTAAAGCAAGCATCTTCAATATAGTATATATACATCCAATTCACATTTATTCATTTCAGAAACAAGAACATCCCTTTCACAAATCAATTAACAGAAATGAAATAAATAAGTATCCATCCATGAATAAATACACACATGAACAATTAAACTCAATCTTATCCCAGTGAAATTCATTCTACATTATGGAACTCCCCACCTTCTTTTATGACCTTAGACATCAAGAAGTGTGCACACCGTCCTCGAATATATTTGAGGTCGGCTTGTTCCAACAGAGTTGTAGCGATAGATGGAACATATCAGTAGGAAGATCAATGTAGTGCATACATATATAAATTGATAAGTATGAAATAAATATTGCAATATTGATAAACCTTAGGATTGTTGATCTTCACAGAACTGATGAGTAGTTGCATGTTGTGGCAAACGTAGAATTCATAGGTGTTGTTGCCCGGCGGCTGTTGGTGGCACTGCAAAAATAGAATTTGTTGGTTCGAGAAGCATTACTATAAAGTGTTATATAGGATTAATGTGTACTAGAGAATACCATGAAATCTAGAATGTGTCGCAGGGCATCATCCCTTCCTTGGATTTCTATATCTTTGCAATGTACATGGCAAACAACCTACATGATTCCAAAAGGTTATCCTTAGTCATTGGGAAGGAAGGAAAGACTACAATAGAGTTATCTATGGAGGAAATATGTTTACCTGTTGATTACTTGTTGGACAACTATGTAGTCAGTTTTGTTCCTCTTAAGGGAATCAAGGTAAATTACCCTATTCTATTTTGGTACAATTACAATTAGAATCCAGTGGAACCTACATAGTTGTGTCATGGTCATTAAACCTAAGTTCGTGTTACTTATAAAATGCAAATTAACAAGTATAGCCACTAGTGTAGTACTTACCCCCGGTTGTAGCGCATAAGTATGAATTCATTGTCGCGATGATCCAATACCTTCGTAATGTAATTCTCAATGAAGTATGTATCATCCTTGATAATATCCATGGCGACCAAGCATGGGTTGAGAAAACCAACCGGTGATTTCATTAATCTGGCTTCACACGCCATGTATCTATACATATGTATACACACACAAAAAAGAAATGAGTTATATATGACATTTATTGGCATTACATAAATGTAGACCGTGATTGTACACACTTATAGTGTCCAGCATCGACTGAGTGAGGCATCGAGCGCGTCGAGTGTGAAGAGAAAGAATAAGTCCTCGAAGGTCACTGTGAAGATACAGTAATGAATATTGTGATGCAGATGATGTGGCATAAACTTGATGTTGACACCCGAGTGTCGTTGTTTCTCTGGCTTGTTGGCATGTTCCATGTAATACATATACAATCTCTAGCAAGATAGTCCTAGAGTTAGGAGGCACTCTTTTGGGACGACCAACAGTTTGCCTAGCATGAATTTTTGGGCCAATGGCAAGTAGGGGATCTCATCATCCGTCTTCTTCAGTTTTCCCTTTCTGCCTCAGCTGTAGGTCGGCTTCTCGGTAGTCGATCAGGCACAAGATATAGATGCACTATGCCCTTGCTGCATTTGTGCAGGTAGCATTGGTGCGGATCGCGCCTGTGGACTTGGCACCGGTGCAAATAGCTCCTATGGATATGCTTGGCCCTAAGCAGTGCACAGGGCAATGGAGGTATATCTCACTTGGAGCTTGCACTTTGTAACCACCTACAAAATGATACAAAATTAGCTACTCCAATAGGCCTATCAATGGATCGAGCATTGCAGAGATAATATTATTACCAGGATGTCTCGACGGGAACTCGATGGTCACTTTCCGAGGTAGGGTTGGACGCACAGCTACTCCGACAGTTTGGGGGCTGCCTAGCACAGGAGCGGTAGGGGCTTCTAGCTGATTTTTTCTATACCTTTGTATCTCATCTTTGACCAACCTTTGCATCTAATCTCTGATTTTTGCTGTAATGTTCTCTCGTAGCTATGCCTCACGCTTGGCTTTGGCTCTCTTTCTACTCTGCTAAGCTTCAGAGTCCTCTGGGAAGCCATGTTTCCAAGAAATATAAAGACCAAGGTGCTCCTTGTTTCCTAGGGCAATAGTGAGTAAATCTCTCTCCCTAACTACCTCGAATGAGCCTTAGGAAGATTCTACACTAAGTGCTTCTAGGCAGTGGACACTTCCTCATCTGCGGGGTTTCGAAAGGAGATGGCCCCCGACGACACGGTAGATGACCTCTCTCTTATCCAGTTTTGAGCGCGCTCATCAGGGATCTTGGCAAATGGAGGGGAGGTCTCCTGCAGGATTGCCTGCTCATCCTCCTGCCTCCATTGTGGGATTTTACCCACATACCCAATTGAGCTGAGTCTGTAGGGGTTCGTGCTTTTTTCCTAGAGGGCCCTATGTGCCACACTTTCACTCCTAAAATTATCTGTTATCTTCATTACCAAAAACTCTTGCCATTGCAGTTCCAGGAATGGATGCTTGTCGAAGGGCGTCAGATCCTTCCTCACGTATTGTTTGACAAGCAGGCTCTTGAAGTTCTCCAATGCTTTACACGTCGCTAGCAACGCATGTCGTTGCACGGAGCCCTGATGTTCTTCCAGGATCTCAAACAATTAGAAAACTTCCATCAGCAGCTTACTTTTCTGAACTTTGGTCACCTTCTATCACAAAACGAATGTGATCTCAATCGTTTCTTTTCTATAGTCCTCTTCCTTTTCAGGATTTTCCAAAGGACGGTACATCACACGCATCTGGTGATGATGTCGAAGAATGAGCGAATGTCATCTTTAAAAGGTAATAGAAGTGAGCAATTCTTGAGCCAATTCTTGGTGAATTTAGAATATGATCACATATTTATGTGACAATTTCTCTAATCAATCAGACTTTGAACTCTAGACTACCTTACCAAATATCTAAAGACAAGCAGTAGTGTTATTTTGTCAAAACTATTTTCTTCAAGTAAATCACATTCGTATCAATAATATATTCATGCTTTGTGATCTTCGAAATTCAGAATATATGCTTCTTTAGCCAATTAGGCTTATTTTTTCACTTAAATGCTGGTAGAATTATGCTTTAAACTGAGCAATGTATAGAGATCAAACTATTATCTCTCAACATGAATAATGTAATCAAGCCAAAGGACAATATGCTAAACTGAGCACAAGCATGAGCATTTATAATTAACATAATGCACATAATACTCAATCTGACAAATTATCCTCATCAAGTAATGATAAATCAACACTAGCAGAATACTCTCTCACTAGTCACAGTGATCTCAATCTGACAAGTTACCCTCATCGAGCATTCATAAAGCCCATATTCTATTATGCAAAGTCCCCCAGTGCTAGACCTTATGAGGAGGGCAATCGGAGCCAGGGAAGGCGGTGATGGCGTCGGGGGAGGCAGCGACGGGCTCAGGAGGAGGGCAATGACCTCAAGGGAGGAATGCTGTCGGAGTCAGGGGAGGCAGTGACAACGTCGGGGGAGGTGGCAACGGGCTTAGGAGGAGGAGGAGGAGGAGGGCAACAGCCACGGGTGGAGGAGAGCGACGGGCTCAGAGGAGAAAGGCCGTTGGAGTCGGGGGAGGCGGCGATGGGATTGGGAGGAGGAGGAGGGTGATGGGCTCCGGAGGAGGAGGGTGATGAGCTTGGGGTGAGGTGGTGGCGTTAGTGGGCAGTACAGCGGGGACAAAACCCTAGTGCTCAATATATATAAAGGAATAATTACATATTATTCTATTTAAGAACTATCTATGATACATATTGTTCGACCTTGGTAGAACGACTACGGGGAACGATCATTGCAGAACGACCACGGTAAATCGACAACGGCAAAACGATCACCGCAGAACGACCAAGGCAAATTGACCATGACAGAACGACCACCGAAGATCGAGCACGGTAGAACGACCACCGCAGATCGACCATAGTAGAAACACCGCGAACTGGAACTTCATGTACTCGTTGAGGCTACAGGGACCATACAACAGAGGGTCATCAAAAGTGTGGAGCACGCCACCTCCCTTAGGCATGGATTTGAATAGAATCGAGTAACGCTTGCGCTTGCTCGGTGTCCTGACACAGTGCATGCAAGATGGCACCCTCCCATTCGTCACGGGCTGCAATCACATTCACAGGCTATAGTCATTGCCTTGTCTTATTGATAACCTTCAGAGGGAAGGGAAGAAAGGATGGATGGGGCTTCTACATACCATGAGTAGATCGCCGGTCTTGATGGTGAGGACGTCTGGGTCAGGGGGCACAGTGAGCCAGCTCCTATCATTGGCCTGCATCTCGAGGCCCTCGACGTCGTGCGAGGTGGGAAAGGGAGAAGAGGAGAATGGCGAGGCCTGCATCTCGAGGAATTAATAAGGTACGAGAGGTGGGAAAGACCGGTGCCTACCATTCGATGTGGAGAGAATGGACAGGTGAGATAGGGATCCTAGGGGAGATGCCGCAGATCGGTTTTCATACACAATTATCAATCTATAATATTACCTCTTTACAGATGGTTTTTAGTGCTAGCACCAATACAGACGGTCTCTAAACATAAACTGTCTATGATTGTATTTAATATTAATAGTTTCGGTAAACCGTCTATAATGAAGCATCTAGTATTAGCCTTTTATAGTAGTGTGTGCTCCAAAGCCATCCCTTTGCCAGCGGCGAGCTCGCCAAACCGAGCACCACGGCCTCTCCTGGATCCCTCTCACTTTCTCCATGTTCTCTCTCACAGACAGACGGCTCCACAGAGAAATGGTTAGTTAGCGCTAATGACATGTTTAAAGTTAATTATGCAATGACATGTGGGACTAGGAAATTAGATTAATCAAATTTCTAATTTAAACCGGTTTTAGTGTCTGTTTCACTGCACATCTGACCGGTGGACCACATTTGTCAGCCACGCATGCATTTTCTCCCGAATTTCCTATAGAAAGAAAAATAGAAAATCAAATAAAAATCCTAACACACCAATTAATATTAACTAGCGGACTATCGTGTGCGAGTGCGCGACTAGTCTTGTTTTGTCACATTGCTTTAGTGGGACGAACATGGCTTACACTTAATGGCATTACATTTAATGGCATTTTCTTCTCCCCTAAATCTTAATGACCATGGATGCGTATTCTCCAAAAAAAGAAGTACTGGCCTGCATGCCTCACTCTCGCTCCAGAGCAGTAGCCCAACCGATCGCCCATAGTAGGGATAGAGGGGGAGAGATCGACGCTCAGACCTTGCATATGAACGTCTTTCTTCTTTCCTTCATTGGGACACAACATTAAATAAAAGAAACCAAGAGTTACATTCTGATTACTGACTTATGTTTCTTACATATCCATAATAATGAGGGCGCCACATAAACGATATCGCCATTATAATTATTGTCGGCCATCTTATGAACGTATAAGATTTTCCCTTTTTATCTATATTAATGAGAGAATTATAGAAATTTAATTTTTTTTATTTAATAATTAACGTGGGAATTTTTAATCCCTTAGAAAAGGAGACACTTTTAATCTCATCAATTGTTTGTAGATATGTGTGGATATAATCACTTTTAATCCTATGACGAACGAGTTCGTTTCAGCTTCAGCGACGCGAAGGATGGTGAGCATTTGTTGCTCACGCGCGCGCAGTGGGAGACCCTCGCCAAAGAGAAGAAAGGTGGAGAAGGGTCAAGCAGCGGCGTGAAAAAGAATCGTGACCATGGCGGTGGCCGCGGCAAGGCGGGTGGCGACCACGACAACGACGATGATGACGCAAGCGATGGCTCCGACGACAGCGAGCGCAAGTCGGACAGGAAGAAAGGAAAATGCTACAACTGTGGCATTCGTGGGCATTTTGCCAAAGAGTGCCGCAAGCCAAGGAAGGAACAGGCTCTGCTCGCGACGGCGGACGACGAGCCATGTCTCCTGTGATGATGCATAGAGTACGCAAGTCAAGATTAGGGGGGAATTGTTAGCACTAATCATGACTTGTACATGTTTCTTAGGAAAGTTGCATGATTGAGATGTGCATGTACGTCATGCACATCGAGTAGTGCATCTGCTGCATGTGTGCATTGCATGTAGGAGTTAGTTTTAGTCTTTGTTTTGTGGAATAATCAGGCACGGCTAGTTAACAAGTCGTTAGTTAGCTGCATGCATGTTTTAGTCAGGCACGTCTTGGAACGTGGCTCGTGGTCAGGTTGTAGACCGCTTCATGCAGATCATGGAGTTCGTGAGTCTCGTCGTGCGTGAGTTGGTGGCTCGTGCAGGCCGTGTGGATGTACGCGTATGACCCGGGCAGTAGTTGCTCCCGTGCATGCATGTGAGCCATGTACTAATGTGTTTAGTTAATTGGGGTGATGAAACAGAGAAACCAGAAAAAGGCGTACGTCGCCGCAAAAGCTTGTGGTCTCCTGTGTGTTTGTTCCAAGTGTTCCTGTGAGTGTTGAGTTCATCTTTCACGTGAGTTTGATTCTTGATCGACACCAACACGACGCCGATGGGCATGGCAGGTGCACTGACGTCCGAATTGGATATCAGATATCTAAACACGAGTAGCCATCACAATAAGTCATACATATGCTATTTTATTAACAGATATATTTCTTTGGCCTTCAAAACAACAAAATAGATATCTCTATGTTTCAACTTTGCGACATCAAAAGAGAAAGGCTAGCAACGATCTCTCTCCTGACTTGTTTTGCGCTCGACTTTATCAGAACATTATGATAAAAAAAAAACTTTGAAATTGACCGGAGTTCATCTTTTCAGCCATGTCGCTTCAATCGCGGCGGGGAACCGGGGAGTGCCGGTGGTCGTTGGCGGTGCAATGTACGGCGTCGCCAGCGGCATGGCACCAAGTGCTAGGCAAGACGTGACGACAACCCAGCTGTCTTTCTATGATCTCAACTTCTTTAATTCTAACTATTTGCCAACCTGCCATCTAACTATTGAACAACCGACTTGATGAATCTTTGGCCCAATGTGTCATCTAACTATTTGCCATTTTGCATGCTCATTGCTGTTCTAGGTTAGCTGTGTACAAGGCTATATACCCGGCAGGGGGGACGATTGCTGATCTCATCTCTGCCATAGATCAAGTAAGACACTTAAGCTTATGCGTGTTTACCGCCGCCTCCTCCCAAATTAAATACCTTAAAATGTATTGCTCTTTCCGTTTTGCTACTTGTAAGTTGCATCTTAGTCGACTTTTGTGATCGTTGGATTTGCATTGTTATTTCATTAAGTAGATATGATTAGCTCCTGAGCAAGATTCACTGCATTGGTCCTCTCTTTCAAACAGTTCAAGCACCGTGATTGATAGCATAAGATTCTTCAAGATTACCACATTCCGAACGGGTGTCATCAAACATCAAACAATAAAAACTTTAGGACGAGTCTCTATGGTGAATTGAACTACTTTAATTTCCATCATGTAATTAATTCTTTAGGCAGTGCAAGACCATGTGGACGTGCTAGTATTGTCCGTTGGGCCAGATGCGCGTCCTTCTTGTAAAGTCGCATTCCTGAGCATGCTGGACGTTGCTCTCCTGTTTGCACGAAGAGCCGGCGTATTTGTGGCTCAAGCCGCCGGCAACAGAGGGCCGGCGGAGTCGTCCGTCGTCTCTTACAGCCCGTGGGTGATGAGCGTCGCCGCCGGCACCACCGGCCGGAGTTACACTTCGCGGCTCGTCATCGGCGACGGCCGCATGATTCCGGGACTCGGCTTATCAGGTACTACATTACACCATACCCTTCAGCCGAGGGAAAACAGTTTTGCTTTAGAAAAAAATTTCGGACCCTTCCGAGAAAATTGAATTTCTAAAATTTCAGAATTTTTCTGAAAAAATTCAGTTGAAATATTCAAAATTATAATTTAAATTCAAAAATACAAATATATTTGAAAAAATTACCTGATCCAAGCGAAATGTTGGCCACGGCCATGACGGACTTGTGCTGCCTCAACTCGTCGACGAGTTGGATGATGACGAAGGCTGGGAGGAGGAGGGCGTGGGCCTCAGCTGAAAGAGAGAAGGCGCTCGGCAGATTCCCGGGAGAGGTGTGTGGGGAGGGGGAGGAAGAAGTGGAAGCGGTGGGTGTAGGCGGGAAACACGGAGGCAGGGATGTAGAGCATGAGGGCTGTAGAAACTGCAACTTGATCTCGGCTTGGAAGACTCCCGGCACGGCAGATTCACAACGCCTCTTCGGCGGCGCCGCGCGAGCCGTCGAGAGTCTTGAGGAGGCTCTCGGTCACCGCCCGCGCGATCGGTTCTGCGCCTGCCTCCTTCTCCCACGCGAACCGTGAAGTAGAGGCTCACGTGTAGAACTCAAACTCACGCACGCCAAGGAAATGGAGTTTTGCTGCACTGAATACCACTCATCTTTTCTGTTTTCTTCATGCTATATATACATGACTTTACACCGGTTACACCCTGGCAGTTTTCCAGCCTTACAGTACAGAAGCGATGCGATGCCTGACTCTTCGCGGAAACACTGCGACGTTTCGGCAACCAGCGCGTATAGTTACGTATACATGAATAGTAACCGTATATGTGAACAGTACCATGCACGCACGGGATTTATTCTGTCATTTCACCCCCTAATCCCGTTCCACTTCTACCACACCCAACTGCTGTCGTAACTCAATATACTTGACTCTGCCTAGCGCAGTGGCGGACCCAGGATTTTACCAAAGAGTATGCCGCACCAAAATTTTCATATGCAATTCGGTAAAACCATTTGTCAATTAGCGAGCCAGGAGCCAGGGAGGAGCTGCCTGCTGTCTCGGCAAAGTAGCGATTAGCCGATTAGCGAACTGCGAATGGCGAGTCTCAGTTAGAGATGTTATATCTGTTTCTTGGCGCTTAAACATCAGATATTTGGGATTGATCCCCCACTGAACCAGGAAGAACGTATGTCTAAATCGGGTCGGGAACAATTGGTTGGTTAAGAGTAACAATAAAATTTAACTGAAACCAGGTCTTAGTAAGTTTCAACACCTACACGAACTTTCTTATTATCATAAGTTTGTTTTTGCTTAAAAAATCTTTTCAAGTAACCTACTGGGTCTTGAAGTTCATAATCATAACAGAATAAACAGAACATGAAATTGAAGCAAGAGAATTTTGGCATTACCATAATGACGTCCTGATGTAAGCCTTCCACAGTTCCACTGGCTTGTCCTCTTTTATATGGTTGCTCTTCCCTACATGCACCACCAAATGAGATCATCATTAGAGAAGGTACCAGAAAAACTAGGTACTGATTTCTGTGAGGAAAGGAAATGTGATATACTAACCATTTGAGTTCAGCTGCATCAATCACAGCTGTGATTGCAGCATCTTCGTCCTGCACTTCTGTGGAGGAACAAGATTTCGAGGTTGATTCAGTAACCACTGACTTGTTTGAAGCTATAGAACCTTCTATGACTTTTCGCCTGCAATTAGTCACACAATGTTAGTACATACAAAAATATCTCCTTAGCCGTCATTTACTGTTCTGCAAGGTCTCAGCTCATACAGGTCCAATACAAACACTTGAGCTGAAGACCTTGCAAAGTGACAATGCAGTTAAAATCTGTTTGGAGAGAGAGGTTTAGAGCATCTAATATAAGATAATACTTCTGTCATTTAGTTCATTTTGGACAGAAAACAGATATAGAAGGAAAAAAGACAGAGCTCATTCGTCGATTTCTATTTTCATTGCAAACACCAATTATTCAGACTGAAGCTACCAAATGTCTAAGCAGAACAGAAGATATATTAACACCCAAAGAAGGAACTTAAAAGAGAACTATGGGAAATCTCTCATCCAGGAAACAGCAAGCTGACCAGCTGAGCACCTGTAGGGGCATATCCTGACATGCTAAAAGATGTGTGTAGCAAAACTCTTCCACTGCAATAATAGTACGCGCTAGTACTTCATACATGTTCCACTCATACAATCTCTTTAAATGTGCACAATAGAGACCTCTATTACAATCATAGTAGTATAGTACAGCTCTCAGCATCTCTAAACAAATATGAGAGTACACAGGGATACAGAGAAATATTGACATCAGACTGAACGACCTAAGCAGCTCAAAGTAAAGAAAAAAAGCAGAGAGAGCGAGTACTATAAAAAGCAAAGCACAAACAAATCAATTATTAAGTCCAAGTCAAACCAGGGAAACACTAAAAAAATCGAAGCTTTCCTTCTCTGTTCCACAAAATAAACTACAGAGAACTGGCATTGAACCGAGAAGCAGAAGAACGTAAAAAAACAGCAAATCAGGAAAGTATTGAAAAATCAAAGAACCTAATATTAAACTGAATTTCACAACCCATCTTTCTATTTAATAACAACATGATTTGAACTTGAAATTAAACAACAAATTTAGTCCAACAAAAATTGCAAAACATGCACCTCGCTGGCTCGCTCTCTGCCGACCACCAACAAAATAAAGCCACTAGCCAGGGCAAAGAATCAACAAACCGGAAACAAACAATGCACCCAAAAAAAGCTTTGAAACAAAGCAGCGCAGAGAGAGAGAGAGATGGGGCGAGATGACGACAGAGGAGGGCAAACGGCGCGGAGACTAACGTCTAACGAGGATGTCGCGCGGAGACTGGAAGGCATACGACTGGATCGAGGCGGCGCGTGCGGAGACTGAGCACTGAGTTCGGCTGCCAACTGCCGGCTGGGCCCCAGGGTATGCCGTGGCCCACCCGGCATACCCTGTGGGTCCGCCCCTGGCCTAGCGCCTTGGTCAGAATGTCGCCAACTGCCCAACGGTACCGACGTGATCAATCTTCACCCTGCCATCATCAACACACTCTCTCAGGAAGTGAAATCGAGTGTCTATATGCTTACTGCGTTCATGAAACACCGGGTTTTTGCTGAGTGTGATTGCCGACTTGTTATCCACCCATAGTCTGACTGCAGGTGCGTGCCGACCTGTCAGCTCGCCAAGGAGACGACTGAGCCATACACCCTGACACGTTGCTGCCGCTGCTGCAATATATTCAGCCTCACATAAAGAAAGAGCAACAACCTTCTGTTTTTGCGACGTCCAAGTGATCAAACTAAAGCCGAGGAAGAATACATAGCCACTGGTGCTCTTCCGATCATCAACATCGCCGGCGTGGTTAGTCACTGAACCCTACAAGCGCCGGCTCCATGATCTCTGTCTTCCTGTAACAGCACCCGAATCCAATGGTCCCTGCTAGATAGCATAGAATCTGCTTAACTGCTGCCAGTGTTGCACCGTAGGAGTTTCCATGTACCTGCTCACAATTCCAACAGAATAAGCAAGATCGGGAGGAGTATGTACCAAATAGCGCAGGCTGCCAATTATGCTCCTGTATCTTGTGGCGTCAACTGGTGATGTGCCATCCTTCTTGCTCAGCTTCAATTGATTCTCCATTGGAGTGTGGCTCGGATTGCATCCCTTCATGTCGGCCACCTCAAGGATCTTGGCTGCATAAGCACTCTGACTCAAAGTGATCTCACCACTGCCTTGCTTGACTTCAATGCCCAAGTAGTAGCTTAACAGACCAAGATCACTCATGCTGAAGCTCTTCATCATCTGTTCCTTGAATGCTGTAATGACCTCTCTGCCAGGACCGGTGATGATCAAATCATCAACGTACACACCAACCAGCAACAGATATGCACCGCCACCTCGCTTGTACACGGCGTGCTCCAGAGGATTGCGCTCAAAACCAAGCGCCAGCAGCTCCTTGTCGAGGCGCGCGCTCCAGGCACAGGGCGCCTGCTTCAACCCGTATAAAGCCTTACGCAACCTAAGAACCTTGCTTTTGTCGTTGTCGATAATGAATCCGGGGGCTGATGCACATAAACTTCCTCGTCCATATCACCATTCAAGAAAGCGAATTTAACATCCATGTGATGTACCTGCCAGGCGCCATATATACAACGCCTCTTCGGCGGCGCCGCCCGAGCCGTCGAGAGTCTTGAGGAGGCTCTCGGTCACCGCCCGCGCAATCGGTTCTGCGCCTGCCTCCTTCTCCCACGCGAACCGTGAAGTAGAGGCTCACGTGTAGAACTCAAACTCACGCACGCGAAGGAAATGGAGTTTTGCTGCACTGAATACCACTCATCTTTTCTGTTTTCTTCGTGCTATATATACATGACTTTACACCGGTTACACCCTGGCAGTTTTCCAGCCTTACACAGAAGCGACGCGATGCCTGACTCTTCGCGGAAACACTGCGACGTTTCGGCAACCAGCGCGTATAGTTACGTATACATGAACAGTAACCGTATATGTGAACAGTGCCATGCATGCATGGGATTTATTCTATCAAGGGCTTGGTTAGACATGTCCGGGTCCTTGGCGAAGCCACGGAGTAGGGCCACCATGGCACGATGGAGGTGGGAGAGGAGGGGAAAAGGTGGCTATGGGGGGAGGAGGTGGAGCGGTGAAGGAGCACGGCGGAGATGGCAGGCAATGGCGGCCATGGGTTCGGTGGGGTTAGGAGGAGGCTGCCGGCGGCATGGGGTGGGGGGAGGAAGGAAGAAGGGGAGGGGAGAGGCGGCGCGTGCGAGGCGGCTACAGTGGGGAACTAGGGAATCAAGGATGGGTTAATGCACGTGAGACACTGTGAGAGAGTTGAGTGGTGGGTTGGGCTGAGAGATTCAAAACATGTCAAATTTTCTCACCCGATTAAGCTTCTTTCGGGGTGAACCGAGAAAACCGAATTTCGGTAATGTTGTGGCTACAGATCAAACAGAGAGATGGTAGTGGAGAGTGATGGAAATGAGTATGATGGCCTGGGTCCTCCCCATGGCTTGTACTCATATATATATACGCATGAGGAGTGCTTTTACAGTTATACCCTTACATCTGGTTATCCCCTCTGGGGGCAGTTATATCATTACACATGGCCTATTCTGGGCCATATAATTTCCTACCAGGCCTGCTGGGTTTAGGTGGGGGTCATCCCTACGACAGGAGCCTCTCATGGCAAAGGGCTTCATAAGGTCGAAGCCATGTTGCCGAGTCCTTTGGCCCCCTCCGTCCCCGCGGCCTGTGAACTTTGCCAGACTTCCGGGGCTGCACTGTAGCCGAAGCAGACGCGCGCGCTCCGTCCCTGATAAGGGGCGTGCTGCGACGCTCGGACTTCGGGCCGTCCACGTGGTGCAGCGTGCTTGGCGCGGTGCGGGCGTTGAGGCGTCGTGACCATTAGTGTGGCGGCGGACTTCCGGCAGTTGGACTTCTGCCGATTGGCCTTCCGCCGGTTGGCTCCCCTACTGATTGGGGTATATATATGGCGCTGGTGCGGCGGTACTCCTGCGTATATTGCGATAGAAGCTGTTCCCCTAAAATGGGCCCCTGCCGTGCATCGACATTCCTGGGTGATGCTGAGCGGTTTGGGGAATGTTGATGCACAGAAGGAGGTCCATTTTTCCTGGGAGCTTGACCAACGCCGGTTATCGACAGCCAGCCGCGCTTCCGTAGATGACAGTAAGGTCTGCCCTGTTTTTCTTAACAGGCTTACCTACAGTCGGTGTGCCTGATGGAGCCCGCCGGCATTACCTTTTATGTTGATGCACTGTAGGTGGCCTGTTAAGGAAAACGGGTGGCAGCGAAGCTGGCGCCTAGTCGAAGTAGACGCGCGCGCTCCGTCCCCTACCCTTCGAACGGGTGGCAGCGGAGGCTGGCACCTAGTCGAAGTAGGCGCGCGCGCTCCGTCCACTACCCATCGAACGGGTGGCAGCGGAGGCTGGCGCCTTGCTCGAAGTAGACGCGCGCGTTCCGTCCCCTACCCTTCGAACGGGTGGCAGCGAAGCTGGCGCCTAGTCGAAGTAGACGCGCGCGCTCCATCCCCTACCCTTCGAACGGGTGGCAGCGAAGCTGGCGCCAAGTCGAAGTAGACGCGCGCGCTCCGTCCCCTACCCATCGAACGGGTGGCAGCGAAGCTGGCGCCTAGTCGAAGTAGACGCGCGCGCTCCGTCCCCCGCGCGTGCGGTGACTTGTGGTCTTGCGATGCGGCCTTGCTCTGTAAAGGTACGTGGAATCACGCCGGCCCCCCGCCTGCCATCCATACCGTGCGACCCGACGCGCCCGGGGCACGTGGCGGCCTATGACCGGCGGGCGGCGGGATGTGGACGGTTGCGTGTGTGCGGCCGCTCGCCTCTTCCCTAGGCAAGGGGGGCACGGGGCGGGCAGTGAATGGAACGGCGCCAGAGTGGTTGTGATCCCCTGGCCCATTAATGCGCCTTTAACGGCGCCGGAGTGGTTGTGATCCCCTGGCCCTTGACGCTTGTGGTCGCGGCCTTCCAGCTTTGGGTATGGGGCATTGCGCCGGAGGGGCGCTTGTACGACCGCGGTCACGCCCCGACGGGTACCTTCGCGACACTTCGCTTTCCGTTACGGGGAATCGCGCGGGGCGGACCTTTACACCGCTGCGGTTGCATCCGGCACGCGGATCATTGCGACGCTTCGGTAGCGGCGGTATGGGCGAGGTGGCTTGAAATAGGCCCCCCCCCCGTAACAGCGTCCCCGTATCTTTACGCCCTCTTTCCTGTCTGCTCCGCCCTCTATACCTTCGCGCTATCTTCACCGCCTGAGTCTCTCCGTGGGAAGCGATGGCCTCCAGTAGCAAGCGCAGCCAGGCGGTTGGTGGCCCTGACATTCGCCGGCGGTCCTCGCCGTTGAAGGTGAAATACGCGCTCCACCGATAGCAGCAGACACCGAGGTGCCCCCTGCGACAACTGCCACCATGGAACCTTCGCCCCCGGGCACGGCAGCCGCGGGGTCTTCCCTGACCGCGGCTGCGGGGGCGGTGTCGCTGCCGGCTGCCCCGGCTAAACGGCCGTGTGTGCGACCGGAGCTCCACCGGACACCGCGAGGATTCATCGTGGCCACGGGCATCAGAAGCTTGTGGGACTCCAGCGCAAGCGCCGGAGACCCTGCGGCATGCGCGCCTTCGGCTTCCCTGGCCACGCCGCCCGTCGCGCAGGGACAACCGTCGCCCTCCCCGAATGCGGAGGCTTCCGCCCGCGGCGGGACCGTTTCTTCTGCTACCGAGGGTACGGTGGCTTAGCTTACTCTGGTGTATGACTCTATGCCTTGCGGTGCTCACCTGCATCCCTGTTTGCAGCGTTGCTCATTCCGAAGGGGGAGCGCTTGGTAGAACACGGGACCTCCGCGTACACAAGCCCCGCGGACTTCGTGCTGCCCCCGGAGACGCTGAGGGCGTGGCACGGGGTTGTGAATGACGCGGCCGCCAGCGTCGACCCGCAAGTGCTGCAAGCCTATGAGGCGGGGCGCCTCGAAGACGCCTTCGAGGTGTCTGGGGTGAGGGTAAGTACTTCATACGACGACGCCTGGGCTGGCTGAGTTTGCTAAGTCTTTCCCTTCTGCAGACACTTGTGCTGGGGCAGGCCTTGCAAACGGCCTATGCTCGCGGCCGAACGGCGCTCGAGGATAGGCTGCGGGCCGTCGAGGAGGAGCTACGCGAAGCCTTTGGAGCCCGCTCTGGCCAGGACGCCCACATCCGCCAGCTGGAAGCGGAATATGCCGAAGCGAGGGCCCACGCCGAGGGACTTGTTGCGTCGGCGCAGGAGTCGGGCGCGGCAGCTGCTGAACAAAAGTTTGCGGCGGAGCGGGACGGGCTCCTGGCGCAGGTCGCCACGCTAGAGAAGGAAAAAGGCGAGCTTGCCTTGACTCTAGCGGAGCGTAACCAGACGTTGGGCGACACCTCGGTGGTTGCGTGGGACGCCATGCAAGCGCTGGAGAGCCATCTTCAAAGGCTGGTAACTGAGGTGCCGAACCGCGCGTTTGGCCCAGAGGAGTTGTCTCGGACCCTCTGCTGGGTCGGAGATGCCGCCAACGTCGCGCGCGGCGCCGCGACGTCCTTTGGCACCCACTGCGCGTACACTTCGGCCTGCTTGGTGTGCGCGCTCCTCCAGCACCGCGGTTGTACGCACGTCGCCGGGCTGGATGACCCCCAGCTGGAGATACCTGGCGGGGCCGAAGTGATGTCCGGCGTCGTCCGCTCCGCTCGCGGTGCCCTCGGGCCCTTCTTCGACCGGATCTGGGATTACGTCGGGCCGGAAGCTGCACGGATCGAGCTCCGGAAGTCGCTCTACGGGACGGGGAGCCTCGGCCAATTTCTGGACGGGTCCCTCGACGCGGCGAGGGCGACGCTGGGCCCTCCGAAGGCGCCGGGAACCCGCAGGTGTGATGTCGCGGTGCCTAGGTGTAGGCGTGCGTTGTACTGTTCCTTGTCTTTGTGAATAAAGTGCGCACTTGCTGCATGCATTCTGACTTTCGCCTATATCCCGGGTAGCTTCCTCGCTGGGGCCGGCTTCTTGCGGCCGACCTTTCAACCCGGCGACGCCTTCGACGCTGGCGAAGGGCCGAAGAGTCGCTGGACTTTTGGGCGAGCCGGCCTTCTTCGAGCGAGGCCCCCGCTTTAGCGCGTGTTAAGGATGAGCCCGCGGGATAGCGGCTTAGAGCGGCAGGGATGTTGCCGGATCTTTGTACTTGTGATTTTTCCGGTATCCAGACTTCCTGGTATTTTAGGATATGCGCTGTGTGTTGATGCCACTGTTGGCGAAGTAGCTGCGCCGGGGTTCCTTAGAACGGACAGCCCGTAGACTGGCGTGTGCGGAGGCGGACCTCCGCACTTTGCCTTGTTATAGTCCGTAGACTGACGTATGTGGAGGCGGACCTCGGCACTTCGCCTTTCTTTATAGTCCGGAGACTCGCGCGTGCGGAGGCGGACCTCGACGCTACGTCTTATTTAAAGTCCGTGGACTGGTGCGTGCGGAAGCGGACTTCGACGCTACGTTTTCTTTATAGTCCGGAGACTCGCGCGTGCGGAGGCGGACCTCGACGCTACGTCTTATTTAAAGTCCGTGGACTGGTGCGTGCGGAAGCGGACTTCGACGCTACGTCTTCTTTATAGTCCGGAGACTTGCGCATGCGGAGGAAGACCTCGACGCTACGTCTTATTTAAAGTCCGTGGACGGGTGCGCGCGGAAGCGGACGTCGACGCTACGTCTTATTTAAAGTCCGTAGACTGGTGCGTGCGGAGGCGGACCACGACGCTACGTCTTATTTAAAGTCCGTAGACTGGTGCGTGCGGAGGCGGACCTCGAGCTACGTCTTATTTAAAGTCCGTAGACTGGTGCGTGCGGAGGCGGACCTCGACGCTACGTCTTATTTAAAGTCCGTAGACTGGTGCGTGCGGAGGCGGACCTCGACGCTACGTCTTATTTAAAGTCCGTAGACTGGTGCGTGCGGAGGCGGGCCTCGACGCTACGTCTTATTTAAAGTCCGTAGACTGGTGCGTGCGGAAGCGGACCTCGACGCTACGTCTTATTTAAAGTCCGTAGACTGGTGCGCGTGAGGGCGTCCCCCCGGTGTGTCTTTTGTTTATACTCAGGCCCGTCACCTTTGGCTACGGCGAGTGCACACGCGAACATGCGACTTCGATTTATACTCAGTCCCGTACCCCTGGCTACGGCGAGTGCACACGCGAACGTGCGTCTTTGTTCATACTCAGACCCGTCACCTTTTTGGCTACGGCGAGTGCACACGCGAACGTGCGACTTCGATTTATACTCAGTCCCGTACCCCTGGCTACGGCGAGTGCACACGCGAACGTGCGTCTTTGTTTATACTCAGGCCCGTCACCTTTTGGCTACGGCGAGTGCACACGCGAACGTGCGACTTCGATTTATACTCAGTCCCGTACCCCTGGCTACGGCGAGTGCACACGCGAACGTGCGTCTTTGTTTATACTCAGGCCCGTCACCTTTTGGCTACGACGAGTGCACACGCGAACGTGCGACTTCGATTTATACTCAGTCCCGTACCCCTGGCTACGGCGAGTGCACACGCGAACGTGCGTCTTTATTTATACTCAGGCCCGTCACCTTTTGGCTACGACGAGTGCACACGCGAACGTGCGACTTCGATTTATACTGCGGGAACGCGCGCGTTGGCTAAGCCTGCGCGCGCCTTCACCGCGTACTTGCGCGTGATAAAGAAAGATTAGCGACAAACGGCGATCTTCATTACATCCCCGTTTGCGCGGGTGAGCAACTACAAAGGATAGATATACTAACCGTTTGCCCTTGGTGCGGCCGAAGCCTCTAGTCGCTAGACATCTGCAGGGCCCGCCAAGGCGCCTGTGAATGGCCCCGCGGACCTCCGCGCGGTGACGCCAGCTCTAGGAGCGCCGTTGGGCTTCGCGACGCGGGCACCTGGTACCTGGCTCGATGCGTCGGGCCATATCCTGGTCGCCTCGGACGGTGATGATGGTCCGGGGACCCGGGATCTTCATGCATAGATAGCTGTGATGTGGTACCACGCCGAAGGAGTTGAGGATTGGGCGCCCTAATATGGCATTGTAGGGGTACGGGAGGTCGACCACGTCGAAGGTGGCATCTTCGGCCCGCACATTGTCATCTCGGCCGAAGGAGACTTGTAGACCTATTTGGCCCAGCGCCCGCAGGGGCTGTCCCCCGAAGCCCTGCAGTGGGATTCCCGAGGGCCCTAGGCGGCTTCGAGGGATCCCCATCTGGTCGAAGGCCGCCGCAAACAATACGTTCGCAGAGCTACCGCCGTCCACCAAGGCGCGCCCCACGTCACATCCCGCGATAGTGACCCGGATGACCAGGGGGTCCTGATGAGTGAAGTCCACACCCTGGGCGTCGTCGGGTGTGAATGTAACTTCGTGCTGCGCCCAATCCGGCGGTGCTTGCGCTGGGTATGCCGCCACGTGGTGTAGTCTTCGCGCATAGGCCTTCTGCTGCCGTGCCGAGGCGAATTCCAGCGCAGAGCCTCCGGATATGACGTTAATGACCCTGCGGTGGGTTGCGTCCGGGGCCTGCAGCGACAGGAGGCTCTCCCGAGGCTGCTGTACGTGAGCTTGGATCCGTAAGGTGCCTTCCTGGGGTTGCATCCCTTGCGCCTGTACCTGCACGGGGACCTCGTATGGGAATTGGACGTGGGCCACCGCAGGCGGGCGCGCCTCCGGGTTCCTGTCCCTAGCGACCCTGTCGCGGAGCGCCGCGATGGAGGTGCAGACGCGGGTATCATGATTGCCGCGGCCGTGGACTACGCACCACAGTCCCTGATGCTGGTCGTCGTAATCTCCACGACCCTTATCGTCGCGGCCCCTGCCACGGCCGCGCCCCCGGCCACGGCGCCCCCGACCGCCTCGGCCCGCCGGAGCACCCTCGTCGGACCCGCCTTCGATGTCGAGGACGTACCGGTTTCGCCTCGACCTCTGCTGGCCGCGCTTGGGTTAATCGGACGACTCCTTATGCGAGGCGTCCCTGCGGTCGGGCGCGTCCCTGGACGACTCCTGCTTACGTTTTCCCTTCGAAGAACCGCCCTTCGGCGGATCTTCGGCTTTTGCCGAGGCTCCAGCCTGGTTGGTGTCGGAGTCGTCACCTTGCCTTCGCCGCGCGTCTTCCTCCGCTCTGGCATATTCTTCCATTTTGTCGAAGAGCTTCGCCACCGTCTTGATTGGCTTTCGCGCGTTGTACTCGGCCATCGGGCCCGGGCGAAGGCCCTGTATGGCTGCATTAACGATGGTGGTTTCGTTAACGTCTTTCACTTGGCATCGAATCTTGGCGAAGCGTTTGAAGTAGTCCCGGAGCTTCTCCGAAGGTTTTTGCTTCACAGCAAAGAGTTGGTCCGCGTCGACTCGGTCGACGTAGTTTCCTTGGAAGTTGTTGTGAAGGCGGACGCGAAGCTGCTCCCACGCGTAGATAGAGCCCGGCTCTATGGTAAAGAACCAAGAGAGCGCCACTCCTTGTAACGCGAGGGGGAGTCCCTTTGCCTTCGTGGCGTCGTCTCCGCCTGCGGCTTCGATCGCGGTTTCGTACACGCGCACGAACTCGCGGGGGTCCGTGTCGCCTTTGTACGAGTCGATGTCGCTAGGAAACTTGAAGTCTTCGGGCCATGCCGCCTGCTGCAGCCCCGCCGAAAGCGGGGACTCTGGATCTACGCGCCGTAGCGGCACGCGACTAAACGTGGGGGCTTCGCAACTGTCCGCCCTCTCCGGCGTGGGCTCGGACGCGATTACTGGCGTGGCCTGCTGACTCCGAGCCTCTTGCATATCTCTGACGGCTCCGCGAAGGTCCCCTAGCTCCCGCTGGAACGCGTTGAGGGCCGCCAGCAGGGCACTTTCCACCGCCTGTGCAGGCGGGGTCGCCGGTCACTCCGTCGTGGCTACCTCGAACCGCCCGGTCCGCGCCGCCGGCGAGGGTTGCATTGGGGGCGGCGAGGTCGGCTGTCGTTGCGTCGGCGAGGTCGGCTGTCGCCGCACCCGCATCGACGTCTTCGACTGCGGGGTCCGTCCCCGCAACGCCGGTGACGGGGCGGGTCGTCGCGGTGCCGGTGGCGGAGTTGGTCGTCGCGGTGCCGGTGACGGGGTTGGTCGTGGCGGTGCCGGTGACGAGGTTGGTCGTCACCGCGCGAACGTCGACGTCTTCGGCCACCGTGCCTGCGTCGCCACCCGCGCCCGTCACTGCCGATGCCGAAGCCCTGGTACTCATACGACGCTCCGGCCCGGCCGCCTTCTTTCCCTTCGCCGCCGCTGAAGAAGCTTTTTTCGGTGTCATCCTTCTTCTTCGGTCTTCAGGCTTGTCCTTGTCCTCCCCACGGACGGCGCCAACTGTTGTGGCTACAGACCAAACAGAGAGAGATGGTAGTGGAGAGTGATGGAAATGAGTATGATGGCCTGGGTCCTCCCCATGGCTTGTACTCATATATATATACGCATGAGGAGTGCTTTTACAGTTATACCCTTACATCTGGTTATCCCCTCTGGGGGCAGTTATGTCATTACACATGGCCTATTCTGGGCCTTATAATTTCCTACCAGGCCTGCTGGGTTTAGGTGGGGGCCATCCCTACGACAGGTAAGTTTCACAAAATTCATCCTGGATTTGTAATCCCTGCTTCAGCCTTCAATACGCAAATGCAACTAGCCATGGGACGTCCGACCATCAGATGCTTACTGCACATCGTTTGTTTCAGCGCCAACGCCGGGTGATGGCCTGCTCCAGCTCAGGCTCGTTGCGGCCATGGACGCCGGGGATCCAGACGTCGCCGGCATGGAACGCGCGGAGGAGTGCCAAGACGTGGAGGCGCTGCGTTGGCGTGCCGACGTGCTGCACGGCAGTATCGTCGTCTGCTCGTTCTCGCAGGGGTTCTATAACGGCACATCGACGGTGACCGCCATCCTGGACGCGGCGGAGGCTCTCGGGTTCGCCGGCTTCGTCCTCGTGGCCAACGCTCAGTATGGAAACTTCGTAGCTCAGCCACTGCCCTTCTCCGTTCCCGGCGTCATGGTCCCTCGAGTCGCCGACGCTCAGGTGGTCGAACAGTAGCAATTACCATTTACAAACCAACTCTTCATTGTTACAAACTTAATACAATGCTGGATGCAACGTGCGTCGGTGCGTGGCAGGTGATGTGGTCGTACTACGCGGACCACACGTTGTACGGAGGCAGCGCAACCGTGTTTGGCGCGACCGCGGCGATCACGGGAGGGAGGGTTGCCAAGTTCACTGACACCGCGCCGGTGGTGGCACGGTACTCATCGCGAGGGCCGGACGTGGTCGACCGGGAGTCGACGCCGGCCGACGTGCTCAAGCCGGACGTGCTCGCGCCCGGCGACCAGATATGGGCGGCCTGGAGCGCCCTTAGCGCCAACGAGCCGATACTAGCCGGCAACCATTTCGCAATGATCTCTGGCACCAGCATGGCAGCGCCGCACGTCGGTGGCGTTGCGGCGCTCGTCAAGCAGCGGCACCCGTCGTGGGGGCCGTCTGCTATCGCCTCTGCGCTGTCGACGACCGCGTGGAGGCACAACAACCGCGGGAGCCCCATCATGTCGGAGGGCTTCGAGCTCGGCGTGTTGCAACCGGCGACGGCGTTCGACTACGGCGCCGGGTTCATCAACCCAGCCAGTGCGCTCGACCCCGGACTCGTCGTCGCGCCTGCGTTCGAGGACTACGTCAGCTTTGTCAGTACCTGGAAAAGTCTATTTGGGAAGGATACCGTTTCGTCTATTACCTTACTTCATCCAACGACCAGGATCTGCGCATAACCATGGGAAGGCATCAACGGTCTGCATTAATCCTGTTAATGTTAGTTTAAGCTGCTAATTAGTTTACTTTGTTTATGGTAATCTGGTGTTTACTTAATGTAATCGCAGTAAAGGGGCTTGTAAACTAAATGAGCTCTGTACTCATATATACCCAGTTGCGAATGGAAGTAAAGCATATGCTATTCAACCAAAATATCTGTAGTTCCCTAGCTGTAGTGTTCTCCAGCGTATCTGTTCTTGGCGATTTCCCCTTTTCCCACGACCAGATTTTCGGTGATTCTACTTCTCAATCGGATTTCATCCACGGGATGTGACAAAATGGTATCAGAGCTGTTCCATCCTCGGCAAGAAGTGGTGGCGAGCGATGGGGTTGGGATCTCGGATCCTCGTAAAATCCCTAGTCGCTGGCGATCTGTGACGGCGGACCGGCCTTCCTCCGTATCCGGCTATGGCGGCGCACCAGCGTATCGGCCTTCCTCCTTATCCGGCTCTGGTGGCGCACCAGTGGTCCGGCCTTCTTCCTTATCAGAGCAAGACTATCCTCGGCAACAAATGGTTTGGAGCGATTGGTGTGGATGGTATGTTCCCAGTAAACCCCCGAAGTTCCTTCCGGCTTTGGCGGCGGACCGGCCCTATTCCTCATCAGCATCGGCGCGGCGTCAATGGCCATCCCGATCGATCGCGTCCTCGTCTTCTTCCTTATCGGGCTATGGCGGCGGACCGTATCGACAAGAGATGGGAGTGATTGGGTTGGGGTCTTCGGCCTGTAAAATCCCCAGTCGCTTCCAATCCGAATCGGCACTGGAGCCTCATCTTCCTCGGCAAAACCCGGACTCCTCCGATTTGCGGCGGCGGCGTGGACCGGCGGAGCTAGCGCTAGCTGTCTCGGGCCCAGCTGGCGGCGGATTGGATCGGGGCTGGGTGAAGGTTCCGGGCTCCATTCCGGGTAAAACCCCTAACCCTAGTTCTGATCTGGGAAGGATGACTAAGCCGGTGGTGAGGTATGAAGCGGATGCGTCCGATTCCACGGCTGTGTGGCGAATACTTCACTTGCGACCATCAGAAGAGCCAAGAAATGTGCCAGACCAGATTCAACCGGCCGAAGTGGAGATGGAGACAACAAGAAGGATTGATGAACTGAGGCGGATCAATCTCAATAGCACTCAAGGAATCCAACCGATGAGAGCATCAGAAGGTAATTTTAGTCTCCCTTCCACTGGGGTTTCTGTGGTTGCAACTGGATGTGGTGAAGATCCATTGCCGTGTTCTTCTTGGGCTTCTCCCACTTGGAATCACCAAAGCCCTAGCCTAGAACCAGCCCTAGTTAGGCAGTGGCCTCAGAACCCTAAAGAGCATTTGAGTCAATCTCAGTTCAAGGCTAGACAGTGGAACTCCAATCCCAGCTATGATAGGACTCCTAACCTCTATAAGTCTGTAGCTAAAGTTCCTAAACCTGATTCCCCTGAAATTGATGGAGGAGAACGTTTAGTGGAAGCTGTAGTTCAGGAAAAGGAGACAACAATTAAACCTTTCACTCCAGGATTTTGCAAGCACTGCGGGTATAAATGGTTCTCTGGGCACAAGTGCAAACAAAATCAGCAGGTTGACTTAATAGCTAGTGAGATTATTGTTGGTCCTGATTGTGCTGGGTTTAACATGAAGAAGGGAGAGGTTGCCCTTGTAACAATTCCTCATGAAGATGCAATTGGTTTTACTGTGTTGAAGCAGGATCTTGCGGTAATCCCAACTAACAGTACTTGGATTCAGGAAGTAGAGCTTGTATCATTTGTAAAGGACCTTGAGTCAGTTTATGCTCTAGCTATGAATGATACAGGGAATCTGCTTGTCTCTGGTGGAATTGAGCAGGGTGTCAGTGTATGGGATCCCGGGACAGGATCTAAAAATATGAAATGGCAGAGCTCACTTATAAGAGTTGGTGGAAGACTCACAATTGGTGTTGTTTCTGCTGCTGGCAAGCTGCTTCACTCTGAATCCGGGAGTTACTCTCAGGTTGACCTAAATAGTGCTGGCGTTCCTTTGCTGGAAATTGTCTCTGAGACAGATATGAGAACAAGGATAGAGACTGCTGAGCCTGGAGCTGATGCAAAGCTGACTACTAATTGGATCATGGGTAACCTTGCTGCTTATCTGATAAATGAAAGACTCTCCATAGATGGAATTAAGTTAACCCCTTTGAAGCCTTTTGAACTGATTGCATTTATAAAGAATGGAACTATCAGAGGGAAGATCGGCAAGGAGATTCTGGATGAGATCATTGCCAAAGGAAGGACTGTAAGTTCTATGATGGAGGAGAAAGATTCAGTGCAGAATGCAGATCCAGCAGCAATTGAGGTAATTGGACAGCATAAGAGTCACTATTGTTACTTTATAAGGTTGACGTTAGAGTATTCTAAATTCTCTTCTTTGGATTCATATGAAATTTCTGCCTGCAAGTTCAATCATCCAAAACACAAGTACTATGTTATACTATTTAAGGAAATCATTGCAGCCCAGTTATATTTGGGAAAAAGAGATGACAGAGGGTTAAGAAGTACTAGACTGCGTTGGATCCTCCCACCGTGGCCTGGTTTTTGTGCACTGGTCTATGATCGTTTTGCCCAACATAGTGATTACAAAGTGTTGGGAAATTCTCACTCAGTGAATCAATACCATCATAGTGACCTAGGTTACCCTGACAAAATTGAAGAGTTGATAAAAATATGGCCAATTGTGAATGAGGTTTACTATGCTCGTGTTGAGGGCCGGGAGATCATATCAAATCTTAGCAGAGCAGCTGGGCTTGCTACTATGGCCATCAAGAGACCAGACATTGATAACATTGATGAGTATGTGAGGAACACCACTGTTCGAGCATTCAGTATGATGGTTTTTACTTTGGGTATCTCTGCCCTTCTGCCACTCTTGAAGGCCCTTGATTTTATCATCCCTCTTATGGAAGCTCTGTATGCCAGTTATTACCCAAAGGAGGTGTTGCCAACCCTGATTAGGGAGTTCCAGTCACCAGATGAAGGGATGAAGAAGATTGTCTTTAAGGTTGTTAAACAGTGTGTCAGTAAAGAGGGTGTAGAGGCTGACTATATTCGGAATGACATCCCTCCTGAGTTCTTCCGTTACTTCTGGGTTGGAGAGGCCTTGTGTACCTTCGTTTATCAGGAAATTCTGATAGGATATCTTGAATATTGCAAGCAGCGTGGGTTCACCAGCTGTTACTTATGGGCTTGCCCACTTTTGAAAGCTGAAGACCGCATTTTATATTGCCATCCTGAGATTTATAAGACTCCAAAATGTGATAAACTGCAGAAGAAGGGTAAGACAAAGAAGGTTATTACAAACAGAGCTCTTATGGCTGTTGGCCACACTGATCTTAGTGGTAATGCTTCGAAGGATGCTATGCTGCTACAAAAGCTTGGGGAAACCATTTATCCTATGAAGGAAGATTTCATTATGATCCATCTGCAGTATTCTTGCAGTCATTGTTGTGTCCTTATGGTGTCTGGAAAGCGTGGGGTTAGCTATCAATACAGAAGCTTTTACATGTGTGACAAGTGCTATGATGCAACAATGTACTTAATGTTAGCTGCTATGGAGGTTAGGGCTCTTGTCCGAGTCCTCATCAAATGTGGGAGCATGAAGGGAATTAAAGTAGATCAGCCTTTTGATGTATTTGAAGAAAATCCTTCAATGAGACAGGCTCCTGCTGTAAAAAGGGTGGATTATTGGCAACAAGACAAGTGGAATGGCTGCTTTCCAGTCAAGTGGCATATTGTCAAGGATGTGCCCAACAACATCTTAAAGCACGTTACGTTGGACAACAATGGCAATAAGCCTGTGACAAACAGCCGTGGCACTCAAGGGGTCAAGCTTGAGCAAGGTCTTGAAATGCTCAAGATTTTCAAGGACCATGTCAGCAAGACTTCAATTATGGATGGGTTATTCAAGTCTGGGAGAACAGCTGCTGCAAGGAAGCTCTTTAAGTCTTTAAAGGAGTTATACAAGCTACAGCTGCCTGAGGGAGTGGGAATTCACCCAGTGTTACCTGACAGTCAGCTCAAGATACACTGCAGTCCTAAAGCAATTTCCAGCTCAAACCTTTCCCTGGTGAGTAAAGATAGCAAGCTGCAAGCTGAACCCAATTTAGTGCTGGAGAACTCAGTGATAACTCAGTGGTTGATTCCATGGAAAAATCTGCTAGCTGATGATGCTTCATGGAATGATTGGGATCACAAGACCAACACATTACCATATCCTGCATGATGAGAATTGTATGCCCAGACTATCAAATCTTGGATTCTTGATTTCCATACTTGGGGACAAGTATGTAGTTGAGGAGAGGGCGATGTCAGAACCTGGAAAAGTCTATTTGGGAAGGATACCGTTTCGTCTATTACCTTACTTCATCCAACGACCAGGATCTGCGCATAACCATGGGAAGGCATCAACGGTCTGCATTAATCCTGTTAATGTTAGTTTAAGCTGCTAATTAGTTTACTTTGTTTATGGTAATCTGGTGTTTACTTAATGTAATCGCAGTAAAGGGGCTTGTAAACTAAATGAGCTCTGTACTCATATATACCCAGTTGCGAATGGAAGTAAAGCATATGCTATTCAACCAAAATATCTGTAGTTCCCTAGCTGTAGTGTTCTCCAGCGTATCTGTTCTTGGCGATTTCCCCTTTTCCCACGACCAGATTTTCGGTGATTCTACTTCTCAATCGGATTTCATCCACGGGATGTGACAAGCTTCCTCTGCTCGTTGCCCCAGCTCGGCCCAGATGACGTCCAGGCCGCCACTGGAGCAGCGTGCCAGGCGGAGCCAGATTCTCCGGCGGACCTCAACCTGCCGTCCATCATCGTCTCTGCGCTGCAGGGTTCCCTGTCCGTCCGACGCAGGGTGACGAACGTGGCGAGCAATGCCGAGAGGTACCTCTGCTCCGCCCTGCCGCCGGACGGGGTGGCCGTCGCCGTGCGGCCGGGGTGGTTCGAGATAGCTCCCGGAGGGACGCAGCAGATTATTATCGAGCTCAATGTGACTAGGGCATCAAGAGCTTTCAGCTTCGGTGAGGTGGTTCTTACTGGGAGCTTAGATCACTTGGTAAGGCTGCCTCTGGCCGTACGGCCCCTCGCTACCACATGACCTAAATACATCCTTTCAAGTGTAAGATAGAAGGCTGATATGATCATGAAAATTTAGAGGTACGTCATCATCACGAGGATTGGTTGTAGTGAGAGTAATCGTCTTCAGGTAAGGACGAACGTCCTGTGGTCATGCTGAATATCACTGTGTACCCGTAGATCGAAATCCCCAACTGGAAGGACGAGATATCGAAAATACAAATAATTTTTAGCTAAAGAAATTGGATTTTCGGAACAGTGAGTGATATGGATAAGACTTGGAAGTGTTTACAAATATTAGATAGGAAGAATACCAGCAGACCTTGTGTTTTACTTGCAAGTTACAAATGACAGGGTTAGTAAATTACCGTGAACAAATGCCTAAATGCATCCCTACAATGCCATTTTTTTAGGTCTTGAGCATCCCTACAATGCTAGACCGTTCTAACTGAAAGGAAAGACCAAAGACCGGACTTCATCCAGGTCTCTTGGAGACCCTTGACAAACTCGGCACAGATGAAGTTCCCCCTTCTGAAGCATAAGTTTTCTGCCAATAATTGCAGTCCACCGACTACATTCCAGGATATTTTACACATATTCAAACCACCTGTTGAAATACAAACTATGTTTTCGTTAGGAATTGGGTATAGATAACACGCACAAAAGCATGCACAAAATTTGGTACATAAGAGTTGTTGAGTTTCATGCAATAACCATTTCAACCAAAAGCTTACGTTGTTGAGGAAATGACTAGACCCTTCAACTACCATAATTTATAATTTCACCCAATCACTTTGTATGAGATTTGTTATTTTCGTAAATAATTATATAGTTTAAAATAAAGTCCTCAAGATTGGTTTGGGAAATTCAGTAAGGTAGTTGAGATGTTTGGAGCTAAGCCATGCCAGTGTACTATTAATACGCTAGGTAGATCATTTCGATTTTCCAGTATAATTTGAAAGAATGGGAAAATGGAGGCTTTACTAGGCACATCAGAGATCTGACATGAGAAACCAAGTGATCCATATACATAATTAACTATCATAGTAACACCAACAAATGAAACCCCCGAATAAGCATTAAGAACGCCCTGGATAACCAAAATGGTACTCCCTCGTTTGTTTTTTATAAGGCGCTGCTACGCATTTCAAGAGTCAAAATTTGTAATTTTTGACTAACAATTAGTCAAACGATAAATTGTTCTAGTGACATACAAGTGATACCGTTAGATTCATACTTGATATATATCATAAACAATTAATGGACAAAGTTTAATTTTGAAGACTGACAAGTCAAATGGCGCCTTATATTCTGCAACGGAGGGACTATTTTACAACTGATTCAACATTGGAATTACATACTCCTTTTTAAAAAAAATTAAAGCGTATACATTTAGGCCCCGTTCCAAATAACGATGGCTTTTGGCTTTCAGAAGCCATCAGCCGTTTTGAACGCGTTGGCTTTTTAACGTGGTTTTTTTTTTTTGCATTATTTATGAAGATACAAAGGTGTTTTTCTATTTTTTTTCTTCATTTTCCTTGTAATATTCCGTAGATACCCTTTCTAAGGATCTTTTTTGCAAAAACAGAAAAGGAGCCAAGAAAAACTAAATACAGGGAGAGAGGTTGGGGGGACTCGGTCATGGGTGACCAAGTTGTGCGTGACCAAGTTGTGCGTGGAGGTTTGGATTAGGCCAGGCTTTTTAAGGAGGGGAGTGGGTAGGAGAGCACAACCCTATCTGCCACCCCCCTGAAACCTAGAGCTAGGACTTGGGCTGTGCTTTTACAAGCCAGCCCAAAGCACGCCGGCCCGGCACGACCCAAGCATAGCCCGGCCCGGCACGAATGGTAGGCTATACTGGGCCTGGATATCCGGCACAATGGGTGGCATGGCACAGCCAGGCGTGGCGTGCCGTGCTCGGGCCGGCCCGGCCCAATGAGCACGGTTGGCACGGGGGCACGCCCGGCTCGGTGAGCACGGTCGGCCAGGCCGCCAGGGGGCATAGGCGCACGGCCATGTACCGCGACTTGGGCCACCTTTGTTGCGCCCACTTCTCCACAAAGGCGAACAGACACCTGGTAGGCGCTGCGCCGAGTCGCCGACGAGGTGAATGACGATGGCAGCGCTAGCCTTGAGGTGACAGATGCCACCGTTGAGCAAAGAGTCCCCACCATTGAGCCAAGGTGGACATGAGCCGAAGTGGAGATGCAGCTTGAGGCGCAGCTCGCCGGATCCGATAGAGATCGGCATCGAGGTGGCCAGATCCAGACGAGGCACTAAGGATCTGGCCTGGGAGAGCCGGAGGCGGCAGGATGCAGGTAGATCTAAGCAGGGAGCCTAGATGCAAGTGGGACAGCGACTGGAAGCCACAGTGGCCAAGAGCAGATCCGAGCGCAACGAAGGAGATTGGCGACGGAGAGGCCAAGCGAGAGCAAAGAAGAGTCTACATCACCATCGATCTTGAAGAGGACGCCGCCTGCGGCCAGATCCGACAGAGGAAAGTTATGGAAACGGCCAAGAGCACCAAGCGGTGGCGGCGGTCCGTGAAGAGGATGGTGGCGGCATGGCCGCCCCTGGGAGTGAAGATTCATCCTCCCGGGGGTAGTGGCAGCGGAAGAAGAATGAAGGTTAAGGTTTGAACCTTGGCTCTGATACCATTTAGATGCATTGGATGAATAGAAGAATTGTTCATATATTGCACAACCCAATGGGGCAATATATAGCACAAGACTTAAGGGATGCAAGGGCACAAGACCAAACCCTAAAATAGGAAGGCACTGATACCTTTATATCCTTAACACTTATTATGCTCACATGACTATGATTAAATGATGATGATGATGATGATGATGATGGTTAAATGATGATAATACTGAATGGTTAATGTTGACAAGTGACTAATGAATAAAAAATCATTGCATTACGTGTTAAGCATTCATGTTGCAAAGAGGTGATCTATGTGGACCTCTAAAACCTACTTTTTGTGGGTGACCCACAAGAGTGGGTAGAGAAATATCTACATCGATAGGCATTCTACAGGAGTGGAGAAATATCTACTTCGGTAAGTACTCCACAGGAGTGGACTTTTGGACCCTATATGAAAAAGGTCAGGGCAATAGTGGTTCATTGATGGGTGAGCAATCCGCTATACCGGTATAAACAAAGAAAAGTAGAGAGCAATGCGAAGTGAAGACATGCATTGCATTCATGAAAAGATAAATAAGATGAGATACATGTATGGATTCAATGAGACAAAATTTGTGAAATTGAGATAGTTGTGAACAAACATGAATATTTTATACCATGTTTATACCGTTTATTATTCTATTATGCACTTATTAAGTCGTAGACTCATCATTGCCTTTGATGTTGTTTTTAGATGATCGTTAAGCACGACATGCATGGACGGGAAGTAATACATGATTGAACATGCACCGTTATAGTTTCTTTATTCACTTAGTGTCCAATTATTCATTGTTAGAAATAAATTATACTACTCATGCAACTCTTAGATGAATAATGATTTGCCTTAAAACTTATAGAAAAGTATATTGTTGCTACTTATCAAGGTTTCCTTTGATTAAATTTATAATTGGTTCATCTTGATGTTATATATTGATTTCTTTATTGTTATCATATATATGGTCATGATTATATTGTGGAATTATAATTGAAGACTAGTAGTTGTTAATAATTCATATTTGTTGATTAAAATTTATAGTACTTATAGTTGTGAGTGACAATCTGCGCTTTTATTAAGCCGGTGTGTTACATTCCTTTAATTGAATACCTCAGAAAAAGCTAATAGACACTACAATATCATTTCGACCAAAAGCTAAAAATAACAACTAAAATCTAAAAGTCACAACACTTTAGAACAAGACCTTAATGTGGCAATGGAACATAAAAGCTACAACCACTTCCTCTTCAAATTTGCAGAAGGATATGCCCAAATGTGCATTCCAACTGTATTAGGATGCACCAATACAACTCCCACTGTTCAGGGTTAATACTGTTCCGTCATACCAACCAGTTCAGACTTGAGAGAGTTATGCCTTCTTGCAAACTAAGGAGAGTTGAGGTATGTCCTCTTGAGAACTACATTGTTATAGTGACACCAATACACGTGCAAGAGAGAGAGATAGAGCTCACCTGTTATGTATTGTAATAACACATTGCTTGCGCCTGTAGAAAATAGGAATCCCTATATTTTCTGCCACTCCCAATGTGAACACCATTTTTAATCCAATCTTCTCTATGGATCCAAGCATCACGACCAATATCAAGGACGCCCAAAATCTGTCCGACCGTAAAGTTAGGATTTAGGAATTTGAAATATAGGAGCACAAAAAGGGCAAAAAGAAAGAAAGGAGCAAGGTACAGACACTCATGTGCAGCCTACTGTTAACAATACGAACCTGTGACAAACTTTCCAAATGCCAATGAAGATAAAAGAAAATATTTAAAGCAATTTTCCACTCATGTGATCATGTCCTTTTCCCAGTTTCGCCACTCACACAGATTCACCTACTTTTGGTTTAAGTAATTTTTAATTGCTTTCCATTATTCTGAAAGTTTCAATCAGACCGTCTTATTTTCTAGTGGCTAGTGATGTGTCAATCCCTGTGAAAGCGAGAAGTTAGTCCACGTGTGACATTCTTTCCTCTGGAGTCCTGATTAGATTTGGAATTCCACATGTAACTTCTTACCTTTGTGATTAAAATAAAAATAATAATCAGCACTATATGGCAGTTCTAAAAGAAAAGAAAGCAAGGAACACAAGCACAAACAAAGATTAACATACAACAATCATGATTTTTTAGAAGGTAAAGTTTCCCTTCAAGAAATCTGCCTTTTAGGAAGGAAATGTGATTTGACGCTTCAACTATTTGCTGAAATTGTACTACAAAATGTCAACTAATATGTGAGAAACATCAAAAACTTACATTTCCATGTCTTATTAACAATAGTGAACACTAAAGAAAACATGTTCCTACTTGAGAATGCATCACACCAGATACTAGGCCATATTGAAAAGAGATGTAGCTTACCACGCCACCTTTCCATGGGACAAATAATGGATAACTCCTCGATTGTAATACCTATCCATTTTAAATGAGGTTAAAACCAATAAATAATATACCAATAATCTAGATTATGGACTCGCTGCAGCATTGAATGTAAAACTAAGAAATGAACCTATCACTTATCACGTAACTATTCAGGCAAGTTAATCTCAAGAAATGGAGTGCGCATTCCTACTAAAAAAACTGATGCATGTCCTTAGTTTGCAACAAGGCATACCTCAACTCTCTCGACTGGTTGATTTGATGGAATAGTATTAAGAACCCTGAACAAAAGGAAAAAATAGATTAATAAAATTCTTTGTTGATTTGCAGCGAATAGTATTATGTGGACCATATTTCACGCATTATGGTGTTTTTTGCCAAAAAAAAAGGTAGCTAATAGTTACTGCAACAGCATCATGATGTTTATTTCTGCAAAAGCAGACCTTTCTACAAAGACTAGTAAATACAAAAACATCGGAACTGTTGCTTGGTACACTTGTGCACTAATTACAGATGGTGGCACATTTGTAGTCTTCCGCACAATTATTCCAGTAGTCTTCCATTAAATAACTCCAGAACAAGGTGGCAACAAACCTTTGTTCCAGAACTGGTGCAAGGCCTGCTGTTGAAGCTGCGCCACCAACCTGAAAAGCACATTAGCACTCCTCTCAACTTATTCCTATTTTGAGTCATAGAGCAGTATTGATATAAAACAATACTGACACTTTACCAGCTGAATACTACAAAACAGCTTCCTTTGAAGATCAATACGTCCTGTGATCAGCAGTTGTTAGAAAAGATTCTTTATCAGGGGAAAGAGATACTAAGAAAGACACTACCTGTTGAAAGAACACTACTAACAATGGCTTCTACGAGACCGATGTTATCAAATTTCTTTAATCTAGTGGGAAACATCGGATAATTGTCCCACATGCCAAGCCCACCATTCCCACTCGGATAAAGACCGTCGCTTGTTTGCCAAGTATCTTCCAGCATGTCATCATAATCTTGGAACCTAGAAACAGACGCCTAACTTGTTTGAAGCAATCATATCCAAAAACACAATCACCAAAATAGAGAAAAAAAACAAAATCTCACCAATATCGAGGAGGTGGAGGATACTCTTCTGGGACAAGAACCCTTGGATAAAGAAGACCCATAGGGGGCACCTATTTGATCAAAAGAATTTTGAACTCATAGATATATCATCTAACAGGAAATGCTGCAAACAAGCCTAGAATTGTTCTCTAACTACAACTCAACCACCAGTACTACATTTTACAACTGAAGAGAGAGGACGCATGTTTGCATAGGCAAGACAAACCAAACTACAGAAAGAGTCATTTGCTGCATCAAAAAATACCATCAGCAAAGAAATAAAAGGAAGAGAGTATGTAGTGGTTAAAGGAATTACATTGAGAGCTGACAGCCTTGTCTTCTGATGCCCGACAGATCTCTCATGCTCGTATGAATGAACAAGAGCAACAGCATCAAAACTCCCACTCTGTGAAAAAAGAATAAAATGTACCAGAATATATTTGATGGAAGCTTTCTACCTAAATTGAGCATAATCTCATTAAAATTTAAGAATAAAAAAAATTCAAAGTTGTGGGGGACTGGGGGCAGCATGTAGCTGAGTGGCAGAGCACAAGATTGTTGTGATTGAGGTCATGGGTTTAAGAACCTATTCTCAAAAGATATGTAGGTCCTCCTACCTATTCTCTTTTTTTTTAAAAAAAAGTTCTGAACATTTTATTCAACCATTTTCACACAATGTGTGGTGTTACAAAACATGGTGTAGTATGGTGTAGTCATATCAAGTCCATGTTACAATGATTTCATCTTTCTGTGTCAATGATTTCGTCTTTCTGTGTTGATGGATGATTGTGTTTCATGATGAAGAGGAGAATAGACTACATAATATATAAGTTTGTGTACTCAAGAAGGTTTTACAAAAAAGAAAGGCAAGCATCTGAAAGTGGAAAGGTAACAAGAATAATAGTATTTTTCACAAGCAGTATTTAAGCAAATAGGGTAGCTCCAGACCATATCTCTGTGTCTTTCTAGGGGATTTGCACCTACAACATTCAACAGGAGATTTGTACCGTGTCATCAGCAAAACATTATCCTTTCCTTGGAGTTCTTTTTTTATTGTTCTATACCAATGCATGATGCACTAAAACAATAGCAACTCATCTCAGATTATTAATCTGCCTAAGCCCCATTTCTATATGTTTCCAGAAGGGCGGTTACTAGGCTTTGATGAAATAGAACAGCACATGACGCTGCATGCACGCACACACAGAGTTAAGTCAGTTAACCTAGAAAAAGAAAAGAAAAGGAAGTAGTAGTTTTTGGTTGTGAACATATTGATTTTCGTACTGCTCTAGTTCCATACACTGGAGAAAATGCATACCAATGGAATCTTGCAAAAGCAGATGCATATAGTATCATGATTTATTCTGTCTACAATTTCTGGTGAAATTAATCAATTCAATAATACCATAATGAACCTCATGTGAATGATGTAAATCTTTCTTCCCACATGGAAATGTTCAAACTGAAGCACAAGCACAAACTGTCCAACTAGGAAATCCTATTCAGCTATTAAATTTTAAGAGTAAAGCTTAGAAGAAGCCACTTACCCTTATTTGGCAATATGACTCTTTTATTTTGTTCAGCATTAGCATATCTATAGGCTTGTCCACGGGATCAGTTTGAAAGCTCGGCCATGTGCGATGACGACGTTGAACCCAAAGCAGGCATCTAGAGATGTCCTACAAAAGAATGAAATTGGCCAAGGATGTACTTGATGAGCTAATCAAAAGGAAATGCAGTACATAATGAAAGAATGATATACACTATACAGCACAAGCAATTGACATTCAACAGCCATAAAAGCAACTCATGAAGTTATACAAACTACAAAGTAAAAGTCAGATAGAACTATCTAGCCCCAAGGGAGATCCTCCGTATATATGCCACTTGATAGATGACAACAATGCCGTCCAACAATCTGTTATAACATCAGGTGCAAATTACAAAACCACTTAAAAGCAGGGTTCAGAATCTTACGTCGCCGGTGAGTCCACGGCCAACTCAACTCACGCTAGACACAGGGGTTTTGGTGCTGTCAAACTTGGCAGCTTTTCCAGACTCTATTGCTTTGTTTAAATAGACCATTACAAGGAAAGCAAACATGATATCAATAAGGCAGATATATGCCCAATTATCAGAGATCATATACCTAAGTTAACAAATAACCAAAACAGGTAAATCTAACCTTGCAATCAAGAATTATACTAACAATCTCCTCCTAAGCCTTGTTGTGCTCACTATTTACATCGAACAAGCCGATCTTCGCGCGAAGTTCATGAAATTTGGCTCTGCCGAGAGGCTTTGTCAGAATGTCACCTAGTTGTTCTTCACTTCTGACGAAATCCACATCGATCAGGCCTTTATCTGCGGACTCCCGGACTAAGTGATACTTCACTTCAATGTGCTTACTCTGTCCATGGAGTACCGGGTTTTTGATCAAAGCGATGGCAGACTTGTTATCCACCTTCAGCATTGGTACGCTCGGTGTAGCCCCCTGCACTTCAGTTAGTACTCGAGCGAGCCATAATGCTTGACAAGCAGCATTTGCAGCTGCTATATACTCTGCCTCACAGCTGGACTGAGCCACAACCTTTTGCTTCATGGATTGCCAGGTAATTGGGCTGCTGGCTAAGAAGAAAATCACCCCAGTTGTGCTTTTCCTAGCATCAACATCACCAGCGAAATCAACATCACTGAGCCCTGTCAGCTGCGCCTGATCTTCCTCCTTTCTTCCAAACCAAAGTCCCCAATTTCTGGTTCCCGCCACATAGCGAAGAATTCGCTTTACTGCTGCAAGATGGTCCTCCCGTGGCTCCTCCAAGAAACGGCTCACATACCCAACAGCGAATGCAAGATCAGGGCGGGTGTTAACAAGGTACCTTAGACTCCCGACCATGCTCCTGTAGGCAGTGGCATCCACCAGCGGCTCAGTGCTTTGCTTGCTCAGCTTCAGCCGCGTCTCCATGGGTACTTGACTGGGATTACACCCAGTCATACCACTTCTCTCCAGGAGCTTAACGGCGTAGGCTCCCTGGCTGAGCGAAATTCCTCTCGTGCTCTGCTTCACTTCAATGCCGAGGTAGTAGTGAAGCAGGCCGAGGTCACTCATTTTGAATGCGGCCGCCATCTCCTTCTTGAACAGCCCGATGTCGTCACAGCTAGCGCCGGTGATCACCAAATCATCGACGTACACCCCGACTACTAGTTGTGCATCACCAGTCCGCCGGACATACATGGCATGCTCCGATGGACTCCTCTTGAAACCGAGCGACACCAGCGTGTCGTCCAGTTTTGCGTTCCAGGCCCGTGGTGCTTGGTGTAGTCCGTACAGCGCCTTCTGCAGCTTAAGCACCTTGTGCTCTTTCCCAGCGATGACGAATCCCGCCGGCTGCTCTACGTATACCTCCTCTTGTAGGTCGCCGTTTAGAAACGCCGATTTGACGTCCATGTGGTGCACCTCCCACCCCTCGTGCGCCGCAAGGGCAATGAGCAGGCGCACCGAGTCCAGTCGCGCCACCGGCGCGAACACTTCATCGTAGTCGATGCCATGCCGCTGTGCGTATCCCTTCACCACGAGGCGTGCTTTGTGCATGACCACTGCCCCGTGCTCATTCCTCTTGACTTTGAATATCCACTTCAACCCGATCGCCCGGCGGCCAGGTGGGAGGTCGGCCAGGGACCAAGTCTTGTTGTCTTCAATGGACTCCATCTCCTCCACCATTGCCTTCCTCCAGCTCAGGCTATGTTCTGCTTCAACAAATGACCCGGGTTCGTCGGAGCTCACTGCATGCAGCTCCTCCGCAACCAATACCCGTGGTGCGAACCCAAGCGGTGATGCCGGCCCGATGATGTTGTCGACCTTGCGGAATCGAAGTGGGACTTCCTCGTCGTAGTCGGCATCCAAATTGTCGCCATTCTAGCTTGGCGGAGAGGCAAACTCCACTGCCTATGTCTCCCCTGATCCTCCCAGCGTCGCACCTCCAGCAGCCTGTGGCGATGGTGGTGGTGTTAGCTCTCCTGGCGCCGCAGCTCCAGGTGTCTCGACGACGTCTTCGGCCACCGGAGATGCCTGGTTCACAATGGAGTATTCCACCGTGAAGACGTCGTCGTTCCCGCCAGATGCGCCGCTGTCGCCGCCCGTGCCCCAGTCCCACTGGACTTGTTCGTCGAACACCACGTCCCGCGTGATATGAACGCTCTTCGTGACGGGGTTGTAAGCGCGATATGCTTTAGTTCCGCGTTCATAGCCGATGAAGATCATCTTGCGGCCTCTGTCTTCTAGCTTCTTGAGGTGAGGGGTTGTGTTTCGGACATAGACGATGCAGCCGAATGTCTTGAGGTGGTGTACGGCTGGCTTCTTCCTGTGCCAAGCCTCGAACGGAGTCATCCCGTCCACGCTCTTTGTCGGGCATCTGTTCAGCACATACACCGCCGTACTCACCGCCTCGCCCCAAAACCATCCAGGCAGCCCTTTCGCCTTGAGCATGCTTCTTGCCGCTGCCACCACCGTGCCATTCCGGCGTTCGACCACGCCGTTCTGTTGCGGACTATAGGGCGCGGTGTGTTGGCGATGAACTCCTTCCATCGCACAGTACTCAGCAAACTCAGTGGAAGTGAATTCCCCACCTCGATCGGTTCGGAGTGCCCTCAGCTTGCGCCCAGACTCGCCTTCCGCCCGTGCTTGAATCTCCTTGATGGCAGCCGCTGCACGATCCTTAGAAGGAATCGCGGCTACCCACATGTATCTGCTGAGGTCGTCCACCAGCAGCAAGAAATACTTGTTGCCCCTCGGAGTCGCCGGCGTGATGGGACCGCATAGGTCGCCATGCACCAGATCCAGGAGCTCCCGCGCGCGGTACTCTCCTTGTGCTGGGAATGATGTGCATCTCTGCTTCCCGGCTTGACATGCCTCGCACACCCGTTCCACATGACCGATTTCCGGCAACCCCCGAACCAGCTCCTCCCGAGCCAGCTTCCGCAGTGCCGCCATGTTCACATGACCGAAGCGCGCATGCCATCGCCAGGCCTCCGCATCGTCGCGCGTCGCCAGGCATACCGGAGGTGCCATCCTGATGTTGAGCACATACAACCAGTTCGCCCTGCGCGTCACCTTCGCCAGCAGACGATCGCTCGGCTCCCAGATGCGCAAGACTCCGGTGTCGCAAGGTGGTATAATCACATTAATACACTCCTAAGGCTGAGTGGAGTCACCACAGAGGGTCAAAGTGTCAAGGTTGAGTCATCAACTGTTCCTGAAGCCTCAACTACTGCTGCTGCTTAATAACTCGAGTATTTTACTTCAGTTTTTACTTCAGTGTCTTCCGTTGCATCCATCTAAGTCCGTACCATCTATTTTTCAGTTCGTCCAAGTTGTGTGAGTCCACTCTTGGATTGAGTGTGGTCCTCTCCTTCCTTTTCGCATAGCCACAACCACCACTCTTCTCTTTGAGCCGCCGCCCCGAGTTTCTAAGGCCGTAGTGCTTTCCTTCCGTACCGCTGCCGTCTCGGGCTTCGATCTGCAGCACCATGTTTCTATCCATCCCCTTCATTGTGTTGTTGCGGTCGACTTTGCTCCGACTTTCCCCAACCCTGCACTTTGTGCTTTATGTACTTTATGGGCTGCTGCACGACCCCAGATGAGAAGAGATCTTTTAGTACTCAACACAATTTTTCAAGAAATGCACGTTATGGCGACATTATCAAGACTCGGACTTCGGGTTTTCCCTATTTTAGTGTCAACCCTTCCAAATGCAATGCTATTGCACATGTCTTACATTTGAGGGGGGTGTTAAGGGTATAAGGGTATTGTGGTATTTTCTAGTTTTTAGGGTTTAGTCTTGTGTCTTATGTACTCTATATATAACCCTTTGGACTGAGTTCAATACACAACTAACATTCATGCCTCCTCCAGATCTAACAAGAACTATGCAGAAGGAATAGATTGATGCTCATATTTATAACATAATGTTATACATTACAAACAGGACAATGACTAAAATTGGCATGACACAAAAGTTCTTTTACTACAGTCACATCGGACCAAACCTAAGGAAAACCCCCCATTTTTTTGACACACAAACAGGACTGGATGCATGAAAGTAGATTATAGCATGACAAAATACAGATAGAATGACCATGAACAACAGATTCTCCAAAGTAACGACAAAATACGAATAGAATGATCATGAATAACAGATTCTCCAAAGTAATGGAAATAGGTTGTGTAGGTCAAAGAGTATAATTTGGAACATACATCTCCACCGTATGGAAGTGCCAAAGCTGTGTGGGGCAAAGCTACTCCATCCTGCAAACATTCAGGGAAGATGAAATATTGATATGATGATAGTAATAGAAATAGTGTTTTGTAGGAAAGTAAAGAAATGTCCCTGGCATTCAGAATATGACCCACATTTCTCAGTGGTTATCGAAAGAACTACAAAAATACTAGGGTTGTTACCTCAACACAAACTACTTGTGTAACTTGAGCACCAATGTTGACCACACAAGCTGTCGGCAAACCATTTCCAAATGCTGCAGCTAGAGCTTCCTAATAAAACATACACAGAGTAAATAAGGATGTTCAATGTTTGTCCATGTTTCAATTTGTGAATCATCAAAGGACAAGACTATTCTATACCCCCTCCCTCCCCCCTCCTCTCTTTGGCTCCCAGCTCCCCCCACCTGACTCCCCCTCCTCCCGTACGGTCCCGCTCCCCCCCCCCCCCCCCCATACATACACGCTCTCCCTCATCCCCCATAAGTACGATTTTTTTTGTAAAAAAATGAAAAATACTTCTAAATTTAGAGGAAAGTGGGATTTAAACCCCCAACCCCATTAACTAAACCCATGTGTGCTGTTGTGGTACTATGTTAGATGTTTATATTTTATTAGATCCATTCGCACTGCAGTAAATTGCAGGCAACATGCAGTAACATTCAATGAGCAGTGCAGTAACATAGGATATTTACTGCACTAAACCCGTCATGTTACTACATGTTATTATGATTCAAACGTGGAATTGCAATATCTTTTTAACCGAACGTCCAGTCTACGATCCGTTTGCATCCTTGTGTTTGAAATTACAAGCTTAACAAAATGAGAACCATGTTGAATATATTTTGACTTTTGACACTACAAGTCCTGTTACTGCACAAAACCTTCCATGTTACTGCACAATTGCAGAAGGGTTACTGCACTTTTCTGAGCATAGAGAAGAAACGTGGCAAAGTCGTGTTACTACACGAACTCCCATGTTACTGCACATTTGTAGAAGGGTTACTGTATTTTCTAAGCACGGAAGGGAAACGTGGGAGTTTTTTCTTTCTATTGCAATCTAGGAATTGCAATCTCTTTAACAGAGAATCCAATTTGTGAACCATTTGCACCGTTGTGATCGAAATAACAAACTTAACAAAATGAGATCCATGTTAAATATGTTTTGACACTACGAAAGTCGTGTTACTACACGAAAGACGCCGTGTTACTCCACCACCATAGGAGGGTTACTATATTTTTCTAAGTGCGGAGGGGTGACATGGGAGAGGTTGAAAGTCAGTGGTGGGGGCTGACGAGTGGGGGGTCTTTGACCGAGCTTTGACCAAGGTGGGAGGTGGGTTTCGGTCCATGGGAGGGGAGGGGTATAGAATAGTTATTCTTTTGGGGGGGTATAGAATAGTCTTCCATGGGAGGGGAGGGGTATAGAATAGTTATTCTTTTGGGGGGGTATAGAATAGTCTTGCAAATCATCAGATACAAAGTTTGGTTATGTTTCTACAAGTGTATATCTTGCAAGTAGATACTTTCCTAATGCACCTGGAGGAGTGGAGGTATCAGTTTGTTGTTTCTTATGAGAATCATTACATTAAAATTAGTTGTCAAATAGTACACTACTAAGAAAACTAAAAAGGTGGAAACAGGCAACCAGCCCCAAAATAACTCTAGAAATGGGCTAACACCAGGTGTACTAGGTTTAAAGCAAACAAAAAAATAAAGCCCGCTCTTTGGGTGCAAATTTCTGTAATCAAATATCGGCCCACTAGCATGACAGGTGAGTTGGTACAACGGTACCTGATTTTATGTGCTAACAAAATATGGGCTGATGTTAATCCAGAACAGCTAGGACCCACAAGCAGTGTCAAGCTGCTCTAGGCTAACAGTGCATTTGGCAGTACACCATGGGCTTAGTAGTTAGTACCCATTCTTTTGGGACCCGATGAAACTTTGGAAATCTTAAAAATAGTATTAATTAATAACGTACAGTACCTTCCTGTTATAATATATATCTTGGGTGTTAAGAAAACTTCCACTGGTGCAAATTCAAAGAGTTCTACTTCATTGTAATATGCTAACCTTAGTACCTCAGTTGTCCTAACAAATCGATCTCTCCCTTGCTGGCATATTTAGTTATTTGCAAGACGAAAACAGAATATAAACACAGGCCCATTGGTAGTTAGCTACAGCATTTGCATAAGGTGACTGCACTACACTGATTCTATATAAGAACGCAATCCATCTGTTGAATACAACCTTTCAGTGGTTAACCTAATACAATAATCTCAGAATTGATGAAATTATCCCAGCACCATTGAAGTACGGTTACCCAATTAATAAAAAGATATCCCCTTTTTCAATTGAACGATCCAATTGATTTGGCTATCAATTGCAATTTGCAAATGAAGAAAAAAATGTTTCTTGCATTCAGAATGTAAACGAAAGTAAATGAAAAATGCTAGGTGGTTGGAGGTAAAGACGAACCTGATGTACCACTGCTGTGCTAAACCCCAAATCGCAAAGTACAATAGACAGCATCTCCTTTATTTCTGACATGGATGGGATAAATTAACATTTTTCACCAGAAAAAAATTAACAGAACCTTCCTTATGCACATAACATACACTTTGCAGTAGAAAATATTGAAAAAAGGTAAAGCAAACAGGGGATAAAAAAACATTTGTCAACTGCGTGTTCAATATTCTCCTAATTATGAATTCATCAATTCAAGGCTACTGCACTAAATGGATCACGGATACACCAATGCACGATGTAGTATGAATTATCAGTGCAAAGGACTAATAATGACCAGCACCCAGCAAAGGTTGCAGAGTTGCAGACCAAACCAGGGATAGCACAGACCACAGAATGAATACATTAGGTGCCACTGGACGAACATTGTGTCCACAAACATCACAAGGCCCAACTAATTGAGCTTGTTAAAGACTACAACCACATAGTTTCTAGACAATGTAGTTCATGAAAGAATCTATTAGAGAACTACAGGTGTAAATTTCAAGCCCTCTTACTAAGAAAGTGCATTGGGTGTAGCATTTGACATTCCATGTCGAATGAACAGATTTCAAGTTGGTAAGAGTTATAACAGAGAAAGAACCAAATAGTGGCATTGTAGCTTAACCAATACACAAACAAAACACTACACACACACAAAGTCAGATGCTGGAAAATCATGATTTCCACATATACAAGGTGTCTGCATTTTTCTTCCTCCATCTGTTGTTTGTTTTATTTTTCTAAAATTATGCTGTAATCTAGATTTCTAGCAAAGCAACTCACGGTGCTCTGACATCACACAAGGCAATATTTACAGTGCTTTACGAGGGACAAACTTAAAGTCAGAGACAAACCCAAGAAAGTGATTTACAGACAAACCCAAGAAAGCGATCTATTCTGAGAGCAAATAAGAAAAACCTTAGTATCTTTGATATGGGATGTTTGTATCAAGACGTGCTTAATAAATAAAAGATGAGCTCACCATTGCACCTTCTAATATTTTACTACATCCGTTCTCAAATAGATGCAATCCTAGAATGTGTGCACTCAACCTTTTAAAATTTTGACCACTAATATACATAAAAGTATTCAGATTTGTCACATGGAAATGACATTTGTGGATTTGTCATCGAAATTTCTTTCACGTCATTATATATTCTATTTTTCTAACATATAATTAGAAAAAGTAACGGTCAATAGTGTGTATTGGGGACCCGTTGATGTCCAAAACGACAAGTAAAAGAGAACACGGTAGTATTACATAAAAGGAGAAATACCTCGGTTGTCAAATGTCTCCCCAAGAACAAGAATTGCAGAATATAAACTTCTGTCTCTTTGGTTGATATGCAACTTTTCTGTCAGTATCCAGTTCCAAATAGTGCGTAAATCTTCTAAAACCTGCAGAAAATATTTTAAAAATAATCGAGCATTACAATGCTGTATAGAAAAAAAATGGCAGGCATGTGCTTGATGACCAGTTCGAAACAAGAACTTATCACTTAGCACACCCCTTTTCCACCCCCTATTTAGAGCCAAATAAAATCAATTTCAACAAAGAAATACCATTCAGCTTAGGTCTTTTTTAAAATGAACATTTTCTAAATTTGGTTTTTACGCAAGGATAATATGATATTTCTCATTTATTTCATCCATGCATTAATATGTTTTCGCATTTGTCATCCATGAGTAATTCCTTTTAGATTAAGGATATGTATGACCTCCATACAAAACATGAGCAAATTGGCTCAATAGTGTTGGTTACGAATTAATGTGTAATTCTTGTTATTCTATGCGCTAGATTGTAATGCATGCTCTCGAAATTGCCCAAGGAACCATGATTTTAGATTAAAAATTTTGAATGTACCATTATTTATATATCATTTTGGTTGATTGATGACCTAGCAATGACAGTAGGACTTCGGATTAGATCTTGTATCCTAATGGCTTTGGATTAAGCTCTTGTTGTCTGTGGATTTGGATTGCCGCATTTTGGCTTATCTTCGTCTCTAGAACGATATCTAGCTCTCAGCATGGTTGTCACGGCGGAGTCGGTGAGCACGGCGAGTGAGGAACGCCTGGACGCCTAGGCGAGGGCCCGGCGACGCCTAGGCGACGGGCACGGCGACGGAAGCCGACTCTTTCTCGTGTAAATACTCCAATGCCGAGACTCTCTCGCGTATAACTCTGTCTCGCGTCTCAGTCTCCCGACTCTTCCGCCTCTCTCTCTCTCGCATCGCGTCTCCCGACGCCCTCTCTCTCGCGACTCCCTCGCGACTCCCTCTCTCTCGCGTCGCGTCTTCCCGTCTCCACCGACTCCCCCCCGGCGCCTCTCCTCCCCGCCGCCTCCCCCTGCCGCCGCCTCCCCCTGTCGCCTCCCCTCCCCTCGGCGGCGGGAGCACGCTGGAGGGAGATGGCCGGAGCACGGGAGAGAGAGGCGGCGGGAGGGAGGAAAGCGGCGCGGCGGGAGGGAGGCGGCGCGGGTGGAGGGAAGCGGCGCGGCGGGAGTGAAGCTAGGGTTCAGGCAAGGCGAGGCGATCCTCCCCGGCGTCTCCTCCCCGGCGCCAGGACGACTTGGCGTCGCCTAGGCGACGCCGTGACAACCATGGCTCTCAGCACATTGAAGCTGTTCCTTCAACCATTTGTGCTGTTTGCTATCCATCAGCACGTTGGAGAGGCTCCTCCAACACTTGTGCTGCATCAGTTTGGTATCAGAGCATGCTATCCATTTTGTAGCAGTAAAGTGTAGTAATTCCTCAAAAACCTTGTGCTGGTTCAAAAGTCTCAAATCAAAGAAACCCTAGCTAACTCTTCTCCAGTCCACTCGAGGGAGACGGTCGGCTCCTCACCCCCACCCAAGGATCGAAAAACTGGTACCGGGGCAAATCCCGACCGGCGGGCGGTACCGGTAACCGGCCGGTTACCGGAAATCCCGGAATCAAACCGGATAAAATTTGGCAAATGAGATTTTTGGGCGGGGTGGTAAGAGACCGGTAACCGGCCGGTTACCGGAAAAACCGGTGGAAGACCAATTAAAGTTTGGCTAGATATTTGGATCCAATTTCTCAACCCAAAGAAGACCAATTAAAATTGAACTATCATAGCAAACTCAGTATAGAAATTGGAGCTCGACTTTTGTTGCCCTAAATTGAAACTTATGGGTTGACATTTTGCCCCACAAGCTGATCCAACATTGAAGGACTAAAAGGGGCATTGGATATAATTAAGCGAATGCAAGGAAGGCTATACATGCTAGAAAAACAACTTCATGACTCTAATGAAGCTAGAGAATCTTTATTGCTCAAGTTGAACTCTGCATTGGACCAATCCAATAGTGAACCCTGTCGTAGTAATTATGCTTCACAAAGCTTATGGAAATGGTCAATAATGTTCTATTTGTTCTTATACATGCATTGCTAAGTGACCATGCATGTGAAACCAAATGGTTGCGGCATTAGCAAATGGAACCTAAGGAAAAATGAATACAAAGTAAATGTAGAGCTTCAGCAGTTAATACTTTGCCGTATCATTTACATCAACTATAACCGGTTCTCCCCCACATGCAGAAAAGCTCCCCTTTCCCATGCCCATGGACCATACATGCTCCCTAACATATCATTAAGCATCCAATGCCCCCTGGAAGCCTACAGTGCATCTACAAATTCAAAATTTCAAATTTCAAAATTCGCCCGGTATTTTATCTACCGGACCCAGCCGGGAGAACCGGTTACCTGATGCAATGAATAATTCTGAGAAATATTGAAATGGCCTCTCCTCATCGGGCGACTCAGACAGTATGACTCAGAAGAGTGGATTTTCAAAGCATCCTCTCCGAATATCATTTCCTTATAATTGTCTTCTTCAGAGATGTGCCCATTACCATCACCAGGTGTGCTTTGCAAAGAATCTTCATCAGCATCCTTGTCTACTGACCTTTCTGGCCAATTTGACGAGTTCAGCAAAATATTGATATCATAAAATGATCATTAAAATATAAGCTACTACACTATGGTGCAAAACTGTTCTTACAATCTACCCTTAACCCCACAAGGAATTGAGCATAACTGAGTAACTATGTTTATAGAAACAAACAGGGCGCTAGAAATTTCTCCCTGAAATAACTCAAGTCTCCAACTATTCAATTAATATCTATCCTGTGCCCAACTCCAATAATCTAAAGCAGCTAGACAACATGGGACCATTAAGGAAATCTTGTTTACTTGTTGAGATAGATACATGCCAGATTAAAAAAGAAGCAATGCAAATTTTGATTATATCATTCAGGTTTTCAGCACAAACATAGAATAATTTCTGAACTGCAATATCCGCACATCACTATTTTTACTACCAAAGTGCCAATCCGAACATATATAGATCTCATATCCCCATGCAAAAGCAATATCTAACATAACAGAACTTAATTCCTCCAAAACTTCAGAACTTGCTAGCTCCAGCAAAAACCAGTCACAATGTAACACCCCAGGGTCCAAAATTTGCTACAGCCCCAACCCCACATGGGACAGGCCACACAGACACATAACTCACCTGGAGTTGCTAGACTTGGTTCCCTTTTTGTATATATGATGTCCAAACTCATGTAAACTTCCAATGTGAGACTAAACCAACCACAACCATACATATGGGTCACTTGAGCCACCATTACTTGGGCACAGGTGTTACACATAAGTCATAACAAACAAGTTACAATGTCAAAGAAAATAAACCATATCAAATAACATTCCTGTACAACTTCCAAAAAAAGTCAAGCATATCTACAAAGGCAGTACCCTAAATATAAGTATACACTTTAACTTCTGTTAACAACAGACGACTAAGAAATGGAAAAAGGAAAAAAATAACTCCACTGAAAGAAGAAGCAAAATGATCAGAAAGTACCTATTGGCGTGGATGATTTAATACTTTTGTTCATTACATCTGTCCAAGTGAATTTACTATCATCTCTGCTTTGCTGTGAAGAAAAACCATCAACACGTCCCATCTGAAGAGGTCAATGTGAGCACATCAACACATAGAAACTATGTTGTGAGTTGTGACCTTTCTTAAACAAAAGAAAGTTGATGTCCAGAACATTGATGCCAAATTATCTAATATATCTACATTGCAAACATCAAATAGTCTTGACTATTTGAAGCCATATCCAAAGATTGGCAAAATAACAGTTATTTTCATACTTCGAGAGAGAGAATTTGAAAACTAATTCTATAAATTTCAAAGAGTTGGAAGAACTAATGAGTTCATTTTAGGACATTTTAGAATCTGCACAGGTAAATGCACATCATATAATTACTGTACAGAATTCCAATATTCTTTTCAACACTTCCTCTTAAGAACATGTATAGATATTTGACAATTTCCCTCATATTTTTTTCATGGATATTGGATAGCTACAAGGACTTATTTGAAAAAAGTTAGGTTTACCACATAAACTAGCTTGTTGAGCTTATAATATATAAGCGCAATATGCTAGCTTATTGTGTAAGCCCTGAATCCTACCTAGGTAAACTCAGCTTATGAGTAACTATGACCTTATAAGCCCCAATGCCCCATAAGTCTGCTTATTTCCCTGGGGAAATGGCCTTAAGCTCATCAAATAAGCCCAAGAATAAGCTATCTGCTGTTATCATTCTGTCCCTGGCTTCAGCTTTCTAGGATTAAAAGCTTAAGCCTAAGCTATAGGACAAATAAGTCCCAAGTCCCTTCCACCCCCTGTATATCTTTTGAGGGAACTGGATCATTATCATGAGATGATGTGGAAGGGAAAAATCTCACATCAGTGACAAATAACCGTAAGTTGTACTGACCCATCTCATATAAGCTTCAAAAATGTTTCCTCGTGTCGACGTTCCCATATTAAGATAATAAAGCTCCAATGCTTCTTAAAGTCTACATAACTAGAGACACCAAAACGAGGTGAGAACAAAACCTAACCATCAGTGACATAATGACTCCACTACATGAAAAGTTTTTTCATTCTATACAACATTACAACAGAAAAAGAATTTGGGTCTGATATTAACATGGAACTCCACATTTCCAAATTTTTATTTAAAAAATGTGCAAACTTTTCAACAACCGAAAAATAGTGTAGCTGATTTTATGGAGTGTAGCATATGGCTACTATGTCCTCAGTAAATTGCTCGTAAGTGAATAGTTCCCCTTTCACTGCCTAAATATGACCTTGCAACTAGATAAGACAGACCAAGCAACTTCTCGAGAAGCGGAACAATAACTATTCACAGGCAATCAGCAAGTCAGAAAAGACAAATGAATTCCCCAAACTCTAGAGTAGTTGGCCGTCATTAACGAATTTCAGGGAGTTACTTTGGGTGTTATTACTCCCAAGTAATATGGATAACAAAAGCTGATGTCACATGACAAGGGGTAATATCCTACCACTTTATAATCAGGTATGCAAAGCACCCAACACTTAATATAATACATAGTACCTTAGGAGGTAAGGGCTGGTTTGTTGAAGGCATTTCTTCATCCAAAAATGGGATTTTGAGCAGCGATGCAATCTGCAAGAGTAGCAACTCATTAGCTCCAGTGGCAAACACAATCCAAAAGGAAATGATGAAAAGTGTTTTTTTTTTACAATATCATATGCGCTCTCCCGCTCTGCATTCTGCGATGAAGAAGCATGGCAGTTGAGCATCTGCAAACAAAAATGATTCTCATTTATTGAAGATACATTGAAATTACAATGCAACAAACACTAGGGGAGAACATCCCCCTGTATTTGCATCACCTGATCTCGCACAGACAGCCTTGGTGCATCATTCTGCTGCCGGGTGACATGCCGGGCAATGCAGTGCGGTATATTGAATGGCACATCCTGACTAGCAAACCCCATGCGCACATTTGCAGATCCTACAAAAGACGGGTACTTGATAAACCGACAACGACCATGAATTAGCAAAAATTTCATCCAGATAAGGAGCAAATTGTTGTTGAATACATATTCCTCAGTTGTGGAAGTAGAACAACAGTGTCCTAAAATTTAACTTTATAATTGCACTATGTGCAATCTGTTCAACAATTTAACCATTCAAATAGATCAAATTAACTCGAACTACACACATTTTTTTTCCCAAATTTGACCGGAGAAGGCGTGAATCGGCAAAATAAATTGGCTAAGATAAAAAAAAAAACAAACAAACAGCAGCAGATCGAGAAGACGGGTGATTGACTAATGTCAGGGCTAGGGTTTCCGCGGAGGCGCACCTGGGTTGATGACAACGAGGTTGGAGCCGCGCTCGGCCATGAGCTGCGACGGAACCACCGTCTTGAGGTAATCCTGCGCGACGCGACGCCCGCGGCAGCACAGAAACAAGCATGAGCAACCACTTGCTAGGGGTTTCTCGGGGGTTTATGGAACAAGTCGAACTCACGGGATTTGGCCGCTTGGGAGAGGGGGGAGAAGGGGCGGGAAGAATGTGCAGCGTACCATTTGGGCCTCGGCAGCGGCGGCGTGCGCGGCGGAACGGAGCGCCGGAGTTGAAGGCGAAGGCGAAGGCGTAGCGGCGGTTTGGTGGTCGCCTGGGCTCCGCGTGCTCTCTGTAGGTAAAAGGAAAGAGGTAAACTGGCCGTCCGATCGAGATCCAGCGTCTATCTTGAAAGCTAACAAGATAACTGCCCCCCCCCCCCCCCCCCCAAAAAAAAAAGGCCACAGCTTTGTGCTCGATGTGACCGTTCCGAGGAGGCGCGACGCTTTGATTCTACTTGACTTAAAACAAGCTCAAAAAAAACAAGTTAGCACATGTAACAAGTAGCAATTTCCTTTAAGCATGTGTCTAGAGGATATATGAGTATTATTTTGCTAAAGGTACTAAAATTTTAAGCCATTAATCTAGATCCAAAGGCATTGTCGTGCCCCACCAGTGTTGCTGCGGCACTATCGTTGTCGTCAGCATTGGCGCTGCCCGCCAATGAGCCGCTCCCGCCTCCCTTCCACCCTCCCACACCGTTCTTCTTTCTACTCTCCGGCGAGTCGCCCCTATGTCCCCACCTTCTTCCTCCTCTTCAACAAAATCCCCTCGCGCTGCCCTCCTTCCTTGTCTCCAGCAACTCCCGCTGCCTCCTAACCACTCGAGCATGTCGTCCCTACCAAACCAACACCGCCCTCCTCTAACCCACGGCTCCAGCACAGCCCACCGCCGGTCCACCACCAGTCCCCTCCTCCCTCTATACCCCAAGCACCGATGAACCCTAAATCTAACCTCGTCGAAGCGCCGTTGGACTCTTGCCACCGGTTTGTCGAAGCCACATGGAGCACGAATCACGGGCAAATCAGATGGATCAAAATTCATGTTCCACCAAAGTGAGAAAGTATTCGAGTAATCCTTAGCAATTTCCTTTAATAAGATACAACAAAGCAAAGCGTGAGAATCTTTTCAATGACTGTCCCATTGCTTGCCTTACCTAAGAAACGATTTCTTATTGAAGGAGTTACAAATAGATTTGATTTTTTTAGATTTTGCAAACAACTAGAGGTGAAATTACTAATATTTTTTTAGAAATTGCTAAGGAGTACTCAAGTGCTTTCTCATCTGGTGGTACTCAAATTTTGATCATCCGATTTGCGCGCTCTGGCTCCGATGAACCGGCGGCGCGACTCTGGCTGCGCTCCGGAGAGGCTAGGCGTGATAGCGTTCTTAGAGCATCTCCAACAATCCCCCTAAATCTCCCCCTAAATCAAATTATTGGGAAATTGTGTAAAAAGTCTTCTCCAACAACTCCCCTAAACACCCCCTATTTCTATTCCCCCCCCCCCAAAACTCTCCCAAAACCCAGGTAGAAACCGGGAACTTTCAGGGGTCCCGTATCCTCGCTCCCGCCGTCACGCGTGCTGGGAAAAAAATTCGCGCCACATTTTTCCTTCACAGCTCGCCGCCCCCGCCTTTTTCCCAACCACATCTCCCCGCCCGCCGCCCCAATCCTGCCAAACCGGCGCCCCCACCCGGCGCCCCGTATCCCCGGCGCCCCCCACCCGGCGCCCCGCGGCCTCCAGACGCTGCCCGACGTCGCCCGCGGCCTCCAGACGCGCCGACGCCTCGCGGCCAGACTCCCCGACGCCTGATGCTTCGGCGCCCTACGGCCCGACCCACCCCGACGCCTCCCGACACTCCGACGCCCCATGGCCCGATGCCCCGACGCCCTGCGGCCTCCCGACGTGGTAACCATCTCGTATCTGTACTCCATGTTTTGAGATACTTGATGCCTGTGGATCTATACTAGGGTTTCTGTTTTGTCCATACACGAGGTTGTAAACGAAGCAGTGATAATAGTTAAGTATACCTTCGATTCTGAATACATGGTACAAGAGGTTCTGCTGTAATCTTTTTATTTTAGGAGAATGAATATTTGATCTTTTATGGATACTATTGTTTAAACAATTGTATAGTGCAGCATTCTTACTGGTTTCTATTTCTTGACATTGACATGAATTTGGAACATTGTTATGGTTATGAAAGATGTTCAGTGCCTCCATGTTTTCCAATTTGGTCCATGTTCAGTTTGTTTCTTGCTTGAAATGCTCTCTGATATGACTGTAAAATGTCAAGTTGATGTGTTGTTAATTTGACCGGTGTTTTCCTTGCTTGAAAAAGTATAGGAAATTGGAAGTTTCAACTTTTATTTCCATACAATGTTTGTATCCAATCTATATCATTAGAACCGAACCTCATTCCTTACTGTTTCTCAATTTTTTTTGTGTCAATGTTCAGTGATTTCTTTTCTTGAAATGCTAACTGATCTGTACTATTTTAATAGGCATTACAATGTCTGTATCCAATCTATATCATTAGAACCGAACCCCATTCCTTACTGTTTCTCAATTTTTCTTTGTCAATGTTCAGTGTTTTCTTTTCTTGAAATGCTAACTGTTCTGTACTATTTTAATAGGCATTTTCTGCAATGGAGGGACATGGCTATTTCATGGTTTTGATGAACCAGAGTCCAGGAAATGCTAGAATGGAATGGGATGGCACAGGAAGCCCTCCGGAAGAGCAACCTGAACCTACTCCCACAACAAAAGGGAGCAGAAAAAGTAGGAACAAGAACTTCAGCGAAAATGAAGATATACTACTCGTGAAAGCTTGGTTGAACACCAGTACAGATCCAATTCCAGGAACAAATCAAAAGCGTGCGCCATATTGGACAAGGGTACATGAAGCCTTCATTTGTGAAAAGGATGCTGTATTAGATCGTACTCCAAATTCTCTATCACATCGGTGGACAGTGATTCAAGAGTGTGTCAATAAGTTTTGTGGGAGCTTTGCTACAATTGAAGGAAGAAATCAAAGTGGAAAGACTTTTGAAGATAAGGTACATGTTTTGATCACTATGTCTGATTTTTATTAATTTTGGTTGGCAACTAATATAATATTGTTTTTTGTAGCTTATGGATGCACGTGCTTTGTACAAGGCTGAGGATAAAGAAAACAAATCCTTTACTCTATTGCACTGTTGGCACGTATTAAGATTTGAACCAAAATGGCATGACAAGATGGCTCAACTGGCAGCTCAGAAACCTACCCAAAAGAAACAAAGGGATCTTGGAGATTCAATTCTGGATTTGACAGGTGATGGAAATGAAGAGAATCTGAATTTTGCTAATAATGTCAACTGTTGCCCAGATCCTCCAGTTCCGAAGCGGCCAATTGGTAGAAAGAAGGCTAAACAACAGCTCTGTAATGGAGTAGGTGATGCTTGCATTGAGGCATTCGATAATATGTGGGAGAAAAAGAAGATATCCGATGATTACAAAGAAGTAAAAAAGGATGAAAGGTTTAACAAATCCTTGCAAATTGAACAAGAGAGGTTGCAAATAGAGAAGGACCAGTCGAAGCTGAAACTTATGTTAGAAGAGGAGAGAATCATGACAATGGACATTAGTGGTCTGCCTATTGAGCAGCAGCTTTACTATAGGAGCCTACGGAGTGAGATACTCACTCGTCGAGGGATCAACAGTATGGTCTGATTTTGCTCCTTATCATTCAGTATCAATATGTATCCGGCTTATGTTGCCATAGGTGCTCTATTAGGTCTTCTCGTAGTTGATGATGAACTTCTTTGTCTCTTATTTTTTTTCCTTGTCTCAATGAACTCCATAAGATCAACAGTATAGTTATGAGAAGCTCGGACATGTTCATCTTCAGAGTCAAAATGTTCTTCTGCATCTACATCACCCTCGTCCTCTATAATCATATTATGCATGATAACACAAGCTTTCATAATGTATCCTAATGTCTCTTGATCCCATAAACGAGCTTGACCTCGAATTATGGCAAAATGAGCCTGTAAAACTCCAAAGGCTCGCTCGACATCCTTTCTGACTGCCTCCTGTGCTTTGGCAAAATATGTTTGCTTATTGCCCTGTGGTTGAGAAATGGTCTTCACGAATGTTGCCCCTGATGGGTAAATTCCATCGGCAAGATAGTACCCCATTGTATAATCATGACCATTGAATGTATAATTGACTTCAGGTGATTGACCTTCAGCTAATTTTGCAAAGAGTGGAGAGCGTTGAAGAACATTGATGTCGTTGTGTGATCCCGATAAACCAAAAAAAGCGTGCCAAATCCACAGGTCTTTAGAAGCAACAGCTTCTAATATTATAGTTGGCACTCTGACATATCCAGAATACATACCGTGCCATGCTGTAGGACAATTCTTCCATTTCCAATGCATACAATCTATGGATCCTAACATTCCTGGAAACCCTCTTTCTTCTCCTATTGCCAGTAAGCGGGCCGTATCCTTCTGATTTGGCACTCTCAAATACTCATCTTCAAATATTTGAACAACTGCAATGACAAGCCGTCTCATACTCCCAATAGCGGTACTCTCTCCAATACAAATGTACTCATCTGTGGAATCAGCTGATACCCCATAAGTTAGCATACGAAGTGCTGCTGTTACCTTCTGTAAACAACTTAATCCAAGTACATTAGCTGCATTTCTTTTTTGCACAAAATACTCATCATGATCCTGTACCGCATTCATTATACGCAAGAAAAGAGGTCGGCTCATTCTAAACCTGCAAATAAATACAAAATTATTACAATCAATAGTAACTAAAATATTTAAATTAAACAGTAAACATGACACAATACGAACCTACGTCTGAAGAATTCTGGTCCATATGTAGGATCATCGGAGAAATAATCTTCATATAATTTTTGGTGTCCTTCTTGTCTCTTACAACGAACAATTTTATGCCCAGGAACAGAACCACCCTGTTTAGGTGCACTCATGGATGTATAATACGTATGAATTATAGATGCGGACTGGATAAAGAAATCATCATCATCATCCGATGAGGACGAGTCCAGTACTTGTTGCAACAAAGACTTGCGCCCGCTCATAGTTCCACGTATCTACAAGGACGCACCAAACTGAAGCAGCATCGGGAGATCAAAATCGGGCGCGGGCGCCTAGCGACGTCCTTGCGATGGCTGATGGCGATCACGGCGACAGGCGATGGCGAGTGCAGCGGTCAAACTTGCGATGAGGATTCACGGACGAGCTAGCACATCGGGCGCCAGTGCACGCGGCCAACTCTCCAGGATCGCTCACGATCAAAATTAGGTATCGAGCAAAGTAAATGGGTCGGTTGTTAATGTTGGGCCAGATTCAAAATACTATTAGGATATATTTAGGGAGCTGTTGGAGGAGGGGACTAAAATAGGTTAACAAATTTTTTGGGCTGCCCCTAAAAGGTGTCTTTTGGGGTGGGTTTTTAGGGGGATTGTTGGGGATGCTCTTACCGAGCAAATACACCTTTTGGCAGATGAGCATAACTCAGGAGTTATGGAGTTATGGACAATTGCTCATTGATGAAGAACTATGCAGCCATATCGACGCACAACACATCCATCCTATGCATTCCGATTGAGCAGCAAGTAAAAGATCTTTCAGCAAGTAAGTCCATTGAAAAAGAAACGAAGCTACAGAAATTGAATAATATGTTCTCAAGAGAAAGAAATTGAATGATATTCATTTGTACAACATAGAAAATTTCCTGTTTGAATAGATAAGCAGTAAACACCTCAAACTGCAACATGCAAGGGACAACGTGGTTGTGTTACTGCATGAAGAGCTCGTCAGCACCAACAAAGTATTGGAACGGTTTGCCGCGGCGGCGTTAGTAGTTGTTAGAGATATATGTATAGTTTGTTATTCCCCATTGTTATGAGGGGTTCTTTGCATATTTGCCTCCTGTACTTTGTGTATATATACCGGCCCATTGGCCTCATATTGAATACAAGCGCTATTCATAATATGGTATCAAAGCGTACCTAGGGTTTTCCCGTCGCCTCGCTTGTCGCCTCGCCGCCGCCGCCGTCGGCCCCGCCGACTCCCCCGTCGGTTCCGCCGACTCCTCCGCGCGTCGTCGTCGCCGCCGCCGACTCCCCCGCCGCCGCTGCCGCCCCTGCCGCCGTCGGCCTCCGCCCGCCTCAGCTCGGCGCCTCCGCCGTCCGCCCGGCCTCCGCTGCCGCCCCTGCCGCCGTCGGCCTCCGCCCGGCGCCCGCCCGGCCTCGCCTCGGCTCCTCCGCCTCCCGCCGACTTCCCCGTCGGGAACCGGGCCGCCGTCGCCGTTGCCCGCTCCGCCAGGCCGCCGCCGCCGTCGCGCCTAACGCGTGCGTGCGTAACGGGCCGAAGGCCCGTTTGAGGTTTTTCTTACCGAGCGGCGGAAGAAAAAGAAAAAAAAGAAAAAAAAGAAAAAAAAGAAAAAAAAGAAAAAAAAGAAAAAAACAAAAAAAACGTCGTTCTAACCGCCGCGCCGTCCAGCGCCGCATGTTAGACTTCGTTGCCTTGGTCGCCGCGCCATCCAGCGCCGCCTACCAATGGGCACCGTTTCCCTCCCTCACTGCCCGGTGATCTTTGATGGTGTTAATTACACCGACTTCGTGTCTCACATGCGCATTCACATGCGTGGTCTTCGTCTCTGGGCGTCCTCTCTGGCGATGTCACCTGCCCGCCTTGCCCTATTCCTCCGACGGAGCCTACGCCTGTTGCATTGCCCCCGACAGCCGATAAGGCTGCTGCTGATGATGAAGCTAATGATGAAGCTGCCTCTGCCTACCAGGAGGCTCTGGATTCCTACAAGGATTGTCTGACCGTCTACACTCAGTGGTACGATGACGACGCTCGGGCTGCTGCTGTCTTCATCGCCAGTGTCCAGCCTCAGTTTTCTTCTGAGGTTGTGGGACTCCCTTCGGCTTTCCAGATGTGGACTCATCTTCGTCAGCGCTACGAGCCCTCTGGTGATGCCCTGTACCTGTCCGTGGTCCGCCAGGAGCACTCTCTTCAGCAGGGTGATGCTACTGTTGACGCTTTTTACGCTCAGAGTTCTGCTGTCTGGCGTCAGTTGGACTCACTTCGCACTGCTGGCTGTCGTACCTGTCCGTGCTGCCTGGATGTACGTGCTGACCTGGAGTTTCAGCGGGTTTACGAGTTCCTTACTCGCCTTCGTCCTGAGTTCGAGCAAAGGCGTGCCCAGCTTCTTGCACGCCACCCTCGTGTCACTCTCCTGGAGGCTCTTACCGAGATACACGCAGAGGAGACTCGTTTGAGTGGTGCTGGTCTGATGCCACTCCCCTCTGTGCTCGCCGCTCGTCCGCCTGCTACACTGCCTCCTCCAGCGGCTACCACAGGTGGTGGTGGCCGTCCTCCGTCTGGAGGTGGCCGTCCTCACTGTTCCTACTGCGACAAGGATGGCCACACTGAGTCCCAGTGCTACAAGAAGAAGCGGCATCTTTCACGCCGTTCTTCTACTGGCACTAGTGCTTCTACGACGACGTCTGCATCGACTTCTTCAGCAGCTTCTCTCACCGAGCAGGAGATAGCCAGACTTCGACGCCTGCTTGCCGCTTCAGGTTCTCCCTCGACAGGTTCTGCAGGTTCTGCTACTGACTCTTCAGGCACTGAGAAACCACCCCCTACACAGTCAGGTACCTCCCCGTGGATTCTTGATTCTGGAGCATCTTTTCACATGACTCCTGATCCTTCCACTCTGTCTTCTATTACACCTCTTGATTCTCCTATCAGTGTTCTTACTGCTGATGGTACATCTCTTTCTGTCTCTGGTAGAGGATCTCTTAGCAACTCATCCTTTCATGTTTCTTCTGTTGCTCATGTTCCTCGCCTTACCATGCAGCTTCTTTCTGCTGGGCAGATTACTGACCTTGGTTATCGGGTCATTCTCGACTCTGACTCTTGTTGTGTTCAGGACTGCCACACGGGAGCTCTGGTTGGTTCTGGCCCTCGGCGCCGTGACTCACAGCGTCTCTGGGAGCTTGACTGGCTTCATCTTCCTTCCGCTACCACCGCCGCCGCCAGTTTCTCCGCTTCTGCCACTTCGTCTACCGGCTCTTTCCAGCAGTGGCATCACCGTCTTGGTCATCTGTGTGGATCTCGTCTGTCGTCCTTAGTTCGTCGTGGTCTTCTGGGGTCTGTCTCAGGAGACGTGTCTTTAGATTGTCAGGGCTGTAAGTTAGGTAAACAGATTCAGCTTCCTTATCCTCATAGTGAGTCTGTGTCTCAACGCCCTTTTGATCTTGTTCATTCAGATGTTTGGGGTCCGGCTCCCTTCATTTCGAAAGGGGGTCATCGATATTATATCATTTTTATAGATGATTTTTCTCGCCATACTTGGATATACTTCATGTCTTCTCGTAGTGAGGCCTTGTCTATCTATAAACAATTTGCCACTATGATTCACACACAGTTCTCCACTCCTATTCGTGTCTTTCGTGCTGATTCTGCTGGCGAGTACCTCTCTCGTTACCTGCGCAGCTTCCTTGCTGAGCAGGGCACTCTCGCTCAGTTCTCTTGTCCTGGTGCTCATGCTCAGAATGGTGTCGCTGAGCGCAAGCATCGTCACCTCCTTGAGACGGCTCGTGCTCTGATGATCGCCGCCTCTATTCCACCTCACTTTTGGGCCGAGGCTGTTTCCACTGCCACCTATCTCGTCAACATCCAGCCTTCTTCTGCTCTTCAGGGAGCGATCCCTGTTGAGCGTCTCTGTGGTCTTCTTCCTGACTAGTCTACCCTTCATCTGTTTGGCTGCGTTTGCTACGTTCTCCTCGCCCCTCGAGAACGCACAAAACTGACCGCTCAGTCGGTTGAGTGTGTCTTTCTGGGATACAGTGCCGAGCACAAGAGCTATCGGTGCTGGGATCCTGTTGGTAGTCGGATACGGGTTTCTCGGGATGTGACTTTCGACGAGTCTCGTCCATTCTACCCACGTCCTGCCTCTCCTTCGGCTTCCTCTGTGGAGTCTCTGTCTTTCTTGACCTTTCCAGATACACCTATATCTGTTTTGCCATCGTCCACCTGTCCCACTGAGTCTCCACATATTCCCCCTGTGGCCTCTCCGCCGTTGTCGCCGCCTGTGTCGTCTTCTACGACTCCGTAGGCTCCTCCCACTACAGTACCTTCTCCCCTTATCTTCTACACTCGTCGACCTCGTATTGAGGATCTTCCAGATGAGCCATCTTCTCCTGCTGTTCCATCTTCTTCTGATGCTCCATCTTCCCCTGATGGGTCATCTTCTCCTCGCTACGCTCTCCGCGATCGCCAGTCGATTCGGCCTCCTGCCCGTTTTGCTTTTGCTGGCGCAGCTACTCGTGAGCCTGTCTCCTACCGGGATGCTGTTACTCACCCTGAGCGGCAGCTTGCCATGGCCGAGGAGATTGCTGCCCTCGAGCGTACTGGTACTTGGGATCTTGTTCCTTTTCCATCTCATTCTCATCCCATCACATGTAAGTGGGTCTATAAGATTAAGACTCGCTCTGATGGCTCTCTTGAGCGCTATAAGGCGCGTATTGTTGCTCGTGGCTTCCAGCAGGAGCATGGTGTTGACTACGACGAGACTTTTGCTCCTGTGGCCCACATGACCACTGTTCGCACTCTTCTTTCGGTGGCGTCTGTTCGTCACTGGTCTGTTTCTCAGCTTGATGTCAAGAATGCCTTTCTTAATGGCGAGTTGCGTGAGGAGGTCTACATGCATCCGCCACCTGGGTATTCTGTTCCTGAGGGCATGGTCTGTCGTCTTCGTCGCTCTCTCTATGGCCTTAAGCAAGCCCCTTGTGCTTGGTTTGAGCGCTTCTCCTCTGTGGTCACTGCTGTTGGTTTTTCAGCTAGTGATCATGATCCTGCGCTCTTTGTCCACACTTCGTCTCGTGGTCGGACTCTTCTTCTCCTGTATGTTGATGATATGATCATTACGGGGGATGATTCTGAGTACATTGCCTTTGTCAAGGCTTGTCTTAGTGAGCAGTTCCTTATGTCGGATCTTGGTCCTCTTCGTTACTTCCTTGGGATTGAGGTTATTTCCACTCCAGATGGTTTCTTTATGTCCCAAGAGAAATATATTCAGGATCTTCTTGATCGTGCCTCTCTCACTGATCAGCGTACTGTTGAGACTCCCATGGAGCTCAATGTTCACCTCCGACTCTCTGATGGCGAGCCTCTTTCTGATCCGACTCGCTATCGTCATCTTGTTGGGAGTCTTGTCTACCTTGCTGTTACTCGTCCGGATATCACTTATCCAGTTCATATTCTGAGTCAGTTTGTTTCAGCTCCCACTCAGGTTCACTACAGCCACCTTCTTCGAGTTCTGCGATACCTTCGTGGGACTATCTCTCGCCGTCTCTTCTTTCCACGTTCCAGTTCGTTACAGCTTCAGGCCTATTCGGATGCTACTTGGGCCAGCGATCCCTCTGATCGCCGGTCTATCTCTGCTTATTGTGTTTTTCTTGGTGGTTCTCTTATTGCCTGGAAGACGAAGAAACAGACTGCAGTGTCCCGTTCGAGTGCAGAGGCTGAGTTGCGAGCTATGGCTCTCTTGACAGCAGAGATTACTTGGCTACGGTGGTTACTTGAGGATTTTGGTGTTTCTGTCACTACACCGACCCCTCTCTTGTCAGACAGTACATGTGCTATCAGTATTGCCCGTGATCCTGTGAAGCATGAGCTCACCAAGCACATTGGTGTTGATGCTTCTTTCATGAGGACTTGTGTGCATGATCAGGTGATTACTCTACAGTATGTGCCTTCGGAGCTTCAAATAGCGGATTTCTTCACGAAGGCCCAGACTCGAGCACAGCACAGTTTCTACCTCTCCAAACTCAGTGTTGTTGATCCACCATGAGTTTGAGGGGGGGTGTTAGAGATATATGTATAGTTTGTTATTCCCCATTGTTATGAGGGGTTCTTTGCATATTTGCCTCCTGTACTTTGTGTATATATACCGGCCCATTGGCCTCATATTGAATACAAGCGCTATTCATAACAGTAGTGTCCTGACGTGGATCGAGGATGTGCTCCTTAGAGGCGGAGAAGACAAAGGAACAATACAAAAAATACTGTAGTAATCATTAACTTAGGACCAGTTAGGTCTGTTTGATATGGCTGCGATTTATGGCTTTTGGCTGAAGTTTTTGAATTTTAGCTGTTTGCGATAGAGATTACAGAGAGAGATACTCGTTTACGATTTTGGTTGATACAGATGTTGGGCTTTTAACGCGTATTACAATTAACTTGTAGATCCCGTCTTGAGAAAATACTCCGTTTGAAAGTTAGGCACTATAGCAAAAGCCAAAAGTCGCTTTTAGAAGCCGTAAAGAATAGTGCCCTAAATTACCGTGGCTTTTAATTTTTAGTTGTAGTTTTTTGTTGAAATAATACTATAGTGACTATTAGTTTTTTCAAAGATATACAATTAAAGAAAAAATAGAAAAAAATAAAAACCATTGTTATATCTTTATGAATAATACAAAGAAAAAACTACGTGAAAAAGCCAACGTATCTTTACTACTTAAAAAGGAGTTGGTGGTTGGTTCGGCCTCTCCCACTCTTCTTAATAGTAGGTTCATTTTCTTCATAGCCATTCGATCTTACTAAAAAAGATCTGGACCACACCTTGCTCCTCGCGTAACCAACCCCACGATGCTGTTGTGAAAACCAACCGCGCCTTCCCCATAGCCCCCACGCCATTCCCCTATCCATGCCGCTACTTCTCTCTCCTCCCCTCCCGTTTCTTTCCCGATCTGAAATCCCCGCGCACTCTGCACCCCTATCCCAGCCGCCGCTGACGCTCCTCCCTCCTCCCCTCGCATTCGCGTTGTCGTTCGCCTTCTGTCCTTCCTTCTATTCGCGCCACCGCTCCTCCCTTCTCCCCTCAAATCTGCGCCGCCACTTGCTGTCTCTCCACCATTCGCATCCATGCCGCCACTTCTCCCTCCTCCCCTCCTGTTTCTTTCCCACGGTAGCTCCGGTTCCGGCGGCTGCGGTGGCCGTGGTCGCGACGGGGCCGAGGCCGGATCCGGGGTACACTGCGGTGAACACGGTGATGGAGAAGGAGGACGGGCCCGGGTGTCGGTGCGTCCACACACTCACGGTGGTGCCGGCCGTCGGAGAGGAGGGCTCGCCAGACTACATCGGTCCGCGGCTGATCCTGTTTGGCGGCGCTACGGCGCTCGAGGGCAACTCCGCCACGCCACCCTCTTCGGCAGGCAGCGCTGGGATCCGTATGCCTTTTATCTCGTGTCTTGTAATTTCTGATGGTCTCAAGTGTCGATTGGTGACTTAGGGTTGTTTTGGACGAGAGCAACGTCAACGGCTCCGGCTTCGCCAACTACGGCGAGTCGAGCAACGGCGCCAACGACACCTTCACGGGCTACGGCAAGGAGGGGAACGTCCCAGAGAACACCTTCCGGAGCTATGGCGCCAGCGGCAATGCGGCGGTTGACACCATCAAGGGGTACTGCGATGAATCCAACGTCGGCGACGACAGCTTCGCCTCGTACGCCAAGGGCGCCAACGGCGGTGCCGCTGAGTTCCAGAGCTACGGCGGCTCGTTCAACCTGGGCAGCAACACCTTCAAAGGCTACGGCGAGGGCACCAACCCCAACCACCACATTGGGTTCAAGGAGTACGCCGGCGACAACAGCACCTTCAAGGGGTACGCCAAGATCGGCATCGATTTCAAGGAGTATCACAACACGTCGAGCAAGGCGGCAACGACGTCGGTGGAGGTAGCGGCATCTGGGCATCAGCATTGGAAGTGGTCGCCTGAGTCGGTGGACTGGATTGGAAAGGAGGTATCTTGGAAGTGGTTGCTGGAATTTGCAGCGCTTAATTGCTTCGTTTCATCCTCTTTTAATTGGGAAAAAAGCATGTGAATAAATGTTCTCGATTGAGCTAACAAAAATGAAATTTCCGCTATTCATTGAAATATGAAAGTAATATTCCTTAATATGAATATTTCAAATCTCCTACGGAGAAATGGTTATATAATTTAATTGATCCAGAAGAAAGTTTATTGACTCTTTAGTTAAGCTATTCCTTAATCTGTCAGCATCTATTTTATGCATCTTTGAGGAGCACATTACTTTTCTCCTTTCAGTTTTATACTGGGAATTATAACATGCCAATTCTTTTTCGACAATTCTTATGACATGACAGTTCATTTCATATTTTTGATGGCTATTGCATAAAGTCTGCCTTTTCCAACTCTGACAATTACGTGAATGATCATATTTGACAGGTTCTTTCGTGGTGCGCATAAAGACATGAGCTGTGAGAAATAATACAAGTACAATATGAAATGCCTGCTTGTGGCACAATTGGTTTGAACATTAAATGTGAGGGGTTCAAACATGCAATTATATTGTAGTGTTGTGCTGCGTTTTGTAGCCTCGGAAATACTCCATGCAGCCTCTTGATTTTACTCTCTTGTTTCTTACTGGCACCTGTTTACTTGCTCTCTGGATGATATGCTTTCTGAATGATATTTTCCTTCTTCCCGCCTTATGCCACATTTCAAATATTAGTGTAATTCTGTGATGCTTGATTATGAACAAGAGATGACAAAATGTGATATGTGCTCCGAAAGAGTGATGCTTCGTTCTCTTGTTTGAAGCATTTTTATGCATTCATGGAGTTCCAATCTTACTTTTGCGCCTCAGCTCGTCCCTGCAAAGTCCAATTTTTTGTCTGTTCCAATTTTTTATTTGCTCGCCAAAGGAGGGCTCCTCGAAAGGCGAGCGCAAGCAGGAGCCGTCGAAGGACGCCTCCGGACGCAAGGATGCCCAGCACGAGTCATCGGGCGACAAACCCAAACGCGGTCAGCAGAAGTCTCGGAAAGCCCGTTATGTCTTTGACATCGAAGGCGGCTCCGAAGATAGCACCCCCGCTGGTCGCGGTGGCAGAGGACATCGAGGCCGGGGGCGGGGGCGCGGTCACCCGACTCCGACCGCTCCTGTCTCACCCAGGCGGCTCCATCGACACATTCAACCCTGTCGACACCCCCCACTTCGGTTCCGCCAACGCCTTTAGCTTCGCCAGCACCTTCGACTCCGCAGCAAGCACACGTCTTCGCCACGGCTTCGACTTCGGCCTCGCTACCAAGGGGCCCTGAGGGTGAAGACGACCTCGATAATCCTCCCAACACCGCACCCTCGCGGAGAGACAAAGATCATAGCAAGCAGGCAATCCACCAGGCAATTCGGAAGTTCACAGGCCGCAGGGACGGAGGGGGCCAAATGGCTCGGCAACATGGCTTCGGCCCGTGAAGCCCGTCACCATGAGAGGCTCCTGTTGTAGGGGTGGCCCCCACCTAAGCACAGCCGGCCTGCTAGAGAGTTGTAAGACCCAAAATGGGATATGTGTAATGACATAAGTGCCCCTGAGAGGGACACTCAAATGTAAGGGTATTGCTATAAAAACACTCCCCATGTGGACATATATATGTGTGTGTGATACCAGCCATGGGGAAACCCTAAGCATTTGCTCATCTAACTCTCCACTACCATACTCTCTCTCTGTTTGGTCTGTAACCACAACACATTCAATTTTGATACAATGTGAAAGGTTCCGACAATGTGTGAAATCAAGTTTACATGATTTGTTGTATGCAATAATGTTTAAATGGATGCATTGTACAATTGGAAAAAAATTGAATGCAAATGTATAGTGTGAGATTGTGGAATGCAAATGTGGGTGCTACCCTACTCTTGTTGTCATACTCTTGCAAATTTATAGTATCACATTCTGTCACTATTTTTATAGGTGAAATGAGTTGTATTCTGGCACAATGTACAATGAACATAAATAGGTCTATATGAGAATGAACAATATCAGTAACTAAGTATAGCTAGGAATCTCAACTGCACGATGTTACATTATAGAGCAACACAGAGTTGTGATGCATTTTGCAAAGAAGCATGTACATTATAAACGAACGAAACAAACCAAGGGAACCAAATAACTCCTGAAACACATCTAATAGTTTGCGGACTGTACCAAAACCAACAACACAATGTCTGCGAAAGCTCTTTAGCAAGAAATTTATATACTCTAGTTTCTTTTGCTTCTCCAGAGTATTTTCTTCATGATCATTTGAGTTCAAGTACAACATTGGGTTGGAGAACCGGTTCAAGATGATAAATTTGAGAGTATGATCTCTAACTTGATGTCTAACTCTTGTCTTCATTTAGTTTGCAAGCAGACATCAATGACAGCAAATCACTTCATCAATCTAAGACACAAGTGCACTAAAACATTTACACAATTTAATGCTTTAATTCACAAAACACATTTACACAATTCACTTACCAGAACATCCCTCAAACTTCACACATTCTTATAGAAAAACTAGAATGCATATACCATTGATTCAACTCGTAATCTGGAAATGCACAAAAAAGCTTACAATCCGACAATTCCTCAAACACTTCAGTGCCAAATTTGTAATATAAAACAGAAATTCCTCAAATCTTACAATTCAAGCCGAAATCAACTTCACAATTCCTCAATCTGACATAAATTCCTCAAAACATTGCATTACAAAATTTGAAGAAGAAAAAATATTGCATTCATCGATCTGGCGGTGTCGATGGAGTTAATTGAGGGAGCGAGATGACGATTGGGCGAGGCAGGGACAACGTGTGGGTGGAGGGGAAGGCGATGTATGGGTAGAGGTGGCGCTGTGTATCGGAGGACAACGCCGGTCCAGTAGTGGAGGGGAGTGCTTGGGGAGGAAGCTCAGGGATGAGTCCGAGTCGGAGGGAGACGGTGGTGCAGAGCAGGACGTGCAGGGGGCGACACAAGGTGGTGGTGGTGGGGGTGACAGTGCTGCGGGTGATGAGAAGCGGCTTCTTTCACCTAATCCTAATGCTGAGGGCACATGATTGCTGCGCAGGGGGAGGTGTCAGGTCGAAGGGAGTAATCTAGAAAGAAGAAAGCCACATGGGAGGTTTTGTGAAAAAAGCTTAAGTGATTTGGATGCACCCGCCAGCATACATCCAGGCTGGCCAGCTCGGATCCGACGGTCCAGATAGCAATTAGCATGCTATCACTCAAATGGCCATTTGCACCACCTACGCTCCCTACATCCAATCAGCAAACAAGAAAAAAAAACAGACAAGCGGACTCGCGCACACACTATTTCATTGGCACAAGCAGTTTCTTGAGCAAAACGAGACTACCATGGCATAAAAACACAACGCGGTATATTGAAGATAGAATTGACCAAGACAACTTAAATATCCTACATATCAAGTTCTGTAACACTCCAATACACAATTTCTTTGGGCCATATCAAGAGCAAAAGTGGGACACATGTACTGTTGCAAAGTATGTAAACAATGAGCTTAATAGCTTTCCCCTCCTACAATTGCAGACTTCAATTTGTCTTGGTCTTTGTCGTCCTTCTCTTGGAATGCCTCCTTGGAATAGAGTTCTTCATTCCCAAGAAGAAAAGCAGTGCACCAAAAAGTGCCAGGTTCTGAATATGGAAAAGAAATGCAGGGATTGTAACACTTAATAACAACTGATGAAATAGTTTGAAATTAAAACTTCACTAAGCGAGGTAGCAGGCTAACAAACCTGTGAGAACTTGACAAAGAGCTGAACAAATTGCGCTGTCTCCATTTCATAGTTGTAGAAGTCGTACACAACAGGGGTTATAAATGCCAAGTAAAGAAGCTGCACAAATGAGCAGCATCAATATTTCATGTTTCAACAAAGAAAATGAAGAATAGCACGAATATGAAAGAGAACAATTATGAAATTATAGTCAAAGCACAATCATTTTATCATCAGATTCTTAAAACAAATATATCTTTGGTTACATATATTTATCATGGATTAACGTCTTGAAGGATTGTTAAACATTGTTTTATAGAGTTGTAAAGTACAGGCTTTTGGGCTACAGAGAATCACTTATCACACTCCAAAATTCATCGCATATGCGCCTGCCAAATGGGTAGATTACATTGACAATCTGACACTATCTTTGGAATCTTTCAGAAAGATAGTGTTCAAGTTTGAATTTTTGGTACAAATAATCCATTTTTTATTCGAAATTACAGAAATATACCCGCGGGAAATTTTTTTACAAAAATAGGCTCCAGTCGCCCAATGGTTGAGCGACTGGAGCCTTTCGCCCAACCAGCGGACGACACAATAGCTGTCGCTCTACCCTCGGGCGACTGCATCTAGTCGCCCTCCCATTGGGCGACTTTCATGCAGTCGCCCAATGGTTGGGCGACTACACTCAGGGGCCGACAAAACCGTATGTACCAATCGTTTTATATACCGATGCAATATAAACAACTAGTCTGAAAAGATAAAATGGCAAAGTTCTATATGGCTTATATATACTCATTGGAAAGGTTTCGACGAGATCTACAACTTTTCAGTTGAAGAAAAATCCAAATTCCGAAGGGAAGAACAAGAAAAAGGGCAAAAATAGAAAGAAAAAACTTGCGATGCAGGTTTAGGTTCAAAGATAGCCGATTTTCGGGGTCTTGGAGGGCGACTGGCGCAAGCTGGTCGTTATTTTTGGATTGGGCTCGTCGTTAGCTTTCCAACGAGTACAAGAACGTCGAAAACGGACACCGTATGCAAAAGTTGTGCCTGTTTTACGGAAGGTGTGTCGGAAACGGACTCGAATTCGTTTCGGCCTCAATTGAAACTGCTATAACTTTTGATCCCATGGCCGAAATTGCTCAAATTTTTTTCTGGAGGCTTTTGGATGTATGAAGAATAGCTCCACCAATTTTCACTATTTTTGGCGAAGGTTTGATGCACTTTTCAAATTTCGGCAAAATAGACTCTTTCCTCTCTTTTTTCTCTCAGGGACCTGAGTGCAGTCGCCCAACCATTGGGCGACTTTCATGCAGTCGCCCAATGGGAGGGCGACTGGATGAAAGTCGCCCAACGGTAGGGCGACTGCAATTAATCGCCCAACGGTTGGGAGATTTTCCAGTTGTCGCTACTGGGTTGGGCGAAAGGCTCCAGTCGCCTAATGGTTGGGCGACTGGAGCCTATTTTTGTAAAAAACATTTCCGCGGGTATATTTATGTAATTTTGAATAAAAAATGGATTATCCGTACAAAAAATTCGTTCAAGTTTTCCATTTCCAGATGCTAGGACCTTGCTAGGACGGGATATGGTAAAACATGTCTACGTGGAAGAAGTAATAAAGCTAGAAGCCTAGAATTACCAAACGAAATGGATATGATAAACATTGAACAACCAAACACATCATATTTTTCGAAATTACCTATGCTACATCGCAAATAATATTCTTTTAAGTTTGAGAAAACATGGTGCAACAAGTCTATATTTAAATGGTAATCACAACACTTTGCATCTAGAAGCCCCTTAATATAAAATCTAGGTATGGTGCCAGCAGAAGAACAGTACTCACCAGTAGGAATGCTCCAAATGAGCTGCTGATGATAAACAGAAGACCACCAAAGGCTTTAAGAAACATGGTAGCAGCAAGGACAGTTTTTATCTGTAAATGAACAAAGTAACAGCTATTAAAACTAGTAAATAGAATGATTTTTTTTAAAAAATGAGGTAGAATGAAATCAAAACAATATTCCTACATCAATAAGTGGCACTGCCATTCCTAAACTCTTGGACACTTGCTTGACAAAGAGATTGTATTTTGGCTTCAAAGCCTTTGCTGCTGGTCCACCATCAGCTCCAAATTCACTAAACCTGCATGTATGCTTGAAACATTAATTTCATGGTTTTCAACCGTAGAAACAGTGCATTAAAAGAACAAAAGAATTTTTGTAACCACCCAAAGAGAGAAATTTCAAAGCATCAATAAAAAATTCAGAGATTGGAGAGTATCAGGGGATTTGTATATCCAATTCCCAAGCATAATTCTGGCTCTCAAGAGCTTGGCAGAAGAACAAACAGTTGTAATGGTTGAAATTCAAATTGAATGTGTACCTTGACGATGGAAACAATTCTGTGGGTACCAATTCAAGGGATGTTATGCAGAAAGGTATGACTGTCCTTACTGCCAAGAAGACAAGGAGGGCAAACATATGGGGAAATGAGAAATCCTACTAGTAATAAGGAGTTGATCTTGACCTTCAGAAAACTTGCATCAATTAGTACTTGATAGCCGAATCAAACAATTACATTTAAATAGCTTTACAAAAAAAGCTGACAACTCCATTAATGTAAATATCTGATTTAACATCAACATAACACAATTAGACAGATTTTTTGCCAAGTTACATTGTTATTCTGTGAGTGGATCTTAAGCCATTCAGCAAAGGGGGTTAAAAATCATGTGCCATACCACATACCAACTTCAGGAAAAAAGAGAAGTTTCAGCAAAAGTTTTAGTCACCCTTAGTTATCTGGAGCAATTTTGATGCTTGACACGTTGAACAAGAAAAGCGTAGCTACAGAATAGCCGAAGTAAAATTATCACTCACATCATCTGAAAATACGACCGTGACAATGCTCTAAAAATTGGCAAGTGGTACTCGTTTGGCCACCCACCTAGTAGTGATTATTCAGCCTAACCGGCCGATTATAGGTAACAGGGAGCGTGCCTGTTCCTTAAAGACGTCCTAGATATTAGATACTAGACATCAGATTTGGCACTCACTTCCCAACCGACGACACACGCCAAATGTTCATTGCCATTCATGTGAACTTAGTGCTGTACCTACACCTCTTAGGTGCAGTGGAAAACTGGAATCGGTTCAGGGTGAAATTCACCATTTATTGCACAAACTCTCAGCACGCTGACACATAACCACACTCAAGTTGCCAAATGAGCTCGAAGGCGAGTTGGAAGGATAGCTCAGTTGGCCAATAGCACACTGCTGACAGCCTGACAGCTCGGGCGCAGCCAGTTAAGCAGCAGATAATCTCAAATGCACCCAATGGGATGCTGATGCTCACACTAGAGTATTCGGACAAAATAGGATCTGGGCAACCGCAAGCTGCTCTTGCGATTCTACTGTCAACATAACTACCAAGGCATATGCGTATTATGTAGAATTCAAACGCACACTGCATCTGATCTGATCCAACACTTTTTCCTCTACTTGTACGATTCACCGTAAGTGAACATCTACCTACACCCAGATCTACCACATCAAGATTCAAGAACACGTTGCCCGGATCTTACCTTACCAACGCCAAAAGCTCTCGATTCTACCAGCCCAACCGACAGGACCTACTCGAGATTACAAAGAAAGAAACAGGCACGACAAGACGGCGGCGTCCCCAAGAAGCGGCTCAATTGGGCTGGGACACACACGAGATCTGAGTCCGAGGAGAAAAGACGTGCTTACTCTTGGTAGGCGGAGAGGAGGAAGAGGGAGGCGAAAAGCACCCTCCCGACGAACGAGATGAACCCCATCCTTCTTCTTCTTCTTCTTCTTCTTCTTTGCCTTGTTCCCTCCGGCCTCTCCCCACCCCCCCTCCTAACGATGGCGACGGCGACGAACACCGAGGAGGAGGAGGAGACGACGACCGGGCAGGAATGGGCTTGTGTGGACTCTTCCTTTCGTCCGGATGGTTGAGTGAGTCGGTCTTCTCGGGGCCAGCCGGCGTCGAGAGGAGGCAGTATGCCCCGCCTGCCGGCGTGCGACGGCGACGCCTGCACGCGTTCGTTCGGATCGGTATGGACACCGCAATCAAGGCCGGTTACGTAGGCCCTTGCCACTTGGCCGCCCAGTTATTTCTGTGGATTTTCTTAACATCTTCTCGTCTGTTTCGCTAGTTATCTATGTGCTTAGGACTATCTGATTCAATATAGTTGTTTACTCGTTCTTGTAATTTTTTCATCCTCTATACTTAAATGTTAAAAAATTTAAGTGGTCGTGATATCTTTATCTTTATTGATTAGAGACTCCTCTAGGCGCTCTCAGTTAATCCTAGAAAGTAGAAACCTAGAAATTCACATATTAATAAGATAAAAAATAGCTAGAAATTCACAGTTAATTGAAGAAAGAAAAAAAATCTCGCCTTCTGGTTCTTCCAACTAGTGCATGTACGGCACGGATATATAAATCAAATACTTTGTAGATGGAATATGATTTAAACTATTGGATAAGTACACTAGAGGGGTATTACAATAATACATGACCCCAAACGGTGAGTTTTTGGCATATGCATAGCTCTGTTTGCATCCGTATTTACAGAAATCGTAATATATGCACTGTATTGTCAAAAATGGCATTTTTGCCGTTTGGTGGTTGAGCGGCAAGGCCGGTGGGCTGACGCGTAGGCGCTGGCGCCTCGTCAGCAGACGGCAGGCTACCTGCCGCCCCGTAGCCAAACGGCAGGCTGCATGCTGCCCCACCATCGGACAGAACGTAATTAAACTGGCTAATTAGCCGGCTTAATTACATATCTTAATTATTTTTTATACTAATTATTTGAATTTTTAAATATAGAATATAAGCCCAGAAAATTACAAAAATTTATGTACAGCCTCTCAACCTAACATACTTGATTGTGTAATTTTTTGATAATTTTATCCACTGTGAATGTTACTAAAAATTCGTACAATTACAAGGTAATATTCAAAATTTTAAATATAGCAAATTAGCTCAAAAAATAACAAAATTTTATGACATACTTGACTGTATAATTTGAAAATTTTATCCATTGTGAATGTTACTAAAAAAATTCATACGATTAGCAGATGATTAATACCAATTTAGAAAGTGGGTCATTTCATTTTCTTTGCTTTGTTTAATCTGCATTTTGGATTTATTTGCTTTGTTTAATCTGCACATGAACAAACATAGTGGGCCGTAGACATTTGGCTCACCGAAAGTGTCACTTGCGTCGCGTTTGTCTCCCCGTGCGTAGTTCACTCCCACCATTATTGCCGCGTTGTTAGCGCACACTTTTCTATCGCTCTCGCTATAAATTTTTAGCTGCGCACACTCACACTCTTGCAGTCTCTTCGTTGACACTCCTTGCCTCGCAGTCTCTTCGCTCACACTTTGACACAACGTACTTGATTGTGTAATTTTTTGATAATTTTATCCGTTGTGAATATTGCTAAAAATTCATACAATTATGATATTTGTAGGAGTTGTTGCATGTAACAAATGAGCTCCAAAAATTATGAAATTTTATATGCAGCCACCTGACACGGTAGTAGTAATTTTCTGTGTTTTTAGAATTTTATGCATTACGAATATTTATAGGAGTACATATATATATTTGTAAGATGCACCAGTCGAGGTTGTTAGGATGCACCTCGTTGCGTATCTTATTTAGCTCTTTGGTTGGAGCATGTTTTCAGTCACACACGGCGATATTTGCAATGTCGAGTTCATCTACCTCGCCAAGTCTTTAGCTGACGCAGATGTTGGGGCGATACCTTAGTACAGCTAGGGATTAGTCGTCTAATGCACCACATATCGGGGGTTGTGTGACACTTTCCAGCGCGGCACTACTGAAATCTCCAACCTAGCCATCTGCTACGTGCACACTCGTTTGGCGAGTTCGCGACCTGATAGATGGGCCCACTATAGGCTTCCGGTGGACTGGTGCCCATCTGTGTTAGGCCAAGGGCAAACCATCGAGGTGGTACTTGTTGTGGCACAACAAGTTCTAGTCATTGCACGATAGCGACATTATCTGGGTCCATGGACTATAGGGTTCATGGAGCGTGTATCGGCTTATGGGCTATCCATACGAAGCCTACAGGACGCGGAGCTATTAGCGACGTGTAACAGCCCAGGTTTTTATGAAAATAAAATAAATAAATAATAGAAATTGATTAAAATAAAATTTCAAATTAAAATAAGTATTTTTGCGGCCTAAATTTTATTTTTGGATTTGCCCCGAATTTCTATTTTTGAAAAGCTAGATCTAAAAAGTATTTTAAGTGAAAACCTAAAAAATATTATTAAATAAAATTATATTTTTATTTTCTATAAAACCTTATGTCAAATTAATTATTTGGTTTTATTTGGATTTTATTTGGTTTTTTTAGTTTTCTGGAGTTTAAAAATCTATTTTTGAAATTTAAAAGTATTTTAAGTATAAACATTAAATACCAACATTAGTTGGAAATATTTTTATTAAGTCCAAAATGTCTCCAGAAGGTTCTCTGAATTTTTCTAGAATTTTTGGAAGCGTTTTCATATTTTTTTCTGAGGCTTATTTAATTTCCTATGCCTTTCTGAAAATCACAAATAAATTTTAAAAATAAATTCCCTCTCCTCTCTCCTCCGGCCGCCACGTGGACGGCCGGGATCAGCCCACGTCGCCCGCCCGGGATCCTGCCTTCCCCTCTCCCTTCCTTGCCACGTGTCCGGCCCGATGTCCCAGCACCCGTGCGCCAGTCCATCTGCGCCGTCCGCCCCGCCTAACGCCCTCGGCCGCCCGATCTGCCCTCGGCCACGTGGCGCCATCTGCACCACCCGCGCCTCCCTTCCTCTCCCTCCCTCTGACCGCCCGGCCCCACCTGTCGGCGCACCCTTCTCCCTCCGTCTCTCTCTGTGCAGTGGGTCCCGCCTGTCAGCCACCCCAGCCACCGTCTTCCCCGCGTCGCCTTCGTCCTCCTCGCGCGCGCCCACCCCGGCCGCAACCGCCACTGCCCTACCCGTCTCCCCTCTCTCCCGGCCACGCCCCCACTCCCCACGTGCCGCCCCACGTCCTCCCCCGACGTGCGCCCAACCTCCCAGCCATCTCCGCGCCCCTTCTCACCCACTTCTCCCGCAACGGCCGCCGCCATCTTCCCCACTCCGGCGAGAGATTCCCGGCCACCCCCCTCCCCGGCCGCTATAAAAGCTCCCTTGGCTCCGCCTCCTCCCACCGCACTTCGCTCCGCCCTCCAATTCTCCCCTCCGCCGCCCGAACTCCCTCGCATCGTGCTCCCTCGCCGCCGCCGCCGCCACCAAGCTCCTCCGGCGAGCAATTGGCCCCGGCTCGGGCACCGCCTCGCCTCGCTGACCCCGCCACCGCCTTCGCCGCGCCCTCGCGTACCTCGGAGACCCCACGGCCGAGCCCCTCTGCCGCCGGAGCGCCCTCTCCGCCGCCGCCCGAGCGCCTCCGCCGCCTCTCCCTCGTCGCCGGCCATCTCCGGTCACCCACGGTAACCGCCGCCCCTACCCCCGAGTTCCTCGTGCGCCACTCTCCCCGTTGCCGCCCTCGTCGCCGGCCGCCGCCCGCCGGAGCGCCGGCGAGGACGCCGCCTCCGAGCACCCCTCAACCGGCCGGCCACGTCAGCGCCTCATGCTTGCGTGGCAGGTGAGGTGGCGCCACCCCATCGCCACCTCGGCCCGTCCAGCCCAGTCAGCGCGCACACGTGCGGCCGTGCCACCTCAGCACAACCCCGGGTCTGTGGGCCTGGTCCATGGACCAAGGGCCCACCTGTCAGTCAAACCCCCTCAGGCTGATGTCATGCCGGCGCAATAAAGCCCTTTTTCCATTGAAAAATAATTCTGACCAAAAAGAAATTCCCTGCTGACGCAATAATTCATATTTTTCTTTAGAAAAATAATTCCAAAAATCAGATTTTTCCATTTTCTCTCTTTTTCAATTTCCCGGAGCCCGTTCTCCTTCGTCCTGACTCCGATTGAGCCTATTCAAATTTCTAAATTCATCAAAAATTCCCCTCTATCCATTTCTGGCCTAAATTCAAATATTTGATGTCATTTTGAATTTAATTTGAATTTATTTGAATTTGGTGGGTTATTTTCACGTGTAGACTTCGACGATTCAGGAAATTTCTTCGACGAAGATTCAAACCAAGTTGAAGAGCAAGGCAAGTCACACTCCTTGATCGTGTTGATCCCAGATTTCGAAATAAAATTATGTTGTTTTTAAATTATTCTGCATGCATAATTTTATTCAATTATTTCAATTCAATTTTAAATTTAGTTATTGCCTACTTGTTAATTTCTCCATTGTTATTGAGATCCTTATACCTTGTCACCCTAGATCAAACCCTAGTTAGTACATTAGTATTAGCTAGCGGGATTTTATACCAAATGCTTAGACTGCTTAGTTATAATCTTGGTTCTGGGATACTTTTACACATAAAATGATAACTTTTTCGCATTAAATGATAAGTCTTTTAAATGTACCCTTGGCTTTGGTGAGTCAAGGAGGTTTATGAAGTATTTTGAAAACAAAATAGAAAACTGGTTTAGACTTAGGCAATTGGTTAGATGGGTGGGTGCAGGCATGCCCTGTTGGTTGGAGCCATAGAGGTTGTTTGTCGTGCACAGGGGTATGTGGTTGGGCCTAAGTCAGATTAAGGACCGATCTGTGAGCTACTATTGCAAAGCCCTTATCGTACTACCACATGGCTGGTATGGGACAGCCCTGGCTGAATAATTTGTGAAGTCCCAACCTGAGTCAAGTTGTAGGTTGAAAGTGAGCGTGGTTGGTGCCATGTGAAGTCTCACTTGGGCGAGCGTGGTTAAGCCATGAGAAGTCTCGTCTAGGCTCAAGAGGGGGTCCCGGTCTGGTGGATTCCTTACTGGGGTGAAACCTTATAGTTGGCTCGACCAGGTTGAAGGCTTTGCATTGTAAAGGTCTTGTCACGACTCCCCACAGCACACCTAAGGAAGTGTGTAATCTAGTGGTACAAAGGGATGATCGTGTCTTGTGGGTAAAGCTATACAACCTCTGCAAAGTGTATAATCTATCCTAGATAGCCGTGCCCACGGTCATGGGCATGCTGAGTAAAAGTTTTTCATGGATTGGACTTTGTTTTTTTTAAAATGTTTTCGAAAACCTTATGGATGGATGGAATCCATGAGAGAATGAAAAACCTTGTGGGTGGATGGAACCCATGAGAGAGATTGGAAGCTTGTGGATGGATAATCCACGAGTGTTTGAAAACGTGTGGATGGATGGAATCCGCACGTGATACTTTGGAAAAGATGGTCCGGGTGGGATGCCCGTGGATAGGTTGGTGTTTGGTCGAAGCCTGCACTGACGGTATTAATTTCGACTACAACTACTGTTTTTACTTACTGTATTAAATTCAGCATTTTCAATCTATTATTGTATTTCTTAAATGCTGTTTTATGCAAACTAACCATATAAGCCTTCCATTGAAGCCTTTATCATTATGTTGCATTTCTCCGTGTGATTTGCGGAGTACAAGTTTGTACTCACCTTGCACCCTCCCTACAGAGAAGGATGAAGTCGACTACGGAGAAGATTTGGACGAATAGGCCGCGTCTTACTGTCGTTTGCCTGTGGGCAGGCTTGAGCTTCGCTATTTATCAGTTTGCTTCCGCAGTTCTTTGCTTTATTTATTTTGCCAATGGGAATTGATGTAAGACTTGGCCATAAGGCCGTACCCTTTTATTCAATATAATTGGTCATTTGTGCTTGGTATTTATCTTTGTTGTACTGTGTGCACTAGCTGATCCTGGACTAGTGCGATTTACACAGAGGATCCAGGAGTCGTTACTCTAGGTTCCGACACGACGACATGCCATCTGATGTTCTCGTACATGGTGGAGGCTTACGCGCTGCAGCGCGTAATGCGACAGTTCAGTGTGATGCGTTTTTTACTATTATGTGGACTCCTACAAATATTCATAATGCATGGAATTCTCATAAAATAGAAAAAATGCTTCGGCACAATGGAATATCTACGATGACCAGGTGGCTAATCAGACGTGCAATATAGGAGGACGTTAAGTTGCGGTGCCTTCGGAGTGGCTCAGTAAGCTCACATGTGTGATTCTTCAGCACCATGATCCGAAAGTCCGTGGCCCCGCCCCTTGACCATTAGGCACGGACCTTGCCAGGGCAGGACTCATCAACATACTTGACGATATAAGTGTCAGGCTTTGACCTGCGCATACGATACATCTGGCTGATGGCCACAGTATATCTTGCAATGGCCTACTGGGTAGCGCTCTTACTAGGGAAGCGCTGCCCTAAGAGTAGAGTGTCTTCTCTAGCTACGGCAGAACCAGCAATGCTGCTACGATATCGTCCAACCTACAGGTGATATAAGTGCCGTCGATGGTAACAACACCATCGACTACACCTCCCACAATAGCTTCTTCATCTTCCTCGTCTCTGGAACTAGATGTTTGCATGTCCTCCTCCTCCTCCTCGCTCTCCACTTCTTCCACTTGGTCGGCTAGATACTTGTGGTAGTTAATACGGGCTACCCACCATCCTTGTACACCTTCATTGGGCTCAAAATTGTCAGCACGCCTCCTCAGATCTCCATCACCCACCGTCTCACTTGCATCTCCACTAGCAGCACCATCTACATCAGCAACGGAGACCAACCCAAGCACTACATCAGCAGCGCCTGCACCGAAACCAGGCATGCCAAATGACTTCGTCCGCTCCATGAACTAAACATACACTGTCGGTCTGGCATATATTGCAGCAGCAAGGTTATACACAACCTACATGTAATTGGCCCATGACACATCACTTGCCACCTTTAGAAGTTTCCAAAAGGTCTCCCCCTGCACCACCCACCACGGAGGCGTATAACGCCTCGATGCACAGCTTGTTCCTTGTAATGGCCCAATCGAACACGGAACAGACGCACCTCATGAGCTCTGAGAGGCACATGTCATTCAGACCAGGCGCCCGGATCATGGTCTGGTCACAATTAGACAGGTCCACCTCGTACGGTCCATCACGTACGAGATGATCCTCGTAGAACACGAACAGATCCTAAATGTTCGACATGGCCTACATAAAACGAGTGCACAACAACCCCAGTTAGTACACGATACACATTAATCATACCATGTAACACCTACTACCATACGTAAAGTGGGATTTGTGCTGTTGTACTTCATCATCTTAGCGCATATTTCATCAAATACAAAAACATTTATTAGATGATGTAAATTTGTCAGAAATCGCACAATTGCAAAATGGTGATTTCAATATTAATTATATTCCCTAGAGTCTAAACCATTTTTACTTTACCATTTTTCAACTCAAATTTAAGAGTTAACCCCTTGTGGAAACTAACCTAAATAATTTCACAGGGAAAATTGGCTTACCCAATAATATTAAAACTTTTCCCTAGATCATTCCAGTACTGCACAATGCAAATATAAAATTTCATGAACTTACACTTCCATTTGATCCATTTTTTAAATTCAACTCCAAAATCAACCAATTTGAGATATTTTTAAACTAGGACAAATTAACTACATATATTTGCAAAATCATAATTTTCTGGTGCTATGTGACATAATAGGAGCTTGCGAGGATTTTTCTAGATTTTGAGACCTCATTTACTCTCTGTTTATAAATAGTACCCTTTATTACCATTTACGTTAAAAATCTGAAAAATTTCTTTCAACAATGCCTCCAAATATTTTTACCACATCACTAACATATTGAACAATAGATCTATGAATTTTCAATGCCACAAATTTTAAATAAATCGGGTCTTTTGTCTATTGCTAGGGGCATTTTGGTCTTTTTAATAATTCTCTCTTTATTACATGCTGTTACTTTCAAATAAATCACAAAATGGCACAAATAGTGATTTCAATATTACTATATTTCTCGGAGTGTAAACTGTTTTTATTTTCATATTTTCATTGCAATTATCACAGTTTTACCCTCCAAACTAATCAAAATCTGCATGTCTAATAGTTTATGCAAAATACCATATAAAATGCTAACCATAATAAGTATTTCCAAATGCAAAAGAAAATTAATCTTGTTCCCATGCAAACAACATTACCAACGCATAAGCAACGACATTCACATAATTATCATGACTAATAATGATTTAGCCACATTAACACTGCTAGTTCTTCAACGCCAACTAAGAGTAATGGCCAACTACACAAGGCTATATACCACATTTTTCTACATATAACCTACCGCTTTCCTAATTAAATGTTAATCACGGTGCTAAAAAAACTATCGCATGTGAATGAAAAATACCTCCTCTTGATGCTCGCAAGTCGATCTGCAACTTTCGCAACAACGCGAACTTCAAATTCTAAATCAGGAACGACTCAAATTTCATTCATGTCTACATCATGAAAATGTCGGCCTTTGCTTACTGATAGGGATCCCAGGGCCATTTTATGGCTGAGCACTGTGGGTGTTTAGGGCGACATCAGCAAAATAAAATCTGTGGGAAAGGGCCTAAGGGGCCAGTAGCCGTCGTGTGCAATCACCAGGCTCGTGGGGGGAGTCCGGTAGCGCGGGAGGCGACGGGTGACAGGCGCGTGGAGGGACCCAGATGGTGGGCGGGCGCGTGGTGACCAAGCACGGCGGGGGCCCACGCCACCTCCACGCGCACTCACAGCCCGCGTGACGTCGCTTCATGTGGGCCCACCCACCTCACGCGTTCTAGGGCAGCGCCAGCCCGGCCTCCCGTGCTAGGCCACCTTGCGTGGTGCTTGATCGTGCCAGCCACATCGTGTGGCGCCCAAGAGCACGAGGGGGCCACTTCCGGTATTTTGCACCGCTAGTGGCTAATTCCGAAATTACGGCCTTCGGGGGGAGGGGCAGATTGGCCCAAAATTCCCCCTATCCCTCGCACACACCAACAGCTCCCACCCTAATTTTGATCTTATTATACATCTTTTTCTTTTCTCGAATATCCTTCCCAGCAGTGGATCATCGCATACATGGCCACAAGACTTTCATGGTGCTTGGAAGGTATCATAGCCATTTATTAGTTGCAATCCGATGATTCACAATCAAAGGTATCTTTACTATTATAAAAATATAAGTTGGTGGTCGTTGGTTCGTTCTCTCTGCTCTTTTGTCAGTCGTTCGATCAAAGATCAGCCGTCGAGATATAACAATTTATCTGTTCAGCCATGCCGTAGCCACAAGTAGTGTGCCACGCGTCATTCTCCACCGACCGGCCGCCCTTGCCGCGCGTGCAGCGCACCTCGTAGTTTCCCGCATGTACTCCTGAAAAACCGGCACTTAAAAAGGCAACCGACCACAGAAATCTGGCTGACATGTGGGCCCTCGCAAGAAAAAATGCAACCACCACGGCCCACATGATCGCATGCACGGAACCGCTCAGCGAGAAGGCGAAACGAAAAGCAGTCTCTCCCTCGATTCCCCTCAAAACACAAAGCGCTGCCACCGCCACCCCATGCAGCTGCCACCACCGACCGCTGCACTCCATTGCCACCACCATATTGAACTTCTCTCCCCCACCAGATCCGCTGCCTTAGCTCCTAGCCACCGCCGCCACCGAGAACTGGACCGTACTCAGCAACGTCAGTAGTTCCGGCAGTTCACCTTCCCCTATGCTACTTGCCTCCATTTCTCACTTTTCATTAGTTGTGTTGCCCTATTTCTGCACCTCGTCAATCTGTACTTCTACCGCCGGCTTGCGTCGTCACAGACGTCCTCTTATTCGGCTCCACCACCTTGTGCATTCTCGACAACAGAAGCAGCAACATTACTCCTCTCCTTGTACGTTTGTCAATACCGTGTGCCATTATAATCTACACTCCCTTCTGATTTAATTTTCTGGAAGCAAGACGAGCCAAATGGCATGCCAATTTGTTTCGTTTTTCTTTCCTCTTCTCACCACCTGTTTGTTGAAATGCCTCAATACCAAGAACTAAAGCTTCTTCTATGTTATTTGCATAAATTTACATGCTGCAGCTAGCAGGTTTGCTTAATAATGTATCTGCGTATAAAATTAGCCAAGTATTTGTTTTGTTTATCATCAGGACGAAAGCATCAAATTAGTTTTGGATGAATAATAATTTATCATTTGACCTATTGTGTTTTTACCTGAAGTTCTTAAGATTTTCTTGCAATTCCTAGCCCCTTTATCATAATCTCAGTATTGTAATATTAATTTTGGGGAGAGAATCATGTCATTGAAAACTTGGCAGTCTGATATTTTAAAGTGACATATGTGCCATGCAGACACTACATGATTGTGTTTACAATGTGCAATATACCTTCGCATTCATAATTCAAGTGTAAAATACTGATGAAAAGATCAAAAGATATTTTTGTTATTTAATTTTGTAAATTATGACTATTGCAGATGCTTAGCCTGAATGTCTTAATTTGTCACAGGGGTGACACGATCTATGAGATCTGGAGGCAGTCGCCAGGTGTGATGTTGCCGGTGGTTCTTGCACTAGAAGAAGAACAGAAGGTGGATAACACATGAGGTCGGTAGTTAGTTTCCTTCTTGCTTTATTGACTGCAAGTTTGAGAATTTGTTGTTGCATCTGTTTGAGCATTAACAATGTGACATTAATTTCAATTTCTGTAGAAGACAAAAGATTGCATGTGTTCTGGTTTACAGTGAGGATTGTGTACTACTGCATGTTTCCTTTTCTTTGTTGTCTTATATGTATCCTTGCAAATGTGCTTCCTTTCTTCCGTGTGGATCCCAGCTGTAAGTTAATTAGTTCGATGTATGTAATGGAGCAGCAACAAACTACTATTTTTTTAGCAAGAATGTATGGTTGGTTACAACAAAATATTTACTACAAAGTTTAAATTTTCGTTGCAACGCACGGACATCTAACTAGTACATGCAAAGGTTAGGTGAATGGTTCGGTAAGCAATTTCATATTCTTATAGAATTAGAAAGAAAAGGGTAAGCCGGTAAAAGTAGTGTCTCTCTAGTCGTGCAACCCGTGGTGCTTATTATTTGCAAATTACAACTTTCCATTGCATGCGGCAACGACCTACGCAGTTCAGCCGTGCAGCACGAGGGCAACAAGCTGCGCGGTAGTGTGGCGACCCAGTGCCCATCAAGCCGACGTCCGAACGGTTGGTGGAGAGACGGAGGTAAGCCAAGTCGTGAATGCCCAGACGGGAGGTGACGAGGCACTGGCTATGTAACTGAACACTAAACTAAGTAAAACTAAATAAAATTTTTAGCATGAATTACATAATTTCACAGGACTGAGTAACTGAATATTAGACTAGGTAACTCAGCATGAATTACATAGTTTTCCCATGACGTATTGATCATTATGGAGGTAGACAGAAATTGCCATGATGGCTCTTCGCTCTCGTATGGACGAGACAACAGTCCAGTATACGAGGAGTGAAACAAAACAAAAAAACTTGAAAAAGTTTAAAAGTTGAATTTGAGCTCAATTTTCATTTTTGTTTTGCTCTCCCAATTCCTCACCCTATTCTCCACCAATCTCAACATCCAGATGCCTCTAATCCCTGCCATTGCCATCGGATTGGGGAGAGCAAGTGCTTGCACTGTGCTTGTCTGAAAAAAGTTCATCGCCATACCAGCTTTTGCCGCCGCCCGTCTCCTCTGATGGCGCCACCGCCCCCCACGCCACTTGATCTTGCCACCGCTCTGCTTGGACAAGGCTCCCCTGCAGCCTTCCCCCTACCGCCCTGACGCCCTGCACCGACCAGAGAGCGTGGCAACGTCGCCGGCCGCCACGAACCTTTGCCGCCATGACAACTATCCGATGCCAACCGCCTTACCCCATCCATATAAGCAATCCCGATCCTTCACAGAGGACCTCATATCTTCCCAACGCCAAACGACACACTCCAAAGCTCCATCATCGCCTCCATTGTCGGTAATGGCTAGGGGTGGAAACGGATCGGATACGGTCGAATAGTCTCAAATACGAATACGGACACATGTTTTTAAAACGGATACGGATACGAATTCGAACATTTTCGAATACGAATACGAATCGAATGTCGTAACGAATACGAATTCGAATCGGATATATGCTTAATTCGGTCGAATACGAATATCCTCCTACAAATATCGTAATCGACCGGTTTTTCCGATTAGCGGTTTTAAATTCAAAATTTGACATTTAAAATTTCATCAACAAACAATCATCACAAATATTAATAAATCAAATTCATATCCTCCACTTAACAAAGCAAGGAACTGGCCCTTCCTCTGCACCAGGCGCTAAGCCATTGCTACTTCGCTAGGACCAGATCGTTCTCCCGGTTCTTTTTCCTGTGACGGGCGGGGTTTCAGACTTTCAGCCGAGAAGGCAGTGGTAACTGGTAAGCAAGCGACGGTGGATAATATCTTGGATCAAATGGGAGGGAAGTGCTTCAAGAAAAAGTGGGAACTTAGTAACTTACTTGATACTTCACTCTCCTCTCTAATGGATTTGTAGGTGGCTCTATCTCAGAGATTTTTTTAGCCCATTTCTCATATGCTTTAGTGGACTTCAGCTCACCTACAATAAGGAGAAAAATGGTAAAATCCTTACCAAAACAGAAGTTTTCAGGGAACATGTTGAGTGATATCTGATATGCATAAACTGAGCACTTTGCCAGCACTTCAGTGTAGGAAGTAGATAGAACAAGTACATATCTGTGGTACGATAAAATTGTAAAATGGCAGCGGCGTATAATTGTTTACCTTCAGCAATTGCCTCGTCAATTATATCCTTAAAGCGGTGGGAATCAAGCTTTGCATCTGAGCAAATCATGGAGCAGAAAAGCCCGCACAAGGGCACCAGGTTAACATAGAAATGAAATGCAGTTATTCACTGGCAGAGTGGCAGTTTAGCACCTTTTGGAACAAACATTTCATCCAGCTAAAAGCACAATAAGTCACCTCTTCATGTTGCCCTTCAATTTTTTGTAGAGATCCTTCAAATCCTTTTTCTCACAATCTGACCCTCTGTACTTTAGTACTTAGCTTCAAATTCTTCAATATCAGCCTCAGTAACCTGGGAATGATTAAGACAAACCAAACCATCATCATGCATTGTGTAAGTGAATGGACAACATAAGTTTCTCATTGATATGTGGATTAAAACATACTTTTTTGTACACTACTCTGAAGTACTCTTGGAGATTGTCTGCATTTTCTCCAACCAGTGCCTAAGAGGAAAGGTAAGATTTGAGAAAATATCACCTGAAACTGAAAGGGCAGAACCAAGCTACTAGAAATTAGGTGCTCAGTTGCTCACATCATCATCAGCAATGCCAGTCTCATCATACAATGCCCTTTTCTCCTGGCAGGGAGGGATCGGCAAGCCGGGCACCATATTCAGAGCCCACAGATGTTGCCCATAAGCGTAATGATGTTGCTTTTAGCATCTGTGATCCTCGTAGAATTTTCCCATCTTAACACATAACATTGATTCTTCAACCTGGCAACAATCGGTGCTAAAACCCAACTTCTGTGTTCCCCCCATCAAAGTCGCCTAGCGTGCAGTGTAAAACCTCACCTGAGATAAAAACATGTTGCAACCAAGTACAGAGTTTCTTTAATACAAACTGCTCGCCGGAATGCCCCAATGGGCAAACACACAATATGTTCACAACATATACAAACGACTAATAAATTCACCAACCAAACCATAGTCCAACAGAATGAACTCAAAAAAATTTTGCTACAAAACTCTCCCGTACCTCCCATATAACGAAGCACAATATAATACCTAATTCCCCACAAATTCACGCTCTCCGCAGTTCTCCTCATCTCCAAGAATAGATATCAGTATATCACCTTCTGCAGCTGCTGAAACCTGAAATGTTTCCTTGGCTTCCTGGCATCACATAACATTCTAATTGAGATACATGGCACTTATTTACTCAAAAACAAAAGGTTTTGAGTTGAGATCCTACCTCATCTCCAGGATTCTTATCTGGGTGAAGACGTAAGGCCAACTTGTAGTATGCCTTCTTTATTTCCCGCGCGTGACTCCCGCCGTCCCGCTCCCGCGCGCGTGAACGGTGAACGTGACTCCCGCCTTGGCACGCGTCTTGGCGCGCGCCCCGCCAAATGCCCAAATCGGGCCTGTGCCACTGCGTCGTGGGCCCGGACGCCCTGTAATACGAATACGAATGTTCTCGAATACGAATACAAATATTCTCGAATACGAATGCGAATACGAATGTTCTCGAATACGAATACGAATGTTCTCGAATACGAACATGAATACGAATATTCTCGAATACGAATGCGAATACGAATATTTTCAAATACGGATACGAATATTGTCGAATACGAATACGGACATTTTCGAATACGGATTTTTGCTTACCACATTCACGTTTTCCCGAATACGAATATCGGATAAAACGAATTATCCGCTACCGTTTTCCACCCCTAGTAATGGCCGAAAGCCCCAAATCTCCGCCCTAGTTCAATGTCGGTCGCCTGCCCCTCTATTTTTCAATTAACTCCGCCTATAGCATCTCCAAAACCCTAGAAGTATATCCCGATCACCAATTTAGCCTCCTGGCCACCGTTCTTCCCCAGCACCGTGAGCACCCCATCGCCGCTAACCACCTCACCGTGGCCAGCATGTCTCCGGCTCCCCTAGTCCAAACCGCCGCCTCCACTAACCTCCCCTATCTCTGGAGATGCCCAAACGCCAACCCTATTGCCCAGAAGAGCCTCTATTCAACCGCAATTCCAAAAATGGCCGAAATAGGGGAGAGCTTACCGCCGACGATAGCCGCCTCCGCCGGCCCGGCCACCTCCAAAAATGAGATCTTCACACCCGCCCGCACCCACTCATACCCTTCTCCGCCGTCGCGCTTCACTCCACCGCCGCCGGTAGCAGCCACCACCCTCCTCTGCTCCTCTGTGTGCGCACGGGCTGGATGGGGGGAAGAAGACGACCGGGCCAGCCGAACGCGGTTGGGTCAAACCAGCCGCCCACGCTCGATCGCACCGCCCGCGCCCGACCGACTCCGCCCGAGTTGGCTGAGCCGGACCAACTCGCCCCGCGCCGGTCACACCCGACCGAGCCACCTGGTCTTGACTGAGCCGAACCAAGTCGCCCGCCGCACCGGTTGCTCCCGACCCGAGCCACTTTCATTCGATTGAGCCGAGTCCACTTGCCCGCACCCGTTCCAGCCGACCCGAGCCCAATGAACAGTACCCGAGCCCGATGAACAGTGACCGGCCCGAACCCAAAAATCCATGTTTATACTCCTTAGATCCGTTTCGAGCCCGCCAACCCAAATCCAAGGCCCATTTATCCATTTGACCCTCCTATAAGCCCAAATCTCAATTTAATTGAATTTTATCGGATTTTATTTCTTTATTTTATTTCTTTATTCCTAGCTCATTCCTTCGGGCATGGAATTGATTTATTTTAATTGTTTTGCGCTAGCTTCCGGAGTCGAGGGTTCGCAGGACCAGGAGGAAGAAGCTCAAGCCTAGATCCAGCCCACCGAGGAATTTGAACTTGTTGAAATCATAGACTCGCAAGGCAAGTCGCACATACCTCGATCATATTGAGCCTATCTTGTCTTTATTTATTTACTTAGTAGTATTTTCATTATGATATTTTTAAATCATTATTTTGTGTATAATTACTGTTTAGAATGACATGAGTTATTAGTTATGACCTACCACCCGAAAAAGCCCTGTTTAACTTGATGACCATGTTCATGTTGACAAACATAGTAGTATTAAATATACTAGTGATATAAACATGGTAGTTTAGGAATTCATTAAAATCTTTTCCCTGTTAAGAATCTTAGCAATTGTTTAGAGTTTTGAAAAGATGGATCTAGGGTAAGCGAGGATCGTGGATCCGAAGACCTTATCCTAGGGTGGAGGCTTGGTTAAGGAATGGTGGCAGTACAGGGTGTACTGAATATGGGTTTGTGTACGGAGGATGCCGCAGAGAAAAATATAAGGACTAGACCCTTATGCTGAGTAAAGAACATAGTATCTGCCCAACCACAAGCGTTGATTCTGTCAAACCTGGTTTAATAACTGCTCAAGTTCAATTGAACCTCTGCAACTGGTGGGGGGAGTCCGAGGGTGAGTTGTATGGGAGGTGGTTAACCGTATAACAGTAGGACTGCTATGAGTCGGATGAGATCCGTTGGGTCATCCGAGCTTATGGGGCATTAGGACCTACTGGGTAGAGGCTATATAAAGAATTGAGCAGTGAACAACCTTGTTTTCTTAACTCTGTTGTGGGAGTTGAGAGATCTTGTGGGTAAAGCAGGGCAACTCTGCAGAGTCATAAAATAATTGTATTCGAATACGCCGTGCTTCCGGTGAATGAAGCTATGTTTAATGGGTGAATCCAACAGCAAGACATAAGTAGAGTTATGAATGGTTTGGAGATGTGGAATATTGATAATCACGCTTGAAAATCCCTTTACCTTAATGAAGTTACTTTTCAAGTTTTTAATTGATTCTTAACTAAAACTGCATCTACCTGAATAATGAACCTGTTATCCCTTTATTTGATATACCATGCATATAGTTAATGTTAAACTCCGTGTGACTTGCTGAGTACGGTAGTTGTACTCATACTTGCTTAAAAACATAAACAGAAACTGCTAATTTTGAGGAACCAGGCGAAGACGAAGAAGTGGTGTTCTATGAGATGGAAGAAGCTTGGTATTAGGGTCGTTCTCCGCTCAAGCATGCCTGTGGTATTTCTTTTTGTGTAATATATCTGAAGGCCGTCGGCCCTACTGAGAAACTTGGCTTTAAGCCCTTTTATTGTAATAAAGTCGACTTTTGTAATTGAGCTTGCGTTGGCAATGTCATACACTCGAATGATGTAACTCGCAACTGAACAATCCTGGGCAGTTGCGAGGGATTCATAACGCTTCCAGAAATAGGGGTGTTACAAGGAGTAACAGGAGACAATAGTTAGGGCAACACATAGAGGGTTAAGTCAAAAAACAATTACTAAATTACCCATGTTTATAAAATTCCCTCTGCTAAAGTTACCCCTGTGCAAATCAACGGTTGATGTTTTTTTAGAGAGAAGATACCTCATATACCTTTCAAGCACCATAGAAAGTCCTCATGGCCACATTGTAGATACAATGTGACGACGATTGATTGATTACCACACACTAGTGTCATGCTTGAACCATCACTACCTAGCTGCCCTAGTGCTCCCTCATTGTCCCGTTTCCGGTGTGACCCCTTTTCCTTCCCCTCGCGTGTCTCGTCATTCTAGCCTATTATCTCTGTTTCTAATATTATTTATTATGCGAGTTTGTTGGACTGGGTTTGTTAAAAAACATTATGGGTCTGTGCTGGGCATAAATGAATCTATATGTAATGCCTTATTAAATTTGAACAAGTTCCTTACAATTGCCAATAATTGCTATCATGAGTGTAGAAGACTTGCAGAATTTTGAACATGCAATGCTACCGACAGAAAAGAGAAGACTTGAGGAAAATTCAGCCTTCAAGTTGCAGGGAAGCAAGCCTGACCGAAAAAATTTCGTGTTGAGGAAGTACAACGTGGCGAAGGTTTTATTTTACAGCTACAAAGATGAACTCAATTCTTATCGAAGTGTTCAATCCTCGGATGGGTCCATTTAGAATCATATATATTGCTAACGATATGCAGTAGAGGAAGAAGCCAGGAACTCCAGGGTAGAATGGCACTGTTTTCTGTTGCCCAAGGTACTATAATTCCTCATAAAGGAACAAGGGCATACTCTTTTGAGCTGCGACTTATGGCTTTTGCCTGTTCACGAGAGAGGATACGGAGAGATAGAGACTCACGTACGATTTTGGCCGATATAAATGAAATTGTTGTAGTGTGTACTACAATCGACTTGTAGACCCCGCTTTGCAAAGACACTCTGTTTAAAAACTAGTTACTATATAAAAGCACTTTACTGTAGAAAAGCGGTTTTTAGAAGTCGCTTTGAAGAGGGCCTTAGTCCATCTTACGCTATGAACTTTGCAAAAGTTCATTTAACATCATCAACTATAAAAATAAGTATTTTATGATTTTATAAGTTTGAGTGGGTTAAATACTTGGTTTTGTAGTTCAGTGGGTTAAGTGAACTTTTTGCAAAGTTTAGGGATGTAAAATGGACTTATTTTAATCATAAACCAAATGATATTTGTATTTGCTTGAGGTTTTCTAGAATGGAAGAGCCGGATGTGCAATAACAATCTATCTTTTCTAGAATAAGCCTTATTTCAAGTCAATTTGCAATAATAATTGTGAAAGGAATTATACTGTTTGCATTTTCTTTGAAATGTATGATGCAGATGGACATGATATTAGATATTCGGGAGTGTCTAGGTGGAATATGAGTGTTTTTTTTGTTAGGGGAACTCAAATTTTCAGCCATTAGATCTAGATCTAAAGGATGCCATCCCTCCCCCATACTATATAAATTCTCCTCTCCTCCCTCCCCTCCACTCCAAACCCTAGCCGCTACCCACCCAATCATCACCGCCGTCACTGTCCCTAGCACCAACGCTGCCCACCAGTGAGTAGTCACCGCTCCCGCCTCCCTCCCTCGCCACCCTCCTCTTCCTATATGGCGGGCCGTCCTGTGCCAGACCTCATCCTCATCATCGACCTTTACCCCCACCCCTACCGGTGTGTTGCCACCCTCGACACCACTGTGGCCCACGAGTGAGCACCACCCGCCGTTGCTTCCGCCGCAGCGCACCCCCACCCAATGAAGTTATCATCTAACTCACCGCCACACCGCCACCGCTGGTCTATCAGGCCCCCTCCCATCCTCCCTCTAAATCTAGGGTTCTAGTGAACCTAACCCGAAATTGGGTGAACCCTAAACCCTAACTCGCCGAAGCGATCGTCCAAGAGCCACCGCCATCGTCGGAGATAAAGCCAAAGCACAAATCTCAAGGCAAATCGGAGGGATGAAAATTCGAGTACTTCTAAGGTGAGAAAACACCTATGTACTCCTTAGTAGTTCCCTGGATATTTTTAGTGGGCTAGTAGTAAACTAAGCTTGCATTGATTTGGGTGTCAAAAAAACTTGCCTTGCATTTGAGTTAACACGTTTTCGTGTCTTACTTTTGTTGCTATTTTTGTTCCCCTGTTTCTACGGCTCTGTCCAGAATTTGCTTGCAAGCTGCGTAATTATTAGTGTTGTGGTATGAACACAATAGTGGGTACAGGATACCCCTTTGCCCCTTAGGGGATATGAAACTAAGGGAGCTAAAGAGCCAACCGAGAGAGAGAGCTAGTGAGTAAAATAAGTGGACCTGGCCATTTCATACCCCTCTTGGGCATTCATATATATGAATGGGATTGGATGGAAAATTCTCATCCTACCCTTTAATAATTTAAAAAGCTAAGGATACATTACATTCCTTTATATACATATCCCTATACTATTTGGCCTGTTGCAAGGCCCAATAGCTGAACTTAATGGTCACGGGGGCTCCACCCCCACAACAGTACTCCCTCGACAACAAGCGTGGAGGTCTTGAGGGGTGAGCTGACGTAAACAATTGCCCCAGCCCCCCGTCCCTCGACAACAAGCGTGGAGGTCTTGAGGGGTGAGCTGACGTAAACAATTGCCCTCACGGGGGCTCCACCCCCACAACAGTACTCCCTCGACAACAAGCGTGGAGGTCTTGAGGGGTGAGCTGATGTAAACAATTGCCCCAGCCCCCCATCCCCCGACAGTAAGCATGAAGGTCTTGATGGGTGAGCTGATGCAACTACTAGCTCTAGCCCCCGGGGGTCTGGACACTCTAAACCTCCTGGAATAAGGTTCTTCTTTCACTGATCATGACATGGTCATGGAGTCCCCCGACAAAGCCTAAGCAGCCATGTCGAGGTCGTGCCTCGGACTTGGGTGGCGCATACGACTATGTCAATCATGACAGCGGGCACATAGAGGCAGAGTCATGGATTAGGTCGCCCCTTTCAGGCGATGCCTATGAGGAGGACAGCAAAGTTCCCTAATGCAGCCGGAGCCACCCTGTCGAGATTAAGACTCTGACATGGGGCAATGAAGTCCCATGCTAAAGATGTGGCCGTCTCGTCGAGGTCCTGCCTCCGATGCAGGCGATGCGTAGACATTGGCAATGAAGTCCTAGGCTGAAGCTATGGCCATCCCATTGAGGTCCTACCTCCGACGTAGGTGGCGCGTAGACATGGACAATGAAGTCCCACGCTGAAGCTGTGAAGCGTGTGTGCTCTGTCCCCATCCTTCGGATAGGCATCAATGAAGTCGATGGCGGGGCAAAGGCTTGAAGCATTTGCGCTCCGTCACTCACCCTTCGGATCGGCGTTGACGAAGTCGCGACTACGAGGTGGTCGTAGAATGCCTCAGGACTATATCGATCATGACATGGTCATAGGCGTCGATGAAGTCAACAGTGAGATGAAAACTTGAAGCATGCACACTCTTTCCCCTGCCACCCTTCGGACAGGCATTGAGGAAGTCGGTAGTGGGATGAAGACTTGAAGCGCACACCCTTTGTCCTCCCATCACTCGGATGAGCATTGACGAATTCAGGACCATGAGGAGGTCGGATGGGCATAGGCGAAGTCACGACTATGAGGCGGTCGGATGGGCATTGATGAAATCATGACCATAAGGCAGTCAGACAGGCGTTGACGAACTCACAACACCGAGGTGGTCAGGCGGGTGTCGATGAAGTCATGACCACATGGTGGTCGTAGAATGCCTCACGACTACATCGATCGTGATATGGTCGTGGGCATCGGTGATCTCACAACCACGAGGTGGTCGTAGAATACCTCACAACTACATCGATCATGACATGGTCGTGTGCATCGATGATCTCATAACCATGAGATGGCCATAGAATAGCTCACAACTACATTGATCATGACATGGTTGTGGGTAGCGAGATGAAGTCTTGAAGCGCACGCTCCGTGGCCCACCCTTCGGATTGGTATTGATGAAATTGGTGGCGAGACGAAGTCTTGAAGTGTGCACGTTCCAACCCCAACCCTTTGGATAGGCATAGATGAAGTCTTGAAGCGTGCACACGCTCTGTCTTTCCATTGCTTGGATGGGTATCGACAAAGTTGTGACCACGAGGAGGACGAACGGACGTCAACAAAGTCTCGACAACGAGGTGGTCAGATGGGTGTCGACGAAGTCATGACCTTAAGGTGGTCGGACGGGCGTGGATAAAGTCACGACCCTGAGGTGGTCAAACGGGTGTCGATGAAGTCACGACCATGAGGAGGTCGTATGGGCATCGATGAAGTCACGACCATGAGGCGGTCGTACTGGCATCGACGAAGTCACAACCTTGAGAAGGTCGTGTGAGCGTCGATGAAGTCACGACCATGAGGCAGTCGGGCGAGTGTCGATGAAATCACAACCACGAGAAGGTCGTATGGGCGTCGATGAAGTCACTACCACGAGGCAGTCAAACTGGCGTCTACGAAGTCACGACCATGAGTCGATTGAATGGGCGTTGACAAAGTCACGACCATGAGGCGGTTGAATGGGCGTCGATGGGGTCACGTCCATGAGGAGGTTGGACGGGCGTCGACAATGTCATGACCACGAGGCGGTCGAACGGGCGTCGACGTTGTCATGACCACGAGGCGGTCAGATGGGCGTTGATGAAGTCATGACCACGAGGTGGTCGACGAGTGTCAATGAAGTTAGGACCTCGAGGCGGTTGGACAGGTGTCGACAAAGTGACAACCATGAGGCGGTCGGACGGACATCGATAAAGTCATGACCACAAGGCGATTGGACAAGCATCGATGAAGTCATGACCACGAGGCAGTCAAATGGGCGTCGATGAAGCCACAAACATGAGGCGGTCAAATGGGTGTTGCTGAAGTTATGACCATGAGGCAGTTGGACAGGTGTCGATGAAGTCACCACCATGAGGTGGTCGAACGATCATCAATGAAGTCATGATTAGTAGGTGGTTAGACGGGTGTCAATGAAGTCGCGACCACAAGGTGGTTGGATGAGCGTCGCCAAAGTCACAACCCTAAGGCAGTTGAACAGGCAACGATGAAGTCATGGCCATGAGATAGTCATAGAATGCCTCACAACTATGTCGATGATGATGTGGTCATGTGTGTCAACCAAGTCGCAACCATGAGGTGGTTGTAGAATGCCTCATGACTACGTTGATCATGATGTAGTCATGGGCACCGATGAAGTCACGACCACTAGGTGGTCATAGAATACCTCATGACTACATCGATCATGATGCGGTCATGGGTATCGACGAAGCCAGCGGTGAGACAAACCTTAAAGCGTGCGCGCTCCATCCTCCACCCTTCGGACGGGTGTCGACAAAATCGGTAGTGGGATGAAGACTTAAAGCATGTGTGCACTCTGTCCACTCATCGGTCAGACGAGCGTTGATGAAGTCACGACCACGAGGAGGCCAGACGAGCATCGACAAAGTCATGACCACGAGGTGATTGGATAGGCGTTGACGAAGTCACAACCTTGAGACGGTCGGATGGGCATTGACATAGTCGGCGGTTGGATAAAGTCTTGAAGTGCTCACACCGTCCCCCACCATTAGACTAGCGTCGACGAATTCTACAATGGGACAAAGTCTTGAAGCGTGCTCCGTCTCCCACTCTTCGGCCTGGCATCGACGAAGTCGGTGGTGAGATGAAGTATTGAAGCACACGCACTACGTCCCACAAGGTGGTCAGATAGGCATCGATGAAGTTATGACCCTGAGATGGTCGGACGGGCATCGACGAAGTCGGTGGCGGGATGAAGTCTTGAAGCGCGCATACTGTTCCCCACCCTTCGAACTACCGTCAACAAAGTTTGCGACGGGACAAAGTCTTGAAGTGTGCTCTGTCTCCCACCCTCTGGACTAGCGTCAACAAAGTCATGATCACGAGGTGGTTGGACGAAATCTTGAGGCACACATACTCCATCTCCCACCCTTTGGACTGGCATCAACAAAGTCGGAGGTAGGACGAAGTTTTAAGTTGCGTACTCCGTGCCCTACCCTTCAGACTGGTGCCGACGAAGCCGGCGATGAGATGAGGTCTTAAAGCACGTGCACTCTACCCCCACCCTTTGGACGGGCATCGACGAAGTTAGTGGTGTGACGAAGACTTGAAGCACGCATACGCTCTGTCCTCCCATCACTCAGAGGACATCGACAAACTCACGACCATGAGGAGGCCGTACAGGTATCAATGAAGTCACAACCATGAGGTGGTTATATGGGCGTCGACGAAACCACGACCACGAGGCGGTGACAGGCACCGATGAAGTCATGACCACAAAGCAGTCAGATGGGTGTCAATGGAGTCATGACCCCGAGACGGTCGAATGAGTGTCGACAAAGTCATGACACCTAGGTGGTCAGATGGGCATCGATGAAGTCGCGACCACAAGCGGTCGGACCGGCGTCGACAAAGTCACGACCCTGAGGTTGTTGGACGGGTGTCGATGAAGTCACGTCCACGGAGCAAAACTGCCGTTCAATGCCATTAGCGTGGCGAACTCCCTGGTGGGACACGTGAAGTGTGTGAGGCTCACTGGAGTTATCGCTAGTGTAGGGGACTCCCTAGTGGGGTGCGCGAAGCGCGCAAAGCATGAACAACCACGGACGCTCCTTCCCCACGCCTCCCGGAATTGAGTCGACGAACTAGGCGAGAGGGCTTTCTTCCCAGGCAACCGAGCGTGGCAGCGGCGTTTGAGGAAAAGGGTACCTCCACTAGCACTGCGCGATATATTTATACTCTGTAGAGTGGCCTGGGACACATGAGGCTCCCAGAGCTTTGTACTTCGTAGAGTACACTGGGGCATGAAGCCACTGTGCGATTTTTTATACTTTATAGAGTTTCCCAGGACGGCTAAGTTCTTAGTGCTTTATACTCCGTAGAGTGCACCGGGACACGAGGCCACCGTGCGATTTTTTCATACTCCGTAGATTTTGCCTGAGACAGTTTAGTTCATGGCGCTTTATACTCCGCAGAGTACACTAGGGCGCGAGGCCATCATGTAATTTTTTATACTCCGTAGAGTTATTTGGGACGGCTAAGTTTCCGGCACTTTATACTCCGTAGAGTACGCCGGGAAATGAGGCTACCTTGCGATTTATTTATACTCCGCAGAGTACACCGAGGCATGAGACCACTGTGTGATTTGAGCACAAATCAGATCAAATAGTGGCCTGACCGGAATACTAAAGCCAACAAGTGCCAAATATCATGTAAGCATACTACACGACCAGTTCGAAGTTTCTCTACCTTGTTACCTTCATAGCGCCTTTCGTCGAGCCGATCGAAATCCAGCAAATCTCTCTCATGGCGGCAATTCTTCCTCGCGTAGTTTCTTGCGCGCTCCCCACGGTCGGCGCCAACTGTTGTGGTATGAGCACAACAGTGGGTACAGGGTACCCCTTTCCCCCTTAGGGGATATGGAACTAAATGAGCTTGAGAGCCAACCAAGAGAGAGAGAGCTAGTAAGTAAAATGAGTAGAATTGGCCATCTTGTCTGCAGTAGTGCTTGAAACCTAAGAAATGTATGTAACCTTGTATCAATTTGCTCCAACTTTGCCAGTGCATTGCTGGAAATCTGAAATTGCAGTAGAATCCTTTTTTCGAGGGCACAAGGCGAACGCACAATCAGCTCACATCAACCACAGTCTGGAATTTTTGCGGAGGCACGGAATCTCATAATGCATAAGCATATGTTATCTCACTAAACACGTATATATACACTATTCCTAATTATTCGAGGCAAAGAGCACGACGACTCTCTTGCCATCCGAGATACGCTTGGTCCTCAGTGGTCAGTGCAGTAGAATATTAAATGGATGGGTCACGGCGTGCATTATCCCCTAAGAAATGGCCGGATGGGCGTGCATCCTCCCGGTGCGTGCACTTGTCCTCGATGCAGTGGAATCTTTGAATGGATGAGTCATCGGCGTGCATTATATTCCCTAAAAAAATGGCCGGGTGGGCGTGCATTCTCTCCTGTGCATGCACTTTTCTTCTCTTTCCCGTCAACGGCAGCAGCAGATCAGAACAGCCACCAACCATGGTTAACCATTTCGCAGAAATTTCGGCAAAATTTTAATAATTTCGGTCACTTCGTTATCCTACAAAAGAAAAAAAATATTTGGTTAAATTTTGGTCAAATTTATCCTCGTTAGAAATTTATCTAAATTTAAATAATATTTTAAAACTTTGTCCGAAATGGACGAAATCGTCCGTGCATGACGAAAAATTTTCACTCCGAAATATTTAACCCTGCCAAGAACTCGTGCCACACCAGACAACCCAACCGCATTCTGTAACAAGCCTCACACCACCACCCAAACGCGCTAAATTCGGCGCCACCATGTCCGCCTACGACCGCGCGGCTGAGCTCCGCGCCCTGGACGCGACCTTGTCCGGCGTCCGCGGCCTCGTCGCGTCCGGCGCGACGCAGATCCCCCGCATCTTCCACGTCCCCGACCGCGAACCACAGTCTGACAGTCCAGCCAGGTACCCCGTGCAAAAGACGTCGCCGTCCATCCCGGTGATCGACCTCGGCGGGGGGGACCGCGAGGCCGTGGTCGCAGCCGTCCGTCGGGCCGCGGCGGAGTGGGGCTTCTTCCAGGTGACGGGCCACGGCGTTCCTGAGGAAGCGGCCTCCTCGGCGGTGGAGGCGGCCAGGGCGTTCCACGAGGCGGATGGCGGCGAGGGCAGCGACAAGGCGCGGCTCTACTCGCGGGAGCCGGCGAGAGCTGTGAAGTACAACTGCAACTTCGACCTGCACGAGTCGAAGGTGGCCAACTGGCGCGACACGCTCTACCTCCGCATGGAGCCCGACCCGCCGGTCCCCGGCGAGCTGCCAGAGAACTGCCGGTGAGCCTCTCACGATGTAGTGCTGTCCTTGTACTAATATTGTACGTGTTGTCACTACTGAGCTGGCGGTTTCTCTCCTGGTTTAATTCCTTTCTTTTGCGCAAGATATTCGCGACTGTATGAAGCAGATGAAACAGCCCAAAAACCAGAAAAATAGCAACAGCTAGCACCAACATCAACTGTGATTTAGTGGTAGTAGAGAAGAATTCAAAAAAAAAAAAGTTGGCAAGAACAGTGTTTGCTGGTTTACAATTAAATTAAACAAGAGAACCAGACAAATCTACAGCATTTTTGGGTATGATTTTACACTGGGGCTGTTTGGTGGTAGATTTTCTAAATAGATTTTGTTAAATCAAGATCGGATCGTCTAGCCATCGTTCCCATGAACCGGGGGATAAAAATCAGTGGTTTTTTCAGCCGTTGGATCTAGATCCCACGATCCACCCGACTCCCCCACCCTCTTACAAAGCATCGAACCCTCGCCGCCTCTAGACTCCCGGGCGCCGCAGCCCTGCCGTCTCGCCGACACCGACGCGGCCCTCTGGCGAGCCCCTCCCCGCTGCTCCCGCCTCCTCCTCCCCTCTGATACCAATTGTCACGGTCGGTAGCAGAGTCGGAGAGATCGGGCGAGGATTGGAGAGTTTGGGAAGGGAACAAGCAGAGAAGAATGGGGAATCGGGGTACGACGGAGATAGATTGGGAATTTAAGCTTCTCTTGTAATTCTCTGAATGTTCTCTGTTACAGCCAAGGCTTGGTTTATAAACCACCAAGCCCGATTAGTTACAGTTCAATGGTTGGTCCTCATTCATGGTCCGGCACATTTCCTTTACCATGGTTTCTCTTTCGGACGGCCTATCTGGTTCCTCTGGTCCATAGCACCTTCGCGCTCGTTTCTGTCTAGGCCGCCGTATCCGCCTGTTCATCCGTGAAACGATGTCATAAACTGTAGAAACTTCATCTATTCGTACCTATCTTCCTAGTTACTTTTGTCAAACCATGGACTAGCTTGATAGTGAGCCAGACTAGTGAGCATGTCATAAACTGTAGAAACTTCATCTATTCGTACCTATCCTCCTAGTTACTTTTGTGAAAGCATTGACTAGCTTGATAGTGAGCCAGACTAGTGAGACTCAGAAAAGTTCTTTGTGTTGATTTGCATTGCAGGGATGCATTATTTGACTATGCCAAACACGTGAAGAATTTGTTGGACACTTTGTTCGGGTTGCTATCAGAGGCTCTGGGGCTCAAGCCGAGCTACTTGACAGAAATAGGATGCAACAACGGGCAGATGATGCTGTGCCACTACTACCCTCCATGTCCCCAGCCTGAGCTCGCCATTGGATTAACCCGGCATTCAGACTCTGGCTTCCTGACAGTGGTTCTCCAGGATGGAAATGGTGGTCTGCAGCTCCTCCATGAGGACCGATGGGTCGATGTTACGCCGATCCCTGGAGCGTTCATCGTGAACGTAGGCGATCTCTTACAGGTATGTCGAGATTCATGTAACTTGTGTGCGTACCATGTCTTACATGTCATTTCACAACTACTATTTTAACTGAATATATATGTGACCAGATGATCTCGAACGACAAGTTCAGAAGCGTGGAGCATAGAGTGGTTGCGAAGAACGATGGACCGAGAGTCTCGATCGCGTGCTTCCCCAGCCATCCAGCCTCGACGAGGATGTATGGCCCAATCAAGGAGCTGCTGTCCGATGAGAACCCCCCTTTGTACAGGGAAACGCTCGCCAGAGATTACGTCGCGCATTACTACTCCGTTGGATTAGGCCCCAAAATGGCTATTCATGATTTCCGGCTATGATTTCAGGAAGAGAATTATATATGCTTATGTGCTAGGTTCCAAGCTTCTTCTACAGAATTGCATCTGGTATCCGTTAAGAGAATTCTTATATATTTAAAATACTCCCCTACACTACTACAGAAAAGGTCATCATAGACGGTTCAAAAACGTCATCACAGACGGTTTTGTGAACCGTCTGAATTTATGGGTCAGTGATAATCGAAGGTTATCACAGACGGTTTTCGAACCGTCTGTGATTATCAGATATCACAGACGGTTTTTCACTAAAAACCGTCTGTGATATCTGATAATCACAGACCGTTTTTAATTCAACTATCACAAACGGTTTTTAAAGAAAAATTGTCTGTGATATTCCTTCCTACCCCTAAATTTATTCCTGTTTATTGGCTAGCATCAGGAAATGCTAGACATGCCCTCTGAAACAAACAGATAAAGATGTACATATATACATACAATTCACATCTCAATTCATTTCAGATACATAAAACATCCAATTCATATCTCAATTCATTTCACAGACATAAAACATCCAATTCACATCACACTTCATTTGACAAACATAAAACATCCATTTCACAAATCAATTAATTGAAATGAAATAAAATATCCATTAACAAATACAGAATTACAAAAGATCTACACTGCATTCACAAGTTTGTTGATTATGTATCTATTCCTTTCGCGAGCCCTCGATTCCGGATTGATAAGAGCAATAAAAAATCATTCTGTGCAGTGGAACTCTCCATCTGATCTTATGACTTTAGTCCACAAAAACCAAACGAACTCTCCTCGAATTTTTGCAAAGTCCGGCTGTTTCAATGTAGATGTAGAGATGGGCGCAGCCTGTCGATAGAAATATCAACGCGCGTACATATAAAACCTGACATGTATGAAATAAATGTGGGAAGATTGACAAACCTTAGAATTGGTGATCTTGGTGGAATCGAGGAGTAGTCTCATACGGTGGCACACGTAGTATCCACACGTGTTGCCCGGCTGCTGCTGGTGGCACTGCAAAAAATAGAATGTGTTAAATCAAGAGGCATTACTACTAAGTGTTGTATATGATTAATTAATGTGTAGCTAGCGAATACCCGAAAATTGCGAGCATGTTTCAAGGGCATACATCCAGCTTCGGTCCTACGTTACATACATATATAACAACTTAGTATTGAAAATTAAATTAACTAATTATTACTACATATATACTGACCACATGTATTATATTGAGGCTTAATTTGCTACCTCAATACATATTATAAACACAATAGCTATTATATAACCAACAATTTTGAAAACCATCTTCAATTAATAACACTGATCACCAATTACTTAGATCTAAATTGTAATGCATGCAAAGAAAAAATAAAATTCATTACTAACCATATCTAGAGCAACCAGGAAAATATAAATCTTCAAAACTCAATATCTGCCTCCTCCCACCAAATTAACTGGCCTGAAATCGCCAAAATTGCCTCCTGAGCGAAAGAGTAAAGCACCAGCTAGATCTGGATCGAAATGAAGACAGATGCGGTCTGAACAACGCAATAAATGCCTAGTGAGCATTATCACAGACGGTTTTTAATAAAAAACCGTCTGTGAATTATCACAGACGGTTTTTTGTTCAAAACCGTATGTGATAACCAGCTTATCACAGACGGTTTTTGTATTAAAAACCGTCTGTGATAATCTAGGATTATTGTTGGACCGAAAAGGCGACAGAGGGGGGGGGGGTGAATGTCGGTGAATAAAAAACTTGCCCCCAAGTACTCACAAATGATTCACTCATTCAATAGCTAAGACCCTATGAAAGATATGCACCAACTCACTGAACCTTGGACAAGCAATTTTTTCAGAAAGCAAACAGGAGTTCCCTTTCCTTGCCAAATCCAAGAAAATTAATGAGACACTTCTATTCTTTTTTGGACAAGGGAAGCAAGAAAGTAACTACAATAGCTAGAGAGACCTAGAGACCAAGGAAATCCAACCCATGAGCAAGAATTTCAGAAATATGACAAAACCTGAACATTACTGGCAGCAGATACAAAAACTTAAATTCCCACTCAATCCTTGAATCTTTGGTCACGAAACTTTGAGGATAGCTACTTAATAGCCATAGGAATCTGCATGCCAAGTTTCGTCATTTTTCATGAAGGGAATTAAGAACAGCCCCAAATTGTAGAAAGGACTGAAATCTGAAAATCTTCAGAGAGGAGCACTTAAAAACCCAAATTTCTCCATGGTCTCAAATCCTTTGCTAATGAGACTTTCCAGATATCTAATAGATAGCCTTAAGACTCTGGATACCAAGTTTCAAGTCATCTTGCAAAGGGAATCAAGATTTAACTCAAAACCCTAGAAAAGACACAATCCTGAAATTTTGCACGACCTGAACCAAAAAGGTCAAATTTCTCCTAAACCCTTGATCCTTTGCTAATGAAATTTTGCAGACATGGAAGCAATAACCAAAGGACCTCTTAGCCCAAAAATCAAGTCATTTCCTCAAGGGAATCAAGATCTGGACCAAAACCCTAGAAGACAACATATGAACAGGGGAGGAGAAATCTGAAAATCTGAGATTACACTTGACTTGCTCTTGGGATTAAATAGCCAAATGGCTTTTGAGCATCTCCCATGTCATAGCAATCCGTTTTGGGCGTCCTCAGCAAGAAACAACAAGAGTTCGGAAAACTCAAAAATCACACATAGGAACCATCGAAGCAAGAACAGAATGAACAAAGAAAAACTTCAGAATTTCATTCATTAAATCAAAAGGAATATAGAGGAGTCCCCATACGCCTGGACATTAGAACAAAGAAGTGATTACAAACTCTCAATCCATCCTCTCCCTCTCCAACTCAAGAACACAATCCATACATGCTTGAGAGGGGATGAACACGCTCTGTTCTACCACTACAGAGGGGATGAACGTAGGGGACACTAAGGAGACATGCTTTGCTGCCCTCAACCACTAAAGACCCAAAGCAAACAACCTCTCCAAAGCCCCTTTTGACTAGAGTAAACCCTAATTCCTTACAAGTGCTCAAGTGGGCATGCAGCCCTCTCCACCTATTTATAACCTACGGCTAACGGGTCTCCGCCCCGTTACGCCCGCTATTTCCAACGGAGCCCGCTCCCGCTTGTGCAGTTTTACGAAATTCCCGATTCGCCCCTCTGCACCTTCCGGGAAGCTTCCGCGCTCCTTGTCTCGCACGCCTCGCAACCACCTCGAGTCCACGTCGTCTTCGACACCTCCTGACTGTTCTGACCTCAGCGCCACCTGCGCCTAGTCTAGTCCTTCGTGTCTCACCACGACTCTGTCTCGACGTCCTGCAGTCACATAGACAAGAAACACGTCAAATAGCACCGCTCGATACATGAAAGCGTAAACAACATCATACTCACCATGATGAAATCCAAACCTGTCGAATCAGCAGAATATGCAACCTAATCCCATACGACCAAGTTTGACCAAAGTCCGACCGAGCCCGTTGCACCACGCAACGTCAGGGTCCAAACCACCCAAGCCAAACTCGACTTAGCTAACCCAATGTCAATAACTCATCATACACACGGGAGGACCTCCACATGGTCTCTCAATCTCCCCCTTGATGAGTATATTGATAAACTCAGAAAAAGCACGAAGTTGAGTTTGAGTTTGAAGAATCCAACATGGTCCAAAGAAGGACTATGAAGCCAATGACCATGTCGACACAAGGAAACACTAGAGCAACAAGCTAAAAGAGCAAATTTTTCTCCAAAGCTCTAAAAAGCTCCCAAATGACTTTTTCTTTTCTATTCTCCCCCTTTTGGCAATAAACACATCAAGATGCAAAAGAGAGAATATGACATGTCAATGGATGAAAATGGCTGAAGTTTGTTTATGTTAAGCATTTAGAGCCATGAGAATTATCCATAATGACCATAATGAAGTACACCAAGCCATAACTCAACAATAGGCTATCCAGATCATGACAAAATATGTATATCCTAGCTAGAGCACATAGATGACAATCTGAAATGTAGGTCATTTAGTGAGCAAGTCAAGTCATTAATTAAGCAAAGTCTAGCTAGAGATATCTAAGGATGATGCAGGCCATGTCAATAAGCTAAGCGTAACTAAGAAGCTAATATTGAGTCCAAATAGAGTGTTAGATACTCAAAGATGAAACATTTGTTTAAGCACTTTTAATCTTTGGGTAATTAAGCAGATTTTTGCACACTTGACATATTTTCTTGAAAGCATATAGTTGTTTCCAACCAAAATTTTGACATGTGCTAGATCTCAAGCCTTATGCGACTACTCCAAGCGAGAAGCTTAAGAAGATAGTCCAGGTCATCCAAAACTCCCCTTGAGTTCTTTTGCTTTTTAACAAGTTATGCCAACTTATGCATCATCAAGAACTAACATAGCTCAAACTAAGACTCAATAGAGATTCAACGCTAAACTCAGCCTATTTGACATGGCATGAATCATAAAGAGATAGCTCAAGAAAGACTAGACTTAAATGCTAGCATGACAAGTTTTAATTCAAGTTGAGCAATTTTAATTGACTTATCATGGCAAAAGCTAGTTGTCGTAGGGGTGGCCCCCACCTAAGCCCAGTAGGCCTGTTAGGAGATTATAAGAACCAAAGTAACATGTGTAATGACGTAAGTGCCCCTAATGGGGAGGTATGGGTGTAAGGGCATAACTGTAAAAGCATACTCCATGTGAATATATATATCAGGATGAGGGGGAGGATGAGACAGAACACTCCCACCTCTCCACTACCATCTCTCTCTTTGTTTGGTCTGTAACCACAATAGTTGGCGCCGTCCGTGGGGAGGACAAGGACAAGCCTGAAGACCGAAGAAGAAGGATGGCACCGGAAAAAGCTTCATCAGCGGCGGCGAGGGGAAAGAAGGCGGCTGGGTCGGAGCGGCGCGTGAATACCAGGGCTTCGGCATCGGCCGCCGAAGGAGCTGGCGGCGGCGTAGGCGTAAGGGTCGCGGGCGTCGACGCTCGCACTACAACGACCGACCTTGCCAGCGCCGCTACAACGACATCCAACCCCGTTGCTGGCACTGCAGTGGTAGCCCCCGCCACCCTCGCCGGCAGCGTGGATCAGGCGGCCGGGGTAGCCGCAATGAAGCATCCAGCGGATCTGGAGATCTTGAGGCGATGGTCCCTGCACCGACCCGTCCGCTGGGTGTTCCGGCGGCCCCGACAGCACCCGCGGTGGAAAGTGCCCTACTAGCAGCCCTCGACGCGTTCCAACGGGAACTAGGGGACCTTCGCGGAGCTGTCCGAGATATGCAAGAGGCTCGGAGCCAGCAGGCCGCGCCAGTAACCGCGCCCGACCCTCGCGAAGCGCCCGCGTCTAGCCGTGTGCCGCTGCGGCGCGTAGATCCGGAGTCCCCGCTTTCGACGGGGCTGCAGCAGGCGGCATGGCCCGAAGACTTCAAGTTTCCTAGCGTCATCGACCCGTACAAAGGCGACACGGACCCCCGCGGGTTCGTATGCGTGTACGAAACCGCGATCGAGGCCGCGGGCGGAGACGACACCACGAAGGCGAAGGGACTCCCCCTCGCGCTGCAAGGAGTGGCGCTCTCTTGGTTCTTTACCATAGAGCCGGGCTCCATCTACGCGTGGGAGCAGCTCCGCGACCGCCTTCACAACAACTTCCAAGGAAACTATGTCGAGCGAGTCGACGCGGACCAACTCTTCGCTGTGAAGCAAAGACCCTCGGAGAAGCTCCGGGACTACTTCAAGCGCTTCGCCAAGATTCGATGCCAAGTAAAAGACGTTAATGAAACCACCGTCGTTAATGCAGCCATACAGGGCCTTCGTTCGGGCCCGATGGCCGAGTACAACGCGCGGAGGCCAATCAAGACAGTCGCCAAGCTCTTCGACAAAATGAACGAGTATGCGCGGGCGGAGGAGGATGCGCGAAGACGCAGCATTACCGCCCTCGACCTCGCCCATGGGAAGCGCCCCCCGCGCGAAGCGCGGGCGGGTGGTCCCTCCTCGAAGCAGGGCCGCGGCCGAGAGCCTCGGGGAGGCCCTCCCCAAGGCGGCGACACCGGGGTACAGGAAGGCTCTTCAAGGAGCAGGCATAAACCTCGGCGCCGCCAGCGCAGGTCACAGGCGCCCCACCATGTCCTCGACACCAAGAGCGCCCGCCAAGGACCCGACCCCGCTTCATGGAGGGGGGACCGGGGATCGGAAGGCGGACTCGATTGCGGCGGCCAACCCCACGCGGAACAAGAGCTCCTACACTATGGCAAGTGGTGCGAGGTACACGGCTACGGTGATCATTACACAAGGGCATGCACCGCAGTTCTGGAGCTGCGGAGGGTGACGGCCGGGTCTCGAGCTCTGCCTCCTCGGCCCCCCGCCGGAGCCCACGTAGAGCATCCAAGGGGTAGCCCCATACGAGCCGCCGCAACGGAGGGCGCGCAGCATCGCACCGTTAGCGTCATCACCAGAGGTTCCTCCTTAAGGGTCCTCGGGGAGCAGCCGCAATTGTGGATGCCGCCCCGCAACATCACCTTCGACGTGAACGACGCCAGGGGTGTGGAGTACCCTCACCAAGACCCTCTAGTCATCCAGGCCCACATAGCACGCTGTGACGTCCGGCGTGTCCTTGTCGACGGGGGAAGCTCCACGAATATCTTATTTGCCGAAGCCCTCGATCGTATGGGGATCCCCCGAAGCCGGCTAGAGCAGCCAGGAGCTCCACTTCATGGCTTCGGGGGTCAACCGCTGCAGGCCTTGGGGCACGTGTCCCTTCCGGTCACGTTCCGTCAGGAGGGCAACAAGGGTAACATCCGGACCGAGCATGTCATCTTCGACGTCGTAGACATCCCACATCCCTACAACGCCATACTAGGTCGACCCGCTATCAACTCTTTCGAGGCGATCCCGCACTACGCGTTTTTGTGTGTGAAGCTCCCGGGCCCAGAGGGTGTTATCACCGTCTTCGGCGATCAGGACCTGGCCAGACGTGCCGAGGTCGGCAGCCGCATTCCGCATCGCCCGGTGCACGCCCTCTCCGGCACGCTCGGCGATGGGCCCTCCGCCCCTGGGTGGACGCCCAAGCCTCGGCCCGAGGGCGGAGTCAAGAAGGTGCCGCTCCAGGCGGAGGGGCAGTTTGTGTCCATCGGCGAGGGGCTCCCACCGGGGGTCGAACGGGATCTGCTCCGAGTGCTTCAGAACAACGTTGACATTTTCACATGGTCCCCGGAGGACATCAAGGGCGTAGACCGAGCAGTAATCGAGCATCGCTTGGCGGTCCGCCCCGACGCCAAGCCGGTCAAGCAAAGGCTTCGGCGTATGTCGATGGATCGGCAGCAGGCGGCCAAGACAGAGGTGGCGAAGCTTCTTCGCGCCGGGGTCATCCGCGAGGTCCACCATCCAGAGTGGCTCGCTAACCCGGTACTAGTCAAAAAGGCCAGCGGGGCCTGGCGTATGTGCATCGACTTCACGACACTCAACAAGGCGTGCCCAAAGGACAATTACCCCTTGCCGCGCATTGATCAGCTGGTCGACGCCACCGCGGGGTGCGAACTCATGAGTTTCCTGGACGCCTATTCCGGCTACCCCCAGGTGTACATGGCTGAAGACGACGAGGAGAAGACCAGTTTCATCACACCGCTTGGGACGTTCTGCTTCGTCAGAATGCCCTTTGGCTTGAAGAACGCAGGCGCCACCTTTACCCGTCTCGTCGCTATTGCCCTGGCCACCCAGCTCGGGAGGAACGTCGAAGCTTACGTCGATGACGTGGTGGTCAAAACCCGGCAGCTTGCTCTGCATGGCCGGGACCTCCAGGAGACCTTCGACAACCTCCGTAAGGCGGGCATCAAGCTCAACCCCGACAAATGTGTCTTCGGGGTGCAGGCGGGCAAACTCCTAGGTTTCCTCGTGTCCGGACGGGGCATCCAGGCGAACCCTGACAAAGTAGATGCCATCTTGGGTATGGATCCGCCCAAGACAACGAGGGAGGTCCAGAGGCTGGCGGGCCGCATGGCAGCACTAAGCCGCTTCCTATCCAGGGCGGCGGAGCGGGGCCTGCCATTTTTCAAGACACTCCGCGGGTGCGATGGATTTCGTTGGGATGGAGATTGCGCGAAGGCCTTCAACGAGCTCAAGCAGCACCTGGCAAGCCTTCCCACTCTGGTCGCCCCAGCACCAGAGGTTCCCCTCCTGATCTATCTGGCCGCGTCAGCCACCGCGGTCAGCGCCGTCCTCGTCTTAGAGGAAGGCGCCATGCAGCGGCCCGTATACTTTATCTCTGAAGCCCTCCAAGGCGCCAAGACAAGATACACGGAGCTGGAGAAGCTCGCCTACGCGCTGGTCATGGCCTCCAGGAAACTTCGGCATTACTTTCTGGCCCACCCGATCACAGTGCCTTCCTCATTCCCCCTGGCAGAGATGTTACACAACAAGGAGTCCACAGGGCGCATCGGCAAATGGGCTGCCGAGCTCGCCCCCTTCTCCTTGACGTATGCTTCACGAACGGCGATCAAATCCCAAGTCCTGGCAGATTTTCTCGCCGAATGGACCCCGCCGGCCCAACCAGTCTAGACGCACGACGACCCCGTCTGGACGCTTACCATTGACGGAGCTTACGGCGTCGCGGGCGCGGGCGTAGGTGCGGTGATCGTCACGCCCGAAGGACAACGTTTGCTATACTCGGCACGCCTTGCCTTCCCCGCTACCAACAACACGGCTGAGTACGAGGCACTGCTCTTTGGCCTGGCGAAGCTCAAGGCAGTCGGCGCGAGACGGGTGCTAGTCCGCACCGACTCGCGCTTGGTGGCTGGTCATGTGGATAAGTCATATCAAGCCAAGGACCCTGAGTTGGCCAAGTACCTCGCGGCTGTGAGGGCGAGGGAAAGGCACTTTTTGGGCGTCACCGTCAAGGCCATCCCCCGCGCGGAGAACGAGCAGGCCGACGCCCTCGCTAAGGCGGCCAGCCAGCAACTGCCCCCCCTGATGGGGCGTTTTACGAGATATTAGTGCAGGCGGCCATCGCACAGGACAACTGGGACGCGGCACTCGTCCATCACATTGACCGGCCAGGGGATTGGCGGGAGCCCATCTTCAATTTCTTGCAAGGCATCGCCGAGCCGGAGGACCCCGCCGAGCTTCGGCGCTTGCAGCACCGCGCAAGGTCCTTCCAGGTGTTCGAAGGGATACTCTACAAGAGAGGCGTTTGCGCACCGCTCCTGTGCTGCCTCTCGACTGAGGGGGGAAAGGAGCTCCTTGCGGAGATCCACGCTGGCGCGTGCGGATCCCACCTGGCACCGAGGTCATTAGTGGGCAAGGCGTTCAGGCAAGGCTTCTACTGGCCAACTGCCATCACCGACGCCCAGGACCTCGTCCGTCGGTGCCAAGGGTGCCAGTGGATGGCGCGCATCATCCGCAGGCCCCCGACGAGCCTCAACCCTATTCCTCCGGTGTGGCCACTGGCACGCTGGGCGTCGACATAGTAGGACTGCTTGCCCGAGCTCCAGGGGACCTCCGGTTCATGGTGGTCGCGCTAGAGTATTTCTCCAGATGGCCGGAAGCGGTCGCCCTGGCTAAAGTAATTTCTGCGGCCATACAGCGCTTCCTCTGGCAAAACATCATATGTCGCTTCGGCGTGCCCCGGGAGCTCACGGTCGACAATGGCCTGCAGTTCGACGCCACCCTATTCAAAGACTATTGTGACAGTATGGGCATCACCCTCCGATTCACCTCGGTAGGGCATCCCCAGTCCAACGGGGCGGTCGAACGGGCGAATGGCGCCATTTCCACTGCCATCAAAAAGCGCCTGGTCGGGTTGCCGAAGGGCATGTGGCCAAGCGAGCTTCACAGCATTCTTTGGTCGCTTCGCACAACGGTAACGCGCCCGACGGGATTCACGCCGTTCAAGCTCCTTTTCGGCGACGAAGCAGTGACGCCCGAGGAAATCAAGGCCGGCTCGCGGAGGGTCCTCGTCCAAGCACCCGAAGAGGAGCGCTGTGTGTCCTTGGACCTCCTCGACGGGCTACGGGCAGATGCAGCCCACCATGTCGAGAAGTATGCGCGGCAAACAATGCGTACTCGGGACCGCTCTATATGCCCGCGGGGATTCAAGCCTGGGGATCTCGTTCTCAGAGTGGCGCTTCAGGCGAAGACCGCTGGCAAGCTGGAGTCCAAGTGGGAAGGCCCGTACATTGTGATGGAGGCATTGCCGAAGGGGGCGTACCGCCTCGCCACGCTCGAAGGACAAACCCTCCGGCACACGTGGAATGCGGACAGGTTGCGGCGATACTACGCCTAGAAGTAGGACAACAAGCGTAGAGCCACCAGCCCTTTGTTATGCGATGCTCGCCCGCGCAAACGGGAGTTCAATAAAGGTTGCTGTTCCCAGAGCATCCCCTGTCCGCGCTGAGCAGAACAAAGTCCACAGACTTTAAATAAGATGTAGCATCGAGGTCTGCCTCCGCACGCGCGAGTCTCCGGACTATACAGGAAGTCGTAGCGTCGAGGTCCGCCTCCGCACGCACTAGTCCACAGACTTTAAATAAGACGTAGCGTCGAGGTCTGCCTCCGCACGCGCGAGTCTCCGGACTATAAAGGAAGTCGTAGCGTCGAGGTCCGCCTCCGCACGCACTAGTCCATGGACTTTAAATAAGACGTACCGTCGAGGTCTGCCTCCGCACGCGCGAGTCTCCGGACTATAAAGGAAGTCGTAGCGTCGAGGTCCACCTCCGCACGCACTAGTCCACGGACTTTAAATAAGACGTAGCGTCGAGGTCTGCCTCCGCACGCGCGAGTCTCCGGACTATAAAGGAAGTCGTAGCGTCGAGGTCCGCCTCCGCACGCACCAGTCTACGGACTTTAAATAAGACGTAGCGTCGAGGTCCGCCTCCGCACGCACCAGTCTACGGACTTTAAATAAGACGTAGCGTCGAGGTCCGCCTCCGCACGCACCAGTCTACGGACTTTAAATAAGACGTAGCGTCGAGGTCCGCCTCCGCATGCACCAGTCTACGGACTTTAAATAAGACGTAGCGTCGAGGTCCGCCTCCGCACACACCAGTCTACGGACTCTAAATAAGACGCAACGGTGGGACGCCCTCGCGCGCACCAGTCTACGGACTCTAAATGAAGTCGTAGCGTCGAGGTCCGCCTCCGCACGCGCTAGTCTACGGACTTTAAATAAGACGTAGCGTCGAGGTCCGCCTCCGCACGCGCGAGTCTCCGGACTATAAAGGAAGTCGTAGCGTCGAGGTCTGCCTCCGCACGCGCTAGTCTACGGACTTTAAATAAGACGTAGCGTTGAGGTCCGCCTCCGCACGCGCGAGTCTCCGGACTATAAAGGAAGTCGTAGCGTCGAGGTCCGCCTCCGCACGCGCTAGTCTACGGACTTTAAATAAGACGTAGCGTTGAGGTCCGCCTCCGCACGCGCGAGTCTCTGGACTATAAAGAAAGTCGTAGCGTCGAGGTCCGCCTCCGCACGCGCCAGTCCATGGACTTTAAATAAGACGCGGAGGTTCTCCCTGCGCACTCTACGGAGTATAAACAAGATGCGGAGGTCTTCCCTTCGCGTTCGGCGGCAGGTAACACCAAGAATAAGGTACTACTTGGTTTCATTATAAAAGCAAAGGGGTTACATGGTTACAAGCATAAGAACCAGTATATCATTCCCCTGCCCTACCCGACCAACCGCTCAGCCTTGGCGCGGTGCGGACGAACCCGTGCTGTCGTCACCGCGACGCTGAAGGTCTCCTTCGAGCCAGTGGAGGAGGTCCCCCTCCCCATGCAGCGTCTGCTGCACGGCGACCCTCGCTGCATCTTCCCCGAAGCGGCCCCAGATCCGTTGATGGAAGTTCTGCAGGCTAGGCCCGATGGAGCGAATGGCGTCCGACATAACCTCTGGTCGGCCGGGAGGATCCAGTTGAGGATTCGCCAGCTCATGGGTATGTCTACACCCACGAGTGTGAAGCAGGGCGAGGGCGAAGCACGCACCAAGATAGCCGCAGTGCTCGCCAAACGTTCTGGCGCCACGAAGAGCAACGCCTGCCCCCTCCTCGATCAACCCAAGTGTCTCCGACAGGGCCTCCGGCCCGTGCGTAGGGTCCGGCACTCTGACGCACAGGTCTCGGAGGGCCTGGTTCAGAGACTCCATAGCCCGCCACGCCGACGTAGACGCATTTTCCAAGACAAGGCTATTCCCTGCAGCAGACTCCGCCATCTGGGCGTTCTCCCCTTCTAGGACGGCGATCTGCTGCAGGAAGGCGGTGCGCTCCTCAGCCACGGCACACTTGGCTTCCGTGGCCTCGAGTTGTGCGGCCGCCATGGCGCCCTCCAGCACCCGAAGTTCTTCATCCTTCGCTGCGAGAGCATTGTTTGCTTCACGAAGGCTGGCCTCCAGAGCCCTCCACTCCCGAACACGGGCCTCGTCAAAGGACCGGCTAAGGGCAAGCGTCTGGCAAAAACAACAAGTCAGCAGGCGCCCAGCAGTACCTAGCAAGCTGAAGCGCACATATTTACCCTCATCTCGGAGGCCTGCAGCGCGAGCGCTAGGAGATCCCCCTCGCATGACGACAACATCTCTCGGTCAAGGCCGTTGTCGGCACGCTCTGCGGCTGCGGTGAGGACGCCAAGTATCTCCAGGCGAGGGAGGAAGTCCGCGCGAGCGAGCCCCGGCCCCAACGCGCCAGGATTTACCGAGGTCGCGGCCACGTCAACAGCAACGGACACCTGCGGGGCACCCTGCACAAGGCTTTCGACTTCGCGCATACCTCCGTTGCTCGATCCTTCGCCATGTCCGGGAGACCTCGTCTCGCCTGATGTTGGCAGAATGAGCGAGCAGATCGGAGAGAGTCTCGCGAAGTCGCGAGAAGAAAGGGACTCACGCCTACCTCCTGCGCCTCTCGTCGCGGTAGGAAGTGGCGCCGTTTCGATGGCCAAGGGGGAGGCGGGCGCCTCGGTGGTCGGCGAGGAGGTTTTCTCGGCCGCGCCAGACGCTGTAATCCCGCGACAAGGCCCCGCAACGGCGTATCGACCCCTCGCTGGCGGCGGGGACTGCGTCCGAGGGCGTTTCGCCTGCGTTGGCACAAGCGATTCTTCCAGGGCAACACCAGCTACGGTTCCCGTCACCCCCACGGTTTTCTCTGCAGGGGGCGCGTCCTCGCCGGCCGCTGCGGTTGATAGCGCACCATCAATCGTGGTTTTCTCGCCGGGAACGGTGCTCCCCCCCGGGTTGGCGAGTTCCAGCTCAACGATGGCCGCGAGCACGGGTTCGTTGGCGTCGGCAGAGGGTGCCGGGGGATCCGAGGCGGCGCGCTCCTCCGAAGCAGGGTGGCCGGGCCCACCGCCAGTCGCACGCCCCGTCTCAGCTGTGATAGTCACCGAAAGGCCTGCGCGGCCGCATACGGCCGACGGGGAACGGGCCCGGCGTCGCGAAGATAACACCCCCGCAGGGCTATCACCGTCCTGAGCGCTCGGAGTCCCGGCGGGAAGCTCCCCCGACACCACGCGCTCGGGCACAGTAATGCCCAGAGCCTCGCAGGTGCGGTTTACCCGCCCTTGCTTAGCCGCCTTGACTGCGGCCTCGCGAGCCTGGTGCTCCTTAAGCGTGTACGGGCCGAGGAGCGCCGCAACCGCGCGCTCCGCATCTTCTAGCCGAGCCACTGCGCAGGAGATCACGTCAGTCAGGCGGAAACCAAACAGATACAATGGCACGCGTAAAACGTGCTGGGCGACTTACAAGGAGCGGAGGGCGGAAGCAGGCGAGATACGGATGGGCTGAACCCGTCCTCGCGGGGGCCGTTCTGTCCAACATACTTCCCCCGGGAGGAGAGTGGCGCCGCCCCATACATTGTGAACTCCTCGGCTAGGTCGCGCAGGCTCATTCGACGGGCGACACCGACAAGACTATGTAGCTTTTGCGTGTCGTCAATTTCCGCCTTTAGGCTCGGCGTACTGTTAAACGAGGTCGGCCCACCTCGGCATTGCATCCCGCTCTTGTCGGTCACGGTGTAGTAGAACCACTGCCGAGTCCAGCCGGACTCCCATTGCCTCGGTGAGGCGGGCGCGGGGAACAACGTCGCGCACGACGCCCGAAGAACGAAGTCCACACCGCCGAAGTTGGACACCGCCCCGTCAACTTTTCTGGGTCGACAGCGCGCGTCGTGCAGTGTGGCGAATAAGCTCGCGCTGGGACGCCACCCCTCTGTCCGCATCGCCCACGTGAAGACAGCTAGGCGGAGTATTGCGTGAGGCGTCAATTGGGCTAGCTCCAACTTGTAGGCCCGCAGTACTTCGCCCACGAACAACGTGGAGGGCATTCGAAGGCCGGCGTCGAAGAACGCGACAAAAACAATCGCCTCCATTGCCCGGGGCTTCGGCTCTGTCTCGTCCCGACGGGGTAGGCGAGCCCCATCGCGATCGACGATCTTCCTCTCATCCACGAGTCGCTGCAGCGTCCCCTCGGTCACGCGGCTCTTCCCCAACACACGAGAACAGCAGCCTCCTGAGTGCTCCATGGCGTCCCACCACTTGTTGGCGCGCGAGCTCCCCCGCGGCACCAGCTCGTACTCTCTGGAAGGATGGAACACCTCGCCCTGGCTAGGCAAGGAGCCGCTGCGGGGATGGTAGGTGGCGTCGTCATGGCTAGCCATCGCTCTTCGCGACCAGGGAGAAAGAAGCAGGGCAAGGAGCAACTGGCGTTACAATTAGCACGGGCGGAAGCAAAGCGGTAGATCAAAAACAAAAAAGACAGCAAGAAAGGGTGTCTCCACCTCAACACTGGCACCTTATAAAGGCCGCTCCCCTCTCATGTGGCTCGACGCCAGACAGATCAAACTCGCAGCGATTCGGCTGCCCCATGATTTGGAAAGAAGAACCGCCGGGGCTTAGAGGGCCGTGCCCGGTAGGTGACCAAGCAGCGCACAACGCCTCCACGCCTTCAACACGCGTCCAACTTCCCTGGGGAAGAGGCGAACGGCCGCGGTCACGCAACCGCTCACATCCCACGACGCACCAGTCGTGAGGCGCCGCATGTCCCACCCGCAGAATGGCAGACTGCATGGCGCGACAGTCTGACTTCTGCCAGGCCAGGCGTCGGCGTGATTCCAGTCGCCATTAAAAGCGCACTACCAGACTGCAAGGTCACAACAGCTCCAATCTTAGCGCCGGGATGGAGCGCGCGCGCGTCTACTTCGACTAGGCGCCAGCCTCCGCTGCCACCCGTTCGGAAGGTAGGGGACGGAGCGCGCGCGCGTCTACTTCGACTAGGCGCCAGCCTCCGCTGCCACCCGTTTGAAGGGTAGGGGACGGAGCACGCGCGCGTCTACTTCGACTAGGCGCCAGCCTCCGCTGCCACCCGCTCGGCGGGTAGGGGACGGAGCGCGCGCGCGTCTACTTCGACTAGGCGCCAGCCTCCGCTGCCACCCGTTCGAAGGGTAGGGGACGGAGCGCGCGCGCGTCTACTTCGACTAGGCGTCATCTCCGCTGCCACCCGTTCGAAGGGTAGGGGACGGAGCGCGCGCGTGTCTACTTCAACAAGGTACCTTCCATCCCAGACCTCGGGTTCCCCAACCACAAGCTTGGACAAATTCACAGGCCGCAGGGGACGGAGGGGGCCAAAGGACTCGGCGACATGGCTTCGGCCCTGTGAAGCCCTTCACCATGAGAGGCTCCTGTCGTAGGGGTGGCCCCCACCTAAGCCCAGCAGGCCTGTTAGGAGATTATAAGAACCAGAGTAACATGTGTAATGACGTAAGTGCTCCTAATGGGGAGGTATGGGTGTAAGGGCATAACTGTAAAAGCATACTCCATGTGAAATATATATATCAGGATGAGGGGGAGGATGAGACAGAACACTCCCACCTCTCCACTACCATCTCTCTCTGTTTGGTCTGTAACCACAACACTAGTTTATACATATGAAGTCATGATACGTCTAGCATATAAGCACAAATCATGGCAAGGTGTAAAGCATTGTAAACATGTCATAACAGGATAATAATCAAGGCTCAATGTAGTTATATTACAATGCGAGATGCTAACATGCAAGAAAATCCAGCTCCCCCTCAACATGAGATGCAACTTTTAGTTCAAGTTGAGTTAAGTCAATATTAAGCTCCAGAAGCTCCCAAATGAACTCCTCCTGAACCAAAGCAATAAATTGAGAAGCTGGGAAAGAAAACAGCAAACAGGCAGTCCTTAAAGCATAGATAAGATATAGAGACAACTATGGCTCAGACAGACTCTCATCTACCCCATATGACTCCAGGACTATTAGCTTGACCGTAAAACACACACACTAGAGAGCAAACACGTACCCTGTCTATCCGAGGGTGGCCCGACCCTCGCCAGAACCTACAAGAAGCGAGTGAGCTCAATCTAGTGAGATAAGAAGCAGCTAATCAGAGGCATCCTGGAAGCACAAGATAAGAGTAAGAAGTCTAAGCAACTAGACAAGAGAAGCACTCTAACCTATGCTAGAAGGACTAGGCCCGATGCACCCCAAGTGCAAAGCAACAGAAATGAGACAGAAGCATAATCAATATAGTAAAGCAGTAAAGCCCAAAGCTCCCCCTCACTACAGTCTATAAGGACAAACCACCCCAAGCTCTCCCCGCAGAGCTGAAAACCTCGAACTATCCAATGGCTTGGTGAAGATGTCAGCCAACTGGTGGTCACTCTCCACAAACTGGAGCACTATATCGCCCTTCTCTACATGGTCTCTAAGGAAGTGAAAGCGAATATCAATATGCTTGGTCCGAGAATGCTGCACTGGGTTCTTAGCAATGTTAATCGCAGAAGTGTTATCACAAAAGAGTGGAACACTGTCTATGACTAACCCAAAGTCCCGCAGGGTCGAAGCCATCCAAAGCACTTGGCTACAGCAACTGGATGCAGCAACGTACTCGGCCTCTGTGGTGGACTGCGCAACACCGGACTGCTTCCTCGATGACCAAGAAACGAGAGAAGTGCCAATAAATTGGCAAGTGCCAGAAGTGCTCTTCCTATCTATCCTACAGCCGGCAAAGTCTGCATCAGAAAAGGCTTTCAAGGAAAGACAGGATGAGGAAGAGTACCAGATACCATAGTCAATGGTAGCTCGAAGGTACCGAAAGATGCGCTTCACCGCCTGACGGTGAGATACGCGAGGAGAAGCCTGAAAACGAGCACACAGACACACGGAGAAGTGTATATCTGGTCTCGAGGCTGTGAGGTAAAGAAGGGAGCCGATCATACTTCTGAACTCTTTCTAATCAACTGGCTCGCCGACCTCATCTGGGTCAAGATAGGCTGTAGAGGCCATTGGAGTTGACACAGGCTTACCGTCACTCATGTCAAAGCGTCTCAGGAGATCACGAGTGTACTTTTCTTGATGCAAGAAGGTACCCTCCCGAGTCTGCTTGATTTGGAAGCCAAGAAAGAAGGTCAACTCGCCCATCATGCTCATCTCAAACTCGGTGCTCATGACATCCGAGAACTGTGAAACCAGAGAATGGGAAGAGCCGCCAAAGATGATGTCATCGACATAGATCTGGACGAGCAGAAGGTCATTGCCAAGCCTACGAATAAACATGGTCTTATCTACTTTACCCATTTCAAACCCATGACTCAACAAGTAGGACTTAAGCCTCTCATACCAAGCTCTGGGGGCCTGCTTAAGTCCATACAACGCTTTGGAAAGCTTGAAGACATGGTTTGGGTATTTGGGGTTTTCGAAACCTGGAGGCTGTCTGACGTAGACTTCTTCCTCAATGACTCCATTAAGGAAGGCACTCTTGACGTCCATCTGGTAAAGCTTGAAACCCTTAGAAGCTGCAAAGACGAGCAGGATTCTAATGGCCTCAAGTCGAGCTACAGGGGCAAAGGTCTCCTCGAAATCTAGACCCTCAACCTGGGAGAACCCCTGAGCTACCAGTCTAGCCTTGTTTCGAATAACCACACCATCCTCACTCTGCTTGTTCTTGAACACCCACTTAGTCCCAATGATATTGTGACCTCGTGGGGGCTCGACAAGCGACCAGACCTTGTTTCTCTCGAAGTTTTCTAGCTCCTCATGCATGGCATTGACCCAAGACTCATCAGAAAGAGCGTGAGAAATATCTTTGGGCTCAAAGGAGGCAATGAAAGCAGAATGGAGACAGAATTGAGATAAGCCAGATTTTGAGCGGGTAACACGCTCGAAAAGGTCTCCAATCATCTGCTCGGAAGGATGTCTTTTCTGGATATGTCTGGGAGGTCCTGGATGAGATGAAGAAGTGGCCTCTACCTCGTGAGCTGACGAGGTAGGAACAGAGCCACTAGCTCCGGAGGAAGCAGTAGGCATGGGCTGATCACCTAGAGGTGCGGTGGAAGACGGCACCTCAAGGGGTGGATAAGGGACTGGATCGGGTAGACAACCCTCATCTCCATCGTCCTCGTCATCCACGAAGATGGTCTCGGACTGCTCTAAAGAACCTGAGATATCAGGCCTAGTCCCCAGACTGGCCTCGTCAAAAGTCACCTCACAGGTCTCTACCATTTTGCTAGACTCGCAGTTCCGGACCCTATAAGCCCGCGAAGAAGGCGAGTAACCTAGAAAGATACCATCACAAGATCGTGACTCGAACTTGTCTAGATTCCTGGACTTCAAAATAAAGCACTTGCAACCAAACACGCGAAAGTGAGAGACGCTGGGCTTTCGCCCATATCTCAGCTCATAAGAAGTGCGGTGCAAGTGTGCCCTAAGAAAAACTCGATTTGAGACATGGCACGCGGTGGCTATAGCCTCAGCCGAAAACTTCCGCGGTGTAGAGTACTCATCAAGCATCGTCCTGGCCATCTCGACCAAGGTACGGTTCTTCCTCTCCACAACGCCATTTTGCTGTGGGACGTGCGGAGAAGAGAACTGGTGCTCTACACCTGTCTCACCACAGAAACTCTCGAAGTAGGAATTCTTGAACTCTGTGCCATTGTCACTGCGGATCGCTCGTAAGGCACCCGGGAGCTCAACAGAAAGCCTACCGAAAAGACATCAGAAATGTGAAAATGTCTCATCCTTTGAGGCTAAGAAAAACACCCAAGAAAATCTCGAATAGTCATCGACCACAACAAGTACATACCACTTCCCTCCGGCTAATTGCACTCGAGCTGGTCCAACAGTGTCCATATGGAGCAGCTGTCCTGGTGCATCAGTCATGGTCACAGTGACCGGAGGATGTGAAGCGGCAACCATCTTGCCGGCATGGAGCGCAAACAAGATCTTTGACCATTTTGAGCTTCGGCAGACCACGAATGAGGTCGTGACCGCTAACTCGGGTCAAATGGTCAAATCCAATATGACCAAGTCTCCTATGCTAGAAGGTCAAATCACGGGACTCTGAGGCAACCAAACACCGGAGAGGATCACCAGAAGAATCAGAAAAATCAGCACGAAAGATCCTCCCATAACGAGAAATCCCGCAAACCAGACTACCCGACGAATCAAGAATTTTGCAAGCGTTTTTCTTGAAACTCACCTCGAAACCGTCATCGGTAAGCTGAGAAACGGAAAGCAAATTGTAGTGCAGCTTACTAACCAAGGCAACATCCTTAAGAATAAAAGAAGCATTAACATGCACAGTACCTTTGGCGATGACGCGCCCAGACGAAGCATCTCCGAAAGTGATCGTCTCATCACCTGGAGCGCGGGCTAGGGAGGAGAACCAACGGGAGTCTCCGGTCATATGACGAGAACAACCGGAGTCTACAAGCCAAACCTTCTCCTTCACTACCCGGCGAACCTGAGTCAAACAGAGAGTAAAGTCTCAGTACTGAGATAAATCAAGAGAGATTTTGGCACCCAATACTGAGTAACACGTGGAGCAGATGAAGTAGTCAAACACGACTGACCTCTATCTACCCTACGCTCTCCGTGACTCAAAGAAGCAGAAGGTCTATGAGCAGACCTGAAGCTGTTGCGGGGTCCGACTGCTACAGGAGAGCGAGTCGGAACACCGGCAACCCGCTGATCACGCCGTGGGTAACTGTCTCGACGGGGGAAACGAGATGTACCCTCAGGACGGCGGAAGTCACGACCCGGAGTAGCATGAGGACGAAAACCAGAAGACTCAGAAAAACCAAGTCCTCGATGCTGCCCAAACCCATCAGAAGCAAACCTGGACCTCGTGCTAGTCTTAGGTGCACTCAGGATCTGGGGCTGACCCTGAATACGCCTAAGTGCCTCTGCACGGTCTCTTCGCGCAATCCTGGCGTGCTTGAAGCATCTCTTGATCGAGTGCCCATCCTTCTGACAGAAGGTGCAGTGGTACTTCACCTTCTGAGAGGTAGAAGTAGCACGAAGAGGCTTCGCCTTCTGAGAGGCCGAAGCAACAGGTGGAATCACCTTGCTGTCAGAGATCCCTTGGACAAAGCCCGCTGATTTGAATTTAACCTCATCAGATCTAGGCTCAACCTCGATCACACCTCCTACGATGGGTCGGAGAATAGCAGGTGGATGCTTCCTCATATCCTCATAGAAATCATATCCTAGACCTTGATTGAACTTGCAAATCTTGGATTGGTCTAGAATAAGATTAAGCTTCTTTTTGCCACCTACAAATCTCTCGAGAGTGTTCATAAGATACTGACACTCCCGAAAGAGAGAGGTGCAAGAAGAGCAGGGGGAAGAGGGAACAGCAGGAGGTAAGGAAGCAGATGAAGAACCAACAGTAGAAGAAAGAATGGCTTGTGCACGCACATCCGACTCAGAGGGTACAGTCCTACTACTAGCCAGTTGGTTCACGTCGCTAGGCGTCTTGGCCTTACCCTGGGGCTTCTCCCCCACCTTAGCAATCACATCACAGCAGGTTGGTGGCTTCTCTAGTTGGTCCTTAGTTAGCTTCACATATTTTTCCTCCAAGGCAATCATGTCAAGTTTTAGTTTGTTACAGTTCATGCAAGGTGAGCTAACAGGTTCCTTAGAAGCAGTTTGGGCCAATCTATTGTTGTCATCAACTAATTCTTGAAACTGCTTGGAGACAGATTCAAGTTCAGCAGTAAGTTTGGGACAGTTTGAGCAAGAGGTAGTTGGCTCACACAACCAAGCATATAACTCAGAGATTTTGTGATCTGCCCGTTTTAGGTTCATCTTTAAATTATTACAATTTTCACAAGGCTCGGGCAGATCCAGGAGCATGGAATAAGATCCTCTAGCAGCAATGTCCTTATCTTCACATGAGGTGGGAGAAGTAGTCTCATCAGTAGTAAGTAGGGTAACAGCCATCCTACTCAACTCTAACTCAGCAAGCAGACTAACATTCTCCACCTTAAGCACATCAAGCTCAGAAGACAAACTATCATGAGAGGTCCTTAGTTTCTCCATGTCTCCAAGCAAAGCAGGGCATGTATCACAATCGTCACGGGAGGGAGCAGATCTAAGTGAAGTAATCTCCCGTGACAGTCTATCTACTTCCTTCTCTAACTCGGTACACCTAGACCTAGCTCTAGCATGAAATCCACCTAGCTTAAGAAAAGCATCATTTAGCTGGTCATAAGAAGGGAGTAGCTCATCCGAGTCGGAGTATAGCTCGCTGTCGCTGATCTCGCCCTCAAGGGCCATGAAGCACATGCCGGAGAAGTCGTCGCCGCCATCCTTGGGCACTTGGTCACCCGCCTCGTCGTTGTCGCTCCATCCCTCCACCTCGCTGAGGTTGAGGTCGTCGAATGCGGTGAGGACGCGGTGGAAGAGCTTCTTGGCTTTGCCAAAGTTGCGGAACTTCTTCTTTCCCGGCGTCTGAGCTGGAGGCTTCTTGTTGCGGTTCTTGTCAGTGTAGTCGTTCTTGCCCGAACCGCCGTAGTCGTTCTTGCCCTTCTCCAGCTTGGGGCAGTTTGCTCGGATGTGGTTGGGGCCACCACACTCGAAGCAAATCACGGGTCCTCCCCTCTTTCTGTCTCTCCTACCCTTGTAGGCATGGGAAAACCTTCGGGCTAGGAGGGCCAGCTGATCATCCGCAAGCTGCTCTAACTGATCATCAGTTATGTCACAGAGAGCAGCGAGGGAGAAACCGCAAGAAGAATCAGAAGAAAGCCCGGAAGAAGAAACGGGATTGGTGACCAAAGCCATCGACTGTGACTTCGACCGACGAGAGACAACGTCAATCTCGTGAGTCTTGAGGCGTGAGTACAGCGCGTCAAGAGTCAGGGTCGAGAGGTCTGTCGTGTCTTTGATGGTGGTCACTTTCATCTCCCAAACACGCAGATCGAGTGCCGCGAGCATCTGACGAGCGTTGTCCGAGTCGGGGTATGTGAGACCGATCGCTCGGAGGTTGCTCAAGATTTTGTGAAATCACGAAAAGCACTCGTCCAGGGACTAACCAGCAAGCATCTCGAATTTGTTGTATTCACGCTTGAACTGGTCTTGTCGAACCGTCTTGATCTGGGTGGTGCCCTCATGGTATGCGTCGAGGGTCACCCAGATGTCGTAGGCGGACGACAGGTGAGATATGCGGTCAAACTCGCTACGACTCAAACCCTGGATGATGATGTTCCTTGCCTTTGCATTTGCCTCAACATCAGCCATGTTCCCGGCATTGATGTTCTCATCGGCAGGAACAACAATCTGAACCTTGACCTTGCGCCAGATGGCATACCCCTGAGCCTGGATGTATGTTTCCATTCGGCTCTTCCAGAAGGGGTAATCGATGCCATCGAAAACGGGCGGCTTGGTCGAGTACTTGTTCGTCGCCATGGCTTTTGAGACCGGTTAAGATCTATTAATTAGAGCTAACCGGCTCTGATACCAATTGTTGGACCGAAAAAGGCGACAGAGGGGGGGGGGGGGAGGGGTGAATGTCGGTCAATAAAAAACTTGCCCCCAAGTACTCACAAATGATTCACTCATTCAATAGCTAAGACCCTATGAAAGATATGCACCAACTCACTGAACCTTGGACAAGCAATTTTTCAGAAAGCAAACAGGAGTTCCCTTTCCTTGCCAAATCCAAGAAAATCAATGAGACACTTCTATTCTTTTTGGACAAGGGAAGCAAGAAAGTAACTACAATAGCTAGAGAGACCTAGAGACCAAGGAAATCCAACCCATGAGCAAGAATTTCAGAAATATGACAAAACCTGAACATTACTGACAGCAGATACAAAAACTTAAATTCCCACTCAATCCTTGAATCTTTGGCCACGAAACTTTGAGGATAGCTACTTAATAGCCATAGTAATTTGCATGCCAAGTTTCGTCATTTTTCATGAAGGGAATTAAGAACAGCCCCAAATTGTAGAAAGGACTGAAATCTGAAAATCTTTAGAGAGGAGCACTCAAAAACCCAAATTTCTCCATGGTCTCAAATCCTTTGCTAATGAGACTTTCCAGATATCTAATAGATAGCCTTAAGACTCTGGATACCAAGTTTCAAGTCATCTTGCAAAGGGAATCAAGATTTAACTCAAAACCCTAGAAAAGACACAATTCTGAAATTTTGCACGAGCTGAACAAAAAAGGTCAAATTTCTCCTAAACCCTTGATCCTTTGCTAATGAAATTTTGCAGACATGGAAGCAATAACCAAAGGACCTCTTAGCCCAAAAATCAAGTCATTTCCTCAAGGGAATCAAGATCTGGACCAAAACCCTAGAAGACAACATATGAACGGTTCATCGGTAAGAATCGTCTGTGATACTCGTTTTCTCCGACGCCGCCAACACAGACGATGTCCAAATTAAAACCGTCTGTGTTAGTGTTGGTCACAGACGGTTTTGTCAAACCGTCTGTGATTGGCCGTCTAGTATTAGGCTTTCTGTAGTAGTGCTAGCATTGGACTTTGGCATCCTAAAGATCCAAAATTCGAGTAGATTGACTATTCGGATTTAGATTATACCAGCTGTAAAATTGATCATAAAAGTACTTCGAGGGATGTCACTTGCTAGGTAGATGTTTAGCCTCATGGTTTTCTAAGAAACAAAACTCTGTTGCATTTTCTGCTGTCGAGGCGGAATACTTTACCGCCAGTAGTTGTTGTGCACAAATTTTATACATAAAACAAACCCTTCTAGACTACAGGATTCCCTTCAATAATGTACCTCTATGGTGTGACAATGACAGTGCAGTGAATATTGCTAATAATCTGGTTCAACACTTGCGTATAAAGCACATTAATATCCCACATCATTTCTTAGGGATCATGTTGCAAAATATGATATTGTACTAAGCCATGTAAGAACCAATGATAAACTTACGGTCATTTTCACTAAGCCACTAGATGAGTCGCACTTTTGTAAGTTCAGTGAGTTAAATACCATAGATGCCCTCAACGTTGCATGATCATGTTTATTTCTTGTAATATGTTGGCATCTGTATATATGCTTTGTTTGTTAGATACTTGTAGATTTGGATCTTATTCGCTTTGTCTTTTGTGAGCTTAAATGGAAGATCACATTAAGGGCCGGGGAGCATAATGCCTTTCATGTATCCTTCCAACGCTATATACGAAGTTACGAACATATCGATAACTTGCTAGTTGGCATCTTCAAAAGACCTATCTTAAGCCAAAAAGCTTTGAAAAATATTTTCTCATGCAAATGTACTATATGTATGGTTTCTAACGTTGTTCACGTTTTCGTCCTGAAAAAGAGACCGAAGTTGTTTTGCATGAAAAATATGTCTTGAAAATTATTTTGAAAAGTAAATGGTTGGTCAAATGTTTTTCCCAAAAAAATCCTTCGTTTGGCTAATATCTTGGAAAATGAAAATTACAAAATAACCAAAATCTATATGTGCTTAAATTGTGGGCTTTCTAGCATAACATGGATCTAAGTCACTTGGGCAAGGTGCTTCCATATCTGTGTTCTTGGTGGCACAAAACTAAGACCATACATTTCCAAAGAGCCCAATCTCAAACACATTTAGTTCACTCTTTTGCAAAATTCACAATGCTTTAAAAAGCCTATATGCATAATAGTGATATCTTCTAGAAAATCATATTTTGTGGTTCTCAACTTCTCATTGACTCAACTATGCCAATCATGGTTTCCCATGTTTGTAGTTGGTTTAGAGCATAGAAGAGCAAAATCTCAGCTGTTAGAGCAGCTTGTAAGTTTTCTGTGCAGGACAGATTATCCACTTCAGACCCGGATTATCCGCCCTGCATTGGGGACAGTAGAGGGCAATTTCTCATCTCTAGGATCTAATCGGAGCCATTGGATCTAAGTTAAGTCACGTTGGACAGTTTAGATTCATCATTACCCCTTCATTCTTGGCCAGCGTTTATGCGTATTTTGTTCAGGGGACAGAGGAAGAGTGTTGTGTGTGTGTTAGTGGTAGTGTTGGTCTACGATCAGTTGTTGTGACAGAGGGTAGCAGTTGTGGTATTGCGGTCTATGCTCCTGTAGCTTGTGTTAGTGGTAGTTGAAGTTTGGCTGATTGACAGGGGTAGTGATTAGTGTGTTCTTGCAGTTGTACTTGAGATCAATGGTAGTGGTTCTTGTTCAGTGGTTTCTTGTGCTTGATATATCATTCATCATGGGCAAAGCTATAGCTACGGAGAAGGGAAAATCAAAGAACAAACGTTCACCTTCACCTCCTCTTTCTTCGAGACATGTTAGACAGAGATCAAGGGCACTGATGATCAGAGATTCACCTCTCGAGCAGTGAGTTGTTCAGCGAGTTGCCGAGGATAGTGCTACTTCACTTTCTAGGCACTTACCTAATTAAGGTGGTACACCTCGTCGAGGAGGCTGCATTGGTCGCTTTGGACCTAGTGGCCAGTTTGCTCCAGCTCCTCCATCACCTCCTCCAGCACTAGTTGAGGAGCCACCGGAGCCCGTGGATTACAAAGATTACAAGGCCAAGAAACTGCAGAAGGTTAGGAAAGTTACTCTTGAGAGATGGTTCCCACTTCGGCATGAGAACACCGGTGATCCCAAATATTGGACAGGAGTTCAGAGAGATCTTGCCAGATTATATGAGAGACGTCGTGCCATGAGGACTCGTCACTGTCTTCATAGTTGGCACGATGTTCGAGAGGGAGCCGCCAGCAAGAATGTTCGCTCTTTCTTTAGAGCAAGTACAATAATATAGCCAACTAGTTCATACAATAAGGTAGCTATTACAAGTAAAAACTGGCTATAACACTTGACAAAGAGTTCAGTTGGAGTTACGACCTTATCCTCCAGTGTTATGCTACATCACTTTCATGCTTGGCAATGAGCGGAGGACTTTGACCAGTAAGAGGATGGTGGAGATACTTACTGTTCCCTAGACGGTGCTCGTGTTCACACTCTTGCTCGTCCAATTTGTTGCACCTCAACAGTACTTCTACCTCTACTTGAGATAGCACACTTGTATTAGGATATTGAGGGAGAGGGTTCCAAGACCAAGAAGCAGAGTTGCCTGACCTTACTAGCTCTTGCTGTTTACAGTGTGACTGGCTACACTATTTACCCTAGAAAGGGTGGTCGAGATGAGCTTACCACGGAGGTGATCTGGCTTCTACACTTGATTCTCACCAAGAGGTGCATCAATGTGGTTGACCTAATGATTGGTTAGATGGACACCTTCTATACTACTATAAAGAGAATCTTGCCCTATGGTCCTTTCTTGACTAGGATATTCATCACAGAGGGTTGGCTTACCGATGAGGACTAGTAAAGGACTATGTGAGATGGTTCAGATTAATGTTATGATGAACTATTGTAATATTTATGGAGTAGTTAATTGGCTTTGCAAAGATTGTACTCTGTCAGGATTGGTTTGGGAAAAAATTAAGGATTTGGAATTTGAGTCATAGATTTATTTAGATTGACCTGAGTTGTTGGAATTTGCAATGTTATGATGCATGCCTTGGCTAATGTATATCAAGTTATGAAGAACTTGTACCTAAAAACGAATTCTTTGTCTTTGAATGTGCAGGGTCGCTTGGAGTCAACTGTGGTCAACAGCGGTGATCGAGGCTAGGCTCATGGAGAAGTCGATGCCCAAAACGATCAAGGATGTCGGGTGAGACGAGCCCAAGCATGGCACGAGAAAGACGAGAATGTTGAAGGCAAGTTCGAATGGCAGGATGACGCCAGGTGGCTTGCAAGGGCCAAGTGAGCCGTGGTTTGGTGAAATCAGGATAAGAGAGAGTTGGAGGTATGTGGCAAGCTAGTGGTGTACCTACACGTGGCACGCATGGCGATTGCTTGCGAAGGATGGTGATGACCGGGTCAATAAAGGGGCATTTTGACAAAAATACCGGAAACTATCTTAGATCAAAACCGCAGCGGATGGGCGATGCGTTGGAGAGTGGTTTAGATCAAGATTGAGCTGCTTTGATACGTTTTGAAAAGCGTGCATAAGTGAACTGTTGAAGTCCTACGACCACTCCTAGGAGCCGTACGACCACATTGTAGTCGCTACGACCACTCACTGTAGCTGTACGACCACATTGAATAAGCTACGACCACCTCCTGTGTCGTTACAACCACTCTATTGGTTCTCCGACCACTCTGACAGTCGTTACGACCATGTTGTGACCTCTCCGATCACATCTCGTTGCTCCGACCATGTAGTCGTAACTTCAGTTAAAGTTATGACCATGTTCACTGCCGCTGTGCTGCACTTCCTTTGACCACGTAGTAGACTTGATCACCGTAGTCATAACTCGATTATGACCATGCAATGATGCTGTCGACCACACTGAAGGCTTTATCGACTGTCATTGTCATAACCCTTATGACCACAGCTTCTACTCCATGACTGTGGTCGTAACTCCTTTACGACCACGTCTTCAGCACTTGCAGACACCTCCGCTTGTCGCTGTGGTTGTAACTCCATTTACGACCACGTCTATGTACTCGATGTACTCAATAGATTTCTTAGAGCCAAACCGCTCTTCTCTTCTTTATTTCTTTCTCTTGATCACACCGATCGCTACGATCACCCTGATTGCTCTCTCTGTTTTCGGCACAATGGTCTGCCCTTTATACCCAGCTCTATGACTACGACTCAGGCTCAACTACGACTATGACTGTGACTCCTACGACTTTGACACACACTTGATAAACAGACTCATACTCGTACATGACCATGAGCATGATCACAATGATTCGAACACGATTTCAACTTTCTGACTTAAACACGACTATGACTTACGACTTTGGCTTCTAAATGTGAAACGAGATTACAAACTCTAACAATCACCTCTTTAATCTTATTTCTCCCTCTTGATCACACTGATCTTCTCTCTTGCTTCCGCTTCTTCCTGGGCAGGAGCACTTGCTCCCATAGCCACCTTGTCATTACCTGAGCCTCCCATCTTTCTCCAATACATATTTCGGCAAAGATCACGCCACCTTTGGTCTTTTTGTTTGCATGTCCCACTGACCTGGCACACTCCAGCACCTTGTGCACCTCCTCGCCTTGATCTCCCTTTGCGTTGCGTGTGCTCGACCTGCACCAGCTGCAAGCACTCATATGCCTCCTGCATATGGCCTATGCTGTCCACCCGAGCTGGCACGGCCTTGCCCTGGACCTTCTCCATGCAAGCCTACATGCCTGCATTCAACTACTGCGTGCTGCGCTCGGGTCTTGCCGCTTTGTGCGCCCAAGCCACTGCTTGCTGCATTAGCGTGGGGTTCACCACCCTCAAAGCCTTTGCCTCCCTCTGCGCCGACTGCGCGTCTGTGAATTTCACCATTTTCTAGCTCCTCCAAACCACTCTTCACACAAACCGATTTATAAGTTTTCAAAGAAATCTTGTACAACCAATTTGGAGATCTTTTCACCTTAAAAAAATCTCTATTATTGTCATATACTCGCAAGAACTCATCCTGCAGCACCACCTATACCCTCTTTCTGTCATCTACTCGTAACTAAGTATGTTGTTGCATAGACTTATATAATAAATTCCTGTGAACAACTTCTTATCTCCGTTTTTGCATTGCAACATCATCGTCCCTTTGCCCTTTATCTCCACTGTGGAGCCGTCGCCAAATTTAACCTTTCCCCAAACCTTCTCATCGAGCTTATGAAACATGGAGTAATCTCCCGTCATATGGTTGATTGCTCCATTATCCATGTAACACTGATCCGTGTGATCCTGGCTACCTTCCTTCGTGCATAGGTTTGGAACTACGTTCTCCTCATTCAGCATCACCATGGCTGACTCCTTTTCAACATATGAGGAGAGCAGTACTAGCGATTAGCGATTCATCATCTTCTTCTTCGTCTTTGGCGAGGTTCACCTCCCTGTCCTTCTTCTTGCTTTTGCAATCCGAAGCATAGTGCTCAAATTTGTTACAGTTGAAGCACTTTATATGGCTGCGACATCCTGACGCGTAGTGCCTGTATTCGCCACATTCAAAGCACTTGACATGTGACTTATCACGGGATCTCTCATCACCGCCTTGTCCAGCCTTGTCTCCACGGCCACCCCTGCCGCCTCGGCCACTTTGGCCGCCTCCACCACGCCACCTCCCGCGGTTGTTTGATGAGCCACGACTGTCTTTCAGATCTCCCTTTACTAGTAACGCCTGCTCTTTATGAGATCCCTACTCATTATGCGACTAAAACCCCTTCAGTAACTCCTCATGCACCTTGAGAGAACCGGTGATATCCTCTATCCACTTCTTGTCCAGATCAGGGGAGTACATAAATATTGTGACAATAGGTATGTATTTCTTCGGAAGCACGCACAGGTACTTCTTCATCGCCACATATTCCTCCATCTTGTCACCAAGAGAGTTAATCTGATTATAAAACGGACTTAACTTGCTGGCGAACTCGTTCACTGATTGGGTCTCTCCCATCTTCAGGTTCTCAAACTCGCTTAGCAAATTCTGGAGCCGCACCTCCTTGACACGATCAACTGCCTCGTGCAACGTCTGAAGCGTCTCCCACACCTCTCGTGTCGTCTCCTTGCTGATGAGCTGATGCATCATCACATCTGGCACTGCCTAGTAGATGAGGGCTAAATCCGCCTGATCCACTTTATCATCCACCTCCTTGTCCTTCCCCTTCGGATCGACTACACCCCAGACTCTCTGGGCGCGAATGTTTGCTTTCATCTTCATTGCCCACACCAGGTAATTATCGGTTGTTAGGAGAGGGTACTGGAGGGAGATCAGCCCACCCTGAGCTTTCGCCTTATCGCCCATGATTTTCAAAACCGAAGTCAACTAGCTCTGATACCACTTGTTGAAGTCCTACGACCACTCCCAGAAGCCGTACGACCATCTTGTAGTCGCTACGACCACTCACTATAGCCGTACGACCATGTTGAAGAAGCTACGGCCACCTCTTGTGTCGTTATGACTGCTCTGTTGGTTCTCCGACCACTCTGACCGTCGTTACAACCACGTTGTGGCCTCTTCGATCATGTCTCGCTGCTCCAACTACGTAGTTGTTACTTCAGCTGACCACGTTCACCGGCGTTGCGCTGCACTTCCTTCGACTACGTAGTAGGCTCGATCACCATAGTCGTAACTTGATTACGACCACGTAGTGATGCTGTCGACCATGCTGAAGGTTTTATCGACTGCTGTTGTTGTAATCCTTATGACCACAGCTTCTGTTTTATGACCGTGGTTGTAACTCCTTTACGACCACGTCTTCAGCACCTACAGACACCTTCGCTCGTCGCTATGGTCGTAACTCCGTTTATGACCATGTCTGTGAACTCGATGTACTCCATAGATTTCCCAGAGCCAAATTGCTCTTCTCTTTTTTATTTCTTTCTCTTGATCACACCGATCGCTACGATCACCCTGATCGCTCTCTCTGTTTTTCTGACCTTTTCTCGGTACAATGCTCTGCCCTTTATACCCAGCTCTATGACTACGACTCGGGCTTGACTATGACTATCACAGTGACTCCTACGACTCCGACACGGACTTGATAAATAGACTCGTACTCGTACATGACCATGAGCACGACTACAATGATTCGAACACAATTTTTACTTTTGATTTGAACACGACTACGACTTACGACTTTGACTTTGACTTCTAAACAAGAAACAAGATTACAAATTTTAACATGAACTATAGTGGATAAGATCCATTTTGGGGTGTAAGTGTCTGGTTGCCTACCTATAAAAAGGGCTGGGATGGAGACACGTAGGGTTGACCATCCCACCCTTCTCTCATGTGCTTTCTTATTTAGGGTGAGGGTTTGAGAGTGGAGCACATGGTGTTCTCTTTGTCCTTCAAGATGGAGTGGCTATAAACTCATTTTTTTTCAAGTGAGCAATACATCAATCTTTGTATATTTCCATTGATCCATCTTGATTTGGTTGTTTTGCTCTTGATTTGACCTCAAAATATGATTTCTTGATCCAAGAATTTTTGTGTCAATTTCTTTGGTATTCTAACTTGCTATGATATGTGAGAATATATCTAGACTCATCTTGGTTATCATCCACCCACGAGCTAGTTTTATTCACCAATTTTGATTTTGACTTGGTTTTGATGTAACCTTCCAACAAACTGAAAAAAGTCTCATTTTTGGCCATGCTTTTTTATGATCGTTTGTTGGAATAGGTTTATAATATCCTAGAGAGGATCCCTACAAAGTTTCACATCATTTAGATTTACGGATTGAAAGTTTCATTTGTTTTCATTTTTGAATCAAAGTTGAAACAGTCGGTGAAGTCTCTGTCTGGAACGTCGACCAGTTTTATGACCACGATCAAGTTCCAGATCGCATCACACCGTTTTCGACCACATTCAGTCATCTGATGGCTTCTGGTTGGTTTTTGAACTGAATCGACCATGTTAGTCGTAGATCACTCGTTGGCCTTCAACCGCATTGGTTGTTTGACCACTCGTTGGCCTTCGACCGCGTTGGTTGTTCGACCACTCGTTGGCTTACGACCACATTGATCATTTTGGTCGCCTATTTGTTCCGACCACGTTGGTTGTTTGACCACTAGTTGGCTTATGACCATGTTGGTTACGATCACGTTGATCATTTTTGTTGCCAATTGGTCCCGATCATGTTGGTTGTTCAACCACTCATTGGCTTATGACCATGTTGGTTACAACCACGTTGATCACTTTGGTCGCCGACTGGTTACGATCACGTTGGTTGTTCAACCACTCGTTGGCGTCCGACCATGTTGCTTATGACCATGTTGGTTTCGACTACATCCATTTTCGATCACGTTGGTTTTGGTCTTGGTGGTTATCGACTATGTTGGTTTTCGACTATTTCCTGGTCGTCGACCGTGAGAGGCGATTTCTGACTACATTGATTTCCAATGTATTGTCAGTTCTTGACTACGTGATTTCTATTCTGTAGTCGATTTCCGACCACGTTGGACTTCCAATTGGTAGTCGAATCTGACCACATTGTTAGCTTTTGACCACGCCGTGTTTCCTACTGTCTAGTTGTGTTCGACTGTGTTTCTTTTGTTTTCAAGTGGGATTTCAATCCTAATCTTCATAGCTTTGTAGCTATAGGAGAAAATGGGTAAGTAAATACTTGGGGAAAAAATTCAAAGGCATTATTCACCTCCTCTGTTGTCTGTCCGGTCCTACAACTTGTCACCTTACTTGCTTGGTCTGCTGAGGACAAGCATCTCAGCACGCGTGCAGTGCCACCTCTACTTGATCTAGAGGCTGAGGATGCTCTATAGTTCTACCCTTCTCCAATTCTCCACAGAGAGCCCTCATATGATTTAGGATCTGTTCTTTTTGGCTGAAACTTATGGCTTTTGGCTGTGGCTTGTGACTTTTGGGTTGTTCATGCGAGAGATTACAGAGTAACAGAAACTCACACGATTTTTGCCGATATAAATAAAGTTGGTACAGTATGTACTACAATTAACTAGTAGACCCTATCTTGAAAATATACTCCGTTTAAAAGCTAGTTATTGTAGAAAAGTCGAAAAACAGCTTTTAGAAGCTGAAAAAACAGACCCTTAGACTATACTGATTATGAGACAGATCTTGAGGAGGGTTTGGTAGGTGATAGCACAGAGGACTCCGACACGAGTACACTCCCAGAGTTGTGCCTCCAAAGCAGTGTTTCATGCTAGGGACTCATGATGCATAGGCTGGTAGCTCTAGCATGGCCTCGAGACTTTGAGTTTTTGGTTTCTGGCTTATTTTTTATTATTCATAAATTTCGTCCGTTTTTTTGACTTTTTGGTTTTTTAGCTTTTTTGTCGGTTCTTTTTTTTCCGTATTCGTTTATATTGTCCGTGATATGCTAAAATATTTTTATATTTTTAATTTTTTTAAATTTAGTTAGGCCAAATAAACCACTGTTAGGTACAGTGTAATTTCAGCCAGATACAGTGAAATTTTAGTCATAAATTAGTTTTTCAGTCTAACCGAGTAGCGCTTAAAAGAGGATCGAACAGCATATAGAGAGGCAGACTACCATCTTTGACAGGATAACAAAATCAGAGACTTTCGCTCAAAGGTGACAGGAGACACAAGAGATAAGAGTACAAGCTTTTTACTTTGCAATGATGTCCAGATATAGCAGGTTTTGATCAGACGGCGTCAGGACAACGTTGATAGAGGAGAGGAGCCTAGAGCTCGTGGTCGTCCACATGGCAGGTGAGTACATGCTTTTGGAGGGACTTTTGTGCTCTGTGCTGATTTTCAGAGATAGCAGGTGCTCAATGATCAGATATCAAGGCAGCCTTGAGGTCACGAGGAGAGGACCGTAGAGCTCGTGATCGTCCACCTGGCAGGGATGGGGAGCTTCACCTCTAGTTCCACATCCTAGTGGATACTCACTCTGCTACCTCCCACACTAATTGATCTTATTGTACATTTCTTTGTTTTTCCCTCCGATAACAGTCCATGTCTTTCCAGAATAAGCTTTATTTGAAGTCAATTTGCAACAGTGATTGTGGAAGAAACGACATGGTGTGCGTTTTCTTTGAAATGGACGAACGAGCTAGCAGAGAATTTCGGCAGCAGCACGCACTCTCCAGGTCTTCCCACATGCATGCTACGAGTCCGACGACTGTCCAGCGACGGCGGCAATAAGAAGAGCCAAGAACTCGTGAGTCATCGTGACACACTGCCATACCAAACAGCCCAAACGCGCGCGCTCTGCAAGTCTGACAACACCACCCAAACACGTACCTCGACGTCACCATGCCCGCCTCCTCTCCTGCAGCCGCCGCCGCCTACGACCGCGTGGCCGAACTCCGCGCGCTGGACGCCACCTTGTCCGGCGTCCAAGGCCTCGTCGCGTCCGGCGTCATACACATCCCCCGCATCTTCCAAGTCCCCGATCCCGAACCACAGCCTAACGATCCCGCCAGGTACCCCGGCCAAGAAATGTCGCCGTCCATCCCGGTGATTGACCTCGGCGGGGGAGACCGTGAGGCGGTGGTCGCGGCCGTTCGTCGGGCCGCCGTGGAGTGGGGGTTCTTCCTGGTGATTGGCCACGGCGTGCCCGAGGAGGTGGTCGCCGCGGCTGTGGAGGCGGCCAGGGTGTTCCACGAGGCGGACGGCGGGGAGGGCAGCGAGAAGGCGCGGCTCTACTCGCGGGATCCGGCGAAGGCAGTGAAGTACAACTGCAACTTCGACCTGTACAAATCCAAGGTGGCCAACTGGCGCGACACGCTCCAGATACGCGTGGCGCCCGACCTGCCGGCCCCCGACGAAATGCCGGAGAACTGCCGGTGAGCCTCTCATGCGCGTATGATCCTGAGCGGGTTTATTCTGGCTTCTCTCTCTTTTACGAAAGATATTTGCGACGGAATGAACTAGATGAGCTTGCCCCACCAAGTATGATTTGCAGCCAGTACAGACTTCTCTTACCTACGTTTTTTTTGTTGATTTTTCTCTACTACCACTAAATCCCAACTGATGTTGGTTCTAACTGTTGAGTTTTTTTTTAACAAGAGGATAAAAGTAATCCGCACTTTTTTTAACGATTTTACACCGGGTCACTAGGATGGTGGATTTTCTATATAGTTTTTGGAACAAGTTTTGGAGGGGATTTTGGGGGAAAATAGATTTTATTATGTTGGTTATTATGATTACTTTTAGTGAATATCTTCTTTGGCAAAAACAATTGTTAAGTTCACCTTGTTAATTTGTGTTTCGTGCAAAAAAAAAAAAGAAAGAGAGAGAGAGAATTCTCCGTTCATGATATACCTGCTTTGACCGTTGAAAGCATGCAGAGTCTCTGTCCATGTCATAAACTGTAGAAACTTCACCTATTCCTACGTACCAATCTTGTTGGCTACTTTTGTCAAAACATGTGGACTAGCTGTGTAGGGAGCCAGACAAGTGAGCGTACCTGCTCTGAGAGCCACTTCTTTGTGTTGATTTGCAGGCCGGATGCGTTCCTTGACTATGCCAAACACGTGAATAATTTGTTGGAAAATTTGTTCGGGCTGCTATCAGAGGCTCTGGGGCTCAAGCCGAGCTACTTGACGGACATAGGATGCAACCAAGGGCGGATGATCGCGTGCCACTACTACCCTCCATGTCCCCAGCCTGAGCTCGCCATTGGGACAACCCGGCACTCCGACTCCGGCTTCCTGACAGTGCTTCACCAGGATGAAATCGGTGGCCTTCAGTTCCTCCATGAGGACCGCTGGATCGATGTTGAGCCGACCCCTGGAGCGTTCATCGTGAACGTAGGCGATCTCTTACAGGTATATCGAGATTCACATGACTTGTGTGCGTACCATGTCTTACATGTCGTTTCAGAACTTGACATTTTAGCTGAATATGTATTCATATATGCCCAGATGATCTCAAATGACAAGTTCAAGAGCGCGGAGCATAGAGTGGCTGCGAAGAACGCTAGACCGAGAGTCTCGATCGCGTGCTTCACCAGCGATCCAGGCTCGACAAGGATGTATGGCCCAATCAAGGAGCTGCTGTCCGATGAGAACCCCCCCTTTGTACAGGGAAACTCTCGTCAGGGATTACCTCGCGCATTACTACGCCGTCGGATTGGGTCCCAAAATGGCTAGCAATGATTTCCGGCTATGAACTCAGCAAGACCCTTAACTTTCAAAAAAATAAAATCTGGAAGAAAATAAGTTTGGGTCCTGTTGGCGCAGGCAGTATCATCGAGTACGAGGAACTAATTAAGGAAGACTTGAGCACCGTGTGGTCGATGCCCTTATGCTAAATTATTCGGCAAAGGAAATGAAGCAATATATGCATATGCTAGGGTGAATAAAAGGGCAATATATGCATATGCTAGGGTGAATAAAAGGGCAATACATATGGTTCCGACATGCTGTATAGTGTTTCGTATATTGAGATAGGTGATGAACTAATAATTTTGCCTGTCAATTTGCCATATATAATGGTACTACTATTGTCCTTGGAACTCCAATAACAGCTCCCTTTCTCTTTTTTTTTGCCTATATTTATAAACTGAAATTCTGAGCTACAATCTATTTAGAGCATGCATATCCTATTAAGATAGGCTTCATGAATGCAGACAATTAATCACCCATTTAGCGCTGGTTTGGGAACCCAAAACCCGGTTGGGATCCCGGATTGAGATCCCCTGCCTTCGAAGGCAGTGACTTTGGGTCACTGACGCATGGGCCCTACGAGCCGTGGGGCCCACGCGTCAGTGACCTGCCTTTGAAGGCAGGGGATACGCGTCCTGGGATCCCGGCCCAATGCTGTGAATGGAAACCACGGGGCAAGTTTTCCCGATCGAGATCGAGAGCCCATTTGGATGGTCACACGGCTAGGATTTTTTCCCGGGCCCGATCCGTTCCATTCCCGCGGGGAAACCTCCTCTCGCAAATCGCAACCGCATCTCCGCCGCCGTCGCGAAGTCACCTCCTCATCCTCTCCCCGCGCTTCTCGGCCAAGGGAGTCGTGTCCCACCCCGCCGCCGACCACCTTCCTCGCCACCACGTACTTCACCACCTCCACGCGTGCCACCACTGCCACTGCCACCGCCTCCGCGCTCCGCCTGCACCATGCCGCTGCACCTGACGTGGTCGGCTTCACCCACTGGATATGAATCTGGTGTTGAGGAACTTGAGGAAGAAGACGGTGCGGGAGTTGCTAGCCCGTCGTGTGCCGTTGCCGCTCCTGGAGCCGCCGTCGTCCACCCGATCGATTCCAGCCGCCACCGACGTCATCGCTCCGGGCAGCGCTGCCTCCCACACCTATGTTTTTTGTTCTGGTTTTTTCGTAAGCTCCTGCTGCCACCGCCGCCTACGACTGCACGGCCGAGCTCCGCGCGCTGGACGCGACCGTTTCCGGCGCCACGCACCTCCCTCGCATCTTCCGAGGCCCTGACCGCGAACCACAAGCGCAACCTAACGGCCGCCCCAGCCATGACCGTGTGCGACCGTCCCGGTGATCGACCTACGCGGCAGTGACCGCGATGCCGTGGTGGAATCCGTGCGTCGGGCCGCGTCGGAGTGGGGTTCTTCCAGGTGACGGGCTAAAGTGAACCAAAAGATTTCAGAATTTCTTTGGTTTTTTACTTGAATTTGATTTCTCGCCTAATTCGGAAAGTTTCTAAGCCAAACCGCTTTCCCATTCTGGATTCCACTTTCTTCATTGCTTTGTCGCACTCTAGAAAGCCGCCTCCTCCCCCATGTCTTGCTGCCACCTAGCCGCTCGCCCTTGCCACCGCCACTGCCTCTAGCGCTCCACGCCACCTCGCTGTTACCTAACGTTAATGCTCGAGCAGTGCTTCACCACCTCGTCGACCACGCCTTCAATGCCTGTCAACTCGTCGCCTGGCCATGCGCCATGCTCTGCCGCTGTTGACCATGCCGTCGCCTATCTCGACTGTCGCTCAGCCGATGCATGTCCGAGCCCATACCACACCCCACCAGCACGCCCCAAAACGCTAGTAAGACACAACACGCTGAGATGCTAGTAAGGCAAGTAATATGTTTTTATCATACATTGTTTAATTATTTAATTATCAGTACTTTCATTAGTATTATTTATGCTTTGCTTTTTTACTTCAAATAGTTGTTTAGAATGATATGATAATTAGTTAAGTCCTACCATTGAAAAAGACATGTCTTATTTGATGGTCATATTCATCTTGATAGCCTTAATAATAATAAATTATTGTATAATTAATCATTAGCAGATTAGTCAATCAAATATTTTACACGATATATTATAAAATGGTACTAGGGTTAGAGATGACTCGTGAAAAGCTACTAGATGGTTGGAGTCCACGACCTTACCCTAGGGTGGAGGCTTTGGTATGAATTAGTGGTAGTGTCATAACACACTGGGTTTGTGATTTGGTTAATGCCTACAACCTTATGCTGAGTAAAGGATACAGAAATCACTCAACCACAAGTTTTGACTTGTTAGACTTAGTTTAGTAGCTGCTCGATTCGATTAAATATCTATAGGAAGGTTAGCTTTTATATCGAGATAGAATAGCTTGTGTACAATGGGGTGATATGGAAGTGGGATTGGGAAGTTACCTACCGTATTTCACAACGATTTCCACCCAAGCTCAAGTTGCGGCTTCTGTATTAGCCAGTGGATTATCGATAATACGTGGCCATGAGCCTACCGGATAGAAGCTAGAAAGAGGAGAGTGGTAAATGATCTTGTTATCTCAGTTTAGTCCCACGCTATCTGTTTGCGTGTTTGTTGCATGAGATAGAGAGTTGGGTAAATCTAGACATCTCTACAGAGTAAAACTTATAGTATTAGGATACGTCGTGCTTCTGGTAAACGCAGTCATGTTTAATGGGTGATTCTACTAACAAGGCATAAGAAGAATTTAGATGACTTAATATGGAAATTGTGGATAACAAACCTCTTATTAATTAGATATTGTTTTACTGTTTTAAATGTAAAGTTCTTTACCAGTAAACTTGCATCTATTATTATCATATTATAACCTATGACTATCCATTTGAATTCCTTGTATATTAGTTATATAGCTTTTCTATGTGTCTTGTTGAGTACCTAATATCCTCAACAGTACTTATTTTCATCAAAACAGACTTCAGAAGAAGAAAGAAACTTCAGATGTCGTGTTAGGGTTACGACCACACTCAAATATTCCTGTGAGATTTTCTTCAGTTCTTCCGAATTTAAATTAAGTTTGGGCTATTTTAATCAAGATAATCTTTTTCAAATGTTCGTGAGCAGGCATGATACTTTTTTTATTTGTAATTGAATTCCTAAGCTGTTGCGGAAAACTTTTCGATCCTGTTCTAAAAAATGGGGTTGTTAAATGGGCCACCTGGGTGGCTTGAGGGGGTGATGGCCACGGCGGTGGAGGTCATGTGGAAATTCCATGAGGTAGACTGTGGGGAGGGCAGGCATAGCTCTACTCGGAAGATCTCAGCAAGGCAGTGAAGTACCACTCTACCTCCGTATGGCGCCCGACGCCGACAGCCGGCAAGCTGCCAGAGAACTGCCAGTGAGTGCCCTGAATGTACTTCACTGTAATACTACTAGTAGTCCTTGCTTTGGCATACGCCAAACAAGTGAAGAATTTGGGGGACACTTAGTTCGAGCTGCTCTCCACGGCACTAGGGCTCAAACCGACCTTACAGACAGAGTGCAACCAAGGAAAGATTATATTGTGCAACTATTACCCTCCATGTCCCCAGCCTGAACTTGCCATTGGGACAAGCCGACATTCAGACTTTGGCTTCCTGTACTTCTCCAGGATGAAATTGGTGGCCTTCAGATAGGTGGGTTGATGTTACGCCAAATCCAGGAGCGTTCATCACTTGTGATTTCTTGTAGGTATGTTCAGAACTTAGAACATCCAAACCTAAATTGAGCAAACACGTGTGTCATGCTTCACGGGGGTAGCTTCTTTAAGGCCAAATGGGGTCATGGCCCCTATAGAAAAAAAATTCAAAAAATGCTTAGTTTTACAACTTAATTCTAATGTAACACTAAACTAACCCTTGCTTCTTAAGTTATCTAAGTATATGAAGTGAGATTGGCCCCACTATTTTTCCTCCAAGCTCCACCACTGGAGCCAAAGTTGGAGGCAGCGCTTCCACAGGGCTACGGCTACGACGATGATGACAGCAGCTGCCATCACGGTGGTGGTGATGGTGACATCGGCCACAGCAGTGACGTTGTGGTAGTGTGGAGGCGGGGTGACGACGCGTTGGGGAGAACTGTTGGTAGGAAGGAGGGAGATGAGGGTAGTGTGTTGAATTGTGGGTTCAAGTCTGGCTGCGATAACGACCCCGTGGCATCGGGTGGTATAGTGGAGAAGTAGGAGGACGGTGGGGAGGATGGAGTGGGAGAAGCCACTAGAGCTTGTGGCGGCAGCACGAAGGAGCCACGAGGAGAGGAAGCGCCTCCATAGGGCTACGGCTATAGCGATGATGACGGACATTGCCACCATGACAATGTTGTGGCGGCAGCGCGTCAGAGAGAGTTGGTGGGCAGGGGCGGAGCTTTTTAAGGCTAAAGGGGGCCATTGCCCCCTTCCTCCTAGAAAATTTATAAAAAAGTGCTTAGTTTTGCCACTTAAATGCTAACATAACACTACTAGCTCTATCTTCATGAGTTATGTAAGTATATGATGTTATATTGGCCCCTCTGTATTTTCCTGTAAGCTTTGTGAATGCCAGGGGCGCAACTTCTGTAAGATAGAAAAATTTACAAAGAAGTGCTTAGTTATACCACTTATTAAAATGCTAATATAACCCTACTAGCTCTCTCTTAATAAGTTATCTAAGTATATCATGATGTTATATTGGTCCCTCTGTATTTTCCTTTAACCTCTGCCTCCAATGTATTTCCTCTAAGCTCTGCCAATACCATGCTTGATCATTTGGATATAACTGTTTAATTCTAATGTTTAGTTGATCTTGAATGACAAGTTCAAGAGCGTGGAGCATAGAGTGGTTGCAAAGAATGCTGGACCGAGAGTTTCTATCACATGTTTTATCAGCAAGCATTTCCACCCTGCTTCAACGAGGATGTATGGTCCCAGGAATCCTGCTCTAATCCAATGAGATTACCTTATTTTGTAAAACAACTAGTAATCTGAATTAGGAATCTAATATTACTTTGGGAACCAGATTACCATCATTTCCAAGAATGACTTTTCCTAAGAAAAATGTGTTTATCTTATATTACCAAGGGAAAGGAACCTTTGCTATTGCACTTTTATTATTTGCAATAATTTGTCATAGTCAAATTTTGAACTTTCAGAATTCAAAATCCAAATTAAAAATATTTTTCAAAACATGAATTTTGAAACCAAAATATCAAAATTTCAATATAGAATTTTGAAATCTTACATTTAAATAATTTAAATTTCAAGTTTGGATTTTGAAATTCAATTTTTTTTGAAATTTTGAATCTTTAATTTTGAATTTAAAAATTCAAGTTCCAAAATTTTAACTTTTATAAATTTGATTTTTAAAAGTTTCAATTTTTGAATTTCACAGTTTCGAACTTTGATAATTTAAATTCCAAAGCTCAAAATTTAAAATTTCAACAATCCAAAATTTGAACTTTCGGATCATAAGAATTGAATTTTGAATGTTGCAATTTTAAATTGTGAGAATTTGAATTGTAAAATTCAAATTTTAGTTTTTAATTTAAAATTTATAAATGTAAAACTTCAAGGTTTGAAATTTGAAATCCTATAATTTAAATTTGTGGACTTGTTGGTTTGAATTATGAAATGTTTGAACTATTATAAAGGCCATTTTGTACTTTCCTTAAAAGCAACAAAAAAGTTACAATCTTAGATTACTAGTAATGTGTTTAGCTGTAATTAGATTGAGGGGAATATTATGTTGAGTGTGATGACTCTTATCTTGGACTTTAAGGATTTGGAAAGGTAAAGAGTCATAGATGAATCATAATAGAATTATGATTCCTACTTTCTTTTGAAATAAGATTCCTACTTTACTTTGGAGAAGCGCTAGGGGGACTAAATAAAGCCATGAGAGGTAGTCATGGAGAACCTAAGCAACCAAACAACAAGGCAAACAACCACTCATCCAAAGGTATAGGTGCATGAGAAAAGTAGAGGTTATATAGGTGCATGAGAAAAGTAGAGGTTATGTTATTCTTTAGCACTACATTCTTGTATAGGCTAAATATCTGAGAAACCTAAAAGATTCGAGAGGGGTGTGAGAGAGTGACAATCCCTTGTACTCTTTTGCGGTTGTGCTTAAGGAATTTGAAATCGGATTTTTCAAATATTTTTTTCTCTCATCGTGGTTGCTTGAACATTGTTATTTTGGTTCTATCTACAATATTCATCTTCTTCGTTCTTAATACGACGCACACTTATGTCGTATCCCATAAACTCTCATCCAATTCGGGGGTTGTTGCGCATAAGAAGGAATATTAGAGTGTAACAATTGGTATCAGAGCCAAAGCCGAATTGATCTGATTTGTGAGAACATCGATAAAACGTTAGGTGGCAAAAAAAATCAAGATGATGTCAATGATGTGGAATCAAGTAGATAAATTTAATAGCAAAAAAATTTCAGTATATGGCAATGCATGATGAAGGATGTCCTTGTCCAGCAGGAGCTAATCCATGCTCTTGAAGGGGACAAATCAGAAAAGACGTCTGCTGAAGACTGGAAGGTGATGGAGTGGAATGTCATCAGTACAATCCGTCTATATCTCTCCGATGAGGTAAAGTACTCGGTGATCAGGGAGAATTTACTGCACAAATTATGGGAAGACCTAGAAAAATTGTATATGGCAAAATTGTTGACAACCTGATAGGTACTGAAGTGACAACTATATAGGTTGCACATGGTAGAAGGTACATAGTTTGTTGACCATCTCAATGTCTTCAACAAGCTTATCACATAGCTAACTAGTGTGAATGAGAAGTTGAGGAGAATGATAAGATTGCCATATTTGTATCATCTCTATCACCATCATGGAAGCAATTAGCGATAAATAATCTTGTTGCGAAAACCACTCTCAACTTTAATGAGGTAGTTACATATGTATTGGAGGCGGAGTTCTTGAATATCAAAATATTCATCCTCGGGTGATCAAGCATTGGTTATAGTAGGTGTTGTAGGCAGAAGCAAAAGTCACAAAAAGAAGAATGACAAGAGCAGGGGTACATGTGTATGCTATCTATGTAATTAGGAAGGTTACATGATAAAACATTGTTTGAGTTTGAAGCAAATGAAGGGTGCATGCTCATCGACAGTAGCAAAGGATGATTCGATGTATTAGTCATCAGTCAATAAGGTACTTCTAATGGATAGATATTAGATTCAGGTTATTGCTTTCATATATGTTCAGCGAGAGAGATGTTTGATGAAGAATCTCTACACCTAGAGCATGGATTTGTTTACTTAGCAGATTGCAAGAATTATGCAATTATTGAGATAGAAACAGTTACATTGGACATGTATGATAGAGCATATCGCACATTGATGGGAGTTCGGTATGTTCTAATATCTGTGAGGTTACTTGAACTCGAAGGTTGTGAGATATCATTTTAAGGTGAAGACATACGAGTTACTTGTAAAGGGTATATGATCATAAAAAATATCTAGAATAATGGAGGATATCAATTGGTGAGTACATATAAAGGAAGAGCAACCAATGGGAGGTCAGATAAAAATCCTAGCCAAGAGAAGGAAACCATGTCATCAATAGTAGATACTCTGATCTCACTGCAATTATATACGGAACTGTAAAGATGGTTGCAAAATCTAGCAGATGCAAAGGCAAAGGTGCGAGCTGTTAAAAGAAAGAAGACATGGTGGGACCAAACACGCGGTACCAGTAAGTAGGTGGAGCTTGGAGGCGTTACAATCCTTTGGCATGGAACGTTGTAGGAACATGATGTGTGGTTAATCAAACTATACAACAAAAGTGCTCTCAAGTGGAGAGTCTTTCCCTCTCAGGTTGGGACGTTACGGTCATGTCCCCATATCTACCTCATGAGTGCTCAAGAAAGTATACCCTTATCTTTCTTTGATTGCGACCTCACAATCATACTCACGTAGGTGAATTCTTCTAGGAATCCTGTAGGACAATTCCTGAAGTCATATAGACATTGAATTCGTTAAGAGCTAATGCTCAACCTTCCATACAGAAAGAGCACAACAGCTAATGGGATCCATTAGGTGTGCTCTCTAATCCCACACAGTTTGTTATCCTAGAGCCTAGTTCATGGGACCTCCGGTCTTCTAGGATAGGTTACTACCAATGTGAGCCTTTACATGGGTATGAGCCCTATTCCCCTAGACGCGGCAAGGATGGCCTTTCGCGCCAACCCTTTAATGAAAGGATCTGCCAAGTTCCTTTCAGACTGGATGTATTCTACAAAAATAACACCCATCTCTCTGGCATGCCTTATCGACTTAAGTCACCTCTTTATGTGTATTGATGACTTCATATTGTCCTTCCTACTCTTCGCCTTAACCAGAATAGTTTGGTTATCGCAGTAGGTCAATATGGCTGGAATAGGCTTTTTCAGCACAGGCAGGTTAGAAAGGAGTTCTCTAATCCATTCTGCCTTTATAGCCACTGAATTAAGTGCTACTAACTCAACCTCCATGGTGGACTGTGTAAGGATAGTCTGTTTTGAAGACTTCCACAAAATGGCCCTACATGCTAGAGTGAATACAAAGCCACTCGTAACCTTCATGTCATCCGAGTCACTGATCTAGTTAGAATCACTGAATCCTTCCAAGACTGTCGAATGGCCAGAATAATATATTCCCAAATTTGAGGTCCCCTTTAAGTACCTGAATACTCTTTCTAGTGCTATCCAATGATCATCTCCTGGATTGGACATATAATGACTCAATCTGCTTACAACATATGAGATGTCTGATGTCGTTGCACTAGTTAGGTACATCAAGGATCTTATTATTTGAGAATATTTAAGCTGATCTTTCCCATGCCCAGTGTTCTTATGTAGCTTTGCATTTGGATCATAGGGTGTGGCTACTGGCTTACAGTCCATAAATCCAAATCTGATAAGGATATTGTCCACATAATGTGGTTGTGAAGGAGTAATCCCATTCTCACCCTTTATAAACTTGATGTTTAAGATAACATCAACCTCATCCGGATCTTTTATATCAAAATTCTGGGAAAGGAAAGACTTTGTTCTATTGATTACATCCATGTTGGTATCAAAAAGCAATATGTCATCTACATAAAGGCATAGAATGACACCTTTGGCCCCGCTAAATCGATAGTAGACATATTTATTGACTTTGTTCACACAAAAACTGACCGAGATCATTGTACTATCGAATTTCTCATACCATTGCTTGGGAGCTTGCTTTATACCATACAAGGATTTAATCAATCGACATATTTTCTTTTCTTGTCCTTCAACCACAAAACCTTTAGGCTATTGCCTATAAATCTCCTCATCCAAATCTCCATTTAGGAAAGTGGTCTTTACATCCATTTGATGTATTTGAAGTTTGTATGCAGCAGCTAGTGCTAAAAACACTTGAATTGTGGGTAAACGAGCCACAAGAGAGTATGTATCAAAGTAATCTTCTCCTTCTTTCTGCGTGAAACCTTTAGCCACTAAACGGGCTTTGTACTTTTCTATAGTACCATCAGGTCTACGCTTTCTTTTAAAGATCAATTTGGACCCTACCGGCTTACAACCAGGTGGAAGATCAGTAATTTTCCATGTTCCGTTAGCTATGATGGAGTCCATCTCGCTACGAAATGCCTCCTTTAGTAATCCACATTCGGGGATGCGTATGCCTCTAAAAGGGTTCATGGTTCATCATCCACGACATAGGTGACAAAGTCATTGCCGAGTGACTTTTCAGTCCTTTGCCTCTTACTCCTCTTCAATTCCAACTCTAGAGCGGTGTTAACCACACTAGAAAGAATAGAGTGTTCATATGAACCAGAATGGTCAATGACTTCATTGGGTCTCATAGGAAACACATGCTCAAAGAATGTTGCATCACGAGACTCCATCACTATATTTGTAGCGATGTCACTCACCTCAGATTTGACCACCAGGAATCTATAAGCCGTGCTATTTATTGCATATCTTAGAAAGACACAGTCAACAGTATTAGGACCAAGCTTTCTTTTCTTCGGTAACGGCACATGCACTTTTGCAAGGCATCCCTACGTACAAAGAAATGATTAAGTTAGGTTTCTCCCTTTCCATCCTTCATAGGGTGTTTCCTCCTGATTTCGAGGTGGAACCCTATTTAGGACATAATTAGCTATGAGAATTTTTCATCCCACCAATAGTCCAACATACCTAAACTTTGGATGGTGTTAACCAAGTCACAAAGAGTTCGATTCTTTCTTTTGGCTATTCCATTCGATTGTGGTGAGTATGGTGGAGTAATTTCATGAATTATTCCACTTTCTTCAGAGAATTGAGAGAATTCAAATGAAACATATTCACCACCTCAGTCCGATCTCAACCATTTGATTTTCTTTTTTAGTTGATTTTCAACTTCGGCTTTATAGACTTTAAGTGTTCAAGTGCTTCATCTTTCATTTTATGTTAATAAATGTAGCAATACTTAGTTGCATCATCTATGAGAATTAAAAAATATCGTTTGCCACCTTTAGTTAATATTCCATTCATCTCACAAAGATCAGAATGAATTAGTTCACGTGGAGAAGTGCTTCGCCCTTCAACACTATGAAAAGGTTTTTGGGGGTGCTTTGCTTGCACACACACTTCGCACTTTGAACCCTTCTCATAATTATAGCTTGGAATTAAACTCATTTTGCTCAACCACACAATGGCCCCAAAATTAACATGACACAATCGTGAATGCCAAATATCATGAATTTTATTGCAATGGGAAATATTATAAATGTTTACATTATTGAGATCAAGAATGGATAAGCGGAATATGCCTTCGCTATCATAGCCTTTGCCCACAAAACTACCAAATTTGGTCAATACGATCTTATTAGACTCAAATACAAGCTTTATTCCCTGCCTACACAGCACTGACCTGCTTAGGAGATTGCGAGTCATTGTAGACACATACAGTACGTCTTTTTAGGATGAGTGTTTTGCCTGAGGTAAGTTTCAAGCAAACCTGTCCAATCCCACGTACTGTCGCAGTGGTTCCGTTGTCCATTAGGACGGATCCATCACCTTCACCCTGAAATGAATAGAAACAAGATCGATCAGCACATATATATCTAGTAGCACCTGTATCAATCTACCAATCAATAGATGGACTTGCCATAAATGTATGAGGTACATACTCTTCCGATCTGGAACTAGCTAGTGTGACATTCACTTCAACCTTGTGGCCTTTATGCTGACCAGGAGACGGACCCCTGCCCTTGTGATTGCGGCAGTTATTGGCCTTATGGCTAGCCTCCCCGCAAACAAAGTAGATGATGTCCTCTTTTTTTTCTTCATTTTCTTTGGTTGGAGCTTGACTTGGGGCTGATTCTTGAATTTTGGTTTCCTAGAGCCTCTAGTTCTCTTGACCTCCACCTAATGAGCTTGAACTTGAGCCTTTTCTGTGCCGTCACCGGCTTTGGCATGCTCTTCAATATTGATAGCAGCTGACAGCTCATTGAGTGTCAAGTGCTCCTTTATATATGTACGAGTGGGCACGAAGTCATGCCATGAAGGTGGTAACTTAGCCAGAATGACATTAACTTGAAACTTCTCTGGCAGGATGCAGTCGTACTGACTTAAGTCACGTACATGGAGTTGAATCTCCATGTAGAAACTCTAAAATAGAAGCTAAAAACTAAAGCTCTAATTAGCACCACCTATAAAGACCAATCATCGGTACCAACCACCTAAGACGTAGAGGACGTCACCACGGCACCCCCAAGTCTACAACTAAGGATCAGGGAGATATAGTAAGACCTTGGGTATGTGGACCCCTACATGTGCAGTGAACCGCTCTCGTACCTAGTGGCAGATCTAGGATTGCATCATGCCCCGGGCTGAATTTTAAATTACTAATGTCGTAGTTTTTATACCCACATCTAATATCGTAGTTTTTATACCCACACCTAATATCGTAGTTTTTATACCCATATTATGGGATTCTAAAGTACTTCAAAATGCATAAATGACATCATAATTTTAGCTCATTGCTTCAATATAAACCATAATAAGTGTCATAATATAGCAATGTAGCATATTAGTCAGTAGATATATAATTTAAATACCTAAATAGCAAAGATTTACAATGATAACACCTTTTTATTTTCAAACATCGAAGATTTGAAGATGTAGGACCAGATAGGTAACAGAGGGGGTAAATGATGCCTTAAATTCTCCCCAAGTATTCGCTTAACCCTTTTCTTCGATAGCTACTGAGCTATGAAGACTAGGGTTGAAAACACTCTTGGAAAACCAGAGCAACAGAGAGAACACTGCAGAAAACTGACCGTGGTTGGAAACTGGCAACCTGGTCGACAACTTACAATGTGCTCGTAAGTTTAACAACGTGGTTGTGAGCTGACAGAGTGGTCGTGAATCCGACTAGTAGACGGAAGTACAACGTGGTCGGAAATCGACTACCGAACAGAAGTGACTATAGTCAATAACCACCGAGACCAGAAACAACGTGATCAAAAATGGTTGCAGTCAAAACTGATGTAGTCATAGACAACATGATCGAATGCCAATTGGTGGTCGAACAAACAACGTTGTCATAATCAGTCGGCACCGTGGTCGTAACCAACGTGGTCGTAAGCCAACGAGTGGTTGAAACCAGTTGGCAACGTGGTTGTAACCAACGTAGTTGTAACCAACGTAGTCATAAGCCAATGAGATGGTCTAACAACCAACGTGGTCGAAACTAGACTGTAACTCAAAAGATCAACGTGGTCGTAACCAACGTGGTCCTAAACCAACAGTGGACGAACAACCAACGAGGTCGAAGGCCAACGAATGATTTGCAATCAGGGTGATCGATTCAGCTTAAAAAGCAACTAGAGAAAAGGAGGATTCGTGAGTGGTCGGAAACCCCATGCACTAGGAAAAAGCAAAGCCGTCAGAAGAATGAACGTGCTTGATACTGGTGCAATGCCATCTGGAACTTGACTGTGGTCGAAACCAACGTAATTGTAAAGCTGATCGACGTTCCAGAGAGTGCATCAACTACCAACTGCTTCAGTTCAGATTCAACAGAAGAACATGAAGAAACAACAGATCTGAACGTGGTCATTTGACAATATAGAGCGAAGCACCCGAAAGACTGAATAAAGTCGAGAGCAACGTTCTTCAGTCTAGAACTCAACCATAGTCAAAACCAACATGATCGTAAAGCCGATCGAGTTCCAGATAGTGAATAGCACTGCGGATTGAGTCAGTTCAGAAAGAAAACCGAGGAACACAGAGCAATCGAAAAAGTGAACGTGGTTGAAAAGTAAAGCGCTGTGGTGAGAGTCTTGACCGTGGTAAAGCGGTTGTAACATTCTTAGAAGAACAGAGGAAGGCATGTGAGGCGCATGACCGCAAGATCCAGATTCCAATGAACTTTTGATTAAAAGATCAACTGGCCATGAAACTTTGTACGCAACTAGATTAAGGTCTCAAGAGACTGCTCTAAACTTTAATTGAAAACTTAGCAAGAAAATAGAGATCTTTCTGCGATTTCTCGAAGAGCGCACAAACTCGACGGCGAGAGGGAGAAAAGACAATCAAACCATGCTCGTGGGAATAGACTAACCAAGATGGCTTTGATTATGATTCTCCAACACCAGGTAAGTCAGATCATCAACAAGGCAAGCAAGAACTTCCTCTCAGATCAAGACAAGAAAGAAACAACCAAAGAACAGAAAAACAAGAAGAACAGAGGATGAACCAAATCGAAGCCAACTCAATCAGATAAAGACTACACAAGCAGTAGATGGAAACTTGATGTATTGTTCTGATGATTGGTTTCACAGCCACTCACCTTGGGAGGACCAAGCTCTAACCCTAGAGCCAACACCCACTCTCTAATCCAACAACCATGGAGGGAGGAAGAGCTAACCACCACCAGACCTACTCATGGTCCGTTCAAGCCTCTACTAACTCTTACCTCCTCTCCCCTTTTTATTGGCTGACAAACGAACCCTAGACCTAATGGATCCAACCATTAGTCCAAATCAGGGATAACCCGTTAACCCCACCTAACATTAGGTTTTACTCACACACGCTTCTCAAAGCAGCTTACTTGTGGCCCCAATGACTTGTCGCCAAGCCTCTCATGCGTCCGGGTCCCACTGAACCATCCTCGCTTGCAAATGACTTAAGTCACTTGGTGCACCACGTGCTTCTCTTCGTGCATGATGGCACCCAGCATCCTTGACCATCTGGACCTCGACTCCTCCCTGAACCTAGTCCCGGTCCACCTCATCGTTGCCCGTCATGTCCACCTCCAGTAGTTCCCGCTACGGTTCCTTGTCGTCCCGGCTTGCAACCACCTCACCAGCCTCGATCATCTTTGGTGTCTCCCTGACTGTTCTGGACCTCAACACCTCCCTGTGCCTAGTCCCGGTCCTCCTACGCCTCACCATGACCTAGCTTCGAAGTCCTGCAACTAGCATCAATAAGCAAACCATCACATCGCACCACACGATACACAAAAATCATTAATTTGCACAATCAAAAAGTATTCCAGTGAGCAACCTTAGCTCCCAACTGGACTGGTACAACTTATGATTTCTTGAATGCTCAAGAGATGAGGTACTCAAAGCTAATGAGATCCTACCAGCAGTCTACGACCACTCAGTAGACTGCTACGACCATCATACATGACACTACGACTAAGAAACAGATGCTACAACCATGTAGCATATGCTACGACTATCACACAGGTCGCTATGACCATGAAATAGATGCTACGACCATGTAGCAGACGCTACGACCATGGAGAGCACAAGCTACGACTTACGACTATCGATCATAGGTAGGCAAAGTGCTACGACTATCGATCACGACTAGCAAAATGCTACTACCACCGCACATATCGACTATGACTATCGATCACAACGAGTCAGAGCTACGACTATCGATCACGACCAGTAGAAGCTACGACCATCAAGTCGTAAGAGCACCTGCTGACCATAAAGTCGTAGGAACTTCTGCGGACCACTAAGTCGTAAGAACTCCTGTCGGTCACCAAGTCGTAAGAACTTCTGCCGACCACCAAGTCGTAAACCCCGAAATCATAGAGCCTGCCAACCACCAAGTCGTAAACAGAAGTCGTAGACCACAAAGTCATAAAAGCACATGCTGACCACCAAGTCGTAAAAGCATCTACTGACCACAAGTTATAAAAGCATCTACTGACCACCGAGTCATAAAATCCTCTACCGACCACCAATTCGTAAGAGGCATGAGCTCTAGCGCTCACAGATAGAGAGCCAACTTTTGCACAAACCTCAAAAATCAAACTTAACCTCTACACAAACTCTAATGCAAAGGTCAATTACTCATCACAACCATGGGGTGACCTCCACATGGTCTCATAGATGAACATTTACAGATAAGGAAGATACAGTAAGAAAACTCACGATGTGCCAATCACACAGGAGTAGAAATCATGGCTCACTTTTGGGTCCTTCACACGAACACCTGCAAGACAGAACAACAAAAAGTTTCATGATCTTTTAGTGAGTAACACAACAAGAACTACTCGTAGTTACAAGCTGGTTCAACCAATTGCAATACCAAGGAAGTTTCGAGGGTTACACAATATCACTAATATAATTCCTCATTCTATTACAAATCATTATAATTTCTGAGCACCCACATTGCAATACAAGCCCACTAAGTGTTACATGATAACATGACTATTCTACACCCAAACACATAATTTCCTGCATTCAACACAACTACTCCAGACCACAAGTCTTGAACTGATCATATGCACATCAACATATTGGGCCAACAGATAAAGAGGCTAACTTTGCAGTTGCAAAGCCAACAATGCTACATGAATTAGCACAATAAACTAACAAAGCTCATCACTTCATCATAGCTAAGTGTTGTTCTCCCAATTTTAATAACCTGCCATGCAAAGCATCCATGGATCATCCCAAGTTCACCAACTGTTCGACGAAATGCTTCAGTTAAATCCAATCACATTCATTCTTATAATCCATAAATCAAACCCAAAGAAGCGGAAACTTGAACTGAACATTACGCATATTTGTTAAACCAATAGCTAAATGAATAATGAAATAAGCAGAGTGGCTTACCGTTTGTTACATGAAGTAGCCCTTGGTCGACGGGTCAATCTCGGCCTAGAGCCCTGGAGGTCCGGGTTGTTGGCTGACACCTCCTTGGCTCCTTTAGCCCCGAGGATGTCGACATGGTGGTGGCGGTGAGAGAGAACTGGTGAACCTGGTCGAATTCCTGCAGAACAAGAAGAGAACCCCCAACATGCGTTGGTGAGTGAAAGTGTGAAACCCACCACAAGAACCCAAGAATCTATGAAACGAAAAACTTTTAGAGAGGAATTTTGATTCATTCTCTCGGAGACCTTAAATTTGGCAGAGTGGGAGACGTGCAGCATGGAGGACATCAAATGGATTGCTTGTTCAAATTTGGGGAGCGTCGCCCTAGGAGAGAGCTGAGGAGAGGGGAGAGCCACCGAGGGTGAGGGGAGAGCTGCTGCTTGGGCCGCCAGGAGAGAGCTGAGGGGAGAGCTGAGGGGAGAGCCACCACTCAGGTATCTGGGACAGGAGGGGAGAGCCACCGCTTGGGCCACTGCCCACCTGGATGGGAGGGGAGAGCCGCTGCTCAGGCCACCGGGAGAGAGGGGAGAGCCATCGCTGGGGGAGAGGGGAGAGCCACCACTGGCGTCGGGACGTTCGAACATGGGAGTTGGGATTGGATAGAGGCAAGAGGAGCACGAGTTGGGAGAGGTAGGTTTGCATGCCCTGGACAGATTGTGGGCGTTGTGGTTCATGACTTGAAGATGCTAGTTCAGTTCACGACTTCCCATTGTGGGCTTGGCCACTGATGCTGTCTTGGGCTGGGCTGCAATGCCTCGGGCAGGGCTATGATGTCTCGGGCTGGGCCACTAAACAATGCATTTCTCTGGCCCATTTAAAAATATTTTTGCACTGCTAATTTTGCTGGGCCTCGGGCTACAGCCTACCTAGCCCAAGGCCCAGTTCTGCCCATGCTCATACCATATCACATGATACCTTTCTCATGCGTGTAGAAGGACATTACCCACATTTGGTGCTAGCAACCGCTCACCTCACGCACAATCCACATCATGGCCACGTCCACATGGGACATGCATGGAGATTAAGCATGGAAGAAACAATCACATTAATTAATCTCTATTAATATAAATAGAGAGTTTGTCCATTCAACACCCTTATCTGCTCCTCTAGAAAAAAGAGCATCGACATATGGGCCTGGTCATCAAGCTCCCTCTTTTATTACTCCCTGTTACATGAACTACTCGATCCTCCACGTCTCCCACCTTCTCATTTTTATGTTGCACCAAATGAAGCCAGACCGAGGAACCCTCCCCTGCCCTCCCATCTAGGATATCACAGGCATTCTGCTCCTACTAGACTATGTTAGCAGTAGGTTCTCGCTCAACCCCAATCCAGCTACCCTCCTACCCAGTCCTCTCGTTTCCTCTCACAAATCCGCATCATTAAAAGCATCTAGGTCCCAAAAAATGGTTTTTATAATTAATGACATTATGTGAATATGGGGCTACCATGTTTACTGAGTGTTTAAAAGGTTTAGTCCCTATAATGATTGTGAGATGCATGCTAAGGGCCAACATGAAGATCAATATGGCTCAAGACAAATGTATAAGTAGACTAGAATCCCACTTGTTTTTTACCGGTCTTAGGAGAAAGAGTGTAAGACTAGATTATAGGATAAACACCGTACTATTAAGAGTGATCATGGCTAATAACTTGATAGCACATTCTTGTGCCAATCTATCCTCTGTCTGGATAATCGAAACTACCGGAGTGTAAACAGCGGTACTTCCGCTTTTCGGAGGTTTCATTAAAATGAGCGGTACATTTTTTTCTAGAGAGGACCCTTGGAATCACATTGTCTCTCTGGAAAACGGAAGTACCAGAGTTTCAATGGCGGAACTACTGCAGAGCGGTAGTACCGCAACCCTTGAACGGTACTTTCGGATCATGAAGCTCCGAAAATCTAGGCGGTACATTTTTTCTAGAGAGTTCCAACCTTTGGCCTCAAAGCAAACGGAAGTACCGCTCTGAAGTTTCTGAACTTCGGAATATCAGAACTACCGCGATTACAACGGCAGTATTACTGCACCGACATTCAACGACTAGTTAGAAGCTCTGAAATAGCCGTTACTGTTATGTTAGAACAGGTGCGGTAGTACCGGTTGATGAATGGCGGTACTTCTGCTCGCTCACCCTGAATTTTTTAGGGATTGCCCTGTAACGGCTAGTTTTGATTGGTGGGGTATAAATACTCTCCCACCTACTCAAATACAAAAAAGAGACTCCATTGAATATCCTTGAGCATTGAGCATTCACTTCACACATCAATTTCACATTGTGCATTCATTTGAGGTGGTTGAACCAAAATCAAGTGCATACATCTTAGATTGATCCTTTTGGCACGTGATCGCCATCAAGCGAAGATATGATTTATTACTCTTGGTGCTGCTAGCACTTAGATGGTTTGGTGGGAGCTTGCGCGGTGACTTCTTTAAGAAGGTTGTTAAGAAGCCCGGCGCCGACTTGTAAGTGGTTTGGTGTCCACCATCTCCAGAGTAGAGGAAGGACAACCACTAGTGGATTGTGGAGCTGAAGCTTAATTCGTGGAGCTGGTCCAAGTCGCTTTGGCTTTTCTCAACGTGTGTCAATTGGTTATTTCTGTCTCTTCATTCCACCCTTGTATTTCTAGTATATTGTGATTATTATGATTGTCATATTTATCTGTACTACAGGTATACTTGTAGAGACTTGTGCTTGTAGTGCCTTAGACATACTAGTATTGTGTAGGTCTGTATTGCTTTAAAATTTTGCTATATTAAATTGTGGTAATTGTTTTAGAAGACAAGAATTTTAGAACCTCTTATTCAACCCCCCTCTAGTCAGTTATCCTTAATCCTACAAATGGCATTAGAGCTTGGTCTCTCGTTAATTTAGACTTAACCGTCTAGAGGGAAAAGAATGGCTAGTGAAGGGATTGCTATAGGGAAGGCACCTCTTTTTGATGGCTCTAATTATTCTTATTGAAAAATTAGAAGTCTATTTATCTTAACGTCATGAGTCCGAGCATATGGAAAATTGTAAATGAGATTTGTGTCATACCTTTTGATCCACTACATCCCATAGAACAAGAGGGATGTAACATTCATTTAGATGATCAAACTATGAATGCTCTATTTGGCGCTTTATACACGGATGAGTTCAATAGGGTGAGCAATTTAGTAACCGCTCACGATATTTGGACCACCCTCTCGGAAATCCATGAGGGAACATCTACTATCAAAGAAGCCAAATTACATAAGCTTCAGATCAAATATAAGACATTCACAATGTTGCCTCATGAGAATATAAATGAAATGTATTCTCACCTCAACAACATTGTAAATGAGCTCAAAGGCCTAGGCACTACACTAACCGATGTTGATATTGTGAGAAAGATGCTTATGACCTTACCGGAGAAGTATAAGATGTTGGTGACACTCTTTCTTAACTTGCTCGAGTTGTCAAGGATGATGGCAACACAACTATTGGACAACCTCATAATGAATGAATTGTTCAAGAAGGACAAAGAGGAGCTCTTGGAGCAATCATCTTATAAGGTCAAGAAGATCACTGCTTTCAAGGCTAAAACAATGTCAAGTGAAGAGTCTAAGATGATGAGGATGACTCCAAGGATGAATTGGCTCTTCTTATGAGGAGAATGAACAAATTCATGAAGAGGCGCTCATATCGAAGCGCTCGTCATGAAAAAGGCAAGAAAGGGTGTTCTTACCACGACAACAAGTACTATAGCAACACCCATTGCTATGAGTGTGATAAGAAGGGGCTTATTGCCTCGCAATGTCCCACGAAGAAGGATGACAAGGAGAAGTCATCCAAGAAAAAGAACTTCAATGGCAAAAAGAACCTTTTCAAGAAGCTTCAAAAGGATGGCAAGAATGAAGCCCCCATTAGAGAGTGGGATTTCGATGAGGAGTACACTGACTCCGACTCAAGTGAGGATGAGTCCCCTAAGAAGAAGGGACTTATCGGTATCGCCATCAAAGAAGCACCATCACTCTTCTCATCTCCAATATGCCTTATGGCAAAAGGAGAGAAGGTAAATCTCTTGATGATGATGAACCTTCTCATGATGAATTTATGGATATGCTAATTGAATTGAATGAATTTCTTAAAAAATAAAAGTCAAAATTTAAGGTCTTAAAGACAAAGCATATCTCCCTTAAAGAATCTTATGAGGAGCTAAAGGAAGCTCATGATTTTCTTGTCCAAGAAAACTCAAGCAAATCTTACACTAGCATCAATATTACTTGTGATATTTTAAATGAAATGCCTAGAGTAAAAATTGCTAGAGCTAGCGTATCTACTTCATGTGATAACTTGTTTACCATGCCATGTTCCTCCAATATTGATTCTAATAATGCAATTGCTAAGTCATGTGATGCTAACCTCACTAGTGAGAATAATGAGTTAAAGGAACAAGTGACCAAGCTAAATAAAATCTTGAAAAGGTGTTTCAAGGGGTAAGGCTACCCTTGACAAGTTGTTGAGTGAGCAAATGTGCTCATTCAATAAGGAGAGTCTTGGGTATGTGCCCATGAAAGGTAAAAAATCGATAAACAAACCTACAAGATTTGTGAGGCAAAATTGTAAATATTATCAAAAGTGTCGGGTGGTTAGGACATGTGCAACAAAATTTTCCTATGGGTAAGACTCCTTCTATTAGACTATTTGACTCTTGCTATATGCTTAATAAATCTAATATTGGTAGTGTATTGCTAGATTTGTTGGCACTCAAATTTTGGACGCTAAAAAGAATGCTATTTGGGTGCCCAAAGTCTTGGTTACTAACCTCCAAGGACCTAAACAAATTTGGATACCTAAAAGAACTTGATTTTCTTTTGTAGGTGAACTACAAGACCGGTGGACAGCATTGGGTGCTTGATAGTGGGTGCACTCAACATATGACCGAAGACTGAAAGATGTTCGCCATATTTGAGAATGGGAGCAATGAGAGAATCACATTTGAGAGCAATAGCAAAGGAAAGGTACTCGGATTTAGTAAAATTACTATCTCTAAAGACCTTTCCATTTCTAATGCATCTCTAGTAGAAACATTAAATTTCAATTTGCTATCGGTTGCTCAAATGTGTGATTTAGACTTAATTTGCTCTTTCTCTAAAGAAGAAGTAGCTATTTCAAAAGAAAAAGAAGATGAACTTGTTTTCAAAGGTTCTAGGTTTGAAAATCTTTATTTGGTTGATTTCTCCTCTAACAATTCATGCTTGAAAACTTGTTTAATGACAAAAAATATCTTTGGGTTAGCTATGGCAAAGAAGGCTATGTCATGTTGGTATGATTCAACTTAAAAAGCTTTTCAAACATAACTTAGTAGTTAGTTTGAAAGATGTGAAGTATGAAAAAAAAAGATTATATAGCGCTCACTAAGCTGGGAAGCAAGCTGCAAATTCTCATCATTCCAAAAGTATTATGTCAACTTCTACGCCATTGGAGCTCTTGCATATGGATTTGTTTGGGCTAACAACCTATAATAGCATTAGGGGCAATAGCTATTGTTTGGTTATTGTAGATGATTACTCTAGTTACACATGTGTATTCTTCTTAAATGACAAGAGCGAAGCTTCTGGCTTTTTCAGAAGTTATTCAAAAGAGCCCAAAATGAATTTGATTTCAAAATAAAGAAAATTAGAAGTAACAATGGTTTTGAGTTCAAAAATACTAAAATTGAAGTTTTTTGTGATGAATTTGGAATAAGCATAAGCTTTTCACTACCTACACTCCGAAGCAAAATGGACTTGTAGAGAAGAAAAATCGAACATTAATTGAAATGGATAGAACAATGCTTGATGAATATAATACTTCCAATAATTTTTAGGCAGAAATATTAACACTGCTTGTCATGCCATAAATCTCCTTTATTTACATCATCTTTTGAAAAAGACTTATTATGAGTTTCTCCTTGGAAGAAGACCAAATATTTTCTACTTCAGAGTATTTGGATTAAAATGCTATATCTTAAGAAATGGTGTCCAGCTTTCTAAATTTCGAAATCGATGTGATAAATAATTTTTGCTTGGATATTTTTCTAATAGCAAAGTTTATAGAGTCTTCAACAAAAAATCTAGTTTAGTTGAAGAATCATGTTTTGTTCAATTTGATGAAACCGATGGCTCTCAAGAAGAGCAATAGAATTTAGATGATGATTGACTAAGGCGAGTAATGGAGAAAATGCAAATTAGCAACATTAAGCCAAAGAATGATCTAAGTATATCTCCTTCATCAAAGCGAGTTGAAACTCCTACTTCTTCCACAACAAGCAACACTCAAGCAATAGATGTCGAAGAAAAGGAAGAATAAGCTCTACCACCGAAGATCCACAATGCAATTGCCAAAGATCATCTAATAGATCAAATATTAGGTGATATGAGTAAAAGTGTTCAAACTAGATCTAGAGTAGCTTCATTTTGTGAACATTACTCTTTTGTGTCTTCTCTTGAGCCTAAATTTGTAGATGAAGCACTAGATAATCTAGATTGGATGAATTCAATGAATGAAGAACTTAACAACTTCGCCCGAAATGATATTTGGATATTAGTGGAAAGACTCAAGGAGCATAATGTGATTGGCACAAAATGGGTTTTCCACAACAAGCAAGATGAAAATGGAGTTGTGGTAAGAAACAAGGTAAGGTTAGTTGCTCAAGGTTATACTTAAGTTGAGAGTTTGGATTATGATGAAACATTTGCACCTGTAGCTATACTTGAATCAATTCGCATATTACTTGCCTTTGCATCTAGCTTCGATATCAAATTATGTCAAATGGATGTTAAAAGTGTATTCTTAAATGGAACAATTTCTAAATTTGTTTATGTTGGACAACCTCCTAGTTTTGAAGATCATAAAAATTCTAACCATGTGTATAAACTCTCTAAAGCGCTATATGGCTTAAAACAAGCTCCTAGAGCATGATATGAGCGCATTCGAGATTTTTTACTTTTTAAAGGATTTAAAATTGAGAAAGTTGATACAACCTTATTTACAAAGATTATTGACGATGATTTTTTTGTATGTCAAATTTATTTTGATTATATCATATTTGGTTCTACTAATCAAGAGTTTTGCAAGAAATTTGGTGAAATGATGTCTAGGGAATTTGAGAAGTCCATGATCGGAGAATTAAGCATTTTTCTTGAACTAAATCAAGTAACATAAGGATAGGACCTTTATAAGCCAAACAAAATATGTGAGAGATCTATTAAAGAAGTTCGGCATGAGAGATGCAAAACCCATCAAGATCTCCATGGCAACGAATGGGCATCTTGATCTTAATGAAGAAGGTAAATTGGTAGATTTAAAGCTTTATAGATCTATGATTGACAGTTTGCTTTATCTTATTGCATCTAGACCTGATATCATGTTTAGTGTTTGCATGTGTGCATGTTTTCAAGCATCTCCAAAAGAGTGCTATTTAACGGCCGTAAAGAGAATTTTAAGATATTTAAAACATTGCTCTAGCATAGGGCCTTGGTATTCTAAAGGTGCTAAATTTGATTTAATTGGATACCCGGACTCTAATTATGCGGGTTACAAAGTGGATAGAAAAAGCACCTTGGATAGTTGTCAATTGTTACGAAGGTCTTTAGTGTCATGGTCTTCCAAGAAACAAAATTCCATAGCACTTTCCACCACCGAAGCTGAATATGTTTCTGCGGGTAGTTGTTGTACTCAATTGCTATGGGTGAGGCAAACTTTGATGGATTATGGAATTAAATTTGACAACATGCCTCTTTTTTGTGATAATGATAGTGCGGTGAAAATATCCAATAACATGGTCTAACACTCAAGAACCAAGTATATAGATATACGCCATCATTTCTTGAGAGATCATGTGACCAAGGGAGACATTACAATAAGCCACATCTAGACCGAAGACCAATTAGAGGATACTTTCACCAAACCAGTAGATGAAAGCCATTTTTTCTTGTTCAAGAATGAATTAAATGTCATAGATTATTCAAATATTACTTGAACTCATGCCTCATGCTTTCAAGCTTACTAGAGTTGTTTGAGGTGTTTTTTGAAAGGTATTTTCTTTTATTTTCGCTAGAAATCTCTATGTTCGTAAAGATATATTACAAGGTTTTATTTAGTATTCTTAATGCATAATGATCCTGAATGATCTTTATTTGAGTACAAAACTAGGGATCATTTACATATTTCTCTGATATAAGTTCAGTTCCCCGAAAGTTCTAGAAAAATCAGAACTATTGCTGTGTTTCTTGCGGTATTTCTATGTTCCGAAACTACCGGCTATGTGATCACGATACTACCACATTCATTGGTGGTCGGAAGACCTACGTGGTCGAAACCAACGTGGTTGAAACTAACATGGTTGAAATCAATGTGGTCGAAACCAGTGTAGTCGAAACCAACATGGTCAAAACTAACGTGGTCAAAATGTGGTCGGGGACATGGTCAAAAACGTAGTCGAAGAACCATAGCGGTAAAAAATGACTAGAGCAGTCGAATACGACCAGTGCGGTCGAAAATGACCATAGTGGTCAAAATCAATCATTGTGGTCATACAAGGCAGCAAAGTCAGAACTCTAATGTGGTTGAACACAAATAAGTTATCAGACCTACTGGAAGTCACTGCTGTACTTCCATTTGTTGAGGACTTTAATACCGACCACATAAGCTTTTATTCCTTGACTTCTGTCCTCCTCTGGAAGCTCAGTCTCCTTCAGCCGCTCGTGACCGTACACCTCTCTCTTTCCCCTTCAACAAAACCCCCAAAACCCTCTTATTTGATCTCCAAATCCGGTGGGGATTTCTTTAGTTTTTCGTGTTTCCTTGCGTCCTAAGGGTTCAACTCCTCCATTCCACAAGGTAAATGGGATCAAATTCCTTCTTTTATCTTGTTCTAGAACCCTACGTTTAAGTCTAGATTTTGATCTAAAATGTGAATGATTTAGAGTTGTTTTTCTTGGGCAAATTGCTATAGTTGGTGTCTAATAATATTTTTGCATCTATTCCATGGATTCAATCTAAGAAAAATACCAAAAGATTCATACATTGCTTGCCCTAGAAACTGTTAAGGAAATCGGAACTACCCCTCGACGAGCATAGTACTACCACAGCCCGGTACGATCATGGCTTGAACGTCGGTACTTTTGATTCTCCTGATAAAATAGCCATCTCATTCCATTTCTTTTCAAACCTATTTTTGTTTGATCTCTACCACTTCCCTAATATCGTTTCTCCTTGTTTAAAGATGCCTAGGACAAAGAATGCTGGTTGCAAAGTGTATGTTAGGAACTCCACTCCTATGGCTCTTGGTCTATCTTCATCTCGAGCAAACCCTCTTGCAGCCAAAGTGCCTCCTCCTGCAGCTCCAGCCACCTCAGAATCTGCTCAAAAGACTAGAGAAGACAGAGGCAAGGCAATAGCTTTTGACTCAGAGACAGAAACAGAACAGCAAGAGAGCTCACCACTTAAACAGTCAGATGAGGATATGTATGATTGAGAAGAGCCTCAAATAGACCTCAGACAAATCATAGCTGAAGAGTATGCACATTTGCATCACAGAAACTAGTTTATGGTCCTCAATAATTGTGGGACTTATAGGCTATTTCAGAGGGTTGGAACACAAAATCTTATGGCTCTCAAATCAGACTATAATGAATATATAATCATGTAGTTTTATGCTACTCTTTATATTTCTCCTGACTTCCAGCATATCTCATGGATGACTGACTGTCAATCCTTGGACTCCAATAAGCACGAGTTTGAGCTAACTTTAAGGACAGAGTCAAGTGCACATGAGAAGGTATATGACAGCCCTACATTTGAGCTCCCTGCCTTGTCAAAGTTCTATGATTAGAGTACAAGATTTGTCCTAGACAACCTTGTTGGTCTTCTCCCCATTCCCAGCCTGGTAAACTGGATTACTAACCATACCATTGTTCCCAAGAGTGGGAATTATGATGTCATAAGAGGCCATGTATGAAACCTAATTGACTATGTTATGCAAGGTCCCAAGATAAAGGTATAACTAGACTAAGATCCATTTTATTTTTTATCGGTCTTAGGAGAAAGCGTAGAAGACCAGATTATAGGATATACGCCATACTATTAAGAGGGATGATAGCTAGTAACTTGATAGCATATTCTTGTGCCATTTGGATCAATTTAAGATCATGCATTCACTTAAAACTAAAATTGATAACCAAGTTGTGCTCTGTCTAGATAATCGGAAGTATCGGAGTATAAACGGCGTTACTTCCGCTTTCCAGAAGTTCTGTCAAAACGAGCGATACCTTTTTTCTAGAGAGCACCCTTGTAATTACTTTATCTCTCCAAAAAACAGAAGTATCGGAGTTTCAATGGCAGAACTACCACAGAGTGCTAGTACCGCAACCCTTGAATAGTACTTTCAAATTGCAGAAGCTCCAAAAATCTGGGCAGTACATTTTTCCAGAGAGCACCAACTTTTGGCCTCAAAGCAAATGAAAGTACCACGCCGAAGTTTCAGAACTTCCGAATATCTGACTATTGTGACTACAATGATGGTAGCACCACACTGACTTTCAATGGCTAGTTCAGAAGCTTTGAAATAGCCATAGCTGTTATGTCAGAACAGGTGCGGTAGTACCGGCCTATGAACGGTGGTACTTCCGCTCGCTTGCCCTGATTTTTTCAGGGATTGCCCTGTAATGGCTAGTTTTGGTTAGTGGGGGTATAAATACTCCCCCACCTACTCAAGGACAAAAGAGAGACTCCATTAAACATACTTGAGTATTAAGCATTCACTCCACACCTCAATCTCACATTGTGCATTCATTTGAGATGGTTGAACCAAAATCAAGTGCATACATCTTAGGTTGATCATTTTGGTACTTGATCATCGTCAAACGAAGCTATGATCTATTACTTTTGGTGCTTGCTGGTACTTAGATGGCTTGGCGGGTTCTTGTGTGGTGACTTCTTCAAGAAGGTTGTGAAGAAACTTAGCACCGACTTGTAAGTGGTTTGGTGTCTAGCATCTCCAGAGTGAAGGAAGGACAACCACTAGTGGATTGAGGATCTGAGGCTTAATTCGTAGAGCCAGTCCAAGCCGCCTGGGCTTTTCTTAATGTGAATTAGGGGAACCGATAAGTTTTCGAACACCATGGTAAAATATTGTGTGTCAATTGGTTATTTTTTGTCTCTTCATTCTACCTTTGTATTTCTAGTATATTGTGATTATTGTGATTGTCATATTTATTTGTGTTAGGGATATATTTGTAGGGATTTGTGCTTATACTACCTTAGACATACTAGTGTTGTGTAGGTTTGAATTGCTTTAGAATCTTGCTAGACTAAATTGTGGTAATTGTCTTAGAAGGCAAGAATTTTAGAACCTCCTATTCACTCCCCCTAGTTGGTTATTCTTGATGCTACAATCATCCCAACCCTGATGGAAGTTGTTGCCAACAGAGGTAGCCGTGGAGACCGAGAGGAGGAGATGGATCAATGGTGGGCCTTTGGATCTGGTGTAGTGGCACATGAGCCCACTCTATAGAAGCTCTACTAAATCCCAATAGGACTCAACATGACCTCACAAGCTAGTGAACGGTGACGAGGAAGAAGTGGGGACTGGGGGTGCTCTGGAGGTACTGATTGACTGCAGCAGTGCTCACCACTGGGAATCTCCTCAACCACCTTGCCTTGATTGCGGCAGCGGCCACTTGCCTACATTGAAGATGCGTTCATCCCATTGACCTCTTTGGAAATGAAACAGGTGGAGGAAACAACCCATCGAGGTTAGGGCACCCTTCCTTCTCTTGGCTATTGATTTAGTTGGAATCCACTGGTTCAGCCAATATATGAGATTGTTTCTTTCACCTTAGACTTTAATTTTCGAATCTTTCGTTCATCAATTGATTTGTTTCCACTGAAGTCTTTGTGGATGAATCCTAACATGCAAGCCATCCACCAGGATTCCTCCCTTATTACTAGCCATCGTCTCCAAGCTGACTAGCATCACCATCACACACATGCAAGCATGCAAGAACAGCGCATCTCTCCTACAGCCCCACCCCTCGCAAAAGTTTTTGAATTGTGTTTGTCCCTTCCCCCAGAACCATTGTGATGATTCTTCTTGCTCTTTGTCCAAAATTGGTTGAGAGATTATTTGGATGAGTTTTATTTTTTACAAATGTTACGTGCAGACAAGATGATAAATTATGTTATTAATTTTCTATTTATGTGTGTACATGTGACTTGCTTGCTAAATTGCCCCAAATGAATTCTAATTAAGTAGAATCTGGTGTGCCCCTTTGTTTGCTCATGGAGTATGCACCTAATTAGCTTGTGTGTCTACTGCCTAAATCCTGAACGAAATTGTCTCCTAGAATTTGACTATAGTTTTCTATGCATGTTGACTACTCGATGAATGGTCTCAAAGAGTTAGTTTTAGCACCAATTAAAGAGAAGAAATTCTCATCGCTTGTCTTTCTTTTCTCTAAGTTTCATAACCAATTAAAGAGAAGAAATTCTCGTCGATTGTCTTTCTTTTCTCTAAATTGTTGTCATGATGTAGACATGATATTAAATTTCTATTCAAGTAGCAAACTTACTAGGCTTGAATATAGCCTCTACACACAGTGTTCTATTTATCTGGCCAATGCTACAAAATATATTGCTCCTATTATGTTGTGGCATAAAATGACAAGATAGTTTTCATAGCGTTTTGAATGCGTCATATTTGCTTAACTAACACAAATCCTCATACTTAAATATGCATATCATAACTTAAATCTTGTAGTTTATCTAGGTCATAAAAGAAGCTGCTGTTCTACATGGAGCATGCTCTTATTTTGTAAGTACTCCTATTCATTCTTTGCTTTGTGGTGGATCACATCTGACATGGCATACCATGTCTACCAGTAAGGAGTAGCATCCAGAAATGAAGAAATGACTAGCATCAATTTCTCTGTTGAGTAATCTATGCTTTTCCTGATTTGATGAATTCCTTGAAAAGTACAATTTATCCAATTATTCTGATTTCCCCTTGTTTGTTTGGTCACCATGAAGGTCAGTTTAGCTTAGTGATTTTCCGTGAAGCTAACACATAGGCTATAGACTTTAATAAGTATTATTCTCACTGTATGTAACATTATGAAAATAACTTTTAGCAAATAGCTACCAGCTACTGCTACTTCATGGAGCAAGATCAAAATAGTTACTGTGCTGGGAAAGGACACCTTACCAATAATATTATATAGAGGTGTTTTTACATTCTAGATGTCTTATGTTTTTAATTATACTAATGTTCACTACTACAGAAAGCCAAATACTAGACGGCCAATCACAGACGGTTTGACAAAACTGTCTGTGATTGACACTAACACAGACGGTTTTTGATGCGGATACACTAGCAAGCTAACTGAACCCCGTTGCTTTGGCCCTGATCTTTCACGATACGCCTTGTTGGATGCCCTCTCCAAGATAAGCCTTCTCCCACGCACACCACAGCACGTGAACAAAGGGTAGAGAAACCGAAGTTTCAGTGAGTAGAATCCAACACCACAATTGAATTCAACACACCAAGAGCAATTCCTCGATGGAAATCTCAAGAACACGCCAACAATGGCCACCAAACCATGGTGATTTTCTGGTTTCTATTTCTCAAATCAAAGTCTAAGTCACAATGGGGCTAAGGCCCTGGCCTTATATTGGTGCACAATGCACGGCCTTGATTACAACTCACGCACTACTTGGCCTAAGGCCGAAACAAACTCCAATACGAACTAAAAAGGAAATACCTAAACTGCTACCTCTGGATTCTCTCTTAATTTGCGATCTGACTATGAGGATTTCGTGGCTGGCACCTTTTCCATTATGTGGGGCTTCCAAATAGCTTTCCAACGAGTCCAAGAACGCCCAAATCGGACTCCGTTTGTGAAAGTTATGGACGTTTTAGTATCGGTCTTGCCAGCTGTCCCAATCCGAGTCCGAATCGGTTTCAAATCTTTATATGTTTTGTTTTCTGGTTCAAGGGGCTTCCAAATCCGTTTGGAACCTGAAAAGGAATCCTTCTCAACCTTTAGAAAGTCATGGTGTGTTCGGATTTTACCCTTACTTGCATTGCAATACTCGAACTCTTTATGTTTTGCAAGTCTTGCGCGTCTCTCCGGACAGCTCGTGCAGCATCCAATGAAATTGCCATAAGTTTGTGTAGGAAGCTCCAAATCAAGTGCCGTTTGATTCGTTGGAAAATAGACTTCATTAGCTTTCCAAATATGTCTTTTGTGCACGTTAGAAACCTCAGAATTGGTATTCAAAGCTTCTTGAACATTGTGCACAGAACTGCAAGCACTAACCAAAGTTGTAGTGCTACTTGGTGCCACATCATCCTCCCCTCCTTGAAGCAAAGCCGTCCTCGGCTTTGGGGTAATCTTGGGAGCTTGCTTCTTCTTGGCTGTAATTTCTTCATCAAGATGAATAGCACTCTCCAATTTTGGTTTCAACACATGCTTCTTTCCCTCATGTACAAATGTATATGTGTTGGACCGGCCCTCATGCGTAGCATTGCGATCATATTGCCATGGTCTTCCCAACAATAACCCACATGCATCCATTGGAACTACGTCGCAATCCACCTTGTCAACATAGTCACCAACAACAAACGGAACATGCACCTTGTGAGTTATCTTTAGCCTTCCGGAGTTGTGTAGCCACTCCACATGATGTGGTTGAGGATGCCTCCATGTGGACAGCCCTAAAGCATACACCAAATCTTTGCTAATCACATTGGTATAACTTCCACCATCTATGATCAACTTGCATGCTTTATCTTAGATTTTGCACTCCGCTTGAAAAACACTCCACCGCTGTCCTTTTGTTTCAGTTTCTTTACTTTGCACCTTTCGGACCAAAAGATTAACACCATTCAACTCTGGATAACAATAGGCAACATCTTCCTTGGAATCATCGATTTTTTCACTTTCAGAATCACTACTAGAACTTGTTGAAGCATAGCCGTCTTTATTGAGAAGCACTCTTCGTTGATTTGGACAATCACGCATCATATGACCTCTTCCCTTGCACTTGAAACACTCAATTTCTCTAGCACGAGCATTAGAAGGCAAACTAGAATCAGTTTTAGTTGCTTCTTTACCTCTATTGCTTGCCTCCCTTGAAAGAGCACCATTTGAATGGCTTGATGCCGCCACTTTGGAGTGTGAACCCACATCATCGCCTTGCTGTAATGAACGCCTCCATGACTTTGTTTGAGTGTTAGCATGTCCACCATTGGCTTGTTTGCGCTTCAATTGTTGTTCAACACGTTCAGCTTGATGCACCAAGTCTTGAATGTTGTAGTAATGGACCATCTCCACCCTATCTTGCACATCCTCATTCAACCCATTAAAGAAACGTGCCATAGTAGCCTCATCATGCTCCTCTGTCCCTGTACGGATCATCAACATCTCCATCTCTTTATAATATTCATCAACACTAGAATTACCTTGACGTAGTTGTTGTAGCCGGTTGTACAAGGTCCTCGTGTAGTGTGCTGGGACAAAACGTCGCCTCAAAATATTCTTCAGTTGTGCCCAAGTATCTGGACGAGCTCCTACGCGACACAATTGGTTCCACCAAACAAGAGCATATCCAGTGAACTCAATTGTCGCCAACCGAATCTTCTTATCCTCAGTATAGTGATGGCTGTCAAAAATTTGTTCGACACGCATCTCCCAATCCAAGTACTCCTCCGGTTCAACTTTACCATTAAATGATGGGATCGAAATTTTTATCCGCCCAATTCCATCATCCACGGCAACACGCTAAGCAAACCCGACACCACCTCTGCCACGCATGTCCCTACCACGGTCAGCACCACGGTAGTCCTGAGCATGGCGCGGTTGTGGAGCAAAACCCGCTGCACCATCAAAGATCTCCCCGTGTTCGTCGTCTTCATATGGTGCACGCCGTTCGGGATATTGAGGTTCCCGTTTAGCATGCTGAAATTGTGGTGGCTGGTTGCGTATCTCCTCCGTCAAAGCATCAATTCGCGCCCCCAAATCATCAACCTTGCCTTCAAGCTTCTGGTGACAACTTAAGAAGTAGTCACGTGTCACTTCAAATCCAATTCGTACCTCGGGCGGCAAAGACGCCGCATATTGGGGCACCTCCCCGATTGGCTCGGCATGATTATGTCGCGCCTTGCCATCTTCAATCTTCATAGAACCGCCATCAAGAAAAAAAATTCAGCAACCTCGTACCGTGATCAACCTGGCTCTGATACCAAGATGATGCGGATCCACTAGCAAGCTAGCTGAACCCCGTTGCTTTGGCCCTGATCTTTCACGATACGCCTTGTTGGATGCCCTCTCCAAGATAAGCCTTCTCCCACGCACACCGCAGCACGTGAACAAAGGGTAGAGAAACCGAAGTTTCAGCGAGTAGAATCCAACACCACAATTGGATTCAACACACCAAGAGCAATTCCTCGATGGAAATCTCAAGAACACGCCAACAATGGCCACCAAACCATGGTGATTTTCTGGTTTCTATTTCTCAAATCAAAGTCTAAGTCACAATGGGGCTAAGGCCCTGGCCTTATATTGGTGCACAATGCACGGCCTTGATTACAACTCACGCACTACTTGGCCTAAGGCCGAAACAAACTCCAATACGAACTAAAAAGGAAATACCTAAACTGCTACATCTGGATTCTCTCTTAATTTGCGATCTGACTATGAGGATTTCGTGGCTGGCACCTTGTCCATTATGTGGGGCTTCCAAATAGCTTTCCAACGAGTCCAAGAACGCCCAAATCGGACTCCGTTTGTGAAAGTTATGGACGTTTTAGTATCGGTCTTGCCAGCTGTCCCAATCCGAGTCCGAATCGGTTTCAAATCTTTATATGTTTTGTTTTCTGGTTCAAGGGGCTTCCAAATCCGTTTGGAACCTGAAAAAGAATCCTTCTCAATCTTTAGAAAGTCATGGTGTGGTCGGATTTTACCCTTACTTGCATTGCAATACTCGAACTCTTTATGTTTTGCAAGTCTCGCGCGTCTCTCCGGACAGCTGGTGCAGCATCCAATGAAATTGCCATAAGTTTGTGTAGGAAGCTCCAAATCAAGTGTCGTTTGATTCGTTGGAAAATAGACTTCATTAGCTTTTCAAATATGTCTTTTGTGCACGTTAGAAACCTCAGAATTGGTATTCAAAGCTTCTTGAACATTGTGCACAGAACTGCAAGCACTAACCAAAGTTGTAGTGCTACTTGGTGCCACATCAGTTTTAATTTGGACACCGTTTGTGTTAGTGGCCGAGTATCACAGACGGTCCTTACCGATGAACCGTCTGTGATACTTTAGTATCACAGACGATTTTTTATTAAAAACCATCTGTGTTGTGTAGACTATCACAGGTCTATGAATGTTCACAGACGGTTTTTGACAAGAACCGTCTGTGATGTCCTTTTATCTGTCATATTCTGTTCATGATCAGAGGTTAATATATAAGTACACATTGCTTCTAATAACTTAACTACAGAACTACTGAGACAAGAGATCACAAATTAAAGGCAAATTTATTAATTTCAATTAGAGGCAAATTTATTACAAAAGTCGCACAGGTAAAGAGTTTCCCAGATTGTAATCTTTTGGGCTTCGTACGCTTCTTCTTCGACTTTGGGACTTGGAGGATCAGCCACTGACTTCTCGAACGCCGTTAAGATTGTCCTTGTCCTCAGCACTTCCTCCTCCAGCCTGGGCAAATAATCAGTAGCATAGCCCATAATGTCGAAGAGGATAGCATGAAAAGATTCCTCAGAATCTACCATTTCTGCTTGATCAGCAAGGCTATCCATCAGTCTCTCCAATGCGTGTAGAGCTTCTTCCGCTTTGCGCACATTGTGGAGAAGAACCAGGGTTAGGGCTGTTTCCCTTTCTTGAGCGGCAGCGAGATGCCTCCGTCGACGGTGGATGATCAGGTCGAGCTGACGGATGCAAGAAAGTCGGGGAAGGAGAGCAGGGCGTGTGCGGAGAAGCTGCTCCAGATGCAAATTGCTGGCCGCCTGTGTAAGGTTCCGGCCGAACAATTCTTGATGAACAGATGAGAGGAAGGATATGATCACAAAAATAGTAGAAGCCATATTGTATGTACGTAGAAGAGACCTGGATTAGGCGCGCATATTTAACCTTTAGCACAGACGGTTCGTATACCCAAACATTCATGATATAGACGCTTCATATAACGATCGAGAGACGTTAATTAGACGATCGAAACACGAAGCGTTCTGAGATAAAGCTTATGACAGACATTTTTTTATAAAAAACCGTCTGTGATAAGATTTATCACAGACGGTTTTTAAACTTAGAACCGTCTGTGATATTGATATCACAGATGGTTCTACGTCTAGAACCGTCTGTAATAAGCCTCCCTATAGATACCCTCTGGCTAGGGTTTTCCCCGTATGCTGCAGTTATATTCTACATCTAAATCCCGATCTGTCTCGTCGCCGCTGCCTCCCCGAGCCCTCGCCGGCCGCCTCCTCGAGCCGTCCGCATTCGAAGACCGACGCTCGGCTCGCCTCCACGCCCGGCGCCTCTGCTCGCCCGTCGCCTGCGGTCGCCTCCCCGAGCCCTCGCCGGCCGCCTCCCCGACCCCTCGTCTGGCCTTTATGTGATGCTATGATTTGCTTTTTTTTTAAAAAAGATAGTAATTGAGTATAAATATGTTATCATCTCCTCATGGTGTTGCATGGTGTGGAGCAATAATAATATATGCCACATAGACCTTCAAGGGGCATGAAGCAAGTGACACACTCTAGTGTATCCTGTTCAATGAACCTAATACACTAGTTTGTGTTATTTACTTCATAGAACTTTGTTTAGAGACCTTGTAGTAATAATATATGCCACATAGACCTTCAAGGGGCATGAAGCAAGTGACACACTCTAGTGTATCCTGTTCAATGAACCTGATACACTAGTTTGTGTCATTTGCTTCATAGAACTTTGTTTAGAGACCTTGTAGTAATAATATATGCCACATAGACCTTCAAGGGGCATGAAGCAAGTAACACACTCTAGTGTATCCTGTTCAATGAACCTGATACACTAGTTTGTGTCATTTGCTTCATAGAACTTTGTTTAGACACGTGGCTCGATGACAGGGGCCAAGCCTTTGAAACATGCTCGCAATTTTCGGGTATTCGCTAGCTACACATTAATTAATCATATACAACACTTAGTAGTAATGCCTCTTGATTTAACACATTCTATTTTTTGCAGTGCCACCAGCAGCAGCCGAGCAACATGTGTGGATACTACGTGTGCCACCATATGAGACTACTCCTCGATTCCACCAAGATCACCAATTCTAAGGTTTGTCAATCTTCCCACATTTATTTCATACATGTCAGGTTTTATATGTACGCGCGTTGATATTCCTATCGATAGGCTGCGCCCATCTCTACATCTGCATTGAAACAGCCGGACTTTGCAAAAATTTGAGGAGAGTTCGTTTGGTTTTTGTGGACTAAAGTCATAAGATCAGATGGAGAGTTCCACTGCGCAGAATGATTTTTTAGTGCTCTTATCACTCTGTAATTGTGAATTTGTTAATGGATATTTTATTTCATTTCAATTAATTCATTTGCGAAATGGATGCCTTATGTCTGTGAATGAAATGTGATGTGAATTGGATGTTTTATGTTTGTCAAATGAATTGAGATGTGAATTGTATGTATACATATACTTGTTTTTCTGCTTGTTTCAGAGGGCATGGCTAGCATTTCCTGAGGCTAGCCAATAAACAGAAATAGATTTAGGGGTAGAAAAGAACATCACAGACGGTTTTTAGTTACAAGCCGTCTGTGATAGGTGACATCACAGACGGTTTGTAAATAAAAACCATCTGTGATATATCAATATCACAGACGATTTTTAGTTAAAAACCGTCTGTGATATTGATATATGGTTTGTAAATAAAAACCGTCTGTGATATATCAATATCACAGACGTTTTTTAGTTAAAAACCGTCTGTGATATTGATATATCACAGGCGGTTGTCGAACAGTCTGTGATAACTTTCGATTATCACTGACCCATAAATTCAGATGGTTTTTGAACCGTCTGTATGTCCTTTTCTGTAGTAGTGGTTGGACAAGAAACAACATCAAATACTAAGTGTGGACATTTATTTTCAATTTAATTTCTGTACTGGCCTATACATATATGTTTCGCTTGATATACGTATAAGAGAATCTTTATATTTACTGTATAGTTTGAGATCACATGTGATAATATATATATTTATCTTTTGGGGCTTCACTGTAACGCATGAGTACCTTATTAGTTACTGAGATGGGGGGGGGGGGTGGGCAGGAGAGCGATTGCTGCCAAAACAGTACCTCAGTTTTGACTGAAGAAAGGCAATGGGCATCTAATAAGTCTTGTTGGCACATGCAAATTATAGTCAATGAATATATCCGTGCTTTTCTTCTAATTTCTATCCTTTGCATCAGATTTTCCTCGATGCTGACCAGATTTTGTCTTATGTCGCATCACGTGGGTTTTAGCCTAGACCATCTTGTTGGAATATATGTTTATTTGTGTGGTTTCCATTTGGTCCTATCCTTTTCGGTTTATGGTTTATTACTTATGTCTTTTTCTGAACAAATAAATAGATCAATTTTTCTGTCGTCTTTTTGAAGTGGCTTATTGGAACAATTTTTTTGAGTCAGTTTACCGGCATTCGGTTTATTTGTAGAAGCGCTCACGTTAGGACTAAAAGTCATTTGCCGTAGTTATAAGCCATAAGCTGCAGCTAAAAAGAAACGCTTGTATCAAGTCATGTAGATATGATTCTATCTATAAACCCACAAGATCAGGGTTGTTACATCTGGCTGAACTCTTTTTCACTTGTAAATTCTATTCACAATACAGCAATACACACGAAGGTCTTGGCACCTATTGTGCTTGAGCTGATCCAATCTATTCTTTCTTCTCCTTTTCATATGGTATTAGAGCTAAGAGGCCCTAAGTTTAAGACTCGGCAGGTACAATTAGAAAAAATATAATTGTAATTAACTCACTTCTATTCTACGTCTTAGACCTAAGTGAGCCAAAGCCAACACGTGATGGGGTTATTGAAGTATAAGTGAATTGCCTACCTTTCCTCATTAGGTTAGTCTTTTAGGTGAACTAATTGGTGTATGCAACTTAATATGGTATCAGAGGCTTCGTCTTCAGTCACATCTCCATTACTTCCTCTGGCTTTGTCTCAGCTATCACTGGTGTGATGAACTACACTGCCAGCGCCATCGGATTGCTTCAAGTCCCTCATTCAGTCACCTGCTCAGCATCAAGTTGATGCAATACAATTAACTTCTCTGGAAGGCGCAGATGCTCCCATATCTACGTGGACAACAGCTCCTCAGCTACGTCGACGGAACTGCTACAGCACCGGCCAAGTTGATCACGCAAATTAAACCATGGAGGAGGAGGCTGCACATATCCCAAATCCAGCATGTCTCTATACACACAGAAAATGGAGCTATCAGCGGTGGAATACTTCGCCAAGATGAAGTCACTGGCGGACACCATGGCCTCAGCTGCTCACCGCTTGAGGAGGAGGAGTTCTTCTTCTATGTTCTTGCCAGTTTGGACTTAGACTACAACCCACTGGTGACGTCCGTGACCACCCGGCCCGACACCATCAACATCAACAACTTCTATTCCCATCTCCTTAGCTTTGAGATGTGCCTGGAGCATCAGAACGCTGCCACACAGTTCTCTGGCTCTTCTGTGAACGTTGCTTCTCGTAGCAGCAATCGTGGACACCGGGAGCACGACAACTTCAACAACAGGCGCAGCGCCTGTCAAGCTGATGCGCCCGGGAAGCAAACCAGTGGCAACACCAACAATACTCGAGGTCATCGTCCTCAGTGCCAGGTCTGCCACAACCACACGAGGACAACAGCTGCCAGGACTGAGGCTATCTAAGGAGGTGGACACCCCTAGTCAAGGGGGATCGGAGTTCCGATAGTCTTACACATCCATGAGGATTCCACATCTGCAATGTTCAGTAGGTAGGCCAGACTTTAGGTTAGTTTCCCTTTTTCAGCACCATTATTGTAATCTCCATGGTAAACAATTTGATTTAAGGAAATATACAATATTAGGACTATTACTCAGTCTACGAGAGCATGAACCTGGATAAATTCCTTATGTCTTGAGCTTGTTGGTCCATACATCACAACACAACACAAATCGGCGTAAGTTCCTTAGTCTTAGGGACAAGATCGTTGACAATATGAAAGTACATTCAAATACAAATCTAACGGTAAAACTTTTGTGTCACCAAACCAATAAATTGTTGAGCTAATTGTTCATCAAACATTACAAAAGTTGAATCTCAAAATACATGAACGCCTTATAAAAATTAATAGAGGGAGTTTTTATCTAGGACTAGTAAAAGCAACAGAAAAAACTTTAAATACTAAAATCATAGACTAGAGAATACGCAATATTTGTGGTCGCAAAGGACGCTAATGCTTTAGGATTGTATTCTTTGACGAGCTTGGGACCAAGTCAGATCGCTTTCAACCTTTGAAGGAACGATTTGCGAAGCGATTAACAGACTGGTCGGAAAAATATTTGTCAAGTGGTGGTAATGAAGTGGTGGTAAAGTTCGTTGCACAAGCGCCACCGACCTATGTTACGGGGGTTTTCAAGATGTCTGCTGGATTTTGTGAAGAATATACACGGGGAGATGAATGTTAGTAATCCTTGGACGTGTGTTAGTTATGCATGGTAGACTTGCACGTAGGTTCTATTTTTAGCTACTGCATGCGCACGAGCACCGTTTCGTTGTGGTCGCCGTGCGCGTAGGAGATCGTGGCGAGAATAGCTCGCGCACGACCCTGGAACGATCGGTCGTGGGCAACATCGTGGACGTGGGGATGCACGCGTTCGTGGCGCGATGTGCGGCTAACCACCGGGAGTTCCTGCACTTTGTTTTCAGTATATAAGGAGCAATAGACGATCTGAAAAGCAGCCGTTCCATTGCTGCACAAAAACACTTCGTGCTGTATTTTTTTATTGCTTGTACTCGCTGAGCCAAGCAGTCAGTCGAAGCCGACTTACGACCACGTTCACCGTGGTCGTAAGGTGCTGGTCGTAAGCTGGTGGTCGTAAGCGACTACGACCACGTCTACGACTACGATCACTTCTACGACTACGATCACGTCTACGTCTACGACCACGTCTGCGACTACGTCCACGACTACGTCTACGACCACGTTGGAAGCTACGACCACGGTGGAGGCTACGACCACGTAGAAGCCTACGACCACGTTAAAGGTGGTCGTAACGAGTTCGACCACGACTGGAGAACTCTAACAATTGGTATCAGAGCCTTGCGCGTGCCTGGGTGGTCGTAAGCCTTCAAGCAGATCATGTCTTCGCGAGGCCGAACAAGCAAGGGTGACGACTCCGGCGGCAGTGGGAGCAAGACTCCACCGCGCCGTTCGCAATCTCGACGTCCGACTCAGTCGCCGCCACGCCGAGGCCGCACCCGTGGGCCACGCGAGGCCGTCGTCGAGCGCGTCATCCGAGACTCGGGCGGCTCGGGTCATTGGCCGCAACTGACGAAGGCCAACTACAATGAGTGGTCACTGCTCATGAAGCTCAAGCTCCAAGCGCGTTACCTGTGGGACGTCATCGAGCACCGCGCTGGAGGCCATCTGTAGCAGCGTCCCCTCCGAGCTCGTCTCCACCTTGGCGACCAAGCCGTCGGCCAAGGAGGCATGGGAGGCCATCAAGACGATGCGCATTGGCGACGATCGGGTGCGGAAGGCGACCGCGCAAAACCTCAGGGCCGAGTACGAGCAGATCGCTTTCCGCGATGGGGAGTCGGTCGAGGATTTCGCCCTGCGTTTGACGAACATCGTACAGCGGCTGGCAACGCGCGGCGACCCGGAGCCGGACCACAAGGTGGTGGCCAAGTACCTGCGCGTCGCCCGACCGAGGTACAAGCAACTCGTCGTTTCTATTGAAACCCTTCTTGACATCTCCACGCTCTCGCTCGAAGAGGTGACGGGGAGACTCAAGGTGGCGGACGACGATGGACCTGCGCCAGCACAGACCATCAGCGGCAAACTGCTGCTCACGGAGGAGCAGTGGATCGAGCGCTACAAGAAGCGGGACCAAGAGTCCAGCCGTGGCGGGTCGGGCTCCAGTGGCCGCGGCAAGCGTCGCGGAAGAGGCCACGGTCGTGGCGCAGGCGGCAACGGTGACTCGCGGGCCGGCTCGAGCGCGAGCCGCGCCAGGCCCGACGACCTGTGCAGAAACTGCGGCAAGAAAGACCACTGGGCAAAGGATTGCCGTGGGAAGAAGAAGGAGGAGCAGGCTCATGTGGTCCAGGATGACGAGCCCACTCTTCTACTCGCCCTCGGTGCAGTACAAGAGGAAAGTATCAAACCTCAAGCGCAGCCGTCGTCGATCACGGCAAACATGGTCGTAAGCTCTCACGACCAGAGAAGACCTACGACCACGGCAAACGTGGTCGTAAGCTCTCACGACCAGTCGACCGCGTCACCAATCCACGACGATGGGCAACTCCACCTCGTCGAGGACAAAGTTTTCGCTGCCTTCGACGTGTCAGGTGATCGAGACTCGAAGCGATGGGTCCTGGACACCGGCGCATCCAACCACATGTCGGGATCCCGCGCGGCGTTCTCCAACCTCGACGCCAGCGTCACCGGGACGGTGCGGTTCGGAGACGGCTCCGTCGCCCACATCGAAGGGAGCGGCACCGTGCTGTTCTCGTGCAAGAATGGCGAGCACCGCGCTCTCGCTAACGTCTACTACCTGCCGCGCCTCACCGCCAACATCATCTCTGTTGGCCAGTTCGACGAGATCGGGTACCAGGTGCTGGTGGAGGACGGCGTGATGCGAATCCGCGACGAGGAGCGCCGCCTACTCGCCAAGATCCACCGCAATCTGGGCTGGCTGTACGTGCTCGACATCAACATCGCACGACCAGTCTGCCTGGCAGCACGCGCCGACGAGGATGCTTGGATCTGGCACGCCCGGTTCGGGCATATCCACTTCGCCGCGCTGCGCAAGATGGGAAGAGAGGGGTTGGTCCGAGGCCTGCCTCTGCTCACTCAGGTGGAGCAGGTGTGCGAAGCCTGCCTTGCTGGTAAGCACCGGCGGGCCCCATTTCCCCAGCGAGCACTGAGGCGGTCGGCAGAAGCACTTCAACTGCTCCACGGAGACCTCTGCGGCCCCATTTCGCCACCGACACCGAGCGGGAGCCGGTATTTTCTCTTGCTTGTCGATGACTATTCTCGCTACATGTGGCTATCGCTACTGCCCACCAAGGACGCCGCCGCGACGGCGATCAAGCGCATTCAGGCAGCGGCAGAGCGCAAGAGCGGGAAGAAGCTGTTGGCCTTACGGACAGATCGCGGAGGAGAGTTCGCCGTGACAGACTTCGTCAAGTACTGTGCCGAGCTTGGTGTTCGGCGAGAGCTCACGGCGCCATACTCGCCACAACAGAACGGCGTCGTGGAGCGCCGCAACCAGTCTGTCGTGGGCACGGCGCGCAGCATGCTCAAGGCGAAGGGGCTCCCAGGCGTGTTCTGGGGGGAGGCCGTCACAACAGCGGTCTACCTCCTCAACCGCTCGTCGTCAAAGAGCACCGGCGGCAAGACGCCGTACGAGCTCTGGACTGGGAGCCCACCGGGGGTACATCACCTCCGGACGTTCGGGTGTGTCGCTCACGTCAAGGTGACCACGCCGAACTTGAAGAAACTCGACGATCGCAGCCGCCGGATGATCTTCGTCGGCTACGAGCCGGGATCCAAGGCATACCGGGTCTACGACCCGGCGACCCGGCGTGTCCACATCAGCCGCGATGTGATGTTCGACGAGGCGACGCAGTGGACCTGGACCGAGGGCCACGGCGGCGAGGCAGAGGACTTCGTCGTCGAGGATTCCATCACGGCGCCGCCCGGAGTGATCACCACCACTTCGACCACCGCGCGTACATCGGCCGGGACTGCAGTCTCACCTTTGTCCTCACCAGCTTCATTCCAAGTCTCACCAGTGCACGACATTGGGAGCACGACGCCGAGTCCGGAGACACACCAGGGTGACGCACCGATCGAGTTCGTCTCACCACCTGGAGTCGGTGCATACGAGATGCTGGACGTGGATCACGACGACGAAGCCCCTCTCCGATTCCGTGACATCGACAACGTGTTGGGGCCGGCTATGCCGCCCGGGCTCGCCGCACGGGAGCTGGAGGAGCAGCTGCTGCTGGCAAGTGACGCCGAACCAACGTCGTTTGCGGAGGCACAAGAGTATGAGAATTGGCGCCATGCGATGCTCGACGAGTTCACCTCGATCGAGGCCAACGGCACCTGGGAACTCGTCGAGCCACCTCCTCGACTACGCCCGATCGGCCTCAAGTGGGTCTACAAGACCAAGAGAGACGAGGCCGGGCTCGTCGCCAAGTACAAGGCTCGGCTCGTCGCGAAGGGTTACGTGCAACGCCAGGGGATCGACTACGACGAGGTCTTCGCTCCGGTGGCACGACTTGAGTCTGTGCGATTGCTGCTGGCCTACGCCGCAAGCGAGGGCTGGGCGGTGCACCACATGGACGTCAAGTCCGCGTTTCTCAACGGCGAGCTGCGAGAGGACGTCTATGTCGAGCAGCCCCCCGGGTTCGTGCTCAAAGGGCATGAGCACAAGGTACTTCACCTGATCAAAGCTCTCTATGGTCTTCGTCAAGCCCCACGCGCCTGGTACTCCAAGCTGGACGCCTCGCTACTCAAGCTTGGGTTCGTGCGGAGTGCCTCCGAACACGCCGTGTACCTGCGCGGCCAAGACGCACGACGGCTCGTTGTGGGGGTCTACGTCGACGACCTGGTGATCACCGGCGGCACTCACTCCGACATTAACAAGTTCAAGCAGGAGATGAAGTCGACGTTCCAGATGAGCGATCTAGGGTTGCTGAAGTACTACCTCGGGCTGGAGGTGGTGCAGTCAGAGGACGGGATCACCGTGAGCCAGAGAGCTTATGCGGCGAAGATCCTTGAGAGCGTCGGTCTGGTTGGTTGCAACACGAGCAACATCCCCATGGAGCCCCGATTGAAACTAAGTAAGTTGAGCTCTGCCCCTGCTGTCGATGCCACTCAATACAGGAGCATAGTGGGTTCTCTTCATTACTTGGTGAATTCAAGGCCAGACTTGGCATTCTCGGTGGGCTACATCAGCCGGTTCATGGAGAACCCGACCACCGAGCACATGGCAGCCGTGAAGAGAGTGCTCCGATACATTGCTGGGACTCTGCACTATGGCTGTCAGTATAAGAGGAAGAAGGAGGCTCAGCTGGTCGGCTACAGCGACAGTGATCTTGCAGGTGACATTGATACGAGGAAGAGCACCTCCGGTGTCCTCTTCTTCCTCGGCAGCAACATCATCACCTGGCAATCTCAGAAGCAGAAAGTTGTGGCTTTATCCTCGTGTGAAGCTGAGTACATCGCCGCAACGACAGCAGCTTGCCAGGGGGTTTGGCTGGCGCGGCTCCTTGCAGAGTTCAAAGGCAAGAAGCCGGGCGCCATCAATTTAAAGATCGATAACCAGTCAGCCATCCAGCTCAGTAAGAACCCCGTCTTCCATGATCGCAGCAAACATATTGATGTTAGATAGACAGGGTCAAGGTTGAGTCCGTTGGGACCGCTGAACAGTTGGCTGATATCTTGACAAAGGCCCTGGGACAAGAACGGTTCTGCGAACTTCGTTCAAAGATCGGGGTCGTTGATATACAGCGCACACGCAAGGATTAGGAGGAGAATTTGTTAGTAATCCTTGGACGTGTGTTAGTTATGCATGGTAGACTTGCACGTAGGTTCTATTTTTAGCTACTGCATGCGCACGAGCACCGTTTCGTTGTGGTCGCCGTGCGCGTAGGAGATCGTGGCGAGAATAGCTCGCGCACGACCCTGGAACGATCGGTCGTGGGCAACATCGTGGACGTGGGGATGCACGCGTTCGTGGCGCGATGTGCGGCTAACCACCGGGAGTTCCTGCACTTTGTTTTCAGTATATAAGGAGCAATAGACGATCTGAAAAGCAGCCGTTCCATTGCTGCACAAAAACACTTCGTGCTGTATTTTTTTATTGCTTGTACTCGCTGAGCCAAGCAGTCAGTCGAAGCCGACTTACGACCACGTTCACCGTGGTCGTAAGGTGCTGGTCGTAAGCTGGTGGTCGTAAGCGACTACGACCACGTCTACGACTACGATCACTTCTACGACTACGATCACGTCTACGTCTACGACCACGTCTGCGACTACGTCCACGACTACGACTACGACTACGTCTACGACCACGTTGGAAGCTACGACCACGGTGGAGGCTACGACCACGTAGAAGCCTACGACCATGTTGAAGGCTACGACCACGTTAAAGGTGGTCGTAACGAGTTCGACCACGACTGGAGAACTCTAACAATGAACAGGGACACCGTAAGGTCCATTGGACTGCATGGGAGCAAATCATCAAACCGAAATGTCAGGGAGGTCTAGGATTAAGAGACATTATGTTGTTCAATCAAGCTCTTCTTGCTCGACAGGCTTGATGACTCGTTCAGTTCCCGGAAAGTCTCTGTGCTCATGTCCTGAAGGCAAGTACTTCCCAGTAGGAGACTTGATTGATACGGTGTTCACCAGTGATGCTTCACCGAAGTGGAAAGCAATTGAACATGGGCTGGAATTGCCCAAAAAAGGGTTGATGTGGAGCACTGGCACTGGAGAAAAGGTGAAGATTTTGCAGGATCGGTGGATTCCATGGGAGTGAAGAAAGGCTAGATCTCGTCTTAAGTGGGCGGCTCAACTCTTTAGAGAGTACAAAAGAATGTGGCGTTTCTCGTGTGAAGCATATTTTCCATCCACATGACGCTGAAGAGATTTTAAAGATAAAACCCCCGACGGCTGAGGTGGAAGATGTTGGAAAATAATCTTAACTTGGCAAGTAATAGGATGTTAGGATCCTAATGTAATTGGCATCAGATTAAAATTGGTTAGTTTATTTTCTTTGTTAGTTATTTCTTATTTAAATTATTTTATAGATAGGCCTACGCATGCACTCACTACTACAAAAGAAGCTAAACTGGACGCTTACATCACAGACGGTTCCGAGGAACCATCTGTGCTGCAAGTATCACAGACGGTTCATACGAATAACCGTCTGTGCTATTTTCACATACAATTTTTAATTCAAACCATCTATGATAACTTCATTTTCACAGACGGTTTATAATACAAACCGTCTGTAAAGTATGAAGTTTCATAGACGGTTCTTATCTAGAATCGTCTGTGATACTTCACAGATGGTTTGTATTAAAAACCGTCTATGATAATGAAGTTATCACAGGCAGTTTGTATTACAAATCGTCTGTGATATGTTTCCCGTCTTGCAATCCTCCAAAATTTCATAATTTCCCGCCTGAGTCTGAGTAGAATTCAATTTCGAGACACTTTCAGTAAAATAGGCATAACTTTTGCATACAATGTCCATTTTCGATGTTCTTGTACTCGTTGGAAAGCTAACGACAAGCCTGTTCCAAACAAAAATGACTGGCCCATACCATTCACCCTCTAAGACCCTCAAAATCGGTCATCTTTAGCCCCAAATTTGCTTTGCAAGTTGTTGGTTTCTGTTTATGCCAAAATTTGCAATCTTCCCTTTAGAATTTGGGTTTTGCCTCAACTGCAAAGTTGTAGATCTCGTCAAAACCTTTCCAATGAGTATATATAAGCCATATAAACATTTGTTATGTTATCTTTTTATACTAGCTATTTATATTATACTGGTATATTGTCTTTGTGATATCATAGACGATTGTTGTTATGAACCATCTGTGATGTCTGTATCACAGACGGTTTGTAATTTGAACTGCCTGTGATGTCCCGCCACGTCACCGATCCACAGCATATCCCCCAAGATCCCGATCTCACCCGTCCATTCTCTCCGCAATGAATGGTAGGCACCATTCTCCTCCCCATCTCTCGCCCCTTATTAACCCTCTCCCCTACTCGAAGAACCAATACCACCAGTACTACTCCAACTCATTTGTGCACGGCAAGGGTAGGAAGGGTTCGGCAAGAGCGATTGAAATTTCACTTGAAGCAAGATGGAAAAGAAGTAGGCATTGGCAAGATGGAAAGGAAAAAGGCCGACATAGAAGTTAAAAATGGTGTCCGTTGCCCTTTTGTTTCTGCTACTTGAAAATTTTTCTGCAACACTTGTTTTAGATTGTAGTTTAATGTAGTGTAAGCATTTTTCTGAATTTGTAGCCGCGAAGTTTATCTTTGTAAAATTGTAAGTGTCCTTTTATGTATGCAGTACTATGGGTAACCTACTTGATATGGGCAACCTACTTGATATCTTGTGATGTTGTAACGGTGGATTCTAATCTTAATGGAAATAGAATGTGTTGTTGTGTTTATTGTTGTATTTGCTTGTTTTCAGATAATATAGTTAACATTTCTTAAGGCTAGCCAAAAAATAGAAAAAATTTAGGTATAAAATGAACTATCACAAACGGTTTTGTGGTATAAACCGTCTGTAAAGAATTATCACAGACGGCTCAAACCAAAAACCGTCTGTGATGAAGAAGTATCATAGACGGTTCTATATACTAACCGTCTGTGATACTCACACATCACAGACGGTTGGTAGCTAGAACAGTTTGTGATGTGTGAGTATCACAGACGGTTCGTAGCTAGAACCATCTGTGATAGTGTTTTTCACAGACGGTTCTAGTTATAAACCATCTGTGATTTATTTATCACAGACAGCTCACAAACCATCTGTGATAACTTCTGATTATCATTGACACATAAACTCAGACGATTCAAAAAACCGTATATAATGACAGTTTTGAATCGTCTGTGATGACCTTTTTTTGTAGTAGTGACTATAAATACCAACCTTAAAGTTGAGATGAATAAGAGCATGAGAATAGAGAAATTCAAAAAACTCGGCTACATAGTTGCGGTCAGAGCAATTCTCTCATGCTCTTCTCCGTTTATTCTCTTCTACTATGAATTCGTGCAATATGTGATTTTTTCCTGAGACTAGATCAACAATTAATATCAGAGCTGGAGGTAGCGGCTACTTCAGGGCGTGCTTGGAGGTGCGGTGCAACTCAGCGGCGGCGGGAGCCACTTGCCTGGTTCGGTCAAGGTCACGCGACATGCAGTACCTCCATGCGGCCATCACCGAGTCCTTGCGGCTGTACCCGCCGGGGGGCTGTCGACACTCACAACTGCAAGCAGGAGGGCGCGTTCCGACCGGAGAGCCCGTTCAAGTACCCGGTCTTCCACGCCAGGCCGAGCATGTGCCTCAGCAAAGGAGATGGCCTACATGCAGATGAAGTACATCGCGACGTGCGTGCGGCACTGGGGGAGGTCGGCTCCAGCGAGTCGACCGGGTACGAGCGGCTGGTGCAGGCGCTGGGCGCGGGCTCCAGGACAAGGTGCTGCAGCGGGGCGCAGGGCTGGGTGACGCCAGGGCCGGTCCTGGGATTTTAAGGAGCCGGGGCGAAACTAGAAATAGGGGCCCTAGTATAAATATCTAAATATAAATCTACACATACACACACACACACACACACACACACACATATATATATATATATATATATATAATTTTACCAACAAACACTTAAAATGCGTTATGTATTAAAGAAAAATTCATATCAAAGAGTTCATATATATTACCTTAAAAATTTCTTCGAACATTTCTAGATGTGAAGTCATTGATGATGGTATTGATATCAATCTCATCCAATAATTTCTTCTCAATACATAAAATTGTCAAACCGTTTAACCACTCTTGAGACATTGTTGACCTTAAATGATTCTTCAACAATTTCAACTTTGAAAAGTTTCTTTCAGCTGATGCCACAGTCACAGGCATAGTAAATAAAATCCGATAAGCAATAGAAATATTAGGATAACAATCTGCTTCTCTGACAAACTCAAAGATCTCCATAGCAGACATTGGTTTATCTGATAAAGTCAATTGCATAACACTTAACTCGGAAATTAGATCATTTAACTCAACATCAGATGAACCATCTAGAGAGAAAGTTTCTGCAAATTTTGTACAACATTCTTTTAATTTAGTTCGATCCAATGACTTCAATGTTGTGGAACTCATTAAAAATCCAAATATACTTCCGAATGTTTAGAGTTCTTGAAATCTACTTTTCAATGAATTGATTGCCATATCAACCATAACAAAAAAAATAAGTAACTTCAAATTCCTTCTCAGCTTGCAAAACTGCTTCATCACAATCAATTTCATCAAACTGTTTCTTCCTAAGAACACGCCACTTAACTGGAAATGATGGCTCTACATTCATTTGATCTGCAATATCTTTGGCAATGATCATACTCAAAGCAAACCCTTCATTCTATATATAAGTATTAAAGTATTTAACCATGCCTTCTATTTGTTGCATGTATATACTCTACATAGTATATGGGGGGCTCTTGGATTTTGGGGGCCCGGGGCGGCCGCCCCTCTCGCCCCCCCTCAGGGCCGGCCCTGGGTGACGCTTGTGGAGAAGTACGACTATGTCCAGTTCACCGATGAGGACATATGGGACATTAAGGAGATGTGTTCTCTATCCTAAGTCGAGCCCATAGAGTTGAGTTTGGAATGTTGAGGAGATATGTTTGCTGTCCTAAGTCGAGTACAAAAAGTTGTCTATGACGTTGAGGAGATGTGTTCACCGTCTTGAGTCGAGTCCAAGATGTTGAGCACATGTGTTCAACATCCTGTGTCAAGTATGAATTGGGTAAGTCGTATTTGAGACCGACTACCTCAACAAGTTAGAGGTGTTGAGTTAGAGTCTTTGCATGTAGATAGACGTGCACAAGTTGAGTTGAATTCCTACATGTAACTATGTATTTAGTTTGCATGTAGATCACTTTATGTGGAGGTATAGCTTATAGTTTGGATGAGTCTAAATTAGGAGAAGACAAGTCTAGATTAAGAGGAGATTGTTGGAAAATAATCTTGACTTCCAAGTAATATGTGTTAGTATCCTGATGCAATCGATATCACATCAAAATTGGTTAGTTTGTTCTCTTTGCTAGATTTTTCTTATTTAAGTTATTCCATAGACATATCTATGCATACACTATAAATAGTAGCCTCAAGATTGAGATGAACAAAAGCAGGAGAATAGAGAAATTCAAAAACTCGGCTATGCAGTTGCAGTCATGGCAATTCTCCGGTGTTCTTTTTTGTTTGTTTTCTTTCATTGTGAATTCGTGCAATGTGCGAGTTTTTTACTGGAGCTGGGCCAACAGAAGATTATCTGGCATGGCACTATGAAAAGTCAGGAATTTTCACTGTTCGTAGCGCTTACAAACTAGCGTTGCGGGAAGCACTTACGAAAAATTCAGTTGGTGCCTGCAGTCGAGCTGGTGATGGGAAAAGAATGACGTGGGCAAATAATTGGTTGGTGCCGGTGTGCCAGAAAATCCGTATCTTTGCATGGAGACCGTCAAGAGATGCTCTAGCAATAAGGAAAAACAAATACAAACGTACTCTGGAAAATGGCAGCCAATGTGGTATATATATGGGCAGGGTGACGAGGATGGGTACTATGCAGTGGTCTCGTGTAGCAAGGCGAGAGCACTGAGAAGAGAACTGAGGAAAATCTGGGATCTGCCGCCTGAGAGCAAATTTATGCATTCTGGACTTGATTGGCTGTTGCTACTGTTGGATTCAGAACCCAAGGAAATGCAGGCCAAGATTATGTTATTGTTGTGGAGAGCCTGGCATTTTGCGTAATGATGTGATACATGCTGATGGCACTACTTCGATTGTTGGCTCGGGAAGTTTCCTGGAAAGCTGCCAGGAATCACTGTGCTTCGTCCGACAAAAGCAGGACAATGGGAAGGGCAAAGGAATCATTCGCCTTAGTGTTCAACCGGAACAGAGCAGTAGCGAACAAAGGGTGGGACAAGAGGAGAATAGATGGAAGCCTCTTCCTGAATGCTAGGCGAAAACAAATGTGGATGGCGCTTTCTTGATGACTACAGGGGAAGCAAATTTTGGAGTTATCATTCTGGATTGGAAAGGTGATGTCTTGCTATTAGCTTGGCGGGTGAGTGCGGAGGAGGTAGAGGCCCTGGCATGTCGTGAATGTCTGCAACTGGCGGTGAATGGGCTCAAGTCGAAGGAGGAGGATAGGTCCCGCTGGAGCTCGGTGTACAAAGAAGCCAAAGCCTTGCTGTTGCTTCTCCTAGAAGTGAAAGTTCAGAAGATATAGTGTGTAATATGATAGCTGGTAAGCTTGCTCAATTAGCAAAGCATAATGTCCATTTTGCTGTTTGGAGAGCTCAGGCCCTTAATTGCATTAAGCAACTATTCATCAAAGATTGTAATCTTGTTTTACCTTAAGCAATAAAGCTCTCTGTAGGATCAGGTATGGCGAGTCAGGGGGTGATGACTTCTTAAAATCTTTTCTTGGTATTAGCAATACAATGTAGTGAAAATTACAAGCCTACAAGTTCAGTCTCACCGGTTTGACCGCCGGCCAAAGGATGGTCGAACCGCTCGGTTGGTCAGCCCAGATGACTAGCGCAATCTGACCGCTTGGCCGATCAAATCGGATCTTAGGGGTGATCTGACTGCTCCACAAACAGAGGCAAAAACAACACTACCCATGACCAAGAAAAAAGCTAACTCTTCAACCACTGGTCCAAACAAGATAAAACTTAGTACAAACCCTCCCTAGATGTCAAGAACCTATTCCAATCATTGCTCATGAAGATCATACTCTTCAACCACTGGTCCAAACAAGATAAAACTTAGTACAAACCCTCCCTAGATGTCAAGAACCTATTCCAATCATTGCTCATGAAGATCATAACCAAAGTTCCAACCTTTACCCAAAACAAGGAAGATTGCAACAAAAAGGGCAAAAGAGAGGAACTCCGATCTGCACTTGCATGTGAGTTCTTAGTGATCTAGATGATTTTGGATGAATTCTCCTATGTCATAACAAGCTAAATCACATGACAAAAGAGGTAAGAACCAATAGAAACCAAGAACTAATCAAACCACCTTAAAAAGCAAGGAAATCAACTAAGAACACAAGGCGGATAAAATAAACAAATTTGATATTCCATTACCACAAAGGGATGAAGAATTACAGCTACTCCACATATTGGAGGACAGAGTTTTTACAAGAGCACACACACAAAGCTTACAACATAAGGAAATCTAACTCTAATTTACTCTCATCTAGTACAAGAGATATTTTGTCAATACACACAAGTGCTTATATAGTGGAGTCTTCTTACCTCATACCTAACCTTAACAACCAACACAACCTTAATGGATACAACCACTTACAATTGGGGAAACCCCGTAACCCACACACAAACGAGTTTTACACTCAATTCACTTGTACGCTTTTTAAAGCGTGTCTTCCACATGACTCCAATAGCATGATAAGACACTCCATCCTCCATGATGTGATCTAATCCACTTTGGGCCACTGTCGTGGTTTTGCAAACAGTCTTTCCATCTAGTATTAGACAATGTACGCAATTGCCACCCACCAGCTTTCACGATGCTCCTCATTGAAGCAAACTCCAATACAAAGTCCGCGATACCCAATCTCTTGCCGTCAAGCCTATACGCCTCCGACCTCCTTCCGAATCATCTCTACTTGAAACAGTCCAAGTCTAATAGCACATTATATGCATGCACTTGCCTCATTACGATCTTTGTTTTTCTCCTATGCCTCTTCACATGAGATATAGCCTTATCCGGACTTACGTGACCTTTCATAGCCTTGGGTTTCTCCCTTAATCTCGGTCTTGTCGTTGACCACCAACGATTACCAAGTACCCTGCACAACAAGGAACAAGCAATCGTCCCGAGCACAAGTAACATGCACTTGACTCTCGTTAGCAAATACCACATGGCACTCCCAGCTATGCTTAATACATTGTATAGAATCCCGCCATGACTAACACTTGAATAGACTTCTGCCATGACTAACACCTTACAAGGACCCCCAAAAGGTCTCAGAGCAACAACACAATTGAGGCACAACTTAGTTCACCCAACTTAGCACAGGCCAATCTAACCTCCCCAGTCAGATCGCCCCAGTCAACCTCAGTTAAACCCCGTAATAGGGGACCGATCTAACTGTGGCAACCATGCCGATCAAACCGCTCGACATCTCTCCAATCAGACCACCATCATATGGCTAATCACACCGCTCTCAAAACTTTTGTGCAAGAAAACAAAGACCTCTCCGAAATTAACATACCGCTAACTCAAAATCGGCCACACCGGACTGTGACCACCGTCCACGGCACTGCTAGCTTCGGCCAAACTGTTGATCACCTAAAAGCAAAATCAGAGAATACAAATAATATAAAATAAAACTCAAAGTTTGATAATAAAGCACAAACAGAATCAAATACTCATCACACAATATAGCGTGACCACGGCATGGTCTCACGCTCCCTTTTCCGTAAAAGAAATTTAGCGTTAGCGTTTGAAAGTAAGTGAAAAAACAAAACACACAGCAACTATACTTCTATAACTAGAAGTCTAGAAGCCATACGAGTGTACAACTATACAACGACAGTATTCGACCGGCCACCGATCGGATTGGCACCTCAAGCATGGCTCATCTGCGCCTACTGCTCGCAGCGTCCGTCCTCGCGCTCGCCGCCGGCAGTTGCCGCGGCTTCGAGTTCCTAGAAGCTACCGTTGATGCCATCCAGCTCGGCTTCAAGAACGGCAGCCTGACCTCTACAGCGCTCGTCCATTTCTACCTGGACCAGATCAGCCGCCTCAACCCCAAGCTCCACGCCGTCATCGAGGTCAACCCGGACGCGCTCGCGCAGGCGGCGCAGGCGGACGCAGAGAGGTCGTTGGGCTGCAGGAACGGCTGCGGCGGGCTCCACGGCGTCCCCGTCCTGCTCAAGGACAACATCGGCACGCGCGACCGGCTTAACACGACAGCCGGGTCCTTCGCGCTGCTCGGCTCGGTGGTGCGGCGTGACGCCGGCGTGGTGACCCGGCTGCGGCGTGCCGGCGCCGTGGTTCTCGGCAAGGCCAACCTCGACGAGTGGGCCAACTACCGCAGCGACGTGGATCTCAACGGATGGAGCGCCCGCGGCGGCCAGGCCCTGGTAATAATCTCCCGCGTTCAGCTCGTCTTTGTACAAAACAATCAACGATTCAATGGTGAATTATCGTTTTTTTTCTCTATACTCTGATTGTTGTTAACGTTCTGGGGGGCATGTGAAGAACCCTTACGTGCTCTCAGCCTACTCGTGCGGGTCGAGCACCGGGTCGGCCGTCGCTGTGGCGGCGAACATGGCGGCGGTGACGCTGGGAACGGAGACGCAGGGGTCGATAATCTGCCCATCAGCGTTCAATTCAGCTGTGGGAATTAAACCTACCGTTGGGTTGACTAGCCGGTCTGGAGTCGTCCCCATCACCCCTAGGCAAGACACTGTTGGGTAAGTACCCCTCAAGAACGTTCAATTTAGTTGATGTTATGTTTTGAGTCCCTCGACAACGCTCCCAAGTTTATATAACTCTATAAGCGTCTTGCTTGTTTTTTTTCTTTAACAGCTTAAGATTTTAGGTAAACTGGTTGCTGTGTGAAATTCAATGCCACATGAAAGCCAAGAAGTCTGAGTTGGAGACCTGCTAACAAATTTATTCACCGAATACGCAACCCTAGAAATATTTTACTATTAATATCAGTGTATCACTGATCCAATAATTCATTCTCAAACCAATGGAGACCTAAATTTTTGGAGTAACTTTTGTTGTCTGAATTGCAGGCCAATATGCCGCACAGTGGCAGATGCTGTCCACGTGCTGGATGCTATTGTCGGCTATGATCCACTCGACGCTGCAGCTACTGGAGCAGCATCTAAGTACATCCCCACTGGTGGATACAAGCAGTTCTTGAAGATAGATGGGTTGAGGGGCAAGAGAATAGGAATACCGAATGGCTTTTTCACTAGAGAAATTTTGAAGATGAATCTGAGGGCTTACCTAGAGCACTTCACCACGATGAGGTAAATTTTGGAGTAGAAATTTTACTGCTCGTTGGCTTCTTCAACATCTTCACTGTCAGCTACACAACGTCAACAATGAGGAAATTGGTTATTGTTATGTTTGGAGTTTGGACACTCAGGCAACAAACCAGAAACACAATAAGTGCCAATTTTTCCTCCTCAACCAGTACTGTAAAACTGACATGTATCCTTTAATTTCTATTCTTCATGGAAGGAAACAAGGAGCAATCGTGATCGATAATATTGACATCTCACCAAATTTGACCGCCCTACTGCATGATCTTTACATTAATGTGGAGAATGCAGAAGCAGAAGAGTTCAAGTCAAGCATGAACGCTTATTTGTCGGGCTTATTATACTCCCCAGTCCGTTCGCTCGCTGAAATTATAGCATTCAACAATGCACACCCTACTGAGGTTAGGCCAAATTTATTTGAAGCTTTTATCAATTTCCCTTAGTTAGCAGCCTTGCAGACTGTAGATTTTAATTTCGGCTGTTCCTTTTTTTTTTTGGCAAAGATTGCTCATTACCATGGTGGATGGGAAATTAGGCATAAAAAATTACTGACATGAGCATCCTTACTGCAGGAGAAGCTTAAAGAATTTGGGCAATACGGCCTTCTTTTGGCTGAAAACACCACAGGCATCGGCCCCACGGAGAGAGCCGCAGTCCGGGAGCTCAACAAGCTCGATGCCAATGGGCTGGATAAGATGATGAAGGATCACCAGTTGGATGCGTTTGTAACGCCCAACGCAGGAGCCGCCAGTGTTCTCGCCATCGGCGGCCACCCCGGCATCGCCGTGCCGGCGGGGTACGACAAGCAGGGAGCCCCCTTCGGGATATGCTTCGGTGGGCTCAAGGGCTACGAGCCGAGGCTCATCGAGATTGCTTATGCGTTTGAGCAGGCTACCAAAGTGAGAAGACTCCCTTCATTCAAGCCATTGCAGTGATGGAATTTGTATGTGTGGCAGTGGCATTTTGCACGTCCCTCGCTCCGCTTTTATGGCCACACCATACCGGGGGAAAAAGTCCTGGCCGGTAACCGGGTTTCTCGGGAACCTCCGGTTACCTAGCGAACTGGCAAAAAAAGAGCCGAATTTGAATTCGGTGTGTTTTATGTAGATTTCGGTTGAAGTCGGTACTTTTCTACTAATTTAATTTGAAGTCGGTGCGTTGAAAGAAAATTTGCTTGCTCGTGCACGAGACTAGCTAGACCTCGTGCACATACATTTCTCCCTCTGAAGTGCAACCAAACCGCAGCATTTCCGCTCGGCTCGGTGGTCAAGCGAGACGCCGGGTGGTGCGCCGCCGGCGGCGGGCGGGCGAGGTGGTGCTCGGCAAGGCCAACCTCGAAGAATGGGCCAACTTCCGCAATTCGGATGGCACCGGCGGGCAGGGCCGGGTAAGCTCCTCCCTACTCTTGCAGTATACTCGTAGGCAATTTGCAGGAGAATGTATGTACTTTCTTTTTTGCGACGGAATGTATGTACTGAGATTATAGCTCCGTCCGGGATGTAGGACTTCCGTCTGATTTCAAAAGGAATTATTATCCCACATGCAAAAATTCTGTTAAATTGCCGCGTTCCAAGTCGACGCCATAACAAATGTTCTTTTCCTGTGCAAGCACAGAATACCTACGTGTTGTCAGCGGAGCCGTGTGGTTCGAGCACAGGTTCACCAATAGCACTCAAAAGCCATAAATCACAACCGAGACATCACTCAAATGTATCTTGGCTTGGCTAGACATATCAAGGATGACACCGACTCAGAAAACTTATCGCCGACTCTTGAACCACAGTTACTAACATGGTTCTTCGAGATACAAAGCCGTCTTTCCACAATAAGTGAGAAGTTAAGGTACTGAAAAATGCCGCACAATACCGAAGCACAAAACCAAGCGTCTACAAGCACTCAGGAGAGCATGCCCACAACAAGGTCTTAGCCAAGACAAAGTCACAGTCAACCACACACCACCAGCCCTGCAGCCCATCCATAGGAGAGTTAGAGCATGCAAGTCCAGCGAGGACCTGGGGCCGATGCCACCTGTGCCTCGGCTCCGCCCTCACTGAGGCTGGTCAAAGGCCTCGGGTTACCAGAGATAAGCTCAAGACTTGAGATGCTACCTCCGCAACTCACTGTAAAGGTACTGTCGGCCAGCTTAGATCGAATCAAACGAGCAAATCAGAGAGGTGATAGTAGATGAGAAAGAAAGAAAGTGTTTGGGGGTGGTGAGAAGAACAAGCCCAAGTATAAGAGGAGGGAGGTGGTTGCGCCACCAACTACCGCCGCCAATTTCGCCAGGGTGACAGAGTGGGGATAGAACCAATCCTCATCTTTCGCGCATGCCCACCCTCTCCTCTTATCTCTCTCCCTCTCTATGACAAGGGGCCCCACCTCTCCTTTATTTTATTTTTTCTAAACAAGCAAATTTGAGAAATCCCCCAAAAAGTCCTTATTCCCATCAATTTACCAAATTGATATAAAATGTTCAAAAGTGTCTTGTTTGATATACAATGATTTGACAATGAGTACCTTTTGGATTTGACTTAACCTTGATTCAATGTCGTGGTGTGAGAATCTTTGCTCAAGTAGCATTCTGTATAGGGTTGCTTGCCCTTTTCCCTCTTGGGTTGGATGTTCCAATCACATCCCCACATCCTTTTACGAGTATTTAAGAAAGCATAGCTGAACTTCCTTTGATTGCGACCCCACAATCATACTCACTTAGGTGAATTCTCCAGGAAACTATATAGGACAATTTTCAATTGTCATATGAGGCTCCGAATTCATTAAGAGCTATTGCTCATCCTGTCATACAAATAGAGTATTGCAGCCAATGAGACCCATCAGGTGTACTCCCTGTCTTTCCACATTTTGTTGTCCTAGAGCCTAATTCACGAGATCTCTGCTTCAAGAATAGGTTACCACCATTAAATACTATCAAATGGGTATGAGCCCTATTCCCTTTGATGATGCAAGAATGACTTTTCTCATCATTCCTTTACTGAAAGGATTCGCCAGATTCCTTTTAGACTAAATGTATTCTATCGGAACATGGAATTTGCATTCTAAATCCACATATATTTACTGTGTTAATCTCATGATCAGTGGCTAGTACATATATACAACAATATTTATATCAGATCTATACATGATAAATTTAAACAAGGTAGTATATGTAGGTAACAACCAAATATAAGCCTACACGGCGCAGTTTATAGCACATGGGCCGACCGGCCAAATAGAGCATACAACATAAACAGTTCAATCGAAACAAATATAAAATAGGCATTAAAAAACCAGTGAGTATGCCTCAACCTAGCCACATGCAACTAGCTGGGGTAAAACCTTAGTAATCGGCATCTTCTTCACAAAACATGCCGCATAAAAGTAAACAAAAGATGGACTTTTTTCGCAATCTTTGATATGTTCAACAAGCAATCATGAGTACGACAATCGTACACAAGACTTTATACCAAACTTATATAGTATGCAGGATGAGACAAAGGTAGCTGTCTAATCTAGTTCAATTTTCACAAAACCAGTTTTTATTTGTGACAACGAATAATAGATTGCAAATAGAAGTTGTAAGAGCATTTGAATTTGATACTCAATTAATATTAAAGCATAAATAGCATAATTTTGAACTAGATGCTTACTTCCCCATAATGATAAACAGTGGCAAACCCTTTTTGCCAAGACCATCTGTGCATGAAACAATACTGATACACCACCCAAACCAAGTTACCAAACATAAAACTACTAAAGTGGAGGATTCACCAAGTCGTACATGACCGAGAACACGGCTATTCAAATAGTTCTACGCTCTATAGAGTTTATACACTTTACCCACACAACATAAACATTCCACCATGTTATATATGACATGCAATACCATCGGTACCCGATTTGAGAGTTCATGACGAAGCTTTTACATTACGAGTCAGAACAACCATCACGCTATGATACATTCTTAAGACAAGGAGTGCTCTCCAATGTCCCAAGACTAATACGATGTGTTGGTAAACCTTACCTCACACTTCATTGTCCATTCAAACTTCCTCTCTTTCTTTAACAATTATGTCATTGGATTTGCAATACTAAAGAAATTTTCAATAAACTGATGGTAATATCTGACCAAACCGAGAAAACTACAGACATCTATAATGGTCTTGGGCTGCTCCCATTCTAAAACATGTTTAACCATGCTTGGATTTACTACAATTCCACCTTTGGATAGCACATGACCCAAAAATCTCACTGGTTTCAACTAAAATTCATATTTACTGAATATGACGTACAACTTGTGCTCTCTGAGCTTTTCCAATGCCAATCTTAGGTGACACGTGTGCTCTTCTTCACTCCTCGAGTATATGTGTATATCATCTATAAAAAAACCACCACAAATCTGTAACATCCCAAAAATTTAAATTTGAAAATACGAAGCTCTTGAATTGTTTTTGCAATATATTCTATTTGAGATTGGATTTTATGGTGCTTTTCTAAATTTTGGTTGAGGTTCCAAAAATTGAAGAAGTTCAAAAACGATAAAAGTAGACATTAGTAATACACTAACAGAAAATGTGCAAATAACAGAAAATTAAAATTGTAAATACGAATCTGAAAAGATGATCCAGTATAAAGAGGGAGGAACCTGAGTTTAAATATAAGATTCCATTTTGGAATAATAGCTTGATTAGTGGTAAAAGTAAAAGAATAAAACACAAACATAAACACACAGGCCGTCGCCCGTTGCCAGCCCCTCTGCCTCGCCAATAAGAACCCCCGAGGCCCCACGGGTCTCCCCACACCCCACACTCTCTCCCACAGCGAGCAATCGAGCCCTAACTCTCCCAAGCTCACCAGCGCACCGTTCTTCCCCGCGGCCGGCAGCCGAGCTCCCCGTCGATCTCCACCGAGAGAGCCCGATTCCTCGCACCTGAACCACCTCCGGAGCATCGCGAAGCCACTCCCGACTTCCCCCGAGTTGCTCGTTGCCCGCACCTCGCCGCCGCCGAGCACCTCCCCAAGCTCACCGCCGCTGCACGCCGCCGGCCCGCTCCGAAGCCCCTCGAACCTCGTCGGCAACACCGTCGGCACCCTCTCAGCGCAAGCAACACGTTTTTGCTATCTCCCACTCCCCGCTGACCACCCCTCGCCGGCGACGCCCTCCGGCCGCACCCGCCCCCAAGCTTCCTTTGTTCCCACGTTTGCTCCCTCGGCTCAACTGGGTTTTCTGCCTCCGATCCGTCAGGTAAAACCTGAGACCGATTGGCTATCTGCGTGCGCTTTCACTCCGGAGACCCGGGTTCGATTCCCCTGTGTGCAATATTTAGAGGTTAGGTTTAACCATTTTTGCTAACGCATACAGTGGGGGAAAAAGGCAGGTAAAAATCCGAAAATGATTAATAAAAGATGCAGAATTTATTAGGAGATAATTGAGCTTATATAATGTTCAGACATGGATTAATTGGTGCTAATGACACTTAATGAATGGTTAATGACTATCATAAATGCTGATGTTAGATTATTACATAAAACCTCTCTCTGACATGTGGGCCATACAACCCAATAGGCATAGAACTGACCCCACATGTCACTGGCATAGAAAAATGAGAATAAAAATAAAACAGAAACTCAAAAATAGAAAGTGGGACCCACCTGTCTGAGTTTTAATATTTTCTAGATTTAATTAAACTGAGAACTTTAAATGGGCATAACTTATTCATTTTAACTCCAAATTGAATGAAACAAATTTCTAAATTCATCTAAATTCAAGATCTGTCCAATGGAACCAAAACCATGATTTTTGAATCTCATTTGAAATTTTAGTGAAACTTTGTTTTATTTGCTAATTTTATCCAAATTTTCGCGCATCGGAAAAATAGCGTACGAAGCCCAGGAAGAGGAAGCCGAAGCCAACCCCGACAGTCAAGACCCAGACACCAGTGATCAAGGCGAGTCAACACTTTGATCATATTGAACCTATGTTTTATGCAATTTATTTTCTTTTAAATTATCAACATGCATGCTATTATTTCATGTGTTATTATATGTTCGATTTCAACCAGTTAGCTATACGCCCAATATTATACTGATGAATATTACTTCCTTTGACAACTGTGGTCATGTGAGCCTTGTCGCCCTAGAAAAACTATAATATTATAGCCTTCGAAATTAAGTCTAATGGTATACACTTGCTTAGCAATTGATTAGGTAATTGGGGGCACCCAAAAATGCCCTGAGTAACATTTTTAATCATGAGTAATCTTTTTGGGAAGTCATAGTGGAAATGACTGGGGAATGTTAACGTGATTATTTTATGCTCCTAAAATCCCCAACTTGCTTGAATATCTGGGCGGATGGTTTGGGGGCTGCAATGTGGTGCAGTGGTAGCACAGACTATGAAATGTGGTAGAACCGTCCAGGTAAAACTAAGGACTGAATCTTGGCATGAAACTCTGTATAAAATAGTACAGCCACAAATCTATACAATACAACATGGCTAAGTAGACTTATCAAAATTCCTGGACTCATCTCACGGTAGTGGGTAGGAGTGGAAAATGCTAGGGCAAGGGGAGGCCTAAAGGGACACTGAGTGGAGGGTAAAGTTTACCAGTCGTACAAGTGTTGCGGGGAGTGGAGCCCGAATGCGCTAGCAGCCGTGGTAAGCATCCCGTGCAACGTATAGGACCCACCGCAAGTGGGAGTCGCCCATAAGGTGAGATGACAAAAGGAACTAGATACTTTGAAAAGTCACTGTGATAATCTACTCAACCGCATGGCTAAGGAATCGTGCAGGGCAATGAGCTGATTGTCTCTTGTGGTGAAAGTATACAAACTCTGCAGAGTCAAAACTATTCGAATAGCCGTGCCCACGGTCAAGGGCATACATGGGGAAACCTAACTAGATATAGTTCTGTTTGAAAATATTTTGTGGGAAGGGTTGAAAAGTGAAGGGCGATGGAAAGCCCTAGTTTGAGTTGCCCTGGGTGTTGTCCCAGTGTTATGATAAGTGGCTATAACACTGAAAGCTAGAGTATAGTGCGGATGCCATGAAATGGTGGATGAAATCTGTACCGCTACTAATGTGGTCTTATCTCACAAACTTTATGTCAAGTTTTCAAAATTGCTAGATATTAGGATTCTTTTAATTAATTGTATTCAAAAGCACTCCATGGCAAAACAAAAATAAACCTAAGCCTTCCCTTGATAAGTTGTGCATATTATCTATTGCATTTTGTGTGTTGGCCCGCTGAGCACGGTGGATTTGTGCTCACACTCGCATTACCAAAACAGAAATAGGAACTCAAGATCACTACGCTCATGAGGATGCCCCTGCTAATGTTGGAGGAAGCAACGAAGATAATTAGGGCGCTTTATACATTTTTGGGTCATAGACAAGAAGGCTTAATGGAGATTGTGTGCATATATATTATCTAAGCCTAGATAGTATATGTAGCACATATCTACCCCCAGTCGCTTGCTTGTGGCAATGGTCTCACTTATGCTTTCAATTCCGCTGCTATTTTGTGATGTAAACATTTGGCCGATGTGGCCCTATTGTAAGCTGCTACCCGACAAGGTGTAATTTAACTCTGTTCTATTAAATCATGATTTTATGTGATGTATGTGTTGATACAGCAATGTACCTGTGTGCACTATCTACTGATCCAGGGAATAGTGCAGTGAAACACAGTGGATTTGGATTGAAAAATCCGGGTCCCACAAAATCTGTACAAAATCTCCATAAATACTTTATTCATTAAGTTCATGAAATAAGCGGAAGCATTGGTTAATCCAAATGACATTATGATGTGGTTGTACAAACTATAACGAGTGATGAAGGCTGTCTTTGGGATATCCTCTAATCTGATCTTGAGCTGAAAATATCCTAATCTCCGATCGATCTTAGAGAATACTCAGGCTCCATTCATCTGGTCAAACAAGTCATCGATTCATGGCAGCTGATACTACCTCATTCAAGGACCGGTAGTCAACACAAATTCTTAGATTCCCATCCTTCTTCTTCACGAATAGCATCGGCGATCCCCATGGTGATGAACTTGGCCTGATGAATCTCTTAGCTTGCCATTGCTTAAGTTGCTTCTTCAACTCAGCCAACTCATCAGCATGCATTCTGTACAGCCTTTTCGAAATCAAAGATGTTCCAGGCAGCAACTTGATTATGAATTGCATGTCCCTATCTGGTGGCACTCCAGGTAATTCTTTAGAAAACACATTAGGGTACTCACATACTACTGGCACTTGGCTTAATTCCATGCTCAAGAGGTAGTTGAGAGAAGGTATGGATGATTTAGTTCGGATGGAGATGAACATGACACGATACTGGCATAGGACTATCTAACAAACTCATTTCCATATGTTTTTTTGTAGCAAATTCTTGGATACGAATGAATGAGATGCTCCAAAATCAAATAAAATAATTGCAGGGGCTGAGCTAATTAGAAACATACCCAACACCACATCAGGTGCGTCCTAAGCCTCCTCGATAGTCACATAGTTCACTTGGCCTCTAGCTTAGTTTTGAGCAGGTCTTTGGGCTTGGTTATGGACCTATGGCACTCCAATTTCTTGTCCTTACATAGGCTACCTTGTGGGAGCACGTGGCGGCATGTTCTGGATAGCACCTCTAGCTTCTTCTGGCATTGATTCGCATAGTGGTCATACTTGCCACAATGGAAGCAATCAAAATCCTTGCTTCCCCCAGAGGGTTGACCACCATAGAAAGGAGTTCAAATGGCTTGTTGTAGTGGGTGTGGGCTAGTGCTTGATACCGTGGTGGCTGCGGCAACGCCGAACGGACAGCAGGTGGCTACCACACACATGGTCATTATGAACCGCTGCTTGATGATTTTTGTGTAGTCCACTTGCGCTTGCATGACAACTCAAGCACATGGCACTTATCCTCCCACATGATAGCCTTGTTAACAATGGTCTAGAAGCCTAGTAAGTCCAATGGAGCAAGTGCTAGCTGAACTTCCTGGTTGAAATGCTCCCGAAAAAGCTCCATCTTTCGGTCCTCATCCGGAACATCAATAGGAGTGTACCAGAAAGATAGTTGAAGTGATGCATATATTCAATCACTGACAAGCTTCCTTGCCTGATAGATCTGAACTCCCTCTTCTTGATATCCATAAGGCCAATTGGAATGTGCACTTTGTGAAAAGCTTCCTTGAAAACAGACCAAGCGATCAGTTGTCCTTTTGGCTACATGGAGCTGAAATTGTTCAACCAAATGCTTGCATCTCCTTGGAGTTGATATGAAACAAACAACACCTTCTCATTGTCAGTACACTGAGCAATGACCAACCTCTTTTCCATAGCCCGCAACTAATCATCAATGTCAAGTGGATCCTTAGAGCAGGAAAAGACCGGTGGTCATGTTCACAAGAATTCACCCAAATTTGAGTGGGCTTGGTTTGCAATGGCTCCTCCTTCTTTGGTTGCCATAGGAGCTGCACCCAGGTTGGCGGTGTTCAAGGTGATCTGTTGAAGGATAAGAGTTTGAGCATAGCGATTCCCTTCAATCTCGACAAGCACTTGGGCCATCGAGGAAGGCCTAGGCAACTCAACTCCATGTTCATTACCATTTTGATTTTGGTGATGCTCTTGCCCCATATTTGGCTTAGGTTGCAGTGGGTTAGGCCTTGGAGGTGGGTGAGGCAGTTGAACATCTATAGATTGTAATCAGGATGCCTTCGTACTGCCCAAAAGTTGATCCATTGATCGAGTTATCGGTCCAATCATCCCATCGTTAACCATTCATTAAGTCTATTTTAGGAGTGAAGGAAAACATCCTTAAAAATAAAGGAACACGGGAGGTATGGTCCTTATTTATTTTGCAATAGATAATAATCAAACATAAGACAAATGAAAAAATAACCTGAATGGACAGCACACAAGTAATTTAACATATCGATAGGTTTTTGCGTGGTTTGTCAAATACAGCCCCCATGGGCAAATAGACAAACCATGCAATACATAAGTAGCATATAACAACCATCACACAAAAGCAACTACATGCACATAGGTGTTACAAAGAGGGGATACATGGCTCACTAAATCATAATATAACCAAAGTGAGCTCTACCAACCTAGCCCTAAAGGTCTAGTCCTCGGCATTGTCGATCCTCTCAGCAACATTACCTTCATAAAAAATGGCAGGTACTATCGGCTCTCATTACTACAGAAAGCGTAATACTAGACGCCAAATCACAGACGGTTTTGTGAAACCGTCTATGATGTACACTATTACATACGGTTTTAATTTGGAGGCCGTCTGTGGTATTTGTGGCGGGAAAAAGGAGTATCACCGACGGTTCTTACCTCTGAACCGTCTGTGATACTGGAATATCATAGACGGTTTTATAATAAATCTTATATTCCTTGGTTCTGCACCGAAGTCTGCAAAACTCCTATCGATGTTTCTCCACTGCGCGGAATCAGTAAGGTGTCTTAGCATTGCATCCTTCTTGCGCTCCTCCGAGTGCCAACGCAGCAGTTTTGCCTCCTTTGGATTGCAAAAAACCTTTTCAAACGGGGAATTATAGGAAAATACCATGCCACCTTAGCAGGAGGTCCTTTCTTCGCCTCTGTTCCCTCACCATCATCTGATTGATTGTTACGTTTGTATCGGGATGCGTTGCACACCGGACATACATGCATGTTTGCATACTCTTTACGGTAGAGGATACAGTCGTTCGAACATGCATATATTCTTTCTACTTCCATTCCCAACGGACAAAGAACCTTCTTGGCTTTATACGTGGTTTTAGGCAACTCATTTCCCTCCGGAAGCATGTCCGCTAAAAGACCTAGCAGCGCTGTGAAACTCTTGTCGGACCAACCGTTGCTTGCCTTCAATTTCAACAGTTCAAGCACGGCCGACAACCTCGTATACTTGCAACACGTGAACAAAGGTTTCTCCGAGTCCTCCATCAAGCCCCGGAATTTTTACATACTCTCTCTCATCATAGTTCTCTTCTACATCGCGAAGCATCTGATCCAGATTATGATCGTGCAACCTATCCGAATCCAAACCACAATCGACATCATCCGGCGGCTTGTCATTCACTTCACCGGCGATGTCATCCGGCGGCATATCATTCACTTCACCGACGATGTCATCCGGCGGCATATGATCATTCACTTCGCCATGACTGGTCCAACACGTATTACCCTTTTTGAAACCCCTCCGAATCAAGTGCGCTTCAATTTGCCCTCGGTTCTTAAACATCTTTAAATTCTCGCAGTCAGTGCATGGACAGTACATATATTCCACCCCCTTATTCAACATATCCTCCTCGGCGGCTCTTGTAAAAGCAGACATGCCATTAATGTACTCTTCACTCACACGACTCGCGGCATACATCCAGCTTCGGTCCTACGTTACGTACATATATAACGACTTAGTATTAAAAATTAGATTAACTAATTATTACTACATATATACCAGCCGCATGTATTATATTGAGGCTTAATTTGCTAGCTCAATTCATATTATAAACACAACAGCTGTTATATAACCAACAATTTTGCAAACCATCTTCAAAAACTCACCAATTACTTAGATCTAAATTGTAATGCAAAAAATAAATAAATTTCATTACTAACCATATCTAGAGCAACCAGGAAAGTATGAATCTTCAAAGCTCAATCTCTGCCTCTTCCCACCAAATTAACTGGCTTGAAATCGCCTAGCTTGCCTCCTGAGCGAAAGAGTGCGCAACAGTGGCTAGATCTGGATCGAGATGAAGACAGATGCGGTCTGAGCAACGCAATAAATGCTTAGTGATCATTATCACAGACGGTTTTTAATTAAAAACCGTCTGTGAATTATCACAGACAGTTTTTTATTACAAACCGTCTGTGATAACTGCTTATCACAGATGGTTTTTAATAAAAAAAACCGTCTGTGATAATCTAGAATTATCACAGACGGTTTTTAATACAGACCGGTACGAACCGTCTGTGATACTCCTTTTTTCACACGCCGCCAACACAGACGGTGTCCAAATTCAAACCGTCTGTGTTAGTGTCGGTCACAGACGGTTTTGTCAAACCGTCTGTGATTGGCCGTCTAGTATTAGGCTTTCTGTAGTAGTGTGGGAACCAACAAATATTATGCGGACTCCAAGCGCAACAATCTTGGAGAAGGGCAAATTCTCCAAGATTTTAAATGAAGATGGTCTATGGCAAGACGTCCTTAAAAGAAAATATCTCAAGAACAAAACCTTATCACAAGTGGGAAAACAACCGGGGGACTCTCATTTTTGGGTAGGACTTATGGAAGTCAAGGATCAATTCTTGGAGAAGGGCAAATTCGTGGTCAACAATGGTAACCAAACTAGATTTTGGGAAGATTGTTGGTTAGGAAAGGAACCTTTCATGAATAGATTTCCATCTTTATATAGAATAGTTAGAAAGAAAAATGCTACAGTTTCACATGTACTAAGTACAACACCGTTGAATGTTTCGTTTAGACGAGCATTAACAGGGGATAAGTTGGTAGATTGGCATAATTTGGTGGCTCTAATAGTACCGATTTCTTTGAATGAGAAAGAGGATGAGTTTGTGTGGAATTTAAATAAGAATGGATATTTCTCGGTACAATCACTGTATAAAAATATCATGAGTAGTGAGAGATTGCCAGGGAAAAATGTGTTTTGGAGGGCTAAGCTGCCTTTGAAGATCAAAATTTTTCTGTGGTACCTTAATAGAAGGGTCATCTTGACTAAAGATAATTTAGTCAAAAGAGGTTGGATAGGGTGTACTAAGTGTTGTTTCTGTAATGCCGAGGAGACCATTCAACATCTCTTTTTTGAGTGCCACATTGCGAGGTTTATGTGGAATGCAATTTATATTGCTTTTAATATCCAACCACCTGTGAGTATAGATCATTTGTTTGGATCATGGTTGGCGAGTTTTTCGTCAAGTTTGAGGAAGCAAATTTTAATTGGTGTGGCAGCTATATGCTGGGTACTGTGGTTATGTAGGAATGATATCGTCTTTAAAAAGAACGCACCTAATTCTTATTTGCAGGTTATTTTCAGGGGGACGTACTGGATCAGGCATTGGTCCCAGCTATCTAAAGAGGAAGAGAGAACATCTTTAAGGGAAGGTTGTCGTGTTTTGGAGATTTTGGTGCTCGAAGTCTTCAACAAGTTCGGGTGGCGAAACAGAAGTAGGATAGAGGATTGATTTCTTCTCCTAATTTTTGTTGTATGCCGGTTGTACTGCCTTTTGGTGATGTTTGGTTTAAGTCTGTCTGTGTGAACGGCTATACTCATTCATTCGTGAATGTTGGAGGCCGGAATATTTTCATATTGCTTTATCTAAAAAAAAAGCGCAACAATCTAAGTTCAGAAAAGTGATGGAATTCTTATAGTTATTAAACAGCTCGCACAGCAAGGTACACTACAGAAGTGTTTTAATCGATGAAAGTGGCAACGAAGGAAACCAGCAAGAACATGGCAGGGCAATTACTGGTGAGGAAGGCGGACGCCATGGCTCAGCTGCTACTCGTCGCCGCCGCCGTCCTCGCACTCTCCGTCAGTAGCTGTCGCAGCTTCGAGTTCGAAGAGGCCACCGTCGACGACATCCAGTTCGGCTTCAAGAACGGCAGCCTCACCTCCACTGAGCTCGTAAGCTTCTACCTGGACCGGATCAGCCGGCTCAACCCGCTGCTCCACGCCGTCATCGAGGTCAACCCCGACGCTCTCCGGGAGGCGGCGCGCGCCGACGCGGAACGGTTGTCTGGTCGATGTCACGGCGCCGGCGGCGGTCTGCACGGGATTCCTGTTCTGCTCAAGGACAGCATCGCTACGCGCGACCGGCTCAGCACGACGGCCGGATCCTTCGCGCTGCTTGGGTCCACGGTGCGGCGGGACGCCGGGGTGGTGCGCCGGCTGCGGGCGGCGGGCGCGGTGGTGCTCGGCAAGGCCAACCTCGAGGAGTGGGCCAACTTCCGGTCGGCGGCCGGCACCCATGGGTGGAGCGCGCGAGGCGGCCAGGCCCGGGTAGGTGCTCTGCAGCAACCGCAGTGATTTATCCATGAATCAGACGGCTGGGATCGCGCCGGGAGTTTTGTGGCTACATCGAATGCTCTACCTAACCCGTTGATTCCCTGATCCAACAGCCACCGAAATGCCGTGGTCATTGAACGAGCTGTCTGCACCTCACTCAGATTATCGTTCTTATGTACTTGCTGCATATGCAGAATCCTTATGTGCTCTCGGGCTACCTGTGTGGGTCGAGCACCGGCTCGGCGATCGCGGCGGCGGCGAACATGGCAGCGGTGACGCTCGGAACGGACACCCACGGCTCCATAATCTGCCCGACGTCGGTCAACTCGGTGGTCGGGATTAGGCCTACGCTTGGGCTGACGAGCCGGGCCGGCGTCATCCCTGTCTCGCCCAGGCAGGACACCGTCGGGTAATCATGGAAGCAAAAAACACCATTAGAATCCTTTTATTTGCCATGGAGTTGCTTAACTAACTAGGCCTCGTAATTTGAAGTGCAGACCGATATGCCGCACGGTGGCAGATGCCGTCCAGGTGCTGGATGCCATTGTCGGCTATGATGCTCTTGACGCTGCAGCAACAGGAGCCGCGGTCAAGTACATCCCTGCTGGTGGATACAAGCAGTTCTTGAGGGTTGAGGGGTTGAGGGGCAAGAGAATTGGCGTCCCCAATGGCTTCTCTGCTTTCTTAAGGGGAAAACTGCAGCACAAGGTGTTCCAGGAGCATCTCAACACAATGAGGTAGTATCTAATTTCTAATGTTGTTAACCACCGCTGCAATGTATGAACATCTGTATTATATATTCCCTCTGTTTTTTTATTTGGCATTATACCATGTGATTTTTTTTATTTATCATTATACCATGTTTGTAGTCATATTTTAAAACTTTAACCACGTAAATATAAAAATTATTTAGGCATGTTACATAAAAATTATAATTGAAGATTTAACATGAGAAGTACTTCTATGTCATTGCATTTTTAATATTTTGCCAACACATAATTATAAAAAGTAATTGTCAAAAGGGAATATTGGAGACCATGATGATGTTCAAAACGACAAGTAAAAAGAATAGATGTAGTGCTACTTAAGAGTGAAGAGCGCGTGGTTTAAACCTCTTAGAGAATAGGGAAACAAATACTTGTAACTCTTAAAAAAAACCATAGCCTTGTGGAGCCTAATAAGGACCAAAGTAGAAAAAAAGTGTGCTATATAGATTATATTTAAACTAAAATGGCAAGAAAGAATCCTCAATATGTAAAATGACCCTCATTCAATTTGAGTAGTAAAATTGGAGTTGTAAAAGCTTAGGGTACTAACCAGTATACTAGATCAAACTATGCAATTGTGCAAGCCAATCGATCTACTTATTACAAAGAGTATGATCAATTATGCCGAAAAAACAGAGAATATGATCAATTACCCCGGCCCACCACTACGGTTGTGTGGACCTCATAGTCACAAAGGGCCTCGTTGCCGGCCACCTTCATGCCATCCAATATATGCGCAATTATATTCAGTAGGTAGCATATTGCTATCGAAACATAATGCTTGTACTATCAGATGGTTGCATTAAAAATACAAAAAAGAATTATCTACAAATATTGTTTCTAACCGTGTCATCAAAACATATTAAAATAACCAGCCTGGTGGTTGCTGCCTTGATTTTGATTGCCACCCGAAAGAGAGGGGCTCCCACTATGCTAGTATCTCTATATATATTTTTGAGGGAAACAGTAGGGGAGAACTCTACTGAAAATAAATTTATTAATTTTTTTATTTACAAGGTACAGAAGAAACAAAGAAGAAAAACAACTAAACTCAAAAAAGAGGAAACTAAGAGCTATCCAACCAGATTTGCAAAGCTTCCAAACTAGATGAAGATAATTTGACTTTCAACTAACTTAGTTGTAAGATTAAATCTTTCTTCCATATATGTCTATTAGGAGGAACGCTTTCAAATATTGTCGGATCCCGGAGCAACAACTCCAAAATCCTCTGTGTAAATCGCACTAGTCTGGAATCAGCTAGTGCACATAGTAGTAGCAGGAATACATATCAAGCACAATGACAAACTTTATTTAACTGAATATGGGCCTGATGGACAAAGTTTGCATCAATGGTCCATAAACCAAAATTAAATATAAGCAACGGAAGATAAAACCAAAGCGGAAGAAGCCCATAGAGCCTGTTCATAGGCAAACAATAGTAAGACGCAGCCTATTCGTTCCGATCGTCACCGAAGTCGAAGTCGTCTTCTGAAAAATGAGAAATTGAGCAACGTGAGCACATAAAGTACACCACAAGTTACACTAGGAGGTTTAACAGAGTTAATGCACGCATAAAGATTAACAAAGAAAGGCATAATAAGGTTATTTGAGCGCAAAACAACATTTAAGAAATATAGTAAACAAATTGAAATTGCTGAATTTAATACAGTAAATAAAAACAACATTGTAAGTAAAATAGTTACAGTTAGTGTAGGTCCATCCCCCACACTAATCTAACCACGGGCATCCCACCCGGATCATCTTTCCCAAAAAGATCTCATATGGATTTCATTCATCCATACGCCTTTTAATCTATTATGGATTCCATCCATCCATAAGTTTTTTTGTAAATCATTTTGAAATCAAAGTCTAATCCGTGAAAAACTTTACTCAGCTTGCCCATGACCGTGGACACGGCTATCCAGGATAGATTATACACTCTGCAGACGTTGTACAACTTTACCCACAAGATATGATAATCTCATAATGTCAGCCATTACACGCTTCCGTATGCATGCGACCGAGAAAACCATAATAAGGCCTTTACAATGTAAAGTATTCAACCTGGTCAAGCCAACAATAAGGTTTCATCCTAGTAAGGAATCCACCAGACCGGGACTCCCTCTTGAGCTGAGTGAGACTTCTCATGGTCTACGCCACACGCACTTTCAACCTACAGTGGGATTTAGATTGGGACCTGCAAATTAGTCAGCCAGGACTGTTCCATACCAGCCTTGTGGTAGTACAAAAAAGCTTTATAGTAGTAGCTCACAGATCGGTCCTTAATTGACTTAGGCACCAACCACATACCCCTTGTGCCTGGCAATCAACATTGTGTCACCGAATAACAATGTATGCTAACAAGCACCCACCACCTAACCATTTGCCTAAGTCTGAACCAAGTTTTATATTTTGTTTGGAAACATTTCATAATCCTTCTTGACTCACCAAATTTAAGAGTATATTCAAAAGCTTATCATTTTATGTGAAAAAGTTATCCCAAAATAAAAATTATGTCTAAGTAGGTCTAAGCACTTTATACAAAATTTCTCTAGTCCATACTAGTGTATTAACTAGAGTTTTATCTAAGGTGACAAGGCATGTTGATATTCAATGTCAAATTTGGCCATATACAGATGACATCGGTATAACTAGAATTTAAATCAATTTTAAACTAGGTTTGAATAAAATACGCATGCATAATAATTTAGAAACAACATAAATAATTTGAATTACTAGGAGCAACATGATCAAAGATGTAACTTGCCTTGCTTGAAGTTTTGATGCTGTGAATCATTGAAATTGAACTCTTCAGAATAGGTGTAATCTACATGTGCAAATAACCAAATAAAAACAAACAAATCCAAATAGAATCCACAAATTATAAAATATATACTGGGAGATAGATTCTAAATTTATATAAATTTAGAAATTTGAATAATTTGATTTGTGGTTCGAACGGTAGAGAATGAGTGATTAGAAAATCGCTAGATGGGAAAAATGCTAAAAAAAATAGAAAAGAAGGGAATATTCCACTTGGATTTGAATTTCAACAAACAACAGATAGCAAGAAGAGGAGGCTGGCACCGATGAGAGGAGGTACATAAGGTAAAGCTAATTAGCAAAATGAGTTGTTAGGGACCCGAGTAACACGTAATAGGTGACGGCACGTCAAACAGAGCATGGTGACGGCGTGGCAGCGACAACGACAGGTTGCAGAGAGATAGTACCTAGATATAGAATATGGAGATGTAGGGTGAGCATGGGGTAGAACACGGTATGGTGAAGTTAGGAACATTATCGGTTAAGCCGAAAACCCACTAGAGACGGCACAATCGACGGCGGAAGTTGAAAACAGCCATTTCCGCAGAAAGCTCAATTTTTGACTATTGACTCCACAAAAAATTAAATAAAATGGTAGATAAGTTTTTTAGAGGCTAGGACATGATATGACATGAACAAAAATCAAATAACTTACCGAAAAAGTGGTGTACGTGAAGAAACGGTTTTAATGTCATGGCTCGACAAGGTCGACGAAGACTTGGGAATCTTCAGGTGATAGCAACGGAAGCACGACATGGAACGTCTCAAGGTAAACTCAATGGTATAAATGGCTCGGCCAAAGAACATCGGATGGTGGCAGAATGCAGTGGAGAAGACCTTCGACAACCAGCGGGTTGACGTCGGCATTTCGGGCAAACGGAAAGGAAATAGCTGGTGGGGTTTACGGTGAAACGAAAAGGGGAACATGGGGAACTCAATTCTCACCTCATTGGTGGTGGAACATGCACGGTCGGCCGACGGCGAGGAGAGAAGCGACGGCATGATTTGGCCCACTGTAGCGTCGATGCTTCGGTGAAGCTCCGACAAAGGCGAGGGAAGCGCCGTGTAGAACGCACGAAGGTGCAGCCAGTGATATGGTCAATAGTGATGGGGCTCCATTGTAGGTGTCGCAAATGGCCAAGGAACGATGTTCCGTTGGAGAGAGAAAAATGCTAATTGCAGCAAACAGGAAGGGAGGGACGACTTGAGATTTTTGGGGATGGATGAGGATGAAAAGGAGCTCACAGGGCTCTCCTTTATAGGTACTGAGGAGGACAGGGAAGGAAGATCAAGTGATGACATTAATTCAGGGCGACGATTCATTTCTGCCTAAATGCATATTGAGGAGGGGAAACGACCGGGAATAGAGGAGTCTTGATGAGAGGAATTGAATGCTCTTGATTGCATGAAGAATCATGGAGGAAATTGTGGGGATTGAAGAGCTTCAAAGAACACCCATGGCATCAGTTCGTTTAGGACAGAGAACGATTGGAGAAGAAAGAGAGGAGAGAGAAAAAGTGAGAAAGGGAAAAAATCTAGAAAACAATTCCAAAAAAATAAAATAAATTCAAGAATTCAAGAATATTCCATAGAAATCCTTGGAATCTGAAAAGATCAAATAAAATAATTTCGGATTTAATTGAAGTTTATTTTAACCATTTAATATATTTGTATTCTCTGAGCTTTAATTTAATCCAAATAAATTTGAACAGACTCCAAAATTCAAAAAGAGGATAGAAATGAATAGATTAGGATTTTAGATGAAATTATAAATTTGAACGGGCTTAATTTGAGTTAGGATGAAGAAATATGGGCTTTTGAAAGTATTTTTGCTGTGATCGGAAATGACAGTAGACAGAAGTAGAAGTGATAAAAGGTTTCTGAGTTATCAGAGGCTTTGAAATCGAAGAATATACGTGGTTGAAAGCTTGCAGTAGTCGGCAAAGCAAAAGTCAGAAAAGTTTTAGTGCGGCCGAACGGTTGTAGGTTATACCATGGACGAAGTAGTTAAATTGGGTTAATCTTTAGGTGGTGAAAAGCAAGAGAGTGCTCGGAACAAGAATAGTTGAATGATTGAAGCTTGGTGGTCAAAAGCTATATGTGATCGATAGACTTTGGGTGGTCGAACAACTGTAGTCAAAAATTGTACTTGGTCGAAAACTATATGTGGCCAAAAAGTGGAGGTCGAAGGAGGAGGTGTACGAAAAGACTGCCAGTAGTGGTCATATACGACTAGAGCAGTCGTAGTCAACCACAATGGTCGTAACTTGACCAGAGTGGTCATAACCGACCAGAATGGTCGTAACCCGACCAGAGTGGTCAGAAGTGGTGGTGTGGTCGAAGCTTAGTAGTCGGAAGCGGCAAAGGTGGAAGCAACTATGGTCAAAAGCATCACTGGTCGGAAACGACTGCGGCTGGAAACGACTTTGGTTGGAAGCGACTATGGTCAAAATCCATAGAGTGCAAAGAGTGGTCTGGGCTCGAGAGTGATCGGGAGCGGTCAGAGGACTGAAGTGATCAAAGAGGCTTCCGTGCGCAATTGCGGTTGAGAGTGACCATGGTTGGATGCAGTAGTCGGAAAGCAATAGAAGGAGAAGATGAGCGGGAGGTAGGAGACGGTGGGGTGGCCCACTGGCAGAGAGAGGGAAGGAGGAAAGAGAGAAAGACTGGGAGGTGGTGCCAAAGATGCCGGGTGGCAGAAGGAACGGAATCGGGGCCAGCCACATGTCGGCTAGGGAGAGAGGGATTTTAAAATCCTTTTTAATTTTTAGAACTCCTGAAAAAAGAATAAAAGCTTAGAAAATAGTAAATAGAGTCCAAAAAATTTAGAAAAATTCACAGAAATTCCTAAATCTATTTTGGATTTAAGAAAAATATTTCCAACTTAAATTTGGTCTTTTATTTTTTACAAAAATATTTTTATCTTTGAAATTGATTTTTAAAAACAGAAAAACACAGAAAATCCAGATAAAGCCAAATAATTAATTTGAAATAGAATTTTTATAGAAATTCAAAATAACCTTTATTTAATAATATTTTTCATCTTTTACTTGAACTAGTCTTCAAAAGAAAAGCCTTTTAAAAGCTAAAAACTAGCAAATAAAATCTCTAAAATTCATGCAACTAGATAACACTTTATTTTATTTTAAATTAAATTAAATTATTATTTTTTTACTAAAAATTTTAGGATAAACAGCTGGGCTGTTCCAAATGTGCACTTGTTTCTTTGATTCCAATTCAGCCAACTGCCTAGAGTTATTAACTTCTTAAAGAAAGGCTTTGAGCTGCCTGCTTGATTTCTAGCAAGGTTGCATATGTCCTCGATAGGGAGAGAAGAGTCCCAAGATATATTTAATAAATCCCAACATTAGGTGCTGAAGGAGCAATCAAATAGTAGATGCTTCTAATCTTCAATGATTTGGTCATTGCAAAGAGGTCAAGAGGCATGCTCAACAAACATATTCTTTTTTTTGCATCATGTGGGAGTACTAATCTTCCCATGCATTAAGATCCAAACAAATATTCTATGCTTAAGTATGCATTTATTTTCCCAAACCTAGTAGAAGATAGGTGAAGTTAGATGAGATCCTTAAAGTGCCAAATAGATCTTTCTTGTGGAGAATGAGGCTGAGTTCCAGATATAAGTCCAAATATCTTTTATATTAGATAAATTTACCATAGATAATCTCACTCTTAGATTTTGAATTTGAAATGAAGCCACCTCAGATAAAGGGAAGTAGAAAGCCAGAGCAATATCCTCTAGAGATAGAGCATCAGCCACTCTTAGGTTCTTATTTTTACCATAAGAGTAAAGACGAGAGTAGTATTCTTTCAATACTGAGTTGAGCCACAAATCTTTCCAAAATAAAATAGAACTGCCATCATTCAATTCAGGTACCGCTATTGCTTTGAACCAAAGAAGTTGTTTTAAAACATCCTTCCACCAAAAGGAGCCCTTGAAACTTCCTTCTATATGGACTGAAGTAGAATAGTATCTTTTCCACAAAAAATTCACCCAAAGAATTTCTTTGTTATTGAAAAATTTATGGATTGCTTTTGTGAGTAAGGCCTCATTTTGTCTCTTAATGTTAAGAACACCAAGGCCTCTAGCTTTTTTAGGTGTGCAAACTATTTTCCAAGACACCAAGCAAGAATCATTATGAATGTCAAAGTCACCTTTCCAGAAAAAAGCCCTTCTAATTTTGTCAATCATACTCACCACTTTAGTTGGTAACTTGAAAGTACTCATATAGAAAATAGGCTGCAAAGATAAAATAGAGTTAACTAGTGTAAGTCTACCCACTATTGATAGCTTTACCCACTATTGATAGCTTTGAGGCTTCCCATCTTGATAATCTGCTAGATATTTTATCAATTAGACCAGCAAAGTCTTGCAACATTGGATTGGTAACACACATAGGAAGCACCAAGTAGGTGAAAGGAAAAGATTCAATTTTGTAGCCCAAAATATCAGCCAAAAGCACAACTTTCTCCTCACTTAGGTTTAGTGGAACCAGGAAAGATTTTTTAAAGTTTACCTTCAATCCGGTGGATGTAGCAAAAGAATGCAATCTCTCTTTAAGGAGAAGGCTTTCTCTTTGACATGCTTTCATCACAACTAAATTGTCATCAACATATTGGTAGATAGGGAAATCCAGATCAAGATTATTGCCAAATGGTAGGGAAATGTGTCCCTTGTGCATAGCAAAACTTAAAATACTTCAAAGTAAATCAGCTACTAGAACAAATAGCATAGGGGAGATTGGATCCCCCTATCTAAGACCTCTCTTGCAATGGAACTTCTTTCCAAGAACACCATTAAGTAGCACTTTCCAAAATTAATTTCAACTAATTTATCATTTTTGAATGAAGCCCTTACTTTGTAAAATGGCAAATAAAGCCTGATGCTCCACCGTGTCAAAGGCTTTTTCAAAATTAAGTTTAAGAACTATGATATCCCTTTTAGACATTTGCAAGCATGAATATACTCAATTGCTCTGGCATAATAGTCTTGTATAGTTCTTGTCTTTATAAATCCAAACTGTTTTTTGTGCACTAACTTCTTGATGAAAGGCTGCAATCTATTTGCATGTATTTGGTGAGAACTTCCATTGTCTCATTTATTAAAGAGATGGGCCTGAAATCACTAACCAATTCTGGGGATGCTTTTTTGGGCACAAGAGTGACAAAGGAATCATTAATAGACATCAAATTTAAGCCTTCATTTTCTAATAGAAGCTATTCATCGATTCTGAAAAATCATATTTTATAATATGCCAACACGTTTTGAAAAAGAGTCCATTGAAACCATTTGGTCCCGGTACTTTATCAGTAGGTAACTCTTTAATGACTTTCTCAATTTCCTTCTCAGTAAAGTCATTTTCCAATTCAATGAAGTTCAAATTACTATCACCAAATAGTTTTGAAAGATCAAAGGACATGACTATTTCAATAGATTGACCGATTCTCTTCTTGAAAGCATTCCAGAAAACAATAGCTTTTAGATCATGTTCATAGATGAAATTGCCTTCTTTGGTTTTTTATACATGCAATCAGATTATTTCTTTTGTTGGTTGTGGCAATTGCATGAAAAATATTTTGTGTTTTCATCTCCCATTGTAGTCCATCTTCTTTTACTTCTTTGTTTCCAATAAGCATTTTGATCTTTTAACAAGTTGAGTAAAATATGGAAGATTAGAGCACACAGATTGAATTCTATAACGGATAGGGGTCTGTGCTCCTCAATCTTATCGGGCAATTGAATAATGGCATTACTAACCTTAATGCGTTTGTCCATTTGTTTGAAGTGTTTGCTCCGATTCCTTAGGATTTTCCTTAGATTCTTTAGTTTCTGACCAAAGAATTTAGCAGCATTGACTGGCCTGGATGTGGATGGAAATGATATGTTGTTCCAAGCTTAATAAACTGTATCCATAAATTGGGGGTGAAAAATTTAAAAATTTTCAAATCTAAATATAGCATTTTTGGCATGTTAGTACATATTTTGACTAAGCACAACATGTGGTCAAACACAATTGTAGACAAAGGGATAACCAGAGAATTAGGAAATGTATCTGTCCATCTTGAAGAAGTAAAAAACCAATCCAGAAGTAAAGGAGATTCTTGTTTATTTGTCCATGTGTAAGAAAAACCCTTAATAGGTAATTCCACTAGGTCCTTACTATTAATTATTGTATTGAAATCTTGCATATTTGATAGGTTGGAAGACCTCTATTTCTGCACTCCAGTCTTTTTACCAAGTTGAAGTCACCCACAAGTAACCAAAGTTCATTCTCTTGTATGTCAAGACATTTAAACCATTCTAGAAATTTTGCCTTTTCATTTCTATTTGTAGGACCATAAACATTAATTAAAAGCCAAGAAGTACCACAAGCCTCACTGTCAAATAGAATTTGTTTTGTTGTAGACATGAACCCTCAAACTAAGTTCCTGCCCATGCAATTAGAAGATCACTAGAGTTACCATCAGAACTAACATAGACAAATTTGTTGAATTTCTTTGGGCAAAATTTTCTCAGATACCAACAATCAAATGTAGTTCTTTTAGTTTCTTGCAAGCAAATGACATCACAAGCCGATCCATTGATCTTTTCTTTAATAGAAATCCACTTATCCTCGGAATTGATACCCCTTATGTTCCAATTTAACACATTCCAATTTTTCTTAGCAACCATAGAGTTTGAGGAAAATTAGATAATAGTGGCAAACAAGTACAACCTGATGCTAGACTAACCACAAAAGTCTTAGTAGTAACAACATAACAAAAGGAAACTTATCCATCTAAACTATTATTTTTAATAGCTAATAGAGCTGCCACAGACAGCTTTGCTTTTGGAACACCTGCTCTTTTGCCAACCCTTGCGCCTTTTCCAGAGAGATTAGAGGCACCGTGTCTTCATAATCTACCATCTTTACTACATCAGCAACAATTTCAGGAATAATGGGAACATTTGTCTTTCTTTTGTTTCCACCAAAAGTTTTATAGGTGGGTCTATAACCCTTAAACTTTTCAACTAACCTCGAGCTCCTTCTTAGAGGTAAGGCACTAAGTTCCTTAGCTGAGATTCTGCCTCTAGTCTTTTTTATTTCTTCAGTCAATCTTCCGGGCTCCGGCTTTGTCCGGGAAGATGCCGTGCTTGAGTTCGCCGACGCTCGGGAAGGGCTGCGCGGTGGCTTAGATCCACGCGGCCCGCCGCGCGCCGGCGTCGCCCCCTCCCTTCGCCGCCGCGGGCGAGGGTCCCTCCGGCTTCCCCGCCGCCGCTGAGAACCCCGTCCTCGTCGGCGTCGCCGACGACGGCGTGCCCCTCGAAGGCGTCATCCAGTTTGAGAAGCCCGGCGACGCCGCTGCCGAGTCCAAGCTCGTCTCCTATGCGAAGGTGGGGCTTTTGGCCACCGGAGATTTGCTTTGTCTCCTGGTGTTCTCCGCGATAGGAAGGTTCAGCCATGGCGCAAGCTATTCGCTTCCATCCTAGGGTTCCTGGGCTTTGGATCTATGCGACAGCATGGGAATTTGATCAGAACTTGAATGTTGCTGCAGTACGTGCACTTATGCAGAGTGGTCTTAGATCTTGTCCAGAAGAGGATTTGTGGATTGAGTATATTCGCATGGAGCTTACCTATCTTAACAAGCTTAAGGCTCGAAAGGTAGCTCTTGGAGAGGATGTGAAGACACTGCAAAAGAACAGTAATGATGCAGGCCACTGGAAAGAGGAAAACAAAGAACTGTTCATGCCACTGAATGAACAAGGTGAGGGTCCTGAAGAGTCTGGCTTGCAGGGAGTGGCTTTGGATGAGAAGGAAGACCTATTTTGGCAACAAGGGTAGCTAATTATTCAAACCATGTTTCATGGTGCTTTGGAGGCTCTTCCGTCAAGCTTAACCTTACGGAAGAAATTCTTGGAGATATTAAATAGTGTTGAACTGGCACATTCTGATGAGCTGAAGTTAGAGATATTGGATGACCTGAAGAAAGACTTTTCTTAACGAGGACTACTGGGATTGGTTTGCTAGGCTTCAGCTTAGTGGCTGTACTAATTCCAGTAATTTGAACAGAAAGGAAGCTTTATCAAATAAGCCTGAACAAATCAATTCAGAGCAAGCTGACGGAGAGGGTGTGCGCGCTGGAGCGTGCCGTCCGGCGGGTGGAGGAGGCCGATCGGCGCTGGCGGCAAAGGCCAGGATGCGGCAGTAGCTGTGGCTGCTGGGTTTGTCCAGAGAACCATGGCGCGACGTTGCTCGAGCGGGAAGCAGTTCGTCGTGGAGTTTAAGGGTGGCTATGACATGGCCTTGAGGCGTGCAGGTCCCCGGTGTGCTTGTGGCGGTCTTTTTGGTGTGAAGGTAGTGCGTGGGTTGCTGTGGAGGCGCTGGCGAAAGCCTTGCCAGTGTTCCTACCGGTCTCGACAACTATGACGCCTTTGGACGCCATTTTCCTTCCTGGAGGGTTGTCATGGCACTCCATAGCTCTCATGTATTCTGTTCTCTAGGTGAAAGCCTTGTCTCGGTGAGGCGGGCGGCGTCGGCGACCCTCGTCGCCTCTTTGGAGACGTTGCCTCAGAGGTTCATCTTCACGCAGAGTAGACCGGAGTTTGAGTGGCTCAGTTGGAGTAGGTATGGTTGGAGGCAAGGACGGAGAAGAAGTTCTGAAGCTTAGTCTTTCTAGCTTTTTCATAGTCCTTTAGCTCTTTTTCTTGTTGATGTTGTGTGATCCTCAGTGTTGAGGCTTTGAGCCTAAGAGCTCGTGTAACTTTTGGCTGTATATATCCCAAGTGGATATAGAGGCCGGATTTTATATCCTTTATCTAAAAAAAAAGCAGAGGTTTCTTCCTCCCTCAGACTTATCCTAGGAAGCTGATCGAACTCAATGTCATTGAGATTTTCCTTTGTAGTGAGCAGGGGAATGAAGTCCTCATTCCAGCTTGGGTTTTGAGATACAAAAGACTAGACACCACTTATTTAAATATGAGGTGAGCAAAAATACTAGTATCAAAGGAGACTTTGCAGCTGTTGAAAGCAATATTCACGAGTTAAAGTTTGATTATAAGGACAGAATTAAAGAAGGTTCTAGAGTCTTGAGACCAACCTCTTTGCATTTTCTGCTATACACAAGAAGAGGCTTGCACTGATCAAACATGACACAAATAACTTTATCCCTAGACTCTTGAATCTGTGAGCTGTTCTAAGCAGTAGGTTGATTTAAATCAAAATTCTAAACAAGAGCAGGTGATATTTCGCCAACCCTATTTCCATTGTCACCACCACCTCCACTATCACCATTGTCATCATCAGACTTACTGCTGTTTATCTCAAAAGGACCTCCCCAGTTCACCCAATGCATTTTTCAAAATTTGAATTAGAAAGACTAGCGCCCAATGCAGGAACACCAAAACTTACAGATGTTATGCCCGAAGGCTTGTGATTTCTGAATTGAAGCCTGTTGAACACCGAATTTCTTTTTGATTTTCCATGAATAAGACTAGATAAGCGCGAGTCCTCTCTGAATTGTACTATATTGAAAAAAGTGAAAACCCCTGAATGAACTTCCCTAGATTGTCCCTAAACAATGGAATCTCTGGATTTGAATTTTTCAATCTAGATTTTTCAAAATGAACTGACTTTCCAAGAGGCTGATGATTTTTTTATGAAGTTGGTGAAAAACCTTATGCGGATTAACTGAGTTGAAAGGCTCTTGGTCCCTTAGCAATCTATCAGAAACTGGAGAGGCTAAAATCAAAGATTTTGAGCTATGATTACAATAAGCAACTGTTTTCCACAAAGCATTTTCTTCCGCAGTCCATTTACAATATTTAGTTTTTCATTTAGGAGCTCCATCATGCTAGAGGGAAAAGAAGACCGGAAATTTTTTTGGGAATAATGGACTGCTCATTGTAGATCAGAAATCTGACTTTTTTTTGCAAGACACAGTAAAAGAAATCCAAATTGATATAACCGCTTTACATTGAAGAGGACAACATTACCTCCAAAACTTGCTTGCAAGAAGGCAGCCATAACATTCTTATCAAACCGAAATATTGCCCTGCCCACTGAAGCAACCAAATGAAATTCACCAAGATTTAGATCAGGAGAATGATTGATAGGGATTTTATGGCTCTCCAGACTTTTGCTTCAAAATCTATGCCCATCACATCTCCAATGCCCAATCCATTTCGCAGACCTACCAAGTCCATAGCAGAAAAAGAAACCAGAACTCCTCAATGAAATGTAGAAAAAACTACAAATTAGCAGGTTATAGGATGGAGGAGTGAGGGGGAACCTTACCCCTGCGAGGAGGAAGAGAGCTTCCCTCCAGAAGGGAGGAGAGCCAGTGGCGAGGAGTGAGGGGAACTCACCCCTGCCAGGAGGAAGAGAGTTCCACTCCAGAAGGGAGGAGAGCCAGCGGCTGCTAATTGTAGTTGGGTATCGCCTGGTAGTTAGTGTTAAGCCTAGTACCTGAGAAGTGCATACAAAGTGATGATGTACCTCTATATATGCTGTATTTCTGCAAATGTTGGATATTAAATTTTCTGAGGTAACAGTTCTACAAAAAAATTTTTTTTTTCAGAAGTTTAGATGCATGGTGCAGAAAACTTTATCAGAGTAGTGGGGTGTGACCAATTAGGTTTGTTTAGGATGTGGTTAGGGTGCATAATAATTCCTTGTTAAGAACACTTGTGCTCAAACCATTTAAATCTGAATTAACACTTATACGTGCTATTGTTTCAAGGAAACATGGAGCGATCTTGATCGAGAACATTGACATTGCAAATTTGACCGACATGATGGACGTTGCCAGCAACGGGGAGCAGATTGCATTACCAGCAGAGTTCAAGATAAGCATAAACGCCTACTTGTCGGACCTAGCTTACTCCCCAGTCCGTTCCCTTGCAGAGATAATAGCATTCAACAACGCACATCCAATCGAGGTCAGTTAATTCCAACCTAAACATTCCAGCTATTGTTATTTTTTTGCAGAAGAAAGTTGTGCTGTTTTCAAGATTGCAAAATTCACAAATAATTTTTGGCAACTTGTATGTACTTATCAGAAATCTGTAAATTTATTCTGAAAAATATGGAGCATCCATGTGTTGCAGGAGAAGATCAAAGAGTACGGGCAGGACAGGTTCCTGGTGGCTGAAAACACTACCGGCATTAAGCCCCAACAGAAAGAGGCAATCCGGCAGCTGAACGAGCTGTCGGCTAATGGACTGGAGAAGCTGATGAAGGAACAGCAACTTGATGCAATTGTGACGCCGGATGCCGGCGCCATCGTAGTTCTTTCCATCGGCGGGCTCCCCGGCATCGCTATGCCGGCAGGGTACGACGAGGACGGAGCTCCATTCGGTATATCCTTCGGTGGGATCGAGGGTTATGAGCCGAGGCTGATCGAGATTGCTTATGCTTTTGAGCATGCTACCAAAGTGAGAAAGCCTCCTACTTTCAAGCCGTAGATAGAGGAATGTTAAATGCCCCCTACATGAAGTAGCAAAAAACTGGTAAATAACAAATGTTCGAATGGAAATGGTATGTTGTACAGAACAAACTGCAGCTAGCAGCTGGCTACAATCTACTAGGATCTGTTCCCGACAAAAATAGTGGCATTTTCAGGACAATTTCGTGCAGTTAAAGATGATTTTCAGAAAATATTCGTGTTTTACTTTGTCTTGAAATCTCGAAAACTTAGATATGCTATGTTTAAAATAAGGCTACTCTTATATTCCAGTTTCATCTCAGCAATTCATGTTTCGTCAGGGGCATATTTTTTTTTTTTGCGAGGGTGTATTTTATTTGAGACTTCCTACAGTGCTCGGATGTCAATGTAACCGTTCATTCTTGCAATCCGATGATTCATAATCAAAGGTATCAATTGGAAGGTACTTAAATTGTGGGGTAGGTATTAACTTGAGGATAGAGTTGGAGTTTACTGTTATAAACATGGGCAATATTTTAATTCCAAGTTTTATTAGGAGACAAAAATAATAAACTAATGATGCAAAACTCACAACTAACAGCAGGCTACTCATCATATTTCAGAATATACTCAAGTAAAATGTAGAAACTAAGTCGTACATGCGCGTGAACGACTTACTTGTTAGCCTGATGAAGAACAGGAAGCCGCGCAGGCTTGACGCAGTGCAGAACGTAGATGTCGCAGTGCAGTGAGTGGTCACGCAGATGCGCTGCCCAGAAACCTTATTGCCGCCCCGTGCAGGTACTTTCTGCGGCAACGGTTCGGAGATTGCCGCTCTCCCTCCTTCCAGGTGCACGCCGGGAAGAAAGGTCAACGAGGCCCAGACAGCACAGCACAACAGCACAACAGAGCAGAAAGTAGGGGAAGAATGGAGGTGCAAAATTTTCTCTCTCTTCCTGGACGTCTTCAGGCCCTTTAAGGGCGCTGTAGTTATTCGCTAGTAACTGCTGCGTTTTAAACAGAATTATACACTGGTAACTGCCTCATCAAATCACAAATTAAGCAGTGTAAATTCACTTGTAACTGGCTCATTCAAATGTTTAAATCTCATTCAAACAGAGAGAGTGAGGTGCATGGTTTAGCAAAAATAAAGATGGACTTGGTCTGCCAAGTGGCGCGCGTCACGGCACGGTCGCGCGTCGCAAGTCACACGATTTTCACGCGAAAATACGCAAATACGCGCGCGTGTGCGTGCGCGTGTGTGTGACTAGACAGAACCTTCCTCATACCATCTCTTTCCATATTCAAGGAGTGGGGAGGACTCCACCTTATAAATCGGTCTTCCTCACCTTGCCTTAGCAATATGGTACTAAACCGTGCATGCTTTGGAATTAAGGAAATAGGTCATAATTAAATGGGCTAATTTCTAACAATCCCCCACCAATTCCAAAGTAACAAGTAAAAATATGACAAAGATATTGTGCTGAAGAACTGTTAATATACCAGTCTTTTAGTGTAAGTCCCATACGGGTTGAACTTGCACCTAGAATGACAAGATTCACCTTCTCACAGCTGATGAATGGACTATGCCTTAAATTCACAGCTTTTCATGATCGGATTTCACTTGAAATCTCAACTAGTACTAGGCTGCCAATGAACCTCGCCTAAACGGAGCGTTATATGGTCATGCTCCCTTATTTGCTCATGAGCTTTCTAGAGAATACCCTGTTCTCGTGAACTGCGACCACACAGTTAAGCTCAAGTAAGTGTATTCTTTCTAGGTATCTTGCAGGCTAATACCTTTTCCTTATTTGGACAACAGAATACATTAAGGCTTTATGCCAACCTTCCATACAGTCGAAAGTACATTGTTTATTAGGACATGGGTACAATAAATATGTACTCTCTTGTTAGAACATCAATTTGTTTTTCCCATTGCCTAAGTCACGGGATCTCCGATCAAGAAGGTATGGGTTACCATTGTGATGTAGCTTAAATGGGCCTCATTCCCATGTCCATAGATGCAACGGAAAATCGCTTTCCGTGCTAACCCCTTTGTAAAAGGGTCTGCCAGATTTTTCTCAGTGTGAATATAGTTCACAGCAATCACTCTGGAGTTTTTCAATTTTCTGACAGATTTAAGCCTACGCTTCACATGTCTAGAGGACTTCATATTATCCTTTGTACTTGTGACTTTGGCCAACACTGTTTGATTATCACAGTACATTAGGATTGTAGGTATTGGTTTCTCAACCAATGGCAAGTCCAATAGAAGCTCTCTCAGCCATTCAGCCTCAACTGTGGTTGTGCCAAGTGCTACAAGTTCTGCTTCCATGGTTGACCTCGTCAATATGGTCTGTTTGCAAGACCTCCATGAAACTGCAGCACCAGCTAAAGTGAATACATAACCACTTGTAGCTTTGATCTCATCCGCATCAGAGATCCAATTAGAGTCACTATATCCTTCTAATACAGAAGGATGTCCAGTATAATGTATTCCAAAAGACGTTGTGCCTCTCAAATAGCGCAACACTCTTTCAAGTGCCTCCCAGTGATCATCTCCTGGGTTAGACGTAAACCAACTTAATTTGCTCACAGCAAATGAAATGTCAGGTCTTGTGGCACCAGCTAAATACATAAGTGACCCAATAATTTGTGAATATCTTAATTGATCTTTTCCTAACCCCTGGTTCTTTCGAAGCTTAATGCTCGCATCATAGGGTGTTTGTGAAACTTTACAGCTTTCAAAACCAAACTGGCTTAATATTTTCTCAGCATGATGGGATTGATTCAAAGTAATCCCATCCTTACTTTTGATTAATTTAATATTCAGAATGACATCTGCCTCTCCCAAGTCTTTCATATCAAAACACCGAGATAAGAAAGATTTGACCTCGTCAATTACGGCAGTGTTTGTTCAAAATATAAGTATGTCATCTACATATAGACATAAGATCACTCATTGACCCCCACCATAATGATAGTACACACATTTATCAGCTTCATTCACAACAAAGCCAGCAGATGTTAAAGTTTTTTCAAACTTCTCGTGCCATTGTTTTGGTGCTTGTTTTAGGCCATACAAAGATTTCAATAATCTGCATACTTTATTTTCCTATCCAGAAATCACAAAACCATCCGGTTGATCCATATAGATTTCTTCCTCCAACTCTCCATTAAGGAAAGCTGTCTTCACGTCCATTTGATGAACATGTAGACCATAGGAAGATGCTAACGCAAGGAGCACTCTGATAGTAGTCAGTCTGGCGATAGGAGAATAGGTATCAAAGAAATCTTCTCCCTCTCTCTGGGTGTATAACCCTTGGCCACAAGCCTTGCCTTGTACTTCTCAATTGTTCCATCAGACCTTAGTTTGTTTTTAAAGATCCACTTACATCCTACAGGTTTACACCCGATAGGACGATCCGTTATCTCCCAAGTCTCATTAGCCATGATAGAGTCCATCTCGCTATGGACTGCCTCTTTCCAATACTCAGCATCAGGAGATGCATAAGCCTCTGAAAGAGTCTTTGGCACATCATCCACGAGGTATACAATAAAATCGTCACCAAAGGTTTTCTCAACCCTTTGTCTCTTGCTCCTGCGAGGAGCTTTTGCGACTAGATTGTTATCCTCCTCAGGGATATCATAATTTGATTCAGAAATGGTGGGAAGTTCAGAAGTTTGATTATTCTCACTTTCAATATTATCAGTTTGAACATTCTCTGTTCGTGAAGTACTGCCTACTGTTCTCATAGGAAAGATATTCTCAAAGAATGAAGCATCTCTAGACTCCATTATTGTATTAGCAATAATCTCAGGAGTTTCTGATTTAACTACTAAAAATCTATAGGCCGTGCTATTTTGAGCATATCCTAGATAAATACAATCGACTATTTTTGGTCCAAGTTTTCTCTTTTTCTGCAATGGTATATTGACTTTTGCCAAACACCCCCAAGTTCGCAGAAAATTAACATTAGGTTTCCTCCCCTTCCATCCCTCATACGGAGTAATCTCACTCTTTTTAGTGATTACTCTATTTAGGACGAAAGTTGCTGTTAGAATAGCTTCCCCCCACCATGCCTTAGGCATACCGGCACTCTCTAACATGGCATTAACCAAATCCGTTAGTGTCCGGTTTTTCCTCTCAGCTACCCCGTTTGATTGGGATACTCTCTTGATCACCATGTACCTGTTTTTGTCAGGTCTAGTATCAGGACTAGCCTCATTAAAAGTGGCTTCATAAGTCTCTAATATTTTATTAGTATCCAAATTTAAGACACGACAACCATGAGTATGAGTAAGATATCCAAGAAATATGTCATCTGAGGATCTAGACTAGAATTTATCTAAGTTGCCATATTTTATAATGAAACACTTGCAACAAAAGATCTTAAAGTAAGAGACGCTATGCCTACGACCGAATCGCAACTTATGAGAAGTCTTGCTTAAGGATGATCATCAAAATCACCCTGTTAGACACATAACAAGCGGTAAAAATCGCCTCAACCCAAACTTACTAGGAGTGCTATATTCATCCAACCTAGTCCTATCCATCTCCACTATAGTCCAATTCTTCTTATCTACAATTCTATTTTGTTGGGGGGCTTTAGGAGAAAAGAACCGATGCTCTAGACCTTGCTCAGCAAAGAAAGTGGCAAAGGATAAATTCTTGAATTTGGTCCCATTGTCACTCCTAATGACTCTCAAAGTTACTGGGAGATCAACAGCTAATCTAAGAACCAATTAACTAAAGTATCCAAATGCTTCATCCTTGAAAGTACGAAATTGCATCAAACATCAAAGAGATCAATAGCTGATCTAAGAATCAATTAACTATAGTATACAAATGCTTCATTCTTGAAAGTAAAAAATGCATCAAAGAATATCTAGAGAATTCATCCGCAATTATAAGTAGATACCACTTTCCTTCTGCAAACTAGACTCTAGAAGGACCGATAGTGTCCAAATGCAAGAACTATCCTAGCATCGATCATCATCATAGTAAGAGGTGGATAAGAAGCAGCAACCATCTTACCATGTCTACAAGGTGAGCAAACTAGGTCCTTTCAACTTTTAAGCTTAGCCAAATCTCTAATAAGATATACACTACTGACTCTAGTCAAGTGATTGAAACCTATATGACTAAGCCTACGATGCCACATTACTAGATCATGAGAGTTAGAGGCCACAAGACACATAGAACTAGACCTAGGAGAGATAATGTGATCAGCACTAAAGACCTTCTCCATCCTAGAGATCCCAAACACAAACTCTCTAGAGGAATCTAGAACTCTACACTCATTTCTCTTGAACCTCACCTCTAGAACCTCATCCAAAAGATGAGGAAAAAATAGCAGATTATATTTCAGCTTACTTACCAAAGTGATGTCTATAAGTATGAACTTGTTGTTGACATGCATAGAGCTCTTGGCCATCATGATCACGGGCGAGGCATCTATGACCATGATGTGGTTGGACAAAGCGTCTACGACCATGATGCGGTCGGACGATGCCACGACCGTGAGGCGGTCGGACGGGTCGTCTATAACCACAAGGTAGTTGGATGGGACGTCTATGACCGTGAGGTGGTTAGACGAAGTGTACGACTACGATGTGGTCAGAAGAAGCATCTACAACCGCAATGTGCTCGGACGAAGCGTCTACGACCACGAGGTAGTCGGACGAAGTCTAGACCATGCACGGATGCCGACTCCATGGTTTGTGATGATGGTGATGAGGAGCATTGCTCCCTTGCCGGTGCCTTCTCTAGTGCCTTCTCTTATGCAGCTTCTTGCACGCCCCCCACGGACAACGCCAACTATCGTGGCTACTGACCAAACAGTATATTGGGGGACTAGTTATAGAGAGCTGGTGAGTAGAAATGAGTGGATCTCCCTTCCCCATACCCCTCTTGGGGGTTTATATACATGAGTGGGGTAGAATTCCCATCCTACCCCTAAATAATTACAAAAGATAAGGGTACATTAGTACATTATGCTATACTATTAGGCTAGTTGCAAGGCCTAGTCATGGGGGTTGGGCCACCCCTACAACATCTACCTTACCACTGGTGGATGTAACTTTCATATCCCAAACAACCACATCAAGAGCAGTCAAAGCATAAGCCACATTGTCAGCATCAGTATAGGTCACAGCAATAGACCTCAGATCTTGTGGAATCTATCAAAGAAATAATCAGTGGACTCTCTAGATACCATCTCCATCTTCTCGTATTCCCTATTGAACTGAGTCTCACACACTTTCTTGATTTTTGACATTCCCTTATGGTAGTCAGAGAGGGTCATTATGATCTCATGTGCAGATGCAAGATGTGCTACTGGATTAAACTCAAATCTTCCTTAGCCTTGGATCAAGAAGTTGCATGCCTTAACATTCTTCTTAACCTCAGCTGACTGAACAACATTGAGGATCACGTCTTCGGTAGGCACAACAAAAGAATTTTTTTGCTTTGTTCCAAATGGCTAAGTCTTGAGCCTCGTTGTACATCACCATCCACATCTTCTAATAGGGATAGTCTGCCCCATCAAAGACAGGAGGCTTGTTGTGATACCTCTCCGATGCCATTGCCCAAGATCGGTCAAGATCAACAAAGAGCAACCGAGCTGTGATACAACTTGTAGAATTGAGTATGGTGACTAGAGCGGGGGGGGGGGGGGGGAATAGAAGCCGACAAGAATTAAAGATTTTTTCAAATCTTTTCTCAAAGTGGAAGTATGACTCCAAGTTCTTCACTCCAATAAATATGAGAAGTTATGAAGTTCAGAGACCAAACACCCATGCAAAAAGACCCAAAAGAAACTACGGAAAATCTAAGATATAAATAGTAAACATGGTAGTATTGTGCTGTAGTAGCGCAAGTACCGAGCTATACTAGCAGTAGTACCTCTTGCTATAGTAAAATCAACGCTATTTCAAACTCAAAAATCCATATAACTTTTGATTTGTAGATCTAAATGTCTTTAAACTTGGTATGCACCTTGTTTAGGATGTCAAGAACCCATTCCAATCAATGATCATGAGAATTATTGCCAAAGTTTTGACCTTTTTTCATTTGAATAAAGGGTACACTAAAACCAAGTAAAAAAAGGAAAACTTCGATCTGCTCTTGCTCGTGTTCCTAGAAGGTTTAGGTGACCTATGATAGGTTCTAACATGTCATAGCAAACTAGAACATAGCTCAAATTCAACCCAAAATACTCACAAGAGCAAAACCCAAAAAATTACCTCTTTATTTAGAAAAACCGAGCAAACTCAAGAACTTCTAGATCATACCTAGATGGATGGGACCTTATCTCCAAAAGACATCTCTACATTTTATACATCCTTGGCACCATAAAATCTCAAGAGAAGAGAAATCCAAACATGAAAGCCAAGAAAATTAAATGCACATGAGGGAATTCATGTCACAACTTACTTGGGCAAAGTTTGGATGTTCATATCATTTGGAGAGGAATGTTTTATAGTCAATCCAACAAAATAGCAAAGCTTCATGCCTTGAGTACACAAACATAAGGCTCCAACACAAGGAAACCGTAGCCCTAATCTCTCAAGTCTCTCACCTAAAGACTCATCTCAACACAAGGCTTATATAGTGAAGGCTACTACCTCACACCAATCAGCCACTCCTTAGTGGATCAAACCACTTACATATGGAAAACCCGGTAACCCACATATAAATGGGTTTTACACTTACACACTTACACTCTTTTCAAAGCGTGACTTCCAAAGATTCTACAAGCCCAATAAGACACTTCAACCATAAAGATGTGACCTAAATCACTTAGGCCAGCACTGCTATTTTGCAAATTGCTACTCTACCTAGTTTTAGATAATTTTCCAAATTGCCACTCGGCGGTCTTCACGACGATGTGATGCCCATGAATTGTAGCCAAGATCGTACGCCTGTGCCAAGGTTGTCACCACTTGAAGCGCCCAAGTCTCATGGCATAACAATATCATTTCATAGTCTATTGTGCCTAATGTCTTGCCGTCAAGATCGTACGTCTGCTCTAAGGAATATCACCACTTGAAACACACAAGTTCATTTGGCTCACCACATGCATGTATTGCCTCTTCGTGATCCTCATCTTTATCCCGTGCTTCTCGGCTTGAGATGACTTATGTGACAAACCATGGCCTCTAGACTCCTCCTATAGCCTCGATCTTGCCACTAGCCTGCACACCAAATAATAAAGCAATCTATCTTGGCACAAATGACATGCACTTTACTCTCAATTAGTAAACCAAATGCATGGACACACGCCATGACCTACACATGCATGGACTCCCCATGACTAACACTCCCCAAACCAACACTCACAACCATCTCAGCACAGGGCCGGTATGACTGTGGCACCCATGCAATTCATACCGCCACTCCGGTTGTACTGCGATTTCAATGCTGGTATTACCACACAAAGTCCTAGCCCAAAAACTCCAAAAAGACCATCTCTAGAAAATAGCCACTGGCAACCACAGGCCCGTACTACTGCTTTTCGATCATACTAGGATACAAGCCGGTACTGCCTTTTTTTGGTTATACCACAATTACAATGTCGGTAGCACAGCTAGCTCCAAAATGACAACAATTCAAAATGCAATTTCTCAAAATCAAACTCAAACAACAAAAACAAGGCACAAGGAATGTCAAATGCTCACCACTCTCATGGGGTTGCCACCACATAGTCTTACAAGATTTCAAGAATAAACATGTAACATGATAGTAAACATAAATTTTAGCAACAATGTAAAACATAAATTGACCTTGACCCGCACCAATAAATACCAAGATGAAGCATAACCAAGTCTAAATTGAGTAAAGCATCAAACCACAACATTATGAAATAAATTGTTCGTGTCCACAAGTATTAAGTTGCTAGGTGGTGTGAAGAGCTACAAGTGTACAACAATCCATATACTACATCCACCCATGTATGTCACCTTCAACATTCATCTAACAACAACAACAACAAAGTATGAGTGAGTCCACGATTCAGTAAGTACACATATTCAATTCATTTCTCAAATTTTTCCACCATTCTCTTTTCTCATTTCAATTTCTCTTAGTGCAATGCAATGCTCATGATCAAGTCTTATTCTCCTTCTGTAGCCCATACTGGTATAGCGAAAGGCACACCAATCGATGTCACCCTTTACCTCCATCCCATGGAGGTGCATACCTCTAGAGATCTTACTCAAAAGCATGTCAGAATAGTAAAATAGCTTTACTCATAGCTATTGACTTTCTCACCGCCTGAGCTCGTAATGCATATGTCATGTCATGTATGCCACTTTCCATCATTTTAGTACATATCACAACTATTATCAAATTAATATCATATTGAACAGAATATTATCAAATATTGTATGACAAATAAATCATCAATATTAAATAATTATGAACCATCAATTATCATTTTACTATGCACTTGCCTCTTTAGTTACGATGTCATGTTTGATTAGTAGATGCCAACACAACTGATGCTACTCCTCCTACAGCAATTACCCTTTCTCAATACAGACTATAATATTATAAGGCAATAAATAAATGATAATGCTCCTACATGCTTCTCAAACTTACAACTTTCCCTTTTATCGAACAGTCAACCCCACTGTCCCGATTTCCATATCAAAATATATCAAACCATACCAGTTTTGGAATCTATACAAAATTTCCTAAAATTTTCTAATTGATTACATGTCAATATTAAATTATCTAAACCCCCAGTTTAACCAGGAGATAGGTCTATCATCTTCTAAAAAACAGAGTTAATACTTTAATATCTTTTAATCTACACATGCAAACCTATTGAACTATGACATTTTTAGAATTTATAGAAAATTATCTAGCACTTCCTAGTTATTCCAAAATTTTTATTTTGCCATTAAGTTAGTCAAATTAATGATTCCCTATGACTGTGTCCAGTAGCAACCCGGTACTGGACAGCAGCGTCCCAAAATTTATCGCTTCTATTCTATATATCTAAAATTATGTTTTTGGACTTTCTATAAACCTTAAGAAATTACTTAGGATGATAGGTTACGTAGACCAAATTCACAAATGTGTTCATTTACTATTTTTAACTTGCAGATTAATACATACTACCAACAGATGACAAATATACCATATAGCAAGCTTATAAAAAAATCATATCTCAAGATATACTGATCCAATCCACATCAATAGAAATTCTACAAAAAGCTATGAAAATCCCCTAGAACTTTCTAATAGATGAAATTCTCAACTTATGTCTATACTACAACCAAAATTACAGTACAACAATACAACAGTTAAACCGATCCACTACTCGATCCCTCCCATGAATGCACACAACCGCTCTTTCTAATCTGTATATTTAATCTCTAATTAAGTAAATAAACAGAGAGACAATAACTAGATCGTTATCCCAGATCACACATTCTTCTTCAATTTCCCTTCTCTCTACTAATCGATCTGTTTGCCTCAGCTCTTCTATTTCTAATTGGCTTCCTTTTCGCCTTGGCGTTTTCCCTGGATTGCGCACTGACCTTTCTGTTACATGCAAAAAGTAAAAGGTGCCCAATGTATAGGTGCCTCCATGTACAGATGTCTTTCCAGACAGACATCTATTCAAGCTACCCCATGATCATCTATATATATATATGTATCAACATGTACAGATTCTAGACTAATGAATGGATCAACAGTTCATCACATACACTTGTACTCTTTCTCTTGCAATACGTTATCAGTCATGTTTCTCTCCAAATCGAGCAACAAAAACACGAACAGAAGGTATAACACTTTTCCTTGATGTTCTTGCTTTGAAGGCGTGTCCTCCCGGCGCGAACGCCGCGGCCGATGCAGCACCCGCAGACGGTGGTCCGGCGCGTCCTCCTGACGCGGCCCGGTGCGGTGGCTCGCGGTCGGCGAGGCCCAACGCGAGGCGCGGCACGTGGCCCGAAGCGACGGCGCAAGGTCGGCGCGGCTGGCGAAGCCCGAAGCAAGGCGCGCGACCCGGCGCACGGCGCGGCCCAAGCCCGAGGCCGGCATGGCCTAGCGCACGGCGCACGGCGCACGGCCGGCTCAGTCCAGCGCGCCCCGGCCGGTGCACAGCGCGGCGCGGCCGACGCCCGAGGCAGTGCGTTCCGGTCGGCGCATCAAGTCGGCGCGACGGCGTGGCCCGCTCGGCGGTGGAAGGCGGCGCCCGGGGCGGCCCTTGCGGCCGGCGGCTCCCCACGAGGCGGCACAGCCCGCGCAGCGCGACGGCGTGGCCACCGACGGTGGCGCGCGGCGCCCAAGGCGGCTCACGGCCCGCGACGCCCAAGACGTGGCGGCGCCCGGGTGGTGGAGATGGCCGGCGGCGGCGCCCGCAACCCTGGTGGCCGGCGGCGGCACCTAGGGCCGGCAACCGGCGGCGCCTGTGGCGGCGCGGCCCGCCCGCAACAGCGGCGGCGTGGCAACGCCCGCGCGGGACGACGGCGACCCGCGGCGGCACCAAGGGCCGGCGGCGCCCAGGGCTGGCAACCGGCGGCAGCGGCGGCCGGCGGCGCCGGCGACGGTGGCATCAAGGGCCGGCGGCGGCTACTCCTCATGGTGGCCAGGGTTTTTGGGGAATTAGGGTTACCCCCATCATTTATATACCTGCCCAAATAAATGGGCTTTAACCCAAAATTACCCCACCATCCCACATGGGCCCAAAGGCCAAATAGGCTTTAGCCCAAGTTGCCGCAAATTTGCATTTCCCCCCCTCTAATTGATGGAAAATGCAGAATTTTTATGTTTAATAAATTTGTATTGTAATATTTGCAGTATAGTCCTTGCGCTTATTTATAATTGTACCCGTCAGTTTGTACATTTATAAATTAGCATTTCAGTCCCTACAGGATCTGAAAATTATGTAATTGTTCAAATAAATGTGCATGCACATTTCTATAACTTTTACATATATTACGATTATTTTATTGTAATTTATTTACAATATGAATTGCGACCATATTTAAATTTGCTATCTTTCGCAAATTTAAAATTTGAAATTCCCATTTAATGAGTACCATTGTACTTAATAATTTGGAATTTTTTTGCAAAATATTATACCTCACATAAATACCATAATTACAATTTATGGCACTTTGCTACATTCATTTGTACGCTATGCCATACAATAAATTGGTGTTCACCACCAATATTGTGATTACACGGTATTATAAATATAACCACATGTTATATTTAATTTGGGTATATATATTCATTCGGATCACAATACTCATATTGTTTTCCACATATTTTGCATTTTATTACAACATTACCATACACATTAATTTACCTCATGTAAATTAATCATTTATGGTGTACTTTTCATGTAGGTTTTAAATGGCTACCAAAGATTTTGAGCCTCTCGCTCTAGATGGTGCCAATTACCCTACATGGGCTATGGACCTTAAAATCAACCTAACCACACGTGGGTTGCAAAGGGTGATATTTGATCCTCCAGCTGACCAAATTCCTCCAGATATTGTGATATATTCCGTTTTGAGCATAATACGGAATCACATCCATCCCGATTTAAAGGCGGAATATCCGTATTAGGAAAATCCACTCGCTTTATGGTTAGCCCTCAAAAATAGATATGAACAGCAGAAAACTGTTATATTACCTGAGACTAATCATGAATGGGCACACCTTAGACTCCAAGACTTCAAAATTGTTGGAGACTACAATCATGCCCTTCATGCTATTTGCTCTAAATTGCGATTTTGTGAAAAAGAACCAACGAATGCAGACAAAATAGAGAAGACTCTCTCGACTATGCTCCCATCTGATAGGGTCCTACAGCAGCAATGGCGTGCTGCAAATTACCAAACTTATTTTGATCTTATGCATACTATGCTTCAGGCAGAAAAGGATGCTGAACTTCTTTTAAAGAACAATCAGCAACGTCCCATTGGGGCTGCTCCACTTCCTGAAGTTCATGCTAATCAAAATAACACCAAGTTCAGTGGTTCAAAAGACCACTCAAAGAACTTCAAAGGTTAAAACAACCGCAATAAGAAGCAAAAATCAAGTGGATTCAAGAAAGGTAAAGGCAATCATGGTAAGAAAGTTGACAAAACTGCAATTTGTCAAAAGTGTGGTTGCTACAACCATCCTACCAAGAAAATGCCGCACCCCGAAGCACCTTGTGAACCTCTACCTCCAGTCTTTGGCTCACGGCAAGAATGCTCAAGAGAAGAGATTTGAAGCACACTTCAATCTCACATCCAACAATGATGAAGCCGGATGGTATCAAAAGTTCATTCAAGAACTCAAAGACACATGTGCTTCTCCAAAGAAGGATGATCTTATGAGCATTGAGGACACACTTGAAGAATTTTATTCTCAAGACATGTTTGGAGATCTCAGTTAGACTCCTAGTCCCATAGCTACTAAGTACTACATTGTTGTAATATAAATAAAGTTGTCATCTATATTGTAAGCTTATATGCTACACTCATATATCGAACACATTCGGTATTGTCAATAAAGTTTGTATGTATTCTATATACTATTATAAGAATTTCATTAAATTCTTATTTTGTGTATATAGATTTTTGGAGTCGATCCAATGGAGGAGGAATTATGCCTTGTGGATAGTGGTACCACAAACTCTATACTTAGGGACACAAAATATTTCCTAACTCTTACTAGGAGGAAAGAAAATGTTTTAACCATTGCTGGACGTGATGCAACGATAGTAGGCTCTGGTCGCGCCTCTATCACTCTCCCTATGGGTACACAATTGGAAATTGAGGATGCACTCTTGTATCCCGATTCAACACGTACCCTACTTAGTTATAGAGATATCCGTCAGAATGGTTTCCATGTTGAAACCCGAAATGACAACAAAGAGGAATATCTCCTCTTAACCAAACACAACGGATATGGCAAACACGTACTAGAAACAATTCCATCTTTAAACTCCGGATTGTACTATACATACATCAAAACCGTTCAACATATTGCGTACAAAGTAATTTTCCAAAACACTAACACATTCCAAACATGGCATGATCGCCTTGGCCACCCAGGCATTGGAATGATGAGGAAAATTATTTGCAATTCAATTGGTCATACATACCATAAAACAAAATTTTCGGAATCCTCAAATTTTGTGTGTACTTCATGTGCCACCAGAAAATTGATTTTAAAGACCCTCTTATCTTAAAATCAGAGCTGGACCACTTAAATTCCTTGAACGCAATCAAGGAGATATATGTGGTCCTATACAACCATTGTGTGGACCGTTCAGGTACTTCATGGTTCTAATTGACGCATCTACTAGATGGTCACACGTGTGTCTTTTATCCACACGAAACCATGCATTTGCTAAGTTAATTGGTCAAATTATCCAATTACGAGCACATTACCCTGAATATCGAATTCAATCAACTTGAATGAATAATGCTGCTGAATTTTCATACCATGCCTTCAATGACGATTGTATGGCTCTTGGGATACAAGTTCAACACTCTGTTCCATATGTCCATACACAAAATGGTTTAGCAGAATCTCTTATCAAGAGAATCAAGCTCATTGCAAGACCATTACTACAGAATTGCAACTTACCAACATCATGTTGGGGTCATGCAGTTTTACACGCTGCTGACTTAATCCAATTGCGTCCAACTGCATATCATAGCACTTCCCCGCTACAATTAGTACGTGGAAATCCACCAGATATTTCCCATCTGCGAAAGTTTGGTTGCGCTACATACGTACCGATCTCACCACTGCAGCGTACCTCAATGGGACCGCACAGGAAACTTGGGATCTATGTTGGGTATAAATCTCCGTCAATCATAAAATACCTCGAGCCCCTAACAGGGGACCTGTTTACGGCCCGGTACGCTGATTGCATATTCAATGAGGAACATTTCCCGGCATTAGGGGGAGACAACAAGTACCAAACTGAATGCCAGGAAATTAATTGGAATGTACAAGGCATTCCTGCCTCAGACCCACGTACCAGAGAGACTGAACTTCAAGTTCAGAAACTCATTCATTTGCAAAACATTGCAAATAACCTGCCAGATGCATTTACTGATTATAAGGGTGTCACAAAATCCTATAATCCTGCCAGAAATGTACCTGAAAGAGTGAAGGTACCGCAAAATACCACTCAACTCCCAGTTCAAAATGAGAGGGGGAGAAGTACGGTACAAATGGCGGATACAGCTTCTAACAAGCAACAAAGGAAATAAAAGAACGTAAATGCAGATCAACCTCAAGTTGATAGACACCAAAGGATCCTTGAACCCAGATCAACAGTGCACTCAATTACTGATCCTGGGACATCGGAATACCCCGACTCAAATATTTTGGGAAATAACATTGAGTCATCAGGGGTCCAAGAAATTTCCACTAATTATACTGATTCTGGAGAATCATACGATCGTAAGACTACAATTATCGACATTTATTTCTCCACAACAATTGCAAACAACCTTCAAAATGATCCAGATCCCAAGACCATGGCAGAGTGCAAACAGCACTCGGACTGGATTCAATGGAAGGATGCAATTCAAGAGGAGTTAGCCTCGCTCAAGAAAAGAAATGTATTCACCAAAGTGATACATACACCTCCCAAAGTATTCCCTGTCGGTTTCAAATGGGTTTCCGTCTGCAAACGGAATGAAAACAATGAGGTGGTGAGATACAAAGCAAGGCTTGTAGCACAAGTGTTCACGCAGAGACCCGACATTGATTTCAATGAAACTTATTCTCCAGTAATGAGTGGAATAACATTCCGATACTTAATCTCATTGGCAGTTAAAAATCATCTATCTTTTCAGTTGATGGATGTAGTGACTGCATATCTTTATGGGTCACTTGATTCGGACATATACATGAAAGTTCCCGATGGAATTTCAATTCCGAATCCAAAAGCAAATCGTAATATGTATTGTGTAAAATTAAACAAGTCTTTATACGTCTTGAAACAGTCGGGAAGAATTGGGTACAACCGACTAAGTGAGTTCCTAACCAAAAAGCGATACTCCAACAATGATGATTGCCCGTGCGTGTTCATCAAAAGATCCTCAACAGGATTTTGCATTATATCTGTGTATGTTGATGATCTTAATATCATTGGTAACACACATGATATAGATGGAGCACATAATCATCTTATGACGGAATTTGAAATGAAGGATTTGGGTAAAACCAAATTTTACTTAGGTATACAACTTGAGCACCTTCATTCAGGCATCATAGTGCATCAATCAGCCTATGTCCAGAAAATATTGGAGAAATTCAATATGGACAAAGCATATCCATCGAAAACCCCCATGGTTGTTCGATCTCTCGACAAGGATAAAGATCCATTTAGACCCCGAGATGACAATGAAGAGTTATTGGGACCCGAGGTTCCATATCTCAGTGCCATCGGAGCGCTTATGTAACTTGCAAATTGCACCCGGTCGGATATCGCATTTGCAGTAAATCTACTTGCTAGATATAGCACTGCTCCAACCAAAAGACATTGGGTAGGAGTGAAGAATATCCTTAGATATCTTCAAGGCACTAAAGATCTCGGTCTATTCTTCCAGAAGAATAAAAATATGGATTTAATAGGATATACTGATGCTGGCTATTTATCAGATCCCCATAATGCCAGATCTCAAACAGGCTTTGTATTTTTACATGGTGGAACAGCCATCTCTTGGAAGTCTTCGAAACAGACTCTAGTGGCTACATCCACTAATCATTCTAAAATAATTGCATTATATGAAGCATCACGTGAATGTGTATGACTTCGCAGAATGATTAACCACATACAACAATCATGTGGTATAGGTGCTATCGCATCACCTACCATTATCTACGAAGATAATGCTGCTTGCGTTGTTCAAATGCAAACGGGTTACATAAAGAGCAATATCACTAAACATATTGCACCTAAACTATTTTACCCACATGAATTGCAAGAGAGTGGGGAAATAAATATTCTGCAAACTAAGTCTTGTGATAATCTCGCAGACTTATTCACTAAGTCATTACCAACATCCACATTCCAAAAATGTGTTTATGGAATTGGTATGCGTAGACTACGTGATTTGCAGATGTCAGGGGGAGAAATCTCCTAAGACTTAACCCGTTCAATATAAATATTGTACTCTTTTTCCCTTTATGAGTTTTCCCTCTAAGGTTTCTCATTAAGGTTTTTAATGAGGCAATATGACAACGTAATCATAAATATATTATATCTCTATTTTCCCCACAGGGGTTTTTAAGGAGATATAATCATATATATGCCATATCAAATTTTCTCCTTAAATTTTCCCATTGGGTTTTAAAGGAGTTTTTCATGACATATCTACTTTATAGGTTCTCCTCATATTTTTCCCTACAGGGTTTTGGAGGAGTTTTTCCAAGATGGTGAATCAAGATGATCATATGAAGATATATTGGTCAAGGGGGAGTTTACATGCAAAAAGTAAAAGATGCCCAAATGTATAGGTGCCTCCATGTACAGATGTCTTTCCAGACAGACATCTATTCAAGCCACCCCATAATCATCTATATATATGTATCAACATGTACAGATTCTAGACTAATGAATGAATCAACAGTTCATCACATACACTTGTACTCTTTCTTTCTCTTGCAATACTTTCAGACTTACGCCGGCCGCACGTCCAACTACTCCTGCACTGCACAGCTGTCGGCTAATCCGCCACCAAGCGTTGCGCGAGAAAGGTGCGTGCTGGCGCTGTCTTTTGCTGTGCCATCCTCGAGACACCCCCCGCCCCCTGTCGACACGCGTCTGAGACAACACACACACATGCGTTAGCGCGGGAGAAAACTGCCGCGCTGCCGAGCCTCACGCGTGGAGTTGGCATGCTCGCGTGGACACGCGGAGACTGAAGACACTCCTGGCGACGAGCAGGTTCGACGATCGATGGCAGCGTTTGCAAGGCGCACGGTGTGGACTTGCCAACGGTTGGAGATGGCGGCGCCAGGAGAAATCCTTACGGGATTATTACCGGGGGGCTTCGCGCGAGGGGACGCGCCCACATCACCCCCGGCGTTCCCTTGGCCGGCGCGTGGCGGGGGAATCCGCGTACGATCGGGGGAGCGATTTCCCTGTATTTTTCGAAAATTACATAAAGGTCCTTTTTCCTCGCAAAAAGGTCCCTGTCAGTTTTTTCAGGCCCCTCCACTTTGCAGGATAGCGCCCCGCGGTTTCTAAATTACGTACGGATCCTCATTTATTACGTACAGGCCCTCAGTTTTGTACAAAAAAGCCCTTCGATTTTTTTGAAAATACACATGTGCCCCCGATTTTTTTTAATTTTTTTTAAACTCCTCTGCCAGTTTTCCCAGGCCCCTCCACTTTGCAGGATAGCGCCTCGCGGTTCCTAAATTACGTACGGGTCCTCATTTATTACGTACAGGCCCTCGGTTTTTTTACGAAAAAGTCCTTCGACTTTTTTGAAAATACACAAGTGCCCTCGATTTTTTTAAAATTTTTTAAACTCCTCACGAATTATCGGCTCTTTCACTTCGGTACACACGGTGGCTGACGCGGCGTGGTGCCGCGCCTATGAGGCTAGTAAGTAGAAAAAGGCGCCCACAACCCCTTTTATCACGGCACCGGTATGACTCGAGCTCTAATCTCCCGTGCGATTTGTTCAAGGAAATCAGCTTCCCTAAAAAAATTCTATACCCCCTTTCAAATATCTTTTTCCCACTATTTATGCACATGTACTTAAGAGACTAACTGCTGAAATATTACATTATATCCCTTATAACGTAATTTGACCCTAAATTCTATGCCATCTGTCTTTAGCAAAGAAACACAACTGAACTAAAACTTAAACCACACACAAGCTTGAAGCGAGCAACTATGTATGCATCTCACGCATGTGAGACTCTAGTTCCCAAGTTTCTTCTTGCTCAGTCTGATGTGTCCAAAGTACCTTGACACAGTTCAATGTCTTGTGTCTCAGGACACGCTCTGACTCTCCATAATTCGCACTAGCTGGGACTTGAAGGTATGGTCTTGCTCAGTAACCAACAGCTCTAATGGTATCTTATACTCTAGATCTCTCAGATATTTTATCAACATGGAGACATGGAATATATTGTACACACCACGCATAGACTCAGGAAAGTCCAAAACATAAGCCAACTTCCTAATTCGTGCCACAATCAGGAATGATCTAACATACCTTATGCTAAGCTTCTCTTTAATACCAAAACACACAATACCCTTAGTCAGAGACTTTCAAGAGCACCTGATCCCCCACCACAAACTCCAACTATCGCCTCCTCACATTGGCATAACTCTTTTATCGGCTTTGAGCAGCAAGTAGATTCTATCTAATCTTTACTAGTCGGTCAACAGTTAGCTGGACCCAATTGGAACCCAGAATTGCCCTCTCACCAATGCATCCCAGCACAATGTTGATCTACACATTTGTCAGCTGAACTCAAATGGTGTAGCCCGATCACTTCAAATCCAAGATCCTCCCAACTTAACTTCCATGTCAAGACACATGACCTAAGCATGTCCAAGTGTCTGGATAATACACTCAAATTAGTCATCTATTTGAGGGTGAAACGTGGTACTAAGATGGAGCTATGTGCTCAAAGCACTCTACAAGGTCTCTCAAAACATGGAGATAAACTTCGCATCATGATTTAAAATAATAGTCTTAGGCTTACCGTGTAAACGCACTATCTCTTGCACATAAATAGGAGCCAAATCACTCACCATATTTATTGTGCGGACAGGTATAAAGTGTACGGACTTACCGAACCTATCCACCACAACCCAAATAGCATCCTTCCCTCACTACATGCGAGGCAAACCAATCACAAAATTCATTGAGATATCATCCCATGGCCACACTAAAACCTCCAACGACTGCAACAATCTCGCCGCACGCTTATGCTTTGCTTTGACTTGCTGGAAAACACCACAGGAAGCCACATTCTGAGCAGTATCCACTCTCATACTTTTCCACCAAAAACTCTTCTTCAAATCTCAATACATGTTGTTTGCACCAGGATGTATAGTGTATAGAGTACGATGAGCTTCCTTAAGAATATCAGCCTTGACCTGAGACTTCTGTGGCACACAAAGACGGCCTCTAAACTGCAATGCACCAAACTCATCTTTTCTAAAATTCCCTTCCCTACCCTCATCCAGATATTTTCTTACTTGTTGGAGCATCTGATCTTGTTGTTGTGCCTCCCATACTTGCTCTAGAATAGCAGACTCAAGATGCAAGCATAGGGTGTGTTGCCTTGCGACTAAGAGCATCCACCACTACATATGCCTTGCCTGAATGACACTGACTAGGAGCATCCACCACTATATTTGCCTTGCCTGGATGATACTGGATGTTGAGATCATAGTCCTTATCAACTATAGCCACCTCCTCTGCCTTATGTTCAAATCTATCTGGGTGAATGTAACATCCTATTTTTCAGATCTTTTTGAAGCTTTTCAAATAAAATTCACCAATTGGGTTTTTCTAGAATTAATCAAAGCTTAAATGGATTTTTTTATGAATTACAAGGATTAATATGACTAAGCTAAACTTAAATTATTGTTGAAAATATTTTATTTGAGTTCCTTATGCTTCAAGGAATGTTTATGAATTTTCTAGAATTTTTTCTTGGTTTATTTGCTATTTTTAGAGCTCAATTTAATTTAAACCAATTTCTGAAATTGGAAAATTCCTAGAAAAATGCCCAAAATTCTCAAAATTCCTTTGGACCAAGCCCGGCCCCTTTCCACTCCGGTTCAATCCTCCTCGGCAGCCCTGTGCCTGCCATGTGTCACCAATCCATGCCATCGCACCAGCTAGACCAACGGTTGTCGTTCACTCCGTCCTCGTCCACCCGATGAGCCACGTGTTGTGTATCGAGACCCTGGTGCATTGTTGTCATCTTCGTCCTAGACTCGTGTCACTATGTCCTGTTCGGACTTCGCCACCACCATCGTGTCCAGCTCGGTCTCGATGGCTTTTTTGCTCGTGGAGACCTCGGCTTCTGTGTATAAATGCACTACCTTGCACCTCAGTTTCCGTTCTATAGTTGCTCACTCACGCCGAACCTCGTGGTGCACCGCTGTCGTTCTAGTTGAGCTCGCTTTCGAGTTCACTGGTGAGCCGTCCGACGTAATCATCTCTGTCATGTTCACTTCATTGTCATTTCAGTGAGTGTCCACCGTCCGCCGCCCTTGTCTGGTCAGTCATCGTCAGCTGTCTCGCACCGTCGCTTTGCCTTTTCGCCACCGGCCACCACCTCGTGAGCTACGCCACCCCTACGCCAGCCGAATCATCATCCTGAGCTGTGCACCGTCGATGTCAACCATGACGTCACCCCGCACCTGCGCTCAGTGTCGGTTCATCTTCTCCATGGACCTCGTCCATGTACGCCGAGAACCTGACAACTGGTCCCACCTATCGGTGTCCACTATGCTGTAGACCCATGAGCTGAGCCGAGTCAATAGCCACGCAAGCAGTCCACATCAGCCCTAATCCGGCATGTCGTGCCATGTGCCTACCATATCAGCCATCCGAGCCATGTCATCATGCCACATCATCTACCATATGTCATTCCATGTCACCCTACCACCTCAGCCTTAGGTGCCACCTGTCAAGCCACGTGTCATGCCACGACAACCCTAGAAGCACAGGCAACCACCACATCAGTAGTGACATCATAATCCCTATTTTCCTTTAGAAAAATAATTTGGCCAAAAAATTAATTGCTGACATCATAATTAGGATTTCCTTTAGAAAAATAATTCCAGTAAATCCTATTTTCCTTTTACTCTAGATTTAAATCTTCCGATGGCTCGTTCTTCTCCGTCCTAACTTTGATTGACTCAATTATTTTTCCTAAATTCATCTAAAATTGAGCTCTATCTTTTGATTCTAGTTTTGAAGATTTTGGAGTTTATTTGTATTATATTTGATTTTATTTATGCCTCGTTCGTTTTCTCTCTCGCTAGATAACATCTTCGAAAGAACTGAAGCAGGATTTGAAGATCAAGAATTGCTAACTGAGCAAAGCTAATGCAAGTCATGTCCTTTGATCATGTTGAACATATTATTTTCAATCTATTTATTTATTATTTTATTTTAAATTATGATGCATTGCTATTTTAATATAAACCTTTGTATTGGTAGCTATTGTCCAACTTGATTAATTCCACTTTGATAATTTGAATGCCATGATTCCTTTGTCACCATAGGATGGGAGTTTATCTAGTGATATAGTACTAGTTATCACATGGGTTGTACACCTAGTATGCTTAGCCATGCTTGTAGTACGTTGTGCTCATCATCACATATTAATTAATTCATTAATTAATTAATTTTAACTTAATAAGATATTGAATCGTGATGGTCAGCCACAGTTATAGAATTTGTGTACTATGGCATAGGTAGTGTCATTAGTGTTGGTTATGCAAAACTGGTTTTCACTTGGGCGAGTGATCATGCAATAAAGGGATAAATGTTGTTAGAATTTCTGGGATGTGGATGTCTCGCCTAGGTAATATCTAAGGACTTAACATTGTGCGCCATTAATCTGAACCTTATCGTACAACCACATGTCCACTATGAGATGGACCTGACTAATTAATTTGTGATGTTTCAATTTCTGTTTCACCATTGGTATGTCAGTGGGTGTCGGTTAGGCATTTCCACGGGGAATAAGAGGGATCTATTCGACTAGGTGATTAGCCTACTCGATCATGAAATCTTAATGGGTTAAACTTAGTTGAGATGGAACTTTGTAATAGCCTTGTTATGATCTTCTTGGTCAGCATGCCCGAGGAAGTGTGTTGCTCTAATGTCACTATGAGATGATTATATTATGTGGGTAAAGTTGTGAAACCTCTACAGAGTGTAAAACTATTCGAATAACCATGTCCTCGGTCATGGACAATACTCAGTAATTTCACACGAGGGGTTAGTACACTGGTGGTTCATTATGTTAATGGTTAGTTCACGGATGGTTCATTGGGTGAATAGTCAGTTCACTTGTGGTTTACTCAATCCCTTTGAATTAATTAATTATTATTTGTTTCCAATGTTCGCTTTCAATCTATTTACTATATTTTACTTTAAATTATTGTTTTCGTAAAATAACCACTCAGCAATTATTTGATAAGCATTGCGTACTATATTACATTTTTGTTACAAATGACTTGTTGAGTACACTATATACTCATGGCTATATCCATACTTACTCAATTGAAGAAGAAGAACCATACCAGCCATAGGTATGTGACAGAGGGTACTTTGATGAATTCTCGAAAGAGGACTTAGCTCCTTAATCGATTGCCTGTGGGCATGTCAAATGGCTACTTCGTTTCATTGTGTTTCCGCTACTAGTTTTGTTAGCCCTTCCGGCTGTTAAGGTGTAACTTGCCATAAGGTCGCAACTCTGATAATTAATTAATATTTAAGTCTTTCTTGGTTAATTGTGCGTATGGGTGATATTTCAACTATGTTTTGACTGTGTGTACTAGCGTGATTCTGGACTAGTGCAAAATACATATAGAGTCCAGATTTGCATATTCGGTTCTCTATAATGAAGATATACTTGTGACTCTTATGATCAGTGAAAATATTACAAGTCTCTCCATAGAGATAGTAGGGCCAGATCCTTAGAGCAAAGACCACTGCAGCAAGCTCTAAATCATGACTACGATAGTTCTGCTCATGCTTCTTCAACTGCCTCAAAGCATAAGTAATCACCATGCCATTTTGCATGAGTAAACAACCAAGCCTAACTCGAGAAGCATCAGAATAGACTGTGAAATACTTCCCTGTCTTAGAGAGAGTAAGAATAACAGTAGCCACCAACTTCTCCTTCAATGTACGGAATCTGCGCTCGCACTCATCTATCCACTAGAATTTCATACTTTTCTACATTACTTGGGACATCGGCTTGGTAATAATAGAGAAACCCTCCACAAATAGCCAATAATAACTAGCTAAGACTAGATAAATCTACACTTCCTTGACATTGGATTGCCTCTTCTAGTCAACCACCGGAGAGATGTTGCTAGGATCAACAGAATGCCTTCTCAGTTTATCACACGACCTAGAAAACCTACTTTTGAAATCCAAAACTCACCTTTCTATAGTTTGATGTAGAACTTATTCTTCCTCAAGTTTTTGTGAACAAGTCTCAAATGCTGCTTGTGCTCTTCCTTAGACTTGGAATAAATCTAAATATCATCAATGAATACTACAACAAAGACGTTGAGGCACTGATGCAGCATACTGTTCATTGTCTCCATAAAATAGCAGGGGCATTAGTTAGTCCAAAAGACATAATCTTATACTCATAACACCCATACCTAATGGAGAAATTAATCTTTTCAATATCCTGTTCTTGCGCATGGATTTAATTATACCTAGACTGAAGGTCAATCTTAGAGAACACCTCGGATCCCTTTAGTTGAGCAAACAAATCCTCAATACGGGGTAAAGGACAGTTATTCTTGATAGTCACCCGATTGACAGCATGATAATCAACACACATGCAACAACTCCCATCCTTCTTTTCTATGAAGAGGGCAGGCGCTCTCTATGGTGCCACACCATGTCAGATCATCCCTTTGGACAACAAATCATCCAACTACTTCTTCAACTCATCATAGAAGGGTTGAGCTAAATGATACAGAGATAAGGAAATAGGGCGAGTATTAGGAACAAGATCAATCTAGAATTCTACCTTCCACTCTGGGGACATTCATTGAAGCTCTACAAGGAACACATTATGATAATCACACATCATTGGGATCTCCTCGATGTGCAAAGAAGAGCTCAGCTTCGTGGGAAGATACCAAAGCAACCCAATTCTCAACACACATCAGCTAGGAAACAGACTGGCCAACACAAAGGGAGAATCTAATGGTGCACCACCCTAAAAGACTAACTTTTCTCCAGACAGAGCTTGCAAGGTCATAGTCTTTTAGAAACAACAATCTTGACACAATAACTGAACAACCAGTTCATGTCAAGGATGACAACAAATGATGTTAGCTAGATCACCATCAAATTGGAAGTGAAATCCTCATCCTCAATGGTGACAGAACAGTCCAGACAAACTATGGAACTAGAGATGAGACACCCTACAGAATAGACAAGAACTAACTAAGAAATCTACTGCATACTCAAGCCTACTCTCATAGCAACCTCTAGTGATACAAACGAGTAGGTAGCTCTGCAATTGAAAAGAACAAAGGCCTCATTAGAAACCACTAGAAGTGTACCTGTCACAACGTTAGGATGGCCTACTGTCTCAGATGTAGGCATAGTATAGACTCCAGATGGTGCCAGGGTGGCGGAAGCCCTGACATACAGCAGTGGAAGCGCAAGGATTACTGGAGGTGCAACGGTCTGAAGTGACATAGACGGTGTAGGGTTCTAGTAGAACATAGCAAGAGGAGCCCAAGCGAAAGGATAATATGGCACTAGAGTGGCTGCTAGAATCTGAAGTGAACGCTGAGAAGATGTGACCAAAGAAGCCGTAGGAATTGGCTCTCACTGGATGATGCTAGAGGGATTCTGCTTGCACATCATCATCTTGTGGCTAGCCCAACCAGAATGCCAAAAGTTTCCCGACCAGGAATATTTTGAAGCACAGTGATCACTACTTCACATGAAGCAGATCATACCCTAGCCTAGAATAGGGTGCAACGCCTGTCAAGCTGAAGAAGGGCGTGGCGCTGAAGAAGAAGACGGTCTCTACTGAAAATGCTGAGTCGACGGTGGAGGATTTTGGCCCCCATAGAATCTCCTAGGAATGGGTTGCTGAGAAGACCCACCCCTACCACCAAAGCTCCTCTTTTGGCTACCACTAGAAGCCTACCTCTCTCTAGTGAATCGGTCAACCTTAAGACATGGAGATGCTCCTGTAACATCCCAAAAATTTGAGCTGGGGAAATGTGTATCCCTTGAATTGTTTTGAAATATATTTTCTCGATGTTTGGAAATTTTGTGGATTTTCTTTGGTTTATGATTGAGGTTCCAATAATTGAAGATTAATTATGAAAAATGGAACTAATGGAAAATCATGAAAGAAATGGGAAAATAATAAAAAGAACTTTGGGCCAGTTCTCGGCCAGGCCTACCCGGCCCTTCTCCCATCTCCCCTTGCTTTGGCCAAGGCCCAAGCCACCCCTACCTCGCCATCGCAGCCCACAGCCCATCTGGCCGCAGCAACCTGCCTTCATGACCGCACCTCCTTCAGACCAGCGATCGACGGCACGCTCTGTGCTCGCGTCATCGGGACCCACCCCTCCTACTTCCCACGACCGCGCGTGTCACTACCAACTACCCGGCAGCCTCACTCCGTCGCGTCACTCTGCCACTTGACCCATCGCCCCATCGCCTCACTTTGCGTCACCACGGGCACCGCTTCCACCTGCCACCAGCTCGTCCGACCGCCTCCGTCAACCGTAGTGCACGCCTGCTCCCATCACCTCGGTGCTCATACCATAAGCACACGTTGCCCGTCGCCCACACTCTGATTCAAAGTCAAGTCCAGAGTCGACCGCCCAACTGCCCACTGGTTGCCACCACTTTTCCGCGGCTATAAAGCCTCGCTCGGGCTTTCGATGGCACCGCATTGCCCCCACTTCTCCTCCCACCTCGAGAATCGACCTCCCCACGCACCTAGCTGGCCAGCAGTCTCTTCTTCCCCAAGTCTGGCCAAGGAAGTAGACCGCTGATTGACAGCACCAGAGTTCAATTCCCGTCCACTGAGGCACCCCAGAGCATCACGACGCCGTCCCTACCCCCGGCTGGCCCTTCTGTCACCTGAATTGCACCCGCACTGTGTGTCCCCTTCGACCGCCGCCATCGCACGCCGCCAGCTCCCCGCCGCCACTCCCGAGCCGTACCAACTGCTCAGGTAAGCTCCTAAACTCACCTAGATGCTTCCCCCTCGATTAATCGAACTCTGGTGCTATGAATCACCGTAGTCATTGGTCCCTTGTTCCGCTGCCTGTCCGCCTCGCGACCACCCGCACGTGGTCAAAGAGTTACTGTAGCAGCCATGGTCGAAAAAGAGACATGGTCATGAAATAGCCATTTACGACCACGTGGTCGAAGTTATGACCACGCGGTCGAACTATTGACCCCGCAGTCATTTACGACCACACGGTCAAAGCCACGACCACATGGTTGAAGCCGCGACCACGCGGTCAAACTATCAACCACGTAGTCGTTCACGACCATGCGGTCGAACTCTCAACCACACAGTCGTTCCCGACCACGTGGTCGAACTCACGACCATGCGCTCGAACACTCAACCACGTGTAATTTTCGTAGTCGTAGCTCCCCACGACCACACAATAATACTACCGATCACTGTTCACCATGGCCATAACCCCTTCCAGCCACTCATAACGTGGTCGAGGCCCCCTCCGACCAATCACAACATGGTCGAAGCACTCTCCGATCACTCACAACGTGGTTGAAGCATTCTCTGACCACGTTCACTCCTTCCGAACATGGTCGTAACCCCTTACGGCCACGTCTGCGAGTACCTGGCCGTGAACAAAGTCATTTATGACTGCTCACAGTTGTTTACGACCACTCTGCGTCGTTTATGACCACCCTGTGTCTCTTACGACCACTCCAAGTCGTTTACGACCGCTCAAAATCTTTTACGACCGTCAAAGTCGTTTACGATTGCTCTATGTCCCTTACGACCACTCGGTGTCGTTTACGACCGCTCGAAGTCGTTTACGACTGCTCTATGCCCTTTACGACCACTCCATATTGTTTATGACCGCTCAAACTCGTTTAAGACCACTCACAGCCGCCTACGCCACGCGATTGAAGTTACGACCACACTGTCATTTACGACCATGCAGTCGTTTACGACCACACAATCGAAAGTTATGACCACGCGGTCAAACTATCGACCACGCAGTCGTTTACGACCACATGGTCGAAGTTACAACCACGCAGTAATTTATGACCACGCGGTCGTTACTGACCATGTTGTCATCATGACAATCGGTTGTGGGTCCCACCTTTCAGAGTTTTTATTATTTCCCGAATTTATTCAAACAGAGAACTTCAAATGATCATAACTAATTCATTTTAACTCCAAATTGAGTGAAACAAATTTCTAAATTCATCTAAAATCAAAATCTAACCAATGGAACCAAGATCATGAATTTTAGAGTTCATTTGAATTTTCTTATGAGGATTTGTTTGATTTGTTGATTTTTATCCGAATTTTCATGCACGTTAAAATAGCATACGAGACTCAAGAAGAAGAAGCTGAAGCGGAAGCAGCTCTCGACAATCAAGACACAGTTCACTGTGACCATGGCGAGTCAATACTTTGATCATGTTGAACTTACATTTCTGCAAATTACTTTTATTTAAATATTCAAATTGCATGTTGTTATCTCATATGCAAATTTATGTTCGTTTTTAAGGTTCTAGTTATATGCCCATTATTTAACTTATTAGTATTACCCTCATTTGGAACACTTGATTATCTGAGCCTTGTCACCCTAGCAAAACTATAATGGTAATATTTCAAAAATAAGTCTGTAATTGTACGCTACTGCTTAGTATTGCTTAGGTAACCGGGGGCGCCAAATGCCCCAAGCATCACTTTTAATCATAGGAAACTGGTTTGAGAAGTCATGGTGAAAATGACTGGTTTGAGAAGGTTCGGGGGAATGGTGCAGCGGTGCACGAGAGTGTGGTTAGTGGTAGAACCGCCCACATAACCTTAAGGACTGAATCTTGTCATGGCCTCCTGTGTAAAACAAGTACAACCACAAGTCTATAAATTACAACTTGGCTTAGTAGATTTACTGAACCTTGAAAGTCATCTCATCGGTGGAGGAGGTGAGGTAGTGCAAGCGGCTGACTGTGTGACGGCTTGAATGGGACACTCGCAAAGGGTGAAGTTTTCCGCGGCGGCTAGCGGTGTGGGTAGCCAGCTAGTAGCCGACTAGGGGAAGAACATCCCGCACAACTTATGGGACCTGCCGCAAGTGAGCTAAGCCCATATGGGTGAGATGATGGAAGGGGCGAGTTATTTTGAACAGTTATTGTGGTGGTTTAGTCAACCGCTCGACTAAGGAATCGTGTGGGGGCAACGAGCAGACTGTCTCTTGTGGGTAAAGTGTGCAAACTCTGCGAAGTCAAAAATTATTCGAATAGCCGTGCCCACGGTCACGGGCGGACATGGGAACTTAACTAGATATAGTTCTATTTTAAAAACTTTGTGGGTGGAATGGGAAAAGTGGAGGGCAGTGGAAAACCCTGATTGGTGTTGCCTTGGGTGTCGCCCAAGTGATAATGTAAGTGGCTATAACGTTGAAGGTCTAGCATATGGTGCAGAGACCATGTAATGGTGGATGGTATCTGGATCACAATTAGTAAAGCATTCTTTCACACACTATATTTTAGTTTGAACTGCCAGATCATAGGCAATTTTACAAGTAATATATTAAAAGCAATTTCTGGCAAATAAAACAACCCAAGCCTTCTCTTGATAAGGCATGCATATTATTTACTGCATTCTATGTATTAGCTCGTGGAGCACGGTGGATTTGGGCTCACACTCGCATTACCAAAAATAGGAACTGGGAATCTAGACCATTATGCACATGAAGATACCCCAACTGCAGATGGAGGAAACAACGATGGGAACTAGGATTACTTCTGCGATTTTGGGTCCTAGGAAATTAGACCATGGAGTTGGGTGCACATATATATTATCTAGGCCTAGGTAATATATATTGCACCCATTTACCCCAATCGCTTGCCTGTGGATTATGGTTCTACTACGGCTTTTGCTTCCGGTGTTGATTATGTAATGTAAACATTTGGCATGTACAACCCTAATGTAAAATAGTTGCCCGACGTGGCATATTTCAAACCCAGTTATGTAATATTGTAAATTATCATGCTTCATGCGATGTATGAATTGATGCAGCAATGTACCTATGTGTGCTATCTACTGATCTAGGGAATAGTGCAGTGAATCACAGGGGATTCTATGGTCAAAAATCCGGGTCCGATAGCTCCTACACTTGTTGACGAAGTGTTTCAACCTCCCTATGGAGATCTCAATATAGATCAGCCAAAACCACCAGAACATTAGCAGGTAGTTGAGTAGCCAAAACGACATCCTCACTCGTACTGATCACCAAAAAGAACAACTAACAACCCAACTCAAGCACACCAATATCAATCATACCATACTCAACTGTTATTAACAATTAAACAAACTAACGAAATTGTAAATGCAATGAATAACCCAATCACATCCTACTGTGCAACAATGTGTCAAATTTTAGTTTTAATTTAATTATCCTAAGTCAAATTTTAGCATTAGGTTTTTCTAAGTCATCTTATTAGTTTCATTAAACTACAAAACCTATGTCAATTTTTAGTTCATTTAACAAGTTATTAGATTGTTCACTACAAACCTAACATCTGCTCTGATACAGGCTGTAACACCCTGACATAATGAAAGCCCAAGATATCACCTACAACTACTATCACTATAAATTTTTACTAATAATCAAGCATTGCATTGTACAGACAGTCATGGGCCAAGTACTATGTTGGCCACTCATGTTACCGAAAGGATTCATTCCATCTGTAACCAATCCAAATCTTATATTCCCCGGTTCACCACTAGGCAGAATCAGCAGGGTGTCTTAGCATTCCATCCTTCTTATGCTCCTCTGAGTGCCAACGCAGCAGTTTTGCTTCCCTTGGATTCGAAAAAAATTACTTCAAATGGGGAATTACAGGAAGATACCATGTCACCTTAGCAAAAGGTCCTTTCTTCACCTCTATTCCCTTGTCGTCATCTGATTGATTCTTACAATTATATTGGGATGCGTTGCACACTAGACATACATGCATGTTTGCATACTTTTTATAGTAGAGGATGCAGTCGTTCGAACATGCATATATTCTTTCTACTTCCATTCCCAATGGACAAAGTACCTTCTTGGCTTTGTAGGTGATTTTAGGCAACTTGTTTCCTTCCGAAAGCATGTCCGCTAAAAGACCTAACAATATTATGAAACTCTTGTCGGACCAACTATGATGTTCATTTGGGTGTAGCGGGAGGAGGGCCAAGGATGGGACATGGAAAAGGCACATGTCCGCCCTCCTTATGAAACAGCATGCTTCAAAATCTACCTGGATCCCAAGGAATATCGACTCAAGTCAAGTCCACTCGTAGTCGATGGTGCACCAGCGTAACCCTATAAATAAACTCAAAAATATGGCAAGTATGTGTGATAGGGTCGATACCCTATAAGTCATCGATAGAATATCCAATCACATATGCATATCGATAAAGTACATCATGATGACCATAAGTGAGATGGGCACAATCAGTAATAGAGTATGTCTCGTCAGAGCCAATGAAATCAAACCTGAGGTGGTCAGGAAAGAGTTTCCAAACTACCTGAAGTGTAGGTGAAGTAGAATGTACGGTAGTAGAAACCTCCAGAAGGGTGATGTCAACGAAGGAAGTAGCTGGTGGATCAATAGAAGTATGCTCCTCCTCAACATCAGAAGCAGCCCCTCGTAATTAATCATGAATATCTCCATCTCAGGCTCAAAGATCAAAGAATCATCTAAGTGGCCAACATCATCAAATGTGAATTTCTCCATATCAAGCTGAAGAAGTACATGATCAGTGTCAAAGCAGTGAGAGTCCTCCACGTCAAAACTAACAGTCTCTAACTTAGGCTTATCCATGAAAAATTCATCAATCTGAAGTACTGAGTCTGGGAGGATGGCGTCAGTGTGAGCTACCATATGCACCATAGGAATGGTATCATCGTCATCAAAGATAATCCACTGAAGCTCAACCTTGTCACACATAGAATCTGACTCAAAGAGGTGTGTATCAACGGTACCGAGAGATGTCTCTAGCACAAGCTCATTAACCTCATCTATCTTGTAGCACTGACTAGGAGACTAAGTAGATAGCTTCTTATGGTGACGACGTGGATGGTATCTTGAAGCTATAGGCTGACTCTACTGAAGTGTAGGAGTGGAATGAGAACTCTGTTGGTGTGATGACAGAGAAGGCTGCGGCTGACTAGAGCTCAAACTGTACTGATCCATATGATGTTCAGGTGCATGCACTTTGGCTATCAAAGAATCTAAATAGGGCTTCTCATTGTACCATTGGAATTGATGGAAAGCCATGTTCTCAATAAGAATGAATGCATCATCAAGTATCTTGTTTGTGATTGCTCCACCAACTGCTGCATCAACTAAAGATCGTGTGGCACATGTCAAGCCTCTGTAGAAGATCTGTAGAACAAGCCATCTCTCTAAACCATGGTGTGGACATCTCCTGAGCAAAGCCTTGTATTGCTCCCAAGAATCATACAAACTCTCTCCATCAAGCTGAGCAAAATTGAAGATCTTATCACGGATCTCAAACTGTCGGGATAATGAAAAGTATCTCTCCAAGAAAGCACATGACTGTTGATCCCAAGTGAATGATCTCGATGGCAAAGAGTAAAACCAGGTATGAACACCATCTCGAAGAGAGAATATGAATAATCTACATCTAATAGCGTCCTGAGAAACCCCATGGTATTTGACTGTATCACAATACTCCATGAATATGCGAATGCGCTCATAAGGGTCCTTAGTGGGTAATCCTCCAAATTGTGTCTCCTGAACCAAAGCAATCAGACCAGGTCTCAACTCAAATTCCTCAGCCTCAATTGCTGGCGAAGCTGGCCTTGGCATAGCATTCTACCTACTCAGAGCCCAAAGATCATGAACTAGTGCCATATCCTCAATATAAACCTATAATGATCACCCTGTGGGACAACATGAAAAAAACAACAAAAAGAAGTAGAAATAGCTAGGAAAAGGGTTAGGGGTTAGCGATATATCACAAATATAAACAATGATGATATGAAAGACAAGTCAGCACAACACAAAACAAGCAAAAGAAAACAAACAGCGACCTAGTTTGTGCCTAACACTGTCGCACTAAGCTAATCCCCGGCAACGGCGCCAAAATACTTAATCATGCAAAAAATAGCACACCCGCAAGTGCACGGGTTGCCACTGAAATAGCAGCGAGTGTCATGTTCTCCACAGGGACTAGACGGAGGCTACCAGTGCTCAGCTAAAGCTAGATCAAACAAAACTGAGGATAAAACAAAAAACTTAACCTAAAATGACTACCAAATCAGCCGAACGAACGAACTCTAATTCACACGGATGAAAAGGTGAACAAACTAAACAATCAAAAGACGACGGGATGAGCGATCGCACAAATGGACGCCGTATAATCGAACGAACACGACTACCGACCGACGATCTCACTAACTACCAATCGCAAGACAGAAGGAGGAAGTCAAGAAGCATTGGGGAACTCTAGAAGCACAGAGGGAGTCGAGAGAGAACGAGGGAGAAAATGGTCAACGACTAACTAGATGGCTGCGGCACACGACAACATAATAAAGAACTACGATGAACACTCGCACAACCTAACTATCGATAGACCGTTGGAAGAAGAAAAGAGGGAGGTCGAGAAGCACAAGGGAGGACTAGAAGCAAAGAGGGAGTTGAGACAGCACGGGGAGAGGAAACAGTCACCGACTAGCTAAATCGGGTAGGACAACACAAAGACAAACACATATACTAGACTAACACATCACTGAACACAAGCACAATTTCTAGAATTAAACTACTAGCAACATGAACATATAGCAATTCTGGAATAAATTAACTAAGCATAATCACAAATCCACTGATCACATGCATACATCACAGTGAGACAACAACCACATTCACAGTACCAGATTAACATTCACAGTTCACAAAATCTCTAATTAACAGGTTAATAGTATCAGTAACAGTAACTGAGAATAGAAGATTTGGGATAAGGAATCAACTAAGATGAAAGGAAGCTGGAGAGGTCTCGGTGAAGTGGATGCAGGCGGCGGCCGATGAGGAAGAAGCCGAGGTGGTAGAAGTGGAGCAGCAGAGGAGCAGTGTCGGTGCCATGGAGGATGTGGTGGAGTAGATGTGGTGCCAGCGTGGTTGGAATTAATGAAGTTGCCGGCATCGAGGAGATGGTTGACGGCCGAATGCGGAGGGAGAGCAGAAGATGGCGGTGTGGTCGATGGCCGCCGGCGAGCTGGCCCGGCCTCGCCGGCACCGGAGCAGAAGAAAGAGGAGGAGAAGCAAATGGGGGCAAGGGTAGAAGAAGCCGGGCTCACCGGAGGGAGTTGAGAAGGGAGGAGAGGTGGTCGACGTCAATCTAGTCTGAGGAGCGGAAGAAGAAGGCGGGGAGAGGTGGCGTGGTACAAGAGAAGGAGCGGTTGCCGGCTAGCTGGCCCGGCCTTACCGATGCCGGAGTAGAGGATGGGGGAGGAGAGCAGAAGGGGGTGAAGGAAGAATAGAAATGTCGGGCTCAAGAAGAAATCCTTGGCGGCGGCTAGGGTTTTGAGGAGATTGGCGCTTTGTGATTTAGTCCTCCTAGTTTCTAAAATTTACAATCAAGTCCTTCTCTCATTTGATTTCTTCTGTCTGGCCCTTGGAAACTCCAATTTAATCACAGTTTGATCCCACGCATCCGTGCCGATGTGTACATCAGTACGGAGTTGTCCCGAAAGTCCAGATTTGTCGTTTATGTGCCTTGATGGCACTGACCTGAGGAAAAGCACAAAAAAGTGTAGAATGATCCAAATTGAGCAATTAATTATAGAAAAGCATGTAAATGATGATAAATGGTCTCAAAATACAAAAACTATGAGGGTAAAATGACAGGTAAATATATGTAAAAATGACACATGTCACAAACTCGACACCTCACTTCTACGATGTTGGACACTATAAGTGTATTGACAATAAAGTTTTACATTCATGTCATACCGATAAATTTCATTACTCTTTGCTTATGTATAGATGCATGATCCAACAAGTCCAGCGATGGCGACAACCGGTGGGTTTCCTCGACCCACACTTGGTCTCTGAGCAATCCATCAATGAAAATGCATCCTTCGTCCAACATTACATAACGAGCAGATTAATTGCTCACAATGACAAGGAGTACATCATGGTACCCTTCAACCAATGGTAAGTGCTTCACTAGTTGCCACATAAGTTTTATTTGTACTTTATACGCAATATGAACTTAGGATTAATCATTACGGCGACACACATGACTAGGTCTCACTAGATTCTAATTGTGATTGTACCAAAGTGGAGCAAGATAATATACCTTGATTCCCTACTTAGGAGCAACCATGACTTCGCTCGTGTGCAACAAGCAATTGATAGGTAAACTCGTTTCCTCCATTCATAACTCTATGGCAATCTTTTCTTCATTTGCAATAGCCAAGGCTAACTTTTTTGGAATCACGTAGGTCATTACTACTTATGTTGCCCAGGGAGGGAGACATAAGGAATCCAGTAACATGCTGTGACACAGGATGTGATTTTCGGTACCCAATACAACACAACAATCCTATATCACACTTTGTTATAATGCCTATGTATGTAATTCTATTTTTACAGTGCCACCAGCAGCTACAGGGCAACGTATGTGGATTCTACGTTTGCCACCATATGAAGGAAATTATGGACACTAAGATGAATGATCCAGAGGTTTGTCAACCTTCCAATAATTATTATTTTCTTATTATATATATGTATATATACACACACACATGCTAATTAATGACTTAACATTGCTCCTAGCAACAGCGTGTGGATTTCAATGAAAGTGCATTTGATCTTGACGAACTCGTCGAAATTTATGGAAACCTCTCCCAATTCTTGCTAGCAGAGGTCATAAGCAAGACTGGAAAGTTCCACCCCGGCAAAGGTGATTAGATATTGAAACATTGTATTCAATTGTAATCACTCAATTGTGCTTAATCAAACAATTCATTCAATTTAATTCATTTGTGAGATATGTGTAACGATTGTCATGCTATATATGTGATTTGCTTGTGTTGTTTCATTCATCTGTGTGATTAGTGTAATGATTGTCCTGTGCTATATATACGTGATCTTGCTTGTTTTCAGAGTGCATGGCTAGCATATCCTGAGGCAAACCGAAAAAGAGCAAATAAAATCACTTTTGAAATAGCTATCACAGAAGGTTCGCTGTTCAAAACCGTCTGTGATATGCACATATCATAGACGATTTTTGTTATTAACCGTTTGTGATATGGTGGATATCACAGACAGTTCAAAACACCGAACCATCTGTGATATGAACCATATCACAGACGGTTAATAACAAAAACCGTCAATGATATCGTTCATATCATGGATGGTTAATAACAAAAACCGTCTATGATAGTCGAGTATCACAAACGGTTTATCTGAAAAACCGTTTGTGTTGTGAGTTATCACAGACGGTGTGGGAGTCGTCTGTGATAATCAGCTATTATCATTGATACACAAACGCTGATGGTTCAGAAACCATCTGTGATGACGATTTTGAACCGTCTGTGATAACACTGTCTTTAGTAGTGTTCGGGTGTGTTATCATCTTCAAATCATTCTAGTCGCCGTAATTAAGAAAGAGGAAAGTGCATAATAAAATAATAGTTGATAGTTGATAATTACTATTTTATTTATGCCATGCGGTATTTGTTCATATCCTATTCATTACGGTATTGAATTGATGACAATTGTGATATGCGATAAAATGATGATAAATGACATTCATGCCATGACTTGTACATTACACGCCAGTGCAGTGAAAGAGTCAATAGCTATGAGTAAAATTATGTTACTGCTCTGGCCTACTCTTGAGTAATACCTACAGAGGTAGGCACCTCCATGGGATGGACGTAGAGAGTGACATCGACGGGTGTACCCTCTGATATACCGATATAAACAACAGAAGAGACATGAGCATGAGTATTATATTGCAATAAGAGAAATTGAGATGAGAAAAGAGAATGGTGAAAAATTTAGTAAATGATAAATTAATTATATTGTTGATGCTGTTATTTTATTGTGTACTTACTGAGTCGTGGACTCACCTTTACTTTATTTATTGTTTTAGGTAAGCGTTGAAGGCACCTTGCATGGGAGGGAGTAGCATATAGATATTTGTACTCATTAGCTATTCACTTCACCTAGCGATATATCACTTTTGGTTATGACCATTTTAGTTTCATTCATTGTAATAATTAGTCAATTTATGGATTATCTTAGCTTCTTATAGACCGTAATATTGCTAGATGATGTGTTACTTAGTTCAGTGTTATTTCTGACGTTTCTGGTAATTCTTTGTGATGAGGATAGAATAATTCTCAAATTATTACATCGTTATATTATTTGAATATACTCCTTATCGATAAGGGAAAAGTTCCATAGAATAGTTGTAAGATCTGCTACGACCACATAGCCGTAAATCTTACTACGACCACATAGTCGTAAGCTCTTCTACGACCACATAGTCATAAGCTCTTACTACGACCACATGGTTGTAAGTTCTACGATCACACCCTGGTCGTAACCTCTTCTACGACCATATAGTCGTATGTCTTACTACAACCACATAGTGATAAGGTCTTCTATGACCACATAGTCATAAACTCTTACTACGACCATATGGTCGTAAGTTCTCCTACGACCACACCCTAGTCGTAAGCTCGACCACATGGTTGTAAATTCTCCTATGACCACATAGTCGTAAGTTGTCCTACAACCACCTTATGGTCGTAGACCTTCCTGTGACCAACCTATCTCCGACCAACTTATCTATAACAACTAACTACATCATGGGTTCATCTGACAAGGCGGTTAGAACGTGCATTTATCCAATAACCGCATATGATCTATCTTTGACAACAACCACTACACGGTGAACGGCCACCACGTCTCTTTGACAATAACTTCTATCAGACGGTTATCAACCAAAGCATTAAGACATCTTCTGGCATAGGACAACGGTCATTGCTTCACCAGCTATAAAGGTTGACGTTGGAGATAGAGAAAGGGTGGATTTGTCTGATCCAAGTAGGAGACAGTGCAGACTCTTTTTCGTATTACATAGTTATAACCATTTCTTCTTATTAGTAACCACACATGACGTAGGGTTATTATTCTCCTACGAGAAAGTCCAAACTTGGATAAAAATTCCCGTGTCCATCTTCCGCAAGATCCTAGTTTAGTATTCTAAGATAATCCCATAATCCAAACAAATCGTACATACGATCATACTGATAAAATGTCATTACTCTTTGCTTATGTATAGATACATGATCCAACAAATCCTCGGCCCACACTTAGTCTCTGAGCAATCCATCAACGATAATGCATCCTTCGTCCAAGATTACATTACGAGTGGATTGATTGATCACAATGACAAGGAGTACATCATGGTACCCTTCAACCAAGGGTAAGTGCTTCACTAGTTGCCATACAAATTTCATTTATAGTACTTACACAACATGAACTTAGGATTAATCACTATGGTGACATACATGACTAGGGATCATTGGATTCTGATAGTGATTATATCAAAGTTGAGCAAGGCAATATACTTTGATTCTTTACTTAGTGGCAACCATGACTTCACTCATGTGCAACAAGCAATTAACAGGTGAACTCATTTCCTCCATACATAACTCTATTGTAATTTTTCCTTCATTTGCAATGGCCGAGGCTAACTTTTTTGTAATCATGTAGATCGTTCCGTACTTATATTACGTAGGGAGGCAGACACAAGGAATCTAGTGACACACTACAACACAGGACGCGATTTCCGACACCCGCTACAACACAATAATCCTATATCACACTTTGTTATAATACCTCTAGAATTGACAATACCAATGTATGTAATTGTCGGGACCCCGGATTTCTGAACCCGGACCCTCTGTGTATTACAGCACTAGTCCCAGATCAAAGCTAGTGCACATAGTCATACAGAAATGATTACATAACCAACAATGCTTTATTACAATAATAAAGAGTACTGACCGAAAGGTCTCATTATTACAAATGAGGTTTCAAGACCTCGCACACACGAAACACAGCGGAAGCAAAAATAAATTCAGCGGAGACCCATCAATACGCCACACGCAATTGACTGGGGAAGCGCGACCTAGTATTCCGGAAATCCTTCGTCGAATCCACCCGCGAAGTAGTCGTAGTCTCCCTCTTGAGCTTCGTATTCCTCTGAGTATTGTTTTTGAGTGCATCATGTGAGTACATAAAGTACTCCGCAAGTCTTGGGAAAAATGCAATAGATGCAAGGCTTAACAAAGGAGGGTTATATGGTTCTTTTGCACAAAGCAATATTTTATTTCAAATACCATTAAGTAATTTTGAAGGCATCATTTTGACCAATTAATTGTTTTAACTGAAACTAATAAGCATTGTATAGTGAAGGTTCTATCCACCAACACTAGTTAACCAACTTTAACCGATAAAGTTTGAAACTGCGGGTTACATCCACCCTCTCTGGCTTTGACCGCTAGGATACCCTTCCGAGAGCTCCCTCCACTCTCAGAGTACAAAACTTTATTTTTTAAAATGAAAACCAAGGGTCTACCATGTGAATGCATTCCTTGCCCGCCCTTGACCGTGGGCACGGCTATTCGAATAGTTTGACACTCTGCAGAGGTTGTACAACTTTACCTCCAAGAGATAAATTACCTTAATAGTCACCATGCTTCCTTTGGCATGAGACACAGATAAAATATCACAAAGTCTTTACCTTACTCTAGTCTAGCCAGACACCACCCGCTGAGGTTTCACCGCAGAAGGGTTCCATCCACCCAGTCCGAAGCCCCCTCTTGCGCCATATGAGTACAGTAAATCCCTGTCCCTCACTGTGAATAACCAGTAACTCCCTGGCACCCACTTTCCACTGGTGGCACCTAAACTAAACTATCGTAAGTTAATCAGCTAGGTCATACCCATATAGACTCGGGGTTACGGTAATGCTCAGTCTGGACAATCACAAGCGTCGGTCCTTAATCGACTAGGGTGGAACATACACTTTACAAGATTTCATGCTTTCCGCACCAATCCCAACCAACAATCCACCCCAGTCTAAACCAACTTTCACATTTTATTTTATTTCTAAAAGAACAGTGGCAACACCAGTCACCACTTATTTCTAAATACAATTACCAGTTGAATGAAATATGATTTCCCATAGAACACAAGATTTAAATATCATGACTAAGCATTTTACTACCGTCTAATATTACCAAAGGATTATGAAATTCTCATTATTGAGACAAAGGTAATACTAGGGTTACAAGGGTACATGACATTCAAGTTCAATGGAGGGCATAACAAGGTTGGATTAACTAATTCCTTAATACCAGAATTAGAGTTCTAATTAAATAGCGATGCACATAAATTTAAAATAATTACAAACTTTTATCAAACATAGGTTCAATATGATCAAAGGAGACTTGCCTTCCTGCACGCTCTCTGGGTCTTCTTACTGCGGAGTGGAGAGATCTTCGACAACGGTGGAATCTACGCGCGAAAAGACAGAGCAACGAAACAAATAAATACAAACAAAAATTCAAATAACACCAAAAATTCAAATAGAGGCCATACTTGGATAGATTATGATTTTAGAAGAATTTAGAAATTTGAACGGCTCTATTTGGAGTTACGATGAAGGAGAACAGGCTCCGAGAAGTTTAAATTCAGAGAAAAAGAAAAAGAGGAATTTCTGGATTATTTTTCTACTGAAAAAAGGATTTATGGCGTCAGCATTGCGTCAGCCCTGGAATTTTTTTCGGCCGGATTATTTTTGAGCGGGAAAAGAGGCGGAGGGGCTGACATGCGGGCCCGGTCCATGTGGACCGAGTCCACGGTCTACGGGCAGGGCTGAGGTGTTGCGGGGGTGGCATGGCAGCCGACGGGGCGGGAGAGGCCGAGGTGGCCGACGCGTGGCGCCGCGTCACCGTCCACGCTGGCACGGGTGAGCCGACGTGGCAGGGTGGCCGGGGTGGCGCACGGGGGTGGCGGCGACGGCGGCGCTCTGGCGGGCGGCGACCGGCGGTGAGGGCGGTGAGAGACCATGTGGTCGTGACTCCATGTGAATGATGAGTAATTGACAAAGGTTTAGGATAGTCGAGTTTGGATTGTGTGGTTGGACCATGTCTTTGCGTGGTGCAACGGGCTCGGTCGGACTTGGTCAAACTTGGTCGTATGGGATTAGGTTGCATATTCCGATGATTCGACAGGTTGGACTTCGTCATGAGTAAGTATGATGTGCTTATGCTATTTACGCTTTCATGTATCGAGCGGTGCTATGTGACATGTTTCTTGTCTATGTGACTGCAGGACGTCGAGGCGGAGTCGTGGTGTGACACGAGGTGACCAGACTAGACACAGGGAAGTGTCGAGGTCAGAACGGTCGGATATGTCGAAGACGGCGGAGATTCGATGTGGTTGCGAGTCGTGGACGACAAGGAGCGCGGAAGCTTCCCGGAAGGTGCATGAGGGGCGAATCGGTAAATTCGCAAGGCTACACATGCGGGAGCAGGCTCCGTTGGATTTAGCGGGCGTAACGGGGTAGAGACCCGTTAGCCAAGCGCTATAAATAGGTGGAGGGGGCTGCATGCCTCCCCATGGCTTTAGGAGAGAGTTAGAGTTTTAGTGGGTCAAAAGAGGCTTTGAGAGGTGGTTTTGCTTTTCTCTTTAGTGGTTGAGGGCAGCAGCTTCTTGTCTCCCACGATCATCTCCCTTCTCTGTGTGTGTTCCTCCCTACCAAGCATGTAGTGTGGGTGTGTTCTTGTGTTGGGGAGAGGGAGAGGATGGATTGAGTGGCTTGTAATCATTCCTCTTGTATCAATCATGTATCTCCTTTCCTCTTTATCAATATGAGATGGTGGAGTTTGAGATTGATTCAGTTCTTGTCATTCTGTTCATGTTTTTCTCTTCGATGCTCCTCTCTGTTGATTTCTTGACTTTCTTGGTTTCTTGTTGTTTGTTGCTTGGGAGTGCCAAAATGGGTTGCTCTATGTTGGGATAGTGCTTCAAGATCACTTGATCAGTTAAAATCCCAAAAACCCATCTCTAATTTCAGATTTCGTTTTTGAGCCTCCCCTGTTCATATTTTGCCTTTCTAGGGTTTTGGTGTTGTTCTTGTTTCCCTTTGCAAGGTGGCTTGAAATTTGGCATGGAAAGTCCAGAGGCTATTAATTAGCTATCCTCAAAATTTCATGGCCAAAGGATCAAAGGCTGAGGAGTAATTTGGTTTTTGGCTCGGTTCTTGCAAGATTTCAGATTTTTTACCCAAATCTGAAATTCTTGTTTCTTGGAGTGATTTTCTTGAAATTGGCTCTTGGCTTTTTCTTCTGGGAGTGTTCCCTAGCTATCCTCAAAGTTACCAAGCCAAGAATCCAAGAATCTTTGCGAATTTCTCAGATTTCAGAAAATCATGTTTGCTGATTTCCTCGAGATGTACTACCGCTCCTCGAGAGGTACTACCGCCCAGCGGTAGTACCGCTCGTATCAGCGGTACTACCGCTTGCAGTCAGACCTGTTCTGAATTTATTTTTCTTGGTTGTTTCTTTCTGGATCTGGTTTAGCCTTGTTGCTGTGACTTCTAGTAGTGCTTCCATAGCTATTGGAGAAGAAGCATAAGTGTGGATACTTGAGGGGCGAAATTAATTTTAGAAAGCGACATTCACCCCCCCTCTGTCGCCATTTCGGTCCAACAATTGGTATCAGAGCCGGTTAGCTCTTCTCAATAGATCTTAACCGGTCTCAAGAGCCATGGCGACGGACAAGTACTCCACCAAGCCGCCCATTTTCGATGGCATCGATTACCCCTTCTGGAAGAGCCGAATGGAGACATACATCCAGGCTCAGGGGTACGCCATCCTGCCGATGAGAACATCAACGTGGCGAACATGCCCGATGTTGAGGCAAATGCAAAGGCAAGGAACATCATTATCCAGGGCTTGAGCATAAGCGAATTCGATCGCATCTCTCACCTGTGGTCCGCCTACGATATCTGGGTGACCCTCGACGCATGCCATGAGGGCACCACCCAGATCAAGACGGTTCGACAGGACCAGTTCAAGCGAGAATACAACAAATTCGAGACGCTTGCTGGTGAGTCCCTCGATGAGTGCTTTGCGCGCTTCCACAAGATCTTGAGCAACCTCCGAGCGGTCGGTCTCACATACCCCGACTCGGACAACGCTCGTCAGATGCTCGTGGCACTTGATCTGCGTGTTTGGGAGATGAAAGTGACCACCATCAAGGACACGACAGACCTCTCGACCTTGACTCTTGACGCGCTGTACTTGCACCTCAAGACTCACGAGATTGACGTTGTCTCTCGTAGGTCGAAGTCACAGTCGATGGCTTTGGTCACTGATCCCACGTTGGCTTCTGGTTCCTCTTCTTCTGATTCTCTTTGCGGATTCTCCCTTGCTGCTCTCTGTGACATAACTGATGATCAGTTAGAGCAGCTTGCGGATGAGCAGCTGGCCCTCCTTGCTCGAAGATTCTCCCATGCTTGCAAGGGGAGGAGGGACAGAAAGAGAGGAGGACCGGTGATTTGCTTCGAGTGTGGTGGCCCCAACCACATTCGGGCAAACTGTCCCAAGCTGGAGAAAGGCAAGAACGACTATGGCGGTTCGGGCAAGAACGACTACACCGACAAGAACCGCAACAAGAAGCCTCCAGCTCCTGCACAAGGCAAGAAGAAGTTCCGCAACTTTGGCAAAGCCAAGAAGCTCTTCCACCACGTCCTCACCGCCTTCGACGACCTCGACCTCAGCGAGGTGGAGGGATGGAGCGACGACGATGGGACGGGTGACCAAGAGCCCAAGGATGGCGGCGACGACTTCTCCGACATGTGCTTCATGGCCCTCGAGGGCGAACTGAGCGACAGCGAGCTGTACTCCGACTCGGACGAGGTATGCCCCACCTACGACCAGCTCAATCATGCTTTTCTTAAGCTAGGTGGTTTTCATGCTAGAGCTAGGGCTAGGTGTATGGAGTTACAGAAGGAAGTAGATAGACTATCACGGGAGCTTACTTCACTTACATCTGCTCCCTCCCGTGATGATTGTGATACATGCTGTGCTCTGTTGGGTGACATGGAGAAACTAAGGACCTCGCATGATAGTGTGTCCTCCGAGCTTGATATTGTTAAGGTGCAGAATGTTAGTCTGCTTGCTGAGTTAGAGTTGAGTAGGATGGCTGTTACCCTATTTACTACTGATGAGACTACTTCTCCCACCTCATGTGAGGTTAAGGACATTGCGAGGTGGCTTGAAATTTGGCATGGAGAGTCCAGAGGCTATTAATTAGCTATCTTCAAAATTTCATGGTCAAAGGATCAAAGGTTGAGGAGTAATTTGGTTTTTGGCTCGGTTTTTGCAAGATTTCAGATTTTTTACCCAAATCTGAAATTCTTGTTTCTTGGAGTGATTTTCTTGAAATTGTCTTTTGGCTTTTTCTTCTGGGAGTGTTCCCTAGCTATCCTCAAAGTTTCCCAAGCCAAGAATCCAAGAATCTTTGCGAATTTCTCAGATTTCAGAAAATCCTGTTTGCTGATTTCCTCGAGAGGTACTACCGCTCAGCGGTACTATCGCTCAGATCTGCGATACTACCGCCCAGCGGTACTACCGCTCGTATCAGTGGTACTACCGCTTGTAGTCAGACCTGTTCTGAATTTATTTTTCTTGGCTGTTTCTTTCTGGATCTGGTTTAGCCTTGTTGCTGTGACTTCTAGTAGTGCTTATTTTATATCTTCATAGCTTCTATAGCTATTGGAGAAGAAGCATAAGTGTGGATACTTGAGGGGCGAAATTAATTTTAGAAAGCGACATTCACCCCCCCCTCTGTCACCATTTCGGTCCAACAGGCGGAAATGGAGAGAGGGGACCAAGGGGAAGTCGGGGGTAGGGGCTACGGTTACCGAGGGCGGCCGGGAGGTGGTCGGCGACGAGGGAAGGCGGCGGCAGCTCGGGGGCTCCGACTTTAAGGAGGTTCCGGCGGTGGAAAGGTGTGGACGAGGGGCGGAGGAGCTTCACGGCAAGGTGAGGTAGCCAGGGGAGGAGACAGCGAGGCGTGAGAAGCTTCGGGGCGGCCGGAATTGTCGCAAGGGCACACGGTGCGAGGGAGCTCGGGTCACCGGAGAGGGAAATCGGGGGTGGTGGGGTGTGGGGCGAGATGAGGCGGAGCTCAAGGTGCCTTTTATAGGCTCGGGGGAGGGGAGGTTCGGCGGCGATTGCTCGCTGGAAAAGGCACGGCGTGCGGCGGTTACGGGCGGAAATGGGGGAAAGCGGTGCGGGGGACGATGGGATTCAGGCACGGGGATGGCGTGGGCCGCTTAGGGTAGGAGAGAGAGGGAGGAAAGGAGGAGATTCGGCGGGCGGGGTGGCGGCGCAATTGGCGGCGGGGATGGTGTGGTCGAGCGGGAGGAAGGAGACGGCGCGGGGAGGGGACGGCCTGAGAGGCGGGCCCGGCTTGTCAGCGGGGCTGAGAGGGGGAAGGAGCGAGCGGCGGAGATGTTGCCACGCGGCCAGGGGACGGATCGGGCGGCGGGTGCGGATAAGTGGGAGGGGTTGGAAGAGATCGGGCCGGGGCGGATCGAACGGCCGAGAGGGAAGGGGGCGGATGGGCGATGTGGCGCTATCCGGGCCGGCCACTTGTCGGCCCAGGAGGAGGGGTAGGCGGGATGGGGCGAGCGGTAGAGATAGGCCAGGCGCGTGGGACGTGGCTCCATCTGGGCCGTCCACGCGTCGGCCGGAGGGGAGGGGAGGGATTTTGATTTAAGATTTTTCAGAAAAGCACAGGAAATTAATTTATCCTTAGAAAAAAATGAAAATACTTCCAAAAATTCCAGGAAAATTCACAGAAGCTCCTGGTGCCATTTTGAACTTAATAAAAATATTTCCAACTAATGTTGGTATTTAATTTTCTAACTTAAAATACGTTTTAACTTTTAAAAATTGGTTTTTAATTACAAAACATTATTTAAAATATAAAATGAACTCTTTTTGGCTTTATTAAAATATTAAAATACATTTTCTTGCTTTGGATTTTAAAATAAAATTCAGATAAATCCAAATAAAGCTCAGAAAATCACAGAAAATCCAAATAAAATTTAAATACTTCAAAATAATTAATTTGAAATTAAATTTTTATAGAAAGCAAATTTTTGGGATGTTACAGTATTTCCATTTTTCTGATAATATAAATATGTATATATACACACATACTAATGACTTAACATTACTCTTAGCAACAGCGTGTGGACTTCGACGAAAGTGCAATTGATCTTAACAAACTCATTGAAATTCGAGGAAACCTCTCCTAATTCTTGATAGCAGGGTGTCGGATCCCGGAGTAACGACTCCGAAACCCTCTGTGTAAATCGCACTAATCTAGGAATAGCTAGTGCACAAACGCAAATGATCAAATATATTAAGCAAACGAGTACGACCTTATGGCCAAGTCTTACATTGATAATTCAAATAAAAGGGAAATTAACAGCGGAAAATAAAATGGTAACTGGCGAAGCCCAACTGCTCGCCCACAGGCAGACGACTACAAGACACGTCCTACTCGTCCTGGTCCTCACCGTAGTCGTAGACATCCTCCTCTGTTGTGATATAGCATGGTGAGTACAAACTTGTACTCCGTAAGTCACACGGAAAATGCAACATAATGATAAGGGCCACAAAGGAAGACATATAGGGTTATTTGTGCATAAAACAATGTAACATCCCAAAATTTGGCTTTTTGAAAAATTTAAATTCAAATTAATTATTAAGCAAACTTGAATTTTATTTGGCTTTTCTGAATTTTCTGAAGTTTAAAATCTAGGAATATCAAACGCAAATGATCAAATATATTAAGCAAACGAGTACGACCTTATGGCCAAGTCTTACATTGATAATTCAAATAAAAGGGAAATTAACAGCGGAAAATAAAATGGTAACTGGCGAAGCCCAACTGCTCGCCCACAGGCAGACGACTACAAGACACGTCCTACTCGTCCTGGTCCTCACCGTAGTCGTAGACATCCTCCTCTGTTGTGATATAGCATGGTGAGTACAAACTTGTACTCCGTAAGTCACACGGAAAATGCAACATAATGATAAGGGCCACAAAGGAAGACATATAGGGTTATTTGTGCATAAAACAATGTAACATCCCAAAATTTGGCTTTTTGAAAAATTTAAATTCAAATTAATTATTTTAAGCTAATTGGATTTTATTTGGCTTTTCTGAATTTTCTGAAGTTTAAAACCTATTTTTAAAATTTAAAAGGTAATTTAAAGTATGAAAATAAAATACCAACAGTAGTTGGAAATAATTTTGTTTAGTCCAAAATATGTCCAGAAGCTTCTGTGAATTTTTCTGGAATTTTTGGAGGTATTTTCATATTTTTCTGAGGCCTAAATAATTTTCTAGCCTTTTCTGAAAATCTAAATCGAATTTGGAAAATAAAAATTCCTCCCTGCCCCTCCAGCCGACGTGTGGACGGCCCAGGTCCGCCCACGTCGCCGCTCGGCAGATCCAGGCCGCACCTCCCCTCTCCCTCGCTGTCTAGCGGGCCTGGCCCGTCAGCCGGCGGCCCCGCCTTCCCCTCCTCCTCGCCTGACGCGTGGACGGCTCGGAGGAGCCGCGTCTTCGCGCCCGGCCTCAATCCACCGCCCCTTCCACTTAACCGCGCCACCACCCGATCCTTTCCCCGAGCCGCGTGGTAGCCATGCGCACCGCCCGCCCGCTCCCTTCTCTCTCTCACTGCACGCGGGGCCCGCCTGTCGGATCCGTCGTCCCCGCGGAGCCGCCCCTTTCCTTTCTTCCCCCCTCTTTCCTTTCTCGTCGGCCGACCGAGACCGCGCCGTATCCGGCCTTGCCTTCCCTGCCTCTCCCTGGTTTTGGAATCCCCGAGCCCCGACGGGAAGCAAATCCCCAACGCCCGCGCCTCCTTTCCCTCTCCGGCCCCCTATTTCCTTTCCCCCCAAACCTTCCCCGCCGGCCACCGAGATCTCCGGCGAGCAATTAAGCGCCAGTGTCCCCTCCTCCGCCCTATAAAAGCCCCCGCTCGGCTTCGCCTCCTCCCGCACCACCTCCCAGAGCGCTCCACCACATCTCCCGAGCCCCGTAGCGCCCTGCCACCGTGTTCCCTTCCCTAGCCGAGCTCCGCCCAACTCCGGCGAGCCTTCGCCGCCGCATCGGTCATCCCCGGAGCCCGCCGTCACCTCCTCGAGCTCCTTCTCGTCCGTGCGATCCTCCCCGACACCTCAGCCGCCCCTCCCCGCCGCCGGAGCGCCGTCGCACCGGAGGACCCGAGCCAGCTCCGCCATCCCCTCGTCGCCGGCCACCTCCGCCCGTCCCCGAGCCCTGCCGACCCCTTCGTTGGACTCGTCTCCGCTCCGGGTTTGCATTTCACGCGTCATCTGCACCCCTCCGGCCTCCCCTCGCCGCCGACGACCTTGCCTCCGTCCACTGCTGCCGGACCACTCCAGCAGGTAACCCTCAAAGGGATTACCTACCCTTACTGGGTAGGCAAAGCCTCCCCGCCCATCTGGTTATCAGCGCGATCTCTCTCTCTCTCTCCCCCCCGGCTCCCTCGGCGCGCGTTCGAGCCCCCGGCTCCGCACGCTGAGGTTGAGCCTTTCTATTATTTTCCGCGCTGACAAGTGGGTCCCACCTGTCAGCGGCCGCCGGTCTGCGCTGGCCACTGCCGCCTGGGCCCCACCCCTCTGTGCTGGTCTCTGACAAGTGGGCCCGAAGTCAAGTGGGTCCCACGTGTCAGAGGTTGAGTCAGTGGGCTCACTGTCCAGTGGGTCCCACATGTCAGTGACCGCCAGTGGTTACTGTTCAGTGGGCCCCACCTGTCAGTCTCTCGGAATAAAAATAGAAATTAAAATCTAATATCCCAGTGGGCCCCACCTGTCAGAAATTTCCTAATTTCTGGATTTATTCAAATCTGAGATTTTCAAACCAGCATAACTTTCTCATTATAACTCCAAATTCAGCCATTCAAATTTCTAAATTCATCTAAAATCATAATCTATCCAGCTATGGCCTCTGCTGAATTTTTGGATTTTATTTAAATTTTGTTTGTATTTATTTGCTTTGTTTGCTTCGTCTTTTCTCGCGTAGATTCCAACGTTGTCGACGATCCCTCTTCACAGCAGCAAGAAGACCCAGAAACCCTACAAGAAGGCAAGTTTCCTTTGATCATCTTGAACCTATGCTTTTGAAATGTTTTAAATATTTTAAATTATGTGCATTGCTATTTACATAAAATCACTAGTTCAAATCTTTAGGAGTTAGTTATTCCAACTTTGTTATGCCCTCATTTGACATTGATTGCCATGTACATTGTCACCCTAGAACTCCCTTGTCTCAATAATGAGATTAATATTAAACTTTTTGAATATTAGAATGGTAGGGTAATGCTTAGTCTTGCTATCTAATAACTTTGGAAAATCTTGAAAATGAGAAATTATGATTTATTATTTGAACCCTTGTGTTTGAAAGTGAAGTGGCAATTGGAGTTGTCACTGTGATTTTAAAATAAAATAAAATGTGAAAATGGGTTTAGATTAGGGTGGATAGTTGGTTTGGATTGGTGCAGGAAGCACGAGATCTTGTAAAGTGTATGTTCCATCCTAGTCAATTAAGGACCGACGCTTGTGTTTGTCCAGACTGAGCATTAACCGTACAACCACAAGTCTATATGGGTACGACCTAGCTGACTAACTTATGATAGTCTAGTTTAGGTGCCACTAGTGGAAAGTGGGTGCCAGGGATGGACTGGTTATTCACAGTGAGGGACAGGGATTTACTGTACTCATATGGCGCAAGAGGGGGCTTCGGTTCGGGCAGTTAGCCTACCTGCGGTGAAACCTCAGCGGGTGGTATCTAGCTAGATTAGAGTAAGGTAAAGGCTTTGTGATATTTTATCTGAGTCTCATGCCAAAGGAAGCGTGTTGACCTTTAGGATAAATTATCTCTTGTGGGTAAAGTTGTACAACCTCTGCAGAGTGTAAACTATTCGAATAGCCGTGCCCACGGTCAAGGGCGGGCAAGGAATGCATTCACATGGTAGATTTCTTGTTTTGTTGTAAAATCAAAGTTTTGTATTCCGAGAGTGGAGGAAACTCTCGGAAGGGTATCCTGGCGGTTGGAGCCAGGGAGGGTGGATGTAACCCGCAATATTAACTTGTTCAGTTGGAAATGATTAAGCTAGTGTTGGTGGATAGAACCTTCACTAGAGAATAATTGTTAGTTCTGTTAAAATCATTTACTTTGTTAAATTGATGTCTTCAAAAATAATTAGTAGTAATTGAAATTAAAATATTGCTTTATGCAAAAGAGCCATATAGCCTTCCTTTGTCAAGCCTTGCATCTATGCATTTTTCCCAAGACTTGCGGAGTACTTTATGTACTCACATGCTACACTCAAAAATAAATCTCAGAGGAAGTTGAAGCTCAAGAAGGTGACTACGACTACTGCTTCGCTTGTGGCTGTGACGGATTCTTCCCGGAGGACTAGGTCACGCTTCCCCAGTCAATTGCCTGTGGCGAATTGATGGGTCGTCCTCGAGTTATCTTTGCTTTCGCTTTATCTCTTGTGTGCGTGGTCTTAAACCTCTATTGTAATAATGAGACCTTGTGGTCAGTACACTTAATTACTGTAATAAATCATTGATGGTGATGTTTTCCATTCTATTTCACTGTGTGCGCTAGCTTTGATCTGGGACTAGTGCAGTAATACACAGAGGGTCCGGGTTTGGAAATCCGGGGGCCCGACAGAGATGGTATCAGAGCCAATTTGACTGTAGGACGTGACCTAGATTAAGAATGGCAAACCATAAGGACTTACATTTATAAAAAGAGTATATTAAAAATGTATAAGCTTCTTTGCTTCTATTCTCTTCCTACTTAGAATCTCGTTCTTGTCTCCAAACTCCATTTGTTAAAAACTTTTACTAATCTTTTCTTTTACTCAACTTTGTAGATGGCTAGTTCATCCTCCGCTGCCCCGTGGGACTACTACTCACATGGAGAGGATGCTGGAGTTTTCGCTAGCCTTCTCCGGCAGCTGATGCAGTGCTTGGAGTACCGTCAGCCGCCCATTTTCAGGGGGCGGAAGACGCGGATCCTGGATAGAGACTCATGGACGATGGAGGTATTCTTGTATGCACGGGAAGGGGAATTCAACTCCCACACATACCCCATCAAGCACCCTCGGTCCCGCTGTTTCGACGCTGTCCAGGACGCAGCACGCCTCGCCATTGACGATTTGTGCCACCTGCACAAGGATGCTGTACATCAGTCCCCTTTTTGCTTCTTCATCAACCCTCGAGCAGGACAGAGGTATCCAGATCCCTTTGACATTCCAGCTGATGATCCTCGATTGTCACATCAGGTGCAGCTCACCCAAGCGATGGCAGTCACTTATGCTAGAGCTCAGGAGGAGATTGGACAACTTCGGATGCTTCTCACTTCCAGCTATCAGCACTCCGACACTCTTCTCGCGCAGCTTCTTCGGAGCCAGACAGACGAGTTTAGACTGGGACGTCTCCAATCTGTACCTGACTACACGCCGTCTTCACCTGCACTAGCCGCCGCCCTTGCCAACCGCGCGCCATTTCAACTCTCGGGACTCCGCACTCAGCTCACAGCACGCAAGAAGGTGCGACGCCCCAGTCCGCCACCTGTCATCACCCTCAAGAAGCGCACGCCTTCTCCTTCCCGCTCGCGTCCGACTGCCTCCAGTCGTAACCATCTCCGTGTCTCGGCTGAGTGTGATTGTTCGAGGCACCACGTGAGAGAGCGCCAGGAAGACCCGGAGGAGGATCCAGAAGAGGACCCGGAGGAGGACCCTGAGGAGCGCGTCTTTGGAGAGGATTAGTAGTCTTTTGAGTCAGTAGTACCCAAATAAAATGTCCACGCCTTTAGAACGTTTTATGCTATGTTATGGTGTGCTAGATGGACTGTACCAGGCCTATGTGCACTTGTGGTACAACCATTCATGGAGTTATCTTGATTTTAATAAAAGTTTTCCCTAAGTGGTTGCTAGTTCTTCTTGTGTGTTGGCTTGGGATGTGATTTAGTTCCCCTAATCTCTTACCTTTGCTATTTCCCTCTTACCTTCTGCTAACCTAAACCACTTCAGATGGTGAACACAAGGAGCAACCCTGGCAACAGCCGTGACGCCAACAATCAGCCAGAGGACAACATTCCACCCCCTCCCGCTCAGGCCCCCAACTTGGAGCAAATGATGGCTATGCAGCTGCAGTTACTTCAAGCTCTCGCCCAGAACCAAGTACAGCAAGCTCCACAGGCACCCAATCAAGCTCCTCAGTCTAGGATGGGAGAATTTATGAGGACAAGGCCCCCTACTTTTGCTGGTTCGGTGGATCCAATGGAAGCAGACGACTGGATTAAAGATGTGGAAAGGAAGTTGGTCCTAGCCCAGTGCAATGACAATGAGAAAGTGCTGTATGCGGCTCACCAACTCAAGGGAATCGCCGCTAACTGGTGGGAAAATTACCACGCCGCCCATCAAAACGCGCAAGCTATCACGTGGGATGAATTCGTGGAGGCTTTCCGCACTGCGCATATTCCTACAGGAATAATGGACATGAAGAAAAGAGAATTCTACCAACTGCAGCAAGGAAACCTCAGCGTTTCCGAATATCTGAATAAGTTAACTCAGCTGTATAGGTATGCAGCTGAAGAGGTCACTTCGGAGGCAACCAAGACCTGGAGGTTCATGCAGGGACTCGACCCCAACCTCAAGGTGCAACTAGTGTCGAATGATTTTCTGACCTTCCAACACATGGTGAACAAGGCTTTTGTCCAAGAAGATGCTCAGCGTCAGCTGTATGAAAGCCGGAAGAGGAAGTTCCAAGCACAGCAGGGCGCGAGCAGTTCTAGATTTCGCCCTAACCCACCACAGTTCCATAGGCCCGCAGAACCAAGTGCGCCAAGGACCCCATTCACTGGACCTCGCCCAAATAACCAAGTTCCCCGGACAGGCAATGGAGGCCAACCACAACAGAACCGGACTTCAGCAGCAGGAGTGCAGTGTTTCAACTGCAAGAACATGGGACACTATGCCAGTAACAATCCCCAGAAGCGCTCAGCTGTGACCCCAGTTCGCTTCAACCTGGGAACGCCACCAGCCCGAGCTCCAAATGCAGGACAAGGCCGTGGGACACCTCAGACCCCAAGGGCTCCACAAGTGGTGAGCAGAGGGCATCTCAACCACGTGACCGCGGAAGCAGCCCAGGATGCACCCGACGTAGTTCTGGGTAAGTTCCTTGTCAACTCAGTACCTGCATCAGCATTATTTGATTCTGGAGCTTCGCATTCTTTCGTGTCCAAAGATTTTGTTGAAAGATATAAATGGGATGTGTGTAAGCTAAAGAACCCTATGCTAGTCCAATCCCCTGGAAAGGAAATGAGGACTAACACAGTTTGCCCTAGCGCAACTGTGGATATAAATGGAGTTAAGTTCCTAGCGAACCTTATTATAATAGACTCCAAGAGTTTAGATGTGATACTTGGGATGGATTGGTTAACCAAGTATAAGGGACAGATAGATTGTGCTGATCGAGCTATTACAGTCATCAACTCGGATGGGATCCAAGTAAGGTATAAGTCAAACCCACCTTCCCAGAACAGGTGTAGGTTGAACAGTGTGAAGAGAGTGACTCTGGAAAAAGTACCTATAGTGAGTGAGTACCCATATGTGTTCCCTGAGGATTTGCCAGGAATGCCACCGGACAGAGAAATTGAATTTGTTATCAACTTGGTACCGGGAACCGCTCCGATTTCAAAGAGACCTTATCGGATGTCTGCAAATGATTTGGCTGAAGTCAAGAAGCAAATTGAAGAATTGCAGGATAAAGGTTTTGTAAGACCAAGCTCGTCACCCTGGGGAGCACCAGTATTGCTAGTAAAGAAGAAGGACGGAAGTCTTCGCATGTGTGTGGACTATCGATCCTTGAATGATGTGACGATCAAGAACAAGTACCCTTTGCCCAAAATAGATGATCTGTTTGATCAGTTGAAAGGATCATGTGTCTTCTCCAAGATTGATCTTCGATCAGGTTATCACCAATTGAAGATAAGACCAGAAGATATACCCAAGATAGCATTTGCTACTCGTTATGGATTATACGAGTATACAGTAATGTCTTTCGGTCTAACCAATGCCCCCGCATACTTCATGAACCTGATGAATAAGGTGTTCATGGAATATTTGGATAAATTTGTGGTTGTGTTTATTAACGATATTCTGATATACTCCAAGAATGAGGAAGAGCACGCAGAACATGTGAGGATAGTTTTGGAAAAGCTCAGAGAAAATCAGTTGTATGCCAAGTTTAGTAAGTGTGAGTTTTGGTTGAAGAAAGTAGCTTTCTTGGGCCATGTGATTTCTGCAGGAGGAGTGTCTGTGGATCCCGATAAGGTAAATGATGTGCTCAATTGGACGCAACCAAAGTCAGTATCTGAGATCCGAAGCATTTTGGGTTTGGCTGGTTACTATTGTCGCTTTATTGAAGGCTTCTCCAAGCTCGCAAGACCTCTCACCCAGTTGCTGAAGAAGGAAAAGAAGTTTGAATGGAGTAAACCGTGTGAAGATAGTTTCCAAGAGCTGAAGAAGAGGTTAACTTCTGCACCAGTGTTAACACTTCCAGATATTAGAAAGGATTTTGAAGTCTTCTGTGATGCGTCAAGGCAAGGACTAGGCTGTGTACTGATGCAAGAGAGAAAGGTAGTAGCATATGCTTCGAGGCAGCTGCGACCCCATGAAGGAAATTAGCCAACTCATGATTTAGAGCTTGCTACCGTAGTGCATGCACTGAAAATATGGAGGCACTACTTGATTGGTAACCGCTGCGAGATTTACACGGATCACAAAAGCCTGAAGTACATATTTACTCAACCCGATCTCAATATGAGGCAAAGGAGATGGCTTGAGTTAATAAAGGATTATGATATTGGAATACATTATCACCCAGGAAAGGCTAATGTGGTAGCTGATGCCTTGAGTCGAAAGAGTTACTGTACCAAACTATGGATTAAGGATAGTATGCCCGCACTTCAAGAAGAATTCCAACGGCTCAACTTAGAATTAGTGGAGGAAGGATTCCTAGCCACTTTGGAAGTTCAACCAACCTTAGAAGATCAAATCAGGGCAGCTCAAAAGGAGGACAAGTATGTCCAGGAGATCAAGGATAATATGAAGAAAGGGAAAGCCTCGGAATTTTCAGAGGATGAAGAAGGTACCCTTTGGTTTGGGAAAAGAATTATTGTACCCGAAAAGAAAGAGGTAAAGGAGTTAATCCTGAAGGAAGCCCGTGAATCTGGATATTCAATTCACCCTGGGAGTACAAAGATGTACCAAGATCTCAAGGAAAGGTATTGGTGGTCAAGTATGAAACGAGAAATTGCAGAATACGTAGCTTTGTGTGATGTATGCCAACGGATTAAAGCTGAACACCAGAGACCTGCTGGACTTTTGCAGCCATAGCAGATCCCTGAGTGGAAATGGGAAGAAATTGGTATGGATTTTATAACTGGATTACCAAGAACCAAATCAGGACACGATTCAATTTGGGTTATTGTGGATCGTCTGACAAAAGTCGCCCATTTCATTCCAGTAAAGACCACATACTCCGGAGATAGACTTGCAGAGTTGTACATGTCAAGGATTGTGTGCTTGCATGGAATCCCAAAGAAGATTGTGTCAGATCGAGGAACCCAATTCACTTCGAGATTTTGGCAAAAGTTACATTAACTTTTGGGCACAAACTTAAACTTCAGTACAGCTTATCATCCACAGACAGATGGACAAACAGAAAGAGTAAATCAAATTCTGGAAGACATGTTGAGAGCTTGTGTACTGACAAACAAGAATAATTGGGATCAGAGTTTGCCCTATGCAGAGTTCTCCTACAACAATAGTTATCAATCCAGTTTGCAAATGTCTCCGTTCGAAGCCCTATACGGCAGAAAGTGTAGGACTCCATTGTATTGGAAGGAAACAGGAGAAGGACAAGTGTTTGGACCAGATGTGCTGAAGCAAGCAGAAGAACAAGTTCGTCTAATCCAGGACAGATTAAAAACAGCACAAACCAGACAGAAGAGCTATGCGGATAATCGACGTAGAAGCTTAGAATTTGTACCTGGGGATCATGTTTATTTGAAGGTGTCACCTCTCAAAGGAATGAGACGTTTTGGAGTCAGTGGAAAGCTAGCTCCCAGATTCATTAGACCCTTTCCTGTTGTGGCGAAACGAGGAGAAGTTGCTTACCAGTTGGAGCTTCCACCTCAACTGTCAAAGGTGCATGACGTCTTCCATGTGTCTCAGCTAAGAAAGTGTCTTAGAGTTCCAGAAGAGCAGATGCCTCTAGATGAAATAAACGTGAAGGAGGACCTCACCTATCCAGAGTATCCAGTCAAGATATTGGAGGAAGCAGAGCGCCATACACGCAGCAAGGATATCAAGTTCTGTAAAGTGCAGTGGAGCAACCATTCAGAATCGGAAGCGACTTGGGAACGTGAAGAGGATCTAAAAGAAGAGTTCCCCGACCTTTTTCCCAGTCCGTCCGAATCTCGGGGTCGAGATTCTTTCTAAGGCGGGTAGGTTTGTAACATCCCAAAATTCGGCTTTTTGAAAAATTTAAATTCAAATTAATTATTTTAAGCTAATTGGATTTTATTTGGCTTTTCTGAATTTTCTGGAGTTTAAAACCTATTTTTAAAATTTAAAAGGTAATTTAAAGTATGAAAATAAAATACCAATAGTAGTTGGAAATAATTTTGTTTAGTCCAAAATATGTCCAGAAGCTTCTGTGAATTTTTCTGGAATTTTTGGAGGTATTTTCATATTTTTCTGAGGCCTAAATAATTTTCTAGCCTTTTCTGAAAATCTAAATCGAATTCGGAAAATAAAAATTCCTCCCTGCCCCTCCGGCCGACGCGTGGACGGCCCAGGTCCGCCCACGTCGCCGCTCGGCCGATCCAGGCCGCACCTCCCCTCTCCCTCGCTGTCTAGCGGGCCCGGCCCGTCAGCCGGCGGCCCCGCGTTCCCCTTCTCCTCGCCCGACGCGTGGACGGCTCGGAGGAGCCGCGTCTTCGCGCCCGGCCTCAATCCACCACCCCTTCCACTTAACCGCGCCACCGCCCGATCCCTTCTCTCTCTCACTGCACGCGGGGCCCGCCTGTCGGATCCGTCGTCCCCACGGAGCCGCCCCTTTCCTTTCTTCCCCCCCCCCCTCTTTCCTTTCTCGCCGGCCGACCGAGACCGCGCCGTATCCGGCCTTGCCTTCCCTGCCTCTTCCTGGTTTTGGAATCCCCGAGCCCCGGCGGGAAGCAAATCCCCAACGCCCGCGCCTCCTTTCCCTCTCCGGCCCCCTATTTCCTTTTTCCCCCAAACCTTCCCCGCCGGCCACCGAGATCTCCGGCGAGCAATTAAGCACCAGTGTCCCCTCCTCCGCCCTATAAAAGCCCCCGCTCGGCTTCGCCTCCTCCCGCACCACCTCCCAGAGCGCTCCACCACATCTCCCGAGCCCCGTAGCGCCCTGCCACCGTGTTCCCTTCCCTAGCCGAGCTCCGCCCAACTCCGGCGAGCCTTCGCCGCCGCATCGGTCATCCCCGGAGCCCGTCGTCACCTCCCCGAGCTCCCTCTCGTCCGTGCGATCCTCCCCGACACCTCAGCCGCCCCTCCCCGCCGCCGGAGCGCCGTCGCACCGGAGGACCCGAGCCAGCTCCGCCATCCCCTCGTCGCCGGCCACCTCCGCCCGTCCCCGAGCCCTGCCGACCCCTTCGTTGGACTCGTCTCCGCTCCGGGTTTGCATTTCACCCGTCATCTGCACCCCTCCGGCCTCCCCTCGCCGCCGACGACCTTGCCTCCGTCCACTACTGCCGGACCACTCCAGCAGGTAACCCTCAATGGGATTACCTACCCTTACTGGGTAGGCAAAGCCTCCCCGCCTATCTGGTTATCAGCGCAATCTCTCTCTCTCTCCCCCCCGGCTCCCTCGGCGCGCGTTCGAGCCCCCGGCTCCGCACGCTGAGGTTGAGCCTTTCTATTATTTTCCGCGCTGATAAGTGGGTCCCACCCGTCAGCGGCCTCCGGTCTGCGCTGGCCACTGCCGCCTGGGCCCACCCCTCTGTGCTGGTCTCTGACAAGTGGGCCCGAAGTCCAGTGGGTCCCACGTGTCAGAGGTTGAGTCAGTGGGCTCACTGTCTAGTGGGTCCCACATGTCAGTGACCGCCAGTGGTTACTGTTCAGTGGGCCCCACCTGTCAGTCTCTCGGAATAAAAATAGAAATTAAAATCTAATATCCCAGTGGGCCCCACCTGCCAGAAATTTCCTAATTTCTGGATTTATTCAAATCTGAGATTTTCAAACCAGCACAACTTTCTCATTATAACTCCAAATTCAGCCATTCAAATTTCTAAATTCATCTAAAATCATAATCTATCCAGCTATGGCCTCTGCTGAATTTTTGAATTTTGTTTGTATTTATTTGCTTTGTTTGCTTCGTCTTTTCTCGCGTAGATTCCAACGTTGTCGACGATCCCTCTTCACAGCAGCAAGAAGACCCAGAAACCCTACAAGAAGGCAAGTCTCCTTTGATCATCTTGAACCTATGCTTTTGAAATGTTTTAAATATTTTAAATTATGTGCATTGCTATTTACATAAAATCACTAGTTCAAATCTTTAGGAGTTAGTTATTCCAACTTTGTTATGCCCTCATTTGACATTGATTGCCATGTACATTGTCACCCTAGAACTCCCTTGTCTCAATAATGAGATTAATATTAAACTTTGTGAATATTAGAATGGTAGGGTAATGCTTAGTCTTGCTATCTAATAACTTTGGAAAATCTTGAAAATGGGAAATTATGATTTATTATTTGAACCCTTGTGTTTGAAAGTGAAGTGGCAATTGGACTTCTCACTGTGATTTTAAAATAAAATAAAATGTGGAAATGGGTTTAGATTAGGGTGGATGGTTGGTTTGGATTGGTGCAGGAAGCACGAGATCTTGTAAAGTGTATGTTCCACCCTAGTCAATTAAGGACCGACGCTTGTGTTTGTCCAGACTGAGCATTAACCGTACAACCACAAGTCTATATGGGTATGACCTAGCTGACTAACTTATGATAGTCTAGTTTTGGTGCCACCAGTGGAAAGTGGGTGCCAGGGATGGACTGGTTATTCACAGTGAGGGACAGAGATTTACTGTACTCATATGGCGCAAGAGGGGGCTTCGGTTCGGGCAGTTAGCCTACCTGCGGTGAAACCTCAGCGGGTGGTATCTAGCTAGATTAGAGTAAGGTAAAGGCTTTGTGATATTTTATCTGAGTCTCATGCCAAAGGAAGCGTGTTGACCTTTAGGATAAATTATCTCTTGTGGGTAAAGTTGTACAACCTCTGCAGAGTGTAAACTATTCGAATAGCCGTGCCCACGGTCAAGGGCGGGCAAGGAATGCATTCACATGGTAGATTTCTGGTTTTGTTGTAAAAATCAAAGTTTTGTATTCCGAGAGTGGAGGGAACTCTCGGAAGGGTATCCTGGCGGTTGGAGCCAGAGAGGGTGGATGTAACCCGCAATATTAACTTGTTCAGTTGGAAATGATTAAGCTAGTGTTGGTGGATAGAACCTTCACTAGAGAATAATTGTTAGTTCTGTTAAAATCATTTACTTTGTTAAATTGATGCCTTCGAAAATAATTAGTAGTAATTGAAATTAAAATATTGCTTTGTGCAAAAGAGCCATATAGCCTTCCTTTGTCAAGCCTTGCATCTATGCATTTTTCCCAAGACTTGCGGAGTACTTTATGTACTCACATGCTACACTCAAAAATAAATCTCAGAGGAAGTTGAAGCTCAAGAAGGTGACTACGACTACTGCTTCGCTTGTGGCTGTGACAGATTCTTCCCGGAGGACTAGGTCGCGCTTCCCCAGTCAATTGCCTGTGGCGAATTGATGGGTCGTCCTCGAGTTATCTTTGCTTCCGCTTTATCTCTTGTGTGCGAGGTCTTAAACCTCTATTGTAATAATGAGACCTTGTGGTTAGTACACTTAATTATTGTAATAAATCGTTGATGGTGATGTTTTCCATTCTGTTTCACTGTGTGCACTAGCTTTGATCTGGGACTAGTGCAGTAATACACAGAGGGTCCGGGTTTGGAAATCCGGGGGCCCGACAAACAACATTGGATGAAATACAATAAATAGATTAAAAATGCTGAATTTAATACAATACATGAAAACAATATGTTATTTGAAATTCATACCGTTAGTGCAGGCTCCGACCATACACCAACCTATCCACGGGAATCCCTCCCGGACCATCTTTCCCAAAAACATCCCGCGTGGATTCTATCCATCCATATGTTTTCCATACACTCATGGATTCCATCCATCCATAAGGTTTTTTAAAACATTTTTGTAAAACCAAGTCTAATCTATGAATAACCCTTGCTTAGCATGCCCATGACCGTGGGCATGGCAATCCCGGATAGATTATACACTCTGCAGAGGATGTACAGCTTTACCCACAAGATATGATATCCTTATAATGTCGGCCAATACACGCTTCCTTAGGCGTGCGACTGAGTAATCATAACCAGGCCTTTACAATGCGAAGCCGTCAACCTGGCTAAGCCAACTCTAAGATTTTACCCCAGTAAAGAATCCACCAGACCGAGACCCCCTCTTGAGCCTAGGTCAGACTTCTCATGGCTACAACCACGCTCACCCAAGTGGGACTTCACATGGCACCAACCACGCCCACTTTCAACCTACGGCTTGACTCAAGTTGGGACTCCGCAAATTATTCAGCCAGGGCTGTCCCATACCAGCCATCTGGGAGTACGATTAGGGCTTAGCAACAGTAGCTCAAATATCGGTCCTTAATTGACTTAGGTTCAACCACGTACCCCTGTGCACGACAGTCAACTTCTGCGGCTCCAACCAACAGAGCATGCCTGCACCCACCTTCTAACCATTAACCTAAGTCTAAACCATATTTTATATTTTATTTTGAAATAGTTTTGTAATCCTTCTTGACTCTCCGAAGTCAAGAATACTTTCCAAAAACTTGTCATTTTATGTGAAACAGGTGACCCAAGCCTAAGTTACTTCTATGCAGGGCTAAGCATTTGCTATGAAATTTCTCTAGCCATTCTAATGAACTAACTAGAGTTTTGTTCTAGGGTTACAAGGTACCAAGGAATTCAACATCTACAGGATAAATCTAAAGTGGGCAATAACTAGAATTAAAACTGGATTTAAAGTACTTGGAATAAAATTAAGCATGCAATGTAATTTAAAACAAAATAATTTTATTTGCAAACTGGGTACAACATGGTCAAGGAGTGTGACTTGCCTTTCTCTTCGAATTGGTGAGATCCGTCGTCGGGGAAATCTTCCGGATCGTCGTAGTCTACACGTAAAAATAACCCACCAAACTCAAAACAAATTCAAATTAAAATTAATTAGACTCCAATATTCAAATTGAGGCTAGGAATGGATATAGGGGAATTTTTCATTAATTTAGAAATTTGAATGGGCTCAATCGGAGTTAAAACGAAGAAGAACGGGTTCTTGGAAATTTAAATTCAAGGAAAAAGAATAAAAGGAATTTTTATAATTATTTTTGTAAAGGAAATTGGGAATTATGACGTCAGCTCGGGGCCGGGGAGAGGAATTGGGAGGTGGAGCGAGGTGGAGTGGGAGACGGCGATGCTCGGGCGGGGCTTTTATTGGGTCGAGGGGGTAGGGGCGCGGCGGGATTGCTTGCCGGAGCTTTCAGGGAGGTGGGCGGCGATTGCAACGGAGTGGCCGAGTGGGCGCGTGGGGGGTGGGCTTTGTGCGTGAGAAGAAGGGAGGAGTGGGCGCGGGCTTGCGGCGCATGAAGGGAGAGGGCGGCGTGTGGGTGAGAAAGGGGGAGAAGGCCGGTTAGGGCGGTAGAGGTTACGGGCGGCTGTAGCGCAAGGAGGGAGACAACGCGGGGTAGGGGACGGGTCCGACAGGTGGGGTCGACCTGTCAGTGGGAGGGAGAGGGGAGTGGGTGTGGCGCCGGATGGAGATCGGACGGTCGAATGGGGGTGAGGGGTTTAAGTGAGCGAGGGCGGCCGAGATGAGAGCGAAGGGATCGGACGACTGGGGAAGATAGGGGCGTGGGCGGCCGGGATCGTGCGGGTGGAGGCGAAACGGGCGGCCGGATCGGATGGGGAAGGGGGTGGCCGTGATGGGCTGGGGCGGTTGCGGTCGGATCTGGCCCGCACACGTGGCGAGCAGGGAGGTGGTGATGGCGGGATGGCAGTGGTGACATGGGCGGATCTCATCCGTCCACGTGTCGGCCGGATGTGAGGGAGGTTTTATCATTTTTCTTTTTGATTTTCTGAAAACCCAAATAAATATATTTAAGCCTAGAAAATAGCAGAAAACTCCAAATAAATCCCAGAAAAATCCTATAAGCCTAGAAAAATGCAAGGAACCCAAATCAAATTACTTAAACTCATTTTGATCACAATTGCTCCCAATCTTATCACCTTTTAAATCAAGGCAAAAACAAAGGAAGGATTTTTAAACTCCAGAAAATAAAATTAAAATAAAAGAAAATTTTGGGATGTCACAAACCTACCCCCCTTAAAAGAATCTCGACCCCAAGATTCGGACGGGCTAGCAAAAGAGGTGGGGGTGATTGGCCTTCAATTCTTCCTCTCTTTCCCATGTGGATTCTTTTCGGTATGATTGCTCCATTGCACTCGGCAGAAACGGATGGTCTTCCTTCTGGTCTGACGTTCTGCCATCTCAAGTATCTTGATTGGCTGTTCTCTGTAGGTGAGGTCTCCTTGAAGATCAAGGGTCTCAAGTGCTGCCTGCTCAGTGGGTACTCGAAGGCACTTCTTCAGTTGAGAGACATGGAAAACATCATGGATCCCAGCCATGGATGGTGGCAACTCCAACTGGTATGCTACCTCACCCCTGCGACTCAAGATCTTGAAGGGTCCTACGAACCTTGGTGCAAGCTTCCCCTTGGTTTGGAACCTCTTGACTCCTCTAAGTGGAGACACTCAGACACCCTCAGGTACACAAAATCAACCACTGCGAAGGCCAAGTCTTGTCGACGATTATCAGCATAACTCTTCTGCCGAGACTGAGCTATTTCTAGTCTTTCCTTAATCTTTCTGACTTTTTCCTCGGTGTCCTGCAGAAGTGTGGGCCTGGGGTCGTGAGAATCCTCTGGCTAATCCCAAAATAGCGGTGTTCTACACTTTCTCCCATACAAGGCTTCAAAGGGGGCCATCTGCAGACTGGATTAATAGCTGTTGTTGTAGGAGAACTCTACATAAGGAAGGAATTGATCCCAACTGTCCCCAAGATCCAGGGCACAAGCTCTCAATATGTCCTCCAATACCTGATTGATTCGCTCGGTTTGGCCATCCGTTTGGGGGTGATAAGCCGTACTGAAGTTTAGCTTACTCCCTAACTCTTCATGAAGCTTTTGCCAGAACCGGGAAGTAAACTGACTCCCTCGATCTGACACAATCTTTTTGGGGACTCCATGAAGACACACAATCTGGGACATGTACAACTCTGCCAACTTACTCCCAGTATAGGTAGTCTTGACCGGTATAAAGTGTGCCACTTTGGTCAAACGGTCTATTATTACCCATATAGAGTCATATCCAGACTGAGTCCTGGGTAATCCGGCGATGAAGTCCATTCCGATCTCTTCCCACTTCCAATTAGGGATGGGTAAGGGTTGCAAAAGTCCAGCAGGTTTTTGATATTCTGCCTTGACCTTTTGACAGGTGTCGCAAGCATTAATGTACTTAGCAATTTCTCCCTTCATGCTGACCCACCAATACTTTTCCCTGAGGTCTTGATACATCTTGGTTCGACCGGGGTGTATGGAGTATGGGGTGTCATGGGCTTCTTTCAGAATCATATCCTTGATCTCTTTGTTTTTTGGTACGCAGACACGACTCCCATACCAACGGCTCCATGTTCATCCTCGCTGAACCCAGGGGCCTTGCCTCTTCTCATGTTCTTCTTTATCTCCTGAATATCCTCGTCAACCTTCTAAGCTTCCTTGATTAGCTTCCCATACCAAACGGCTCCATGTTCATAAGGTTACTCTGGTTCTTGGGTTCCAAACTAAGACAGGCAATTCCCTCCTGAAGTTGGGTCTGAACCTCTGCTAATAGAGTGCAGTTTACATAAACCTTTCTGCTAAAAGCATCGGCCACGACATTAGCCTTGCCTGGATGGTAATGGATTTCGAGGTTATAATCCTTGATCAACTCTAACCATCGTCGCTGCCTCAGATTGAGCTCTGCCTGGGTGAAAATATACTTTAGACTCTTATGGTCCGTGTATATCTCACAACGGTTATCGATGAGGTAGTGCCGCCAGATCTTCAATGCATGAACCACCGCAGCTAATTCCAGGTCATGAGTGGGATAATTACCTTCATGAGGCCTTAGTTGGCGAGATGCATAAGCTACCACTTTTCCCTCTTGCATCAACACACAACCAAATCTATAGGATCGGAAGTGGCAACAGAGGGGGGTGAATGGTGCCCTTTTAAAGATATGCCCCTCGAAAATATCCCACTGAAATATATTCTCCTCCAATAGCTATAAAGCTATGAAGAAGAAAACACATGCTCTTTGGAACTTCTTGCTAAACACACACGAGAAAGAAGCAATGAAGAAAATCAGCTCAAACAACATTTTCTTGAGGGGCCGGTCTGACCATAGTTCAAAGGGAGGTCAGACCTCTCTTATAACACCAGTCAGACCGCACTTATAAGTCCGGTTAGACCGCCCTTATAACTCCGGTCAGACCGGTCCTCGGGCACAGCAGCCTGAAACTTTTTCAGCAAGCACTGAAATCTTTAAAATTGTGATCTTTCTTCTTTTATTCTCAAGCCAAAAGGTCAAGAACAAGTTCTAAACAACATACAAACCTCAGGAGACAAATGAATTCATTCCAAAAGCAAGGGAACAGGATTTTGAGCAAAATCTGAAAATAAAGTATGAGAGAGTCCAAATTTTCAGATTTCTCTCAAATCTCCCATTCTTTGCTTGTGAACTTTTGCATTTCACTTAGCAATGATTACAGGACCTGAAACCTCAAATCTCAAAGTATCTTATGAAGGGAAACAGGAGATCCAAGGGTGCTCTGGCAACAAACCCTAGAAATGCCCAAACAGAGGAAATGGAGCAAAAGGAATCTTTGATTTTTCATTGAACTCTAGGGAGTTTATCTGACCAAATGGTCTTGAAACATCATCCCATCACAGAGCAATTCATTTTGCTATTCCTTTCTCAAAGAAACAGCTCAATCAACAAAAGGAAGAAAATAGACAGAGAGCAGCAGAAAAACTGAAATGAGCTGAGACACATGAGAACTCAAATGTATTCATCGGAATGGAGATGAATGATTACAAATAAGAGTTCTACGTCCCCATATGCGATTGATACAAGGAATCACACTACATGCTTGAGAAACATACAAGAACTCAATTCCTCAACTCAAGCACACCCTCATTTCCTACAGGATACTCACACGCTTGAGCTAACCTAAATGCATACACAGGAATGGATTGATCACTACTGCTGCCTTGCCTCTCCTTTTAACCCCCAACACTCACACCAAAGGGGGAATTCAAGAAGTGGCATACAAAGCACACTCCATGCCTCACACACACTTGAGGCAAAGAGTCAAACCAGACTTTTGGAGGGAAATTTGCCTCTACCTCCATTGCTTGAGTCAAATTACCAATTTTCCCCTCAAGCACCTTCCCGGAAGCTTCCCGCAACCGGCACCTTTGACCGACTAGACCTCGACTCCTCCCTGAGTCTAGTCCGGTCCGTTCCGTCGCGCACGACCGCAACCGACCTCCAAACCGTCTGGACCTCCGACTCCTCCCTGAGCCTAGTCCCGGTTCTCTCGTCGTCGCCCGTCGTGTCCGTCATCAGTAGCTCCAGCTCCGGTTCCTCGTCTCCCGACTCGCAACCACCTCACCAGCCTCGATAATCTTTAGCATCACCGACCGTCTAGACCTCAACACCACGTGTGCCTAGTCCCGGTCCTCCTCGCCTCACCATGACCTAGCTCCGAAGTCCTGCAGTCACACAAACAAGCAAACCGTCACATAGCACCGCCCGAAACAGCATAATCGATAATAGCACAAGAAAAGGTACTCAACTTAGAATACTCGAAACAAACTCAAACTCACTAAACCAACCGTCAATTACTCATCACCAACATGGGGACTCCACATGGTCTCTCAATCTCCCCCTTGATGAGTATATTGACAAACACCGAAAAAGCATAAATATTGAGTTTGTTTGAAGTCAAACATGGTCCAAGAGAAAGAAAATGATGCTAATGACCATGTTGACACAAGGAGCAAAAGAAAGAGCAAGTTTTCCTCAAAGCTCCCAAAAAGTGGCTTTTTCTCCAACTATTCTCCCCCTTTTGGCAATAACATCATCAAGGTTCTTTGGAGGAAAATAAACATGATGTGGCTGAATTTTATTCAATGCTAAGCAAATAGAGCCATGAAGATTATTCGAGATGACTCTCAAGTATTACACCAAGCCATAATTCATATGAATGCTATCAAGATCATAACAAAATATGCATAATCAAGCCAAGCCACATAAGAACGAATCTGAATATTAGATGAAATTTTGAGCATGTCAAGCCATTCAAGATCAAAGTCTAGCTAGATGTATCCAAGGATGATGAAAGCCATGTCAACAGTCTAAATGGAACCAAGAAGCTAGAATTGAGTCAATTTAGAGTGCTACAAGTTCAAGAATGAATCATTTGTTCAAGCACTTTAGTCTTTTTGTATTTAAGCAAACTTAGCACAATTGACATTTGTTACTTTGAAACTAATGGTCATTTCCAACCAAAATTTTAGTCATGTGCTAGATCTCAAGCCTTATGCGACCATTCGAAGCAAGAAGCTTAAGGAGATGATCTTGGTCATCCAAAACTCCCCCTGAGTTCATGCCTAGTGCAATGGCAAGTAGTCTCATGAGAAAGAATTGGTGAGATCAGTTTTTTTCGCACATAAAAAGAGATCTTTTGCTCTAAACAGTTGTACTAGCTCATGATTTATCAAGAACCTATCATAGCTCAATCTAAAGCTCAATTAGAGATTCTAGACTCAACTTAGCCTATTTGACATGGCATGAATCATAAAAGGATAACTAAAAATAGACTAGTCTCAAGAAGTAACATGACATGTATTAATTCAAGTTGTGCAATTTTAATTAACTCATCATGGCAAAGGCTTGACGACACATATAAAGTAATGATAAATCTAGCAATGAAGCACAAGTTATGGCAAGATGTAAAGCATTGTAATCATGTCAACTAAGGATAATAATCAAGGCTCTATGTAATTATATTACAATGCAGAATGCTGAAATGCAAGAAAATCCAGCTCCCCCTCAACATGAGATGCACCTTTAGTTCAAGTCGAGTTATGTCAATATTAAGCCCCAGAAGCTCCCAAATGAACTCCCCCTGAACCAAAGCTATAAACTGAGAAACTAGGAAAGAAATCAGAAAGGCAGTCCTTAAAGCATAGATAAGATATAGAGGGTACTATAGCTCAGACAGACTCTCATCTACCCCATATGACACTAGGATTATCAGCTGCCTATCTACCTCACTAAGGAGAAAACATGTTCCCTGTCTACCCAAGGGTGGCTGGGTCATGGGTCTGGCTAGCTTGGAGAATTTAGGTATGAAGCAACGATAATATCCAGCAAGTCCAAGGAAACTCCTGATTTCTATCACTGATGTAGGCTGCTTCCAGTCCATTACTGCTTCAACCTTAGAAGGATCCACGACGATTCCTTCGGCCGTCACAATGTGACCAAGGAAAGCTACCTCCTTTAGCCAAAATTCGCATTTACTGAACTTGGCATAAAGTTGGTGTGCTCTTAGCTCTCCTAGGATTATCCTGAGATGATCTTCATGGTCCTTCTCACTTTTGGAGTAAATGAGAATGTCATCAATGAAGATTACCACAAACTTATCCAAATATTTCAAAAATACCTTGTTCATCATGGTCATGAAATATGCCGGGGCATTTGTTAATCCAAAGGACATGACTGTGAACTCATACTGACCATAACGGGTGGTGAAGGCAATTTTGGGTATGTCCTCTTCTCTAATTTTCAGCTGATGGTACCCGGATCTCAGATCTATCTTGGAGAAGACACTTACTCCCTTCAACTGATCAAAGAGATTGTCGATCCTAGGCGATGGATACTTATTCTTGATGGTGGCTTCATTAAGTGCTCTATAGTCCACACACATCCTCATGCTACCATCTTTCTTTTTGACAAAGAGAATGGGTGCACCCCAAGGTGATGAGCTAGGCCGAACATAGCCCTTAACTTCTAACTCCTGAATCTGCTTCTTAAGTTCGGCTAACTCATTAGTGGGCATTCGGTATGGCCTCTTGGAGATAGGGGCGGTACCAGGGACTAAGTCGTTACGAACTCAACCTCCCTGTTCGGGGGCATCCCAGGTAGATCCTCCGGAAACACGTCCAGGTATTCCCACACTATTGGCACTTCTCCCAAGACTTGCAGGTGGGCAAGGGTACACTGGTTCATCTTGGGTATCTTGGGCACAAAGATCACCTCTACTCCGTGATCATTTGTGATGGTGATGGATCGGGAAGCGCAGTCTATTCGGCCTTTATTCTTGGACAACCAATCCATACCAAGGATGACATCCAACCCGCGAGAGTCTAGGACGATCAACTCGGCTATAAAAGGTACTCCTTCTACCAATAACTCCACTCTTGGGCACAGAGTACTGGCCCTCATCTCGATTCCAGGGGATTGGACTATCATGGGGATACTAAGGGGAACAGGTTTCATCCCATTTCGAACCACAAAAGCTTCAGAAATAAATGAATGGGAAGCTCCAGAATCGAACAAAACAAATGCTTCGATTGAGTTTACCAAAAACTTACCCAGGATAACATCCGGTGAGGCTTGGGCTTCTTCTGCTGTGATATGGTTCACGCGGCCCTTGATAAACCCTTGTAGCTTCTTAAAAGCTGCTCCGGAGTTCTGTCCTCCTGCACTGGCATTGGCTTGAATTTTCTTGGGGCATTGCCTGGCAAAGTGCCCTGCCTCCTTGCAGTAGAAGCAGGTCGTTCCATCGGGCTGGGCAGGGGTCTTCTGAACTGATCCACCGGGAATAGGAGCCCGCACTGACTGCGATGAAGGGCGATTGGCTTGGAAAGCCGGGCGCTGAAAAGTTGGCTTGGAGCTACCAGGGGATGACTGGGTGTGACGAGGCTTAGGGAAACCTCCTGTATTGGCCTTTTGGGTGGCCATCCTCCGCTTACGATTCTCCATCTCCACATGTTTGCCCTCCTGGCGAATCGCCTTACTGACCAACTGGTGAAAGTCAGAGTAATCATTGGGGAGGAGCTGAACAGAGAGGTTGTCATTGAGGCCTTCCAAGAATCTTTCCTGCTTAGCTTCATCTGTGGCAACGTCCTCGGGTGCATAACGTGCCAGCTGGTTGAACTTCTGGAGATACTCAGTCACGGTACGACCTCCCTGGTGCAAGGCTCGAAACTCCTTCTTCTTCAGGGTAACAAGACCAGTTGGGACATGGGCTTTGTGAAACTTCTGAGCGAACCCTATCCAAGTGACGGCTTGAGCATCAGGTTGCGAAGTGATGAAGACATCCCACCACTCTGCAGTAGGACCATGCAGTTGATAGGAGGTAAAGAGGACTCGCTCCCGATCACTGCACTGCAACAAATCCAACTTCTTGCCGATGCCTCAAAGCCAGTTGTCAGCATCCATAGGCTCGGAGCTGCTCGAAAAGGTTGGTGGGTGCATCCTCATGAACTCGGACAGACAGGACTGCGGCGCCTGAACTGGCTGTGGCTGGGGGACAGATGGTGCAGGGTTGGAGACGGTCTGGACCAGTGGCTGAATCAGTTGGTTTTGGTTCGCCATCATCTGTGTCCAGTCGGGTCCGTTGGCTGGCGGGGGTGGCAGGGTAGCCTGTCTTTCTTGCGCCCCATTGAGGCTGCCATTGCTGTTGCTCTGCGTGCTCACCATCTGCTCGGGATCCCCAGATTTTAGAAAAGAGGAGACAAAGATTACTAAGGGGTTTCTATTTGTTCCATCCCACACACAAAGACAAACAAATTAAGCAACTTTTTCAAAAACAAGGAAACACTTTCTTTATTAATTTAGTTCATCCCGAAAATTCTTGTGGCTGTTGACAAAGGATTCAAGCTCACAAATGCATTCTAAATTGTAGCCTAAGGCCTAACTCTAAAGAACCTCCTACTGGGTTGGCTTGAACTGAGCTAAATAATGCTTCTTGATGCCGATGCGACGTCGCTTCGGTGTAGACTCAATGCTGTCTCCGCTAACTGAGGAAGCACAATCTTCTGCTCCTCGGAGCATGACTAACTCCTCTTCTGCCCTCCTGAGCTTGTAGGCAGTGTAGCTCAACTCATCCAAGGCCATCTCATAAGCTCCATCCAAGGCCTGGGTGAGCTCTACCTGCTGCTTGAGCCAGGGGTCATCCTCGGACTCGGTAGATGCATAAATGCTGTGGAAGCTCGCCGGGTATCTGCGGGGGTAGTACTGGAAAGCGGTGCCTTTGAGCTCCGGTGCATACAACTCTCTCAGTCGCCGAATGGCCTCCCGTGTTGCATCCTGGATAACGGCAAGGAAGGTGTCTGCCTCTGTGGGGCATCAAAGATGTGAAAGGCAGTTGTATCCCCCACGTTGGCGAATATCTGAACCTCCACACACCAGTACTCTTGTTGTCCAATGGTCTGCTGATACCCTTGATAAATTGGGCGGCCTTGGAAGCCTATCTCTAGCAGAAGACTCTGAAGGCAGGAGGCTAAGTGACCGGCTTGGGTGCCAAAGGTAACTTGGGTAGGGGTCTCGGACATCTACAATTTGAAGAAGGAAAGGGGGTTAGAAAGCGAGTGGAAAGAAGTTGAGTAAGAAAAAGAGAATAGACAAGTTTTACAAGATTTTCCAAAAATTATTTTTAAAGAAATTATGCCCTTAATGGTTTCCATTCTACTCTACCTATGGTCGCGTCATGGAGTCATCGCGGCTCTGATACCACCTTTGTCGGATCCCGAAGTAACGACTCCGAAACCCTCTGTGTAAATCGCACTAGTCCAGGAACAGCTAGTGCACACAGCAAAAACAAAGATACATATCGAACGCAAATGATCAAATATGTTAAGCAAACAAGTACGGCCTTATGGCCAAGTCTTACATTGATAATTCAAATAAAAGGGAAATTAACAGCGGAAAATAAAATGGTAACTGGCGAAGCCCAACTGCCCGCCCACAGGCAGACGACTGCAAGACACGTCCTACTCGTCCTGGTCCTCACCGTAGTCGTAGACATCCTCCTCTGTTGTGATATATCAAGGTGAGTACAAACTTGTACTCCGCAAGTCACACGGAAAATGCAACATAATGATAAGGGCCACAAAGGAAGGCATATAGGGTTATTTGTGCATAAAACAACATTTGATGAAATACAATAAATAGATTAAAAATGCTGAATTTAATACAATACATGAAAACAATATGTTATTTGAAATTCATACCGTTAGTGCAGGCTCCGACCATACACCAACCTATCCACGGGAATCCCTCCTGGACCATCTTTCCCAAAAACATCCCGCGTTGATTCTATCCATCCACACGTTTTCCCATACACTCATGGATTCCATCCATAAGGTTTTTGCAAATATTTTTGTAAAACCAAGTCTAATCTATGAAAAACCCTTGCTTAGCATGCCCGTGACCGTGGGCACGGCTATCCCGGATAGATTATATACTCTGCAGAGGTTGTACAGCTTTACCCACAAGATATGATGTCCTCATAATGTCGGCCAATACACGCTTCCTTAGGCGTGCGACTGAGTAATCATAACCAGGCCTTTACAATGCGAAGCCGTCAACCTGGCCAAGCCAACTTTAAGGTTTCACCCCAGTAAGGAATCCACCAGACCGGGACCCCCTCTTGAGCCTAGGTGAGACTTCTCATGGCTACAACCACGCTCACCCAAGTGGGACTTCACATGGCACCAACCACGCCCACTTTCAACCTACGGCTTGACTCAAGTTGGGACTCCGCAAATTATTCAGCCAGGGCTGTCCCATACCAGCCATCTGGGAGTACGATTAGGGCTTAGCAACAGTAGCTCAAATATCGGTCCTTAATTGACTTAGGTTCAACCACGTACCCCTGTGCACGACAGTCAACTTCTACGGCTGCAACCAACAGAGCATGCCTGCACCCACCTTCTAACCATTAACCTAAGTCTAAACTAGATTTTATATTTTATTTTGAAATAGTTTTGTAATCCTTCTTGACTCTCCGAAGTTAAGAATACTTTCCAAAAACTTGTCATTTTATGTGAAACAGGTGACCCAAGCCTAAGTTACTTCTATGTAGGGCTAAGCATTTGCTGTGAAATTTCTCTAGCCATTCTAATGAACTAACTAGAGTTTTGTTCTAGGGTTACAAGGTACCAAGGAATTCAACATCTACAGGATAAATCTAAAGTGGGCAATAACTAGAATTAAAACTGAATTTAAAGTACTTGGAATAAAATTAAGCATGCAATGTAATTTAAAACAAAATAATTTTATTTGCAAACTGGGTACAACATGGTCAAGGAGTGTGACTTGCCTTGCTCTTCAAATTGGTGAGATCCGTCGTCGGGGAAATCTTCAGAATCGTCGTAGTCTACACGTGAAAATAACCCACCAAACTCAAAATAAATTCAAATTCAATTCAATTAGACTCCAAAATTTAAATTGAGGCTAGGAATGGATATAGGGGAATTTTTGATGAATTTAGAAATTTGAATGGGCTCAATCGGAGTTAAAACGAGGAAGAACGGGCTCCGGGAAGTTTAAATTCAGGGAAAAGAATAAAAGGAATTTTTGGAATTATTTTTGTAAAAGAAATTGGGAATTATGATGTCAACACTAAATTCATTTTCGGCCGAGTTAATTTTACACGAGAAAAGGGACTTATGACGCCAGCATGACGTCACAATGGGCTGGTTTGACTGACGGGTGGGGCCTTGGTTCATGGACCAAGCCCACGGGGAGTGGCGTCGGCTGAGGTGGCAGGGAGGAATGGGTGGCGCTGATCGGGCGGCTAGCGCGGAGGTGGCGCCGACGTGGCTGCCACGCCACCTGCCACGGGTGCACGGTGGCAGCTCCGGTCGGTGGCGCACGGGGCGTCGTGTTCGCCGGCGACCGGCGGCGAGTGGCGCAAGAGAAAGGGGGCGCTCGGGGATCTCGGGAGAGGGCTCGGGCATTACCGTAGGTGGCCGGAAGGCGGACGGCGAGGGGGGACGGTGGCTCGGGTTCCACGGCGCAACGGCGGTCCGACGATGCTCAAGACTGGGGAAGGGGTGGAGGAGCTGCGCGCAGAGGAGAGGGAGCTCGGGGTGGCCTCGGCGGAGCTCGGGCGGGCCTCCTTCGCCGGCAATTCTTCACCGGATGATAGGGCGGCGCGGCGGGGCGAAGGCGCACGGGGGCAAGGGCACTCGGGGCCGGGGAGAGGAATTGGGAGGTGGAGCGAGGTGGAGTGGGAGACGGCGATGCTCGGGCGGGGCTTTTATAGGGTCGAGGGGGTAGGGGCGCGGCGGGATTGCTCGTCGGAGCTTTCGGGGAGGTGGGCGGCGGTTGCAACGGAGTGGCCGAGTGGGCGCATGGGGGGAGGGCTTCGTGCGCGAGAAGAAGGGAGGAGTGGGGGCGGGCTTGCGGCGCACGAAGAGAGAGGGCGGCGTGCGGGCGAGAAAGGGGGAGGAGGCCGGTTTGGGCGGGAGCGGTTACAGGCGGCAGCGGCACGAGGAGGGAGACGGTGCGGGGTAGGGGACGGGTCCGACAGGTGGGGTCGGCCTGTCAGCGGGAGGGAGAGGGGAGCGGGTGTGGAGCCGGATGGAGATCGGACGGTCGGATGGGGGGTGAGGGGTTTAAGTGAGCGGGGGCGGCCGAGATGAGAGCGAAGGGATCAGACGGCTGGGAAAGATAGGGGCATGGGCGGCCGGGATCGCACGGGTGGAGGCGAAACGGGCGGCCGGATCAGATGGGGAAGGGGCGGCCGTGATGGGCCGGGGAGCAGGGAGGTGGTGAAGGCGGGATGGCGGTGGCGATGTGGGCGGATCTCATCCATGCACGTGTCGGCCGGATGGGAGGGAGGTTTTATCATTTTTCTTTTTGATTTTCTGAAAACCTAAATAAAGATATTTAAGCCTAGAAAATAGCAGAAAACTCCAAAAAATCCTATAAGCCTAGAAAATGCAAGGAACCCAAATAAAATTACTTAAACTCATTTTTATCACAATTTCTCGCAATCTTATTACCTTTTAAATCAAGGCAAAAACAAAGGAAGGATTTTAAACTCCAGAAAATAAAATTAAAATAAAAGAAAATTTGGGATGTCACACAGAGGCCATAAACAAGACTGGATTCTTTTCTTTCAAAAAAAAACAAGACCGGATTCAATTATAATCACTCAATTGTGCTTAATCAAATAATTCATTTAGTTTAATTTAGTTGTGAGATCTGTGTAATGATTATCATCTACTTGTGTTGTCTCATTCATTTGTGAGATTTATGTAATGATTGTCCTGTGCTATATACATGATCTTGCTTGTTTTCAGATGGCATGGCTAGCATATCCTGAGGTAGCCAAAAAAGAGCAATATATTAACATCGCTGTTGAAATAGCTATCACAGATGGTTCGGTGTTCTAAACTGTCTGTGATATATATCACAGACGGTTTGGAATACCTAACCATTTGTGATATGCATGACATCACAGATGGTTAATAAAAAACCGTCTGTGATATACATGATATCACAGATGGTCAATATAAAAAACCGTCTGTGATAGAGGAATATCACAGATAGTTTTTCAAAAAAATGGTCTTTGTTGTAAGTTATCATAGACGGTTTGGGAGCCATCTGTGATAACCATCTATTATCACTGACATATAAATGCAGACGGTTCAGAAATATCTCTGATGAAGGTTTTGAACTGTCTGCAATAACACCATCTGTAGTAGTGTACATTATAGGTTCATTTGACAAGGCAGTTAGAACATGCATTTATCCAATAACCGCACACGATCTCTCTCTGACAACAACCACTACATGGTGAACGGCAACCATGTCTCTCTGACAATAACTTCTATCAGACGGTTATCAACCAAAGTGTCAAGGCATCTTCTGGCGCAGGACAACGGTTGTTGCTTCACCAACTATAAAGGTTGATGTTGGGGAGGGAGAAGGGGAGGATGTCAGACCCGGATTTTTCAATCCGAATCTTACTGTGTTTCACTGCACTAATCCCTGGATCAGTAGTTAGTGCACACAGGTACATTGCTGAATCATTTCATACATCGCATAATCAACCATTATATTACATAAATTGAAATACACCACGTTGGGTGATAGAGTTTACAAAAGGGGCCGATCACGCCAAATATCCTTATTACAAGCACGCACAGCGGAAATATAGCAAAAGCAAACCCAAATCCACAGGCAAGCGACTGGAAGGTACTGTGTGCATTGTATGTCACCAGCTAACTAGTAACATACGTGCACACAACGCCGGATGTCCACTTGTCCCTGTCTAATCAACGAAGCCTACGCCTTAGTTTCCTTCATCATTCTTCTCCTCCGTAGCAGGAGCTTCCTCGTAGGCATAGTGGTCTTGAGTTCCCGTTTCTGAATTTTTGCCGCAAAAGCGAGCATGAGCACTCCGACCCCGTGCTCAGCGAGCCAACACACAGTATGCAAGATATAACATGTATGGCTAATCAAAGGATGGCTTAGGTTTATTTTATTTTTGCGAAGAGTGCTTTTGAATACAATTATCTAAAAATTCCCTAAGACCTAGCAATTTGAACACAAGTATATGTTGTGAACGAATGCAATATTACTAGTGATTCAGATCCCATCCACCATTACATGGCATCTGCACCATATAGCCATTCTTCAGCGTTATAGCCGCTTAACTTACCACTGGGACGACACCCAGGACAATTCCAAACCAGGGCAGTCCATCGCCCTTCCACTTTTCCATTCCCACCCACAAAGCATTTTGAAATAGAACTATATCTGGTTAAGTTCCCATGTCCGCCCTTGACCGTGGGCACGGCTATTCGAATAGTTTTAGACTCTGCAGAGTTTGTACACTTTCACCACAAGAGACAATCAACTCGTTGCCCCACACGATTCCTTAGACGTGTGGCTGAGCAGACTATCACAGTGACTTTTCAAAGTACCTCGCCCCTTCCATCATTTCACCCTATGGGTCGCTCCCACTTGCGGTGGGTCCCATACGTTGTGCGGGATGTCCTCCTTCTGAACGTCTAGCAGCTGGCTCCCCACCCCTGCTAGCCCGCCACAGCAGAACTTCACCCTACCCGGGTGTCCCTTTCAAGCCGTCTCACCGACTGCCGCTTGCACTATCCCACACCACCTCCTGGAAGGATGACTTCTAGGGTCCGGTAAATCTACTAAGCCAAGTCATACTTTACGAACTTGTGGTTGTACTGTTTTACCCGAGAGGTCATGACAAGATTCGGTCCTTAGTGGTATCTGGGCGGTCTACCACTAACCACTTTGTGCTTCCACCGCACCACACTCTCACACCATCGAACCAATCCGCCCAGATATTAAAGCATGTTGGGGTTTTTTTGGAAACATACAATAATCATATCCAACATTTATCAGTCATTACCACCATGACTGCCCAAACCAGTTTCTTACGATTAAAAGTGACAATGAAACTTGGGGCATTTCAGCGCCTCGTGTATAACTATGCAGTACTAAGCGTAGCATATCATTAGGGACTTATTTTTGAAATGTTACTGGTATAATTTTACTAGGGCGACAAGGTTCATACATTCAATCATTTCAATGGAGGGGGTATTATTATTCAAGGTAAACCACGGCATATAACTAGAGTATTAAATTGAACATGAATTTGCATATAACATACAGCATGCAATTTGTTAATTTAAAACAAAGTAATTTGCGTGAAATGTAGGTTCAACATGATCAAAGTATTGACTCGCCTTGGTCACAGTGGTCGGGTGCTTGATTATCCGGAGTTTCTAGTGTCGCTGCCTCGATCTCTTCTTCTTGTGCTTCGTAGGCTATTTTAGCGCGCGCCAAAAATTTGTACAAAAAGAAGAGCAGCAAATCAAACCAAATAACACCAGAAATTCAAATGAACTCTAAAAATTATGATTTCAGTTCCATTGGATAGATCTTGATTTTAGATGAATTTAAAAATTTGTCTCACTCAATTTGGAGTTAAAATGAGAAAGTTATGATTATTTGAAGTTCTCAGATTGAATTAATTCCATAAAATGTAAAATATCTGACAGTGGGACCCACATGTCATTTTCTTGATTTTTATCTTTTTCTTTTACTATTTTCCTCTGTTTCAATGGCAGTGGGGCCCGTATGTCAGCGTGTCCGGTCACTGACATGTGGGACCCCCTTGTCAGTGGTCATGGCGGTGCTGAGTCACTGGCAGGTGGGACCCAGCTGTCAGAGATGCATTTTAAAAGAAATGCTCGACCGCAGGCGCGGAGCCGGGGCTCGAACGCGCGCCGCGGGAGCGCGGGGAGGGAAGGAGTAACGCTGGAAGCCACTCGGCCGAGCCGAGCGATGCTTACCCTTATAGGGTAAGTATACCTTTTGAGGTAGCTCCGGGAGGGTTCCAAGCAGAGGAAGAAGAGGACGGCGGCGCCGGCGGCGAGCGGTGGCCGGAGAGGTCCGGGGGCTTCGTGATATATAATGTCGGGGTCGCGGGGGTGCTGGTGGTGGTGGCGGCAGAGGCTGAGGCGTGCCGGAGGTAGGCCGGCAGCGTGCGACGGCGGAGGCCCGGGCGGGAGCTCTGGCGACGGCGGGCTACGGGCTTCGGGAGGTGCGGGGGAAGGCGGGGACAGCTTCGCCTTGTTCCCGCGAAGCTCCAGGAGCTTGGGTTGGCTTCGGGGACGGCCGGAATCGGCGGGGAGGGCGGCGCCGGAGTTGGGGAAGAAGGAATGGCCGGCGGGGAATTAAGGGGCTCTCGGCTCAATTTCTCGCAGAGGGGGAAAGAGGGGAGTAGAGCGGCGCGTTTGCGACTTCCGGGATGGGCTTTTATAGCCGGAAGGGGGAGGCACGTGGCGGGGCAGCGCCGGTCTCCGCCCTGCTCACTCCGGCGGGGGAGATGAACCAAATCCCGCCGGGATTTTGTAGGGGAGAGGTGGCGGGAGAGATGCATACCCCTCCTGTAGCTGGTCCTTTTAATTTTTTTGCCCGCAAGGTGAGAGAGAGCGGGGATTTGCTGCGGTAGAGGCGCGAGAGGGAGCTGCGCGAGGCGAAGCGGGCGCGTGGAGAAGAAGGAGGGAGGAAGAAGGAGAGCGGGGGCGCTCGGGCCCGCGGCGCAGAGGGAGAGGCGCGGGTGGAAGCGGGCCACCGGTCAGCAGGGAGGGAGTCTGGCGCGTGGGGCTCGCGCGTCAAAGAGACGTGGGGCGTGGGCCCGCGTGGCAGCGAGAGCCGATGCGCGCGCGAGAGCTGGGCAGCGGGGGCGCGCCCGGCTGGGCCGTGCGGCCGCATGCGCACGCAGGCCGTGCGTGGAGAGAGGGCTGGGCCGGGGGTGATGGCCGGCCTGGCTTTTCTTTTTCTTTTCTCAATTCTTTTATTTTGCTTTTGTATTAAAAAAAATTCATGTATATACATTTTTATTTCTCTCTGATTTTTGGTGTATGTACACATATATTTATTTATTTACTCTTTCATATAATATACATGTGTATACATATATCTCTATATACATTGTTATTCATATGTGTTTGCACCTATGTGTAAATGCTAGCCTCCTAAAATTTGCTTGCCAACATTTTTAGGGATATTATTTTATGTGTGGATTTCTTCCCTCTTTTTTTTTACTTTTGAATTTCCTTTTTATTTACAAAAAGCCAATAAACTCCAAATTTAAATAAAAAAGCAAATAAAATAATCTAAAAACTCCATAATTTAATATTTATATTTTTCAGGCTGTTACAAATCTACCCCCCTTAAAAAGAATCTCGACCCCGAGATTCAGCCTAGCTAGTGAATAGGTCGGGGTAGTCTTGACGCAGTTTATCTTCTCGTTGCCAGGTAGCTTCTTTCTTGGAATGATGACTTCTATTGAGCTCAACATTAGTGGATGGCCTGATTCCCAACATTCTTTACTACGATTAGTAAAATCTTGATAGGCCATTTCCTGTAGGTATTAAGTCACCCTTGGGCTCGACTGCTTCCTAAGGGTTTGATCCTTTTGATATTTGGAGACATGTCTTGGGCTGGGATACATGGAATACATTGTGCCCCTCTGCTAAACTTGCAGGCGGTTCTAGTTGGTAAGCTATTCTTCCTAGTGGTGCAGTCTAATATTCCTTTGGTGCCTTGTTAGCCAGTCTATTACAATTATGATGTCCAGGGTCTGGGTGGGCTACACTATTAATGGTTGGTTACCCTAGCAGGCGAGTTAAGCGCCCGTAGTTTCTAAAAGTTATGTGGATAACCCAAGCTTATCCACGAACCTTTTGGCTCTAAAAGATGACATCCCCTGATTGTGTAAAGAACATGTGCTGCTATTAAATTGGCAAAGAACGTACCCATAAGAATTCCAGTGGCTTCCTGAGCTTCCTCAGCTGTGATGTGGTTAACTTGGCCGCGGTTTGGCGCTGAAGTGTTCCTGCTGGCCTGCGAGCTCTGATGCCCTTTGCTGGGTACCAAGGCTTGACTGCGGGTAGCGGGAGGCCCTAAATTGATTCTTACTGGATTTGTCTGCCGTTGCGGGCACTGGCTGACAAAGTGTCCCTTCTCTCCACACCCGAAACATCTCCGGTTGGTGGCAGGGTTCGCCCCAGTGGACTGGCTTGCTGAGCGTGGCGTTTGGAGGGAGCCACCACTGGAACGGGGTGCTGGAGACGAAGCATTGGATTGGTTAGGCTTTGAAAAGGAAGGTTTGTTCAAGAATCCCTGAATGAACCTTCCTTGAGGTTGTTGAGTTGTTATCTTGCGCTTACGACTGGCCTCAAGAATCTTCTTCTCATTTTCCAAGGCCAATGCCTTGTTTACCAACTGATGAAAGCTGGTGAAGTCCTGGGTGATCAGCTGTACTCTTAGTTCATCCTTCAACCCTTCAAAGAATCTGTCAATCTTTTCTTCTTCTTCTTCTATATCCTTCTAAGCATACCGGGCTAGCTGCGTAAATTTTGTAAGATATTCACTGACAGATAAGTTCCCTTGCTTGAGATTGCGGAATTCATTTTTCTTTATCCGCATTATCCCGGCTCGAATGAAGTTTTCTTTAAAAGCCTTCTTAAACTTTGACCATGGAATAGCTTCATTGTCACTCCCGGTGGTAGCATCTTCCTGGCCTCTGGCAGCTATATAATTTTCCCACCATGCTGCGGCAGCTCCTTGAAGTAGGTGGGTGGCAAATATGACTTTATCCTCCTCTGCGCATTTGATTAAGCGCATCTTCCTTTCAACATCTCGAAGCCAATCTTCTGCCGATGTAAATGTAATTGGTCTTGTCCTCTGGAAATCCCCTAAGTCAGATCTGTGTCCATCAAAGCTTCCTTGCTGTCCAGCATAAATGGCTTGCAGAATCTGGGTTTGTTGTGCCATTACTTGGGCCATTGTGGGATTAACTGGGGGGTTTGGGAGGTCAGCATCTTGGTTCTGATTTTCCTCGGGGTTTTCGCCATGGTTTGAGTCTACCTCAGCATGCTGAGGGTTAGCATGAGCCCGAGATCGTGTAACTCTTGGACTGGACATCTGCAGTTATAGTTTCATAACTCAGTACTAACACTACCCTTGAGAAAAAGGACGGGTATCAACCCTCGTTGCGAAAAGAACCAATAAGATAAACGACAAAAGAACATTCAACATAAGGCCTTATGCCTGGCCATTCATTATCATACAAGCATTCACATAGCCAGCCTCCCAAGCTGGGCTTACAATAATATAGTAGTTAGAGTTCACTTGACCGCATCTACAATATAACAGGGTTGATGCAACATCTAAGATACAAGCACGGCATGAGTACGACGACACTCACACTACACCGCGTAGAGATCACCACTGACGGAGGGGTCATAATTTGGCGATCGGGAGCGGGATCGACTGCCACTAAACTCCGATGGGTCAGAATCATCCGAGTCCGTGGGAGCACGTGGGGGGCTGCGGCTTGGTGGAGGCCTTCTCCGTCGAAGTGCAGATTGGAGACTCGGAGGTCGCACGCTCTTGCGCGCAGTCAGCCGTGTGCGGGGGCCTGATCCCACTGAAAGAGGTGCCGGTGCTGCTAACGGAGCGGGAGGTTGCTGGAGCTGTGCCTGAGCTGCTGCTGCCTCGGCCTTAGCGGCTGCCAGTGCCTGTCGCACTGGGCAAGCTGGTCACGAAGGGTTGCCGCCTCGGTGTGCCGGGCGACTAGGTGCATCCGGAGGGCGGTCATCTCTTCCAGTGCAGCAGTATGGGCTGCTCCCATGGCTCTGGTAAGATCAACTTGGTGGGTGAGCCTTGGGTCATTCTCATTCACCGGCAGGTAGGTCTCGTTATGGCGTGCTCCCTCCCTACGTGAAGGCTAGAAGCAGAAGGGTGTGCGGCGCAGGGAGATCTGGTAGATGTCACAAAGTCGGGCGGCGGCAAGACGAGCAGCATCCTGAAGAGCGGTGGATCTAGTGCTTCTCAGGTGCTCTGTCTGGAAGACATGAGGTGGGTCATGTTCGCTCTTCGGGTAGATGAACACTTCAAACATCCAGCAGTATACCTCTCCTGCGGATGTCTGACGCCCACGATAAATGGGCTGCTCCGGGTATTCCAAATAGTGGAGAAGCTTGCGCAGGATTCTAGCGAACACGCCCTCATAAACTCCATGAGCGACGTAATCCCAGTTACCTTCTTCTCCTGCCATCTGTAGTTTACAATACGCGGTGTTAGTAACGTTTTAAAATAATTAACTGAAGGAGTAAAGTAGAGCAGAACTAGGAAGGGTACGAGTAGCAATAATACGCTATATTTATATAAATGCTTTTTGTATATTTAGAAATTACCACACTAAGGTTCTTCTAACGACCATTCTACGGCTTTTACCCTGCAGTCGTATGCTCTGATACCAGCGCTGTCAGACCCGGATTTTTCAATCCGAATCTTACTGTGTTTCACTGCACTAATCCCTGGATCAGTAGTTAGTGCACACAGGTACATTGCTGAATCATTTCATACATCGCATAATCAACCATTATATTACATAAATTGAAATACACCACGTCGGGTGATAGAGTTTACAAAAGGGGCCGATCAGGCCAAATATCCTTATTACAAGCACGCACAGCGGAAATATAGCAAAAGCAAACCCAAATCCACAGGCAAGCGACTGGAAGGTACTGTGTGCATTATATGTCACCAGCTAACTAGTAACATACGTGCACACAACGCCGGATGTCCACTTGTCCCTGTCTAATCAACGAAGCCTACGCCTTAGTTTTCTTCGTCATTCTTCTCCTCCGTAGCAGGAGCTTCCTCGTAGGCATAGTGGTCTTGAGTTCCTGTTTCTGAATTTTTGTCGCAAAAGCGAGCATGAGCACTCCGACCCCGTGCTCAGCGAGCCAACACACAGTATGCAAGATATAACATGTATGGCTAATCAAAGGATGGCTTAGGTTTATTTTATTTTTGCGAAGAGTGCTTTTGAATACAATTATCTAAAAATTCCCTAAGACCTAGCAATTTGAACACAAGTATATGTTGTGAACGAATGCAATATTACTAGTGATTCAGATCCCATTCACCATTACATGGCATCTGCACCATATAGCCATTCTTCAGCGTTATAGCCGCTTAACTTACCACTGGGACGACACCCAGGACAATTCCAAACCAGGGCAGTCCATCGCCCTTCCACTTTTCCATTCCCACCCACAAAGCATTTTGAAATAGAACTATATCTGGTTAAGTTCCCATGTCCGCCCTTGACCGTGGGCACGGCTATTCGAATAGTTTTAGACTCTGCAGAGTTTGTACACTTTCACCACAAGAGACAATCAACTCGTTGCCCCACACGATTCCTTAGACGTGTGGCTGAGCAGACTATCACAGTGACTTTTCAAAGTACCTCGCCCCTTCCATCATTTCACCCTATGGGTCGCTCCCACTTGCGGTGGGTCCCATACGTTGTGCGGGATGTCCTCCTTCTGAACGTCTAGCAGCTGGCTCCCCACCCCTGCTAGCCCGCCACAGCAGAACTTCACCCTACCCGGGTGTCCCTTTCAAGCCGTCTCACCGACTGCCGCTTGCACTATCCCACACCACCTCCTGGAAGGATGACTTCTAGGGTCCGGTAAATCTACTAAGCCAAGTCATACTTTACGAACTTGTGGTTGTACTGTTTTACCCGAGAGGTCATGACAAGATTCGGTCCTTAGTGGTATCTGGGCGGTCTACCACTAACCACTTTGTGCTTCCACCGCACCACACTCTCACACCATCGAACCAATCCGCCCAGATATTAAAGCATGTTGGGGTTTTTTTGGAAACATACAATAATCATATCCAACATTTATCAGTCATTACCACCATGACTGCCCAAACCAGTTTCTTACGATTAAAAGTGACAATGAAACTTGGGGCATTTCAGCGCCTCGTGTATAACTATGCAGTACTAAGCGTAGCATATCATTAGGGACTTATTTTTGAAATGTTACTGGTATAATTTTACTAGGGCGACAAGGTTCATACATTCAATCATTTCAATGGAGGGGGTATTATTATTCAAGGTAAACCACGGCATATAACTAGAGTATTAAATTGAACATGGATTTGCATATAACATACAGCATGCAATTTGTTAATTTAAAACAAAGTAATTTGCGTGAAATGTAGGTTCAACATGATCAAAGTATTGACTTGCCTTGGTCACAGTGGTCGGGTGCTTGATTATCCGGAGTTTCTAGTGTCGCTGCCTCGATCTCTTCTTCTTGTGCTTCGTAGGCTATTTTAGCGCGCGCCAAAAATTTGTACAAAAAGAAGAGCAGCAAATCAAACCAAATAACACCAGAAATTCAAATGAACTCTAAAAATTATGATTTCAGTTCCATTGGATAGATCTTGATTTTAGATGAATTTAAAAATTTGTCTCACTCAATTTGGAGTTAAAATGAGAAAGTTATGATTATTTGAAGTTCTCAGATTGAATTAATTCCATAAAATGTAAAATATCTGACAGTGGGACCCACATGTCATTTTGTTAATTTTTATCTTTTTCTTTTACTATTTTCCTCTGTTTCAATGGCAGTGGGGCCCGTATGTCAGCGTGTCCGGTCACTGACATGTGGGACCCCCTTGTCAGTGGTCATGGCGGTGCTGAGTCACTGGCAGGTGGGACCCAGCTGTCAGAGATGCATTTTAAAAGAAATGCTCGACCGCAGGCGCGGAGCCGGGGCTCGAACGCGCGCCGCGGGAGCGCGGGGAGGGAAGGAGTAACGCTGGAAGCCACTCGGCCGAGCCGAGCGATGCTTACCCTTATAGGGTAAGTATACCTTTTGAGGTAGCTCCGGGAGGGTTCCAAGCAGAGGAAGAAGAGGACGGCGGCGCCGACGGCGAGCGGTGGCCGGAGAGGTCCGGGGGCTTCGTGATATATAATGTCGGGGTCGCGGGGGTGCTGGTGGTGGTGGCGGCAGAGGCTGAGGCGTGCCGGAGGTAGGCCGGCAGCGTGCGACGGCGGAGGCCCGGGCGGGAGCTCTGGCGACGGCGGGCTACGGGCTTCGGGAGGTGCGGGGGAAGGCGGGGACAGCTTCGCCTTGTTCCCGCGAAGCTCCAGGAGCTTGGGTTGGCTTCGGGGACGGCCGGAATCGGCGGGGAGGGCGGCGCCGGAGTTGGGGAAGAAGGAATGGCCGGCGGGGAATTAAGGGGCTCTCGGCTCAATTTCTCGCAGAGGGGGAAAGAGGGGAGTAGAGCGGCGCGTTTGCGACTTCCGGGATGGGCTTTTATAGCCGGAAGGGGGAGGCACGTGGCGGGGCAGCGCCGGCCTCCGCCCTGCTCACTCCGGCGGGGGAGATGAACCAAATCCCGCCGGGATTTTGTAGGGGAGAGGTGGCGGGAGAGATGCATCCCCCCTCCTGTAGCTGGTCCTTTTAATTTTTTTGCCCGCAAGGTGAGAGAGAGCGGGGATTTGCTGCGGTAGAGGCGCGAGAGGGAGCTGCGCGAGGCGAAGCGGGCGCGTGGAGAAGAAGGAGGGAGGAAGAAGGAGAGCGGGGGCGCTCGGGCCCGCGGCGCAGAGGGAGAGGCGCGGGTGGAAGCGGGCCACCGGTCAGCGGGGAGGGAGTCTGGCGCGTGGGGCTCGCGCGTCAGAGAGACGTGGGGCGTGGGCCCGCGTGGCAGCGAGAGCCGATGCGCGCGCGAGAGCTGGGCAGCGGGGGCGCGCCCGGCTGGGCCGTGCGGCCGCATGCGCACGCAGGCCGTGCGTGGAGAGAGGGCTGGGCCGGGGGTGATGGCCGGCCCGGCTTTCCTTTTTTTTTTTCTTTTCTCAATTCTTTTATTTTGCTTTTGTATTAAAAAAATTCATGTATATACATTTTTATTTCTCTCTGATTTTTGGTGTATGTACACATATATTTATTTATTTACTCTTTCATATAATATACATGTGTATACATATATCTCTATATACATTGTTATTCATATGTGTTTGCACCTATGTGTAAATGCTAGCCTCCTAAAATTTGCTTGCCAACATTTTTAGGGATATTATTTTATGTGTGGATTTCTTCCCTCTTTTTTTTACTTTTGAATTTCCTTTTTATTTACAAAAAGCCAATAAACTCCAAATTTAAATAAAAAAGCAAATAAAATAATCCAAAAACTCCATAATTTAATATTTATATTTTTCAGGCTGTTACAGAGGATTTGTCTGATCCAAGTAGGAGACAATGCATACTCTTTTTTGTATTACAAAGTTATAACCATTTCTTCTTATTAGTAATCACATAGGAGGCAGAGTTATTATTCTCCTAGGAGAAGGCCCAAACCTGGATAAAAATTCCCGTGTCCATCTTCCGCAAGATCCTAGTTTAGTCTCCTAAGATAATCCTAGAATCCGAACAAATCATAGTAAGATTGGTATTAGAACACCGATAGTTTGGTTTGTGTTAAATTAAATATATGATTTATCATGTTACTGAAATTTATATATAGTTTCAGATATAATGTTTTTCTTGATATCTAGGTAACATTAATCCATGCTTATTGGTTTGTATTGGTAGTGGTAGTGCTTGTAGGCAGTGTTATGAGAGCAGGACTAGCCATCGACCCAGTAGAGGTCTCGGGTCAGTAACTCGATGGTTGGACCGTTGGGTCACTGGTCAGGCAGCATGTGTTTTAAATTATTTTTCATAAATATGTACATCTCAAAAAATAATAAAATCAACAATACAATAATAGCGACAGAAATTAAAGAATGTGAATGACAAATAACAAATAGCCAGTGATAATCATAAAAACAACCATGAGGTTCAAGACCATTAAGCAATAAAGTCATATATAAGTCGATAAGATAAAATCAAATAAGAACGTGGTGAAATCACAGCAGCCTAAAATCCCATATACAGTGTTCTACCTAACGAATTTGTAGGCAAATAACCACTAAAACCCTTATAGCCCTCAAAAGACAAGTATCCCCATCATTCTCCTTTTGAAAAGTTCTTCAATTTGAGGGTATATTTTTTGTCTTTCGACCTCACGACACAATCCGACCGAGTCAGTCAAAACCGGATGGGTCACTTAAAACCCAACCGGGTCGACCAGGTTTTTCCGGGTCAACTGCTTTAGCAGTTCTATTAGCGTGACCGGCCTGACGTAGCTTCTAGATTTGGGTTTTTCCGGTCCAAGCTAGGTGTTACATACCTGTCCCCTTGTCTCTCAAGCAACAACATAAAACATCGTATGATCCAGTCAAATGACAGATAGTACGTCAACTGCCAACCACAGAAACATCGTATGGTCCAGTCAGCTGACAAAGATAGCACGTCCAGTTTGCAGCCACACACAGGGGAGACCTTATCACGTATTATACCTATAACTATATATCCTATAAATTTAAACTATTAATTACGTATTACTAACAGCTATGTTACAAGTAAAGAAAATTATAAAAATATTGAAATTTCTGAATTTGTCATTTCTTGTGGGGTCCGATAATTTCTGAATCAGAAGGATCTCATTTCGACTGTATGGTTGTGAGGTGCTCACTGGCATTAGCGTACGGGAGATCTCATCACCATACCTGATGCTTTTGGCCTATAAATACGCACGGTATCCTAGTGTTACCATTCAAGGTCAAGAGTAACAGCACACAAGAAATAGAGGTAGCTAGTGTCAATGGCCATGGCTACATGCAACTGGCCATCGCCGGTTAGGCGGGTGCAGATGACGGCGTCGAAGCAGCCGCAGCCGGAGCGGCGGTCGGCGAACTACCAGCCCAATTCTTGGGACTACGACTCTCTCCGATCGTTGAGGGGTGGTGGCAATGGCCAAAATACGGTTATTCCATTTGACTGATTGTTGCTAATTATAATTAGCTTGGAACTATATAGATGGTTCTGGTTATTTCTTTGCAGGCCTCAATTAGAACGCATTAATTTAAGTAAACAACACAATTCTTTTAAATTAAGTTTAAACCAAAACTCTAAAATGGGACCTTAATTAACTAAGCTTTAGCTACAAAAATCCTATTCTTTCAAATTTCAGATTTAAGTCCTACCTATTTATTTTAAAAATATTTCAACTAAGATTCCACTGATCAACTATTGTTACTTGGGTTAATGAAGACGTGTTTTGTTAGATACTAGTTAGAGACCCGTGCGTCGCAACGAAGTCATAAAAATAGTGAGACGGAACTTACTGCATGGCCAACTTCACACATTAAATATTGGAGAGCAAGCGACAGAGAGAGAAGGGTGGCCAGAATGCGCGATCAGATGGAGAAAGTGGAAGGGGTAGGTGATTATATCCTGAGAGAGAGAGAAGAGAGACGAATGGTCCAGATCAAATCGGATAGCTATAGAGAGAGGAGAGGAGAACGTACCGATAACCATCAACTCCTCTTTATATAATAGTAGAGATAAATACTAGACGCTAATGCCACACAAAAAATAAATACAAAAATCATATAAAAAATCATAAAATCACTAAGTTATCTTATTTTATTGAATTGATCAAGATAATATGATTTAGTTTCTAGGCTTGCCTAAATTTCATTCATTAGAGGTGTGGCCTTGTGGTTTGACTTGACACAATGATTGTTCCTTTATAAATGGAAATTTTCGCAGATAGAAGAACTAGCTTCTCTAACTTTTCAGTGAAGTTACGCTTCATTCAATTTTTGCAATTTATCCTGCTTTCAAGGTCCTATAAATTGACTACTCATTTTGGTAGTGATTAATTAATTACGCTCTTTCACAACGGTACATCGTGTGAAGCATGACAAAAACTTATAGAAATAATAGAAAATATTAATTATTTTAAAATGACTAATTTAATGAAAGTAATTAGTGAGTAAAAATATTTTAAATCAATATCTGGTGATTTGATTTGTTGACTATTGCTAGTTAGCTTCGGATACTTTAATGGATGGTTCCTATTCTTTCTTTGGGCTTGTTTAGAACACATCAAATTTCTAGTAAAGAGCAGTACAATTCCTTCAAATTTCAAAGCCAAACTCTCAATTTCAAATGGGGGTAATTAAATTAGCTTTTGTTATATCCTTTTGCAATGATCTATTAATTATTCTAAGTCAAAAAAGGGTAAATGCCATCAAGATCTTGAACATATATGGCAAAAAAGTTATAAGAACAATGGAAATAGTAAAGTTAATTTTGGATGAGTAAATTTAATGAAGGTAATTAATAATAACAATATTTTAAAGATTTAATGTCCTTTTCTAGGCTTTTCCTGTATTTCTATATATCCATGTAAGGATTGATTAGCTGAATGTAAGATATCGCTAACGTATAAAAAAGTAGCAACAAATATTGGGGGTATTTTTTCACTATTGAATTAATCACAGATGGTAATAAGGTCAGAAAGACCGAGGAAACATAGATTTGGAGAAAACTCAGATAAAAAAGGGGAAAATTAAACCAACTGGAAGACTACTAGAGACCAGCCAGGGCCTTGAAATTGAAATCTGTAGTTTTTCAACCTTGGTTGTGTTTACCCTCCATGATATATATATATATATATATATATATATATATATATATATATATATATATATATATATATATATATATATAAGAAAAAATACATTTTATTCCCGTGTAATTACACCCATCTCCAATATACCACTTAAACAAATTTAAAATACTCTTTTATCACTTTAAGTATACTCGTATATTAATTATAAGATACTCCAATATGTGTGTGTATGCATTAACGAGCTCGTGCGTGCATTGTGCACGCCAGTATTCGCACCACGCGCAGATTAGTGACTACATACATACATACATACATACATACATACATACATACATACAGAAAAGCTAAATAATAGCTCTCGGTGCAGGCCGACCCTTCTGTTTTTGATAAATTGAAGGCTAGGGTAAAGGATCTGCTGATCAGCAAACAAGAACCATCTGCTAAGCTTAGGCTCAGTGACAACATGCAACGACTTGGTATCTCCTACCACTTCGAGGAAGAGATCAGTGACATCCTCACCTCCGTCTTAAAGGACAGTGCCATGAATGATGCTGCTTCTATGGCCTTAAGATTCAGATTGCTCAGGGAAAACGGTTTTGGTGCCCCCTCAGGTACGTAGTGCGAATTAGCTTGTATTTCTGATTAATAATATTGTTATTGTTTGCTCTGTTTCGCTTTGTGGCTTTGTCTCGCAAGAAAATAGACAGTTAATAGTGTGTGACAGTACGTTAATATTGTGTGACAATACATTGTAAGGGGTTGTTTTAGTAAATGGCAAACCAAGGCACTTATACTCTTAGAATTTTATTTGGAAAATTTAACAATATGGGCATATATTTTTTTTTGTTTTCAGCAATACCAAGTTAAATTAGTTTAATAGTAGAAAAACACGTGCACCTGCTTTCTCTATATTCTTTATTATTTATACAAACGTAATCTTGACATTTTCCAAAATGTACTGTAATAATTTCAATAAATATGAAAAGGACTACTTGTTACTGTTGTTTGTCTATCTGATAGGTACCAATTGCTTTCAATTATAGGTGAAAAGCAAACCTCATTCAAACTTTTCTGTCCCGTCGCCTGAATGGCCTTTATAGATTTTTGGCATGTCTTGCCATCCATTAGCAAATCTGCCATCTTTACACATTCACTTTTCTCAAATATTGTCCCAAGATTAAAAGTTTATGCTATGGAGAAAAAGAATGAAAATAGTTTTAGATAGTTATTACGCAAATAAAATTCTCTGTGGTTTTATATTCAATTGTTCTATATGTAGTTTTTTAGATAAACCTCTATATTTTTTTGACTATGAGATAAGATGTTTAGCGTGTTCTATATATAGTTTGTGTAAGCTGCCAGGTTTTCTTAAATGGGAAGTGAAAGGCTCAAAATAAAAGTATTTTTCTAAATACACATGTAGCTAGCAACAAGATATACCAGCTGGAAATTCTACTTATTTACTTCCTCAGTTTCGCTATATTTGTCAATGGCCTTGAGAGTATCTATTTCAATATAGGGCCTGTTCTTTTTAGCTGAAGTTTGTGGCTTTTAGTTGTGGCTTATGACTTTTAAGTTGTTCGTGCGAAACATTATAGAGTAACAGAAACTCACGTGTGGTTTTTGCTAATATAAATGAAATCAATACAGTATGTACTACAATTAACTAGTAGACCTTATCTTGAAAAGATACTCCATTTAAAAGTTAGTTACTGTAGAAAAGAGCAGGCCCATATTCTTCTATTTAGAGAATCTAGATGTATTTATTGCAATTTTTCTTTGTCTACCTCTACCTAAATGTTTTGGAAGAGGTTAGGTGGTTATGATATGTCATTTAATAGGAGTATGTGTAGTCATTTCTCATTAAGTATTTCCTAGATTTATGCCTTGTTCATATTGGTTTCTGTTTAGAAAAGTCAAAATTCAATACGAACACCCGAATTCTCCACTCCTCTTACTACCGTCTCGCTCAGTGAATAAGGCAGGGGGTCATGAGTGTAACATCTCGGCTTATTACAAGCCCAAGATGTCACCCACAAATAAATACACTACCAATTTAAAACAATAATCACACATCGACATCATCTAGACATCAAAAATAAATACTCAACATGATAATAAGCATAAATTGAATTTAATACAAACCAAATAATCACCAAAAGCGTCATAAATATGTATAAACTAAGGAAAATATCATCCAGCAATATTATGAGCCATAAGGACTAAGGAAAGGTACAAATTATCTTATTATAATAAAGACTTCATAACCAAAAGTGATATATTGCTTGGTGAAATAAAGAGTTATAAAGTGTAAATATACATGTCTTATTTTCACCCCATGCATGCCGTCTTCAATAGTCACCTAAAAATAACAAATAGGCAAGGATGAGTTCACGACTCACCAAGTACAAACCAAAATAATATACAAGTAAGCACTATTTTAACATGTCACCTTAATTCACAATTATCTCGTCATCACATGCTCGTTTTTCGCAAGTTCCGCACATATGCCTCCTTTCATGAATGCAATATACAAGACTCAACTCCTCTTCTACATATACCGGTGTAACTGAGTATTCACCAATCAATGACACACTCTTACCCTGTCCTTTTTTTATACATGACCGCCTTCTCCTTTTCATTTATGCAATAAACAAGACTCAACCCCTCTTCTGCATATACTGGTATAGATGAATGTTCACCCATTAATGACACATCTTTACTCTATCCTTTTCATACAGGGATACCCTGTCCTTTTCCATACAGGGTCATAACTCAGACTCTTGCCCTGTCCTTTTTATACATGGTCACCCTGTCCTTTTTCATACAGTGTCACCTCCACTTCTATGGAGATCCTACCAAGTAGGTCTTTGCAACTCTGATGCTCACATGCAATGTAATGATTATGTCTTTTTAATAGTTAATCTTCAATATTAATTAATTTCCATAATCATCAATGTAACCATAAACATGTGAGAAATTTACAAACAAGTATCATCATATGAATCATTATGGCAAGTAATTGTTTAAACAAACAACAAAGTCAAACACTTGAATACTATTCTACAATACGCTTGCCTTTTTTCCTTAATTACGATGACCAGAATGATTTGAAGGTGACAACACTACCGAAGCTACTTTCCTTATAGTAAACATTCAATCTTAATATCCAACCACGCTCCTACACGCTTCCCAAAACCACCTTTTTTTCCCCTTTACTAGACAGTCCCCTTACTGTCCCGGTATCAAAAATATCAGAACTTTCAATTCCCACATCATAAAATAGCCAACCATAATTGTTCTGCAATATATAAAAAGTTCCCTACATTTTCTAAGTTGGCCAAATTTTCATATTAAATTATCTATATCCCTGTTTTTAACCCAGAAGATATATATGTCATATTCTGGACAACAGAATTATTAATTTAATATATTTTTACATACATGTGCAAATATATTAAACAATGATAATTTTAGAATCCATATAAATTTTTCTATCATTTTCTAGTTATTCCTAAAATTTAATTTTGGATTTAAGTTAGTCAAATTAATATTTTTCCACGACTGCTTCTAGTAGCAACCCGGTATTGACAGCAGCCTCACAAAATTCGTAACATGTAATCTACTTATTAAAAAATAGTGTTCTTAGATTCTCTGGAAACTTTAAGAAACTACCTACAATGTTCATGTTGACCAAATTCACAAATTAATCCATTTATTGTTTTTAATCTACTAATTGCTACAAGCTGCCAAAACAAGACACAATTACCCGGCAGCAGTATTATAAAATTCATAAGCCACAATCTACGCATCTGATCGACATGAATAAGGAATCCACTGAAAGTTATTAAGATTCTCTACAACTCTCTAGTAGATGAAATTCTCAGAGAACACCTGTACACTACTCGTACAAGCGGTACAAACCAATAGCAGATTAAATGGATCTGCTACTCGACCTTTTCCCTGAAGCACAAGATATTTTTCTAATTCTAATCCTAATCGCTAGACAAAATTTAAAACAATAGCGATAAAATATTTACATCGTTACCAACGCCAAAACCATAGTCCCTATTTCAAATTTTTCGTTTTTTTTTCCACCTTGATTTCCCATATGGCCAGCGCACCAACAGCCAGTGCACGGGTGAAGACTGTCATGAATAGTACTTTGAATAGTGATTCTAACCGTGATTCGAATAGTGCTTCATTGCTCGAGCAGTGTTTGAACAGTGCTAAAACAGTGATCCGATCAGTGGTTTGATAGCGCTGCCACAGCCATGTGGTGATGGAAGCAATGGACGGCACTGCAGCGCATTGACTTGCTGGCTTGGACTTGGCAGTCAGCCGGGCGACGCATGCGCAGGGGCGGGCAGCACACGCACGAGCAGCTACGGGAGATACGACGAAGAAATCCAGCTACGACGCTAGATGGAAAACCGCGCGGACTGGGGAAGAAAAAACAATAGGAAAGCTGGGGTTTTTGGTTCATCCTCTCCTCCATCATCCCCTTATATAGTACAAGATTGACTATCTTTAACTTTCTCTGTAGGACACATACCAGGAAATAACATCCCTAAAATTTTTACTTCCTATATCTTCTTTTCTCTAATTACGTGCAAATCATTAGGAGGGTTATTTTTAAAAAATATTGTATTCTACCCATCTTAACAGAATTCGACCTTGAATTCTACATTATGACTCTACTTGCAACTCGAACCTCCCAATACAATCCTACGAGAAAAACTCAGGATACACAAATACTTCAACTCCAAGCAAATAGCTTAAAGAGCACAGTATAACTCAAGACCTCACAATACTTTTGTGCACATACGAATGAAACACATTCCTCGATTCCTCCATGCCTCAAGTAAAGAAGCTCACATTCCTCCTTAAAAAGGAAACCCACTTCTAAAATCTATTCGCTTCGAAATAAACCATTCATGCAAGAAAATAACAGAACTCATTTCGAAAAACGAAGAACTTGCAACAAAAACCCTTAGCTTTCACATAAATCATTACCAATAAATACAACATAAACCATCCACGAAACCACTTAAATGCTCAAATCAATAATTTCCTTTTTTTGAAAAGGACATGACCACCAAAACCAATATGAAACCAGCTACCTTCGTAAATGAATATCATATGTGAACACATAAATCAGTCAAGAACCAGATGGATAACTCACTACCCAACAAAACACACTCTTCTCAAAATTAATGGACAAACTTTTGGTCATAAATCATGGACTTTCAAATTCTCACGAGCTACATTAACTCATTTATCTTAAATTGGTAACCTCAAGAATATGCACAATCCTAAAGCAACATCCACACCAATCTAGAAGGGCTCTACTAATCCACAAAATGCTCTAATCAATTCCTCTACCAAAGAAATATCTGTACAATAATTCCATAAATTATAGATTTCACACTGAATCTTATCACCTCAATTCTTTAAGGATAATCATCTTGAAGATCCTAGCACACACACATGCACCACATCCAAAGGAATCCGACCAATGATCATCACAATTCCCAGAGTTAAGTTATTCTCCTACTTCCACACATACTTACGAATACTTACAGTTTTTTGACTAAAGCACAAACCTCTGATCCATAGAATCGGATAAAATCTTTTTAAAATTGTAACCACAAGTAATATAGAAATTTGTAATCTTGTAAACCACTAAAGCATTCAGTATAATTGATAGGGCAAGTCCTCAAATCGATTGACTAACAAATCCGGCAATCCGAATAGACTCACTCATTATGAGATCAATAGCTAAATACAATCTCCACCACCTAAACTTAGATTCTAACTCCAAAAGAGGCATTCACTAAAGATCAAATCAAACCATATAATAACCCAACAATCCTCATCATTCAAGTAATTGCCACTTCCATTAAATCACTTCACCAATATGAGATTCTCATATTGGCTTTTGCTTAGAAAAGCCAAAAGTCAAAAGTCAATATGAACACTCGGCTTCTTGAATCGGCTTCTCTACTCTTCTTGATATCGTCTCACTCTAGGGATAAGGCAGAGAGTCACGGGTGCATCACGTATCCCACTCCTCTCGCTCCAGTCACATACACGTATCTCTCCCTCACTTTTTCACTATTCACTCCCTCCTTTTAAAAGCAATTTCTTTCAACCATTACTATTTATTTTCAGTTAAAAACTATAAGCTACAGCCAAAAGACATAAATAAAAATCAATACGAACGCCCTCTTAGTGCTTTCTTGGTATGGTCATATGGTGGACTGTGAATAAATATAACGAAATGGAGGGGTAGTTATTTAATTAGATGTCTTCTTGCACTTCTTGCAAATGCTACGCAGAATTGGCCATACGGATAGTTTTGTGTACAGTAGAAAGCACAGAGATTGATTACATTTACACCACTAATTTTTGTAGTTCACCACACAACCCTCCATAAGAAAAGTGAGTTCATCGTATATGTGGCTTGTTAGAAATAATCTTGACTTCAAGCTCTAGATGTAGTAGAGTCCGTTTTCGAGTATAACTTAAGTTGAAGTTGAGTCCAACTTGAAGTCCGAATAGGTATGCAAGTAGAAGATTTTTATCCCTATATATTAGGGAGGCTTGTACCCGGTTTTGTAAAAGTAAGAAAAAAGCAAGAAAGAGGGGGAGCAAATAAGAGAATAAAGAAATTCAAAAATTTCTTCCGTGTTCTCTCAGATTATTTGCGATGTGTGTATTTTCTCCTGGGATCAAAGTTGTAACATGTGGCACTATAACAATATTTTTTTTTTCAAATCTGTCTCTCTGACCTACGAATTTTTAACTTTGGCTCTCTCCACTGCTGCGAGAGCAGTGCGAGCTGACATTTGTTACTTGCTGAGCTCCCGTAGCGCGTCAGGTATCTGTCGAGCTACTCAAGCTCAGTAGGAGGACGTGCCAAGCCAGCTGGCCACAAGAAGACTTATTTAGTATAGATAAGCTTAATTAGTGTAAAGCATGCTTAATTAGTATAAATCATGCTCATGTAGATGACTACCGAGGTACCCTAGCTTGGCAGGTGCACCTGCTACCGCGGTGCTCTCTCCTGCCGAATTGGGCTAAACGGATGGCTGGGAGTCAAATTTGAAGAAGAAAAATAGCTATAGTTGCCAGCTATGGAAAGGATTCATGAAAAGTCTCTAACCTAGTTGTTCATGGCACATCATAGTAGACACTCTGAGCAGCCTCAAGGGTGGACGGAGTGGCTTCAGGACAACACTTGAAAAGGACATTGAGGGGCTTCTCTCGCTCTACGATGCTTCTTATCTTGCATTTGGAGGTGAAGATATCTTGGATGAAGTAAGAATATTTTCTGCTAATGCTTTAAGCGACCTTGCGCCATCCATGGATCCTCATATGAGGTCCAATGTGGCTCACTCGTTGGAGCTTCCATTGCACTGGAGGGCTCCGAGGCTGGAAGCCAGATGGTTCATCGATCACTATGCAAGAGGCATGAGTTCAGATCCCTTTATCGTCGAATTCGCCAAGCAGGACTTCAATAATGTGCAAAATATGCACAGACAAGAACTTGCAACACTAAAAAGGTATATTTAGATTGAAGGAAATAGTAACCTCACAATTATTTCAATTTCTACGAGAAATACAAAAGCAATGAACTCCTGGTTAATTTGGAACCTGCAGTTGGTGGGGGCACGTTGGTCTTGGTGAAAAATTGACGTTCGCGAGGGATCGTTTGATAGAGTGCTTCCATTGTGCAAATTGCATCGTGTGGGAACCAAATCTTGGAAAATGTCGGGAAGCGCTTACCAAAGCTTCTGCTCTAGTAGTGCACCTGGATGATGTTTATGATGTCTATGGGACTCTAGATGAACTTGTACATTTCACCGAAGCCATTGGAAGGTACCGAATTAAGCATGATTGCACAATCATACAAATGATTTCGTCTACAGCTTATCGGTTGAAGCATCTACAATAAGTAGCAAATGAATGCTTTTTTCACGTTGAAATGTTTCTTTTCAGATGGGATGTTAATGCGAGTGAAATTCTCCCTGAATACATGCGACCGATATATTGCACTATCATCAACACGTCGAATGAGATGGCTGATCACTTGCTTAGGGAACAAGGTTGTAGCACCCATCATCTTTTTCATAAAGGGGTAAAATCCTAAACTCCTATACAACACCTTGTAGTACACGTGGAGTACTGATTGTATATCTCTAATGTGATGTACAAACTATATTGCAGTGGAATGACCTTTGCAAGGCATTCTTGGTGGAGGCAAAATGGTACTATGGGAACCATAGACCAACCCTAAATGAGTATCTGAACAACGGATGGATGTCATCCTCTGGGCCACTTCTACTGCTCCATGCTTTTCCCGTGCTCAAAGGGGAAATTAGCACAAAGTCTCTTCAAGAACTTGAGAACTACCCAAGATTAGTTCAATCTGCTTCAAGAATTTTCCGACTCTGCAACGACTCCGCCACTCACTCTGTAATTAGAGCATTTATTTTCAATTCCTTCGATACACCGCATCTTAATGTGGATGTTGAGTACCCTTATATACGGCGTTCTATAACTCATTTGTCGGGGTAAATATATGCAGGAAGAGCTGAAGAGAGGGGATGCACCTTCTTCGATTGCCATCTACATGTTTGAGAACGGTGCAAACGAGCAGCAATCTCGTGTGGCCATGCATGAACACACCATTGGGACATGGAAATTGATAAATGAGGATGTATTCCACCATCGCCAGCACTCCAAACCCTTTGCCATTGCTTGCCTGAATTTGGCACGCCTCTCGCACTGTATTTACCAGGGTGGAGATGGTCTTGGTGCACCTGATGATGAGAAAAAGAAGCAAATCATGGACCTGTTCTTGAATCCTTTTGTAATTGAAAAGGAAAACATTCCGCAGCCCACGGACAAGTGATAGGACATTTGTTGAAGGGCATAAACAGTACATAATGTAGTTAAGATATATATACACCTTGTAGCAGGTTAATCTTATAATCAGTGGATATAAATGAGGGATTACGAAATCTACTTTTTGGACCTAACCATTAGATTGAATGCTCTCCCCTCCAGTGGCGGATCCAGGAATTTAGGAATGGGTATTCGAAGTTACCTTTTGCGTCGAGGTGGAAACAACCTTTTGCGTCTTTCTAGCTCTCTCTCATAAAGATTTTAAATTTACAGATTTCTTCATTTTTCAAAGCTCAAAGATCTACAAAATCAAACATATAGATATACCAAAGATCATATTAACAAATGACATATTGAATCTCACAGCCTAACTAATTATGTCAGGGGAATAAATGCAGCAAGCATAAAAGGGACAACTGTTACAATTGCATTATTGTGATCTAGAGCATGTGCTATAACAAGCCTAAAGGTGATCTGAAGCATTGCAAAATACCTCAATTTCTCATCCAGAAAAACTGGTGCGGACTAAATTGACATCGAATTTTGCCAGAGGAGTGCTCAATTACAACCTAAAGACACTAACAACATTCCCTTAAATCCCATCAGCAAGACCAGATTGGATCAGATCCTAGGAACATAGCATTGCCATTAACTGTGGATCATAGTACTGCAGCAAGTAGGCTAAAACTAAACTCGGTTTGCTAGCTGTAGATGAACCAAACAGCAAACCATAAGCACAATTCACAGATCAACAACCAGGGGCGGATCTACAGATCAACAACGTAGCTGTATCATCAGAATTAGTGGGAGGCATGATACAAAATCGCACCGTGGAATTGTAGCAGACAAGCCTCTCGAGGGTGTGGCGGAGGTCGAGCAGGCCCCTGGCGGCGGAGGTGGAGTCGTGGAGAGGTCGCAGCCCCGCAGCTCGAGCACGCACAAGCGCGTGAACAGCAGGAGCGAGAGCGACGGCGGGTCGCGCTCAGGCCCGGGCGCCCGGCGGCCACGACCTTGAGCGAGGTGAGGAGGCGCAGGATCCGGCGGAGCTGCTCGAGCGCGCGGTGGTCGCCGAGGTCGGCGACGTAGGCTCGGAGGTAGTCAACTGTGCCGCCGTCGGCGCCCGGGCGCCGGATCTGAGAGTGGCAGCGGAGGTGGAGAGGTCGCAGCCCCGCAGCTCAAGCACGCGCAGGCGCGTGAACGGCAGGAGCGAGAGCGGTTGAGCACGAGGAAGGAGCGCCGAGCCGCCGAGCGCGCCAGCCGCCGCCGCCCGGGTGCCGGATCTGAGAGCTAGGGTTGGATTTGAGTCGCTCGCTCTGTCGCAGGAGAGGTGGACGAAGAGTCGAAGACCGAAGACGGCGCCCGACCGAGTCGACTCAGAGATGGCAATCAGCGCGACTGCGCAAGCCGCGAGTGGGCTGTGGGCCGTTTGGGTGTGGGAGATGGAGACCGGAGGTGGACTGCGGACAGCGCGCTGGGCCGTTCGGCGGTTCGGCCGGACGTTTAACCGTAGCCTGTGTTCAGAAGCTTCCTGAGACCCAATTACTAATATATATGTATACTATACCTAATATATAGTAAATGTTTTGCAAAAAAAATTAGGTATTCAGCTGAATACACATGAATTACTGTAGATCCGCCCCTGCTCCCCTCTCTTTTTTCTTGTCTCCGCACGTATCAATAATTTATACGCATGGTATCAGTTCTACGATCATCTCCTATTTGGATCACTTTCTTTTCTATATTTCCTCTTTCAAGACTTAACGCTGTGTCCACTGATTTTACGAGCACACACATGTGCCTGTGTTCAGTGGGAAAACATATACCCGTACTTCGTGAGGCATTGGGTGCCTCTAATAAATTCCAATCATATGTAGAGAACATGCACGTGTATGTGCATCAGTGGTCAGAGTGTGATGTTGTAACATCCTGGTTTTTAATGTCTTCTTGAAGTTTTTAAAATAAAAAAACCATTTGGATTTTTCTTGAATTAATTAAAATTTAACTTGAATTTTTAGAAATTAAAAAGATTTAATTTGAATAAAATAAACTTTAATTAATTTATTTGGGTTCCTTGTGTTGCAAGAAATTTTTTGGTATTTTTTTGGATTTTTTAGAGTTTGTTTGCAATTTATTTAAGCTTAATTTGAATTATCTTAATTTTTAAAATTTGAAAATTCTTGGAATTCCGGATTTTACCTATCGAGCCATCTTCTTTCATCCAACCTATTTCCCCTCCTTTCGATCTACTCCATAGCCCACCCTGCGTGGCCTGTCTCCACGGCCTGCCTTCCACGTCATCTACTCCCTCGGCCTATCTCCTATTCTTTTGTGCGCCAGCCGCATGTGCTGCGGCCCAGTCCACCAGCCGCTTGCCCTGACCCAACACTACCGAGTGGCTAACCACCTGCCCCCCACCTGTCAGCCTATGCCTTTGTCTTCCTTTTGAACTCTTTCTCAGCACTATGACCGACATGGACGCATTCCGCCTTGCTGTCTTTGCATTGGACTCTGCGACCCAACCTCCTATAAACTGGGACCCCCTGGGTACCCTAGAACCTACCCCGAGTAGCCTTGTCTTTGATCGCACACCGTTGTCATCGAATTGAAGCTTTGCACCATCGTCTCCGTTTTTGCTTTCGATAAGCAATCGTCGTTGCCTTAGTGCTCCTTCGCTGAATTCGACTGGTGCACAAGATTCTTTGTCCCCACGCGCCACCTCCTCTGCACCATGCCGAGGCCCGAAGACCACCGGAGCGAGCCATCATCATGAAGCCAACCTATTTCACCGCTAAGACCTTGTCGTAGGTGAGCATGTTGACCTTCGGTTCTCATGCCAAAGCCGATTAGCTTCACCTGTATTCTAGGAAGCCAATGCACACCACGCTAAGGCCCCTCGTCGCAGTCTTGCCAGAGTTCCTCACCACCCGAGCCTCATCACCGATAACATCGTCAGCGAACACTATGCCATGCCCCGCAACCGCATCCGAGCCAAGGGATGTCTTCACTATCGTACAAGGAAGCTCTCGGTAACCTCGCTAACATCCAGCTCTCAACCGTTCGCCAGCATTGAGCAGCCAAGACCGTCGATCTGGCTAAGTCAACGATCCAGTCAACCATTTAGCTTGACCTCCTACATCAGCACAACCGGGCCACGTAGCAGCCACACAAGCCTTAGTTGCCACCTCACCTCATTGCAATGCACTGCCACGTCAGTAAGCCATCGCCATGTCATCAACAACACACCATCTTTTGCTCAGTGTCATCCAATCAATGGCCATGTCAAGCCACTTCAATGCCATGTCAGCACTTGATGCACTGTTTTGCGCACCGAGTCCACCATAGACGCAAACTAGTCCAATAGACTATGGCCTCACTTGTCAGCCAAATAAATATTTTCTAAATTTTTTTGATTTTGAAAATAATCTATAGGGCCCACCTGTCAGCCTCTAGGCTTTTATAAAATAATTCTAAAGGAATATTCTAGAGAATATTTTTATTTCTCTCTCAATTTTTAGGCATTTATCTTCCTGGCAAATCTTCCAAGAATGTATTCTCCTCCGTCTAAAATTCGATTGACCCAATTTTTCTTCCTAAATTCATCTAAAATTGAATTTTATCTTTTAGTGCAAGTTTTATTTTTTTTATTTCATTTGGATTTTCTTTTTGACTTTATTTTTGTTTCATTCACTTTATCTCATTAGATAATGTTTTCGAAAAAGTAGAAGCAGGATCTGAAGATCAAGAAATAGTGACTGAGAAAAGTCAAGATAAGTCATGGCCCTTTGATCATGTTAAACCTATTGTTTCAAATCTAAGAATTATTATTTTATTTTAAATTATCATATATTCTAATTTATTACAAACATTTGTACTTAGTAGCTATCAACTAATTTGATTAAATCGTTCCTTTAATAATTTGAATACCATGGTTCCATTGTCATCATATGATGGGTAATTATCTAGTGATACAATACTAGTATCCACTTGGATTGTATGTTCAGTATGCTTAGCCATGCTTATTGGTATGTTGGGCTCATTATCATATATTGACCAATTAATTAATTTTGATTTAATAAGATATTGAATTGTGGTGGTCAGCCACAATTATAAAATTTGTTAGTGTTGTTGGTGTTGATTAAACAAAATGATTTTCTCTTGTGTGAGTGATCATGCAGTAAAGGAGGGATTGTGGTTAGCACTTTGGGATGCGTTATCTCGTCTGGGTAATATTTAAGGACTTAACTTTTTATGCTGTTAATCTGAGCCTTGTTGTGCAATTACAAGTCTAGTATGGGATGTACCTAGCTAATTAATTTGTAATGTTTCAATTTTGATTTTGTCATTGAGATGATATGGGTGGTTAGTTTATTTTTGGGTAACTTTACACATAGCGTAAGGAATACTTTTTCAACTAGGTAGTTAGCCTAGTCGGTAGTGAAACTTTAGCGGGTGAGATCAGTTTGAGATTGAACGTTATAAAGGCTTTGTGGTAATCACATAGTCGCATACCCAAGCAAGTTTGTATGGGCTGACATGATAAGTTGATTATCTTTTGTGAGTAAAATTGTACAATCTCTGCAAAATATAAAACTATTTAAATAGTTATGTCTCAGTTTTGATATGCTCGGTGATTACATATGATGATTAGGGTTTTTATAAAATCTTGGTTTGGTTGGTTCGGAAAATAAATAGACAGTTCACTTGTGGTTTACTCAATTGCTTTGACTTAATTATTTATTACTCGTCTTAAAGTGTGCTTTCAATTTATTTATTGTATTTACTTTAAATTATTGCTTTATACAAATTAATCACTTAATCGTTCTTTGGTAAGCGTTGCATTACTATATATTGCATCTTATTATAAATAAATTACTGAGTACTCTATATACTTATAGCTATATTTATTATTGCTCAGTTATGGAAGAAGACACTGCCAGACACTACTACAGAAAGGCTAATAGTAGACGGCAAATCATAGACGGTTTTGTGAAACCGTCTGTAATGTAAACTATTACAGACGGTTTTAATTTGAAGGCCGTCTGTGGTATTTGTGGCGGGAAAAAGGAGTATCACAGACGGTTCTTACCGCTGAACCGTCTGTGATACTGGAATTCACAGACGGTTTTTATTAAAAACCGTCTGTGATAATCTGGGATTATCACAGACGGTTTTTTATTAAAAATCGTCTGTGTTGTGTCGACTATCACAGCCGGTTGTTGTTAAGAACCGTCTGGGAATGTTCACAGACGGTTTTTCACAAGAACCGGCTGTGATGTCCCTTTGTCTGTCATATTCTAGATCAGAGGTTAATATATAAGTACACATTGCTTCTAATAACTTAACTACAGAACTACTGAAACAAGAGATCACCAATTAAAGGCAAATTTATTAATTGCAATTAGAGGCAAATTTATTACAAAAGTCGCACAGGTAAAGAGTTTCCCAGATTGTATTCTTTTGGGCTTCGTAAGCTTCTTCTTCAACTTGGGGACTTGGAGGACCAGCCGCTAAATTCTCGAACGCCGTTAAGATTGCCCTTGTCCTCAGCACTTCCTCCTGCAGCCTGGGCAAATGATCAGCAGCATCCATAATGTCGTAGAGGATAGCATGAAAAGATTCCTCAGAATCTGCCATTTCTTCTTGATCGGCAAGGCTATCCATCAGTCTCTGCAATGCGTGTAGAGTTTCTTCCGCATTGCGCACATTGTGGAGAAGAACCAGGGTGAGGGCTGTTTCCCTTTCTTGAGCGGCAGCGAGACGCCTCCGTCGACGGCGGAGGATCAGGTCAAGCTGACGGATGCAAGAAAGTCGGGGAAGGAGAGCAGGGCGGGTGCGGAGAAGCTGCTCCAGATGCAAATTGCTGGCCGCCTGTGTAAGGTTCCGGCCGAACAATTCGTGATGAACAGATGAGAGGAAGGAGATGATCACAAGAACAGTAGTAGAAGCCATGTTGTATTGTATATTGTATTGTACGTACGTAGAAGAGACCTGGATTAGGAGCGCATATTTAACCTTTAGCACAAACGGTTCGTATACCCAAACATTAATGATATAGACGCTTCGTATAACGATCGAGAGACGTTAATTAGACGATCGAAACACGAAGCGTTCTGGCATCGAAACACGCGCGAAGCGTTCTGGTATGAAGCTTATCACAGACGGTTTTTAATAAAAAAACCGTCTGTCATAACTGGTTATAACTAAAAACCGTCTGTGATAATGACTAAGGCATTTATTGCGCTGCTCAGACCGCATCTGTCTTCATTTCGATCCAGATCTAGCCACTACTGCGCACTTTTTCACTCGGGAGGAAGCTAGGCGATTTCAGGCCAGTTAATTTGGTGGGAAGAGGCAGAGATTGAGCTTTGAATTAAGATTCAGACTTTCCTGGTTGCTGTAGATATGGTTAGTAATGAAATTTATTTTTTTTAATTGCATTACAATTTAGGTGTAAGTAATCCATGAGTGGTTATTGAAGATGGTTAATTTGCAAAATTATTGGTTATATAATAGCTATTGTGTTTGTAATATGAATTGAGCTAGGAAATTAAGTCTCAATATAATAAATGTGGCCGGTATATATGTAGTTATAATTAGTTATTCTAGATTTTAATACTAAGTTATTATATATGTACGTATCGTAGGACAGAAGCTGGATGTATGCCGCGAGCCATGTGAGTGAAGAGTACATTAATGGCGTTTCTGCTTTTATAAGAGCCGCCGAGGAGGATATGTTGAATAAGGGGGTGGAATATATGTGCTATCCATGCACTGACTGCGAGAATTTGAAGATGTTTAAGAACCGAGGGTAAATTGAAGCGCACTTGATTCGGAGGGGTTTCAAAAAGGATTATACGTGTTGGACCAGTCATGGCGAAGTGAATGATCATATGCCGCCGGATGACATCGCCGGTGAAGTGAATGATATGCCCCCGGATGACATCGCAGGTGAAGTGAATGACATGCCGCCGGCTGATGTCGATTGTGGCTCGGATTCGGATAGGTTGCACGATGATAATCTGGATCAGATGCTTCGCGATGTAGAAGAGAACTATGATGAGAGAGAGTATGTTAAATTCCGTGGCTTGATGGAGGACTCAGAGAAACCTTTGTACACGGGCTGCAAGTACACGAGGTTGTCGGCCGTGCTTGAACTGTTGAAATTGAAGGCAAGCAACGGTTGGTCCGACAAGAATTTCACGGCGCTGCTAGGTCTTTTAGCGGACATGCTTCCGGAGGGAAATGAGTTGCCTAAAACCACGTATAAAGCTAAGAAGGTTCTTTGTCCGTTGGGAATGGAAGTAGAAAGAATACATGCATGCCCGAACGACTGTATCCTCTACCCTAAAGAGTATGCAAACATGCATGTATGTCCGGTGTGCAACACATCCCGATACAAACGTAACAATCAATCAGATGATGGCGAGGGAACAGAGGCGAAGAAAGGACCTCCTACTAAGGTGGCATGGTATTTTCCTATAATGCCCCGTTTGAAAAGGTTTTATGCAAATCTAAAGGAGGCAAAACTGCTGCGTTGGCACTCGGAGGAGCGCAAGAAGGATGGAATGCTAAGACACCTTGCTGATTCCGCGCAGTGGAGAAACATCGATAGGAGTTTTGCAGAGTTCGGTGCAGAACCAAGGAATATAAGGTTTGGACTGAGTACAGATGGAATGAATCCTTTCAGTAGCATGAGCAGCCGACATAGCACATGGCCCGTGACTCTCTGCATCTATAACCTTCCTCCTTGGTTGTGTATGAAGCGAAAGTACATTTTGCTGTCGATACTTATCCAATGGCCAAAACAACCTGGGAATGATATCGATGTGTTCCTAGCACCGTTGGTGGAAGATCTAAAAGTACTGTGAAACGAAGGGGTACAGGTATGGGATGCATACAAATGAGAGAACTTCACTCTACGCTCCTTATTGTTCTGCACCATAAATGATTATCCTGCCCTTGGTAACCTATCGGGCCATAGTATAAAAGGTGCCAAAGCTTGTACTCACTGTTTAGATGGTACCGAGAGTGTGTGGCTGAGACACTCACGCAAAACCGTCTACATGCGTCACCGCCGGTTCCTTCGGAGGGCTCACCCATACCGCAAGATGAAGAAACAATTTGACGGAAAGAAGGAAGACGGTTCAGCTCCAAGGCATTTAAGGGGACACGAGGTTTATGATATGGTTAAGGATTTAGATGTTGTCCTCGGAAAGGGACGTAAATTGAGGGCTCATGAGAAGAACACCTGGAAGAAGAGATCAATATTTTGGGACTTACCTTATTGGGAGTACCTAGATGTTCGGCACTGCATCGACGTCATGCACGTAGAAAAGAATGTGTGCGACAGCTTGATTGGTCTCTTACTGAACATCCGTGATAAAACAAAGGACGGCGTCAACGCACGGCTTGACTTGGCTGATATGGACATCAGGCCTGAGTTAGCACCGACATGCACTGATAATGCACGAACGTACCTTCCCCCTGCATGTTACACTCTGTCCAAGGCTGAGAAAACAGAAATGTGCCAGTGCTTGCATGGTGTCAAAGTTCCGTCTGGTTACTCCGGCAACGTGAAGAAACTTGTTTCGATGCAAGATTTGAAGTTAAATGGCATGAAGTCTCATGATTGTCATGTGCTGATGACACAGATGCTCCCTATTGCAATTAGAAATATTTTGCCGATCAAAGTCCGAGAGACAATCACGAGGCTATGTTATTTCTTTAACACAATTGCTCAGAAGGTCATCGATCCCGAAGGACTAGATGCTCTGCAGGACGAGGTGGTGATGACTCTATGTCACCTTGAAATGTATTTCCCTCCTTCGTTTTTCGATATCATGGTCCATCTCATTGTTCACGTTGTGTGGGAGATAAAAATGTGCGGGCCCGTATTCCTACGTAGCATGTACCCATTTGAGAGGTTCATGGGAATTCTCAAGTCCTACGTACGGAATCGTTCTCGGCCGGAGGGCAGCATCGTCGAAGGTTATGCAAGCGAAGAGGTCATTGAGTTTTGTGTCGATTATATGGCTCAGATTCAACCGATAGGTGTCCCTCAATCTCGTCATGAGGGGAGGCTGAAGGGTCTCGGAACTATCGGAAGGAAAGCAATCACTCCAGATATGGACATGTATACTCAAGCCCATTTCACGGTGTTGCAACACATGACTGAAGTGGCACCTTATGTGGACCAGCACAAGGGTGTGCTTGGGCAACAGAATCCGGAGCGGCCGGATGTTTGGATCATGAGGCAACACAACTGTCGGTTCAACCAATGGTTGAAGGAGCAAATCGCTAGGAGCTCGCCGAGTGAGACGCTGACATGGTTGGCAAAAGGGCCGACATTTACAGTTGTGACATGGCAAGGATATGACATAAATGGGTACACATTCTATACGCAGTCTCAGGATGTCAAGAGCACTAACCAGAACAGCGGTGTCCGCATAGATGCATTTAGTACCGATGGGTCGAGAAACTCGTACTATGGCTTCATAGAAGAGATTTGGGAGCTCGACTATGTGGTTTTCAAGATCCCCTTATTTCGCTGCTGTTGGGTGCATCTCCCACAGGTGAAGGTTGACAAGTACGGTGTCACGACCGTGGACCTCCAACGTGTCGGGTACAAAGACGAACCATTCGTACTCGCCAATCAAGTTGTTCAAGTTTTCTATGTAACCGACCCGGCAAATAAGAAACGCCATGTAGTTCTTCATGGAAAAAGGAGAATTGTCGAAGTGGAGAATGTAGTGGACGAGGAGGAATACAATCAATTTGATGAGTTACCTCCTTTTGGAAATGGCATAAGGGTCGACGATGAACAACGTGACGAAACTAGTTACGTACGCATTGATCATGATGAAGGGCTAATTTTTAAAGGAAATAAGCAAGTACAATAAGAATGTATATGTGAAAATGTGTGACAATTTTGAGATGTATATGTGAAAATGTGTGATGTAGTCAATTTTGAGATGTATATGTGAAAATGTGTGATGTAGTCAATTTTGAGATGTATATGTGAAAATGTATATGTGTGATGTATTTGAGAATGACAAAATGTATTGGTATTTATGTATATGTGATGTATATGTGTGATGTATTTGAGAATGACAAAATGTATCAAGAAATACACTGTGTGAATGCAGTTGGTTGGTGTTGTATATGAATGCAGCTGTTTGGTGGTTGATATGAATGCAGCTGTGTAGTTATTGGTGTTGTCTTAATTGCAACAGCCGGCAAAGGCTTATCACAGACGGTTCTAAACTTAGAACCGTCTGTGATATGTTATCACAGACGGTTCTAAGTTTAGAACCGTCTGTGATAATCTCCCTACATATACCCTCTCGCTAGGGTTTTCCGTGTGCGCTGCAGTTATTCGATTAGATCTAAATCCCGAGCCCGTCGTCGCCGCCGCCTCCCCGAGCCCTCGCCGGCTGCCTCCCCCAGCCCTCGCCGGCCGCCTCCCCGGACGAAGACGTCGCCGCAGCCTCCTCCTCCTCCGTCGCCGCCTCCCCGAGCCCGTCGCCTCCTCCTCCTCCGTCGCCGCCTCCCCAAGCCCGTCGCCTCCTCCGTCGCCGCCGCCTCCTCCTCCTCCGTCGCCACCTCCCCGAGCCCGTCGCCTCCTCCTCCTCCTCCGTCGCCGCCGCCTCCCCGGACGAAGACGTCGCCGCAGCCTCCTCCTCCTCCGTCGCCGCCTCCCCGAGCCCGTCGCCTCCTCCTCCTCCGTCGTCGTCGCCGCCTCCTCCTCCTCCGTCGCCGCCGCCTCCTCCTCCGTCCCTAAGGTCACCAAAACCCTAAGGTCATCAAATCCCTCCCCGAGCTTCATGCTTACTGTTAGTGTTTAGGGTTGATGCTTGATGCTTCATACTGTTATGGTTAGTTGCTTAGTACATATTTAGGGTTGATGCTTCATGCTTACTGTTAGTGTTTAGGGTTGATGCTTGATGCTTCATACTGTTATGGTTAGTTGCTTAGTACATATTTAGGGTTGATGATTCATGCTTACTGTTAGTGTTTAGGGTTGATGCTTGGTACATATTACATTGGTACATTGTTTACTGCAGTAGCTTAATTAGTTTGCTATTTGGTACATATTACATTGGTACATTGTTTACTGCAGTAGCTTAATTAGTTTGCTATTTGGTACATACTACATTGGTACATTGTTTACTGCAGTTGCTTAGTTTACATTGGTACATATTACATTGCTTGTTGTGTTAGTATATAGTATATAGTATATAGTATAGGCACATAACCCCTCTCTGTCCACATCACCCCCTCCCTTCTCCCCCTTCCCTCTACTCCTCTCCTTTCTTCCTAACATTGAGCATCATGTATCACTTTTCTTGCTTCCTCATCTTATCATGTGCAACCCTACAATTTGAGAGCACAAATTAACCAATCAAGGAAGAGTATATGATCAAAGGGCATGAAGCAAGTAACACATTCTAGTGTATTCGGATAAAGAAATCTTGCGATTATTGCAAAAGATACATTGACCATTTGGGTGGAAAGAAATACATTGTGTCGTCAGGCTCATGACTGCCAATTTGAAGCATAGCATAGCATCCGAGGCACATCCGAGGCCTGAAGAATGTCAAGAGCTGGTCTTCAGATGTGGCATTCCTCAAACTATAAATTATGAATCTTATTCTCATAACCCATCTGAATACCAGCTCTTGGCATTCCTCAAGACACAGCAGCAGGCCTCGGATGTGCCTCGGATGCTATGCTATGCTTCGAATTGGCAGTCATGCGCTTGACGAAACAGTTGATCTTTCCACCCAAATGCTCCATGTATCTAGACAAAAAACAGCAAATGAAGCAAGTGACATACTATAGTGTTCCCGTTCAATGAACCGGATACACTAGTTTGTGTCATTTGCTTCATAGACCTTTGTTTAGGGACTTTGCTATTTGGTTTATAGTATTAGCAACTAAAGTAGGTGCTAGGATAGGCACTTTGTTTAGAGACCTTGTAGTAATAGTATTACAAAATTCAAGGAAATTTTAGTACAGAAGTTCAAAAAAAAGAAATTCCCAGATTCTTCGGTGAGCAGCCGATATAGCCGACTTCTTCGGTGAGCGACTATCCATCTGCTTCTTCCCACTCCTTCTCTTCATCTCTGATCTCTGGATCACGTACGCCAGTAGCGATGATTCAGTTAGATGAATCATCGCTACTGGCGTACGTGATCCGGAGACCAGAGATGAAGAAAAGGAGTGGGAAGAAGCAGATGGATAGTCGCTCACCGAAGAAGTCGGCTATGTCGGCTGCTCATCGAAGAATCTGGAATGTCTTTTTTTTGCACTTTTGTAATAAAATTGACTTGAATTTTGCGGGAAAAAGAAGGACTTGATACATTGGTAAGATAGGCACATCACCCCCTCTCTATGTCCATATCACCCCCTCCCTTCTCCCCCTCCCCTCTACTCCTCTCTTATCTTGCAATTCAATATGATTACTCTCTCATCTTATCTTAATAGACCCACAAAATGAGCAACATGTCACCCGCGCATTCTTCAACATCATCGCCGGAGGCGTCCGCTCCAACATCAAGACGCCAAGGAAGAGGGCTATCAAAGAAGCCTGAGGGCCGACAGATCATCACAGCGGTGAATGCATCTGGGGTCCCTATCCTTCCTAAAAAAGCAGTAAACGCATTCCGAACCATGGTCGGAGTAGTTGCACGAGAACGAATTGAGATCACATACAATTCGTGGAAGAACATGCCTGACACTCGGAAACGTGAGCTGTGGACCGAAATTTTGGCATCGTTCGAGTTCCCAGAAGAACACCTGGACGCTGTGCAACAACAAACCTACAAAGCGGCGTGCAAAGCATGGAAGAACTTCAAGAGCACGCTTGTCAAGAAATACGTGGAGACGGACGAAACGCCTGTTCATAAATACCCATTCCTGGAACCACAATGGGAAGAGTTCAAGGCGATGAAAACGACCGAAGATTTCAAAAGTACAAGTGTGGCGCACAAGGCCCTTCAGGCAAAAAATACACACCCTCACAGACTTGGCACAGCTGGGTATGCGGGTAAAATCTCGCAGTGGAGGAAGGAGGATGAGCTGGCAGCTGCACAGGACATCGCCCCGCCGTTTTCCAATATCCCGGATGACCGCGCTCGAAATTGGATTAGAGCAAGGTCATCTACAACGACATCAGGGGACGTCACCTTTCGAAACCCTGCAGACCAGTAAGTGACCGAGCGCCTGGTAAGATATCGATCGAACTACGTAGCTTGTAATTACTCCACAACTTCGTACGAATTGAAATGACATGTCGTGCTCTTGCAGGAAGAGCTGAGTTTTCAATCTACCCTGGGATCATTCCAGGGAACAAGGGAGAATGATATGCTCTCCGTGGCCCTGGGAAACAAGGAGCACCCGGGCTGTACGAGAGGCCTTGGGCTTTACGTTCCTTGGAAACATGGTTTCCAAGATGACTCCGACATGTATCGGCGCAGGAAGAGAAACAAAGCCGAGCGTGACGCACAGCTACGAGAAGAGATCAAGGAATCTCTTAGAGAGGAGCTATTAGCTCAGATGGCTGATGTAATCAGAGATGAGGTGCGGAAACAGACAGAAAGTCAGCAGGCCGCCATCGCCGCTCCTGTGCTAGCTAGCCTGCACAACCGTCCGAGTAGCTGCGCGTCCAATCCGATGCAAACCCAGTCCAAATTTCCTGTGGACGACATCCTGGTAATAATTATTACCTCTCGAATGCTTGCTCCATTGGTAGGCCTATTCGAGTAGCTAATTTTGTATCGTTATGTAGCAGCCTACGACGTGCAGGCTCCAAGTGAGATATGGCTCCATTCCCTTGTACGCTGCTTGGGGCCAGGCATATTCGTCTGGTATCGGGGCCATGGTGCACGGTCAAGCTTTAGCGCCAGGCTTCGCAAAAGTTAATGTGGATGGTGTGTATGCCAATTTTGAGGTGGTCCCGCTACCGAAGCCCCCCAACGACGAGATCGTGAATCTAGGACAGGCCATTGGAACATTCATCCGGTGGCCCAAAACCGACATCTCCCTGGAGGCTTCTTCACCGGTGGCAGGACCAGAAGTGCAGTGCGAACCACAGCAACTTGCACTGGTGCCATCTCTACACGGGCAGTGCGAACCACAGCTACCTGCACCGGTGCTATCTCCACGGGTGCTATTCTCGCAAGAGCAACTTGCACCATCTATACCATTACAGTCGACTAGCATAAAGTCGACCGACAATCGAGGCAGTGGTCAGGGCAAATCAAAGACGAAGGATGATGACGATATCCCGTCCATGCCATTGGCCCGCAAATTCGTGCTAGCTGAGCCGATGGTAGTCCAGGAAGAGCTCCAAAAACTAGGACTTGGTTGCCAAAGATTCCACCTTTGGTATATGGAACAGTCCAATAAGCCAGAGGCAGAACGGCGCTCAGGTATCACTGTCAAATTCAAGCTGGAACATTTCTTGCACGAAGCTCAGGACTGTGTCTTCGCGGTGACCTTTGACGATATATTTGAACTTTTCACGCTTAACGCTCTCGGCGCCTCACTCGTTCGATGCTGGACGCTGTAAGTCTGTACAATCACAGTCTCTGTTCACGTAATACCGATATATGTCACAATTTGTTGCTTTCCTGTGTTATATATAGATTCATGCTGACCGAAGCTAGATCATCGAAATCACGAATTGGTTTCCTGGACCCACGCTTGGTCGCCATTGATACCATCATCGAGAATGCATCCTTCGTCGAGGACTATATTACAAAAGCACTGCTGGCTCACCAAGATAAGGAATTTTTTCTTATGCCATACAATGAGAAATTCCATTGGATTTTAATTGTAATTATACCAAAATGGAACAAGGCTATATACCTTGATTCTCTAAGTAAGAACAAATCCAAGTACACAGCTATCGCCCAAATACTCGATAGGTACGTACATTGTACATTGTACTCTTTCTTTCCTTCCGAATAACTAATCTAACTTTTTCGAATAACGAAGGTCGTTCGCCACATACGTTCAACAAACACGTGACTCGACGACAGGGGCCAAGGCCTTGAAACATGATCGCAAGTTTCGGGTATTCGCTAGCTACACATTAATTAATCATATACAACACATAGTAGTAATGCCACTTGATTTAACACATTATATTTTTTGCAGTGCCACCAGCAGCAGCCGGGCAACACGTGTGGATACTACGTGTGCCACCATATGAGACTACTCCTCGATTCCACCAAGATCACTAATTCTAAGGTTTGTCAATCTTCCCACATTTATTTCATACATGTCAAGTTTTATATATGCGCGCGTTCATATTCCTATCGACAGGCTGCGTCCATATCTACATCTGCATTGAAACAGCCGGATTTTGCAAAAATTCGAGGAGAGCTCATTTGGTTTTTGTGGACAAAAGTCGTAAGATCAGATGGAGAGTTCCACTGCCTAGAATGATTTTTTATTGTAATTCTAAGTGCAAATACAGTGTAGATCTTTTACAATTGTGTATTTGTTAATGGATATTTTATTTCAATTCAATGAATTGATTTGCGAAATGGATGCTTTATGTTTGTGAAATGAAGTGCGTTGTCAATTGGATGTTTTATGTCTGTGAAATGAATTGAGATGTGAAATGTATCTGAAATGAAATGAGATGTGTGAATTGTATATGTTTTATGTCTGTGATTATCTGCTTGTTTCAGAGGGCATGGCTAGCATTTCCTGAGGCTAGCCAATAAACAGAAATATATTTAGGGGTTGAAGGGAATATCACAGACGGTTTTGAGTTAAAAACCGTCTGTGATAGCTGATAATCACATACGGTTTGGAGTTAAAAACCGTCTATGATAGCCGATAATCACAGACGGTTTTTAACTCGAAAACCATATGTGATTATCAGCTATCACAGATGGTTTTTAACTCCAAACCGTCTGTGATTATCAGCTATCACAGACGGTTTTTAACTCAAAACCGTCTGTGATTATCAGCTATCACAGACGGTTTTTAACTCAAACCCGTCTGTGATAGCTGATAATCACAGACGGTTCAAAAACCGTCTGTGATGACCTTCGATTATCACTGATCCATAAATACAGACGGTTCACAAAACCGTCTGTGATGACGATTTCGAACCGTCTGTGATGACCTTTTCTGTAGTAGTGAGAATACTGGATAATAACGAGCAAATATCCACGGTGGGCAAAAAGTTTTTGTGTCAACAACAAATCGGGTGCCCCGCGGTGAAACTTGGCCCACCAAATAATTAATGCCGACCTCACCTAGTGCTCGTTGCCAATAATAATATCTGCTATTTGGTCGTTAAGAGAGAATATTTTGGTGCAGCTAAGACAGAAATTTTTGTTATTCTCCCGATTACAGATTAACATCTTGATTGCAAGTTTTGTCCCAGGATACGTATGTATCATTGTTCAGTCTTTACACTTATCTTTATGATTCTAAGTCTGTAATTGGTGTATGAGGATATATAAAAATTCTGAAGTACCGGACAAAACACAATTAGTGTAATTTCTATCATAATCAATCTTATGTACTTGAACATACAGTAATTTTGTTTTCAGGTGCAATGAAACAGAAGTTGAGGGAAGGCATCTGGATGACATTAGGAGGGATGTACAAGTACAACCACATCCGTCCTTCGCTGGCCTTAGCAAGATAATTACCGGTGGAATCTGAGAAATTTTCATCCCCATAATGGTTCTGGTATGCACTAATTAGTAATGTTCCTGATTTCTATTCTTGGCACTAGAGATAAAATTGAGGGGCTCACAAGCTTAATTTATGTCGAATGTGAGGATATTAAAATGTTAGGTGAGCAAAGATTATCTGTTTGATTGAAGCTGATATAAAAATTTCTGGGTTGTTTCGACATATGATTACACATGAGAATATTTTTAGACAAACTTCCCATGTAAAAGAAGCATGTATCTTACAGTCGTCAACTTTCATTTTCAGTATCAATGTGCCGTACCATTACTCATCGGCATTGCGGATAATTTTTTTACATGTTGCTGAGTACCCGTGATATAATATATAACTTATCTGTTGTTAATAGCTTGCCCCTCTTTTGATTTATTAAAAGAATCCCGCATTTAAACTTCTCACATGACAGACACCGTACCTTCTCTTAATTAAGAGACAAAGATCTCTGCAGAAGGAGCTTATTTTGGGAGTACTCGCCTCCTAAGTATGGTGGATGTACAGATGTGTTATACATAGGTTAATGTGAGAAGCCGAGGTAGTACTGCAGTATTCTAGCGGTACGATCTTCAAAAGCAAAACAATGATCCTTCTTTCTTCTGTACTTGCAGCCGTTGTATTTTATTTCATACTGCATTTCTGTTCTTGATTGAACAGCGGTGGGATCACTGTAATACCTCTGAATGCATTGTTGAAACAAATTGGCATGTAAAACTGACTATGAGCAAACAGCGTCTAAGTCCCTAGTCCCTACTAAGAAGAAACACAATTTATTGTGCTGCAACGAATTGCATTTTGGTCTTAATGATGGAACAACAAACTGCTTGTTTATTCTGCACGGTGATGCCTAATTAATCTTTTACAGTTTACTTCCGAAACTAAATTGTTATTCTGACAGTAATTTTTTGTTCTGCTGTTTCAGTCTTGCAGATAACATCTCAAAAGGAGCTACAGATTTCTTTCAACTTGACCATCTGGATATAAGCCTGTTATCACTTACTAGGCAATTGGAGTACATGGAAAAAAAGAGGTGAGCTGGACAACAAAATTGATTCTTTTCAAGATTTTTTTTACACTTGAACATTTCATTCTTCGACAGGAACCATCTGGATAACCCTGTTATCACTTACTACGCAATTGGAGAACTAAAAAGAGGTGAGCTGGACAACAAAACTGCTTCTTTTCAAGACTTTTTTACACTGGAACTTTTTATTCTTCCACAGGAACTAAGGGAAGATTACACCAGATTCTAAAAGCAAAGGAAAAGTTAACAAAACCGCAAAGACCTTCTGTTCAGGATTTGGTATTCCTTCCGTTTCAAGAAGCATCCATGTTTTCAACTAATTCGCTTCAGTTGCTAATGCTAATTAACAATTCAAGTCCAAAGCAAACTGCTAGTACTCACCATATCTCCGTTATATACTTTCAGTTATAGTTTATTATAGCTATGTCAATTCATTTATGTATTATTTGATATAAACCTTGGTTTTTTTAAGGGATAGGTATGAAATAGAGTAGACGCATCATGCATGACAAGGCGATTAATTGTTGGCGAAGGGCTGTGCAGGATGCAATCACCAAGATCAGTGTGATAGTGTGCCTTCGTTGAAAATGTAGTAAATATATCACATTTCTCGTTGTATAGTTGGTGTTTAATTCAGTCAATCTACCAGAATGTTGGTACTGACTGAACTTTTCGTGTTCCTGGATTGGTTTACAATCTCGTATTGGATGCAAAGAACAAGCTGAGGTAAATTTGTTTGATGCATAAGAAGTGGTTGCAACAGCTATACTACATATTGCTTATATTCTTCCATTTCTAGCGTTAATGGCCGTTAATCCCAGAAAGTATACATTACAATGCTTTCTACGGCAAAAAAATAAAAGTGGTCAGAAATATAAAACATGTGGTCGGTAATATTATAAAGTGGTTGTTAGTGCTCCGACGGTGGCCACCACTGTTAGCAACGATCAAAATGTGGTTGTTAATAATAGAAATGTGGTCATTCGTATTTCATAATTAACTTCGTAATTAACGATGACACACTATCACGTCCAGGTGTGACTCATACCCAAATCATCTCACTACTACAAAAGGATCATCACAGACGGTTCGGAACTGTTATCACAGACGGTTTCCTGAACCGCCTATATTTATGTGTTAATGATAATCGGAGGTTATTATAGACGGTTTATGAGCCGTCTGTGATAAAGACAACACAATCAATTTGTAACTAGAACCGTTTGTAAAGAAAACTATTACAGACGGCTCGAACCAAAAACCGTCTTTGATACTCACACATCACAGACGGTTCTAGTGTAGCACCACCTTTGTGGCACGACGGTGAGACTACACAAGATACTCTTACAACACTTACGACAAGAGTGTGTTGTGTAATCAACCATCGTGTCACAACGGAGGCGCTAGCTCACGGCGGTAGTTGGTGTCATGGAGGAACAAGCTGGATGCATTGGATGGCGGCCGGATATCACTAGCAATGGAGAGCGGCGGTAGCACCACCTATGTGGCACGACAGTGAGACTGCATAAGACCCTCTCACGACACTTATGATAAGAGTGTGTTATACAGTCAACCGTGGTGTCGCAATAGAGGCGCTAGCTCACGGTGGTAGTCGGCGTTATCGAGGTGAGGATGCAGGAAGCTATATAGTGGATGAACTCACGCGTGACTGCCGGTGGAAAGGTAGAAGGGAGTAATTAATAAAGGCCGAGCGGTGGGAAAAATCAATGCCTGCCATTTAATGTGGAGAGACACATGGAGTAATTGTTCGCGCGCAACCTTACACAGGTGGCCAACAATTTACGTTTGGAGCAGCTCCTCCGCTCACGACCTGCTGTCTTTCCTCGACTCGCTTCCATCTGTCAGCTAGACCTCATCATACGCCATCGATGGAGGTGTCTCATTGCCGCTTAGGAAAGGGAAACCGCCCTCAACCTCGTTCTTCTCTGCAATGTGCACAAAGCGGAAGAAGCTTTTGCGGCAGTGGAGAGACACATAGATAACATTGCTGATCAAGCAGAAGCGGCCAATTTTGAGGAAGCTTATCATGGCATCCTCTATAAGATTATGGGCGATGCTAATGATTTGCTCAGGCTAGAGGAGGAAGTGTAGAGGGCAAGGACAATCTTCACGGCATTCGAGAACTCAGCGGCTGATCCTCCGACTCCAAAAGTCGAAGAAGAAGTATATGATGCCCAGAAGACTAAGATCTGGGAATCTCTTTTGTTGGGACTTTTGTAATAAATTTGCCTTGAATTTGTCTCTCGTCTCAGTAGCTTCTATAGTTCATATAACAAAGGACAAAACACAGACGGTTGTAAATAAAAACCGTATATGATAGTTTCATAGACGGTTCTAATTAAAAATCGTCTGCGATAATGCATATATCACAGATGGCTTTTAAACCTAACCGTCTGTGATAATTTCAGAGACGGTTTTAGCCATGAACTATCTATAATAATCAAAGCACAGACGGCTCCACATGAACCGTCTATGATGAGACGTCCAGTATAACTTATTTTGTAATAGTGTCTATGATTTAGAAAGATGTGCTATAGCAAGTTCTAGATACATTCTACTAGGATTAGGACTTCTACTCCAATTTGAAGAAGTGGTAGGAGAGACTATCATTTCATTTTGGTTTAAATTTTAAAGTGTAAAAGGCTACAAATCCCTACAGCAAACAAATCAAAGCAGCTAGCCCAGTGGCTAGCCCCTTCTTGCACAATCTAGGGATGGAATCCAACCTCGGGTTACAAATTTTTCCTAAAAAAAAATATTTGGGTCAAGGGAGATCGAATGCATGACCTCTGTTAGAGAGCCTTAGCTTCTTCCCACTAGACTAATCCACCCTTATTATGGAAATAGAGGTTTATATGTTCTTTATCCTAACTTTTGAGTTTAAATTTCAAATTTAATATGAGCCATGGAACAAAATTCATATGAAATAACTGGATTTTCAGTGATTTTGTTCCTTTCGCTACCCACTAAAAAATCAAAATGAAATAGTTTTCCTTGATGGCGAGTGACCATGGAGAAGAAGAAGAAGCAATCGAGCAACAAAGTAAAGAAGTCACTCATCCAAAGATAGAGGTGCACGAGAGGATTAGAGGTTGGGTTATTCTTTAGAACTATATTCTTTATAGGGCAAGGATCTGATGGTTCTAAAAGATTCGAGAGGGTTGTAAATGGGTAACAATCCCTTGTACTCTTTTGAGGTTGTGGTTAAGAAATTTCTGGTCAGCTTCGTCAAATCTTTTATCTCTCATTATGGTTGATTCAACATTATTATTTTGGTTCTCTCTACGAGATTCATCTTCTTCGTTCTCACAAACACTGATCCGATCTAGGGGCTGTTGCGCATAAGAAGGGGTATCCGAGTATAACAAATGGTACCAGAGCCAAGACTGGATTAATTTGATTTGTAAGAAAGTCGGTAAAGCATCAAGTGGGATAAAATCAAGATCAATATCGACTATGTGGAATCAAGTAGAGAAATTTGATGGCAGAAGAAATTTGTGCTTGTGGCAATGCGTGGTGAAGGATGTCCTTGTCCAACAAAAGCTAATCAATGCTCTTGAAGGGGACATGCCGAAAAAGATGTTCGATGAAGATTGAAAAGTGAGTGGAAGGCTGTCAGTATAATCTATCTATGTCTCTTTGTTAAGGAAAAGTACTCGATGATCCAAGAGAATTTTCCAAAGAAGTTATAAGACTTAAAAGAATTTTATGTACCAAAGTCACTGACAAACTGGCAGGTGCTAAAGCGATGACTGTATAGGTTTCGAATGGAGGAATGTTGACCACCCTAGCGTCTTCAAAAAGCTTATCACACAGCTGGCTAATATGAACTAGAAAATTGAGGAGAATGACAAGATCGTCATACTAGTATCATCTCTACCACTATCGTGGGAGTAATTAATGATGAATATTCTTGTTGGAAAATCTACTCTCAACTTTAGTGAGGTAGTTGCATATCCTATTGGGGGTGTAGTCCTTGAAAAAGCCATCAAAATCTTCATCCTCTAGTGATCAAGCATTGGTTGCAGTAGGTATTGCAGGTAGAAGAAAATCATCAGAAGAATAAGGGCAAGACCAAGGTGTCGGGACCCCGAATTTCTGAATCCGGACCCTCTGTGTATTACAGCACTAGTCCCAAATCAAAGCTAGCGCACACAGTCAAACAGTGATGATTACATAACCAACAACGCTTTATTACAATAGTAAAGAGTACAGACCAAAAGGACTCTTTATTACAACTGAGGTTTCAAGACCTCACAAACTCACAAAACACAGCGGAAGAAAAAGTAAATCCGGTGAAGACCCAACAATACGCCATAGGCAATTGACTGGGGAAGCGCAGCCTAGTACTCCGGAAAGCCTTCGTCGAATCCACATGCGAAGTAGTCGTAATCTCCATCTTGAGCCTCATATTCCTCTGAGTTGATTTTAGTGCAGCATGTGAGTACATAAAGTACTTCGCAAGTCTTGGAAAAAATGCAGTAGATGCAAGGCTTAACAAGGAAGGGCTATCTGGTTCTTTTTCACAAAGCAATATTTTATTTTGAATACTATTAAATATTTTCGAAGGCATTAATTTAACAAAGTAATTATTTTAATTGAAACTATTAAGCATTTTATAATGAAGGTTCTATCCACCAACATGAGTTAACCAGCTATAACCGCCAAGGTTCAAGACTATAGTTCCATCCATCAGGTTACCCTTCCGAGAATTCCATCCACTCTCAAGATGCCAAAACTTTGTTGTTAAAACCAAAACCAAAGGTCTACCATGTGAATGCATTCCTTGCCCGCCCTTGACCGTGGGCACGGCTATTCGAATAGTTTAACACTCTGTAGAGGATGTACAACTTTACCCCAAGAGATAAATTATCCTAATAGTCAACATGCTTCCTTTGGCAAGAGACCCAGATAAAATATCACAAAGCTATTACCTCACTCTAGTCTAGCTAGTCACCACCCGCTGAGGTTTCACCGCTGAAGAGTTAAATCCACCCAGTCACCTCTTGCGCCATATGAGTACAGTAAAACCCTATCCCTCACTGTGAATAAACCAGTAAATCCCTGGCACTCACTTTCCATTGGTGGTACCTAAACTAGTCTATCGTAAGTTAGTCAGCAAGGTCGTACCCATATAGACTTGGGGTTGTACGGTAATGCTCAGTCTGGACAATCACAAGAGTCGATCCTTAATTAACTAGGGCGGAACATACACTTACAAAATCTCGTGCTAAAACCACACCAATCCAATCTAACCATCCGCCCTGGTCTAAAACAATTTTCACATTTTGTTTTATTTTTTTAAAAGAACAGTGCCAACACCAATCACCACTAATTTCTGATTAAAAGACTAGATCAATGAGATATAATTTTCTGTTCCAAGTTTACAAAGGTTGAATAGCGTGACTAAGCATTTTACTACCGTTCTATTATTGGCAACATATTATAATATTCTCGTTACTGAGACAAAGGAAGTCCTAAGGTTACAAAGGTATATGGCATTCAACTTCAATCGAGGGCATATCAATAATTGGATTAACTAATACCTTAAAACAAAAGCTAGTGTTCTATGTAAATAGCAATGCAAATAAATTTCAAATAATAAAAAGCATTTCTCAAACATAGGTACAAAATGTTCAAAGGAGACTTGCCTTCTTGCACGCTGTCTGGACCTTCTTGCTGTAGATCAAAAAAGTCTTCGGCAACGATGGGTTCTACGCGTGAAAAGACAGAACAAACAAAATAAATAAATACAAATAAAATTCAAAAATTCAAAAAGAGTTTAGAAATGGATAGTTTAGATTTTTAGAAAAATTTAGAAATTTGAATGGTTAAATTAGAAGAAAACGAAAAAGATAGATTTTTTGATTTTTTGAGAATGGCTATTTATGACGTCAGCAAATTTTGGATTTTTGAACGGGAATGAAATAATTTGACCGGTGGGCCCGGTCTACCATGAACTGGGGTGAAGGCCGAGGTGGTAGACCCGGCTGGCGTGGCACCACGCGGCACTCACGTGGCAGCCACGTCACCTGAGCACGGGCAACCGCAGCGGCTCACGGGCGGCTAGCTCGCCGGAGCGCGGGCTCGCGGCGGCGGCCGGCGGGAGGTGGCGGAGGAAGGGGAGGCGGCGGCGATGTGTTTCTTACCGGCGCCAGGGCTCGGGGTGGCCGGAGGAGAGCGGCGGCAGAGGAGAGATAGGGCAACGGCGGTGGCGCTAGGTGTGGCAGCGAGGGAGAGGGCAGACGGCTCGGCCGAGGAGCGGCGGGCAGTCGCCGGCGCAAGCGGAAGGCGTGGGCGGCGTCGGTGAGGCGTGAAGCGGACGGAGCCGGCGACAATTGCTCGCCGGAGCACCTTCGGGCGGCGGAGAAGGAGAGCACGGCACGGGGAGCTCGGGCGCGGGGAGGAAGGGGAAGAAGAGCTTCGGCGCATGGGAGAGGCGAAAGGAGGGGAGCCGGCGCACGGGGAGAGAGATTTATAGGCGGGGAAGTAGTAACGGCCGGCAGTTAACTCACCGGAGTTGAAGGCAAAGTAATGACGGCGTGCGGTGGTTTAGAGGGGATTAAATGAGGGAAAACGGGTGGAGTGAAGGAGTGAAGAGGGGCATTCAAACGCGCACTCGCTTGGGAGTTAATGGGGGAAGAAACGGCCGATTAATGAGCTCGGGCGGGCGGCTATGGTGGAGAGGAGAGAGGGAGGGAGGCTTGAGGAAGAAGAAAGGGAGGAGGAAGAAGGTTATGACAAGTGGGCCCCATGCGTCGGTGAGAGAGAGAGGGAATGAAGGGGTATGCGGCCAGATGGGTAACACGTGGAAGGGGTTAAATCTCAGCCGTTGGAGGTTTAAGTGAGTGTGGGCGGCTTGGATTTAATCAGGAGAAGGTGGATTAAATATGAGAGCGCCACGTGGCATCCTGGAATTAAATTGATTTTAATTTTCGGATTAGTTTTGCAGAAAATACTAGACATATTATATTGCTTAGAAAATAGTAAATAGTGTCTAAAAATTCCAAAAGATTCATAGAATATTCCTAGAGCTATTTTAGACTTTGAGAAAATTATTTTTAAATTCAAATTTGCTTTAATAATTTTATAAAATACCTTTTTGACTTTTAAAATTGATTTTTAATTCTAAAAAATTCTCAAAAAATATAAAAATTCAGGGAAGGTTGGGAAAATAAAATGAACTCTTTTTGGCTTTAATAAAATATATAAAATACATTTTCTTGCTTTAGATTTTGAAATAAAATTCAGTTAAATCCAATTAAAGTTCAAATACTTTAAAATAGTTAATTTGAAATTAAATTTTTTAAAGAAAAGAAATTTTGGGATGTTACACAAGGGCACAGATGTATGCTATCTATGTGATAAGGGAGGTTATATGATAAAAATTGTCCGAGTTTGAAGCAAATAAAGAGTGCATGCAATTCGAAGTACTATTTGCCAGTCAATCATGTACTTCTCATATATGAATATTAGATTTAGATTGTTGCTTTCATATATGTTTGGTGAGGGATATGTTTGATGAAGGATCTCTTTGTCCGATGTGTAAAACTGTTCACTTAGCGGATTGTAAGGACTATGCAATTACTAAGGTGCGAATGGTTACATTGGAGATGTATAATGGAGCACATCGCATATTTACAGGAGTTTGTCATGTTCCTAGCTTAAAAAGAATACAATATTTTTGTGATGTTGCTTGAATTAAAAGGTTGTGAGATATTACTTCGAGGTGGAGTCATGTGAGTTATTTGCAAAGGGCAGGTAATTATGAAAAGTATCTAGAGTAATGTAGGATATCGATTGATGCGTAAACCTAAAAGAAGAGCAACCAATGGGAGATCTAATAAAAAACCTAGTTAGGAGAAGGAAACCATGTCGTTAATAGTAGATATTCATATCTCATATGCAGTTATGTCCAGAATTGAAAAGACGGTTGCAAAATCTAACAGATGCAAAGGGGAAGGTACGAGCTATTGGAGGAAGGAAGACATGATGGGTGAACCACATGGTACCAGCATGTAGGTGGAGCTTAGAGACGGTACAACTTATGTCATTGAAGGCTATAGGAATAAGAGGTGTGGTTAATCTTACTACACAAGGAAGGAGCTCTCAAGTTTAGGGTCCGAGAAGGCTACCCCGGACACTGAGATACATTTTGCAATGATATGAATGAGCCCCTGTTGTGGGGGGCACTCCCAAAAGTGGGAGGAAGAAAACAAAAAAAATAAAAAAGGTGGTGCCGACTTGGAACGAATTTTTGGAGGAGCATAGTGACTCCTACTTCTATTTAGATTATGGAGAAGAAGAAGAAGCAACACCAACAGTGTAAAGAAGTTACTCATTGAAAGGTAGAAATGCATGAGAGGATTAGAGGCTAAGTTATTCTTTAGCACTAGAGTTTTATATAGGGTAAGAATCCAAGGGTACTAAAAGATTTGAAAGGGTTGTGAATGAGTGATAATACTTTGTACTCTTTTGAGATTATGCTTAAGGAATTTGCAATTGGCTTTACCAAATCTTTTCTCTCTCCTTGTGGTTGCTTCAACATCGTTATTTTAGTTCTCTCTATGAGATCATCTTCTTCGTTCTTGATCTGGTGCATGCTCGTGTCATATCTCACAAACTCTGATTAGATCCGAGGGCTACTACATATAAGAAGGGTTATTAGAGTATAACAAGAATGTAACAATTTCCAAATGTTCATCACGAGGGTTTCATGGTCAGATGGATATGTGCTTTTACTAACTTACCCTTGTTATTTTGATTTGATAGGGATACGAAAGCACCTAAGAAAGTCTCGAACTTCTATGCCTTGTTTGATTGTTTTTGTTTAGGTCACTATTTTGAACATCAATCATGGCACTGTGGTCCAATGGACATAGATGGTGGGAATGCATCATTGAAAAAGGGTTGTGTGCAGACCTCAGGCGTGGAATACCTGAAATCACCATACATATTCTGTACTAGTCCCATGATATAACCACCCAGCTGTGTTATTTCAATTTCTGAGTAAAAAAATTATTAAACTAAATTAATTTAGTTTAAAATAAAAAATTAAGTGTTTTGGTTGCCTAAGTTTTAATTTTGTTTTGCCCAGATTTTTTGCTTTTAAAAAGGCTGGATTTGAAAAGTAATTTAAGTAAAAACCTTAAAATATTATTAAATAAAAGGATATTTTGAGTTCTATAAAAATCCTATTTCAAAACAATTATTTGGATTTATTTGGCTTTTATTAGGTTTTTCTAGAGTTTAGAATCTATTTTGAAATTTAAAAGTATTTTAAGTATAAAATCTAATACCAACTTAAGTTGGAAATATTTTGGTAATTCGAAAATGGTTTTAGGAATTTCTGTGCATTTTTTGGAATTTATTTGATATTTTTGTGAGCTTTATTTGCTTTTCTCAGGTTTCCTATAAATCTAAAATCGAAAATAAAATTCAAATCCTCTCGCCCTCTCTCGTGGGTTGACGCGTAGACAGCCCTGATTGAGCCACACCACCTCCGGCTCATCCCCACCGTCCGCACCTCTTTTTCCTCCTAGTCGTCCGATCCTCATCCAATGGCTACGGCTAGCCTCTCTCTTCTCTCTCTCATGTGGACCCCACCTGTCGCACCCTTCTCTTCCTCTCTCTGTGCCTGGCCCCCAGCTGTCGGCCTCGCCCCCTTCTTTTCCATGCCTTCTTCTTCATCACGCGCAACCGCCGGCTCCGCCATTTCCGCTGCCCCTCCCGCCCTTCCTTCTCCTCTGCAGCGGCCGATTTTCTTTCATTTCTTCTCCCTTACTTCACGTGCTCGATTCCTGCACCCAACTCCCCCATTTCTGTGCTCGCTCCCCTCAATCCCCCACAATTTCCGCCGGCTGCTAAGGTCTTCGGCAAGCAATTTCCCAGCTGGTGCCCCTCCCTAGCCCTATTTAAATCCCCCTCGGCATCCCCTCCCTCCGCACCACCCCTACCCCGCCGCCTCCTCCCTTCCCGTGAGCCCAAGCTCCCCCGCACCATCTCCCTCCTCTCCAAGCGCCGCTCAATCTCTGGCGAGCAATCGCCCTCCATAGCATCCCCACGTCCGTGCTATCGCCGTGCGCCCCTTTCCCATCGACGAAGACCGCTAGAGCGCCGTCGCACCGGAGCCCTAAGGCGCCTCCGTTGCACTTCTCACCATCGGCCGCCTCCACGCCCACCGGAGCTCCGCCCGCGGGAGAGGTGAACTCCCCGCATCCCCCTCTCTTTTCTGCACCACTTACCGACCCCGGTCGCGCCGCTGTTCACCGGCACCCCTCGATCCCCGTGCGTGGCCACCGGCCGGCGACGCCACCACAGCGCAAGAGCCAACGTGGCTACCGTGTGGTGCCATGTGGCCGGCCACCTCAGCGCCACCTCGGTGCAAGCACCACACGTAGACACCACGTCAGGACAAGAACCCTCCCGAGCCACGTGCCAGCCACGTCATTGTCACGTATCTGCCACGTCAGCAAAACTAGCCCCGTCACCCGCCATGTCAACACCATGTCACCACCCCACCACCTCAGCCTTCCCCTTGGTCCACGGTAGACCGGGCCACTGTCAGCCTCTAGTCCGAAAAATCAAATTAGGGCTGAGGTCAGCATGACATCATAAAACTGATTTTTCAGTAGAAAAATAATTTAGCCAAAAAATAAAATCCCTTTTAACGTCATAAATCCCTTTTTCAATAGAAAAATAATTCCAATTTATTCTTTTTCTCTGATTGCAATCTTCTAGAAGCTCGTTCTCCTTCATCCTAACTCTGATTGAGCCCGTCCAAATTCCTAAATTTATTAAAAATTCCATTCTATCTATTTCTACCCTCCTCTTAATTATTTGGAGTTTATTTGAATTTATTTGGATTTTATTTGAGTTTGCTTATGTATTAGATTGCGACTATTCAGGAAAATTCTTTAACGACGACTCACACCAGACTGAAGAGCAAGGCAAGTCACACTCCTTGAGCATGTTGATCCTAGATTGTGAAATAAAATTATGTTATCTTAAATTATTCTGCATACATATTTTTATTCAATTTACAATTTAGTTTTAAATTTAGTTAATACCTTTTTGTTATTACCTCCTTTGACATCGCAAATCCTTATACCTTGTCACCCTAGAATAAAACTCTAGTTAGTACACTAGATGGACTAGAGAATCTTATATCAAATGCTTAGACCTGCTTAGACATAATCTTTGTTTTAGGATAACCTTTTCACATAAATTGATAAGTTTTTCAAATGTATTCTTTACTTCTGTGAGTCCCAACTTGAGTCTCGTCATAGGTTGAAAGTGAGTGTGGCGTAGGCCATGAGAAGTCTCACTCAGCTTAAGAGGGGGTCCCAGTTTGGTGTATTCCTTACTGGGGTGAAACCTTAGTGTTTGCTTGGCCAGGTTGAAGGCTATGCATTGTAAAGACTTTGTCATGATCTCTCCACCGCACACCTAAGAAAGTGTGTTAATCGTGGGGCAATATGAAATGATCATGTCTTGTGGGTAAAGCTGTACAACCTCTGCATTGTGTATAATCTATCTTGGATAGCTGTGCGCACGGTCATGGGCATGCTAAGTAATGTTTTTCATAGATTAGACTTGATTTTGAAAATGGTTTATGAAAAGCTTGTGAATGGATGGAATCCATATGAGATCTTTTGAAGAAGATGGTCCAGGTGGGATGGCCGTGCTTAGATTAGTGTAGGGGATGGACCTACAATAACAGTATTAATTTTGTTTACAATTACTATTTTTTACTTACTATTTTAAATTCAGCATTTTAAATCTACTTACAGTATTTCTTCAAATGCTGTTTTACGCACAAATAACCCTATATGCCTTCTTTTGTTGCCTTTATCATTATGTTGTATTTCTCTATGTGACTTGAGGAGTACAAGTTTGTACTCACCATGCTATCTTCACACAGAGAAAGACGACTTCGACTACGGCGAACACTTGGACGAGTAGGCTGCGTCTTATTGTCGTTTGCCTGTGGGCAGGCTTGTTGAGCTTCTTCCGCTTCGGTGTTTTTCTTCCACTGCTTATGTTTAAATTTAGCCTATTGGTTGTGGATGTAAACTTTGATAATCATGCCCATATTTAGTTAATAAATATCATTATGGTTGATATTTATCTTTGTTGTCTACTATGTGCACTACTTGATCCTAGACTAGTGTGATTTACACAGAGGATCCAGGAGTTGTTGCTCCGGGGTCTGACAGAGATGGTATCAGAGCCCATGATGACTCTAAGACGTGATCGTAGGTAGAATAGAATGGTAGAACCTTAAGGATTTATTTTTAATAACCAGTAATTCCGAAAGTTATGCTTACCCTTACCTCTCAATCTTTGCTTACCCTTATCTCTCATCTTTCCTCACCTTTATGTCAGCACTGGACAACATATTTCTGTTTCTTCCCTTGTTGAAAATAACTATAGAATTCAAAATAACTATAAAACATATTTTCCTTATCCACTTTTTAAATTTGAATTTAAGACTTCCAAGGGGATTTGGATTTTCTCAATTTGATTTTCAATCTTGGTTCCTGATTCCAAGGTTTTGATTTTTATTAATTGAGTTTTTGGGCAAGAAACCAAATTAAGAAATTCGAATAACGCCAAAAATTTTAAAGTTCACTAGAAAAACAATTAAAAGATTTTATAATTTTTGCAATTACAATAGTTTCCTTTTTGGGATGTTACAGACCCTACCCCCCCTTAATATGAATCCCATCCCTAAGATTTGGATAGAGTAGAAAGGGGGTAAGGACAAGCTGGCTAGCAATAGGTTCTGGGGTACTGCTTGTTACTACGCTCTTTCCTTGGCATCATCCGAAGAGAGGATACCCACACAAAAGTGGGTCAACACTTGGGGAAAATGCCACACAGTAGGAACCTTGTTCTTCTAGATAGATTTGAAGCTGGCTTCGCTTCATCTCTTGTTATCCTGGGGTTTGCTATTCTTCAACGCTGGTTCTTGACTTCCCTTTACGCTGAAGTGGTAGCAGTGGCCTATCATCCTGGTACTCTGAAACCTGTTGTTCATTTCAGCGACCCCCCTTAAAATAACGGGTGACCAATACTAATTTCTCTTGTCAGCTTCAGTCATGACAAGTCTGATGGCAGCCTGGAGGCTCAATCTCTGTATCTTTGCTACTTTAGTCAGTAATAAGTTGATGGAACAATCCTTGGGGAGTGATTTTGTCCTCCATAGAGAAAACATGTTACCTTACTCATTGGGCATTCTTCGGGCTAATGGTCTTCATCACAGTTGGGGCAGCTTGCGGTACATTGGTCTGCCTGATGTCCTTTTTCTCCACAACGTGTACATTCCACTCGGTTCTTGAGACAGCCTTCTGGTAGATGGTGTTTCTTGCAGTAGGGGACTGGGCAATTGTAGCTGTAGTGTCCTGTTTGTCCACAGGCAAAACATGTAACCTGGCGTAGTGGAGGGCATGATTGGGCGTAATGTCCTGTCTTGCCACATTCAGTGCATGCAATAGTTGGCAAAGCTTCTAGACCGAGTAGTTGAACTTTAACACGGGCAGTTCGTTCCTTGATGGGGTACCTAAAGTTGATGGTTTCTTTTGTGCTGAAGCTAAGGTTGGTGGTGTCGGCATCCTAGGATAATCCTTCTAGATTCCATTGGGGACATTCGATCACGCAGCGTCCTTTGTTGCTGCAAAGGGAATAAGCACCCTTACCATTTCTTTTCTCAGGGCACCTACGAACGTTATGCCCCTTCCTTCCACAATAAAAGGAGATGGTATCCTTTTGGGGTCCGCCTAATGTAGTGGTTTAGGTATCCATCATGTGATGGCTCTTTCTCAATAATCTTTGTGGAGTGGATTTGAGTGTTGGCCTATGCAGGTGGTGAGGATTGAAGCGAGTAGAAACTTCTGGCTCCTTTTTCTTATTTCTATCCTTGTTTTTGGCCATTGACAATGTCTTGATGATGATTGGAACAACAAGTCTACTGTGAGATGGAGACTTGAGTCTTGATCCTTTTACGGGCTAAGACCTCCTAGTTGGTGTCCTTTTCAAAGATGTTGCCTCTTTCAACTTCAGAATTTTGAGTGTCTTGACTTGGCTATTTGCCACTTCTCGCTAGTAGACCTGACAAAGTTTTCAGCAATGGGGTGAGGGGGAAATAGCATGAGATACGAGGCGAGTGCAGAGATGAGATACTCTAACCCAAACTAAAGAGAGCACAACCAGGAAGCTGGGGTGGCACACAAATCACAACCTTTCCTGTGACTATGAATACAACGCTCGAGGGCAAGAAGGCAGTGCACAAGGCCAAATAAAATCTTTTTGATCAACAACGCCTATGCGCGAAGACACATATAAGAGGGCACAGGGTTCTAAGAACTAGGCTTGCTGAAACGAGGCCACCGAATCTTCACGAGCATCCTGGACGTCTTCAAGCTTAAATTTTTGAAGGAAGAGGGAAGGGAAAAACCAAATTTCCTTTTGTAGATAGAAGTAGAGGAAGGAGAGCATCGAGAAGCGCTTTGGTAGTGAAGCTCATGCTTCTTATTATTAGATTGAAAATAGAACTTTTTAGAAAATAGTTTCCAAAAATACTGAGGTTGAAAACATTTGCCTTTCCAAGGTAAATCCCATCAATAGTTTCTAGAGCAAGTAGACTCCCAAGTTTTTGGTTTTGAAAGCAAGTTTTGGGAATTAAAATTTTGGGTTTTCAAATACTGGGGCCAAGTTTCAAAGTAACTTGAAATCAAACCTTTTCGCAATGAAGATACACTATATACTTTTGATGTAAAATTTTATAATAAGACTACTTTTTCAAAAATGGTTTTGAAATACTTGAATTTTTAAAATACCCCTTTTCTTTTTGCAAAGGCATCCAAGCATCCTCCAATGTCACAATATCAACAGATTAATTCACTCCCATAGTCTTTCTATTCATAGGCTAATACTCCAAATAGTGAGTGTTATCATTTATTTGATCCACAGTCATCTAACTTCCAAAGCATCATCTGTAGTTTCATTCACCAAATTAAGGTCACCTATTCCTCACATGAATCTCAATTTCTTTCATACATTCATAAATCTAATCTTGGATTCACTATCCAACACTCCCATCAACTATATACTTAAGCATTACTCCAATATCCTTACTTTTAAATCCACCCATACCATTTGTATTATGGTTCGATATTTTTATATTTTAAATCTACATGTACCATTCAACATGTTTTACATTTTAATCCACCAGTATCACTTGTATTATAATCCGATCTTTTCCATCGTTGATGTATACTCATAATCTGTTTATCCAGTAATCGGTCTCACTACCTGAAATTTTCTTTCAAGCAACTTCATTGTCATAAATGTCCACCGAGAATAATGTTACTACTCAAATCTATAAACCAACGGTTATTATGACTTCTTCTAGTTTTCTCAGAATTTCCAATAATCTATCCAGTAGTCAACTATATTATGTTATCCCACCATTGCAAACATCCACCTAGAGTCATACTATTTATTAAAGCTACAAACCAACAATTCCATATTTTTCTAAAGATCCCATCAATCCAGTCATTTAGTCAATTCAATTATTTAAACTGGTCCACCCATTTTAACCAATCCAATCACGTAAATTGGTCCACCTATTTAGTCAATTCAATCATCCAAGTTGGTTCATTTGTCTAACCAATCCGATTATTTAGCCAAATCGATCACGTAAATTGGTCCACTCATGTAGCCAATTCAATCATTCAAATTAGTTCGTTTATTTTTCATCCAGAAATTCACATCATTGTTTCTCTCCAATGATTGACATGATTCCACCAAGATTTACACATATTTGAGAATCCAAGGCCAATTGTGGAATGGAGTTAGCAGGAAGTTAAGTTTTGGAAAATTCTTCCTCAAAAGATTAGGTTTGTTGAAATGAGTTTGGGAATGAGCTTTGCAAATAATTTTTGATAATTTGACCTTCCAAGGATGAACAACTTTTGCAAATAAACTTTCAATCTAAAATCCATGATTTTGGCCCAAGGTAGGTTTTTAGAAGAATTTTTGAAAGGAATCTCGGACTCTTCTTAGTTTGAATTCGGGATAAGAGAGCTTTGGAGCTAAAAATGGTCAGGGCAGTATGTAGATGAGAGGGGATCGTCTAAGAGAGATGAGAATGAGCAACACTACCTATATTTTGGTAGTTAGGTTTTGAAGATATAATGCTAGTCATAAAACTAATGGCCATGCTAACTAAGGTCATGACCTATAGTCGATATGCTCTAATACTAGCTCTGTCGGACACCGAGTTAGCAAACTCAGATCCTCTGTGATTCCACTGCACTATTCCCTGGATTAGTAGATAGTTCTCACAGATACATTACTGTATATCAAAATCATATCATGTGAAAGCGTAAATAATACAGTAATAACTAACTCATGGGCTAATTAGGCCGAAAATAATAAAATGCAGCAGCGGAAACTTCACACAGGTGGGACCCGCAGGACTTGCCGATAGGCAACCAACTGGGGTTCGTGACCTATTCCATGGCCTCTTCGTCTTCTATCTCTGTCGACCCCTTTTTAAAGCACCGCAAGGCTTGACCTTCTTTTCTTATTAACTAAGTAATGGTAATTAAGAAAGGGTGAGTACGATGGTACTCAGCAAGCCACCACATATGATTCAATAATAATAGATGCAAGGCTGCCAAGTGAGGCTTGAGGTTCTTTTATTTGCTTAAAGAGGCATTTGTAATAATCATAATTAAAATTTCTATGACTTGGCATTTTATGAACGTGCTTTAAAGAGTTGGAAATTACATGTGCAGTAATTATAGCGGTGTAGGTTCCATCCACCGATTACATGGTTCCATCCACCTATGCTAGCTTTTGATCATTAGCTTACTTCCACCTTATCAACAACGCTGGAGTACGTCCCTTTAGGAAAATTTCAAAGTTAGGTTTACATCTGCTTGATAGTTTTTCTTCCCACCCTCAAAAGTTTTGAAATAGAACTAAGTCAAGGAAGTTCCCATGTCCGCCCTTGACCATGGGCACGACCGTTCGAACAGTTGTATACTCTGCAAAGTTTGTACATCTTTACCCACAAGAGACAATCAACCCAACGGACCCACGCGATTCCTTAGTCACAGAGATTGAGAGATCATCACGACTTCACGAGGCCTTTTACAATACCTCGCCCTTTAGCATCTCATCCATATGGGGCTATACATTGTGTGGGATGTCCACCACAGAGTAGCACAGACGGACTCCACTCTCCTCAAACGCTAGTCTTGGCAACATCACCTTTACTCGATGTCCCATTCCAACTAAATTTTTTACTATTTGCCTACACTAGTCTTCTGTGAGATGACTAGAGGGTCTGGTAAATTATTCAGCTTAGCCTACACTTTGCCAGCTTGTGGTAGTACTATTTTACACGGAGAGGTCATCACAGGATTAATTCCTTAATGCATCTGGGCAGTTCAATCCACAAACCACAGATTCTCGTGCTACCTTCGCACCCACCACTCTTACCATCTGCCTAGACAGGTATAGTAGGTTTTGGGGTTTTGAGAAGTATAAATTAAGTTATCGCAAAATATTCAGCCACATACATCCCGTGACTGTCCCAAAGTCCGAGTATGATTCAGTTTTGAGACACCTTTAGTAAAATAGGCATAACTTTTGCATACGGTGTCCGTTTTCGACGGTCTTGTACTCGTTGGAAAGCTAACGATGAGCATGATTCAAAAAATGACCTGCTTTACGTTTGTGTTTTAAATTTTAAGTTTTTGTTTTTGTTAAGATTTTTGATCTTCCCTTCGGAATTTGGGTTTCGCCTCAACTACAAAGCTGTAGATCTCATCGAAACCTTTCAAACGAGTATATATAAGCCATATAAAATGTTGCTATTTCATCTTTTGAGATTAGCTATTTATATTGTACCAATATATTATCTTTGTGATGCCATTATCACCGGTAGCTTTTGTTATAAACCGTCGGTGATATCTCATGTTATCATAGATGGTTTTTTGTTATGAACTGTCTGTGATGTCTCTATCATAGACGGTTTGTAATCCGAACCGTCTGTGATGTCCCACCATGTCATCAATCCACAGCATATCCCCGAAGATCCTGATCTCATCCATCCAAGCTCTCCACATCGAATGGCAGGCACCATTCTCCTCCCCACCTCTCGCCCGTTATTAACCCCCCCCCCCTCTCCCTACTCGAAAAACCAATACCACTAGTACTACTCCAACTCATTTGTGCGCAGCAAGGGTGGCAAGGGGCACGGCAAGGGCAACTGAAATTTCGCTTGAAGCAAGATGGAAAGGAAGAAGGCATTGGAAAATCTGTACTATTCTAAGTCGCTGGCATAGAAGCTGTTGATTCTGTCACAGAAGGTGAAAATGGTGTTCGTTGACTTTTTGTTTCTGTTACATGAAAATTTTCCTGCACCACTTGTTTTAGATTGTAGTTTAATGAAGGATATATAAGTCTAGCTTGCATTAGCCTGAAGTTTCTTATAGTGTAAGTATTTTTCTGAATTTGTAGCCGTGAAGCTTATTGTTGTAGCTACGGGCTAAACAGGAAAGAGGGGGACTAGTAGAGGAGGAAGAGGAGAGCCAAGTCTGTGGGAGTGTTGGTGAGAATGAGGGATGTCCTCCTTTGCCCCTCCTGGGGGTTTATATATATATGAGTGGGGTAGAATGGGAAATCCCCATTCTACCCCTTAGTATTTACAAAGGATGAGGGTACATTGGTATATTTACACTGGTATATTCCTCTACACTATTGGGCCTATTACATGTTGGACTAGTTGCACGGCCCAGTCACGGGGGGTTGGGCCACCCCTACAATAGTACTCCCTCGACAGCAAGTGCTGAGGTCCCGATGGGCGAGCAGACGCCATCAACCACCCCAGCCCCCCGTTCCCTGACAGCAAGCGCGAGGGTGCCGATGCAACTAGTAGCTCGCAGACCCTAGAGGCAATGCCTATGAAGAAATCAATGAAGCGCCAAAGACGTCGTCGAGCGCCGAAGCTGTGCCGTCCCGCCGAGGCGATGCCTACGAGGCGGACGGCGGAGTCGAGCGCGAAGACGTGCCGTCCCGCCAAGGCGATGCCTATGAGGTGGACGGCGGAGTCGAGCGCCGAAGACGTGCCGTCCCACTGAGGCGATGCCTACGAGGCGGACGGCGGAGTCGAGTGCCGAAGACGCGTCGTCGAGGCTGAAGACGTGCCGTCCCGCCGAGGCGATGCCTACGAGGCGGACGGCGGAGTCGAGCGCCGAAGACGTGCCGTCCTGCCGAGGTGATGCCTACGTGGCGGACGGCGGAGTCGAGCACCGAAGACGTGCCGTCCCGCCGAGGTGATGCCTACGAGGCGGACGGCGGAGTCGAGTGCCGAAGACGTGTCGTCGACTGCCGAAGATGAGCCGTCCCGCCGAGGCGATGCCTACGAGGCGGACGGCGGAGTCGAGCGTCGAAAACGTGATGTCCCGCCGAGGCAATGCCTACGAGGCGGACGGCGGAGTCGAGTGCCGATAACATGTCGTCGAGCGCCGAAGACGTGCCGTCCCGCCGAGGCGATGCTTACGAGGCGGACGGCGGAGTCGAGCGCCGAAGACGTGCCGTCCCACCGAGGCGATGCCTACGAGCCGGACGGCTGAGTCGAGCGCCGAAGACGTGTCGACACTGTCGTTCTCCTACCTTCGAAAAGAGTGCCCGCGAAGAGCGGGCGCTTGCGGCGTAGGCCGAGGGCACTACGCACGCTGAGGCAAGGAGGCGAGACTGCCATTCCCCTACCTTCAAAAGAGTGCCCGCGAAGAGCGGGCGCTTGCGGCGTAGGCCGAGGGCACTACGCACAAGGAGGCGAGACCACCATTCCCCTACCTTCAAAAAGAGTGGCCACGAAGAGCGGGCGCTTGCGGCGTAGGCCGAGGGCACTACGCACGCGGAGGCAAGGAGGCGAGACCGCCGTTCCCCTACCTTCAAAGAGTTTGCCCGCGAACACCGGGCGCTTGCGGCGTAGGCCGAGGGCACTACGCACGCGGAGGCAAGGAGGCGAGACCGCCGTTCCCCGACGTTCAAAAAGAGAGTGACCGCGAAGAGCGGGCGCTTACGGCGTAGGCCGAGGGCACTACGCATGCGGAGGCAAGGAGGCGAGACCGCCGATCCCCTACCTTCAAAAAGAGAGTGCCCGCGAAGAGCGGGCGCTTGCGGCGTAGGCCGAGGGCACTACGCACGCGGAGGCAACGAGGCGAGACCGCCGTTCCCCTACCTTCAAAAAGGGTGCCCGCGAAGAGCGGGCGCTTGCGGCGTAGGCCGAGGGCACTACGCACGCGGAGGCAAGGAGGCGAGAAAGCCGTTCCCCTACCTTCAAAAAGCGTGCCCGCGAAGAGCGGGCGCTTGCGGCGTAGGCCGAGGGCACTACGCACCCGGAGGCAAGGAGGCGAGACCGACGTTCCCCTACCTTCAAAGAGAGTGCCCGCGAAGAGCGGGCGCTTGCGGCGTAGGCCTAGGGCACTACGCACGCGGAGGCAAGGAGGCGAGACCGTCGTTCCCCTACCTTCAAAGAGAGTGCCCGCGAAGAGCGGGCGCTTGCGGCGTACGCCGAGGGCACTACGCACGCGGAGTCAAGGAGGCGAGACCGCCGTTCCCCTACCTTCACACAGAGAGCCCGCGAAGAGCGGGCGCTTGCGGCGTAGGCCGACGGCACTACGCACGCGGAGTCAAGGAGCTGAGACCGCCGTTCCCCTACCTTCAAACAGAGTGCCCGCGAAGAGCGGGCGCTTGCGGCGTAGGCCGAGGGCACTACGCACGCGGAGGCAAGGAGGCGAGACCGTCCTTCCCTTACCTTCAAAAAGAGTGCCCGCGAAGAGCGGGCGCTTGCGGCGTAGGCCGAGGGCACTACGCACGCGGAGGCAAGGAGGCGAGACCGCCGTTCCCCTACCTTCAAAGGGAGTGCCCGCGAAGAGCGGGCGCTTGCGGCGTAGGCCTAGGGCACTACGCACGCGGAGGCAAGGAGGCGAGACCGTCGTTCCCCTACCTTCAAAGCGAGTGCCCGCGAAGAGCGGGCGCTTGCGGCGTAGGCCGAGGGCACTACGAACGCGGAGTCAAGAAGGCGAGACCGCCCTTCCCCTACCTTCAAAGAGAGAGCCCGCGAAGAGCGGGCGCTTGCGGCGTAGGCCGACGGCACTACGCACGCGGAGTCAAGGAGGCGAGACCGTCGTTCCCCTACCTTCAAAGAGAGTGCCCGCGAAGAGCAAGCGCTTGCGGCGTAGGCCGAGGGCACTACGCACGCGGAGGCAAGGAGGCGAGACCGCCGTTCCCCTACCTTCAAATAGAGTGCCCGCGAAGAGCGGGCGCTTGCGGTGTAGGCCGAGGGCACTACGCACGCGGAGGCAAGGAGGCGAGACCGCCCTTCCCCTACCTTCAAAGAGAGTGCCCGCGAAGAGCGGGCGCTTGCGGCGTAGGCCGAGGGCACTACGCACGCGGAGGCAAGGAGGCGAGACGACCGTTCCCCTACCTTCAAAAAGAGTGCCCGCGAAGAGCGGGCGCTTGCGGCGTAGGCCGAGGGCACTACGCACGCGGAGGCAAGGTGGCGAGACCGCCGTTCCCCAACCTTCAAAAAGAGTGCCCGCGAAGAGCGGGCGCTTGCGGCGTAGGCCGAGGGCACTACGCACGCGGAGGCAAGGAGGCGAGACCGCCGTTCCCCTACCTTCAAAGAGAGTGCCCGCGAAGAGCGGGCGCTTGCGGCGTAGGCCTAGGGCACTACGCACGCGGAGGCAAGGAGGTGAGACCGCCGTTCCCCTACCTTCAAAGAGAGTGCTCGCGAAGAGCGGGCGCTTGCGGCGTAGGCCGAGAGCACTACGCACGCGGAGTCAAGGAGGCGAGACCGCCGTTCCCCTACCTTCGAAGAGAGAGCCCACGAAGAGCGGGCGCTTGCGGCGTAGGTCGACGGCACTACGCACGCGGAGTCAAGGAGGCGAGACCGCCGTTCCCCTACCTTCAAACAGAGTGCCCGCGAAGAGCGGGCGCTTGCGGCGTACGCCGAGGGCACTACGCAAGCGGAGTCAAGGAGGCGAGACCGCCGTTCCCCTACCTTCAAAAAGAGTGCCCGCCAAGAGCGGGCGCTTGCGGCGTAGGCCGAGGGCACTACGCACGCGGAGGCAGGGAGGCGAGACCGCCGTTCCCCTACCTTCAAAAAGAGTGCCCGCGAAGAGCGGGTGCTTGCGGCGTAGGCCGAGGGCACTACGCACGCGGAGGCAAGGAGGCGAGTCCGCTGTTCCCCTACCTTCAAAAAGAGTGTCCGCGAAGAGCGGGCGCTTGCGGCGTAGGTCGAGGGCACTACGCACGCCGAGGTAGAGAGGCGAAGGCGCCGTTCCCCTACCTTCAAAAACAGTGCTTGCGGAGAGCGGGCGCTTGCGGCGTAGGCCGAGGGCACTACGCACGCCGTGGTTGAGAGGCGAAGGCGCCGTTCCCCTACCTTAAAAAACTCGCGGTGCACTCCCTGGTGCAACGCGCGCGAGGGCGCAATATCCAAGTGGTGCGCCGCCTATAGCGAGGCACTCCCTGGTGTCTCGGCCGTATCACAATTTACGACTTAATTTAGAGCCTGTAGATTTGCGCATGCGGAGGCGGATCTCGACGTTACGACTTAATTTAGAGTCCGTGGATTGGTACGTGCGGAGGCGGACCTCGACGCTACGTCTTAATTTATAGTCCATAGACTCGCGCGTGCGGAGGCGGACCTCGATGCTATGTCTTATTTAAAGTCCGTAGACTGGTGCGTGCGGAGGCGGACCTCGACGCTACGTCTTAATTTATAGTCTGTAGACTCGCGCGTGCGGAGGCGGACCTCGACGCTACGTCTTATTTAAAGTCCGTAGACTGGTGCGTGCGGAGGCGGACCTCGACGCTACGTCTTAATTTATAGTCCGTAGACTTGCGCGTGCGGAGGCGGACCTCGACGCTACGTCTTATTTAAAGTCCGTAGATTGGTGCGTGCGGAGGCGGACCTCGACGCTACGTCTTAATTTATACTCCGTAGAGTGCGCGCGGAGGCGTTCCCTGTTGCGTCTTATTTAAAGTCAGTAGACTGGTGCGTGCGGAGCCGGACCTCGACGCTACGTCTTAATTTATAGTCCGTAGACTCGCGCGTGCGGAGGCGGACCTCGACGCTACGTCTTATTTAAAGTCCGTAGACTGGTGCGTGCGGAGGCGGACCTCGACGCTACGTCTTAATTTATAGTCCGTTGACTCGCGCGTGCGGAGGCGGACCTCGACGCTACGTCTTATTTAAAGTCTGTAGACTGGTGCATGCGGAGGCGGAGCTCGACGCTATGTCTTAATTTATAGTCCGTAGACTCGCGCGTGCGGAGGCGGACCTCGACGCTACGTCTTATTTAAAGTCCGTAGACTGGGGCGTGCAGAGGCGGACCTCGACGCTACGTCTTAATTTATAGTCCGTAGACTCGCGCGTGCGGAGGCGGACCTCGACGCTACGTCTTATTTAAAGTCCGTAGACTGGTGCGTGCGGAGGCGGACCTCGACGCTACGTCTAAATTTATAGTCCGTAGACTCGCGCGTGCGGAGGCGGACTTCGACGCTACGTCTTATTTAAAGTCCGTAGACTGGGGTGTGCGGAGGCAGACCTCGACGCTACGTCTTAATTTGTAGTCCGTAGACTCGCGCGTGCGGAGGCGGACCTCGACGCTACGTCTTATTTAAAGTCCGTAGACTGGTGCGTGCGGAGGCGGACCTCGACGCTACGTCTAAATTTATAGTCCGTAGACTCGTGCGTGCGGAGGCGGACTTCGACGCTACGTCTTATTTAAAGTCCGTAGACTGGGGTGTGCGGAGGCAGACCTCGACGCTACGTCTTAATTTGTAGTCCGTAGACTCGCGCGTGCGGAGGCGGACCTCGACGCTACGTCTTATTTAAAGTCCGTAGACTACGCCGACGCTCGAGGCAATCGTGCGATTTAAATAAAAAACGAGGACGAAAACAGAAGCACCCAGGAAATGGCCGAAGACTTGCGACAACAAAACGCTCCAGAATGCAGTACTGGAAAAGCATTTGATGCTGCGATGACCCAAAACAGGCTGAAACTAGAGAAGCAAATGCGGCCAAATTAAATGCTCTGAGAAAAAACTGTAGCCTCAATGAATGTTATGATGAAAAACCATTTCTCTATTGCCATGTATGCAAGAACTACAGCGGCAATAATTGAAGCCCCACATGTGACGGCATGCAGTGCGTACCGGACGGGGTGGTGGCAAGGCGGAGTAGACTCCGCAGGTGCGGAGACCCTAGCGTCCTCTCCAACGCACGTGGGGATGAAGCGCATGAGTCATGCACATGCAGGACGAGGCTGCTTGCACGCTGTGTTTCCTCTAGCTTCGTTTGGATGGCTGCTTCACGGGGCTTGTAGCCATGCCCGGCATGCCTGCGCACATGAATGCGCATGGACGACTGCACCGTACGTAGGGATTGACAACTAGTTCCGTCTTCGCTCGTCTCCGCGCGGCCGAACCGACCTCAACCCGTCTCGCCTCTGCGACGAGGCTCCTGGACCTCGCCTCTGAAGCCTCCGCGTCAGCAAGCACCTCGGAAGGGCTCTGACCCCGCGCGATGGGCTATGCAGGGGCGGCGTTGGCCTCCGCTTGCTGGGCTTCGACTCCGTAAGACGCCGCGCCGGTTTGAGCCTCCGCTGCAGCCAACCGAGTTCGCGGTCTTCTGGGCGGATGCCGCGCAGTGACGGCCTCTCCGGCAGTTGACGCAGCACGGGGGGCCGACAGAGGCCAATGCCACGGCCGACGTAGTTGCGCCCTTCGGCGAGCGGAGAACCAGCGGAGACCAAGGCCAATCCATGCAAGCGCGTACGTTGGAGACCACGCGAAGAGTCGTGACCTCGCCGTCGTTCACCTGAAGCCGCGCAGCTCGTTGTGGCTGTGGAAGGCCGGCCTCGTCTCCGTGGAGTCATGGGGACCTCGCCAACGGGCGCGGCCCGCTTCGCCAATGTGCTGGAGCCGATTTCCCCTGGCAGGTGCGCAGAGCGGAGCCATGGCCGCCGGAACATCGCCAATTGGCGTGGCGTGGCGTGGAGGCATGGGCTGTTTCGGAGAGGACCTCGATGATGACGATGAGGGAGCCGCACCAGGTGTTCCCGGCGTCGAGGGGAGCGACCCGCACGGGAGCGCGTCTGATCGCATGCAGACTTTGGTCTTGCTACCCACGAGCGGAGCCGAGTGAATGCTGAGCGAAGTCACCTTGAGGCCGACGAGCGGAATCATCACGCGGAGGCCGACGAAGTCGCCGTAGATGCTAGGGCGCGAAGCCGGTGAAGACGTCTCGGTGCCGCGACGTTGCCATGGGTCTGAGCGCAGGCCGCTGAGGGCGCGAGTGCCCAGGGCGCAATGCATACATAGCGGCCTGCGGAGTCTCGGTGGAGCCACGGCGAGGAGACGCCGAGACGCGCGGAGGTCGAAGCAGTGGAACCACGGCGCGCGGAGGTCTAGGTGCACGGAGCCCCGGTGTGCGGAGCTGCGTCGAGCCGCGACCAAGGCGCGGAGACTGCGGCAGTCGGCGGAGTCATGCGCCGCTCCTCGTCCACCTCGCCGCTCCTTCGCCCGCACGTCGTGTAGTTCTTGGCGAAGGTGCACGGCTGGCCGGGGACGCGCTCCTAGTGGACACGCGTGAAGTCGCGGTGGGAGCACGCGGAGGCAGCGGAGACAGCCAGCGCTCAAACTGTGCCTGCTTGATTTGACAGATATTTAAGCACATGCATGGACGTATGCATGGGTAGATGCTTATGCATGCCTGGATAGACGTTGCTATTCCCTGCATGGAGGGGTGATGGATATGTCCTTTATGGATCCTCGGCGGAGCCATGCCTCAGCGTCGTCGTCCGCTTGCGGAGCCCCGGGACTTCGTCGCGAAGCCGCGCGCGGAGCCAGGACTTTCGGAGCCAAGCGGCCTCCTCGGCAGAGCCATGCCTCAGCGTCGTCGTCCGCTTGCGGAGCGCCGGGACTTCGTCGCGGAGCCGCGCGCGGAGCCAGGACCTTCGGAGCCAAGCGGCCTCCTTGGCTGAGCCATGCCTCCGCGTCGCCATCCGCAAGCCGGGACTTCATCGCGAAGCCGCGCGCGGAGCCAGGACCTTCGGAGCCAAGCGGCCTCCTCGGCGGAGCCATGCCTCAGCGTCGTCGTCCGCTTGCGGAGCGCCGGGACTTCATCGCGGAGCCGCGCGTGGAACCAGGACCTTCGGAGCCAAGCGGCCTCCTCAGCGGAGCCATGCCTCAGCGTCGTCGTCCGCTTGCAGAGCACCGGGACTTCGTCGCGGAGCCGCGCGCCGAGCCAGGACCTTCGGAGCCAAGCGGCCTCCTCGGCGGAGCCATGCCTCCGCGTCGTCGTCCGCTTGCGGAGCGCCGGGACTTCGTCGCGGAGCCGCACGCGGAGCCAGGACCTTCGGAGCCAAGCGGCCTCCTCGGCGGAGCCATGCCTCCGCGTCGTCGTCCGCTTGCGGAGCACCGGGACTTCGTCGTGAAGCCGCGCGCGGAGCCAGGACCTTCGGAGCCATGCGTAGACTTGAAGACGGCGCGGAGCCGCCAGTAACGCGGAGGCCCAGAGTTGGGGGTGTCGCGCGCCGCCAACATCCGCCGTGCCAGTATGCGCCAACGTACGGACGTACGTGCAGACTGGCGCCATGGCGAAGTCCCGGCGGACGGAGACGATTCGGAGACGTGTGCCACGCAGTTTGCCGGGATGCATGCCCCGGCGCGCAGACGAAGTCGAGCGCAGAGGCCACGGCCAGAGGCAAAGATGATGACGCCGCGCCACGCGGAGACTGGCACTTCGCCTGCGGAGTCCGATGCCGCGCATGCGAAGTCCGACGAAGGTCTCCATCTCGGTTGCCAGACTCGCGGAGCACTTTCCTGCATGCGGCACACGACAAAAACAAGCGCTCTGCACGTATACTTACAAATGCATTGGTGGATACGTGATACTTCATGCCCGCGCGAAAGCCACCATGCCGCTACTGCCTTCATGCAAAGCCAACATACATGGCCACATGCAAACACTTTTCAATGCATGCATGCAGGACGGACAGCTTGGATGTATGTCTTGAATGCATGCATAAGTGAATACACGCGGACGGGTGATTCGCATACACGCGTACATGAGTAGATACGAGACTTCGACCAACGCCGGGAGCTTACGCAACGGGTTAGCCTGATAGCAGAGTCTCGCGGAGACTCCGAGGCGGTCTTCGACGGCACGGAGCCCAACACGACGCGAAGTGTCGATGCTACGCGGAGGTCGGAGGCCCGGAGGACGTGGGCCCGGAGGACACGACGACCCAGGTGCCTGGACGCAGCCTCGGGCGAGGGCCAGTGCGAGGCCGCACTGGTGGAGACCCAACCAATCCACAAGGCGGTTCATGCATCTGGATCTCGCTATACCCAAGGACCCATCCAACCACTACGGATCTATCCTATACGCTTGCGTATGCATCAAGTGCGGCCACATGCCACAAAGATGCTCTCACGCAGTGTACGTGTACACCGAAGCGAACAGGCTAGTGTTATACGCTCGTGACGATGGATCGATGAATTTTTGGTGGCATCCTCTGTTCCATCCGAACGGGATCCAGCACGCCAGACGTATTCCCGCCCAGCCATGGCGACTCTTCTTTGTGTGACTTCTTGCCCAGTCCTCACAGACGGTGCTATCTGTTGTAGCTACGGGCTAAACAGGAAAGAGGGGGACTAGTAGAGGAGGAAGAGGAGAGCTAAGTCTGTGGAAGTGTTGGTGAGAATGAGGGATGTCCTCCTTTGCCCCTCCTAGGGGTTTATATATATATGAGTGGGGTAGAATGGGAAATCCCCATTCTACCCCTTAGTATTTACAAAGGATGAGGGTACATTGGTATATTTACACTGGTATATTCCTCTACACTATTGGGCCTATTACATGTTGGACTAGTTGCACGGCCCAGTCACGGGGGGTTGGGCCACCCCTACAACACTTATCTTTGTAAAATTGTAAGTATCCTCTTCTGTATGCAGTGTATGGGTAACCTACTCGATATCTTATGATGTTGTAATGGTAGATTTTAATTTTAATGGAAATAAAATGTATTGTTGTGTTTATTGCTGTATTTGCTTATTTTCAAATGATATAGTTAACATTTCTTGAGGCTAGCCAAAAAATAGAAAAACATTTAGGTATAGAATGAACTATCATAGATGGTTTTGTGGTATAAACCGTCTGTGAAGAATTATCACAGACAGCTCGATCCAGAAACCATATGTGATGGGGAAGTATCACAGACGTTTCTATATACCAACCGTGTGTGATACTCACACATCGGTTGGTAGCTAGAAGCGCCTGTGATATGTGAGTATCACAAACAGTTGATAGTTAGAACCGCCTATGATAGTGTTCTTTGTAGACGGTTCTAGTTATAAACCATCTATGATGTATTTATCACAGACGGCTCACAAACTATCTATAATTACCTCTGATTATCACTGACACATAAATTCAGATGGTTCAAAAAACCATCTGTGATGACAGTTTTTAACTGTTGTGGCTGCAGACCAAACAGTGGAAGAAGAGGAGAGCCAACACAGGGATTGTATGGAAGAGTTGGTGAGTAAGAATGAGAGGATGCCCCCTCCTGCTCCCTCTTAGGGGTTTATATACATGAGTGGGGTAGTATGGGAATTTCCCATCCTACCCCTTAGTATTTACTGTTGGACCGAAATGGCGACAGAGGGGGGTGAATGTCGTCTCAAAAAAAAATTGTCCCCCTAAAAGTACTTACGAAAGAGCTATGTCTCCAGTAGCTATAGAGCTATGAAAAGAGCAAGAGACATGAGAAACTCTGAACCAAACAAAAAGGAGCACTCACAAATAAATTCTTTCCAATAGCTATTGTGAGCTATGAAAAGAAGAACATATGTGAGGTCAAGTACTTACTAGAAGAGCAAAAGGAACAGAAGACCAAGGCACACCAGAAAGGGAAACCCAAAAAACCCAAACTTTATCAAAAAAACAGCAAGCAACTCAGCTACCGGGGGGAGGCCGGTAAGACCGCCAAGAATGGGTCGGTCTAACCGCCCGTTGAACGCCGGTCTGACCGCCCGATGAACTCCGGTCAGACCGCTGGTGAAATACCGGTCTGACCGCCCCACGATTTTCAGAATAAACAATAGAGAGATTTTCAGCAGGCCGACACAAAACTCTTCACAGCAAGAAAATTGGGACTTTCCCTCTGGTTTCTTCAATCCAGAATTGCATGACTATAACCTAAAAAGCCAGAGGAGCAAAGGGAGCCAAGAAATTCAACACAAAGCAGAGGAATTTAGGAATTGACACAAAAATTGAAAACTTACAAAGTGCAGCAGTAAAACTCAAATTCTCATCTCATCCTTGATCCTTTGGCAATGACACTTTGAGGATAGCAAGGTAATAGTCTCTGGACTTTACATGTTAAGTTTCAGGCCATCTCAAAGAGGGAAACAAGATTTGAACCAAACCCTAGAAAAGCTTGGAAAAACTTCAAAGAGGAGCACAAAAACCCAGATTACTCAAGATTCACAAGACCTTTGCACATGAGATTTTGCAATTAAGTTAGCAATAATCTAAGAGCATGCCAGCAAGAATCTCAGGCCATTTCCTCAAGGGAATCAAGAAATTCATCAAAACCCTAGAAAGCAAAAACAAGAACAGAGAAGCCCAAAATGTCAAATCTAAAATCAAACACTTGTCTCTGGGATATTAGCTAACCAAATGGTCTAGAATCATAACCCCATCACAGAACAACCCATTTTGGCACTTCTTAGAAAGAAACAACAAGAAACTCAAAAGTCAAGAAATCATGCAAAAGGGGTATCGAAGGAAAAATAGGGAGCACGGGAGGAACTCAGAAATTTCATTCATGAAACAAGAAGATTACAGAGGAGTCCCCATACGCATGGACATTAGAACAAGAGGAATGATTACAAGAGTCTCAATCCATCCTCTCCCTCACTCAAAATCACACCCTACATGCCTGGAGGAGGAGATGAACACAACACAGAGAATAGATGAACGTGGGAGACACTCCCTGCTGCTCACACCAACTCTCCAACCACTAAAGCCTAAAGCCAAACCACCTCTCAAAGGCACTTTTGACTAAAGTAAACCCTAATTCTCTCCCAAAGCCATGAGGGGGCATGCATCCACTCACTCCTATTTATAGCCCTTGGTTAATGGGTCTCCAACTTGTTACGCCCGCTAAACCCGAATGGAACCGGCCTCCACTCATGCAGCTTTGCATTTTTACCGAAACGCCCCTCCTGCACCTTCCGGGAAGCTTCCGCGTTCCTTGTCATCTACGACTCGCAACCACATCGAATCTCCGCCGTCTTCGACACATCCGACCGTTCTGACCTCGACACGCCTGTGCCTAGTCCGGTCACCTCGTGTCTCACCATGACTCCGCCTCGACGTCCTGCAGCCATCACAAACAAGAAACACATCAAATAGCACCGCTCGACACATGTAATCGTAAATAGCATTAGTGAACACATTAAGCATGAAAAGAGCCCAAACCTGTCGAATCATCAGAATATGCATCCTAAGCACTTTGACCAGGTTTGATCAAGTCCGACCGAAGCCGATTGCACTGCGCAACGACATGGTCCGAACCAACCAAATCAAACTCGACTTTCCTAAAACGATGTCAATTACTCATCATACACACGGGATGACCTCCACATGGTCTCTCAATCTCCCCCTTGATGAGTATATTGACAAACTCAGAAAAAGCGTAAAGTTGAGTTTGAAATGCAAGAAAGAAGTCAAACATGGTCCAAAGGAAGGAAATGAAGCTAATGACCATGTCGACAGAAAGAAAACACTAGAGCAACAACTGAAAGAGCAAATTGTTCTCCAAAGCTCTAAAAGTTCCCAAATGGCTTTTTCTCCTCTATTCTCCCCCTTTTGGCAATAAACACATCAAGGATGCAAAAGAGAGAATAAGTCATGATAAATGATGAAATGGTTGAAGTTGGTTTATTCTTAGCATGTAGAGCCATGAGAATTATCCAAAATGACTATATGAAAAATACATCAAGCCATAACATACAAGTATGCTATCAAGATCATGGCAATGTATGTAGAGACAAGCTAAGTCAAATAAGTCATAATCTGAAATTTGATCGAAATTCTTAGCATGTCAAGTCAATCATGATTCGAGTCTAGCTAAAGGTATCCCAAGATGATGCAGGCCATGTCAATAAGCTAAGCGGAACCAAGAAGCTAGTATTGAGTCAAATTAGAGTGCTACAAGTTCTAGAATGAGACATTTGTTCAAGTACTTGTAAATTTTAGCAAATTGAGCACAAATGACATAATTTTTCTTTAGAAATCACATGATTGTTTCCAATCAGATTGTTGTTTTAGTCATGTGCTAGATCTCAAGCCTTATGCGACCACTCCAAGCAAGAAGCTTAAGAAGATGATCTTGGTCATCCAAAACTCCCCCTGAGTTCATGCCTTGTGCAATGGCAAGCCGTCTCATGAGAAAGAATTGGAGAGATCGGTTGTTTCGCACAAAAGAGATCTTTTTGCATTTTCATGAATGCCAGACATGTACTAACTCATGTGTCATCAAGAAACTAATATAGCTCAATCTAATGCTCAACAAAGATTCAAACCTCAACTCAGCCTATTTGACATGGCATGAATCATAAAAGGATAACTAAAGAAAGACTAGTCTCGAGAACTAACATGACAAGTTTTAATTCAAGTTGAGCAATTTTAATTAACTCATCATGGCACAAGCTAGTCTACACATATGAAGTCATGATCAATTTAGCAATAAAGCATAAATCATGGCAGGATGTAAATCAATGTAAACGTGTCATGAAAGGATAATAATCAAGGCTCCATGTATTTATATTATAATGCAGAATGCTAAAATGCAAGAAAATCCAGCTCCCCCTCAACATGTGATGCAACTTTTAGTTCAAGTTGAGTTATGTAAATATTAAGCTCCAGAACCTCCCAAATGAACTCCCCCTGAACCAAAGCAATAAATACGAGAAGCTGGCACGAAAATCTGAAAAGGCAGTCCTTAAAACATAGACAAGATGTAGAGGAAACTATGGCTCAGACTGACTCTCATCTACCCCATATGACTCTAGGACTATCAACTGATCATCTAACTCACTAAAGAGCAAACACATACCCTGTCTACCCGAGGGTGGCCCAACCCTCGCTAGAACCTACAAGAAGTGAGTGAGCTCAACCTAGTGAGAAGAGAAACAGCTAATAAGCAGCATCCTAGAATCACAAGATAAGAGTAAGAAGTCTAAACAGCTAGACAATATAAGCACTCTAATCTATGCTAGGAGGACTAACCCATATGCACCCATATGCAATGCAATAGAAAGGAGTAAGAGCATAATAAATATAATAAAGCAGTAAAGCACAAAACTCCCCATCACAACAGTCCATAAGGACAAACCACCCCAAGCTCTCCCCGCAGAGCTGAAAACCTAGAGCTATCCAAAGGCTTGGTAAAGATATCAGCTAACTGGTGGTCACTTTCCACAAACTGGAGCACGATGTCACCCTTTTCTACATGGTCTCTAAGGAAGTGATATCTGATATCAATGTGATTGGTCCGAGAATGCTGCACTGGGTTTTAGCAATGTTAATCGCAGAAGTGTTATCACAGAAGAGTGGAACACTGTCGATAACTAACCAAAAGTCCCACAGGGTCGAGACCATCCAGAGCACCTGGCTACAGCAACTGGCTGCAGCAACGTACTCGGCCTTTGCGGTGGACTGTGCAACACCAGACTGCTTCCTCGAAGACCAGGAAACGAGAGAAGTGCCAATGAACTGGCATGTGCCCGAAGTGCTCTTCCTATCTATCCTACAGCCAGGAAAGTATGCATCCGAGTAGGCTCTCAAGGAAAGACAGGATGAGGAAGAGTACCAGATACCATAGTCAATGGTAGCTCGAAGGCACCGAAGAATGCGCTTCACCGCCTGGCGGTGAGAAACGCGAGGAGAAGCCTGAAACCAAGCACAAAGACACACAGCGAAGTGTATGTCCGGTCTCGAGGCAGTGAGGTACAAGAGGGAGCCTATCATGCTACGATACTCCTTCTGATCAACTGGCTCGCCGTTTTCATCTAGGTCAAGTGTGACGGAAGATGCCATGGGAGTTGACACGGGCTTACCATCACTCATGTCGAAGCGTCTCAGGAGGTCACGAGTATACTTGCCCTGATGCAAAAAAGTACCCTCCCGAGTCTTCTTGATCTGGAAGCCAAGGAAGAAGGTCAACTCGCCCATCATACTCATCTCAAACTCAGTGCTCATGACATCCGAGAACTGTGAAACAAGAGTATGAGAAGAGCCGCCAAAGATGATGTCGTCCACATAAATCTGGACGAGCAGAAGATCAGTGCCATGCTGGCGAATGAACAAGGTCTTATCTACCTTACCCATCTCGAAACCATGACTCAACAAATAGGACTTAAGCCTCTCATACCAAGCTCTAGGGGCCTGCTTAAGTCCATACAAAGCTTTGGAAAGCTTGAAGACATGGTTTGGGTATTTGGGATTTTTGAAACCTGGAGGCTGTCTGACATAGACTTCTTCCTCAATGAAGTCATTAAGGAAGGCACTCTTGACGTCCATCTGGTAAAGCTTGAAACCCTTAGAAGCTGCAAAGGCAAGCAGGATTCTAATGGCCTCAAGTCTAGCTACAGGGGCAAAGGTCTCCTCGAAATCTAGACCCTCAACCTGAGAAAAGCCCTGAGCTACCAGTCTAGCCTTGTTCCGAATAACCACTCCATCGTCACTTTGCTTGTTCTTGAACACCCACTTAGTCCCAATGACATTGTGACCTTGAGGGGGCTCAACAAGCGACCAGACCTTGTTTCTCTTAAAATTCTCTAGCTCCTCATGCATGGCATTGACCCAAGACTCGTCAGAGAGAGCATGACAAACATCCTTGGGCTCAAAGGAGGCAACAAAGGCAGAATGGAGACAGAAATGAGACATGCCAGATTTTGAACGAGTGACTCGCTCAAAAAGGTCTCCAATAATCTGCTCAGAAGGATGGTCTTTCTGAATATGTCGAGGAGGTCCTGGATGAGAAAAAGAAGTGGCCTCTACCTCGTGAGCTGACGAGGTAGGAACAGAGCCACTAGCTCCAGAGGAAGCAGAAGGCATGGGCTGATCGCCTCGAGGTGCGGTGGAAGACGGCACCTCGGGTGGAGGATGAGGAACTGGATCGGGTAAACAACCCTCATCTCCATCGTCCTCATCATCCACAAAGATGGGCTCGGACTGCTCTAAAGAACTTGAGATATCGGGCCTAGTCCCCGGATTAGCCTCATCGAAAGTCACCTCACAGGTCTCTATCATTTTACTAGACTCGCAGTTCCAAACCCTATACGCCCGCGAAGAAGTCAAGTAACCTAGAAAGATGTCATCACAAGAACGTGACTCGAACTTGTCTAGGTTCCCGGACTTCAAAATGAAACACTTGCAACCAAACATACGAAAATGAGATACACTGGGCTTTCGCCCATATCTCAACTCATAAGAAGTGCGGTGTAAGTGTGCCCGAAGAAAAACTCTGTTCGAAACATGGCACGCGGTAGCTATAGCCTCAGCCCAAAACTTCCGCGGTGTAGAGTACTCATCGAGCATCGTCCTGGCCATCTCGACCAATGTACGGTTCTTCCTCTCCACGACGTCATTCTGCTGTGGGACGTGCGGAGAAGAGAACTGGTGCTCTACACCTGTCTCATCACAGAATCTCTCAAAGTAGGAATTTTTGAACTACGTGCCATTGTCACTACGGATCACTCGTAAGGCACCCGGGAGCTCAACAGAAAGCCTACTGAAAAGACCTCGGAAATGTGTAAACGTCCCATCCTTCGAGACTAAGAAAAACACCCAAGAGTACCTCGAGAAGTCATCGACCATGACAAGAACATACCACTTCCCTCCTGCTGACTGCGCTCAAGCTGGTCCAACTGTATCCATGTGGAGAAGTTGTCCCGGTGCATCGGTCATAGTCACTGTGACCAGAGGGTGAGAAGCGGCAACCATCTTGCCGTGCCGGCAAGGAGCACAAACAATATCTTTGACCATCTTGAGTTTCGGCAGACCACGAATGAGATTGTGGCTGCTAACTCGGGTCAAATGGTCAAATCCAATATGACCAAGTCTCATATGCCAAAAAGAAAGGTCACGGGACTCAGAAGCAATCAAACACCGAAGAGGATCACCAGAAGACTCAGAAAAATCAGCACGAAAGATCCTCCCAAAATGAGAAATCCCGCAAACCAGACTACCCGAAGAATCAAGAATTTTGCAAGCATTTTTCTTAAAGCTCACCTCGAAACCGTCATCAGTAAGCTGAGAAATAGAAAGCAAATTATACTACAGCTTACTAACCAAGGCAACATCTTTCAAAATGAAAGAATCATTGACGTGCACTGTACCTTTGGCGATGACGTGCCCAAATGAATCGTCTCATCACCTGGAGCATGAGCAAGGGAAGAAAACCAACGGGAGTCTCCGGTCATGTTTCGTGAACACCCGGAGTCTACGAGCCAAACCTTTCCCTTCCCTGCCCGGCGAACCTGAGTCAAACAGAGAGTAAAGTCTTAGTACTGGGGTAAATCAAGAGTGATTTTGGCACCCAATACTGAGTAACACGTCGAGCAGATGAAGTAGTCAAAAACGACTGACCTCTATCTACCCTACGCTCTCTGTCACTCAAAGAAACAGACGGTCTATGTGTAGATCTGAAGCTGTTGTTGGGCTTGACTGCTATAGAGAAGCGAGTCAAGACACCAGCAACATGCTGATCACGCCACGGGTAGCTATCTCGACGGGGGAAACGAGATCTACCCTCAGTATAGCGGAAGTCATGACCAGGAGCATATCGAGGATGAAAGCCAGAAAACTCAGAAAATTCAAGTCCTCGATGATGCCCAAACCCATCCAGCTGAACAGTCCTAGACCTCGTGTGGGTCTTGGGTGCACTCAAGGTCTGGGGCTGACCCTGAATACGCCTAAGAGGCTCAACACGGTCTCTCCGCGCGATCTTGGGGCGCCTGAAGCACCGATCGATCAAATGCCCATCCTTCTGATAGAAGGTGCAGTGATACTTCACCTTCTGAGAGGTAGAAGTAGCACGATTAGGCTTCGCCTTCTGAGAGGCCGAAGCAGCAGGTGAAATCACCTTGCTGTCAGAAATCCCTTGGACAAAGCCCGCTGACTTAAATTGGACTTTCTCGGTCCTAGGCTCAATCACGATCACACCTGGTGCTATGAGTCTGAGCACGGCAAGTGGATGCTTCCTCATGTCCTTATAGAAATCGTATCCTAAACCTTGATTAAATTTGCAAATCTTGGACTGGTCTAGAATAAGATTCAGCTTCTTCTTGCTGACACTCCCGAAAGAGAGAGGTGCAAGAAGAGCAGGGGGAAGAAGGAGTAGCAGAAGGTAAGGGAGTAGAAGAGGAAGAAGAACCAACAACAGAGGAACGAATGGCTTGTGCACGCACAGCCGACTCAGAATGGACAGTCCTACTGCTAGCCAATTGGTTCACGTCGCTAGGCATCTCTACCTTACCCTTGGGCTTCTCCCCCTCAGCAGCACACACATTACAAGCAGAAGGTTGCTTCTCTAGTAGATCCTTAGTCAGCTTCACACATTTCTCATCCAATGCAATCAAATCAGATTTTAGTTTGTTACAATTAATGCATGGTGAGCTAACAGGGTCCTTAGAAGCAAATTGAGCCATTCTGTTGTTGTCATCAACTAATTCTTGAAACTGTTTGGAGACAGCTTCAAGCTCAGCAGTAAGCTTGGGACAATTCACACATGAAGCAATAGGCTCAAGTAGAAAAGCTTGTAATTCAGCAATTTTATGATCTGCCCATTTTAGGTTCATCTTCAGATTATTGCAATTTTCACAAGTCTCAGGCACATCAAGCAACATGGTGTAAAGGCCTCTAAACGCATTGTCCTTATCCTCACATGAGGTGCAAGAAATAGCCTCAACAGTAGTAGATGGAGGAGGCGCTACCCTACTCATCTCTATCTCAGCAAGAAGACTAATAGTCTCCACCTTAATCATGTCTAGCTCAGAGGACACACTATCATGCAAGGTCCTTAGTTTCTCCATGTCACCAAGCAGAGTAGTACATACATCACACTCGTCACGGGAGGGAACAGATCTAAGTGAAGTAAGCTCCCGTGACAAGCTCTCTACTTCCTTCTCCAACTCACTACACCTAGCTCTAGATCTAGCATGGAATCTACCTAGCTTAAGAAAAGCATCATTAAGCTAGTCGTAGGTGGGGGATACCTCGTCGGAGTCGGAGTACAGCTCGCTGTCGCTCACTTCGCCCTCAAGGGCCACATGCCGGAGAAGTCGTCGCTGCCCTTGGGATCTTGGTCACCCGTCTCGTCGTCGTCGCTCCATCCCTCCACCTCGCTGAGGTCGAGGTCGTCGAAGGCGGTGAGGACGCGGTGGAAGAGCTTTTTGGCCTTCCCAAAGTCGCGGAACTTCTTCTTGCCTTGATGATGCGCTGGAGGCTTCTTGTTGTGGTTCTTGTCGGTGTAGTCGTTCTTGCTCGAACTGCCGTAGTCACCTTTGCCCTTCCCCAGCTTGGAGCAGTTTGCCCGAATGTGGTTGGGGCCACCACACTCGAAGCAAATCACATGTCCTCCTCTCTTTCCGTCCCTCCTCCTCTTGTAAGCATGAGAAAATCTCCGAGCTAGGAGGGCTAACTGCTCATCCGCAAGCTGCTCTAACTGATGATCAGTTATGTCACAAAGAGCAGCAAGGGAGAATCCACACAGCGAATCAGAAGAAAGACCAGAAGCCGAACTGGGATCGGTGACTAGGGCCATCGACTGTGACTTCGACTTGCGAGAGACAATGTCAATCTCGTGAGTCTTGAGGCGCGAGTACAGCGCATCAAGAGTCAAAGTCGAGAGGTCCATGGTGTCTTTGATGGTAATCACCTTCATCTCCCAAACACGAAGGTCGAGTGCAGCGAGCATCTGTCGAGCGTTATCCGAGTTGGGGTATGTGAGACCGACCGCTCAGAGGTTGCTCAGAATACTGTGAAAACGCACAAAGCACTCATCGAGGGACTCGCCAGTGAGCATTTCAAACTTGTTGTAATCTCGCTTGAACTGGTCATGTCGCACCGTCTTTATTTGGGTGGTGCCCTCATGGTAAGCATCGAGGGTCTCCCAAATATCGAAGGCGGACGAAAGATGAGATATGCAGTCAAACTCGCTACGACTTAGGCCCTAGATTATGATGTTCCTTACCTTAGCATTTGCCTCAACATCAGCTATATTCCCAGCGTTGATGTTTTCATCGGCAGGAACCACAAACCGGACCTTGACCATACGCCAGATGGCGTACCCCTGAGCCTGGATGTACGTCTCCATTCGACTCTTCCAGAAGGGATAATCAATCCCATCGAAAACCGGGGGCTTGGTCGAGTACATGTCCGTCGCCATGGCTCTAGAGACCGGTTAAGATCTATTGAGAAGAGCTAACCGGCTCTGATACCAATTGTTGGACCGAAATGGCGACAGAGGGGGGTGAATGTCGTCTCAAAAAAATTTGTCCCCCTAAAAGTACTTACGAAAGAGCTATCTCACCAGTAGCTATAGAGCTATGAAGAGAGCAAGAGACTTGAGAAACTTTGAACCAAACAAAGAGGAGCACTCACAAATAAATTATTTCTAATAGCTATTATAAGCTATGAAAAGAAGAACATATGTGAGGTCAAGTACTTACTAGAAGAGCAAGAGGAACAGAAGACCAAGGCACACCAGAAAGGGAAACCCAAAAACCCCAAACTTTATCAAAAAACAGCAGGCAACTCAGCTACCGGGGGGAGGCCGGTCAGACCGCCAAGCATGGGCCGGACAGACCGCCAAGCATGGGCCGGTCTGACCGCCCGTTGAATGCCGGTCTGACCGCCCGTTGAATGCCGGTCTGATCGCTCGATGAACTCCGGTCAGACCGCCGGTGAAATACCGGTCTGACCGCCCCACGATTTTCAGAATAAACAACAGAGAGATTTTCAGCAGGCCGACACAAAACTCTTCACAGCAAGAACATTAGGAATTTCCCTCTGGTTTCTTCAGTCCAGAATTGCATGACTATAACCTAAAAAGCCAGAGGAGCAAAGGGAGCCAAGAAATTCAACACAAAGCAGAGGAATTTAGGAATTGACACAAAAATTGAAAACTTACAAAGTGCAGCAGTAAAACTCAAATTCTCATCTCATCCTTGATCCTTTGGCAATGACACTTTGAGGATAGCAAGGTAATAGTCTCTGGACTTTACATGTTAAGTTTCAGGCCATCTCAAAGAGGGAAACAAGATTTGAACCAAACCCTAGAAAAGCTTGGAAAAACTTCAAAGAGGAGCACAAAAACCCAGATTACTCAAGATTCACAAGACCTTTGCACATGAGATTTTGCAATTAAGTTAGCAATAATCTAAGAGCATGCCAGCAAGAATCTCAGGCCATTTCCTCAAGGGAATCAAGAAATTCATCAAAACCCTAGAAAGCAAAAACAAGAACAGAGAAGCCCAAAATGTCAAATCTAAAATCAAACACTTGTCTCTGGGATATTAGCTAACCAAATGGTCTAGAATCATAACCCCATCACAGAACAACCCATTTTGGCACTTCCTAGAAAGAAACAACAAGAAACTCAAAAGTCAAGAAATCATGCAAAAGGGGTATCGAAGGAAAAATAGGGAGCACGAGAGGAACTCAGAAATTTCATTCATGAAACAAGAAGATTACATAGGAGTCCCCATACGCATGGACATTAGAACAATAGGATTGATTACAAGAGTCTCCATCCATCCTCTCCCTCACTCAAAATCACACCCTACATGCTTGGAGGAGGAGATGAACACAACACAGAGAAGAGATGAACCTGGGAGACACTCCCTGCTGCCCACACCAACTCTCCAACCGCTAAAGCCTAAACCAAAACCACCTCTCAAAGGCTCTTTTGACTAAAGCAAACCCTAATTCTCTCCCAAAGCCATGAGGGGGCATGCAGCCACTCCCTCCTATTTATAGCCCTTGGCTAACGGGTCTGCAACCCGTTACGCCCGCTAAATCCGAACGGAACCGGCCTCCACTCGTGTAGCTTTGCGTTTTTACCGAAACGCCCCTCCTGCACCTTCCGGGAAGCTTCCGCGTTCCTTGTCATCTACGACTCGCAACCACATCGAATCTCCGCCATCTTCGACACATCCGACCGTTCTGACCTCGACACGCCTGTGCCTAGTCCGGTCACCTCGTGTCTCACCATGACTCCGCCTCGACGTCCTGCAGCCATCACAAACAAGAAACACATCAAATAGCACCGCTCGACACATGTAAGCATAAATAGCATTAGTGAACACATTAAGCATGAAAAGAGCCCAAACCTGTCGAATCATCAGAATATGCATCCTAAGCACTTTGACTAGGTATGACCAAGTCCGACCGAAGCCGATTGCACCGCGCAACGACATGGTCCGAACCAACCAAATCAAACTCGACTTTCCTAAAACGATGTCAATTACTCATCATACACACGGTATGACCTCCACATGGTCTCTCATTTACAAAGGATGAGGGCACATTGGTACATTCATTTCTCTATACTATTGGACCGGTTATATGTTGGGCCAGTTGCAAGGCCCGGTCACGGGGGGTTAGGCCACCCCCACAATAGTACTCCCTCGAAAACAAGCGCAGAGGTCCCGATGGGTGAGCTGACGTGATCAACTATCCCAGACAGCAAGCACGAGGGTGCCGACTAGTGAGCTGATGCAACTAGTAGCTTGCAACTTGCAGCCCCCAGAGGCAATGCCTACGAAGAGATCAGCAAAATCCTATACTGAAGCTCGAGCCGTCCCACCAAGGCGATGCCTACGAGGCGGACGGTGAAGTCCTGCGCCAAGGCCTGACCGTCCCACTGAGGCGTTGCCTACAAGGCAGACGGCGAAGTCCTACGCTGAAGCTGGGCTGCCCCGCCGAGGCGATGCCTACGAGGCGGTCGGCGAAGTCAAACACTGAAGATGGGTCGTCCCACCGAGGCAATGCCTACGAGTAGGACGGCAAAGTCCAATGCCGAAGACGGGCCATCCCGTCGAGGCGATGCCCACGAGGCGGACGGCGAATTCTTGCGCTGGAGCTGGGCTGTCCCGTCGAGGCGATGCCTATGAGGCGGACGGCGAACTCCTACACCGGAGCCGAGCCATCCTGCCGAGACGATTTCTACGAGGCGGGCGGCAAAGTCAGACACCGAAGACGGGCCGTCCCACCGAGGCGAAGTCCTGCGCCGGAGACGGGTTGTCCTGCCGAGGCAAGAGGCAAGGAGCCGAAGCCACTGTTCCCCTACCCTCAAAAACAGTGCCCGCGGAGAGCGGGCGCAAGCGGCGTAGGCCGAGGGTGCTACGCATGCAGAGGTAAGGAGGCGAGACTGCTGTTCCCCTACCTTCAAAAATGGTGCCCACGGAGAGCGGGCACGAGTGGTGTAGGCCAAGGGCGTTACCCACGCAGAGGTAGGGAGCCGAGATTGTCGTTCCCCTACCTTCAAAAATAGTGCCACGGAGGGCGGGCGCTTGCAGCGTAGGCCGGGGGCGCTACACACGCAGATGCAGGTAGGCGAAACTGTCGTTCCCCTGCCTTCAAAAACAGTGCCCGCGGAAAGCGGGTGCGAGCGGCATAGGCCGAGGGCGCTACGCACGCGGAGGCAGGGAGGCGCAACTGCCGTTCTCCTACCTTCAAAAAATGGTGCCCGCGGAGAGCTGGCGCGAGCGGCGTATGCCTAGGGTGCTACGCACGCAAAGGTAGGGAGGCAAGATTGCCATTGCCCTACCTTCAAAAATGGTGCCTGCAGAGAGCAGGCGCGAGCGGCGTAGGTCGAGGGCGCTACGCATGCAGAGGTAGGGAGGCGAGACTATCGTTCCCCTACCATCAAAAACAGTGCCTGCGGAGGGTGGGCGCTTGCCGCGTAGGCCAGGGGCACTACGCATGCAGAGGCAGGTAGACGAAACTACCGTTCCCCTACCTTCAAAAATGGTTCCCGCGAAGAGTGAGAGCGAGCGGCGTAGGCTGAGGGCGCTACGTGCGCGGAGGCGGGGAGGCGAAACTGCCGTTCCCCTACCTTCAAAAATGGTGCCCGCGGAGAGTTGGCGTGAGTGGCGTAGGCCGAGGGCACTAGGCACGCAGAGGTAGGGAGGTGAGACTGTCGTTCCCCTACCTTCAAAAATGGTGCCTACGGAGAGCAGGCGCGAGGGGTGTAGACCGAGGGTGCTACGCACGCAGAGGTAGGGAGGCGAGACTGCCGTTCCCCTACCTTCAAAAATAGTGCCCGCGGAGGGCGGGCGCTTGCAGCGTAGGCCGGGGGCGCTACACACGCAGAGTCAGGTTACCCAGGAGATGCGCCGCTAAAGCGATGCATGACCTAATGGGGCGCACGCGAAGGCGCGATATCCAGGTGGTGCGACGCTAAAGCGATGCACTCCCTAGTGCACGCGCATGAAAGTGCGATGTCCAGATGGCGCGTCGCTAAAGCGAGGCACTCCCTGGTGTCTCGGCCATCGCGCGATTTTTGTACTCCGTAGAGTGCATGCGGAGGCTTGCCCCCACGCGTCTTATTTATACTCCGTAGAGTGCACGCGGAGGCTCGGAGCTGTGACACGATTTTTTATACTCCGTAGAGTTGCTCGGGACGACAAGTTCCCGACGCTTTATACTACGCAGAGTACACGGAGGCTCGAAGCCGTCACGCGATTTTTTATACTCCATAGAGTTGCTCGGGACGACAATTTCCCGACGCTTTATACTCCGCAGAGTACGCGGAGGCTCGAAGCCGTCACACGATTTTTTTTTATACTCCGTAGAGTTGCTCGGGACGACAAGTTCCCCAGCTTTTTACTCTGTAGAGTACGCGGAGGCTTGAAGCCGTCCCCGATTTTTTATACTTTGTAGAGTTGCTCGGGACGACAAGTTCTCGACGCTTTATACACCGCAGAGTACGCGGAGGCTCGAAGCCGCCACACGATTTTTTATACTCCGTAGAGTTGCTTGCGGAGGCCGCGCATCTTAGGCGAGCGAAGTCGTCCCGAAGCCGAGTCGAAGGCCGGCGAAATCGTCGTGAGCCGAGCGAAGGCGAGCGAAGTCGTCTAGGTGGACGCGATGTGCGGTCGTAGGGGCGACGCGAAGGTGAGGCCATCGTCGCGGAGGCGTAAGTCCTACGCGGAGCCGGGCACGCGGAGTCGAGGTCCGAGTGGGGGCACAGGGGCAACGCGAAGCTGAGACCTTAGTCGCGGAGGCGTGGTCCTGCGCGGAGCCGGGCACGCGGAGGCGAGGTCCGACGTGCGGGCGCAGGGGCAACGCAAAGCCGAGAACTTCGTTGCGGAGGCGTGGTCCTGCGTGGAGCCGAGCACGTGGAGGCGAGGTCTGACGTGCGGGCGCATGGGCAATGCAAAGCCGAGACCTTCGTCGTGGAGGCATGGTCCTGCGCGGAGCTAGGCTCGCAGAGGCGAGGTCTGACGTGCGGGCGCAGGGGCAACGCGAAACTGAGACCTTCGTCGCAGAGGCGTGGTCCTGCGCGGAGCCGGGCACGCGGAGGCGATGCGGAGTCGAGACCGGTCGTGGTGAAGGCTGCTGCTCCACCTGCATCGCTCCTTGGCCGCCTAACAGCTCCTCCGCTCACGAATCGGCCCGCATTTGCCCCGCGCCGCCGAATGCGATGCCTGCCCCGCGCGCGAGAACTCGCCCGGGATCGTATCAGCACAACCCAGCCGGAGCGCTCGCCTGCTCTGTGGCCTGCCTTGCTAGCATGGAGGCGCGCTGGCGTAGCCTGAAACGGGGGCGGGGCAGGCGCGACAACGCGGAGGCTAACCTCGAACTCACGTGCTCGCCTCGTAGACGCCAGGCCGAAACAGAGGCGGACGAAGTGTAGACGCCATGCACATGCACGCCGCGCGCAGAGGCATTCACATGCATGCAGTGCGCGCTAGCCACGAATGCGTGCATGCCGTGCGTGCTAGCCATGCACATGCATGCAGTGCACGCTAGCCAGACCGCTGACGATCGCAACCACCACCGACAGTGGGGTCCGTCCATCCACGCGCTTCATCGCAGAAAGCTAAACCATGAACTCACCACGTGCATGCAGAATGCAAAGCTAGCTTCCACGCGAGCTCGTATCATGCATGCCTGGATACTTCATGCATGCATACGTAGGGCTCATGCATCCATGGATGGATATTTCATGTATGCATGGATGGTTGCTTCAACGTAGGACTGCAAAACGGGGCGCGACATCGTGCGGAGGCTCGACGCGGAGGCTCGACATCGTGCGGAGGCTCGAGATCGTGCGGGGGCTCTGCGCGGAGGCTCGACATCATGCGAGACTCGGCCCGGAGGCTGTGGCACCGAAGCCATGCTTGGCGAGGAGCACTCCGCGCAGAGTCCGGCGTGGGGGAGTCGAAGGCACACGGGCTGGCTACACGATGACCGAAGGCCGGTAACAGCGCACGTGCATGCCGTGCCAAGCTCGACGATGTCTCGGTGGCATCCTCCACTCGTTTTCCCTGCATGAACACCCCAAGTAGAGCGTAGATAGCAGCAATATAGAAATGGGCGATTCGACTAGATCTATTCAATACACCATCTACAAAACATGTAGAAGTATACGGGCAAATCCCATACGCCTCTATAGTCATGATGGTTAAATTTTTAGCGAGCAAACTACTTATCTGTCGCTGATGGCTCGCAAGATGGTACAGACGCCACGAATGAAGCAGTATGCTCCCAGGAGCAGAAAAGATCCACATAGCCGCCACTGGGTTGTAGAGTCCCTCTCAAGTTGGCGGTTTTAAGAAAAAAATAGAGAGGGAGATGGGCAAATGTTACAGTACACACGATGGGATAAAGCAAGATAATGCTTTGAGCAAATCGACAGAGAAGATCCAAATCTTTAGCGGTGATGCGGATCCACTAGCAAGCTAGCTGAACCCCGTTGCTTTGGCCCTGATCTTTCACGATACGCCTTGTTGGATGTCCTCTCCAAGATAAGCCTTCTCCCACGCACACCGCAGCACGTGAACGAAGGGTAGAGAAACCGAAGTTTCAGCGAGTAGAATCCAACACCACAATTGGATTCAACACACCAAGAGCAATTACTCGATGGAAATCTCAAGAACACGCCAACAATGGCCACCAAACCATGGTGATTTTCTGGTTTCTATTTCTCAAATCATAGTCTAAGTTACAATGGGGCTAAGGCCCTGGCCTTATATTGGTGCACAATGCACGGCCTTGATTACAACTCACGCACTAGTTGGCCTAAGGCCGAAACAAACTCCAATACGAACTAAAAAGGAAATACCTAAACTGCTACCTCTGGATTCTCTCTTAATTTGCGATCTGACTATGAGGATTTCGTGGCTGGCACCTTATCCATTATGTGGGGCTTCCAAATAGCTTTCCAACGAGTCCAAGAACGCCCAAATCGGACTCCGTTTGTGAAAGTTATGGACGTTTTAGTATCGGTCTTGCCAGCTGTCCCAATCCGAGTCCGAATCGGTTTCAAATCTTTATATGTTTTGTTTTCTGGTTCAAGGGGCTTCCAAATCCGTTTGGAACCTGAAAAGGAATCCTTCTCAACCTTTAGAAAGTCATGGTGTGGTCGGATTTTACCCTTACTTGCATTGCAATACTCGAACTCTTTATGTTTTGCAAGTCTCGCGCGTCTCTCCGGACAGCTCGTGCAGCATCCAATGAAAATGCCATAACTTTGTGTAGGAAGCTCCAAATCAAGTGCCGTTTGATTCGTTGGAAAATAGACTTCATTAGCTTTCCAAATATGTCTTTTGTGCACGTTAGAAACCTCAGAATTGGTATTCAAAGCTTCTTGAACATTGTGCACAGAACTGCAAGCACTAACCAAAGTTGTAGTGCTACTTGGTGCCACATCAAGCGGTCTGTTCCCTTTTCTTACCTTTTGTTGAATGTTGGGAAATCTCTTCCATACAGAACTTCTAGTCATCCCCACGGACGGCGCCATCTGTTGTGGCTACAGACCAAACAGTAAAGAAGGAGACTAGTGGAAGAGGAGGAGAGCCAACGCAGGGATTGTATGGAAGAGTTGGTGAGTAAGAATGAGATGATGCCCCCTCCTGCTCCCCGTTAGAGGTTTATATACATGAGTGGAGTAGCATGGGAAATTCCCATCCTATCCCTTAGTATTTACAAAGGATGAGGGTACATTGGTACATTCATTCCTCTATACTATTGGGCCTGTTACATGTTGGGCCAGTTGCAAGGCCCGGTCACGGGGGTTGGGTTACCCCCACAACATGAATCATCTGTTTTTGTACTAGTGAAATCTCAAACAGGGTAGTAGATTTTTCATAGATGCTTATCCATGGATGCTTTTGAAAAATAAGCGCAGCACTGTATAGCAAAGTACCCGCAAACTGGCCCTTAATAAAATCACATGAAGTAATTATATGTTTGTTACGTTATAGATCTCGTAGAGCTCAAGAGTCATATATATATATATATATATATATATATATATATATATATATATATATATATATATATATATATATATATATGGGGCAAAAATTTTCCTGTTTTGTTTTGAGAAAAGATACCAGTCATGTATATATACGTCAATGACACCATGTCTATACCAAGTGTATACATAAATGCTTTTCTAGAAGAGAGCATTGCAATTGTTAATTAATCCGACGACTTCCTTTTCTCTCTTCTTTCTACATCACATCAATGGCAATTGGCAAACAGTACGTAGTACTCACGTGCACGCCTAACTCACGGTTTGTCGTTCTCACACATCTTCCGATTGGCACAACAGAAAACTCATGTATAGCCCCAAGAAAAAAAAAGAAAACTCATGTGCGTACATATGTACAAAAGGACAGAGCTGAGTCAATTATGTATCATGTGCTGCATGCAGTGTCTGTGGTAGAGAACGCCGCTGACTAGTCAACCACTGGACAGCAATCACATGCTTTTCTTGTCCTGAGTACGAGGTTATCAGCAATGTGCAGCTGGAGTCATAAGCCCATGACAATATTGCGTTAGTAATGTTTTGTTTGGAATGTAGAAAATTTTTTATTCTAACGAAATTAAATTATTTTCGATGACATTATCACAAATTCCAATAAGATTTCTGGGTACAAAACAGCCCTAAATTAAATTACGGCTTTGAAGTCATGAACCAAGGTATTTGTTGTGGCTACAGACCAAACAGAGAGAGATGGTAGTGGAGAGGTGGGAGTGTTCTGTCTCACCCTCCCCCTCATCTTGATATATATATTCACATGGGGTATACTTTTATAGTTATGCCCTTACATCCATACATCCCCATTAGGGGCACTTATGTCATTACACATGTTACTCTGGTTCTTATAACCTCCTAACAGGCCTGCTGGGCTTAGGTGGGGGCCACCCCTACGACAGGAGCCTCTCATGGTGAAGGGCTTCACAGGGCCGAAGTCATGCCGCCGAGTCCTTTGGCCCCCTCCGTCCCCTGCGGCCTGTGAATTTCTCCAAGCTTGTGGCTGGGGAGCCTGAGGTCTGGGATGGAAAGTGCCTTGTTGCAGCAGACGCGCGCACTCTGTCCCCTACCCTTCGAACGGGTGGCAGCGGAGGCTGGCGCCTAGCTCGAAGTAGACGCGCGCGCTCCGTCCCCTACCCTTCGAACGGGTGGCAGCGGAGGCTGGCGCCTAGCTACCCTTCGAACGGGTGGCAGCGGAGGCTGGCGCCTAAGTTGAAGCCGAGGCGCGCGCGCTCCGTCCCCTACCCTTCGAACGGGTGGCAGCGGAGGCTGGCGCCTAGTTCGAAGTAGACGCGCGCGCTCCGTCCCCTACCCTTCGAACGGGTGGCAGCGGAGGCTGGCGCCTAAGTCGAAGCCGAGGCGCGCGCACTCCGTCCCCTACCCTTCGAACGGGTGGCAGCGGAGGCTGGCGCCTAAGTCGAAGCCGAGGCGCGCGCACTCCGTCCCCTACCCTTCGAACGGGTGGCAGCGGAGGCTGGCGCCTAAATCGAAGCTGAGGCGCGCGCGCTCCGTCCCCTACCCTTCGAACGGGTGGCCGCGGAGGCTGGCGCCCAAATCAAAGCCGAGGCGCGCGCGCTCCGTCCCCTACCCTTCGAACGGGTGGCAACGGAGGCTGGCGCCTAAGTCGAACCCGAGGCACGCGCGCTCCGTCGCCTACCCTTCGAACGGGTGGCAGCGGAGGCTGGCGTCTAGCTCGAAGTAGACGCGCGCGCTCCATCCCCTACCCTTCGAACGGGTGGCCGCGGAGGCTGGCGCCCAAATCAAAGCCGAGGCGCGCGCGCTCCGTCCCCTACCCTTCGAACGGGTGGCAACGGAGGCTGGCGCCTAAGTCGAACCCGAGGCACGCGCGCTCCGTCGCCTACCCTTCGAACGGGTGGCAGCGGAGGCTGGCGTCTAGCTCGAAGTAGACGCGCGCGCTCCATCCCCTACCCTTCGAACGGGTGGCAGCGGAGGCTGGCGCCTAAGTTAAAGCTGAGGCACGCGCGCTCCGTCCCCTACCCTTCGAACGGGTGGCAGCGGAGGCTGGCGCCTAGTTCGAAGCAGACGCGCGCGCTCCGTCCCCTACCCTTCGAACGGATGGCAGCGGAGGCTGGCGCCTAGCTCGAAGTAGACGCGCGCGCTCCGTCCCCTACCCTTCGAACGGGTGGCAGCGGAGGCTGGCGCCTAGCTCGGAGTAGACGCGCGCGCTCCGTCCCCTACCCTTCGAACGGGTGGCAGCGGAGGCTGGTGCCTAGCTCGAAGTAGGCGCGCGCGCTCCGTCCCTGCGCTGAGATCGGAGCTTGGCGCCGGTATGGTTGCGCTCCGGGGCTGTTGTGACCTTGCAGTCTGGTAGTGCGCTTTTAATGGCGGCTGGAATCACGCCGACGCCTAGCCTGGCAGAAGTCAGGCTGTCGCGTCGTGCAGTCTGCCATTCTGCAGGTGGGGCACGTGGCGACTCACGACTGGAGCGTCGTGGGATGTGAGCGGTTGCGTGACCACGACCGTTCGCCTCGTCCCTCGAGAAGTTGGACGCGTGTTGAAGGCGTGGAGGCGTTGTGCGCTGCTTGGCCACCTACGTCGGGGCAATGGGCGACGTTGTTCCCTGTGCCAGCCTCGTCAGGGCAATGGGCGTCCGGCTGGACTCGGTGGTGGTTCTACTACACCGTGACCGACAAGAGCAGAATGCAGTGCCGAGGTGGGCCGATCTCGTTTAACAGTACGCCGAGTCTGAAGGCGGAGATTGACGACACGCGAAAGCTACAGAGCCTTGTCGGTGTCGCCCGTCGAATGAGCGTGCGCGACCTAGCCGAGGAGTTCACGATGTATGGGGCGGCGCCACTCTCCTCCCGGGGGAAGTATGTTGGACAGAACGGCCCCCGCGAGGACGGGTTCGATCCATCCGTATCTCGCCTGCTTCCGCCCTCCGCTCCTTGTAAGTCGCCCAGCACGCTTTACGCGCGCCATTGTATATGTTTGGCTTCCGCCTGACTGACGTGATCTCCTGCGCAGTGGCTCGGCTAGAAGATGCGGAGCGCGCGGTTGCGGCGCTCCTCGGCCCGTACACGCTTAAGGAGCACCAGGCTCGCGAGGCCGCAGTCAAGGCGGCTAAGCAGGGGCGGGTAAACCGCACCTGCGAGGCTGTGGGCATTACCGTGCGCGAGCGCGCGGTGCCGGAAGAGCTTCCCGCCGGGACTCCGGGCGCTCAGGACGGTGATAGCCCTACGGGGGTGTTATCTTCGCGACACTGGGCCCGTTCCCCGGCTGCCGTATGCGACCCGGCAGCCCCCCCGGCGGCTAGCACAGCTGAGACAGGGCGTGCGACCGGCGGTGGGCCTGGCCATACTGCTTCGGAGGGGGGCGCCGCCTCGGATCCCCCGGCACCTTCTGCCGACGCCCACGAGCCCGTGCTCGGGCTCGCGGCCATCGTTGAGTTGGAACTCGTCAACCCGGGGGGTGGCGTCGTTCCTGGTGAGAAAACCACGGTTGAAGGTGCGTTATCAACCGCAGCGGCCGACGAGGGCGCGCCCCCTACAGAGGAAACCGTGGGGGCGACGGTAACCGGAGCTGGTGCTGCCGTGGAAGAATCGCGTGTGCCACCGCAGGCGAAACGCCCTCGGACTCAGTCCCCGCCGCCAGCGAGGGGTCGATACGCTGTTGCGGGGCCTTGCCGCGGGAGTCTGGCGCGGCCGAGAAGACCTTCTCCCCGACCGTCGAGGCGCCCGCCTCCCCCTGGGTGGTCGAACCGGCGCCACTTCCTACCGCGACGAGGGGCGCAGGAGGTAGGCGTGAGTCCCTTTCTTCACTTGACTTCGCGAGACTTTCTCCGATCTGCTCGCTCATTCTGCCAACATCAGACGAGACGAAGTCTCCCGGACGTGGCGAAGGATCGAGCAGCGGAGGTATGCGCGAAGTCGGAAGCCTTGTGCAGGGTGCCCCGCAGGTGTCCGCCGTTGTTGACGTGGCCGTGGCCTCGGTAAATCCTGGCGCGTTGGGGCCGGGGCTCGCTCGCTCGGACTTCCTCCCTCGCCCTGAGATATTTTGCGACCTTACCGCAGCCGCAGAGCGTGCCGACAACGGCCTCGACCGGGAGATGTTGTCGTCATGCGAGGGGGAACTCCTAGCGCTCGCGCTACAGGCCTCCGAGATGAGGGTAAATATGTGCGCTTCATCTTTGTAAGGTACTGTTGGACGCCTGCTGATTTGTTGTTTTTGCCAGACGCTTGCCCTCAGCCGGTCCTTTGACGAGGCCCGCGTTCGGGAGCGGAGGGCTCTGGAAGCCAGCCTTCGTGAAGCAAGCAACGCTCTCGCCGCGAAGGATGAAGAACTTCGCGCGCTGGAGGGCGCCATGGCGGCCGCAGAACTCGAGGCCACGGGAGCCAGGTGCGCCGTGGCTGAGGAGCGCGACGTCTTCGTGCAGCAGATCGCCGTCCTAGAGGGGGAGAACGCCCAGCTGGCGGAGTCTGCTGCCGAGAATAGCCTCGTCCTGGAGAATGCGTCCACGTCGGCGTGGCGGGCCATGGAGTCTCTGAACCAGGCCCTCCGAGATCTGTGCATCAGAGTGCCGGACACTACGCACGGGCCGGAGGCCCTGTCGGAGACGCTCGGGTTGATTGAGGAGGGGGTCGGCGTTGCTCTTCGTGGCGCCAGAACGTTTGGCGAGCACTGCGGCTATCTTGGTGCGTGCTTCGCCCTCGCCCTGCTTCACACTCGTGGGTGTAGACATACCCATGAGCTATCAAATCCTCAACTGGATCTTCCCGACCGACCAGAGGTCATGTCGGACGCCATCCGCTCCATCGGGCCGAGCCTGCAGAACTTCCATCAACGGATCTGGGGCCGCTTTGGGGAAGATGCAGCGAGGGTCGCCGTGCAGCAGACGCTGCATGGGGAGGGGGACCTCCTCCAGTGGCTCGAAAGGGTCCTTCAGCGTCACGGCGACGACGACACGGGTGCGTCCGCACCGCACCAAGGTTGAGCGGTTGGTCGGGTAGGGCAGGGGGATAATGCCCTGGTTCTTACGCTTGTAACCTTGTAACCCCCTTTGCTTTTGCAATGAATCCAAGTAGTACCTTACTGTTGGTGTTACCTGCCGCCGAACGCGAAGGGGAGAAGACCTCCACACCTTCTTTATACTCCGTAGAGCGCACAGGGAGGGCGTCCGCGTCTTATTCAAAGTATGGACCGGCGCGTGCAGAGGCGAACCCCGCCGCTACGACTTTTTTATAGTCCGGAGACTCGCGCGTGCGGAGGCGGACCTCAACGCTACGTCTTGTTTAAAGTCCGTAGACTAGCGCGTGCGGAGGCGGACCTCGACGCTACGACTTCCTTTATAGTCCGGAGACTCGCGCGTGTGGAGGCGGACCTCGACGCTACGTCTTATTTAAAGTCCGTAGACTGGTGCGTGCGGAGGCGGACCTCGGCGCTACGACTTCCTTTATAGTCCGGAGACTCGCGCGTGCGGAGGCGGACCTCGACGCTACGTCTTATTTAAAGTCCGTAGACTGGTGCGTGCGGAGGCGGACCTCGACGCTACAACTTCCTTTATAGTCCGGAGACTCGCGCGTGCAGAGGCGGACCTCGACGCTACGTCTTATTTAAAGTCCGTAGACTAGTGCGTGCGGAAGCTAAGCTCAACGCTACGTCTTATTTATACTCCATAGAGTGCGCGCGGAGGCGTCCCCCCGCTGCGTCTTATTTATACTCCGTAGAGTGCGTGCGGAGGCGGACCTCAACGCTACGTCTTATTTAAAGTCCGTGGACTGGTGCGTGCGGAGCTAGGCTCGACGCTACGTCTTATTTATAGTCCGTAGACTGCCGCGTGCGGAGCTGGGCTCGACGCTACGTCTTATTTAAAGTCTGTAGACTGGTGCGTGCGGAGCTAGGCTCGACGCTACGTCTTATTTATAGTCCGTAGACTGTCGCGTGCGGAGCTAGGCTCGACGCTACGTCTTATTTATAGTCCGTGGACTAGTGCGTGCGGAGGCGGACCTCGACGCTACGTCTTACTTTATAGTCCGGAGACTGTCGCGTGCGGAGCTAGGCTCGACGCTACGTCTTATTTATAGTCCGTGGACTGTCGCGTGCGGAGCTAGGCTCGACGCTACGTCTTATTTAAAGTCCGTCGACTAGTGCGTGCGGAGGCGGACCTCGACACTACGTCTTACTTTATAGTCCGGAGACTCGCGCGTGCGGAGGCAAACCTGGACGCTACGTCTTATTTAAAGTCCGGGGACTAGTGCGTGCGGAGGCGGACCTCGACGCTACGTCTTATTTAAAGTCCGTGGACTTTGTTCTGCTCCGCGCGGACAGGGGATGCTTTGGGAACAGCAACCTTTATTGAACTCCCGTTTGCGCGGGCGAGCATCGCATAACAAAGGGCTGGTGTCTCTACGCTTGCTGTCCTGCTTCTAGGCGTAGTACCGCCGCAACCTGTCCGCGTTCCATGTGTGCCGGAGGGCTTGTCCTTCGAGCGTGGCGAGGCGGTACGCCCCCTTCGGCAATGCCTCCACCACGATGTACGGGCCTTCCCACTTGGACTCCAGCTTGCCAACGGTCTCCGCCTGGAGCGCCACTTTGAGAACAAGATCCTCAGGCTTGAACCCCCGTGGGCATATAGAGCGGTCCCGAGTACGCATTGTCTGCCGCGCATACTTCTCGACATGGTGGGCTGCATCTGCCCGTGTCCCGTCGAGGAGGTCCAAGGACACACGGCGCTCCTGTTCGGGTGCTTGGACGAGGACCCTCCGCGAGCCGGCCTTGATTTCCTCGGGCGTCTCCTGGCCGATCAATGCGGTGGACGAGCGCCGCGTCCCGGTTGTCCTGCGCGATGGCCGCCTGCGCTAATATCTCGTAAAACGCCCCCTCAGGGGGGCAGTTGTTGGCTGGCCGCCTTAGCGAGGGCGTCGGCCTGCTCATTCTCCGCGCGGGGGATGGCCTTGATGGTGACACCCAAAAAGTGCCTTTCCCTCGCCCTTACCGCCGTGAGGTACTTGGCCAACTCAGGGTCCTTGGCTTGATATGACTTGTCCACATGGCCAGCCACCAAGCGCGAGTCGGTGCGGACCAACACCCGTCTCGCGCCGACTGCCTTGAGCTTCGCCAGGCCAAAGTGCAGTGCCTCGTATTCAGCCGTGTTGTTGGTGGCGGGGAAGGCAAGGCGCGCCGAGTATAGCAAACGCTGTCCTTCGGGCGTGACGATCACCGCCCCTACGCCCGCGCCGGCGACGCTGTAAGCTCCGTCGATTGTAAGCGTCCAGACAGGATCATTGTGCGTCTGAACGGGTTGGGCCGGCGGGGTCCATTCGGCGAGAAAATCCGCCAGGACTTGAGATTTGATTGCCGTTCGCGAAGCATACGTCAAGGAGAAGGGAGCGAGCTCGGCAGCCCATTTGTCGATGCGCCCTGTGGACTCCTTGTTGTGCAGCATCTCTGCCAGGGGGAATGAGGAAGGCACTGTGATGGGGTGGGCCAGAAAATAATGCCGAAGCTTCCTGGAGGCCATGACCAGCGCGTAGGCGAGCTTCTCAAGCTCCGTGTATCTTGTCTTGGCGCCCTGGAGGGCTTCGGAGACAAAGTAGATGGGCCGCTACATGGCGCCTTCCTCTAAGACGAGGACGGCGCTGACCGCGGTGGCTGACGCGGCCAGATAGAGCAGGAGGGGAGCCTCTGGTGCGGGGGCGACCAGAGTGGGGAGGCTTGCCAGGTGCTGCTTGAGCTCGTTGAAGGCCTTCGCGCAATCTCCGTCCCAACGAAATCCATCGCACCCGCGGAGTGTCTTGAAAAACGGCAGGCCCCGCTCCGCCGCCCTGGATAGGAAGCGGCTTAATGCTGCCATGCGGCCCGCCAGCCTCTGGACCTCCCTCGTTGTCTTGGGCGGCTCCATACCCAGGATGGCGTCTATTTTGTCGGGGTTTGCCTGGATGCCCCGTCCGGACACGAGGAAACCTAGGAGTTTGCCCGCCTGCACCCCGAAGACGCATTTGTCGGGGTTGAGCTTGATGCCCGCCTTCCAGAGATTGTCGAAGGTCTCCTAGAGGTCCCGGCCATGCAGTGCAAGCTGCCGGGTTTTGACCACCACGTCATCGACGTAGGCTTCGACGTTCCTCCCGAGCTGGGCGGCCAGGGCAATGGCGACGAGACGGGTGAAGGTAGCGCCCGCGTTCTTCAAGCCAAAGGGCATTCTGACGAAGCAGAACGTCCCAAGTGGTGTGATGAAACTGGTCTTCTCCTCGTCGTCTTCGGCCATGTATACCTGGTGGTAGCCGGAATAGGCGTCCAGGAAACTCATGAGTTCGCACCCGGCCGTGGCGTCGACCAGTTGATCGATGCGCGGCAAGGGGTAATTGTCCTTCGGGCACGCCTTGTTGAGTGCCGTGAAGTCGATGCACATACGCCAGGCCCCGTTGGCCTTTTTGACTAGCACCGGGTTAGCGAGCCACTCTGGATGGTGGACCTCGCGGATGACCCCGGCGTGAAGAAGCTTCGCCACCTATGTTTTGGCCGCCTGCTGCCGATCCATCGACATACGCCGAAGCCTTTGCTTGATCGGCTTGGCGTCGGGGCAGACCGCCAAGCGATGCTCGATTAGTGCTCAGTCTACACCCTTGAGGTCCTCCGGGGACCATGCGAAAATGTCAACGTTGTTCTGAAGCACTCGGAGCAGATCCCGCTCGACCCCCGGTGGGAGCCCCTCGCCGATGGACACAAACTGCCCCTCCGCCTGGAGCGGCACCTTCTTGACTCCGCCCTCGGGCCGAGGCTTGGGCGTCCATCCGGAAGCGGAGGGCCCGTCGCCGAGCGTGCCGGAGAGGGCATGCACCGGGCGATGCGGAACGCGGCTACCAACCTCGGCGTGTCTGGCCAGGTCCTGATCGCCGAAGACGGTGATAACACCCTCCGGGCCCGGAAGCTTCACACACAAAAAGGCGTAGTGTGGGATCGCCTCGAAGGAGTTGATGGCGGGTCGACCCAGTATGGCGTTGTAGGGATGTGGGATATCGACAACGTCGAAGATGACATGCTCGGTCCGGATGTTACCCTTGTTGCCCTCCTGACGGAAAGTGACCGGAAGGGACACGTGCCCCAAGGCCTGCAGCGGTTGACCCCCAAAGCCTTGAAGTGGAGCTCCCGGCTGCTCTAGCTGGCTTCGGGGGATCCCCATACGGTCGAGGGCCTCTGCGAACAAGATATTCACGGAGCTTCGCCCGTCGACAAGGACGCGCCTGACGTCACAGCGAGCTATGTGGGCCTGGATGACTAGAGGGTCTTGGTGAGGGTACTCCACACCCCTGGCGTCATTGAAGTCGAAGGTGATGTTGCGGGGCGGCATCCACAGTTGCGGCTGCTCCCCGGGGGCTTTTGAGGAGGAGCCTCCGGTGATGACGCCGACGGTGCGATGCTGCGCGCCCTTCGTTGCGGTGGCTCGTATGGGGCTACCCCTTGGGTGCCCCGCGTGGGCTCCAGCGAGGGGCCGAGGAGGCAGAGCCCGAGACCCGGCCATCACCCTCCGCAGCTCCATAACCGCGGTGCATGCCCTTGTGTAATGATCACTGTAGCCGTGTACCTCGCACCACTTGCCATAGTGTAGGAGCTCTTGTTCTGCGTGGGGTTGGCCGCCGCAATCAAGTCCGCCTTCCGATCCCCGGTCTCCCCTCCGTGAGGCGGGGTCGGATCCTTGGCGGGCGCTCTCGGTGTCGAGGACATGATGGGCCGCATGCGACCTGCGCTGGCGGCGCCGAGGTTTATGCCTACTCCTTGAAGAGCCTTCCTGTACCCCGGTGTCGCTGCCTCGGGGAGGGCCTCCTTGGGGCTCTCGGCTGCGGCCCTGCTTCGAGGAGGGACCACCCGCCCCCACTTCGCGCGGGGGGCGCTCCTCATGGGCGAGGCCGAGGGCGGTAATGCTGCGTCTTCGCGCATCCTCCTCCGCCCGCGCGTACTCGTCCATTTTGTCGAAGAGCTTGGCGACTGTCTTGATTGGCCTCCGCGCGTTGTACTCGGCCATCGGGCCCAGACGAAGGCCCTGTATGGCTGCATTAACGACGGTGGTTTCATTAATGTCTTTTACTTGGCACCGGATCTTGGTGAAGCGCTTGAGGTAGTCTCGGAGCTTCTCCGAGGGTCTTTGCTTCACAGCGAAGAGTTGGTCCGTATCAACTCGCTCGACGTAGTTTCCTTGGAAGTTGTTGTGAAGGCGGACGCGAAGCTGCTCCCACGCGTAGATGGAGCCCGGCTCTATGGTAAAGAACCAAGAGAGCGTCTCTCCTTGCAGCGCGAGGGGGAGTCCCTTCGCCTTCGTGGTGTCGTCTTCGCCCGCGGCTTCGATCGCGGTTTCGTACACGCGCACGAACTCACGGGGGTCCGTGTCGCCTTTGTACGAGTCGACGACGCTAGGGAACTTGAAGTCTTCGGGCCATGCCGCCTGCTACAGCTCCGCCGAAAGCGGGGACTCCGGATCTACGCGTCTCAGCAGCACGCGGCTAGCTACGGGGGCTTCGCGACTGTCCGTCCCCTCCGGCGTGAACTCGGGCGCGATTAGTGGCGCGGCCTGCTGGCTCCGAGCCTCTTGTATATCTCGGACGGCTCCGCGAAGGTCCCCTAGTTCCTGCTGGAATGCGTTGAGGGCTGCTAGTAGGGCGCCTTCCACCGCAAGTGCTGTCGGGGCCGCCGAAACACCCAGCGGGCAGGTCGGTGCAGGGACCCTCGCCGCACGATCTCCGGATCCGCCGGATGCTTCGTTGCGGCTACCCCCGTCCGTCGGATCCGCGCTGCCGGCGAGGGCGGCGGGGGCTGTCGTTGTAGCGGCGCTGGTGGGGCCGGTCGTTGTAGCGCGAGCGTCGACGCCCGCGACCACCGCGCCTATGCCGCCGCCAGCTCCTTCGGCGGCCAATGCCGAAGCCCTGGTATTCACGCGCCGCTCCGATCCAGCCGTCTTCCTTCCCTTCGCCACCGCCGACGAAGCTTTTTTCGGTGCCATCCTTCTTCTTCGGTCTTCAGGCTTGCTCCTGTCCCCCCACGGACGGCGCCAACTGTTATGGCTACAGACCAAACAGAGAGAGAGATGGTAGTGGAGAGGTGGGAGTGTTCTGTCTCACCCTCCCCCTCATCTTGATATATATATTCACATGGGGTATACTTTTACAGTTATGTCCTTACATCCATACATCCCCATTAGGGGCACTTATGTCATTACACATGTTACTCTGGTTCTTATAACCTCCTAACAGGCCTGCTGGGCTTAGGTGGGGGGCCACCCCTACGACAGTATCTTTACTATATAAAAGAAGGAGTTGGTGGTTGGTGCGGCCTCTCCCACCCCTTCTCACAAAAAGAAAAAACTGGCTGGCGTGTGGCCCAACCCTCCTCCCTAAACGTGTGCGGCTCTTGCCCCCCAACCCCCCCACCGAATCTTCCGCCGACGCCTCCCTCCCACCCCGCGCCGACGCGTCCTCCCCCGCTCCCACCCCGCGCCGGCGCCGACGCCTCCCTCCCACCTCGCCCCGCCGCCTCCTCCCTCCCCCCACCCCGCGCCGCCGCCACCTCCTCCCCCCACCCCGCGCCGCCGCCTCCTCCCCTCCTCCCCACCCCGCGCCGCCGCCTCCTCCTCCTCCCCACCCCGCGCCACCGCCGCCTCCTCCCCTCCCTCCCACCCCGCGCCGCCGCCGCCTCCTCCCCACCCCGCGCCGCCGCCTCCTCCTCCTCCCCACCCCACGCCACCGCCGCCTCCTCCCCTCCCTCTCACCCCGCGCCGCCGCCGCCTCCTCCCCTCCCTCCCACCCCGCGCCGCCGCCACCTCCTCCTCTTCCCCACCCAGCGCCGCCGCCGCCTCCTCCTCCCTCCCACCCCGCGCCGCCGCCGCCTCCTCCCCACTAGGAAGGATCCGGACGCTCCTTTCGACTCACACAGCCAGTCTCAACCACCTCTTCAAAGAGCAACTGCACACCGCACGTTCGCTCTCTTCCCCCCGCCACGATCCCCAACTGCCCTCGCCTTCCACCGCCCGCTCCCCCACCCTCACGCCCTATCTGTGAGCCACCAAAGTGAACCCCATCTCCCCCTCCCGTCCCAAGCATCGGTAAACTTCCCTACGTCTCAATCTCCATTCCCCACAAACCCTAACTGCCCCTCCCCCAGTGGTGTCGTCGCCCGCTCCTCCTGCGCCGTCCTCCTCGCCCCTTCAGGGTCCCGGCGGAAGCTATCCTCTGCCCAGGGCATCGGTGGCGGCGATGACCTCCTCGGCGTCGTCTTCCAAGCACCAGGTCACCATCACCCTCGGTCGCATTAGTCAGGTGAGCCGTTGCCTTGGATTTCCACGCTCTAATACCTATTGGGCTTTCGCCTATTTTGATGCTTCATTTTAGATTCGGTTCTTGTGTCGTTGAGTGGAACTGCTGATTTTTATGTCTTGTAGTTGAGTGGATATGCTGGTTGAATGGCCAAAGGAAGAAAGCTCCAACACCAGAGGTAAGAGAGAGATCGCCCTTTTTGCATGATTTTTTGCAAATTGTGCACATGTTATTTATTCCTTCATCCTTAGTAAGGTAAGCAACTTGTTGGTTTCTTCTACTCCATTGTAGGAATTGGCTGAGATGGAAGCGAGGCGTGAACGTGTCAAGCAAAATGTTGAGCGTATGTATCTAATGATTCCAACTTCTAACCTCTCTTATGCCTTAAGCCTCACTGCCTATTATGTGTACTGATAATAAAAAAAGATGTATTGTGTGAGCAAGAGTTCAACATCTTTTCCTAGGTATGTCATAGAGAAGCACATAAGTTTATTATCAATGCACTTAGTCTCACCACATTTACTCTTAGTTATTTTACAGTTGCAATGCCTATTTTAAGTCTGACTGGAACACATGAAAACCAATTGGATGGTGAACAAGTAGTTCAAGTCTACTGTGTCCAGACAATGGCCATCCAGCAGTATGGGTTGGAGTTATCATTCTGTTTGTCTCCTACAGCTGATAATACTGGGCTTGGTAGAGATCCAGCTATTTCTCATGTATATGAGAGACCTCTAGAAGTGGCAGCAAGACAAGCAAAAGAATCAGAAGTAACAGCATCTGAGGTTAGCTCTCCTCATTGTCAGGCTATGCCTTCTTCTGATTTTCGAAGTAATATTATTTTTTGAATATTTAGTCTTCAAAGATGGCAGTTTTTTTAGCAGATCTCATTTGCAAATCGTGTCCATGGATCTCATGCCAATCTAGATAGCTATTACTCTAGAAATATGACTTGACCTAATTCCAGTATTATTGGTCACTTGGTTAGCAGCTTATGCAGAAGCTTTACAAATTGTGCCAGGCTATCAATAACTGAAGAGGTAGTTATTTGAGAGATAGGTTTGGTTTTCTATTCACATGGTGGTGGCTACTGTTTTCAACCCTTCAAAAAAATGCTACATATGAGACATTTCTGATGAGAATCTTTCTGCAATGCACAGAAATGTGCTTGTCAAGAAAAAAAATGCATGGTAGAAGAATAGCAAATCCATTGGCTGTGTGATTCTCACTTTTTTCATCATAGTGTATTGGTGTAATGTTTTGAAGATGGGCTTTTGATCTTACGCCATCATCATTAGTAGCAAAGGCTTAGATACTTTTCAAACATTAAGAAGCAAGGAATAAGGCTCTCCTAAAATGAATAGACGATAATTTCCAGCATATTACAACTCACACCAGTAGTCCATCTTAATTAGGTTTGCGCTGGTACCTCATGGCTCACATAGATATGATTATCTTGAATTGCTTACTGTAAGGTTTGTGATGATTTATGCTATTGGTCATTATATGCAGATATTGATTCTATAATTAGTCACGAATCATTTCTTGACTTGACTTTAGTAGATATACATTCGATATAATATATGCCCTGATCAAAATAGGAAAAGATTCGTATACATCTGATTTACATTAATCAACAACAGCCACAGGGTGACTGCTGCCAGCACTCTTTTCTTTTACTTCCAAGTTTTATTTGTGTGATGAATTTGGTTGCATTCATGCATGAAACTAATGAAAACTTTTGTTCAGGAGCTTAGTAAAGACCACCTAATTGGCCTCTTCAGCTTTTCATGTTGGTCGTTATGCGGCTTATATGTCTATACTGAGTAGCAAATAGAAGGCAACTGTGTCTCTGACATTGTTGTGTCACTTTTTACTGGGTGCTAAGGATGATAAAAGCCTGGAAATAGAGACCTGGTATGATCTAGCTCTATTGTACCTAGGCATGTCGCAGTGGAGGGATGCAGAGGTTTGTATATCAAAGATGAGAGCCATCTGTGCTTATTCTACATTGGCTTGGCATGCTACAGGTGATTCTTGTTCATCTCTTTTAAAATATTATGAAAATCTTATCTTCTGTAAATTCATTTTCTTTTTTTTCATGGGAGTTGGTACTAAAAATATTTTTACATGTCTAATCTGTTAAATATCAAAGTTCCAGTTTGTTTTTACTCGGTCTTTCCATTTAGTATTGCAAAATGTCATTGCCTGATAAATTGAGTCCTGTTTCAACTTTGAAGATTAAGTGCATGGCATTCTGTAGGTACAGCAGTCAATTTTCAATTGAACCCATATTTACATGAGCTTCATATAAGTCATAATGCATTTCATCACAACTTTTCAGTAAATATTTCGCAAAATGTACCATTTAGTTTTTACCTGAAGATACTTTCTTTCATATTATTCACAAAGATTTTATTTCCAGGAAAACTTTATGAAGCGAAAGGTCTCCCAAAAGAGGCTTTGGGGGCTTATTCCAGAGCATTAGACCTTGATCCTAAACATGTTCCAAGTTTGATATCGACTGCTATTGTTCTTCGACAACTTGGCAACAGGCCATTGCCTTCTGTACGGTGCTTCCTGACTGATGCACTGCAACTGGATAGAACAAATCATGTGGCATGGTTTAATCTTGGTCTACTCTACAAAGAGGAAGGTGGCAGGTCAGCAGCTGAGGCTGCTGAATGTTTTCAAGCTGCTGCTCTTCTTGAAGAAACAACACCCGTAGAACCTTTCAGATGACATATATGTACGTGGGTCATAGAAGCTGTCCGCTATTGTATGTCTGTCGAAATGTTTTTCTTATACTGACGAAATAGTAGATTACAGAGTTCCACACATGACCTACTTCGGGAGATTATAGCATCAAGACACTGTTGGAAAAATTTTGTTTAACAGTTCAATCCATAGGTCCAGTTTGTTTTCTACATAGCATTCTGAAAAATGATGTTCTTCTCAATTTACTTTGTGCAACTTTAGTTCCCTTCAAACTTGACTTTAGTAGAATGTGATTTGGTTCTTTGGCGCATTCTTTTAAACTTATGGTAAAATTCCATTCATCTATGCTTACCACTTTAGTAGTTGATATGGTTCATACCTTGTTGGAAATTGACAAAGGAAATGTGATATCCTTCTATACTAATATGTTTGGGGTCTTATATGAATTGCAATGGATGTGAATTGTGATGAAATATTTTTTTATCACTTGCTCTCTCACACACTCGCATCTATTCGACCTTTGTTGTTCCGTAACAACGTACGGGCACTCAACTAGTTAGTTCCTATAATAGCGAGTCCCAGAATTTCGGAGGGTTGGGCCACCCTATTCCATTGTCCCTTTCAAATAATAGCACATCTTACACGTTTGCTCCATAACTTATTGTGGTATAAATCTAGGTTATTTTTTTGATACCACAAGTTTTTATTTATGCAATTTTCTTTTCTGTTTCCGTGTAAGTACTTGAGATAATGCACTACTAGAAAACAGAGCAAACCTTATGGCCACAAATTATGCTGACGGGCCTGCAATAACCATCAAGTTATAATATTTTGTTGACAGGAATAGTAACCTCCTCAGCAAAATTCAAAATTTTCTGACGGTTATAATAAAATCGTCAATACAATATATTTTACTGATGGTTGCAACCGTCAGGTTAAATGGTTTGGGAAAAGTTGTGTCCACACCCAAAAAAAATTGCAGTCGTGCCAACAAAAATTGCAATGCGCGCACATAAAAAAAAGAGTAAAGTCCATTACCGGTCCTTAAACTTTTTATGTTGTGTCATCCCGGTCCATAAACTTTTAAAGTATGTCATCCCGGTCCTTAAACTTTCAAAGTGTGGCAATATCCTATGTAGTTGTAGCAGTGAACTTTTTATGTTGTGTCATCCTAGTCCATAGACTTTCAAAAGAAATTGCCACACTTTGAAAGTTTAAAGACCGGGATGACATACTTTAAAAGTTTATGGACCGGGATGACACAGCATAAAAAGTTTAAGGACCGGTGATGGACTTTACTCTAAAAAAAACTTGAGCGGCCTTTTCCTCAGACCCTGTACCGCTTCCTCTCCTCAAATCCCTAGCTCTCAATATCCCCAATCCGCTGCCTCCACCATCCTGCGCCTCTCCCTAATCTGCCGCCTCCAAACTCGCTGGCCGTGCCGGCCACATCCACCATCACTGGCCGCGCCCGCCACCTCGACCATCCCGCGTTCGCTGCCTCCAAACATCCTGCGCCTCTCCCTGATCCGCCGCCTCCACCATGCCATGCCTGCCGCCTACACCATCCCGTGCCCGCCGCCTCCACCATCTCCGGCAATGCCCACCACCTCCACCATCCCACGCCCGTTGCCTCCACCATCCTGTGCCTCTCCCTGATCCACCGCCTCCACCATCTCCGGCTACACCCACCACCTGCACCATCCTGTGCCCGCCACCTCCACCATCCTACGCCTCTCCCCGATCTGCTACCTCGACCATCTCCAGCTGCGCCGTCACCTCCACCTAAACGCCATCTCCGGCCGCAGTCACTAGCTCCCTCCCCAGTCCACCACCTCCACCATCGCCAGCTGTGCCCACCACCTCTATGCCATCTCCGGTTGCACCCGCCACCTCCATGCCATCTCCGGCTGCCAGCACTCACTTCTCTCCAAATCCGTAACTCCATCCCCAATCTGCCACCTCAACGCCCTCTCCGGCCATGCCCGCCACCTCGACGCCATCTCCAGCCGCAGCCACTCCCTCCTCTCCAAATCCCTAGGTCCACCCCCAATCTGATGCCTTGACCCCATATCCGGCCACACACCTACCAGCTCCACTCTTTTTGGTACTAAACTCTGCACTCTTGTGTATAGCAATTATTTGTGTTTCAATTCTTTTCTTCAAAGAAAGCGAGGTTTATCTACCCAAGTAATTTGGATTAAGAACTTTGATAGAAGTCGTAATCTTAGACAGACACTCTCTCGAGTCATGTATTTCTATTCATTCAAGAATTGGGGACTACTTATTGTTGCATTGTGTATCATTTCGAATTAATATGCTGTAGTGCTGCTAGTTCAGTTCTTCAACATCAGAACTCTAAACTTTTTACTCTTTTAGCACTTATAATGGTTCTAATTGTGTTTAGGCAGACTCATAGTACTTGCGTTCAGTGGGTTGCTTTAACTCTTCTGTAGCACTTCTAATGGTTTTAATTGTGCACACTCTACTCACCTTACAGAAGGGGACAAGGACTTGGACTGGATCCTCCTATGTGGGCTCAGCGCTGGATGACAATGCCATTGATGGCAATGATGCTAACAATGATGGAGACAACTGCGATGCTAACATTAATGGCAGCAACAACCATGATGCCAACAACATCGACCACGACGAATGCAACTAATTATCCACATGAACTTTCATGATATCATGCTACCTCTTTTGAATAGTTGAACATGACTTGTATGTGATATTGGTCTTTAAGTGTATTGTGGTAGTACTAGACTTTTATATGTCTTTTGTGCAAATTACAATGTTGCTTTTTGTAAATTAACCTCACGGATGGTATTGGGCTTGAAATCATGCTAATTTAAGCTTCAACTTCTTATTTGTGTGTGGAGTAATGCATGGATATGTATTGTGGATTATATGATGCATAGATATGTATGAATCAAATATTAGTGTGTGTGTGTATGTTATCATGAAATTGAAAATTTCTGCTAGCATCGGCTGCCGTAAGCTGACAGGCATGGAGTCATTTTGGTGACGATAATGATACCTACGAAAAAACTATTTGCTCATGGGCACAAAACCGCCGAGTTTAATTTCCTTGACAGTAATGGTCCCGTTAGGTAAACTAGATAATTGACGGGCAAGAAAACGGTTAGTTTTAATTTCATTGATGGTAATGGTCCAGTCAGATAACCTAGATAACTAAGGGGGAAAACCCGTCAAGTATATTTTTATTGACGGTTATTACCTGTCAGCAAAATTCCTTTATGGATGGACAAACAAATTGTCGGGTTAATTTTTGTTGACGGTTAATACCCATCAACAAAATTCTTTTTATGGATGATTCACAACAACTAGCAGCAAAATAGTACAAACCGTCAAGAATAATTTGCATGACGGTTAACCATCAGATAAATTGAATTTTTCCAACCACCTAGGCTTGAGGGGATTTGCCTAACGGTTTTTCGTATTTTGCTGATGGTTTTAAACCGTGAGAAAATATCCGTTTTATGGTAGTAAAGGATCCCGCGGTTTTGTGGTAGTGAAGGATCCCGCGGTCACTGGGTACCATTTTTCTCAATTAGTAGCCAGGTGATGGAACGTGTGTACAATTGAAAACTAAAAAACACTAGGTTAAGCTGTAGTGACGTGCAAATGCAAATTATAAAAATATACCGCATATGTAGCACCCATATATTTTGCAAAACCCGAATTTTTTGTATTTAAGCCCTTTTTTTGAAAAATATTCACATTTAGACCCCTGGTGGTTTTAATTCCGTTTTTGGACCCAGGGGGTCGGAGCCGTGACCCACGGCGCCGAGGTAACACGTCTCGGCGCCGTGATCCATGGCTCCGAGGCCCCAGGCCGGCACCAGCGTGGCGACCCGCGTGGTGCCGACGTGGCAGAAGCTCGGCGCCGTGATCCACGGCTCCGAGCTCGACGCCGTGACTCGTGGCGCCGAGCTCGGAGCCGTGGATCTTGGCGCCGAGCTAGCGGCATTTACCCAGTCGGCCGGGCCGAGCCATTTCGCGTCGCGTCTGCCCTCAGCCCCCGACTCCTGCCGTGACCGCCTCCCTGCCGCCTCCCCGGCCGCCAGCGCCTCCCCGGCTCGCGCCGCCAGCGCCTCCCCGGCCCGGCCGCCTCCCCGCCGCCTTCCCGGCCCCCGCCGCCTCCCCGCCCCGGCCGCCTCCCCGCCGCCTTCCCGGCCCCCGCCACCTCCCCGGCCCACGCCGCCTCCCCGGCCGCCACCGCCTCCCCGCCCGCCACCGCCTCCCCGGCCCCCGCCGCCTCCCCGGCCCGGCCGTCTCCCCGCCGCCTTCCCGGCCCCCGCCGCCTCCCCGCCCCGGCCGCCTCCCCGCCGCCTCCCCGCCGCCTCCCCGCCCGCCACCGCCTCCCCGGCCCCCGCAAGCCTTCAAGGTGAATCTCTAGTATATCGTGAATTTTTTTCCACATATGTTACACACTGTCGCTTAATGTTCACTCCATATCTATGGTACCTACGAGAAGGCATAATGATTTTAGACTTTTGGTGTGATTAATACAATATCTAGATAAATATTGGTGGTTCTGTTTGACTCCAAAAAGACATTGTAGGCTGCATATTATAACTGAAAATCTCATGTGACTATATCTGGATCGTATTAGATATATAGATGTTTGAATGGGAAAGGGTTCATTTAGATATTTTATTGCTTAAACACGTATGCATGTGATTTATCCAAAATTTCGCTTAAAGGTATTGAGTTTGGTTTTGTGTATGAACTAGATGGACAACGTAGTGACCCTATATCATGGAGGCAGTGTGACAAGTGATGATTATGGAAATGTTCAATTTGTTGAAATGCAAAGGGTGCCTCTGATGTTTAGTGATCGGCCGTCGTTTAGTGAGTTGGTTGCTAGGGCCCGGGAGAAGCTACATTGTCATGGAAACGAGGAGAGCATCACAGTTGAGGGGTTACTTCACTTCGGTTCGAAAGACACAATTCTCAGGCGGTTGATCTTAATTGGTTGTGAGGATGAGTGGGACAAATATGTCAAAGTGGTTATGAGGAATGAGTTAAAATGTTTGGACCTTGTTGTGCGGAAGGTGTCTATTGAACCAACCCCTCACGGTTATTCACCAGAACTAGGTGATCAGGCACCCTTTGACCCTCCGTTACTGGATCTTGCGGTGGATGTGGAAGAAGTGCCTGAGGTGCCCGATGCTCTATCTGCCCCGAACGAGGTTCAGATTTCTCAACCAGTTCGAGTTGAATGTCGGACTGATGATGTCGTGGCGGCCCCTCAGGAGATGGGATTGACCCAGAATCATCCCAGTAAGTGTCGAGCAACACTTTAGCCTTTTGTCGTCATTGCTTTATTTTTTTGTCTCAATCCCATCGTTTTCGTGCTTATGATGCAGGAGACATTCCTGATAATGTTGGTGTTCCTCCCGTTGCTCCATCTAGCAACGTTGAAGAAGTCTGCAGGGACTCCAATAGTGTGGATGTTCAAATTGTGGATGATCTGCAGCCTTACGAGATCGCAAGGGCCGTTGAATCTGACGATGACCGCCCTTTTGGAGAGCTGACCGAAAGTGATATTGAGCTGATCAGGCGTTATTGCCCTGGCCGGGATCCATCAGTTCATGAATTCAGCGATCTTAGGCATTCTCATGGGGCTTATGCAGAAGGAAGGGATGACGAGCTGCTAGATGCTCCTGAGGCCGGTTCAAGCATGACAATTGAGAAGGGCATGATGTTTGAGGACTTGTCTGCATTGAGAAGGTGGCTGCAGGAGTATTCAGTGATTCGTAAAAGGCCATTCAAGGTGAGGCATTCTTATGTGGAGCGGAGGTACACAGTTGTGTGCGAGAAGGAAACATGTGAATGGAGGGTTTGTGCTAGGAAACAGAAGGACACGGAAAAGTTCAAGATCACAAGAATCGTTGGCCCACACACTTGTGCCGAAGCAGAGTTCAAACAGAAGCATCGGCAGTTGACCTCTACCATTATTGCCAAGTCACTGTGTCACATAGTAAAGGGAGAACCCAATATGAAGGTGAAGACACTTGCTGGGATTGTTAAGGAGAAATTTGGATACGAGATAAGGTATGGAAAAGCATGGAGGGCAAAGCAACGCATCTGGAAGATGATATATGGGGACTGGGAAGATGGGTACTTGCAGTTGCCAGCACTTTTCAATGCAATCAAAGCGGTTAATCCAGGCATGCATTATGAGTACGTCCCGAAACCAAACGAATGGACTCAAGATGGGATGCAGATATTCTTCCGTGCTTTCTGGTGCTTTGCTCAGTCCATCGAGGCCTTTCGGCATTGTCGTCCCGTCTTCTCCATTGACGGTACGTTTCTTCTTGGGAAGTACCAGGGCACACTTCTGATAGCCATTTCGTGTGACGCAGACAACACGTTGGTTCCTTTGGCGTTTGCTTTGGTTGAGAGGGAGAACAAAGACAGCTGGGGATGGTTCTTGCGGCTCGTTCGGAGGCACGTGGTCGGCCCTGGTAGGGAGGTGGGTGTCATATCTGATAGACACTAGGGCATACTTGCTGCCGTACAAGAGCAGATACCGGGGTATCCACCTTTGCACCACCGTTGGTGCACTCGGCATCTTGCCGAGAATCTACTCCGTAATAGATATAAATATCACTACATATAGTAAATTATCCATTCTTTTGCTTGTTTGCAGGGCAACACCCTGAAGCAGTCCGTACAGGACATAGAGCATTTCTCCAGGACAGTCGGCGACGCCCGGACGCTTACCTTCCTAGAGGTAAGCTTCGACAAAGCCACTTACAAAATTAGTACGTAATATCTTCGTATCTTGTTGGTTAACAAAATGTTGGATGACAGAGGCTAGCAGGTCGGCTACGTCGTGCGGCTAGTCGTTGTGGTTGCAGCACCGGCGCGGGGAGGGACGTAGACGTGCCTACGACACGACTTTCAGACCCGACGCGGCGAGGGTCTTACACGGCACAGAGCTCATCCCCCACGAGCGACACTTTCCCTGACGAGGGGGGTGAGGACGACGACGAGGTGGAGCAGCAGACTTACGATGAGATAGGCCCGTCTCAGCTCGTAGGCGCTCCTGAGATTCAGCCTTCACAGCCTATACCACGCAGACGCCGCCGGGAGCCTAGCCGTTACACTCCAGGCACCGACGCCCTTGGTAAGGGTAAGGGTAAGGCTAGGAGGCAGTGATATTTATGTGTAGGCTTGTGGGTCGTGTTGTAATGAGCTACTGGTTTGTATGTATGTGTATATGTTATATTCATGTGATATTTGTGTACGAATCCGTAGTCTGTACTTTGTTGTTCTATAATTCCTGCAATGAATTTATGTTTACTGCAAACGACTGCAAATGATACGAACTATGAATTTTTTACTTATGAATTTATGCTTCCTGAAAAAGCACAATCGGCTGAAAAGGCAAACGACCTAAAATAAAACAGCTTTGCCCAGTCACAACACGAAACAACACATAGATTGCACGTACATAAAATATAGCAAGTACTACAACCATCAACACAGCAACGACGGTAAACATGGAGGGTACCAAAAAATGACAACACAACCAAGTACTACAGCCATCAACACATCAACGAACACAACAACTAAAACACAACACAACCATACACCTTCTTACCTACATGCCTAACGAGCCTCGTGGCACCCACATGGAGAAATGCTGAGGGGGTCGCCTCGGACGTGGTTGTCCATCGTGGTAGTGGCATGCACATATGCAGCTCGGGTTCGCGCAGCAAATTGTGGGATCATAAGAGCTTCCTATATTCACGACCTCCTCGTTGCCCCTCTCGCGTTGCATCTGTTCGCGGAGGTCGTTGTTCTCCTCAGTGAGATTCTCCATTCGGTACTCCAAGTCCCATATTCGAGCCCATAATGTACCCACATAACGATCAACATACCGTTCGTGAGGAGGGTCGATCCAGTGGGAGAAGTCGCATTTGGCCATCTGCACAAAAAATGACGGTAAACTTCGAGGGTCCATAAGCAATACAAAATGTAACATTACTAATTTGTACCCCGGAGCGTGAGCATCGGAAGAAACGTCGCCCGCCATCGTTCGGGGAATCCAAGATCTGGACGACCGCGTACTCATTGTGTCTGCATTTCGGCCACGGTGGTTGAGCACGCCGGCTTGGTATCAATCGGTACTGCGGACCGAACATATCCCTCGTTTCTAAGGGAATGTCGTCCTTCGGTGACCCAAATCCCACTGGCCCCTCGACTTCAGACATGGTATGTTTCACCACGAAAGAGAGGGTACTACTTTGTTCGATTCACAATGTCATGGGACCCCAACCCTGCTACTTATAGCCAACGGGGCAGCTTAATGCAGTGACCACCAAAAAAGAGGCTTTTGCTCAGGGACATGACAACACGCCTCTGCTTTGCTCAGGGACATGACACAAGAGGTCAGCTTTTGCTCAGTGAGATGACAAAAGAGGGCAGCTTTGCTCAGTGACATGACAAAAGAGTTCAGATTTTGCTCAGTGACATGACAAAACGAGGCAGCATATGCCAGCTTTGCGCAGTGACGGAGTAGGCCTTTAGCCTGTACACATATAGGGCGTAGGTCTTTAGCCTTTACAGGAGTAGTCCTGTAGGCCTGTACACATATAGGGGCGTAGGTCTTTAGCCTTTACAGGAGTAGGCCTGTAGGCCTGTACACATATAGGGGCGTAGGTCTTTAGCTTTCTAGGCTTTGAATGGTCCAATCTCTGAAAATGCTACGAACTATGAATTTATTACGAGACTATAGTCTCTGAAAAGCCTACATAGGGCCATTTATTGCTACACTGGAATCCAGGAAAAGCGAAAATATCCTCTCCATGGACTATGCCCACTGCACCAGATAACCTGCCTACATAAAGGCCTCCCTCCTATGTCTTCCATACCACATCTCCTCCTCAAGGCATCACAATACTACTACACAACAATGTCTTCCTGGAGGTCCGACCCATTTGGAGTGCCGGAGTGGCATGAGCGCCCGAAGTGCCATTGCGGCTTTAGGACGATGTTGGGAGTCTGGACTGATCGAGTACAACGAGCCAAATACGGCCGTAGGTTCTTCAAATGTCCTGACCTGGATGACGACTTCGTGGTAACGACCACAACTAAATCATTTGTTTCTCGTTATCTTTTTTCAACTTGATCGATGACATCTACCACGCCACACATAGGCTTGCAGGTTCATCGAATGGGTGGATCGGGTGTCGCCGGCATGGCCAAATAACCGGGCAGAGGAGGTGGAAAACAAAGCACAATATTTTGTCAAGATGACTCAGGCTCGCGAGGTGGAACGACAGATGCGGCTTGACCAAGAGCGCCGCGTGAGGGTGGACCAAATCCGTCTGAAGGGCAAGGAGGATGAGTTGCAAAGGAGGCGGGAGCAGTTAAGTCTGCGTGAAGCTGCCATCAAGCGTCAGGAGGAGGAGCTTCAAGCTCGGGAGGCAGCTCTCAAGACCAAGAGTGACAGGAAGAAGGATGCAGCGGAGCCATCTTCAGGGCGTGACAAAAAGGGGAAACAACCACGCTACACCCAGTAGACAAAATGTAATAGACCCAGCAAGTTATTTTCCCTAAGGCATGCATGTTAGGACTAGTGGTGGAATTCTGAACATTAGAAGTACAGAGTTGCACACATGCCACATGCCTGCCATGTCAAAATATCACTCACCTTCGAAATATCACTTACCACTATATGCATCGATATTTCTACGCTCAATCCTTCGGCAAAAAAATTTAGCTTAATTTGGTTTGCATGTCCAACCTGCAATGAACATAAATTTTTATTACGACTTCATCAGATTCGTTCCCATATTACAACTACAAAATTACCAAACCTTGCAAAAACAACGGGAATTGCAAACCCTTAAAACATATCAAACCTTAAAAGACACTTACCATTTTATATATCGACCGTTCTACGCTCAATCGTTCCTAAAAAAAATTACCATATTTTTTTATGCATCTACAACGAGCCAATCAACATAAACTTGTTTTACAATTTTTTCAAATTGTTTTGTAATTCACAATTACAAAATTAACAAAACTTATAATCATTACAGTTCAAATTAACAAAATACAACTAGTAATTCTTTTTGCGACAACGTAAAGCCTGATCGGTGCAAACCCTAGACGCCGAGTGTCTGCAGACGTGGCAGGGAGCTCGGCGCCACGTGGCAGGCATCTCGGCGCCACGACCCACGGCTCCGAGCTCGGCGCCACGACCCACGGCTCCGAGCTCGGAGCCACGATCCACGGCGCCGAGGTGCTGCCACGTCAGCGCCACGCAGGCCACCAGGCTGGAGTGGGCCTGCGACCTCGGAGCCATGGACCACGGCGCCGAGACGTGTTACCTCGGCGCCGTGGGTCACGGCTCCGACCCCCTGGGTCCAAAAACGGAATTAAAACCACCAGGGGTCTAAATGTGAATATTTTTCAAAAAAAGGGCTTAAATACAAAAAATTCGGTTGCAAAACTAGCTTACTTGTGTACCGCGACAGACTAGACAGTTTCCATATAAGGCCTTGTTTGGTCAGGCTCCGGATCGGCCTTTCGGACTCTACAGACTAGCTCCACAAAAATTTGCCCATTTGAAAGCTTTCTATAGGCAGTGAAGCTACCCGTGGCTAGCTTCGGGCCTGTTTGGCAGAGCTCCACCAACTCCAGATCCACCAAAAACAGCTCCACTCCACGAATTTTTACCCAAACGCTCCAGCTCCACGAAATCTGGATCACCAAAATATTGAATCTAGCTCCAGATTCATGAAATCAACCTTGTTTCGTACCTACTCGTGGAGTTGGGTGGTAATTACCCACCTTTTGCCACTGGTTACACCACCCCATCCCATACCACCATAAAACCCATGGGCAAAACAGGTCATTCCCACCAAAAACTCAGTTTCGTGGATCTGGAGCTGCTGTGCAAGCCAAACAGTTTTGTCTAGCTCCATGGTGGGATCCCAGATTCACGGTGGAGCTGTTTTTGGTGGATCTGCTGCTTCAAATTCATTTTTTCAGTGGTGGAGCTCTGCCAAACAGGCCCTTCATTTTCCTGGTGCAAATTGGGCTCCAGCTCCAAAAATGCTTGGAGCCGAAAGTGCTCGGCCAGCTGACTCCGACTTCTCCACGGAAGCTGCGAGCCAGAGGTTGGCCAACAGGCACATAGCGCCCGTGACGAATTGAAACTGACATTCGCGTGCAAAAAATAACACTACTATAGAAAACTGTATTACAGACGGTTTAGAAACGTCATCACAGACGATTTTCTGAACCGTCTGAATTTATGGGTCAGTGATAATCGAAGGTTATCACAGACGGTTTTCGAACCGTCTGTGGTGTAAATATCACAGACAGTTTGTAAGTAAAAACTGTCTATGATAGGTGATAATCACAGACGGTTTGTAAGTAAAAACCGTCTGTGATAGGTGAACTAAAAACCGTCTATGATTATCAACTATCACAGACGGTTTTTAGTAAAAAAACTGTCTGTGATATTGATATATCACAGATGGTTTTTACTCACAAATCGTCTGTGATTATCACCTATCACAGATGGTTTTTACTTACAAACCGTTTGTGATTATCAGCTATCACAGATGGTTTTTAGTTACAAATCATCTGTGATATTGCTTTCTACCCCTAAATCTATTTCTGTTTATTGGCTAGCCTCAGGAAATGCTAGCCATGCCCTCTGAAACAAGCAGATCAACATGTACATGTATACATACAATTCGCATCTCAATTCTTTTCACAAACATAAAACATCCAATTCACATCTCAATTCATTTCACAAACATAAAACATCCAATTCACATCGCACTTCATTTTACAAACATAAAACATCCATTTCGCAAATCAATTAATTAAAATAAAATATCCATTAACAAATACACAATTACAAAAGATGTACATTGCATTTGCACTTAGATGGTAACATTGCATTTTTTATTGCTCTATCACTCCGGAATCGAGGTCTCGCGAAAGGAACAATCCATAATCAACGAACTTGTCAGGCTGCACAAGCAATACTTGGATGATGCATGATTGCCATCCAAGTATTGCTTGTGCAGCCTGACAAATTCGTTGATTATGGATCTGTTCCTTTCACGAGACCTCGATTCCGGAGTGACAAAAGCAAGAAAAATTATTGTACGTTGTGGAACTCTCCATCTGAGTTTATGACTCTAGCCACCAAAAAGTACGCGTACTCTCCTCAAATTTGTGAAAGGTTAGACTGTTTCAATGCAGTTGACGGGATGGACGTAGCCTGTTGATAGGAATATCAGTGTGCGTATATATAACCTGATAAGTATGAAGTAATTGTGGGAAGATTGACAAACCTCAGAATTGGTGATCCTCGAGGAATCAAGGAGTACGTTCTGATGAGGACATCCTTTTCATAGATACAACTGTACCAACTCCACAACAAACTCAACAAACTGAAACTATGACACAAGGACCAATGACTCGAGCACGAGCACGTCAACTTAACCATCAGGTGAATGCGTTCCAAAGTTTGCATACAAATGTTTCAAAGCATGGCATACTACTTAATTCTTGTGATGATTTAATTGTCCTTAGGAACCATGGTGAAGAACCACGCGAGCTCAAGTGTAGAAGTGGAATTGTCAAGCGTAATCCAAGTCCTGTTCGCGAGTTCGACTCTGATTTGGCCTTTGTAACAGCATCTACTTCAAATGGCCATAACTTTTAATCCAGAAGGCTTATTGGGCCCGTGAGTACTCATTAGAAAGCTCTTGGAGTCTACTTTTCAGATGGATCTGGTCTCACCTCCAAACTCCATCTGAGCAGATCAGAAACTGCGAAACAAGACACGTCACTTTTTCAGTCCGAGTCAAAGTGGGCCGAGGGCCTTGTAACTTAGGCTTTTTGGGCTGGTACTATTCACATGAACAGTACCACGGCTGTGTGAACAGTAACCGTGAATAGTACCATACCCCTTTTCATTAGATAAGTGCGGCTTCCCCTTCCCTATTTAAGTAGGTCGCACCTCTTTAGTTTTCCTGGGTTTTCTTAAGAGATTATTCTGCTTAGCAGTTTCACCGCATGTTCGGTTGAGCAACCCCAACTTGTGAACTTAATCTTTATTCGCAATACAATTTCATATTGCATCTTGAACTCTCTTGCTTGTGTTCTCAATTCGCTTGCAGGAGATAGCCTTCTTGGCGAGGTCAACCGTGTTCGGCACGGTTGATAACCAATGGAGCAGTGGTGTAGTGATTGCGAGGGGTTCGATCTATTTTGGTCGGAGCCTTTGGATCAGCAACGTCAAGTTCTCCACAATCAACTTATCAGCACCTCTCGGAAGATCGGGCCATCGTCACATTAGGTTCATATGGTAGCAAACGTAGAATCCACACGTGTTGCCCGGCGACTGCTGGTGGCACTGCAAAAACTGAAATGTGTTAATTCAAGAGGCATTACTACCAACTGTTACATAGGATTAATTAATATGTAATAGCGAATACCTTAAATTTTTGAACATGTGTCAGGCCTTTGGCCCCTTGCGTCGAGATACCTGCCTTTGCAACGTACATCGCGAACGCCCTACGTGATTTGAAAAAGTTAACCTTAGTCATTCGGAAGGAAAGAAATAGTACAATATAGGTATGTATGGAGAAAATGTACTTACCTATCGATTACTTGGCTGACAACTGTGTAGTCCGTTTTATTCTTACTTAGGGAATTAAGGTATATTGCCTTGTTCCATTTTGATACAATTACTATTAAAATCCAATGATACTTCTGATTGTAGGGCATAAGTACATATTCCTTATCGCGGTAAGCCAGCAGTGCTGCTGCAATGTACCTCTCGACGAAGGGTATATCCTCGTTGATGGCATGCATGGCAACCAAGTGTGGGTCCAAGAAACCAACCGATGATTTGGATGATCTAGCTTTAGTCACCATGTGTATATATATACACACGAAAGCAACAAATTATATATGACATTTATCGGTATGACATGAACGGAGACTGTGATTGTACACACTTACAGCGTCCAGCATCGAATGAGTGAGGCGTCGAGAGCGTTGAGCGTGAAAAGATCAAATAAATCTTCAAAGGTCACCATGAAGACACAATCTTGAATATTGTGCTGTCAATGATCCGGCCCGAATTTGACAGTGATACCTAAGCGTCGTTCTCCCTTTGGCTTATTGGATTGTTACATATACCACACTACAAGAAATGTGTCATTTTTTGACGTATTTAGCATGACAACAGGTCATAATGTCATTATATCATCCGGTTTATGACATTATGTTTTAGGCATTTCGACTTAGTGACAATAAAAAATTGTATGTCACAAAAAATGTCATACAACTAGTCCAATTCCATCTAGTGACGGTATTTGCTATGTCATAAGGACTAATTTATGAATGTCATAAATCTATGACAGAAGTTGTGTGTCACAAATTATTTTATTGAATTATTTTAAATATTCTTATCCATGTTGGCATGCCCTATTGCCACGTGGTCAGGTGGGCCTATATACCATTTTTTCTTTTATACAAATAGTTAGTTCTATATATATCCTGCCCATTACCAAACACAACTATGTCTAATTTTATTCAAATACAAAATTGCGTGAAGCAACAATATTAAGCAGGGTGTGCGCCAAAGATTGGATGCCTGGCGCAGTGGCGCCATGTCTCCCCGCCACACCAAAAATTTCAGAGCCAAAATGTCATTTCTATCCAGACATATACTACAACAGGTATCGTTTGGACAAGGGTAGTACAGTAAAATTGCCCCATACTGTGACCTATTCATGTCACTGCTCCCCCAAACCCTAAACAATCCAATTCACTCCTCTCAGCAGCCGCCACTTGGTTGCCCCCATCGGCTGCAACCTGGGAAGAGGGTCCGCCGCCCTCCGCGCTCCGGCCCCGACGACACCCTCCGCGCTCCGCCCTCTGGCCTCCGCCCCCGACGACGCCCTCCGCGCTCCGCCCTCCGCCCCCGACGACGCCCTCCGCGCTCCGCCCCCGACGACGCCCTCTGCTCTCCGCCCCCGACGACACCCTCCGCGCTCCGCCCTCCGGCCTCCGCCCCCGACGACGCCCTCCGCGCTCCGCCCCCGATGACGCCCTCCGCGCTCCGCCCCCGACGACGCCCTCCGCTCTCCGCCCCCGACGACACCCTCCGCGCTCCGCCCCCGGCTTCCTGAACTCGTGAAGATGGCTCCTGGTCGGAAAGGGGCGAACCGGCCCTCAACCAGGCGTCAACCAGAAGGTAACTTGTCGACTGCCCCCTCTTACTTTGCAATCCATATGGTGGGGAACAGGATCTCTTGATTTGGTATGCAATCTCTATTTCACTTAGGGTTAGTGATTACAGTTGGTCTGGAATCATAGCACTAGACAAGAGTTCTGTATTGTTGAATGTCCTTGTCCAATGCCTTAGACAAGAGTTAATGTTATATTCTCAGAACTTAAAAATGTTTGGTATTCAGTTGCACATAGAAAAATTCCTTCAGAGTTCTGTTCTGTGCTAGGTGCCAAATGTGTGCAAGAACCAACAAAAGAAGTAACATTGACTCATGTGCTTTACATATATAGTTTGTGGTATGTGTCATGTGTACACATCAAGATACAAATAAAATTTGTGTGTGATACAAATAAAATTTGTGTGTAATGACATGTACTGCAACCTTAGAGACTTGAAGTAGTATGCGGTCATACATGTTCAAATCTACGCACGACTAATTCAGTGACCAACTACTAATGCAAGAATCCTTTTTATAATCTGAGGAAGTATGAACTGATGACATGTCGAACGTACAAGTGTTGGAGCAATGTTAGCTGACCGAAAGAATCGATTTCACCAACCAATCCACTGGATGACAAGTTTCTGCAGGGAAGACCAATCAATCATCATAAGAATGAAACTATATGCTTCTTTTCTTTTCATCTATTTAGTTTCTGATGCAACTCTACAAATAGTTGACAGCATATATAAGGAGTGATCCTGTTCGTTCAGAACTCACAAAGCTGTTATTCTTGGAGGACCAATGGAAGTATAACTACAGTTCAAGCCATCCCATGTAAAAGCTGTAGGGCACATGGATCACTCATCCAGTTTCTCTTCACAGAAAACCTCTCCCGGATGGTCATCATGGCATTTGCTGAAGGTAACAAATAAGAATGGAGGCAATGCACAAGTCCAGTCAAAAACACTTGAACAAACATTCCATGCACTCTGAAACTAAATTCAGTAGAACAGTGTCACATAAGAGACATGTCCAATTATCCATTAACATAAATATTTATAAGAGAGTAAGAGAGAACAGTGAAGCATAATAATGCACAATACTTAACATGAGTAAACTGCACTATATATATTGGAACATTAACTTAAAAGGATTGACTTATCTGTTTAAAACTTGGCTTATAAGACCAAGAAAACTTACCAGGCTAATATGTTACTCCCTTTGTTTACAGACATATGTGTCACCATGGGATGTGTGTGGTTAACTTTCTCCATCTTTAACTACTTAGTGTGGTTGCCTGCATAATGCCTGGCTCGTGAATGCAAGTTTTAGGGTGTTCGGTTGTCTGGTCAAGTTTTAGTGAATACATTCTCTTGTAAGCTCAGAAGTTTTTGTTTAGTGAATGCATGAGTAACGTGTGTTGCAAGTAATTACCAATGAAAACCACATCTGCTGCCTGTGCTTTTGATTAAAAAAATCACATCATTCATCTATTTGATTTTAATTAGGCTCTCCCATGGCTGTTGCTACTATAAAATCTACTAGTATGTCTTTGCATTGATCCTCTGCCACATTTCTTGTTAAATAGTTGTATTTTTTAGCTGCTACTTTGCTGTACTAAAATCTGAATATGGTGTCTTGCATTTGTTTGCTGCCACTTTGCTGTACTAAAATGCTATTCATTTGCAAATAACTCTTCACATGCTTTTAGTTATTTAATTTTCTATTTGTATGTAATTTCAGAAGCAAACTAAATATAAGGATGCAGCAAAGAAGCATGAAGAAGAAACCGAGAAGCCGAAGCAGCAAGGAAGTGAGATCCAAGGCTTCCTACGTTCGTTGTTTGGCAGCAAGTATGCATCACCTAATGCTCAGCAGTAAGCTCTCAAACTCAATTAGGCTCTAGATGATATTTTGGTGACATCTGTGACTGTGAGGCTGTGGATGCTATTTTGGTGATCGACTTTAACTTCCAACAGAAACCTAGTGTGGATGTAGATGCTTTTTTGATATGGTCATATGTGATTGAGGTTGTAGATGCCATGTGTGGTGAATTTGGCAAGCTCCAACAGCAACCTGAAAATTGAGACTTTGAGACTTGGTCTGGATGTGTGCTGAATTGGGTGATGGATGTAATGATATTTGATAGTTAATTTAACAGTTGTGGACTGGTTATGATATGCAATCATATTTCCATATGCTGTTGGTTGATTTGAATCTGATTTTTGTATGGGCTAAAAGAAATTATATGGGCTGAATTGTGTGTGCTGAAAAAATATATGGGCTGAATTGTGCGGGCTGAAAAAACTGTATGGGCTGCAATCATAAAAAAATTGTATGGGCCAAAAAAATCTAAAACCAAATAATGGGTCAGGAAGAAACAACCCAAATAATGGTTGTGACCCATGAAGAGTCTGCCTGCTACGTGGGCTTTAACAGGCCAAAATTCATTTTATGACATTTTTATATTCTGCCATGTCAGCGCCACGTCAGTTTTTGATCTTACGTGGCATTTGCCCATGTGGCAAGGCCTAGGATTTTGTGACAACAAATGAATGTCATAAACCTCTGTGACACTAAAAGTCAATGTCATAGATTTGTGACATGAACTATACAAACGTCACATAATAAATTTGTGACGCGTGTTTTTTGACATTTGGATTTTCGTCAACCGAATGTCACAAATCTTGAATTGTGACATGAATTCCATATATTATGACAAAAATAAAATGTCAATAAATGACACATTTCTTGTAGTGCCACTTGTATAATTGCTGGCAACTAATTGGTAGGGTTTTGAGGCGCGTTACCATGTCGACCAGTGGCTCGCCAAGCACGAATTTGCGGGCCAATGGCAGGTACAGGATATCATCATTGATCTTGGTTGAGGAGGATCGACGGGCCCAGCGGTCAGATTATCATAGACGGTTGGTAGTTAGAACCGTCTGTGATGAATGAATATCACAGACGGTTCTATATGCCAACCGTCTGTGAATTAGATCACAAAATTTTATATACCGATGCAATATAAACAACTAGTCCAAAAAAGATAACATAGCAATGTTTTATATGGCTTATATATACTCATTTGAAAGGTTTCGATGAGATCTACAACTTTTCAGTTGAAGCAAAATCCAAATTCCGAAAGGACGACCACGAAAAAGGGCAAAAACAAAAACCCAAAACTTGCGACGCAGGTTTAGGTCCAAAGATGGCCGATTTTCGAGGTCTTGGAGGGCGACCCGCGCAAGCCATTAGCTTTCCAACGAGTACAAGAATGAGTACAAGGCCGGTTTTTTTTGGATCGGGCTCGTCGTTAGCTTTCCAGCGAGTACAAGAACGTCGAAAACGGACACCGTATGCAAAAGTTATGCCGTTTTATTGAAGGTGTCTCAAAACTAAATCCTACTCAAACTCAGGCGAGAAATTATGAAATTTTGGATAATTGCAAGGTGGGAAACATATCACAGACAGTTTTTAATACGAACCGTCTATGATAACTTCATTATCACAGACAGCTTTTAATAAAAACCGTTTGTGAAGTATCACATCACAGACGGTTCGTATTACAAACTATCTGTGAAAATACCACAGACGGTTATTCGTATGAACCGTCTGTGATACTTGCAGCACAGACGGTTCCTAGGAACCGACTGTAACATAAGCGTTTAGTTTAGCCTCTTTTGTAGTAGTGCAAGCTCATCACAGGGATGGTGTCGCTTCTACGGCCTTAAGTTTCAGATTGCTCAGGGATGGTTTCCCAGTCTCCCCAGGTAGTTAATCATAAAAAAAACTCTTAAAAAGGGCAAGTTTAAGAAAGTACTTGTTGATTATATTTCTGTTCTCCAGTTTGGAAGTTTTGCAAAAACACACACAAAGGGATGACAGGGATTGTGATAAACCCTAGAAGTTATTTATGCTATTAACCCCAAAATAATCCCTCCATTTGCAAATACCCCCTTGCTATTGCTTCTTTAAAAACAATTAGCGAAACTTACATAGGTCTGTCATTCAAAATCATCGATATAGCGTTTGCACATTATTGGATGGATGTGCACCGTAACTAAATAAGGGATCACTTGTTAATATCAAATTGATAATTGTGAATATCAAATATTGTTGCCTAAATTTTCAGTTGGGCGTCAATTGTGAATATTGAAAATTTGATCATTATGGATTGCTTTTATTTTTTTTTTCTCGTGATAGACCAACAGATGTACTGTCAGACCCCAAGTTTACTAACTTGGAACCCTCTGTGAAATCACTGCACTATTCCCTGGATCAGTAGATATTGCACACAGATACATGGTTGTATCATTTCATACACGACCATACCATACATTACATTGCCAGAGTTCAAATAGACCACGTCGAGTCGAGTTTACAGCAGGGCCATCCGGCCAAATGGATACAATACATAAAGAGTGGAAGCGGAAATGTACATAAGCGAGTAGGGAACAACTCGCCACAGGCAAGTGACTGGGTCAACCTAGGTGACACCGCTATTAATCAGAGTCCTGACTAATAACAGATACACCCACAAACTAGCCTGGTCAACTGGACTAGGGCGAGGGGCAAGACTACCGAAACCTAATCAAGTCTTCTCCACCTTCATTCCCTTCAGCGTCCTGGTCCTCGTAGTAACCATAAGTGCCCTTGATTCACAGCTTCTGAATGGGGGGTTAAGAGTGAGGGTGAGCACACTTCAACGTGCTCCGCGAGCCAACACACAGAATGCATATAATTACTGATGCAAGGTTAAACAAAGGTGGCTGGGGTTCTTTTATTTGCTTAAGGTGACTTTTGGAATAATCGTAATTTAAAAGTCCCAATGACCTAGCATTTCACAAAAACTTATGCTTAGATAGTTGAAAGTGTCCAATAATTTATAATGGGGTAGGTTCCATCCACTGATTACATGGTTCCATCCACCAATGCTTACTTTTGATTAGCAGGTTACTTCCACCTTAATACCTACACTAAAGTATATCCCTCCAGGAAAATTTACCATAGTCAGGTTACATCCGCCTGACAGTTTTCTTCCCACCCTCAAAAGTCTAAAATAGAACTAACTCGAGTAAGATTTCCATGTCCGCCCTTGACCGTGGGCACGGCTATTCTAATAGTTTGTATACTCTGCAGAGACTGTACATCTTTACCCACAAGAGATAATCGCCCCGATGGTTCCACATGATTCCTTAGTCATGCAGATCGAGATACTACCACGAGGCCTTTACAATACCTCGCCCTCTAGAATCTCACTCCTATGGGGTTACTTCCATAGGTTGTGCGGGATGTCTACCATAGGTTAGCGCAGTCGGACTCCACTCCCCACATACGCTAGCTTAGGCAACGTCACCTACATCCGGTGTCCCGTTCCATGTGGGGCTTTTAATACCCACCTACACACATTCTCCATGAGATGACTAGAGAGTCTAGTAAATTATTTAGCCAGGCCTACATTATGCCAGCTTGAGGTTGCACTGTTGTACACGGAGGAGTCCACACAGGATTAAGTCCTTAATTTGCCTGGGCGGTTCATTCCACTAACCACCACCTTGTGTTACATCCACACCCACCACTCTTACCATTCGCCCAAACAGGTATAGCAGATTTTTAGGGTTTTGAGAAGCATAACATATGTTACCGTAATTATTCATGCACGTACCTCCCGTGACTGCCCAAAACAATTCCTCATGTTTATCAAGTGATGATTAGGGCAACTAGTGCCCTGGACTCTAGACAAGACTAGCATGGCATTAATACGACTTATAGTTAGTAAAGTTATCATTATCATTTAGGGTGACAAAGTTCAGGTGATTCAAGTGTTATCGAAGGGGTATCATATTAATAGGTAGACATATGGATGTTAACTACCGTAAGAGTGACATACTTTTTGTATATAAAGTAAAGCATGCGAATTTTGATAATTTAAATGAACATAGCTTCACATAAAATATGGGCGCAAAATGATCAAAGTATTAACTCACCTGGATCAAGAGCATGGGGGTCTTGTGCTGCTTCAATCTGGGGCTCGCTCGCGTCTTCGAACTCTACTCGGAAGAACGAACCGGAAAAACAACACAAAAGAGCGAGCGCAAAATAAATACTAAAAGAAATAAAACAAAAGCTCAAATGAACTCAAAACTGAACCAAACTAGAATCATCAGATAGATCTTGATTTTAGAAAAATTTAGAAATTGGTTTCATTAAATTTGGAGTTATGGTTAGGAAGATATAACCTCTCAAAGTTTTTAATTCTCAAACAATTCAGAAAATAAAAAGGGAGGGAGAGAGTGTGCCGCTGACAGGTGGGGCCCGAGAAGGAATAAAAGGCGCTCGGGTACAACTGCTGCACCGCAGCCGACAGGTGGGCCCGCAATTAACCTCGTCATTACCTGATAACGGTCGACTTAGGACAGCATTAATAGCGGTTAATGGCCGGTTAAGACACGCAGTTAAGCAGCTCATTTACTGCTTCAGCTGGCTACTCGGCCGCAGCTTTGGCCCGGCCGTGAGGGTGGCAGAGCCGGCCGACGGCGGAGAGGCCACGACGGCGTGACGATGCTGGCCAAAATGGACTGCACGGCCTTGTGCGCTCCTCGGGGAGGAGGGGATCGGCCGGATTCGGCCTGGCGGCGACCGGCGATGAGCACGGCGGCGGCCGAAGTAGGGGAGCATGGGTGCCGGCGACTTAGGCCATTTGGGCTCAATTCCTCGATAGAGAAGCCTCTACAGGCATCATTGAGCTCACCTGGGGCCCGAACGGTGTCCGTGGTGGAGCAGGGTGGGCTGGCGGCGAGAGAGGGTTCGGCGGTGAGGAAGACGACGGCGGCGGCTTGCTGTGGAGGGAGGCGGGGCTCAGTGAGGTGGGGAGTGCGCTCAGGCTATCCCGGCGGTACTCTAAGCACGCAGAATCAGCTCGGGGCACTGCGGTTCTCCGAGAGGACCCGGCGCCGTAGTCGGGGAAGAAAGGGCCTCGCCGGCGGCCTGCACGGGAAGAAAACTCAATTAAGTGGGGGAGGAGAAGGAGGGGGCAATGGTGAGTGCGGGGAGAGGCTCAAAAGGCCTTGGTGTCGACCGGTGGCACTTGGCGGCGGTGATTGCTGGAGGGAGGCCGGTGGCAGAGAAGTCAGCAATGTGGAATTTGAGTGGCAGTGATGGGAATGGAGCAGAATTCGGTGCCCCTTTTATAGAGGCCGGGGAAAGGAAAGAGACACCGGGGAAGCAGGGCGGCATGGCGTCGGTGTGTGGGTGGCGTTAGCCCTGTACGACCACAGTTCGGGTGCGGCAATCGGGGGCTTGTCGTGGCGCGAGTGAATGCCTAGCGATGCGGCGCTTGGTCCGGTGGTCACAGAGGTGTGGCGTAGAATGCAAGGCTAAGCGACGGCCAACTGGACTGGCATGACCAGGAAGTACCACGGCTGCGCAGCGAGGGGGGAGACGGCAAGCGGCGCGCACGGGCAGTGCGGGCGCTGAAAGTGAGGACGACGGCGTTGACAACGAGAGCGCCGACGCTCATGGTGAGGCTGTCGCCGTAATTACTCGCCGGCGCGGGTGGGTGGAAGAAGGCGACAAGCGGCGGCAGAGACAGAGGAAGGGAGAGGGAGGCGCTGCGGCCAGGAAGAAAATGGAGGGGGGGGGGGAGGAGATGAGCGGCTAGGATTGAAAAGGGGGTTTTTCATTTTATTTCCCTTTTTTTTCCCTTTCCTCTTTTAAAAAGATTAAAAACAAATCTTCCTTTTCTGAAATTTCCTGATTTTGAAAAAATGACTTTAAATTCTAGACTTTTGAAAGGTGATTTTGAATTCTCTTTTGGGGATAAAGCAAGGTATTTATTTTTAAAACAATTTTGCACTTTTTATTTTTCTTTGAAAAGCACAAATATTACTAGATTGGATAATAAAATTCTTTTGAATTTTCAGGACACAAATTTGAAATTTTTCATTAACATAGGATTTGAAAATGGGATGTTACATGTACGACAAATCTTCTCTCACTCTACGAGGCTTCATATCTTGCATTTGGAGACGAAGAAATATTGGATGAAGCAAGAGCATTTTCTTCTAACGCTCTTAGAGAACGTGTGCCATCCATGCATCCCCACTTAAGGCGAAGTGTGGCTCATGATTTAGACCTTCCATTGCACTGGTGGGCTCCTAGACTAGAAGCGAGATGGTTCATACATCACTATGCTAGAGATATGAGTTTTGATCCATTGCTCCGCAAATTTGCTAAGCTAGACTTCAACAACGTACAAAGTGTGCAGCAGCAAGAACTTGCAAGGTTCACAAGGTAAGCTTGAACAAAACCTGTAACCCATGTGACTTGCTGCAGCTCACGATATCTAATAGTAAAAGATGCTGTAATCGACTTGTAGATGGTGGAGGGATATTGCCCTTGGTGAGAAATTGACGTTCGCAAGGGATCGTTTGATGGAGTGCTTCCATTATGCAAATGGCATTGTCTGGGAACCAAACCTTGGAGCATGTCGGGAAGTGCTTGCCAAAGTTTCTAATCTAATCATGTCTATGATGTGTATGGAACCCTAGATGAACTCGTCCACTTCACCGATGCCATTAATGGAAGGTAATATATAGCTTTTCACTATAAATAAATTAATTTTCTTTTCATGCATGAATGGAGATGATCATATATGACACGTAAAATTTATGAGTATTTTCACCTTTTGTGTTCATATATCTTCTCAGATGGGAAGCAAGTCCTAGTGAAACACTCCCTGAATATATGCAAGCACTTTACTCAGTAATGTACGACACATGCATCGAATGAGGTGGCTGACTCTGCTCAAAAATGACATGGTTGCAACGTGCATTCTCTTTTTCAACCATCCCCAATTTTCGAGACCTTTCGCAAAGACTTGCATGAATTTAGTTCGAATCTCACGTGCGTTTATCAAGGGCAGATGGTTTTGGGGCACCAGATGGTCAGAAAAAGAAACAAATCACACAGTTGTTTTTGGAGCCTTTCATAATTGATTAACACTACTAAAAAAGGATCATCTTAGACGCCTCATTACAGACAGATCAACACAAACTGTTAGTAATAAGTTGACACAGATGGTTTTACAAGATGGACCATTCACTATTACAGAAAGCCTAATACTAGACGCCAAATCACAGACGGTTTAACAAAACCGTTTGTAACCGACACTAACACAGACGGTTTTAATTTGGACACCGTCTGTGTTGATGGCGTCTGAGAAAACGAGTATCACAGACGGTTCTTATCGATGAACCATCTGTGATATTCCGGTATCACAGACGGTTTTTATTTAAAACCGTCTGTGATAATCAGCTTATTACAGACGGTTTTTAATAAAAAATCGTCTGTGATAATCTGAAATTATCACAGACGGTTTTTTATTACAAACCGTCTGTGATATGTTTCCCGCCTTGTAATTCCCCAAAATTTCATAATTTCCCGCCTGAGTCCGAGTAGGATTCAGTTTTGACACACCTTCAGTAAAACGGGCATAACTTTTGCATACGGTGTCCGTTTTCGACGTTCTTGTACTCGTTGGAAAGCTAACGACGAGCCCGATCCAAAAAAATGACTAGACTGTGCTAGTCACCCTCCAAGATCCCGAAAATCAGCCATCTTTGGACCTCAACCTGCGTCGCAAGTTTTTGGTTTCTTTTTGCCCTTTTTCTTGGTCTTCCTTTTGGAATTTGGATTTTGCTTCAACTGAAAAGTTGTAGATCTCATCGAAACCTTTCAAATGAGTATATATAAGCTATATAAAACTTTGCTATTTTATCTTTTCAAACTAGTTGTTTATATTGCATCGGTATATAAAATTTTGTGCTCTAATTCACAGACGGTTCTATATATAGAACCGTCTATGATATTCATTCATCACAGACGGTTCTATATATAGAACCGTCTGTGATAATCTGTGGGCCTGTTGATCCTCCTCAACCCAATCCTAGCCAATAGAAATCCAGCAATCCTCACCCCACGGATCGTAGCTCCGCCTCTCCGTCCCCGCGCCAAAAAATTTCGCACTCCCTCCCCTATAAATAATCACTAGAACCCAGCCTCCTTTCTATTCTCCTCTTTGCTGTTCTTCTTCTCCTTACTGTTCTCCTCCTCCTTGCTATTCTCCTCCTCCTCCTTCTCCTCCTCCTCCTTAACCATACCATAATAGCCTCACGAAGCAGACGATGCACAAGACAGCGCTCAATCAACACCGACGATGGTGGGCACCAAAAACATCCATCTCGTGCGCTGCATCAGGGGCGAGAAGGCCTAGGCATAGAGGATCTTTGCTTTTCTCTGTTCTTGTTGTGTTAGCTAGATGGGCAACCTGTTTGTTATTCTCCTCCTCTTAGTTGTTTGTCTGTCTGTTTTTGTAACGGTAGACTCTAATCTTAAAATGTGTACTGTGTTTCATACTATATTTGCTTGTTCTCATTTCAATTAATTGATTTGCGAAATGGATGTTTTATGTTTGTGAAATGAATTGAGATGTGAATTGGATGTATACATGTACATGTTGATCTGCTTGTTTCAGAGAGCATGGCTAGCATTTCCTGAGGCTAGCCAATAAACAGAAATAAATTTAGGGGTAGAAAAGAATAGCACAGATGGTTTTTAACTAATAACCGTCTGTGCTAGATATCACAGACGGTTTTTAACTAAAAACCGTCTGTGATATATCAATATCACAGACGGGTTTTCATCAATATCACAGACGGTTTTTCACTAAAAACCGTCTGTGATAGCTGATAATCACAGACGGTTTTAGTTAAAAACCGTCTGTGATAATCAGCTATCATAGACATTTTTAGTGAAAAACCGTCTGTGATATTGATATATCACAGACAATTTTTAGTTAAAAATCGTCTATGATATTTACACCCAGACGGTTCAAAAACCGTCTGTGATAACCTTCGACTATCACTGACCCATAAATTCAGACGGTTCAGAAAACCGTCTGTGATGACGTTTTTGAACCGTCTGTAATAGGGTTTTCTGTAGTAGTGATTTAAGTTCACTGCAATGGAAAGAACCGTATGTGATGACCTACTTATTACAGACAGTTTTTTAGGGAAACAGTAGGAGAAACTTCTACTATGCTATATTAGAAAGCATAATAATATAGAAAAAGTGATGGGGGAAGGAGAGGAAGAGAACACCGAGAAGAAGAGAACGCAAAGAGAGATTACAGATGGTTTTTATTCCGAACCGTCTGTGATACATCACAAACGGTTAAGAATAAAAACCGTCTGTGATGTCTGTACTTATCACACATGGTTTTTGTTTCAAACCATCTATGATACTATCACAGATGGTTAGAATTAAAAACCATCTATGATGTTAGCATACATCACATACGATTTTTAATCTGAACCGTCTATGATAATGCCACATCACTGATCTGTGGCATCTCTCTTAGGATTTTGATCTCACCCATCCATTCTATCCTTATCGAATGGTAGGTACCGGTCTCCTCCCACTTCTCGCCCCTTATTACTCCCTCTCTCTGTTAGACCATGTGGATGGTCGTAAATAAAGAGATGATGAATAATTGATATTTGGCTTGCTTTGGATTATGCATTTGTAAAAGACTTGGTCGTTTACAATGGAAGACTTTGTCTTTGAGTGGTCTTGCATAGTTACGAGTGATCTCAGTCTTCAAACTTCGATTGCGGCATGCTACGACCACGTTCAGCTTACCACCACAGCATGCTACCACCACGTTCAGCTTACAACCACAGCAGCTTTCGACCTCGTCTGGCTTCGACCACGTAGTACAACTTTGACCTTTTGATCACGACAGTATGACTTCAATTTTATGATCACAGTTTACGATCACAGCAGGTAATCATAGCTACAATACTCTTTTATGGTCGTAGCTATAGTACTCGATAGTTATAGACTATAGTGGTCATTCTCAATAGTTGAAGGTTTTACTAGTCGATTGTCGAGGGCTTTGCGGTCAATAGTTGTAGGTTTTGTAGACTACTTTCATGATCATAAGTTTTGCAGACTACTTTCATGGTCGTAGGTTTTGTAGACTGCTTTCATGGTTGTAGCTACAATACTCAATGGTCGTAGATTTGGTAGCCTTGTCGATACTCGTAGTCTTCATAGTCTGTTGTTCTACCTTCGGTAGTTAGAGGCTTAGTGATCAGTTGCCATTGGCTTCATGGTTGGTACTCGTAGACTTTTATGGTCGATACGAGTGCTTCAATCTTGAGATCTTCGAGTACATCGAGTAGTCGTGTTGGGCCAGTGGTTGACTGGTTGGTGTGTGGTGGTCAATGATAAATGGTCGTTGCTGCAGTACCAGTTGGGTACTCGAGGATGGAGGTACTCGTAGTCAGAGGACTTGGTACTCGATAAAAAGCGTTTTCATGATCGAGGTAGTGGTCATGTGTTGGAGTGTGTTTGTACTCGTAGGCTTCGAGTATGTGTTGAGGCTGTGTTTTCTTATTGATACTTGATAGTCGATACTCGATAGTCGGTATGGTTTTCCAGTACTTGTTGGTTATGAGTACTCTGAGGTAGCGGTCGTAAGGAGTGGTCTAAGGGTCTGTTCCAGGTAGCGATAGACTCTGGGTGGTCGTAAACAATTTGGGAGATGGTCGTAGGTGATTTGGTTCTTGTCTGGGGATAGACAATGGTGTGTTTTGCTAATGTGTTATACCGGGAGATGGTTTCTTTGGTCTTTACATGTGCAGGTGGGCATGGAGACGGCCATGGTCAGTGAAGAGGAAGATCAAGACTAGGAGGGGGTAATTTGAGGTCCAGGCGGTGGGGATGTCACACAAGGTAGTCGAGCTCACGTTGGAGCACGTGGAGGTCAAAGGTGGATGCTACGTGGGGGCATGGAGATGATCACGGTCGATGATGAGGAAGACCGAGACTAGGAGGGGGTAATCAGAGGTCCAGGCGGTCAGGTGGTCACGTGAGGTGATCGAGCTCACGTGAGAGCACGCGGTGATGGTGCACGATGGAGATACAAGAGGGGATATCCTGGAGGGTTTGTCATGTGTATCGTATGGAGTTGTGGATGGGGTCCATGACCTATACGAGTTGGTTAAAACCCATGTTAGGAAGGGTTTCAGGTCCCTTGATTTGAGGAAAAGATAAGATCTCGTGTCCAGGTGGTTAAGGATACGGTCTTGGAGTGTTCAAGTTGAACACGCTGTGTGCGCTGGCCTATAAAAGCAAGGGTTGTTGTAGGTTGGTGTACAGAGTTTTAGGGCTTTCGTAGAGAAGGTTTTTAGGGGTGCCGTGAGGCACTTTGTAGCCAAGAACACGATGATGAAATAATAGACCAGATTCTTTCCAGAAAAAGATCTTCGGCAAACTTCCAGAGCATCATTGGTTTTCTTCTGTTTCCTGTGCTATCTTTTGTCGAACATCTGGGGACGTCAGGCAGAAGGAGGTCAAGACTACGTGTGTCATGGTTGTGTAGAGCGATCGGAACAAGCAAGCGATTGATCTGAGATCAAGCTGAGCGATCCGAATGATCAGGCAGTTGATCCGAGATCATGCCAAGCAATCAGAACGAGTCGGTGATCGATATGAGCACTCGTAAGCAAGCGGTCGTAAGTGAGTGGTCGTAAGCGAGTGACCATAAGTGAGCGGCCAGAGCGAGCGATCGGAGCTATCGTTTAGGATGAGTGGTCGTAACGAATAGTCGGGCGATAGGGCGTCTGATTGTAATGAGCGGTCGGGCAATAGAGCATCTGATCGTAACGAGCATGTACGACCAAAGCAACAGAGGTGTACGACCACGTACGAGCAGCCGCTGCGGTTGTTATCTCCATTGGTAACCCAGATTGTTTCTTTTTGTTTCTCTATTGTGTTTTGATTTCAGGTGACAAAAGCAGAGACAATCATTCATCCCCCTGATTGTGCCATATGATCCTACACTCTCCCTTCCCCCAATTTCACTCTAAGAAACAACGCTGATGAGGTCATTTACTACTGCTCCTAGTTCATTCACTCCTTATTCCTACTTCCTCCCCCAAACCGGTTGTGATACCACGGTTCACTGCACAAGACACTCTTGTCCTAAATGTGTAAGAATGTCTTGTACAGTGTCATCGTCGTGACACAATAGTGATGCTGTCGCCGCCTCTCCTTCATCACCAATGATATATTCCCTATCCTAAATTTTTGGATGGCTAGGGTTTCGGCTATGTAAATCTTGATGCTCATGCACATGAAAATTAATTGTTGATGCCTTAGTTCTTGTGATGATTGATGGATGGATGGCTAGGGTTTCGACCCTTGTTGAAAATCATGTTTTATTACAGGATGAAGATATAGCACCAAAGTTTATCACACGATTATCTTGTTCTCATAAATAGGCTTGCTTTGATACACATTTCCTCCAAAGATAACTCTATTATAGTATTTCTTTTCTTCCCAATGACTAAGGCTAACTTTTTAGAATCACGTAGGTAGTTCACCATGTATGTTGCAAAGGTACGAAAATCCAAGGGAGGGATCGACGCCCTGCGACACATTCTAGATTTCCCAGTATTCACTAGTACACATTAATCCTATATAACACTTCGTAGTAATGCCTATCAAACTAATAAATTCTATTTTTACAGTGCCACCAGCAGCCACCGGGCAACAACACCTGTGGATTTTATGTTTGCCACAGCATGCAACTACTCGTCGGTTCCGCAAAGAACAATCCTAAGGTATGTCAATCTTGCGATAATTATTTCATACTTATCAATTTATATATGTATGCACGGCATTGATCTTTCTACCGACAGGTTCCGCCCATCGCTATAACTCCGTTGGAACAGGCCGACCTCAAACATATTTGAGGATAGTATGCACACTTCTTGATGTCTAAAGCCATAAAAGAAGATGATGAGTTCCACAATGTATAATGAATTTCACTGGGATAAGATTGAGCTTAATTGTTTATGTGTGTATTTGTTCATGGATATCCATTTATTTCATTTCTGTTAAATGATTTGTCGATGTTCTTGTTTCTGAAATGAATGAATGTGAATTGGATGTGTATATATATATATATATATATATATATATATATATATATATATATATATATATATATATATATATATATATATATATATATATATATATATATATATATATATACTATGTTGATCTACTTGTTTCAGATGGTATGTCTAGTATTTCCTAAGACTAGCCAGCAAACAGAAATAGGTTTAGGAACATAAAAGAATATCACAAACGGTTATTACCTCGTAACCGTCTGTGATAGTTGACTAACACAGATGGTTTTTAGTAGAAACCGTAGACCGTTTTTAGTAAAACCATCTATGAAGTCTGCATCACAGACGGTTCGAAAGCCGTCTGTAATGACCTCATATTATTACTAACCCCTAAACTTAGACGGCTCATTAAACCGTCTGTGATGACCTTTTGTGTCGTAGTGCGATCGATATGAATAAAAATTCCAAAAAAATGTATCAAAAATTTCTATAACTTTCTAGTAAATGACATTCCCAAAATATACCCAAAAGGCACCCAAATTCACAGTACAACAATATGACACATTAAACCGACCTCATGCTCGTTACTCCCATGATCACACGTAACCTCTTTCTCTAATCTGTATTTTTAATATCCTATTAAATAGATAAAATAGAGAGAACCAATAAGCGATGAACAGCTAGACCACGGTCCAATCCACATGATTTTTCCTTCTCTTCTCCTGAATATTCACTGTACCACGGGCAATACTGTAGCATGCAAGTTCACTATGGCACGTTCAGGTACTGTAGCATTCGATGGCACTGTAGTTAATGTCTTACTCGATGGTCAACGACTCTAGCGGTATCTTGTGCTCTAGATCTCTCAGATACTTTCTCAACATGAAGACATGGAATAAATTATGAACGCCTTGTATGGACGAAAAGGTCTAAGCGATAAGCCAACTCCCCAATTCATGCCACGATCGGGAATGGTCCAACGTACCTCAAGCTAAACTTCTCTTTAATAACGAAGCGCACAATGCTTTGAATGGGAGACACTTTCCAGAGCCCCTGATCCCTCACTGTAAACTCCAACTATCGCCTCCTCACATAATCATAGCTTTTTTGTCAACTCTGATCAACAAGCAGATTCTACCTAATTTCTACCACTCTCCAAACTATTTGCTGAACCCAATCGGGACCCAGAATTGCCCTCTCACTAATAGCATCCCAACACAACAGTGATCTACATCTTCGCCTATACAGGACCTCAAATGGTGTAGCTCAAAGATTGGCATGGTAACTGTTGTTTTAGGTGAACTCTGCCAAAGCCAAGTGATCCTTCCAACCCCCTTCCATGATAAGACACAGGACCAAAGCATGTCCTCCAGTGTCTGAATAGTGTGCTCAGACTGGTCATCTGTCTAAGGATGAAACGGTGCTAATACGAACTGTGTGCCCAAGTACTGTGCAAGCTCTCCCAAAACTTGGAGATAAATTTTGTATCACAATCTAAAATAATAGTTTTAGGCACACTGTATATCCGCACTACCTCTCGCATATAAATAGGAGCCAAATCGTCTGATGTATTTATCATGCGGATAGGTATAAAGTGCGTGGACTAGCTGAACCTGTCCACCACTACCTAAATAGCGTACATCCCTCGCTGCGTGCGAGGTAAACCAATCATAAAATCCATAAAGATATCATCCCACGACCACTAAAACCTTGAAAGATTGGAATAATCCTGTGGGACGCTGATGCTTTGCCTGTACTTACTGGCAAACACCACATGAGGCTATATATTGACTATATCAACCAACGTCCTTGTCCATTTGAACCATATTTCGATGAGGGTAACACGAAGAGCACTGTGAAAATGGGTAGCACCAGTTATTCTCTCACGTGGCGATGAGTGGGAGCGAGGGAATTTTGGTGCAGCTACTTTGACATATTTTGGTGTTTGACTATTTGCTTGTTCTAAACCATGCTCCAAAACCAGTATTATTTCGTTAGCTAAGAAAAATCCATGTGATAGGAAATGCAAAAGATTAACAATTAATTGGATATTAGAATTTGTTAACCTATAATCTGAATTCTCAAACAGGGTAGTAGATTTTTCATAGTTGCTTAACCATGGATGCTTTTGAAAAATAAGCGCAGCACTGTATAGCAAAGCACCCGCAAACTGGCCCTTAATAAAATCACATGAAGTAATTATATATGTTGGTTACGTTATAGAACTCGTAGAGCTCAAGTATCATATATATGGGGCAAAAATTTTCGTGTTTTGTTTTTGAGAAGAGATACCAGTCATGTATATACGTCAACAACACAATGTCCATTTTAAGTGCTTACATAAATGCTTTTCTAGAAGAGAACATTGCAATTGTTAATTAATCCCCCGACTTCCTTTTCTCTCCTTTCTACATCATGTGCTTGGAGCTCGTCTCACACGAGGTATCAATGGCAATTGGCCGACAGTACGTATTACTCACGTGCACGCCTAATTTCTCAGAAGCGTTTTGACGTTTGTCGTTCTCACACATCTTCTGTTTGGTACAACGGAAAACCCATGTACAGTGTCTCAAGAAATAAGAAAACTCATGAGCGTATACGTACATACTTGAAAAGTCATGTGCGTACATACGTACAAAAGGACAGAGGTGTTTGTGAAAGAAAGAGACAGAAAAACGAGGCAATTATATATGTATCATGTGCTGCAGTGTTTCTGGTAGAGAACGCCGCTGACAAGTCAGCCACTGGACAGTAATTAAAGAGACAGGCCGCCAGCAGGACAAGGTTCGGACGCACGTGGCAATCACATGCTTTTCTTGTCCTGAGTACGAGGTTGTCAGCAATGTGCAGCTGAAGTCATAAGCCCATGACAATATTGCGTTAGTAAAGTTTTGTTTGGAATGTAGAAAATTTTTTATTCTAACGAAATTAAGTTATTTTCTATGAAATTATCACAAATTCCTATAAAATTTCTGGGTACAAAACAGCCCTAAATTAAATTAAGGCTTTGAAGTCATCAACCAAAGTATTAGTTCCTACAATAGCATGTCCCAGAATTCCTGAGGGTTGGGCCAGCCTATTCCATTGTCCCTTTCAAATAAGAGTATTGCTATACAACATTCGACTGTTTTTGAAGACAAAAACAGTCAGATTGATCTGGGACGTTAGATCTCCATCTAACGGATCTACCCATACAAGCCTCCCTCCAAAAAAAATGACCCCCTCCAAAAAAATGATCTAGGGCGTTAGATCTCCATCTAATAGCTCAAAATCTGATTGTTTTTATCCTAAAAAACAGTTAAATGTTGTATAGACACTCCCTTCAAATAATAGCACATCTTACACGTTGGCTCCATAACTTATTATGGTATAAATCTAGGTTATTTTTTTGATGCCACAAGTTTTTATTTATGCAATTTTCTTTTTTGTTTCCGTGAACTACATTTTCGGTTGCTTTGCACAGAACTACAGAAGTCACCATCCGCCTCAGGTCTCAAAAGTCATGGAATCAACGCGTGTGGAGAGCACGCCTAGCAGCCCTATACCTTTCTTGTCTATAAATACTCTCCAACTACAAGTAGCTTAGCTAGTGTTAACTACACTGTCAACTCATCCTCAACCAAAGAGGATAGTAGTCTTACGTTGTAAGCACCAAGCTGCATTGCTGCAGAATTAGCTAGGATAGTTAGACAAGTGTACTGCATGCTGTCAAATATCAATTCCATGGCGTGGCAAACAACGATGCCCAAGGCAATTACCTGCGTTCCGCCGTCCCCAGTAACAACGCGGCGCACGGCGCGGCACCAGGCGCGGTACTCGTCGGAGCCTGTGTCGCCGGCTCGGCGGTCGGCGAACTACCAGCCCAACTCCTGGGACTACGACTCCCTCCTGTCGCTCAAGAATGGTGGCCAAGGCAACAATCTGGTGATTATCATTAGTACTTCGTTAATATCCCTAGGATGTCAACACTTCAAATAGATTTGATTCTAGAATTCGTGGACCAAATTTACGAAGTAGATATCCCTATTATGTTAAAGCGGGAAAGTTTTCCGATTACAGCATTCGAGCTACTTATCATTCATCTTCTCAACTGATGATATTTAACCTAGCTCATGCATGGCACAGGTCGGTGCGTCAAACTTTGATAAGTTGAAGACTGGCGTAAGGGACCGCCTGCTGTTGAGCAAAGGCGACCAAACTGCTAAGCTCAGGCTCATCGACACGATGCAACGACTCGGCATCGCCTACCACTTTGAGGAAGAGATCGGTCATATCCTCAGCTCCATCCAGATGGGGAGCTCCAATGCTCATCACAGGGATGATGTCGCTTCTACGGCCTTAAGATTCAGATTACTCAGGGAAAATGGTTTCCCAGTCTCCCCAGGTAGCTAATCATAAAAAAAACCTCTTAAAAAGGGCAGTTTAAGAAACTACTGATTGATTATATTTCTGTTCTCCAGTTTGGAAGTTTTGCAAAAACACACGCAGAGAGATGGGCAGAGGGATTGTGATAAACCCTAGAAGTTATTTATGCTATTTACCCCATAAAATTCCCTCCATTTCAAATACCCCCTTACTATTGGTTCTTTAAAAAAATTTAGCGAAACTAACATAGGTTTATCCTTCAGGATCATGGATATAGCGTTTGCACATTATTGGATGGATGTGCACCGTAACTAACCGAGGGGTCTCTTGTTAATATCAAATTGATAATTGTGAATGTCAAACATTCTTGCCTAACTTTTCAGTTGGGCATCAATTGTGAATATTGAAACTTTGATCATTATGGATTGCGTTTAATTTTTTTCTCGTGATAGACCAACGGATGTACCTAACTGACTTTGTTCCATGAAAACATGAAGAATCTTTGACAAATCTCAAGTACGGAGAGAATAACCTCGTGTCAGCACTCCAGAAGGATGTCAAGGGACTTCTCTCACTCTACGAGGCTTCATATCTTGCATTTGGAGACGAAGAAATATTGGATGAAGCAAGAGCATTTTCTTCTAATGCTCTTAGAGAACTTGTGCCATCCATGCATCCCCACTTAAGGCGAAGTGTGGCTCATGATTTAGACCTACCATTGCACTGGAGGGCTCCTAGACTAGAAGCGAGATGGTTCATCGCTCACAATGCTAGAGATATGAGTTTTGATCCATTGCTCCTCAAATTTGCTAAGCTAGACTTCAACAACGTACAAAGTGTGCATCAGCAAGAACTTGCAAGGCTCACAAGGTAAGCTTGAACAAAACCTATAACCCATGTGACTTGCTGCAGCTCATGATATCTAATAGTAAAAGATGCTGTAATCGACTTGTAGATGGTGGAGGGATATTGCCCTTGGTGAGAAATTGACGTTCGCAAGGGATCGTTTGATGGAGTGTTTCCATTATGCAAATGGCATTGTCTGGAAACCAAACCTTGGAGCATGTCGGGAAGTGCTTGCTAAAGTTTCTAATCTAATCATACACTTGGATGATGTCTATGATGTGTATGGAACCCTAGATGAACTCATCCACTTCACCGATGCCATTGGAAGGTAATATATAGCTTTGCACTATAAATAAATTAATTTTCCTTTCATGCATGAACGGAGATCGTCGTATATGACATCTAAAATGTATGAGTATTTTCACCTTTTGTGTTCATATATCTACTCAGATGGGAAGCAAGTCCTAGTGAAACACTCCCTGAATATATGCAAGCACTTTACTCAGTTATGTACAACACATCTAATGAGGTGGTTGACTATGCTCTAAAAAAACATGGTTGCAACGTGCGTTCTCTTCTTCAGAAAGCGGTAAGGTGTCATCCCTAAAAAAGAGCACCATCTACTTATAGTTTTTTCCCTAAAGAATCCTAATTAAGTTAACACAATGTTGCAGTGGCATGACATGTCTAAGTCCTTTTTGGTGGAGGCAAAATGGCACTATGGTAACTACAGGCCAACCCTCCAGGAGTACTTGGACAATGGATCGGTGTCGTCCTCTGCGCCACTATTGTTGCAACATGCTTTTCCCATGCTCAACATGGAAGTCACCTCAAAGTCTCTTGACCAGGTTCAAAGCTACCCAAGATTAGTTCAGTCTGCGTCGTTAATTCTTCGTCTCTGCAACGACTCCGCAACGCACTCGGTAAGGAAATTATTTTTGTTTCTTCCCTTTTTATTCATCACTGAATTTGAACTTTTACGAGTTCTCTCATGATATTACTTCCATATTGTGCAAAATAACAGGCTGAGTTGGAGAGAGGGGATGCACCTTCTTCCATAGCTATCCACATGTCTGAGAATGGTTCCAGCGAGCAAGACTCACGTAATGCCATGCAAGACCTTGCCATGGATTCATGGAAGTCAATTAATGAAGACGCATTCAACCATCCCCAATTTTCTAGACCTTTCGCAAAGACTTGCATGAATTTAGCTCGAATCTCACATTGCGTTTATCAAGGGGGAGATGGTTTTGGGGCACCAGATGGTCAGAAAAAGAAACAAATCAGAGAGTTGTTTTTGGAGCCTTTCGCATGTATCTGATTAACAGGAACCAATTGCAGCCCTCCAGCAATAAGTGTTTCATTTGAGGGCATAAAATAGTATTTTATCTAGGAAAGATATTCTGTATGTTGGAAAGATATTCAGTATGCGTAATTATATGTAGATATCGAGACTATTGTCTACCAGAACTATTGAATCACTAGCTATTTGCTCAAGAGGCAAGCACTTGGCCATGAGGCATGTACATATATATAAATTAAGGCCAACATGTTAAATCCTCACCGATTCTACCGCTCTTTGGAATAAAGATTTGGTAATTGTGACCAGTGATTTTGCAGACATTTTCCCTTTGCCACCTTCTGCAATCAATGTGCTCACCCTTGCATGCATGGTAATATCATATATCGGGGAAATATTTGGTGCTTCTTTAGGATGACGCTACCTTCGTGTTTTGCACATGTAAAAGTTTTTAAAAATTCCCAAAAAGTTTGGAGGTATAGGGGAGAGAAATTTCTATATCCATGCAAAATTTATGATCAAACTTGATCACATTTAAGAGATATGTAAAAGAAAAATTCACCATGAATAGTAATTTCCCACTGGATAAACCATTTTTGGTGGGATGGTGAAATTACGAGTATACCATTTCACTCATCAGGATTTAAATCTTAATGCCTACATTTACAAACACGTGAGTGTACTTCAATTGGAATTTTATAAGATCACGAATTTATCGCCAGCCTCTATCTTTCTAAGTGTGTGCTAAGAAGATGCATTCACATGTGTGTGGTGTGGGTGCCTAGTGGCATATATATATAGTAAAAATATTGAGGACTCCTAGGTGTCCGGACTCCTCATTCCTGATCCGTCCGATCGCGCACGCACAGTTAGCCTGGAAAAGACGATTAACGGGTTGGGAGGCGCTAGACCCGTTGTTTGGGCCAAATTGGAATCTCCGTCACTCGGTCACGCATCTTCCCCCAAATCGCGCATTTCCCCCGGTCTCGCCTCTCCCCCCAAATCGAGCATTTCCCCCGGTTTCGCCTCTCCCCCCAAATCGAGTGTGGATGCTTCACCGGAGGCCGCTCCGTCGTTCACAACACCGAGTCGCATCCATGTATTGGAGGCGACGGCAGACAGTGGCGGCCCGGGAAGCTAGTGTCGACCCAAGAGTGGTTGCCGTAGAAGGCGGGGACCGCGGCGTCTGGATCCATCGGGGAGAGCTAGATCCGGGAAGGTGGCGGCGTCCCAAAGGTGGCAGCGGCCCAATAAGAGATCAGATCTGGCGAGTATTAGGGCGATGTCGACCGATGATGGATCCGACGTCAATTGAGGCCGCCGGCGGTTTCGCCTCAACCCGATTGACATCACCGCGGCGCCTCAGCCACGTCAGCTTCTTACCGCCACCACCCATATCGTTTGTATTTCAATTATTTTAGAATTTGGGTATTTTGCCAGTTTGTTTCCTTTCACAAAGGGTCAATCGATGATTTATTTCCATATGTACGGAATGATGATTCTTGACATGGTTATAGCAGTGTGAAGAGTTGTTTCTATGTATAGCAACGCAAATTATACCGTGATAGCATTTTCAACTTCCAATAAATGAGATTCCTTTTGTCTGTCAAAAAGGATTAAACCGTGTGATGTTCTTTCCATTTAAGTTTGATTACAATATCTCTTATTGATTTTATTAAGCTCGGTGTCATATGCTATCTTCTTCGTTCCAATATCTGACGATCATTTCTGGCTCTTCAATCCGGTTAAAGTTTTGCCGATCGGTGCTATCGTCTTGGTTTCTGGTTCATCATCCCAGGTATGTTCGCTATGAGAGTGTTTTGGTAAAGATTAGTTTCTTGATGTCATCGATGTCAATCTCTCTTTCATTGGTATTGAGGTGAAGTGTATGTTGAAAATAGAGATTGCAATTTAGATTATCTGGAATGCTAGAAATTTACTTGGATATTAAATTTATCTGGAATGCTAGAAATTTACTCTTTCTATAGAGAGTGTCATGAAATAATATGATATGATTATCTGGGATGCTAGAAAGTTAGATTGCAAATGGTCGGTCTCGGGTCTGTAGAATTTCATTCTAATTGTTTGTCCATATTGCTTCTTTTTAATCGGTTCTGAAGCAATTTTGTTTGTTTTCTTTAAAATTGTCGATCTTGTGTTGTAAAGTAGAAGATTACTTGTCAAAGTTTACATCTGTATTATCTGAATCAATTCTTTGTTTGTATTGAACTACCATCTGCAAGTCACCACCAAAATGTCACTAAAGAAGTTTTTGCTTGGATATTTGCTGGTTAAGTTGCTTGTTCAGTTAGGCCCGGTTGCTTGTTAATTTTGTTGGGTATTTGCGTCTGTGCCTGTGATGGTTGTCGAGTAGGTTTGGTTCTATGATCTCGCGTGATCTCCGAATTGTTAAGATCCAGTTGGGGATATTGTTTTGTTCATAGCTCTAGACTGTTGTTTTAGGTCATTTCATTGCACAATGAGCATCAGGTTGCCAAGGCAGAGGAGCATGCTTGGGGGGGGGGAATTAACTATTGCATGTTTCAGCTTATGACGCTTCCAGTTAGATTTTACACTCCCATTTCGTGTAAGGAGATTTGCACCAATTGATTGATTGCATGGTCTCTAGCCTAACAAAGAGCAAAACTAGATGACGTAACTCTAATTTCTAGAAGACAAACATTGAAATGCAGTCAGTGTAGCTCCTTGCATTAACCACATCAATCAGTTTTCTGGGAGTATATTTTTTTTTGCCATAATAGGATGTTGTCCTCATTTCCTTTTGTAATTCACTTTTTTTATCATATTGAATTGTCAGAAGAATAATTCTTGGGGCTTTTTGTGTTGCTAGAAAAAATTGATTGAATTTTTTTACATTTTTTACTGCTTGTCTCATTGTTTTTTATCCTTCAATTTCGTATTCAGGACAAAAGAGTTTTCTCAGAATGCCGAGGCTACCACGTGGTGCAGGTGCTAGACGAATGGGAAGGCGCATTTCCTTGACTGATGGAGTTAGACCTGAAGCATCGTACTCTGATGATGACGACTTCGTGTGCCCACCTACTAGGAATATTACAGGTCAAAAATATGTCCCACCTCTATCTAGATGCGTTCCATCTTCTGTTTCATCAATTATTAAGGATTTCAAGGGAGAGAAAGAGCGTTTAGTAAATGAAATGGGTTTTGGGGGTTGGTTGAATATGCCGGAGATTACAACACATAGGGCAATAAGTTATTGGTTGCTCTCTAGAATTTCTTGTGATACTCATGCATTACAAGTTGGAGATGGTACTCTTCTTCCTTTTTCTGAGCATGATGTACAGAAGGTTCTTGGAATTCCTTCATCTGGAAAGGACTTGGACCGTCCTAGCAGTGAAGTAATTGCTCAGGTTAAGAGCTTTATATGCACCAGATTGAAGGTTGAAGATTACAAGCATGTCAACAGAGCTGTCCTGGAGGATGTTCTTACAAAAAACCATAGAGGCGTAATGTCTAAGGAAGACAAGGATGCTTTTAAAACTGCTTTTCTAATCCTGGTTATGACTAAATTCCTTGCTCCTAAGAAATTTTTGGACAATATTTGTCCGAAATATTTCACAGCCCTCATAAATCCGGACAACATATCTGGCTACAACTGGTCCGGGTATGTTTTGAACGAGTTAATTGCAGCAGCTCAAGACGTTCAAAAAAAAATTTCAGATGGCGAAAGATGTGGATATGTGAATGGATGTGTAATATTTATACAGGTAACACACATATATATCTTAAGCTTAGAATACTATAGCATGTATTGTTCATTAGTTGTACTATGTTCTTTGCTAAATAATTTGCAATTATGCTTTGTCTTAAATGGTACACATCTGATTGGTCATATATATTATGTGTTTTGGATGAATAGTCAAGCATATATACTGTCTTGTACGATGCCATGTTGCTTTTGTTTTTCGCTGGTTTTCTGAATACCTATTTGATGTCATTTTTATACGGGGAGTGCAATGAAATACTATGATATGTGGATCTGGAATTGGCACAGGAAACATGTGCCTAAAGTAATAGCACAAATGAAGCTAGCCTGGTTTCAAGTTTTGACACATTCAGTCATATAAGGAACAAAGATGGTTTTATCTAGTACTGACACGGTAGAGCTTCTGGATTACAAATAGACACTTAATTAGTTTAATAACAAATTAATGACCGAATGGATACTCAAGAATGCCAGACATGTATAGCTCTTTTTAATACTTCCATAAAAATTACATACCCTTTTTTTATCATAGCTATGCATACAACTTTGAATCTTTTCGTCTTATATTTGTATATATGAGTCTGAAATCTCATAGTTCGTCAAAAGTGCCATGTTGAAGGGCTTCCCATGTTTTCTATCAAGTGCAGTGCAAATTTAGCAGCAAGAGGAAATGCGTTGAACTTTAATACTCGATGTCAAATTTCATGTTGTAGTGCAGTGCCATGTTGAAGGGCTTCCCAATGTACAAAGACTGGAATTAAATCAATCCTCTAATACTCGATGTCAAATTTCATACTATGATGATTGGGATGGGATTGGATTTATTTACTTTTGTCATATAAATGGTTGAACTTTTGATGCACTCATATATGTATGCATGGTTGAATTTTTTTATTTCTCTATTCTTTTTATCAAGCGTTGAACAGATTCCACGAGTGAACAAACATATATTCATTTAAGTTTCTATTGCCATTTCAGATTTTCTATTTAGACAATTTGGATTTTGGAAATCTCAGTCTTCCGCATGATGTTTTCCCACGAATTGCTGTTTATGATCGTGACAGCATTAAGAAAAGGTGCATTGTTGACCTTACATTGAAGGATAAATACACGGTTACACAGTTTGGGCAGATGCAGGTACGCAAATCGATATCCCAAAAATAATAAATACTTATGGCTGCCATTCTAATGATATTTCTATTGCATGACATACTCATTTTTGTTGCAGCTTCGTCCAAAACTCAATGTATGTTATACAAGGTCTAATGAGTTCATTAAAACCAAACAAGGCCAAGACAAGGGTGATGGCCCATCAAATGTGAATCTTCAGGAAGAATCACATGTTTTTTTTTCAAAATACTTTAATTTTAAGCACATATGAACATGTTGGTGTATACAATGTTTATCCAAATAAATGTGTTGACAAATACTCTAGTAAATATGTTGTTTACCAATGCGTATAATCATTGTTGTAGGCAATAGAGCATGCTGCCCATATAATCCAACAGGCCAAAAAGATGAACGTTCTTTGGACTAGCTTCTTGTATTAGCAATCTAGACAAGGCAAGGGAAGATATTGTAAAGGTGGCAGAAGCTTGCAAACTGTTGGCTAACGCAGAACAAACCAACACAAATGAAGATGAGTTGTCTCGTGGGTATACTTGTACCCTTGACAATGAAGTAGAGCATATTGACGAACATCACGTTCATGACCAGACAGGTATTATTTAACTTCTAATGTGCCTCGATTTAAATGTCATAATTTACATTTTGTACATACTATGTCCATATTTTGTCATTTTTATAGGTCCTGTTTGTAACGAAGAGATTAACAACGTGGAGATAAATAATAACGTGGATGGTGCACCAAATGTTACAAGCAATAGACCCTCCTACAATAATTCAGCAAAGCATTCAAACTCTGCACAAGAATACACTCCCACAGTATTACTTGAATCTAGGTCAAATGCTTCAATTGATTTGAACCGTTCTGTACATACTAATAAAGAGTCTGGAGATACCTCGAAGACAACTCTTTTTCCACCTAGAATGGAGAGGAATGTTGATTTGGACCGACCATCATTCGATATAGGTATCGATTTATCTCCATTGCAAACCCAAGGTTAGGTTTCAATCATATTATCCCTGTCATTACTATTTATCATTTCCATTGTCGATGTGATTGTATGACCAACTGTTTATTCCTGAGTTTCAGAAATTTGTTACATAAATCCTATCATCGGTACAATTCACCCATCTGAAGTTTCTCCAGAGATTATTCCAAAAAAGTCTTCCATTTCTCCACGTTCATGTTCTCGTGAAATTGTAGTGTCAAGTCTCGTTGTTTTACAAGATATATACATTGAGAACAGCAAAGGAGATATCAGACCTGTAACTGGTATCAAGCGTGAGTATCCAGAGCCTAGGATTCTAGATTTTGAGCAGTTTCGTGGTAACAAACGTTTCATGCCGCCTACGGTTACACCTTTCCAAGCCAGCATAATTACCCCAGTTCGTGTTAAGCATGAATATATTTCAATGGTTCTAATTAATTGGATTAACAAATACCAGGATGTCAACTCTCTTAGGTATGTCAACCAAACATTACTGTATATTCCATCTGAAACATTTTTCTGTGGCAATTATTCACTTCACTGTATATTTGTAATGTTGTATTTATAGATCTTCATGGGTCACACATGACACTCCAACATACATAACTGTGACGGGTATGGGGCTACGTATTTTCATTGCAGGAAATGAAAGTGTCCAATAATTTATAATGGGGTAGGTTCCATCCACTGATTACATGGTTCCATCCACCAATGCTTACTTTTGATTAGCAGGTTACTTCCACCTTAATACCTACACTAAAGTATATCCCTCCAGGAAAATTTACCATAGTCAGGTTACATCCGCCTGACAGTTTTCTTCCCACCCTCAAAAGTCTAAAATAGAACTAACTCGAGTAAGATTTCCATGTCCGCCCTTGACCGTGGGCACGGCTATTCTAATAGTTTGTATACTCTGCAGAGACTGTACATCTTTACCCACAAGAGATAATCGCCCCGATGGTTCCACATGATTCCTTAGTCATGCAGATCGAGATACTACCACGAGGCCTTTACAATACCTCGCCCTCTAGAATCTCACTCCTATGGGGTTACTTCCATAGGTTGTGCGGGATGTCTACCATAGGTTAGCGCAGTCGGACTCCACTCCCCACATACGCTAGCTTAGGCAACGTCACCTACATCCGGTGTCCCGTTCCATGTGGGGCTTTTAATACCCACCTACACACATTCTCCATGAGATGACTAGAGAGTCTAGTAAATTATTTAGCCAGGCCTACATTATGCCAGCTTGAGGTTGCACTGTTGTACACGGAGGAGTCCACACAGGATTAAGTCCTTAATTTGCCTGGGCGGTTCATTCCACTAACCACCACCTTGTGTTACATCCACACCCACCACTCTTACCATTCGCCCAAACAGGTATAGCAGATTTTTAGGGTTTTGAGAAGCATAACATATGTTACCGTAATTATTCATGCACGTACCTCCCGTGACTGCCCAAAACAATTCCTCATGTTTATCAAGTGATGATTAGGGCAACTAGTGCCCTGGACTCTAGACAAGACTAGCATGGCATTAATACGACTTATAGTTAGTAAAGTTATCATTATCATTTAGGGTGACAAAGTTCAGGTGATTCAAGTGTTATCGAAGGGGTATCATATTAATAGGTAGACATATGGATGTTAACTACCGTAAGAGTGACATACTTTTTGTATATAAAGTAAAGCATGCGAATTTTGATAATTTAAATGAACATAGCTTCACATAAAATATGGGCGCAAAATGATCAAAGTATTAACTCACCTGGATCAAGAGCATGGGGGTCTTGTGCTGCTTCAATCTGGGGCTCGCTCGCGTCTTCGAACTCTACTCGGAAGAACGAACCGGAAAAACAACACAAAAGAGCGAGCGCAAAATAAATACTAAAAGAAATAAAACAAAAGCTCAAATGAACTCAAAACTGAACCAAACTAGAATCATCAGATAGATCTTGATTTTAGAAAAATTTAGAAATTGGTTTCATTAAATTTGGAGTTATGGTTAGGAAGATATAGCCTCTCAAAGTTTTTAATTCTCAAACAATTCAGAAAATAAAAAGGGAGGGAGAGAGTGTGCCGCTGACAGGTGGGGCCCGAGAAGGAGTAAAAGGCGCTCGGGTACAACTGCTGCACCGCAGCCGACAGGTGGGCCCGCAATTAACCTCGTCATTACCTGATAACGGTCGACTTAGGACAGCATTAATAGCGGTTAATGGCCGGTTAAGACACGCAGTTAAGCAGCTCATTTACTGCTTCAGCTGGCTGCTCGGCCGCAGCTTTGGCCCGGCCGTGAGGGTGGCAGAGCCGGCCGACGGCGGAGAGGCCACGACGGCGTGACGATGCTGGCCAAAATGGACTGCACGGCCTTGTGCGCTCCTCGGGGAGGAGGGGATCGGCCGGATTCGGCCTGGCGGCGACCGGCGATGAGCACGGCGGCGGCCGAAGTAGGGGAGCATGGGTGCCGGCGACTTAGGCCATTTGGGCTCAATTCCTCGATAGAGAAGCCTCTACAGGCATCATTGAGCTCACCTGGGGCCCGAACGGTGTCCGTGGTGGAGCAGGGTGGGCTGGCGGCGAGAGAGGGTTCGGCGGTGAGGAAGACGACGGCGGCGGCTTGCTGTGGAGGGAGGCGGGGCTCAGTGAGGTGGGGAGTGCGCTCAGGCTATCCCGGCGGTACTCTAAGCACGCAGAATCAGCTCGGGGCACTGCGGTTCTCCGAGAGGACCCGGCGCCGTAGTCGGGGAAGAAAGGGCCTCGCCGGCGGCCTGCACGGGAAGAAAACTCAATTAAGTGGGGGAGGAGAAGGAGGGGGCAATGGTGAGTGCGGGGAGAGGCTCAAAAGGCCTTGGTGTCGACCGGTGGCACTTGGCGGCGGTGATTGCTGGAGGGAGGCCGGTGGCAGAGAAGTCAGCAATGTGGAATTTGAGTGGCAGTGATGGGAATGGAGCAGAATTCGGTGCCCCTTTTATAGAGGCCGGGGAAAGGAAAGAGACACCGGGGAAGCAGGGCGGCATGGCGTCGGTGTGTGGGTGGCGTTAGCCCTGTACGACCACAGTTCGGGTGCGGCAACCGGGGGCTTGTCGTGGCGCGAGTGAATGCCTAGCGATGCGGCGCTTGGTCCGGTGGTCACAGAGGTGTGGCGTAGAATGCAAGGCTAAGCGACGGCCAACTGGACTGGCATGACCAGGAAGTACCACGGCTGCGCAGCGAGGGGGGAGACGGCAAGCGGCGCGCACGGGCAGTGCGGGCGCTGAAAGTGAGGACGACGGCGTTGACAACGAGAGCGCCGACGCTCATGGTGAGGCTGTCGCCGTAATTACTCGCCGGCGCGGGTGGGTGGAAGAAGGCGACAAGCGGCGGCAGAGACAGAGGAAGGGAGAGGGAGGCGCTGCGGCCAGGAAGAAAATGGAGGGGGGGGGGGGGGAGGAGATGAGCGGCTAGGATTGAAAAGGGGGTTTTTCATTTTATTTCCCTTTTTTTTCCCTTTCCTCTTTTAAAAAGATTAAAAACAAATCTTCCTTTTCTGAAATTTCCTGATTTTGAAAAAATGACTTTAAATTCTAGACTTTTGAAAGGTGATTTTGAATTCTCTTTTGGGGATAAAGCAAGGTATTTATTTTTAAAACAATTTTGCACTTTTTATTTTTCTTTGAAAAGCACAAATATTACTAGATTGGATAATAAAATTCTTTTGAATTTTCAGGACACAAATTTGAAATTTTTCATTAACATAGGATTTGAAAATGGGATGTTACATGTACGACAAATCTTCTCTCACTCTACGAGGCTTCATATCTTGCATTTGGAGACGAAGAAATATTGGATGAAGCAAGAGCATTTTCTTCTAACGCTCTTAGAGAACGTGTGCCATCCATGCATCCCCACTTAAGGCGAAGTGTGGCTCATGATTTAGACCTTCCATTGCACTGGTGGGCTCCTAGACTAGAAGCGAGATGGTTCATACATCACTATGTTAGAGATATGAGTTTTGATCCATTGCTCCGCACATTTGCTAAGCTAGACTTCAACAACGTACAAAGTGTGCATCAGCAAGAACTTGCAAGGTTCACAAGGTAAGCTTGAACAAAACCTGTAACCCATGTGACTTGCTGCAGCTCACGATATCTAATAGTAAAAGATGCTGTAATCGACTTGTAGATGGTGGAGGGATATTGCCCTTGGTGAGAAATTGACGTTCGCAAGGGATCGTTTGATGGAGTGCTTCCATTATGCAAATGGCATTGTCTGGGAACCAAACCTTGGAGCATGTCGGGAAGTGCTTGCCAAAGTTTCTAATCTAATCATGTCTATGATGTGTATGGAACCCTAGATGAACTCATCCACTTCACCGATGCCATTGGAAGGTAATATATAGCTTTTCACTATAAATAAATTAATTTTCTTTTCATGCATGAATGGAGATGATCATATATGACACGTAAAATTTATGAGTATTTTCACCTTTTGTGTTCATATATCTTCTCAGATGGGAAGCAAGTCCTAGTGAAACACTCCCTGAATATATGCAAGCACTTTACTCAGTAATGTACGACACATGCATCGAATGAGGTGGCTGACTATGCTCAAAAATGACATGGTTGCAACGTGCATTCTCTTTTTCAACCATCCCCAATTTTCGAGACCTTTCGCAAAGACTTGCATGAATTTAGTTCGAATCTCAACGTTGCGTTTATCAAGGGCAGATGGTTTTGGGGCACCAGATGGTCAGAAAAAGAAACAAATCACAGTTGTTTTTGGAGCCTTTCATAATTGATTAACACTACTAAAAAAGGATCATCTTAGACGCCTCATTACAGACAGATCAACACAAACCGTTAGAAATAAGTTGCCACAGACAGTTTTACAAGATGGACCATTCACTACTACAGAAAGTCTAATACTAGCGCCAAATCACAGACGGTTTAACAAAACTGTTTGTAACCGACACTAACACAGACGGTTTTAATTTGGACACCGTCTGTGTTGATGGCGTCTGAGAAAACGAGTATCACAGACGGTTCTTATCGATGAACCATCTGTGATATTCCGGTATCACAGACGGTTTTTATTAAAAACCGTCTGTGATAATCAGCTTATTACAGACGGTTTTTAATAAAAAACCGTCTGTGATAATCTGGAATTATCACAGACGATTTTTTATTACAAACCGTCTGTGATATGTTTCCCGCCTTGTAATTCCCCAAAATTTCATAATTTCCCGCCTGAGTCCGAGTAGGATTCAGTTTTGACACACCTGTGTAAAACGGGCATAACTTTTGCATACGGTGTCCGTTTTCGACGTTCTTGTACTCGTTGGAAAGCTAACGACGAGACCGATCCAAAAAAATGACTAGACTGTGCTAGTCACCCTGCAAGATCCCGAAAATCAGCCATCTTTGGACCTAAACCTGCGTCGCAAGTTTTTGGTTTCTGTTTTTGCCCTTTTTCGTGGTCTTCCTTTCGGAATTTGGATTTTGCTTCAACTGAAAAGTTGTAGATCTCATTGAAACCTTTCAAATGAGTATATATAAGCTATATAAAACTTTGCTATTTTATCTTTTCAAACTAGTTGTTTATATTGCATCGGTATATAAAATTTTGTGCTCTAATTCACAGACGGTTCTATATATAGAACCGTCTATGATATTCATTCATCACAGATGGTTCTATATATAGAACCGTCTGTGATAATCTGTGCGCCTGTTGATCCTCCTCAACCCAATCATAGCCAATAGAAATCTAGCAATCCTCACCCCACGGATCGTAGCTCCGCCTCTCCGTCCCCGCGCCAAAAAATTTCGCACTCCCTCCCCTATAAATAATCACTAGAACCCAGCCTCCTTTCTATTCTCCTCTTTGCTGTTCTTCTTCTCCTTGCTGTTCTCCTCCTCTTTGCTGTTCTCCTCCTCCTTGCTATTCTCCTCCTCCTTCTCCTCCTCCTCCTTAACCCATACCATAATAGCCTCACGAAGCAGACGATGCACAAGGCAGTGCTCAATCAACACCAATGATGGTGGGCATAAAAAACATCCAGCTCGTGCGCTGCATCAGGGGCGAGAAGGCCTAGGCATAGAGGATCTTTGCTTTTCTCTGTTCTTGTTGTGTTAGCTAGATGGGCAACCTGTTTGTTATTCTCCTCCTCTTAGTTGTTTGTTGTTTGTCTGTCTGTTTTTGTAACGGTAGACTCTAATCTTAAAATGTGTACTGTGTTTCATACTATATTTGCTTGTTCTCATTTCAATTAATTGATTTGTGAAATGTATGTTTTATGTTTGTGAAATGAATTGAGATGTGAATTGGATGTATACATGTACATGTTGATTTGCTTGTTTCAGAGATCATGGCTAGCATTTTCTGAGGCTAGCCAATAAACAGAAATAAATTTAGGGGTACAAAAGAATAGCACAGACGGTTTTTAACTAATAACCGTCTGTGCTAGATATCACAGACGGTTTTTCATCAATATCACAGACGGTTTTTTCACTAAAAACCGTCTGTGATAGCTGATAATCACAGACGGTTTTAGTTAAAAACCGTATGTGATAATCAGCTATCATAGACATTTTTAGTGAAAAACCGTCTGTGATATTGATATATCACAGACGATTTTTAGTTAAAAATTGTCTGTGATATTTACACCCAGACGGTTCAAAAACCGTCTGTGATAACCTTCGATTATCACTGACCCATAAATTCAGACGGTTCAGAAAACCGTCTGTGATGACGTTTTTGAACCATCTGTAATAGTGTTTTCTGTAGTAGTGATTTAAATTCACTGCAATGGAAAGAACCGTATGTGATGACCTACTTATTACAGACGGTTTTTTAGGGAAATAGTAGGAGAAACTTCTACTATGCTATATTAGAAAGCATAATAATATACAAAAAGTGATGGGGGGAAGGAGAGGAAGAGAACACCGAGAAGAAGAGAACGCAAAGAGAGATTACAGATGGTTTTTATTCCGAACCGTCTGTGATACATCACAAACGGTTAAGAATAAAAACCGTCTGTGATGTCTGTACTTATCACACATGGTTTTTGTTTCAAACCATCTATGATACTATCACAGATGGTTAGAATTAAAAACCATCTATGATGTTAGCATACATCACATACGATTTTTAATCCGAACCGTCTATGATAATGCCACATCACTGATCTGTGGCATCTCTCTTAGGATTTTGATCTCACCCATCCATTCTATCCTTATCGAATGGTAGGTACCGGTCTCCTCCCACTTCTCGCCCCTTATTACTCCCTCTCTCTGTTAGACCATGTGGATGGTCGTAAATAAAGAGATGATGAATAATTGATATTTGGCTTGCTTTGGATTATGCATTTGTAAAAGACTTGGTCGTTTACAATGGAATACTTTGTCTTTGAGTGGTCTTGCATAGTTACGAGTGATCTCAGTCTTCAGACTTCGATTGCGGCATGCTACGACCATGTTCGGCTTACCACCACAGCATGCTACCACCACGTTCAGCTTACAACCACAGCAGCTTTCGACCACGTCTGGCTTCGACCACGCAGTACAACTTCGACCTTTTGACCACGACAGTATGACTTCAGTTTTATGATCACAGTTTACGATCACAGCAGGTAATCATAGCTACAATACTCTTTTATGGTCGTAGCTATAGTACTCGATAGTTATAGACTATAGTGGTCATTCTCAATAGTTGAAGGTTTTACTAGTCGATTGTCGAGGGCTTTGCGGTCAATAGTTGTAGGTTTTGTAGACTACTTTCGTGATCATAGGTTTTGCAGACTACTTTCATGGTCGTAGGTTTTGTAGACTGCTTTCATGGTTGTAGCTACAATACTCAATGGTCGTAGATTTGGTAGCCTTGTCGATACTCGTAGTCTTCATAGTCTGTTGTTCTACCTTCGGTAGTTAGAGGCTTAGTGATCAGTTGCCATTGGCTTCATGGTTGGTACTCGTAGAATTTTATGGTCGATACGAGTGCTTCAATCTTGAGATCTTCGAGTACATCGAGTAGTCGTGTTGGGCCAGTGGTTGACTGGTTGGTGTGTGGTGGTCAATGATAAATGGTCATTGCTGTAGTACCAGTTGGGTACTCGAGGATGGAGGTACTCGTAGTCAGAGGACTTGGTACTCGATAAAAAGCGTTTTCATGATCGAGGTAGTGGTCATGTGTTGGAGTGTGTTTGTACTCGTAGGCTTCGAGTATGTGTTGAGGCTGTGTTTTCTTATTGATACTCGATAGTCGATACTCGATAGTCGGTATGGTTTTCGAGTACTTGTTGGTTATGAGTACTCTGAGGTAGTGGTCGTAAGGAGTGGTCTAAGGGTCTGTTCCAGGTAGCGATAGACTCTGGGTGGTTGTAAACAATTTGGGAGATGGTCGTAGGTGATTTGGTTCTTGTCTGGGGATAGACAATGGTGTGTTTTGCTAATGTGTTATACCGGGAGATGGTTTCTTTGGTCTTACATGTGCAGGTGGGCATGGAGACGGCCATGGTCAGTGAAGAGGAAGATCAAGACTAGGAGGGGGTAATTTGAGGTCCAGGCGGTGGGGATGTCACACAAGGTAGTCGAGCTCACGTTGGAGCACGTGGAGGTCAAAGGTGGATGCTACGTGGGGGCATGGAGATGATCACAGTCGATGATGAGGAAGACCGAGACTAGGAGGGGGTAATCAGAGGTCCAGGCGGTTAGGTGGTCACGCGAGGTGATCGAGCTCACGTGAGAGCACGCGGTGGTAGTGCACGATGGAGATACAAGAGGGGATATCCTGGAGCCTTTGTCATGTGTATCGTATGGAGTTGTGGATGGGGTCCATGACCTATACGAGTTGGTTAAAACCCATGTTAGGAAGGGTTTCAGGTCCCTTGATTTGAGGAAAAGATAAGATCTCGTGTCCAGGTGGTTAAGGATACGGTCTTGGAGTGTTCAAGTTGAACACGCTGTGTGCGCTGGCCTATAAAAGCAAGGGTTGTTGTAGGTTGGTGTGCAGAGTTTTAGGGCTTTCATGGAGAAGGTTTTTAGGGGTGCCGTGAGGCACTTTGTAGCCAAGAACACGATGATGAAATAATAGACCAGATTCTTTCCAGAAAAAGATCTTCGGCAAACTTCCAGAGCATCGTTGGTTTTCTTCTGTTTTTTGTGCTATGTTTTGTCGAACATCTGGGGACGTCAGGCAGAAGGAGGTCAAGACTACGTGTGTCATGGTTGTGTAGAGCGATCGGAACAAGCAAGCGATTGATCTGAGATCAAGCTGAGCGATCAGAATGATCAGGCAGTTGATCCGAGATCATGCCAAGCGATCAGAACGAGTCGGTGATCGATCTGAGCACTCATAAGCAAGCGGTCGTAAGTGAGTGGTCTTAAGCGAGTGACCATAAGTGAGCGGCCAGAGCGAGCGATCGGAGCTATCGTTTAGGATGAGTGGTCGTAACAAATAGTTGGGCGATAGAGCGTCTGATTGTAACGAGCGGTCGGGCAATAGAGCATCTGATCGTAACGAGCATGTACGACCAAAGCAACAGAGGTGTACGACCACGTACGAGCAGCCGCTGCGGTTGTTATCTCCATTGGTAACTCAGATTGTTTCTTTTTGTTTCTCTATTGTGTTTTGATTTCAGGTGGCAAAAGTAGAGACAATCATTCATCCCCCTAATTGTGCCATATGATCCTACACTCTCCCTTCCCCCAATTTCACTCTAAGAAACAACGCTGATGAGGTCATTTACTGCTGCTCCTAGTTCATTCACTCCTTATTCCTACTTCCTCCCCCAAACCGGTTGTGACACCACGGTTGACTGCACAAGACACTCTTGTCCTAAGTGTGTAAGAATGTCTTGTACAGTGTCATCGTCGTGACACAATAGTGATGCTGTCGCCGCCTCTCCTTCATCGCCAATGATATATTCCCTATCCTAAATTTTTGGATGGCTAGGGTTTCGGCTATGTAAATCTTGATGCTCATGCACGTGAAAATTAATTGTTGATGCCTTAGTTCTTGTGATGATTGATGGATTGATGGCTAGGGCTTCGACCCTTGTTGAAAATCATGTTTTATTACAGGATGAAGATATAGCACCAAAGTTTATCACACGATTATCTTGTTCTCATAAATAGGCTTGCTTTGATACACATTTCCTCCAAAGATAACTCTATTATAGTATTTCTTTTCTTTCCAATGACTAAGGCTAACTTTTTAGAATCACGTAGGTAGTTCACCATGTATGTTGCAAAGGTACGGAAATCCAAGGGAGGGATCGACGCCCTGCGACACATTCTAGATTTCCCAGTATTCACTAGTACACATTAATCCTATATAACACTTCGTAGTAATGCCTCTCAAACTAATAAATTCTATTTTTACAGTGCTACCAGTAGCCACCGGGCAACAACACCTGTGGATTTTATGTTTGCCACAGCATGCAAGTACTCGTCGGTTCCGCAAAGAACAATCCTAAGGTAGGTCAATCTTGCGATAATTATTTCATACTTATCAATTTATATATGTATGCACGGCATTGATCTTTCTACCGACAGGTTCCGCCCATCGCTATAACTCCGTTGGAACAGGCCGACCTCAAACATATTTGAGGATAGTATGCACACTTCTTGTTGTCTAAAGCCATAAAAGAAGATGATGAGTTCCACAATGTAGAATGAATTTCACTGGGATAAGATTGAGCTTAGTTGTTTACGTGTGTATTTGTTCATGGATATCCATTTATTTCATTTCTGTTAATTGATTTGTCGATGTTCTTGTTTCTGAAATGAATGAATATGAATTGGATGTATATATATATATATATATATATATATATATATATATATATATATATATATATATATATATATATATATATATATATATATATACTATGTTGATCTACTTGTTTCAGATGGTATGTCTAGTATTTCCTAAGACTAGCCAGCAAACAGAAATAGGTTTAGAAACATAAAAGAATATCACAAACGGTTATTACCTCGTAACCGTCTGTGATAGTTGACTAACACAGATGGTTTTTAGTAGAAACCGCAGACGGTTTTTAGTAAAAACCATCTATGAAGTCTGCATCACAGACAGTTCGAAAGCCGTCTGTAATGACCTCATATTATTACTAACCCGTAAACTTAGACGGCTCATTAAACCGTCTGTGATGACCTTTTGTGTAGTAGTGCGATCGATATGAATAAAAATTCCAAAAAAATGTATCAAAAATTTCTATAACTTTCTAGTAAATGACATTCCCAAAATATACCCAAAAGGCACCCAAATTCACAGTACAACAATATGACACATTAAACCGACCTCATGCTCGATTATTCCCATGATCACACGTAACCTCTTTCTCTAATCTGTATTTTTAATATCCTATTAAATAGATAAAATAGAGAGAACCAATAAGCGATTAACAGCTAGATCACGGTCCAATCCACATGATTTTTCCTTCTCTTCTCCTGAATATTCACTGTACCACGGGCAATACTGTAGCATGCAAGATCACTATGGCACGTTCAGGTACTGTAGCATTCGATGGCACTGTAGTACACAGTATTGGCGAAAGCGACGTTGTGCTGCGGCTGATGATCGGACGGGCGCGAATACCGTATCGAAAGTGTGCGGCGGCTGTTGCACCTTCACGCACATGCTGGCGTGCGAAACCGCGGCCGATGGGCCAAGCGCGAGGGGACTACGCGCGCTAAGCATGGCAAGCGACCTCGCATGCAATTGTCGATGAGCGGGCGCAACAACCAGCTGGCGATGGGTGCGTGGTTCTAGCTGGCTCAAACGACTGATGCGACAGGCGATGTGCTAGCACGCGGAAAGCTCAGCGACGGCTAGTGAGCGGCACCAGGAGGAAAAAAAAGGCTAGGGTTTGGATCCTCACTTGTGAGTGAAGTTTTATCATGGCACCAGATTGACTCCGACTCCAATTTTCCCATATGTATTGTTCAAGGAATCCAACCTCCTCAAAAACCGTGTATCCTCTTTTCATGAACTTTTTACTCCGGCTCCAGTTTTCCCATATGTATTGTTCAAGGAATCCATCCTCAAAAACCGTGTATCCTCTGTAATATTATATTCTATCCCTTTAAATCGAACTTGATGCCAAATTCTAAGCATCCCAACTCTAATCGACCAACACAACCAAGTGAAAAATTAAAAGACACACATACCTAAAACGAATAACTCTGGATACTTCTTATGGATGCGAGACTTCAGCTCCCAAGTTGCTTACTGCTCGGTCTAATATATCCAAAGCACTTTGACTCCCCACAATCCACACTACTGGGACTTGAAGTTAATGTCTTACTCGATGGTCAACGACTCTAGCGGTATCTTGTGCTCTAGATCTCTCAGATACTTTCTCAACATGAAGACATGGAATAAATTATGAACGCCTTGTATGGACGAAAAGGTCTAAGCTATAAGCCAACTCCCCAATTCATGCCACGATCGGGAATGGTCCAACGTACCTCAACCTAAACTTCTCTTTAATACCGAAGCGCACAATGCTTTTAATGGGAGACACTTTCCAGAGCCCCTGATCCCTCACTGTAAACTCCAACTCTCGCCTCCTCACATAATCATAGCTTTTTTGTTAACTCTGATCAACAAGCAGATTCTACCTAATTTCTACCACTCTCCAAACTATTTGCTGAACCCAATTGGGACCCAGAATTGCCCTCTCACTAATAGCATCCCAACACAACAGTGATCTACATCTTCGCCTATACAGGACCTCAAATGGTGTAGCTCAAAGACTGGCATGGTAACTGTTGTTTTAGGTGAACTCTGCCAAAGCCAAGTGATCCTTCCAACCCCCTTCCATGATAAGACACAGGACCGAAGCATGTCCTCCAGTGTCTGAATAGTGTGCTCAGACTGGTCATCTGTCTAAGGATGAAACGGTGCTAATACGAACTGTGTGCCCAAGTACTGTGCAAGCTCTCCCAAAACTTGGAGATAAATTTTGTATCACAATCTAAAATAATAGTTTTAGGCACACTGTATATCCGCACTACCTCTCGCACATAAATAGGAGCCAAATCGTCTGATGTATCCCTCGCTGCGTGCGAGGTAAACCAATCATAAAATCCATAAAGATATCATCCACGACCACTAAAACCTTGAAAGATTGGAATAATCCTGTGGGACGCTGATGCTTTGTCTGTACTTACTGGCAAACACCACATGAGGCTATATATTGACTATATCAACCAACGTCCTTGTCCATTTGAACCATATTTCGATGAGGGTAACACGAAGAGCACTGTGAAAATGGGTAGCACCAGTTATTCTCTCACGTGGCGATGAGTGGGAGCGAGGGAATTTTGGTGCAGCTACTTTGACATATTTTGGTGTTTGACTATTTGCTTGTTCTAAACCATGCTCCAAAACCAGTATTATTTCGTTAGCTAATAAAAATCCATGTGATAGGAAATGCAAAAGATTAACAATTAATTGGATATTAGAATTTGTTAACCTATAATCTGAATTCTCAAACAGGGTAGTAGATTTTTCATAGTTGCTTAACCATGGATGCTTTTGAAAAATAAGCGCAGCACTGTATAGCAAAGTACCCGCAAATTGGCCCTTAATAAAATCACAGGAAGTAATTATATATGTTTGTTACGTTATAGAACTCGTAGAGCTCAAGTATCATATATATGGGGCAAAAAATTTCGTGTTTTGTTTTTGAGAAGAGGTACCAGTCATGTATATATATACGCCAACGACACAATGTCCATTTTAAGTGCTTATATAAATGCTTTTCTAGAAAAGAACATTGCAATTGTTAAATCCCCCGACTTCCTTTTCTCTCCTTTCTACATCATGTGCTTGGAGCTCGTCTCACACGAGATATCAATGGCAATTGGCGGACAGTACGTATTACTCACGTGCACGCCTAATTTCTCAGAAGCGTTTTGACGTTTGTCGTTCTCACACATCTTCTGTTTGGCACAACGGAAAACTCATGTACACTCTCAAGAAATAAGAAAACTCATGAGCGTATACGTACATACTTGAAAAGTCATGTGCGTACATACGTACAAAAGGACAGCAGGACAAGGTTCGGACGCACGTGGCAATCACATGCTTTTCTTGTCCTGAGTACGAGGTTGTCAGCAATGTGCAGCTGAAGTCATAAGCCCATGACAATATTGCGTTAGTAAAGTTTTGTTTGGAATGTAGAAAATTTTTTATTCTAACGAAATTAAGTTATTTTCTATGAAATTATCACAAATTCCTATAAAATTTCTGGGTACAAAACAGCCCTAAATTAAATTAAGGCTTTGAAGTCATCAACCAAAGTATTAGTTCCTACAATAGCAAGTCCCAGAATTCCTGAGGGTTGGGCCACCCTATTCCATTGTCCCTTTCAAATAATAGCACATCTTACACGTTGGCTCCATAACTTATTATGGTATAAATCTAGGTTATTTTTTTGATGCCACAAGTTTTTATTTATGCAATTTTCTTTTTTGTTTCCGTGAACTACATTTTCGGTTGCTTTGCACAGAACTACAGAAGTCACCATCCGCCTCAGGTCTCAAAAGTCATGGAATCAACGCGTGTGGAGAGCACGCCTAGCAGCCCTATACCTTTCTTGTCTATAAATACTCTCCAACTACATGTAGCTTAGCAAGTGTTAACTACACTGTCAACTCATCCTCAACCAAAGAGGCTAGTAGTCTTACGTTGTAAGCACCAAGCTGCATTGCTGCAGAATTAGCTAGGATAGTTAGACAAGTGTACTGCATGCTGTCAAATATCAATTCCATGGCGTGGCAAACAACGATGCCCAAGGCAATTACCTGCGTTCCGCCGTCCCCAGTAACAACGCGGCGCACGGCGCGGCACCAGGCGCGGTACTCGTCGGAGCCTGTGTCGCCGGCTCGGCGGTCGGCGAACTACCAGCCCAACTCCTGGGACTACGACTCCCTCCTGTCGCTCAAGAATGGTGGCCAAGGCAACAATCTGGTGATTATCATTAGTACTTCGTTAATATCCCTAGGATCTCACATCAAATAGATTTGATTCTAGAATTCGTGGACCAAATTTACGAAGTAGATATCCCTATTATGTTAAAGCGGGAAAGTTTTCCGATTACAGCATTCGAGCTACTTATCATTCATCTTCTCAACTGATGATATTTAACCTAGCTCATGCATGGCACAGGTCGGTGCGTCAAACTTTGATAAGTTGAAGACTGGCGTAAGGGACCGCCTGCTGTTGAGCAAAGGCGACCAAACTGCTAAGCTCAGGCTCATCGACACGATGCAACGACTCGGCATCGCCTACCACTTTGAGGAAGAGATCGGTGATATCCTCAGCTCCATCCAGATGGGGAGCTCCAATGCTCATCACAGGGATGATGTCGCTTCTACGGCCTTAAGATTCAGATTACTCAGGGAAAATGGTTTCCCAGTCTCCCCAGGTAGCTAATCATTAAAAAAAACCTCTTAAAAAGGGCAGTTTAAGAAACTACTGATTGATTATATTTCTGTTCTCCAGTTTGGAAGTTTTGCAAAAACACACGCAGAGAGATGGGCAGAGGGATTGTGATAAACCCTAGAAGTTATTTATGCTATTTACCCCAAAAAATTCCCTCCATTTCAAATACCCCCTTACTATTGGTTCTTTAAAAAAATTTAGCGAAACTAACATAGGTTTATCCTTCAGGATCATGGATATAGCGTTTGCACATTATTGGATGGATGTGCACCGTAACTAACCGAGGGGTCTCTTGTTAATATCAAATTGATAATTGTGAATGTCAAACATTCTTGCCTAACTTTTCAGTTGGGCATCAATTGTGAATATTGAATCTTTGATCATTATGGATTGCTTTTAATTTTTTTCTCGTGATAGACCAACGGATGTACATAACTGACTTTGTTCCATGAAAACATGTAGAATCTTTGACAAATCTCAAGTACGGAGAGAATAACCTCGTGTCAGCACTCCAGAAGGATGTCAAGGGACTTCTCTCACTCTACGAGGCTTCATATCTTGCATTTGGAGACGAAGAAATATTGGATGAAGCAAGAGCATTTTCTTCTAATGCTCTTAGAGAACTTGTGCCATCCATGCATCCCCACTTAAGGCGAAGTGTGGCTCATGATTTAGACCTACCATTGCACTGGAGGGCTCCTAGACTAGAAGCGAGATGGTTCATCGCTCACAATGCTAGAGATATGAGTTTTGATCCATTGCTCCTCAAATTTGCTAAGCTAGACTTCAACAACGTACAAAGTGTGCATCAGCAAGAACTTGCAAGGCTCACAAGGTAAGCTTGAACAAAACCTATAACCCATGTGACTTGCTGCAGCTCATGATATCTAATAGTAAAAGATGCTGTAATCGACTTGTAGATGGTGGAGGGATATTGCCCTTGGTGAGAAATTGACGTTCGCAAGGGATCGTTTGATGGAGTGTTTCCATTATGCAAATGGCATTGTCTGGGAATCAAACCTTGGAGCATGTCGGGAAGTGCTTGCTAAAGTTTCTAATCTAATCATACACTTGGATGATGTCTATGATGTGTATGGAACCCTAGATGAACTCATACACTTGACCGATGCCATTGGAAGGTAATATATAGCTTTGCACTATAAATAAATTAATTTTACTTTCATGCATGAACGGAGATCGTCATATATGACATGTAAAATATATGAGTATTTTGACCTTTTGTGTTCATATATCTTCTCAGATGGGAAGCAAGTCCTAGTGAAACACTCCCTGAATATATGCGAGCACTTTACTCAGTTATGTACAACACATCTAATGAGGTGGTTGACTATGCTCTACAAAAACATGGTTGCAACGTGCGTTCTCTTCTTCAGAAAGCGGTAAGGTGTCATCACTCAAAAAGAGCACCATCTACTTATAGATTTTTTCCCCTAAAGAATCCTAATTAAGTTAACGCAATGTTGCAGTGGCATGACATGTCTAAGTCTTTTTTGGTGGAGGCAAAATGGCACTATGGTAACTACAGGCCAACTCTCCAGGAGTACTTGGACAATGGATCGGTGTCGTCCTCTGCGCCACTATTGTTGCAACATGCTTTTCCCATGCTCAACATGGAAATCACCTCAAAGTCTCTTGACCAGGTTCAAAGCTACCCAAGATTAGTTCAGTCTGCGTCGTTAATTCTTCGTCTCTGCAACGACTGCGCAACGCACTCCGTAAGGAAATTATTTTTGTTTCTTCCTTTTTTATTCATCACTGAATTTGAACTTCTACGAGTTCTCTCATGATATTACTTCCATATTGTGCAAAATAATAGGCTGAGTTGGAGAGAGGGGATGCACCTTCTTCCATAGCTATCCACATGTCTGAGAATGGTTCCAGCGAGCAAGACTCACGTAATGCCATGCAAGACCTTGGCATGGATTCATGGAAGTCAATTAATGAAGACGCATTCAACCATCCCCAATTTTCTAAACCTTTCGCAAAGACTTGCATGAATTTAGCTCGAATCTCACATTGCGTTTATCAAGGGGGAGATGGTTTTGGGGCACCAGATGGTCAGAAGAAAAAACAAATCGCAGAGTTGTTTTTGGAGCCTTTCGCACGTAACTGATTAACAAGAACCAATTGCAGCCCTCCAGCAATAAGTGTTTCGTTTGAGGGCATAAAAATAGTATTTTATCTAGGAAAGATATTCTGCATGTTGGAAAGATATTCTGTATGCGTAATTATTTGTAGATGTCGAGACTATTGTCTACCAAAACTATTGAATCACTAGCTATTTGCTCAAGATGCAAGCACTTGGCCATGAGGCATGTACATATATATAAATGAAGGCAACATGTTAAATCCTCACCGATTCTACCGCTCTTTGGAATAAAGATTTGGCAATTGTGACCAGTGATTTTGCAGACATTTTCCCTTTGCCACCTTCTGCAACCAATGTGCTCACCCTTGCATGCATGGTAATATCATGTCAGGGAAATATTTGGTGCTTTGCACATGTAAAAGTTTTTAAAAAATTCCCAAAAAGTTTGGAGGTATAGGGGAGTGCATTTTCTATATCCATGCAAAATTTTATGATCAAACTTGATCACATTTAAGAGGTATATATGTAAAAGAAAAATTCACCATGAATAGTAATTTTCCACTGGATAAACCATTCTTGGTGGGATGGTGAAATTACGAGAATACCACTTCACTCATCATGGTTTAAAGCCTGCCGTCTACATTTATGTACACGTGAGTGTATTTCAACTGGAATTTTATAAGATCACGGATTTAATCGCCAGCCTCTATCTTTTTAAGTGTGTGCTAAGGAGATGCATTCGCATGTGTGTGTGGTGTGGGTGCCTATAGTGGCGTATGTACATATGTGTCTTCTTTTGTAATCGCAAAATAAATAATTTTTCATTACTTATCAGTGTTCATTTTAACTGCTTGTCAATTTCATCTCTCTCAAATACGATCAAGTTTAATCTTGAAATTTTACATAACTACAGGATATGCCCTCCCATGTCTCAAAAAATTTTCGAATTTTTTGAAAATTTCTAAACATAAGAAGCACGATGATAGCACTGCAAGGGGAAAGCACCAGGTATTCCCGCCTATGATATCTTCAAGCTGAGGCGGTGCGAGGCGACCACATAATTTTTTCTCAGGTCTAAGTAACCAAACTAAACACTTGGCGCACAGAGCTCCGCACACCCTCCTTTTGCTCAGATCTGCATCTTATTTAGATAGATGCGCCTCCGTCCGCTATGGTTGCCGGTGTCCTCACCGGGTGACAGCGATGACGGCTCTCTTCTAGTCTCTTCGCCATCTTCCAGATTTTTCATATCTAGCCGCTTGTTCCTTGTCCTCCGTTGGCTATTGCCGTCGTGGTTCGGCAAACGACCATGGGTACCTTTCCTCCTCCTCTCCTCTCCACTTGGGTTCTCTGTCCCATCCAAAGTCAGGTTAGCGAGACCACAGATCTTATTCTCTACCTCAGATCCCCTCCCTTCTCTAGGGCTTACTATCCCCAGAGGGTTAGCGAGATCTTTTAGATCCTTTCCTCCCTTGAATCTCCTTGTTCTCTTTAGGCAGTCATATCTCCTAAGAGGCTTCCTATCTGTGATGTTGGTAGATATCACAGACGATTCTTATCTAGAACCGTCTGTGATACTTCATAGACGTTATCACAGACGGTTCGTATTAAAAACTGTCTGTGATATGTTTTTCGACTTACAATTCCCCCAAAATTTCATAATTTCCTGTCTGAGTCCGAGTAGAATTCAGTTTTGAGACACCTTCAGTAAAACGGGTATAACTTTTGCATACGGTGTCCGTTTTCGGCGTTCTTGTACTCGTTGGAAAGCTAACGACGAGCCGATCTAACAAAAGACCAGCTTGCACTAGTCGCCCTCCAAGACCTCAAAAATCGGCCATCTTTAGACCTAAACCTGCGTCGCATGATTTTGGTTTCTGCTTTTGCCCTTTTTCTTGGTCTTCCTTTCGGAATTTGGATTTTGCTTCAACTGAAAAGTTGTAGATCTCATCGAAACCTTTCAAATGAGTATATATAAGCCATATAAAACTTAGCTATTTTATCTTTTCAGACTAGTTGTTTTATACTGCATCGGTATATAAAATTTTGTGCTCTAATTCACAGACGGTTGACATATAGAACCGTCTGTGATATTCATTCATAATAGACGTTTCTAACTACCAACCGTCTGTGAAAATCTGCCTGCTGGGCCTGTCGATCCTCCTCAACCCAATCCTAGCCAATAGAAATCCACCAATCCTCACCCCACGGATCGTAGCTCCGCCTCTCCGTCCCCGCACCAAAATATTTCGCACTCCCTCCCCTATAAATAATCATCAGAACCCAGCCTCCTTTCTGTTCTTCTCCTTGTTGTTTTCCTCCTCCTTGCTGCTCTCCTCTTTTTTGCTGTTCTCCTCCTCCTCCTTGCTATTCTCCTCCTCTTTACTGTTCTCCTCCTCCTTAACCCATACCATAATAGCCCCACGAAGCAGACGATGCACAAGACAACGCTCAATCAACGCCGACGATGGTGGGAGTCAAAGACATCTAGGTCGTGCGCTGCATAAGGGGCGAGAAGGCCTAGGCATAGAGGATCTTTGCTTTTCTCTGTTCTTGTTGTGTTAGCTAGATGGGCAACTTGTTTGTTGTTTTGGGATATTGTAATGGTAGGTTCTAATCTTAATAAAAATAAAATGTGTACTGTGTTTCATACTATATTTGCTTGTTTTCATTTCAATTAATTGATTTGTGAAATAGATGTTTTATGTTTGTGAAATGAATTGAGATGTGAATTAGATGTATACATGTTGATCTGCTTGTTTCAGAGAGCATGGCTAGCATTTCTTGAGGCTAGCCAATAAACAGAAATAGATTTAGGGGTAGAAGAGAATAGCACAGACAGTTTTTAACTAAAAACCGTCTGTGATATATAGCACAGACGGTTTTTAGTTAAAAACCGTTTGTGGTATCTAAATATCACAGACGGTTCACCTATGATATTTAGATCACAGACGGTTTTTAACTAGAACCATCTAGTTAAAAACTGTCCGTGATATTTACACCACCTGTTAGCCTATGCCTTTGTCTTCCTTCTGAACTCTTTCTCGACACTGTGACCGACATGGACGTCTTCCACCTACCGTCTCTGCATTGGACTCTGCGCCCCAGCCTCCTGTCAATTGGGACCCCTTGGGTACCCTAGAACCTACCCCGAGCAGTCTTGTCTTTGAACGCACACCGCTGTCGCCGAATTGAAGCTTTGCACCGCCATCTCCGTTTTCGCTTTTCACAAGCAATTGTCGTCGCCTCAGAGCTCCTTCGCCGAATTCGACTAGTGCACAAGATTCTTCGTCCCACGCTCCACCTCCTCCGCAGCATGCTGAGGCCTGAAGACCACCAGAGTAAGCCATCGTCGTGAAGCCAACCTATTTCACCGCCAAGACCGTACCGTAGGTGAGTATATTGACCTTCGGTTCTCGCGCCAAAGCCGATTAGCTTCACCTGTATTCCAGGAAGCCAATGCACACCACATTCGATACACCACAGCCTCACTTGTTAGCCAAATAAATATTTTCTAGAATGTTTTTGATTTTGAAAAAGAAATCCGTAGGGCTCACCTGTCAACCTCTAATTAAGATTTTATTAAAATAATCCTAAAGGAATATTCTAGAGAATATTTTTATTTCTTTCTCAATTTTCAGGAATTTATCTTCCTCGCAAATCTTCCAAGAATGTGTTCTCCTCCGTCTGAAATCCGATTAATCCAATTCTTCTTCCTAAATTCATCTAAAATTGAGTTCTATCTTTTAGTTCAAGTTTTATTTTTTTATTTCATTTGGATTTTCTTTTTGAGTTTATTTGTTTTCATTCACTTTATCTCTCATTAGATAATGTTTTCAAAAAAGTAGAAGCATGATCTAAAGATCAAGAAATAGTATTATTTTATTTTAAATTATCATGTTAAATCTATTGTTTCACATCAAAGAATCGTTATTTTATTTTAAATTATCATGTATTCTAATTTATTACAAACCTTTGTACTTAGTAGCTATCAACAAATTTTATTAAATCGTTCCTTTGATAATTTGAATACCATGGTTCTATTGTTACCATAGGATGGGTAACTATCTAGTGATACAATACTAGTATCCACTTGGATTATACGTTTAGTATGCTTTGCCATGTTTATTGGTACGTTAGGCTTATTATCACATGTTGATTAATTAATTAATTAATTAATTAATTAATTTTGGTTTAATAAGATATTGAATCGTGGTAGCCAGCCATAATTATAAAATTTGTTAGTATCATTGGTGTTGCTTAAACAAAATAATTTTCTCTTGTGTGAGTGATCGTACAGTAAAAAGAGGATTGTGGTCAGCACGTTGGAATGTGGTTGTCTCATCTAGGTAATATTTATGGACTTAATTTTGTATGCCATTAATCTAAGCCTTGTTATGCAATCACAAGTCTAGTATGGAATGGACCTAGTTAATTAATTTGTGATGTTTCAACTTTGATTTCGTCATTGAGATGATGTGGATGGTTAGTTTATTTTTGGGTAACTTTCCACATAGCGTAAGGGAGGTCTTTTCAACTAGGTAGTTAGTTTACTCGGTAGTGAAAACTTAGCAGGCGAGATCAGTTTGAGATTAAACGTTATAAAGGCCTTATGATAATCACACATTAGCACACTCAAGGAAGTTTGTATGGGCTGACATGGTAAGTTGTCTATCTTTTGTGGGTAAAATTGTACAATTTCTGTAGAGTGTAAAACTATTTGAACAGTTATGTCTCCAGTTTTGGTATGCTTGGTGATTACATATGAGGATTAGAGTTTTTATGAAATCTTGGTTTGGTTGGTTCGGAAAGTAAATGGACAATTCACTTGTAGTTTACTCAGTTGCTTTGATTTAATTACTTATTACTCATTTTGAAAGTATGCTTTCAATTTATTTATTATATTTACTTTAAATTATTGTTTTATACTATTGCTTTATACAAATTAATCACTTAACCGTTCTTTGATAAGCGTTGCAGTACTACATATTGTATCTTATTATAAATTCTTACGGAGTACTCTATATACTTATTGCTCAGTTATGGAAGAAGACACTACCAGAATACTGGATAATGGGTCTATTCTTTTTGGCTACAGCTTTTAGTTTTTGGCTACGGCTTGTGGCTTTTAGGCTGTTTGTAGAGAGATTACAGAGTAACAGAAACTCACGTGCGGTTTTTGCCGATACAAATGAAGTCAGTAAAGTATGTACTACAATTAACTAGTAGACCATATCTTAAAAAAATACTCTATTTAAAAGCTAGTTTTGTAGAACAGCGAAAAACAGCTTTTAGAAGCTGAAAAGAATAGGGCCATTATAACAAGCAATATATCCACGGTGGGCAAAAAGTTTTGGTGTCAACAACAAATCGGGTGCTCCGCGGTGAAACTTGGCCCACCAAATAATTAATCAGGACCTCACCTAGTGCTCGTCGCCAATAATATCTGCCATTTGGTCGTTAAGAGAGAAAACATTTTGTGGTGTTCCGATTTTTTCACGAGTCAGAAAATGATAAAATCCTCTCCCCCTCCAAAAGAATCTCAACTTCTTCCCCAGTTCCAATTTCCAATCGGTGTACTCTTTGATCCACCTCTTCTTCTCTCCCCCATAGCTCATTCCACCATCAACCGTGTGAGGCGGCGTTTTCCTGGCGTCGCAGCCGATTGAGTTAATCGCTACCAGGTTCGTCCATATCTCAAATCTTCACAATTCTTGTACCACCGATTCCATGGCTGCATGTGCAGCTAAGACAGAAATTTTTGTTATTCTCCCGATTACAGATTAACATTTTGATTGCATGTTTTGTCCCAGGATACGCATGTATCATTGTTCAATCTTTACACTTCTATCTTCATGATTCTAAGTCTGTAATTGGTATACGATGATATATAAAAATTCTGAAGTACCGGACAAAACACAATTAGTGTAATTTTAATTTCTATCATAATCAATGTTAACTACTTGAACATACAGTAATTTTGTTTTCAGGTGCAATGAAACAGAAATTGAGGGAAGGCATCTGGGATGAAATTAGGAGGGATGTACAAGTACAACAACATCCGTCCTTCGCTGGCCTTAGCAAGATAATTACTGGTGGAATCTGAGAAATTTTCATCCTCATAATGGTTCTGGTATGCACTAATTAGTAATGCTCCTGATTTCTATTCTTGGCACTAGAGATAAAATTGAGAGGCTCACAGGAGCGGTCATAGAAGGAGTTGTGTATGTGATCGTAAGCTTGGTTAGATCTGTGTGGTCATAAGACTGTGTGGATGTCAGTGTGTGTGGTCGTAGGAGCGTGTAGTCTTCAGTTAGCGTAGTGTGTGCGGTTGTGGATGGTGACACTGCTAAAATCAGATCACAGACCAAGTCATGTGGCTCATGGAGAAATTCTAGGAACGCGTGACGCATAGGGAAGTGGGCAGAGTTAGATGCTTGCATGGAGTTAGTTGTAACTATTTAAGCACTTTAACCAATGAAATAAATGGGCCATTTGTAGTGAGTCATTTGTCTTCCATGGGTGTGTATTTGTCTCTTGAGAGGGATAGAAAATATATGTGAGAGTGAGTTTGTATTTGTCTCTTGAGAGAGATAAAAAAACATTGAGAGAGTGAGAAATCTTGAGAGATTTTCAATAGGGATTCGCGGGCTACATGGTAGGGTGCGTGCAGGTGGGCGGAGGCAAGCATGCATGTGGAGCAAAGGAGAGGCACGGGGCTGAGCCACGTCGACGCAGTGCAGGTGGAGTGGGGAATCAGTGGTCATGGCATTCAAATGATGGGCATGACGTCCCAAACAATGGGTTTGTGCAACCATGGTTTCTCTGCATGCTGGCATGTGGATTGGCTCGGCAAGGGCGGCATCGCTGGCGCATGAGCACGATCAGTGTGTTTCACGATAGGGACGTGATGAGGCACGAAGCATAGCGTGCAGTGGGTTTGGTGCAGCAAGGCAGGAAACAGGATTCGTGTGGTGAGAAAGGTGGGAAGCGATTGCTCAGAATGTCAACAGAGACGGAAGAAAGGGAGAAGGAAGGAAGAAAGAAGAGGGTGGAGCCCACATGGAAGTGGAAGAAGGCTGAGAGAAAGAAAAGACAGAAGGGCTTTGGCAAAATTAGAAATTGGTTTCAAATTTTTGAATTTGTAATTTCAAGATTTACATTTGAATTTAAATTCAAATTCGAGTTCTTGCTCAAACATTGAATATGAACTTTAATTATTGTTTTGCTCTTTAAATTTTATTTTAGTTAATTAGATTTTCAGATATGGGTTTTCAGTTTGAATTTCAAGCATAAAATATGGTCAAGAAATTAGTTTTATTTGGCTCTTACCTTATAACTTTTATTTCTATTTAATAGTTATTTTGCAAAGCAAAAGCAAAGATCTAGGAAATTTTAAATAACACCAAAAGAAGAATAAAAAGATGTAGATATTGTCCCCGATTTTTACATTCCTATTTGCTTTAATCCTTGATCCTTAACTTTTATTCTTGCCATTGAATTTGTTTGGAAGGAAACGAAATCGACAAATTAGGGAAAATCGAGTAACACCGAAAATCAATAAAAGGCTTTAAATTTTTCATATTTTTGTCAATTCCTAAATCAAGAATTCTCAGATAAATGTCAAATTTTGGGATAGCACTGAAATGAAAAAGAAAGATTTTTCCTATGATTCCCAAATTTGGTATGTTACATGTTGCATGTGGAAGAAATTGGCGTTCATGGATGCTGTCTTGCCATGCATTCTTCCTATACTACAATGAAACCCGCGCTAATTGGCGCGGTCGTTTGTGTTTGAGTTGGACCAGATTTGTTGTTTCCTTGTGCCAGGGAATACTTCTACTAGGCCGTTACAGGCGAAAGCTGAGCTGGTTCGCTTGTGTTGTGGGTTTCTTTTCTTGAGGTCAACGCAGCATGTCTGTGTGTAGGTGCTGGTAGAGATAGCCTATGTACAACGGAAGGGGATGGCGGCAGTAGGAAGAGATCAGGTTTAGCCTTCATGCTGTATAGCTAAGATGAGTAGAGGATCGGCAAAGGATAGCTAGCCTTCATGCTCTACAGCTAATATTTGAGCATATATGAATAACATAAAGTTTCACCAGCAGAAAGACATTTAGCATATATGAACAACAAAATAAAGTTTCACCAGTCGATCATGGAGGACCTGAACCTAAGCAACTTACTACACAGCTAATTACAAAATGGCATAGATATTAGGGCTAACCTGTAGCGGTGAGATCACAGGCAAGGAACATAGAGCTAAAAAGTTGTTCGAAGTCTTTAAGCAGCAGAGAGAGCTAGTTTTGTGTCTATTAATAGACAGTACTACAGACGGTATTATCACAGATGATTCAAAATTATCAACACAGACGGCATCATGATCTAGAATAGGTATTTTCCTTATGTATCATGTGCGAAAAATTTTGAATTTTTTTGGATATCAAGTTTAACTAGTTTACTGACTAGTTCAAAGAAGTTTGAAATGAAATTTGAACTGTAGTTGCCTTTTTTATTGATAGTTTGACTGTAGGTATGTTCTGATTATATATATAAATCAGCAAAGCATGTGATCTAAATTCATTTAAAACTTTAAATTCTAGTATATTTTTTCAAATGTATATATTTCATTTGAATTGTTATAGATACCCTAAAACAGATATTTTTAAAAAATATACCTGATTTGGGTTTAATTCGCACATTTAAAATTATGGTGCCCGGGCACCAAGTCTCCCTGCCTTTAGATTGCTTTTAGATGCATGCAAGTGCAATGATATATAATATCAGGATGGAAAGTCTTAATTATGAATGGAAAGTCTTAATCATGGAGCCTGAGCACCATGGTGCACCTGTTTTATATATATATATATATATATATATATATATATATATATATATATATATATATATATATATATATATATATATATATATATATATGATGCTAAAATGGGGCACCATAGTATCTGGGCACGAAGCCTCCTTGCCTTTGGATGCTTTTAGATACGTGCAAGTGTAATATATCAGGCAAACCCGTTAACATTCATTAATTCAAAAAGGCATCAATTTAGAAAGGAAGTCATTGCTTTAGTATGTTGAATCAATCATGGATGGAAAGTCTCAATCATAGAGTCTTGGCACCTTGGTGCCCCTTATGTAATGATTGTCCTGTACTATATATATGTGATCTTCTTGCTTATTTTCAGAGGGCATGGCTAGATATATATCAGATGGTTTCGAATACCAAACCGTCTGTGATACCTATTTCAACAGCGATGTTAATTTTTGTTTTTTGGCTAGCATCAGGAAATGCTAGCCATGCCCTCTGAAAATAAGCAAGAAGATCACATATATATAGTACAGGACAATTATTACATAAATCTCACAAATGAATTAAACAACGCAAGCAGATCACATATATAGCATATGACAATCGTTACACGTATCTCACAAATGAATTAAACTGAATGAATTGTTTGATTAAGCACAATTGAGTGATTACAATTGAATCCAATGTTTCAACATCTAATCACCTTTGCCGGGGTGGAACTCTCAAGTGTTGTTTACGACCTTTGCTATCAAGAATTGGGGGGAGGTTTCCTCGAATTTCGACGAGTTTGTCAAGATCGATTGCACTTTTATCGAAGTCCACACGCTGTCGCTAGGAGTAGTGTTAAGTCATTAGCAAGTATATATATAATCACAAAATAATTATTGGCAGGTTGACAAACCTCTGGATCGTTCGTCTTAATATCCATGATTTCCTTGTCATAGAGGAAATACGCCTCCTTGTATCTCATAGTGAATCCACTATGCTGAAAAGAGTAGAACGCTATCTATGACTAACCCAAAGTCCCGCAAGGTCGAGACCATCCAAAGCACTTGACTGCAGCAACTAGCGGCAGCAGCATACTTGGCCTCTGTGGTGAATTGTGCAACACTAGACTGCTTCCTAGAGGACCAAGAGACAAGAGAGGTGCCAATGAATTGGCAAGTGCCAGAAGTGCTCTTCCTATCTATCCTATAGCCGACAAAGTCTGCGTCGGAGTAGGCTCTAAGGGAAAGACAGGAAGTAGAAGATTACTAGATACCATAGTCTATGGTAGCTCCAAGGTACCGAAAAATACGTTTCACCACTTGACGATGAGATACGCGAGGAGATGCCTGAAATCGAGCACACAGACACACGAAGAAGTGTATGTCTGGCCTTGAGGCCGTGAGGTACAAGAGGGAGCCAATCATGTTTCTGTACTCTTTTTGATCAACTGGCTCGCCATCCTCATCTGGATCAAGTGAAGCTAATGATGCCATTGGAGTTGCCACCGGCTTGCCATCACTCATGTGAGGTACAAGTGTATGTCTGGCCTTGAGGCGCCCCACCCCCAAACCCTAGCCACCCCTCTCCCCAACCGCCCCTTCCACCCCTAGAGCCGCACCTCCCTCTTCCTCCTTGTGCCTCCTTCGGCCAGCAGCGTCACCTTCACCTCCATGGACGCCCCCTGCGATTGGTGAAGGAATCCCGGTTGTTGCGGATCGAGGGGAGGAGAGCGATCGTTCGCCGGGAAGTGTTTTGGATCCGGAAGGTGGAGGATAGGACGGGAAAAGGAAGGGAGGCAGAGATCGTGTGGAGTTCTCCGTGTTCTTCAGCGATTCGTTAAGAGTAATTACTCCTAATTCTCCCCGCTAGCTGCATATTTAATTGTTTAGCATTGTCGGTTTTCGGTTCTGCTCAGGACAGTCTCTGTTAGACGGTCTTTTTGACGTAGATCCGTGGGGATTCAGCTCTGGAGTTCTCCTAGATAGTTGTAGAGGACGCAATTATCTTTCAATGAAGTGCTAGAATGCGTCATTCGAACCTTTGTAGCAAAAGTTATGTTTTTGTCTAGTAGGACTGTCCTGCAGATCGGGGGGAATTCCTGTCAGGTTTCGGTAGATTGGTTGGGGTGATTAGAAAACGGAGGAATTAAAGGATCTTCATATTATGAAAGTTTCAGATAATTTTCTTAGCTTTCCAAAAAGGTCAAGAAATCCTGATTCTGACTCTCGGGGTGAAAGTTATGACAATTTTAGTGCGCTGTCCAGAGAACCCGTTATAAAACTGATGTTTTAGAAAATTGGATGGTGCGGGTCGAAGATGGCCGAATCAGGGAGGCTCACCAACTAGGTTTAGTTAGATAATTTAATTATGTTTCCAGAAAGGCTGAGAACGCCCTATTTAGACTTCTGTACCAATAGATATGAATTTTTGAAGTTGACTGTCTGTAGAGGGGGACAGGATGGCCGAAAGAATTTGGGGTTTTGAATCAAGCTAAATATGTTGGGTTAGTATGGGGGTGTTTTTATTTAATCTAAAGACTCGCTACTGTTGTCTTAGCAATAATTATAATTATTATTCAGGAGGAGGACGGATTCCAGGGGCCGCACCTTCTGCTCATCCCCCGTTTTCTCGTGGTTAAGGCAAGTATAATGATGGTCTAAACTTCATAGTGTGAATTGTGGATGATTGTTGGTTTGTAGATGTTTTGATCTATATTATGAGAATATGTGATCTTGATTATGTTAATGATTTGTTGATATTGTTTATGGTCGATTGCAAATGAATGTGAGAATTTCTGGTGCATAGCTATCGTGAATGCAAGTTTATTTATTGAGATATTCACGTTTGTGCATCATGCTGATTTATTGAAGTCTTGGTCATGAGATGACCAAGCGTCGAGGTCCCCGTCATGTTGATGTCATGACGGGCTAAAGGTCCCCATACTTGAGGAGTATGGGCAATTGGTCCCTGTACCAGATGGTACAGGCATGGGTGGGCATTGACGGATGCACACTACGCATTACCGGTAAAATACGAAAGAGAAGAGATAAAGAGATTTTTGATCATATTGCATAGCATGGTTTATTTATATGATTGATGGATGAACTTGAGAAATAATGTTCACTTTTATTCTTGTTGCCACTATTTATATTTGCTGAGTCGTTGGACTCACTCTTGTTGTTGTTGTTGTTGTTGTTGTGGTTGCTGTTTGTTTTAGGTACCTACATGGGATCGGCATGCATGGGAATAAAGAAGGATTAGTTTTGTTGCACTTGCATGGTCTATTCACCTTGGGAGAAAGAAAGAACATTAAACATTATTTGCTGAATAACTTAAGTGGTAGTTGACTAAAGATCATCATGTTTAAGATGTAATAAAGGATTAGAACTATTTTACATTGCTTCCGTTCTTTATTTAAGCATTGTGGTTATGAGTGCGATGGTAAACATAATCCAGCTTGTTTAGAATTGATTATATTGCTTATTGTTATTCATATCATTTGATCATGATTGTTGGAACCTCTGATTTAGACAATAAACAAAAGAGGTTCTGCTGAATTTTTGTAAAATGAATGTTAGTTTTCATTGCTGTGATATTAGTTTGGTAGCATTCCAGGTTATTGATTGGCTGGGGTGTTACAGCTTGTAGACATGGTTTGGGTATTTGGGGTTCTCGAAACCTGGAGGTTGCTTAACATAGACTTCTTCCTCAATATACCCATTGAGGAAGGCACTCTTGACATCCATCTGGTACAGCTTAAAGCCCTTAGACGCTGCAAAAGCAAGCAAGATCCTAATGGCCTCTAGCCTAGCTACAGGGGCAAAGGTCTCCTCAAAATCTAGACCCTCAACCTAGGAGAAACTCTAAGCTACCAGTCTAGCCTTATTTCGAATGACTACCCCATCCTCACTCTGCTTGTTTTTGAACACCCACTTTGTACCTATAACATTATAACCTCTAGGGGGCTCAACAAGTGACCAGACCTTGTTCCTCTCAAAATTCTCTAACTCCTCATGCATGGCATTGACCCAAGACTCATCAGAAAGAGAATGACACACATCTTTGGGCTCAAAGTTAGCGACAAAAGCAGAATGGAGACATAAGTGAGGCAAGCCAGATTTTGAGCGTGTGACGCGTTTGAAGAGATCTCCTATCATCTGCTCTGAAGGGTGATGATTTAGGATATGTCGGGGAGGTCCTGAATGAGAAGAAGAAGTGGCCTCTACCTCATGAGTTGACGAGGTAGGAACAGAGCCACTAGCTCCAGAAGATGTGGAAAGAATGGGCTGATCTCCTCGAGGTGCAGTGGAAGAAGCAAGCACCTCACGGGAAGGAGGAACTGGATCAGGTAAGCAACCTTCATCTCCATCCTCGTCATCATCCACAAAGATGGTGTGGGACTGCTCTACAAAACCTAAGATATCGAGCCTAGTCCCCAGACTGGCCTCATCGAAAGTCACCTCACAGGTCTCTACCATTTTACTAGACTTGCAGTTCGGACCCTATGCGCCCATGAAGAGGTCGAGTAACCTAGAAAAATCCCATCACAAGATCGTGACTCGAACTTATCTAGGTTCCCAGACTTCAAGATAAACACTTGCAACCAAACACGCGAAAATGAAAGACACTAGGCTTTCGCCCCAATCTCAACTCATAAGAAGTGCGATGCAAGTGTGCCCTTAGAAAAACTATGTTCAAAACATGGCACGCCGTGGCTATATCTTCAGCCCAAAACATTCTAGGTGTAGAGTACTCATCGAGCATCGTCCTGGCCATCTCGACCAAGGTTCGGTTCTTCCTCTCCATGACGCCATTTTGCTGGGGGACATGCAGAGAAGAGAACTGATGCTCTACACCTGTCTCATCGCAGAACTTCTCAAAGTAGGAAATCTCGAACTCCGTGCCATTGTCACTTCGAATCGCTCGTAAGGCACCCAGGAGCTCAACAAAAAGCCTACTAAAAAGACCCCAAAAATGACTGAACGTCTCATCCTTCGAGGCTAAGAAAAACACCCAAGAGAACCTCGAGAAGTCATCGACCACGACAAGAACGTACCACTTTCCTCCCGCCGACTACACTCTAGCTGGACCAACTGTGTCCATATGAAAGAGCTGTCCTAGTGCATCGGTCATAGTCACTATGACTGGGGGATAAGAGGCGGCAACCATCTTGCCATGCCGGCAAGGAGCACAAACTAAATCTTTGACCATCTTGAGTTTGGGCAGACCACGTATGAGATCATGGCTGCTAACTCGGGTCAAATGATCAAAGCCCAATGTGACCAAGTCTCCGATGCCAAAAGGAGAGATCACGGGACTCTGAAGCAACTAAACACCTGAGAGGATCACCAGAAGACTCAACAAAATCAGCACAAAAGATCCTCCCATAAGTAGAGATCCCGCAAACAAGACTTCCCGAAGAATCAAGAATTTTACAAGTGTTTTTCTTAAAACTTACCTCAAAATTGTCATCGATAAGCTGAGAAACAGAAAGCAAATTGTACTGCAGCTTACTCACTAAAGCAAAATCTTTAAGAAAGAAAGAGTCATTAACGCGCACAATACCTTTAGCAATGACGCATCCAAATGAGACATCTCCGAAGGTGATCGTCTCATCACCTGGAGCTCGGACAAGGGAAGAGAACCAACGGGAGTCTCCGGTCATATGTCGAGAACACCCGGAGTCAACGAGTTAAACTTCTCCCTTCCCTGCCCGACGAACCTGAGTCAACAACAGAGCAGCTGTGGCTCAGTACTGGGATAAATCAGAATAGATTTTGGAACCCAGTATTGAGTCACACGACGAGCAGAAGAAGTAGTCACAGACAACTGACCTCTACCTACCTTACGCTCTCCATCACTCAGAACGCCAAAAGGTCTATGAGCAGACCTAAAACTGTTGCTGGGTCCGACTGCTATGGAGAAACGAGTCTGATCCACAGCAACATGCTGATCACACCGCGGATAGCTATCTCGATGGAAAAAATGAGATCTACCCTCAGGACGGTGAATATCCTGACCAGAAGCAACTCGAGGACGTGAATCAGAAGAAATAGAAAAACCAAGTCCTCGATGCTGCCTAAACACCTCAGAAGAATCAGCTCTAGACCTCGTATTGGTCTTAGGTGCACTCAGAGTCTAGGGCTGACCCTGAATATGCATAAGGGCACAAACACGATTGCTCTGCGCGATTTTAGCGCGCTTGAAGCATCTCTCAATTCTGTGTCCAACCTTCTGACAGAAGGTACAATGATACTTCACCTTCTGGGAGGTAGAAGTAGCATGATGGGGCTTGACCTTCAGAGAGGTTGAAACAACAGGTGATACCACCTTACTGTCAGAAATCCCTTGGACAAAGCCCGCAGATTTGAACTCAACTTTCTTGGTTCTGGGCTTGACCTCAAACACACCTGCTGCTACAGGTCTGAGAATAGCAGGTGGATGCTTCCTAACATCCTCTAAGAAATCATATGCTAGACCTTGATTGAACTTGCAAACCTTGGACTTGTCTAGAATAAGATTCAGTTTCTTCTTGCCTCCTACAATCCTCTCAAGAGTGTTCATAAGATACTGACACTCCTAAAAGAAAGAGGTGCAAGAAGAGCAGGGGGAAGAAGAGACTGGGATCGGTGACTAAGGCCATCGACTGCGACTTCGACCTACGAGATACTATGTCAATGTCGTGAGTCTTGAGGCGTGAGTACAACAAGTCAAGAGTCAGGGTCGAGAGGTCGGTCGTGTCTTTAATCGTGGTCACCTTCATCTCCCAAACGCGCAAATCGAGAGCTATGAGCATCTGTCGAGCATTGTCCGAGTCGGGGTGTGTGAGACCGACCGCTCGGAGGTTGCTCAAAATCTTGTGAAAATGCGCAAAGCACTCATCGAGGGACTCACCAGCGAGCATTTCAAACTTGTTGTAATCTCGCTTGAACTGGTCCTGTCGAACGGTCTTGATCTGGGTGGTGCCCTCATGGTATGCATCGAGAGTCACCCAGATGTTGAACGCCGACGTCAGATGAGAGATGCGATCGAACTCGCTTCTGCTCAGGCCTTTGATTATGATGTTCCTCGGCTTAGCATTCGCCTCAACATCAGCCATGTTCCCGGCATTGATGTTCTCATCGGCAGGAACAGCATACCGGACCTTGAGCTTCCGCCAGATGGCGTAGCCCTGAGCCTGCATGTAGGTCTCCATCCGACTCTTCCAGAAGGGATAATCGATCCCATCGAAGATCGGGGGCTTGGTCGAGTATTTGTCTGTCGCCATGGCTCTAGAGACTGGTTAAGATCTATTGAGAAGAGCTAACCGGCTCTGATACCAATTAAAGGACCGAAATGGCAACAGAGGGGGGGTGAATGTTGCTAGCAAATCCACTTTCAAATCCTCCCCGGTGTTTCTCTTCTCCGATGGCTATGGAAGCTATGAAGCAAGAGAGTGATTGCTCATTTAAACCGAAAGGAAAGACCACAAAACAGGAGGAACCATTGCCGAAATTAAGCACTGAAACCTTCAAAAGGAAACTGCAGCAAATGGTCTAACCGGGAGCAAAAGATCTAAAGCACAAATTTAGAAGCAGTCAAACTGAGTTTAGGACTGATCTTCTAAAAACCACAAGCCAAAGTAAAATGCTTTTTGGAACTGAACAATAGGCTGTTGATTAAAAGCCGAACAAGAATCAGCAAAACTCGTAAACTGCAGTAGCAAGAGACTAAACAAAATGACTAAAACTGCAGCCGAGAGTACAGTCACAAAAATGACTAAAACTGCAGCCGAGAGTTGAGTTTACTGCTGTAACAGATAGCAGCGAGTTGAGTAAAAACAGCAGCCGCTAGAGACTAAACCGAGCAATGTAGTTGCTGCACTGAGAAGCACAAAACTGCAAAAGAAAAGCAGCTGAGAAACAACACATGAGCATCACTTGGATTAACTACAGCCAAACTCATTGATTGAAATCTGAGAGTTTGTTTGCTGTGGAGTGAGACAAAAAAAACTGCACTTCCGAGACAAAAGCTAGATGAGAAAGCAAAATAAAAGAAAACAGATCAGCCGAGATAAATACTAATTGATGTCGGCACTGAAAGAAAGCTGAAAACTACACACCCGAGAAGAGGAGCACAGAAACCAGCCGAATGGCAAAGTAAACAATCAGCCGAAAAGCAAGGCAAAAAGGCCAGTTGAAAGGCAAAGCATACCAGCCGCAAAATGCATACCCGAGAACAAGGAAACGAGACTAAAAAGAAAAGCATCAGAGGAGAGTTCTGCTCTGTCCAAATAAAAGAAGTACTAGTAAGACATCCGAACGCAGCAAGGAATTGACTGCTGAATTAAGAACTATCGGCAAGGACAAAAACAACTGGAGAAGTCTGTCGGCCAATCAAAAACTACATTCGAGCGAGCACCAAGAACTGAGACCGCAGCGCAAAAAGAAACAAACTGAGAATAACAGAAAAGGACTGAAGAGGACAAGACACAACTTCAAACTCAAGTAAATATTTGAGATAGAGACATACACGATTACATATGAGGGATTTCTCAGCTCATCTCTCTCTCAATCTCACACTACCTAAATCCCCATACATGCTTGAAAAATCAAGAACTCATAGCACATACGCACAGGAGACAAATTCACACCCACTCTCTCAAGCCATCTCTCAAAATCATACTCTAATTTTTCATCTCATTTTTCATACATTCATTTCCTGAAAGCTACTAGAGAACACTCTCTCCATTTTTAGCCTCCACTAATGGGTTTGTAACACACTTTACCCATTAGCTCTCAACAACTCATGGCGCTTTATCCACAATCCACTTCCTTTAGTGCAGCTTTGCGTATTCACCAAAACGCCCCTCGCGCACCTTCCAGGAAGCTTCCTCATTCCTTACCCTCCAAGCCACGCAGCCACCTCGAGTCCTCGCCGTCTTCGGCACACCTCGACTGTTCTGACGTCGGCACCGCCCGCGCCTAGTCCGGTCATCCCGTGCCTCACTACGACTCCACCTCGACGTCCTGCAGCCATCACAGACAAGAAACAAATCACATAGCACCGCTCAAAATATTGTAACCATACATTAGCATCAGAATATATACTCAAAGCCCAAACCGATCGAAATGAAAAATAAACGACTTAAGCACGTTCGACCTAGTTCGACAAGGTCCGACCGAAACCGACTGCACCGTGCAATGACATGGCTCGAACCACTGAAACCAAACTCAAACTTTCCCGAACACGCGTCAATTACTCATCACAAGCATGGGGTCACAACCACATGGTCTCTCACTAACAGGGTCCTTAGAAGCATACTGAGCCATTTTCTTGTTGTGATCAACCCTTTCTTGAAATTGCTTAGAAACAGACTCAAGTTCAGTAGTTAATTTTGAACAGTTGGTACAAGAAATAATGGGCTCTAGCAATGAAGCTTGTAATTCAGCAATTTTATGATCTACTTTCTCTAAGTTCATTTTCAAGTTATTGTAGCTTTCACATGTTTCAGGCAGATCAAGAAGCATAGTGTAAAGACCTCTAAAAGCATTGTCCTTATCCTCACATTAGATGCAAGATGTAGTCTCAACAATAGTAGATGAAAGAGAAGCAACCCTAGTCATCTCTAGTTCAGCAAGCAGACTAACATTCTCCACCTTAATCATGTCAAGCTCGGTAAGCACACTATCATAAAAGGTCCTTAGCTTCTCCATATCTCCAAGCAAAGAGGAACAAACATCATAATCGTCACGGGAGGGAGCAGATCTAATGAAGTAAGCTCCCGTGACAAGCTCTCTACTTCCTTTTCCAACTCACTACACCTAGCTCTAGATCTAGCATGAAATTTTCCTAGTTTAAGGAAAGCATCATTGAGCTGGTCGTAGGAGGAACCTACCTCATCAGAGTCACTATAGAGTTCACTGTCGCTGACGTCGCTCTCATTGGCCATGAAGCACATACCGATGAAGTCGTCGCCGTCCTTGGGTTCTTGGTCATCCTTGCCGTCGTCGTCACTCCACCCTTCCATGTCGCTAAAGTTGATGTCGTCGAAGGCGGTGAGGACGCGGTGGAAGAGCTTCTTGCTTTCCCAAGGTTGCGGAACTTCTTGCCTTGGGCATGAGCTGGAGGCTTCTTGTTATGGTTCTTGTTGGTGCAGTCGTTCTTGCTCACACCGCCGTAGTCGTTCTTGCTTTTCTTCAGTTTGGGGCAATTGGCTCGAATATGGTTGGGGCCACCACACTCAAAGCAAATCACTGGCCTACTCCTCTTTCTGTCCGTTACCCTCTTGTATGCATGAGAAAACTTTCTGGCTAAGAGGGCTAGTTGGTTTTCTGAGAGTTTCTCTAACTGATCGTCACTTATGTCACAAAGGGCAGCAAGAGAGAATGCATAAGCACCATCTGAAGATGTTCCGGAAGCAAGGCAGTGATCGGTGACCAACGCCATCGACTATGACTTTGACTTGCAAGAGACAATATCAATCTCGTGAGTCTTGATACGTGAATACAACTCATCAAGAGTCAAAGTCGAAAGATTGGTCGTGTCCTTGATAGTGGTCACCTTCATCTCCCAAACTCACAAGTCCAAAGCAGATAACATCTGATGAGCGTTGTCCGAGTTAGGATATGTGAGACCGACTGCTAAGAGGTTGCTCAAGATTTTGTGAAACCTCACAAAACACTCATCTAAGGACTCACCAGTGAGCATTTCAAACCTGTTGTAATCTCGTTTGTATTGGTCCTGTCGTACGGTCTTGATTTGGGTAGTGCCCTCATGGTATGCATCGAGGGTCACCCAAATGTCATAGGCCAACGAAAGATGAGAAATGCGATCGAATTCGCTTCTACTAAGACCTTGAATTATGATGTTTCTTGCCTTAGCATTCGCCTCAGCATCTGACATATTCACCACTATGATGTTCTCATCAGCAGGAACAACATAGCGAGTTTTTACTTTCCTCCAGATAGCATAGCCCTGAGCCTGGATGTAAGACTCCATCCTACTCTTCTAGAAGGGATAGTCAATCCCATCGAAGATAGGGGGTTTGATGGAATACTTGTATGTCGCCATAGCTCAATAGACCGGTTAAGATCTACAATGAAGAGCTAACCGGCTCTGATACCACTTGTAGGACCGAAATGGCAACAGAGGGGGTGAATGGTGCCTTCAAACCTCTCAAAATATTCACACAAACTTCTCCTCCAATAGCTATAGAAGCTATGAAGCAAGAGGATGAATGCTTATAGGAAGACTGAGAGAATAAACCGAATGAGACTGAAAAATGAGAGCCAAATGAGACTGAGAAATGAGGCAGTCCAGAGAGCCAAACAGTAAAAGAACTAGTCAAGACTTAATAGGGAAATGCCAACCGACAAAAGAACAGAAATAAACTTTACCGAAACAAAAATACTAGAAACTACTAAAACAGTTTTGACCGAAAACTGACAATACCAGATTTGACCGAAGATGCTCAGTGAAGAACCAAAACCTGACCAACAAAGACTTCACTGTAGAAACAAAAATTTGACTGACAGAGACTTTACTGAAGAAAAAAAAATCTGACCGACATAGACTTTACTAAAGAAACAAAAGTCTGACAGAGACTTCACTGAAGAAACAAAAGTCAGACCGACAGAAAGAACAAGAATAGATTTAGTCGAAAGAAAACAGAAGCGAACAAAAAAACAGAGAAACAAATATTTGGTCGAGAATTAGTCCAGAGAACCAAGAAACATCTTCCTGCAGTCACACTAACTGAATCAGTCGGTTGAAGACAGCCAGACTGAAAAACAGAGACCGAAAACAGACGGCACAGTGATAACTGCTAATACTGGGCAGGAGAAGGTGTTCGATCACAAGAACGGAGTAACCTTTGATTCTTTGGTCGAACAACCATGAAACTCTAACCACAGCAAGAAAACTACATCAGGAAGAGAGATTATAGAACCAACAAAAACTTTTCGCTGAGGTCAAACAGAAAACTGTAGTCGAACTGAGAACAGAGGACATGAGACGAACACGACCATACGACTCGACATCCAGATAATTTTTGATTCATGAATCTTTTGGTCATGGGACTTCAAACGCTGCAAGACACTGTCCTCTGGAAGAGAAATTACAAAGACAACAAGAACTCTTGGCTGTGGTCGAGAAGCACGTTATGATCAAAGTATCGCTAGTGGCGCACAACCACAAAAGCAAAATGCTCTTCGATCAAAAGCTCTCGGGAATAGATTTAACCAAATGCCCTTGGAGAAATTCCCAGTTCAATTCAACTAGATCCGAAGCAGACAAAAACAAACCAATCTTAAACAAACAGGAGACGATAGAAGAGATAGATCAGAGAGACCGCAAGCGAATAAATCAAAACAGCACGTAAAGATAGAACTCAAAATAAATGCAAAGAAATGTATGATTGCATTAACGAAGAGTTCTACACCCATTCCATACAATATCTCACATTCTGAGCAATGCACACAAAATGAAACACAAACAACTAAAACTTCCGAACCCCACCTAGCAACATAGAACAACCTCTACTTATAGCCTCAAGTTACCTGGTTTACATCGTGCTTTACCCATTAGCTCTCCAACAAACTCAGCACTTTACCCATTAACTCCAACCGAATTTGTTTCCTCAGGCCTAAGTCAATTTCACCGAATTGCCCCTCACACACCTTCCTGGAAGCTTCCTGCTTTCTTGCTGTCCAAGTCTTGCAACCACTTTGCAAGCTTTATTGTCTTCGGCATCTCCCGACCGCTCTTGACCTCAGCACCTCCTGTGTCTAGTCTCGGCCTTCCCATGCCTCGCCATGACTCAGGCTTAAAGTCCTGCAACCATCACAGACAAGGAAACATCACATAGCACCGCTCGAAACAAAGATAACACAAAATTAAATTAGATGAAAGTACTCAAAACATTTTCCTACAAATGACGGTCCAAGCTTCGACTTTCGACAGAGTGATCATAAATTTAATTGACAGTTTTCGACCACTGACAAAGTGGTCGTAAAAACCTTTACTGGCATCCGACCACGGCCAAAGTGGTCGTAAGGGTCTTCTGACCACTCACCCAGGGCTACGACTAAGCATAATAAGCACAAATGAAACTCAAATTTTCTAAAACAAGTCTCAATTACTTATCACAAACATGAGATCACCTCCACATGGTCTCTCAAGTAACTTCCGTTAGGCGGTTATCATCTGAAGTGTCATGGTGTCTTCCGACGCGGGACAATTGCTGTCACTTCACCAGCTATTTAAAGGTTAACATCAAAGGGAGAGGGGAGCATAGGTGAATCATTCATGCACGATAGAACTAGCCATTCATGTAATTCTCTATTATAATCCACATTCTAGCAACTAGCAATTATACTGGACATAGGGTTGTTATTTTCTTAGGAGAAGGCCCAAACCAGGATAAAGTTTCCTGTGTCTCTACTTCCCAAGCTCATACACCAAGTCTTCTAAGAGTTCCCTGAATCCAAATAAATCATACATAAGATTGATATTAAAACATCGATAGTTGGTGTCGTCTGTGGGGATTCTTCTTCCAAGACTCCTGTAATTTCCTTGTCAGCAAGGTTCTCTTTTTGTCCTGATATCATCCTCATGGAAGATGAATGGAATGAGGAGAACTGGTTTGACTTGGCTAACTACGCCAGATAGTCTCATCAAATTCTCATCACCCTCTCGAAGGAAGGCTTGAGGATGATCCCCGGTGATCACACTCTCTATCCTCTCATGGGGATTGTGACGAGACCTCCAGTGATGAGCTCGATCAGTATTCTGATGAGCGTGGGAGAAATCCTAAAAATATTTGCTCTCCTTTGAGGCAATGCCAATTTGCTTCATGGGTCGAGGATCCTTAGACTGCTTGGCAAAGGTGACTTGCCACCCAGAATGCTTTGCCAGAGCAGGCCCAGTACTAGTCTAAAGAGGCATGGGAGCTTCAATGGATCAACGACTTGCTCAAGTACCCGACTCAAGAGCTTGCTCGAGTGCCGGGCTATGACTGCTTCGCTAAAAACATTGCATGAGGGCTTCATGATGTGATGGCCCAACTTGAGTAGTCTCACCGACGTCCCTCTGAGAGTCGACAAGGTATGACCATATCTAGTTGTTCATGAAACTTGCCTCATAGGAGTTGGTATGGTGATGGGGCACATCGTACTCCCGATCACAATACCATTTAGAGGACGATGCCCTAGACTGCTTCAGATTGGCATGTCGACACTCGATCACCACTTCAAGCAAGGAACCTACAATGGTAGATGGACTACGAGTGTCAACCCTGAGTGGACGAGACCTACTAAAGGTCCGATCCACCTACCGTTGGGCATCGCTGAGTGCGTTCACCTGGCAATGCTAACTACCCGTTCCCTAGAGGAGACGATAGGTGATCGTTTCCGGATGCCGAGCATTTGTGCCCAAGCTCTGAGCAATGCGCTAGCCACCACAGTTTAGACCAGTGAGCATGGAGAAATTCGACGGGTCTCAGAATCCCATTGAGTTCCTTCAGATTTACATGACTACGGTTCGAGCAGTAGGAGGAGGCGAGCACGTCATGGCCAACAATCTCTCAATGATGCTCAAAGGATCTGCTTGATCCTGGTTGCTCAACCAGCCTTTCAAGTTGATATACTCGTGGCAGCAGCTCTGCGACTTTCCGATAGCCAACTTTTGGGGTACATAGAATTGCCCTGGGAAGGAGGATAAGACCCTATGGAAATTCATCTGGCATTTCAGTCAGGTTCAGAACTATATTCTGGAGGTCTTTGACACTTCTATTATTAGAGCATTCAGACAATGTGTGCGCAATCAGAGGTTCACAGAGGACATCGCCCTGAACCCTCCAACCACCATCGCCGAGCTCTTCGAGTTGGCCAAAGCAGTGGAATGGACCAGGACCATCGACTAGGCTGGCAGTGGTTCCAAGGAGCAAGGTGATGGCAGCAACAGGAAGGGGAAGGCCAAAAAATCCAGAGAAAAGGCCAATAGCCACAAACCTCCCACCACATGATCAAAGGAGGTCCTGGCTATGGGTGATAAGGAGCCACATGACTCCAAACAATACTCCAACCGGGGCAAAGGCAAAGCACCCGCGGGGAGGGAAAACAAGCCAAGACGCTGCCCTTTTCATAAGGAGGGCCACGATCTTCACAACTACCAAGTTTTCTAGCGAAAACTTGAGGATTACTACTCTGGCAAGGGCCACTTCTGACAATTGAGGAGTTGGGGCAGTCAAGTGGTTGAAAGCACTTAGACAAGGACAAGGACATGCCATTCTAGGATCCGAAGTACACTATCAAGCATATATATGGAGGTTCATCCGCGTACAAGTCCAAGCGACAGTATAAGGCTGTTGAGCGTGAGGTAAACCCTGTCGAACCTTCCCTTATCAATAATTTACCTAAGTGGTCAGAAGTCACCATCTCTTTCAAGAAGGGTATTGTCTGATCCCTTCGACTCGACCTGGTCGATTTCTAATCGTGGTCAAACCCACCATTAACAACTGTCGAGTAAATCGCAAGTTGATTGATGGTGGTAGTTCATTAAATATTTTATTTGTTAGTGCCCTGGACGAGATGCAAATTCCTTATACCATAATAAAGCTTGTACAATATTCAATTCATGGAATCGTACCAGGTTCTTCGGCCAAGCCTATTGGCCAGGTTTCTTTACCTGTTACGTTTGGTTCTCTGAGCAACTTCAGGATAGGGAAACTCTCCTTTGATGTTGTTGATTTCGACACAGCATATAATCCCGTACTCGGATGACCAACTCTGGCATGGTTTCTGATAGTTGTTTATTATGCCTATCAATGTCTTAAGTTGCCAGGTCCCAAGGGAGTTATCACGGTCCACTGTGATAAGAATATGGCATTGACGTGCGATTGCATATCCCTCGAGATGGTCGGGCAGCTACCAACTCGAGAAGCCACCAAGGTGCAGCCTTCGAGTAAGCACTGAAAGCCTAGAGCTATGCCGAAGCTGAACGAAGGGGTCAAAGAAGTTCCTTTGGACCCAGAGAAACGTTCAAAGACAGTTCGCATCGGGGTTACGTCCAACCCTGCATAGGAAGACGCCTTTGTATTTGGTGTGTTTGCATGGCAGCCATCTGACATGCCTAGGATTCCAAAGTGATCGAGCACAGGCTAGCTCTACGGCCTAATAAGAAGGCTGTAAAACAAAATTTTTGAAGATTTGCACCAGATCGACGAGAAGCTATCAAGACGGAATTAGACAAGCTACTGAAATTAGTCTTTATAAGAGAAGTCAATCACTTAGAGTGGTTGGCTAACCCTGTAATGGTAAAAAAGTCTAATAGTAAGTGGCGTATGTGTATAGACTATACTGATTTAAATAAAGCTTGTCTAAAAGATGACTTTTCACTTCCTCGTATCGATAATTTGTAGATTCTACTACTAGTTGTGAAATGTTAAGTTTTCTAGATGCATACTCTGGTTATCACCAGATTAGTATGTCTTCGGAATATGAAGAGAAGACCGCATTTATCACTCCATTTGGAGTATTTTGCTATGTCAAAATGCCATTTGGTTTGAAAAATGCTGGTCCAACTTTTCAGCGTTTGATGCAATTAACCTTCATACATCAAATGGACCGAAACTTGGAAGCCTATGTCAATGATGTGGTCATAAAAAGTATCAAATGGCTTAATCACTTTTCAGACCTACAGGAGACCTTCGCCAATCTGAGAAATCATCGCTTCAAAATCAATCCTAAAAAGTGCATGTTCGAAGTTTCCTCAGGAAAACTGCCTGGATTCCTTGTTTTGGCAAGGGGTGTCAAAGCTAATCCTGAAAAGATCAAGGCCATCGACCAGATGCGCTCTCTGACCATGAAGAAAGAGGTCCAAAAACTCATTGGGTGCATGGCAATTTTAAATCATTTCATCGTACGTCTAGGAGAAAAAGGCTTTCCTTTCTTTAAGCTTTTGAGGAAACATGAGGGTTTCGAGTGGTTGAAAGAGGCCAATGATGCTTTCAAACATATCAAGAGGTATCTTACGAGTGCTCCTATCCTAGTTTTTCCAAAAATAGGCGAGACAATCTTAGTGTATCTATCTGCCACACAACAGGCAGTAAGTGTTGTACTGGTTGCTAAGCACGAGGGCGTTTAAAGACCAGTATACTATGTGAGTGAAGTTTTATACTATCCCAAGGAGCGCTACCCTCAGGTCCAAAAACTTTTCTATGCCCTCCTCATGGCTTCGAAAAAGTTGAGGCATTATTTTCAGGTGCACAAGATAGATGTGTTGTCTGTGTTTCCTTTAGGAGAGACCCTCCAAAATAAGGAAACAGCAGCATGCATGGCCAAGTGGTCAGTCAAACTTGGGGCATTCGACCTCCATTTCGTGTCCCGAATGGCCATTAAATCCCAGATCTTGGCAGACTTTGTCCCCAAATGGACAAATCCTGAACCTGTTCAAAATCCTCAACAATATGATTCCCATAATTTGTGGATGATGTACTTCGATGGGTAGCTTACGTTAAGTCGCTCGGGGGCTGGGGTGGTCCTGGAATCTCCCGTGGGAGAGACCTTAAAGTATGTCATCCAATTGCTCTTTCCGTTGACTAACGATGTTGCTAAGTATGAAGGTTTGTTAGCTGGCATACGAGCCGCTAAAGTGCTTGGGATTCGACGATTACTCTGAAAGGAGACTCTCAACTAGTCATGAATTAAGTCAGAAAAGAGTATCAATGCTCGAGTAGGACCATGTCTCAGTACTTGTCGGAAGTACGCAAGCTTGAAAAACATTCTTTCGGTTTTGAGTTATAGTATATCCCTTGAAAGGATAACTTTCTCGCAGATTAGTTGGCTTGGATAGCTTCTTTCTGATCACAAGTACCGCTTGGGGTCTTCTTGGAATAGCTCCGGAAGTTGTATCTGGTTGAAGCACTAGAGACAACACCTAACGAGACAATCCCTCTTGAGTATGAAGAGATGTGGATGGCTCCCATCCATGACTACCTTCAGAAGGGTTCGATACTCGATGACGATGTCGCAGTAGATTGTCCTGTCCACAAGGCCAAGATGTATATCTTGGTCGATGGAGTACTCTATAAAAGGAGTACTTAAGGAGTTCTCATGTGATGTATATCGCAGAAAGAAGGATTAAAACTCCTTCAGGACATACATGGGGGTATCTGTGGAGCACATGCTTTCTACAGAACGCTGGTCGGTAAGGCCTTTCAACAAGGTTTTTATTAGCCAACAACCCTCAATGACACCAAAGATTTATTTAAGAAATATGTGCAATGCCAGTTTCATAACCGATAAATATACCAACCAGCTTAAGCTCTTCAGATGATTCCTTTGTCTTGGCCTTTTGCAACCTAGGGTCTTGATATCCTGGGGCCGTTCCCAAGGGTGCCTAGGGGCTTCGATTTCCTCTTCATAGCTATTGATATGTTCATGAAGTGGATTGAAGCTGAACCGGTGGTTGCAATAACAATGGAAGCCGCAAAAAGGTTCTTGATGAAAAGTGTAATTACTCGAATTGGAGTCCTAAGTTGGATAATTACAGATAATGTAAGCAATTTTTGAGTGCAAAATTCAAAGAATTTTGCGATGAATTAGATACCAAGTTATGTTTTGCTTCAGTTGCCCATCGTCAGAGTAATGGGGCAGTCAAGTGTGCGAATGGACAACCCCATTTTTCCTAGTTTTTGGGGCTAAAACCATGCTTCCTCCAGAACTAAAGATCCGATCGGCACAAGTCAAGAACTTCAATGACTCTAACCAAGAACATCTTTGAGCAGATGATATCAACCGACTCGAAGAAAAGAGGAATCAAGCCTTAATCCGTATAACGGTCTATCAGCAAGCCATGCGTAAGTACTACGATCGTAAGGTCAGCCTCACGGCCTTGCTATTAGCGACATGGTATTGAGGAAAATCCAATCCTAGTCTAATTGGAACAAGTTCCCCCCAAGTGGAAAGGCCCTTAACCGTGGTTGAAGTCACACGCCCTGACTCTATACGACTTGCTATGGAAGATGGCCAGATTCTCTCAAACTCATGGAATATTGACCAATTACACTAGTTCTATGTGTAAATATTTCTCCTGTTTTTCAATAATAAATTCAATTTATATGGATTTTTATTGTTGCATGTCTTGTAGAGCTTCTCTTATGTTAGTTCGACCACTTCTAGTGCATCCGACTTGTTTAACTGGTCAGATACGGGAATACCACTAGCCGAAGTCTCTCCTATCTGCATGTGGTCCTGCCCACTAGAAGGAGCCGTCCTTGTGTTAGTCTATTCCTAACTCTTGCTATCAGCATACAACAATTGTGTTGCCTACGAATACGTTAAACGAATATAATAAAAGGTAATCTGAGTGTTTATCCTTTAATCATTCAAGTTTTCGATTTGTTTAAACCTGGTCGAGAGGAGGTAACATCACCTAGTCGAAGTCACTCCTCTCTGCATGTGGTCTTGCCCACTAGAAGGAGTTCCCTAGCGTCGACTCATTCCACATTTTTGCTACCAGTACATGACAAATCAAATTCAACAATGATGGTCGAATACATTACTCCGCTCTCAGCATACTACGCTCTGTACTATTTGCTTAGTTTATTCATATATACTAAGTAAACAGTCGGAGGCTAGGATAGAGTTATTCATAAAACTTTATTTCTTAATCATAATTTTGTTTCTTTTTTCATTTTGTTTTTTTATCTTATGAGTACTAATTTCTCAATAAGATAAATTGTAGGAAAAAGAAGTTCATTCGTCTCCAAAAGGTAAGTCTTTACAAAATTGTTTTTTTACAAATTACCCTACTTTGGAGGAGAGGAAGAGCTAAGTTGCATTTCTTCAAACACTTTTCACCCAATTGGATCTACTTCTTTGATTAGGCAAGATGCCTCCTCCAAAGAACAGGCAAAGTCATGCTCAATGGGTTACAGGTTCAGGTTCTAGTCATACGCCTTGAGTTTTGCCAATGCAGAGCTTACAACAGCCCACACTGCATCCCTGATCAACTCTGTCTGATTAGCCTTGAGAGTAACCAGATGCTTTTCCAAAGTCTTGGCTTGTAGTAAGATTGTACTTGTATGAGCAGATGTGGTCTCCTTAGTGGGAATCATCTTTTCAGCACCTTACTCATCGAGTAGATTGTTCAGAAGAAGGTCGCAGTCACGAAGGCTTGCCTTCATTGACCTCGCTTCTTCCTCACTATGAGTCATCACTTTAGAAAGGCATTTTTATGACCATGGACTCTGTGAAAGGGTTAAAGTTGGTCAAGGCAATATTTTTTGCAGCTGTAAGGTTTTCTATGACTATATGGTCATAAGCTCTTCTGCGACCACGTAGTCGTAAATCCTACAAGATTAGTCTCAAAAACTAGTTGAAGGTAAAATTTTCTTACGTGATAGCTGAGTTTCAAATAGCTTTATTGTCGGGACCCCGGATTTCCAAACCAGGACCCTCTGTGTATTACTGCACTAGTCCCAGATCAAAGCTGGTGCACATAGTTAAACAGAAATGATTCATGACCAACAACGCATTTATTACAATTATAAAGAGTACTGACCACCAGGTCTCATTATTACATTGGAGGTTCCAAGACCTCACACAACCAGAATACAGCGGAAGCAAGGTAAATTCAAAGTAGACCCATCAATATGCCACAGGCAGTTAACTGGCGAAGCGCGACCTAGTCCTCCGGGAAAAATCCATCACAGCCGCAAGCGAAGTAGTAGTCGTAGTCTCCCTCTTGAGCTTCGCATTCCTCTGGTTATTATTTTTGAGTGTAGCATGTGAGTACATAAAGTACTCCGCAAGTCTTGGGAAAAAATGCAATAGATGCAAGGCTTGACAAAGGAAGGCTATATGGCTCTTTTGCACAAAGCAACATTTTTATTTAATTACTTCTAATTATTTTCGAAGGCATCATTTTAATGAAGTAGTTGTTTTTACAGAACTAACATTAACTTTCTAGTGAAGGTTCCAACTACCAACACTAGCTAACCAATTACAATTGGTCAAGTTTAAACTGCGGGTTCCATCCACCCTCTCTGGCTCCAACCGCCAGGATACCCTTCCAAGAGTTCCCTCCACTCTCGGAATACAAAACATTAATTTTGAAAACAAAACCAAAAACCTACCATGTGAAAGCATTCCTTGCCCGCCCTTGACCGTGGGCACGGCTATTCGAATAGTTTTACACTCTGCAGAGGTTGTACAACTTTACCCACAAGAGATAAATTATCCTAAAAGTCAACACGCTTCCTTTGGCATGAGACCCAGATAAAATATCACAAAGCCTTTACCGTACTCTAATCTAGCTAGATACCACCCGCTGAGGTTTCACCGCGGGTAGGCTAACTGCCCGAACCGAAGCCCCCTCTTGCGCCATATGAGTACAGTAAATCCCTGTCCCTCACTGTGAATAACCAGTCCATCCCTGGCACCCACTTTCCACTGGTGGCACCTAAACTAGACTATCATAAGTTAGTCAGCTAGGTCGTACCCATATAGACTTGTGGTTGTACGGTTAATGCTCAGTCTGGACAAACACAAGCGTCGGTCCTTAATTGACTAGGGTGGAACATACACTTAACAAGATCTCGTGCTTGCTGCACCAAACCAAACCAACCATCCACCCTAATCTAAACCAACTTCCACATTTCATTTTATTTTAAAAGAAAAGTGGCAGCAACTCCAATTACCACTAAATTTATAAAAACAAGGGCATTACAATAATTCATAATTTCCCATTTGCAAGATTTATGAGGTATTCAATAGCATGGCTAAGCATTGTGATGGGGACGGGGTCCCGATCTTCCAACAGGTTCTGGATATGTTCGATTTGGTGGAGGCGTGACACAAATCGATCCGGCTTCCGAACAACACGTCCCGAACCCCGCAATCGCAGCACCACGTCTCCAAAAATTCCAGAAAAATTCACAGAAGCTCTTGGACATATTTTGGACTAACTAAAATTATTTCCAACTAATGTTGGTATTTACTTTTCATATTTTAAAATACCTTTTAACTTTTAAAAATAGGTTTTAACCTCCAGAAAATCAAATAAAAGCCAAATAAAATCCAATTACTTTAAAATAATTAATTTGAATTTAAATGTTTCCAGAAAGCCAAATTTGGGATGTTACAAACCTACCCCCCTTAGAGAGAATCTCGACCCGGAGATTCGGACGGACTGGGAAAAAGGTCAGGGAACGCTGCTCTTAGCTCCTCTTCACGCTCCCAAGTCGCTTCGGACTCAGAATGATTGCTCCACTGCACTTTACAGAACTTGATGACCTTGCTTCGCGTACGCCGCTCTGCTTCCTCCAAAATCTTGATCGGATGCTCTGGGTATGTCAAGTCCTCCTTTAAGTTCACTTCATCTAGAGGCATCTATTCTTCTGGCACTCTGAGACACTTCCTTAACTGGGACACATGGAACACGTCATGTACCTTAGACAACTGAGGTGGAAGCTCTAGCTGGTAAGCAACTTCTGCCCTTTTCGCTATGACAGGAAAGGGTCCAATGAATCTAGGGGCAAGCTTTCCACTGACTCCAAAACGTCTCATTCCCTTGAGAGGCGAAACTTTCAGATAGACATGATCTTCAGGTACAAACTCTAATGTTCTTCGACGATTGTCCGCATAGCTTTTCTGTCTGGTTTGAGCTGTTTTTAACCTGTCCTGGATCAGACGAACTTGTTCCTCTGCCTGCTTCAACACATCTGGTCCAAACACTTGTCCTTCTCCGGTTTCTTTCCAATACAACGGTGTCCTGCATTTTCTGCCGTACAAAGCTTCAAACGGAGACATCTGCAAGCTGGATTGATAGCTGTTGTTATAGGAAAACCCCGCATAGGGCAGACTTTGATCCCAATTAGCCTTGTTTGCTAGAACACAAGCTCTCAACATATCTTCCAAATTTTGATTTACTCTTTCCGTTTGACCATCTGTCTGTGGATGATATGCTGTGCTAAAATTCAGATTTGTGCCCAAAAGTCCATGCAAATTATGCCAAAATCTTGAGGTGAATTGAGTACCTCGATCTGACACAATCTTCTTTGGAACTCCATGTAAACACACAATTCTGGACATATACAACTCTGCGAGTCTATCCCCAGAGTAGGTGGTCTTCACTGGGATGAAGTGGGCAACTTTCGTCAGACGATCCACAATAACCCAAATGGAGTCATGTTCTAATTTTGTTCTCGGTAATCCGGTTATGAAGTCCATTCCAATTTCTTCCCATTTCCACTCAGGTATCTGCAAAGGTTGCAAAAGTCCAGCAGGTCTCTGATGTTCAGCTTTAATTCGCTGGCACACATCACACAAAGCTACATATTCTGCAATCTCTCTTTCATACTTGACCACCAATACCTTTCTTTGAGATCTTGGTACATCTTTGTACTTCCAGGATGGATTGAGTATGCAGATTCATGGGCTTCCTTTAGAATTAACTCCTTTATCTCTTTCTTTTCAGGAACGATAATTCTTTTCCGAAACCAAAGGATACCTTCTTCATCCTCTGAAAATCCTGGTGCTTTCCCTTTCTTCATGTTTTCTTTAATTTCCTTGACATACTTATCCTCTTTTTGAGCTGTCTTGATCTGGTCCTTTAGAGTGGGTTGAACCTCTAAAGTTGCCAGGAATCCTTCCTCTACTACTTCCAAGTTAAGCCGCTGAAATTCTGCTTGAAGTGTAGGCATATGTCCTTTATCCACAGCTTATTACAGTAACTCTTTCTGCTCAATGCATCAGCTAGTACATTGGCCTTTCCTGGATGATAATGTATCCCAACATCATAATCCTTTATTAGCTCAAGCATATTCTTTGTCGCATATTGAGATCGGGTTGAATAAATATATACTTCAAACTTTTGTGATCCGTGTAGATTTCACAACGGTTACCGATCAAATAATGCCTCCATATTTTTAAAGCATGCACCACGGCAGCAAGCTCTAAATCATGGGTTGGATAGTTTCCTTCATGAGGTCGCAATTGCCTTGAAGCATATGCTACTACCTTTCCCTCTTGCATCAGAACACAGCCTAATCCTTGCCTTGAGGCATCACAAAAGACTTCAAAATCTTTTCTAATGTCTGGAAGGGTCAACACTGGGGCAGGGGTTAACCTCTTCTTTAGCTCTTGAAAACTATCCTCACACGTTTTACTCCATTCAAACTTCTTTTCCTTCTTTAGTAACTAGGTGAGAGGTCTGGCAAGCTTGGAGAATCCTTCGATAAAGCGACGATAGTAACCAGCCAATCCCAGAAAGCTTCTGATCTCAGATACTGATTAGGTTGTGTCCAACTGAGCACATCATTCACTTTATCGGGGTCTACGGACACTCCTCCTGCAGAAATCACATGACCTAGGAAGGCTACTTTCTTCAACCAAAACTCACACTTGCTAAATTTGGCATACAACTGGTTTTCTTTGAGCTTTTCCAAAACTATCCTTAAATGTTCTGCATGTTCTTCCTCATTCTTGGAGTATATCAAAATATCATCGATGAATACAACCACAAACTTATCCAAATATTCCATGAACACCTTATTCATCAGATTCATGAAGTACGCGGGGGCATTGGTTAGGCCAAAAGACATCACTGTATACTCATACAATCCATAACGGGTAGCAAATGTTGTCTTGGGTATGTCCTCTGGTCTTATCTTCAATTGGTGATAACCTGATCGAAGATCAATTTTAGAGAAGACACATGATTCTTTCAACTGATCAAACAAATCATCTATTCTGGGCAAAGGATACTTGTTCTTAATGGTCACATCATTCAAGGATCGATAATCCACACACATGCGTAGACTACCATCTTTCTTCTTCACTAGGAGTACTGGTGCTCCCCAGGGTGACGAGTTTGGTCTTACAAAACCTTTATCTTGCAACTCTTCAATTTGCTTCTTAACTTCTGCCAAGTCATTTGCAGACATACGATAAGGTCTCTTGGAAATCTGAGCTGTACCAGGTACTAGGTTGATGACAAACTCAACTTCCTTGTCGGGTGGCATTCCGGGTAAATCTTCAGGAAACACATCTGGGTATTCACTTACTATAGGCACCTTTTCCAAAGTCTCTTCTTTCAAACTGTTCAGCCCACACCTATTCCGAGAAGATGTGTTTGACTTATACCTTACTTGGATTCCATCCGAGTTGGTAATAGTGACAGCACGATCGGCACAATCTATCTGCCCCTTATACTGGGTTAACCAATCCATACCAAGTATGACATCTAGGCTCTTGGAATCTATTATAATAAGATTCGTTAGGAATTGTACTCCATTTATATCCACAGTTGCGCTAGGGCAAACTGTGTTAGTCCTCATTTCCTTCCAAGGGGATTGGACTAGCATAGGGTTCTTAAGCAACCGCACATCCCAATTATATCTTTCAACAAAATCTTTTGACACAAAAGAATGCAAAGCTCCAGAATCAAATAATGCTGATGCAGGTACTGAGTTGACAAGGAACTTACCCAGAACTACGTCGGGTGCATCCTGGGCTGCCTCCGCAGTGACATGGTTAAGATGCCCTCTGCTCATTGCCTGCGGCGTCCTTGGAGTTTGCGGTGCCCCACGGCCTTGTCCTGCAGTTGGAGCTCGTGCTGGTGTAGTCCCCAAGTTGAAACGAACTGGGGTCACAGCTGGGCGCTTCTGGGGACAGCTGCTGGCATAATGCCCCATGTTCTTGTAGTTGAAGCACTGCACTCCTGCCTCTGAAGTCCTGTTCTGCTGTGGTTGGCCACCATTGCCTGCTTTGGGAGCTTGCGGATTTGGACGAGGTCCTGCCGATGGTGTCCTTGGCAAACTTGGCATTGAGGGCCTGTTGAATTGAGGAGGATTGGGGCGAAACCGAGAACTGCTTGCTCCCTGCTGAGCTTGGAACTTTCTCTTCCGAGTCTCGTACAGTTGACGTTGGGCATCTTCTTGTACGAGGGCCTTGGTCACCATGTGCTGGAAAGTTGGGTAGTCATTAGACACCAGCTGCACCTTGAGATTGGGATCAAGTCCCTGCATGAACCTCCAGATCTTGGTTGCATCTGAGGTGACATCCTCTGGCGCATACCTGGACAGTTGGGTGAACTTGTTCAAGTATTCCGAAACGCTGAGGTTTCCTTGCTGCAGTTGGTAAAATTCTCTCTTCTTCATTTCCATTATTCCCGTAGGAATATGCGCAGTGCGGAAAGCCTCAACAAACTCATCCCAAGTGATGGTTTGTACATTTTGATGGGTGGCGCAGTAGTTTTCCCACCAGTTAGCAACAATCCCTTTGAGTTGGTGAGCAGCATACAACACCTTCTCGTGGTCATTGCACTGAGCTAAGTTCAACTTCCTCTCCACATCCTTGACCCAATCATCTGCCTCCAAGGGGTCCACTGATCCATCAAATGTAGGAGGTCTTGTCCTCATAAATTCTCCCAACTTAGACTGTGGAGCTTGGTTGGGTGCCTGCGGAGCTTGCTGTACTTGGTTTTGAGCTAAGGCTTGCAGAAGCTGCAGTTGCATGGCCATATCTGCTCTAAGTTGGGTGCTTGGGCAGGAGGTGGTGGAATGTTGTTGTCTGGCTGATTGTTGGCGTCACGGCTGTTGCCAGGGTTGCTCCTTGTGTTCACCATCTGAAGCGGTTTCCAGGGTTCGCAAAAGGTAAGAGGGAACTAACATAGGTAAGAGATTAGGGGAAACTAATAACATCCCAACCAACACACAAGAAGAAACTAGCAACCACTTAGGGAAAACTTTTATTGCAATCAAGATAGTTTTAAGAATGGCTGTACCACAAGTGCCTATAGGTTTGGTACAGTCCATCTAGCACACGAAAGCATAATAAAGCGTTCTAAGAACGTGGACATTTATTTGGGTACTACTGACTCAACTAACTACTCATCCTCCACGATGATGCGCTCCTCCGGATCCTCCTCGGGGTCCTCCTCTGTGTCCTCTTCCGGGTCCTCCTCCGGGTCCTCCTGGCGCTCATTCACATGATGTCGCAAACAATCAAACTCGGCCAAGGCACGGTTACGACTGGAGGCAGTCGACCGAGAACGAGAGCGAGAGCGGAACAGCTTGCGCCTCTTGCTGGGTTCGCCGATGTTGATGTCAGGTAGAGGACTCGGACGTCGCACCTTCTTGCGTGCGGTGAGCCTGGTGCGGAGTCCCGAAGGTCAAGCCGGTGCCTGGTTGTTGGGGACGACAGCTGGTACGGGCGAAGACGGCGTGTAATCAACTGTAGCTTGGAGACGTCCTAGCTCGAACTCTACTGCCTGACTCTGGCAAAGCTGGGCACGAAGAGTGTCGGAGTGCTGATAGCTGGAAGTGAGCAGCATCCGTAGTTGTCCAATCTCCTCCAAAGCCCTAGTATAAGTGACTGCCATCGCCTGCGAGAGCTGTATCTGGTGCGACAGACGAGGGTCATCAACTGGAATATCAAAGGGATCTGGATACCTCTGTCCTGCTCGAGGGTTGATGAAGAAGCAAAAAGGGGACTGGTGCACAACATCCTTGTGCATATGGCACAATTCATCAATAGCAAGGCATGCCGCATCTTGGACTGCATCAAAACAGCGGGACCGAGGATGTCTGATGGGGTATGTGTGGGAGTTGAATTCCCCTTCCCGTGCATACAGGAATACCTCCATCGACCAAGAGTCACGATCCAGGATACGAGTCTTCCGCCCCCTGAAAATAGGTGGCTGACGGTACTCCAGACACTGTATAAGCTGACGAAGGAGGCTGGCAAATGCTCCAGCATCCTCACCATGAGAGTAGTAGTCCCACGGGGCAGCGGAGGTTGAACCGGCCATCTACAATGTTGAAATAAAGGAGAAGATTAGTAAAAAGATTTTAACAAGGGAATTTAGAGACAAGAACGAGATTCTAAGTAAGAAGAGAGTAGAAGCAAAGAGGCTTATATATTTTTAATATACACTTTTTATAAACATAAGTCCTTATGGTTTGCCTTTCCTAATCTAGGTCACGTCCTACAGTCAAGTTGGCTCTGATACCACCTTTGTCGGGACCCCGGATTTCCAAACCAGGACCCTCTGTGTATTACTGCACTAGTCCCAGATCAAAGCTAGTGCACACAGTTAAACAGAAATGATTCATGACCAACAACGCATTTATTACAATTATAAAGAGTACTGACCACCAGGTCTCATTATTACATTGGAGGTTCCAAGACCTCACACAACCAGAATACAGCGGAAGCAAGGTAAATTCAAAGTAGACCCATCAATATGCCACAGGCAGTTGACTGGGGAAGCGCGACCTAGTCCTCCGGGAAAAATCCATCACAGCCGCAAGCGAAACAGTAGTCGTAGTCTCCCTCTTGAGCTTCGCATTCCTCTGGTTATTATTTTTGAGTGTAGCATGTGAGTACATAAAGTACTCCGCAAGTCTTGGGAAAAAATGCAATAGATGCAAGGCTTGACAAAGGAAGGCTATATGGCTCTTTTGCACAAAGCAACATTTTTATTTAATTACTTCTAATTATTTTCGAAGGCATCATTTTAATGAAGTAGTTGTTTTTACAGAACTAACATTAACTTTCTAGTGAAGGTTCCAACTACCAACACTAGCTAACCAATTACAATTGGTCAAGTTTAAACTGCGGGTTCCATCCACCCTCTCTGGCTCCAACCGCCAGGATACCCTTCCAAGAGTTCCCTCCACTCTCGGAATACAAAACATTAATTTTGAAAACAAAACCAAAAACCTACCATGTGAAAGCATTCCTTGCCCGCCCTTGACCGTGGGCACGGCTATTCGAATAGTTTTACACTCTGCAGAGGTTGTACAACTTTACCCACAAGAGATAAATTATCCTAAAAGTCAACACGCTTCCTTTGGCATGAGACCCAGATAAAATATCACAAAGCCTTTACCGTACTCTAATCTAGCTAGATACCACCCGCTGAGGTTTCACCGCGGGTAGGCTAACTGCCCGAACCGAAGCCCCCTCTTGCGCCATATGAGTACAGTAAATCCCTGTCCCTCACTGTGAATAACCAGTCCATCCCTGGCACCCACTTTCCACTGGTGGCACCTAAACTAGACTATCATAAGTTAGTCAGCTAGGTCGTACCCATATAGACTTGTGGTTGTACGGTTAATGCTCAGTCTGGACAAACACAAGCGTCGGTCCTTAATTGACTAGGGTGGAACATACACTTAACAAGATCTCGTGCTTGCTGCACCAAACCAAACCAACCATCCACCCTAATCTAAACCAACTTCCACATTTCATTTTATTTTAAAAGAACAGTGGCAGCAACTCCAATTACCACTAAATTTATAAAAACAAGGGCATTACAATAATTCATAATTTCCCATTTGCAAGATTTATGAGGTATTCAATAGCATGGCTAAGCATTGTGATGGGGACGGGGTCCCGATCTTCCAACAGGTTCTGGATATGTTCGATTTGGTGGAGGCGCTACACAAATCGATCCGGCTTCCGAACAACACGTCCCGAACCCCGCAATCGCAGCACCACATCTCCTCAGGTTATCAACCGTGCGCAGCCCGGTTGACCTCGCCAAGAAGGCTAATCCTCGCCTGCGAATCGAAGAACACAAGCAAGAACAAGGAAGAACACAACTGAATTGCAGATGTATTGATTTAGCACTCGAAAGTTGGGGTCTCACAAACCGATGAACGGCGAAACTGTTCAAGACAGAATTAATCTAAGCAAAACCCCAGGAAAACTAAAGGGGTGTGGCCTCCTTAAATAGGGGAGGGGGAAGCCACACTAATCTAATGAAAAGGGATGTGGTACTATTCCTAGTTACTGTTCACGCCTGTGGTACTGTTCACATGAACAGTACCAGCCCAGATAGCCCAAGTTACAAGGCCCTCGGCCCACTTTGAGTCGGACTGGAAAAGTGACGTGGCTTGTTTCGCAGTTTCTGATCTTCTCGAGTGGAGTTTGGAGGTGAGACCAGATCCATCTGAAAGTAGACTCCAAGATCTTTCCAACGAGTACTCACGGGCCCCGAGAAGCCTTCTGGATCAAAAGTTATGACCGTTTGAAGTTGGCTTGTCAAGCTGAATCCGAATTGATCTGGAGGCCGAATTGGATTCCAAAACCTGTCCAAGTTGAACCCTTGCTTCAATTGGTTCCAAAGTGATGTGGTGCTACAAATATATATATTTTCATCATTAGGTAGCATCATATTCTCATTTAAAATATGTTGAAGTTGAAGAAACGAATTCACCTTTAGTTCATTCTTGATATTGGCCGCTATGGTCGTACGTGTTGGTGGCGTGGTCACATCATTCTCCCCTTCTTGATGGAAAACCGTCCTCGGTTTTAACATATGTGTAGTGTCACGTATTGCATGATCTTGATCATAAATCTTGGTGTATGATAACAAACGCAACAAACTCTCATTATGTAATATCATAAGTTCTTTATCAAATAAAGTAAAATCTCTTTGAAACGAGCTCACCTCATAATTTAAGTGATGCGTAGGAGCTCTTGTAATTGTAACAACAAGTAGAGCAAATATGGTTGTATCCATAGGGTTCATGTTCTTATCATCCTCCCCTTCTTGCAAACAAAGCCGTCCTCGGCTCTTGATAAGCTGAAAATATGATAACAAAGAAGCCAAGGTGTATGCATGGTATATGTATATGTCATCCATTTTAACAGTTTTTCGTTGTTGCACAATTAAGGTTATAAAACAACAGCAATCATAAAAGCTAATTGTATTATTAACCCAAGAGTAATCATATAAGTTAATGAGCAATTCAAAATTTGTCACACAGTAATTGTTGCAACTTGTTTTGCAAATGTAAGTGAGGAACAATTCAACTATATAATCATATCTCAATCGAACAATAGCAAATTCATCTAGCCAGGGTGAAAAGATTTGTATGTTCTGCCATAATTCATCATCTTTATTCAGATTGTCTATACTAGATGGAGTAAAAAGAGTTGAATACATAGGCATTGGATGAGTACTAAATTTTACTTCCCTCTCACTTTGAACATGATTCAGCATACAAGAATTGTTGTTCCAAATAGCAAGTTTCAATTCATCCATGTGATTGCAAGTTATGCATATTCGATATACAAGAAATTGAGTTCCCACATCATAATCTCCAATCAAATTAAACTTATATCCAGGGGTATAGGCACTTAACAAGAATTTCGAACATGCAATTTCAGAAACTTTCTCCATAGCATGTGACAATTTCATAGGTAGATCCAACATGATGTAACACAATGAATTAGCAGGAGAAATTCTAGTCAAAACTTCTTTATGTGTTATTAATTCGACATGTGCAAAATTATGAAAATTTAGATTAGCAGATGGTTCATTTAAGTCAACACAAGGAATATCAAAAGATTGCACTACAGCAGGTATATACTCACAAGGTTGCTCTATGTCTTGTTGTAGCACCAAATCAGTACCGTGAGCGATGATAGCTCTATGTTCTTTACCTTTTTGGCTCTCCTCAGATGATGTAAGGGCATCCATCTCCTTATCTTCATTCTCAACCAATGGGGTCAATGATTCCATCAGCTCATGCTCCTCTTCGGTATGGTTCTCAACTACCTGCAAGTTGTTAGTCACAGAAAAGGGCACAAACACAGGTTTGTTCTCATGATCATCACCATTACCTGCAAGAGCATATTCATCCTCAACATCACTAGCACTTACATAACCACCATCTTCTGTCGCAATATACGCTCGCTGACTTGTGCAATCTCTCATGACGTGGCCCATCCCTTTACAACGGTGGCACACAATGCCCGTCGTACGGCCCGTGGAAGCAACCAATGAAGAGCTCTGTGCTAGTGTTTGCACACTAGTAGATTCGCTCGTCTCGGGTGCGCGTGATGGTGGCGGCGGTGCTGCTGAATGCGCCCTACTCACAGAGGGGACAGCAGCTCGACAAATAGGAGGTGGGGCTATCTTGGCTTGCCCAGGCGTTGATCTCGATGTAGACGTACCTCCAAAGTTGTTCCTCGTCCTTTGTTGCCTACCCTGCAATTCTTTTTCTGCCAAACAAGTAAGCTGGAACAACTGGTTGACAGTAGTAAAATCTTTATAATAAACAATGTCCTGAATTTCACGCCGTAACCCCCCATAGAAACGACAAATCTTATCCTCCGTGTCCTCAACAGCCCCACAACGCATCATACCCTTTTGAAGCTCAGCATAATAGTCCTGAACAGAACGATCACCTTGTTCTAAGCGCTGCAATTTTTTTTCTCAAATCAAGTTTATATGTGGGAGGAACAAAACGATTACGCATATCTTCTTTTAACTGCTCCCATGTATCAGGTTGTAAGCGCATGTTACTTAGTTTATTCCACCAGATAATAGCAAAGTCCTTAAACTCACTAGTAGCTTGTCTGACTCTATGCACTTCAGGAACTAGATGGGTATTAAATTTTTGTTCAACTGTCATCTCCCAATCTAGATAAGTTTCAGCATCATAAGTACCCGCAAAAGATGGTATGGTAAATTTAACATTAGCAAATGGTTTATCATTAACACGAGCATTGTGGTGCTGAAAATTAGTACCTCCCATACCATGACGGTTTTGATGTAGGCGGTGTCGTGCATCTTGGGCAGCAAATGCAGCTCCGGCGTCACAGTTTTGTCTCTCATTATCATCTCCCTCCACACGATCATGGTCCGCATCGTGATCATACTCGTGTCCAATGTTTGGTGGCCGATTCAGCATTCTTTCAAGGCGTACAATACTCTCATTGATGGCGCGCTGCAATGTATCTGTCGTAGCTTGAAACTTCCTGTTGAAGTCCTCAATAATGGTAGTGCGTTGTTCATCGAAGGGCGTCATGAGCTCACCCTTTAAAACACACTCTTGATCATCAGACGACCCACCTGTCATGGTTAGTAGAAAACAAAAGATAACACAAAGGTATTATCCCTATCAACTACTAGGTGGTGGAAGGTGGAATCACACATTCTCAAGCGTCTTACCACACCCTTACAAGTGTTCTTACCAATGCAGCAGGTGGTACAACCGGTGGCTGGTTCGTGACACCGTGTCGAGCGTGGGTACGATTGCAAGAGGGGACCTGTTCTGATCAAGAGTATGTGGAGCTTGGAAGGTACAATATGTAGCAAAGGAGAACAATCAGTTAATTTCAGAATTGCATAGAATTGAATTATAGTCCGTATCTAGCACTTAGCCTATGTTGCTGATCAACCAAGAATGGAAGAAGGTTAAAACAAAGTGTATGGCAATGTGTATGAGTGGTAAATACAAGATAATTCAATCCAATGCAATCTGGAATTGAAGAACACAAGGATTGACCCAAAACTGAAAACTGAAGATTTCTGTCCACTGCACAGTACGTCGGTATTTTGGCCGTAACTTTTTGTCAGATGCCTCTTTTTCACTGATTATTTTTTTCTATGTTTTCTGACGGCTTTTTCTACAGATTTTATTTTGGGGTCAACTTCCAAAACCCGACGCAAAAATTCGCACAAAAATCACAACTGCTGACTGTTGCAGATTCAAAACAGATAACTGGGTCAACTTTCACCGCATATATCTATTAACTGCCTTGCTTTAATGACGTGAAATTTTACATATAGATGGATAAGGAATTTTTGAATCTAATGGCGGTGGTCTCACTCAAAAATAATCTCGGAATCAAAAGTTATGACGTTTTTGGTGGCGGCTATGACCAGCAACTAGACAATGCTAATATGGACACAAATTCAATTTAGCAAACCAAAACTAACAGATTGAAAGGCACAATGGGGTTTGGACAGCGGAAATTAACTCTTTTTGTGGGGCAATTTTTTTTGGACTATAGGAAATAAAAACTAATCTACTAACTAGGGATACAAGAATTACCTCACGGGCAACCGTTGCTCTGATACCAACTGATGTGACGATGGCCCGATCTTCCGAGAGGTACTGATAAGTCGATTGTGGAGATCTCGACGTTGATGATCCAAAGGCTCCGACCAAAACAGATCGAACCCCTCGCAATCACTACACCACTGCTCCGTTGGTTATCAACCGTGCCGAACACGATTGACCTCGCCAAGAAGGCTATCTCCTGCAAGCGAATCGAGAACACAAGCAAGAGAGTACAAGATGCAATCTAAAATTGCGAATAAATATTAAGTTCACAAGTTGGGGTCTCACAAACCGATGAACGGCGAAACTGTTCAAGACAGAATTAATCTAAGCAAAACCCCAGAAAAACTAAAGGGGTGTGGCCTCCTTAAATAGGGGAGGGGGAAGCCACACTTATCTAATGAAAAGGGATGTGGTACTATTCCTAGTTACTGTTCACGTGTGTGGTACTGTTCATGTGAACAGTACCGGCCCAAATAGCCCAAGTTACAAGGCCCTTGGCCCACTTTGAGTCGGACTGGAAAAGTGATGTGGCTTGTTTTGCAGTTTCTGATCTGCTCGAGTGGATTTTGGAGGTGAGACCAGATCCATCTGAAAGTAGACTCCAAGATCTTTCCAACGAGTACTCACGGGTCCCGAGAAGCCTTCTGGATCAAAAGTTATGACCGTTTGAAGTTGGCTTGTCAAGCTGAATCCGAATTGATCTAGAGGCCGAATTGGATTCCAAAACCTGTCCAAGTTGAACCCTTGCTTCAATTGGTTCCAAAGTGATGTGGTGCTACAAATATATATATTTTCATCATTAGGTAGCATCATATTCTCATTTAAAATATGTTGAAGTTGAAGAAACGAATTCACCTTTAGTTCATTCTTGATATTGGCCGCTATGGTCGTACGTGTTGGTGGCGTGGTCACATCACATTGTTCTACCCTTCTAATACCAACAATTTAATATATTACTCTCAAGAATGAGTCAAAGGAATTTCTAGGGTTGCAAAGGTACATGGCAATCAACTTCAAGTGAGGGCATAACAAGGTTGGATTAACTATTACCTTAAGATTTGAACTAATGTTTTATGTAAATAGCAATGCACATAATTTAAAATAAGTAAAACATTTCAAAATCATAGGTTCAAGATGATCAAAGGAGACTTGCCTTCTTGCAGGTTCTCTGGGTCTTCCTGCTGCTGGGTGGAGAGATCGTCGACAACGTTGGAATCTACGCGAGAAAAGACGAAACAAACAAGGCAAATACATACAAACAAAATTCAAATAAAATCAAAAACTCAAATAGAGGCCATATTTGGATAGAGTATGATTTTAGACGAATTTAGAAATTTGAATGGCTGAATTTGGAGTTAAAATGAGAAAGTTATGCTTGATTGAAGTTTTCAGTTTGAATAAATCCAGAAATTAGGAAATTTCTGACAGGTGGGGCCCACTGGAATTATTTAAATTTTAGTCTTTTATTTTTATTCTGAGACTATGACAGGTGGGACACACTGGCAGTGAACCCACTGGCTTAGCCTCTGACATGTGGGACCCACTGGACAGTGAGCCCACTTGTCAGTGACCAGCGCAGAGGGATGGGGCCCAGGCGACAGTGGCCAGCGCAGACGGCGGCCGCTGACGGGTGGGACCCACTTGTCAGCGCGGAAAAATGAAAGAAAGGCTCAACCTCAGCGTGCGGAGCCGGGGGCTCGAACGCGCGCCGAGGGAACCAAGGGGGGGGGGGAAGAGATCGAGCTGCTAACCAGATGGGCGGGGAGGCTTTGCCTACCCATATAGGGCAACAAATTCCTTTAAGGGATACCTTCTGGAGGGGCCGGGCAGAGGATGGCGGCGAGGGGAGGCCGGAGTGGCTCTCGCGATGCGACAAACGCAATCCGGGCGCTGAATGGGTTCGGTTGGAGGGGTCGGCGAAGCTCGGGGACATGCGGTGACGGCTGGCGACGAGGAAGACGGTGGCGCAGCTCGGGTCCTCCGGGGCGACAGTGCTCCGGCGGCGGGAAGGGATGGCCGAGGCGTTGGGGAGGATCGCACGGGCACGGGGGTGCTCGGGGTGGCGGTGGCGGGCTTCGGGGAAGACCGAGGCGTCGGCAAAAGCTCGCCGGAGTGCGGAGGAGCTCGGGGAGGGAGGTGGCACGGTGGCGAGGCGCTACGGGGCTCGAAAAAGGAGGTGGAGGGCTGTGAGAGGTAGTGCGGTGAGAGGGGAGGCCGAGAGAGCTATTTATAGGGGCGGTGCGACAATTGCTCGTCGGAGCTGGCGGCTGGAAAAGGAAGGGGGAGAGGGGAAAAGGAAATTGAGGGGCGCAGAAGGAAAGAGGGCGCGGCCGTTTAGGGATTTGCTTCCCGGCGGGCTCGGGGTTTCCAAAACCGGGGAGAGGCAGGGAAGGGAAGGCCGGATCTGGCACGGATTCGGTCGGCCGGCGAAGAAAGGAAAGAGGGGAGGAAGAAAGGAAGGTGGCGCTCCGCGGGGACGAAGGGCCTGACAGGCGGGGCCGGGGTGGCAGCGAGAGCGAGGCGCGAGCGGCTGGCGGACGGGGCCCGCGGGGCAGTGAGAGGGAAGGGCGGAGGGCTGGATGGCCAGCAAGAGATGACGCGGCACACATCGGGCCAGCCACGCATCGGCCAGAGGGGTGGGGAAGGCGGGGTCCTGGCTGACAGGCCGGGCCCGCGAGACAGAGGGAAAAGGAGAGAGGGGGCGACCTGGATTTGGCCGAGCGGCGACGTGGGCGGTCGTGGGCCGTCCACGTGTCGGCTGGAGCGAGGAGATGGGATTTTTATTTTTAGAATTTGATTTTTATTTTCAGAAAAAGCTAGGAATTTATTTAGGCCTTAGAAAAATATGAAAATACCTCCAAAAATTCCAGAAAAATTCACAGAAGCTCCTGGACATATTTTGGACTAACTAAAATTATTTCCAACTAATGTTGGTATTTACTTTTCATATTTTAAAATACCTTTTAACTTTTAAAAACAGGTTTTAACCTCTAGATAATCCAGAAAATCAAATAAAAGCCAAATAAAATCCAATTACTTTAAAATAATTAATTTGAATTTAAATTTTTCCAGAAAGCCAAATTTGGGATGTTACATTTATTCTCTCGCCTTTCTCTTTGCTGATGCGAGTAAGCTCTCTGATCACTTTAGTCTTCTCTTCGACTTTAGTGACTAGCTCACTCGATCCAATCTTTATTTCTGTTAAAAAGAGAGATAAAAGAAAGGCAAAAAAAGGTACATGGATAAATAGATTCAAGCTTTAGGGCTTATCATTTATTTTCTCCTTCAAGGTTTTGGCAACAGAGTTGGCTTTCATGAAGCTTATTGATAAGTTGTCATTTTCTTCCTTGAACCTCCGTGTATTAGCCTTCTCATTTTTGAGTGCAGAAGCCACGACCTCTGTATATAGCCAAGACCTATAAAGGTTAAAGGTAAACCTGAGTTTTTAGTTGTGTGCTAAAGACAAAATTTGATTGCATAACTTAAGAGGCTTACGATGCCACTACCCTCCTGGATAGTTCCACATTTCCTTGTCGTAGGAGCATCAGCTACCTGTGGTGCTTAGCCACAGTCGCCATGTCTTTTAAGGCTCTTTGGATAAGGAAAGGCAGTGAGAAATAAGAAGAGGTAAAGTATGAATATTTGAGTTATCAATGCTCACATTCATACTCCTACGAGCAAAATTTCCAATCACCCGCCTGGAATCTCTCAGTTGGTCTAGCTCTTCGACCCTGGTCCTCTACACCTTCTTGAGACATTTGTCGTTGAAGATGTACTTCTTATTGGGAAGATCATTGGGGTGTGGGACTAGGTTCTGAGCGTGACCAGAGGAAGATCCTATCACAAAGGGAGGATTAAAAATGAAGAGAAGAAGATAGGATGTTCTTCTTCACCTTTAGCAACTTTTTTTGCTATGACCATTCTAGGATCGTTGGCCGCAGCTTTTGTTGCTGCAATGGTCGTCTTCGAATACCACCTTTTTGCTGATAGGCAGAGCCACAGGAGGATTAGGCGATGGAGAGGCCAAGCTATAATTGCAAGAAGAGAATCAGTAGTTGAAAAGACAGAGGTAAAATACAATATACATACTCGTATTTTTATACCTTTGAGTCATTGCTTTTAGCATGAATTTGGAAGAAACCATCCCAGAGAGTGGTTTCTTCATCTTCTTTTCCACAACCACGTCTGGTTGTGGGAGAGTAAGGATCTCTTCGACCATGTCTGGTCAAGAGTCTTTAGCCTCTTCGACCACGTTTGGTCAAAGCTCTACAGCAAGAGTTGTTGTCCTTTCCTTTTCTTGTCCATCCTGATGGTTGAAACCAGCTTTGAACATCGGGATGATCTCCTTCCCGATCATAGGTTCTGCCAACATGGTAGTTTCTTTCATAAAAAACACAAAACTCTTCCAGTTTACCTTTTCAAGATGCTTGATATAGCCTTCAAAAAGGCTAACTGAGTTAGTTTTGACGCTATAATAGAAGGGTACCTTGATCATAGGAGACACTTGCTTCAATTTAGCTTCCCCTATTTCACTTACCACGCCTATGTCCGCGACACGTTGCTGAATAGGATCGTTTGAGGCAGTCGGAGGAAGAATTTTAAGGGGATCAGCATCATCTATGCTCCCCTATTTCTTATCGATTGTTTTAACCAGTCGATGCCTTTTGGCCGGAGGAGTTTTCACTTTTTTAATCTCTCCGACCGCCATCAATTCGACCCCTTGGTCATCTTGATGGGAGTCCATACCAACGCTCTGCAGAAGAGGTAGATACCACTTGGTCATGCTCTACGACTAAGAAGTCTTAAAGATGAAGTCGATTTTTTGATTACCTTTAAGCGTCTTCCCCTCTCCTTGGCAGAAATGTCCACCAAGATATGTGGAGCCTCTACCTCAAGCGATGGAGCCTTCTCGCAAATAGACTTGACTCGAGAATTGATTTCCTCCGAATCAAGGTCTGTACAAATAATCATGGTAGTCGATAAGAAGTACTCATAAAATGTAACCTAGTTACGAATACGAGTACTAAAATCACTTACCATTTTTGTAGTCCTGGGTCAAATCCGAGACTCCTGAGTACATCCACATGGGATGTGCTTGAAATTTCAATGGACTAATGTGGCGTGTGATGAAGTCCTTCACCACATGCCAGCTCATAAGCCCCTTGTCCCTCAGCTCCTTGATGGCTGAATTGTAGGGGGCTATTCTTGTAACATCTTTAGGGGCTGAGTTCCAAAGATTGTTCTTTTCCGCAGCCTTCTCGACGAAGGAGAGGCTGTCTTCACTGGTCGTTTTTCCAGTAGAACCACCTCTTCTTCCATCTAGGCCATGAAGATCGGGTAAACATGGGGATATAAAGCTATGTCTTGCCATCGTGGAGCTTCAATCTGCAACTTCCAACAATCCCCACTTGTCGGCTCATCTCGTAATAGAATCAGAAGAGCTCGAGATCTGCTGGGATATCCAGATACACTTCACAGAGGTATATGTAGACATTGAGCATCGTGAACGAATGAAGAACCAAGTTCACACTCTTGACCCCGAAATACTCGAGAATAGCCGTCAAGAAGGGATGAGCAAGGAGACGGAGGCCACACTCACAGTACGCCTGGAAGACCAAAATCTCTTTGATCTGTCCAGATGGTCAGTGTTGCCCGATGACTTCGATCCATCTGATGAACTGCCGTGGTGGAATCTTCTTTGGAACCTCAAATGCCATCATTCTGGCATGATCCATCTCCGATTCAGCCTAGGTCGAAGAAGACTTCGTCATTCTTTCGAGAGATTAGAAGGGATTCATGCAAGATTGGAGATTGATTGGAAGTGGAGAGCTCGAACAAGTTGGAGCAAATGGGGAATGTGAAAACCAAAAGTCACCCCCAATAAGTTTTTATAACCAATGCGTTTGTTACTTCTCTCGGGAACTGAATGTTTGCTTTGGGAACCGATTAGATGGACAGCTTGAGGGAAATCAATTGCATTTTTTCTGTCCAATGTCTTTCTGTCTTCACAACTCAAGCGAAATTACCAAGCTGACCAAGCCAATTCCTAGTTGATAAGGGTCAAGAAGGTCTTTGCTTTTGACCACTCTTTATCTATGACCATGCTTAGTCGAATAAGTTATTTTCACTTGAAGTTGGGAGGCTAGATGACATGGATAGAATAATCCTCAAATTATTATGTCATTATATTCCTCGAATATACCCCTTATGGATAAGAGGTAAACATGGTAGGATGCTCGTAAGCACTTCTATTACCATATAGTCGTAAGTTCTTCTACGACCGCACAATCGTAAGTCTTACTGTGACTACCCATATGGTTGTAAGTCCTTCTATGACTACATAGTTATAAGTCTTATTGCGACTATCCCATGGTCGTAAATCTTTCTATGACCGTGTAGTCGTAAGTCTTACTATAACCACTCTATGGTCATGGGAATTCCTACGACAAGTTTATCTCCAACCGACTTATCTATGACAATGAACTACACTGTCGGTTCGTCTGACAAGGTGGTTAAAACATGCATTAGTCTACTAACTGCACATGATCTCTCTTTGAAAACAACCACTACATGGTGAACGACCTCTTGTGTCTCTTTGACAATAACTTCCGTCAGGCGGTTATCATTTGAAGCATCAAGGCGTCTTCTAGCGTGGGACAACTACCGCTGCTTCACCAGCTATTTAAAGGTTAACGTCAATGGGAGAGGGGAGGATAGGTGAATCATTCACACTAGATAGCACTAGCCATTTGTGTAATTCTTTGTTGTAATCCACTCTCTAGCAACTAGCAATTATACTGGGCGTAGGGTTGTTATTCTCTTAGGAGAAGGCCTGATCTAAGATAAAGTTTCTCGTGTCTCTACTTCGCAAGCTCATACGCTGAGTCTTCTAAGAGTCCCCCTGAATTCAAATAAATCATACATAAGATCGATATTAAAACATCGATAGTTCTTTTATAGAACCGTCTGTGATAGTATTATCACGAATGGTTTGTTTCGCTAAACTGCCTGTGATAGTTCCCTATTCTTCAACTAGCCTCAAGGAATGCATGCTAGCCATACAATATGAAAAAAGCAACCATAATCATAAATGTAATTATTTCTTAGTTATTGAATCAATTACAATTACAATGGAATATAGTTCTATAATTACATGCCAGATTTCTTAATTATGATTACATTGCAACAATTTCCAAATAGGTGCTCGTTGTGTGGGATCATTGATTACACTTGGCTATTTCCTTTTTTTAGTAAAGCCCTTCACGATGATCAATACGTATATAGCTTGCTTCACCACCTTGTTCTTCCTCGAGCTTGACGTTGTCCCCGAATGGAGGCAAATCGTCAAATTGATTGTTCTATTATTCATTCATGACATTCTCATCGCTGACAATCCTTCCTGTTTCATGAAGAACTATATGTCACTTCTTATTTGCCGAGTCAATTATATAAAAAACTTGAACAACTTGCCTTGCGAGTACGAATGGTTCATCTTCGTATCCTACACATTCAATGTCCACAATAGTGATGTTGTACTGTGATAATGCACATATCAGAGATAGTTGTGCGAACCACTATGATAATGCATATAAGAGACGATTTGGTATACAAACCATCTGTGATAATACTTAAAAATGTGTGCCACTCTCGTCTGCTAAATATTCTAATGCATCCAACCCTTAAACTTTCACATGGTTCTGGCCTTATATGTAGCGCGGTGTATAATTCATTCTAAATTGTCCTCTCCCTACATCATCTTCTTCACCATATTTCTCAATAATGGTATCTAAAATTCTTTTGATCTCCTTCCTCTCATCTATCCATCATGTGTTGTTCGGTTGCAACCTTACATTGGCGGCCAAAAACATACGTCTGGAGCAGCTCCTCCGCTCATGCCCTACTCTCCTTCCTCGAGTCGCTTCCATCCGTCAGCTAGACCTCATCATCTATTGTTGATGGAGGTGTCTCCTTGCTGCTCAGGAAAGGGAAACCACTCTCAGCCTCTTTCTTCTCTTCAATGTACATAAAGCGGAAGAAAGTCTTGCGATAGTGGAGAGAAACATAGGTAATCTTGCCGATCAAGCAGAAGCGCCCGATTCTGAGGAAACTTATCATGGCATCATCTTTGAGATTATGGGCCATGCTAATCATGATTTTCCCAGGCTAGAGGAGGAAGTGGCGAGAGCAAGGGCAATCTTCACGGCATTTGAGAACTCAGCCTTTGATCCTCCAACTCCAAAAGTAGAAGAGGAAGCATATGAAGCCCAGAAGATGAATATCTAAGAATCTCTTTTTATTGGACTTTTGTAATAAATTTGACTTTGTTGGATCGAAATCAGCAACAGAGGGGGGTGAATGTTGCTTCTAAAACTTGCCCCCAAAAAGTATCCACTCAAATCTTCTCTCCAATAGATATAGAATCCATGAAGAGAAAGATTTATGTTCTCTAGACGATTCTACTAGACAAACGAGAAATACGTAGAGAGAAACTCAGAGAAACAAGAAGGAAGATAATACAAAAGAACTAGCACCAAAAAATGAAAGAGCTGCTTGGGGCCAGTCAGACCTCAGTTATTGGACCGGTCTGACTGCCACCCTGCTGCCGGTCAGACCACCCTGCCGCCGGTCAGACCACCCTGACCATACCGGTCTGACCACCAGTTTCGGTCCGGTCTGACCAGTCGACACATACTTGTCTCACCGGGCTTCGGGTCCGAGCGCAGTAAGGCCTGATTTTCAGACAGCCAACTCTGAAACCTTCATGCAGCAGAACAATTGAAGGTCTTTGGCTATTTCTGTAAGACCAAAAGTAAGAGACTTTAATACAAATAGCCACAGCACCTGAAGAACCAAGGAAATCAACCAAAAAGGGAAGAGAATCAAGATTTGAGCCAAAAACTGAAAAATACAGAGAGCAGCACCAAAAACTCAAATTGCCATTTAATCTTTGATCCTTTGACCATGAAACCAAGTGTAACATCCTGATTTTTAGAGCCTTTTTGAAGCTTTTAAAAAAAAATTCACCATTTGGATTTTTCTGGAATTAATTAAAGCTTAATTGGAATTTTCATTAATTAAAAAGATTTAATATGATTAAAATTAAACATTAATATTTGTCAAAAATATTTTATTTGTGTTCCTTGTGTCACAAGGAATTTTTCTGTGTTTTCTTGGATTTTCCGGAGTTTGTTTGAGCTCAATATTAAAATTCAAAAAAAAAATTTCCGATCCAGTCACCCATCCCAAAATTTCCCTAAGCCTTTGCTCGCTTAACCTCAGAGTTCTCAACCGAATGCTACCAGGTTTGCCAACTTTCTTTCCTGATGTGTAGCCACTTTCCTTCTTCTTATTCCTTTGTAGCCCAGTACACTATTCATCTTCCTCCAACGTTTGAACCGTTCCCAGCCCGAGCGAGGGTCGCCATTGCTGTCTTCTAGAAACTTCAATAACTTTTAATTTTCTCAACCATTTCTTGCGCCACAAAATGCATTTGAATCCTCTCATTAAGACCTTTCCATTCCTAGCCTTAACCCCCAATTTCATGTGTCCATTTCACGGAAATATGCCATGGCACCAAAAGACATTCCCTCGCGGATCTCCCCCATCCAGTCCACCCCCACGCCTATAAAAGGGAGCACCGGGTGCCTCTCCTCATCCTCACCAAGCCTCTGAAATCTCAAGGCCTCTCTCCTTTCCTCCTCGCCACAATCGGCATTTTTCTCTCGCCAACAAAATGGCGTTCTTCGGCCTTTTGCGCTGTCTACAGTCGAGTTCCGCCACATTTGACCACATCATTGGCTTCACCTTTGCGCGTTCTACGTGGTGCTCTCCTCGCCTTCGCCGGAGCTTCACCGGAGCACCGTGGCCAAATCGCACCGTCGCTTCTCTCCTCGCTGCGAGCCGACCGTGCATGTTCCACCATAACCGAGGTGAGCATTGTGTTCCCCACATTCTCCTCTTCGTTTCGCCGTAAACCTCACCCGCTAACTCCTCTCCGTTTGCCCGGAACACCGATGTCAACCCGATAGTCACCAAAAGTCTTCTCCGCCGTGTTTCGCCACCATCCGATATCCTTTGGTCGAGCCGTTTGCACCGTTGAGTTTGCCTCGACGTGTTCTACATCGTGCTTTCATCGCCATCACGTGAATATTCTCCGAGTCCTCGTCGACCTTGTCAGGCCCAGACACAAAAAAATGTACCTACGCGCGTACACCCCGTTTTGGTAAGCGCTTCGATTTTTGTTGGCGTCATATTGTGTCCTAGCCTCTAAGAAGTTTTTCTTCCATTTTGTTTAATTTTTCGTGGATCCAATTGTCAGGAATTGAGCTTTCCGCGAAAATGGCCGTTTGTGACTCCTAACGTCGATTTGTCGCCTCCGGTAAGCCTTAGCCCATGCCGTAATTTTTCTTAGACTTGCCTCACTGCGTTCTATGCCGTGCTCCCTTCGTTTTCCGCCAAAAAGCCTCCACCAATTTTCGCTTCCGACATCTCGCCATGGCCGCCAATGGCATCTCGTGTCCCCATCTATCCGGTGATATTTTTTCCCAATCTGTTCGCGTCATATTGTGCCAAACCATCCCAGGTAGCTACCCTCCAAGTGGTTTTAGATTTCGTTCACCGAGCACCAAGATATCAAGATTTTGCTTTTTCCTTCCCGACGTCGTTCAAACGTCGTTTGCGTCGTCTTCGGTGGGTTTCTGTCTAAGCCGACAATTTTCCTAGCTTTGCCAAGCCGCGTTCTAGCCCGTGCTCACCCTACTTCTCATGTTTCATGCCCGGGTTTTATTCCTCTCTCCTAACCATGTCGTTATAGCCGCCCGTGCCGTCATCGTTGTTTGTTTGGCGTGCCGTCGCTTCCTATGTGTGCCTTGAGTCCCTAGCAACCCATTTTGCTAGTTAGATTCACCTCCCATGCCTCCTCTCGCCGACGCTAACCTTCTCTCCAAAAGTGCTCTCTGATGAACAGTAACTTTTGCTATTTTCCAGCATTTTCTCGCCCAGCAAACTTTAGATCGCTTGTTCTCCTTCATCCGAACTCCGATTGACCCGATTCTTTTTCCTAAATTCATATAAGATTGAGCTCTATCTTTTTATTCTGGTTTTACAGTTTTTGGAGTTCATTTGAATTTTATTTGAATTTTTTGTTTATTTTGTCGTTTCGCGCGTAGCATCCGACGTCGCCGAAGAGTTTGTCGAACCGCAGCAAGAGGGATCAACTAGTGCACAAGTAGGCAAGTCTCTTTTGATCATTTTGAACCTATGTTTGTGAAATGTTTTAATTATTTCAAATATATGTGCATCGCTATTCACATAGAATCTTAATTTTGTTTTAGTAAGTTAGTTAAACCAATTATTGTTATGCCCTCAATTGAAGTTGAATCCCATGTACCTTTGTAACCTTAGGATTTCCTTTGTCTCAATAATGAGATTATTATTAAATCTTTGATAAATATTAGAATGGTAGTAAAATGCTTAGTCGTGCTATTTAACCTTTGTAGCTTTGGAAAATGGGAAATTATAATTCTTGTTAACTAGTCTTTGTATATAGAAATTATTGGCGATTGGAGTTGCCACTGTTCTTTTAAAATAAAATAAAATGTGAAAATTGTTTTAGATCAGGGCGGATGGTTGGATTGGTTTGGTGCGGTTAGCACGAGACTTTGTAAAGTGTCTGTTCCGCCCTAGTCGATTAAGGACCGACTCTTCTGTTTGTCCAGACTGAGCACTACCATACAACCCCAAGTCTATATGGGTACGACCTAGCTGATTAACTTACGATAGTCTAGTTTAGGTGCCACCAGTGGAAAGTGGGTGCCAGGGATTTACTGGTTATTCACAGTGAGGGACAGGGATTTACTGTACTCATATGGCGCAAGAGGGGGCTTCGGATTGGGTGGATTTAACCCTTCTGCGGTGAAACCTCAGCGGGTGGTGTCTGGCTAGACTAGAGTGAGGTAAAGACTTTGTGATATTTTATCTGGGTCTTATGTCAAAGGAAGCATGGTGACTATTAGGATAATTTATCTCTTGGGGGTAAAGTTGTACAACCTCTGCAGAATGTCAAACTATTCGAATAGCTGTGCCCACGGTCAAGGGCGGGCAAGGAATGCATTCACATGGTAGATCTTTGGTTTTGGTTTTTAAAATCAAAGTTTTGGTATTCCGAGAGTGGAGGGAACTCTCGGAAGGGATCCTGGCGGTTGGAGCCAATGTGGGTGGATGTAACCCAGAATTCTAAATTTTATCGACTAGTGTTGGTGGTTAGAACCTTCACTACAAAATGCTCATTAGTTTCAGTTAAAACAATTACTTGTTAAATTAATGCCTTCGAAAATATTTAGTAGTAATTGAAATAAAATATTGCTTTGTGCAAAAGAACCATATAGCCTTCCTTTGTCATGCCTTGCATCTATTGCATTTTTCCCAAGACTTGCGGAGTACTTTGTGTACTCACATGCTGCACTTAAAATCAACTCAGAAGAATATGAAGCTCAAGAAGGAGACTACGACTACTTCGCTTGTGGATTCGATCAAGGATTCCCGGAGTACTAGGTTGCGCTTCCCCAGTCAATTGTCTGTAGCGTATTGATGGGTCTTCGCCGGATTTATCTTTTGCTTCCGCTGTGTTTCGTGTGTGCGAGGTCTTGAAACCTCATTTGTAATAATGAGACCTTTCGGTCAGTACTCTATTATTGTAATAAAGCGTTCTTGGTGATGTAATCTTTTCTGTTTGACTGTGTGCACTAGCTTTGATCTGGGACTAGTGCTGTAATACACAGAGGGTCCGGGTTCAAAAATCCGGGGTCCCGACACCAAGAGAATTGGTAAGGAATAGCCTTAGGACTTAGAAGCTCAAACCAGGGCACAAACTTTTGAAGGAAAACTAAAAGCATCATCAAACCCAAGAAATGGAGAGATAGAGGAACAATTTCGACTTGAGATAGAAAGAGGAGATAACTCAATGAATCCATCAATTGCTCTTGGGAATGGAATGGCCAAGTGGTCTAAAGTCTTTTCCCATCACAGAGCAACCCATTTTCCAACTCCTCCATGAGAATCAAACTCTAGAACACAAAACCTAGAAATCAAACAGAAGAACGAAAAGAGCAAATTGCAGATGAAAATCATCATAGAGAGGGCACAAAAAGAAAAAGTCCAACATAATCCTTCTCATATTGACAAGAGAAGATTACAAAGGAGTCCCCATACGCGATTGGATCAAAGAAATGCTTCCTCCTCACTACATGTTTGAGGGGAGAGCACAAGAACACCCTGAGAAGGAGCAGAACATCCCTTTGTCCCTCTCACCCACTCTCAACAACTAAAGCACAAAGCAAAACAAACTCAAACCCCTCTCTCCAGCCATACAACATGCAAGAAACACTCCTTTTATACCCTGTCTTAATGGGTTCACCACATGCTTTGCCCATTAAGCTTTTTCGTTTTACTCACTCACTCTAGTGCTTTGTCCACAATCCACTTCCTTTAGTGCAGCTTTGCGTATTCACCAAAACGCCCCTCCTGCACCTTTCGGGAAGCTTCCTCATTCCTTGCCTTCCAAGTCTTGCAGCTACCTCGAGCCCTCGCCGTCTTCGGCACACCTCGACCGCTTTGACCTTGGCACCACCTGCGCCTAGTCTGGTCCTCCCGTGCCTCGCCACGACTTCGCCTCGATGTCCTGCAGCCATCATAGACAAGAAATACATTACATAGCACCGCTCGAAACAAGTAATCCTCATTAGCATCAACAAATCATTCTCAAGCATGAAATTGCTCAAACAACCAATCCGGAAGAAGAATATGCCTCAAGTCCGACTAACCAAACCAGACTGAGCCAAATGCCATCATGGCACAAAACGCACAAACCAAACTCAATCTTTCCAGAACCCTCGTCAATTACTCATCACAAACATGGGGTCATAACCACATGGTCTCTCAGACTTGAATTCGTCTTTTGTAAAAGTGACTAGTCACACTGGTCACACTTATCTGTTCTAGCTAATCTCAGTAGCTTCTGTAGTTCATATGGACAAAGGACAAAACACAGATAATTGTAAATAAAAACCATCTATGATAGTTTTATAGATGCTTCTAACTAAAAGCCGTCTGTGATGTCTGCCATTATCATAGATGGTTTGTATAAATAACTGTCTGTGATGTCTACCATTATTATAGATGGTTTGTATAAATAACCGTCTGTGAATTTTCACAAATGGTTGTTAACACAAACCATCTATGATGTCTCGCATTATCACAGACAGTTCATATAAATAACTGTCTGTGAAAATATCACATACGGTTGCTAATACGAATCATTTGTGATATCTTGTATTATCACAGATGATTCATATAAATAACCGTCTATGAAAATATCACTAACAGTTGTTAGTATAAACCGTCTGTGATAGTTTAACCACAGACGATTTTTCTATGAACCGTCTGTGATGTAGCCATCTAGTATAGCCTCTTTTATAGTAGTGAGAACCAGTAGGCCTACAAGAACATAGCACTAATATAAGAACAAAAGGTCTTCCATAGAAGGCACCAGGATCAACACATAGGTCTGAAGACACCTGCATAAAAATTGTCTCAGATGCAACAATTGATGAAACAGTGAATGGGAATCAATGGTTGCTTGTAGATTATGATCGGCACACCTGTTGTGTCATTTACCTGGGCAGTGTGTTGCCATCGATGCCTTATTTTTTAGTGGGCAGAGGCTATTCCCAGTCACTGAGAACGGCGTAGCCTAATTAGTTGTAGTTGCACTTCTACAGATTAAATTGTTGGTTTCCCCCTCCCGATCATCCGCGGTACACTCTTGGTCCCTGGCACCACCCAGGGACCCCTCGCCTTCGTCCTCCGCACCCACTTCTAGGTCCGAATTGGCATACTTCATCGAATTGGAATTGGCGTCCGTCGCATTATCGGGAGCGGAGGCAGCCACCGCACCAGACACGGCCGCGGAGGACCGAGCCCTCCGACGAGACGGCAGTCCCTTCCCCTTGGCATCGTTGTCTCGGCGGTGAGGTTGGCTCGGGGCCAGAGTGGCGCGCTCTGGCACTTCAATGTTCAGGGCCTCGCACACACGGTTTATCCGGCCCAGCTCTGCCTCCCCAGTTGCGGCTGTGCGCAGGTCGTGCTCCCTGGCCGTATACGGCCCGAGGAACACACCCACCGCACGCTCCGTGTCCTCCTGGAAAGTCCCTATAGGTAGCAACGGGAGGAGTTTACAAGACAGTCCAATAGGCAGAAGGGGAAAGCAAGGCGTCACCAAGACTTACGAGGTTCGGCAGGTCTTGGTAGCAAAGATACGGACGGACGAACATTGTCGCGCCGAAGGCTCCCAGCCGCGATGCGCCATCCATCGGCATGCGGCGCCACGCCATACATGACGAACTCCTCGGCGAGGTCGCGCATGTTGAAGCGAGCGGCGATCCCCACGAGCCTCCGCGCCCTCCGCCTGTCCTCATCGTCAATCGGCGTGATAGGCGTGGTATTGAACGCCACCGGCCAGCCCGAGACTCGAGGCTGCTACCGCTCGCCACATGGTGGTAAAACCACTGCTTCATCCAGTTCGGCTCCCACTTCGCCCGAGTCGAGTTGGCGGGAAAGATCTTCCCGCACGACGACCGTAGGACAAAGTTGACGCTGCCGAAGTTGGAGAACGTCCCGTCTTTCCGTTTCTTCGGCTGACACCGGGCGTCGTGAAGAAACGCGAATAGCGACGCACTGAGCCAGCATGCCTCCGTACGCAGGGCCCAACTGTACACAACTAGGCGCGCTATCGCGTTCGGTGTCAGCTGCGCCAGCTCGAGTCCGAAGGTTCGCAGGACGTCACCGACAATCATGGCGGCCGGGATGTGGAGTCTGGCTTCGAAGTAAGCAACGAAGATGATCAACTCCGACTTCTCGTCGCTGGCTGGCAGCCGCACCTCCCCATGGTCCGGTAGCTTCCCTTTGCGTAGTAGGGTGCGCATCATCTCCTCCGTCGCAAGCGTCTGGCCCAAGACGCGGGAGCACGGACCTTCCATTTTCTCTGCCGCCCCCACCACTTGTCCACCAGCGTCGAATCGTGCTCCTCTAGCGCATACTTCACCTCGAGCGGCGACGACCGCGGGGAGATGGCGTTACCGCCGGCCTGCTGAGCGTGCTCTTTGTCGTGTGCCATCGCTCTTCGGGAGCTAGACGACGAGGGCAGCGTGGTGGCAAAGAAGGCACGAGAGCAGGGCACAGGAAGAGGGACAAGAAGGCGTGGGGAAGAGAGCACAAGCGTGGTGCCGTAGGGGGGCTATTTAAAGCCCATTCACCTCCTGCACCGCCGGCAGATGTAACCGGCGGAAGATGAACCGCTCGCCTCCCCACGACTGAAGCCGAAGCGGCGTGACCACCCATGAACGTCGTGCCCCGTGGGAAACGGACGCTCGACCAGGATCGTGCGATGGCCTGACGGCGCATGACGCGCCAATCGCGTTCCGCCACGCGTCTGCCCCTCGAGGGTAAATACAGGTCGCACGACGTGGCGCATCCTCCGATGCATGTTAGCGCATTTCTCGGGGCCATCAATGCAGCAGTGGCAGGCCATGGGCCAGTCAACCTCAACAGCAACTTCGACGGGGTTTTCGCTTTAGCAGGGAGACTCCGGCTCTGACTTTGGCCCCGCCCCCACGAATGGGCACCTCGCTACGCCACCACAGGTCTATATGGCAAGCCCGAAGACCACCTCGACTTCGATGACTCGGGACGGCCCGGTGCCTACTCCGGCTTATATTTCTGTGGTCTAGCTGGGCCTCCAACTCGGCCTCACACACTGGGGGCAGCTTCGTATCCTGCTCCTAGCATTCTAAAAATTTTACTTTACGCATTTAACATCTCACAAATAATATCCACGAAGTGAGGTTGTGAGACCATGTGGAGGTCACCCCCATGGTTGTGATGAGTAATTGACTCTTGATCTAGAAAGATTGAGTTTGATTTTTGAGGTTTGAGAGGAGAATGGGTTTCTCCGTTGGGTCCTCAGCCCTTGCGACTTGCTCGGAAATAGCCTTTCGACCATGTTGTTATCGACTGGGAATCTTACGACTATGTTGTGCCATTTACGACCACTTTGTGAAGTCCCTGCGAAGTCGAAAGTCCTTTTGAGTGGTCGAGAGATCACCTTCGACCACATTGGCTGTGGTTGGAAGGCACCAGGAGAGTTTACGACCACCGCAGAGCATTCTTTATGAGGTCGGAAGCTGCTACGACCATTTTGCTGAGAGTCGGAAGCCAGAAAAAGAGTTTACGAGTGGTCAGAAGTCGAACGCATCTCTTTGACCATGGTCGGAGGTTCCCAGACTAGTCTATGACCACGTTATCCATTACCGGCAGCGAAACACGATCGTGGTCGGTAGTCGGCAGACGGGCCACGACCACGTTGGGAAGTCGGTGGCCTACGACCACGTTATCGAGATCTGCGGTCGAAAGTCGATGCTTCGACCGCTGCGGTCGGTAGTCGGCGCTCGAGCTTGCGACCACGTTGAGAAGTCAGCACTTTTCAACCACGTTGTCATGAGCTAAAGCGGTTGGAAGTTGTAAGTCGAAGCTATGACCACGTTGTAGCGGGCTGTTGTCGAAGTCGGATCTCAAGTCTACGACCACGTAAGAAGTCGGCAGACTTCGACCACGTTGCGAGGCGGTCGAACGTGGTCGTAGCTCAGTCGTATGCGGTCGGAAGGGCTTTGACCACGATGATATCCGGTGTACGTGGTCTGAACGGGGTTCGACCACGATGGAACCTCTGGTTTTATCGTAGCCTCTTTGAATCAGTCGTGTGGACTGCTGGCGCGGTCATTTTAGCCGGTAATCGGTCGTATGGTCTTCTGGGCTAGTCCTATTTATCTGAGATGTGGTCGTAGGACTTAAGCAAGTCTTAATCTATGGTTTCGACCAGTCGTAAGTTGGTACGACTTGGTTGGGTAAGTTGGAGCTAAAACTTGCGATGGTCGTAGTAGAGCTATGTGTGGTTGTGGGCCACTGGAAGGGTCTTGTAGGCTGCAAGAAGGCTCTTGTGAGCTCGAAGGTTTTTCTGTTCTGTGCAACAGAGTGGTCGTATGGGGTATAGTCCTTATGCGATAATATCGTAGCGGCTAGCGATGGACGTGGCATGTGTCCGCATGGTCGTAGTGAGCTGTGAGGCGGTCGTAACGACATGTTGTGTGGTCGAAGGAAGCAGGGAAGTCTGCCAGGGCTTTGACCACTTCTTGAGTTGTGCATTCGAGTGGTCGTAGGGGGTTTATGATCAGGTTTTGTGCTGTGACACTTGTTGGTTGTACCGATGGTTTGTCTGTTGTCTGGTGCGGTGCTATGTGACGGTTTGCTTGTCTATGTGGCTGCAGGACTTCAGAGCTATTTCATGGTAAGGCGTGGGAGGACTAGGACTAGGCACAGGAGGTGTTGAGGTCCAGACGGTCGGAGACGCTGAAGATGATCGAGGCTGGTGAGGTGGTTGCAAGCCGAGGAGACGAGGAACCAGAGCTGCCAGAGGATCTTGGAGACAAGTCTTGGTGAGGCTTGGAGTGGTCGGGACTAGACATGGGAGATGTTGAGGTCCAGAACGATTGGGTGAAGCCGAAGAAGACTTGGGGCTCAAGGTGGTTGCAAGCGTGGACAGCAAGGCAGGAGGAAGCTTCCAGGAAAATGCGGGGATGGCATATTGGTGAAATGCGCAAAGCCTGCAAGGTGGAAGTAGATTCTGTTGGCTCTGTCAGCTAAAGTGCGGGTAAAGCACTGAGTTAACGGGTAAAGCACTGGGATGGTCAGTGTTGTTGGGTAAAGCAGTGGAAAACGCGGTGTTAGGTGGGGTTTACGGGTTAGCCCCAGTGTGGACTAATGGATGGATCCATTAGGGTTAGTCTCGGGTGTGAGGATATAAAAGGGAGAGGGGAGGCACGAGTTTGAGTGGGTTGGCCGGCTGGGCCTTGGAGGCAGCCGCCTCTCCCTCCCATGGGAGTTTGTGTGTGTGAGTTCGCTCTAGGGTTAGAGTTTGTCCTCCCGAGGGGAGTGGCTGTTGAGAGTGGCTGTAAAAACCTCCTTTGTAATCATTCATCTCTCTGTATCTATCTATCTGAGAAGTATTTTGTCTGAGATGTCTTGATTACTTGTGTTTTTCTTTCTCTATTTTGTCGATTCTTCACGGGTGCTCTTGTTGGCTTTCCTGTTTCTTTTGTGTTGAGTTGTTGATCAAGACTGCCTCAGTTCCTTCTGCTCTGATCTGGGGAATCAATCTCAAGGCTATTTGGCCAGTTCTTTCCAAGAGTAGCAAGTGGTCGGTGAAGGTCTCTTTGCCGAATGGTCATGCGCCCCATGTCCTCTGATCTAGTTATGACTTTGGCTTTCTTATTGGTCTCGGCAGAAAAATTCTGGTTTCTTTGCAAATCATCTTTCAGAGGATGAGTTCTTGAATCGTTCAAAGTCTCATGACCAAAAGATCTATGAGTCTAAAGTTACTTGGAAATTAGATCTTGCGGTCGAGCACTGAGTGACTCCTCTATTTTTCAGTATCGACCACGTTGTTCTTCTCGGTTGCAGCAGAGAGACTTCGACCGCTCTGTGATTTCTCAACTTGAGGTCGTTCCCCTGCTGTGGTTGAAGTCTCCTGGTTATTTGACTCAAGTCTATCAAGTTATTCATTTTTGAGTCTTGTCAGTCGTGCGCGCTTTCTCTATTTTCGGTCATTACTATGCAGTCTCTATTGTCGATCTGATTTCTGATTTTCAGTGGATCGTCTGTCTTGACCGAGTGACTCGATCGACCACGAGTTGGCACTCAACCTCTTTATCACAGACGGTCTATCTCTTGGTCAGATAGATCACGATAGGACATTTCGACTGCTTTGTTTTGTCCTCAGCCAGCGGCGGTTCTCGTTCTGGTGTCGATCTTGAGATCGGCTCTCCAGTGAACATTCGATCTTCATCTTCATAGCTTTGTAGTTATTGGGGAAGAAGATTGTGTGAATACTTGGAGAGGTTTGAAGGCACCATTCACCCCCCTCTGGTTGCCAGTTCGGTCCTACAGAGGTCTCGCACAGATTTGGCTTCCTCTCAATAGGACGCCCCCTGTGGGCTGAGTGCGGAGACGAGCAAGCGCCGGTCTAACCTACAACGCCATCCAAGCAGCGTCCTTGAGCCGCGGGATACCATCTGCGCCTCTGATCCCTGGTCCATGCGAAGACTCAGGAGTCTGCCCCGAGCAAACCCGCACAGTGATGCCGGAAGCCGCTGCGACCCCGACGTCCGCGCAACAGCCTCACAGCCCCGACCAATGGGGGGTCCAACCTCTGCGCCCCCACAGTTGGGGAGTGCGACTGCTAATCAGCAACAAGCTTTGACTTGTTCTCATAAATAGGCCGCCTTTTGTTCATCAACGCTCGCTGATATTAGCGTCAGTAGACGCAATCATCAAACACATATGAACAAAAGTAGGCCTACTTGTGAGAAGATAACCGTGTGCAGGAGCAAGGCGGGCAACCAGGGATGAGGAAGAAGCCAGCCATAGTACCGACGTATTTATACACATGCTCGCCCGGTGGGGAGTTGCCAGACCGACGGCACTCCAATCAACGGGAACACAACCGGCGGGTGCCTGGCGGTTCAGCTCCCTTGATCGAGGAGCGCAACCGCTGGCAGGCGAAGGAGCGCAAACACAAGCCACTCGATAGCGCATGACACGCCAATAGCATCCTGCCACGCGTCCTACCTCTCTCAGGAAGTGACGCGCGACCGCAGTCGTGCGATCGCTGGCAGATCGCGACGCACCAATCATGCCTAGCCGCGTACGCTCTTCTATTGGGACAGCGTGTATGGTTGCGGCTGACCGCCCGTGGGTTGGCGCGATTCACGTCGGCATTAAGACAGCAACTCCGGGCCACAAGTTGGTGGGGCAACATGTCAGGCTCACGTCTACAGTGTGACCTCGAACAACACCCCCGCGATGAGCTTGCCTCAGACCCGTCTCTAGGCGGAGACCCCGCGCTCAGCTGCGATGTCAAGCACAGGAGCTGGGCCTACCCGACGCCTCGACCTGTCCGCGACAAGAGCACGTCTCCGCTGCGACTTCGACTCTGCCACTCAAGGGCCCTGTAGGCTTGGACGGCTTCGGCAACCCGCTCAGCGCTGTATCTTCGCTACGGGGCGGGGGCTACACCAGGAAATAAGGCTCCATCAAACAATACAGAAGTTCACAGGCCGCGGGGACGGAGGGGCCAAATGGCTCGACAACATGGCTTCAGCCCGTGAAGCCCGTCACCATGAGAGGCTCCTGTTGTCGGGGTGGCCCCACCTAAGCCCAGCCGGCCTGTTAGAAGGTTGTAAAGCCCAATATGGGACATATGTAATGACATTAATACCCTTGAGGGGGTTACTCGGGTGTAAGGGCAAGGTTGTAAAAACACTCCCCATGTGGATATATATATATATATACGATACAGGCCATGGGGGAAACCCTAAGCATTGCTCACCTAACTCTCCACTACCATACTCTCTCTCTGTTTGGTATGTAGCCACAACATAGAACGTTCATGATGGCTTTAAATCTGCTTCACATGCTAGATTGGGATTTAATTCAAATAATTCACATTCTTTTTGGCTTTCTAATCATCCACATGCACGTGATTTTGGTTCTAGCGTTGTTGCTCCTGTTCGTCGTGTGTCACAGTACTGGATTCCTAAATCTTATTTTACTAACCCCAATACTGTGAGACCGATGTTTTCTGTCATGTAAAAATAGCTGACAAGGATCGAGAACATGAGCTAAATTGGGTTCCGGTTTTTTTTCATCATCACTTGATGGAACACTTGATGCTTCTTCACTCCTTTGATGGCTTGCAAGAGATTTCACTTTTTGATAGACCATGTGGAAAAGGTGATGTAGTCTTATAGCCTATTGAGTTGGATTCTCTTGTTGATGATATTCTTTCAAAACCACTTGATTCCTCTTGTTTTGCTCTTTTGCGAAGTGAGTTGGGCATGCTGCATTCAATAGGATTATTTTGAGGAGGAGCTTGATGTTTAAGAATTTAGGAAGCTTTGTTTGTTATACTTGTCAATTATATCAACAAGTCCAAGCCATCAAATTTAAATGAATTGTGGAGCTCTCTTTATCATATTTATTCATGTGCTGTGTAGCTTTGATCATGACAAGTTATAATTAATTTGTTGCTCTTGAACGAAAATATGACATGGTGGAATACTCTGACTAGATTGATTATAGATAGTACTTTACGATGTTCATCAAAAAGGATTAGCTTAATTGTGAGTTTTATTTTAAATCTAGGCTATGAGGCTCACATGTTTCATATTGTAATCTTTTTATGATCATTCAATTTGGCATGTTATAAGAAAAAAGTGAGAAAGAGATAACTGAAAAGATGTATGCTCCAAGCATGCTATGGTAAACAAAAAAAAGCACAAAAAGTGCACAAGATGAAAAGAAGTATGCTTCAAGCATGCTACCATTTACAAGAAGTAAGCCATCATGAAAAGAAATATGCTAGAAGCATGCCACATGCGTAAGAATTGAATGTGAAGCAATAGGTTGTTATATGAGATTGCTAGCTTGTCTAGATTAAAGATTTGCTTCACTTTTAGGCTGTGACTTTTTGTCTCAGAGATCCTGAAGCAGTCGTATAGATCACAACAATGAAATCCCTAAATAATTAAGCGACGCAAAGAAATCAAACAACAGGCGAAATCCCCAAATAACTAAGTAGCGCAAGCGCAGCCCAACTCAACCAAAATCCATCGGTGGGATCCTAATCGGCACCACAAGCAGGCAAAAAAGGGACAGACGACTGGTGAAGGCAAACAGAGAACACGGCGGCGGAAGGTAGAAAAGGAAGGAAATAGAAGGAAACGCAGCGAGAACGTGTGACCACACTATCTCTTGCACATAAATAGGAGCTAAATTATTCGCCATATTTATTATGTGGAATGGAATAAAGTATGTGGACTTGTTGAATCTGTCCACCATAACCCAAATAGTATCCTTCCCTCACTACATGTGAGGTAGGTCGATCAGAAATGGAACCTCTAAAGGCTGCAACAATTATATTGGATGCTTATACTTTGCCTTGACTTGCTGGCAAACATTACAGGAAGCCAGATATTGAGCAATATTAATCCTCATCCTTTTCCATAGAAAATCTTTTTCAAATCTCGACACATCTTGATCTCACCAGGATATACAATGAACAGAGTACGATAATTTTCCTTTAGAATATCAGCTTTGCCCTAAGCGTTTTGTGGTACACAAAGGCGGCCTTTAAACCACAATGCACCAAACACATCAATGCTAAAATCTCCTTTCTTGTCCTCAACCAGATGCTTCCTCACTTGTTAGAGCATCCGATCATGTTGTTATGCTTCTCGCACTCGCTCTGGAATAGCAGACATAGGATGCAAGTGAGTCTTAATCTGAACGGTGCTCACAAAGCAATAAGAAATATCCATGCGCTCAAAATTAGCAATAAGGCAACTAAGAGTAGGGGTGTCACCTTGTGACTAAGAGCATCCGCCACTATATTTGCCTTGCATGGATAATACTGGATGGTAAGATAATAGTCCTTGATCAACTTAAGCCACCTCCTCTGTCTCAGGTTCAGATCTTATTGGGTGAAGACATATTTGAGGCTATTGTGATCAGTGAAAATATCACAAGTCTCACCATACAGATAATGGCGTCAAATCTTTGGAGGAAAGACCACTGCGACAAGCTCTAAATCATGGGTAGAATAATTTTGCTCATGTTTCTTCAACTTCTCGATGCATAAGCAACAATTTTTCATCTTGCATGAGTACGCAACCAAGCCCAACTCGAGAAGCATCAGAATAGACTGTGAAGCTCTTCCTGGTCTTAGGGAGAGTAAGAATAGGAGCAGTCACCAACTTTTCCTTCAAAGTACAGAAGCTACATTCACAAACATTTGTCCATCAGAATTTCACACTTTTCTGTGTTAGTTGAGACATCGGCTTGGTAATTATGGAGAAACCCTCCATAAAACACTGATAATACCCTGTTAAGCCTAGAAAAGTCCACACTTGACATTAGATGACCTACTCAAGTCAACCACTGAAGAGATCTTGCTAGGATCAACAGAAATACTTTCCTGGTTAATCACATGACCCAATAAGCCTACTTCTAAAATCAAGAATTCACATTTCTTTAGCTTAGCATAGATGTGATTCTTCCTCAGAGTTTCAAGAATAAGCCTCAAATGCTGCTCATGCTCTTCCTTAGAATAATTCAGAATATCATCAGTGAACACCACCACAAAGATATCGAGGTATTGATGCAGCATACTATTCATTGTCTCCATAAAAATAGTAGGTGCACTCATTAGTCAAAAAGACATAACTTTATATTCATAGTGCCCATACCTAGTGGAGAAAGCTATCTTTTCAATATCTTGCTCCTGCACACAGATTTAATTGATTTAATAAATTCTCAATACGGGGCAAAGTATATTTATTTTAGATAGTCACATGATTAAGAGTGCGATAGTCAACCCACATGCGCCAACTTCTATCCTTCTTCTCTATGAAGAGGACAGGCGCTCCTTATGGTGCACACTGCATCAAATCATCTCTTTGGATAACAGATCATCTAACTACTTCTTCAACTCATCATGGAAGGGTTGAGCCAAATGATACGGAGAGAAAGAAATAGGCCAAGTACCAGGAACAAGATCAATCTAGAATTTCACATCTCGCTCTTGAGGCATTCTTGAAAGCTCTGCAGGGAACACGCCGGGATAATCGTATACCACTGGGATATCCTCGATGTGCAAAGAAAAACTTGAGTTCATGTCAAGAGACTAGAGCAAAGCCAGGAAACAAACTGGCCAACACAAAGAGAGAATCTGACAGCGCACTACCCTAAAAGACCAACTCCTCTCCGTCGGTGTTCACCCTAAAAGACCAATTACCTGTCCTTTTTCATATGAGGACCTCATTGCACATATCTTACATATGAGGACCTTATCCTACTCCCGTGGATCATATCTTTCCACTATGAACGCCCAATATGCAATGTCATGATTAATATCTTTCCTCACTAACAATTGATATAATCATCATCGTTAATCATACGAATATTCATGGCAAGTATTCATATAAAGAAATAAGCATTCCAAACACTCGAATAAAATTCTACCATGCACTTAACCATTCCAAACACTCTAATATAATTCTACTATGCACTTGCCTTTCTAGTTGTGACGATTGAAATTATTTGAAGGTGACAACACACCCGAAACTGCTCCTCATATAGTAAGCATTCAATTTTAATACCAGCCATAACAATACAAGACAACACTTATCATAACACCTACACGCTTCCCAAATCCACTATTTTCCCCTTTATCAGGCAGTCCCCTTGCTGTCCTGTTACTAAAAATATCATAAATCTTATCCCCCACCTCGTAAAATAGCAAACCATACTAGTTCTGGAATCTATACAAAATTACTTACATTTTCTTAGTTGGCTAAATGTTCAAATTAAATTAACTAAATCCCTATTTTTAACTTAGAAGACAGATCTGTCATCTTCTGGACAGCAGATATAATAATTTCATATCTTTTAATCTACACATAGAAACCTATTGAATTTTGACATTTCTAAAATCTACAGGAAATTTCCCATCAATTTCTAGATAATCCTAAAATTTAATTCTCCAATTAAGTTACTCAAATTAATATTTCCCACAACTACGTCCAGTAGATACCTGGTACAGGATAGTATCCTCCCAAAATTCATAACATCTAATTTGTAGATCTAAAAATTGTGTTCTTAGACTTTCTGAAAATTCAAGAAATTACCTACAATCTTCATATTGACCAAATATCCAGATTAGTTCATTTACTATTTTTAATCTACTAATTACTGCTTGTTGTCAAAACACGACAAAATTACCGGACAGCAGAATTATAAAATTCATGTCTCACAATCTACTCACCCCAATTGACATGAATAAAAATTTTATAGAAAGCTATCAAAACCTTCTACAACTTTCTAGTAAATGAAATTCTTAAATAATGACTAAACAACAACCAAAATTACAGTACACAATTTAGCATATTGAACTAATCTACTACAAAAACTCCCTCAATGATCTTGATTTCTAGTCTCTAACTAAATTAAAAAAACAAAGGGAATGATGAAAACATTACCAACAAGACAGAATCCCAGATCCAATTTCATCCTTACTTCCTCTCTCTCCCTCCTAACTTTGCCTCTGATCTTCTTTTTCTCCGAGTTATACTCTGGTTATTTTTCTTTGGCTTGACGCAACGAATCTCGCATGGCTCCCGAGACACAAGCTCGAGCGCTGGATGGCATAGCTCGATGAGCACCGGGGCTAGCGCCAATGCGTGGCGATCGGTTCCCAAGAGCACTAGCATTTCCTCTCGTGCGCGTGAGCACACATAGGGGCATGGCTCGCTAGCAACGCGATGTGGCAAGGCGCAAGCCCAACAACTTTGCGTGGTGTGTGGAAAGAGGCCGATGCAAAGCAAAAGAATTTGTGCGATGGGAGGCTGGCACTGCTTGGCAAAAGCGATGGCGAAGAAATTTTTTTTTGCTCAGGTAGACGCCAAGAGCACGGGGAAAAACAAAATAAGAGCTAGGGTTTTGGGTTCCCCACTCACTCACAGCCCCTTTTATCCTGAGAAGAATTTTAATCCAATCCAACTACCTCCTATGACTCGGTTTAGGAACCAAATCCTACTCCAATAAATTCAGCATCACCATTTCCTATACTTCTTTTTCATTAATTACGCACAAGTCCTTAATGATTAGTTTTGGGGTATTAAATCACAGCATTCCTTTGTAACATCCCAAAAAATCGTTTTCTATAAAAATTTAATTTTAAATTAATTATTTTAAAGTATTTAAATTTTATTTGGATTTTCTGTGATTTTTTGGGATTTATTTGGATTTATCTGAATTTTATTTCAAAATCTAAAGCATGGAAATGTATTTTAAATATTTTATTAAAGACAAAAAGAGTTCATTTTATTTTTTCTCAACCTTCCCTGAATTTTAAATAATTTTTTAGAATTTTCTGGAATTAAAAATCAATTTTAATGGTTAAAAAGTATTTTATAAAATTATTATAGGCAAATTTGAAATTAAAAATATTTTTCCTAAGTCTAAAATAGCTCCAGAAATATTCTATGAATTTTCTGGAATTTTTAAACATTATTTACTATTTTCTAACCATTTATAAAATTTCTGGTATTTTCTGAAAATTTAATCCAAAAATCAAATGCGGATTAATCTTGAGCTGACACGTGTCACTCCCGGATTTAATCCATCTCTCTGCCCGTTTGAATCTGAGCCATTCATCCTCACTTAACCCCAACGGCCGAGATCCTCCCTCGTTGCCACGTGTCGCAAATCCGGCCGCATACCCTTCGTCCCCTCTTCCTCTCACTGACTCGTGGGACCCACCCGTCATCTCCCACCTTACCTTCTTCTTCCTCCCTCCCTCTCCCTCCTCTACCATTGCCGCCGCACCCAAGCTTTCAATGCAGTCGTTTCTTCCTCCTTAACACCCGAGTAAGTGCGCATTTGAATGCCCATCATCACTCCTCCAAACCGCCGGCCGTTTCCCCTCTTTTAACCCCTCTAAACCGCTGCACCACCCTTCCTTTCGCACCTTAACTCCGGCGAGGTAACCGCCGGCCGTTACCACTCCTCTCCGCCTATAAAACCCTCCTCGAGGATCACCATGCGCCGCTTTTCCTTTCCCCTCTCCCAATTTCTCTCCTCCGTGCCCCAAGTGCCGCCGCGCCTTGGTCCGGCGAGCAATTCCCGGCGTCCCGGACCGCCTCGGGCCTCACCAATGCCACCCACGCCTTCCCCGTGCGCCGGCGACCGCCCTCCGCCACTCGCCCGAGCCTCCTCGCCACCGGAGTCCGCCACCCCCGAGTGCCACCGCCGCCTCTTTTCTCGCCGTCGCCGCCTTCCTCCGGCCATCTCCCGAGCCGCTGCCGGTAAGAGCCGCCTCGCCGCCACCTTCCCTCCCTCTGCCGCCTTCCGCCGGCCGCCGCCGGCCGCCCGTGCGCCGACGAGCGTGCCGCCCCGTGCCGCCTCGTGCGCCGCCGTCCGGCCTGGGCCACGTCGGCTGGCCCACACCCGCATGGCCTATACGTGTGCGCCACGTGGCGCCATGTCGACCGGGTGCGCCATCTCGGCCACTGCCGCGGTGCGTGGACCCGGTCCACGGTAGACCGGGCCCACATGTCCGAATTTTCGAACTTCAAAAATTTGCTGACGTCAGCCTTGCGTCATAAAGTACCTTTTTCTTCAGAGAAATATTTCAGCCGAAATTAATTTCCTTGCTGACGTCATTAATAGCCTTTTTCAGTACAAAAATAAATCAGCAAATCTATCTTTTTTTCTTTTTCTTCTAATTAATCTTTCGAAAGCCCTAACTTTCTCATTTTAACACCAAATTGAGCCGTTCAAATTTCTAAATTCATCACAAAATCCAAACTATATATTTCTGCCATCCTTTCAAATATTTTAAGTTTATTTGATATTTTAAAATTTAAATTTCAAATTCCAATATCTAGTTCATTTTCAAAGCCTCCATTCCATTCCAAATTTTCTGCACTTCCAAAATTCAAATTTAAACTTTACGAAATCTCCATAAAATCCATTCAATTTTTCTAGATCCAAACATTTTTCTTGACACTTCTCTTTTTCTAAAAATAAAAAAAGGAATAATGAGATTTCCCTCCGAGGCCAAAGTTTTCTTTTGTTCGAGCACGCTTAACTCCAAAGTTCTCACCACCCAGTGCCATAGATTATTTTCAAGCATTTGGACTATTCTCTTTTAGCCTAATATTTCTTCTTCCTATCTTTGCTATCCACCTCCCCGCGTCAGACCAGTATACACTCTGTTCTTCAGCTAAATCCACCGTGAGCCATGCATGCACACAAACAAAATTAATTCCTTCCACCAAATTAATTGGCATGCAGCAAGAACACCTTTATTCATTGCCAAATATCATTTCTATTTCAGTTTTAATCATTAAAATTTCAGTTTTGCAGTTCTTGCATGCAAAGTTGAAACCGTCATTTCTTTTACTCCAAACATTACTTCGTCATTCAATTTCTTTGCTCCTCTTCACCTATAAATTGAACCTCAACCTCCTCTCCTCATTTCCCACTTGTGTTGCACTCTATCAAACCAGAAATCCAGCCAAAAAGAAGATCTCAAGAGCTATACCTTTGTTTGATACTTTCCAGTAAATTCCTTTCCACCCGATCTTCCGATAACTCGTTCTTTGTCGTCCGAACTCCGAATCTATTGATTCTTTCTCCTAAATTCATCTAAAATCTTAATATTTCTTCCAGTATATATTTTAAATTTTTGTGATTTTATTTGTATTTATTTATTCGTTTGTTTTGGTTGTTTCACGCGTAGAACCCGACGTTGCCGAAGAATTTGTTGAGCCGCAGCAAGAAGGACCAATTAGCGCACAAGAAGGCAAGTCTCCTTTGATCATATTGAACCTATGTTTGTGAAATGTTTTGATTATTTTAAATTTATGTGCATCGCTATTTACATAGAACCTTAATTTTGTTTTAGCAAGTTAGTTAAACCAATTATTATTATGCCCTCGATTGAATTTGAATGCCATGTACCCTTGTAACCTTAGGATTCCCTTTGTCTCAATAATGAGATTATTATAAATCTTTGATAAATATTAGAACGGTAGTAAAATGCTTAGTCATACTATTTAACCTTTGTAACCTTGGAAATGGGAAATTATAATTCTTTTAACCAGTCTTTGTATTCAGAGATTAGTGGCGATTGGTGTTGCCACTGTTCTTTTAAAATAAATAAAATGTGAAAATTGTTTTAGACCGGGGCGGATGGATAGATTGGATTGGTGCGGTTAGCACGAGACTTTGTAAAGTGTATGTTCCGCCCTAGTCAATTAAGGACCGACGCTTGTGATTGTCCAGACTGAGCACTAACGTACAACCCCAAGTCTATATGGGTACGACCTAGCTAATTAGCTTACGATAGTCTAGTTTAGGTGCCACCAGTGGAAAGTGGGTGCCAGGCATTTACTGGTTATCCACAGTGAGGGACAGGGATTTACTGTACTCATATGGTGCAAGTGGGGGCTTCTGATTGGGTGGATTTAACCCTCCAGCGGTGAAACCTCAGCGGGTGGTGTCTAACTAGACTAGAGTGAGGTAAAGGCTTTGTGATATTTTATCTGTGTCTCATGCCAAAGGAAGCGTGGTGACTATTAAGATAATTTATCTCTTTGGGGCAAAGTTGTACAACCTCTGCAGAGTGTAAAACTATTCGAATAGCCGTGCCCACGGTCAAAGGGCGGGCAAGGAATGCATTCACATGATAGATCTTTGGTTTTGAATTTTTTTAAACTAAAAGTTTTGAGAATCTGGGAGTGGTTGGAACTCTCGGACGTGTGTCCTGGCGGATGGAGCCAGTGTGGGTGGATGGAACCCGTAGACCTGAACCATGGCGGTTAGAGCCAGTTATCTAGTGTTGGTGGATAGAACCTTCACTATAAAATTATCGATAGTTTCTGTTAAAATAATTACTTTGTTAAATTCATGCCTTCGAAAATATTTAATGGTATTTGAAATAAAATATTGCTTTGTGCAAAAGAACCATATAGCCCTCCTTTGTTAAGCCTTGCATCTACTGCATCTTTCCCAAGACTTGCGGAGCACTTTATGTACTCACATGTTGCACTCAAAAATATTACTTAGAGGAATACGAAGCTCAAGAAGGAGACTACGACTACTTCGCGTGTGGATTCGATGAAGGATTCCCGGAGTACTAGGTTGCGCTTCCCCAGTTCATTGCCTGTAGCGTATTGATAGGTCTTCGCCGGATTTATCTTTTGCTTCCGCTGTGTTTTGTGTGTGTGAGGTCTTGAAACCTCATTTGTAATAAAGAGACCTTTCGGTCAGTGCTCTCTATTATTGTAATAAAGCGTTGTTGGTTATGTAATCATTTCTGTTTGACTGTGTGCAGTAGCTTTGATCTAGGACTAGTCCTGTAATACACAGAGGGTCTGGGTTCAGAAATCTGGGGTCCCGACATCTTTGGTTGTGAACATTGTACATTTCCCACCTATGGGCATGACACACGCAATATGTACATACCACCTTATCATGTTCATTGAAACAGTTTTGAAAATGGAAACTATACCCATTATGACTGCATCTAAGCATGCTCATGACCACGAGCATGGCTATTTAAATAGTTTTTAACACACTTGATGTAACACCCCAGCCATACCATGGCCTGGAATGCTACCTAACTAAGTAATGAAACAAAGATAAACTACATTCACCTCACCAAAATTTCGGCAGAACCTCCTTTGTGCAGTTACTTAGGTCAGAATTTTCAACAAACAATTCTATTAAATAAAGATAAACCAAATGGTAATGTAATCAAGACCTAATCAAAACTGACTATTCGTTGCTACGACATCCATATCAATTAACATCTAAGGTATAAATCATGGGCATCCTGAATCTTCTAATCGTTTATTACAGTTTACTTCTAGCAAGCTATAATCATAAAAGTACTAAAAGTAATTCATTCATCTACTAATTAATTTTTCCTTTCTTTCCATTGTGGGTAGATTGTGCAAAAGTGCAACAAGACTGATCCTTCTTTTCCCCCATGCATGCTGATCTCATAAAGGTACCTAAAACACAACAAACAACAAGGGTGAGTCCAAAGACTCAGCAAATATAATAAACGATAACAATAGCATGCATGTACACAACTCCATAAGAAACACCCAACAATTGCTTTACAAACACATGCTATGCAATATGCTCAACAAGATCTTTATCTTTTCTCTTTCTCTTTTGCATTTTACCAGTAACGCAAAGTGCACATCCGTCAATGCACACCCATACCTGTACCATCTGGTACAGGGACCAATGCCCATACTCCGCAAGTATGGGGACCTAAGCCCATGCTCTTCAAGCATGGGGACCTTTAGCCCGTCATCAACATGACGGGGACCTCAGCAGTTGCTTGGTCATCACATGACCAAGACATCAATAAGCCAACATGATGCATTTGTATGAAAGTCTCAATTTAATAGAAACGTGCATTCACAACAACCTTGCACATGAAAGACCTATTCATACTACACTATTTACAATCATGGACTTCATAACTTTCAAACAACCATGAACATCACCAATTATGCCTTCATCACAATCATGAACACACAATTGCTCATAATATATATCAAACATTGATATTCTATAACATCTATTATATCCATCACTATACTTGCCTCTACCAAAGGAGCGAAGGGATCAAGCACGGTCAGGAGCAAAGCCACCTATTTACAAGGCACCACTCAGCACAAAACTATAATACAATATTTACAACTGAGAAGTAAACGCCTTTATGCCCAAAACCCGCAACTCCCTCTCAAACGGTTGTTCCCATACTCTGTTCTCTGCAGCAGCGCTACTTGTCTTTTCCGTATCTTTTAATCTACTAAACAAACAACAACGAAACTAACATATTTGAAATCTTCATAAAAAAAGCTAAAAAATTTATGAAGACATCATAATTTTGTTATATAGTTTTAAGGATGTAATTCTCACTAGAAAACAGAGAACAGACTCTGCCTTCGAGTTCTGTCCAGCATATTCCACAGACCACCACCGACAGCCCACTGCTCCAAAAATTATAAAATTATACCAGAAGCTAGTTCTAGATGTTATCTACCATTTTCGTTATTATGAGTTAATTTATAAAATTCATTAGGACCTCTGAATCAGTCCATGATCAGGAACTGGATTCTGAATCCAGCTCTGCTGCATAGTCGACTTCAATCCCTTGTTGTGCCCACAAATTCTGAAAAAATTACAAAAACTAGATATCTGTATCCCCTAAAACATTTGTGTTCAAGTGTTCCACAGGAAAAATCACCTTCTATTTGTAATCTTTTAATTCCCACCGACTGCCTGAAATTGAATGATCAGACTACACACCAACATGGTAAAGCTCATAACGCCTAAACCATTCATCAGAACGACATGAACGACCACTCCACTGAAATATAATGAAGTCCTCTACAAATCTCTAGGAGGTGAATCCCTAGATTTTGCATGAAAGGTGACTAAGACCATCGACTGCGACTTCAACCTACGAGAGACTATGTCAATCTCGTGAGTCTTGAGGCGTGAGTACAACGCGTCAAGAGTCAGGGTCGAGAGGTCGGTCGTGTCTTTAATCGTGGTCACCTTCATCTCCCAAACACGCAAATCGAGAGCAGAAAGCATCTGTCGAGCGTTGTCCGAGTGGGAGTATGTGAGATCGACGGCTCGGAGGTTGCTCAGAATCTTGTGAAAACACGCAAAGCACTCATCCAAGGACTCACCAGCGAGCATTTCAAACTTGTTGTAATCTTGCTTGAACTGGTCCTATCGAACCGTCTTAATCTGGGTGGTGCCCTCATGGTATGCATCGAGGGTCTCCCGGATGTCGAAAGCCGACGTCAGATGAGAGATGCGATCGAACTTGCTTCTGCTCAGGCCCTAAATTATGATGTTCCTCGCGTTAGCGTTCGCCTCAACATCAAGCATATTTCTAGCGTTGATGTTCTCATCGGCAGGAACAACATATCGTACTTTGACCTTGCGCCAGATGCGTAGCCCTGAGCCTGGATGTAGGTCTCCATCCGGCTCTTTCAGAAGGGATAGTCGATTCCATCGAAGACCGGGGGCTTAGTCGAGTACTTGTATGTCGCTATGGCTCTAGAGACCGGTTAAGATCTATGAGGAAGAGCTAACCGGCTCTGATACCAATTGTAGGACCGAAATGGCAACAGAGGGGGGGGGTGAATGGTGCCTTCAAACCTCCCCAAGTACTTCCACCAGATCCTCTTCTCCGATAGCTAGAGAGATATGAAGAAAGAGATCGAATACTCACTGGAGAAAAGGAACTCAGATAACAAATGAAAGAGAACAGCCGCTGCCGAGAGAATTCCAAAACGGTCGAAAAACCAACAAGTGATCAATCGACCTTACAGTTAGTTCTCTGGTCGAATATATGTCATCGTAGGTCAACACATGACTGAACAACCGATGTAGTCGAAGACTTTGACCGACTACAGAACGAATCAGGGCACAGATCAGGATGGAAGCCTCTTAACCGAGAACAGATGATCAAACCCAGTTCTCTGCTGTCGATATCTCACTATGATCGGTCGATTCCCTGCTATTGTCGGAATGACCAAACCCAGTTTCAGAGCAATCGAGATTCAGCAGCAAGAGTAGTCGACAAAAATGGTGAACAAAAAATACTGCACGATTGAGCAGAGAAATTCGGTCGAGCAAAAATGGAGAACCTGAAAGGTACATGACCGCAAGCAGAGATTCCTCCGACCACTCGTTGCTCCCGGGAACAACCTGACCAAATGGTCTTGAGTATGATTTCCAATTCAGAGCAGGAGGAATCAATACAGCTAAAACTCTTCTCAAATCAAGAAGGCCAGAGCACAAATGAGAACCTGCTTCTCAGACATACATGGGAAAGGATAAAGCAGAGAAAACACAAACAAAACAATCAAACAACTCGTAGAACAAAAACTCAGCATAGAGGAAGAGAGATGAATGATTGATAACGGAGGTTTCTACAACCACTCCAACTGGGAGATACATGAGCACACTTGCACCATCCCGAGAACCCACACGCACACAATTAAACAAGAAAGAACAGAGCAACTCGGGGATCAGAATCTCGCCAAGTACCCGAGCTCTACCCTCTCTATTTATAGCCACACACTCACGAAGGGGAACCCGTAAACCCCCACCTAACACCGGGTTTTCAACTCACTTTACCCACTAGCGAAAACGAGCTTCCAGTGCTTTACCCGTTAAACCCAACGGCTCCACTGCTTTGCCCGTTTAGCGCCAACAACTCCTGTGCTTTGCAGAGAACCGCTTCTGATGGGAATGGGGTCCCGATCTTCCAACAGGTTCTGGGTAAGTTCGATTTGGTGGAGGCGCGACACAAATCGATCCGGCTTCCGAACGACACGTTCCGAACCCCGCAATCGCAGCACCACGTCTCCTCAGGTTATCAACCGTGCGCAGCCCGGTTGACCTCGCCAAGAAGGCTAATCCTCGCCTGCGAATCGAAGAACACAAGCAAGAACAAGGAAGAACACAACTGAATTGCAGATGGATAGATTTAGCACTCGAAAGTTGGGGTCTCACAAACCGATGAACGGCGAATCTATTCAAAGACAAATCAATCTAAGCAAATCCCAAACCCTAATGGTGGGGGTGGCGGCTGGATATAGAGGCGTTAGGGGCGTGCGAAACCCCTGGACGCGCCCCTAATGGGCTCCAACACGATACAAAGCCGAACGGCCCAAAAGACGGTGGCGCAGCACCCTGACAGATTCTGAATGCCCACTTGTTTCGACGATTTCTGTTGACTTAGAAGGAATTTTGACATGGGACCAAAGCCATTGGAAAGGTAGTCTTCTCAGCTTTCCATACATATGTGGAACGTCCAAAACGGAGTCCGGATGCGATCTGGGCGTCCGTTTTAGTGCGGCCTGGTCCTGGACTCCGAATTGGATTCGAAGTCGGCTTGAGTCCACTTGTTTCGACGATTCCTGTTGATTCAGAAGGAATTTTGATATGGGACTAGAGCCATTAGAAAGGTAGTCTTCTCAGCTTTCTATACATATGTGGAACGTCCAAAACGGAGTCCGGATACGATCTGGGCATCCGTTTTAGTGCGGCCTGGTCCTGGACTCCGAATTGGATTCGAAGTCGGCTTGAGTTGGACCTCCAACATGATTCAACCACCCTTGCTGGACTTGTGCGCCTCGTAGCCCATCTCCAAGTACTTCTAGGTCCTCTCCATGGTTCCTAATCATAATTAAATCATTAGGTAGCAATCGATTCTCAAATGAACAAAAAGAAGTACTTAGGAACGAGCTCACCTGTAAATTCAATTGTCGGGCGCGAGCTCTAGTGATTGGTCCTTGAATGTCAAGTGGAGGAGTGTTGTGTGTATCCGAAGAAGTGATGTCCTCATCATCCTCCCCCTCTTGAAGCGGAGTTGTCCTCAACTCGGTCTCATCTTCCTCTCCCAAGTATGGCTTCAAATCTGAAATGTTAAAGGTGTATGCATGGTATATGTATATGTCATCCGTTTTAACCGTTCTTCGTTGTTGCACAATTAATGCTATAAAACAGCAATGATCATAAAAACTCGTTGTATTATTAACCCAAGAGTAATCATATTAGTTAATGAGCAATTCAAAATTTCTCACACAGTAATTATTGCAACTTGTTTTACAAATGTAAGTGAAGCATTTATGCAATTCAAATCTTTGAATTTGTAAACTTGTAGTGGTGGCACACATGGGCAAAACTACAACTTTTGGAATCAAGCAAAGTTCATCTATATAATCATATCTCAATCGAACAATAGCAAATTCATCTAGTAAGAGTGAAGAGCTTTGTATGTTCTGCCATAATTCATCATCTTTATTCAGATTGTCTATACTAGATGGTGCAAAAAGAGATGAACACATAGGCATTGAATGAGTACTAAATTTTACTTCCCTCTCACATTCAACATGATTCAGCATACAAGAATTGTTGTCCCAAACAACAAGTTTCAATTCATCCATGTGATCGCAAGTTATGCATATTTGATATACAAGAAATTGATTTTCCACACCATAATCTCCAATCAAATTAAACTTATATCCAGGGGTGTAGGTACTAAATAAGAATTTCGAACATGCAAGTTCAGAAACTTTCTCCACAGCATGTGACAATTTCATAGGTAGATCCAACATGATGTAACACAATGAATTAGCAGGAGAAATTCTAGTCAAAACTTCTTTATGTGTTATTAATTTAATATGTGCAAAATTATGAGAATTTAGATCAGCACATGGTTTATTTAAGTCAACACAAGGAATACCAAAAGATTGCACTACAGCAGGTATATACTCACAAGGTTGCTCTATGTCTTGTTGTGGCACCAAATCAATACCGTGAGCGATGATAGTACCATGTTCTTTACCTTTTTGGCTCTCCTCAGATGATGTAAGTGCATCCATCTCCTTATCTTCATTCTCAACCAATGGGGTCAGTGATTCAATCAACTCATGCTCTTCTTTGGCATGGTTCTCAACTACCTGCAAGTTGTTAGTCACAGAAAATGGCACAAACACAGGTTTGTTCTCATGATCATCACCATTACCTGCAAGGTTAGCTGCAAGAGCATATTCATCCTCAACATCACTAGCACTTACATAACCACCATCTTCTGTCGCAATGTACGCCCTCTGACTTGTGCAATCTCTCATGACGTGGCCCATCCCTTTACAACGGTGGCACACAATGCCCGTCGTACGGCCCGTGGAAGCAACCGATGAAGAGCTCTGTGCTGGTGCTTGCACACTAGTAGATTTGCTCGTCTCGGGTGCGCGTGATGGTGGCGGCAGTGCTGCTGAACGCGCCCTACTCACAGAGGGGGCAGCAGCTCGACAAATAGGAGGTGGGGCTATCTTGGCTTGCCCAGGCGTTGATCTCGATGTAGATGTACCTCCAAAGTTGCTCCTTGTCCTTTGTTGCCTACCCTGCAATTCTTTTTCTGCAAGCATAGCAAGTTGGAACAACTGGTTGACAGTAGTAAAATCTTTATAATAAACAATGTCCTGAATTTCACGCCGTAACCCCCCGTAAAAACGACAAATCTTATCCTCCTCATCTTCTACAACATTACAACGCAACATGCCTATTTGTAGTTCTTGATAATATTCCTCGACAGATTTATTACCTTGGTCTAAGCACTGCAATTTCTTATGCATTTCATGTTTAAAAGCAGGAGGAACAAATCTAGCACGCATAGCTTCTTTTAACCCCTCCCATGTATCAGGTTGTAAGCGCATGTTACTTAGTTCATTCCACCAGATAATAGCAAAGTCCTTAAACTCACTAGTAGCTTGTCTAACTCTATGTTGTTCAGGAACCAAGTGAGAATTAAACTTCTGCTCTACCGTCATCTCCCAATCAAGATATATTTCAGCATCATAAAGACCAGAAAAAGATGGAATGGTAAACTTGACTTTAGCAAATGGGTCATGATTAGAACGATCATTGTGGTGCTGAAAATTATTACCTCCCATACCGTGACAGTTTTGATGTAGGCGGTGTCGTGGGCGTGCATCTTGGGCAGCAAATGAAGCACTGGCGTCGCGGTTTTGTCTCTCATTATCATCTCCCTCCTCACGATCGTGGTCCGCATCGTGATCATACTCGCGTCCAATGTTTGGTGGCCGATTTAGCATTCTTTCAAGGCGTGCAATACTCTCATTGATGGCGCGCTGCAATGTATCTGTCGTAGCTTGAAACTTCCTGTCGAAGTCCTCAATAATGGTAGTGCGTTGTTCATCGAAGAGCGTCATGAGCTCTCCCTTTAAAACACACTCTTAATCATCAGACGACTCACCTGTCATGGTTAGTAGAAAACAAAAGACAACACAAAGGTATTATCTCTATCAACTACTAGGTGGTGGAAGGTGGAATCACACATTCTCAAGCATCTTACTACACTCTTACAAGTGTTCTTACCAATGCAGCAGGTGGTACAACCGGTGGCTGGTTCGTGATACCGTGTCGAGCGTGGGTACGATTGCAAGAGGGAACCTGTTTTGATCAAGAGTAGGTGTAGCTTGGAAGGCACAATATGGTAGCAATGGAGAACAATCAGTTAATTTCAGAATTGCATAGAATTGAATTATAGTCCGTATCTAGCACTTAGCCTATGTTGCTGATCAACCAAGAATGGAAGAAGGCTAAAAACAAGTGTATGGCAATGTGTATGAGTGGTAAATACAAGATAATTCAATCCAATGCAATCTGGAATTGAAGAACACAAGGATTGACCCAAAACTGAAAACTGAAGATTTTTGTCCACTGGACAGTACGTCGGTATTTTGGCCGTAACGTTTTGTTAGATGCTTCTTTTTCACTGATTCTTTTTTTCTCTGTTTTCTGAAGGCTTTTTCTACATATTTGCTTTTGGGGTCAGCTTCCAAAACCCGACGCAGAAATTCGCACAAAAATCACAACTACTGACTGTTGCAGATTCAAAACAGATAACTGGGTCAACTTTCACCGCATATATCTCTTAACTGCCTTGCTGGAATGACGTGAAATTTTACAGATAGATGGATAAGGAATTTTTAAATCTAGTGGCGGTGATTTCATTCAAAAATAATCTCGGAATCAAAAGATATGGCGTTTTTGGTGGCGGCTGCAGAGAAAGGAAAAATCAGCCGAATTTGGAAATTAGGGTTTGGGGTGGGGAATTTTTCTTTTGTTTGGAATTTTAATGGAACAAAGATATGACCAGCAACTAGACAATACTAATATGGACACAAATTCAATTTAGCAAACCAAAACTAACAGATTGAAAGGCACAACGGGGTTTGGACAGCGGAATTAATTCTTTTTGTGGGGCAATTTTTTTTCTGGACTATAGGAAATAAAAACCAATCTACTAACTAGGGATACAAGAATTACCTCACGGGCAACCGTTGCTCTGATACCAACTGATGTGACGATGGTACTAAGCAAAACCCAAACCCTAATGGTGGGGGTGGCGGCTGGATATAGAGGAGTTAGGGGCGTGCAAAACCCCTGGACGCGCCCCTAATGGGCTCCAACACGATACAAAGCCGAACGGCCCCAAAGACGGTGGCGCAGCACCCTGACAGATTCTGAATGCCCACTTGTTTCGACGATTTCCGTTTACTTAGAAGGAATTTTGACATGGGACCAAAGCCATTGGAAAGGTAGTCTTCTCAGCTTTCCATACATATGTGGAACGTCCAAAACGGAGTCCGGATGCGATCTGGGCGTCCGTTTTAGTGCGGCCTGGTCCTGGACTCCGAATTGGATTCGAAGTCGGCTTGAGTCCACTTGTTTCGACGATTCCTGTTGATTCAGAAGGAATTTTGATATGGGACTAGAGCCATTAGAAAGGTAGTCTTCTCAGCTTTCTATACATATGTGGAACGTCCAAAACGGAGTCCGGATACGATCTAGGCATCCGTTTTAGTGCGGCCTGGTCCTGGACTCCGAATTGGATTCGAAGTCGGCTTGAGTTGGACCTCCAACATGATTCAACCACCCTTGCTGGACTTGTGCGCCTCGTAGCCCATCTCCAAGTACTTCTAGGTCCTCTCCATGGTTCCTAATCATAATTAAATCATTAGGTAGCAATCGATTCTCAAATGAACAAAAAGAAGTACTTAGGAACGAGCTCACCTGTAAATTCAATTGTCGGGCGCGATCTCTAGTGATTGGTCCTTGAATGTCAAGTGGAGGAGTGTTGTGTGTATCCGAAGAAGTGATGTCCTCATCAGCTTCCCTTTTGCAAACTTTGGCCATTTCTCCAAAATGCCATCCCGCTGCCTTCTCGAAAGCTTCCTCCTACTTTGCCTTGCTGTCCAAGGATACAACCCCTCGCAAGACTAGGTCTTTGTAACACCCCGCCCACTCTCTGGGCCAAGATGCTACCACCTCTGCATACTCTTTCCAATTCATTATCAACTAGTAGGAATTTAAGCCAATTATAAGTTTATTCATCTTGCTGCGTTCAGATACATCATAGCATTTCTAGTGATTACTCTAGTCTAACACAGCTAAAGTACACTGACAAAAGGTGATACAAAAGTGCTACTGGTTCGCACCGTTATTTCATGTGCTACTCCCGCCCGTGCTTGTCCTCCTCGACGGTCACCTAAAACAACAACGAAGCAAGGGTGAGTCCACCGACTCAGCAAGTACAAAGCAAAACAGCAAATAACAGGTTCATTCATTAGACCATTATCATTCCAGTTTCATTAACCACTTTTCCATTTAACCATTTCAAGATCCGATGAACTATTCATCATGCACATGCCCCTTTCTCCTATCCCTTTCGGTTCTCATCAACCGTTCAGTATGCATATGCCCATGCACCTGCTCATGCACTTCTTTCTTATCTCTTTAGCCTATACTATTTAACGGTTATCACTTCCCATCTCTGTGGACTGCACCTCACTATCTCTGTAATATTCTACAATCATCACTTCCTATTTCTATGAGCTATTCCTCACCCTTTCTGTAGCTATTTCACTGTTACCACCTTCCATCTCTGTGAACTACACATCACTATCTCTGTATCTGTTTTATTATTAACTCTTTTATGCAATACAATGCATCTGTAACACATCACTACGCGTGGACGGCTCCGACCCGGGACCTCCACCTGTGCACACATCAACCAGACTCAACGGGAAAACAAAAATCCAGAGCTTAAACGGAGAACGGCATCCCTAAGCTCGTATCCTGACCTCGGGCGTAATCGCACGGGTTTTGGAGGGACCTGTCATGCAGGTGCCGAAGCCATTTTTTCTCTCTTTCTTTTTCTCCTCTTTTCTTTTTTTCCCTCTCTTCCTTCTTTTTCTTTCCTGGCCGCCCCTTCCTCCTTTTCCCTTCCTCTCCTGGCTCTCTCTCCCCCCACCCCTGTTGGCCGAATGGGCTTCCCAGGGGCGGCGCGGCGGCGCGCAAGGCCGGCCGGCGACCCCCCTCACCGCCGGCGGCCCCTCCCGCCGCCCCTACCTTCCTCCCTACTCTCTTCCTCTCCCCATCCCGGCCGAACGGCCTGTCCTCCCGCTGGCCTCGCCTGGGGCGGCGCAACGGCGTAGGGCCGGCTCGGCGTCGTCGGCCCCCCTTCCCCTGCTCCCCGCCGGCGATCCTCCTCCTCCTACCCCGCCTCCTCTGCCCCCCCCCCCTCTCTCCTCCTCGCGTGCGGGGACCGTGGCGGCGCAGCGGCGCGCAGCCAGCTCGGCGTCGTCGGCGACCCCTCCGTTGTTTCCTTCCCTTCCCCCCCTCGCGTGCAGCCGAGCAGCCGGCCCCCTTCCCTGGGCGACGCAGCAACATGTGGGTGCACCGGCCCCTTGGGCTCACCGCCGGCCGCCCCCTACTCGCCACCCTGTGCGCGCGGTGGTGGAACGCTGGGCCCCACCGCCCGGCCGGCACGGCCACCGGCCGTCGACCGCCTCCTCCGCCGCTCCCCTACAGCGCCACCACTATTACTCGTTCGCTTGCTCCAACGGATGGAAGGTGAGACCTACCCGATTTCCGAGCTAGAAGAGAGTTGGCGTGGGTGAGGTTGGAGTTCAGGTGGCTCCCCTTGCTCCTCCTCTTCGGGCTCTATGTTCTCCTCGCTTCCTCCTTGCAGTTGTCTTCGGCTTGGGACTTGGGGTGCCGCTCGGTTTAGCAGTGAACAGAATGGAGGGGTGTGCTTCTGTTGGTTTGGCTCCTACCTTGGCCGAGAGAGAGTTTAAGTGGGGAAATGAGAGCTTGCTGCATGGGGCTAGCTTAAATGAGCATGGTTGGTTGCTGCCTTGGCTTGTGAAATGTCCGAATCGCCCTCCCATTCCTCTCTCAAATAATTGACTGCTTAGGGGCATTTTGGTCCAAGGGCTAAGTTGGCTTTGGGGTCTTTACTGCAGCGGTAAGTCGGTAATAAAGGTAAGGTGAAACTTTACCGGATGATGAATACCCACGTCACGAGGCGGTCCGGGAACCTCTGAGAGCGCTAATTATACGGCTCTCTAGATGGTGCCGACCGTCCTGGGATGGTCTGGGAACCTCTGCGCGTGATACTAAATCGACACGTTAAAAGTCGATGGATCTAACGACAAAAACCCCTATTTACCTCTAATGTTTTCCTTTTGCAAATTTGGGGTATTACAGTCTCCTTCGGCTTCCCTTTGTCGTTCTGGACCCCGACACCGCCCGTGTCTCATCCCGACCTTCCCAGCCTTACCAGACCTATCTCCAAGATCCTGCAACCATCACAAACAACAAAACATCACATAGCACCGCACTAGACAAGGGTAACATCCATTTGCATCGGAAAAGAGAGCTCAAACCACACTCCACAAAGTCATACACCATATATGAGCGGTTTGAATGTCAAACCAATAAGTGCACAAGGTCTACGGCCGCAGCACAAGACCATACGACCGATCCCCAGTTGAAACGACCGCTCCTGGAGGTCATACGACTGATTACAAGTGACCTACGACCACATACAAGACTCTCAGAAGCTTCCAACCATGTCTCACCATGACACGACCGCATCCGACCGCTACCCGAGCCCGTTAGACCGCATACGACCTCTTACGACCGCATCCGAGCAAATCCGAATGCATCCGACCAGCTACAACGACGTCCGACCGAGCCACGACCTCATTCGACGGCTTCACAACATGGTCGAAGTCCGCTGATTTCCCACGTGGTCGTAGTCGAACCTACCAACTATCGACCGCAGTGGTCAAAGCCTCGACTACCGACCACAGTGCTCGATAACGTGGTCGAGCGCTTCCAACTACTCAACGTGGTCGTAAATCTAAGCGCTGACTTCAACCTAAGCTTGCTACAACGTGGTCGTAACGGCGTTGACCACGGCCAACTTGGTCGAGGATGACCCGACTGGCTCCGACCTTCGACTGTGGTCGTAAACGACTAGGCTGTCTCCCGATTGATGACAACGTGGTCGTAACCTGCCCAGCAGGCTTCCGACCACGACCAAAGTGGTCAAAAATGCCTACGTGTTGGACCGAAATGGCGACAGAGGGGGGGTGAATGTCGACTCTTAAAAATCTCGTCCCCCGACAAATCTCACATTCAACCTTTATCTTCGATAGCTATATGAAGCTATGAAGATGAAATAAGAGCCTACTGGAGAGCAGAAGAACCTCGACAAAGTAAAATGATACGCAAGCCAAGACAGCAGGGAACAAGGCAAAGAAAACAGCAGCTCATTTATGTTGGCCAGTTAGACCGCTGTTGAAGGGGCGATCTGACCGGTCACTTGCCGTCGGTCTGACCGCACAGCACATGGCGGTCTGACTGCCCTAGGAAATCCGATCTGACCGCTCTTAAACCCCCGGCCTGACCGCTCCTCAAAAAATTCAGACAGCAGCAAGCTGAAAAATCAGAGCAAAGCCAACACCTCACCCAGAGAGAAAATTGAAGACTTCTCTCTAGATTTCTCTGCCCAGATGTGCATGACTATGACTTAAATATCCAGTGGAGCCTGGAGAACCAAAAGATTTCAACTCAAAAGCTAGAAATCAAGATTTGGGGTAAAAACTGAAAAACTAAACAGAGGGAGCACCAAAAACCAAATCCCTCTCCAATCTTTGATCCTCTGGTCATGAAACTTTGGGGATAGCTAATTAATAGCCTCTAGACTTTTCATGCCAAGTTTCAAGCCATCTCAAAGAGGGAAACAAGATTTGCACCAAAACCCTAGAAGGAAACAGCTCGATATCATGAAGGCATAAATAGCATCAAAACATCATACTTACGCATGACGAAGTCCAAACCTGTCGAATCAAAGGAATAAGCGTCCTAATCCCATACGACCAAGTTTGACCAAGTCGGACCGAGCCCGAATGCACCACGCAACGTCAAGGTCCGAGCTACCCAAACCAAACTCGACTTTCCTAAACCGATGTCAATTACTCATCACACACATGGGATGACCTACACATGGTCTCTCACTACGACCACTGCCAGAAGCTACGACTTTGCACAGAAAGCGATTCCGATCACTTCTTAGGCTACGACTTCGTAGAAAACACCCAAAGCAAACTCAATTTTTCCGAACCAAGTGTCAATTACTCATCACAAACATGTGGTCACTTCCACATGGTCTCTCAGTTTGTTACCCTTGGAGACCACAGCAATAACTTCTGAATACCAGCACAAATCACCCCTTCTTCTCCTTTTATCCTCCTTCCTCTTTCTCCTCTTCCTCCCCTCCTACTTCCTCTTTTTTTGCATAGTTTCTAAGGGAGGAGAAGTGTTTCATGGGGGAGGGCATGCAGGGGAGAAGGGGGACGTGGGGGACGAGGGGGGTGACAGCCACAGGGGAAGGAAAGAGGCACCTAGGGTTGGGGAAAAGAGGGGGGTCGGCTTGGCCCAAGGGGGGCGACTTGGGCCTAGGGGGGAAGGTGGAAAGTCTGTCCTCCCTCTCTGGACAGCCCAGCAACCCTTCTCTTTCTCTTTTTTTTCTTTTTAGACAAGTTTGCAGCCCATACCCGCCTTCCCAATTTAAAGGAAGAAAAATAAATCTACGCGAATCCGCTAAATACTTCCGAAAACGCCGAATCGATGTCTAGGGCATTATACTTGAAAGGTTGTATAACTTTATCTACATGAGATAATCAAGTATACTATTGGCAACTTCACACTTTCCTTTGGCGTGTGACAAAACTAATTATCATATAGCTTTTACATTACCTAGACCTAACCTTGCATCAGCCTGATGAATGTTGAACCTTGCTTAGGTCCATCCCTCATGTGGCCATTTGAATCCTCTCTTAGATCGATCCCCTAAGTGAAGACCATCCTTAGGTCCGTCCCCCAAGTGGACATTCATCATTATATTTAGTGAGCTTTGATTCTAACATGTTGGTGAAGGGTGCCCCTATGAGCACAGCTTCTTGTAATGCCCTCACCACTTCAGCCTACGAAAATGCAAAGCTAGACGGCTAGACCTGGACAACTTAATTAGTTAAAGTCAGATCTCATATAGCACATGTGGTTGTACTCTTAGACTTAGATGTATGGCAGTAGCGTTCAATCCTTAATTGACCCGAGCGAGAATCTCCCTTTTTCTACATGCGAGATACCCTCTCATATTTGATAGTTCATAATATAACTCGCCCGCATCTAAATCTAAATTTTTTATTTTATTTTATACCAAATTAATAGAGGTACCTCCTTTAGTCCAACATTTCGAAATCACCTATGTCCATACGTAAAATTTTTTCATACTAATCAAATTTAGTAAAAACTATTGTGTGGCTAAGCATCTAGACCTTATATTCAATGTAATATACCCAAAATAATATTAACTATTGTCTAAACCATGTTCTAAAGGTTACAATAATGAGGATCTTAATTTTTTAAAGAGGTTCAATGCATACCAGCGGTTATAACTACTGTTACCCACAATATAGCAATTTTAATAGAATATATACGCATGCATAACTGATTTTGCAAATAATATATAATAATTAAAATAGTGGAATCAACATGGTCAAAGGGGTGCTTGCCTTGCTCTTGTTGCTCAGAGAAGGGTTTGATGCATTCTTGAAATTATCCAGCATCATAGTGTCTATTCGATAAAAGTTAAATAAAAGTTAAATAAATTTAAATATAAAAAACTCAAATATTTTTGTATATTTGGATAGAGCATGATTTTACAAAAATTTAGAGCTAAAAATCACTAAATTTGAAGTTCATATGCAAAAGTTATGGCCATTTGAATTTTACTGAGAAAATGAGAAATGGTACCATGAATGAATTTCGGGTTTAATTTTTATTTTTCTTTCTAAATAAAAATATGAATTTATTGCATTATTAGACTAGCATGTGGGGTCCATCTATTAGGGTTTTGTTATATTTTGACATAATTGACAGGCGGGCCATGGATGTTAGCCTCTCATTGATTAAATAACATTTTAAATATTTATTTTCCATGTGGGTGCCATGTGTCAGTGACTCATATTTTAGTTTTTAGTTTATTAAATTCAGTAACTGATTTTTGACTAGGTCCACTTGTCATAGACTCATAAGGTTCAAATATGTGGTTTAACGTTAATTAACATTTTTACAGGTGGGTCCCATGTGTCATAGTCTCATGTTTTAAAAACTTATCTACATGTGGGACCTACATGTCATACTCATAAGTTTTAAAATAGGTTTTAAACATAATTTCGATTAACTAATTGTCTCAGCCTCACTTGTCATACACATATTAGTTTTAAAGTGTGTCATTAGTGCTAAGTTAATGTCCAGACAAGGCAGATCCACTTGTGTAATATCCCAAAAATCAGTGTGTCAAAAATCTGTTATTTTTAAAACTTTTTTCTATACTTCCTGTTTACAATTGGTTTTTGTTTACGTTTCTCTGGATTTGATGAAAGGCTCTAGAAGATAAATAAACTCCATGCAATAGAATCATAAACTGAAGGTGTAAATAATAAGAATTTTAATTAAATTATTATACAAATATGAAAAGACAATCTATCATCTAGGGCAGGAGAACTTACGGTTTAAATTTTTTTACTTAAACTAAACAGAAGTAAAAAGGGCTAAAAAGTTTGAATATAGAATTAATTGCAAAAAAACATGAAATAAAAATTTAGGACTTAGCAAAGTAATGAGAATTTGATGTTACCACTAGTAAATCTGAGGTAGTAATCAGGTTGGTCAACTACAAATAAAACCCAAGCCAAGTGGTAGGAAAGGATATGAGTGTACATGTGCAAAATATGAGTTTAGACATTATATATATTAGCAAACCAATGAAAACGAAAATTCATGCAAAACCATTGCAAATTGTACTCACCTACAAATTGGTTTCCATTTCAAAAATGAAAATAAAAAATTCAAGGTTCATAAAAATCAAAAGAAAAACATAAAACAAATTGGGCTTGGTCCACTGGACCCATATGGGCCACTGGCCCAATGGTCAGCCCATTCCTTCTTGCCTCTGCACTTCGGTCCGGTCCAAGCCAAGCCAGAGCACTCTGACCACGCCCAACTTCTCTGGCCACGCCACGCCGACCGCACCGCCACCACAGCGTCATGCCGCTGCCCACCCACTCGAGCATATCAGGCATGCATCCCAGCTTTGCCTCACCCTCGCCAACATTTCCCCGTGCTCACCCGTGCCTGAGCTTGGCCGCCACAATTCTTGACTAGGCTGCACCGGTCCTTTCCACCCCATTGACACCGTCGTACACGAAGTCACCAACCCGTCTTAATTGCCTCCTGACAACCCCGCCGTGCTGGCCTCACCCGGCCACCTCAAGCTTTTCCATGACCATGCCCACTTGAAACCGGCCGTAGCCTCGGCCATACGCCCATACCCCCCCCCCCCCACCGACCCATGGCTCGCTATTTTGTCTTTTGTCCTGCCGAACTCCACCTGCCGCTTGAACGCCTGCACGCCATCGCCTCCGAAGTTCTGTAGCCATACCCTCGCCCACTTCGGCCATTAAAACCGTCGAGACACTTCCTTGCCACCATGGAGACCAGTCCACATTGCCAGGCCCTGCCAGGCCCCCTCGACCGCCTATAAAAGCCAAGCATGGCCGTGTTGGTATCGCCAAGACCCACTGATCCTTCCACTCTGGGATTTCATCAGCGTCGCCCATAGCTTGCCGGAGGTGGTCATCTTCCCTAACTCCAGTGAACTTTGGCCGCACCGTTTCGGTAAGCCAAAACAAAATTTCATTGGCCAGGAGCATCTCTAGCGTTCACTGATACCCTCTGAACTCCTTGATTGAAGCAGGAACCCCTGTAGACCGTCGACGCTGAGGCCATTCCTTTGTCACCTCAGGCTTCCGTCTACAAGCTCCTCCGTCGACCACCGCCTCGGCCAAATTGACCGGCGGGACCTCGGCTGAAGGTGTGCGCGAGCATAAGCAACTCATTTTTAGTATGCTCATACTCGGCCGCTGCTTTTCCTGCCGACGGTGAGCCTGGCAGTTATATTTACACTCATGATTAATTAGCGCTAATGACGTGTATTTAATGCTAAGCAGTCACTGACTAGTGGGCCCTCTTCCTTAATTAGATGAGTCTATTACACGTGGACCCTGAGATTAATAATTCGTTTAAAACCCACTTAAAGGAAATGGGTCACTGACATGTGATCCCATGCCCGCTGTTCATACAGTAGCCTGGCCCACGTGACAGTCTCAGAGAGCGATTCTAATTAGAAAATAATTCTAACGTAAATCAAAAAATTTTGGGTCCCACCGGTCATGCACAATGTAATTTTTAAAAAAGAAAATACAAAAGAAAAGAAAATCCCTGTGGGGCCCAGCTGTCAATGGGAGGGTTTTCTCTTTTTATTTTCTGGAATTAAATTTGCATACAAACTTTGAATTAGCATAAACTTCTCATTTTAAATCTAAATTTAATGAAACAAATTTATAAATTCATGAAAATTCAAGATCTACAATGAGACAAAAGTCATGATTTTTTGAGCCTATTTGAATGTTTAATTGAATATAAACTCTTTTGATTATTTACTTTTATCCAAATTTTCGTGCGATAATTGTTAGCATACGAAGCATAAGAGGAAGAAGCTAAGGCAAACAAAGACATGCAAGACCAAGAACCTATAAGTCAATATTTGGATCATGTTAAACTTATATTCATGCAAATTATATCTTTTTAAATCAATAAATTGCTTGCTGCTATTTATTATGTAAATTATATTTGGTTTAAGAATTTAGTTACATACCTATTGTTGATCTGTTAATATTATTTCCATCCTTGAATACTTGCACCTTTATTCCTTGTAGCCTTAGAAAATTATGAATAAATAATTCACTAGCTATACGTTGTATCTAAATGTCACGCTTAGACCTGTATAGCTACTCAAGGGCAATAAATTACTCTGTCATCATTTTAACATAAAAAGTTTTGTGTTTATTTTATAACATTGATAATTTATGCTCCCAAAAACCCCAACATGCTAAATTATTTGGGCGGATGGTAGGAAGAATGGTGTAGTGGATGCACGAGAATATGTAGTTGATGGTAGAACTGTCCAGGTAACCCTAAGAACTAAATCTGACTCTGACCTTCCAATGTACAATACTATAACCACAAGTCTACAAAGTGCAAGTAGGTCAAACAAGATGTATTAAACTCTAGAGTCATCTCACTAGTGGGGAAGCAGCATAGTGCAAGTGGCAAGGATACAATCCGGCTTGAATAGGACATCATGTGAAGGATGAAGTCCACCTGCGCTAGTCATTGTGAAAAGTTGTAGTCCAGATACCACTAATACAAAAGGCCATATATTAGACACTACATCACAGACGGTTCACCAAAATTGTCTGTATTAAATACAATTACAGAGGGTTTTAGTTTAGAGAACGTCTGTATTACTGCCAGCTATAAAAATCGTCTGTGAAGAGGAAATATCATAAACGGTTTGTGGTTAAAACCGTCTGTGAAGTATCACAGACGGTTATTACCAAGAATCGACTATGATATTTCCAAATATCACAGACAGCTTTTTGCTTGAACCATCTGTGATATTTCATAAAAGGTTTGTATTAAAAACCGTTTGTGATAATCAAGTTATCACAGATGGTTTGTATAATAAACCGTCTATGATAATCAAGTTATCACAGATGGTTTGTATAAAAATCCGTCTATGATAATTGCACTATATTAATTGCACGCAGACCCGTCGACCCTCTGTCTTAAATTTTAGATCTCACTACTGCATTGAGCTAGAGGCAGGGCTTTGAGGCGATTTGGTGAAAGGAGACTATTTGACAAGAATAATTATAGATCCACTAAGTTTTTGGCTACCTACGGTTAGTAATTTGTTCCTAATTACATTATAATTTTCATTTATAACTTTTGTTGAAAGAAGAATTGAAGATGGTTGATCTAGCTAGCTTGATGTAGAGAGAAGAATATTTTACATCTGGCATAGTTTAGGGTTTAGTCAATCATAGTCTATTTCTACTTAATTCAATTTAATTAATTATTATTGCTAAATATAGCTACTTAATTTAGATCATACATATATAGTATAGTAATTAATTTACTGTTTATGTTATACTAAATTGTTATATGCGTAACGTAGGACCGAAACTGGATGTACATTGGGAACCATGTGAGTAAAGAGTACATTAATGGCGTTTTTGCTTTTACAAGAGCCGCTGAGGATGATATATTGAATAAGGGGGTGGAATATATGTACTGTCCATGTATTGACTATGAGAATTTAAAGATGTTTAAGAGCCAAGCGTAGATTGACGCACACTTGACAGGGTGATGTCGTAAAACGTCTTGGGCTTGGCTAGGGGACCAAAGGTCACTGAAGCCTTACTAGCACCATGCTCAGCGATGGTGCCATGATGGTTCAACCTCAAACTAAACTAGCGCATAAGCATCTATGAGCTACTAGGAAGTTACCGACAGGTTGGAGTGGTTAGAGAGGTGTTGGAGCTTCCGATCGTTGGTGAGCAACGGTGACGATGTCTACGGTGCAATAGCTCCTCAATGAAAGAGAGCTACAAGATATGGTCTCGGCAGCTCAAGGAAGGATTGAGGATGCTCTAGAAGCAAGGGATTAGGGTAAGTCTCACTGACAGGGAAGAATGCCTTGAGGCAATGAATTTGGCCAGTGATAACGAATATGTCTCACTCCCGATATGCATCTGCATGATTCACAAAATTTAATGAGGGGAGGTTCTAGAGATAGAAACACAAGAGGATGCAGTTAGGGAAGCAAGGGATCAACTAAAGAGCTTGCGCCATGGTGGAGCTCAACGGAGCATGCTCACCAGTGCAAAGGAAGATAGTGTGTTCCATGCGTGGTGAGGAAAGAAAGATTCGACCTTTCGTGGGATAGAAGCAAGGGCGAGATGAGAAATAGAATGGCACGATCAGGAAGGCCATATAAGCACAGGATAGCTGAGGGAGACACAAGTTTTTGCATGGTGAGATGGACTCCTGGTGCTTTCCGGTGATGTATGATAAGCAAAGAAGTCAAGGAGGAGGGGGACACGGCACAACATCAAAAGCCAGTGGTATAGTGTGGTAGAGCAGTGTTGGCATGGGCAGGCAAAGGTGGAAAACGATGTTTGCCTGTGGGCCTGGCTCGTTAGTGAGCGAAGAGAGGTGGAAGGCAACATGACGAGTGTGGTCCAATCCCACTCATCAGCATCAGGACTTAAGTGAAGAGTGTGGCCTAATGGGTGGGGTCTAGTCCTAGTGTTAGCATTCGGATTTGAGTGACTGAAGCGGTGGCCTGACCAGTGGGCCCCATATGACAATAAGAGGGAAGAGACAGTTAAGGTGAGCTGAGAGTTTGGAAAATTTTTAGGCGCATTAGATGAGCTCCAAAATTTTTGATAAGTTTTGTGAATGCTCATCACATAGTGAATATGATTGAGTAATTTTTTTAGAATTTTATGTGCTCTGGATTTTTCTCAAACAATCTTGGAATGTCTCAGTTATGTGTATTATGCAGCATTTTGATTCTAATAAATTCAAAAATATGTTCAAAACTTTATTTTTAGTGCCATAAATATATTGGTGACTTTTTGAATTGCTTTCTATTGTAAATTATCCTAGGTCATTTTAGGATCATCTTTTTATATTTGGATTTAAATTCAAATTGGATTATTTTTATTGTAAATTGATGTTTGCAAAAAATACTTTTCCAAGAAAACTCCAATAACAGCCAAGAGAATATGATGCATGCAAAAGTTTTAAATTTTCCTCATTTTTTCATTCCCTAGAATCTGGGATGTTACAATCGTGCGTTAATGTGCTAGCACCAACATGCATGGCATGGCCTAGTATGGCAACTAGAATTTTGGTGGGTGTTGTGATGTACTATCGAAAGCTCCATGCCTGCCCTTATAAAGAGCCTCTTTAGTTGAGTGCTACGCTATGGGTCCATTATGGTGCAAAGCCTATGTGAACGGATCCTATTTGAACTGTTTCATTCTAGCCCATTAAGTGTGTAACCTTGTAGGTTCATATGCACTCTGTCGCGACCCAAAAACTTCTTTTCAATCACATGTCGGTAGCAGTCCCTAGTAGGACATCACGACCCACGATTATGCACAAAGATTTTGTCTAACAAACGTATATAGTGTCATGTGTTTATCCCTTTGACCCACGATACCAAATCAAACTCTAGGTAAGATGCATGCCATCCTATAATAGCTCGATCCTTCACTCGATCTTGTAGTGGATTATACACTTGCGGCTAACTATTCAACCATATTAGGTATTGCCATGCACTTCTCTTATCCAACCACCTTGAGGAATCTAGAGATATTTGTCGCATTAAACGTGATCATCAATCAATACATATGCCAATCTATAAATCATAAGTGTCCAACATAATGATATAAGATTAGGGATATTTAGAATAACAACATAATATGAATAAAGAGTTTCGTGAACAAGTTACATACTTGTTAATCAATATAAATGATAGTTCCTTCAAGGGACAACATAACATATTATTTAGTTGTTCACAAAAAAAAGTGATACAATCATCTCTATGATTACTTCTAGGGCATATCACTAACAGTTTTCCACTTGTACTAGAGTGAATCATACAGGTATGTAATACCCATAGTTCTTGTGTGTGCCGCATGCCTTGGCTATGGGAGATGTTTTGTCAATGGACCAACGACATTCAAATCCGCATGTAGTTTGCAAATCTTTACATCACCTCTATCAATAATCACATGTGAAAATGCCAAAACCAAAGTATTTGTTTGGATTTTTTATGTAATCTGGACATTCTGGCTTGCATAATGGTTCCACTATTATCACAATAGAGATCAATTAGACTGGAAGCACTATAGATAACACCCTACATAGATATGAACTTCTTTATCCAAATGGCCTCCTTTGCAGCTTTGAAAGCCACAATATACTCAACCTCCATTGTAGAATTAGCAACCATCTCTTACTTGAAATATTTCCAGCTCATTGCACCTCCATTAAGGCAAAACATAAACCCATGTTGTGATAAAAAAAATCATGTTTGTCAGTTTGGAAGCTAGCATCACTATAACTATTTACAACCAGCTCTTCCTCACCTCCATAAATTAGGAAGACATCCTTAGTCCTTCTCAAGTATTTAAAGATGTTCATAACAGCTATTTAGTGACCTTCATCTGACTGTGACTGGTATCTACTCGTAATACTTTGAGCATATAACACATATAGGCATGTACAAAGTATGGCATACATGATAGACCTAATAGCAGAAGTATATGGAAACTTACTCATCTTGTTATGCTCATTAGGTGTCAAAGGACACTGATTCTTGCTAAGATTAATGCCATATGACATAGGAAAGAAACCCTTCTTGGAGTCCTGCATGTTGAATCGTTTCAACACCTTGTCAATGCATGTATCTTGACTTAATCTAATTATCCTTTTAGACCTATTACTACAGATCTACTATATGCTACATCTTCCATGTTTTTTATAGAGAAACTATTTCTTAAGGAGTACTTGACAGATTGAAGTATAGGAATATCATGATCAATAGTATATTATCCACATATAATATTAGAAAGAAAGTACACTCTCACTAGCCTTTTGTAAACACAAGGTTCTTTTTCATTCTTGATGAAGCCAAATCCTTTGACCACTTCATCAAAATAAATATTCCAACATTGAGATTCTTGCTTCAATCTATAGATACACTTCTGAAGGTTGCGTATCTTTCTAGCATTTTATAGATCAACAAAACCTTCATGATGTGTCATGTATACATATTCACTTATGTTTTCATTTAAGAAAGCCATTTTGACATCCATATGCTATATCTCGTAATCAAATGTGCAGTAATAGCTAGAAAGATCCAGATAGACTTAAGCATAGTGACAGGTGAGAAAGTCTCATTATAGTCAACACCTTGAACTTGATTGAAACCCTTCACCACCAATCATGCTTTATGAATGTGAACTTTCCATCTATGTCTATATTTGTTCTTAAAAACCCACGTACACTCAATGATTTTTACACCATCGGGTGAATCAACCAAGTTCCAAACTTGAAAGTCATCCATAGATTCTAGCTAAGATGTCATGGCTCGAAGCCATTTCTCAGTGTTTGGACCCATTATTGCTTACTCATAAGTTTTAAGCATATCACTGTCTAACAATAAAATATCATGCCTATACTTATAGGCAATTGACATAGCCTTTCAAACACATGTTGGGCTAGTGTCTCTTCTACATGTTCTACAACATTTTGTTCATCCTGTAGAGGTTTAATAGGATTTGAAATATTCTTAAATGTGTTCCAAATTTCTTTGAGTTGCACCGTGCTCTCACTAATTCTTTTTGAAAGAAACTCTTTCTCCAAAAAGGCACCATTCCAGGCAATAAACATTGTATCCATCCTTCTTATAAAAATAATATCCTTTTGTTTCCTTATGATACCCCACAAAGAATCATTTATCTAACTTCGGAGTGAGGTTATCATATATCAAATGTTTTACATATGCCTGACAACACCATATTTTGAGAAAGGGAGCTGCTAGCTCATGATATATTGTTGGAATGCATTTCCAATGATATAGGAGTTTCACAGAGATTCATGAGGCTTCATCTGGATACTATGTGTTTTGTACATTTCAATAAGTTTTAGATTTCAACTTTGCAGATTTTGAAATGTTCTAACGAGTTTCAAGTTTCTAAAATTTCAGAAAGGTTTCGATAATTTTGAAGTTTAAAACCCAAGTTTTAGCAAAGTTTCAATAGAATCAAATCTTAAAATGCCATGTATCAGTAAGTTTCAACTATTTCAATTTTGAAAATGCCAAGTTTCAACAAGTTTTATGGATGCTTCAAGCTTCAAATAAAAATTCATGCAAATTTCACAAAAGTTTAAAAAATTAGAGCAAGTTTCACATAATTCCAAGTGAAGTTTTATTCATGTTATAGAAAGTTTAAAATGATTTTCACAAGTTTTAACAAAAAAATGAACAACTCAATACAAACTTCAAAGAAAATCATAAGTTTCAAGCTTTAGTCCTGGAAATCATGGATCTAGGTGTGAACTAGAGCTAACACAGGGATCAGGAGGATGAGGATGAGATTGGTTACAGACCTCCATGTCGTTGTGTAGTGGAGCATGCCACACAGGCTACTGCTCGCCGCATGCAGCGCCTAGGCACCACCCAGCTGCACGATGACTTGTTTGCACCCACCCGACACCGCCTCAACACACTGGCCACTATCACTCCCCACACCTGGAGCCCGCTCACAGCTTGACAACACATGATGTTGCACCCACTCATCATGTGATACAACTTCTGCTCCCCTTGTTCCATGCCTTGCTCAAGCAAGCGTGTGTGCTCGCATGCGAGAGAGAGAGAGAGAGAGAGTCCGTCCTATTGTTCCATGCCTACTCGAGCATATGGAGAGAGAGATGTTGATATGGACAAGATTTGCTTAGATGTGGATGCTTGTTGGATAGTGCATTGAGTAGATGGGATCCAACGATGCCATCCTACGCCGTTCCAATGCTATAGTGTTAAATAGTTTTTCTCTTTAAGAAAAGATAGTCCAAGATGCTTCTCAGTTTATATCTTATATGTGCCTTCTCTACCGCTTTTGATGAAACCCTGTTTAATATGAACATAATTGTTTCTAGAGCGTCTACCCAGAAGGACAATGGAAAATCAGATTGCCTCATCATGGACAGAACCATGCCCAACAATGTTTAGTTTCATTTGGATACCCCATTCCAGTGAGACATTCTTGATGGAGTTAGCTATGGAACAATTCGACATTGCTTTAGTTGATCACTAAACTATTGACTCAAATATTCACCCCCATGATTTGATCTTACAATTTTAATTATCTTGCCAAGTTCATTTTGTACTTCATTATGAAATTTCTTAAGTTTTTTCAAAGATTCAAACTTATTCCTCATTAAGCATATGTAACCATATCTACTAAAGTCATCAGTAAAAGTTATGAAGTGTTGAAAACTACCTCTGGCCATTGAGCTCATTGGTCCACATACATCCATATGTACAAGGGCCAATAAGTTATTTGCCCTCTCACCTAAACCTGTGAAAGGTGCCTTAGTCATTTTGCCAAGTAAACAAGATTCACATGTATCAAATGATTCGAAATCAAATGACTATATAAGACCATCTTTATGGAGCTTCATCGTGCGCTTCTCTTTTATATGACCTAAACAACAATACCAAATAAAAGTAGGATTCAAATCATTAGGTCGAGCCTCTTAGCATTAATGTTATAGATAGGCATATTTTTAAGATTTAAAACATATAATGCATTCACCAATGGAGCTGTACCATAAAACATATAATTGAAATAAATTGAACCATTATTATTCTTTATTCTGAACTCATAACATTCCGCTCCCAAACATGATGTAGAAATAATGTTTTTGCTTAAGGTAGTGATATAATAACAATTATTCAATTTCGAAACTATTCTTGAAGGTAAAGAGAATGGTAAAGTGCTAATAGCCAACACATCAACTTTTGCTCTATTGCCCATGCGAAGATCAACCTTGCCTCTCACCAAACTTTTACTGCTTATCAGCCCCTGCATCGAATTGCAAATATGAGCAACCGATACAGTAACAACTACCCAAGAATAAGTAGAAGTATCAAGATTAATTTATATAACATTTTATAGCTGAACTAGAAATCTTACTTCCCTTATTCTTTTTACGATCTGCCAAGTACTTCTTAGAATTCATCTTCCAATGTTTAGTCTCATGATAATGCTATCATTCAGTGTCAAGCTTAGGGCCTAATTTGAGCTTCTTAAGTTTGTCCTTGAGATTTGAGATCTCATCTTGAGTTTTTCCTGTACCATTTTCTTTACCCCAAGACTTACTCTTCTTCTTAAAGCTAGTAGTCTTTTGAGCCATCATCACATGATTAGAGTTATTTTTTGATGCTCTCCTCAGCACCTTTAGGCACACCATGAAACTTGGTCGGTGACTTCTCCATGATATTCATTTGAAAATTCAAATAACTAGCTCAAAGCTCGAAGGGAGAGACTGGAGAATCACATTAGTAACCAACTCTTGGCTAGGGGGAAAACCAAGCTTTTCTAAGCTCTTAATGTAACCAATCATCTTGATGACATGAGGACTGACCGAGCTACCTTGTGCTAACTGACAAGCAAATAGTACCTTAGAGACATTGTACCTCTCTACCCTTGCCTGGTTATGAAACATGCCTTTAAGACCCATATTGCTTCTGAAGCTCAGAGCTCATGGTGTCAAGCATAAGACAATACACATTGACTATGTCATTGCAATGCTTCTCATAAGCATTGTTTACAACATAAGTAGCATCTTCTACTGGTTCATTAGGAGGAGGACCCTCTATAACATATTCCTTCTTTTCTTATTTGACAATAATTCTCGGATTGTGGTACTAGCCAATGAAGTTTCTTCTATTCAGTTTTTCTTTCTCACGAATAGATCACAAATTAAAAGTGGGTGTGGAGGAACTATTAGGTGGTGCCATGATCTACAATAAGAAATATATATGGAAAATTTGGCACTATGTTTATATATAATCTTCCATTAAACAATTTAACAATAGATACTCCCACTAAATGTTTTGAAACCATGTTTCCCTCTAACTACGTATAGTGAGTTGAAGACCCATATTTCGCTAAGTCTTAGTGAGTTTTGGCATCACTGCTAGAAAGCTAGTGATGTAGGTAAACAATCCTACACTAATCATATCACAAATGACTCTTGTTTGTTGGGTGGAATCAATATGCACTGGCTCCCAATGGTATGCTCCAAGGCCCAAAACTATTTTCATAGCCTTCTTAGTTTAATCCAACACTATGCATGTGAATGTCTAACACCCACCCACATCTTATTAAGATAGTTAATGACACCATACTTTGGAAAACCTACCAATTAACGATCAAAACTACAATTGGTGCAATAATTTTACTTAATTTTCCTTAAGGGATACTATCTTCTGAAGTCAAAACATCTAATTATAATTAACATGAACAATAACATAACAGGAACACAAATAAGCATTCATGGATAATTACACAAAACTATAAGATAGTATGGCCATTAACATGGCAATCTCCATTACCACACTTCCTATCTATCAAGCCATCATGCTTGAGGTCACCTTATTCATCTAGTAAACTATTACTCCTAGCAAACCTTATTCATCTACTAAACTATTACTTCGAACAACAAGTGATGACTTGCATATAATATGTAGCCCCATAGCTATAACTCTGCATGACATGCAGACCATGAAAAATCATACATGCAACAAATACACAAGGGGCCATACTATTCACATCAATCCCTGCAAAACAAGCTATGCATAAAATCTAATTCTACCAGGTGACATGAACATGTAATACAAACATGTGCCTATGATTACCTAGCATGGCGGTCCCACAAATCTGATTGGCCTATTTTTCCATTGAACAATCGCATTGATCAGTGGATGAGGTTTCCAGAAAGGATAGTGTTGTAGGGGTGGCCCCCACCTAAGCCCAGTAGGCCTGTTAGGTCCAAAATAGGATATGTGTAATGACATAAGAGCCCCCGAGGGGAATACTCATGTATAAGGGTATAACTGTACAAGCACTCCCCATTTGGATATATATGTGTGGCATAGGCCACGGGGAGAGGAGGGAAGCCATTCATTTGCTAAACTCTCCACCACTACACACTCTCTCTGTTTGGTCTGTAACCACGACAGTTGGCGCTGTCCGTGCGGGAGAACAAGAGCAAGCCTCCAAGTCTGAAGGAGGATGGCACCAAAGAAAGCTTCACCGTCGGCGGCGAAGAAGAAGAAGGCAGAAGCGGCGAAGTCTCGCGTCAGCACAAGGGCTTCGGCTTTAGCAGCCGCAGGTACAAGCAGTGGTGCAGGTGCGACCGAGGACCCCGCCATCGACGCGACGACCAACCCCGCCATCGACCAGACGACAAACCCCGGCGATGGCAACGCAGGCGCATCCATTTTTCCACCCAGCGCAGAAGCGGTGAACGGCCCCAGTGGCGACGCGAACCTCGTCGCCGGCTCCAGGGCCCTCCGCGACAACGCGGCGGGCAACCTGGGCGCACAGGCCATGACCACCGCCGTACCGGTAGCGCCGCCAAGCGCACCGATGGCCCCAGCCACGCCCGCGGTGGAGGCCGCCCTGCTGGCGGCCCTTAGCACGTTTCAGCGGGAGCTAACAGACCTCCGCGGAGCTGTGCGGGACATGCAAAAGGCTCGGAGCCAACCCCCCCGGCGGTGGCGTCCGAACCCCCTACGTCTAGTCGCGTCCCATCGCGGCGAATAGATCCGGAGTCCCCGCTCTCCGCGAGCCTACAGCAGGAGGCTTGGCCCGAGGGCTTCAAGTTCCCGAGCGTCATCGAGGCCTACAAGGGAAACTCCGACCCGCGAGGCTTCGTGCGCGTGTACGAGACCGCTATCGAAGCCGCTGGCGGAGACGACACCACGAAGGCAAGAGGACTCCCTTTCGCGTTACAAGGCGTGGCGCTGTCCTGGTTCTTCTCTATTGCACCACAGTCCATCTACGCATGGGAACAAATCCGCGGTCAACTCTACAGCACCTTCCAGGGAAACTACGTCGAGCGTGTCGATGCGGACCAGCTCTTCGCAGTCAAGCAAAAACCTGACGAAAGGCATTACGACAGGCGGTGGCCCATGTATGGGCTTCGAAGACATTGACCCCCGTAACAGCCCGCGTACAGCATAGGCAAGGTGGTCCCTCCCGTGCTGGGTCCCCCGGAGAGACCCAATGTCGTGGCATTAATGTCATCGATGGAGGCTCTTTGTCGAGCACTTCCTCGGCACAACTACCTCGGCGGGCGTCCCCTTGCAGCATCACCTTCACGTCAGCCGATGCCCAGGGTGTAGAATTCCCCCATCAAGATCCCTTGGTCATCCAGGCCGACATTGCAGGTTGCGACGTCAGGCGCATCCTCATTGACGGAGGGAGCTCCGCCAACATTTTGTTCGCGGAGGCCCTTGATCGTATGGGAATACCTCGGAGTCTATTAAAAGCTTCGGAAGCCCTCTTCAGGGCCTCGGAGGGCAGCCTCTGAAGGCTCTGGGTCAGGTTCACCTCCAAGTCTCCTTGGGCCAGGCCGACAAAGCCAGGACCGAAGATGTCGTCTTCGACGTCGTGGACGTCTCATATCCGTACAATGCCATACTGGGCCCGCCATCAACTCCTTCAAAACCGTCCCACACTACGCATTCCTATGCATGACGCTCCCAGGACGGCGGGGCGTTATCACCATCTTCGACGATCAGGATATGGCTCGGGGCATCGAAACCGAAGCTGGATGCTTGCACCGCAAGGTGCACGCCCTCATCGACAAATACCAGGCGGATACGTGTTGGACCGAAATGGCGACAGAGGGGGGGGGGGTGAATGTCGATCTTTAAAAATCGCCCCCAACAAATATCTTCTTCTCCAGTAGCTATGAGAGCTATGAAGGAGAAAATAACCCCTCCCTGGAAATCACAGAGACACTGAAAAGCTAGACCCAGAAGGAAGCAATCAAGAAAAACAAATTCAGCGCAAAACTGGCCTCAAGCGGTAGTACCGCTGTGACGAGCGGTAGTACCTCTCGCCGGAGCCGTTCGGACTGGTCCGAACAAGAGCGGTAGTACCTCTCCAGGAGCGGTAGCACCTTTGAGCGGTAGTACCGCTCCCCGAGCGGTAGTACCTCTCGAGAAAAACAGCAAACAACAAATTTCAGAAAAATGAGAGATACGCAACGATTCTTGGATTCTTGGCTTGGGAAACTTTGAGGATAGCTAGGGAACACTCCCAGAAGACTAAGCCAAGAGCCAATAACAAGAAATCCACTCCAAGAAACAAGAATTTCAGATTTGGGTAAAGATCTGAAATCTTGCAAGAACCGAGCCAAAAACCAAATAACTCCCCAACCGTTGATCCTTTGGCTATGAAATTTTGAGGGAAGCTAATTAATAGCCTCTGGAATCTTCATACCAAATTTCAAGCCATCTTAACAAGGGAATCAAAAACTGGACCAAAACCAAGAAACGAAGAACAAGAACAGAGCCAGCCAAAAAGGAAAACTGAGAATCAAACTTGGTTTGCTCTTGGGATTAAATAGCCAAATGGCTTTTGAGCAACACCCATGTCATAGCAACCCATTTTGGCACTCTCCAGCAAGCAAGAACTCGAAAATCAAAATCTCAATAAATTCACCAAAAGAGAAACGAAGAACGGAGAGGAGCACGAGACAGAAACTTCAGATTTCATTCATTGATTCACATGGAATAGAGAGGAGTCCCGATACCCCGACTTGATACAAAGGAAAGATTACAGGCTCTCAACTCAATCCATCCTCTCCCTCTCTACTCAAGAACACAACTCAAGAACACATGAGGGAGGAAGAACACTCCCTAGAACTCACACCTAGAACACATCGTAGATAACAGAGGGAGCACTACTCTGCCACTACTACCCACTCTCAACAACTAAAGTCTAAAGCCAAAGCAAGCCACCAAAGCTTCTTTTGACTCTAAAACCCTAATTCTCTCATACAATGCTCAAGGAGGGCATGCAGCCCCTCCTCTCCTTTTATAGCGCCTGGCTAACGGGTCTCCGCCCCGTTACGCCCGCTACGTCCAACGGAGCCCGCTCCCGCTTGTGCAGCCTTGCGAATTTCCCGATTCGCCCCTTCTGCACCTTCCGGGAAGCTTCCGCGCTCCTTGCCTCGCACGCCTCGCAACCACCTCGAGTCCACGTCGTCTTCGACACATCCCGACCGTTCTGACCTCAGCGCCACCTGCGCCTAGTCCGGTCCACCGTGTCTCGCCACGACTCCAACTCGACGTCCTGCAGTCACACAGACAAGAAACACGTCAAATAGCACCGCTCGACACATGAAAGCGTAAATACCATTACACTTACCACAGATGAAGTCAAAACCTGTCAAAACATTAGAATATGCATCCTAAACCCAAAAGACCAGATTTGACCAAAGTCCGACCGAGCCCGATTGCGCCACGCAACGACTCGACTCCGAACCACTCAAACCAAACTCGACTGACCTAAACCTTTGTCAATTACTCATCACTCTCGTGGAGCACGACCACATGGTCTCTCAATCTCCCCCTTGATGAGTCTATTGACAAACGCAGAAAAAGCATGAAGTTGAGTTTGATTTTGAAGAATCCAACATGGTCCAAGGAAGAGAATGAAGCTAATGACCATGTCGACAGAAGGAATACTAGAGCAATAACTGAAAGAGCAAATTGATCTCCAAAGCTCTAAACTATTCCCAACAGACTTTTTCTTCTCTATTCTCCCCCTTTTGGCAATAAACGCATCAAGATGCAATAGAGAGAATATGACATGACAATGGATGAATATGGCTGAAGTTTGTTTATTTAAGCATTTAGAGCCATGAGAATTATCCATATTGACCATGATGTAATACACCAAGCCATAACTAAACAACGCTATCAGATCATGACAACATATATATAAACCAGCTAGAGCACAAAGATGACAATCTGAAATGTAATGCATTTTGTGAGCAAGTCAAGTCATCAATGAGTAAAGTCTAGCTAGAGACATCCAAGGATGATGCAGGCCATGTCAATAAGCTAAGCGGAACAAAGAAGCTAACATTGAGTCCAAATAGAGTGCTATAAGCTCAAGATTGAAACATTGGTTAAGGTACTTGGTTCTGATTGTAGATTAAGCAAATTGAGCACATTAAACATTGTCTTTTGAAAGTATGTGGTTGTTTTCAACCCAATTTTTGTTTATGTGCTAGATCTCAAGCCTTATGCGACTACTCCAAGCAATAAGCTTAAGAAGATAGTCTAGGTCATCCAAAACTCCCCCTGAGTTCATGCCTAGTGCAATGGCAAGCTGTCTCATGAGAAAGAATTGGTGAAATCAGTTTTTTCGCACAAATATGGTGGTTGTCAACCAACATTTTGTTTTATCATGTGCTAGATCTCAAGCCTTATGCGACTACTCCAAGCAAGAAGCTTAAGAAGATAGTCTAGGTCATCCAAAACTCCCCCTAAGTTCATGCCAAGTGCAATGGCAAGCCGTCTCATAGGAAAGAATTGGTGAGATCAGTTTTTTCGCACAAAAGAGATCTTTTTGCTTTTTAACACATTGTACTAACTCATGTATCATCAGGAGACTAAAACAGCTCAAACTAAGGCTCAATATAGATTCAACGCTCTACTCAGCCTATTTGACATGGCATGAATCATAAAAGGATAGCTCAAGAAAGACTAAACTCAAATGCTAGCATGACAAGTTTAATTTAAGTTGACCAATTTTACTTAACTTATCATGGCAAACGCTAGTCTACACATATGAAGTCATGAAAAATTTAGCAAGCTAAGCACAAGTCATGGCAAGGTGTAAAGCACTGAAGCATGTCATAACAGGATAATAATCAAGGCTCAATGCAGATTGATTATAATGCTAGAAAGCTGAAAATGCAAGAAGGTCCAGCTCCCCCTCAACATTAGATGTAACTTTTAGTTCAAGTTGAGTTATGTCAAAATTAAGCTTCAGAAGCTCCCAAATGAACTCCCCCTGAACCAAAGCAATAAAATCGAGAAGCTAGCAAAGAAAACCAAACAGGCAGTCCTTAAAGCATAGAAAAGATATAGAAGCAACTATTGCTTAAACTGACTCTCATCTACCCCAAATGACTCCAGGACTAACAGCTGATCGTCGAACACACACTAGAGAGCAAACACGTACCCTGTCTACCCGAGGGTGGCCCAACCCTCGCTAGAACCTACAAGAAGTGAGTGAGCTCAACCTAGTGAGATAAGAAATAGCTAATCCTGGAAGCACAAGATAAGAGTAAGAAATCTAAGCAACTCAACACAAGAGACACTCTAACCTATGCTAGAAGGACTTAACCCAATGCACCCGCAAATGCAATGCAACAGAAATGAGACAGAAGCATAATTAATATAATAAAGCAGTAAAGCCCAAGCTCCCCCTCACTACAGTCCGTAAGGACAAACCACCCCAAGCTCTCCCCGTAGAGCTGAAAACCTCGAACTGTCCAAAGGCTTGGTAAAGATATCAGCCAACTAGTGGTCACTCTCCACAAACTGGAGCACTATGTCACCCTTCTCTACATGGTCTCTAAGGAAGTGGAAGCGAATATCAATATGCTTGGTCCGAGAGTGCTGCACTGGGTTCTTAGCAATGTTGATAGCAGACGTGTTATCACAAAAGAGTGGAACACTGTCTAAGGCTAACCCAAAGTCCCGCAGGGTCGAAACCATCCAAAGTACCTGGCCGCAGCAACTGGCAGCAGCAACGTACTCGGCCTCTGCAGTGGACTGTGCAACACCGGACTGCTTCCTCGAAGACCAGGAAACGAGAGAAGTGCCAATGAACTGGCAGGTGCCGGAAGTGCTCTTCCTATCTATCCTACAGCCAGCGAAGTCTGCATCCGAAAAGGCTCTCAGGGAAAGACAGGATGAGGAAGAGTACCAGATACCATAGTCAATGGTAGCTCGAAGGTACCGAAAGATGCGCTTCACCGCCTGACGGTGAGATACGCGAGGAGAAGCCTGAAACCGAGCACACAGACACACGGAGAAGTGTATGTCTGGTCTCGAGGCAGTGAGGTAAAGAAGAGAGTCGATCATACTTCTGAACTCTTTCTGATCAACTGGCTCGCCATCCTCATCTGGGTCAAGATAGGCTGTCGAAGCCATGGGAGTTGACACCGGCTTACCATCACTCATATCGAAGCGCTTCAGGAGGTCACGAGTGTACTTTCCTTGATGAAGAAATGTACCCTCCCGAGTCTGCTTAATTTGGAAGCCGAGGAAGAAGGTCAACTCACCCATCATACTCATTTCAAACTCGGTGCTCATGACATCCGAGAATTGGGAAACCAGAGTATGGGAAGAGCCGCCAAAGATAATGTCATCGACATAGATCTGGACGAGCAGAAGGTCAGCGCCAAGCCGGCGGATGAACAAGGTCTTATCAACTTTACCCATTTCAAACCCATGACTCAACAAGTAGGACTTAAGCCTCTCATACCAAGCCCTGGGGGCCTGCTTAAGTCCATACAACGCTTTGGAAAGCTTGAAGACATGGTTTGGGTATTTGGGGTTTTCGAAACCAGGAGGCTGTCGGACGTAGACCTCTTCCTCAATAAGGCCATTGAGAAAGGCACTCTTGACGTCCATCTGGTAAAGCTTGAAACCCTTAGAAGCTGCAAAGGCAAGCAGGATTCTAATGGCCTCAAGTCTAGCTACAGGGGCAAAGGTCTCCTCGAAATCTAGACCTTCAACCTGGGAGAACCCCTGAGCAACCAGTCTAGCCTTGTTTCGAATAACCACTCCATCCTCGCTCTGCTTGTTCTTGAACACCCACTTAGTCCCAATAATATTGTGACCTCGCGGGGGCTCGACAAGCGACCAGACCTTGTTCCTCTCGAAATTTTCTAACTCCTCATGCATGGCATTGACCCAAGACTCATCAGATAAAGCATGAGAGACATCTTTGGGCTCAAAGGAGGCAATGAAAGCAGAATGGAGACATAATTGAGATAAGCCAGATTTTGAGCGGGTAACACGCTCGAAAAGGTCTCCAATGATCTGCTCTGAAGGATGAGCTTTCTGGATATGTCTAGGAGGTCCAGGATGAGATGAAGAAGTGGCCTCTACCTCGTGAGCTGACGAGGTAGGAACAGAGCCACCAGCTCCAGAAGAAGCAGAAGGCATGGGCTGATCACCTCGAGGTGCGGTGGAAGACGGCACCTCAAGGGGTGGATGAGGGACAGGATCAGGTAGACAACTGTCGTCTCCATCATCCTCATCATCCACAAAGATGGTCTCAGACTGCTCTAAAGAACCTGAGATATCGGGCCTAGTCCCCGGACTGGCCTCGTCAAAGGTCACCTCACAGGTCTCTACCATTTTACTAGACTCGCAGTTCCAGACCCTATAAGCCCGCGAAGAAGGCGAGTAACCTAGAAAGATCCCATCACAAGAACGTGACTCGAACTTATCTAGGTTCCCGGACTTCAGAATAAAGCACTTGCAACCAAACACACGAAAATGAGAGACGTTGGGCTTTCGCCCGTATCTCAACTCATAAGAAGTGCGGTGCAAGTGTGCCCGAAGAAAAACTCGATTTGAGACATGGCACGCGGTGGGTATAGCCTCAGCCCAAAACTTCCGCGGTGTAGAGTACTCATCAAGCATCGTCCTGGCCATCTCGACCAAGGTACGGTTCTTCCTCTCCACAACGCCATTTTGTTGTGGTACGTGCGGAGAAGAGAACTGGTGCTCTACACCTGTCTCACCACAGAAACTCTCGAAATAGGAATTCTTGAACTCCGTGCCATTGTCACTGCGGATCGCTCGTAAGGCACCCGGGAGCTCAACAGAAAGCCTACCGAAAAGACCTCGGAAATGAGAAAATATCTCATCCTTCGAGGCTAAGAAAAACACCCAAGAAAATCTCGAATAGTCATCGACGACAACAAGAACATACCACTTCCCTTTGGCTGACTGCACTCGAGCTGGTCCAACAATGTCCATATGGAGCAGCTGTCCCGGTGCATCTGTCATGGTCACAGGGACCAGAGGATGTGAAGCGGCAACCATCTTGCCGTGCCGGCATGGAGCGCAAACAAGGTCTTTGACCATTTTGAGCTTCGGCAGACCACGAATGAGGTCGTGGCCGCTAACTCGGGTCAAATGGTCAAATCCAATATGACCAAGTCTCCTATGCCAGAAAGAGAGGTCGCGGGACTCAGAAGCAACTAAACACCTGAGAGGATCACCAGAAGACTCAGAAAAATCAGCACGAAAGATCCTCCCATAACGAGAAATCCCGCAGACCAGACTACCCGAAGAATCAAGAATTTTACAAGCATTTTTCTTGAAGCTCACCTCGAAACCGTCATCGGTAAGCTGAGAAACGGAAAGCAAGTTGTACTGCAGCTTACTAACCAAGGCAACATCCTTAAGAATAAAAGAAGCATTAACATGCACAGTACCTTTTGCGATGACGCGCCCAGACGAAGCATCTCCGAAGGTGATCGTCTCATCACCTGGAGCACGGGCAAGGGAAGAAAACCAACGGGAATCTCCAGTCATGTGTCGTGAACACCCGGAGTCTACGAGCCAAACCTTTCCCTTCCCTGCCCGGCGAACCTGAGTCAAACAGAGAGTAAAGTCTCAGTACTGGGATAAATCAAGAGTGATTTTGGCACCCAATACTGAGTAACACGTGGAGCAGATGAAGTAGTCAAACACGACTGACCTCTATCTACCCTACGCTCTCCATGACTCAAAGAAGCAGAAGGTCTGTGAGCATACCTGAAGCTGTTGCGGGGTCCGACTGCTATGGGAGAACGAGTCAGAACACCGGCAACACGCTGATCACGCCGCGGGTAGCTATCTCGACGGGGAAACCGAGATCTACCCTCAGGACGGCGGAAGACACGACCAGAGGCAGCATGAGGATGGAAAACAGAAAACTCGGAAAAACCAAGTCCTCTATACTGCCCAAACTCCGCAACAGGAGCAAACCTAGACCTCGTGTTGGTCTTAGGTGCACTCAGGATCTGGAGCTGACCCTGAATACCCCTAAGAGACTCAACACGGTCTCTACACGCGATCTTGGCGCGCCTGAAGCATCTCTCGATCGAGTGTCCATCCTTTTGACAGAAGGTGCAATGATACTTTGCCTTCTGAGAGGCAGAAGTAGCATGTTATGGCTTCGCCGTCTGTGAGGCCGAAGCTGCGGGTGAAGTCACCTTTCTGTCAGAGATCCCTTGGACAAAGCCCGCTGACTTAAACTTAACCTCATCGGATCTGGGCTCAACCTCGATCACACCTCCTACTATGGGTCTAAGAATAGCAGGTGGATGTTTCCTCATGTCCTCATAGAAATCATATCCTAGACCCTGATTGAACTTGCAAATCTTGGATTGGTCTAGAATAAGATTGAGCTTCTTCTTACTGCCTACAAATCTCTCGAGAGTGTTCATAAGATACTGACACTCCCGGAAGAGAGAGGTGCAAGAAGAGCAGGGGGAAGAGGGAACAGCAGGAGGTAAGGAAGCAGATGAAGAACCAATAGTAGAGGAACGAATGGCTTGTGCACGCACAGCCGACTCAGAATGGACAGTCCTACTGCTAGCAGGTTGGTTCACGTCGCTAAGCGTCTCAACCTTACCCTGGGGCTTCTCCCCCTTCTCAGCACAGACAATACAAGCAGATGGTGGCTTCTGTAGTAGGTCCTTAGTTAGCTTCACACATTTCTCATCCAATGCAACCAAGTCAGATTTTAGTTTGTTACAATTAATGCATGGTGAGCTAACAGGGTCCTTAGAAGCATACTGAGCCAACTTCCTATCATGATCAATCATTTCTTGAAACTGTTTGGAGACAGCTTCAAGTTCAGCAGTTAACTTAGGACAGTTCAAGCATGAATCAATCGGCTCAAGCAAAGAAGCTTGTAGATCAGCAATTTTATGATCTGCCCGTTTTAGATTCATCTTCAAGTTATTGCAATTTTCACAAGACTCGGGCAGATCAAGGAGCATGGCATAAGGTCCTCTAGCAGCAATGTCCTTAACCTCACATGAGGTGGGAGTAGTCTCATCAGTAGTAAGTAGGGTAACAGCCATCCTACTCAACTCTAACTCAGCAAGCAGACTAACATTCTCCACCTTAACAATATCAAGCTCGGAGGACACACTATCATGCGAGGTCCTTAGTTTCTCCATGTCACCCAACAGAGCACAGCAAGTATCACAATCATCACGGGAGGGAGCAGATGTAAGTGAAGTAAGCTCCCGTGATAGTCTATCTACTTCCTTCTCTAACTCGGTACACCTAGCCCTAGCTCTAGCATGAAACCACCTAGCTTAAGAAAAGCATGATTGAGCTGGTCGTAGGTGGGGCATACCTCGTCCGAGTCGGAGTACAGCTCGCTGTCGCTCAGTTCGCCCTCGAGGGCCATGAAGCACATGCCGGAGAAGTCGTCGCCGCCATCCTTGGGCTCTTGGTCACCCGTCCCGTCGTCGTCACTCCATCCCTCCACCTCGCTGAGGTCGAGGTCGTCGAAGGCGGTGAGGACGCGGTGGAAGAGCTTCTTGGCCTTCCCGAAGTTGCGGAACTTCTTCTTTCCCGGAGCAGGTGCTGAAGGCTTCGTGTTGCGGTTCTTGTCGGTGTAGTCGTTTTTGCCCGAACCGCCGTAGTCACTTTTACCCTTTCCAAGCTTGGGGCAGTTTGCTCGGATGTGGTTGGGGCCACCACACTCGAAGCAGATGACTGGTCCTCCTCTCTTTCTGTCTCTCCTACCCTTGTAGGCATGGGAAAACCTTCGGGCTAGGAGGGCCAGCTGATCATCCGCAAGCTGCTCTAACTGATCATCAGTTATGTCACAGAGAGCAGCAAGGGAGAAACCGCAAGAAGACTCAGAAGAGAGACCAGAAGCTGAACTGGGATCGGTGACCAAGGCCATCGACTGTGACTTCGACCTACGAGAGACAACGTCAATCTCGTGAGTCTTGAGACGCGAGTACAGCGCATCAAGAGTCAAGGTCAAGAGTTCTGTCGTGTCTTTGATGGTGGTCACTTTCATCTCCCACACACGCAGATCGAGTGCCGCAAGCATCTGACGAGCGTTGTCCGAGTCGGGGTATGTGAGACCGACCGCTCGGAGGTTGCTCAAGATCTTGTGGAAACGTGCGAAACACTCATCTAGGGACTCACCAGCAAGCATCTCGAATTTGTTGTATTCGCGCTTGAACTGGTCCTGTCGAACCGTCTTGATCTGGGTGGTGCCCTCATGGTATGCGTCGAGGGTCACCCAGATATCGTAGGCGGACGACAGGTGGGAGATGCGATCGAACTCGCTACGACTCAGGCCCTGGATAATGATGTTCCTTGCCTTAGCGTTTGCCTCAACATCATGCATATTCCCAGCATTGATGTTCTCATCGGCAGGAACAACAAACCGGACCTTGACCTTGCGCCAGATAGCGTACCCCTGAGCCTGGATGTATGTCTCCATTCGGCTCTTCCAGAAGGGGTAATCGATGCCATCGAAAATGGGCGGCTTGGTCGAGTACTTGTCCGTCGCCATGGCTCTTGAGACCGGTTAAGATCTATGAATTAGAGCTAACCGGCTCTGATACCAATTGTTGGACCGAAATGGCGACAGAGGGGGGTGAATGTCGATCTTTAAAAATCGCCCCCAACAAATATCTTCTTCTCCAGTAGCTATGAGAGCTATGAAGGAGAAAATAACCCCTCCCTGGAAATCACAGAGACACTGAAAAGCTAGACCCAGAAGGAAGCAATCAAGAAAAACAAATTCAGCGCAAAACTGGCCTCAAGCGGTAGTACCGCTGTGACGAGCGGTAGTACCTCTGAGCGGTAGTACCGCAATACCGAGCGGTAGTACCTCTCGCCGGAGCCGTTCGGACTGGTCCGAACAAGAGTGGTAGTACCTCTCCAGGAGCGGTAGTACCTTTGAGCGGTAGTACCGCTCCCCGAGCGGTAGTACCTCTCGAGAAAAACAGCAAACAGCAAATTTCAGAAAAATGAGAGATACGCAACGATTCTTGGATTCTTGGCTTGGGAAACTTTGAGGATAGCTAGGGAACACTCCCAGAAGACTAAGCCAAGAGCCAATAACAAGAAATCCACTCCAAGAAACAATAATTTCAGATTTGGGTAAAGATCTGAAATCTTGCAAGAACCGAGCCAAAAACCAAATAACTCCCCAACCGTTGATCCTTTGGCTATGAAATTTTGAGGGAAGCTAATTAATAGCCTCTGGAATCTTCATACCAAATTTCAAGCCATCTTAACAAGGGAATCAAAAACTGGACCAAAACCAAGAAACGAAGAACAAGAACAGAGCCAGCCAAAAAGGAAAACTGAGAATCAAACTTGGTTTGCTCTTGGGATTAAATAGCCAAATGGCTTTTGAGCAACACCCATGTCATAGCAACCCATTTTGGCACTCTCCAGCAAGCAAGAACTCGAAAATCAAAATCTCAATAAATTCACCAAAAGAGAAACGAAGAACAGAGAGGAGCACGAGACAGAAACTTCAGATTTCATTCATTGATTCACATGGAATAGAGAGGAGTCCCGATACCCCGACTTGATACAAAGGAAAGATTACAGGCTCTCAACTCAATCCATCCTCTCCCTCTCTACTCAAGAACACAACTCAAGAACACATGAGGGAGGAAGAACACTCCCTAGAACTCACACCTAGAACACATCGTAGATAACAGAGGGAGCACTACTCTGCCACTACTACCCACTCTCAACAACTAAAGTCTAAAGCCAAAGCAAGCCATCAAAGCTTCTTTTGACTCTAAAACCCTAATTCTCTCATACAATGCTCAAGGAGGGCATGCAGCCCCTCCTCTCCTTTTATAGCACCTGGCTAACGGGTCTTCGCCCCGTTACGCCCGCTACGTCCAACGGAGCCCGCTCCCGCTTGTGCAGCCTTGCGAATTTCCCGATTCGCCCCTTCTGCACCTTCCGGGAAGCTTCCGCGCTCCTTGCCTCGCACGCCTCGCAACCACCTCGAGTCCACGTCGTCTTCGACACATCCCGACCGTTCTGACCTCAGCGCCACCTGCGCCTAGTCCGGTCCACCGTGTCTCGCCACGACTCCAACTCGACGTCCTGCAGTCACACAGACAAGAAACACGTCAAATAGCACCGCTCGACACATGAAAGCGTAAATACCATTACACTTACCACAGATGAAGTCAAAACCTGTCAAAACATTAGAATATGCATCCTAAACCCAAAAGACCAGATTTGACCAAAGTCCGACCGAGCCCGATTGCGCCACGCAACGACTCGACTCCGAACCACTCAAACCAAACTCGACTGACCTAAACCTTTGTCAATTACTCATCACTCTCATGTAGCACGACCACATGGTCTCTCAATACGCCATCCGCTCCGGGTTGGACACCTAAGCCCCACCCGGAGGGCGGGGTGAAGAGGGTGCCGCTCCAAGCGGAGGGGCAGTTCGTATCCATAGGCGAAGACCTCCCTCCGGAGGTAGAGCAAGACTTGCTCCGAGTCCTCCAGGCCAACATAGACGTCTTCGCATGGTCCCCGGAAGATATCAAAGGAGTGGACCATGCCCTCATCGAACATAACCTCGCGATCCGCCCTGACGCCAAGCCCATCAAGCAGAAATTTCGCCGTATGTCCACGGACCGGCAGCAAGCGGCCAAGGTGGAGGTGGCGAAGCTCCTTCGAGCGGGGGTTATCCGCGAGGTTCAACATCCGGACTGGCTCGCCAATCCGGTGTTGGTTAAAAAGGCCAGCGGCGCCTGGCGCATGTGCATTGATTTCACCGCCCTCAACAAGGCATGCCCGAAGGACGATTACCCTTTACCACGCATAGATCAACTGGTCGATGCAACCACCGGATGCGAGCTCATGAGCTTCTTGGACGCCTACTCCAGCTACCACCAGGTCTACATGGCCAAGGACGACGAGGAGAAAACCAGCTTCATTACGCCGGTGGGGACCTTCTGCTTCGTAAGGATGCCCTTCGGCTTGAAGAACGCAGGCGCAACTTTCACCCGCCTCGTCGCGCTGGCCCTGGCCGTCCAGCTAGGGAGAAATGTGGAGGCCTATGTGGACGACGTAGTAGTAAAAACCCGCCAGCTCGCCTCCCACGACCGGCATCTTCAGGAGACTTTTGACAACCTCCGGAAGGCGGGCATCAAGCTCAATCCGGACAAATGTGTCTTCGGTGTACAGGCGGGCAAGCTATTGGGCTTCCTCGTATCTGGGCGAGGCATCCAAGCGAACCCCAACAAGGTTGACGCTATCCTAGGCATGGAACCTCCCAAGACGACAAGGGAGGTCCAGAGGCTGGCAGGCCGCATGGCGGCCTTGAGCCGTTTCCTCTCCAGAGCGGCGGAGAGGGGCTTACCATTTTTCAAGACCCTCCACGGTTGCGATGGATTTCATTGGGATGACGACTGCGCAAAGGCCTTCGACGACCTCAAGAAACACCTCGCAACCCTTCCCACTCTGGTGGCCCCAGCACCAGAGGCTCCCCTCCTACTCTACCTCGCCGCCTCGGCAACAGCGATCAGCGTCGTCCTCGTCCTGGAAGAGGGCGCGCTCCAGCGGCCAGTGTACTTCGTCTCCGAAGCCCTCCAGGGCGCCAAGACGCGATATAACGAGCTCGAGAAGCTTGCTTACGCGCTGGTCATGGCCTCAAGAAAACTCCGTCATTACTTCCTAGCGTACCCGGTAACGGTGCCATCATCGTTCCCTTTGGCAGAGATGCTGCACAACAAGGAGTCCACGGGGCGAATTGGTAAATGGGCGGCGGAGCTGGCCCTATTCGCCCTAATATACGCCTCTCGAACGGTGATCAAGTCTCAAGTTCTGGCGGACTTCCTCGCGGAATGGACCCCCCAGCTCAGCCCGCCCTCCAGGTCGAAGACCCGGTGTGGACACTTAACACCGACAGAGCGTACGGTGTTGCGGGCGCAGGGGTGGGCGCCGTTATCACCACCCCAGAGGGGCAGCGCCTGTTATACTCGGCGTGCCTAGCGTTTCCGGCTACGAACAACACGGCCGAATACGAGGCGTTACTCTTCGGCCTTGGGAAGCTCAAAGCGATGGGAGCAAGGCGAGTCCTCGTCCGCACCGATTCCCGGTTAGTGGCGGGCCATGTGGACAAGTCATACCAAGCCAAGGACCCGGAGCTAGCCAAGTACCTAGCAGCCGTACGAGCGAAGGAGCGGCACTTTTTGGGTGTCACGGTGAAGGCCATCCCTCGAGCGGACAACGAACAAGCTGACGTCTTGGCCAAGGCTGCCAGTCAGCAGCTCCCAATTCCCGAAGGGGCATTTCACGAAACCCTGCCAGCGGCGGCCACAGCACAGGATAATCAGGATGCGACCCTCGTCCACCAGATCACCCAGCAGGGTGACTGGCGGGAGCCCCTTCTCGCTTTTCTGCAAGGCATCGCGGAACCGGATGACCCCTCCGAGCTCCAGCGTTTGCAACACCGCGCTAGGTCCTTCCAGGTGCTCGACGGGGTGCTTTACAAGAATGGGGTCTGCGCACCGCTCCTGCGGAGCCTCCCGCGCGAAGAAGGAAAGCGCCTCCTCGCGGAAATTGATGCGGGTCTCTGCGGCTCGCACCTCCAACCAAGGTCTCTGGTGGGCAAGGCATTCAGATAGGGTTTTTATTGGCCAACAGCTGTCCCGGATGCCCAGGATCTCGTGCGCCGTTGTCAAGGTTGCCAATGGATGGGAAGGGCTATCCACAGGCCCCCGACAAGCCTCCATCCCATACCCTAGGTATGGTCACTGGCGAGGTGGGGCATCGATGTCGTGGGACCACTCCCAGGGCCGCAGGAGACCTGCGATTCGTCGTGGTTGCTCTGGAGTACTTCTCCATGTGGCCGGAGGCGGTAGCTCTGGCCAAGATTACCTCGGCAGCTCTGCAGCGCTTCCTCAGGCAGAACATCATATGTCAATTCGGCGTGCCCAGGGAGATCACCGTCGACAACGGTCTGCAATTCGATGCAGCCCCATTCAAAGAATTCTGCGGCAACATGGGCATCACCCTCCGGTTCGCCTCGGTCGGACACCCACAGTAAACGGGGCGGTGGAGCGGGCAAACGGCGCCATCTCCGCCGCAATCAAGAAGCGCCTCGTCGGGTTACCGAAGGGGAAGTGGCCGGGCGAGCCCCACAGCGTCCTCTGGTCCCTTCGCACAACGGTCACACGCCCAAGGGGGTTCACGCCTTTCAAGCTCCTCTTCGGTGATGAGGCGGTCACACCTGAAGAAACAAAGGCTGGCTCGCGGCGGGTCCTTGTCCAAGCACCAGACGAGGAACGCCAATTGTCCGTGGATCTCCTTGACGGAGACCGGGCAAGCGCAACACAGCACATCATAAAATACGCGCGACAGATGGTGCGTGGTCGCAATCGTTCGCTGTACCCACGCGAATTCAGACCGGGAGACCTCGTCCTTAAGATGGCACTCCACGCGGAGACGGTATGCAAGCTCGAGTCCAAATGGGAAGGCCCGTACATCGTCGCGGAGGCCCTGCAGAAGGGAGTGTATCGCTTAGCCACCTTGTAAGGGCACACGCTCCGCCACACATGGAATACGGACAGGCTACGGCGGTATTATGCCTAAGTCAAGCACACAAGGGCAAAAGCCTTCCACGGCTTCGGCAGACGTAAGCGGCTAACGGTTAGTGCCTTAACCCTTGTAACTGCTCACCCGCGCAAACGGGAATTTAATAAAGTGCATCGTTCATGCAAATTCTCCCGTTTTCATACTAAAAGTGCGCGAAGGGTCACCTTCGTGTGCACTGTGCATGAGCATGAATAAAGACGCGTGGGGGGACGCCTCCGCGCGCAGTCTACGGACTCTAAATAAGACGTAGCGTCGAGGTCCGTCTCCGCACGCAATTTCACGGCCCGCAACGCGCGGAGGTTCGCCTCCGCGCGCAGTCTACGGACTCTAAATAAGACGTAGCACGAGGTCCACCTCCGCACGCACTCTACGGAGTATAAATAAGACGTAGCGTCGAGGTCCGCCTCCGCACGCAATTTCACCGCCCGCAACGCGCGAAGGTTCGCCTCCGCGCGCAGTCTACGGACTCTAAATAAGACGTAGCGTCGAGGTCCGCCTCCGCACGCACACTATGGAGTATAAATAAGATGTAGCGTCGAGGTCCGCCTCCGCACGTAATTTCACCGCCCGCAACGCGCGGAGGTTCGCCTCCGCGCGCAGTCTACAGACTCTAAATAAGACGTAGCGTCGAGGTCCGCCTCCGCACGCACTCTGCGGAGTATAAAAAAGACGCGGATGCCATCCCTGCGCACTCTACGGAGTATAAACAAGACGCGAACCCCGCGCACGCATGGGCGTTGCCCCAGTGCGTACTCTTTGAAGTATAAATAAGATGTGGATGTCGATCCCACGCACTCGTCCGGAGTATAAAAAAGACGCGGATGCCATCCCTGAGCACTCTACGGAGTATAAACAAGATGCAAACCTCACGCACGCATGGGCGTTGCCCCAGTGCGTACTCTTCGGAGTATAAATAAGACGTGGATGTCGATCCCACGCACTCTTCGGAGTATAAAAAAACAAAAACAAAAAAACAACCAACGCGGACGCTATCCCCACGCACTCTACGGAGTACAACCGCGGCATGGATACTCCCAAGCACGCGCAGGCACGCCCCTTGCACACACTCCCGGGAACATAAAAAACAAGGGGCGTGGTCGAGGTTCCCATGCATGCAACGACGCTGATACCCGAACGAGGGGCGACACGATACCCGCGCTTTACACGACCCCCAGCTTATAGCATATTACATAACAACAAGTGCACGAGAGGGGAGAATTGTCGCTTAGCCCGAGTAAGACAGCTACATTACAGAAGTAGACACACGCACGGCGCGGAACGCGCCAAAACCTGGAATTATTCCTATGAGTCCGCGCCATCTTCGCCTCGACGAGTGCCCGCATCGCCTGCGCTGCGCCGAGGGACCTCTTCGAGCCAGCGAAGCACGTCCCCCTCGTTCTGCAGCGTCCGCCGTAAAGCAACCGCGGCGGCGCCCTCCCCGACATATTTCCAAATTCGGTCATGGAAGTTTCGGGTCGCGGGCTCGGCGGCACGAACAGCATCAGATATCACCCCGGGCTGGGTAGGCAAGTCGAGCTGAGGGTTCGCCAGCTCATTGACATGCTCGCACCCACCGGCGTGCAGCAAGGCGAGGGCAAGCCCAGCACTCATGTAGCCGCAGTGGGTGCCGAAAGCCTTGGCACCGGGGAGGGCGACGCTCGAGCCCTCCTCGATTCGCCCAAGCATCTCCATCAGGTCTTCGCGGCCATGAGTGGCGTCCTCCACGTGCACTCAAAGCCCCTGAAGGGCCTGCTCCAAAGACTCCATCGCATTTCGCGCGGAGGCGCACGCGTTGTCCCAGGATAGCGTCTTCTCAGCAACGGAGGCAGTAAGCTGTTCATTTTCCGCCTCTAGTGCGGAGATTCGCTGAAGAAGGGCGGTCTGCTCCTCCGTCGCAACGTGCTGAGCCTCCATCGCGCGTTGTGCGGCCAGTGCCGCGTTCTTCGCGTTCGTGCCCACCAGCTGCGCGTCGTCAATAACCTCGTCCCGCTCCGCCATCAGCACCCGAATGAGCTCGTCCTTGGCGGCGTTGGCATCGTTCGCAACGCGCAGCTAGTCCTCCAGTGCCCTCCGCTCGCGCACGCGAGCCTCTTCGAGGGCTTTGCGAATTGCAAGCGTCTACGAGTGTAACAACAAAGGTTACCTATCAGATAAGCAAGGGATATGCAGCGAGAACAGAGACCATTACCCTCATCTCCGAGGCACCCAGCGCGAGCGCCAAAAGGTCGCCCCCGCAGGAGTGCAGCGCCTGTCGATCTAGGCGGCCTCCAGCATACTCTGCCACCTCGCTCAAGGCGCGAAGTGCCTCCCACTGAGGTACGAAGTCGGAGACGTCAGGCCCTAGAACCCCCGCCCCAGCGCCTTCCGCAGCAGTTGGGGCACACACAGTCCCCGGCTCAATCAGGCCGGCGACATCGCGGGGCCCCCCCTTGCTCGATTCTTGGCCTCGTCTGGGAGACCCTGTCTCGCCTGGTGTCGACAGAATAAGCGAGCAAATCGGGGAGAGTTTCGCGAAGTCACGCGAGGAAAATGAACTATGCCTACCTCCAGTGCCCTCTACCGTGGCCTCCACCTGGGGCATGAGCGCCTCGCTGGCCTGAGGAGCGACAACCCTCCCGGCTTCAGGAGCATCCCCGCTAGCCGTCAGGGCCGCAGTCACTGGACCAGCCACGCTGAACCGGCCCCTAGAAGATGGCGGCGACTGCACTCGAGGCTGTTTCGCCTTCGGAGTCGTAGGTGAAGCATCCGTGGCCACCTTGGCAGCCGCGGAAGCCGTCGTCAGTGACAACGCTGCGGTTATCGCTGGAGGTGACGAGGCGTCATCTTCAAGAATGGCGAGGCGCGCGCTCGTTGCCTTGCCACCATATACGGCCTCGTCGGGAGTTACGCGCCCCCCGAACCAGTCGATTCGAGCCCAGCGCCCGTCTCGCCCCCCATCCTCACGTTCTCGACCGGCGGTACGACCGGCGAACTGAGGGCGATGGCCTCCGACTGGACCCCGCACCGAGAGGATGGCGCCACCACCGTTGCACCGCACTGGGCGCTGGGCGCTCCGGAACGGGGATTTCCAAAACCTCGCACACCCGATTAATCCGCCCTTGCTTCGCCAAGGAAGTCGCGGACTCACGGGCCTTATGCTCCTTCGCCGTGTATGGCCCAAGCATCGCAACCACTTTGCGCTCCGCATCTTCTAACCGGCGTACTGCACGCACAAGCGGAGTATCATACCTAAGGGTCTGCAACCACCCACATGGTACTTGGCATATCGCAGGGATACTTACAGGGCGCGGAGGGCCTATGAAGCGAAGACACCCCCGGGTGGATGCCGTCCTTCCGGTCGGGCCCCCGCCGCTCATACTTCCAGTTACAGGAAAGTGGGGATATCCCGTACATGGTGAACTCTTCGGCGAGGTCACGCATGTTGAACTGGAGTGCGACCCCAGCAAGTCTCCGCGCCTGCTTCTCGTCGCTGGGCCGAGGCATCACATTCGGACAGCGATCGAAGGATATCGGCTCTCCACAGCTCCGGAGGCCGCTCGTGCTCCTCATGGTGTAGTAGAAACACCGCTGTGTCCAGCCGGACTCCCACTTTTCCCGCGTAGCCAACGCAGGAAACAGGTGCGAGCACTCCGGCCTTAGCACGAAGTCCACGCTGTCGAAGTTCGAGTAAGCCCCCCTTCCACTCTCCGCGGTTGGCACCGTGCGTCGTGCAGGATGGCGAACAACTCGGCGTGCCCTCCGTCCGCATCGCCCAAGTAAAGATGGCCAACCAAACAACCGCGGCCAGAGTCAGCTGCGCCAGCTCCAACCCATACGCTCGCAGCACTTCGCGAACAAAGTGTGTCGCGGGGATTCGAGCCCGGCGTCGAAGAATGCCACGAAGACGATCGCCTCCGACTCTCCTGGGTTCGGCTCCGTTTCGTCAGTCCCGGGCAGGCGAGCCTCGGCACGCTCCTCCAGCTTCTTCTCCTGAAGAAGGGTTTGGAGGGTCTCCTCCGTGACGCGGTTCCGCCCCAGCACACGGGAGCAGTGACCCTTGGACCTTTTCACGGCATCCCAGCGAAGGGTAGTTTGCTTCCTGTCGTGCGGAACCAGGCGGTACTCCGCCGGTGGTGGCGTTGAAGGACTACGGGTAGGCTACGCTAGCGCAAATTAATAAAAATTCTACCCGTAAACCAAGATCACTGTAGTTATAGATCACGGAATTACCACTAGACGGGCAGGTGCGGAATTGATGCAGCACGTCGGGGCAGAGTAGTCGTACTACGTCGATGCAGCACGTCGGGGCAGAGTAGTCGTACTACTTCCTCGTCCTCGTCGTGGCGTCCAACGTACAACTCCTCTCTTGCGGTTCGTCCAAACGCTACAGATGCAGCGCCGCCAAAAGGTATCCACACGTACGGGAGGAAGCGACGCACGCCGGATTACTAGATCCGTGCGAGCGCCCAGGGCGTGGGAGGGGTGGCGGCCAAGGTTTGAGGAGGTCACGAAATTCTCCCTCTACCCTGTGCGCCCTAGCCCTCCTTTTATAGACGTCCTTATAATGGGCTTCAGCGAATGGAGGCCCATTAGGACTCAATACCCAGTCCAACCCGGATCCAATCCGAATTAGGCTTCAGCCCTTAAGTGTGTGACCCTATGGGTTCACGTATGTTTAGACATGACACGAGTTTACCTACTCGGTCAATAGTTGGTAGCGGCCTCTAGCAAGACGTGCCAACTCCTAACCATACATAAAGATCATATCGAACGAACCATCACAACTTTATGTACATGCCAATCCCTTTGCCACACGATATTTGGTCGAGCTCCAAGCTGACCACTCTTTCTCGATCCTGTGATCCGGAATCCCTTACTAGGTTAACTCTTAACCTTAAGTAGCATGGCCATGCATTTCTGGATCCGATCACTCGAGGGGCCCAGAGATATCTCTCTCAGGTAGAGAGGGGCAAATCCCATCTCGACTGACCATGCCTCGCAGCATGCTTCATGACAAACCCGAAAGCTACCTTTATAACTACCCAGTTACGGAGCAACGTTTGATAGCCCCTAAGTAGGTCGATTCACATCTCAAGTACATGCGACAATCTCAGGTCTAAGGACAAGGCGTACACATTGTGTAGAGAGAACCATAAGTATAATTGTTATGTCTCATGTTGGGTCGGTCCAACCCCATGTTCTAAACATGTGTCCACATTATTGGTTTGACATCTCCATGTCTATGACCTGTGAAACATGGTCATCAACCGATACATGTGCTAATCCATTATTCACGTGTGTCCACACCTGAACTTCGACTAGGGACAACTTTAGAATAACCATACAAGTAAAGAGTTTCACAAACAAGTCACATACTTGTTAATCAATACAAAGGCAATATTCAAGGAACATTTATTAAATCATGGATACAACGAAATATCATCATCTCTATGATTGCCTCTAGGGCATATTTCCAACAGGCGTCAGGCAGTGCTGGCTCGACGAGGCGCTCTCGCTAAGGCGACGCACAGGGTCGTCAAGGGCGGCACCGCTGTTAGCTGAGAGGTCATCGCGCGCAGCCATCCCTCTCTCCCACGACGGCAGGCAGGCGCGGAGGCGAGAATAGCAGCAGGAGGCGCAAGAAGAATAGGAAGGAACGCACAAGCAATCAAGCAGCCAAGGGGAACGACTGCATGCCCACAGGGGTGGTTTATAAAGCCCCCCGTCTCCCCTGCAGGTAGAAGATTGAACGACAGAATTACAGCGGTTCGGCTACCCACGATCAGGCAGTGCAACCGCTGGCAACCGCGGCAGGCGGTGGTAGGTGGCCGCTCAGCGCCCAATGCGCTGATACACTCCTGCCGCGTGGCCACTTTTCCTGGGGAAGAGGCGAACGGCCATGGTCGTGGGAACGCTGGCATCCCACGACGCTCCAATTACAGCCGGCCGCGTGCCCACATCCAGTGCAGGGCAGGCGGAGCAGCCGTGCCAGCCTACCCCTGACAAAGGCCGGCGCGATTCCAGGCGTCATTAAAGCGCACTCCCAGACCAAGCAACCATCTCCCCGCGCTGGCACCACAGCGCGCGAAGCATTTCCCGAGACTCGGCTGCCAAGGGCAGCCGACCAAGTTCGGCTTCGCCCACAAATATCCGGAGTGCGAAGTAGGGCATGCCCGGACCCCGGCCCCATCGAAGCCCTCGGCCTACCCAGTGCCTTCGGCCTCGAAGCCGCGCCCGCCCCGGGTGCGGGAGACGGCCCTCGCACAAGCACGACCTCGGCCCCGTCGAAGCCTTCGGCCTTCCCGGTGCCTTCGGCCTTGAGGCCGCGCCAGCTTCGGGACCCGAAGACAGCCCTCGCGCAAGCACGAGCGGACGTACGAACTATCCAAGTGATCAAGCATCACAGGCCGATGGGACGGATGGGGCCAAAGGACTCAGCGGCATGGCTTCGGCCCGTGAAGCCCTTCGCCATGAGAGGCTCCTGTTGTCGGGGTGGCCCCCACCTAAGCCCAGTAGGCCTGTTAGGTCCAAAATAGGACATGTGTAATGACATAAGAGCCCCCGAGGGGAATACTCATGTATAAGGGTATAACTGTACAAGCACTCCCCATTTGGATATATATGTGTGGCATAGGCCACGGGGAGAGGGGGGAAGCCATTCATTTGCTAAACTCTCCACCACTACACACTCTCTCTGTTTGGTCTGTAACCATGACAGAAAGCAACCCACAAAACTGATCTACTGGCTCCACATGGATGTGCATCGCAATTTATCCCAATGGCGGAATCCCGCCCAGTAGGGGTACTGTGGAATGTGACCATGAACAAGTGTAGCTAATCATTTGATGCTACCGATTCATGCTTCCAATGAACCCATCTATGAATGCCAAAACTAATTAATCCCATTAATCAGTTCCTAAACTAATTCATCTATATGAACCAATCAAAGTTAATATACCAAAACATCAATAGATCCAATCTACTACTACCACATATCAAATATATATGACCAATCTAGATCAAATACTACACAATCTAGCTCTAATACCACTGTTGGAATACGGGCAGGCTACACTAGCTCAATATAAAAATTTCTACTTTGTAAACTAGAAAGCCATGCAAGTAAAAGATTATAGATTATTACCACTAGATGCACAGTGCAGCGGAAGAAGAGTTGGAGCAGCCCGATCCAATGTCGTGTGCATTGTTGTAGTGGAAATAGTCGATCATCCAATGTTCTTGGCTATCGATTGTCTCCTCCAGTAGCTCCTTGTGTTTCACAGATACATCGTGGATCATGCTCGATTAGCATAACAATGTTGCAGATATGGCCTATAGGCAATCGTAGAGATGATCACTTTGGTTCAACCATGTTGATTTGGCTACGTTGGTTCGACCACACTAGTTTGACCACGTTGGTTTGACCACATTGTGTCAACCATGTTGGCTCGACTACATTATTTTATTATATTCATGATCTATTGGATAATATGTTATCTTGTTCCTTGAATACTATTGGTAATATTTATTATCGAGTATGTGACTCGATTATGAAACTCTATACTTCTGCCATGATTATTGTTAAACGATCCCTAGTCGAAAACATGTGAGGACACATATGAATAGACTAGTATATGTATTGGCTAATGACCAGGTTTCATGGGGTACAGATATGGAGATATCAAACCAGTAATATTGACACATATTAGGGAACATGTGGTTGGATCGAACCGTCATGAGACACTATGAGAACGTTGCATTCTTACATGTCATCAGTTCGTCTCATTTACAATGCTTATGCTATGTCCTTGGACTTGAGGTTGTCACATGTACTCGTGATGCATAATGGCTAACTTAGGGGTTGCCAAGCGCTATGCTGTAACTAGGTAGTTATAAAGGTAGCTTTTGGGTTTGTCATGATGTATGCTTTGAGGCATGTTCGATTAAGATAGGATTTGCCCCTCCATGCAATGGGAGAGATATCTCTAGGCTTCTCGATTGATTGGATTCCAAAAATGCATGGCTATGTTACTTGTGGTTAAAGAGTTAACCATAGTCGAGGATTCGAATCACATGATCGAGAAAGAGTGGTCAACCTAACCAATAAGGATGGCACGTACTCGCCTTGAGCTTGATTAATATCATGAGGCAAAGGGAAATGCATATGACCGTTGATAAGGTTCGTCCGATATGATATTTATGTATACTTGCGAGTTGACATGTCCTACTAGGGATCGTTGCCGATTAGTAGACGAGTAGGAGTACTTGAGCCATGTCTAGGTGTACGTGAGCCTACAGGGTCGCACACTTAAAGGGGTTGGGATACAATTCGGATGGTGATTTGAGTTCATGTAGGGCATGAGTTCCTAATGGGCCTCAAGTTCAAGGACCATTGTGGATGCTTACAAATAGTGGGGAGCAGTGGCATAGGCGGTATGCGACAGAGAGAGAATTTGGAATTCTTGAAACCCTAGATGACATACCTTCCTCATCTAATACTACGCTGCCGACGCTAGCACTCCAGCGCATGGTGCTCCTACCCCGTACGTATGGATACCTTGGAGGTGTTAATGCGAAGCTTTAGCACTAGGACGATCCGCAACCTGTGACGATCACAAGGATCTAAAGGAGGAGGTGAGCGGCTCGTATGACTACGATTGCATCAACACGCTATGAATCTCCTTCCGTTGTGAGTCTATGCATCTAGTGGTAATCTCGTAATCTATTACTAGCGGAGGTTCCTTGATTACATGATAGAATTTTCGAAATTGTACTTGTCTAGCCTATCGGTAGCGCTTCAATGGTATCAGAGCCCTGTCGGACCCAGATTTTACAATCCAGAATCCTTTGTGATTTCATTGCACTATTCTCTAGATCAGTAGATAGTACTCATAGATATAGTAGTGAACATCAAAATACATATCATGCGGAAGTGTAAATATAACAATAGACTTACTCATGGGCCGATCAGGCCGAAATCAATAAAATGCACCAGCGGAAATGAAGCATACAGGTGGGACCCTCAGGACGTGCCATAGGCAGTCAACTGGGGTACGTGACCTAGTTCTTGACCTCTTCATCTTCACCAACATGGCCAGGTGTTTTGCTGCCGCGGGGTTTGCCGGAGCAGCTGGGGCGGTGTGAGGTGGCGGCAGCTGATGCAGGCACAGCAGGAAAGGGAAATAGGGGAGGAAGGGGAGGAGTTCAGGAGGCTAGAAGTGAGCTGAGACCATTTATAGCCGCGAAGGGGAGGGGCTATTCTGCTGCTATGGCCGTCGACCCAGGAGCAGGGCACGGTAGGGTGAAGTGATGGCGAGGCGACGGCCGACGCCGGATGACGTGCGTGCAGGGGCTGGGCGCAGAAGTGAGGTTGATGAGAGCAGGTGCGCGGCATGTAGGCGATGGCGACGTAGGGGCATGACACTCGCATAGGACGCGGTGACGTGCGCACAGTGGAGGCGGGGCCGGCTGGGTAGGCGTACAGAGGAGGAAGAAGACGACGTGGGCACATGGCCTCCAGCGTAAAAAGAACAGGGAGAGGAGAAGAAGAAAGGGAAAAGGACTGGGGTGCCGGGCCCAGCTGCCGATGAAGGAAGAGAGAGAGGGAGGAAGAGAGAAGAAAAAGAAAAAGGAGGGAGGGTCCACATGTAAGAGAGAGGGAAAAAGGGAAAGGGAAGAAAAGAGAAAAAGAAAGGCTCAAGCAAAATTTTGAAGTTTGGATTTTTAATTTGAATTTTAATTTGCATTAGGATTTATTGATTTTTAGTTTTGCATGATTTTCAAAATTTGGATTCTCAGTTTAATTATTTAGATGCGAGTTTTAATATTCCTTTAGCCATTTCTTTTCTTTACCTAGTTAAATTGAATTTCAAAATTTTATTTCCTTTATCTAATATTTGAATTTTAATTTGTGTGTAGATCCTCGGATTTCTCATTTTTTTATTAACACCATTATTGTTTTTACTTGTGTATTATTTCTCAATATATTTATTTGCATGTCAGAAAACTAAAAAGTTTTCAAATAAATATTCAGAGGATGGATTCTCGATCGCTATTCTATGATTGTGTCTTCGTAGTCGAATCACAACTTGCCTTTACTGGTCAGTTTTCTACCAGTGAGGTAGACAGTGAAGGCGTAAATCCATGCAGCATGTGAAGATCAATTTTGGTTGGTCCAATGCAATTTGCATGGATAGAACAGTAGATTGGATCTGCCTAATCCAATGTGATCGAAAAAGGCGTAAATCCATGAAGCATGTGAAGATCAATTTTGGTTGATCTAATCATAGTTGTGATCCAAAATGGTTAATGTGATTAATCCAATGCGATTTGCATGGACAAACAAAGTAGATTGGATCTATGATCGAAAAGGCTTTTGCCCCTCAGACCCCGCTCTACTCACCAGCGAGCGGAACCGCCAGACAGGACCTTAGTGACTAGAATAATAACTTGGTAAGTTAGATAGAGTACGGTTGTATGATATTTATTTTGTAGGTTTGTTGTGAATAGTATGGCCCATTATGAATGTGAATGATGTATGAGATGCATACACGTATGTAATATTCGTGGTCTGCATGTCATGTTTATTGCAGCCCATGGCTGTCTATTTTTGTATAGTGACCTGCGTGTTGACTTGTGTTGCTTCTTCACTCCTTGTAATGTTTGCTAGTACATGCTATGCTATAAAGTAATGGCTTAGTGGGAGTACTTAGAGGTTTTGGCCACTTGGAGACATGGCAACGAATAGGAAGCGTGGCGATCGAGATCACCATGTGAAAGGGGCATAATATATCACAATGCAATGTGATTGTCTGTGAATGCCTTTTCTTTTCTGTTCATTTATTTCTATACATGTTATTTTATTGATCTGATTGCTCTTAACATGGCAGAAATATAATTCCCTCACATAATATTAAGTTAATTTGATGCCCTCCCAATTAGCTACACTATCCAAAGCCTTGTATTTTAGTGGTAGGTCTTGCTAAAGTAGAGTGCCATTAATGATCCTTGAATAGATGGGTTTGTGACGGACACTCACACACAATGCATTGGTTTGACTTGACAAAGTCATCATAACAGTTATGGACCTTGGGGCGTAGGGTTGGGTGTCGAAGCATAGAGATGTTGCCCAACAACAAGAGTTATATAGAGATATAATTAGCAAAGGGTTACTTACCAAATTCACTAATCTTCTAGTAGTGATGCCAAAGCTCACTAGTAGATAAGTTGATTTTGGGTCTTGAATCACTAAATGTCATACAAGGGATATGGTATCTAGTGGGAGTATCTTTATTAAATTGTTTAATAGAAGCTATTCTTCTTGAACATATGTCTTAGCTTTGCATATTTTATATTGTAGATCATGGCATCAAATGCTACACCTACTTCTAGTTTCATTTTATGATCTGCTGTACCTACCTCCAATTTTTCTTTATGTTTGATACTTGAGAAAGAAAAACTAAATGGAACAAATTTTGTTTGTGGATTGATCCCGCAACCTGAGAATTGTTCTTAGGCAAGATAAAAAGGAACATGTTCTAGAGGAACCAATTCCATAAGTGCTTGCTAAAAATGCTACCGCTGCTCTTAAAAACGCCTAGAGAAAGGTATGTGATGAGTCCCTTGATGTTAGCTGTCTCATGCTTGCTGCCATGGAATTAGACCTTCAGAAGCAGTTTGAGAACATAGAGCCTTACGATATGATCGTAGCGCTCAAAGGCATGTTTGAGACATAAGTAAGAACTGAGAGATATCATAAAGAAATTTTTTGGGTGTAAGCTAGCTGAGGGTAGTCCGATGAGCCCTCACATGTTCAAGATGGTTGGTTACACACAGAGCTTGGAAAAACTTGGTTTCCCCCTTAGCCAAGAGTTTCCTACTAACTTGATTCTTGCTTCACTTTCTGTGAGCTATGGGCAATTCATTTTGAACTTCCATATGAATGGCCAAGATAAGAATCTCACTGAGCTACATATGACGCTCAAGACTATAGAGGATAGCATTAATAAAAAGCAATAGTCATGTGATGATGATACAAAAGACTACGAACTTCAAAAAGAAGAAGTCTAAGGCTTTGGGCAAAATAAAGGGCACAGGCAAAACTAAGATGAGATCTAAAGTATCAAATATAAGCTTCAGAAGCTCAAGATTAGTGCTGCACGTGATATTATTTGCTACCATTGCTAAGGTACTGGACATTGGAAGAGGAACCACAAGAAGTTCTTGGCAGAACTGAAAAAAAGGAAGGGAAGTAAGCTTGTACTTCAGGTATAAATGTTATAGAAATAAATCTTGCTAGTTCTCATATTGGTACTTGGGTATTTGATACCGAATCGGTTGTTCGTATTTGCAATTCGATGTAGGGGCTAATAAAGAGTAGGAGCTTAGCAAGAGGTGAGGTTGGTCTTCGTGTGGGCAATGGTGCAAGAGTTGTTGTGTTGGTTATTGGCACTTTACCATTATCTTTACCCTTAGGATTAGTTTTGGAATTAAATAATTTTTATCATGTTCCTGCCTTAAGCAAAAATATTATCTTTGCTTCATGTTTGGGAGTAGAAGGTTATAAGTTCAGAATAAAGAACAATTGTTGTTCAATTTATTTGAATGATATGCTTTATGTTCATGCTCCATTGGTGAATAGACTATATGTTTTAAATCTTAAGGATGCGCATGTCTATAACATTAATGCAAAGCAACTTCGGCCTAATGATTTGAATCCCACTTATATCTTGCATTGTCGTTCGGGTCACATAAATGAGAAGCGCATGATGAAGCTCCATAAAGATGGTCTTCTAACGTCATTTGATTTTGAATCATTTGAAACATGTGAGTCTTGTTTACTTGGCAAAATGACTAAGGCTCCTTTCACAGGTCTAGGTGAGAGGGAAAATGACTTGTTGGCCTTAATACATTCGGATGTATGTGGACCAATGAGCTCAACGACCAATGGTGGGTTTCAGTACTTTATAACTTTTACTAATGACTTTAGTAGATATGGTTATATCTATCTAATGAGGCATAAGTCTAAATACTTTGAAAAGTTCAAGGAATTTCAGAATGAGGTACAAAATCAACTTGGCAAGGCAATTAAAGCCCTACGGTCAAATGGTGGAGGTGAATATTTGAGCTATGAGTTTAGTGATCATCTAAATCAATGTGGAATTGTTCCATAGCTAACAACGCTGGGAACGCCTCAATGGAATGGGGTGTCTGAACGATGGAATTGGACTTTGTTAGATATGGTTTGGTCCATGATGCGCCAATCTGATCTACCATTGTCCTTTTGGGGTTATGCTCTAGAAACTGCAGCTTCCACTTTAAATAAGGTACCATTTGAATGGGGTGTCTGAACGATGGAATTGGACTTTGAGAGAAACAAGGTCTGGTCTCTTGTTGAGCCCCCTAGAGGTCATAATGTCATTGGTACTAAGTGGGTGTTCAAAAACAAGCAGAGTGAGGATGGGGTAGTCATTCAAAACAAGGCTAGGTTGGTAGCTCAGGGTTTCTCCCTGGTTAAGGGTCTAGATTTTGAGGAGACCTTTGCCCCTGTAGCTAGGCTAGAGGCCATTAGGATCTTGCTTGCATTCGCGGCGTCTAAGGGCTTCAAGCTTTACCAGATGGATGTCAAGAGTGCCTTCCTCAATGGGTTTATTGAGGAAGAAGTCTATGTGAGGCAGCCTCCAGGTTTCGAGAACCCCAAATACCCAAACCATGTCTGTAAGCTTTTCAAAGCTTTGTATGGACTTAAGCAAGCCCCTAGAGCATGGTATGAGAGGCTTAAGTCATATCTGTTGAGTCATGGGTTTGAGATGGGTAAGGTAGACAAGACTTTGTTCATTCGCAGGCATGGCAATGACCTTCTACTCGTCCAGATTTATGTGTATGACATCATCTTTGGTGGCTCCTCCCACGCTCTTGTTTCCCAGTTTTCTGATATCATGAGCTCAGAGTTTGAGATGAGCATGATGGGCGAGTTGAGCTTCTTTCTTGGCTTTCAGATCAAGCAGACTCGGGAGGGTACTTTCTTGCATCAGGGCAAGTACACTCGAGACCTCGTGAGACGCTTTGATATGAGTGATGGAAAGCCGGTGTCCACTCCTATCGCTTCATCAGCTTCACTCGACCCAGACGAGGACGGCGAGCCAGTTGATCAGAAGGAGTATCGCTGCATGATTGGCTCCCTCTTGTACCTCACCGCCTCGAGACTGGACATACACTTCTCTGTGTGTCTATGTACTTGATTTCAGGCTTCTCCTCGCGTATCTCACCGCCAAGCGGTGAAACGCAATTTTCGGTACCTTCGAGCTACCATAGACTATGGTATCTAGTACTCTTCCTCATCCTGTCTTTCCCTCAGAGCCTACTCGAACGCAGACTTTGCTGGCTGTAGGATAGATAGAAAGAACACTTTTGGCACCTGCTGATTCATTGGCACTTTTCTTGTCTCTTGGTCTTCTAGGAGGCAGTCCGGTATTGCACAGTCCACCGCAGAGGCCGAGTACGTTGGTGCCGCCAGTTGCTGCAACCAGGTACTTTGGATGGTTTCGACCCTGCGAGACTTTGGGTTAGCCATAGATAGTGTTCCACTCTTTTGTGATAACACTTCTGCTATCAACATTGCCAAGAACCCAGTGCAGCACTCCTGGACCAAGCACATTGATATCAGATATCACTTCCTTCGAGACCATGTGGAGGAGGGTGACATTGTGCTCCACTTTGTGGAGAGTGACCACCAGTTGGCTGACATCTTTACCAAGCCTTGCGGGGAGAGCTTGGGGTGGTCTGTCCTTATGGACTGTTGTGAGGGGGAGTTTGTACTTCATGACTTATCTTGATTATTATGCTCTTACTTCTTTCTGTTGCATTGCATGTGGGTGCATTTGGGTTAGTCCTCCTAGCATAGATTATAGTGTTTCTCTCGTCTAGTTGTTTAGACTTCTTCCTCTCATCTTGTGATTCTAGGGTGTTGCTTATTAGCTATTTTTCTTCTCACTAGGTTGAGCTCACTCACTTCTTATAGGTTCTAGCAAGGGTTGGGCCACCCTTGGGTAGACGGGGTACGTGTTTGCTCCTTAGTGTGTTAGATGATCAGCTGATAGTCCTAGAGTCATATGGGGTAGATGAGAGTTAGTTTGAGCCATAGTATCATCTATATCTTGTCTATGCTTTAAGGACTGCCTTTTCTGATTTTCTTGCCAGCTTCTCGTTTTTATTGCTTTGGTTCAGGAGGAGTTCATTTGGGAGCTTCTGTAATACCCCAAAAGTGATTCGAGAGTTAATCGATTAATTGGAGGAAAGGACCATATAGAAAAGAGTTAAATAGGGATTTTTAGAGGGGGAATTTCTGAAAATCCTGGCAACCTGGGCCTGGGCCTTGGCCCAAGAGGTGGCTGGCCAAAAAGGGGAGGCACCCCTCCCCCAAACCCTAGCCGCCACCCCCTTCTCCCCCTCTCCTCTCCCTTGTGGCCGCCTCCTCCCTGCCCTTGTGCCGCCCCCAGCAGCCCCTCTCCCTCCCCTCTCCTCCATTGAAGCCCCCTACCGGTGAAAATGTTCTCCATTCGCTGCCGGTCGAGCGGAGGAAGGAGATCAATCGCAGCGAAGCGTTTGGATCCGGAGGAAGGAAAGAGGAAGGGAAAAAGGGGAAAGGAAAAGAGGAGTTCGTGGGGTGTTTGTCGTGTTCTACAGCGATTCGTCAAGGGTAACCCCTGTTTTCCCCCAATTAGATGTATATTTTAGTTGTGGTAGCAATGTCGGTATTCTGGACTGCTAAGACAGATTTGGTTGGACAGCTGTTTTGGGGTAGTTTCGTGGGGATTCAGATCTGGACTTTTCCTAGAGAGTTGTAGAGGACGTCGTTATCTTTCCATGAAGTGCTAGAACGCATCGATCGGACCTTTGTAGCAGACGTTATGATTTTTCTTGTAATACTGTTCTGCAGATCGGGAGATTTCTGTCAGATTTTGGTAGATTGGATTGGATGATTAGAAAACGGGAGAATCAGAGGATCTCCATATTATGAAAGTTGTATATACTTGTCTTAGATTTCCAGGAAGGTCAAGAAATCATGATTCGGACACTCGGGCTGGAAGTTATGGCACTTTTAGTGCTCCGTCCAAAGAACCCGACGTGAAATTGAGGTTTTAGAAAATTGGATGGTGCGGGTAGAAGATGGCCGATTCAGGGGGTCTCACCAACTAGGTTTAGTTAGATAATTTAATTATATTTCCAGAAAGTTTAAGAACAGCCTATTCGAACTCCTGTACCAATAGATATGAATTTTTGAAGTTGACTGTCCACACGGGGGCAGGGTGATCTGTAGGATTTGGGGATTTGGAACCAAGTTAAACGTTTTTCTTAGTTTGTGAGTGTTTTTATTTAGTCTATGGTCCGCTACTGTTATCTTAGCAAATAATATAATTATTATTCAGGTGGAGGATGGATCCCAGAGGCGGTACCTTCTGCACGTCCCTCGTTTTCTCGCGGTTAAGGCAAGTATAATGATGGTTTAAAAAAATTGATAGTGTGAAATATCGATGTTTGATCTATAATATGAATATATGTGTTCATGGTTGTGGTAAGGATGTATTGGTGCTGTTTATGGGTGATTGCAATTTACCGTGTTCATGAGTATTTCTGGTGCATGGATAATGTGAATGCAAGATTTATTTTATTGAGACATTCACGCATATGCATCATGTTGATCTGTTGAAGTCTTGGTCACGAGATGACTAAGCGCCGAGGTCCCCGTCATGTTGATGACATGACGGGCTAAAGGTCCCCATACTGGTGGAGTATGGGCAATTGGTCTCTGTACCAGGTGGTACAGGCATGGGTGTGCATCGACGGATGCACACTTTGTATTACCGGTAAAATGCAAAAGAGAAAGAGATAAAGAGATTTTTTATCATCTTGCATAGCATGGCTTATTTATATAGTTGATGGATGAATGTGTGAAGTGATGTTCATGAATGTTCTTGTTACTATCTATTATATTTGCTGAGTCGTTGGACTCACTCTTGTTGTTGTTGTTTTTTTTAGGTACCGTTATGAGGTCGGCACGCATGGGGAAAAAAGGATTAGTTTTGTTGCACTTGCACGTTCCACCCATAATGAAAATAAAGGAAGAAAAATTAAATATAAGACGCAAGGACTATTTAAGTACCATTTGATTATTACCCTTGGATTTTAATTGTAATAATAGTTTAGAATATTTATGATGCTCATCATCTTTCTCTAGGTATTATATCCATGAATGGTTTAGTAATCTTTAATCTATTTGCTTAGCATTGAACTTATTACTTGAGGATTGTCTATTATAATCGATACTGCTTGTGAAATCTCTGATTTAGAAAGATAAGCAAAGGAGGCTCTGCCAAAATTTTGTATAACGCAATTAGTTAACATTGCTTTACTTCTAGTTGGGTAGCAATCCAGGTCATTGTTTGGCTGGGGTGTTACAGCTTCTAGATCTTAATGTTGTCATAACTCAACTTGAACTAAAAGTACATCATATGTTGAGGAGGAGCTGGATTTTCTTTCATATCATTTTGCATTGTAATATAATTACATGGAGCCTTGATTATTATCCATTTATGACATGTTTACAATGCATTACATCTTGTCATGATCTGTGCTTACGTGCTAGATTTATCATGACTTTATATGTGTAGTCTAGTCTTTGCCATGATACGTTGATTAAAATGCTCAACTTGAATTAAATCATGTCATGTTAGCTCTTGAGACTAGTCTGTCTTTAGTTATCTTCTTCTGATTCATGCCATGTCAAATAGGCTGAGTTGAGTCTTGAATCTTTATTGAGTTTTAGATTGCGCTATACTAGTTTCTTGATGACGCATGATACAAAATTTCTGCTCTTAAGAATGCAAAAAGATCTCTTTTGTGCGAAAAAACTGATCTCACCAATTCTTTCTCATGAGACCGCTTGCCATTGCACTAGGCATGAACTCCGGGGGAGTTTTGGTTGACCAAGATCATTTCCTTAAGCTTCTTGCTTGGAGTGGTCGCATAAGGCATAAGATCTAGCACATGACTAAACAAAAACCTGGTTGGAAACAACCATGAGATTTATAAAGAAAAGCATGTCAATTGTGCTAAATTTGCTTAATTACTTGCTTAATTACATGTCAAAGGCCAAGTACTTGAACAAGTGATTCATTCTTGAGCTTGTAGCACTCTAAATTGACTTAATACTAGCTTCTTGGTTCCGCTTAGAATATTGACATGAGCTGCACAAAAGGAAGCGGATTTGGTTTTGAGCTAATGGATAAAGTGCAAGAGTTGTTTTTTGAGTTAGCTGGTAAAGGCTATTGTAAACCCGTTAGTGGGAGGGTATAAAAGGAGAGGGGTAGGCTAGAGAGAAAGATGAGAGAATGGGTGTGAGAGTTTTCTAGTTGTTTCTCTCCATGTCCATGTGAGTTGTGAGGAGAAGAGTATGCAGTAGTGATCTTGTGTGTTCTTCTCTCTTGAGAATTTGGGTTGAGAAGGCTGTAGGACAACTCTTTGCAATCGCGTATGTCTCCATATCAATTTAAGAAAACCTGTGTTTGAGTTGTTCCTACTCATGAGCTTCTCTTTGTCTCTCTTGTGTTGTGATTTCTTTCCTTTTAGTAAGTCATAAATCCCTTCACTTCTGGTTTCTTTCGGCTGAGACTCGTATTGCTCTTACTGTCAGTTTTTGGTTCTCAGCAGCACGTGCTTCACTGCTTGTATTTAATTTCAGATTGGTTTGTTATTTACCCCCATTCAGTCCTTGAGTTCTGTGTCTCTCTCAGATTAATCTCTCATTTTAACTCATTTATGGAGAGGAGTTCTTGCTACATGCTTATCCTTTTGGTAGAAGTTCTTCCCTTGGGCATGTTTTCTTTTTGGTTCGGCTAGTCACTTCTTATTTCTAGTTTCTCTGTTAGGTCTATTTTCTGCAGTTCTATGTCTTTTATTGATGTTTTCTTCTTGATAAGATGGGTCGGCTATTGTGTTTTAAAAACTTGGTTCTAGTGGCATGAGGAGAGCAGGAAAGATCAACAATTTGTCTACTTTTGGTCCTGCTTCGGTACACACTGTTTTTGCAGATTTTCAGAACAGCCACCGTTTCTTTTTGCTGCTTACCCTTTTCTTTTTGTTCTATCTCTTCTCATTTGCTTTCAGTTTTGCTAGGCCTTGTTGTTTGCTTGTTCTATCTGCATTTTATGTGCCTTTTGTTTTACTTCTTTTGCTGCTGCATGCTTTCGGCAAGAGAGACTCCTCTCAGGTGTTCTTTTTGTGCCGAACTGGGCAGCAAACAGCAGTAAATTGCATGCACCTAGTTTCCTTCTTTTCTCTATCAATTTGATCTTTCACTTTATATGCGCACTTCATGAGACAGGCCGATTATTTAATTTGAATCCTCAATTACCTTGGCCTGAGATGCGCAGTGTAAGATCAAAATTTACTCTGTGCAATTCTTGTTGTGGCAAAATGATAGTATAATTTTTCTTGTTGTCGGTTTTTGAAATCTCTGTTTCAGTCAGTGCATTTCAGTTTTCTTCAGTTCTTGACTACCTTTACTTTTTAGTTTTGCCTTTTGATGTTTTTGCTTCTTTGTGCTTCGTCTGTTCTCTGAATTTGAGCAGCCAACTGTGCACTTTTCAGTCCTCAGTAAAAAACATTTGCAGCAGCAGGTTTTAGCCAAGAGCCGTGTGATCTGTTCTCAGACAGGTTTCATTTTTAGTTAGCTGTCTTGTGGTCTGCTTCTGGTGTGCAGTTTTCAGTTTTAGGTGGTGTCAACAGTTTGGGCTCTGTTTTGTCAGTTTATCTGTGTTTCTCCAGTGAGCCCACTTGGATCTTGATGCAAGTCGGTTTTATGGCATACAATCTTGCTTCAGATCATCAGTGAGCATAGATTCTCTTTCTTCATAGCTTATATAGCTATCGGAGAGTAGAGAAATCGTGTGGATACTTGGGGTAATTTTTAAAGGGCTCCATTCACCCCCCCCCTCTATCGCCGTTTCCGATCCTTCAGCAGCAAACAATGATTCGAACATACTATTCATGAGTCAGTTAGGTACATCTCATATATGAATATTAGATTTAGATTGTTGCTTCCATATATGTTGGCGAGGGAGATATTTGATGAAGGATCTCTAATCTAGTGCATGGAACTATTCACTTAGCGGATTGTAAGGAGTATGCAATTACTAAGTTGGGAATGGTTACATTGGATATGTATATTGGAGCACATCGTATATTGACAGGAGTTTGGCATGTTCCTAGCTTAAAAAAGAATACAATATTTGTGATGTCGCTTGAATTCAAAGGTTGTGAGGTATTACTTTGAGGTGGAGCCATGCGAGTTATTTGCAAAGGGTAGGTAATTATAAAAAGTATCTAGAGTAATGCAAGATATCGTTTGATGTGTAAACCTAAAAGAAGAGCAACCAATGGGAGATCTGATAAAAATTCTAGTTAGGAGAAGGAAACCATGTTGTTAATAGTAGGTATTCAGATCTCATCTACAGTTATGTCCAGAATTGAAAAGACAGTTGTGAAATCTAATAAATGCAAAGGCAAAGGTACAAGCAATTGGAAGAAGGAAGACATGATGGGATGAACCACATGGTACCAACGTGCAGGTGGAGCTCAGAGATGATACAAACCTATGTCATAGAAGGCTATAGGAATAAGAGGTGTGGTTAATCAAACTACACATTGAAGGAGCTCTCAAGTGGAGGGTCCGAGAAGGCTACCCCGGACGCTAACATACATATTACAATGATATGAATGAGCCCCTGTTTGGGGGGGCACTCCCAAAGGTGGGAGGAAGAAAACAAAAAATAAAAATGGTGGTGCCGATTTGGAACGAATTCTTGGAGGAGCATAGTGACTTTAATAGATAAGAATCAAAGCGGAGTTTGTTGAGTTAGGGTGTGACTCATATCCTAGATGAATACTACTATGATTAGGACTCCTACTCCTATTTAGATTAGGATTTCTACTCTAATTTAGAGAACGCTTAATCAACAATGCTCCAACATGCTTTCCATATCCACCACTTTCTCCCTTTATTGGACAATCACTCTTGCTATCTTGGTATGAAAAATGTCATAATTTTCAATTCCTATATTGAAATATAGCAAACCATACCAGTTAACTCTGATGTCTAGATTAAATTATATAAACCCCCATTTTAATTTAGAATATAGATCTGTTATCTTTTGGATAATAGAATTATTAATTTAATATCTTTTTAATCTAAAAGTGCAAAACTATTGAACTATGACATTTTTAGAATCTACAAAAAAAATTCCTACCATGTTCTAGTTATTCCTAAAATTTAATTCTATCATTAAATTAGTCAAATTAATGATATCCCACAGCTACGCCCAGCAGCAATCTGGTATTGGACAATAGGCTCCCAAAATTCATAACTTCTATTCAATTTATCTAAAAATTGTGTTCTTAGACCTTAAGAAACTACCTACAAATTATTATGTGGACCAAACCCCCAAAATAATTCATTTACTATTTTTAATCTAAAGGTTAACACATGCTACCAAAACACAATAAATTTACCATACAGCAGGATTACAAAATTCATATATGAAAATCAACTCATCCAATCGATGTCAATAAAAATTCTATAGAAATCAATCAAAATTATCTACAACTTTCTAGTAGATGGAATTTCTAAATTATGTCCATACAATACCCATAATCTTAGTATAACTATACAACAGATTAAACCGATCTACTAGAAAATCCCCCTAACGAACAAGCACTATCTTTCTCTAAAGTTATTTTCAATCTCCAATTAAATAAACAATAAAGGGAGAAACTAGATCATTACCCACAATGAGACCCTGAATCACAATCTCCTTAAATTTTTCCTCCCCTTCCCTCTCGGCATTTGACCCGATGGTTTCCTCTAGCTGAGTGTGCACAGACGTCTGAAGCATAGCTATTCCATGCATAGAAATCCTTGGCAAGTTGTCCCATAGGACAAGCAAGTTAGCCTCTACAGCGCTGGATCAGCTAACTGCTTGCACACACCTCGGCAACCAAACTGGTCGACAGAAAACCAACAGGGCAACAAGAACGACTTTTATTAAACAATCCATTTTTATTGAAATAACAAAAATATACCCATGGAAATTTTTTTTACAGGAATGGCCTCCAGTTACCCAACGGTTGGGCAACTGAAATAGCTACGTGACACGCAGGCAGTCTGTGAACCGTTGGGTGACATAATTGTAGTCGTCGAATAGTTAGGTGACTGTGACCAGTCGCCCAACAGTTGGGCCATTGCAAGATCAGTTGCCCAACCTTTCGGTAGCTAGAGGCGCATATAAATTAGCCGCTCGGCCGAGCCCCTCAACGTCGCGCTATGAAGAGAAAAGGGAGAAGGGAAACAAAGAAGAGAAGAGGACAGGGAAGAAAAAGAGGGAGAGGGAAAGGGAGATGGAGAGGAGAGGAGAGGAGAAGAGAGGAAATGAGAGGGAGAGGAAGAGGAAGAGGAAGAAGAAGAAGAAAGAGAGGCTTTGCTACTTCCGTGAGGTAAAGATTTTTGTATATTGTAGTCAATAATTTTTGTATGAAGTAAATAGTTTGTTTATTGTATAGTTAGGACCCATAGAAAATTTTAGTTATAGAAAAGAATAGTACAATTTTGATATGAAGTAAATAGTCGTAAAAAATTTAGTCAATGTAGTTATAGAAAATTAGCATCTATAGAAACTTATAGTTCTAGAAATTTAGTGAATATAGTTGTAGAAAATTAGCATCCGTACAAAATTGTAGTTGTAGAAAATTTAGTCAATATTATGTACAAAATAAGCATCCATAGAAAATTATAATTATTCAGAATTCAGTTAACACTTTTGTATGAAGTAAATAGTTAGCTTTGTGCAAAACATTAACATGTAACATTTATGATTAATTACAAATGAATATAATATCGTTAGTATATTGAAAAATCATGTGTACCATTATAACTGGTATATTGGCATTTAAATCAATATGTCATGTAAATTATCAAAACTAATTAGGAATTATTTACAGTAGGAGAGAGCTTGCACAACGAGAGAAGAGCAGCGTCGGTGCGTGTGGGAGCCGATAGGGAGTTCATGTGTATTGGTCCGTAGGAATGAAAGTAGTGTCAGTGCGAATAAGTATGGGTTATACTATGAGGGTAGTGTAATTGGCCATGATAGGCGAATGGTCATTGAAATGTAAATTACAGTACATCGGTACTTCCATGATGTACGATGTGAATTGAGTAGTTGAAACACTAAAAATATTTGCAGGCATACATCAATAATGACGATACCCACTGCATTGAAAGTGCATTACGGTGTTGGCACCGTTCGTGAAGCTCTGAACAGTGTTGACATGAGCAGTTTTGCGCATGCCACTTTGGTACATCTAGACGGCAAGAATGCTCGAATCGCAGATGTGGTATACTGGCTAACCCACAGTTTCTCCTTGGACCCTGAGGTGTGCATCGTCATCATAAAAGAGCTTTGGAGCCAGTCCCTCACAGACATTAGATGCGAGTTGAGAACATTGATGTGTATTGTTGTGTGGAAGGGGTTTGTGCAAGGGTACCAGCGCCATGGATACGAATGTGTCATGCTTATGCAACCATGCCCAATAGAAGTTGTACAAGATCGTATCGACATCTATCATCTGGGAGGTGTGAGCACCTCGGGCATCCAACATTTTGGACAAGAGAAGGAAGTTGCTCGTTACGAGGCCGATGCAGTACCTGAAGGAGAGGAAGAACGGTCACAGTATGGTGAGCCTATAGAACAAGCTGTTGAAGGAGAGTATATGGAGTATATAGTGCATCAAATGGAGAAATGATCCGATGGCTTGGGTTGAAGAAGAAGCTATACAAGAGGACGACGAGAACAGTTCTGATGATGACAAAGCTCCCATCCCATAGGAATGGAATAGATTTGATGCTGAGGGTATTGCTGCACATGACGAGCATGAATCACCGTGGGAGAATCATGGCACAGAGGTTTAGTTGCATTCAATGTTTGTTGACAAGGCATCATTGCAGGATTCCATCAAGCTGTGGGCCCTGTCCATGGAGCAAACTTTTCGGGTCATGAAATCTAGCCAGAATACACCATGAAGTGCGAGCATGCCGATTGTCCTTGGAGGGTGCACACATATAGATCGAAGTATAAGACTCACTGGATTGTATCAAAGGTGGAGCCACACTCTTGCAATCTTAGTAGTGTTTTGATGAGGCATCATAACCTAACATCCACCTTTATAGCCAATTTGATGTATGGAGAAATAGTGAAAAAGAAGGACATCGAGGCCACGCACATCATGGTGGCTATCGAGAAGAAATTCAAGTACAAGATTGCTACGCGAATGTATGGCGTGCAAAGTAGAAGGCTTTGAAAAAAATGGTTTGGTCTTTCAAGGCAGCTATGACAACCTTCCTCGTATGCTTCACGTGATGTAGGACAGGAACCTAGGCACATACATTGCTGTGAAGGACAAGCCATCCACAAGGCTGCTAAGTTTTGCGGTGTTGCAGAGGGCCTTCTTAGCCTTCGGTGCATGCATCGAGGCATTTAGGCATATGCTTCCCATGACCTCGGTTGATGAGACCTTTTTGACTGGCAAATACAAGGGCTAGATCCTTACGGCCATTGGCGTTGATGGCAACAATCAAATTATGCTCCTGGCTATCGCACTCGTAAAATGTAAGAATTATGATAGCTGGTTGTGGTTTCTTAGACATGTGAGGGTTGGAGTTGTCGGTGCTTGTCCTGGTGTGTATGTAACCCATGATTGCCACGCTAGGATAGTGAAGGCCGTAGGAAAACTTCAAGAAGACCTCGAGGAGCCCTTCTCTTGGCCAGATAGGAGGAACAGATGGTGCATTCGTCACCTGGGGGCCAACTCCTTCAAGCATTCTTGAAGCAACCATTGATGGAGTTGGTCAAGGGGCTAGCTATGTAGAACCAGAAAAGAAAATTTGATCCTTTGTGGGCATTGTTGGATAAGCACAGCAGGTTGCAACCATTGATGGAGTTCTTCAAGGGACTAGCTGAGCCTGATGTAGTTGGTCTGAGGAGGAGCTCACGGAACATCAAGTGCTTCTCACAGTGGATTGAGGGAGAGCCATTGGAGAAGTGATCCCTGCTGCACGACATGAACAACGCGAGGTACGGTATAATGAAGGCTAACCTTGTCGAGGTGTATAACTGGGTTCTCAGATGCCTTCATTCTTAGATCCTCGTTGCCATCGTGGAAGGTGCTCTGCACAGCACAATCGGCTATTTTAGGAAGAGGCATGAAGATGCCACTCTTCATGTAGCCAACCCACAAACATCGTACTCCTCAAAAATTACAGCACACATGGAGGTGAAGACAGAGTAGGGCCAATTGCACATGGTGCACATAATGGGCAATAGGGAGCATCGTTTTGACATGCTCCTCCAGGATAGAGCCAAATTTGGGACGGCGCGTGCTCTTGTTACCCACGAGGTATGCCTTGGAGATCATGTAAATGAACCTAGCTACTTGTACAACAAGCCAAAGCTGTTACATAAGCCATGCTCTCATGTGCTCACCGCATGCGGGACTGTGGGCATGGATCCTTCGAACTTCATGTCTGAGTAGCGTGGCGTAGTGAGCTTAGGGGGTTTAGGGTTGTGGGAAACTTCGCCACCGCCCACCTTAGATATTATAGGGAGGACTTAGATTCTAGATGTTGACTTGCTAAAGGGTGAGAAGGGTCGGCAACAGAGCCGTCGTATTACAAATAATATGGACAAAGCGCAAGCTGGAGCGTTGGGTAGATGCTGCAGGCGATGCGATCAGGAGGAGCACATAGCAAGATGATGCAAGGCACCTACTGATGAGTAGGCAGACTGGCATAGTTTCTAAAACTAGTTGTTGGAGTATGCAAAGTGGCTTCAAGACTACAAATCATTGTGCATTGTAATCTATACTTTGTTAGTTAGCACTTTTGATGTACGTAGTGTCGTACTAACTGTATCATACATTGCATGTAACATTCATACTAGTCCTCTAAAGGTCGAATTTAGTTCCATTTCAAATAGGCGCATATGTATCGTAAGAGTACTTAGGTTTGTTGCATCACGCATGATGCTCTTTCTTATGCATGTAACCAAACCCTACACATCGTGTTATTCCCAGCTTTATTATAATGTCTTTTAATATAGACAATCTCATCTCCTTGTCTTTTGCAATCAATTATTCGCATAGAAAGTCATCCAACAACAAGAAAAAACAAGCAGTCCTCCATGTATGAATTTCCAGTTCCTTCACGATATCACTTATCTTCGTACTTACCAATCGTTGCTATCTCAATCGTCTGCATAAAAAATTTCACAAAATTTCTTCCACTATAGCAACATACGACAATCGCAAACTGTTATTGTGAATCTAACAAATTTTCTACCAATCATAATCTATGAAAATCACAAATGGATAAACTGACATTGTCTCCCAGTAGTACAAAAAAGGGTTATTTGTAGTCACTCAACAGTCGAGCAATTGGAACTATAGTCGCCGAATGGCTAGGCTACAAGTTCCAATCGTCGTGCCATTGGGCAACTGGAACATGTTGCCCAACGGCCCATGGACAACCTACGTGTCGTGCGGTCGTTGGACGACAGGTTCCAATCGCCCAACGATTCAGTGACATGAGGTCATTCTAGTAAAAAAATTTTGCGTGGGTATATTTCTATTCTTTTGAATAAAAAGTGGATTATTTACAAAAAAAATCCAACAGGTGCTGCCACCCAACCGAATGCCCACACAACACATCGCCGCACCTACGCTAGCAGGGCACATGGCCAACGTGTGGCAACAAATGGCCCTAAGTGGTGACGCTATAGCTGCTAAAAGTGATGACTACAGTTGCTAATTACATGTAGGAAAATCAAGTATTGTTCGGTTGGCGACGTAAGGGAAAATTGGCTAGGGTTTGATTTTCTCCCTATGACCCCTATTTATCTAAGCACAAGATCCTAATCCCACTTTAACTCCCCAAACTACCTGTTCTCCCCTAAAATTCCACATATCCCATTTTCATGTATCCTCTTTTCTCTATTTACGCACAGATCCTCAAGTGGGTACTTCCGAAATATTACAGTGTGTCTCCTTGTTTGTGAAAACAACAAGTGCATCTTTCAAGAGGAGAGATGCATCGACGGAAAGCCATCACAAAAGTGTTTTGGAAAGACTTTAGGGTGGTGAGATATTTATAGGAAGAGGTGTGCATCAAGAAACAAATCTTGTTAGATCTTGGAATACTGGATGGGGTTCACATCATACAACTTTGGTTCGTTTGGACAAAATACAGAACTTGGTCATATAGGTGCTTGGTATGGTTTTATTTGAAAAATGGGGCGCTTCAAATTTACTTTCGTTTCAAGGCTTACGTTAAAATTGCTTGCTATCACAAATGACATATCTTGCAAAGAAAGGATATAAATATTGTTCACACCATAGAATTAATTCATAATGTCAAAGGTCTGTTGGCCACCGGGAGAGGTAGTGCTTGGGATGATTTCTTTGATAAGGCTCAACAGTTTTCTATTGTCAAAGGTATTCTAATGCCAAATATGTATGATAAAATACTAGCTGGAGGTTGTTCAAGGCTTCAAGGGTACACTATCACTAATCTTCATCATTATTGTGCCCAGCTTTCCTATGTTCTTATTGACCAAACATGTGTTGAGATGAATCATCGGTTTGGTGAAGCACTTACAGAGATAATACTATGCTGCTCCTATCTTGATCCAAAGAACTCTTTCTCCAAGTTTGACATCCAAAATCTTACTTGACTTGTTGAAATTTATGATGTAGATTTTTTTGATGGTGATCATGTAATTACAAGAGACCAACTTGAGACTTACATTCTTTATGTGAGAAGGCATATTGCCTTTGGTACTTGTAAAGATTTTACAAGTTTGGCTATAAAGATGGTTGAAACTAAAAAAATATATGTTCTTTCCATTGGTTTACAAACTCATTGAGTTGTTGATGCTATTGCCGATTGCAATAGCATATGTTCTTTCCATTTGTTTACAAACTCATTGAGTTGTTGTTGCTATTGCCGATGTCAACAACAATAAAAATTATCAAGTCTAAATTGCGCAACAAGATCACTAAGGATTAGTTCAATGACTTGATGGTGTGCTACATCGAGCGAGAGTTATGTAAAGCACTTTTCGATGCTACATCAAGGGACCCAAAACCCTTCCTAACATAAGTTTTAACCACCTTGTACAAGTTATGGACTCCATCCATAACTCATACAACACACATGACAAAGCCTCCAGGATATCCCGTCCTGTATCTCCATGCACCATCACCACGTGCTCCGCGTCGTGTGACCACCTGACCGCCTGGACCTCAGATTACCCCCTCCTAGTCCCGGTCCTCCTTGTCACCGACCGTGATCATCTCCATGCTCCACGCAGGATCCACCTTTGACCTCCATGTGCTCCAGTATGAGCTCGACCACCTCGCATGACATCCTGACCGCTTGGACCTCAGATTACCCCTTCTAGTCCCAGACCTCCTCATCACCGACCATGGCCGCCTCCATGCCCACCATCACGTGCAAAGACCAAAGAAACTCTCTCCTGATACAAGTTCTCACCAACTTGACCATAATCAATACACATTAGCAAAACGTACCCTTGTCTAATCCCAGACAAGAACCCACCCATCTACGACCATTCCCCAGATCATTTCGACCGCATAGTCTATCGCTAACTAGAACAGACTCGGAGACAACTCAATACGACTGCCAACTGAGAGTACTCGTAACCCACAAGTACTCGGAAACACCCGCACCGCTACCGACCGACTATCGAGTATCGACTACCGAGTATCGATAAGAAGTCACAGCCGCAACACGTACTCAAAACCTATGAGTACAAACGACACTCCCACACATGACAGCTTACCACGATCATGAAACCACTTTTATCGAGTACCGAGTCCTCCGACAACGAGTACCTCGATCCACAAGTACCTACCTTGTACTGTAGCAACTACCATTCATCATCGACCACCACACACCAAGTCGTACTGCTGTGGTCGAAACCAAACATGGTCGTAAGGTCGACGCGGTCGAAAGCTACCATGGTCGAAGCCATATGTTGTCGAAAGTTGCTGTGGTCATAAGCCAGAAGTGGTCAATAGCTGCTGTGGTTGTAAGCCAGACGTGGTCGACAGCTGCTATGGTTGTAAGCCAGACGTGGTCGGCAACTGTTGTGGTCAAAAGCTGGACGTGGTCGAAAACTACCGTAGTTGTAAGCCAGCTGTAGTCGTAGTCGTGTTCATGCTATAGTTGAAGTCTGCCATAGTCGTAGTCGTGTTCATGCCGTGGTCGAAGACTGCCATAGTCGTAGTCGTGTTCGAAGAGCTGTGGTTGGAGCATATTGTGGTTGAAGTTTGTGGTCGTTTGGCCATGTCGTGGTCGTAGTCTGATGTCTGAAGTTTGAAGTCTATGGTCGTAGTCTGAAGTCTGAAGACAAAAGTCTGTGGTCGTAGTTCGAAGTCTGAAGATTGTGGTCATTGTCTAAAGCCTGAAGTCTGAAGACTGCGGTCATAGTGTAAAGTCTGAAGTCACTCGTAGCTGCACACAACCACTCAAAGACAAAGTCTTTCACTGTAAATGACTAAGTCTTTCACACATGGTGATGGTGCACGATGGAGATACAGGAGGGGATATCGTGGAGGCTTTATCGTGTGTGTCGAATGAGTTGTGGATGGAGTCCATGATTTGTACGAGGTGGTTAAAACCGTGTTAGGAAGGGTTTCGGGTCCTTTGATTTGAGAAAGAGATAGAATTCACGTCCAGGTAGATAGGGACACGATTTTAAAGTGTTTGAGTTGAACACGCTTGCGCGCTAGCCTATAAAAGCAGGGGATGTTGTAGGTTAGTGTACAGAGTTTACGGCTTTTGAGGAGAAGGTTTTTAATGGTGTTGTGAGGTGCTTTGTAGCCAAGAACTTGATGGAGAAATAGTAGATCAAATCCTTTCCAGAAAAAGATCCTTGGTGATTTGTTTCCCTCTCCGCTTTACGTGCTCTATTTTGTCTTCGGCTTGTACTCATTCAGGCGGGGGTCGAATGGCTGGGGACATCAGGTGGAAGGAGGTCACGACTACGTGCATCGTGGTCATGTAGAGCGATCAGAACAAGCAGGCAATCGATCTGAGATCGAGCTGAGCGATCGGGACGATCAGGCGGTTGATCCGAGATTGTGCCGAGAGATCAGAACGAGTGGGAGATCGATCCGAGCACTCGTAAGCGAGCGATCGTAAGCGAGCGGTCGAAGCGAGCGATCGGAAGCGAGTGGTCAAAAGCGAGCGAGTGTTTGGGACAAGCGATCGGGTGACAGAGGTTAACGAGTGGTCGTAACGAGCAGTCTGGAGACTGAGGCTAATGAGTGGTCGTAACAAGCAGTCGACTGACAGAGGTTTACGACCGTATACAAGATGGCAGCTGCAGCCATTATTTGCATCCAGTAATTCAGATTGCTTTGTTTTTGTTTCTCTGCGTTGCATTTTGGGTTCAGGTGATAAAAAGTGGAGACAATCATTCACCCCTCTCTGATTGTGCCATACGATCCTACAAGTGGTATCAGAGTTGGTTGCTATGGCATCAGAGAGGTATGTGAATCGTCCGGAATGCTAGATGGTACTGATTTTACTTTTTGGATGTGTCGGATGCAAACTTACATTGAGGCTCAAGGTAGTGATGTTTAGAATAAAGTTGCTACACCACATGAGGTTCCAACTGCTGTTACTAATTTAAACAAAGCATATCTTGATTTAAACGCTCAAGCTCGTAACTTGCTATTTTAAGGAATTTCTCTCAAAGGGTTTGATCAGCGAAAAACTCTCTATGATTATCATGAAGGAACCACTAAAATCTAGAAAGTGCGTAAAAATCTTTATTAAAAAGAATATTCAGATTTTGCTATGAAGCCTGGTGAATCCATTGATGATCTCTTTGCTTGTTTTGAGAAAATATTGAGTAATTTGCGTGGTGTTAGTGTTATCCCTGCTGATGAAGATAATGTGTAACATCCTAAATTTTGGACATTCAAAAATATGGAATTTCTAAAGGTATTTCTTGTATTTTGTTGGCATTCAAAATTTCTTTCAAATATTTATTTGAAATCTTTTGAGTTTTGGTGGCATGGAAATTAATATATTGAGAAATAATATCCAAGTTAAAAAATGATAGTGTTAATAAAAGAAATAGAAAATCTAAGGACCTACACACACATTAAAATTCAAATATTAAATAATGGAAATAAAAATTTGAAATCGAATTTACTTAGGTAAAAGGGAAGAAATGGCTAAAGGAGTTTTAAAAACTCACATCTAAATAACTAAAATTTTAAATTTTAAATTTCAAAAGCCATGCAAAAATAGAAATTAGTATATCTCAATGAAAACTCAAAGATTAAATTAAAAGTCTAAATTCCAAAATTCTGTTTAAACCTTTTTCCTCTTTTGCTTCATTTCTCCCTTCTCTCTCTATTACAAGTTGGCCCCACCATTTCTCTCTCTCCCTCTTTTCTCCCCCTCTCTGCCCGTGGGCCCCCTCCGCGTTCCCTCCCTCTTCCACGCGTCCTCCCTCTCTTTTCCTGCCTTCTTCCCCGCCTCCTCTCTTTCCTCCCCGTGTGCTGCTTTCTTTCTTTCTTTTCTGACTCCACTGCGCGCTCACCTCCCCATGGCAGCCATGCACCTTGTCGCCAAAGCTCCGCCTCTGTCGCGTCTCCCGCCTGGCCCCCAGTGCCTCGACACTCGCGCCTTACTCTCGTCCCCGACAAGTCCCATCACCTCACCCCGGCCACGCCCGTGAGCCGCCCACCGCTTCCTGTAGCCACCGCACGCCGATTACCCCACCATCGCCCACAGTTTTCCCCTCCACCACTATAAGTAGCTCCCCTAGACTCGACTATTGCGCCTACGCTCTATCGGAACCCGGAGTAACGACTCCTAGATCCTCTGTGTAAATCGCACTAGACCAAGATCAGCTAGTGCACACAATTCAACAAAGATAAATACCAAGCACAAATGACTTCATATATTAAATAAAGGGTATGGCCTTATGGCCAAGTTTTACATCAATGCCCAATGGCAAAATAAATAAAGGAAATAACTGCAGAAGCAAACTGATAAAAGGGAAGCCCAAGCCTGCCCACAGGCAAACGACAGTAAGACGTGGCCTACTTGTCCAGACCTTCACCGTATTCGACGTCGTCTTCCTCTGTATGGAGATTGCAAGGTGAGTACAAACTTGTACTCCACAAATCACACGGAGAAATGCAACATAATGATAAAGGCTTCAATGGAAGGCTTATAGGGTTAGTTTGCATAAAACAACATTTAATGAAATACAGTAGATAGGTTGAAACTGCTGAATTTAATACAGTAAATAAAAACAATACTTGTAATTGAAAATAATATCGTCAGTGCAGGCTTCGACCAAATACCAACCTATCCACGGGCATCCCACCCGGACCAAAAGCTCACGTATGGATTCCATCCATCCACAAGTTACCATCCTCTCATGGGTTCCATCTACCCACAAGGTTTTCATTCTCTCATGGATTCCATCCATCCATAATGTTTTCAAAAACATTTTTGAAAAACAAAGTCTAATCCATGAAAAAACTTTTACTCAGCATGCCCATGACCGTGGGCACGGCTATCCAGGATAGATTATACACTCTGCAGAGGTTGTACAGCTTTACCCACAAGACACGATCATCCTGTTGTACCACTAGATTACAAACTTTCTTAGGTGTGCGGTGGGGAGTCGTGACAAGGCCTTTACGATGCAAAGCCTTCAACCTGATCGAGCCAACTCTAAGGTTTCACCCCAGTAAGGAATCCACCAGACCGGGACTCCCTCTTGAGCCTAGACGAGACTTCTCATGGCTTAACCACGCTCGCCCAAGTGAGACTTCGCATGGCACCAACCACGCTCACTTTCAACCTACGACTCGACTCAGGTTGGGACTTCGCAAATTATTCAGCCAAGGTTGTCCCATACCAGCCATGTGGTAGTACGATAGGGCCTTGCAACAGTAGCTCACAGACCGTTCCTTAATCTGACTTAGGCCCAACCACATACCCCTGTGCATGACAATCGACCACTACGGCTCCAACAACAGGGCATGCCTGCACCCACCATTCTAACCAAATGCCTAAGTCTAAACCAGGTTTCATATTTTGTTTGCAAAATAATTCATAAACCTCCTTGATTCACCAAAGTCAAGAGTACATATCAAAAGCATATCATTTTATGTAAACAGGGTTATCATTTTATGTGAAAGATATCCCCAACCCAATATATATAAGCAGGCTAAGCATTTGATTTAAGCTCTCTAGCCAACACTAATGCATTAACTAGAGTTTTAATCTAGGGTTACAAGGTATCAAGATAATTCAAGGTCATTGGAGATAATAACAAGTAGGCAATAGCTAAATTCAAAACTGAATTGAAATAATTGAATAAACATATGCATGCAGAATAATTTAAAAACAACATAATTTTATTTTGAAATCTGGGATCAACATGATCAAGGAGCGTGACTTGCCTTACTCTTCAACTTGGTTTGAATCTTCGTCGAGGAGTTTTCCCGAATCGTCGAAGTCTACACGTGAAAATAACCCATCAAATTCAAATAAATTCAAATTAACTTCAAATATTTTAATTGAGGCTATAAATGGATAGGGGGGAATTTTTGATGAATTTAGAAATTTGAATGGGCTAAATCGGAGTTAGGACAAAGGAGAACGGGCTCCGGGAAGATTAAATTCAGAGAAAATGAAAAAAGGGAATTTCTGGGATTATTTTTTCTAAAGAAAAATCTGAATTATTGCGTCAGCAGGGAATTTAATTTTGGCTGGATTATTTTTCTGAAGAAAAAGCCATTTATGGCGTCAGCATTGCGTCAGCCTTGAGGGGGGTTTGACTGACAGTGGGCCCTTGGTCCACAGACCGGGTCCACGGGGCATTTGGGGAGCTGAGGTGGCACGGCCGCATGCGTGGCGCTGACGGGGCATGGACAGGGCGAGGTGGCGCTGGCGTGGCGCCATGTCAGCCGCCACGCAAGCACGTGAAGCCGACGTGGACAGGCCGGCAAAGGGGTGCTCGTGACAGCGTGCTCGCCGGCGTTCCGGTGAGCAGCGACTGGCGGCGAGGGCGGCATCGAGGAGGGGAGGCCGAGGGGATGACTTCGGTACCTTTGCGGAGCACGGTGACGGACGGAGGTGGCCAGCGGCGAGGGAGAGGCGGCGGAGGCGCTCGGGCTTCGGCGACCGGGGTGCGCCGGTGGCAGAGGGGAGAAATTGAAGGTGGGAGGAGGTGGGGCGAGGTGAGGAGATGCCCGGGTGGGGGTTTAAATAGGGCGAAGAGAAGGGAAGTGGCGATGATTGCTCACCAGAAAAGGCGCGGGCGTGCGGCGGTTACGGGCGGCCGGCGAGGAGATGGGAAGGTGGGGGCGCGGAGAGAGGGGATCGTGGGGCGAGGGCCCGTACGGCGCACGAAGATGGGCGGCGCGGCCGAGGGAAGTGGGGTGGTGGCCGGGTAGGGCGGGCGGCGGTTGCGGCCGGAGAGGGCGAGCGGCGGTTGCGGCCGGAGAGGGCAGGCGCGAGGAGAACGAAGGCGGCGCGGGGAAGATGTAGGCGGGGTGGCTGACAGGTGGGACCAGCGGAGCAGCGAGAGAGAGAGGGGGGCGCGGGCAGCCAGGATGATGGAGGGAGGATCGGACTGTTGCGCAAGGCGGCGGGGTACGGGCCATCTGGGCCGTACGTGGGGGAGGTGGCCGATCTGGGCCATTGGCCTAAGAGCGGTGGAGATGGGCCGAGGGGGCGACGTGGCGGCCATCGGGAGGGGGTAGGCGGGATGGAGCGGGTGGCCGGGATGGGCTGGGGAGAGAGGATGTGGGTGGAATTGGTCCGTCCACATGGCGGCTAGAGGGGAGGGGTGAGGATTTAATTTTTATTTTCTAATTTTAAATTTTTAGAAAAGCGTGGAATATTCATTAAGCCTCAGAAAAATATGAAATAAACACCAAAAATTCCAGAAAAATTCAAGGAACCTCCTGGAGACATTTTGGACTTAATAAAAATATTTACAAATTATGTTGGTATTTAAGTTTTATACTTAAAATACTTTTTAATTTTAAAAATAGGTTTTCAAACTTAGCAAAATCCAGGAAACCAAATAAGAGCCAAGTAAATCCAAATAATACATTTGAATTAGGATTTTATAGGAAATCAAAATATCATTTTATTTATTAATTATTTTTAGGTTTTACTTAAAATACTTTTCAAATACAACTTTTTCAAAAATAGAAATTCATGGCAAATCGAAAATTAAAATTTAGGCACAAAAATACTTATTTTAATTTAAAATTTTATTTTAGTTAATTTTTATTTTCATAAAAACCTGGGCTGTTACACGCTCGCACCTTTCCACCCCAATTTCTTCTACCATCTCCGCCCGTGCGCAGGCTGCCGCCGCAATTCCCGCCGCCAACTCCTCTGGCCACCACTTTCTGATTCCACACGGTGAGAGCAACTCCTCGCCGTCCCGGACCTCCTCCAACCGCCGGTCGAGCCTCCCATCGCTTGAGCTCGTCTCTCCACGCAAGCCACACCGCGCCGCCCATGGCCATCGCCGCCGGCCCACCTCGGCACCCCTCCGGCTTGGCCAACCAGTGGTAAGGTCCCTAGCACCCTCCTCCAGCTGGTGCTCCCATCCTCTCTTTCCTCTTCCACCACGGCGCCGCCGCCCCAAGCCCACCTCGCCGCCGGCCACTCTCAGCACCGCCGACCCCTCCTAGCACCGTCCCGGGCTGCGCCACCTCCTCCATTGGTTTCCTCGCCTCCCCGAGAATCCATTTTGCCTGTCACTACCACCTCCCTGGCCACCGCCCACCACCGGCGAGCTTGGCGCCGAGCGCCGGCTGCCTCCTCTGTTTCGGGCTCCCTGTCATCCATTACATCTTATATTTGCCGTGCCTTCTCTGTCAGCCCAGGCATTCCGCCCATTTGGCTGATAGAGCGCGCGTTAACAGTCACAAGCCCTTAGGTCCCGGTTCGATTCCACAGGCCGCACCTTTTTCTTCTTTTTTTATTTTGATTTTTATTAATCCATTTCAATTAAAAAAATCAAGGAAAATTAGGAAATAATCCAAGGAAGCTAATAAATTTAATTAGGATGTAAAACAAGATTATTTAATATTTAAATTTGGATTATTTATCATATATGGATAATTAATACGGTTTAAATAAAAGACTAGATACCAATTAAAGGCATTAATAAAGAAAAGTGGCTTTGGTTAAATATCCAAATTTAATAAAGATTGCCCTTAATTATAATCAAAATACATGCCCTAACAAATAAATCTTAGTGGTAGATTTTGCTAATTGCTATATTAAAATATGAACCCGTATAACAAGCCTTGCTAGATAAATCAATTTAAATTAAAAATAAAGCTAAGCCTCATAATAACTAAAGAGTAGACAAAATGATAATGGTGCCAGTAATTAAATCTTAACATTAGATTTAGTGAATAATAGTGTTGAGCATGATTGAATATAGCAAGCTAGGACCCGAACAAATGGATCCTAATTATGCCTAGTAATAACTAAGGGTACATAAAATATCATACCACAAAATACTATAAACTCGGACAAATAATTGTATACATCGCATATAGCATATGCCCTGAATAATAGCTGTCGACAAATAATGCTCTGCTAATCTCATACAGCGATTCATAGGTCTAACCTGACTCATGGAATTTTCTTAATAAATATAAAAATAATAAAAGAAAGTTATTAATAAAAAGATCGAGTCATCGTATTCTACCACCGGCTATGCCTAGCCATCCTCAATTCGGAAGCGAAATGTTTCTATATCCTAAACCCTCCTTGACATCTATCTCGACAGATTTCTCTTCTTCATTCCTCACTTCGCTCAAACCTCATTTGACTCAGAAAATAACCCACACCAAATCAACCTTATCTCAAATCACCCGTTTACTCATAATAAAAGCTAAACAAGTTCAATTGGATTTATTTGGGTCTTTTGAGTTATTTGCATTGATTTGGATTCAATTGTTTAGCACGTAATTAGAAATTGGAGTCCTGAAGAATGAAGGGATCAAGCGAGATCAAGAGCAAGGTGAAGATAAAGACCAGAAGCTCAAGCCCATCGAATGAGAAAGCCTTCAGCGAGCTTAAGACCACGGTAAACCGCGCCAGGCAAGTCAATACTTTGATCATACTTGAACCTACATTTATGCAAATTTATTTCCGTTTCAAACTATCAACTTGCATGCTGTTATTTTATGTGTGAATTTATGTTCGATTTCAAGTTGCTAGTTATATACCCAATATTGCACTTGTTAATATTACTCTCCTTGAAACCCTTGGATATATGAGCCTTGTCACCCTAGCAAAACTGTAATGTTATAACTTTCGAAAATGAGTCCACAACTATTCGCTATGCTTAGTATTGCGTAGATATTCAGGGGCATCAAAAATGTCCCAAAAACATTACCTTTAAACTGTGAGAAACTGATTTGGGAGGTTGTGGTGGAAATGTTGGTATATTTGCCGAGAATACTTTATGTTCCCAAAAACCCCATCATGCTTACTTATCTGGACGGATGGTACGGGGGGTGTGAGTGGTGCAGTGGAAGCACAAAATGGATAGTGGTAGAACCGCCCAGATAGCCCTAAGGACCGAATCATGTGATGACCTCCCAGTATACAATAGTACAACCATAAGCTGGCAAAATGTAGGTAGGGCTAACTAATTTGTATAACTCTAAAGTGGTTACGTGAAGGTGTGAACATGAGCAAAGGGATGGATGGTCACATCCCCGCCTTTGCCAGCGATGGCTCACGAGGGACCTTTCTCGAGGGATGCACACATCTTACAGAAGGCAGAACTTAGCGGGCGTAACCACAGTAGAATTATGCATTGTAAAGGTCCTTTGATAACCTACTCAACCGCATGTCTAAGGTATCGTGTGGAGCAACGAGTGGATTATCTCTTGTGGGTAAAGTGTACAAACTCTATAGAGTAGAAAACTATTCAAATAACCGTGCCCACGATCAGGGGCGGACATGGGAACTTTACCAAATATAGTTCTATTTCAAAACCAACTTTCTGGGTGGATTTGGAAAAGTGGAGGGCAGTGGAAAGCCCTGATTTGTGTTGCCCTGGGTGTGTCGCCCCAGTGATAAGGTAAGCGGTTATAACGCTGAAAAATAATCATATGGTGCAGAGGCCATGTAACGGTGGATGGAATCTGGATCACTATTATTATTGCATTCTTTTACATATTATTTTTTAGTTCAAACTGCTAGGTCTCAGGAGATTTCTATGTATTCTATTTTAAATGCAATTTATGGCAAATAAAATAGCCCGAGCCTTCCCTTGATAAACCATGCATATTATCTATTTGCATTCTGTGTATTGGCTCACGGAGCATGGTGCTTTGTGCTCACCCTTGCTCTCACAATTAATCCAGAACCAGGAGTCAGATCACAATGCTTCAGCATTTCACCTGGTCATGATGGTGAAGAAAAATGAAGATGTCAAGAACTAGGTCACGAACCCCCAGTTAGCTTCCTGTGGGCACATCCTGAGGGTCCCACCCGTATGCTTCGTTTCCGCTGCTGCATTTTGATGACTTCGGCCTGCTTGGCCCTTGAGTAAGTCTACTATTATATTTACGCTTCTGCATGATATGTATTTTGATGTTCAGAACAGTATCTGTGAGCACTATCTACTGATCCAAGAAATAGTGCGGTGGAATCATAGAGGATTCCGGATTGTAAAATCTGGGTCCTACATAATGCAACTAAAATTTTGAGATCTTTAGGTTCTGAGTGGTTGATGGTCGAAGTCTGCCGTAGTCGTAGTCGTGTTCACGCTATGATCGAAGTCTACCATAGTCATAGTCTTGTTCATGCCGTGGTCGAAGACTACCATGGTCGTAGTCGTGTTCGAAGTGCTGTGGTTGGAGCATGCCGTGGTCGAAGTCTGTGGTCGTAGTTTGATGTCTGATGCCTGAAGTTTGTGGTCATAGTCCGAAGTCTTAAGACTGAAGTCTTGGTCATAGTCTGAAGTCTGAAGACTGGTTGTTGTTTGAAGTTTGAAGTCACTCGTAGCTGCACACAACCACTCAAAGACAAAGTCTTTCACTGCAAATGACCAAGTCTTTCATAAACACAAATTGCAAAATAAACCAAATATAAATTATTCATTATCTTTTTAATTATAATCATCCACATGGTCTAACAGGAGGCAAGCCAGCCGAAGGGAGCCAATCAAAGATTGTGACATTGGGCGATTAGAAGTGAGATTAGAGCTTCATCTTTTATGTTGGTTCAATCAGGTTTGACTAGCAGCAGTGCCTAGAAGTTGAAGTTTTGTATTGTGCACATTTACGCTAGTTTCCAACTGTAGCTAGATGGGGGATTGATTAGTATTGTTTCGTACACGTTTGTGATAGTTTTGCACAATGGCTAGATTGGGAAATTAGCTAGTGTTTATCAATGGAAAATTCGAGTAGTAGAACGATTTGATCTGTGATATTGTCGTACTATTTAAATCGGATGAGTATATTGTGAGTTATGATTTTTATAGTTTTGCTATTTGGTAGAATTTGTGGTGTTTTGATAGTCTGTAGTAATTTGTAGATTAAAAATAGTAAATGATTTAATCTGGGAATTTGGTCAACATGTACATTGTAGATAATTTTCAAAGGATTCCAGAAAGTCTAAAAACATAATTTTTAGATAAGTAGATTAGAAGATATGAATTTTTGAAAGCTGCTATTCGTTATCAGGTTGCTACTGGACGTAGTCGTGGGAAAATATTAAATTGACTAACTTAGTAGCAGAATTAAATTTTAGGAATAACTTGAAAGTGATAGGAAATTTTCAGTAGAACCTAAAGAAGTCCTTGTTTAATATATTTGCTAAGGTAGATTAAAATATATTAAATTGTTAGCTGCTACTGTCAAGGAGATGACAGATCTAGTACTGCTTTAATATTTTCCTCATGTAGCTGATGGTATTTAAATCTTTCTTGACGGTACGAAGAAAATCAGCGACAAAATATTGCCGAGAAAGTGATAGCCGCCAAGATATCAGCACTTGAAATATACTAATAAATATCAGGCCTCAGGGCAAGCCAAAAATGCACTTGTGTAAGGTGGTTTATGGAGCTGCGCTCACGGAGTGAAAACTGAGGGATCATAAGTGAGCCAGACTTATCAAGTAACAATAGTAGACTAGTGATTAACGTGTATCAAATATTTTTGGTATAAATTAAGATGGACTATTCTTATCTTAGGATAGTATTGCTGTCAGATAGAAACCATTTGGTGAAGCCAACTACTGTTCTTATCCTCTTGCGAGCCAGTACAAGGTCCTAAAGTACCATTAAGCTAGTGATGAAGAAAACGTGACCCATAGGTCACTTCACTTGGAATATTGAAAGCAAATGAAAATGCTGTACGAATTTACAAAATTAACCCCCATCTGTACCAAGCTCCGCTACTTATCGCCTTGCATTTCTATAAATAACCGTTCATTCTCCGTTTGCTCTCCGGAACACAATAACAGAAGAAACGCTGTGCTCTCTAGAAAAGAATAAGCGGACGAACGTGTACGCACAGTCGCGCACGCGCATACAGAGATGTGGCGACAAGCAACAGTTCCCAAGGCCACATGCCTCTTCCCGTCGCCAGCAACGCGCCGTACCCTGACACTCACGTGCGAATTTTAGACACATGTAGCACCGTTGTACGTAAAAATTTCAATTTTAGCCCCCTCAGCGAAAAAATTCCAAATCTGGCCCCTCGCTCGACCGCGGGACTGCACCGTCACGACACCTGGGCGGTCGTGCGGTCTGGTACCGCACGACCGCACTGTAGCTGGGTATGCAAATGGGGGAAACACTCAACCCATTGGGTAAATGGGCACAGGTATGGGTAAGCTCTACCCATACCCACCCCGCCCATTTACCCGCGATATTGATTGAAAGGTGGCGAAATCATAGCAATATCTCTAATTGCTATTGATTGTTATAAACTTTTCCATATCTCTAATTGCTATTGATTGTTATAAACTTTTTTATAGCTATTATATTTCCTACCAACAGCTGTTGCTTATATGTACCTGTCATTAGTTCAACTCTCAGATGGTGACTCACAGTTCGCGGGTAAACGGGTATGCCCACGGGCGACGGGTATGAGCGAGTTTTTTCACTCGTCATCCTTCGCGGGTATACCCATGGGTGTAAATCGGGGTCGCGGGTATGGATATAGGCAAGCACTAGCCATACCCGCCGCGCCCGATTGCCATCCCTATCGCGCATACAGAGATGTGGCGACAAGCAACAGTTCCCAAGGCCACATGCCTCTTCCCGTCGCCAGCAGCGCATTGTACCCTGACGCTCACATACAACATAATATTTTTTTATTAATTGATTAATAGCATTAAATAATTGACAACAATATCATTTTAAGCATAAACATCATTGCCATAATTCTATCATAAGCATCATCATTCTACCATAAACGACAACCCCCTATCGGATGATGTCATCATAGCGCTCGGAGCAATCTGTCGACTTGAGGACACTGGGGAGCAAGCAATTGCAGCACTTGCGGCAATGGGAGGTGCCAACTAGGCCATTCCAGAGGCATGAGGGACAAACAAGCAAACTATAGCATCAGTCTTTTAGATTTTATTTAGTTTGCTTAGTTCTTATTAATTATGTATATCGACTTCATGTCTCCCTCTAGTATGCTGGTAGCCACCAACTCGATAGGGGCTTTTTCCCTCGAGTGCCCACTTGCCACCTCTAATTATAGACTCATCGCATTAGGTTTGCTTGTATCGTTGCTGTTGCACCCCCCCTACCTTAATGGAAATGATGTTGTACTTCAATGGCTCTTTGTTACTACTAGTCCTCAGTACTACCCCGTTACTTTCTTACTATTATGACTAAACATTACTGCACTATTCTCAGTTGGAATATGCGAGGTTTGAATAGTGCAACACGGTAGGACATGCTCAGGCAACTGCTTGAATCTACTTAATGCCAGTTGGAATATGCGAGGTTTGAATAGTGCAACACGATAGGACATGCTCAGGCAACTGCTTGAATCTACTTAATGCTCTGTTGCCTACATCCAAGAGACAAAAACTCAACTTTTCGATCAACAAACTATCATGCAGATAGATGGCCAATGACTACGTCTACTTACGAGCCAATGGAACTAAGGGGTTGTGCAAACATGGCCAAAATTACCTCACATATTTTGGGAAATCACTCTCGAACAGCTACGGTTTTTCTTTGGCAATACAACACCACTTTTCTACTGACCACAGTCTACGGCCCATCCAAGAACAAAACCAAGCCATGCTTTCTTCAAGAGCTCAACTCTGTCATGCCACCAACTTTGATGCCATCGATAATCCTTAGAGATTTTAACCTCGTATATGAAGCGCGTGACAAAAAGCAATTCAAACCTAAATCAGAGACTAATGAGCCAGTTCTGAGTAATGCTAAACCACTGTGAGCTGAAAAAAATCACACTACAAAATAGAAAGTACACAAGGAGAAACGAACAACAAGACCCAATTCTTGTCAAATTAGCTAGAGTATTCTACAACCATGAGTGGGATATCCTCTTCTCAAACCACTTGCTACAGGCACTCTCCACCTCCATGTCAGATCACTATCCACTCCTCCTCACTAGTGAAAATGGGCCAACTACTCCTCGCAAATGTTGTGCAAGAAGCATGGTCGGCTCCCTACTACCACACAAATCCCATGAGGTGCCTAGCATACAAACTGAGACACATTGCCAAAACCTAAGTGTGTGGAGTAGGAAACTGCTCAATGCTGTGAAGCTACAGCTCATGTTAGCAAATGAAGTAATCTTTCGACTAGATGTGGCACAAGAAAAAAGAACACTCACAATGACTGAATTCGAATTAAGAAGGACATTGAAACAAAGAGTGCTTGGCCTAGCGGCAATAGAAAAGGTGTGAAAACACCAAGCAGCTATAATCACTTGGATTAAAGAAGGTGATGCTAACACACATTTCTTCCACCTGAAGGAGAATATGCAGCAGCATAAAAACTTCATCCAAACACTCTAAACTCCAAATGGCACTGTCAGTTTGCATCAGGACAAGGCATAGGAGTTTCATAACCACTTCACTGGCATCATAGGAACAAGGGCACCTTAGTGGCACGGCATTGATTGGACTGAACTAGGATTGCCTTCCCATGACCTACAGGACCTGGAAGCTCCTCTCACTGAGGCAAAAGTGCGCCATACGATTGTGCAGCTGCCGACACAAAAGGTTCCTGGATTGGACGGCTTCACAAGCACCTTCTATAAGCACCGCTGGGATATCATCAGAGACGACATCATGATGGTTTTCCAATGCATGCACAATTGCTCGGTGAATGGTTCTGAGTCTCTTAATGAAGCAAACATAGCGCTCATACCAAAATGAGATGGAGCAGTGGTGGCAACAGATTTTTGTCCAATTAGCCTAATTCACTACATAACCAAATTGTTCTCAAAAGTGCTTGCTATTCGGCTTCCTAGACATATAGACATGCTACTTTTGAGTTCACAGAGTGCTTTCATTAAGGACTAATACATTCAAGACAACTTTCTCTTTGTCAGGAAACAAGTTAGAGCATTGCACAAAAGTCGCACACCGGTGATAATGCTCAAACTGGACATAGCCAAAGCTTTTGACTCGGTATCTAAGGAATACATATTGAACCTTCTATAGGCCAGAGGTTTTTGGCTAAATGGATAGAGTGGATGGCAATGTCCTTTACATCATCATCTTCAAGGATTCTGCTTAATGGAGTACCGGGAAACCAAATAAAGCACCGAAAAGGATTGCAGCAGGGCGACCCTCTTTTGCCCTTCCTCTTCATCCTAGCAATCGACCCTTTAGAGCGTATCTTGCAGATCGCCACTGAGTGAGGGGTTCTAACACCCCTAAAAGGTCGAGCTACAACAATAAGAGTATCACTTTTGGTATACAATGCAACATAGTTTCTAAACCCAGATAGGACACAGATAGAAGCAACAATCGCCATCCTAAACAAATTTGGAAGTGCCTTAGGGCTGAAAGTAAATCTAGATAAGAGCTCGGTTTTCACAATAAGATGCCAAGACATTGATGTCCAAACTATCTTGCAACCTTTTGTAGGAGCCCGGGTCACGCTCTTAATCAAGTACCGTAGTTTGCCACTAACCATGGGAAAATTGCCACTAACCATGGAAAATTTGCGTTAGAATGATCTATAGCCAATTCATGATAAGGCAACTGAAGCACCTTTCTCTAGGAGGATGACTCAAACTTTTAACGTCTATTCTCAGCGCACTCCCGACATATCTGCTCACTTCACTCAAACCTCTAGAAAAAATTCCTTGAAGATTTTGACAGGGTCAGATGAAACTTCCTTTGGGCAGCAGCTACAGACACACATGGAGGAAAATGCAAACTGGAACAAAGTTACCCACCCAATAGAGCTGGGGGATTGGGAGTGTTAAACCTAGAGAAATTTGCAGCCGCATTGAGACTCAGATGGCTTTGGTATGAATGGAAATCGTCGCAAAAACCATGGGTAGGGCTTCCACCGCCCTACTATACATAGGAAATGGTCACAAAGCAAAATTCTAGACCTCTCCTTGATTGATGGAGTCGCACCATGTTATCTGGATCCAAAATTGTACAAACATTCAAAGCAAAAAAATAGGTCAGCTGCAAATGCCAACCAAGATATGACTTGGATACAAGACATCCAACACAGCCTCACCACTGACATGTTAGGTGAATATGTGAGCCTATGGGGCAAGGTACACTAGCTTGACATCAATCCAAAGATTGAGGATGAGATTCGATGGAAACTAACTATGGATGACGCTTATTCAATGTCCTCGTTCTATTGAGCATAGTTTCTAGGATCAGTTCGAACCTCACACCAAGCCATCGTTTGGAAAGCTTGGGCACCCTCACACTGCAAGTTATTCGCTTGGCTGGTGTTGCAAGACAAAATTGGGATACCTCAAAGACTACAATCTCGAGGATGGCTAAACAACTACTTCTGCCAAAATGTGCAATAGCAACCTTGAAACTACAATGCACCTCTTCATCTACTGCCCGCAATCTAGTAGACATGGACTTAAATAGCGAAATGGCTAGACCTACCGATGCTTAACCCAACAAATTTGGGCCAACCGATGACAATTGAACACTGGTGACTCAAACGGGTCGACTCCCTAATTGGCCTAACAAATGCTGCGAACACACTCATCATCCTTATCCTTTGGCAATGGTGGAAGTAAAGAAACAGACGTGTCTTCCAAAATAAGATTTCAACACAACTTGAGATCATAACACTAATCATCGACAAGGCTAAGCTCTAGGAGTTGGCTAGAGCAAAACATTTAAATGAGTTAACTGAAAGGGCAACCAATGTTGTTAGCATACAATGTCTAACTCACCTTGTCGCCCCTTAATTCCTTTTAAAGAGTAAACCTTTTATTCCTTTTCATTTTGCCACAAGCGCCACTTGTGCTTCGTGTAAATTAACCATATCTATTTTTTCTTCTAATATATCATCCAGAATCTGCTAGCTTTAAAAAAAAACAATTCTATGTACTCACGTTAAACACGTTGTTTAGCAAATGACCTAATTTTAATTACTTGGCACATGAGACCACACGGGAATCGCTTGCATGCGCAGGAATCTTTTTGTCAGGATCTATTATGTCGTTAAGGCAATGCCATTAACAATCGAGTAGCTTGTAGCATGTGGTGCAAATTAATGCAAGTTAACAAGTGATAGCCGACAAGATAGCTACACTTGAAAATATACTAATAAATGTTGCCGAGAAATGTACTAGTATAAGGTGGTTTATTGTTTGGTCCGTATGACCGAGCTAGGCTCACGGGGTGAAAACTGAGGGATCTTGATAATAAGTGAGCCAAACTTATCTACTAACAATAGTAGACTAGTGATTAACGTGTATCAAATATTTTTGGTATAAATTAAGATGGACTAGTCTTATCCTAAGCTAGGGTTGCTGTCAGATGAAAACCATTTGGTGAAGCTGCCACTACTACTGAAATCCACATTACAGACGGTTCAGAAACATCATCACAGACGGTTTTCTGAACCGTCTGAAATTATGGGTCAGTGATAATCCAAGTTATCACAGACGGTTTTTGAACCGTCTGTGATTATGCGATATCACAGACGGTTTGTCATTAAAAACCGTCTGTGATTATCCAATATCACAGACGGTTTTGTACTAAAAACCGTCTGTGATTATCCCCCTGCGGGCCATTACAAGATCCACTACTATAGAAAGCCTAATACTAGATGTCAAATCACAGACGGTTTGACAAAACCGTCTGTGACCGACACTAACACAGACGGTTTTAATTTAGACACCATCTGCATTGATGGCGTCGGAGAAAATGAGTATCACAGACGGTTCTTACCAATGAACCGTCTGTGATATTTTAGTATCACAGACGGTTTTTATTAAAAACCATTTGTGATAATCTGGAATTATCACAGACGGTTTTCAGGTTTTTCATTAAAAACCATCTGTGATAAGCTGATTATCACAGACGGTTTGTATTAAAAACTATCTGTGATAATGGCGCTAGACATTTATTGCGCCGCTCAAAACCGCATATGTCTTCATTTCGATCCGGATCTAGCCGGTGCTGCACTCTTTCGCTTAGGAGGCAAGCTAGGCGATTTCAAGCCAATTAATTTGGTGTGAGGAGGCAGAGATTGAGCTTTGAAGATTCATACGTTTTTGGTTGCTCTTGACATGGTTAGTAATGAAATTTATTTTTCTTTGCATTACAATTTAGATCTACGTTTTGGTGAGTGTTATTGAAGATGGTTTGCATCTACTTGACCATACATGATGAGTTCCCGTCATGTGGGAGCCAAATTTGTCAAAATTGTTGGTTATATACCTTCAGCAATCGCTAGGGAAATAGCTGTTGTGTTTATAATATGAATTAAGCTAGCAAAGCCTCAATGCATGCGGTATATATGTAGTAATAATTAATTAATTTAATTTTTAATACTAAGTTGTTACATATATATACATAACGTAGGACCGAAGCTGGATGTATGCCGCGAACCGTGTGAGTGAAGAGTACATTAATGGCGTGTCTGCATTTACAAGAGCTGCCGAGGAGGATATGTTGAATAACGGGGTGGAATATATGTATTGTCCATGCACTGAATGTGAGAATTTAAAGATGTTTAAGAACCAAGGGAAAAATTGAAGCGCACTTGATTTGGAGGGGTTTCAAAAAGGGTTATACATGTTGGACCAGTCATGGTGAGTCAATGATCATATGCCACCGGATAACATTGCCGGTGAAGTGAATGATATGCCACCGGATGACATCGCCGGTGAAGTGAATGACATGCTGCCGGATGATGTCGATTGTTTTTCGGATTTAGATAGGTTGCACGATGACAATCTGGATCAGATGCTTCGTGATGTAGAAGAGAACTATGATGAGAGAGAGAGTATGTTAAATTCCGCAGTTTGATAGAGGACTCGGAGAAACCTTTGTTCACGTGCTGCAGGTCGAAGTACACGAGATTGTCGGCCGTGGTTGAACTATTGAAATTGAAGGCAAGCAACGGTTGGTCCGACAAGAATTCCACGGCGCTGCTAGGTCTTTTAGCGGACATGCGTCCGGAGGGAAATGAGTTGCCTAAAACCACGTATAAATCCAATAATGTTCTTTGTCTATTGGAATGGAAGTAGAAAGAATACATGCATGTCCGAACGATTGTATCCTCTACCGTAAAGAGTATGCAAACATGCATATATGTTCGGTGTGCAACGCATCCCGATACAAACGTAACAATCAATCAGATGACGGCGAGGGAACAGAGCTGAAGAAAGGACCTCCTGCTAAGAAAGGACCTCTTTGTTGACATATTGAACTCAGCAAAAACCTACTGAGATAGGAGAGTTAGAGCCTACCGAGCCAACCTAGTGCGATAGTAAACCATGCACAATAGCACTAATTAATTAGTTAATAATTAGTGCTAATTAATTATGATTAGTAGTAATTAAATGTGGTTAGTATGATTAAAACACTATTTACATATATGCTACATTGTGCTTACTTTTCATATATGAGAAGGCCAACATGTCATCCGCGCATTCTTCAATATTATCGCCGGATGCGTCCGCTCCAAAATCAAAACGCCAAGGAAGAGGGCTATCAAAAAAGCCTGAGGGCCGATTTACCATCACAGAGGTTGATGGATCTGGGACCCCTCTCCTTCCTCGCCAAGCAGTATGCGCATTCCGAAGAATGATCGGAATAGTTGCACGAGAACGAATTAAGATTACATTCGATTCGTGGAAGAGCGTGACTGGGACTCGGAAACGTGAGCTGCTGACAGAAATTTTTGCATCGTTCGAGATCCCAGAAGAACACCAAGACGCCGTGCAACGACAAGCCTTGCTAGTGGCGTGCAAAGCATGGAAGAACTTCAAGAGCATGCTTGTCAAGAACTACGTGGAGAAGGATGAAACGCCCTTTCATAAATACCCATTCCTGGAACCACAATGGGAAGAGTTCAAAGCGATGAAGACGACCAAAGATTTTAAAAGTGCAAGTGCAGAGCACATGGCCCTCCAGGCAAGAAATACACACCCCACAAACTTGGCACAGTTGGATATGCGGGTAAAATCCTGCTGTGGAGGAGGAAGGACGAACAGGCAATCCTGCAGGACACCACCCCGTCATTTGCCCGGATGACCGCGCTCGAAATTGAATTAGAGCAAGGTTATCTACAACGATATCGGGGGACGTCTCTTTTCGAAACCCTGCAGACCAGGAATTGTCCCACCGCCTGGTAAGATATCGATCGAACTACGTAGCTTGTAATTACTCCACAACTTCGTAGTAAGTGAAATGACATGTCGTGCTCTTGTAGGAAGCACTGAGTGTTGAATCTTCCCAGGGAACAAGGGAGAAAGATATACTCTCCACGGCCCTGGGAAACAAAGAGCACCCGGGTCGTACGAGAGGCCTTGGGCTTTATGTTCCTTGGAAATATGGTTTCCAGGATGACTCCGAATTGTAACGGCATAGGAAGAGAACCAAAGCTGAGCATGAGGCACGGCTACGTGAAGAGATCAAGGCATCTCTTAGAGAGGAGCTGGCTGATTATGTTAGAGATGAGATGCGGAGATTTACAAAAAATTAGCAGGCCGCCGCCGCTCCTGTGCTAGCTAGTCCGCCCAACCATCTGAGTAGTTGCGCGTCCAATCCTACGATAGAGAACGAGGCTAGATTTCCTGTGGACGACATCCTGGTAATAATTATTATCTCTACAATGCTCGATCCATTGATAGGCCTATTGGAGTAGCTAATTTTGTATCGTTATGTAGGAGCCTACGAAGTGCAAACTCCAATTGAGATATGCCTCCGTTGCCTTGTGCGCTGCTTGGGGCCTGGCATATCCGCCTGCTCAAGGGGTCACGGTGCACTGTGAACCTTTAGCGCCAGGCTTCGGAAAAGTGGCAGTGGATGGTGTACACACCAATTTCGAGGTCGTCCCGCTACCAATGCCCCCCCCCAACGACGAGCTCGTGACTCTAGGGCAAGCCATTGGAACCTTCATCCAGTGGCCCAAAAGCGATATCTGTCTGGAGGCTTCTTCACCGGTGGCAGGTCCACAAGGGCAATCTGAACCAGATCAGGTACATGCACTGGTGCCATCTCCACAAGGGCAATCTGAACCAGATCAGCTACATGCACTGGTGCCATCTCCACAAGGCCTATCTCCACCACGGCTACCTGCACCGGTGTCATGTTCACGGGCGCTATTGCCGGTGCAGCATCTTTCACCGGTGGTACCTTTATAGTCGACGTACAGTCGAGGCAGGAAGGGCAAAGCAAACAAGATCGATGATGATATCACGTACCTACCATTGGCTCACAAATTCGTGCTTGGCGAGCCGTTGGTCGACCGGGTAACGCGCCTCCAAACCCTACCAATTAGTTGCCTGCAATTACACATGTGGTATATGGAACAGTACAATAAGCCAGAGGGAGAACGGCGCTCATGTATCACTGTCAAATTCGGGCCGGATCATTTATAGCACAATATTCAAGATTGTGTCTTCGTGGTGACCTTTGAGGATTTATTTGATCTTTTCACACTCAATGCTCTCGGCGCCTCACTCATCGATGCTGGACGCTGTAAGTGTGTACAATCATAGTCTTTGTTCATGTCATACCGATAAATGTGATATATAATTTGTTGCTTTCGTGTGTATATATATAGACACATGGTGACTGCAACTAGATCATCCAAATCATCGGTTGGTTTCTTGGACCCACACTTGGTTGCCATGCATACCATCAACGAGGATACACCCTTCATCGAGAGGTACATTGCAGCACTGGTGGCTTACCACGATAAGGAATATGTACTTATGCCCTATAATCAAGAGTTTCATTGGATTTTAATATTCATTGTACCAAAATGGAACAAGTCAATATACCTTGATTCCCTAAGTAAGAATAAAACGGACTACACAGTTGTCAGCCAAGTAATCGGTAGGTATGTACATTTTCTCTATACATATCTATATTGTATTCTTTCTTTCCTTCCGAATGACTAAGGTCAACTTTTTTGAATCATGTAGGGTGTTCGCGATGTACGTTGCAATGGCAGGTGTCTCGACGCAAGGGGCCAAAGGCCTGACACATGTTTAAAAATTTAAGGTATTCGCTATTACATATTAATTTATCCTATGCAACAGTTGGTAGTAATGCCTCTTGAATTAACACATTCCATTTTGTGTTGTACCACCAGCAGCCACCGGGCAACACATATGGATTCTACGTTTGCCACCATATGAAACTACTCCTCGATTCCTCGAGGATCACCAATTCTAAGGTTTGTCAATCTTTCCATAATTACTTCATACTTATCAGGTTATATATATATACGCACATTGATATTCCTATCGACAGGCTACGTCCATCCCATCAACTACATTGAAACAGCCCGGCTTTTCACAAATTCGAGGAGAGTGCGCGTACTTTTTGGTGGCTAAAGTCATAAACTCAGATGGAGAATTCCACAATGTATAATGATTTTTTATTTCTCTTATCACTATGAAATTGAGGTCTCGCGAAAGGAACAGATCCATAATCAACGAACTTGTCAGGCTGCATAAGCAATAATTGGATGGCAATCATGCACCATCCAAGTATTGCTTGTGCAGCTTCACAAGTTCGTTGATTATGGATCTGTTCCTTTCGTGAGACCTCGATTCCGGAGTGATAGAGTAATAAAAAATACAATGTTACCATCTAAGTGCAAATGCAATGTAGATCTTTTGTAATTGTGTATTTGTTAATGGATATTTTATTTCATTTCAATTAATTGATTTGCGAAATGGATGTTTTATATTTGTGAAATGAACTGTGATGTGAATTGGATGTTTTATGTTTGTGAAATGAATTGAGATGTGAATTGGATGTTTTATGTTTGTGAAATAAATTGAGATGTGAATTGTATGTATATATGTACATGTTGATCGGCTTGTTTCAGAGGGTATGGCTAGCATTTCCTGAGGCTAGCCAATTAATAGAAATAGATTTAGGGGTAGAAAAGAATATCACAGACGGTTTGTAAGTAAAAACCGTCTGTGATAGCTGATAATCACAGACGGTTTTTAGTTAAAAACCGTCTGTGATATATCAATATCACAGACAGTTCTTCACTAAGAACCATCTGTGATAGCTGATAATCACAGACGGTTTTTAGTTAAAAATCGTCTGTGATTATCACCTATCACAAACGGGTTTTACTTACAAATCGTCTGTGATTATCACCTATCACAAACGGTTTTTATTTACAAACCATCTATGATTATCAGTTATCACAGATGGTTTTAGTTACAAATTGTCTGTAACATTTACACCACAGACAGTTCGAAAACCGTCTGTGATAACCTTCGATTATCACTGACCCAGAAATTCAGACGGTTCAGAAAACCGTCTGTGATGACGTTTCTGAACCGTCTGTAATACGGTTTTCTGTAGTAGCGATCCCAAAGTACCATTAAGCTTGTGACAAATAAGCTATCTTATCCTCTTGAGGGGCGTTACAAGATCCCAGAGTACCATTAAGCCAGTGATAATCATCTCGTGATGTATACTTGTTTCCAACATATTCTTATCCTAGGCTAGGGTTGCTGTCAGACAGAAACCATTTGATGAAGCCGCCTACTATTCTTATCCTCTTACGGGCCATTACAAGGTCCCAAAGTACCATTAAGCTAGTGACGAACAAAGCGTGATCCATAGGTCACTTCACTCGAAATATTGGAAATAATGAAAATGCTGTAGCGAATTTACAATATTAACCCCCATTCTGTGCCAAGCTTCGCTATTTAAAGCCTTGCTTTTCTATAAATAATCGTACATTCTCGGTTTGCTGTCCGGAACACAATAACAGAAGGAACACTGTGCTCTCTAGAAAAGTATAAGCGGACGAACGTGTACGCACAGTCGCGCATATAGAGATGTGGCGACAAGCACATCATTATGTTCTAGCAACTCAGGTTAGTTTCTCTCCTCTCCAACTCCATCATAACATATCTTATCTCTCCTTTAAGTATCCTACTTATTTAATTGACCTTTCGTACAATGGACTATTCGAGCTAGGCTTTTTTTTCATCTCTGACCAGGACACCGCCATAAGTATTTCTTTCTTCGGTGAGCCATACCTTGATTCTATTCACCCATACCTCCGCATGCATTCTAGCAAGCTCATGCGCACCCCTTTTGTAGCTTCTATTTTGTCAGATTTTTCTGTCGCCGAGAACCTCCCCTTCACCACCGGTAGAATCCCCGACGCCAGCGTCCACCACTCCTCCTCTAGCGCCGCGCTTACCTTCCATGAGCTCCTTCTCCCTCGTAGAGTATGTGAAGTTGCAAAGAGAACTAAAGTAGTCGATCTCGAAAAGAAAACCATAGTAGTTGAAGTCGAGAAGAGAGCCGTAGCAGGTGAAGTAAAAAATCTGGCACCGGTTTTGAAACCTTAAACCGCTACCAGTTTCAAAATCTTCGCCCACAACCGAAGTCAAAACCTTTGATCGCTGTCGAAGTCAAGACCTTCAACCATTGCTGGTGTCGAAACCTTTGACTGCGGTAGTCGTAACCTTCGACTGCGGTAATCGTGATCTTCGACTATAGTAGTCGCAAAACTTCGACTACTAACCGTAGTCATAACTTTCGACTGCTAACAATACTCGTAATCTCCGATTGATAAAGTTGTCATATTCCACGCATGCTAGGGTACTCATAATCCACTAGTGTTACTCTTGTTAGACCATGTGGCTAGGTTTAGGATATTTTGGTGATGAATAATTGACAATGATTAATTTATGATGAATATTTGATAATATTGCTTAATGATGTTATGCGAGAGGTGTGGCGTGAGTGTGGACAGATATTGGTCAAGTTGGGACGAACTTGTGCCAGAAGAATGTTTTTTGGTCTTTGCATGTGCAAGTTGAGCATGGAGGCAATCATGGTCAGTGACGAGATGGACTGAGACTAGGATGGAAGATCCGAGATTCAGACGGTCAAGGAGGTCACGCGAGATGGTCGGGCTCATGCTTGGGGGCACGTGGAGATCAAAGGTAGATGGTGCGTGGAGAAGCTATGGGAGGTCCGGTCCTGGAGGCTTCGACATGTGATAAGTTGAAAAGTCGGAAGTGTAAAAACCCGTGTTAGAAAGGGTTTCGGGTCCCTTGAAAATTAGTGGGCCAAAAGGCTAGATGAGGTAAAAAGGCCTAGGCCCAGTTGGATGAGTTGTATTATGGTTTTGAGTAGAGATTGAATAGGTGTGGTAGGAGGCTATATAAATATGTTACGTGTGTGCGGCGGCGTGGGCCTGAGCGAACAAAAAAAATAGAAGAGAAACACTGCGGCGAATGCATGCATACGTGATTTGGTCTGATGGATGAACAGTGCTCAGGTTTTTGAATAAAAGTTCGTGAGTTTTTTAATTCGCATATATTATCCTTTTTCTTAGTGTTGTTATTCCTAGGGTTTATCCATGCATTGATCTCTATCTATATATTTTTTTGCTTATATTCAAGAATTAGTTTTAATTAAAAATTGATTGCTAGATTGAGTGAAAAACGGTGCTTCCGCTGATCAGTTATCGATCGAGTTTTTTGCTACTGTAATTGCTACAATACTTTAGTACAGTAATCGCTACAGTATGCTACAGTGTTTGCTACAGTACCCTAGAAAAAGTATTTTCTTGTTGTTTTTTTTGTGATTTTGTGAAGAGGCTTCCGCTAGGCGTTGCAATCATTCACTCCCCTCTGATTGCCATCGACGATCCTACAACTCTGCAAACAGTTACGATAACACAAAAGTAACAAAAAAGTATTAAAAGTCATAAAATGCACTATAGCAACTGAAGAGTATTAGAAGTCGTAAAATGCACTATAGCAACTGAAGAGTATTAGAAGTCATAAAATGCACCGTAGCAACTGAAGAGTTTTAGAAGTCATAAAATGCACTGTAGCAACTAAAGAGTGTTAGAAGTTGTAAAATGCACTGTAGCAACTGAAGAGGCTACCATGCTGTTGCTTAGGGTCAAGTTGGCCTCTCATTCTATGCTTTCTTGTTGGATTAGATCCATTTGATCCCCCTATTTTGTTGTCTTTTCTTCTTTTCTGTCTTGCTTCTCTTTTGAAAATTATTATTTATTTAATATAGTGCAGTAGGAGCCTCTCCTATTGCTTCCCATCAACGAAAAAATAATCCATATTCTACATCACCCATGCATGATGTCTTCAATATTCACTTAAAAATAAGAAATAAGCAAGAGTTAGTCCATGACTTAATAAGTACAGAGCAGAATAATAAACGATGTCATCTTATTAACAGTTCATAACCATTTATCTAACTCAATTCCTTATATTCATTCTCATCAATTTCCATTCACATATCTCATTAGCTTTTCTCTTTTCATGAATGCTATACAATACTCATGAACATATCTCAACTCTTCTTCTATATATACCGATATAGCTAAGTGTTCACCTGTCAATGACACACTCTTACCCTGTCCTTTTTCATACAAGGTCGCCCTGTCTTTTTTCATATAGGGTCACAACTCGGACTGTCACCCTGTCCTTTTTCATACAAGGTCACAACTCGGACTCTTGCCTTGTCCATTTTCATACAGGATCACACCTCCACTACTATGGAGTGCCTACCGAAATAGGTCTTTACAACCCTGACGCTCACGTACAATGCAATGTTTACCTTTTATTAATTAATTAGCAGCATTAAACACTTGGCAACAACATCATTTTAACCATCATCATCATAATAATACCATAAGCATAATCATTCTACTATAAACGGGTGGGCATTATAGAAACAAGTCAATTCATGTGAACCATCATGGCAAGTATTTATTCAATCATATCAATAAATTTTTAATACCCGAATACCATTCTACCATGTACATGCCTTTTTAGTTACGATGGTTGGTTCGGTTAAGAGACGACAACACACCCAAACTACTCCTCCTACAGTAATTACACATTCCCAAAATAGGCTTCGGCAAATCAAGGCAATAAATAAATGGCAACACTCCTATACGCTCCGTAAACCCATAATTTTCCCACCTTACTAAACAATCAACCCCACTGTTCCCATGCTAGAATTATCAAAACATTCAATTCCCATATCGAAATATAGTAAACTACACCAGTTCTGAAATCTATACACATTTTTTTACAACTTTCTACATGATCAAATGTTTAGATTAAATCATCTAAACACCCGTTTTTGTCATCTTCTAGACAGCAAAATTAATAATTTCATATATTTTAATCTACACATGCAAACCTAGTAAAATATGATATTTTTAGAAACTACAGAAAATTACCAATCACTTTCTAGTTATGCATAAAATTCAGTTCTACCATTAAATTAGTCAAATTAATGATTTTCCACGACTGCATCTAGTAGCAATGTAGTTTTGGACATCAGTCTTCCAAAATTCATAACTTCTATTACACTTATATAAAATCATGTTCTTGGACTCTACGAAAATATAATGAAATTTTCTACAACTCTCTAATTATTGACCAGATTAAATTTAGTCTCCTTAGACACTATGGAAATACAATGAAATTACCTACAACACTCTAGGTATTGATCAGACCAAATTCAATTTCCTTAAAGGCTTAAACCAACAACAACTGAAGCATCTTTCGATTGTAATGACTCGCAGGACAGCAGAATTAGAAAGACCATATTTTATAATCTACCCAATGGAATGATCTTGAGCTTGTTGCAAACAATACAAATTTATCTACAACTCTTTAGTACACCAACTCTCCAGATTCGGCCTCCAAGGCTCTCAAAAATTATTTAGATTTAAACTATGTGAAACCAAAAAAACCTAGCAATCCTAATCATACCCTAATTACAAAGTTAATTCACACAAAAGTTCATCTATAGGATATGGTGAAAGTATTAGACGATTACCTACGCATCGAAGAAGATTTAATGAGGCATAAACACTAATTCTTGACCTCATTCTCTACTCTTCTTTGCCTCCCCGTCAACGTCTTGGAGCAATGCAAAGCCCTATAGAAAAGAAGCCTAGAGAGGTGTGCCCCCGGGGAAGGTGATAGCTGTCCTTTAGGAAGAGAGGGGCAGCCTTAGGAAAATCCAAATATAACTTATCCTTATAGGGCAAGGCTTAGATGGACTGACCCATCCGTCCCATCCAGCCCTCAAACTCTAAATTAATTATTAGAGTCAATTTTACTATAATTATTAATATCATCATTATTAATAATATTATTATAATTTTGTTTTAGTCATATTTTTAACAAATTTAGGACATTACATAATAATGAGGGTTTAAGGTCATAAATAATTAGCCTACTAATAGCTAATTAGACCAAAATAGCATCAAGTATGTAATTAATTCATAATTAGAGTTTTTAGGATATTACAATATTTTCTCACATGTTGACCTATCTCACCCAATTGTTTTCGAATTTTTTATGATCATTTGAACCATATTATGATAAGGTTACAAAAAGCACCATAAAGAGTGGGAAACACTGGGATATTCTCTTGCGTGGAGGTGAGTATGGGCGAGGGAGTTGATATGGTGTGGCACTAGGTCTGGACTCGAGATATGGAAGGATAAGTATTTGGTTGTAGATTTTTTGCAATATACTTTCTTAGAAATTGACCTATCCAACCCAAATGTTTTGGAACTTTTATGTAACACCCTGGCTTCTCAAAAGCCTAAAATATCATCCACAACTAAATACACTACCAATTTAAACCATAAACTACACCTTACCAACTAGTAAACATCAAGAATAATTATCATAATAATCTTGAATGTAAATTCCAGCAACATGGTAGACAATAAATTGACCTTAAGATGGATCAAATAATCACTAACATGAATCAATTGATAAATTAAACCAAGAAACTATCAAGTAGCAACATTATGAATTATAAGGAACTAAGAAAACTATTAAGTATCTAGTTATTGAATTAAGAAACTAAATTGTTTATCACAATAAATGAATGATTCGCTAGGTGAAGTGTAGTGCTACAAAAGTGCAATATTCCATGTTGTACTCCCTCCCATGCATGTTGCCTTCAACCATTACCTAAAAACAACAATAAAACAATGGTGAGTCTATGACTCAGCAAGTAATAACATAATAATAAACAAGGTAAGCATCATTTTAATATTTCATCTTCATCACCATTACCTCAATATCACATACTCATTTCCATTAGGTTCCATACATATGCCTCATTTCCCAAAATATTTTTTATGAATGCAATGCACGTGCCTCAACTTCTCTTCTGTATATACTGGCATAGCTGAGTGTTCATCCATCGATAACACATCCTCGCCCTGTCATTTTTCATACAGGGCCTCACCTCCATTCCCACGGAGTGCCTACTGAAGTAAATCTTTTCCTACTCCTGTGGGGTGCCTACCGAAGTAGGTCATTACAACACAGATGCTCACATGTAATGCCATTATTATCTTTTTCATTAATTAATGAATTAATAGCATTAATCAAATGATATAAGCATCATTTTAACCATAAACATATAAACAACTTGAGAACAAGTATCATCATATGAATCATCATGGAAAGTAATTATTTAAAAAGCAATAAGCTCAAACACTTAAATACCATTATACCATGCGCTTGATTTTTCTAGTTGCAATGGTTGAGATGATTTGAAGGTTACAACACACCTGATGCAACTTTTCCTACAGCAATTACTCAATCTCAATACAAACTATAGAAATACAAAATAACACTTAATCAACAACGCTTCTATGTGCTCCCCAAATCCCCAACTTTTCCTTACCAGACAGTATCCCCTACTATCCCAGCACTAAAATTATCATACCTTTCAACTCCCACATTATATTATAGTAAACAATACCAGTTCTAAAATCTATACAAAATTTTCTACAATTTCCTAACTGATCACATAACTCCACCTATATAGTTTTCTACATTGCCTGTCCCAAGCTAGGAAAAAGGAGGAGGGTTGTGTTAGGCTTGGCAGGCCAACGTAAAAATCATGCTATCTTTTCATGGAATGCAACCAAAATTAAAAGTTTCGCTGGGGCGTAACCCTCATAGCAATGCGCCATATCGGAACCCGGGTGTGGTGGTAAATGAGCAAGGGCCGGGATGTCACTCCCTTAGTGACGCGCTACGTCGGCGCCCGGATGTAGTGGAAAATGGGCAAGGGTCTTCGCACTTTACTCGACGAGTGCAAGGGGCAAGGAAGCTAGTCGATGAGAGTAGGATTCATATGGGTAGTTGGAATGTAGGGTCCTTAATAGGTAAGTTAAGAGAGATAGTTGATAGAGCGATTAGAAGATGTATAGATATCTTGTGTGTTCAAGAGAGTAAATGGGTGGGTCAGAAGGCAAAGGAGGTAGAGCATACTGGATTCAAACTGTGGTATACTGGAATAGAACAAAACAAGAATGGAGTGGGCATCTTAATCAATAAGCGCCTCGAGAGTGGAGTTGTCGATGTGAGGAGGCAGGGGGATAGGATTATCCTAGTCAAACTAATCTTTGGTAACTTGGTTTTGAATGTTGTTAGTGCATATGCTCCACAAGTAGGGTTGGACGAGACCGCTAAGAAGCAATTTTGGGAAGACCTAGATGACATGGTTAGAAGTGCGCCTATCAGTGAAAAGATTTTCTTAGGAGGTGATTTCAATGGTCATGTCGGTACAAATAGTGGAGGGTTTCAAAGGGTGCATGGGGGTTTTGGTTATGGTGACAGAAATCAAGAGGGAGAAGATATCTTAAGTTTTGCCGTAGCTTTTGATCTCATGATAGCTAACACCTTCTTTAGAAAGAGACATTCTCATTTAGTTACCTTTAGTAGTGGTCAGCACTCTAGCCAAATCGATTTTGTTCTTGTTAGGAGGGAGGACAAACGAGCCTGCATAGATTATAAGGTTATACCTGAAGAGTGTGTTGTCCAGCAACATAAGTTGGTAGTATCCGACTTTTGTTTTAGGTTACGAGTCTGACAAGCTAAGGTCGCCAGAGTCACGAGGACGAAGTGGTGGAAACTTAAAGGAGATACCGCACAGGCATTTAAGGAGAGGATGGTTACGGAAGGGACGTGGGACATGGGCGAAGCGAATAGTATGTGGTCAGAGATGGCAACTCGCATTAGAAAGGTGGCAACGGAGGTGCTTGGAGTGACCCAAGGGACAAGAGGAGAACCAAAAGACACATGGTGGTGGAATGAGAAAGTGCAAAAGGCTATTAAGAAGAGGATATGCTACAAGCACATGTATCATGATTGGAGCGATGACAACATACAAAAATACAAGCAGCAAAAAAGAATGCGAAGAAAGCGATGAGTGAGGCACAAGGCAAGGCATATGAGGAAATGTACCATAAACTAAGTACAAAGGAGGGAGAGAAGGATGTCTACAAGATGGCTAAAATTCGAGAAAGAAAGACGAGAGATTTCATCCAAGTTAAATGCATCAAAGACGGCACTAATAGACTTTTGGTGAAAGACGAGGAGATCAAGGATAGGTGGAGTGATTACTTCGACAAGTTGTTCAATCACGATAATGATTATAGTATGATTGAACTGGATAATATTTTTGACGACACTGATAAGTGGTTTGTTCAAAGAATCCAAGAGTCGGAAGTAAGAGAGGCCTTAAAAAGGATGAAAGTGGGTAAGGCGTTGGGGCTTGATAACATCCTTATTGAGGTGTGGAAATGCTTAGGAGAAGTGGCAATTGTTTGGCTAACTAAGTTGTTCAAGAGCATTTTTAGGTTGAACAAAATGCCGAACGAGTGGCGGAGGATCACATTAGTACCAATTTTTCAAAAATAAAGGAGACATTCAAAGTTGTACTAATTATAGAGGAACTAAGCTCATGAGCCACACAATGAAGCTCAAGGAACGAGTGCTTGAGTGTCGTTTAAGAAAAGTGACTAGCGTGACAACAAACTAATTTGGTTTTATGCCTGGGAGGTCAACCACGGAGGTGATTTTCTTACTACGACAGTTGATAGAGAGGTATAGGGAGCAAAAGGAGGACCTTCACATGATATTTATTGACTTGGAGAAAGTCTATGACAAAGTGCCAAGAAATTTAATGTGGTGGGCGCTTCAAAAGAAAAGAGCCCCAACAAAATATATTACCCTAAATAAGGAGATGTACGAAAATGTTGTGACTAATGTCAGAACGTGTGGTAGTGTTACTAATGACTTTTCCATTAGGATAGGACCATACCAAGGGTCAGCATTGAGTCCATACATTTTTACCCTAGTGATGGACGAGGTCACATGGGACATACAAGGGGATATCCCTTGGTGTCTGCTTTTCGCTGATGATGTGGTGCTGGTTGATAAGAGTAGGATAGGTGCTGATAGGAAGGTCGAGTTATGGAGGAAGACCTTATAATCGAAGGGCTTTAGACTTAGTAGGACTAAAACTGAGTATATGAGGTGTGATTTCGGTGGTGCTAAGGTAGATGATGGAGATGTTAGATTGGATGGATAAGCCTAAGAAGGACATGTTTCGTTATTTGGGATCGATGCTACAGTGGAACAGTGAGATTGATGAAGACGTGAGCCATAGGATAAGAGTGGGGTGGGTGAAATGGCGCCAAGCATCTAGTGTCCTGTATGAAAAAAAGTCCCTCAAAAGTTAAAGGGTAAGTTCTATAGGATGACGATTAGACCCACAATGCTATATGGAGCAGAATGTTGGGTGACTAATTTTGGGATTTTAATTGCATTTAATTTGGATTATTTGTAGTACTAGAAGAAAAAAATTTCAGACCTGGCAGTCATCACCTTCCTCTCCTTTCTTCTTCCTCCACCGTCCGCCATTACCGCCCTCTCAAGGGAAGTTTTCTACTGTGGTGTGTAGAAAGAATTTTTTGTACGAATAATCTATTTTTTATTCGAAATTACATAAATATACTCGTAGGAAATTTTTTTACAAAAATAGACTCCAGTCGCCCAATGGAGGGCGACTAGAGCTAATCGCCCAACTAGGGGCCGACAGAATTTCTGTCGCCCTACTCTCGGGCGACTGAAACCAGTCGCCTCCCCATTGGGCGACTTGTAGTGCAATCGCCCAATTGGGGGGGGGGGGAGGGCGACTACACTTAGTCCCCCATGATTTTTTTAAGTTTTCTCAATTTTGTAGTTTTAAACTGGGAAGAAATCTGGTGTTGTAATAAAAGTTTATATTCACTGTATGTTGTAGGTGCATAAAAAATTTTGGGAAATTTCTTTTAAGAACGATTGACCGTAGAACGATATTTTGATATTACTAAGAATTAGTGTACGGAGAGAACCGGTATGTTAATATTGTTAAATGACTTGCTATCACTACTACAGAAAGCCTAATATTAGACGTCAAATCACAGACGGTTTTGTGAAACCGTCTATGATGTACACTACCACAGACGGTTTTAATTTGGAGACTGTCTGTGGTGTTTGTGGCGGGAAAAAGGAGTATCACAGATGGTTCTTACCGCTGAACCCTCTGTGATACTAGAATATCACAGACGGTTTTATAATAAAAACTGTCTGTGATATGTTTCCCGCCTTGCAATCTCTCCAAATTTCATATTTTCCCGCTTGAGTCCGAATATGGTTCAATTTTGACACACCTTCAGTAAAACGGGCATAACTTTTGCATACGGTGTCCGTTTTTGACGTTCTTGTACTCGTTGGAAAGTTAACGACGAGCCCGATCCAAAAATGACCTGCTTGCACCCGTTGACCTCCAAGACCACGAAAATCGGCCATCTTTGGACCTAAACCTGCATCACAAGTTTTTGGTGTCTGTTTTTGCCCTTTTTCTTGGTCTTTCTTTCGGAATTTGGATTTTACTTCAACTGAAAAGTTGTAGATCTCGTCGAAACCTTTCAAATGAGTATATATAAGTCATATAGAACTTTACTATTTTATCTTTTCAGACTAGTTGTTTATATTGCATCGGTATATAAAATTGTGTGCTCTAATTCACTGACGGTTCTATATGTAGAACCGTCTGTGATATTCATTCATCACAGATGGTTCTATATGTAGAACCGTCTATGATAATATGACAGCTGGGCCAGTCGATCCTGCTCAACCCAATCCTAGCCAATAGAAATCCACCAAGCCTCACCCCACGGATCCCCGCGCCAAAAAATTTCGAACTCCCGCGTCTCCCTCCCCTATAAATATAACCAAAACCCAGCCTCCTTGCTGTTCTCCTCCTCCTCCTTGTCGTCCTCCTCCTTGCTGTATGTTCTCCTTCTCCTTGCTGTCCTCCTCCTTGCTGTATGTTCTTCTTGCTGTATGTTCTTCTCCTCCTTGCTGTCCTCCTCCTTGCAGACGACGCACAAGTCTACGGGAGGCGAGACACCCAAGAAGCAACTAACTCGTGCCAACCGTGCAGACGCTCAATCAACGCCGACGATGGTGGGCGTCAAAGACATCCAGCTCATGCGTTGCATCAGGGGCGAGAAGGCATAGATATTTGCTCTTTTTCTCTGTTCTTGTTGTGTAACCTGCTCGTTGTTTGGGATATTGTAATGGTAGGCTCTAATCTTAATAAAAATGGATGTTTTATGTTTGTGAAATGAATTGAGATGTGAATTGGATGTATACATGTACATGTTGATCTGCTTGTTTCAGAGGGTATGGCTAGCATTTCCTGAAGCTAGCCAATAAACAGAAATAGGTTTAGGGAATATCACAGACGGTTTTTAACTAAAAACCGTCTGTGATTTATAAATATCACAGACGGTTTTTAGTTAAGAACCGTCTGTGATATTTACATATCACAGACGGTTCTAAATTTAGAACCGTCTGTGATAACTATATATCACAGACGGTTTTTAACTAAAAATCGTCTGTGATATTTACAACACAGACGGTTCGAAAACCGTTTGTGATGACCTCGTATTATCACTGACCCATAAATTCAGACGGTTCACAAAACCGTCTGTGATGATGTTTTTGAACCGTCTGTGATGACCTTTTCTGTAGTAGTGTATGTGAATCATTGAATGCGAACAGACGAGATAATAAGCCTATCTGAATAGAAATAAACTTCATAATACAGTTGGGAGTAACATGTCGCGTACTTTTTTATTACATGCATAACATATAGCATGATATGCAACTAACCCACCCAACTGCTCGTACGACCTACTGTGTGGACTGGGGCCACTTTCCCTTCCTGCCCGCTCGGCGTTGAACTCCTCCGCGACCTCTTTTCCCTTAGCCGCCATTTCCCTCTTTCTCTCGCGCTCCCTCTCGCGAGCCTCCCACTCCCTACGCATGCATGCTTCGAGATGAGCTTGCGTCTCGCGTTGTATACGCAGGGTTTGTTCGTTCTTGCGGCGCTCCTCTCCCGCAACTCATTATCCCGTGTGACATTCCACTCCTCGAAGTTGAGGGTCCATTGGTCCGCAGGGTGGATCTCAAGATCGATCCATTTGCGGTAGGCACATAGGGGCTCCGGAGACTGTAAATACAGGGGAGAGATTGTTAGTGCGTGCTGTGAAGGAGAAAAGGTAGGGGAAAATGGTGCATGTGGTCCTTACCGGCTGCCGATAGGTTGCGGTGTCAAGACGGCGGTCGTGGTAGTCACTGGAGTAGTTTGCGCAACCCCAGTAACACATACCTAGGCTGATGCGGTGCTTAGACTTGAAGAACTTGCACGTGTCCCCGCACCAACAAAAGGGAGTGTCTCCCCCTTAGGTGGGAGTTGCGGCGAACGCTCGGTGGGGACGTTCGGGATGGGGTTGTTGTTACGCGGCCGCTCATTGTGGGGAGCTGACCTCGTAGCACGCTGGGCTTGTTCTGCCTGGGCCGCAATAGCCCTTATTTTCTCATCGCGGGTGGCAGCTGACCATGATAGGTCAAGGGCCTCCTCCCATTCCTTCACCATCTTGTCCCATTGTTTCCTCTGGCTTTTGTTCATCCTGGTGGGGTGAAGGAAGCGCGGTGTAGTGTGGGGTTTGGAAGTGCAGTGTTCCCTGCGAAATGGAATGCACACCAATTTATAGGGTCCGTTTTCTCTCTACTCCTACGTGTAAAGCTGGTCCGCGTGGTCATAGCATTGAGTAAAGTTGGATGTGCTGCCATATCACTGCAAAAAGGCTACGTCGTCATGCCATGTGACTGAGCAAAGCTACCCCGTTTTGTCATCTCATTGAGCAAAGCTGCCCTGTTTTGTCATGTCACTGCGGAAAGTTGGCCTCTTTTGTCATCTCACTGAGCAAAGCTATCTTGTTTTGTCTTGTCACTGCGTAAAGCTGTACTCTTTTGTTATCTCACTGAGCAAAGCTGCCCTATTTTGTCATGTCACTACGGAAAGCTAGCTTCTTTTGTCATCTCACTGAGCAAAGCTGTCCCATTTTGTCATCTCACTGAGCAAAGCTGGCCCGTTTTGTCATGTCATTGCGCAAAGCTGGCTTCTTTTGTCATCTCACTGAGCAAATCTACCCCGTTTGGTCATCTCACTGAGCAAAGCTGAGCTCTTTTTTCATGTCACTACGCAAAGCTGATCTCTTTTGTCAGCAATACTCCATTGCAGTAAGTTCTCTCGTTCTATATAAAGAGCACGGGTGCGGTCCCATGAAGGTGAATCAAACCCTGTAAATCGAACGAAGAAGTACCTTCTTCGTCGTGCTGATACATACCATGGCGGACGCCGAGGGGCCAGTCGGAGCGGGGTCACCCAAAGAAGACCTTCCCTTGCAAAGGAGGGAGAACTTCGGTCCTAATTGCCGCTTGATACCCAGGAGGCGTGCTCAACCAGTGTGGCCAAAATGCAGACACAATGAGTACGCGATCATCCATGTCGTCGAAGGCCATTTTGATGGCGGGCGATGTTTCTTCCGATGCCCACACTCCGGGGTACAAAGTGCTAATAGTATATTTTTCGTTATTGCTTATAGCGCCTCTTTGTTTACCGTCTTTTTCCGCAGATGGCAAAATGCGACTTCACCCGCTGGGGTTTGGAAGTGCAGTCTTCTCCCGTCTCCACCCGTGCGCAGGTCGCCGCCGCCATTCCCGCCGCCAACGCCTCCTCTGGCCACCACTTTCTGATTCCTCGTGGTGAGAGCGACTCCTCGGCGCCCCGGACCTCCTCCAACTGCCGCCCAAGCCTCCCATCGCTTGAGCTCGTCTCTCCACGCAAGCTACGCTGCGCCGCCCATGGCCATCGCCACCGGCCCACCTCGGCACCCCTCCGGCTTGGCCAACCACGCGGTAAGGTTCCTAGCACCCTCCTCTAGCTCGTGCTCCCCCTACTCTCCTTCCTCTTCCACCACGGCGCCGCCGCCCCGAGCCCACCTCACCGCCGGCCGCTCTCAGCGCCACTGACCCCTCCTAGCGCTGTCCCGGGCCGCACCACCTCCTCTACTGGTTTCCTCGCCTCCCCGGGAACCCATTTTGCCTGTCACTGCCACCTCCCTGGCCACCACCCACCACCGGCAATCTTGGCGCCGAGCGCCGGCTGCCTCCTCTGTTTCAGACTCCCTGTCACCCATTACCTCTTATTATTTGCCGCGCCTTCTCTGTCAGCCCAGGCATTCCGCCCATTTGTCGTTGTTTGAAGTCTAAAGTCACTCGTAGCTGCACACAACCACTCAAAGACAAAGTCTTTCACTGCAAATGACTAAGTCTTTCATAAACACAAAATGCAAAATAAACCAAATATAAATTATTCATTATCTCTTTAATTATAATCATCCACATGGTCTAACAGAGGCAAGCCAGCCGAAGGGTGCCAATCAAAGATTGTGACATTGGGCGACTAGAAGTGAGATTAGAGCTTCATCTTTTACATTGGTTCAATCAGGTTTGACTAGCAGCAGTGCCTAGAAGTTGAAGTTTTGTATTGTTTTGCGCTAGTTTCCAACTGTAGCTAGATGGGGGATTGATTAGTATTGCTTCGTACACGTTTGTGATAGTTTTGCACAGTGGCTAGATGGGGAAATTAGCTAGTGTTTATCAACGGAAAATTCGAGTACTAGATCGATTTGATCTGTGATATTGTTGTACTATTTTTACGGTTGTGTAAAGTCTTAATATGATAATTTCTTTTACTGGAAAGTTGTGGAGGATGTCATTAAATCTATATAGAAATTTTATTCATTTAAATCGGATGAGTAGATTGTGAGTTATGATTTTTTATAGTTTTGCTATTCGGTAGAATTTATGGTGTTTTGATAGTCTGTAGTAATTTGTAGATTAAAAATAGTAAATGATTTAATCAGGGAATTTGGTCAACATGTACATTGTAGATAATTTTCAAAGGTTTCCAGAAAGTCTAAAAACATAATTTTTAGATAAATAGATTAGAAGATATGAATTTTTGAAAGCTGTTATTCGTTACCGGGTTGCTACTGGACGTAGTCGTGGGAAAATATTAAATTGACTAACTTAGTAGTATAATTAAATTTTAGGAATAACTAGAAAGTGATAGGAAATTTCCTGTAGAATCTAAAGAAGTCCTTGTTTAATATATTTGCTCAGGTAGATTAAAATATATTAAATTGTTAGCTGCTAGTGTCAAGGAGATGACAGATCTAGTACTGCTTTAATATTTTCCTCATGTAGCTGATGGTATTTAAATCTTTCTTGATGGTAGGAAGAAAATCAGCGACAAAATATTGCCGAGAAAGTGATAGCCGACAAGATGTCAGCACTTGAAATATACTAATAAATACCAGGGCAAGCTAAAAATGCACTTGTGTAAGGTGGTTTATGGAGCTACGCTCACGGAGTGAAAACTGAGGGATCTTAATAATAAGTGAGCCAGACTTATCAAGTAACAATAGTAGACTAGTGATTAACGTGTATCAAATATTTTTGGTATAAATTAAGATGGACTATTCTTATGTTAGGATAGGATTGCTGTCAGATAGAAACCATTTGGTGAAGCCAACTACTGTTCTTATCCTCTTGCGAGCCAGTACAAGGTCCTGAAGTACCATTAAGCTAGTGATGAAGAAAACGTGACCCATAGGTCACTTCACTTGGAATATTGAAAGCAAATGAAAATGCTGTAGCGAATTTACAAAATTAACCCCCATCTGTACCAAGCTCCGCTACTTAGCGCCTTGCATTTCTATAAATAACCGTTCATTCTCCGTTTGCTCTCCGGAACACAATAACAGAAGAAACGCTGTGCTCTCTAGAAAAGAATAAGCGGACGAACGTGTACGCACAGTCGCGCACGCGCATACAGAGATGTGGCGACAAGCAACAGTTCCCAAGGCCACATGCCTCTTCCCGTCGCCAGCAACGCGCCGTACCCTGACGCTCACGTGCGAATTTTAGACACATGTAGCACCGTTGTACGTAAAAATTTCAATTTTAGCCTCCTCAGAAAAAAAATTCCAAATCTGGCCCCTCGTCCGACCGCGGGACTGCACCGTCACGACACCTGGGCGGTCGTGCGGTCTGGTACCGCACGACCGCACTGTAGCTGGGTCGTGCGGTACCAGACCGCACGACTGCCCGGTCTACAGTGCGAACGTGCGGTCGGGAACTGAAATCGTGCAGTTGGGAAATCAATCGTGTGCTCGAGACATGAGACCGCACAACTTCAGTTGATCAGTGTCTTTACTTGCCTGGGAAAGCGTTTTTGTGGCGTCCTCAGGAGCAACCTGCATGCAACCTATGGACCTCCATCTCCATGCAGGCTGGGCCTCCATGCATGGCGACGTCTTTGCGAGTAGAAAAGCTCACTTCAATTCCTCTGCGTTTAATTCTTACTAAGCAGAATGTCTTTAGAACGTGCGGTCAGGAACTGAAGTCGTGCGGTCGGCAGACGCGGTCATGCGATCGGGCCGCAGCACAGTGGAGTCGTCGGTCTGGTACCGCACGACCCAGCTACAGTGCGGTCGTGCGGTACCAGACCACACGATCGGCCAGGTGTCGCGACGGTGCAATCCCGCGGTCGGGCGAGGGGCCAAATTTGGAATTTTTTCGCTGAGGGGGCCAAAATTGGAATTTTTACGTGCAACGGTGCTGCATGTGTCCAAAATCACATGCAACATAATATTTTTTTATTAACTAATTAGCAGCATTAAATAATTGACAACAGTATCATTTTAACCATAAACATCATTGCCATAATTCTATCATAAGCATCATCATTCCACCATAAACAACAACCCCCTATCGGATGATGTCGTCGGAGCGCTTGGAGCAATCTGTTGACTTGAGGACACTGGGAAGCAAGCAATTGCAGCACTCACAGTCGAGCATTAGGGATGGCAATTATGCCCATTTATCCGTATAGCTGTGGGTAAATATCCTAATGGAGCCGGGTATGAGATATTTTCTTTACCCATGGGTATGCAAACGGGGGAAACACTCAACCCATTGGGTAAATGGGCACAGGTATGGGTAAGCTCTACCCATACCCACCCCGCCCATTTACCCGCGATATTGATTGAAAGGTGGCGAAATCATAGCAATATCTCTAATTGCTATTGATTGTTATAAAGTTTTCCATATCTCTAATTGCTATAGATTGTTTTAAAGTTTTCCATATCTCTAATTGCTATTGATTGTTATAAACTTTTCCATATCTCTAATTGCTATTGATTGTTATAAACTTTTTTATAGCTATTATATTTCCTACCAACAGCTGTTGCTTATATGTACCTGTCATTAGTTCAACTCTCAGATGGTGACTCACAGTTCGCGGGTAAACGGGTATGCCCACGGGCGACGGGTATGAGCGAGTTTTTTCACTCGTCATCCTTCGCGGGTATACCCATGGGTGTAAATCGGGGTCGCGGGTGCGGATATAGGCAAGCACTACCCATACCCGCCGCGCCCGATTGCCATCCCTATCGCGCATACAGAGATGTGGCGACAAGCAACAGTTCCCAAGGCCACATGCCTCTTCCCGTCGCCAGCAGCGCATTGTACCCTGACGCTCACATACAACATAATATTTTTTTATTAATTGATTAACAGCATTAAATAATTGACAACAATATCATTTTAAGCATAAACATCATTGCCATAATTCTATCATAAGCATCATCATTCTACCATAAACGACAACCCCCTATCGGATGATGTCATCAGAGCGCTCGGAGCAATCTGTCGACTTGAGGACACTGGGGAGCAAGCAATTGCATCACTTGCGGCAATGGGAGGTGCCAACTAGGCCATTCCAAAGGCATGAGGGACAAACAAGCAAACTATAGCATCAGTCTTTTAGATTTTATTTAGTTTGCTTAGTTCTTATTAATTATGTATATTGACTTCATGTCTCCCTCTAGTATGCTGGTAGCCACCAACTCGATAGGGGCTTTTTCCCTCGAGTGCCCACTTGCCACCTCTAATTATAGACTCATCGCATTAGGTTTGCTTGTATCGTTGCTGTTGCACCCCCCTACCTTAATGGAAATGATGTTGTACTTCAATGGCTCTTTGTTACTACTAGTCCTCAGTACTACCCCGTTACTTTCTTACTATTATGACTAAACATTAATGCACTATTCTCAGTTGGAATATGCGAGGTTTGAATAGTGCAACACGGTAGGACATGCTCAGGCAACTGCTTGAATCTACTTAATGCTCTGTTGCCTACATCCAAGAGACAAAAACTCAACTTTTCGATCAACAAACTATCGTGCAGACAGATGGCCAATGACTCTCAAGCAACATCTACTTACGAGCCAATGGAACTAAGGGGTTGTGCAAACATGGCCAAAATTACCTCACATATTTTGGGAAATCACTCTCGAACAGCTACGGTTTTTCTTTGGCAATACAACACCACTTTTCTACTGACCACAGTCTACGGCCCATCCAAGAACAAAACCAAGCCATGCTTTCTTCAAGAGCTCAACTCTGTCATGCCACCAACTTTGATGCCATCGATAATCCTTAGAGATTTTAACCTCGTATATGAAGCGCGTGACAAAAAGCAATTCAAACCTAAATCAGAGACTAATGAGCCAGTTCTGAGTAATGCTAAACCACTGTGAGCTGAAAAAAATCACACTACAAAATAGAAAGTACACAAGGAGAAACGAACAACAAGACCCAATTCTTGTCAAATTAGCTAGAGTATTCTACAACCATGAGTGGGATATCCTCTTCTCAAACCACTTGCTACAGGCACTCTCCACCTCCATGTCAGATCACTATCCACTCCTCCTCACTAGTGAAAATGGGCCAACTACTCCTCGCAAATGTTGTGCAAGAAGCATGGTCGGCTCCCTACTACCACACAAATCCCATGAGGTGCCTAGCATACAAACTGAGACACATTGCCAAAACCTAAGTGTGTGGAGTAGGAAACTGCTCAATGCTGTGAAGCTACAGCTCATGTTAGCAAATGAAGTAATCTTTCGACTAGATGTGGCACAAGAAAAAAGAACACTCACAATGACTGAATTCGAATTAAGAAGGACATTGAAACAAAGAGTGCTTGGCCTAGCGGCAATAGAAAAGGTGTGAAAACACCAAGCAGCTATAATCACTTGGCTTAAAGAAGGTGATGCTAACACACATTTCTTCCACCTGAAGGAGAATATGCAGCAGCATAAAACTTCATCCAAACACTCTAAACTCCAAATGGCACTGTCAGTTTGCATCAGGACAAGGCATAGGAGTTTCATAACCACTTCACTGGCATCATAGGAACAAGGGCACCTTAGTGGCACGACATTGATTGGACTGAACTAGGATTGCCTTCCCATGACCTACAGGACCTGGAAGCTCCTCTCACTGAGGCAAAAGTGCGCCATACGATTGTGCAGCTGCCGACACAAAAGGTTCCTGGATTGGACGGCTTCACAAGCACCTTCTATAAGCACCGCTGGGATATCATCAGAGACGACATCATGATGGTTTTCCAATGCATGCACAATTGCTCGGTGAATGGTTCTGAGTCTCTTAATGAAGCAAACATAGCGCTCATACCAAAATGAGATGGAGCAGTGGTGGCAACAGATTTTTGTCCAATTAGCCTAATTCACTACATAACCAAATTGTTCTCAAAAGTGCTTGCTATTCGGCTTCCTAGACATATAGACATGCTACTTTTGAGTTCACAGAGTGCTTTCATTAAGGACTAATACATTCAAGACAACTTTCTCTTTGTCAGGAAACAAGTTAGAGCATTGCACAAAAGTCGCACACCGGTGATAATGCTCAAACTGGACATAGCCAAAGCTTTTGACTCGGTATCTAAGGAATACATATTGAACCTTCTATAGGCCAGATGTTTTTGGCTAAATGGAGAGAGTGGATGGCAATGTCCTTTACATCATCATCTTCAAGGATTCTGCTTAATGGAGTACCGGGTCACCAAATAAAGCACCGAAAAGGATTGCAGCAGGGCGACCCTCTTTTGCCCTTCCTCTTCATCCTAGCAATCGACCCTTTAGAGCGTATCTTGCAGATCGCCACTGAGTGAGGGGTTCTAACACCTCTAAAAGGTCGAGCTACAACAATAAGAGTATCACTTTTGGTATACATTGCAACATAGTTTCTAAACCCAGATAGGACACAGATAGAAGCAACAATCGCCATCCTAAACAAATTTGGAAGTGCCTTAGGGCTGAAAGTAAATCTAGATAAGAGCTCGGTTTTCACAATAAGATGCCAAGACATTGATGTCCAAACTATCTTGCAACCTTTTGCAGGAGCCCGGGTCACGCTCTTAATCAAGTACCTTAGTTTGCCACTAACCATGGGAAAATTGCCACTAACCATGGAAAATTTGCGTTAGAATGATCTATAGCCAATTCATGATAAGGCAACTGAAGCACCTTTCTCTAGGAGGATGACTCAAACTTTTAATGTCTATTCTCAGCGCACTCCCGACATATCTGCTCACTTCACTCAAACCTCTAGAAAAAATTCCTTGAAGATTTTGACAGGGTCAGATGAAACTTCCTTTGGGCAGCAGCTACAGACACACATGGAGGAAAATGCAAACTGGAACAAAGTTACCCACCCAATAGAGCTGGGGTATTGGGAGTGTTAAACCTAGAGAAATTTGCAGCCGCATTGAGACTCAGATGGCTTTGGTATGAATGGAAATCGTCGCAAAAACCATGGGTAGGGCTTCCACCGCCCTACTATACAAAGGAAATGGTCACAAAGCAAAATTCTAGACCTCTCCTTGATTGATGGAGTTGCACCATGTTATCTGGATCCAAAATTATACAAACATTCAAAGCAAAAAAATAGGTCAGCTGCAAATGCCAACCAAGATATGACTTGGATACAAGACATCCAACACAGCCTCACCACTGACCTGTTAGGTGAATATGTGAGCCTATGGGGTAAGGTACACTAGCTTGACATCAATCCAAAGATTGAGGATGAGATTCGATGGAAACTAACTATGGATGACGCTTATTCAATGTCCTCGTTCTATCGAGCATAGTTTCTAGGATCAGTTCGAACCTCACACTGCAAGTTATTCGCTTGGCTGGTGTTGCAAGACAAAATTGGGATACCTCAAAGACTACAATCTCGAGGATGGCTAAACAACTACTTCTGCCAAAATGTGCAATAGCAACCTTGAAACTACAATGCACCTCTTCATCTACTGCCCGGCAATCTAGCAGACATGGATTTAAATAGCGAAATGGCTAGACCTACCGATGCTTAACCCAACAAATTTGGGCCAACCGATGACAATTGAACACTGGTGACTCAAACGGGTCGACTCCCTAATTGGCCTAACAAATGCTGCGAACACACTCATCATCCTTATCCTTTGGCAATGGTGGAAGTAAAGAAACAGACGTGTCTTCCAAAATAAGATTTCAACACAACTTGAGATCATAACACTAATCATCGACAAGGCTAAGCTCTAGGAGTTGGCTGGAGCAAAACATTTAAATGAGTTAACTGAAAGGGCAACCAATGTTGTTAGCATACAATGTCTAACTCACCTTGTCGCCCCTTAATTCCTTTTAAAGAGTAAACCTTTTATTCCTTTTCATTTTGCCACAAGCGCCACTTGTGCTTCGTGTAAATTAACCAGATCTATTTTTTCTTCTAATATATCATCCAGAATCTGCTAGCTTTAAAAAAAAACAATTCTATGTACTCACGTTAAACACGTTGTTTAGCAAATGACCTAATTTTAATTACTTGGCACATGAGACCACACGGGAATCGCTTGCATGCGCAGGAATCTTTTTGTCAGGATCTATTTTGTCGTTAAGGCAATGCCATTAACAATCGACTAGCATGTATCATGTGGTGCAAATTAATGCAAGTTAACAAGTGGTAGCCGACAAGATAGCTACACTTGAAAATATACTAATAAATGTTGCCGAGAAATGTACTAGTATAAGGTGGTTTATTGTTTGGTCCGTATGACCGAGCTAGGCTCACGGGGTGAAAACTGAGGGATCTTGATAATAAGTGAGCCAAACTTATCTACTAACAATAGTAGACTAGTGATTAACGTGTATCAAATATTTTTGGTATAAATTAAGATGGACTAGTCTTATCCTAAGCTAGGGTTGCTGTCAGATGAAAACCATTTGGTGAAGCTGCCTACTATTCTTATCCCCCTGCGGGCCATTACAAGATCCACTACTATAGAAAGCCTAATACTAGATGTCAAATCACAGACGGTTTGACAAAACCGTCTGTGACCGACACTAACACAGACGGTTTTAATTTGGACACCATCTGCGTTGATGGCGTCGGAGAAAACGAGTATCACAGACGGTTCTTACCAATGAACCGTCTGTGATATTTTAGTATCACAGACAGTTTTTATTAAAAACCATTTGTGATAATCTGGAATTATCACAGACGGTTTTCAGGTTTTTCATTAAAAATCGTCTGTGATAAGCTGATTATCACAGACGGTTTGTATTAAAAACTGTCTGTGATAATGGCGCTAGACATTTATTGCGCCGCTCAAAACCGCATATGTCTTCATTTCGATCCGGATCTAGCCGGTGCTGCACTCTTTCGCTTAGGAGGCAAGCTAGGCGATTTCAAGCCAATTAATTTGGTGTGAGGAGGCAGAGATTGAGCTTTGAAGATTCATACGTTTTTGGTTGCTCTTGACATGGTTAGTAATGAAATTTATTTTTCTTTGTATTACAATTTAGATCTAAGTTTTGGTGAGTTTTATTGAAGATGGTTTGCATCTACTTGACCATACATGATGAGTTCCCGTCATGTGGGAGGCCAAATTTGTCAAAATTGTTGGTTATATACCTTCAGCAATCACTAGGGAAATAGCTGTTGTGTTTATAATATGAATTAAGCTAGCAAAGCCTCAATGCATGCGGTATATATGTAGTAATAATTAATTAATTTAATTTTTAATACTAAGTTGTTATATATATACATAACGTAGGACCGAAGCTAGATGTATGCCGCGAACCGTGTGAGTGAAGAGTACATTAATGGCGTGTCTGCATTTACAAGAGCTGCCGAGGAGGATATGTTGAATAACGGGGTGGAATATATGTACTGTCCATGCAATGACTATGAGAATTTAAAGATGTTTAAGAACCAAGGGAAAAATTGAAGCGCACTTGATTTGGAGGGGTTTCAAAAAGGGTTATACATGTTGGAGCAGTCATGGCGAGTCAATGATCATATGCCACCGGATAACATTGCCGGTGAAGTGAATGATATGCCGCCGGATGACATCGCCGGTGAAGTGAATGACATGCTGCCGGATGATGTCGATTGTTTTTCGGATTTAGATAGGTTGCACGATGACAATCTGGATCAGATGCTTCGTGATGTAGAAGAGAACTATGATGAGAGAGAGTATGTTAAATTCCGGGGTTTGATAGAGAACTCGGAGAAACCTTTGTTCACGTGCTGCAGGTCGAAGTACACGAGATTGTCGGCCGTGGTTGAACTGTTGAAATTGAAGGCAAGCAACGGTTGGTCCGACAAGAATTCCACGGCGCCGCTAGATCTTTTAGCGGACATGCTTCCGGAGGGAAATGAGTTGCCTAAAACCACGTATAAATCCAATAATGTTCTTTGTCTATTGGGAATGGAAGTAGAAAGAATACATGCATGTCCGAACGATTGTATCCTCTACCGTAAAGAGTATGCAAACATGCATATATGTTCGGTGTGCAACGCATCCCGATACAAACGTAACAATCAATCAGATGACGGCGAGGGAACAGAGGTGAAGAAAGGACCTCCTGCTAAGGTAGCGTAGTATTTTCCAATAATTCCCCGTTTGAAAAAGTTTTTTGCAAATCCAAAGGTGGCAAAACTGCTGCATTGGTACTCGGAGGAGTGTAAGGAGGATGGAATGCTAAGACACCTTGTTGATTCCGCCTAGTGGAGAAACATCGATACGAGTTTTGCAAACTTTGGTGTAGAACCAAGGAATATAAGGTTTGGACTGAGTACAGATGGAATGAATCCTTTCAGTAGCATGAGCAGCCGACATAGCACATGGCCCGTGACTCTCTGCATATACAACCTTCCTCCTTGGTTGTGTATGAAGCAAAAATATATTTTGATGTCGATACTTATCCAAGGGCCAAAGCAACCTGAGAATGATATTGATGTGTACTTAGCACCGTTGGTGTAAGATCTAAAAGTATTGTGGAATGAAGGGATACAGGTACAGGATGCATACAAATGAGAGAACTTCACTTTGCGCTCCTTATTGTTCTGTACCATAAATGATTATCCTGCCCTTGCTAACCTATTGGGCCAGAGTACAAAAGGTGCAAAAGCTTGTACTCACTGTTTAGATGGTACCGAGAGTGTGTGGCTGAAACACTCACGCAAAACTGTCTACATGCGTCACCGCCGGTTCCTTCGGAGGGCTCACCCATACCGCAAGATGAAGAAACAATTTGACAGAGAGAAGGAAGACGGTTCAGCTCAAAGGCATTTAAGGGGAAAAGAGGTTTATAATATTGTTAAGGATTTAGATGTTGTCCTCGGAAAGGGACGTAAATTGAGGGCTCATAAGAAGAACACCTGGAAGAAGAGATCAATATTTAAGACTTACCTTATTGGGAGTACCTAGATGTTCGACACTGCATCGACATCATGCACGTAGAAAAGAATGTATGTGAAAGCTTGATTGGTCTCTTACTGAACATTCGTGATAAAACAAAGGACATCATCAATGCACGGCTTGACTTGGCTGATATGGACATTAGGCCTGAGTTAGCACAGACAAAAACAGATAATGGACGAACGTACCTTCCCCTTGTGTGTTACACTCTATCCAAGGCCGAGAAAACAAAACTGTGCTAGTGCTTGCATGGTGTCAAAATTCCGTCTGGTTACTCCGGCAATGTGAAGAAACTTGTTTCGATGCAAGATTTGAAGTTAAATGGCGTGAAGTCTCATGATTGTCATGTGCTGATGACACAGATGCTCCCTATTGCAATTAGAAATATTTTGCCGATCAAAGTCCGAGAGACAATCATGAGGCTATGTTATTTCTTTAACACAATTGCTCAGAAGGTCATTGATCTCGAAGGACTAGATGCTCTGCAAAATGAGGTTATTAGCAATACCAACCAAGCTCTCCCCATCAAGCCCGTCGCCGCCGCCGTCCCCAGAGCCCATCGCCGGCCACCTCCGGTCCCCGAGCCCGTCGCCGGCCACCTCTGTCCCTCCGAGGCCGTCGCCGTCCCCCGACCCCGTCGCCGGCCGTATCCGTTGAGCCACCGAGCCCGTCGCAGTCCCCTGAGTTCGTCACCCTCCACCTCCCTCGAGCCCGTTGTTGGCCGCCTCCGTCCCCCCAGCCCATCACCCTCCTCCTCCCTCGGGCCCGTCACCGGCCGCCTCCGTCCCCCCGAGCCCGTCACCGTCCCCTGAGCCCGTCGCCCTCCACCTCCCTCGGGCTAGTCGCCGGTCGCCTTCATCCCCCCCCAGCCCGTCACCCTCCTCCTCCCTCGAGCCCGTCGCCGGCTGCCTCCGTCGACGCTCGAGCCCGTTGGCAAGTTAGTTCAACATAGCTCTCCTTTTGCTGCTCCCAGTTCTCAGTGATAGTGTCTTTTTTTGTACGACTTGGCAAGTTAGTTCGCCTGATAAACTAAAAATAAGTTAATTTAGTGACACTTGCAAGATGAGCTAACTAGTTTGGCATTTAACAGATTTTCCAACTAACAGAAGTTACATTATCACCTCTGATAAAAAAAGAGTAGTGGTATCACCTATGGACCATAAAATGGCATACATTTGGCGGCTAGCTAGTTGGATATCTATTTTCAGATTTGCACTATTTTGAATCTATATATAATAAGACACACAGTAAAGATTAGCATGTCCATGGTAATATAACTGATTAATATTTGGAAGTAAAAGTATTAGCATTTTGAAACACAATACACATGCAGATATCTTCAATACATATGCTTTTATGCCCATGGTCTAAAGTGCAGAACTGTTCATATAACTCACACTGTAGCTATTATTTTATTTAAATTTAGCCTCCGAACACTTTTTATGGTAAATCTTGTCTCTTTGTAGACATATTGAACTCGGCAAAAACCTACTGAGATAGGAGAGTTAGAGCCTACCGAGCCAACCTAGTGCGATAGTAAACCATGCACAATAGCACTAATTAATTAGTTAATAATTAGTGCTAATTAATTATGATTAGTAGTAATTAAATGTGGTTAGTATGATTAAAACACTATTTACATATATGCTACATTGTGCTTACTTTTCATATATGAGAAGGCCAACATGTCATTCGCGCATTCTTCAATATCATCGCCGGATGCGTCCGCTCCAAAATCAAAACGCCAAGGAAGAGGGCTATCGAAAAAGCCTGAGGGCCGATTTACCATCACAGAGGTCGATGGATCTGGGACCCCTCTCCTTCCTCGCCAAGCAGTATGCGCATTCCGAAGAATGATCGGAATAGTTGCACGAGAACGAATTAAGATTACATTCGATTCGTGGAAGAGCGTGACTGGGACTCGAAAACGTGAGCTGCTGATAGAAATTTTTGCATCGTTCGAGATCCCAGAAGAACACCAAGATGCCGTGCAACGACAAGCCTTGCTAGTGGCGTGCAAAGCATGGAAGAACTTCAAGAGCATGCTTGTCAAGAACTACGTGGAAAAGGATGAAACGCCCTTTCATAAATACCCATTCCTGGAACCACAATGGGAAGAGTTCAAGGCGATGAAGACGACCAAAGATTTTAATGTGCAAGTGCAGAGCACATGGCCCTCCAGGCAAAAAACACACCCCACAAACTTGGCACAGTTGGGTATGCGAGTAAAATCCTGCAGTGGAGGAGGAAGGACGAACAGGCAATCCTGCAGGACACCACCCCGTCATTTGCCCGGATGACCGCACTCGAAATTGAATTAGAGCAAGGTCATCTACAACGACATCGGGGGACGTCTCTTTTCGAAACCCTGCAGACCAGGAATTGTCCCACCGCCTGGTAAGATATCGATCGAACTACGTAGCTTGTAATTACTCCACAACTTCGTAGTAAGTGAAATGACATGTCGTGCTCTTGTAAGAAGCGCTAAGTGTTGAATCTTCCCAGGGATCATTCCAGGGAACAAGGGAGAAAGATATACTCTCCGCGGCCCTGGGAAACAAAGAGCACCCGGGTTGTACGAGAGGCCTTGGGCTTTATGTTCCTTGGAAATATGGTTTCCAGGATGACTCCGAATTGTAACGGCATAGGAAGAGAACCAATGCTGAGCATGAGGCACGGCTACGTGAAGAGATCAAGGCATCTCTTAGAGACGAGCTGGCTGATTATGTTAGAGATGAGATGCGGAGATTTACAGAAAATTAGCAGGCCGCCGCCGCTCCTGTGCTAGCTAGTCTGCCCAACCATCTGAGTAGTTGCGCGTCCAATCCTACGATAGAGAATGAGGCTAGATTTCCTGTGGACGACATCCTGGTAATAATTATTATCTCTACAATGCTCAATCCATTGATAGGCCTATTGGAGTAGCTAATTTTGTATCGTTATGTAGGAGCCTACAAAGTGCAAGCTCCAATTGAGATATGCCTCCGTTGCCTTGTGCGCTGCTTGGGGCCTGGCATATCCGCCTGCTCAAGGGGTCACGGTGCACTGTGAACCTTTAGCGCCAGGCTTCGGAAAAGTGGCAGTGGATGGTGTACACACTAATTTTGAGGTCGTCCCGCTACCAAAGCCCCCCCCCCCCCCCCAACTACGAGCTCGTGACTCTAGGGCAAGCCATTGGAACCTTCATCCAGTGGCCCAAAAGCGATATCTGTCTGGAGGCTTCTTCACCGGTGACAGGTCCACAAGGGCAATCTGAACCAGATCAGGTACATGCACTGATGCCATCTCCACAAGGGCAATCTGAACCAGATCAGCTACATGCACTGGTGCCATCATGGAAAAAATCATAGATGAGATGCAAAGGTTGGTCAGAGATGAGATGCAAAGGTACAAAGAAAATCACCAGGAAGACCCCGCCGCTCCTATGCTAGTCAGCCCCCAACTGTCTGAGTAGCTACACATCCATCCCTACCTCAAAAAGCGATCACCGATTTCCTGTCGATGACATCCTAGTAATAATTATTATCTTAGGGATGCTCGATCTATTGTAACACATTACCCTAATTGTAACACCCTAGGTCCACATTACCCTGGGATGCTACTAAACCACACCTAACACTAGCTAGATTAAAGGAAAATCCGACGACACCTTCCCAGTAAATACTAAAACTACACGGAAGCATGATAACATAACAAATAATGAGAATGATAAAACAACATTTATCAGTCTAATTTTGAATTGTTCAACCTCACTAAAGTCTACCACAAAAGGCATTACTACGTTACAGTGTTCAATGATTGGATGGAAGCAATAATTTAAGAATTTAAGCTTCTAACATATACAACAAAATTCATGAATACTTGATTAATGGTGCCGTGCTGCTCTACCCTTCCCACACATACTCAAGGTTCACCTGAAAGAGGGAAAACAAGGGAGGGATAAAATCTCATCAAGCAAAATATTTAACAAATTAATTAAACTGCGGATGGTTAAGCATCCATTTAACATCACGTGGTACAAGAATAAAGCAATATCAAATAGCTCTTCTCAACCACACTGTAACCTCATTCATATCCAAAACCACAACCACAAATCAATACCACTAACCACGAATGATTTACACCATAAGATAATACCACATGCCACGAGGCAATACCACAAACCACAAATGATTTTCACCAAGATAATACCACATACCACAAGGCAATACCACAAACCATAAATGATTTTCACCATAAGATAATACCACATACCACAAGTGACTCTAATGAGCCAAAACCTCTTAAAACCTTAGATTAAGATTTATCCTCATGGAATGCATAAATATGATTCTTCTCATCTACGCTGTACCACAAGAAAAATATGCCACGCCACAAATAACTCTCATGAGCCGGTTCCTCTTAAGATCGCATAATAAGATTCATCCTCATGAAATGCATATGTATGCAAATGATCCACTGCACCCTTATCTGGCAACGTAAGAGTGTGCATCGTACTACGGCAATGTACGTTGCGGTACCGGTACAGTCGCGGCTGAGTGCGGTGACATCCACGATGTAAATGACATGCTATGACATGCATGATATGCCCACAATTGATACTTAGGATTATAACCACATGAACCACAATATATATAACAAGGCATAAAGTGCAATATGACATCTTTGTTTAAAGGTAGATGATTATTTAGCAAACCTCAACAATTACGGTGAAGGCAATAAAATTAATAAGTTAAACTGTAACAACAACCGCTACGTTTACTTGCCTCTACCGAAGGGGCAAAGGGCTCAAGAACGGTCAGAACTGAAGCCACCTAGGTTGCCCACGCAGGTTTTCTTCTCCTCCTTCCTTCTTCTTCTCCCTTCTCCTTCTTCTTCCCTTCCTTTCCTTCTTCTTCCTTCTCTCCCTTTCTCTTTTCCAACAGGACAGCAAGGGGAAAAGCTAGGTAGGGAGGGGCGGCTGTGGGGGGAAACAGAGGGGTGGCCACAAGGGGTGGGGCGCCTAGGGTTAGGGGAAAGGGGGTGGCTAGCCCAAAAGGGGGCGGCTTGGGCCTAGGGCCTGACCTGGGCCCAGGGTGGGAGGGAGAAAGGCATAGCCTCCCACTCTTGACAGCCCACCAAATTTTTTTTCCTGTCAAATCCGCAACCCACAACTGCCTTCCCGATTCCACGGAAGAAAAAGAGAACTCTTCAAACCCCTTAAAAAAAGGATTTCCGAAAACATCAAAACGATATCTAGGGCATTACATTCTCCCCTCCTAAAAAAAGATTCGTCCTCGAATCTAACACCTAAGAACCATAGAACAGAAGTATGAATAGGAGGAAGCAACAAAGATAAACAACAATTATGAGTGATCACCAGCCTCAAAAAGCTTAGGTATTTCTTCCGCATCTCATCCTCAAGCTCCCACGTCGCCTCCTGCTCGGACTGATGTGACTAAAGAATCTTGACAGACTTCAATTCCTTGTTCCTCAGAATCCGCCCTGACTCTTCCAGAACCCGCACTGGTCGGGACTTGAAAATATGGTCTTACTTGTTGGTCAACGGCTTTAATGAAACCCCACACTCCAGATCTTTCAAGCACTCCCTCGACACCGGGTCATACAAATCGTTGTGTACCCTATGTTAGGACTCGAGACAGTCCTAGTGCTACACCAACTTCCTAATGCCCGCAACTAATAGAAGCGATTAAATATACCTCGGGTTATCGTTCCCTTTGGTACCAACCCACACAACCTACACAACACATGTAACTCTTGTTCCAACTCTCAATCGATCTCTTTACCTTAACAAGGAGCACCCCCTTTAACCACTGACACACAAAAGTGTTCATTGTAAACAAACTATTTTACAAATAGAATCCAACTGCAAATAAAAGATTCTCATCGCAACCACACATCACCAACTCCCCACCAAAAGAGTCAAATCAAAAAAGAGAACCTCTCCACATTTCAAGTAGGTAGTTTGCAAAAAAAAACAACACATAAGTCAAAGGAGAATCACTCAAATGTCAAACCCTTCCTTTGTTTTCCTGAACCAGAAAAACCACACATGCCAACATAAAGTCATCTCAAACCGCAAAAGACTTTTGTTATAATCACGCAACTCAACAAGAATCAAGAGAGCATTTCACTTCCCGAGAAAATGTTCTTTCCTCTTTTTTCTTTTAGGAATAAACTTTCTCGAATCATGAGATTCCAAATCATCGCATACCACACTAACTCATTTCTCTTAAATTGGCAATATCAACACTATGCTCAAACCGAGTACATCAACCACACCGTTCCTCGGTCGATTGCGCCACCGTCCGGGGCTCAATGCTACAACCATATTCACCTTTGGCTTCTCCTTCAGCATTCTACATGGTGCTTCCCTCTCCTTCGTCGAAGCTTCACCGAAGAATCGCCGCCGCCGTGAGCCCATGCTACGCCACCGCTTGTCTCCTCGCTGCCGACAAATCATGCACGTTCCACCACCACCGAGGTGAGCATTGAGTTCCCCGTGTTCCCCTCTTAGTTTTTCCTCAAACCCCACCCACTATCTCCTCTCCATTTGCCCGGAACGCCTACATCAACCCGCCAGCCATCGGAGGTCTTCTCCACTGCGTTCCACTGCCGTCTGATGTCCTTCGCCTGAGCTGCCTTCACTGTTGGATTCGTGTCGTCATTCTACACCATGCTCTTCTTCCTTTTCCTAGAACATCACCGGAAGCAACTCATCATCATTCAAGCCACTATCACTGCCACTTTTTCTCACCACCGGTGATTGGCACAATTCCTTGCTTGAGGTTGTTTCGCCTGAGTAGTCACTAAGGACTTAATCTTGTGCGCCATTGAGCTGGGCCTTATCGTACAACCACACGTCCAGTATGGAATGGTTCTGGCTGGTTAATTAGCAATATTTTGATTTAGTTCTATTTAGGTTGAAATGTGTTTGGATGGACATTCACACTGGGCGCAAGAGAGGGCCGGATGGAGGCGAAACCTTAGCGAGTAGAACTGGATCAAAACAGAGCTTTGTAAAGGCCTTGTCATTGTCTCTCCGCCGCACACCCAAGAAAGTGTGTTAAACGCATGGTAATATGAGATGATCTTGTCTTGTGGGTAAAGCAGTACAACCTCTGTAGAGTGTTAAAAACTATTCAAATAGCCATGTCCCCGGTTATGGACAATGCCTGGTGATTTCACATGGGAGATAGATTTTATCTAAAAATTGTAGTTGGTGGAATGGTTGGGAAGTGAACGGGTAATTCACTAGTTGTTTTAAAGTACTTGTTTACTTATGTATTTAATCTTTTCAATTATACTTTTCAATCTATTTACTCTATCAAAACTGCTTTCTGCAAAATAGCCATAAAGCTACTCTTGTTCATGCCTTGCATGAATACTATTTGTATACATTTCCCTACGACTTGTTGAGTACTATATGTACTCATGGCTTTATGCCATTTGTTGATCAGTCATTGAAGAAGACCTAGGGAACACTGAGTTCTATGAGGAGGAATACTTCAAGGACTATGCGAACTAGGACACGCTCTCTACTCGATTGCCTGAGGGTATATTGGATGGCTACCATGTATTACATAGAACTGACCAACAAGACAGAGGAACAATGATGCTTGGGTGTCAACGTCAAGTTCATACTACATCATCTGCATCACAATATTCATGACTGTATCTTCACGGTGACCTTTGAGGACTTATTCTTTTTTTTACACTTGACGCTCTCGACGCCTCACTCATTCAATGCTAGACACTGTAAGTGTGTATATTCATAGTCTACGTTTATGTAATGCTGATAAATGTCATATATAACTCATTGCTTTTGTGTGTGTGTATATAGATACATGGTGAGTGAAGCCAGATTAGCGAAATCACTAGTTGGTTTCCTTGACCCACGATTGGTCGCCATGGATATCATCAAGGGAGATGCATCCTTCGTCGAGAATTACATTACGAAGATATTGGAGGGTCACCGCGATAAGGAATTCATACTTATGACGTGCAACCAGGGGTAAGAACTGCACTAGTTGCTATAATTATGGATTTGTACTTTATAAGTAACACAAACATAGATTTAATGACCATGACATATCTGTGTAGGTTTCACTGGATTCTAATTATAATTATACCAAAATGGAACAGGGTAATATACCTTGATTCCCTAAAGAAGAACAAAACCGACTACACAGTTGTCCAATAAGTAATCGACATGTAAACACATTTCCTCCATATATAACTCTATTATAGTATTTCCTTCCTTTCCAATGACTAAGGTTAACTTTTTAGAATCACGTAGGTTGTTTGTCACATACGTTGCAAAGGTACGGAAATCCAAGGGAGGGATCCACACCCTACGACACGTTTTAGATTTTCGGGTATTCACTAGTACACATTAATCCTATATAACACTTCGTAGTAATGCCTCTTGAAATAACAAATTCTATTTTTGCAGTGCCACCAGTAGCCACCGGGCAATACCCGTGGATTTTATGTTTGCCACAACATGCAATTACTCGTCAGTTCCGCAAAAAACAATCGTAAGGTATGTCAATCTTGCGATAATTATTTCATACTTATCAATATATATATATATATATATATATAACATTGATCTTCCTACCAACAAGTTCCGTCCATTGCTACAACTCCGTTGGAAGATGCCAACCTCAAACATATTTGAGGATAGTGTGCGTACTTCTTGATGTCTAAAGTCATAAAAGAAGATGAGGAGTTCTATAATGTAGATTGAATTTCACTAGGATAAGATTGAGGTTAATTGTTGATGTATGTATTTGTTCATAGATATCTATTTCATTTCTGTTAATTGATTTGTGAAATAGATGTTCTTGTTTCTGAAATGAATGAATGTGAATTGGATTTATATATATATTGTGTTGATCTACTTGTTTCAGATGGCATAGCTAGCATTTCCTAAGGCTAGCCAACAAACGAAAATAGGTTTAGGAATAGAAAAAAAATATCACAGGCGGCTATTAACTCATAACCGTCTATGATAGTTGACTAACACAGATGGTTTTTAGTAGAAATTGTATGTGATGTATGGTTTATCACAGACGGTTTCTACTAAAAACCATCTGTGTTAGTCAACTATCACTCTAAAAACCGTTTGTGAAAGTCTGCATTACACACGGTTCGAAAGTCATATGTGATGACCTCGTATTATTACTGACCCATAAATTCAGACGGCTTACGAAACCATCTATGATGACATTTTTGAACCGTTTGTGATGACCTTTTGTGTAGTAGTGCGATCGATATGAATAAAAATTCTACAAAAATCTATCAAAACTTTTTACAACTTTCTAGTAGATGATATTCCCAAAATATACCCAAAAGGCACCCAAATTCACAGTACAACAATATGACACATTAAACCGACCTCATGTTCAATCCCTCCCATGAACACACGTAACCTCTCTCTCTAATCTGTGTTTTTAATCTCCAATTAAATAGATAAAATAGAAAGAACTAAATGTTACCCCCAAGCGATGAACAGCTAGATCATGATCTAATCCTCATGATTTTTCCTTCTCTTCTCCTGAATATTCACTGTACCACGGGCAAATACTGTAGCATGCAAGATCACTATGGCACACTCAGGTACTGTAGCATTCGATGGCACTATAGTACACAGTATTGGCGAAAGCCACGTTGTGCTGCGGCTGATGATCGGACGGGCGCGCGCGAACACCGTAGCGCAAGTGTGCGGCGGCTGTTGCACCTTCACGCAGATACTGGCGTGCGAAACCAGAGTGCGCACTGTGGCCGATGCGCCAAGCGAGGTGACTACACTCTAACTGATACTTAAGAAGTTATTTCTGGAATATTATATTCTATCTCCTTTAAACCGAATTCGATTCTGAATTCTACACATTCCAACTCTAACTGAGGAACACAACTAAACAAAAGTTAAACGACACATATATCTGAAACGAACAACTCTAGATATTTCTCATAGATATAAGACTTCAGCTCCCAAGTTGCTTATTGCTCGGTCTAATATATCCAAAGCATTTTGACATAATTTAATGTCTTGTGTTTCAGAACTCACTTCGACTCCCCACAATCCACACGACTGGCACAATAGAAAATTCATGTATAGTCTGAAGAAATAAGAAAACTCATGAGCGTATACGTAGATACTTGAAAAGTCATCTGCGTACATACGTACAAAAGGACGGAGGTGTTTGTGAAAGAAAGAGACAGAAAAACGAGGCAATTATATGTATCATGTGGGAATTTTGGACGCATCTAGCTCCCCAATCACCCGAAATTCCAAAAGTAGCCCCCTCACGCAAAAAATTCCGCATTTGGCCCCCTCCCGACCGCACGTTCGCCGCGTTGCGCCACATGCCCCCGGTCGTGCGGTGCAGTACCGCACGACCGCACTGTTCACGGGTCGTGCGGTACCACACCGCACGACCCCCCTGCCGACCGCGCCACCCCTTCGCCGACCGCACGACCCCGCCTCCCAACCGCACGATTGTTTCTCCGACTGCGCGATTCCCTCTGCCGACCGCGCGTCTAATCCTTCCGCCGAAAGCACATCACGGGCTGGCCTCTTTTGCATGCAGCTCATACACGCGTCAGTAGTATGTGATATGGCCCCCCAAATTTTGCTGAATGGCTGAGGAGTGTTCGCAATAAAATGGCTTTGGAGCTCGCTTGGTGAGCAGATGCATGCGGTGAAGACTTCTGGTTTGCAGTGGAAGCAAAGACAGAGCGAGAGAGGGAGTGAAGGAAGGAAAAGAAAAAGTGGAAACTCAGATTTTTTGAGTTGCTTTTGTTTGGAGTCAGCAGATTTTGCAAATACGAAAGTTGTAGATCGTCTTCTGAGCTTCAAGAAGAGGTAATTTATGGCTCCGTGCAAGTATTTTTCTGTGAATGTCATTAGCCCATAATTAGGGGAACCATGTTTCGTTAATGTTCTTATAAGCCAATACGGTGTGTATGTTGTAGGTAAACATGATGCATGATGTATTGTAGTGTAGAAAATGTCGTATTTATTTGTTGAAGTTACGTAGTGTAATGTAGTTATTTTTTGATGAACATACGTGCTTACATGTGTAGGTGTTGAAAAAGTAAATATTTATGTTGGAGCATTTGTGTGTGATAGCAAGAGTAGTTAGATTAGAGACAATTTGTATAACTGGTAGGTTTAGTGAGACAACGTGTAAAATTAAAATTGAGAATAAATTTGGATTATTATAATAGAAATACCAGGAAAGGAGTACGAAGGTATAGTAAAATTAAATAAACTGAGGACATGAAATTACAAAGATATATTTTGTTGATGTATGTACGCTTTCGTAAGTGAAGCCGCATTAAGTGAAATATAGAAAAGAAAGGAAGAAAATGAAGTAGTAGAAATTTTGCATTAATCGGAAAAAATGGAATTCAAAGCCTGCGTTAAGTAAAATTTTACGAATTAGAAAGTAAGATCTATAAATAAGACCCCTGTTAGGCGATACCAGGAAATAAAAATGAAATGAATATGTTAGGCGATACAAATTGGTTAGTAGAATTTGGAAGTAAAATAGTCAGAAATAAATTGTAGCCCTACAAATACAAAACAAATACTAATCGATTTTGTAGGCAGTAGGAAGTTGTATGAAACACCGCACTGTTAATGTTAAATGGGGTAGTGGGTGTTTGATGGTACGATTGTTACATGCTGTGTACTAAAATGGTTGATTATGCACTTATGTTAGGTACGCAATGGCTGGCATTCAAGAGTTGTTCGTGTTTTATGGGAGTGGTCTCGTACGCGATGGGGCGTATGGGGCGGACCTGTCAAATTGCGACTGGATCGTGATCCAGGCACCCGGTCTGAACGCCATGAGCTTGTCTGAGCTACGGAGGTGTGTCCGTTCGGCGTTCGATCGGCACACCGCAAGGAAGAAGTTACGGATCGAGGCAATCTATGCCTCAATGGTGGGTGATGGAAGGGAGAGCATATGGCAACTTCTGAAGGTGACCAATGGCGCCTCATGGGCGATCTACATGGAGGTCGTGTGCAACCCTGATGCTGCGATATATGCAAGGCCAATGGTGTATGTCGAGTTCGTGGAGAGGGCAGAATCATCCGCCATAGTTGGTTCTGATGCCGCTGTTGGAGATGTAGAGCCTGGGTTCATCTCCAGCGGTCATGAAGACGCTTCTGCGGGAGAACATGTGGGCGAGGAAGTGAGTGATGAAGACCTTAGGAGGCGTGCGGAGAATTTCCAGGCCAACGAAGGTGTGGACCAGAGGTGGTGGGTCGCCCGTATTGACTGTCATGAGTATCTTGGGGACCAGGTGGAACAATAGGGCAGCGAGGAGGACGAGGAGGTGGAAACAGGCAGTTCTGGAGAGGACGAGGATGGCGAAGGTGCAACTGGAGGGGTGGTAGGTCGTGTTGTGACCACGGACGGTGCGTACGTGTCGTGCAGACTGGACGACAACGCAGCGGCAGCCCTAGTGCTGCCACAGGCGGAGGAGGGACAATGGGGGTTCAGCAAGGGCGCACTCATTTTGGGGCAGTGCTTCCGTAGTAAGAGTGTTGTGCAGTAGGCAATTGCTAGACATGCCGTCAACATAAGCCGGATGTATCGGGTGCACAGGTCAAACCCGGACACGTACATTGTGAAGTGTGTCGACGGGTCCTGTCATGGCAAAGTTCGTGCACAGCGGTACAAGGGTGTTGGCACGGAGTTCCGGATAACGGTGCTACAAGATCACAGTTGCGAGCTTGCGGGGCCAGTACATAGGCACCGCAACATGACATCATCGTATGTTGCGGAGCTGGTCACCCACCTCATCCAGGCGGATGTGTCCATTTCCCCGAATGTTCTAATGGCAGAAGTAGCGAACACGGCGGGATTCGAAGTGAGCTACAAGAAGGTATGGCGACACCTTGTGGAGGCATCTCGATCAGGAGGCTACCAAGCATGTGCATACAGAAGCAGGGGCAGTGGAGGGGGGCTCCACAAGAGTCGGGGTATTCACACAATGGGTTCAGTCCAATGCACCTGACTTGGAAATGTGGTCTTTGTTGCACGACACCGGTGGGGCAAGGTATGGGATCATGACAACCAACATGTCCGACGTTTAAAATAGTGTCTTGAAGGGCGTCAGATCCCTGCCGATCATGCCAATCGTGGGCGAGACTTGGAACCGTACCGTCGGGTACTTTGTGAATAGAGCCATGATGGAGAAGAAGCACCTGGATGAAAATAAGCAATACTCTGAGGTCATGCAGGCCTTCATGGACAGGAAGATGGAGAAGGGTCGATCGCACATTACTCAGCCCATTGATGGCTTAAGAAGGAAGTTTGAGGTCCGCCTCAGGCAGAAGTATGTCATGGGTCATATCAGAGGGGAGTGCAAGCAGGTATGCACGATTGATGAGAAAGCATCTTGCACCTGCAATAAGCCCCAGCTTCTGCACAAGCCATGCTCTCATGTGTTTGCGGCCTGCGCTGTATGGCATCAGGCGTCGGCATAGTACATCTCCAAGTACTACGACATGCAGCACTTGTATGCAACCTGGAGTGCAGAGTTCCATTCCTACGGGGTAGACATGCACTACAGGGAATTATGGCCAGGGGAGATAAAGTGGGTGCCCAACGATGCACTAAAGCATGTCGGTCGTGGAAGACGGCAAAGCCGTCGCATCCGCAATGACATGGATGACAGCCAGCGAGGGGATCGTATTCGGCACCCGAAGTGTATGCTATGCAAGACGTTGGCCACTTGTCAGACCCAGATTTTACAATCCGGAATCTTCTGTGATTCCACAGCACTATTCCCTAGATCAGTAGATAGTGCTCACAGATTACAGTTCTGAATATCAAGGTACATATCATGCGGAAGCGTAAATATAATAGTAAACTTACTCATGGGCCGATTAGGCCGAAATCAATAAATTGCAGCAGCGGAAGAACGAAGCACACAGGTGGGACCTTCTGGACATGCCCACAGGCAGCCAACTGGAGGTGCGCGACCTAGCCCTTGACATCTTCATCTTTTCTGCCAGCTTGTCCAACCTTGTTGCTGAGGCGAGGTGATTTGATTCCTGATGTTGAATTTTGTCGCAAAAGCGAGTGTGAGCACTCCAACCCCATGCTCCGCGAGCCAATACACAGAATGCAAATAAATAGTATGCATGGCTTAACAAAGGAGAGGCTCGGGTTATTTTATTTGCCAAAAATCGCTTTTAGAAGCTTTGTCATTATTTAATCATAGTGTTATTGTTACTGCCTACACTCCACCTAGCGACTACCATAATCGACTTAATCCACCAAAATACACTTTCTTTATTGATTGCTATCTAAGACTCCAAACAACGATTATCACCAATTATGCAATCCACCAATCATACCTTCATTGCTGCCTAAATCCCCACATAGTGAGTATCATAACTTATATAATCCACTGATCAACTACTGCCTAAAACTCCAAATAGCTAGCGACATCATTTATCTAATATCATTTATTTAATCCACCAGTATCCTTTGCATTCTAAATTCTTAACAATCCTTTCGTAATTGATCCACAACCATAATCCTTCAATAATCAATCTTATTTTTCCATTATCTATCTCTAACTAATTCACTATTATACCTCCACCAAAATATAATTGATCGAGTCTACGATTCACTAGTTTATTTCCACCAAGTATATTATTGATTAGGTCTACGATTCACCAGTATTCATCCACCAGGAATATCATTGATCAAGTTTATACTCCAAGAATTGTTATCATACTCCAAACCCCCAAGATCAATTCATCCATCCAGAACTTTTTCAAATCCTATTAATCCCAATATTGTCAACATCTCCCAAGAATTTATATCAAATATCAGTGTTGTAATCCAACCAATACCCTTGCACTTCCTAATACTCCAAAGATCATATAAATCACCTATCTAGTCTAGATATCCATTTGGGCTCATTTCTCCCAGAATCCACACTATCATTTCCTTTTATAATCGACATGAGTCCACCAATATATTTATGTTTTTACCACAAACTTCCATCTTCATTACTCCCGACTCTACTTATTTCCTCATATATTTTACTTTGCGAGAAGAGAAAACATTTTACTTTTGCAATATGATACATAAAAATTTCCTGAGACCTAGCAGTTTTGAACAAAAACATAATGTTCAAGAAAATGCAATAATAATAGCGATCCAGATTCCATCCACCGTTACATGGCATCTGTATCATATACATATTTCAGCGTTATAGCCGCTTAACTTACCACTGGGACGACACCCAGGACAATTTCAAACCAGGATCATCAGCAGTCCTACACATTTCCATTATCACCCACCAAGATTTTCGAAATAGAACTATATCTAGTTAAGTTCCCATGTCCGCCCTTGACCGTGGGCACGGCTATTCGAATAGTTTTGACTCTGCAGAGTTTGTACACTTCACCACAAGAGACAATCAACTCATTGCCCCACACGATTCCTTAGAAGTGTGGTTGAGCAGACCATCACAGTGACTTTTCAAAGTATCTAGTCCCTTTTGTCATCTCACCCTATGGGCCGTTCCCACTTGCAGTGGGTCCCATATGATGCACGGGATGTTTCCCATGGTTACTAGCGTTATTCGGGCTTCCCTCCCTCGGTGCTAGTACGACTGGAAAACTTCACCCTTTCCTCGGTGTCCCTTTTGGCCAACTAATGCCCTTGCTATTCCACTTTTAACCTCTCCTGGTGAGATGAGTCCGGGGAGTTGATAGATCTACTTAGCCAAGATGCACTTTGCAAAACTTGTGGTTGTACTATTTTACACGGGTTGACATGACAAGATTCAGTCCTTAAGGTTACCCGGATGGTTCTAACACATTTCACATTTTGTGCATCCACTGCACCACATACCAGCCCCCAAACCATCCATCCAGGTATTTAAGCAAATTTAGGATTTTTGGGAATATAAAATAACCATATCCAACATACACCAGCCATTAACACCATGACTGCCAAACCAATTTTTCCTTAGGATTAAAAGTGATGCTTGGGCGCTCTCGCGCACATGAGTATCTAAACAATACTAAGCATGGCATATATTTTAAAGACTTATTTTCGAAAGGTTACTATTATAATTTTGCTAGGGCGACAAGGTTCACAAATTCAAATATTCCAAAGGGAGTGTAATATTATTCAAGGCAAACAATGGGCGTATAACTAGAATATTGAATTTATCATGTATTTGCATGTAAAATAACAACATGCAATTTGATAACTTAAACCAAAGTAATTTGCAGAAAATGTAGGTTCAACATGATCAAAGTATTGATTCGCCTGGTTCACGGGGATCTTGATCTTTGTCTTCTGAAGCTTCTAAGCTGGCTGCCTCAACCTCCTCTTCTTGAGCCTCGTAGGCTATTTAATCGTGCGAAATATCCAAATAAAAGAAAAGCAACCAATCACTAAAAATATCACCAGAAATTCAAATGAACTCCAAAAATTATGGTTCGGGTTTCATTGGATAGATCTTGAATTTAGACAAATTTAGAAATTTGTTTCACTTAATTTGGAGTTAAAATGAATAAGTTATGTCCATTTGAAAATCTCAGTTCTGTGAAATGCCAGAAAATAAAAGATTCTGACACGTGGGTCCCACTGGAGTTTTTAATTCATTTTCTTTTATTTTATTTCCTTAGGTACTGTGTCTCTGACATGTGGGCCGGCTACTGTTCTGTGGGGTCCGCATGTCAGTGTGCCACTGTCTGGTGGGGCCCAATGGTCAGCGGGCCGCTCGGCCTGACCCCCACTGACAGGTAGGGCCCACTTGTCAGGTGGAAATAAAAGAAAGTTTGACCTCAGCGCGCTGCGGAGCCGGGGCTCGAGCACGCGCGGCCGAGGGAACGGGGGGGAGAGACGAGCGCTGCTACCAAGTGGCCATCACGGTGTTTCTTACCCTATAAGGGTAATAATACCTTTTGAGGTAGCTTGCTGAGGGGGCCGGGCAGAGGGAGTCGGGGACGGCGGTGAGGGCACGGTGCCGGCGGCGAGGTATGGTCGGGGAGGTCCGGGGGAGGGGCAAAATGCGTTCCTGGAGCTTCGGCGAAGTCGAAGGCGTGGTCAGTAGGGACCGAGGAGGCTCGGAGGTGGGTCGGCACTGTGCGGCGGTGGTGGCTCGGGGAGGCTCTCGGTGACAGCGAACGACAGGCGACGGGAAGCTCGGGTGAGGGTCGGGGAAGCTCTGCGACGCTCCGGAGGTGGTTTGGGCGAAGGGAATCGGGCTCTAGTGCTGTGGAATAGCGGGGAGGTGTACTCGCCGGAGTTGGGGAAGAACGGACTCCCGGTGGCTATGGTGCACAGGTGCTCAATTACCTTCGGCAGGGTGAAGAGTGAGGCGTGGCGATGCATCTGGAGGTGGCTTCGGGTTTTATAGGCGACGAGGGGAGGCTGGCAATGGCGCTCCCGCCCGAGTGGTCGTGTCGGTAGGCGGCGATGGCAGGCGGCTCGGCTGCAGCGGGAATCCGGCTGGCACGCGTGCCCACCCGGGCAGCCTTTTGCGCCGCGCACGCGAGAGGACGCGTCAGGGAACGGGCGGCCGCTCCCGGGTGCATGCGTGCCACGGGGAGCGAGGACGCTGTCCTCCGCGCAGAGAGAAAGAGACGGGAGAGGAGGAAGAAGACCCTGACAGGGCGGGCCCATCGATCAGCGGGAGAGGGGAGGGGGAAACGCAACGGCCCGGATGATGATCGGGCGGCTGACGCGGCTAAGTGTGCGGGAACGGAGGAGATCGGGCCGGGGCGATCGGACGGCCGAGAAAGGTGCGAGAGGCGGACGGGCCAGATGGGCCGGGGCATGGGGAAGAGGGAATCGCGGCCGACCACGTGGCGAGCAGGGGAAGGGGAAAGGCGGGATCGCTCGGGCGACGTGGGCTGATCCTGGCCGTCCAGGTGGCGGCCGGAGGGTGAGTTGAGTTTTTAATTTTTCCGGATTTTGATTTTAGCTTTTAGAAATTGCCAAAAAATCCCAATAAGCTCAGAAAAATATGAAATACATCCAAAAATTCCAGAAAAATTCACAGAAGCTGCTGATGACATTTTGGACTTAATAAAAATATTTCCAACTAATGTTGGTATTTACTTTACTTGCTTCCATTGTTTTTCGTGCCATTATTTTCAAAAATAATATTTTATGTTCTTAATCAAATTTCTTTCTTACTTTTATGGATCATCTTTTCAGATTCTTATTTAAATTTTAAATTTCCTATTATTTAAACATGCTTGTTTCCTCTTGGTCCTTTTAACTGTTTGGAACCTTCACCACATTTTTCAGTTAAATCCCATAAACTCCAAATTCACATAAACCACATGCGCAAAAAGAAATTCAAAAACTTTATATTTTTGAATTCAAATTTTCAGGATGTTATACCACTCCCTCAGCCAGTGTCCAAACAGGGCGGCATCAAGCAACGCTCCGTAGTACCAACCACAATGTTTTTTTGTACCCATTGTTGCTTCCATGTGTTCTGTGTGTTGTGATGTACCCTGCTTTATTCAGGAGGTGTACGCTTCATTGTTGGCTCCATGTATCTATGTCGTGCACATTACCATGTTATGTATGTTTTCGTACATTCCATATGTTTCCTTGTTGTGTGGGTCATATTCGTGTGGACATTTTATGTATGTTTTGGTACACTCCGTACATTTCCCTATCGTTATATTTGTTGTTAATTATGTTGTCATTTGTTGCATATTTTTTTATAAATTTAGACTCACTTGATATCCTTCTTTGGCAGGACATGGCGTTCGAGTTGCTAGACCCCCGTTGGGATGAGCACCACCGATGCCATGCGTGGTGGTCGAAAGACGCACGAGGGCCTCCTTGCTTCGTCCTTAGGAGCCCCCGAGAGAACTGGCGTCTCGACCAGCGGTACATCCCACTACTGCGGGACACCGGGTTGCTGCCCATTGCCCGCATGTTGGATCTACCGCATGCATTCCAGTATGATGTGCCGCTGCTGCGCGCTCTCGTTGATCGATGGAGGCCGGAGACTCACACCTTCCACTTCCGGTGGGGGGAGATGACGGTTACTCTGCAGGACGTGATGATGCTTACAGGTCTACCCGTCCGTGGTGCTTCTGTAGTGCCACCCCAAAGGCAGCAGATTGGAAGGTCCGTCTGGGTCACCGGTTCGGTCATCCGATCCAAGACAGCACAGCCGGTGTGCCACATGGATGGCTTCATCGGTACATGACCTGTCCTGCACACGCACATGAGGAGGAGGTGCGGACACACTTCGTTGCGTACCTTCTATATCTGTTCGGGTGGGTCTTGTTCCCGAGCACCACTGGAGACTCCGTGCAGCCTAGCTACATACACCTAGCGGAGTCATTAGCGGATGGCTGGCCTGGTCAGGTGCCACAGTGCAGCTGGGGATCAGCAGTTCTTAGCGCCACATACCGAGGCTTGTGTGACTCCTCGCAGTGTAGCGCGGCCAGTGAGCCGTTCCTAGCTATCTGCTACCTTCTCCTTCAGTTGTGGTCGTGGGAACACTTCCACGTTTGCATGCCTTCCTTTGGTCGTGTTGTGCACCCTTATGACCTCAGCCCGCAGTTGTACGGCCTCGGTGGTGGCGACGACCCCGTTGATGCGCCCACAATGGGTACACGATGGACACATGGTCAGTTGAGGTGGGCCAGGGACAGACCCAGACGTGCGTACACGGATTTCCACAACAGGTTCGAGCTTCTGCAAGAGGCCGTCCAAATCCTCCCTGCTCAATCGACGACCGCGAGACAGAAAGGGGGAAGTCGAGAAGCACTAGGGAAGTCTAGAAGCAGGGAGAGTGTCGAGAGAGAAAGAGGTAGAAAACGGTCGACAGCTAACTAGACGATAACGGCAGGAAAACACAAGCACAAAACTACTAACACACGCACGACTTAACTATCGAACGACCGCTAAAAGAAGCAAGGAGGGAGGTCAAGAAGCAAAGAGAGAGTCGAGATAGCACGAGGAAGGGAGACGATCGCCGGCTCGCTAAATCGCGCTAGACAACACACAAACACAAATAGATATCGACAACTGCATAAACAGGGCAGACCCTACACAAGTACTAATCACAAACTGACCATAAGCACAGACTAACCACTGACAATTAACACTACTGAAAATACTACTAACAGAACTCAATTTGCACAGTTATCACAGAGCATGTATCACACTAAAAAACAGAGCACAATAACATACTCACTGATCTCACACATCACAGATCACAGATGATAATCCACAATTCATCAACATATTGCAAATGGTAATTATCAGTTAACAGTGGGAACATTAATTAAAAATACTGAAGAAATAAAGGGGGAGGAAATTAGACAACCGAGGAGGGGTTGAAGAAGCAGACGGGAGCTGCCGACGGTGGAGTTGGCGTCGATGAGGAAGAAGTCGTCGGTGGAGAGGAGGATGTGGCGCCGGTGTGGTAGGAGCTGATGAAGTCGAGGCCGCAGTGGAGTGGAGCCGAGGAGGGGGTGAAGCAGAACCAGACTCACTGGCGTCGGGCTCGGTGGAGCAGAGCAGATGCGGTGGCCTTGTGGCGAGGGATCGATTTGGGAGAGCAGCAGAGGGGACCAGGGGAGAGAAGCAAAAGGGGGCCGGAGAGTAGGGAGAGGCGGCGGATGTGGACGGCATGGGCGCGGGATCTGGAGCGGCGGTGTGATGATGGCGGCTCGATGAGGGGAGGTGTGGCGCGGTGGAGCAGGGAGGATTTGGGCGGCGCCGAGGGAAGAGGAGATGGTGGTGGCGTTGGTGGAAGAGCAAGGAGTAGAGAGCGATGGTGTGCCGAGAGGAGGCGGAATAGAGGAGGCGGCGATGTGGCCGGTGAAGAGAGGATGCGGCGGCGAAGTAGCGGAGGGCACACGGGAGAAGGCGGCGCGGTGGAGGTGAGGTGCGGCGGCGCTGCGGGTGCTGCGGAGGAAGAGCAAGGTGGAGAAGGCAACGGGGCGGCCGGATGCAGAGGGGCTAAGAAGGACCACGGGAAGGGAGCAGGAAGCTGCGGTGGTGGAGAGTGGTGGCCGCCGGCGAGTTTGGCCCGGCCTCGCCGGCGCCGAGAGTGGAGGAGTGGCGGGATGATGGTGGTGCGGTAGGGAGTAAGACGGTGGCGGCCGATCTGGAGGAGCGGCGGATGGAGTAGGTGGAGAATGGAGGCAGGAATAGGGGCGGCGAAGAAGTGGCTCGCCGGCGAGCCAGCCTAGCCTCGCCGGCGGCCGGAGATAGAGAAGAATGGGGGGAGAAGAGAGGAGCAAAGGGGGACCAAGGACAGAAGGAAGCCAGGCTCAATCGGATCTGAGGATTGCGGCTATGGTTTTGTGGGGAGATGGGGAATTTTTTCATTTTGCGTTTTAGCCCTCCAACTTTTCAGAATTGGCAAACAGATCCTTCCCCATCTCATTTCTTCTGATTTAGACCTCTAGAGCTCCGATTTCTTCGCGGATAGATCCTACGTGTTGTAGGGGTGGCCCCCACCTAAGCCCAGCAGGCCTGTTAGGAGGTTATAGGAACCAGAGTAACATTTGTAATGGCTCAAATGCCCCTAAGGAGGATGTACGGATGTGAGGGCATAACTGTAAAAGTATACTCCCTATGAATATATATATATATATATCAGGATGAGGGGGAGGAAAAGGCAGAACACTCCCACCTCCCCACTACCATCTCTCTCTGTTTGGTCTGTAACCACAACACTACGCATCCATGACGACACGTATAATTGTACGGAGCATCCCCAGAATGCCAAATTTGTCGTTTATGCGCCTTGATCGCGCCAGCCTGCAGAAAAAATATAGAAAATATAAAATGGTCCATTTCGAGCAATTAAATATGGGAAAAGCCTATAAATGGTGATAAATGGTCCCGAAATGCGAAAGATATGAGGGTAAAATGGCATGTAAATATATGTAAAAATGACGTATGTCATACCCCCAAGCTTTAAACGTTTACTTCTCCTCAAGTAAATGGCATGATATTATCGAACCCGGACAATAAGTCATCATGGTAAAAGACTAGTTAAATGCATGCAATAAGTCAAGAGGCATACAACAATGTAAAATGAAATTATCTGACTTGAGTTTTATGGACCATCCAAGATGAGAATGAATATTCAAGCAAAGATGCCAAGGTGATAACTATAGCATTTCACCAAATCAAGTTACACACAAAAGTGTTGCAATACACTCAAGTGATCACATGAGTCCAACCAAAATTGTAAGGCATCGGAACTAGGTATAACATCAAGAATGAGCATAGCAAAGAGTCATGCTAAGGCATATGCTATTTGAGAAAAAGAGACTAATACTTGCATGATATTTATGAAAAAGCCCACACTTGAGCCATGATACCTAATTTTTGTTGATTTTTAGCAAATTTAAAACACACATGGGGCACTTGTGCCACTTATTCACACTCTTGGGCAAACTTTGCCGCTTATTCAACACATTTTCGAACCAATGTGACTTGGTCACTTATTCCACACACTCACACATTTCATCACATTTTTTTCTTCTTTTGCTTTTTTTCAGTTTTGATTAAGCATCTCTAACCGGTTTTCATTAATGCTAAGTAACACGTGTCCCGAGACATGGATACCTAGATAAATCAACCAAGTTATTGACTCAAGATAGGACTACCCCTTTCACAAATTTTACATTCAAGCAAAGTATCAATTCTAAAATAACATATGCCAAAGCAAGAATCTAAGATATAATCATTCAAGAGGCGATGACTAGAACCAATTCAATCCGCAAATGGTCAAAACACATGCGTAACTCGCAAGGAATCAAATGCTATAGGATCACAAGATTTCTAAGCACATCAAGGATAATAAACAAAACTCAAGCTCTATATGATGCCAAGGGACTTAAGACATACAAGGAACTAGTGACAATATAGCTCAATGAAATTTCGGCATGACCTTTCTCGATTAATCATGGCATGGGCTCACATGACCAAAATATACAATCAAACATAACATGAGAGCAATAGTAAAGGTCATATACCATCAACATAAGCATAATATGAAGCACAAGAATGACCATATCTCATCAATTACACGACAATAAGCTCAAATGCTCACAAAATATAATACAAACATGCTAGAACATCATCCATACACATACAAGTCCTCCCCCAAGCTTAAATTGAGCAATGAATCAAAAAATGTGCTTAAAGGGGTAAGAAACAGCTCACCGGGTATATATGATGTAGTGAAAGTAGACAAATCATCCCGTGGCTTCTTGCATGTACAAGGATGAAGATCTAGCATGGGACCTAAAATAAAAAAGAAAAGAAAAGAGGAGAAACCAACAAAAACTAACAAAAGATGTGGAAATAAAAAGATAAAGAGATGCTCATTTGGATGTAGCGGGAGCAGGGCCAAGGACGGGACATGGAAAAGGCACATGTCCGCCCTCCTCATGAAACAGCATGCCTTGAAATCCACTTGGATCCCAAGGGATGTCAACTCGAGTCAAGTCCACTCGTAGTCGATGGTACAAAAGTGTAACCCTGCAAATGAACTCAAAGACATGGCAAGTATGTGTGATAGGGTTGACACCCTCTAAGTCATCAATAGAATATCCAATCGCATAGGCATATCGATAAAGTACATTATGAGGACTATAAGTGAGATGAGCACAATCAGCACTAGAGGAGGTCTCGTCATGGCAAAGGAAATCAAACCTGAGGTGGTCGGGGAAGAGTTTCCAAACTACCTGAAGTGTAGGTGAAGTAGAGCGTACGGTAGTAGAAACCTCCAGAGGAGCGATGTCGACGAAGGAAGTAGCTGGTGGTGGATCAATAAAAATGTGCTCCTCCTCAACATCGGAAGCAGCCCCCTCGTAATCAATAATGAATATCTCCATCTCAGACTCAAAGATCGAATAATCATCTAAGTGGCCCACATCCTCAAAGGTGAATCTCTCCATATCGGTCTCAAGAAGCACAGGATCGAGGTCAAAGCAGTGAGAATCTACTAAATCAAATCTCTGAGTCTCAAGCTCGGGCTCATCAACACAAGTATCAGGGTCCATATATGGTGAGTCCATGGCATAAAAATGAGTAACTCTAGCTCGGGTCCATCAATAGAAGGATTATCATCAAAACGAGGCACCTCTAAGGGGATCGGGAGCGTCTCAGTGGCACTAAATGAAGACTGTGTGTGGCATGATTGTCCAAGCAACTACTCAATGACTGGAGTGAATTTCTATTATCTTCCAGTTCTGACATCAATGTGCTCAATGCACTCAACTGGTTTTTTACATCACTAAACTGAGTGTCCACCCTAGTAATATATGATGCCACCGTCTCCTCCATCTTGGACATATGATCAGAATGAGGGGTTTCAGGCAGATGCTGAGGTACAGGAATGTGCTGGTGTGACCAATGAGAAATATCCTGATCTCCATATCTAAAACCCTGCAATGGTGTACTAGAAGAAAATGATGAGATATCAAGGTTGTTGTTTCCATATGACAGACTCGAGTGCTCAGGCCATCCAGGGTGATAAGTGTCAGAGTATGGCCTACTCGACTGAGCAAAGCTCATCCCATAACACTCTAGAGTGGACAAATAATCACGCTGGCACTCAGCGAGTGAATGGCCCTGAAAACCACAAGTCTGGCATATAGGAACAACCGAAGAACGGGTGCCTAATAAAGAACTGTACTGATCATGCCCGCTCTCTAACACAACTCCTCGCTCTAAAGCATAGCATTCTAACTGACGAGACAATAGATTAACCTGCTCTTGAAAAATATCATAAGTAGGGGTGCTCATAAAACCACAAGAATCAAAATAGTAAGCCATAGCCTCAATAAGTACCAATATCAATCAACCTGCAAGAATGGATACGAAAATCGCGAAAGAGAGAAGTAACTAGAGAAAGGGTTAGGGATTAGCAATATATCACAAATATGAACAATAACAAAAAGAAAGACAAGTCAGCACAAACACAAAACAAGCTAAAGAAAACTAACGACCTAGTCTATAGCCTAACACTGTCACTCTAAGCTAGTCCTCGGCAACGGCGCCAAAATGCTTGATCGTGCAAAAATAGCACACCCGCAAGTGCACGGGTTGCCACTGAAATAGCGGCGAGTGTCATGTTCTCCACAGGAAATAGCAGTGGAGTTGGCGTCGATGAGGAAGAAGCCGTCGGTGGAGAGGAGGATGTGGCGCCGGCGTGGTTGGAGCTGATGAAGTCGAGGCCGTAGTGGAGTGGAGCCGAGGAGGGGGTCAAGAAGAACCAGACTCGCCGGCGTCGGGCTCGGTGGAGCAGAGCAGATGCGGTGGCCTTGTGGCTAGGGATCGATTTGGGACAGCAGCAGAGGGGACCAGGGGAGAGAAGCAAAAGGGGGCCGAAGAGTAGGGAGAGGCGGCAGATGTGGACGGCGTGGGCGCGGGATCTGGAGCGGCGGTGTGATGGTGGCGGCTCAATGAGGGGAGGTGTGTCACGGTGGAGCAGGCGGGATTTGGGCGGTGCCGAGGGAAGAGGAGATGGTGGTGGCGTCGGTGGAAGAGCAGGCAGTAGAGAGCGGTGGTGTGCCGAGAGGAGGCGGAATAGAGGCGGCGGCGATGTGGCTGGTGAAGAGAGGTTGCGGCGGCGAAGTAAAGGAGGGCACACGGGAGAAGGCGGCGCGGTGGAGGTGAGGTGCGGCGGCGCTGCGGGTGCTGCGGAGGAAGAGCAAGGTGGAGAAGGCAACGGGGCGGCCAGATGCAGAGGGGCTAAGAAGGGGACCGGGAAGGGAGCATGAAGCTGCGGTGGTGGAGAGTGGTGGCCGCCGGCGAGTTTGGCCCGGCCTCGCCGGCGCCGAGAGTGGAGGAGCGGCGGGATGATGGTGGCGCGGTAGGGAGTGAGACGGTGGCGGCCGATCTGGAGGAGCGGCGGGTGGAGTAGGTGGAGAATGGAGGCAGGAATAGGGGCGGCGAAGAAGTGGCTCGCCGGCGAGCCGGCCTGGCCACGTCGGCGACCGGAGATAGAGAAGAATGGGGGGGTAGAAGAGAGGAGCAAATGGGGACCAAGGACAGAAGGGAAGCCATGCTCAATCGGATCTGAGGATTGCGGCTAGGGTTTTGTGGGGAGATGGGGAATTTTGTCATTTTGTGTTTTAGCCCTCCAACTTTTCAGAATTTGCAAACAGATCCTTCCCCATCTCATTTCTTCCGATTTAGACCTCTAGAGCTCCGATTTCTTCGCGGATAGATCCTACGCATCCATGACGACACGTACAATTGTACGGAGCATCCCCAGAATGCCAAATTTGTCGTTTATGTGCCTCGATCACGCCAGCCTGCAGAAAAATATAGAAAATGTAAAATGGTCCATTTCGAGCAATTAAATATGGGAAAAGCCTGTAAATGGTGATAAATGGTCCCGAAATGCGAAAGATATGAGGGTAAAATGGCATGTAAATATATGTAAAAATGACGTATGTCACAGGGACAGACCGAGACGTGCGTACACGGATTTCCACAACAGGTTCGAGCTTCTGCAAGAGGCCGTCATAGTCTGGTGGCCATGGACTCCACGGTTCATTATGGACACGGCCCCCCACGGTTTGTCATCTCAGTGCAGGCAGGATCACAGGTACTGGTTGACGACCTACCACTTGGTGTTCACGCACTGCGTCGAGCCATACAGCCCACACCGAGTCATGAGGCAGTTTGGACTGTACCAGCATGTCCCCCCATGCCAGGACGCCCTCTTGCAGATAGCACCCACCGGTATGTCATTACACCATAAATTTAATTAATGCATTAGTCTGTGCCCCTACTAATTGTGTAATGTCTCAATAAACTTGCAGGCAATCGAGGAGAGGGCGAGCGACAGAAGACTGGAGAGCCACACAGCGACCGTGGACAGACATGTGGTGTGACCAGGCGGATACGATGGTTGTGGACAAGACACGGCCGGATGACCCCGCAACATATAGGACATACCTTGAGTGGTACGCTCCACGCACGTGCACTAGGCTTACTGGGGAGCTGCCACATCGTCCACTTGAGGTCGTTCACGAGGCCACTATACAGGTAGGTCCAGACTGTCATATAGCGGCACGGCACAACCAGGCGGTACGAGATTAGTATGTCATTAAACAGTGCAGGATTACATTTTTACTGACTGTTTGTTTCACTGCAGTTGGACCGACTGCATCGTATCCAGGACGAGGCACAACAGTCTATACACCGTGCGAGGTCAAATACGGTTGATCGGTGGGTCACTTCGATGCGCAGCATCTACGATGATGCCAGGGCTGCGATACGGACCTTGAGTTGTGGTCGCCACCGAGATGACGTTGTTGCTCCACGCGGTGGCGGACGTGGCCAGGGACCACCACCCCCCTCCGCGCTGCCGTCAGCACCACCATCAGCACGGCCATCGTTGTCACATCCATCGCAGTCCGAGAGTTGGCCCAGCTACGCTCGCTCGGCCTCCACGCGCTTCGGACCGGCGGTTGGACAATTGCCAACTATTTGTTCATCCGCTCATTTACCATTTATGTTTAACCACATGTTCGTCTTGCAGCAATTGCGACAGGATAGCACGTTGCTACGGGCATCGTCATCATGGAGGGCGACGGATGAGCGACCGCGCTCTCCAGGCCGACGGGGGCCCACTCCAGAGAGCGACCCTAACTCGCCGCAGCAACCAGAGGGGGGATGCCCTCGTTCACCCGTAGCGTGCAGTCCAACCTAGAAGACCGGGACAGGTGGTTTGGGCAGACCTATCAAGGCTTCACATCGCAGGAGTACATGCGCGACTACCCGTCGACATCGTCATTTCGACAGCCACATACCCCGGTATGCACTAACGTACTAAGCTAAACATGTCTATTTCAAAGCCATCTAATCGCACTGGCAAAAAAATGCAGGTTTACTCAGAGCAACAGGGCCATGACGTTCACGGTGGGTCATCCGCTTTTCAGAGTACCCAGGTAAATGCCTTGTGATATTACTACTCATAATGAACATTTTTTGTACTTTCCATTGCCTAATTCAACTATACCATCTAAGCAGGACATAGACCCCTCCTCCGAATGGCTGAGCTCTATTTTTGGCCAGCCGTCGCAACTTTCCACAGAGTTGTACCCACCACCGCCTCGGGCGCAGCCCTCGCACTACGATCTTCGCGATGCACCGCGCTCCCCTAGTAGGTTCACCTTCTCAGAGGATCAGATACGCCGTCCGAGGTGGTGATGACGAGATGATGAATGAATGTTTGTAATTGTTCTGTTGTGACGTCGCATGGTTTGCTGTGTTTCGCATAGCTTATGAAATTATTTGTTCTACAATTAAACTTCATTACAATATGACAAGTATGCACGCATGTGGGCATTGTACCTCACAACACGCATTACATTGACATAGATTAACTCTCCAGTGGGAGAACACACGATAACAACAAACACAAGTATCGTGCCACAGAATAAGAAGGCATCAGGCAATGACAACACGAAACAATACATACATTGCACGTACATGAAATGCAGCAAGTAGTACAACCATCAACACACCAACAAACACAACAACTAAAATACAACACAACCGTACACCTCGTTGCCTATATGCCAAACGACCCTCGTGCCACCCAACTGGAGAATTGCTGAGGGGGCCGCCTCGGACGTGGCTGGCCGTCGTGGTAGTGGCACACACATATGCAACTAGGGTTCGCGCAGCAACATGTGGGATCATACGAGCTTCCTATATTCACGACCTCCTCGTTGCCCCTCTCGCGTTGCATCTGTTGGCGGAGGTCATTGTTCTCCTCAGTGAGAGTCTTGATTCGGTCCTCCAACTCCAATATTCGATCCCATAATGTATCCACATAACGGACAATATACCGTTCGTGAGGAGGGTCGATCCAGCGGGAGAAGTCACATTTCGCCATTTGTGGGAAATACCGGTAAACATGGAGGGTCCATAAGCAATAACAAAAATTGTACTATTAGTAATTTGTACCCCGGAGTGTGGGCAGCGGAAGAAATGTCGCCCGCCAATGAACGGGCCATCCAGGACCTGCACGATCGCGTAATCATTATGTCTGCATTCGGCCATGCTGGTTGAGCACGCCGGCTTGGTATCAAGCGGTACTGTGGACCGAAGATCTCCCTCCTTTCGAACGGAAGGTCTTCCTTCGGTGACCCAAATCCGAATGGCCCCTCGGGTTCCGACATGGTATGTTTCACCACGAAAGACAAGGTACTTCTCTGTTCGATTTACAGGGTTCTCTGCGTACAATGTCATGGGACCCCAACCGTGGTATTTATACCAAACGAGAGATATTACTGCAATGACCAAAAACGAAAAAGACAACAGCTTTCCGCAGTGAGATGACAAAAGATGCCAGCTTTGCGCAGTGACATGACAAAACGGGGCAGCTTTGCTTAGTGACATGACCAAAGAGGCCAGCTTTGCGCAATGATGTGACAAAACGGGGCAGCTTTGCTCAATGACATGACCAAAGATGCCAGCTTTACGGAGTGAAATGACAAACGAGGCCAGCTTTGCGCAGTGACATGACAGCACAGGGTCAGCTTTGCTCAGAGAGATGACAACACAGGCCAGCTTTTTCTGTGTCATGAATTACCACCACCTCCCACGACACGGTAATTTTTCAAGCTTTATTACTTGGTTTTTCATTTTTCTTACTTGTTTCCATGAAACCCTGCGGTGCCTATTGCCTATTGTCATTCTACTGTCATTTGTTTCTGACCAGGATTTGACACTGTTTCCATAATCTCATTGATCCTATTAGGTTCTTCAGACCTCATATTGAAATGAGGCGTGATCGTCGGACTGGTGATGTTTTTGAAGTGCTTGATGGTTTGATGTTCAAAGATGGTTTCCTGTATAAAAGGGTTGCTCTTAGTTCTTTGATTTACTAGGGCATACAACTAACAGAGAGATGACAACACGGGCCAGCTTTTTCTGTGTTCGTACTGTACTGTGCTTATGAAATTATTTGAACTACAATTAAGGCTTCATTCCACTATGACAAGTATGCATGCATGTGAGCACTGTACCTCACAGCATGCATTACACATACATACATTAACTCTCCAGCGAGAGAAGACACGATAACAACAAACACAAGAAACACAAGAAAGAAAATAGCTTGACGACAACATAGCATAAAACATTACCAACATACACGAGGAGAACCTCTAGCACTACAACTTGAGGATAACAATAAACACAAGAAAGAAAATAGCACACAACATTAAATTTATCTTCCACTCCAGTCTGTCGAAACGATGCCGCATCCCGACGGGGTCGCAACCCCCCACGACAACTCTCTCCTGGCGAACAATGTCTGTCCCAGTGCCCATTTCATCCTCCCACACCCAGAATCGGCAACCACCGGGGGCGTCCTGCGATTCAATGAGAAGAAGATTTTTAAACATGCCACCACGATTTGAATGCACCCGAAACAATCTTACTCACCGAGTGATAGGGGCACTTGTAGTAGTGCCGCCCAGGATTCGAGGCCGTCTGTGAGGTCTTACGTCTAACATCCGTGTTGCATTTCGGGCAAATCATCGTGGGTGTATGCGAAGAGCTGCTGAGCTGACTCATTACCTAGTCGGGGGGAGTTAGCACGGACTAGGTGAGTGATTACAATGCAAGGGACTATGTGAGGAATGGCTCCCTTTTATAGGCTGTGGGGGGCAGGCTCAGTCACACAGACCATGGAATAAGACGGCGTCACGCAATGACATGACAAAATGGGGCCAGCTTTGCGCTGAGATGTGACTGTTGTGGCTACAGACCAAACAGAGAGAGAGAGATGGTAGTGGAGAGTGATGAAGATAAGTGTAATGGCCTGGGTCCTCCCCATGGCTTGCACTCATATATATATGCACATGAGGAGTGCTTTTACAGTTATACCCTTACATCTGGTTATCCCTTCTGGGGCAGTTATGTCATTACACATGGCCTATTCTGGGCCTTATAATCTCCTGCCAGGCCTGCCGGGTTTAGGTGGGGGCCATCCCTACGACAGGAGCCTCTCATGGTAAAGGGCTTCACAAGGCCGAAGCCATGTTGCCGAGCCCTTTGGCCCCCTCCGTCCCGCGGCCTGTGAGCCTGTCCAGACTTGACCCGGGGCTGCGCTGCGGCCGAAGCAGATGCGTGCTCTTCTGGCCGTCCACGTGGTGAAGCGTGCTCGGCGCGGTGCGGGCCTTGAGGCGTCGTGGTCGTCAATGTGACGGCGGACTCCCGGCATCTGGACTTCTGAGGCGCGCGCGTTCCGCAATCGTTGCGACCTTGCCGCCTGGTTGGGTGCTTTTTACTGACGGTTGGCTTGCCAAGGGGCAGGCTGTCGCATCGTGCAGTGTGCCTTCTCGTAAGTGGGGTGTGCGACGGTTTCCAGAGAGCACGCGGTGGGGGGCGGACGGTTGCTCTTACGCGCCTTTGGTAGCTGCACCGCTCGACGCCTTGCGCTTGTGCTTCCATCGGTTGGCATGCCTCCACGCTGGCGACTCTTCGCCTAGCGAGGCTGAGTATAAATATGCTGGCGCCAGGGGCCGCTGCCTAGACATCCCTTGCTGTACATCCCGTGCCTGTTCATGGTTAATTTCTCCTATGCAGGAAAAGTTTTGCGCACCTGTGTTTGATGACTGCGTCGACCGGCGTCAATGCCTGCGAGCGCCGGTGGACCAAATACATCCCGTTTGTGGGAATGCTTCGCCGCTTGATGCGGAAATGGCAAGGCCTGACTTGCTCTCATAGACAGATATGGAGTCATCCGTAAGCTCTGCTCGTGCGAACGAGCATATGCTGGTGTGGCGATTCATATCTGCCTACGAGATCATGTCTGCTCTTGCCGCGACATTGACCTTTGTCTGTTCGAGTTATGGTGGTCGCATGTGCTGTTCTCCGTTCTTGGCTGGCGCCGAAGTCGAAGTAGACGCGCGCGCTCTGTCCCCTACCCTTCGAACGGGTGGCAGCGAAGCTGGCGCCCAAGTTGAAGTAGACGCGCGCGCTCCGTCCCCTACCCTTCGGACGGGTGGCAGCGAAGCTGGCGCCTAAGTGGAAGTAGACGCACGCGCTCCGTCCCCTACCCTTCGAACGGGTGGCAGCGAAGCTGGCGCCCAAGTCGATGTAGACGCGCGCGCTCCGTCCCCTACCCTTCGAACGGGTGGCAGCGAAGCTGGCGCCCAAGTCGAAGTAGACGCGCGCACTCCGTCCCCTACCCTTCGAACGGGTGGCAGCGAAGCTGGCGCCTAGTCGAAGTAGACGCGCGCGCTCCGTCCCCTACCCTTCGAACGGGTGGCAGCGCAGCTGGCGCCTAGTGGAAGTAGACGCGCGCGCTCCGTCCCCTACCCTTCGAACGGGTGGCGGCGAAGCTGGCGCCTAAGTCCCGCGAACCCCACCACGTGGGCGGTGACTTGGGGCCTTGTGATGTGGTCCTGTGCTATAAAGACTCCTGGAATCACGCCGCCCCCTGATCTGCCAGGGTTAGGTTTCCGTACTCTGCGACCCGGCGCGCCTGGGGCACGCGGCGGCCTATGACTGGTGGGCGGTGGGATGTGGACGGTTGGGTGTTTGCAGCCGCTCGCCTGCTCCCTAGGCAAGGGGGACACGGGGCGGTCAGTGGATGGCGCGTGTCGGAGATGTTGTGACGGCCCTTGGCGCTTGTGGTGGTGGCCTTCCTGCGTTGGGTACGGGGTACTGCGCTGAACGGGCGCTTATACGGCTGCGGTCGCACCCCGATGCGGACCGTCGCGACCCTTCGCTTTCCGCTACGGGGGATCGCGCGGGGCGGACCTTTGCACCGCTGTGGTTGCATCCGGCACGCGGATCGTTGCGACGCTTCGATAGCGGCGGTACAGGCGAGGCGGCTTGAAATAGCCCCCTCCCCCCCCCCCCCGTAACAGCGCCCCCGCACCTTTACGTCCTCTTGCCTGCCTGCTCCGCCCTCGACACTTTTCGCGATACGCTCACCGCTGCAACCTTTCCGTGGAAAGCGATGGCCTCCAGTGGCAAGCGCGGCCAGACGGTTGGTGGCTCTGACGTTCGCCGGCGACCCGCGCAGTTAAAGGTGAAATACGTGCTCGAAGAGCGCGACCCGGCGGCGGCTGACAAGGAGCGGCTGGCGGTGGAGGAGGGAGGCATGTTCTCCGGCGAGCTGGGCCCCTCGCTCGTGACTGAGAAGATGATCGAGGGGCTTCTGCGCGCGGGGAAGCTGTCCGGGCGCCAGGATGTACGACTGCCTGCCGCCGACGAGACGGAACCGCATCCCGAGAGATCGGAGGCGGTCGTGTTCGTCGCCTTTTTTGACGCGGGGCTCCGCATCCCAGCGACAGCTGTTGTGGGCGACGTGCTGCGGACCTTCGGGCTGGAGCTGGCGCAACTGACTCCGAACGCCGTGGCCCGGCTCACGGTGTATAGCTGGGCCTTGCGCTCAGGAGCGTGTTGGCCCAGCGCCTCGCTGTTTGCCTACCTGCACGAGGCACGGCACCAGCCCAAGGACCGGAAGAACGGGACGGTGTCGAGCTTCGGCAGCGTCACCTTTATCCTTCGTCCATCGTGCAAGAAGCTCTTCCCTGCGAACTCAACTCGCGGGAAGTGGGAGTCTTACTGGATGAAGCGGTGGTTCTACCACCGCGTGGAGAGCGGGAGCGGCCTTGAGTGCACAGGCCGACCCATCGCGTTCAAGCCCTCGCCCGGCCGAACGCTCGACGATGAGGACAAGCAGAGGGTCCGACGGCTCGTAGGCTTGGCCGCCCGCTTCAACATGCGCGACCTCGCCGAAGAGTTCGTGATGTACGGCGTGGCGCCGCTTGCCCGCGACTGGTGTCTCGCCGCCGAGAGGCGTCGAGACGACAATGTCTTGCCCTCAGTCTGCTTGCTGCCGGCGCCCGGCGATCTTCGTAAGCCCCGCTCGTGTCTGTCCTTTGCCAACGCAGAATGCGTTGTATGCTGATGGTCTTCTCCTTTGTTTCAGAGATTCCCTTAGAGGAGGCGGAGCAAGCCGCGCGCGTGTTCCTGGGGCCGTACACCGGCAGGGAGCATAAGCAGCGTGCGGCGGCTGTTGCCGAGGCGGGTCTGGGGCGGATCAACCGCGTGTACGAGGCTCTGGGCCTTGCCGCGCCGGACCGTGCCGCTCCGGACGACGGTGCAGCGAAGGAGAAGAAGAAGAGGAAGGCCTCGTCTCGGAAGAGGGGGCGTGGCGGGGCACCTGCCGCTAGCGTTTCTGAGGGCACGACGTACGCGGAGTCGGACTCGGCGAGGTATGCCGACTCCGGTTTGGGCGGCGCGGATGCCGAAGGCGAGGTATCTTCGGCGAGCGCCCCGGACGGCGGGTTTGCCGCGAGCGGCCGAAGGGGGGAAGCCTCACCGCCCGCCGAAGTCACCGAGGCGGAACCCGTGCGGACCAGCGATGCCGAGGTGGAGCTTTCGGCCATAGCCGCTGTGGTGCCGGTGGCGCCTCCCGCGGGGGCGCACGAAGCTGTGTTGCCTTTACCGACGGCAACAGAAACCGAGGTGTCCCCTGCGGCTCATGCCACCATGGAACTTTCTCCCCCGGGCATGGCAACGACGGGGGCTTCGCTAACCGCGGCTGCGGGAGCGGTGCCGCTGCTGGCTGCCCCGGCTAAACGGCCGTGCGTGCGGCCGGAGCTCCACCGGACACCGCGGGGATTTGTCGTGGCCACGGGCATCAGAAGCTTGTGGGACGCCAGCGCAAGCGCCGGAGGCCCTGCGGTATATGCGCCTTCTGCCCCCCTGGCAACGCCGTCCACCGCGCGGGGACAGCCACCGGCCTCCCCGAACGCGGAGGCTTCCGCCCGCGGCGGAACCATTCCTTCGGCTACCGAAGGTAAGGTGGCCGAGCTTACTCTGGTGTATGCTTTTATGCCTTGGAGTGCTCACTTGTATGCCTATTTGCAGCGTTGCTCATTCCGGAGGGGGAGCCCTCGGCGGAACGCGGGGCCTCCGAGCATGTGAGCGCCGCGGACTTCGTGCCGCCTCCGGAGACGCTGAGGGCGTGGCGCGGGATTGTGCATGACGCGGCCACTAGCGTCGACCCACAGGTGCTGCAGACCTACGGGGCGGGGCGCCTTGAGGACGCCTTCAAGGTGTCCGGGGTGAGGGTAAGTACTCATGCGACCGCGCCTGGGCTTAGCTGAGCTTGCTAAGTTTTTTCCCTTCTGCAGACACTTGTGCTGGGGCAGGCGCTGCAAACGACCTATGCCCGCAGCCAAAAGACGCTCAAGGATAGGCTGCGGGCCGCCGAGGAGGAGCTGCGCGAAGCCTCTGGCGCCCGCTCTGCCCAGGACGCCCGCATCCGCCAACTGGAAGCGGAATGTGCCGAAGCGAGGGCATACGTCGAGGGACTGGTTGCCTCGGCGCAGGAGTCGGCTGCGGCAACTGCGGAACAAAGGTTCGCAGCGGAGCGTGACGGGTTCCTGGCGCAGGTCGCCGCGCTAGAGAAGGAAAAAGGCGAGCTTGCCTTGACTCTAGCGGAGCGCAACCGGACGCTGGGCAACGCCTCGGTGGTTGCATGGGACGCCATGCAAGCGCTGGAGAGCCATCTCCAAGGGCTGGTAACCGAGGTGCCGGAGCGCGGCTTTGGCCCAGAGGAGTTGTCTCGGACCCTCCGCTGGGTTGGTGATGCCGCCACCGTCGCGCGCGACGCCGCGACGTCCTTTGGCACCCACAGCGCGTACACTTCGTCCTCCTTGGTGTGCGCGCTCCTCCAGCACCACGGCTGTATGCACGTCGCCGAGCTGAATGACCCCCGGCTGGAGATACCTGGCAGGGCCGGAGTAATGTCCGGCGCCGTCCGCTCCGCTCGCCGTGCCCTTGGGCCCTTCTGCGACCGGATCTGGGGTCACGTCGGGGCGAAAGCTGTATGGATCGAGCTCCGGAAGTCGCTCTACGGGACGGGGAGCCTCGGCCAATTTCTGGACAGGGTCCCCCGACACGACGATGGCGGCGCTGGGCCCTCCGAAGGCGCCGGGAACCCGCAGGTCTGATGCCGCGGCGCCCAGGTGTAGGCGTGCGTTGTACTGTCCCTTGTCTTTGCTAATAAAGTGCACACTTTCTGCATGCATGCTGACTTTCGCCTATATCCCGGGCAGCTTCCTTGCTGGGACCAGCTTCGGGTGGCCGACCTTTCAACCCGGCGGCGCCTTCGACGCTGGCGAAGGGTCGAAGAGTCGCTTGACTTTTGGGCGAGCCGGCCTTCTTCGAGCGAAGCCCCAGCTTTAGCGCGTGTTAAGGACGAGCCCGCGGGGTAGCAACGTAGAGTGGTCGGGGCGCTGCTGGACCTTTGTACATGTGATTTTTTCGATGTGCAGACTGCCTGGCATTTTAGGATATGCGCTGTGTGTGGATACCGTCGTTCGCAAAGTGGCTGCGCCAGGGTTCCTTAGAACGGACAGTCCGCAGACTGACGTATGCGGAGGCAGACCTCCGCGGTTTGCCTCGCTTTATAGTCCGGAGACTTGCGCGTGCGGAGGCGGACCTCGACGCTACGCCTTCTTTTATAGTCCGGAGACTTGCGCGTGCGGAGGCGGACCTCGACGCTGCGGCTTCCTTTATAGTCCGGAGACTTGCGCGTGCGGAGGCCGACCTCGACGCAACGTCTTATTTAGAGTCCGTGGACTAGTGCGTGCGGAGCTAGGCTCGACGCTACGTCTTCTTTATAGTCCGGAGACTCGCGCGTGCGGAGCTAGGCTCGACGCCGCGTCTTATTTAGAGTCCGTGGACTAGTGCGTGCGGAGCTAGGCTCGACGCTACGTCTTCTTTATAGTCCGGAAACTCGCGCGTGCGGAGCTAGGCTCGACGCTACGTCTTATTTAGAGTCCGTGGACTACTGCATGCGGAGCTAGGCTCGACGCTACGTCTTCTTTATAGTCCGGAGACTCGCGCGTGCGTAGCTAGGCTCGGCGCTACGTCTTATTTACAGTCCGTGGACTAGTGCGTGCGGAGCTAGGCTCGACGCTACGTCTTCTTTATTGTCCGGAGACTCGCGCGTGCGGAGCTAGGCTCGACGCTACGTCTTATTTAAAGTCCGTGGACTAGTGCGTCCGGAGCTAGGCTCGACGCTACGTCTTCTTTATAGTCCGGAGACTCGCGCGTGCGGAGCTAGGCTCGACGCTACGTCTTATTTAAAGTCCGTGGACTAGTGCGTGCGGAGCTAGGCTCGACGCTACGTCTTCTTATAGTCCGGAGACTCGCGCGTGCGGAGCTAGGCTCGACGCTACGTCTTATTTAAAGTCCGTGGACTACTGCGTGCGGAGCTAGGCTCGACGCTACATCTTCTTTATAGTCCGGAGACTCGCGCGTGCGGAGCTAGGCTCGACGCTACGTCTTATTTAAAGTCCGTGGACTAGTGCGTGCGGAGCTAGGCTCGACGCTACGTCTTCTTTATAGTCCGGAGACTCGCGCGTGCGGAGCTAGGCTCGACGCTACGTCTTATTTAAAGTCCGTGGACTAGTGCGTGCGGAGCTAGGCTCGACGCTACGTCTTCTTTATAGTCCGTGGACTAGTGCATGCGGAGCTAGGCTCGACGCTACGTCTTCTTTATAGTCTGGAGACTCGCGCGTGCGGAGCTAGGCTCGACGCTACGTCTTATTTAAAGTCCGTGGACTAGTGCGTGCGGAGCTAGGCTCCACGCTACGTCTTCTTTATAGTCCGGAGACTCGCGCGTGCGGAGCTAGGCTCGACGCTACGTCTTATTTAAAGTCCGTGGACTAGTGCGTGCGGAGCTAGGCTCGACGCTACGTCTTATTTAAAGTCCGTAGACTAGTGCGTGCGGAGCTAGGCTCGACGCTACGTCTTATTTAAAGTCCGCAGACTGGTGCGCGCGGAGCTAGGCTCAACGCTACGTCTTATTTAAAGTCCGTAGACTGGTACGCGCGAGGGCGTCCCCCCGGTGCGTCTTGGTTTATACTCAGGCCCGTCACCTTTGGCTACGGCGAGTGCACACGCAAACGTGCGACTTCGATTTATACTCAGTCCCGTACCCCTGGCTACGGCGAGTGCACACGCGAACGTGCGTCTTTGTTTATACTCAGGCCCGTCACCTTTGGCTACGGCGAGTGCACACGCGAACGTGCGACTTCGATTTATACTCAGTCCCGTACCCCTGGCTACGGCGAGTGCACACGTGAACGTGCGGCTTTGTTTATACTCAGGCCCGTCACCTTTGGCTACGGCGAGTGCACACGCGAACGTGCGACTTCGATTTATACTCAGTCCCGTACCCCTGGCTACGGCGAGTGCACACGCGAACGTGCATCTTTGTTTATACTCAGGCCCGTCACCTTTGGCTACGGCGAGTGCACACGCGAACGTGCGACTTCGATTTATACTCAGTCCCGTACCCCTAGCTACGGCGAGTGCACACGCGAACGTGCGTCTTTGCTTTATACGGCGGGAGCGCGCGCGCGCGCCAGCGAAGCCTGCGCGCGTCTCCGCCCCAAACTTGCATGATGAAGAAAGATTAGCGGCAAACAGCGATCTTGATTATATCCCCGTTTGCGCGGGCAAGCAATTACAAGGGGTGGGTGTACTAACCGTTTGCCCCTTGGTGAGGCCGAAGCCTCTGGTCACTAGACCTCCGCAAGATCCGTCAAGGCACCTCCGAATGGCCTCGTGGACCTCCGCGTTGTGACTCCGGCTCTAGGAGCGCCGTTGGGCTTCGCGACGCGGGCACCTGGTACCTGGCTCGATGCGCCGGGCCATATCTTGGTCACCTCGGACGGTGATGATGGCCCGGGGACCCGGGATCTTCATGCATAAATAGCCGTGATGTGGTACTGCGCCGAAGGAGTTGAGGATGGGGCGCCCCAGTATGGCATTGTAGGGATACGGAAGGTCGACCACGTCGAAGGTGGCATCTTCGGTCCGCACATTGTCATCTCGGCCGAAGGAGACTTGAAGGCCGATTTGGCCCAGCGCCCGCAGGGGCTGTCCCCTGAAGCCCTGTAATGGGATTCCCGAGGGCCCCAGGCGGCTTCGAGGGATCCCCATCTGGTCGAAGGCCGCCGCAAACAATACGTTCGCGGAACTACCACCGTCCACCAAGGCGCGCCCCACGTCGCATCCCGCGATGGTGACCCGGATGACCAGGGGGTCCTGATGAGGGAAGTCCACACCTTGGGCGTCACCGGGTGTGAATGTGACTCCGGCGGTGCTTGCGCTGGGTATGCCGCCACGTGGTGTAGTCTTCGCGCGTAGGCCTTCTGCTGCCGTGCCGAGGCGAATTCCTGTGCAGAGCCTCCGGATATGACGTTAATGACCCTGCGGTAGGTTGCGTCCGGGGCCTGCAACGACAGGAGGCCCTCCCGAGGCTGCTGTACGTGAGCTTGGATCCGTAAGGCGCCTTCCTGGGGTTGCATCCCTTGCGCCTGGACCTGCATCCCTTGCGCCTGTACCTGCATGGGGGCCTCATACGGGAATTGGACGTGGGCCACCGCAGGCGGGCGCGCCTCCGGGTTCCTATCCCTAGCGATGCTGTCGCGGAGCGCCGCGATGTTGGTGCAGGCGCGGGTATCGTGATTGCCGCGGCCGTGGACTATGCACCACTGTCCCTGATGCTGGTCATCGTAATCTCCACGACCCTTATCGTCGCGGCCTCTGCCACGGCCGCGCCCCCGGCCGCCTCGGCCCGCTGGAGCACCCTCGTCGGACCCGCCTTCGATGTCGAGGAAATACCGGTTTCGCCTCGACCTTTGCTGGCCGCGCTTGGGCTGGTTGGACGACTCCTTACGCGAGTTGTCCCTGCGGTCGGACGCGTCCCTGGACGACTCCTGCTTACGCTTTCCCTTCGAAGAACCGCCCTTCGGCGGATCCTCGGCTCTTGCCGAGGCTCCGGCCTGGTTGGTGTCGGAGTCGTCACCTTGCCTTCGCCGCGCATCTTCCTCCGCCCTGGCATATTCTTCCATCTTGTCGAAGAGCTTCGCCACCGTCTTGATTGGCTTTCGCGCATTGTACTCGGCCATCGGGCCAGGGCGAAGGCCCTGTATGGCTGCATTGACGATGGTGGTCTCGTTGACGTCTTTCACCTGACATCGAATCTTGGCGAAGCGTTTGAAGTAGTCCCGGAGCTTCTCCGAGGGTTTTTGCTTCACGGCAAAGAGCTGGTCCGCGTCGACCCGGTCGACGTAGTTTCCTTGAAAGTTGTTGTGAAGGCGGACGCGGAGCTGCTCCCACGCGTAGATGGAGCCCGGCTCTATGGTAAAAAACCAAGAGAGCGCCACTCCTTGTAGCGCGAGGGGGAGTCCCTTTGCCTTCGTGGTGTCGTCTCCGCCCGCGACTTCGATCGCGGTTTCATATACGCGCACGAACTCCCGGGGGTCCGTGTCGCCTTTGTACGAGTCGATGGCGCTAGGAAACTTGAAGTCTTCGGGCCATGCCGCCTGCTGCAGCCCCGCCGAAAGCGGGGACTCCGGATCCACGCGCCGCAGCGGCACGCGGCTAGACGTGGGGGCTTCGCGACTGTCCGCCCTCTCCGGCGCGGGCTCGGACGCAATTGCTGGCGTGGCCTGCTGACTCCGAGCCTCTTGTATATCCCTGACGGCTCCGCGAAGGTCCCCCAGCTCCCGCTGGAACGCGTTGAGAGCCGCTAGCAGGGCACTTTCCATCGCCGGTGCGGGCGGGGTCGCCGGTACCTCCGACGGGCGGATTGGCGCGGGGACGACCGCGTCGCGGGGTCCCGAGCTGCCGGTTGCTCCGTCATGGCTACCTCGGACCGCCCGGTCCGCGCCACCGGCAGGGGTTGCAGTGGGGGCGGCGAGGTCGGTTGTCGCCGCACCCGCGTCGACATCTTCGACCGCGGGGTCCGTCCTCGCAATGCCGGTGGCGGGGTTGGTCGTCGCGGTGCCGGTGACGGGGTTGGTCGTCGCGGTGCCGGTGACGAGGTTGGTCGTCGCAGTGCCGGTGACAGGGTTGGTCGTCGCGGTGCCGGTGACGGAGTTGGTCGTCGCCGCGCGAACGTCGACGTCTTCGGCCACCGTGCCCGCATCGCCACCCGCGTCCGCCGCTGCCGATGCCGAAGCCCTGGTACTCATACGGCGCTCCGGCCCGGCCACCTTCTTTCCCTTCGCCGCCGCTGAGGAAGCTTTTTTCGGTGCCATCCTTCTTCTTCGGTCTTCAGGCTTGTCCTCGTCCTCCCCACGGACGGCGCCAACTGTTGTGGCTACAGACCAAACAGAGAGAGAGATGGTAGTGGAGAGTGATGAAGATAAGTGTAATGGCCTGGGTCCTCCCCATGGCTTGCACTCATATATATATGCACATGAGGAGTGCTTTTACAGTTATACCCTTACATCTGGTTATCCCTTCTGAGGCAGTTATGTCATTACACATGGCCTATTCTGGGCCTTATAATCTCCTGCCAGGCCTACCGGGTTTAGGTGGGGGCCATCCCTACGATAGTGACAAAACAGGGCAGCTTTGCACAGAGACGTGACAAAAGAGGGCAGCTTTGCTCAGTGACATGACAATAGAGTGCAGCTTTGCGCAGGGACATGACAAAACGGGCCAGCTTTGCTCAGTGAGATGGTAAAAGATGCCAGCTTTGCGCAGTGACATGATAAAACCGGGCAACTTTGCTCAGTGACATGACAAAAGAGGTCAGCTTTGCTCAATGAGATGACAAAAGAGGGCAGCTTTGCTCAGTGACATGACAAAACGGGGCAGCTTTGCTTAGTGAGAAGACAAAATATGCCAGCTTTACACGTTGGAGTAGAGATAAAACGGACCCTATAAATTGGTGTGCATTCCATTTCCCAGCGAACATTGCACATCCAAACCCCATACTACACCGCGCTTCCCTCACCCCTCCGGGATGGACAAAGGCAAGAAGAAGCAATGGGACAAGATGGTGAAGGATTGGGAGGAGACCCGTGACATAGCACGGTCAGCTGCCGCCCACGATGCCACCCGCGATGAGAAAATAAGGGCTATACAGGCCCGGGTAGAACAAGCCCATCGTGCTACGATGAAAGGTCCCCCCAAAGAGCGCCCGCATAGCAACAACCCCATCCCGGACGTCCCCACCGAGCGTTCGCCACAACTACCACCTGAGGGGGAGACACATCCCCTTTGTTGGTGCGGGGACGTGTGCAAGTTTTTCAAGTCTAAGGACCACATCAGCCTAGGTATGCGTTACTGGGGTTGCGCAAACTACTCCAGTGACTACCCCAACCGCCGTTTTGACACCGCAACCTATCGGCAACCGGTAACGACCACATGCACCATTTTCCCCTACCTTTTCTCCTTCACAGCACGCACTAACAATATCTCCCATGTATTTACAGTCTCCAGAGCCCCTGTGTGGCTACCGCAAAATTGATCGATCTTGAGATCCACCCTGCGGACCAATGGACCCTCGACTTCGAGGAGTGGAATGTCACACGGGACAAGGAGTTGCTGGAGGAGGAGCGCCGCAAGCACGAGCACACCCTACGTATACAGCGCGAGACGCAAGCTCATCTTGAAGCGTGCACGCGTAGGGAGCGGGAGACTCGCGAGAGGGAGCGTGAGAGAAAGAGGGAAATTGTGGCTAAAGCAAAAGAGGCCGCGGAGGAGTTCGACACCGAGCGGGCAAGGAAGGGAAAGTGGCCCCGGTCCACACAGTAGGTTGTTCGCACAATTGGGTAGGTTAGTCGCATATCATGCTATATGTTATGCATGTAATAAAAATGTATGCGGCATGTTACTCCCAGCTGTATTATGAAGTTTATTATCTCGTCTTTTCGCATTCCATGATTCACGTAGCACCTCATTTAACAATATTAACATACCGGTTCTTACCGTACACGAATTCTCATTACCATCAAAATACCACTTACCACTGTATATATCGATCGTTCTACGCTCAATCGTTCCTAAACAAAATTTACCAAAATTTTTTATGCATCTACAACTTAGATTGAACATAAACTTCTATTACAACTTCATCATATTTTTTTCCCCAGTTTACAACTACAAAATTGACAAGACATACAAAAATCACGGGGATTGCAAACCCTAAAAAGAGACCAAACCATAAAAGTCACTTACCACTGTATATATCGATCATTCTACGCTCAATCGTTCCTAAAAAAATTACCAACATTTTATATGCATCTACAACTTACATTGAACATAAACTTTTATTACAACTTCATCAGATTTTTTTTCCCCAGCTTACAACTACAAAATTGACAAAACATACACAAATCACGGAGATTGCAAACCCTAAAAACATACCAAATCCTAAAAGTCACTTACCACTTTATATATCGATCGTTCTACGCTCAATCGTTCCTAAAAAAATTACCAAAATTTTTTATGCATCTACAACATATAATCAACATAAACTTGTTTTACAATTTTATCAGAATTTTTTCCGATTCACAACTACAAAATTAACATAACTTATAACCATTACGGTTACTGCACTCATTCGCACGTGTTCAATATCACTTTCCTTCCTTTCTTCCAATTGTTCATATCACATTTGTGCTCAAAAAAAATTTCATTAAATTGCTTCCAATAAAACAACATAACATGATCGAAATTTGTTATTGCCAGTTCAACACATTTTTCGCGGTCAGCAATATATGAAAATCACAAATACACTAATCGTTACTTCACACAAATTTCGTTCGTACTCTACCAACCAAAATTCTTAATTTTCAAAATTACACAAAAAATTACACAAGCAGTAAAGTGTGGACTTCACTTCAAATTCATGTTTTTTTCAAACATCATTTCATATATAGACATAAATTTTTTCTATTATAAATATAACTTTACAAATGCATAAATATATATACACCTAAATATTCACAGCAAACCCTAAACAGTTAACCCTAGCTACAGTTGAATCATGCGGTCGGAGAAACAATCGTGCGGTCGGGAGGCGGGGTCGTGCGGTTGGAGAAGGGGTGGCGCGGTCGGCAGGGGGTCGTGCGGTGTGGTACCGCACGACCCGTGAACAGTGCGGTCGTGCGGTACCACACCACACGACCGGGGGCACGTGGCGCAACGCGGCGAACGCGCGGTCGGGAGGGAGCCAAATGCGGAATTTTTTACGTGAGGGGGCTACTTTTGGAATTTCGGGTGATTGGGGGGCTAGATGCGTCCAAAATTCGCAGTGTTTCTGTAGAGAACGCCGCTGACAAGTTAGCCACTGGACAATAAAGAGACAGGCCGCCAGCAGGACAAGGTTCGTACGCACGTGGCAATCACATGCTTTTCTTATCCTGAGTACGAAGTTGTCAGCAATGTGCCGCTGAAGGTCATAAGCCCATGATAATATTGCGTTAGTAAAGTTTTGTTTGGAATGTAAAATTTTTTTTATTCTAACGAAATTAAATTATTTTCTATGAAATTATCACAAATACCTATAAAATTCTGGGTACAAAACAGCCCTAAATTAAATTACGGCTTTAAAGTCATGAACCAAGGCATTAGTTCCTACAATAGCAAGTCCCAGAATTTCTAAGGGTTGGGCCACCCTATTTCATTGTCCCTTTCAAATAATAGCACATCTTACACGTTGGCTCCATAACTTATTATGGTATAAATCTAGGTTTTTTTTATGCCACAAGTTTTTATTTATGCAATTTTCTTTTTTGTTTCCGTGAACTGCATGTTCGGTTGATTGGCACAGAATTACAGAAGTCACCATCTGCCTCAGGTCTCAAAAGTCATGGAACCAACGCATGTGGAGATCATGCCTAGCAGCCCTATACCTTTCTTGTCTATAAATACTCACCAATGACAAGTAGCTTAGCTAGTGTTAACTACACTGTCAACTCATCCTCAACCAAAGAGGCTAGTAGTCTTACGTTGTAAGCACCAAGCTGCATTGCTGCAGAATTAGCTAGGATAGTTAGACAGAATTAGCTAGGATAGTTAGACAAGTGTACTGCATGGTCTCAAATATCAATTCCATGGCGTGGCAAACAACGATGCCCACGGCAATTACCTGCGTTCTGCCGTCCCCAGTAACAACGCGGCGCACGGCGCGGCACCAGGCGAGGTACTCGTCGGGGCCTGTGTTGCCGACTCGGCGGTCGGCGAACTACCTACCTAACTCCTGGGACTACGACTCCCTCCTGTCGCTCAAGAATGGTGGCCAAGGCAACAATCTGGTGATCATCATTAGTACTTCGTTAATATACCTAGTATTAAAGTATAAGTGAATTGCCTAATTTTCCTCATCAGTTTAAACTTTTAGGTGAACTAGCTGGTACATGAAGCTTAATATAGTATCAGAGCCAAAAGGTTCCGAGTTCAAGACCTGACGCAATTAAAAAAATTAATTGCAGTCCACTTCTGTTCCACTATTAGGCCTAAGGGAGTCTACAGTGAAGGAGAGTGTTGAAGTATAAGTGAATTGCCTATCTTTCCTCATCAGCTTAAGCTTTTGGGTAAACTAGCTGGTGTATGAAACTCAATACCTAGGATGTCAACACTTCAAATAGATTTGATTCTAGAATTCGTGGACCAAATTTACGAAGTAGATATCCCTATTATGTTAAAGCGGGAAAGTTTTCCGATTACAGCATTCGAGCTACTTATCATTCATCTTCTCAACTGATGATATTTAACCTAGCTCATGCATGGCACAGGTCGGTGCGTCAAACTTTGATAAGTTGAAGACTGGCGTAAGGGACCGCCTGCTGTTGAGCAAAGGCGACCAAACTGCTAAGCTCAGGCTCATCGACACGATGCAACGACTCGGCATCGCCTACCACTTTAAGGAAGAGATCGGTGACATCCTCAGCTCCATCCAGATGGGGGGTTCCAATGCTCATCACAGGGATGATGTCGCTTCTACGGCCTTAAGATTCAGATTACTCAGGGAAAATGGCTTCCCAGTCTCCCCAGGTAGTTAATCATAAAAAACTCTCTTAAAAATGGCAGTTTAAGAAACTACTGATTGATTATATTTCTGTTCTCCAGTTTGGAAGTATTGTAAAAACACACGCAGAGAGATGAGCAGAGGGATGGTGATAAACCCTAGAAGTTATTTATACTATTTACCCCAAAAAATTCCCTCCAGTTCAAATACCCGCTTACTATTGCCTCTTTAAAAAAATTTAGCGAAACTAACACAGTTTTACCCTTCAGGATCATGGATATAGCGTTTGCACATTATTGGATGGATGTGCACCGTAACTAATCGAGGGGTCACTTGTTAATATCAAATTGATAATTGTGAATATCAAACATTCTTGCCTAAATTTTCAGTTGGGCATCAATTGTGAATATTGAAACTTTGATCATTATGGATTGTTTTTATATTTTTCTCGTGATAGACCAACGAATGTACCTAACTGTGACTTGTTCCATGAAAACAATGTAGAATCTTCGACAAATCTCAAGTACGGAGAGAACAACCTCGTGTCAGCACTCCAGAAGGATGTCAATGGACTTCTCTCACTCTACGAGGCTTCATATCTTGCATTTGGAGACGAAGAAATATTGGATGAAGCAAGAGCATTTTCTTCTAATGCTCTTAGAGAACTTGTGCCATCCATGCATCCCCACTTAAGGCGAAGTGTGGCTCATGATTTAGACCTACCATTGCACTGGAGGGCTCCTAGACTAGAAGCGAGATGGTTCATCGATCACAATGCTAGAGATATGAGTTTTGATCCATTGCTTCTCAAATTTGCTAAGCTAGACTTCAACAACGTACAAAGTGTGCATCAGCAAGAACTTGCAAGATTCACAAGGTAAGCTTGAATTAACAAAACTTATAACCCATGTGACTTGCTGCAGCTCATGATATCTAATAGTAAAAGATGCTGTAATCGACTTGTAGATGGTGGAGGGATATGGCCCTTGGTGAGAAATTGACGTTCGCAAGGGATCGTTTGATGGAGTGCTTCCATTATGCAAATGGCATTGTCTGGGAACCAAACCTTGGAGCATGTCGGGAAGTGCTTGCTAAAGTTTCTAATCTAATCATACACTTGGACGATGTCTACGATGTGTATGGAACCCTAGATGAACTCATCCACTTGACCGATGCCATCGGAAGGTAATATATAGCTTTGCACTATAAATAAATTAATTTTACTTTCATGCATGAACGGAGATAGTCATATATGACATGTAAAATATATGAGTATTTTCACCTTTTGTGTTCATATATCTTCTCAGATGGGAAGCAAGTCCTAGTGAAACACTCCCTGAATATATGCAAGCACTTTACTCAGTTATGTACAACACATCTAATGAGGTGGTTGACTATGCTCTAAAAAAACATGGTTGCAACGTGCATTCTCTTCTTCAGAAAGCGGTAAGTTGTCATCACTCAAAAAGAGCACCATCTACTTATAGTTTTTTCCCCTAAAGAATCCTAATTAAGTTAACGCAATGTTGCAGTGGCATGACATGTCTAAGTCTTTTTTGGTGGAGGCAAAATGGCACTATGGTAACTACAGGCCAACCCTCCAGGAGTACTTGGACAATGGATCGGTGTCGTCCTCTGCGCCACTATTGTTGCAACATGCTTTTCCCATGCTCAACATGGAAGTCACCTCAAAGTCTCTTGACCAAGTTCAAAGCTACCCAAGATTAGTTCAGTCTGCGTCGTTAATTCTTCGTCTCTGCAACGACTCCGCAACGCACTCGGTAAGGAAATTATTTTTGTTTCTTCCTTTTTTATTCATCACTTAATTTTAACTTTTACGAGTTCTCTCATGATATTACTTCCATATTGTGCAAAATAACAGGCTGAGTTGGAGAGAGGGGATGCACCTTCTTCCATAGCTATCCACATGTCTGAGAATGGTTCCAGCGAGCAAGACTCACGTAATGCCATGCAAGACCTTGGCATGGATTCATGGAAGTCAATTAATGAAGACGCATTCAACCATCCCCAATTTTCTAGACCTTTCGCAAAGACTTGCATGAATTTAGCTCGAATCTCACATTGCGTTTATCAAGGGGGAGATGGTTTTGGGGCACCAGATGGTCAGAAAAAGAAACAAATCAGAGAGTTGTTTTTGGAGCCTTTCGCATGTATCTGATTAACAAGAACAAATTGCAGCCCTCCAGCAATAAGTGTTTCGTTTGAGGGCACAAAAATAATATTTTATCTAGGAAAGATATTCTGTATGTTGGAAAGATATTCAGTATGCGTAATTATATGTAGATATCGAGACTATTGTCTACCAGAACTATTGAATCACTAGCTATCTCAAGAGGCAAGCACTTGGCCATGAGGCATGTACATATATATAAATTAAGGCCAACATGTTAAATCCTCACCGATTCTACCGCTCTTTGGAATAAAGATTTGGTAATTGTAACCAGTGATTTTGCAGACATTTTCCATTTGCCACCTTCTGCAACCAATGTGCTCACCCTTGCATGCATGGTAATATCATATATCGGGGAAATATTTGGTGCTTCTTTAGGATGACGCTACCTTCGTGTTTTGCACATGTAAAAGTTATTAAAAATTCCCAAAAAGTTTGGAGGTATAGGGGAGAGAATTTTCTATATCCATGCAAAATTTATGATCAAACTTGATCACATTTAAGAGATATGTAAAAGAAAAATTCACCATGAATAGTAATTTCCCACTGGATAAACCATTCTTGGTGGGATGGTGAAATTACGAGTATACCATTTCACTCATCAGGATTTAAATCTTAATGCTACATTTACATACACGTGAGTGTATTTCAATTGGAATTTTATAAGATCACGAATTTATCGCCAGCCTCTATCTTTCTAAGTGTGTGCTAAGAAGATGCATTCGCATGTGTGTGGTGTGGGTGCCTAGTGGCATATGTACATGTGTGTCTTCTTTTGTAATCGCAAAATAAATAATTTTTTATTATTTATCACCGTTCATTTTAACTGCTTGTCAATTTCATCTCTCTCAAATACGATCAAGCTTAATCTTGAAATTTTACATAACTACAGGATATGCCCACCCATGTCTCAAAAATTTTATGAATTTTTGAAAACTTCTAAACAAAAGAAGAACGATGATAGCACTGTAAGGGGAAATTAAGCACCAGGTATTCCCGCCTATGATATCTTCAAGCCATATAGGCCATCGTAAAACTTAGATACCAGTATGTCTTTTTCAGGAATATACCACATACGCCTAATAGTAATACATGTATCGTCGCAAAAACACAACAATAATGCATGTAACATTCAAACCAGAAATAATTGTTTTGGACTTAGAATAATACAGCATCATGCCAAACCCAAGTAAATTATCTTTTCGCCTGGGACACCAGTAACTCCGGGCATCATGCCTCTAGTTAAATCACATCCAAGTAACTAAAGTCAAATACAAGCGATAAAAAAATTGACTCTTGGTCTTGGAGGAGCTTCAGAGCACATCTCCCTCCCGTCTCAAGCTGAGGCGGTGGGAGGCGACCACAAAATTTTGGATCTCCTCGTTCTCTTTAGGCACTCCTCTCTCCTAAGAGGCTTCCTACCGTGGTAGGGCGTCGACAGAGCGGGAACCAGACGGCCTGGGCATGCGAAGATGTTTTTGTTAGAGTTAATCTTGACTTGGTATTTGCATGAGTTGAGTGGGCTGCTATATGTGGTTGATTGGATCTTGTAGAGCGAGTCAGTAGCGAGATAGTTGTTTGAGTCATTAGTGCTGTTAGCAACGAATCCTATTAACCAGGGATCCGATTTTCCTATTGACGTTTTCTTGCATGTAACCAACTCTAATTTTAGTAACTAGTGAGAGTATAAAAGAGGGCCTCCGGTGATCTGAGGAGGCAGCGCTCTGGTTCATTCATTTCCCTCCTGTCATTCTCTGTTGTCCGTATTTTTTCTTCAGTTCGCTATTCACATCCGAAACAATTCCTGAATGAGTGAGTTCAGTTAGTAGTAGAGGGAATTCAGAGCGTGAGTTGCAGCGCCAAATATCTAACATTTGGTATCAGAGCCATGTCAAGTGAAGGTGTGTACACGCCGCCGGGCCGCCGCGGCAGCAACAACGGCAACGGCGTCGACGGTGACCATGGTGGCCGCGAGATGGCGGTGTAGCACGTGAGGGAAGCGGGGGTGGCGGTGCGCTATTCCATGCTCACACGGACAAACTACACCGAATGGGCTCTCTTGATGAGAGTCAATCTGCAGGCTCAAGGAGTTTGGGAGGCCATCGAGCCCGGCGATGCAGGGTACCAGCTCGACAGGATAGCGTTGTCAGCCATCCTCCAAGCGGTGGCACCGGAGATGTTGGCGACGCTGGCGGCGAAAGACTCCGCCAAGCTGGCATGGGAGACCGTGCGCATGATGCACATGGGTGTCGAGCGCGTGCGCAAGGCAAAGGCGCAGACTCTACGCAAGGAGTTCGATACGATCCGCATGAGTGACGGCGAGTCCATTGACGATTTCGCCATGCGACTGATGGGCCTCGTCAATAACATCCGTACTCTTGGGGAAATGCTAGAAGAGGAAAAGGTGGTAAAAAATTTCTTCGTGTTGTTCCCTCCAAGTACACACAGGTGGCTATATCAATCGAGCAACTGATCGATCTGAAGACATTGTCCGTTGAGGAGCTCACCGGAAGACTCAAGTCAGTGGAAGAGCGGTACGAGCTTTATGGCAATGGTGGTGAAGGTGGGCGTGAAAGTGGCCGCCTACTTCTCACGGAGGAGGAGTGGCTAGTGCGTATGAAGAACCGCAATGGCACTCGTAAAAAGAAGAGCACCTTTGACAAGGCAAAAGTGCGTTGCTATAACTGCCAAGAGTACGGGCACTATTCTTGGGAGAAGAAATGCCATGAGTTGAAGAAGGAGAATGAGGCGCATCTCGTTATGGCGGACGCCGACGATGAGCCGACACTGCTTTGAAGCCTGATGAATAAGTGTTCCAATAATGACAACAATTGTTAGATTAATCTTGTTGTCCTAGTGTCTTTTATGTCTAATTCAATTGCATGGCATGTTGTCGAGTCAGTGTAGTAGGCTTAGTTCAAGTTTGTTGAAGCGTGTAGCATGGCAAAGCGGCCAGATCAATAGTGCGTAGTGAGTTGATCGGCAGCCAGGAGATGAGTGCACATATGGGTTACTAGAACTAGCCAAAGACTTCGTATTGTGAAGTTTATCAAGTCAAGATTAGGAGGGAGATTGTTAGAGTTAATCTTGACTTGGTATTTGCATGAGTTGTGTGGGCTGCTACATGTGGTTGATTGGGTCTTGTAGAGCGAGTCAGTAGCGAGATAGTTGTCTGAGTCATTAGTGCTGTTAGCAACGGATCCTATTAACCAGGGATCCGATTTTCCTGTTGACGTTTTCTTGCATGTAACCAACTCTAATTTTAGTAACTAGTGAGAGTATAAAAGTAGGCCTCCGGTGATCTGAGGAGACAGTGCTCTAGTTCATTCATTTCCCTCCTGTCATTCTCTGTTGTCCGTATTTTTTCTTCAGTTCGCTATTCACATCCGAAACAATTCCTGAATGAGTGAGTTCAGTTAGTAGTGGAGGGAATTCAGAGCGTGAGTTGCAGCGCCAAATATCTAACAGTTTTCCACGCCTCGATTAGATGAAGATCGGAGATGTCAACCACAAACATTCAGCGCAAAATCAGCAAGCCAAGTTGCTTGCTGATGGTGCAGTCCCACGATCGGCCGCAGGCTTTCATCGCTAGTGCAAGACTCAGTCTAGTCTCTGAAAATTTGAGTTGTGTTAGGGTGTTGTGCTTTTATAGACCGTTGTTTCTTGTACCTCCTGTTGTGTTGTTTCTTCTAGCCTGCGTATTGTATGTGTTTGTGATGCTGTTGTAACTGTTAGAGTTAATAATTTTGTTTAGTCGTATTTGAGTCAGTTTTATCGTACAAGTCGTGTACGAATAAGTTTGTGTACGACTACGAGTGAGTTTTTAAGTTCGTATCATAGTCGTAGAGTCAGGTAGAGAGGCCATGTGTGCAGGCTTTAAAAGGCACACAGTCATGTAACGAGAGAGAGAGCGAGATGATACGATTGGTGTGATCAAAGTAAGAGGGAGAGAAATAAAGAAAGCAGAGTACTTTGGCTCCCGGAAAAATATCAAGTTCATTGTTTTCACAGACGTGGTCGTAAATGAGTTACGACCACAGCAAGCGGATGTGTCCGCAAGAGCAGAAGATGTGGTCATAAACAAGTTACGAACATGGTTGCAGAGCAGAAGACGTGGTCGTAAGCTTTACGACCACACTGATCGAGTCTTCAGCGTGGTCGTAAGTCACACACCACTATAAAAAGGGTCATCACAGACGGTTCGAAACCGTCATCACAGATGGTTTTTCGAACCGTCTAAATTTATGGGTCAGTGATAATCGGAGGTTATTACAGATGGTTTGTGAGCCATCTGTGATAATCACAACTCGGACGATTTGTAACTAGAACTGTCTGTAAAGAACATTATCACAGATGGCTCGAATCAATAACTGTCTATGATACTCACACATCATAGACGGTTCTAGCTACCAATCGTCTGTAATGGATGAGTATCACACACGGTTGATAGCTAAAACCGTCTGTGATATTAGCACATCACAAATGATTGGTAGATAGAACCGTCTATGATGTGCTAGTATCACAGATGGTTTTTGGTTTAAGCCGTCTGTGATAATTCTTCACAGACGGTCTATATTATAAAATCATATGTGATAGTTCATTCTATACCTAATTTTTTTTCTTTTTTCAGCTAGCCTCAGAAAATGTTAACTATACCATCTGAAAACAAGCAAATACAGCAAGAAACACAGTACACATTCCATTTTTATTAAGATTAGAGAAGTACACAGTACACACTACAAAATCCCAAAACAACAGCAAGCTACCCATCTAGCTAGCACAACAAGAACAGAGAAAAAACAAAGATCCTTAATGCCTAGGCCTTCTCGCCCTTGATGCAGCGCACGAGCTGGATGTCTTTGACGCCCACCATCGTCGATGTTGATTGAGTGTTGCCTTGGTAGCTAGTTGCTTCTGCGGTGTCTTGCCTCCCGTAGACGTGCGTCGTCTGCTTCGTGTGGGCTATTATGGTAAGGGTCAAGGAGGAGAAGAACGATAAGGAGGTTGGGTTTGGGCGATTATTTATAGGGGAGGGAGAGGCGGGAGTGCGAAAATGTTTGGCACGGGGACGGAGAGGTGGAGCTACGATCCGTGGGGTGAGGGTTGGTAGATTTCTATTGGCTAGGATTGGCTTGGGGAGGATCGACAGGCCCAGAGGTCAGATTATCACAGACAGTTCTACATATAAACCATCTGTGAAAATACCACAAACGGTTATTCGTATGAACTGTCTGTGATACTTGCAGCTAGGGATGCAAACGGATCGAATACGAACAAATAATGTCTCTACCATATTTGTTTTCATATTTTTTTCTCGGATGCGGGTACGAATACAGATACCTCGGATACGAATACAAATACGAATAATATCGAATACAGATACAAAGCGAATACGAATCGAAACGAATACTGTCACGAATATTTATTGGAACATGAAAACCCCTTAAACTATACATCCAAAATCAATGAAAAACACATAAATAGTTTATCTTAACAAAACATTAATGAAATCTAAACAAGCATAAGTATTTTTATCCACAATAGTCATACCATTGTATAGATTTTAAATCTTCAAATGGTAGTTAATTTTTTCTAAAGTCCTAAATAATTCTTAATGGATTTCTACCATTTACATGTGACAAATAATTTAATTAATAATTTAAATTTATATCAGAATGATTTAAACGACAGTACATCAATTTAATTGGTCAAATTTTAATCTACTGATAATACTAAATTTATTTTTAATAAACATGAATATTTGCTAGTGGACTAGTGGCAGGGGAGATGAGAGAGGCTGGCTTGGGCTGGGCAATGTTAGGCTGAAATCTCGGATATCCGAATCCGTATTATCCGGATAATCCATATTTGTATTCACTGGATATCAGGCCTACTGTACTCGTATTCATTTCCGACAAAAAAAATCCGTATTTGTTTCCAATCCGAGAATTATCTGAAGAAAATCCAATCCGACACAATCCTTATTTGTTTTCATCCGGATCGGTCGAAAACTATCCGATCCATTTCACCCCTACTTGTAGCACAGACGGTTCCTAGGAACCGTCTGTGATGTAAACGTCTAGTTTAGCCTCTTCTGTAGTAGTGATAGCGTGGCTGTAGTCGAGTTACGACTACGGTGATCGAGCGTTACTACGTGGTCGAAAGAGTAGTTATGAGAATGCACAGCGCAATATGAACGTGGTCGTAACTCTCATCAGCTGAAGTTATGAGTACACGGTCGGAGTACGAAGGCGTGGTCGGAGCAGTCAGAGCAAATCAAAAGTGGTTGTAATGACTCTATGTGTGCTCATAATGACTGTTGAGTGGTCGTAAGCTACAACAAGTGGTATCAAAGTTTGTTGATTTTGACGATTTCTAAAGATTATGGGTGATAAGACAAAGACCTAGGGTGGGCTAATCTCCCTCTAGTACTCTCTCCTGACAACTGACAATTATCCGGTGTGGGAAATGAAGATGAAGGCGAACATGCGTGCCCAAGGAGTCTGGGGTACAGTTGATCCGAAGAGGAAGGACAAGGAGGTGGATGACAAGGTGGATCAGGCGGTTTTAGCCATCATCTACTAGGCAGTGCTAGATGCGATAATGCATCAGCTCATCAGCAAAGAGATGGCATGGGAGGCGTCGGAGATGCTTCAGGCAATGCACGAGGGAGTTGAACATGTCAAGGAGGTGCGGCTCCAGAATTTGAATTTCAGTTTAAAATTATTTGAACTAGTTAGTAACTAGTTAAACTTGACATCCAAAAAATTCTAAAATTTTTCACACATGATAGATAGGAGAAATACTTATTTTAGATCATGGTACCCAAGCACCATAGTGTGTGCATATGAAACCGTTTTCTACTCTTGGGTGTAGTTACTTCTATGCCGTATCTCACAAAGTAGAGAGTATCTAACGCAACAAAGGGTATGTACGTATAGTATATAGGACCATCTAAGTGGTATGTATATTTTTTAAGGTAGTATGAAGAGTTTTTTTAACATACTCCTTTTTATATACGAATATGAAGGAGTTAGCAAAATATGCCAAAAACTATGTGCTCCCTTGTAATTTTTCATGTGACTGGCATTTAAGTATCGTAGAATTAATATATGAGTATATCTAAGATGATAAAGAAGTATATATATATATATATATATATATATATATATATATATATATATATATATATATATATATATATATATATATATATATATATATATATATATATATAGGACGTTGAAATGTGGCACCATGGTGCCCAAGCACCAAACCTCTCTGCCTTTGAATTGCTTTTAGATGCGTGCTAGTACAATAGTATGAAAGGAAGTCATTAACATGGATGGAAAGTCTTAATCATGGATGAAAAATCTCACTCATGGAGCCTTTTCCCTATATATTGTGTGTGAAAATTTTTAAAATTTTTTGGATATCAAGATTAACTTGTTTACTAACTAGTTCAAATTAGTTCTGATTGAAATTTGTACTGCAGTTGCCCTTTTTATTGATAGTTTGATTATAGGTATGTACTGATTATATACACAAATCAGCAAAGCATGTGATTTAAATTCATTCAAAACTTTAAATTTGAGTATATGTTTTATTTGAATTGTTATAGATGGGTATATACCCTAAAACTGATATTGTTTTTAAAAAATATACCCGAATTTGGGCTGAATTTGCGCATTTGAAATCATGATGCCCCATTTCAACGACCTATATATGTATGTATATATATGTCACCATTTATTACCAGTAAAATTTGATATATGCCACTTCAAAAATTTTGCAATTTGGAGAATGCATCAGTTTCATTTCTCCTATTTCCCATTTTTTTCTCAATTTTTTTACCAAACGAGCAAACCAGAGTCAAAACGCTACAAGCCTGCCTGCTTGAGCCAGGTGCTCGAACTTGTGAGATGGCGGCATATCCCGGCGGGGCTTGAGGACGCAGGTTTAGGGTGAAAAATCATGGCGGTGACCCACTCGTGCAGGTGGGGCAGGGGTCCCGCCCGCTTGTGTAGCCAGAGGAGATGACTGTCCGAGCTGGCCATGGCGCCGGTGGACAGAGACCTTAAGGTTTGCGAGTCGCTCTTGTGCTGACGCAACACAAATCTACCTAATGCGAATGTGGATGTGAATATACTTAAATACAAATATGATTTGAATGTTATAACTAATATAAATTCTAATTAAATATCTACTCAATTCAGTCAATTGGGATATCCACGTAACTTAGTGTAATGAAAATGTACTTATTGTTAGCAATAGGCCCATATCAGTGAAGCTCATTTTCTATAATTCCAAAGTATGCATGGTATAGTATTATATTGCTAAGGCAAAGTGGAGGAACCTAGCCAAAGATCCCTATCAAGCTGGTATGATCGCTTGTTCTCAGCAACCAGACCGCTAACCCTAGGCGGTTGAATTGTTGCTATGCACTTGACTCTCTAACAGCAAACCATATGTATGGACACACGCTATGACCCACATATGCATGGACTCCTCCATAACTAATACTTACACGGACTCGCGCTATGATAAAACCCAAAGCACATAAGCAACAGAACAAACTTCACTGGTGTCATTCTGAACATGGCACACACATTGGTTAGACCGCCCAAACAGCTGCCGATCAGACCGTCTGACCGGTTTTCTAACACAGCACCAACTCAATTCACATAATCAAAAGTTCAAACTCAAGTAATGAAATTAATACATGATCAATGCTAAATACTTATCACTGACATAGAGTTCTCACCACATGATCCTTCACCTACCTTGGTAGGGCGTCGACAGAGTGGGAACCAGACAGCCTAGGTGTGCGGAGATGTTTTGCATGCCTCGATTAGATTAAGACTGGAGATGTCAACCACAAACTTTCAGCGCAAAATCAGCAAGCCAAGTTGCTTGGTGATGGTGTAGTCCTGCGATTGGCCGTAGGCTTTGATCGTTGGTGCAAGACTCAGTCTAGTCCCTGAAAATTTGAGTTGAGTTAGGGTGTTGCGCTTTTAGAGACTATTGTTTCTTGTACCTCCTGTTGTGTTGTGTTGTCTGGCGTGTGTATTGTATGTGTGTTTGTGATGCTTTTGTAACCTATGGGTATGCCACCAAAATTTGAATGAAAAGTTCAGGGTAGGATCCTCTCCTGGTAGTTCCATTAAAAGAAAGTTAAATGCAAGCAAATAATTGATCGCCACCACAAAAGTGTAAGCCGTCAGTAGCAAGTCATAGGACCGTAATGGCCTAGTGTTAGGGCATCTCTAGTATATAGAATCAATATAGATTCGATACTATGCCAAATGAGCAGTTCAAAACCAATACATTTTTCCTCCAATGTAGTAAACCTACCATACCCTTCAGATGGACCTACATAAGAAATAAAAAAACAGAAAAGAAATAAATAACACACGCTCCTCTGTCACAACCACTCTCCCTCTCTCTTCCTTCTCTCTATTCCAACGCAGTGTGCCTCCCTCGAGCGGCGGCGAGTAGGCAGGTCTGAAGGGTGGAGATGGTGAAGGAGGTTGCCGGCGGAGGTGACATTGTCGGTACCTAGCAGATCTAGAGGGCGGCAGCACCAGGAGGCTACGGGAAAGTAGGCGACAAACAGGCTTTCTGACAGGTGGTGGTACTCGAGTTGTTTATTGTTTTGAATTGATTCATATCTAGTACCAACCTCCAAAACTATTTTTTTATTAGAATCGATCTCTTCAATATACTGAATTGATTCGACATCTTCTCTCTTTTGGTCTGAACCGGCTAAAAACGTCATGTTGCGGATGGCCTTGGCGACTGTTTTTACAGTTTGGGTCAGATCCTTTCCCTTTTCAATTTCCTGAAAAATGTGTTAGTGAAAACAAACGTGCCGTCCAGGCGCCTACACAACCCAACCCATTGTGCTGCGAAAACGAAACGATAATGGGCCCAAACCACATGTGCGTGCAGGCGACCGTACATTTCTGGCCCCAAAACAAGTATCCCGCTAGCTAGCTCCCCAATATCTTCAACGGCCCACAAAACACCAATACGTGTTCGATTTTCGGCTCCCTCTATTTTCATGTGTACAATCAGTGAGGGTTTTATGTTTAGCACTCGAGTGCATTAATTTGATGTGTACTTGAGATGTGCGTTGTCAACGAAAGATGTATTACTAGCTAACTTGTAATCAATTCTCTGTAATTAAAAACATGGAGAGCGGATCAGATAATAAATCTTATAGCTGTATTATCAGCCCAATTGCAAATACAAATACATATACATATATACACACACTACTTTATCCTTTCGAGCATACTATAATAATGATTATAAGATACTCCAAAGTGAGGTTTATGAAAAATTTCATGAAACTTCACTTTTTATAGCATAATTTGTCTATATACTCCTTTGATGTATGAAAAAGGGTATGTAGCAAAAAAAATGGCTCCGATGAAAATTTTACAACTAAGTTATATTGAAGTATTTTAGAATTAGTATTTAAGTATATGAAAAGTGATAAAAATGTCTAATTGTTCATTTAAGTGGATATTAAAAGTAAAAGTATGTACTCCCGAGAATACGAAAAATACTTAATATATGTATGTATATGTGTATATGTATGTATATATATGTACATATAGAGGGAATATATAATACGCACCCACCCTTACGGTGTACTCAAACTAAAACAACCGTGAAAAATTTTGAAAAATAGTTTTTGGATGTATTTAATAGTTTACTCCACATATATATATAATTTCAAGTTCAAATTCATTGTATGATAAGAGTACCAAAAAAGAAAAAATTCAGACAAAAGTTAAGGGTTCAAATGTGTTAGAATTTTCTTTTTTTTGGTACTTTTAATATAGAATGAATTTGAACTTGAAATTTTATACAAAGATAGAGTAAGTACATCCAAAACTTTTTTCAAAATTTTTCATGACTTTTTTAGTTTGAGTGCACAGCGAGTGCATACTATATATGTATGTGTGTATATATGTATGTACATATATGTACATGTATGTGTACATATACTAGTTAGAGACCCGCGCAATGCAACGAAGTCATAAAAATGGTGAGAGGAATTTACTGCCTGGCCAACTTCACACATCAAATAAGTAAGACCAGAAATTATCTTCTCACTTCTATTGGTTAGAGCTGGTAGAAGAAAAACTTCTCGGATGTATGGCATCTTACTCAGAAAAGCCTGAGGTAAATCCTACAACCAGATAGCAGCATACAGTAAAGGATTTCTTAGTTTATTATGAGTTGAAAGTATATTAATAGAACAATATTTTGTAAAACAAAAATACAAGTACCTTTGTATATCTGGTTGTAGTCATTCAACCAGATATATTCAATGGAACAACAATCATTCAAAAACTTTACAGTACCATTGTATATTCAACAAAATTACAAGTCAACTACTTAACAGGGGCAATTCAATAGATGACAAGATATAGTAAAAAAAACAAAGACAAGGAGCATTCAAATCATTAACTCAGGCGATGTACTCCTATGTCATACCATGGCACTGGAGCTTCTCAGAGCACCAACCACAGAAGCAGTACAAAATGCATTAGTGTGTGCATGTGGAAAAATCAAAACTTGAACCAGCTAGCATGTCCAAGAATCACAGTTTATACAGAATAAATTTATCAGATATTGTCAAAGAGACAAAAAACGAGAAAGAGGGTCAGTATTGCAACGCTTCTGGTCTTAATCTTCATGTCACATAGATATTTAAGGAAAAAAATACTTTATGAACTAAATGATGCTCTGAACATCATAAAATTTAATCGCAAATGAGCTATGTATTAGTTGGTTCAAGTTATTCAAGCATTAAATCAATGTCTTAACACAAACAGAAGAGAGCAACCTGAATTGTGCAAACTGTTGGATCGGAAATGGCGACAGAGGGGGGGTGAATGGAGCCCCTTTAAAAATTACCCCAAGAATCCACACGAATTTTTCTACTCACCGATAGCCATGTAAGCTAGAATGAGAATCCAGCTGACTGTGAATAGAAACTGAAAATAGAGACTACTGGAGACACAAGATTAAGAGAACTAAAAACATGCAGACCAAAGCAGTACCAAGGAAGACAGGCTAAAAGAAACCGGGGCAAAGAGAAGCATCCTTACTGCCGAGAAGATAAAGCAAAAACACTGCACTGCCGAAAATAAAAAATGGTCAAATGAAAACCACCCTACACTGATTACTTGATTGGGATTCCAATTAAAATAGCAAGATGCCAACTTCTTTTGATTCTCAATTTTGCACAACCGAGAAGACACAAGAGATCAAAAAGATAGACAAGGAAGCTTTAGACTGAAATTTTGAACAGACCAAAAATAGCAATTTTTGGTTTGAAAACTGATCCCTGTGGACTGCAGTTTAGAGATACCTGATAGAGTTTCCTGCCGGCCTAGAACTGAAAGCTAAAAGGATATCAACCGAAAAAGAAAAAAAGGAGAAAGCAGGCAAAAAGCTAGGAAAGAAAAAAGAGACTTTAAAACAGCAGGAGACAAGCTTCAAATGATTTACGCTCAAAGCTGTTCACAAAAGGATCAAACCAACTGCCACCTGATTGCTGTTCACACGGCACAAAAAAGAAACTAACCCGAAAAGGCACAAGAGCAATCAAAGAATCGGCAGTAGTTGATGATTAACTAGCCGAGAGTACATGCTGCCGTAACTCAAATTAATTGGAATCTTCAATGATTGCCATTGCGGAACAAGATAACAATTCACTACTGCCGAGTAGTACTTCTGTCGGCCAATTAAATTGAAACCTGTTGAGCTGGCCGAAACATCAAAAATCAAGAACACTAGATGATTCTAGGCTAAGACAGCAGCTGTTGAAACCAGACTTTTAGACTGATTTTACTCCATTCGGTTCAATCAAAAAGGTGCTGCACTGGCCTACAAACTGCAAATAAAAAGGAGACTGACAATCTTTAGAAAACAACCAGTTCTTCTCGGGTGGTAATCTTGCCGCAAGAAGCATACATATTGTTGCATGTAGCCGAGATCAAAGACTAGAGAAAACTAAAAGCCGCCATTCTCTGATCACTTAGTTGGAGCTCCAGGTAAAACAGCAAATTGTTTCTTTGAAAAGAGTGATAATCAAACAAGAAACAGTCTTACCCAAAAGAAATAAACAGAGAATCATTTGGCTGAGAAACTGAGCTTCAGAGACAAACCAACAGAGGCCATAGGAACAAATAGATATCAAAACAGAAAGAAGGCCAACAACACAACACACAAAAAGAAACAAACAAGAGATTGGACTTGACAAAGATGCAAAGAGATAAATGATTATTCAGGGTTGTTCTCAACTCACATCTCTCTTAATCTCACACTAGCTAAGTCCCCATACATGCTTGAAAGATAACACACTCATACTAGCACAAAAACCCTAACTCTCACACCCACTCTCTCAACTCTCTCCACTAGAGAGCATCCTCTATTTATAGCCTTCACTAATGGGTTTACAACACACTTTACCCATTAGCTCTCAACAACTCATGGCGCTTTATCCACAATTCACTTCCTTTAGTGCAGCTTTGCGTATTCACCAAAACGCCCCTCGCGCACCTTCCAGGAAGCTTCCTCATTCCTTGCACTCCAAGCCACGCAGCCACCTCGAGTCCTCGCCGTCTTCAGCACACCTCAACTGTTCTGACCTCGGCACCGCCTGTGCCTAGTCCGGTCATCCCGTGCCTCGCCACGACTCCACCTCGACGTCCTACAGCCATCACAAACAAGTAACAAATCACATAGCCCCGCTCGAAATATTGTAACCATACATTACCATCAGAAGAAATACTCAAAGCCCAAACCGATCGAAACGAAAAATAAACGACTTAAGCACGTTCGACCTAGTTCGACAAGGTCCGACCGAAACCGATTGCGCCGCGCAACGACATGGCCCGAACCACACAAACCAAACTCGACATTCCTCAAACAGATGTCAATTACTCATCACACAACCGGGATCACCACCACATGGTCTATCACAAACCATTTCATGGCACATACCAATTCCCAAATACTACAGTTCTAACCTAAAGAAATACTCATGGCAACAAAAGGCGGAGTAGGATTGTGTGAAAACTTGACATTAGCTAACAAAGCCCAATTCAACCACTATTTCATGCAACTACCAAATTGACCAGTTGATTACACTAGTGCAGTACAGAATCCTGCAGAATGAATCAGAAGAACATAACTTACTTGGTACTGGCTGACAAGGTCAGCCATAACGTCTATGGCTATGTAAAACGAGAAGGACACCTTCATCTGCTTGAGCAGTCGCAGGGGCCCCAGGCAGAACCGGCGCACGGCTAGGAGGAGCACGTCGAGGAGCAGCACGCGGGGGTGGGGAGCGGTGCGTCGGTGGGGGAGCGGCGCGTCGGCAGACTGATCTTTCGGCGAAAAAGAGGAGGTCGGCGGGCGGGGCGGGATCTGGGGACCCGAGTAGTGAGGTCGCCAGCACCCATGCCTACGGTAAGCGCTACAAGACGAGTAGCCACTGGTTGGCGGCAAGGTGGGCAGAGAGGTGTGTGCCGTGGTTTAGCGTGTGCACGGTCGCGGCGAGCCATGCTTGGAGGTCCGACACCTTGGCAGCATCCATTGCGGCGGTAGGCGGAGCGGGAGGTGGGTGGATTCGGGTGGGGAGGCAAGGGGATGGAGGGGATTGGGCCGAGTGGCACACACGGACAAGTGGGAAGGTGATTTTTTCACTTTTCTTTTCTTTTTCGGGAGTGGGCCGGTTGTTTGAGTGACTGCAACATTGGAGAGCAAGCGACAGAGAGAGAAGGGTGGCCAGAATGCGTGAGGAGATGGGGAAAGTGGAGGGGATGGACGGTTGGATCCTGAGAGAGAGAGAGAGGAGAGACGAATTGTCCAGATCAAATTGGATGGCTGTAGAGACGGAATAGGAGAACACACCGACGACCACCAACTCCTCTCTATATAATAGTATATATATGTGGGTGTACACATACATATATATAGAGAAATGTTTGTACGAATAATCTATATTTTATTCGAAATTATAGAAATATACCCACGGGAAATTTTTTTACAAAAATAGGCTTCAGTCGCCCAATGGGGGGGCGACTGGAGCCTATCGCCCAACCGAGAGGAGACACATAGGAAATATGCCAACGGTTGGGCGAATTATTGCTGTCTCCCGAGCGTTGGGCGACTACATTGCAGTCGTTGTACGGTTGGGCGATTGTAATTGCAGTCGCCCAACGCCAGGGCGACGGGGGGGCCTTAGGGCAGCTCACTTGGCCGCCGCCACTGCTGACACATTTTTCACTCATTCTGCGTGCACAGAAGAAAGGAGAGAAGAAGAGAAAAGAAGAGGAGAGGAAGGAGGGGAAGAAAAGGAGGAGGAGAAGAGGAGAGGAAGAAAAGGAGAGGGAGAAGAGGACAGGATAGGAGGAGGTGAGGGAGGAAGGAGGAGTGGAAGCTATTCCATCTATTTAAATCCTCAGATTCAAGTATATTTTGATTATTTTATATTTTGCAGTATTATTTTTATGAAATATTAGTATTAGTAAAAATTGTAGATATAGAAAATTTAGTACATTTTTAGTATAGAAATGTTAGTATAGAAAAGTTTTAGTGTACATTTTTTAGTATGGAACATTTTGTAGTATAGAAATTGTAGCACCATTTTTAGTATAGAAAGTTTAGTATTGTGCGATGTTATTTGACATGTCCCAAAATTTAAACGTATATGCAGGCTGACATCATCAATGGCAGTAGCCACTACATCCCGGCGGGGCTTGAGGACGTAGGTTCATGGTGGAAAATCATGGCTGATGTGACCACGCCACCAACACGTACGACCATAGCGGCCAATATCAAGAATGAACTAAAGGTGAATTCGTTTCTTCAATTTCAACATATTTTAAATGAGAATATGATGCTACCTAATGATGAAAATATATATATTTGTAGCACCACATCTCTTTGGAAGCAATTGAAGCAAGGGTTCAAGTTGGACAGGTTTTGGAATCCAATTCGGCCTCCAGATCAATTCGGATTCAGCCTGACAGGCCAACTTGAAACGGCCATAACTTTTGATCCAGAAGGCTTCTCGGGGCCCGTGAGTACTCGTTAGAAAGATCTTGGAGTCTACTTTCAGATGGATCTAGTCTCACCTCCAAACTCCACCCGAGCAGATCAGAAATTGCGAAACAAGCCACATCACTTTTTCAGTCCGAGTCAAAGTGGGGCCGAGGGCCTTGTAACTTGGGCTATTTGGGCCGGTACTGTTCATGTGAACAGTACCACACACGTGAACAGTAACTAAGAATAGTACCACATCCCTTTACATTAGATAAGTGTGGCTTCCCCCTCCCCTATTTAAGGAGGCCGCACCCCTTTAGTTTTCCTTGGGTTTTGCTTAGATTAATTCTGTTTTTGAACAGTATCGCCGTTCATCGGTTTGTGAGACCCCAACTTTCCAGTGCTAAATCAATACATCTGCAATTCAGTTGTGTTCTTCCATGTTCTTGCTTGTGTTCTTCGATTCGCAGGCAAGGATTAGCCTTCTTGGCGAGGTCAACCGGCTGCGCACGGTTGATAACCTGAGGAGACGTGGTGCTGCGATTGCGGGGTTCGGAACGTGTCGTTCGGAAGCCGGATCGATTTGTGTCGCGTCTCCATCAAATCGAACATATCCAGAACCTGTTGGAAGATCGGGACCCCGTTCCTATCAAGTGGTATCAGAGCAACGGTTGCCCGTGAGGTAATTCTTGTATCCCTAGTTAGTAGATTGGTTTTTATTTCCTATAGTCCAGAAAAAAAAATTGTCCCACAAAAAGAATTAATTCCGCTGTCCAAACCCCGTTGTGCCTTTAAATCTGTTAGTTTTGGTTTGCTAAATTGAATTTGTGTCCATATTTGCATTGTCTAGTTGCTGGTTATATCTTTGTTCCATTAAAAATCCAAACAAAAGAAAAATTCCCCACCCCAAACCCTAATTTTCAAATTCGGCTGATTTTTCCTTTCTCTGCAGCCGCCACCAAAAACGCCATATCTTTTGGTTCCGAGATTATTTTTGAGTGAGACCACAGCCATTAGATTCAAAAATTCCTTATCCATCTATCTGTAAAATTTCATGTGATTTCAGCAAGGCAGTTAAGAGATATATGCGGTGAAAGTTGACCCAGTTATCTGTTTTGAATCTACAATAGTCAGCAGTTGTGATTTTTGTGCGAATTTCTGCGTCGGGTTTTGGAAGTTGGCCCCAAAAGAAAATCTGTAGAAAACGCCATCAGAAAACAGAGAAAAAAATATCAGTGAAAAAGAGGCATCTGACAAAAAGTTACGACCAAAATACCGATGTACTGTCCAGTGGACAGAAATCTTCAGTTTTCAGTTTTGGGTCAATCCTTGTGTTCTTCAATTCCAGATTGCATTGGATTGAATTATCTTGTATTTACCACTCATACACATTGCCATACACTTGTTTTTAGCCTTCTTCCATTCTTGGTTGATCAGCAACATAGGCTAAGTGCTAGATACGGACTATAATTCAATTCTATGCAATTCTGAAATTAACTGATTGTTCTCCATTACTACCATATTGTGCCTTCCAAGCTACACCTACTCTTGATCAGAACAGGTTCCCTCTTGCAATCGTACCCACGCTCGACACGGTATCACGAACCAGCCACCGATTGTACCACCTGCTGCATTGGTAAGAACACTTGTAAGAGTGTAGTAAGATGATTGAGAATGTGTGATTCCACCTTCCACCACCTAGTAGTTGATAGGGATAATACCTTTGTGTTGTCTTTTGTTTTCTACTAACCATGACAGGTGAGTCGTCTGATGATTAAGAGTGTGTTTTAAAGGTAGAGCTCATGACGCTCTTCGATGAACAACGCACTACCATTATTGAGGACTTCGACAGGAAGTTTCAAGCTACGACAGATACATTGCAGCGCGCCATCAATGAGAGTATTGCACGCCTTGAAAGAATGCTGAATCGGCCACCAAACATTGGACGCGAGTATGATCACGATGCGGACCACGATCGTGAGGAGGGAGATGATAATGAGAGACAAAACCGCGACGCCAGTGCTACATTTGCTGCCCAAGATGCACGCCCACGACACCGCCTACATCAAAATCGTCACGGTATGGGAGGTAATAATTTTCAGCACCACAATGATCGTTCTAATCATGACCCATTTGCTAAAGTCAAGTTTACCATTCCATCTCTTTCTGGTCTTTATGATGCTGAAATATACCTTGATTGGGAGATGACGGTAGAGCAGAAGTTTAATTCTCACTTGGTTCCTGAGCAACATAGTGTTAGACAAGCTACTAGTGAGTTTAAGGACTTTGCTATTATCTGGTGGAATGAACTGGGTACCATGCGCTTACAACCTAATACATGGGAACGGTTAAAAGAATCTATGCGTGCTAGATTTGTTCCTCCTGCTTTTAAACATGAAATGCATAAGAAATTGCAGTGCTTAGACCAAGGTAATAAATCTGTCGAGGAATATTATCAAGAACTACAAATAGGCATGTTGCGTTGTAATGTTGTAGAAGATGAGCAGGATAAGATTTGTCGTTTTTACGGGGGGTTACGGCGTGAAATTCAGGACATTGTTGATTATAAAGATTTTACTACTGTCAACCAGTTGTTCCAGCTTGCTTGTTTGGCAGAAAAAGAATTGCAGGGTAGGCAACAAAGGACAAGGAGCAACTTTGGAGGTACGTCTACATCGAGATCAACGCCTGGGCAAGCCAAGATAGCCCCACCTCCTATTTGTCGAGCTGCTGCCCCCTCTGTGAGTAGGGCGCGTTCAGCAGCACCGCCGCCACCATCACACGCACCCGAGACGAGAAAATCTACTAGTGTGCAAACACCAACACAGAGCTCTTCATCGATTGCTTCCACGGGCCGTACGACGGGCATTGTGTGCCACCGTTGTAAAGGGATGGGCCACGTCATGAGAGATTGCACAAGTCAGCGGGCGTACATTGCGACAGAAGATAGTGGTTATGTAAGTGCTAGTGATGTTGAGGATGAATATGCTCTTGCAGCTAACCTTGCAGGTAATGGTGATGATCATGAGAACAAACCTGTGTTTGTACCATTTTCTGTGACTAACAACTTGCAGGTAGTTGAGAACCATGCCAAAGAAGAGCATGAGCTGATTGAATCACTGACCCCATTGGTTGAGAATTAAGATAAGGAGATGGATGCACTTACATCATCTGAGGAGAGCCAAAAAGGTAAAGAACATGGTACTACCATCGCTCACGGTATTGATTTGGTGCTACAACAAGACATAGAGCAACCTTGTGAGTATATACCTGCTGTAGTGCAATCTTTTGATATTCCTTGTGTTGACTTAAATAAACCGTGTGCTGATCTAAATTCTCATAATTTTGCACATGTTAAATTAATAACACATAAAGAAGTTTTGACTAGAATTTCTCCTGCTAATTCATTGTGTTACATCATGTTGGATCTACCTATGAAATTGTCACATGCTATGGAGAAAGTTTCTGAACTTGCATGTTCGAAATTCTTATTTAGTACCTACACCCTTGGATATAGGTTTAATTTGATTGGAGATTATGGTGTGGAAAATCAATTTCTTGTATATCGAATATGCATAACTTGCGATCACATGGATGAATTGAAACATGTTGTTTGGGACAACAATTCTTGTATGCTGAATCATGTTGAATGTGAGAGGGAAGTAAAATTTAGTACTCATCCAATGCCTATGTGTTCATCTCTTTTTGCACCATCTAGTATGGACAATCTGAATAAAGATGATGAATTATGGCAGAACATACAAATCTCTTCACCCTGGCTAGATGAATTTACTATTGTTCGATTGAGATACGATTATATGGATGAACTTTGCTTTATTCCAAAGGTTGTAGTTTTGTCCATATATGCCACCACTACAAGTTTACAAAATCAAAGATTTGAATTGCATAAATGCTTCACTTACATTTGCAAAACAAGTTGCAATAATTACTGTGTGAGAAATTTTGAATTGCTCATTAACATATATGATTACTCTTGGGTTAATAATACAATGAGTTTTTGTGATCATTGCTGTTTTATAACATTAATTGTGCAACAACGAAGAACTGTTAAAACGGATGACATATACATATACCATGCATACATCTTGGCTTCTTTGTTACCATATTTTCAGCTTATCAAAAGCCGAGGACGGCTTTGTTTGCAAGAAGGGGAGGATGATAAGAACATGAACCCTATGGATACAACCATATTTGCTCTACTTGTTGTTACAATTACAAGGGCTCCTACGCATCACTTAAATTATGAGGTGAGCTCGTTTCAAAGAGATTTTACTTTATTTGATAAAGAACTTATGATATTACATAATGAGAGTTTGTTGCGTTTGTTATCATACACCAATATTTATGATCAAGATCGTGCAATATGTGACACTACACATATGTTAAAACCGAGGACGGTTTTCCATCAAGAAGGGGAGGATGATGTGACCACGCCACCAACACGTACGACCATAGCGACCAATATCAAGAATGAACTAAAGGTGAATTCGTTTCTTCAATTTCAACATATTTTAAATGAGAATATGATGCTACCTAATGATGAAAATATATATATTTGTAGCACCACATCTCTTTGGAAGCAATTGAAGCAAGGGTTCAAGTTGGACAGGTTTTGGAATCCAATTCGGCCTCCAGATCAATTCGGATTCAGCCTGACAGGCCAACTTCAAACGGCCATAACTTTTGAGTACTCGTGAGTACTCGTTGGAAAGATCTTGGAGTCTACTTTCAGATGGATCTAGTCTCACCTCCAAACTCCACCCGAGCAGATCAGAAACTGCGAAAAAAGCCACGTCACTTTTCCAGTCCGAGTCAAAGTGGGCCGAGGGCCTTGTAACTTGGGCTATTTGGGCCGGTACTGTTCACGTGAACAGTACCACGCGCGTGAACAGTAACTAGGAATAGTACCACATCCCTTTACATTAGATAAGTGTAGCTTCCCCTTCCCCTATTTAAGGAGGCCGCACCCCTTTAGTTTTCCTTGGGTTTTGCTTAGATTAATTCTGTCTTTGAACAGTATCGCCGTTCATCGGTTTGTGAGACCCCAACTTTCGAGTGCTAAATCAATACATCTGCAATTCAGTTGTGTTCTTCCTTGTTCTTGCTTGTGTTCTTCGATTCGCAGGCAAGAATTAGCCTTCTTGGCGAGGTCAACCGGCTGCGCACGGTTGATAACCTGAGGAGACGTGGTGCTGCGATTGCGGGGTTCGGAACGTGTCGTTCGGAAGCCGGATCGATTTGTGTCGCGCCTCCACCAAATCGAACATATGCAGAACCTGTTGGAAATCAATTTACAAGGTGGCATCTTTGCCACTCCTTGAATCATGTGACACATGGATGGGGATGGTATGAGCGCACATGCACGCACATGCATATTCACGTATTTTCGCATGGAAACTCATGTGACTTGTTACTTGCAATGACATGGTGTGTGAATTGGCAGACCAAGTCCACCTTATTTTTGTTGAACCGTGTATCATCTCTCTCATTTTAACTGACCATGAGACTGCTTAAATATTATTACATGATCTGATGAGGCGGTTACTAGTGAGTTAACTCTGTTTAATCACGCAGTTACTAGTGGTAATTGCAGCACCCTTAAAAGGGCCTAGAGATGTCCAGAAGATGATAGAGAATTCCACCTCCCATTCTTTCATCCTCTCTCTAGATAGTTGTGTTGTAGTATTAAGCTGCTCAACCATGCCGACCATTCTTCTCAGTGTGCATTGATAAAAGAGGAGAGTAGAATCTCCAAACTATTGTCGCAGAGATAACCTTCACGGGATGGCAATAAGGTATCTAAGCAGGACAACCTACATGACCGCTTGGCTTCTTCTTTGACATCGACTACTTCCATGACTGCATCAAGCTTGCATTGCTTCCTGTTATTCATCAGACCTAACTGTAAGTCATTCATATGACTGATCAACTTGTTTAAATTCTGTTTGTGTTTACATTTCTGAAGTACAATGAGTAGTTTGCTGTTAGCTTCGTTTGTTGCATCACTAGCCTTTTACTGTATTTGCCTCCTAGTAAAACTTAGAATTAAAATATTGCCCACATTTTCAACATTCTAGAAAACCTTATTGTGAACTTTGTTGTAATACAACAATGGCTGGTGTTTCTAATGCTATGAAACCTAAGAGATTTTCTGGTCAAAACATTTATAGATAACGGACTAGAGCCAATTTGTCTCATGTCTTTGGTGTTGTGGTGAGTTATCCACCCGTAATATCCATTTACGATTGACCAGTTTATGCAATTCAAAAATACAAACAACACTGCTCTTGGCTGTATTCTTACCATTCTAGCAGATCAGCTCTATGATCTGTACTTGGTATACAAGTCTACCATAGAGTTGTGGGATGCATTAGAGCATAAATATGTAGAGGCAGAAGTTGGTCATTGGCTATATATCTGTGAGCAATTTTTCGATTTTAGCATGGATGGGGCTAAGTTGATAGTTGGACAAACTCATGACCTTCAGTTTCTCGTTGGTGAGATTGTGCACATGGGCTATGTACTGCTTCCTAAGTTTGTGGTTGTGGGCATTGTTGCCAAACTCCCTACTTCTTGGTAGGATTTTGCCACTAGCTTGAAATACAAGAGAGAAGACATTTTCATTGAGGATCTCATTGCTGTCCTCAATGTAGAAGAAAAGGTCAGAGCAAAAGATGCACTTGCACTTCTGGTCAAAACAATGCAAATTTCATAGAGAAAAAGACTGCTGCAAAAAAGTACAAATTTAGCAAACCGAACAAGACAACTAGCGTTAAGAAGAAGAAAACTGAGGAAAAGGATTTGAGGGGCATCACCTGCATTGTGTGCGGAAAAGACAGTCATATGGCGAAGGATTGTGGCTTTCGCAAGAGCAGAGATGGTGAATAGCCAAAGAAGAAGGCTGTTAACATGATCATATGTGAGGCATCGATTTTAGGAAGGTATGGTAATTCACCTGTTATCTATTTAGCATGTAAATCCCCTGATTGGTGAGTTTATAATGGTGCTAATGTTTATGATTGTTCTGTTATTTCCTTATTTTTTCTTACCAGGCGCAGAGGATTTCCTCCATCCTAATGAAAAATGGGTCACATGCTTCTGTTCTTGGTGTTGGCACAGTGGATCTGAAGCTTACTTCAGGTAAGATTGTTCACTTGAAGAACATATAGTATGCTCCTATAATAAATAAGAACCTCATTAGTGTTTCTCTCATATGCAAGGATAGTTATATCCTAGTCTTTATATCAAATAAAATTGTAATGTCTAAGTTTGGAAACTTTGTTGGTAATGGCTATGAGAGCAGAGGAAAAACCAGACACTAATAGATTTAGTTAATGCTAGTTAGAGAATGCCGGTCTACCTAAGGCATTGCGAGAGGAAGCTATATTGACAACAACTTTTGTCCTACATGGAGTAATCACTAAAAAGAATGTGATTACTCCATATGATGGATGGAAGGAGAGAAAACCTATTGTTAATTTTCTGCGAGTTTGGGGGTGTTCGGCAAAGTCAATATACCATTGCTAGAAAAGAGAAAGCTTGGACATAAAATAGTCGATTGTATTTTTCTCGGATATGTTCATAATAACATGGCCTATAGATTTTTAATGGTTAAATTAGAAACTCCTAAGATTATTGCTAACACAATATTGGAGTATGGAGATGCTTCATTTTTTGATAATATTTTTCCTTGAAAAATTGTAGGCAATCCTTCACAAACTGAGAATGTTCAAACTGAAAATATTGAAAGTGAGAATAATCAAACTTCTGAACTTTCCACCGTTTTTGAACCAATATGTGATATCCCTATGGAGGATAACAATCTAGTCATATAAGCTCCTTGTAGGAACAAGAGACAAAGAGTTGAGGAAGACCTTCGGTGACGACTTTATTGTATACCTCGTGGATAATGTGACAAAGACTCTTTTAGATGCATATGCATCTTTCGATGTTGAGTATTGAAAAGAGGTAGTCTGTAGCACGATGAACTCTATCATGGCTAATGGGACTTGGGGATTACTGATCATCCTATCTGGTACAAACCTGTAGAATGTAAGTGGATCTTTAAAAAGAAACTTGGCCTAATGGTACTATTGAAAAGTACAAAGCAAGACTTCTGGCCAAGGGTTACACCTAGAAAGAGAGAATAATTCTTTGATGCCTATTCTCTTGTCGCCAGATTAACCATCATTAGAGTGCTCCTTGCGTGAGCATCTTAAACATTTATATGAACCAACTAGATAGTTTTGTTATTTCTGTATAGGAAAAATAAGGTATGCAGATTACTGAAATGTTTGTATGGACTAAAGCAAACACCTAAATAATGGCATGAGAAGTTTGAGAAAACTTTGATATCCACTGGTTTTATTATGAATGGAGTTGATAAATGTAACATCCCAAAATTTGGCTTTTTGAAAAATTTAAATTCAAATTAATTATTTTAAAGTATTTGAGTTTTATTTGGATTTGCCTTGAATTTCTGTTTTTGAAAAGCTAGATTTGAAAAGTATTTTAAGAAAAACCTAAAATTATTATTAAATAAAATGATATTTTGATTTTATATGAAAATCCTAGTTCAAAATAATTATTTGGAGTTATTTGGCTTTTATCTGGTTTCCTGGATTTTCTGGAGTTTAAAAATGTATGTTTGAAATTAAAAAGTATTTCAAATATGAAAATTAGGTACCAAAAGTAGTTGGAAATAATTTTATTAAGTCCAAAATGTCACCAGGAGCTTCTGTGAATTTTCCTGGAATTTTGGAGGTATTTTCATATTTTTCTGAGCTTATTTGAATTTCCTAGCCTTTTCTGAAAAATCAAAAACTAAATTCAGAAAATAAAAATCAAATCCCTCCCCTCCGGCCGCCACGTGGACGGCCAGATGCCGCCCACGTCGCCGCCCGGATCCCGCCTCTCCCCTTCCCCCGCTCGCCACCTGGCCGCTCGGATGGCGCCGCGTTGCCCCGGTGGCCCAATCCGGCCCGTCCGCCCCGCGCTCCTCCCTCGGCCGCACGATCTGCTCCGTGCCGCGTGTCGCCATCCCCGCCGTCCGCTCCCTCCCTCTCTCTCTCCGACCGCTCGACCCCACCTGTCGGCGCCCCCTCTCCCCTTCCGCTCCCACCGACAGCCCGGGCCCGCCTGTCAGGCGTGTCTTCCCCCGCGCGCCGTCTCCTTCCTCCCGCTCGGCCGCGCCTTCACCGCCGCCATTTCCGCCGCCTCCTCGGTGGCCGAATCCCCTTCCTTTCTCCCCCTCTCTTCTCCCCGACCCGACCCCGCCATCCCCGCGCCCGAATCCCCCCTTCCCCGCGCCGCTTTCCCCTTTTTCTCCCCGCAATCGCCGCCGCCTCGCGCCATCAACGGCGAGGGATCCCCGGTGCCTCCCCCCTCCCCGACCCCTATAAAAGGCCCCCTCGGCCTCCTCTCTCACCGCACCTCCTCCCTCCGCTCCCTTCTCCCCTCCCCGGACACCGTAGCGCCCTCGAGCCGTGCGCCCAAGCTTCCGAGCGCCGGAGCTACTCCGGCGAGGGATTGCGGCCGTCTCCGACGTCCTCGTGCCCCGAAGCCACCTCCCTCGGCCTCCCCACGCCCGTGCGAAGGTCCTCTGCCCCTCGGCCGCGCCTCTCCGCCACCGGAGCCACGTCGCCGCCGTAGCCCGAGCCGCGCCACCGCTTCTCCTCGCCGCCGACCACCCTCCGGCCGTCTCTGGTAACTCCCGCGCCCACCCCCGGGTTCCCTCGCGCCTCCTCTCCATCCTGCGCCACTCGCCGCCGGTCGCCGCCCGCCGGAGCGCCGGCGAGCTCCCTTCCCCGAGCGCCACCACCGGCCGCCCTGCCACGTCGGCTCGCCCGTGCCAACGTGGACGGTGACGTGGCGCCACGCTTCAGCCACCTCGGCCCTCCTCGCCCGGTCAGCACCACCCCGCCACCTCAGCCTCCCCATAAGCCCGTGGACTCGGTCCATGGACCGAGGGCCCACTTGTCAGCCAGCCCACCCCAGGGCTGATGTCAGGGTGACGCCATAGTCCCAATTTTCAATAGAAAAATAATTCGGCCGAAATTAAATTCAGTGCTGACGCAATAATTCAGAATTTCCTTTAAGAAAATAATTCCAGAAAATCCCCTTTTTCTTTTTCTCTGAATTCAAACTTCCCGGAGCCCGTTCTCCCTCGTTTTAACTCCGTTTAAGCCCATTCAAATTTCTAAATTCATCAAAAATTCCAAACTATCCATTTCTTCCATCCTTTCAAATATTTGAAATTTATTTGATATTTCAAATATTTAAATTTCAAATTCCAATGCCTAGTTTAAATTCAAAGCCTCAGTTCCATTCCAAATTTCCTGTGCACTTTCAAAATTCACATCCAAATCTTGCAAAATCTCCATAAAATCTATTATATTTTCCTTGGTCCAAATATTATCTCAGTAATTTCGTTTCCCAACCAATCTTCCAGATATTCGTTCTCCCTCGTGTGAACCCCAAATCCGCTGAATCTTTCTCCTAATTTCATCTAAAATCATAACCTATCCAATTATGGCCTCTATTTGAGTTTTTGAGTTTATTTGATTTTGTTGTATTTATTTGCTTTGTTGGCTTCGTCTTTTCTCGCGTAGATTCCAACGTTGTCGACGATCCCTCTTCACAGCAACAAGAAGACCCAGAAACCCTGCAAGAAGGCAAGTCTCCTTTGATCATCTTGAACCTATGATTTCGAAATGTTTTAATTATTTTAAATTATGTGCATTGCTATTTACATAAAGTCACTACTTCAAGTCTTTAGGAATTAGTTACTCCAACTTTGTTATGCCCTCATTTGACATTGATTGCCATGTACCTTGTCACCCTAGAACTCCCTTTGTCTCAATAATGAGATTACTATTAATCTTTGTGAATATTAGAATGGTAGGTTAATGCTTAGTCTTGCTATCTAATAACTTTGGAAAATCTTGAAAATGGGAAATTATGCTTTATTAAAACCTGGTGTTTGAAAGTAAAGTGGCAATTGGAGTTGTCACTGTGGTTTTAAAAATAAAATAAAAATGTGAAAGATGGTTTAGATTAGGGTGGATGGCTGTTTGGGTTGGTGCAGTAAGCACGAGAACTTGTTAAGTGTATGTTCCACCCTAGTCGATTAAGGACCGACGCTTGTGTTTGTCCAAACTGAGCATTAACCGTACAACCACAAGTCTATATGGGTACGACCTAGCTGACTAACTTATGATAGTCTAGTTTAGGTGCCTCCAGTGGAAAGTGGGTGCCAGGGATGGACTGGTTATTCACAGTGAGGGACAGGGATTTACTGTACTCATATGGCGCAAGAGGGGACTTCAGATTGGGCGGATTTAACCCTTCTGCGGTGAAACCTCAGCGGGTGGTATCTAGCTAGATTAGAGTAAGGTAAAGGCTTTGTGGTATTTTATCTGGGTCTCATGCCAAGGAAGCGTGTTGACTTTTAGGATAATTTATCTCTTGTGGGTAAAGTTGTACAACCTCTGCAGAGTGTAAAACTATTCGAATAGCCGTGCCCACGGTCAAGGGCGGGCAAGGAATGCATTCACATGGTAGATTTCTGGTTTTGGATTTAAAAACAAAAGTTTTGTATTCCGAGGGTGGAGGGAACTCTCGGAAGGGAATCCTGGCGGATGGAGCCAGAGAGGGTGGATGGAACCCGCAGTTTAAAACTTGACAAATGGTAATTGGTTAGCTAGTGTTGGTAGTTGGAACCTTCACTAGAAAGTTAATTCTGTTAAAACATTTACTTCATTAAATTGATGCCTTCAAAAATAACTAGTAGTAATTGAGTTTTCAAATATTGCTTTGTGCAAAAGAACCATATGGCCCTCCTTTGTTAAGCCTTGCATCTATGCATTTTTCCCAAGACTTGCGGAGTACTTTATGTACTCACATGCTACACTTAAAAATAAAATCTCAGAGGAAGTTGAAGCTCAAGAAGGTGACTACGACTACTACTTCGCGGGTGGATTCGACGAAGGATTCCGGGAGTTCTAGGTCGCGCTTCCCCAGTCAATTGCCTGTGGCGTATTGATGGGTCTTCACCGAGTTTATCTTTTGCTTCCGCTGTGTTTCGTGTGTGCGAGGTCTTGAAACCTCAATTGTAATAATGAGACCTTTCGGTCTGTACTCTTTAATATTGTAATAAAGCGTTGCTGGTTATGTATTCATTTCTGTTTGACTGTGTGCACTAGCTTTGATCTGGGACTAGTGCTGTAATACACAGAGGGTCCGGGTTCGGAAATCCGGGGTCCCGACAATAAATGTGTATATTACCATTATAGTGGGGGTCAAGGAGTGATTTTATATTTTTATATGGATGACATACTTATATTTGGAACAAACACTGCCACAATTGATGAGGTCAGATCTTTCTTATCCCGATGCTTTGATATAAAAGACTTAGGAGAGGCAAATGCCATTCTAAATATTAAATTGATCAAGAACAAGGATGTGATCACTTTGAACCAATCTCATTATACTGAGAAAATCTTAAGCCGCTTTGGCTATGAGAATTGTAAAATTTTTGCAATGCCCTGTGATGCGAGCATTAACCTTCAAAAGAACCAAGAGCTAGGAAAAGATCAATTAAGATATTCACAAATTATTAGGTCACTCATGTATTTAGCTGGTGCCACAAAACCTGATATTTCATTTGCTGTGAGTAAATTGAATCGATTTACATCTAACCTAGGAGATGATCACTAGGAGGCATTTGAAAGAGTGCTGCGCTACTTGAGAGGCACAAAATGTTTTGGAATTCATTATACTAGATACCCTTCTACATTAGAAGGATACAATGACTCCAATTAGATCTCTGATGCGGATGAGATAAGAGTTATAAGTGGTTATGTGTTTACTTTAGCTAGTGCTGCAATTTCATGGAGGTCTTGCAAACAGACCATATTGATGAGGTCAACCATTAAAGCAGAACTTGTAGCGCTTGATGTAATATCCTGAAAAAAAATACTCTCTTCAGGACCTATGTGTAAATGTAGGAAAGGGGCTACAAAATAATAGGATACGTTGGAGTTTTAGAGAGGGAATCAGTTTCTAGAACGAGTTGTACGAGGGAGATGGAGGCCTAGTCGTACTCATCACATGTTAAATAGGGAACATGGGGAGAAGGAAAAACCCTAAGCCAGAAAATTAGAATCCTATCCTTTCCTCATTTCCACAGGGGCGGACTCACAGGGTATGCCGGGTGGGCCACGGCATACCCTGGGGCCAGCCAAGCTCCTATCCGCTGGAAGCACCTATACCATAGTCGGCCGTGTCTGCGTCTAGGTCCCCAGTCCCAAGCTCACCTACCACTGGGTGCAGCCGCATCCATGCCCTACACTGGAGCTCAGGGTCGCACCAACTGGGCCGCAGCAACGCCCCTCCCACCATCTCAAGTCTCTCTCTCTCTCTCTCTCCGGGTCTGCGTATTTAGCTTAATTTGTACAATTGAAGCAACTTTTATTTCCATCTGATTGCTAATTTCCTTTGATTGCTTTGTAGAAATAGAGCATCTTCTTCATATGGCTCATGCGATGATGCGAGTTCAACCCAGGTATTATTTTATAGCTGTGCATGCCATGTGTTCAATGAAATGCCCAAGTGATAACACTGTTGTATGGTTGTCGTTGTTGTTTCAGAACAAGCTACCAGGCATTGGACACCTCAAGGTTATGCTTTTCTATGGTGATTTATTGAACTAGGTATGAGTCGCTACCACTCACAACATGCAAGTACCTCCATCAAACATGTTTCCAGGCTGCAAATTTGACCAACTAAAGGCATTTACATTTAGATAACAAGTACCGCTAGGCTGACACACATAGGAGGTTTGGGATGGTTATTTCTCTGTTATTTCATCCAAAGCTACTTAATTAGTAGTTACTTAGCATCAGGTTTATGATTGTTTGTTTACTTTTTTGCTATTATGTGATGAGCCCTATGCAGTTTTAGCTGATGAGTCTAGTGACATATCACATAAAGAACAACTAGCTCTTTGCTTGCGTTATGTTGATAAATTGGGAAGGCCATGTGAGCACTTTATTGGAGTTGTTCATGTAGATGATACTACCTTTTTATCACTTAAGGATGCAATTGAAGCTTTACTTGTTAGTCATGGCTTGACTATGGCTCAAATCCATCGTCAAGGTTATGATGGGGCTAACAACATGAAAGGAGATATTAAATGATGATCACTTTAGAAGAGAATTATATATTGGTGTCATTGATCAATTTAGCCAAGAGCTTGATAATCGGTTTGATGAGGTTAAAATGGAGTTGCTCTCTTGTATGTCGGCCTTCAATCCTTCCAACTCATTTGCTTCTTTCGATGCACAGAAGGTACGGAGACTAGCTGAGTTCTACCCTAAAGAGTTCTCGAGCAATTATTTGCTAAAACTTGAATTACAACTTGGTAATTATATTGATGACATGAGACAAGCTGATAGCTTCAAAGATCTAGACAATCTTGTTGATCTCTCAGTTAAGCTTGTTAAATCAAAGAGGCATAAAGTGTATGATATGGTTTACATGCTTCTTAAATTGGTTTTGCTTCTACCAGTGGCAACAACAAGTGTTGAAAGCGTATTTTCTGCAATGGTTTTAGTGAAAACAAAGTTAAGAAATAAAATGGGTGATAGTCTTTTGGATGATTGTCTAGTCACATTCATTGAGCGGGATATTTTCTTTGAAGTGGATGAAGATGATATAATCGAGACTTTCATGTCCTTTAGAAAGCGTATGCCAAAAAAGTCAGACAAGTAGCATTGTAAATCTCTTTTATGTATATTTGAGACTATTAGTGTGGTGTTTGAACTATTTATATTGTAATTTGTGCAAGTTTCCAACCTAATCCCTGAATTTAAGACTTATCATATTATTTAGTGCCTGTATACCGAATTACGGTGCAAATTTTACAATTATTTACCGAATTGCATATGAAAATTTTGGTGCGGCATACCCTTTGGTAAAATCCTGGGTCCGCCACTGGGGAGATCGTTGTATGCATGCATGCGTTTCATGCTGAGCCATGCGCAAGGAAGGATCAAAAGAAGAATTGGTGGGAAGAGAAAGGATAGAAGTGCCTGGAGGAGTAGCGGCGGATGTGGTCATCTCCGAATCAAATTGGCTGTCATAACTAAAAAAGTAAGTGCTTAGTAGAGTAATACATAATGATTAATAATTGCTCATTATTATTGAATTATTCATGTAATGCAATAATTTTGATTATTCTTTTCTTCACTATAATATATATGAGTGGTTTGTATCTTAGTGCTATGGCTTAGCATGACCTATATGCTATGTATTAGTGGTCATATTATACTTAACCCCCTTATTATTAATGATTGCAGCTGCCTTAGGCTTTGTATTGTATTTTATCATTTCTCTTACCTAGTTAGATCTTCTGTTGTGCTTTTAGAGAGCTAGTGAACCCTTGTATACCTCCTCTAGTTTTAAACCTAAGTTGTTCTCTCACATTGCCCGTAAATCTGCCTGAGGACGAGGTGTTACCACTCGCCAAACTACTAGTGTTGTAGGCCGAGGAAGAGGTTGTGGCTGTTGACCAAATCTACCTCCCCACTACCCGTTCATCTGACCATGCCCTCCAATTCATGGCCTAGCAGACCCAAATTCTTGAAGTAATACTTGCCAATCAGCAGGCAGGAGCAGCAAACCATAATGTAACACCCTAAAATTTTGAGTTTTAGGGAATGTGTAACCCTTGAATTATTTTGGAATATAGTTTCTTGATCTTTGAACTCTATTGGATTTCCTTGGATTTTTGGCTTAAGGTTCCAATAATTAAAGAAATTATAAAAATAAAAACTAATGGAAAGCCCAAGAAGGAAATGTGGAAATGATAGGAATTTAGAATTTGAAATAAAGCCTGAAATTTCTACTTGGGATAAGTAATAATATTAATGGGGTGGGGTAAATAATTATGTGTATGTATACACCATAATAATAAATAGATAAGTAACTAAAACTAAAAATAAAATATAAAATAAAAGATACCAGAATAATAGTAATGAAGAAATAGAGGCAAAGAAATTATACATATAAAAATGGAAAGCAATTGTCAACCTATCATGGTACGATGCCACACCTGTAAAGAAACCATCATCAACGATATTGCCCATGGAAAGCAAACGCATGTTTCCATTGTGATTATCTTGGTCATTTCAAAGGCCAATGTCCAAAAAGAGGATTGTGTTATGAAGTGACAAAAATTCAAACCAAAACTTAGCAATCAGCCATTAGGCCAGTTGCCACTGCACCAGCACCTCAAGAAGGAGTTTTGCAAGCTCGACAACCTGCACCAAGACCAATGGGAGTGCCGATAGGAACCACAGTGGGATTGTCAATAGGGCTTCAAGTTGTAAGAGATAGAGATATGCCAAGGCCCATGTATCAAGGAAGGGTGAACCACATCTAGGCGAGGATGTAGCAGGAGCAACTAACGTCATTGTTGGTATGTTCCCGATCCACTCGAAGCCCTCATTGGTTATATTTGATCCTAGAGCAACACGTTCATTTCTTTCCATAGATTTTGTTACAAGAAATTAGTTGACATCTGTTTCCTTGCAAAAGCATTATGCTTTTCAAACACCCAGGAGTAGGATGGAATTCCGCTTCAGGTTTAGTGATTTGAGTATAGAAATCTAGGCAGTAGAATTTAAAGTCAACTTGTTGTTGTTGTTGGAAATGAAGAGAATAGATGTTATCTTAGAATGAATTGGCTAACAAAAAATAAAGGTAAAATAGACTATGAAAATAAAATAGTGGCATTGATGAGCCTAGAAGGTTAGGAAATAATAGTGAAGACTGATCATGATCTAAAAGAAACTATGAAGAAATGTATTCACAGAATTTTGACAGATTTACCAAACAACAAGCTTACAAAATTCATAACTCAAAATCTATTCATCTAATCAATAGAAAAATATATAATATAGAAAGCTATCACAATATTCTACACCTCCCTAGTAGATAAAATTCCCAAATTATGCCTAAAAAGTACTCAAAATCAAGCTAGAAAGTTACAACAATTAAATCAATCTACTAATCGAAACACAATGAAAACTTACTACTTCCCTTCTAATCCAGACTCTAATCTCTACTAAGATTAACAATACAGAGAGAACTTTTAGATTGTTAGCAAGTGAAGAATGACAAAACTACAATCTATTCCTTGCTTTTCATCCTCTTCTCCCTCTTGGTCTTTTTCCACTACAACAAATATGTGCTTCAGTGATGAATACTCCTTGACAACTGAAATAAAGGTCATTAATAAGCAACTTTTTGTGATGCATGTATTAAATTTGTCACCATTGAAAGTAGGGGCATTTTTCCCTAAAACTTTGTGATGGTTCAAAAATTTTTATCACAAAATGTAGTTGCTCCGCTGCCTCACATGCCTGACACTAGAGGCTCCACTCTTATTATATCTGGCGATGACCCATCTCGCTACAGTGTGGTGCTCATACTAGAGAGGGCCCCACACAACAGCTAGTGTACTACATGTCAAAGTCCCTTCAGGGAGCTAAGACATGGTACACCAAGCTCGAGAAGCTTGCCTACGCTCTATTGATGGCTTCGCACAAGTTACAACACTACTTCATGGTGCATAGCATCACAGTGCCCTCATCTTTCCCTCTAGCGGAGATGTTGTGGAACAAGGAATCAACTAGCCGCATCGGCAAGTGGGCAACCAAGCTCACCACTTTTTCTATTATGTATGTTGTGCGAACGGCCATCGAGTCGCACGTGCTGGCAGACTTCATGGCAGAATGGACTTCCTGAGGCCAATAGTCCTACGAACAACCCCCCAAGCCAATATGGACGATGCACACAGATGGAGCCTATTGTGCCGCTAAGGTTGGCGTGGGGGCCATTATCATGATGCCTAAAGGACGAAGCCTCACCTATGCTGCGCAACTGGATATCCCGACAACTAACAATATCATAGAATACGAGGCCCTCCTCTTCGGACTACGCAAAGCGAAGGCCCTCGGGGCATAAACCTCGCATTGCATGTGGACAAGACTTACCAAGTCAAGGACTCTGACTTGACCAAATACCTTGCAGTGGTCTGGGCCAAGGAACTTCATTTCCTGGGAATCTCTGTTAAACCCATACCATAGGGCGAGAACACCCAAGCGGACACGCTACTGAAATTCGCTAGCCAATGGAGAGCGCCACTCGTAGGGGCATTCTTTGAAGTACTTAGTGTCACGCTAGTACCCTCCGAACAGTAGCCAATGACCGAAGTGTTGCACGTCACCTAGGATGATGATTGGAGGCAACCCATAGTCACATTCCTGCAAGGTGGGGACAAGCTAGACTATCCATACCAAGCGACGAGAATGATACACTGAGCAAAAGCCTTCGAGTTAGTTGATGGCATCCTCTACAAGTGCGGGGTTTGGGCTTCTCTTCTCTACTACCTCTTGTGGTGTGAAGGCTAGGAGCTACTCACAGAAATCCATGTCGAGCTTTGCAGATCCCTTAGCCCCAAGGGCCCTTGTCAGAAAAGCATTTCAACAGGGCTTCCACTGGCCAACAGTGGTGGCTGATGCAAAGGAGCTGGTCCAACGGTGCCAAGGATGTTAGTGAATGGGGCGGTTCACACATGCCCCACCCACTCCACTACAACCGATCCCTCCCGTGTGGCCACTCGCTCGATGGGATATTGACATTGTCGGTCCCCTACCCCGCACCCAAGGAGATTGTCGGTTCATTCTCGTCACCTACGACTACTTCTCCAAGTGGGTCAAGGCGGTACCCCTTGCTAAGATCACCTCGGTGGCAGCTCCAAAATTCCTATGGTAGAGCATTATTTGTTGCTTTAGAGTTCCTCAAGAGATAACTACGGACAACAGTCTATAATTTGAGGCAAGTGCATTATGGCAATATTGCCAATGCATGGGTATCAAGGTGTGCAGTGCCTCCATTGGACACCCGTAGTCCAACGGGACAGTCAAGCATGCAAACGGTACCATTTCCGATGGCATTAAGAAAAGATTGGTAGGCCTCCCCAAAGGAAAATGGCCCGAAGAGTTGCTAAAGGTTCTTTGGTCCATGAGGACAACGGTCACTCATCCAACAGGCTTTAGTCTATTCTGGTTGCTCTAAGGAGATGAAGCCATGACCCTATAGGAGCTCAAGGCAAAATCGCACATGTCATACCCCTCCAACGGAGGGCAAGCGTGGCATACCGATTAACCTCATCGATGGAGAACAGGAGCAGGCAATGTTCAACATTGTGAAGTACCTCTGCATGGCAATGGCATCATATAACAAGAAGGTTAGGTCATGGAGACTCACAGTGGGGGACCTCATCCTCAAAAAGTTGCTTCACTCCACGATGGCATGAAAGCTAGAATCCATGTGGGAGGGATCCTACATAGTCACTGACTTGGTGTGGGCAGGCTCGTACGAACTTTCAACCCTTGACAGTGTCCGTCTCAAACATACATGGAACAGGGGCCGCCTTCGCTGCTACTACATAGAGTTGCTGGTGTGATCAGGACCCTGGAGGGCCTGTATGTATAGTTTTTGTAATTGAAAAAGTGTACCCATGCAAACAGGGGATAAAAAGCACTGTTGACCCCTACAGGCAACCCCCTCCGAACTATGTAACAATAGAGTGTGAAGCCCATAGGCTCTGCACTAAACTCTGCGGAGTATAAAGTGTCGGGACCCTCGTGTGTCCCAGGCCACTCTACAGTGTATAAAATAGGATGTGGAGCCCATAAGCTCCGTGTCAAACTCTACGTGGCATAAAGCGTCGGGGCCCCCGTGCATCCTGGGCCACACTACAAAGTATACAATAGGGCGTGGAGCCCATAGACTCTGTGCCAAACTCTGTGGAGTATAAAGCATCGAGACCCTCGTGCATCCCAGGCCACTCTACGAAGTATAAAAAGAGTGTGGAGTTGACAGGCTCCATGCCAAATTATATGGAGTATAAATGAAGCATGGGGCAAGTAGGCTCCGCGAGGGAATAGAGGGAGGCTAGAGCTCTAGTCTGATAATAGGGACCCTAATTATCTCTATAAAGGGTTTAGTTCTTTGAGTTGCTAAGGTCGGATACCCAAATCATGTACAAGTTATGGCTTTTAAACCAGGGGAATGCAAACTCTGAGGAGTATAAAGCGTCGGGAACCTCGTGCATCCTGAGCCACTCTACGGAGTATACATAGAGCGCGGAGCCCCTGGCCTCTATGCCAAACTCTATGGAGTATAAAGCGATAGGACCCTCATGTGTCCCGGGCCAATCTACAGAGTATAAATAGAGCGTGGAACCCTTGGGAGCACCAAACTTAGTAGAGTTTAAAGCGCTGGGACCCTTGTACAACCTAGGCCAATCGGTGGAGTATGAATAGGGTGCAGCATAAACAGAAGTGTGGGGACAAAGCATGAGAACCTATCATCATCCTATGTCCTGCCTTTGTTGAACCTGAGTTAGAAGTGTGGGGACAAAGAGCACGAGTCTATCGTCAATCTAAGCCCCACCTTTGTCGACCTTGAGTCCGAAGTATGGGAACAGAGCGCGCGAGTTTATCATCGTCCTAAGCCCCACCTTCATTGACCTTGAGTCTAAAGTGTGGGGACGGAGCGTGAAAACCTATCATCATCCTAAGTCCCACCTTCGTCGACCCTGAGTCTGAAATGTGGGAACAGAGCGCGCGAACCTATCATCATCCTAAGTCCTGCCTTCATCGACCTTGAGTCCGAAGTGTGGGGACGGAGAGTGTGAGTCTATCGTCAACCTAAGCCCAGCCTTCGTCGACCCTGAGTTCAAAGTGTGGGGATGGAGGGCGTGAACCTATCATCGTCCTAAGTCCCGCCTTCATCGACTATGAGTCCAAAGTGTAGGGATAAAGCGCACAAGTCTATCATCGACCTAAGCCCCACCTTCATCGACCCTGAGTCTGGAGTGTGGGCACGAAGCACGCCACTCTATCGTCGACCTAAGCCCCTCCTTCATCGACCATGAGTCCGGAGTGTGGGGATGGAGCATGCGAACCTATCATCATCCTAAGCCCCACCTTCGTTGACCCTAAGTCCTAAGTGTGGGGACAGAGAGCGCGAACCTATCATTGTCCTAAGTCCCGCCTTCATCGACCCTGAGTCTGAAGTGTGGGGACAGAGTGCACGAGTTTATCATCGACCTAAGCCCCACCTTCATCGACCCTGAGTCCAAAGTGTGGGGACGGAGCACATGAGTCTATCATCGACCTAAGCCTCGCCTTCGTTGACCCTGAGTCCAATGTGTAGGGATGGAGCACGCGAGTCTATCATCGACCTAAGACCCGCATTCCTCGACCCTAAGTTTGAAGTGTGGGGATGGAGCGGATGAACCTATCATCATCCTATGTCCTGCCTTTGTCGACCCTGAGTCCGAAATGTGGGGATAGAGCACACAAACCTATCATCATCATATGTCCCGTCTTCGCCAACCCTGAGTCCAAATTGTGAGGACAGAACACGCGAACCTATCATCGTCTTAAGTTCCATCTTCGTCGACCCTGAGTCTAAAGTGTGGGGACAGAGCATGCGAACCTATCATCATCCAAAGCCCTGCCTTCATCACCCTGAGTCTGAAGTGGAGGAACAGAGCGCGCAAACCTATAGTCATCCTGAGCTCCCGCCTTTAGCCTCCTGAGTCTGAAGTGTGAGAACAGAGTGTGCGAACCCATAGTCTTCCTGAGCCCCACCTTCATCGACCCTGAGTACGAAGTTGGGTACGAAGCGCACGATCCTATCATTGTCCTAAGCCCCTGCCTTCGTCGACCTTGATTCCAAAGGCAGGAGATGGAGCACACGAACCTACAATTGTCCTAAGCCCTGCCTCCATTGACCCTGAGACCGTAGTGTAGGGACGGGTGCGTGAATCTATTGTTGGCCACACTACCACCTTCATTGACCCTGAGTCTGAGAAAGGGGGTGGAGTCCCTGTCAGGCTTACTTCCAGGCACAACGCAAGTGCGTGGAGGCATCAACGGGAATAGTTCATCTTTATCATAGAAAAAAAAGAACACATGTTTTCAGAGCACACAAATATAAGACAAATCTGACAGCTTAAATCCCTGCCTCTAGGACGACATGCCCTTACTACCCTTACTATTGTCACCTTGGGAATATTATCCATTGCCATAGTAAATATTTGTGGAATTTTACATAAGTGTCGTATGCTTAGCCATGCTTAGACAATAATGGTAAAAATGCTAGAAATTAGTGGAACCAATTTTTCAGCACTATGGGAAATGAGTTAGCATATTATGGCCAAGTGGTTACCTCTAATAATTGGGAAAACTTGCTTGGTACCATTGCAAAGATGTATAAATTGAAAAATAGCATCCTATGTTAGGATGATAAGTGGCCATAGGGCCACATATCAATGACACACTGATGTTATTTTCCAACTCGTGGGATCTTTATAATGTTACTGAGCAAATTGCCCTATGACAATTTTGTTAACAAAATAAAACTAAAAAATATTTCAGATTTGGGTGAGTGTTTTGTTGGGACTAGTGCAGTTCGCACAAGATCTTAGTTTGTGGTAGCCTCGCCCAAGTCACCAGGGACCTAACATTAGTACCTTTGATCCAAGCATTTAGGGCATCTGTAGTGTATGAAAATAGCGGGTCTTAAGCCACCTTAAGGTCAACCTTATACATTACAGGGGTGACCTTAAGTAGGCTATAAGCAAAAAAGGCTTAAGGCTGGTCCTCAAGCTAAAGACCTGGCCACAAGCATTAAAATATAATTTTTCTTTATCTGCCAAGTGGAGACCGTCTTAAGGCTCCTTGGGTTATATATACTATGGAGTCGGCCTTAAGGTTTATATGGGACCCACCTTAAGGTCCCTTGGGTTATATACACTACAGATGCCCTTAGTACAACCACATGTTTCCATAGTGGGAATGACTTGGCTAAATAATTTATCTAGTTCAAGCCTTAAACCACAAGCAGTAGACAATAAGTTTATTGTTGGTTGTGCAGGCATTGTAACTTACCTCCATGTTTGAAGGGGCTCTCATGTTGTTTCGTGAGCCTTAGCAACACAACTATGAGCCCTCTTGATCATAGTAAAGGACGAACTTATCTTGACGAGTTAGCTCATAGGATGGTTTATTGTTAGAACAAAATATTTGTAAAGGCCTCATTATAACCTCTCATTTGCATTCTACCATATTGAGAGAAATATTGCACTAATATTTTGAGTTAGTTATATCATGTGGGTAAACTTATACATCCTCTGCATTGTGAGATCTCAAATTTATTCGAATAGTCATGTCCCTAATCATGGACATCGCTTGATTGATAAGTACTTCAAATCCATATGTTTTGCTCCCTTTGAGTACATATCATTTTTAGAGAAGAAGACCGCAGCGGTATTGTCACAATAAATCTTTAATGGCCTCTCAATATTGTCAACAATATGAAGAACAGACACAAAATTCTGCAACCAAAATGACTGAATAGTGGCCTCAAAGCATGCCATAAATTCAGCCTCCATTGTGGAAGTAGCAATGACAGATTGATTTCCACTCTTCTATGAAACTGCCCCTCCAGCCAGTAGGAATATATAGCCGAATGTAGATTTTCTTAAATTTACACATCCAACATAATCTGAATCTGAGTAGCCTATCACCTCCAGATGGCTTGATCTCTTGTACATGAGCATGTGGTCCTTGGTGCCTTGCAAATACCGAAGAACCTTCTTCGCAGCTTTCCCATGATCCATTCTAGGACTATTTTGGTATCGACCAAGCATTCCAACAGCAAAGTTGATGTCTGGTTGAGTACATGTCGAAGCATAATTAGGCTCCCAACAAATGATGCATATGGAATAGATTTCATCTCTTTCCACTCAAAATCATTCTTTGGACATTGCATTTCACTGAACTTATCCCCTTTCTAAATTGGGACAATTCCTATGGAGCAATTTTCATTCTAAATCTCTCCAATAGTTTGTTAATGTAAGCTTTCTGAGACAGTCCCAACAATCTGTTTTCTATCACAAAATATTTCTTTTCCAATCACATAGGATGCTTCACCCATATCTTTGATTTCAAAATTATTGGAGAGAAATTTCTTTACATCATGCAACAAAGATTTGTCATTAGTAGCAAGCATAATATCGTCAACATACAGGACCAAAATAATGAACATACTCCCACTGACCTTCGTGTAGATACACCGATCAATGATATTCTCTACAAAACCATACGTCGTAATTATTTCATTGAACTTAATATACCATTGTCAGGAAGTTTGTTTCAGCCCACAAATTGACTTCTTTAATTTACACACCAAATCTTCTTTCCTCAAAGACAAGAATCCTTTAGGTTGGTTCATATACACTTCTTCATCCAAATCACCATTTAAAAAGGTGGTTTTTACATCCATTTGGTGAAACTCCAAATCATAATGTGCCACCAGAGCTAAAATAATTCTCAAAGAGTCCTTCTTTGAAACTATAGAGAAGGTCTTCGTATAGTCAACACCTTCTTCTGAGTGTAACCTTTGGTGACAAGTATAGCTTTGTATATTTCAATGTTGCCTTTTAAGTCGTGTTTGGTCTTAAAGACCCATTTACACCCGACTTGGTTTTGAGGCAACTCGACTAGTTCACAAACTTTCATCCATTGATTTCAATTCTTTTTTCATGGCATCAAACCACTTTTCAGAATTCTCATATTCCATGGCTTGTTTAAATGAGACTAGATCATCTTCGACACTCAAGTCACATTCATGTTTAAGTGAATAAACCACATATTCATCTGAAATAGTGGGTCTTTTCTTCCGTATAGACCTTCGCACTATCTTTTCATGTGGCATTTCCTTTTCAGTTGTCATTTGTACATTAGTAGCTAGTTCAACAATTGTCTCTTCTACAATGTTGTGTGATTGTGATACAACAATGCTAGGAGCAGAGTTTGACTGAATTTCTTTGATATTCATGTTCCGTAGATTGCTACTCCCACTGATTTCACCATTCTCGATGAACCAATCATTTTCAGACTTAACAATTCTTGTACTATGATTAGGACAGTAAAATCTATACCCTTTTGATTTTTCAGGATAGCCGATGAAGTAACCACTAATGGTCCTTGCATCGAGCTTCTTTTCATGTGGACTGTATACTCGTCCTTCTTCCGGGCAACCCCAAACATGTAGGTGCCTAAGCTAGGTTTCCTTCTTGTCCATAGTTCATAAGGGTCTTAGGAATTGACATACTATGAACCTTATTCAACAAATATACAACAATCCTTAATGCATGCATCCACAAGGATAAAGGCACATTGCTATAACTTAACATGCTCCTAACCATTTCCATGAGAGTACAATTCCGCCTTTTAGCCACCCCATTTTGGTGAGGTATTCCGAGCATTGTATACTATGCACAAATGCCTCAGCTTTCAAGAAACTTTGCAAATGGACTAGACATTGTCCACTTTCATCAAACCTTCCAAAATATTCACCACCTCTGTCAGACCTCACCACCTTTATTTTTCTATCTAGCTGCCTTTCCACCTCATTGGCAAACACCTCTAGGATGCTTATAGCTTGAGATTTTTCATGCAGTAAGTATAGGTAACAATAACGTTAGAAGTCATCAATGAAGGTAATGAAATATTATTCACCTCCCCAGGATAGAACATCAAATGGACCACAAATATTAGTATGTATCAACTATAATAGCTTACTACTCCTTGTAGCTGGTTTCTTTGATATGTGTGAGGTTTGTTTGCCCTTAATGCAATCCAAACATACATTCCAGTCAACAAAATCCAATTGAGGTAAGATTTCACTTTTAACTAACCTCGAAACCCTTTCTTTGGATATGTGACCTAATCTTTTATGCCGTAGGAAAGCAAATCACTCATTATGTGTACTACGTTTATTGCCAATAATATGTTCAACATGAAACAAAGATTCAGAAAAAAAATATCTTCAGGATTGAAGCGGTATGAGCCATCAATTAAAATACTAGAACCATAATAGTATTTATTCTTATATAAAGAGAGCATACCATTTCCAATCACAAACTTAAAACTTATTATATCCAACTTTCCCATTGATACTAAATTTCTAGTACATTTAGGAACACAAAGACACTCTTTTAAATATAAGTACAGACCAGTATCAAGGATTATTCTTTAAGTCCTGATCCCTTCAATTCATGTCTTCATTACGTTCCATCTCATCGATGTTAGCTTTGCGGCAATATTTGCCATGCCTGTCACATGATCATGAATGGGTTGTGACCAATCAAATTTCTTTATCGTCAACTCACTCATGAGGCTCCCTACATAGACTTGTCACTAATGTCCGATTGAGAGTATTCTTTCAACTTTATCATAAATTCTTTTGCGTCATCTGTCTTGGGCATTGATGGCTTGACATTTTCAGTAATTGTCAGTTGCATTAGGTTCAAACCCAACCTATTTGACCGTTCCTGAGAATCATAAAAGGATCGATCATCATCGGTACTTTCCTTAGTAATGGTCGCGGGCTTTTCTTCAATAACTAGTGCTAGATCCAAATCCATAACACCTTGTTGAAATCGGATTTGTTCGGACCAATCAACATAGTTTAGCCCATTGAACTTGACAAGGCCATAGCTTTGACTCATTAAATTAATAGATGCAACAAATATTAAATATGCTTACAGATTAAAACTTTTGAGTAAATTAAATAGATCCATAGAAGAGCAAACTTTAAGTGTGCATCTAACACATCTTTGGATGAAATTTAAATGCATTGCTCAAAACAACAATGATGCTAACATCATACTTTAATAGATCGACAATCAAGCATACCCAAGTCAACATGCATGTTATCTTTAGATAAACTAACATATTTTTCTAAGTATGTTCGATTGATCTCTTTTATTGTCACCAATCGTAAGCAATGATCTGCCTTTAGGCGACCTCCTAGCTTTACAATTAGCGATCTCAATTATTCATATTTCTTTTTAGAAGCATCAAAAAAATATGAACAATTGATATGCACAATTAAATATTTAAGAAACTTCCAAGCAATGCCACTTTGGTGACTATCACGCTTTAATAATATAAATATTGAATTGGCATGTTATTTCCAATTATGCTCATAAGAATAAACTATGACCTTATGAATAAAATTTTGTCCACTAACAGTACTAGACAGATATAATTCTCTGATGTACATAATTTAATCCTTCTTACACAAGTGCAGAATAGTGATATATAGTATATTTGAATAAAGCACATGCATTTCAATCAAAGTTTAAAAGGCGAAACATTAACCAAAGAATATATCATTTCATTTACATTGTGCAACGGAACGTAACTTTCATATTGCATTCACCTTTACTTGATAGAACAATAAACAGAGAAAATAAACTATCAAAAAGAACGAATATACAGCACCAACTTTGATGGTGAATCAACAGTACTAAGTCTTGTTCTAATACCAAATGTATGCAAAATTTTTGCGAAAGCTATAAGATCATTTAGCATAATTTGATTCAACCGGGAAGTAACCTTTATATGTCCTATAATGTACAAACCCACCTTGCGACATGTTAACTCCTTGCATGTCCGGTTTTCTCACCTTTCTTTCTTTCACTTTCAATGTTCCCTCGATGATCAGGGAGCGAAACTACTATGTGTGTCTATGCATCTCTTTCTATGATGTCCTCCATTGCCAATGAGAGCCAAGCCATATATATAGCAGGTAGCCACTGAAATGCTCAATGCTTTAGTTTCATCTTATGCAAACCGATGCATGCACATATGTACCAATTCATTTCTTGCATTGATCAATAAGTGAATGCATGGAGACGCATGTAACTGCATATCACATGCAAATGCCATTAAGGTTGCCATTAGCAAAGCCATTAAGCTAGTACACGTGCCATGAAACCGCATTGGCTGCCGCATGCATAAGCATACGTTTACAATTGAAGCACCATTTATCACTAATTGCTACAGAACTTTAAGTGTATAGCTACTATTTACTTACATCTATTTTAAAGGAAGAGGAGAGGGAAATTTAAACCCATGATTCTTAATCCTTTGGTCTATTAACCATCACACTAGGACATTTTTATTATAAGAACCATTTCTATATGGGCCACTCTCAGTTAAACTAATTTAACAGGAAGAAGACAACGTGAGAAAGAAATAGAGGAGTTCAATCTACCAAGCCTAAATGTCTCCATGTCTTTTTATAGACGTACAAATTATTCTCTAGTAACTAACACCATTAAATTTAAATAATCCAATGGTAAATACTAAATTATTTATTGATAACTGCTAATATTCAAATCAAATAATAATAATTAAGCAGTCTCATCACTAATTAAAATGAGAGATATGATAGCATGGTTAAGCAAAATAAAAAGTGGATTTAAAGTGAGAGGAGATGTGCTACAACACCGCGCTGTCGTTCGTAAGTCTCATCACCAGTTAAAAGGAGAGATAATAGCATGATTCAACAAAATAAAAGGTGGATTTCAAATGGCAGAAGATGCGCTACAACACGATGCAATTGTTCGTCGCAAGTTATAAGTTACACGATTTTCCATGTGAAAATACGCGAATACGCACGGGCGTACATGTGCGCGTGTGTCTAGACAAAGTCCTTATGTCATCCCCATATCATGTGTCAAATATTTTAAGGAGTGGCAATGATTCCACTTTATAAATTATCTCCCATTTACTTTCTAGACAATATAATACTAAAGCATGTATAATTAAAAAAATAAATAAAATAGGCCTGAGCCAATTTGAAACAAACATAGGATAAGAATTTACATTAGCGATCGAGGAGACATGGAGCGAAACAAGATGGATTTGGTCCACGCATTAGTGTGCACAAATAGATAATTTAGGATCTGATTAGGACCCCTCTCAAAATAAAAAGGATCCCACTAGAACTAATATAATCAAGTCAGTTACAATTAGAAACGTTTGCACCGAAGATAATCCAATAGGGGTGGGCCCTCCCCAAGAGCCCCCATAGAATTCGTTTCCTATTTGCACATTCTCATTAATAATCGCTTTTACTTCAAGATTAGTAAGCTTTTACCATTTAAGATTAGTAGACTTTTAGTAAAGAGTACCGAAGCAAGGCTCAGCTCTGTTGTTATGCTTCAGGGAGAGCAATTGGGAGTTGCTAGCCATCTTTATCTTACAGCTGCCAGCAAAAAAATAGAACTGATGCAAGCATGCATGTGCATTGCATGCAATGTAATAGAGTGCCATAACTGAAAGGGAGTCACAGTTACACTTGGGAAGAGAACACAATGTGCATATATGTAGTTTAGGACTTCGGAGTTCAGACAAAGATCAAGAAAACAGAATGCCCGGCAGGGCATCACAATTCACATAGAATGGAATTTACACACTATGAAAGAAAAGGACAACATTGTCAATCGTTAGAATGGTTTTGCTATACATGTCATTCACTACATAAAGGTTGGGTCTGAGTTTGAACAGAAGTGAAAACCGCATCAGTAGATGGACGATGCTATCTTGATTTATTCTAGCCTCTAGGAAAAAACTTGCCATGTGACTGGAATTCCTACATTTCTAAACAAGATGTAGATTTTGTAGTTCACCCTACCCAGCAGCATACAACCTTTGCCGAATCTCTGCCTGGCTTAGTGCTGTATCAACGCTGAAAATGAATAATGCCACGAATTAGCACATGTCTGAGAATTGTGGAAGAGAATAGTCGTAAAGTTTGTTAGTTGTAAAGATATGAATACTACAGTAAAAACATTTACACATCAGATAAGAATGTTTACCAGCAGAGAACATCTCCAGTTCGTGCAGTCTTCTCAGAGATCCAATCTGGAACGAACTCTTCCAACAAACTCAATTGCTCTTCAACTTCACCTACAGATGTAGTAATTCAACATCAGGAATCACATTGCAGATAGCAGTTGAACAAAGAAGAAAGCACAGCTCACACTTACCTCTGTCCACAATCTTTGGATTACTTGCAATTATCTTGTGAATGAGCTCCTGCTTTGTCATTACACAGCGCTGCCTTGACTGATAGATAAGTAAGATAATGTCAAAGGTGCTGGGCAGGGATGCAATCAGCTTCTGCCTTTTAACCTGATCGGCAAAGCCCGTATCCTTCTCCTCCAAAGCTCTCTTTTCCTTCTCCTTTACCTGCAAGGAACAAATATGTTATCCTGTGTTCATAGAGCAAACTCAAAAAATCATAGTCACCATCAGCAAAAACTTACCGATTGCAAGAGGGACTTCGGAAGAAAACTGAGTAACCCATCATCGCCATCGATTGCAGACGTACTCGTGCTTTGGTTCTCTTCATCCATACTAGCATCCTTAGTTGGTGTCATGAACAATTTAGTCCTAGCTGATCGCTTAGCCATCTTCAGAGGCGGTGTGTCGTAGCCAGTAGCAGAGATTGGCCTTTTGGGGGTGTGAAGGCCTGGTGTAGCTGCCATTAATCTCACTGGTGTAGAGGCAAACTTTGCAGGAGTCCCTTCTGAAACACCAGACTTGAATACAACATCCTTGCCACATTTATCATGCACTTGGGCTTCATCTATACTAAGACTACCAGAAACTGGAGAACTGAGCAGTGGCTTCCTGCTCAATGGAGATGGGGCTGTGGGCTCAACCTTTGCCAGTGGACTGGTTGTGCTGGCGGTTTCAGTGCAAGCTGAAGATCTCTGTGAAAACCTTCTCTTAAAGGAATGTGACAAGTGCGACATCGAAACAGGCTGTTGTTCAGTAAGACTCGATGTTGGTACTGCAGACGCAGCTTCAGAAACAGCTCGTGGTGTGATCTGAGGCACACTTGATTTTGTTTGATTAAATTGATGCGGCAGCTCATGCTCTGGAATGTCATCTCCCTGAAAGATAAATAACAGAGGCACCATGAATCCTTAATTTAAACTATGAATACCCCCAAATAGCATATTATCTTAGCAAGAACTAGCACCTAATCATATAGTAACTAGTCTATTTTCATTTGACTCATAAAATTGTACAAGTACATATGTTGAAGTAATAGCAAAGAGTGAAGAATGAAAGAACATCATACCTCAGGATGGTCCCTGAAGAAATCCACAAGCCTCTGCCTAAAGATCCTTCTCAGGGCAGAGTGCCCGGTTTCCCCCTTTTGCTTCGCACTGCCCTCGACAGCATCAGCCAGGAGGGTCACCTGAAGATTGGGCTTCATGCAGCATGTCTTTTCGTCACGCAAAAGGATCTTATTGATCACAATCGCCTCAGGCATTATGTACTTAAGCTGCGCAAGATGGCTGTAGGTAAATCTCCTGCGCACAGAATTATAAGAATCAGAGATTGAATTATCGCAATCCAACTCAACAGCAATCCTCTGACCGTTTATCAAGAGATATTAGTACCGTTCTGACAAATGTTGAACGCTAGCGCAGATGTTGGGGAAGGTCGCCTTGGACCCCTTCATTCGGAGCAGCCGGGTGGAGCTCTCGAAGCAATTGAAGAACTCGCAGAGCATCTCATAGCTGACCACAGGCAGCAACCACATAAGATCAATTAGAAATTAACATCACCACAGAAATAAATTCTGGGAGAAATTCTCAGAAAAGGTGGTTTGCATCCAAAAAAACCAACCTAATTTTGGGCATAGAAACTGGCACAAGTACAGAAAAAAATTGCATGTAGAAATTTTTTGGGGCGTAAAGAAGAAATCGAACTAACTTACCTTTTCGGCAGCTTGACCTCGGCCTTGCGCTTGACCGGACTCCGGCCAGCTCCGGCACCAACGCGGAGCTCCCGCTCGACGGACGCGAGGTCATCCTCCTCGGCCGCCTCAGCCGGGCCCTTCTCCGGCCGCCGCAGCCCAAGCGCCGCCCGCCGGACCTCCTTGATGGAGAACGCCACTCCGAGGTTGCGCACCCTTCGCGGCGGCGGCGGTTGCTCCGGCTTCTCCGGCGTCCAGATCTGCTCGGCCGCCGCCGCCGCCACCTTCTGCTTCGGCTTCTCAGGCGACAAGATCTGGTGGGCCAACGCGACCGCCGCCGCCTTCTTCAGCTTCTGCGGCGTCGCAGCACTGGACGACGCCGCCGCGGCCTTCTTGGAATGCATGGCCGTGTCCATCTCGGGGAGGATTTGGGGGTAGGGGAGTACGGTTTCGGAGGAATTAGTTTACACTGGTTCGGGAGGAGTTAAATATTACCGGGATACAGGGTCGGTCCGGTCGGAGATGGCGCCAACATTTGGCGGGAACGGGGATGGCGCGAAGCGCTGTGGTAGGTCCACGTGGGCGGCCGCGTCGCCGTTCGCGCCAACAGGTTGGACCGTTAGAGGCCCAACGGAGCCCCCTAATTCGAAGCCCATCTAAGCCTAACAATAGAAAATGCTAAGATTGAAAAATAGCATTTTCTATTACTTTCGGTCTTTGGAGTGAATTTTTTATACACGCTAATCTTTGGAATGGTATTTTTTTCTTGTGATAAAGCCCCTATTTTTTTTCTTCTGCCATGAATATCGGGCATTTCTATACAGTAGAAGACTAGAAGCATGCCAAACATGCTAAGCCACCTAACAAATATAAGGTATGTTCTTTAACGGCTTCTAAAAGTGGTTTTTGGCTTTTACTACAGTACCTAGCTTTTAAATAGAGTATTTTCTCAAGACGGTATCTACAAGTTAATTGTAGCACACCTTAAAAGCTCAACATCTATATCAATCAAAATCGCAAGCGAGTATCTCTCTCTTCGTAATCTCTATCGCAAATAACTAAATTTCAAAAATTTCAGCTAAAATCATAAGCCGCAGCCATATCAAAGAAGCCTGTAGCCTCGAGTCAAAAGCCCTGAGGTGCTTCACGTGGCTTTTTGCAGGTTAGAGTTATGGGCTTGCCATCAATGTTAGTATGAAATTACCCACCAATGTCTTCTTACAAAAGTCATGCGGATCGCAAATCCTTGCCCCATTTGCCCTTCAAGTGACTTGGGTTGGGGGGGGGGGGGGGGGGGGGACGTGTGGCAATTCTAGCGAACTCCCTTCCCCTGCTCTGTCCACACTGTCGCCCCCGTCCATGAGCTCCAGTACAACCGCTGCCTCCAAACCCCTTTATTGTTTGTTGGGTGTTATAAGATCATGTGGTGGTAACTTTTTGAGTAATAAGTATTTGATATTATTTATATCTTACTTTTATTGTTTGAATTTTATTTTTGTTAAATTATATTTTGACGTGTGCTTTCTAGTAGCACCGGTCAAACCAGCCTAGCATGGCGGTCTAATAGCTGTGGGGTATCGGTCTGACTGACTTGAGCTGGTGGTCTAGCTGGTGGAACCTGGCGGTCTGGTCGGCTTGCTAGCCACGGTCAGACCGGCTCTCTATCCAGTTACTGAGTTAGTTTTGGTTTTGGTTGTGAGTCATGGCAGTGCCCATGTAATGTTAGTCAAGGTGTGTCCACATAATTGTTAGTCATGGGGTTTTCATGCATGTGTGAGTCATGGTGTAGGTCCATGTATATGTTTTGCTAATTGAGAGTTAATTGCATATCATTTGTGCTCATATCAATTTCTTGTTCTTTGGTATGCATGTGCTTCGATGATGGATTGCGGCCAACAGTGAGTCTGAGTGGAGCATCATCTCAAGCCAAGAGCACAAGAGAAAGACAAGGGTCATGAAGAGGCAATGCATGGATGTGGTGTACCAATTGAACTTGTGCGTTTTAAGTGGTGACGGTTCTCAAAGTAGACTTACGATCTTGGTGGCAAGTAATTGGGATCATAGACTATGGTGTAATGTGGTATGCCATAGAATTCAGGTGTTTCAAATGGTGACGGCTTCGGGGCATGCGTACGATCTTGGTGACGAGGTGTTGGGCATCGCATCTTCGTGAAGACTGGTGGGTAGCAATTTGAAAAATTATCCAATGCCAGGTGGAGTGGCGGTTTGTAAAACCGCAGTGTTGGCCTAAGTGGTTGGGCATGTCTTTGTGGTTGAAGTGTCTTATCAAGCTTGTGGAGCCTTGTGAAGTCATGCTTTGAAAAGCGTGTAAGCATGTGCGAGAGTAAAACCCATTTATTTGTGGGTTACTAGGTTTTCCCAATTGTAGGTGGTGTGATCCACTAAGGAATGACTGGTTATTAGGGTTAAGTAACAGGTGAGGAGCCTCCACTGTATAAGCCTTATATTGAGTTGAGTCATGTGTGGACTCAAGATTGGGGTTAAAGTTTTCTTATATTGGAGCCTTATGTGTGTGATCTAGGCTTAGAGTTTTACTATCCTAAGGAATTGGTTGTAAAACATTTCTCTTCAAGCAAAATGAACATCCAAAGTTTGCCCAAGTGAGTTGTGCAAGATCTCCTCTTGAGCTTTTGATTTGCTTGGCTTTCTTGTTTGGATTTCTCTATTCTTAATCTTTTCTGGTGTCAAGGGTATGTAAGGGGTGGGAATATCTCTTGAAAATAAGTGAGAGACCATATGGTTATGACCCCATGTTTGTGATGAGTAATTGACGAGTATTTTGGAAAGATTGAGTTTGTTTTGTGCGTTTCGTGCCATGATGGCATTTGGCTCAATCGGGTTTGGTTAGTCGGACTAGAGGAGTATTCTCCTTCCCGCTTGAGCTTTTGGGTCATTTTATGCTTGAGTATGATTAATTGATGCTAATTGTGATTATTTGTGTCGAGCGGTGCTATGTGATGTGTTTCTTGTCTGTGATGGCTGCAGGACATCGAGGCGGAGTCGCGGCGAGGCACTGGATGACCGGACTAGACGCAGGCGGTGTCAGGGTCAAAGCAGTCGAGGTGTGCCGAAGACGACATGGACTCGAGGTGGTTGCGAGGCTTGAGCGGAAAGAAAGGAGGAAGCTTCCCGGAAGGTGCACGAGGGGCGTTTTGGTAAATACGCAAAGCTGCACTAAAGGAAGTGGATTGTGGACAAAGCACTAGACTTAGTGGGTAAAGAGTAAAGCTTAATGGGCAAAGCATGTGGTGAACCCATTAAGCAAGGATATAAATAGGTGCATGTCTCCTGGTTGTTGGCATGCTTGTGTGACGGAAAATGGCTTTGGGGTTGATGGCTTTTCTCTTTTCCTTTAGTTGTTGAGGTTTCGTGAAAAGTGCAGGAGATTGTCTCCACTCTGTACGTGTGTTGTTGTGAGAAGAGGAAGTGCTCAAGGTGTGTGCATGTGTTCTTGAGAGAATCATGTAATGTAATCATTCCTCTTGCATTAATCGAGTATGGGGACTCCTATGTAATCATCTCTTGGCAATGAGAAGGATTATGTTGAGTTGATTTCATTTCTTGCACTCTCTGTTGGTTATTGTTCTTCATTACCTCTCTGCTTGATTTCTCAGATTTTTGTTTTTGTGTTGTCTCTTAATGAGGAGTAGCAAAATAGGTTGCTGTGATCTAGGAGATGCTCCAAAGCCATTTGGCTAGTCACTCCTGAGAGCAAACCAATTTTAATCTCAGATTCTTTTTCTCAGCCTCCTCTGTTCATGCAATTTCTAGGGTTTTGAGTCAGGGGATTCTTGGCCCTCTTGATTCTCTTCTTAAATTGGCTTGAAATTTTTCCTTGCTAGTCCTGAGGATTTTGCTGATCTTGTTGCAAAAGATCTTGAGCAAAGGATGCATGAGTCTTGAGAATTTTGGATTTTCCTTCCCTCTTCACTTCATTTTCAGATTTCAGGGAAAATCCTCAATTCCTGTTCTTAAGGTGGATTCTCTTGATTCTTTTGGTTCCTCTTGTTATTTAGGTTGTCTCCTTGCTGTTCTGCACCAAAACGATCAAGGGAAAACCTCTAATTGCTCTCGTGTTTAAAGTCTGCAAAGTCTGCATTTTTTGTTGTCTGATTTTCAGCCCCTACTGTGCTCTGAATTCGATGGGGGGTCCGACCGGAGTAATATAAGTGGTCAGACCGGTGTGGCCTGGGCGGTCTGACCGCCGGCCAGGGTGCGGTCAGACCGGCCTAAAGCTTGCGGTCTGACCGGCCTCCCCGTGTTCCGGCTGTGCATTTTTTGTCTAGTGTTCATTTTATTTGCCCAGCTTTCTTCTCTGTCAGTATAAGGTTTCAGTGAGCTTATGAAATCTTTTTCATAGCTTCCATAGCTATTGAAGAGGAGTTTCACTCTAGGATACTTTTGAGGGGCAGATTTTTAAAGTCGACATTCACCCCCCTCTGTCGCCGATTTCGATCCAACAATTGGTATCAGAGCCGGTTAGCTCTTCCTCATATATCTTAACCGGTCTCTAGTGCCATGGCGACAGACAAGTATTCCACCAAGCCTCCTGTTTTTGATGGCATCGATTATCCCTTCTGGAAAAGCCAGATGGAGACCTACATCCAGGCTCAGGGTTATGCCATCTGGCGGAAGGTGAAGACCCGATATGTTGTTCCTGCCGATGAGAACATCAACGCTGGAAACATGCTTGATGTTGAGGCGAACGCTAAGGCGAGGAACATCATAATTCGGGGTCTGAGCAGAAGCGAGTTCGATTGCATCTCTCATCTGACGTCGGCCTTCGACATCTGGGAGACCCTCGATGCATACCATGAGGGCACCACCCAGATTAAGACGGTTCGACAGTACTAGTTCAAGTGAGATTACAACAAGTTTGAAATGCTCGCTGGTGAGTCCTTGGATGAGTGCTTCGCGCGTTTTCACAAGATTCTGAGCAACCTCCGAGCGGTCGGTCTCACATACCCCGACTCGGACAATGCTCGACAGATGTTGTCTGCTCTCGATTTGCGCGTTTGGGAGATGAAGGTGACCACGATTAAAGACACGACCGACCTCTTGACCCTGACTCTTGACACGTTGTACTCACACCTCAAGACTCACGAGATTGACATAGTCTCTCGTAGGTCGAAGTCGCAGTCGATGGCCTTAGTCACCGGTCCCAGTCTGGTTTCTCGACCTTCTTCCGAGTCGATTTGTGGATTCTCTCTAACTGCTCTCTGTGACGTAACTGATGATCAGTTAGAGCAGCTACCAGAGGATCAGCTAGCCCTTCTAGCTAGAAAATTTTCCCACGCGTACAAAAGGGTGAGGGATCGGAAGAGGAGTGGCCCGATCATTTGCTTCGAGTGTGGTGGCCCCAACCACATTCAGGCAAATTGCCTCAAGTTGGGAAAGAGCAAGGGCGACTATGGTGGTGTGAGCAAGAACGACTACATCGACAAGGACCACAACAAGAAGCCCTCAGCTCATGTCCAAGGCAAGAAAAAGTTCCGCGACCTTGGCAAAGCCAAGAAGCTCTTCCACCGCATCCTCACCGCTTTCGATGACCTCGACCTCAGCGAGGTGGACGGGTGGAGCGACAACGATGGGACGGACGAGCAAGACCCTAAGAGCGGCGATGACTTCTCCGGCATGTGCTTCATGGCCCTTGAGGGCGAGATCAGCGACAGCGAGCTTTACTCCGACTCCGACGAGGTATACCCCACCTATGATCAGCTTAATGATGTTTTTCTTAAGCTAAGAAAATTCCATGCTAGGTCTAGGGCTAGGTGTAGTGAGTTGGAGAAGGAAGTAGATAGATTATCACGGGAGCTTACTTCACTTATATCTGCTCCCTCCCGCGACGAATGTGATACATGCTGTGCCTTGCTTGGTGACATGGAGAAATTAGAACCTCTCATGATAGTTTGTCTTCTGAGCTTGACATGCTTAAGGTGGAGAATGTTAGTCTTTTGGCTGAACTAGAGATGAGTAGGGTAGTTACTCTTTCATCCCCTGTTGTTGAGACTATATCTTGCACCTCATATGAGGATAAGGACAATGCTTTTAGAGACTTGTGAAAATTGCAATAACTTGAAGATGAACCTAAAAAGGGCAGATCACAAAATTGTTGAATTACAAGCTTCATTACTTGAGCCTATTGCTTCATGTTTGAACTGTCCTAAATTAACTGCTGAACTTGAATCTGTCTCAAAACAGTTTCAAGAAATGATTGACTACAATAAGAAAATGGCTCAGTATGCTTCTAAGGACCCTGTTACCTCACCATGCAAAAATTGTGATAAACTAAAATCTGATTTGATTGCATTGGAAGAAAAATGTGTGAAGCTAACTAAGGATTTACTAGAGAAGCCACAATCTTGTTGTGATGTGTGTGCTGGTGTGGGGGAGAAACCCAAGGGTAAGGTGGAGACGCTTAGCAACGTGAACCAAAAGGCTAGCAGTAGGACTGTCCCTTCTGAGTCGGCTGTGCGTGCACAAGCCATTCACTCTTCTACTACTGGTTCTTCTTCTACTCCCTTACCTACTGCTGTCTCTTCTTCCCCCTGCTCTTCTTCCACCTCTCTCTTTCGGGAGTGTCAGTACCTTATGAACACTCTCGAGAGATTTGTAGGAGGCAAGAAGAAGCTAAATCTTATTCTAGACCAATCTAAGATTTACAAATTTAATCAAGGTCTAGGATACGATTTTTATGAGGACATGAGGAAGCATCCACCTGCTATTCTTAGACCCTTAGCGGCAGGTGTGATCGAGATTGAGCCAGTACTGAGAAAGTTCAATTCAAGTCAGCGGGCTTTGTCCAAGGGATTTCTGACAGCAAGGTGATTCCACCTGTTGCTTCGGCCTCTCAGAAGACGAAGCCTCATCATGCTACTTCTACCTCTCAGAAGGTGAAGTATCGTTGCACGTTCTGTCAGAAAGATGGACACTTGATCGAGCGATGCTTCAGGCGCGCCAAGATCGCGCGTAGAGACCGTGTTGAGGCTCTTAGGCGTATTCAGGGTCAGCCCCAGACCTTGAGTGCACCTAAGACCAACACGAGGTCTAGATTTACTTCAGCTGATGAGTTTGGGCAGCATCGAGGACTTGGCTTTTCTGGTCTTACTGATTTTCGTCCTCGATATGCCTTTGGTCGTGACTTCCACCGTTCTGAGGGTAGATCTCGTTTCCCCCGTCGAGATGGCTACCCACGGCGTGATCAGCATGTTGCTAGTGCTCCGATTCGCTCTCCCACTGCCCTCCACTTTTTCATTCCCACCTACAAAGTTTTTGAAATAGAACTATATCTGGTTAAGTTCCCATATCTGCCCTTGACCGTGGGCACGGCTATTCGAATAGTTTTGACTCTGCAGAGTTTGCACACTTTACCCACAAGAGACAGTTTACTCGTTACCCCACAGGATTCCATGAACATGTGGTTGAGCAAGCTATCATAGTAACCGTTCAAAGTATCTCGCCCCGTCCATCATCTCACCCTATGGGCCGCTCCCACTTGCGGTGGGTCCCATACGTTGTGCGGGATGTTCCCCTCCTATGCGCCTAGCAGCTGACTCCCCGTACTGCTAGCATGCCGCATAAGAACTTCACTCACAAAGAGTGTCCCATTCAAGCCGTCACCCAGAATCGCTACTTGGACCACCACTTCTCCTCCACCAATGATGATGACTTTCGGGGTCCGGTAAATCTACTAAGCCAAGTTGTACTTTACAGACTTGTGGTTGTACTTGTTATACACAGGAGGATATGACAAGATTCAGTTCTTAGGGTATCTGGGCGGTTCTACCACAAACCACACTCTCGTGCACATCTGCACCATACCCCCGAATCATCCGCCCAGACAAATAAGCAATTTGAGATTTTTGGGAGTATAAATAACCATATCCAACATACACCAGTCATTACCACCATGACTGCCCAACCACATTTTATCATTGTTGTGGCTACGGACCAAACAGAGAGAGAGGGAACTAGTAGAAGGAGAAGAGGAGAGCTAGATCTGTGGAGAGAGTTAGTGAGAATGAGAGGATGTTCCCCCCTTTGCCCCTCCTGGGGGTTTATATATATGAGTGGGGTAGAATGGGAAATCCCCATTCTACCCCTTAGTACTTACAAAGGATGAGGGTACATTGGTATAGTTACACTGGTATATTCCTCTACACTATTGGGCCTATTACATGTTGGACTAGTTGCACGGCCCAGTCGCGGGGGTTGGGCCACCCCCACAACAGGTACTCCCTCGACAGCAAGCGCTGAGGTCCCGATGGGCGAGCTGACGCGATCAACTATCCCAGCCCCCCGTTCCCCGACAGCAAGCGCAAGGGTACCGACTAGTGAGCCGATGCAACTGGTAGTTTGTAGACCCCAGAGGCAATGCCTACGAAGAAATCAGTAAACTCCAGCGCTGAATCCCGCGCCGTCCCGCCGAGGCGCTGCCTAAGAGGCAGACGGCGTAGTCGAGTGCCGAAACCGCGCCGTTCCGCCGAGGCAGTGCCTACAAGGCGGACGGTGAAGTCCTGCGCCGGAGCCGTGCCGTCCTACCGAGGCGACGCGTACAAGGCGGACAGCGAAGTCGAGTGCCGAAGATGTGTCGTCGAGCGCCGAAGACGTGCTGTCCTGCCGAGGCGATGCCTACGAGGCGAACGACGAAATCGAGCGCCGAAGAAGTGCCGTTCAGCCGAGGCGATGCCTACGAGGCGGACAGCGTAGTCGAGCGCCGAAGACGTGTCGTCAAGCGCCGAGGACGTGCCGTCCCGCCCAGGCGATGCCTACGAGGCGGACGGCGAAGTCGAGCGCCGAAGACGTGCCGTCGAGCACCGAGGACGTGCCGTCCCGTCGAGACGATGCCTACGAGGCGGACGGCGAAGTCGAGCGCCGAAGACGTGTCGTCAAGCGCCAAAGACGTGCCGTCCCGCCGAGGCGATGCCTACGAGGCGGACGGCGAAGCCGAGCACCGAAGACGTGCCGTTCCATCGAGACGATGCCTACGAGGCGGATGGCGAAGTCGAGCGCCGAAGACGTGTCGTCGAGCTCCGAAGACGTGTCGCCGAGCACCGAAAACGTGCCGTCCCGCCGAGGCGATGCCTACGAGGCGCACAGCGTAGTCGAGCGTCGAAGACGTGTCGTCGAGCGCCAAAGACGTGTCCTCGAGCGCCGAAGACATGCCGTCCCACCGAGGCGACGCCTACGAGGCGGACGGCGAAGTCGAGCGCCGAAGACGTGTCGTCGAGCGCCGAAGACGTGCCGTCCCGCCGAGGCGATGCCTACGAGGCGGACAGCGTAGTCGAGCGCCGAAGACGTGTCGTCCAGCGCCGAAGACGTGCTGTCCCGCCGAGGCGATGCCTACGAGGCGGACGGCGAAGTCGAGCGCCGAAGACGTGTCCTCGAGCGCCGAAGACGTGCCGTCCTACTAAGGCGATGCCTACGAGGCGGACAGCGTAGTCGAGCGCCGAAGACGTGTCATCGAGCGTCGAAGACGTGCCGTCCCGCCTAGGCGATGCCTATGAGGCGGACGGCCAAGTCAAGCGCGGAAGACGTGCCGTCCCGCCGAGGTGATGCCTACGAGGCGGACAGCGTAGTCGAGCGCCGAAGACGTGTCGTCGAGCGCCGAAGACGTGCCCTCCCGGCGAGGCGGTGCCTATGAGGCGGACAGCGTAGTCGAGCGCCGAAGACGTGCCGTCCCGCCGAGGCGATGCCTACGAGGCGGACGGCGAAGTCGAACGCCGAAGACGTGTCGTCGAGCGCTGAAGACGTGCCGTTCCGCCGAGGCGATGCCTACGAAGCGGACAGCGCGTAGTCGAGCGCCGAAGATGTGTCGTCGAGCGCCGAAGACGTACTGTCCTGCCGAGGCGGTGCCTACGAGGCGGACAGCGTAGTCGAGCGCCGAAGACGTGTCGTCGAGCGCCGAAGACGTGCCGTCCCGCCGAGGCGATGCCTACGAGGCGGACAGCGTAGTCGAGCGCCGAAGACGTGTCGTCGAGCGCCGAAGACGTGCCGTCCCGCCGAGGCGATGCCTACGAGGCGGACGGCGAAGTCGAGCGCCGAAGACGTGTCGTCGAGCGCCGAAGACGTGTCGTCCCGCCGAGGCGATGCCTACAAGGCGGACAGCGTAGTCGAGCGTCGAAGACGTGCCGTCCCGCCGAGGCGATGCCTACGAGGCGGATGGCGAAGTCGAGCGCCGAAGCCGTGCCGTCCCGCCGAGGTGATACCTACGAGGCGGACGGCAAACAGCAAGCGTGGAGGCCAGCAGGCAGAGCCGCCGTTCCCCTGTCTTCAAAAATAGTGCCCACGGAGCACAGGCGCTTACGGCGTAGGCTGAGAGCACTACGCACGCCGATGTAAGGAGGCGGAGCCGCCATTCCCCTACCTTCAAAAACAGTGCCCGCGGAGAGCGGGCGCTTGCGGCGTAGGCCGAAGGCACTACGCACGCCGAGGTAGGGAGGCGGAGCCGCCGTTCCCCTACCTTCAAAAACAGTGCCCGCGGAGTGCGGGCACTTGCGGCGTAGGCCGAGGGCACTACGCACGCCGAGGTAGGGAGGCGGAGCCGCCGTTCCCCTACCTTCAGAAATAGTGCCCGCGGAGAGCGGGCGCTTGCAGCGTAGGCCGAGGGCACTACGCACGCCGAGGTAGGGAGGCGGAGCCGCCGTTCCCCAACCTTTAAAAACAGTCCCGCGGAGAGCGGGCGCTTGCGGCGTAGGCCGAGGGAACTACACGCCAAGGTAGGGAGGCGCAGCCGCCGTTCACCTACCTTTAAAAACAGTGCCCGCAGAGAGCGGGCGCTTGCGGCGTAGGCTGACGGCAGTACGCACGCCGACGTAGGGAGGCGAAGCCGCCGTTCCCCTACCTTCAAAAATAGTGCCCGCGGAGAGCGGGCGTTCGCGGCGTAGGACGAAGGCACTACGCACGCCGAGGTAAGGAGGCGGAGACGCCGTTCCCCTACCTTCAAAAACAGTGCCCGCGGAGAGCGGGCGTTCGCGGCGTAGGCCGAAGGCACTACGCACGCCGAGGTAGGGAGGCGTAGCCGCCGTTCCCCTACCTTCAAAAATAGTGCCCGCGGAGAGCGGGCGCTTGCGGCGTAGGCCGAGGGCAGTACGGACGCCAAGGTAGGGAGGCGAAGCCGCCGTTCCCCTACCTTTAAAAACAGTGTCAGCGGAGAGCAGGCGCTTGCGGCGTAGGCCGAGGGCACTACGCACGCCAAGGTAGGGAGGCGAAGCCGCCGTTCCCCTACCTTCAAAAATAGTGCCCGCGTAGAGCGGGCAGTCGCGGCGTAGGCCGACGGCACTACGCACACCGAGGTAGGGAGGCGCAGCCGCCGTTCCCCTACCTTTAAAAACAGTGCCCGCGGAGAGCGGGCGCTTGCGGCGTAGGCCGAGGGCACTACGCACGCCCAGGTAGGGAGGCGAAGCCGCCGTTCCCCTACCTTCAAAAACAGTGCCCGCGGAGAGCGGGCGCTTGCGGTGTAGGCCGAAGGCACTGCGCACGCCGAGGTAGGGAGGCGAAGCCGCCGTTCCCCTACCTTCAAAAATAGTGCCCGCGGAGAGCGGGCGTTCGCGGCGTAGGCCGAAGGCACTACGCACGCCGAGGTAAGGAGGCGGAGCCGCCGTTCCTCAACTTTTCGCTTTTTCTAGGTTTGTCAATATACTCATCAAGGGAGAGATTGAGAGACCATGTGGTTATGACCCCATGTTTGTGATGAGTAATTGACGAGTATTTTGGAAAGATTGAGTTTGTTTTGTGCGTTTCGTGCCATGATGGCATTTGGCTCAGTCGGGTTTGGTTAGTCGGACTTGAGGCGTATTCTTCTTCCCGCTTGAGCTTTTGGGCTATTTTATGCTTGAGTATGATTAATTGATACTAATCGTGATGATTTGTTTCGAGCGGTGCTATGTGATGTGTTTCTTGTCTGTGATGGCTGCAGGACATCGAGGCATAGTCGTGGCGAGGCACGGGATGACCGGACTAGACGCAGGCGGTGTTGAGGTCAAAGCGGACGAGGTGTGCCGAAGACGACATGGACTCGAGGTGGTTGCGAGGCTTGAGCGGAAAGAAAGGAGGAAGCTTCACAGAAGGTGCACGAGGGCCGTTTTGGTGAATATTTAAAGCTGCACTAAAGAAGTGGATTGTGGACAAAGCACTAGAGTTAGTGGGTAAAGAGTAAAGCTTAATGGGCAAAGCATGTGGTGAATCCATTAAGCAAGGATATAAATAGGTGCATGTCTCCTGGTTGTTGGCATGCTTGTGTGAGGAAAAATGGCTTGGGGTTGATGGCTTTTGTCTTTTCCTTTAGTTGTTGAGGTTTAGTTAGAAGTGCAGGAGATTGTCTCCACTCTGTACGTGTGTTGTTGTGAGAAGAGGAAGTGCTCAAGGTGTGTGCATGTGTTCTTGAGAGAACCATGTAATGTAATCATTCCTCTTGCATTCAATCGAGTATGGGGACTCCTATGTAATCATCTTTTGGCAATGAGAAGGATTATGTTGAGTTGATTTCATTTCTTGCACTCTCTGTTGGTTATTGTTCTTCGTTACCTCTCTGCTTGATTTCTCAGATTTTTGTTTTTGTGTTGTCTCTTGCTGTGGAGTAGCAAAATGGGTTGCTGTGATCTAGGAGATGCTCCAAGGCCATTTGGCTAGTCACTCCTGAGAGCAAACCAATTTTAATCTCAGATTCTTTCTCTCAGCCTCCTCTGTTCATGCAATTTCTAGGGTTTTGAGTCAGGGGATTCTTGGCCCTCTTGATTCTCTTCTTAAGTTGGCTTGAAATTTTCCTTGCTAGTCCTGAGGATTTTGCTGATCTTGTTGCAAAAGATCTTGAGCAAAGGATGGATGAGTCTTGAGAATTTTGGATTTTCCTTCCCTCTTCACTTCATTTTCAGATTTCAGGGAAAATCCTCAATTCCTGTTCTTAAGGTGGATTCTCTTGATTCTTTTGGTTCCTCTTGTTATTTAGGTTGTCTCCTTGCTGTTCTGGGCCAAAAAGATCAAGGGAAAACCTCTAATTGCTCTCGTGTATAAAGTCTGCAAAGTCTGCATTTTTTGTTGTCTGATTTTCAGCCCCTACTGTGCTCTGAATTCGATGGGCGATCCGACCGGAGTAATATAAGCGGTCAGACCGGACTTACAGGGCCGGTCAGACCGGTGTGGCCTGGGCGGTCTGACCGCCGGCTAGGGTGCGGTCAGACCGGCCTAAAGCTTGCGGTCTGACCGGCCTCCCCCTGTTCTGGCTGTGCATTTTTGTCTAATCTTCATTTTATTTGACCAGCTTTCTTCTCTGTCAGTATAAGGTTTCAGTGAGCTTATCAAATCTTTTTCATAGCTTTCATAGCTATTGAAGAGGAGTTTCACTCTAGGATACTTTTGAGGGGTGGATTTTTAAAGTCGACATTCACCCCCCCTCTGTCGCCGATTTCGATCCAACAATAAGATCCTATCTATTTAAGTATGATCTAGAGGAAGTTCTTCAGTTTGCTCAGTTTTCCTCAGGAGGTAGGTGATTTTAGGGTTTTACTCTTGTGAGTAATTTGGATCAAATTCATGTTGTGATCTAGCTCGTGTTTTGGATGAAGGTCAAAATATTGGCATCAATCTTCATAATCCATGATTGGAATAGGTTTCTGACATCTTTGAGAATGTATGTGCTAAGTTTCATCATGTTTAGATCAGTGATTTAAGAGTTGGATATTATCTTGTATTTGATACAGTGTTGATTGCACTGTTCCTTGACATAGCAGTCAGACAGGTGCATCGGGTGGTCAATCGCTAGGTGGTCAGACTGGCACACAGCCAGTGGTCAAACCAGTGTACACTCAACAGTGAGACTAGTGTGGCTGATTTGGCAAGCAGTCAAACCACAATTTGCCTACGGTCAGACCGGTACTCTGGGCTTTTGGCTTTGAGTTCTTGAGGATTTGTGTTTCCATTGTGTTGTGTTGATACTTGGAGGAAGTGGTACAGCACAAATTAGAGAACCCTAATTTGTACATGAGTTTGGCCCGATCTTCACGGCACACTTCAAACCACAAGAAAACAATTTCCTTGACTCATGAATAACAACCGAACAACTCTGATCAACTGAATCAACAACAACATTGATTAACTCCTGATCAATTGAACACAAGTAGCAGCAGCAACGGTAGTAGGTAGCCTCCCTTCACTAATCACCAAACAGCCAGCTGCAACCACGATCCATAGCAATAGCCTTGGCTGTAGCATAACAGCAACAGTAGATGTACCACCGAATAGAACCAGCATTAGTTGGAGAGGATTGACGTAGCCGTTACCAAGCAACAACAGAGATAAATAAATAGTTTGGCTAGTAGTATGGACATATATTCAATTCATAGCCAAACAAATCCTCCAACTCGTGAGCAATGAAGACCACCAATTAGATGGGATGAATCATCAGGACTCAGTTGCACAATTTCGAAGTCGAGGCTCAAATCCACACAACAAACAATGAAACTATAGATTGGTTTCACCAAGAACTCAAGCACAATTTTTGGTTCGCCATCATGGCTTTTTTTCTAGAGATCTTCTCAATGCAAAAATGTCCCTTACAATGGCCATAGCCCTAGGATTATATCTCCCCTAACTCACGCACACAAAGGCCCACAAGACACAAACTAGGACTCGTAATTGACTCAGACTAGGTAACAGACTCACTCAACTCAAGCCAAACCTAAAAACAAACTCGTACACAATGGCCATATACACTCAACATGCATACGTATACATACATACCACACTCACATGCATGCAACACAACAGCCATGCATGCATGCAACTCACGTGAACAGGAATCAACTAGAAAAACTCAACACTAGACTTTTGCATGTAAATATTTTGTTGATTCTAAGTTAAGACATATGTTAAATCCAAATATCTCCTACCAAGAATCCTAACCTACGGGCACACACTGTTTTGCCATGGCCGTAGGCTCGCCTCGCTCGCGCTCCGCAAACTTGCCACACTCATGCTCGGCTTCTAGTTTGTCCTTCTTGGTCTTCCTCCCTCTCCTCGCTCTTGGCCACTATAGATGTAATGGTAGTGGTACTTGGTGCCGTATCAAGAAGATTGTGAGAGTTATTCACCCCTTCTAACTCACTATACATGATCCTACATGTGTTTATAGAGTACAAACTGAGGTTGGTTTTTTTCCCAAACCCCTAAATCCCTACTCAATATGTACCATAAATATCTAAATCCCTACTAGATTTGTAGCATAGATATCTAAATCCGTACTCAAATCAATTCATCCATGAATGACACTGCTTGTTGTTCATTTATCAATGAATTAGTTGTATGCACATATGCTTGCTGCACCATATTAGTGGTACTAGATGACATTGGATATGAAGTTTATCCTCTGAAAAATTGTCTCAAAAGCTACATTCCAATTCCAAACTTTAGTGATATACCCTAGAGGCAATCATGGAGATGATTGTATCACTTATATGTTTATGATCTTTTGAATAATATGTTATTTTGTCTCTTAAATAAATATCTTTCATATTAATCAACAAGTATATAACTTGTTCGTGAAACTCTTTATTCATGTTTTGATGTTATTCTAAATTATCCCTGATCTTATAGCATTATATGGGACAATTATAATTTACAGATCAACACAAGTATTGATTGATGATCATATTTCATGGATCATGGATATGGAATATCAAATCAATAATGTAGACATATGTTAAAGAACATGATATTAGATTGACCCACCATGAGACACTGCGAGATTTATTATATTCTTAAGTTTCATTACTTAGTCTCATACATAGTGTATATAGGATCCTTAGACCTGAGATCATCATTATTTCCTACATGTGTAATGTTTACTTAGGGGTTACCAAATACTACTCCGTGACTGGGTAGTCATAAAGGTAACTTTCAGATTTACTATGAAACATGCAGAGAAATATGAGCGATCAAGATGGAATTTACCCCTTCTATATAACATGAAAGATAGCTCTGGACCCCTCGATGTGGTTGGATTAAGAAAATGCATGGCCATACCATATGCGGTTGAGAAGTGAATTACAGCTGAGTGATCCACTACATATTTGAGTGAATGATCAAGTTATCATAGGATGGCACGATTCTCGCATTGAATTCGATCTGGTATCATGAAGCAAATGGATCGGTACATAAACACTATATAGGTTCGTCCAATATGATCTTTGTGTATGTTTATGAGTCGTTATGTCCAGCTAAAGACTGTTACTGACTTATGGTTCGGAACGAAAATTTTGGTCCATAGCCAAATATACATAAACCTACATGGTCACACACTTAATAAGCTAGAACAATAAGAATTCAGATGATAGTCTCCGAGTGAGATACGATCTCTACTCGTATTGGATAAGGATCCAATTTGAGGCTATGTAAGGAGAGGTGCGAGGACTGAGGGAGATATTCCGAAACACACCTGTCGAAACTCTAGCTGCCTAATAGACCATGTGGTTGTGACCCCATGTGTGTGATGAGTAATTGACAAGGGTTTTGAAAAGATTGAGTTTGGTTTGTTTGGTTTGTGCCAAGACGGCACTTGGCGCAGTCGGGTTTGGTTAGACGGTCTTGAGGCATATTCTTCTTCTTGACTGGTCGTTTGGGCAATTTCATGTTTAAGTACGATTTATTGATGCTAATGAGGATTACCTGTTTCGAGCGGTGCTATGTAATGTATTTCTTGTCTGTGATGGATGCAGGACGTCGAGACGGAGTCGTGGCAAGGCACGGATGACCGGACTAGGCGCAGGCGGTGCCGAGGTCAGAACGGTCGAGGTGTGCCGAAGACGGCAGGACTCGAGGTAGCTGCGAGACTTGGAAGGTAAGGAATGAGGAAGCTTCCCGGAAGGTGCAGGAGGGGCGTTTTGGTGAATACGCAAAGCTGCACTAAAGGAAGTGGATTATGGATAAAGCATTGGAGTTGTTGAGGCTTAATGGGTAAAGCAAATTGCAAACCCTTTAGTGGAGGGCTATATAAAGGAGGGGTGTCTCCTGCATGTAGCATCACTTGAAAAATGGCTTGGAGAGAGGGTTTGAGTTGGTTTTGCTTTGGGCTTTAATTGTTGGGAGTTGGTGAAAGTGCAGGAGAGTTTTGCTTTGCCTGTTACTTCTGTCTTCTTCGTGAGTTTGAGAGAAGGGAGAGCATTTCTTGAGTTCTTGATGTGAGGAGATGATTGTAATCCCTGTGTAATCATTCATCGTTCTTCCTCTCTATCAATACAAGAATGATTTTGTTGGCTATTTTCATCTTTTGGCTTCGTTTGTGATGGATTTCTATGTTTGCCCTCTTCTTTGTTTCTTCTCCCATCAAGTGAGTTTGTGGTGATTAAGAAGCCTTGTGTGTTTGATTCTTGAAAGCTCTGTAATGGAAAATATTCATTGCCATAAGATCATTCCATTTTCTAGAGCATTTGGAAGAATCAACATCTCCTGTGAATTTTAATTCCTATGTCACTTTTTCTCTGTTTGTGCTATTTCTAGGATTTCATGCCAGAGGATGTTTGGATTTCTCGATTCCCTTCATAACTTGGCTTGAAATCTGGGTTCTAAGATCACAAGATCATTGCTAAATCAATTGCAAAAGGTCTTGGGCAAAGGATGAACGAATAGTGAGGAATCTGAAAAATTGTGTTTCTCTCAACCTCTTTTTCAGATTTTAGTCTAAATCTTAAACCCTTGCTTAGATGATGAAATCCTCTGTTCCAAAAGTGCTTGATACTATTTAGATCATATTCCTGCACTTCTGGATTGAGGAGATTAAAGAAAAACCACAAATTGCTTTTAAATTGGTCAAGTCCCTGAAATTTTCAGTCTGCTGCCTGTTCTGAAATTCGAGAGGCGGTCAGACCGCCCCTCGGTAGCAGGTCAGACTGGATCTAAAGTGGCGGTCAGACCGGTGTGGGCTGGCCGGTCAGATCGGCCCTTGACCGGCGGTCAGACCGGCGTGGTCAGGGCGGTCTGACCGGCGGCAAGGTGGCAGTCAGACCGGCCCCCATCAGTGCCTTCTTTCTGATGCTTGTTTTTCCTATCTTGTCTTCTCGCTTGCTCTTCTGAGTTCTTCTCTGTGCATTTTATGCTTGCTCAGTAGGATCAACCAGAGAATATCAATCTTTCTCTTCATATATTTTATATCTTTCGAAGAGAAGATTTTAGTGGATACTTTTCAGGGGCGTAATTTTAAGAAGCAACATTCACCCCCTCTGTTGCCGATTCCGATCCAACACTGCCACCTCTCCTAACCCATGCCGTGCGCGCTGGTGCTAGCACGCCGACGCACAGTGTTCTATCCCTTGAAGTGTAGGCTTCGGTAGAGGCATTGCTACGACTACAGCGCTGATTAGGACCATCGCGAGGAGGAGACGGTTGGGCGAAGGATGATCGACTACTATCACTACACCGACATGCTCTTCGTTGAATCGGCTACTCCAACTCTATTTTCGCTGCACTGCGCGTCTAGTGATAACGATCTATGATTTTTTACTCGTATGGCTTTCTGGTTTATGCAATAGAAAATTTTAATATGTATTAGTGTAGCCTACCCGTATTCTAACACAAACATAACAGTTCCAGATGACAATGCACGTGGGAATCAAAATGGTATTAAACGTAAATGGAAAGGAGACTTTTTACCACTTCGGCAATCCTCCTGCTAAGACAGATTGTATTAATGGAGAAGGACATGACAACCAGCGGTGGTTTTTTTGAATAAATAGCTGGAGAGCTGCTAGTTTCATTGAAGAAACCAACGGTGGTAGCATGCAAAAAGAGCTATTTTCTCGAGTGAGTAAATTGAGCTATTACATGCAGTATGCTACCAACCATCACTCACTAAATACACGTAGCATGAATTATATCACGCATGAGAAAAGTGTTCTTCTAAATTAATATATACAAAAATTGGAAGTTTAGGACGCCGACTCTATTCAAGTTTTGGGTTTGCAGTGTAATTAACTCTCAATAGAATCCTATAAGTATATATCGGCTCTATTCTTTTCGGTCGGTTTTTAGGTTTAACTTCTTTCAGCAATCATTATTTATTAGACTAACAAGCCGTAGTATAAAAGAACAGCCACATCCTCTATCACTATTTGAAGGTTTTCTGAAACATTTACACATCAAATAAGAAAAATACATATTAAGAAAGATTTTCCTGTTTTCATGTGTCCAACCCATACACTTTTACAGATATTAATTATTAAAAATTCTAAATTTATTTTGAGAATGAAAATTTTATAAGTTTGGCCGTACCCATACCATGATAACCTAAAATCTTTTTAGGATGAACCTATATTTTAGTGACAACAATAAAACTGACCATTTGATTGCACCTAATTAGCATTTACAGGTTGGTCTTGCAATTTTGTTGAAGTAGCGGGCAAAGCCATATGGGATTCCAAATTATGTCCTTCCGTACACCGGCCTGAACGGCCTCCCGTATCTGTTTTCGTGATCCTGTTACTCAAGGACACCGTATCCGAGTCACCGTAAACCCACGGTGAGTTCTACACGGGACACGCTCCTCTCTAAGGATAACCAAGTCTCTACCTACAAATCGTCAACTGACCACCATTCTCACTACTGGCCCTGCATGCAGCCCTGCCGCTACACATTTGGTCCCGTTTGCTTCTGTTTTGGCTTTTAACTTCTAACTTTTTAATTTCATTTTTTGTTTTTAGGTTTTTTATTTTCTTTTTTCTCTTATTCTTTTGTATTTTATATGATGATATAACATTTTTTCATTTTTAAAAAAATTAAATTACGTTGAAAAGCTACTAACAATTATGATGTATTTTCAACCGCTACAGTGAAAAAAGTTATAAGTCTAAGCTTTTAACCCCAAATGAGTACCATCAAATGTCGACATGGTCGATCTCAGGCTATTCGTAGCAGTTTGTAGCTCACCCGGTATGATCATGACTTGTGGCTTATGCTACAGTAACTAGCTTTTAAATAGTATGTTTTTTTAAAGCGGGGTCTACAGGTAAATTATAGTACAAACTGTACCAAGTTCAGCTATACCGCCAAAATTATATGCAACTATTTCCCTCTGTGTACTGCCTCTCATAGACAGTCTAAAATTCTAAAACTTTAGTCATAAACCATAAGTTACGGACCAAAAGATTCCACCCAAAATCATTGCCTGCACATTGCTAATGCTCACTCTTCGAGCTGTCTCCTCACCTTACCTTGCAGCTACCATGCATGGCTTTCGCCCATCATGCTGCCTACATCAGTTATTGTCTAATGCAGATGTGTTTTTTAAGCTATGATTTATTAGTTTAATAAATAATAATTGCTAAAAAAACTGCAAACAAAAATCAACTGAAAATTTTAAAAAAATGGGACACTAACTCGTTGCTCGTTGACCACCCAGACTACAATCGCTCATGCTCTACTACGTGAGTCACCATCGCCCATCCTGTTTTAGGTTGCACCACCCTATGCATCGAATCCATATAATTTTAGGAATGGGGATTTGCGTCAGGGAGGCAAGCCGGCTAATGGCTGGAACCCGAATTTTTTGTAAATAATTTATTTTTTAATTAAAATTACATAAATATATATGTGCAAAAGTTTTTTTTATATAAGAATGACTTTCAGTAGCCGAACTATTGGGCGACTAAAATCTGTCGTCCAACAGCCATATGATATGGAGGCTATCCATGGGATGTTGCGCGATATAATTACAGTCGCCCAACAATCAGACGACTTGGACATGTCGCCCAACAGTCAAGCGACTTGGACATGTCGTCCAACCATCAGGCGACTGCAGTTCCAATCGCTCAAGTATTGGGCGACTAGAACTCACACATTTTTGTGCAACTAGGCCCCCGACCGCGCATAAGGGTAACTGACAATTGTTGTAGGTAGGTAACATTTTATCAAATTTTGTCTATGAGTTGTATAACGAGCCTGTTGAATAGCTTCATCAACGGTTGCTTCAGAAACTGTTTGAAGAAGTTGGCCCCCAGTGACGAATATACCATCTGTTCCTCATATTCGGCCAAGGGACGGGCTCATCGGGGTTTTCCTGAAGTTTTCTTATGGCCTTCACTATCTCAGCATGGCGATCATAGTTACATAGACACCAGGGCGAGCACCGACAACTCCAACCCTCATATGTCGAAGGATCCACAACCAACTATCGTAATTCTCACTTTCCACGATTGCGATGGTTAGGGGTAGAATTTGATTGTTACCATCAACGCCAATGATTGACTGTAAGGATCTGACCCTTGTATTTGCTGGTCAAAAAGGTCCTGTCAACTGAGATCACGGCAAGCATATGCCTGAATGCCTCGATGCACGCACCAAAGTCTAAGAAGGCCCTCTGTAACATTACAAAACCTGGCAGCGTTATAGATGGCTTGTTCTTTACAGCAGCGTACGTGCCTGGGTTCCTGTCCTGTAGCACCTGAAGCATACTAGGAAGGTTGTCGTATGCCACCTTGAAAGACCCGAACCGTTTTTCTAAAGCCTTCTGCTTCACACGCCACGCCTTATATGTTCAAGTTTCATTAAGTTGGTTTTGGTGATAATGACAAATCTAATTATGAGACTAACTTGTTTGTTGATTATGATATTGCTTAGTCTCATTTGGATGAAAAGGTGAAATCATAAAGGTATACATTCAACTTCATACTACTATATCTTATTACATTTTTTGGATCCAAAATATAGATTAAACTTTACTAAAAGTCTAAAATGAATATATGCATATGGTTTCTATTATACATTCTTGTATTCACACATTTAGGGAGAGTTTATATGGTTTCTATTATACATTCTTGTATGCACACATTTAGGGAGGGTTTACTCTATATTTTGAGGTTTCATTAGTATTGATCCATGTTTCTCTTTCCACATATTAAGGATCTTTACATTGAAATATATCCCTTGAGTATATATAGCTTCTATAATTCATATATACTCATAATCAGATTATCATCTAGTTCCACTCTTATGTGTTAATGGTTGGATGATTAATGACAACCGGATGTATAAACTTTGCTAGCAATTACTCTCAAAGATAAACACTCATTCAAAATGAGTTAATTGCTTGAGAAGTTTATCCTAAAGTATATAAGTGTTGTGTGCATGTTGTATACTCGTAAATCATCTTTATCACATTATTTGTTGAGATTGTCATGAATTACCAAAAAGGGAAGATTGTGGAATCTAGTCCCTCTATTATGAGTTAATGGTGAAGCTTTGGTAATTGATGATAATGATTTATGTACTAATAGTTTCTATGAGTTCAATGAATAGGTTAGGTTCCACAAGTGAATATGACTTGGGATGACTTTATGTGTTGAAGATGTAGTGGCACATTAAGGGGGAGTGCTAAATCATAATCATATATATCACATCCTGATGTGTGCCCAAATTAATTAAGTGCTAGTATTGATATTTAAAAATTGAGCAATTTAGCTAAAAAAGTCAAAAGCTTGAAATTATTATTATATCTTTGAAAAACTTGTTGAAAAATGTATACAAATGCATTTCAAAGGTTTTTCAAGGGTTTTGGTTTTAGAAAAACTTATTTTAAGTAAAATTGAGTTTATAACCCAAAACTAGCAATCTAGTATCTTGTTTTGGATTTAAACTCAAAAATTGGCCAAACTCAATTCTAAAATTTTTTTGAAAAGTGTTCAATACCAAAAACCTAGAGTTGGCTATTTCAAACATTATTGGTATTCAAAAGTTTTTCAAAATGCCAACAAATCAAAATTTATTTGGTTTCGAAACTCATCCAAAATCTTGAGTTGACCTAAGTGGTCACAATCTAGCACTTCTTAGAGTTTTGCCTTTAAAGCTAAAACTGTTGACCTATATTGGTTCACAAGGGTATTTACAACTCATACATATAATTGTTTGCTTAGAATACCCTCAAATGTTCATTCTTACCGTTGTGGTTACAGACCAAACAGAGAGAGATGTGGTAGTGGAGAGTTGGGAGAGTGTGATCGGTAAAATGGCTTGGGTCCTCCCCATGGCCTGTATTCCATATATATATATACATGGGGAGTGCTTTTACAATTATACCCTTACAGCTGAGTATCCCCTTCAGGGGCACTTATGTCATTACACATGGCCTATTCTGGGCCTTATAACCTTCTACCAGGCCTGCTGGGATTAGGTGGGGGCCACCCCTACAACAGGAGCCTCTCATGGTAAAGGGCTTCACAGGGCCGAAGCCATGTTGCCGAGTCCTTTGGCCCCCTCCGTCCCTGCGGCCTGTGAACTTTCCCGAACTTGACCGGGGGCTGAGGCCGTAGCCGAACCCGACGCCTGGATTGGTGGTTGAGGTAGATGTGCAAGCGCTCCGTCCCGAGCTGGCGCCTAATCAAAGTAGGCGCGCGCGCTCCGTCCAGGTTGGAGTGGCGATCGAGAAGACGGCCTCCTACGCGCGCGTCGTGCTCCCGTATGAAGATGGCAAGGTTTGACGTGTTCTCGTAGACAGATATGCTTGAGTTCATCTGCCTCCGCTGATTGCGCCAATCTGGCGCTATCGCCAAGGAACGTTGATGTACTGAAGCTTATCTGTCTATGCGAACCCGTCAAAACCTGCCGCACATCAGCGGCTTGCATTCCCAAAATACGGGAAACCCAGGCGCCTGAGTCGCTGTCGAGTTTTGCAGCTAAAGCAGAGACTCGCCCGTATTAGGCTGCCGAAGTCGACGCAGCGGAGCTGGCGTTTAGCCGAGGTAGACGCGCGCGTGCTCCGTTCCCTACCCTTCGAACGGGTGGCAGCGGAGCTGGCGCCTAGCCGAAGTAGACGCGCACGCTCCGTCCCCTACCCTTCGAACGGGTGGCAGCGGAGCTGGCGCCTAGCCGAAGTAGACGCGCGTGCTCGGTCCCCTACCCTTCGAACGGGTGGCAGCGGAGCTGGCGCCTAGCCGAAGTAGACGCGCGCGCTCCGTCCCCTACCCTTCGAACGGGTGGCAGCGGAGCTGGCGCCTAGCCGAAGTAGACGCGCGCGCTCCGTCCCCTACCCTTCGAACGGGTGGCAGCGGAGCTGGCGCCTAGCCGAAGTAGACGCGCGTGCTCCGTCCCCTACCCTTCGAATGGGTGGCAGCGGAGCTGGCGCCTTGAAGCCGAAGCCGCGGCTGGAGCCTGCCGCGGTAGAGGCTCAGCGGTGGTCTGAGTTGCAACTTCACACCGCGAACATCGCCACGCATGTGGTGATTGTGATTTAACGACGCGGTCATGCGCTGTAAAGGCTCCTGGAATCGCGCCGGCCCTCAGTTTGCCAGGGCTAGGTTGTCGTACCATGCGACTCGCCTCGGCGCGTGTAGGGTACGCGGCGGTTTGTTACTCGCGCGCGATGGGATGCGAACGGTTGCGATCCCATGGTCCATTAGTGCGCTTTTAATGACGGCTGGAGGCGTGTCGACGCCTGGCCTCGTGTGCTCCAGCTATCTCGTGCGGGGGTTGGCACGCGGCGGGAGGCCATTGGAGCATCGTGCTCTGACGGTCCTTACCGCTGTGGTCGCGCCCCCTCGTGTTTGGTTATGGGGTATTGTGCGGGACGGGCCGTTGTATAATTTTGGTCACGTCCGGTACGCGGACCGTCGCGACGCTTTGGCATCATGGCGAGGTGACTTGAAATAGCCCTCGGAACCGCACCCCCGCAGTTCTACGCCCTCTTCTTGCTTGCATCGCCTTCCATACTCCCGTAGTAATCTCGCCGCCATACCCCCTTCGCGAGAGGCTATGGCATCTGGTGGCAAGCGTGGCCAGGCGGCTAGCGCCAGCGGCATTCACCGGCGATCTTCACCGCTAGAGGTGAAGTACTCGCTCAGCGAACGCGACCCGGCTGCGGCGGACAAGTGTTGGCTGGCGGCGGAGAAGGAAGGCGCGTTCTCCAGTAAGCTAGGCCCGTCGCTCGTGACCGAGAAGACAATCCAAGCGTTTCTGCGCGTGGGAAAGCTGTCCGAGCGCCAGGCGGTACGATTGCCCGCCGCCGATGAGACGGAACCGCAGCCCGAGAGGTCGGAGGCGCTCGTATTCGTTGCCTTTTTCGACGCAGGGCTCCGCATCCCGGCGGCGGCGATCGTGGGCGACGTGCTGCGGACCTTCGGGCTGGAGCTGGCGCAACTGACTCCGAACGCCGTGGCCCGGCTCGCGTGTACAGTTGGGCCTTGCGCTCGGGAGCGTGCTGGCCTAGTGCTTCGTTGTTCACCTACCTGCACGAGCCACGGTGCCAGCGCAAGGATCGGAAGGACGGGACGCTGTCGAACTTCGGCAGCGTCACCTTTATTCTTCGGTCAACCTGCAGCAAGCTCTTCCCTGCGAACTCCACTCGTGGGAAGTGGGAGTCTCAGTGGATGAAGCGGTGGTTCTACCACCGCATGGAGAGCGGGAGCGGAGCTGGGTCTTCACCAGCAGCAGCGGCCGGAACCGGGGTGCCCCCCACAGAGGTTGCCACGGCGGGAGCTTCGCCCCCGGGAGCTGCAGTCGCTGGGGCCTCTCCGGCACCGCGTCACCGGCACCGCGATGACCCGCCCCGTCACCGGCACCGCGATGACCCGCCCCGTCACCGGCGTTGCGGGGACGAACCCCGCGGTCGAAGACGTCGACGCTGGTGCAGCGACAACCGACCCCGCCGACGCAACGACAGCCGACCTCGCCACCCCCGCCGCAACCCTCGCCGGCAGCGCGGACCGGGCGGTTCGAGGTAGCCACGACGGAGCGACCGGCAGCTCAGGACCTCGCGACGCGGTCGTGCCCGCGCCGGTCCGCCCGTTGGGAGTACCGGCGACCCCGCCCGCACAGGCGGTGGAAAGCGCCCTGCTGGCGGCCCTCAACGCGTTCCAGCGGGAGCTAGGGGACCTTCGCGAAGTCGTCTGAGATATGCAAGAGGCTCGGAGCCAGCAGGCCGCGCCAGTAATCGCGCCCGAGCCCACGCCGGAGAGGGCGGACAGTCGCGAAGCCCCCACGTCTAGCCGCGTGCCGCTGCGGCGCGTAGATCCGGAGTCCCCGCTTTCGGCGGGGCTGCAGCAAGCGGCATGGCCCGAAGACTTCAAGTTTCCTAGCGCCATCGACCCGTACAAAGGCGACACGGACCCCCGCGAGTTCGTGCGCGTGTACGAAACCACGATCGAAGCCGCGGGCGGAGACGACACCACGAAGGCGAAGGGACTCCCCCTCGCGCTGCAAGGCGTGGCGCTCTCTTGGTTCTTTACCATAGAGCCGGGCTCCATCTACGCGTGGGAGCAGCTTCGCGTCCGCCTCCACAACAACTTCCAAGGAAACTACGTCGACCGAGTCGACGCGGACCAACTCTTTGCTGTGAAGCAAAAACCCTCGGAGAAGCTTCGGGACTACTTCAAACGCTTCGCCAAGATTCGATGCCAGGTGAAAGACGTTAATGAAACCACCATCTTTAATGCAGCCATACAGGGCCTTCGTCCGGGCCCGATGGCCGTGTACAATGCGCGAAAGCCAATCAAGACGGTGGCGAAGCTCTTCGACAAAATGGAGGAGTATGCCAGGGCGGAAGAAGACGCGCGGCGAAGGCAAGGTGACGACTCCGACACCAACCAGGCCGGAGCCTCGGCAAAAGCCAAAGGTCCGCCGAAGGACGGTTCTTCGAAGGGAAAATGTAAGCAGGAGCCGTCCAGGGATGCGCCCGACCGCAGGGACGCCTCGCATAAGGAGTCGTCCGACCAGCCCAAGCGCGGCCAGCAGAGGTCGAGGCGAAACCGGTACGTCCTCGACATTGAAGGCGGCTCCGACGAGGGCGCTCCCGCGGGCCGAGGCGGTCGGGGGCGCCGTGGCCGGGGGCGCGGCCGTGGCCGGGGCCGCGACGATAAAGGTCATGGAGATTACGATGACCAGCACCAGGGACTGTGGTGCGTAGTCCACGGCCGCGGCAATCATGATACCCGCACCTGCACCTCCATCGCGGCGCTCCGCGATAGCGTCGCTAGGGACAGGAACCCGAAGACGCGTCCGCCTGCGGTGGCCCACGTTCAATTCCCGTACGAGGCCCCCATGCAGGTACAGGCGCAAGGGATGCAACCCCGGGAAGGCACCTTCCGGATCCAAGCTCACGTACAGCAGCCTCGGGAGGGCCTCTTGTCGCTGTAGGCTCCGGAGGCAACCCACCGCAGGATCATTAACGTCATATCCGGAGGCTCTGCGCTGGAATTCGCCTCAGCACAGCAGCAGAAGGCCTATGCGCGAAGACTACATCATGTGGTGGCATACCCAGCGCAAGCACCCCCGGACTGGGCACAGCACGAAGTTACATTCACACCCGACGACGCCCAAGGCGTGGACTTCCCTCATCAGGACCCCCTGGTCATCCGGGTCACTATCGCGGGATGCGACGTGGGGCGCGCCTTGGTGGACGGCGGTAGCTCCGCGAACATGTTGTTTGCGGCGGCCTTTGACCAGATGGGGATCCCTCGAAGCCGCCTAGGGCCCTCGGGAATCCCACTGTAGGGCTTTGGGGGACAGCCCCTGCGGGCGCTGGGCCAAATAGGTCTTCAAGTCTCCTTCGGCCAAGATGACAATGTGCGGGCCGAAGAGGCCACCTTCGACGTGGTCGACCTTCCGTACCCCTACAATGCCATATTAGGGCGCCCAATCCTCAACTCCTTCGGCACGGTACCACATCACGGCTATCTATGCATGGAGATCCCGGGTCCCCGGACCATCATCACCGTCCGAGGCGACCAGGATATGGCCCGGTGCATCGAGCCAGGTACCAGGTGCCCGCGTCGCGAAGCCCAACGGCGCTCCTAGAGCTGGCGTCACAGCGCAGAGGTCCGCGGGGCCATTCAGAGGCGCCTGGGCGGGCCCTGCAGATGTCCAGCGACTAGAGGCTTCGGTCGCACCAAGGGCAAACGGTTAGTATATCCACCCCTTGTAATTGCTTACCCGTGCAAACGGGGAGGTAATGAAGATCGCCGTTTGTCACTAATCTTTCTTCATCACGCGCAAGTACGCGGCGAAGGCGCGTGCAGGCCTAGCCAACGCGCACGTTCCCGCAGTATAAATCGAAGTCGCACGTTCGCGTGTGCACTCGCCGTAGCCAAAGGTGACGGGCCTGAGTATAAACAAAGACGCACGTTCGCGTGTGCACTCGCCGTAGCCAGGGGTACGGGACTGAGTATAAATCGAAGTCGCATGTTCGCGTGTGCACTCGCCGTAGCCAAAGGTGACGGGCCTGAGTATAAACAAGGACGCACGTTCGCGTGTGCACTCGCCGTAGCCAGGGGTATGGGACTGAGTATAAATCGAAGTCGCACGTTCGCGTGTGCACTCGCTGTAGCCAAAGGTGACGGGCCTGAGTATAAACAAAGACGCACGTTCGCGTGTGCACTCGCCGTAGCCAAAGGTGACGGGCCTGAGTATAAACAAAGACGCACGTTCGCATGTGCACTCGCCGTAGCCAGGGGTACGGGACTGAGTATAAATCGAAGTCGCAGGTTCGCGTGTGCACTCGCCGTAGCCAAAGGTGACGGGCCTGAGTATAAACAAAGACGCACGTTCGCGTGTGCACTCGCCGTAGCCAGGGGTACGGGGCTGAGTATAAATCGAAGTCGCACATTCGCGTGTGCACTCGCCGTAGCCAAAGGTGACGGGCCTGAGTATATACAAAGACGCACGTTCGCGTGTGCACTCGCCGTAGCCAGGGGTACGGGACTGAGTATAAATCGAAGTCGCATGTTCGCGTGTGCACTCGCCGTAGCCAAAGGTGACGGGCCTGAGTATAAACAAAGACGCACGTTCGCGTGTGCACTCGCCGTAGCCAGGGGTACGGGACTGAGTATAAATTGAAGTCGCATGTTCGCGTGTGCACTTGCCGTAGCCAAAGGTGACGGGCCTGAGTATAAACAAAAGACGCAACGGGGGGACGCCCTCGCGCGCACCAGTCTCCGGACTATAAAGGAAGTCGTAGCGTCGAGGTCCGCCTCCGCACGCACTAGTCCACGGACTCTAAATAAGACGTAGCGTCGAGGTCTGCCTCCGCACGCGTGAGTCTCCGGACTATAAAGGAAGTCGTAGCGTCGAGGTCCGCCTCCGCACGCACTAGTCCACAGACTCTAAATAAGACGTAGCATCGAGGTCTGCCTCCGCACGCGCGAGTCTCCGGACTATAAAGGAAGTCGTAGCATCGAGGTCCGCCTCCGCACGCACTAGTCCACGGACTCTAAATAAGACGTAGCGTCGAGGTCTGCCTCCGGACGCGCGAGTCTCCGGACTATAAAGGAAGTCGTAGCGTCGAGGTCCGCCTCCGCACGCACTAGTCCACGGACTCTAAATAAGACGTAGCGTCGAGGTCTGCCTCCGCACGCGCGAGTCTCCGGACCATAAAGGAAGTCGTAGCGTCGAGGTCCGCCTCCGCACGCACCAGTCCACGGACTCTAAATAAGACGTAGCGTCGAGGTCTGCCTCCGCACGCTCCAGTCTCCGGACTATAAAGAAAGTCGTAGCGTCGAGGTCCGCCTCCGCACGCACTAGTCCACGGACTTTAAATAAGACGTAGCGTCGAGGTCTGCCTCCGCGCGCGCGAGTCTCCGAACTATAAAGGAAGGCGAAGTGTCAAGGTCCGCCTCCGCACACACCAGTCTACGGACTATAAAAAGGCAAAGTGCCGAGGTCCGCCTCCGCACACGCCAGTCTACGGACTGTAAAAAGGTGAGGCGTCAAGGACTACCCCCGCAAGCGCCGTTTTAGGGAACCCTTGCGCAACATGTGGCGTACCGGTGAACCCGCAGTGGCATCAACACACAGCGCATATCCCAAAAGGCCAGAAAATCTACATACCGGTAAAATCACACAAGTACAAAGGTCCGGCAACATCTTTGCCGCTCTAAGCCGCTATCCCGCGGGTTCGTCCTTAACACGCACTAAAGTGGGGGCCTCGCTCGAAGAAGGTCGGCCCGCCCAAAAGTCCAGCGACTCTTCGGCCCTTCGCCAGCGTCGAAAGCGTCGCCGGGTTGAAAGGTCGGCCGCAAGAAGCCGGCCCCAGCAAGGAAGCTGCCCGGGATATAGGCGAAAGTCAGAATGCATGCAGCAAGTGTGTACTCCATTCGCAAAAAGAGGGAGCAGTACAACACACGCCTACACCTAGGCACCACGACGTCAGACCTGCGGGTTCCCGGCGCCTTCGGAGGACCCAGCGCCGCCCTCGTCGCATCGAGGGACCCCGTCCAGAAATTGGCCGAGGCTCCCCGTCCCGTAGAGCGACTTCCGGAGCTTGATCCGTGCAGCATCCGGCCCGACGTAAGCCCAGATCCGGTCGAAGAAGGGCCCGAGGGCAAGGCGAGCGGAGCGGACGGCGCCGGACATTACTCCGGCCCCGCCAGGCATCTCCAGCTGGGGGTCATCCAGCCCGATGACGTGCGTACAACCGCGGTGCTGCAGGAGCGCGCACACCAAGCATGCCGACGTGTACGCGCAGTGGGTGCCAAAGGACGTCGCGGCGCCGCGCGCGACGTTGGCGGCATCCCCGACCCAGCGGAGGGTCCGAGACAACTCCTCCGGGCCAAAGGCGCGGTCCGGTACCTCAGTTACCAGCCCTTGAAGATGACTCTCCAGCGCTTGCATGGCGTCCCACGCAACCACCGAGGCGTCGCCAAACGTCTGGTTACGCTCCGCTAGAGTCAAGGCGAGCTCCCCCTTTTCCTTCTCTAGCGAGGCGACCTGTTCCAGGAGCCCGTCCCGTTCCGCCGCAAACCTTTGTTCAGCAGCTGCCGCGGCCGACTCCCGCGCCGACGCAACAAGTCCCTCGGCTTGTGCCCTCGCTTCGGCGCATTCCGCTTCCAGCTGGCGGATGCGGGCGTCCTGGGCAGAGCGGGCTCCGGAGGCTTTGTGTAGCTCCTCCTCGGCGGCCCGCAGCCTATCCTCGAGCGCCTTTCGGCCACGAGTATAGGCCACTTGCAAGGCCTGCCCCAGCACAAGTGTCTGCAGAAGGAAAAGACTCAGCAAGCTCAGCTAGATCAGGCGTTGTCGCATGAGTACTTACCCTCACCCCAGACACCTCGAAGGCGTCCTCGAGGCGCCCCACACCGTAGGCCTGCAGCACTTGCCGGTCGACGCTGGTGGCCGCGTCATTCACAATCCCGTGCCATGCCCTCAGCGTCTCCGAAGGCGGCACGAAGTCCGCGGGGCTTGCGCGCTCGGAGGCCCTGTGTTCCGCCAAGTGCTCCCCCTCCGGAATGAGCAACGCTGCAAACAGGGATACAGGTGAGCACCCCAAGGCATAAAAGCATACACCAGAGTAAGCTAAGCCACCTTACCTTCGGTAGCAGAAGGAATGGTCCCACCGCGGGCAGAAGCCTCCGCGTTCGGGGAGGGCGACGGCTGTCCCTGCGCGGCGGGCGGCGTGGCCAGGGGGGTAGAAGGCGCGTGTGCCGCAGGGTCTCCGGCGCTTGCGCTGGAGTCCCACAAGCTTCTGATGCCCGTGGCCACGACGAATCCCCGCAGTGTCCGGTGGAGCTCCGGTCGCACACACGGCCGTTTAGCCGGGGCAGCCAGCAGCGACACCGCCCCCGCAGCCGCGGTTAGGGAAGCCCCCGCGGCTGCCGCGCCCGGGGGCGAAGGTTCCGTGGTGGTAGTTGTCGCAGGGGGCACCTCGATTTCTGCTGCTGTCGGTAAAGGCAGCACGGCTCCGTGCGCCCCGTGGAAGGCGCCTCCGGCACCACAACGGCCACGGTCGAAAGCTCCACCTCGGCATCCCCGGTCCGCACGGGTTCCGCCTCGGTGACTTCGGCGGGCGGTGAGACTTCCCCCCTTCGGCTGCTCGCGGCAAACCCGCCGTCCGGGACGCTCGCCGAAGATACCTCGCCTTCGACGTCTGCGTCGCCCAAGCTTGAATCGACATACCTCGCCGAGTCCGACTCCGCGTCCGCCGCACCCTCGGGAGCACTAGCAGCAGCAGCAGCAGTCGCCGCGCCAAGCGCGGCAGGCGCCCCGCTGCGGCCCCTCTTCCGAGACGGTGTCTTCTTCTTCTTCGCTGCACCGTCGTCTGGAGCGACACGGTCCGGCACGGCAAGGCCCAGGGCCTCGCACACGCGGTTTATTTGCCCCAGCCCCGCCTCGGCGATAGCAACCGCGCGCTGCTCGTGCTCCCTGCCGGTGTAAGGCCCCAGGAATACGCGCGCGGCTTGCTCCGCCTCCTCCAAGCAAATCCCTGCAGCAAAGGAGAATACCATCAGCATATAACGCATTCCGCGTGAACAAAGGAGAGACGCGATCGAGGCTTACGAAGATCGCCGGGCGCCGGCAGCAAGCAGACCGATGGCAAAACATTGTCGTCTCGACGCTTCACGGCGGCAAGACGCCAGTCGCGGGCAAGCGGTGCCACGCCGTACATCACGTACTCTTCGGCGAGGTCGCGCATGTTGAAGCGGGCGGCCACGCCTACGAGCCGCTGGACCCTCCGCTTGTCCTCATCATCGAGCGTTCGGCCGGGCGAGGGCTTGAACGCGATCGGTCGGCCTGTGCACTCAAGGCCGCTGCCGCTCTCCACACGGTGGTAGAACCATCGCTTCATCCAGTAAGACTCCCACTTCCCGCGAGTTGAGTTCGCGGGGGAAGAGCTTCTTGCACGACAGACGAAGAATAAAGGTGACGCTACCGAAGCTCGACAGCGTCCCGTCCTTCCGGTCCTTGGGCTGGCATCGTGCCTCGTGAAGGTAGGCGAACAGCGAGGCGCTGGGCCAACACGCCCCCGAGCGCAAGGCCCAGCTGTACACCGCGAGCCGAGCCACGGCGTTCGGAGTCAGTTGCGCCAGCTCCAGCCCGAAGGTCCGCAGCACGTCGCCCACGATAGCCGCCGCTGGGATGCGGAGCCCCGCGTCGAAAAAGGCAACGAACACGACCGCCTCTGACCTCTCGGGATGCGGTTCCGTCTCGTCGGCGGCGGGCAATCGTACCTCCTGGCGCTCGGACAACTTCCCCGCGCGCAGAAGCCCTTGGATCGTCTTCTCGGTCACAAGCGAGGGGTCTAGCTCGCCGGAGAACGTGCCTTCCTCCTCCGCCACCAGCCGCTCCTTGTCCGCCGCCGCCGGGTCGCGCTCTTGGAGCGCATATGTCACCTTCAACAGCGAGGACCGCCGGCAAATATCAGAGCCACCAACCGCCTGGCAGCGCTTGCCACCGGAGGCCATCGCTTCCCACGGAGAGATTGAAGCGGTGAAGATAGCGCAAAAGTGTAGAGGGCGGAGCAGACTGGAAAGAGGGTGTAAAGGTGCGGGGACGCTGTTACGAGGGGGCTATTTCAAGCCACCTCGCCCATACCGCCGCTACCGAAGTGTCGCAACGATCCGTGTGCCGGATGCAACCGCAAAGGTCCGCCCTGCACGATTCCCCGTAACTGAAAGCAAAGAGTCACGACGGTCCACGTATGGGACGCGACCGCACTCGTACAAGCGCCCGTCCAGCGCAATGCCCCATACCCAAAGCCGGAAGGCCACGACCACAAGCGCCAAGGGCCGTCACAGCACGACGCTACCTAGCCGCTATTAAAGGCGCACTAATGGGCCAGGGGATCACAACAGCTCCGGCGCTGCGCCATTCATCGCCCGCCCCGTGTCCCCCTTGCCTAGGGAAGAGGAAAGCGGCCGCGAGCACGCAACCGTCCACATCCCGCCGCGCACCAGTCATAGGCCGCCGCGTGCCCTGTGCGCGTCGAGTCGGGTCGCACGGTACGGGAACCTAACCCTGGCAGACCCGGGGCCGGCGTGATTCCAGGAACCTTTACAGCGCAGGGCCGCGTCGCGAGATCCCAAGTCACCGCACGCGTGGCGGTGTTCGCGAGGCGAGGGCGCCAGCTCCGCTGCCACCCATTCGAAGGGTAGGAAACGGAGTGCGCGCGTCTACTTCGGCTGGGCGCCAGCTCCGCTGCCGCCCGTTCGAAGGGTTGGGGACGGAGCGCGCGCGTCTACTTCGACTAGGCGCCAGCTCCGCTGCCACCCGTTCGAAGGGTAGGGGACGGAGCGCGCGCGCGCCTACTTCGACTAGGCGTTAGCTCCGCCGCCACCCGTTCAAAGGGCAGGGGACAGAGCGCGCGCGTCTACTTCGGCTGGGCGCCAGCTCCGCTGTCGCCCGTTCGAAAGGTAGGGGACGGAGCGCGCGTGCGTCTACTTCGGCTGGGCGCCAGCTCCGCTGCCACCCGTTCGAAGGAAAGGGGACGGAACGCGCACGTCTACCCTAACTTGGCGCCATTCCCGCTGCGTCGATGTCGACACCTTGATACCAGCGGGTCCTCGCCCTGGCTAAGGCACTTGGCCGCCCGCCTCGGCCCCGCGCCGGGGAATAACGGCAAGCCGCAAAGTCTGCCTCGTTCTCCTTAACAGGCCACCTACAGGGCATCAGCATTTTTTCAAAGCGATGCGGGCGGCTCCATAAGGAACACCGGCTGTAGGTAGGTCTGCTAAGGAGAACAGGGCAAACCTTGCCATCGTGTGCGGAAACGCAGCGCGAAGGCAGCACGCGCAGCTGGCCATCGATCACTGACGCTGACCAAGCTCCCAAGAAAAATGGACCACCATCTGTACATCAACATTCCCCAAGCCGCTCAACGGCGCTAGGGAATGCTGATGCACGGAAGGGGCCCATTTTAGGGGAGCAGTTCCTACCAAAATGCATGCAGGAATAACGCCGCACCAGCGCCATATATATACCCTAGCAGCAGGGAAGCCAACCGGCAGAAGTCCAATCGGCAGAGGTCCAAATGCCGGGAGTCCCCCGTCACATTAATGATCACGACGCCTCAAGGCCCGCACCGCGCCAAGCACGCTTCGCCACGTGGACGGCCGAAAGAGCGAGCGTCGCAGCACGTCCCTTATCGCTTAAAGCTCACGCGGCGGCTCAGGGGCCCGCCACGCTTACCTGTGCCAGTGCAACGCCCTCGGCGCGCGTCTACTTCGGCTCGGGCCACCTCCGCCGCCGCCCGTTCGAAGGGTGAGGGCCGGAGCGTATGCGTCTGCTTCGGCCGCAGCGCAGCCCCGGGTCAAGTTTGGAAAAGTTCATAGGCCGCGGGGACGGAGGGGGCCAAAGGACTCGGCGACATGGCTTCGGCCCCATGAAGCCCTTCACCATGGAGGCTCCTGTCGTAGGGGTGGCCCCCACCTAAACCCAGCAAGCCTGGTAGGAGGTCATAAGGCCCAGAATAGGCCATGTGTAATGACATAAGTGCCCCCAAAGGGGATAACCAGATGTAAGGGTATAACTGTAAAAGCACTCCTCATGTGTATATATATATGGATACAGGTCATGGGGAGGGGGAGGCCATTACGCTCATCTCCATCACTCTCCAATACCATCTCTCTCTCTCTGTTTGGCCTGTAGCCACAACAGTTGGTTATTTCGAATATTTCTCTAGTTCAACGTTTTTTTCAAAAGACCTATCATTGAAAAGCTATACTCATTTGAATCTCATCCAAAAAAGTATTGTTGACATAAAATGACCTATCCTTGCATGTAGTGAGTTTTGCTATTTAAATAAGAATTCTTTGTGTATCTTGGGTTGAAATAGTTCTTTGACTCATACAAATCCATAAAAATGCAAAACTCTGTGAAACTCAAATTGAATTGCTTTTGGAGTTTTTAATGAAAAATCATTCTACCCTTACGGTTTCAAAATTCATTCTAGCATAACTTTCAAATAGAGACTCCTTTTTTCAAAACTTCTTGTTCATAAAGTTCCTTAGGAGTCCAAAGGTTATTTCTACAAAGTTTGAAAGCATTTCAAATTGCTTTGAGAAAGTTGTATACTTTTCTCATTTTGACAAAATGCTGAAATTTCATTACTTTGCATAGTTGTGAGCAGTTTTATGATTTTTGTATCTTTTAGTGTGCTCATATTCTGAGATAGTTACAATTATAACTTTTATCCTCAGTTGTTAATCTATACTGATAAATTTGCTTAGATTTATTGGACATTTGTAAGTCAGTTTTTCAGGTAACTTTTGAAGGCAAATTGGAATGTCAAAATCTAAAAATCTGAAACTTAAATTGGAGTATGGTTCAAATTCCAAAAGGAGAACTCTAAATTGAAACTTCAATTGGAATGACAAGCCTTCAAGGAGCTATAAAGAGTAAGATTATTTGAATGTGTTTCTAATAATTTTCCTTTAGTTACCTCAAATTTCCTCTTGGTCATATGTATTTATTCTTATACTCCTTATGACCACAATTAAGTTAAATTAATTGGTATCAAGCTCCATATGATGAAAAGTCTCTATTTTGGCTTAGCCTTATTTTTTCCTTGCTTTTTGGTGATCAATGCCAAAAGGAGGAGAATTATGTACATAATAGCATTGAAATTGCCAAAATATAAAATTTTGCTTTATGAGCTATGATCAATATGTTAGGGGGAGAATTGTAAAATGACATTGTTAAACTTGAAGAATGCCAATAGGGGGAGTTAAAAATAATGCTAAAAGGAGGAGTGATTTCACCTGTAGTTGTTAATTTTCTATCATATGTTTATGTCTATAATAGCATTGAAATTGCTAAAACAGGAAATTTTGCTTTATGAGCTATGATCAATATGTTAGGGAGAGAATTGTAAAATAGTATTGTTAAATTTAAAGTTTGAACAATGCCAAAAAGGAGAGTTAAAAATAATGCCAAAAGGAGGACTGATTTCACCAATAGTCCTTAATTTTCTATCATGTGTTTATGTTCATCCAAATGCTATTATGCTTAATGGAGTTGTCATTCATCATAAAAAGGTAGAGATTGTAAGTTTAAACTCCATTAAGTTAATTTGGTGATAATAACAAATATAATTATGAGACTAATTTGTTTATTGATTATGATATTGCTTAGTTTCACTTAGATGAAATGGTGAAATCATGGAGGTATGCATTCGACTTCACATTGCTATATATTGTTGCATTTTTCGGATCCAAAATGTAGATTGAACTCCACCAAAAGTCTAAAATAAATATTGGCATATGGTTTCTATTATATATTCTTATATGTACATATTTAGGGGGAGTTCACTATATGTTTTGAGGTTTTATTAGTACTGATCCATGTTCCTCTTTCCACATATTAAAGATCTTTATTTTGAAATATATCTCTTGAGTATATATAGTTTGTGTAGTTCATATATACTCATAATTTTCTATGATTATTTACTTCATACAAAAGTTGTACTATTCTTTTCGACAGTATAATTTTCTATGGATCCTAATTACACACTAACAAACTATTTACTTTATACAAAAAATATTGACTACAACGTACAAAAATTTTTATCTTGCACAAGTAACGAAACCTCTCCTTCTTTCTATCCTTTTTCTCTCCTCTTCTCTCTTTTTCTTCTCCTCTCCTCTTTTTTTCTTCCCTCTCCTTTTCTCTTCTTTCTTTCTCTTCTCCATTCTCTCTTCGCGGTGCAGCGTCGGTGATGGAAATGGCCGGGGGTTCGGCTGGAGGCCAATTTATATGCATGTGCAGTCACGAACGGTTAGGCAACTGGTCCTAGTGGCCTAACCGCTCAGTTGCTACAATTATGTGGCCCAACGGCCCACGAATGGCCTCTGTGTCGCCCAATGGTTCAACGACTGGAGGTCATTCTTATAAAAAAAATTTACATAGGCATATTTCTATAATTTCAATTAAAAATGGATTATTTACAAAAAAAATTTACCAACCCACTATAGAAAAGTCAAAATTTCCAACCCAACGCAACCCACTTATCATCTCTCAGAACTTAACCCAACTCAACTCAACCCAAATATCATTTAAATCCAAACCAACTCAACCCACTTCCTTTATACAAGTTGAACCCATTCCTAGCACCCATTTCCCTCTCCTGGACAACTCCACAAGCCCAAGCTTGAGGCACCTGCTGGTCTCCCACAACAACCTCAGTGGAAGCCTCAGTCTCTCACTGCCTTCTCTGGTAACTCTTAAGGGCAGAGCACGACAACTTCCATGGTGGCTTGTTGGCGTTGCGCGTTCCGATGCTTAGGAACTTCAATGTGTCGAGAAATAAGCTGGACGGAGAAATCTGGTGGCTGTGAAGCGGCTGAGCGTGCTGTAGGTCCCCGACCGAAGCAAGGCCTTCGACCGCCAGATGTGGCTCGTTGGCAAGCCCTAGCAAAGAAACAAGCGAGGAGATCTGGAGGCGGGGGTACACGATGGCTAGCGGCGATGAAGACCCGAGGGTGGGAGGAGGAGGGAGTCAACTGCAATGGCGACTGTTGTAGGGGTGGCCCCCACCTAAGCCCAGCCGGCCTGTTAGAAGGCTGTAAGGCCCAAAATGGGACATGTATAATGACATAAATGCCCTTCAAAGGGATACTTGAATGTAAGGGTATTATTGTAAAACACTCCCCATGTGAATATATATACCATCCAGGCCATAAGGGAAACCCTAAGCATTGCTCACCTAAGTCTCTACTACCATACCACTCTCTCTGTTTGGTCTGTAACCACAACAGTTGGCACCGTCCGTGGGGACGACAAGAGCAAGCCTCAAGATCCGAAGAAGGATGGCACCGAAGAAAGCTCCATCATCGGCGGCGAAGAAGAAAAAGGGGGCGCGACGGAGTCCCGCATCAACACTAGAGCTTCGGCGTCGGCAATCGCGAGCGTGGACGACAGCGCGGGCGCGGCAGCCACGAACATCGATGCTCATGGCGCAATGATCGACCCCCCACCGCTGGCGTGACAGTCAACCCCACCCCGCGCGCGACGATCTACCCCACCGCTGGCGCGACGGTCGGCACCGGCAGCACCGACCGGGTTGTCGAGAGCGGTAGCACCGACGCCATGTTGGCATGGCCACCGTCCCTACACCCGGTGCAGGAGCAGTGAGCGGTTCCGGTGGCAATGTCGGCCTTGTCACCGACTCCGAAGTCTACCGCACCGGCGCATCGGGCAACCCGGGAGCGCAGGCCGTGGTCGCCGCTGTCCCGGCAGTGCGACCAGGTGCGCCGATTGCCCCAGCCGCGGCAACGGTGGAGAGCGCCCTGCTGACGGCCATCGGCATGCTCTAACGGGAGCTAACAGATCTCCGTGGAGCTGTGCGGGATATGCAAGAGGCTCAGAGTCAACAGACCCTGCCGATGGTCGCGCCGGAGCCCACGCCAGAACGGGCGGACAGCCGCGAGGCCCCCACGTCCAGTCGCGTCCCGCTGCGATGCGTGGACCCGGAGTCCCCCCTCTCCGCAAGCCTGTAGCAGTCGGCATGGCCGGAGGACTTCAAGTTCACCAGCGCCATCAAGCCGTACAAGGACGACATGGACCGCCATCGAAGTTGCAGGTGGAGACGACACCACAAAAGCGAAGGGGCTCCCCCTCGCGCTACAGGGAGTGGCGCTCTCTTGGTTTTTTTACTGTAGAGCCAAACTCCATCTACGCATGGGAGCAGATCCGCGACCGCCTCTACAACAAATTCCAAGGGAACTACGTCGAGCGCGTCGATGCGGATCAACTTCCAAGGGACCAACTCTACCCTCAGAGAAGCTCCGAGAATACTTCAAGCGCTTTGCCAAGGTACACTGCCAGGTTAAGGACGTTAACAAGATGACCATCATTAATGCAGCAATACAAGGCCTCTGCCCGAGGCCGTTGGCCACGTACAACGCCCGCAAGCCAATCAAGACGGTTGTGAAGCTCTTCGACAAGATGGAGGAGTATGCGCGGGTGGAGGAGGACGTGCGGCGGCATAAGGGTGACGACTCCAATACCATTCAGGCGGAGGGGTCATCGCAAAAAGGAAGCCCACTGGCAGGGGACGACTCCCCGAAAGGCAAGCGCAAGCAAAGGTCCACGAGGGACGCCCCTGAGCACAGCGACGCCGAGCACCATGAGAGTTCATCAAGTGGTAAGCACAAGCCCAAGTGCAACCAGTGCAGACCCCAAAAGGCCCGCCATGTCCTTGGCATAGAGGACGCTCCCTGGGAAACTACCCCCGCCTTCTGTGGGAGGGGCCTGGGAGGCCGGGGATGGGGACACGGGAGGGGCCGCGACGAAAGACCGCGCGCAAAACAGGAAATCCAGGACTACGACATGTGGTGCGAAGTGCATCGCTATGGTGACCACTTCACGCGGGCATGCACCGCAATCATGGCGCTGCGGCAGGCAACCGCTAGGGCTCAGGCCCTGGAAACGCCGCCCTCCACCGTGGCCCACGTGCAACAGCCACAAGGGAGCCCTTCGCGAGCTGGGGCCCCAGAGGGGGCCCAGCATCGAATCATCAGCGTCATCTCTGGAGGCTCATCGCTGGGGGCCTCCTCGGCGCAAGCACCTCCGGGGGTGGCACACTGCAAAATCACCTTCACGCCAGCCGACACCCAGGGCGTAGAGTTTCCCCACCAAGATCCCCTAATCATCCAGGCCGACATCGTAGGCTGCGACGTCAGGCGTGTTCTCGTCGATGGAGGCAGCTCCGCGAACATTCTGTTTGCGGAGGCCTTCGCCCGCATGGCGATCCCTCGGAGTCGCTTGGGTCCATCGGGGATTCCGCTTCAAGGTTCTTGGCAGCGGCTGAAGGCGTTGGGCCAGGTATGTCTCCAAGTCTCCTTTTGCCAGGGCCATAACGCCAGGAGCGAAGACGTTACCTTCGACATCATGGACATCCCGCACCCGTACAACGCCATACTGGGGCGCCCTACCATTAACTCCTTCGGGGCGGTCCCGCACCACAGCTTCTTGTGTATGAAGCTCCCAGGCCCGTGGGGTGTCATCACCATCTTCTGTGACCAGGACCTCGCCCGGCGTGTGGAGGCTACCGCCAGGAGACCGCAATGCAAGGTGCACGTCCTCACCGACAGGTTAAAGGCGGACACGCCATCCGCTCCGGGGTGGATGCCTAAGCCCCGGTCGGAGGGTGGGGTCAAGAGGATGCCTCCAAGCCGAAGGTCAATTCGTGTCCATCGGTGAAGGCCTTCCCCCGGAGGTGGAGCAAGACTTGCTCCGAGTTCTCTGGAGCAACGCGGATGTCTTCGCGTGGTCCCCGGAGGATATTAAAGGCGTGGACCGCGCCCTCATTGAGCACAACCTAGTGATCCGGCCCGACGCCAAGCCGGTGAAGCAGAGGCTTCGGCGTATGTCCATTGACCGGCAGCAAGCGGGTAAGGTGGAGGTAGCAAAGCTTCTCCAGGCTGGAGTCATCCACGAGGTCCAACACCCGGATTGGCTTGCCAACCCGGTGTTGGTGAAAAAGGCCAGTGGCGCCTAGCATATGTGCATCGACTTCACTGCCCTTAACAAGGCATGCCCAAAGGACGACTACCCCTTGCCGCGCATAGATCAACTGGTCGATGCCACCGCGGGGTGTGAGCTCATGAGCTTCTTGGATGCCTACTTCGGCTACCATCAGATCTACATGGCCAAGGATGACGAGGATAAGACCAGCTTCATCATGCCGATTGGGACATTCTGCTTCGTCAAGATGCCCTTCGGTTTGAAGAATGCGGGGGCAACATTCACCCGCCTCATCGCGCTAGCGCTAGCCTCTTAGCTCGGGAGGAATGTGAAGGCTTACGTCAATGACGTAGTCATCAAAACCAGACAGCTCGCGTCCCACGGTCAGGATCTCCAAGAGACCTTTGACAATCTTAGGAAAGCGGGCATCAAGCTTAATCCGGACAAGTGTGTCTTCGGTGTGCAAGCAGGCAAGCTCTTAGGCTTCCTTGTGTCTGGGCGCAGCATCCAGGCAAATCCTGACAAAGTCGACGTGATCCTCGCTATGGAGCCACCCAAGACGACAAGGGAGATCCAGAGGCTCGCTGGCCGCATGGCCGCATTGAGCCGCTTCCTGTCTAGGGCAGCGGAGTAGGGCTTCCTGTCTAGGACAGCGGATTTCACTGGGATGGCGACTATGCGAAGGCCTTTGACGACCTCAAGAGGCATCTCTCAAGCCTCCCTACTTTGGTCGCTCCGGCGCCAGAGGCTCCCCTCCTGCTCTACCTCGCCGCTTCAACGACAGCGGTCAGCGCCATCCTTGTCCTTGAAGAGGGCACCCCTCAGCGCCCCGTACACTTTGTCTCTGAAGCCCTTCAGGGTGGCAAGACAAGGTATACGGAGCTCGAAAAGTTGGCATACGCGTTGGTCATGGCCTCGAGGAAGCTCCGACACTATTTCCTGGCCCATCCAATCATGGTGCCATCCTCATTCCCCCTGGCAGAAATGCTGCATAATAAGGAGTCCACAGGGCGCATTGGCAAGTGGGCGACCGAGCTCGCACCGTTCTCCTTAACATACGCCTCGCGAACAGCGATCAAGTCCCAAGTCCTTGCGGACTTCCTCGTGGAATGGACTCCGCCGGCCTAGCGCGTCCAGCAGCCAGAGGACCCGGTGTGGATGCTCAACACTGACGGAGCCTACAGTGTTTCCAGCGCGGGCGTAGGCGCAGTATTTACTATGCCAAAGGGGCACCGCCTGCTGTACTTGGCGCGCCTTAGATTTCTGACCACCAACAATACGACCGAGTACGAGGTGCTACTCTTCGGCCTCGCGAAGCTTAAGGCTCTTGGCGCGCGACGAGTTCTTGTTCGCACTGACTCACGTCTGGTGGTGGGCCACGTGGACAAATCATATCAGGCCAAGGACCCCGAATTGGCCAAGTACCTGGCAGCCGTAAGAGCGAAGGAGTGACACTTCTTGGGTGTCACGGTCAAGTCCATCCCTCGAGTAGGTAATGAACAAGCTGACGTCCTCGCAAAGGCCGCCAGCCAACAGCTCCCCACTCCCAAGGAAGCATTCTACGAGGTCCTGCCCATGGCAGCCATCGCTTAGGACAACCGTGATGCAGCCCTCGTCCACCAAATTACCCAGCAGGGTGACTGGCGAGAGCCATCTATGGTTTCTTGCAGGGCATCGTGGAGCCGGATGACCTCGTCGAGCTCCGGTGCCTGCAGCATCGCGCCAGAACCTTCCAGGTGCTCGACGGTGTACTCTACAAAAAGGGAGTCTGCGCACCACTTCTGCGGTGCCTCTCACGCGAAGAAGGAAAGCAACTTCTCGCGGAGATCCATGCGAGGCTCTGCGGCTCGCACATCGCGCCGAGGTCACTAGTCGGCAAGGCGTTCAGGCATGCTTTTTACTTGCCAACCGCCAGTGCTGACACGCAAGACCTTGTGCGTCGGTGCCAATGCTGCCAATGGATGGGGCGGGTCATCCGCAGACCCCCGATGAGCTTGCAGCCCATCCCTCCAGTATGGCCGCTGGCACGGTGGGGCATCGACGTCGTCAGGCCACTTCCCCGGGCCCTAGGAGATCTTCGGTTCGCGGTAGTCGCTTTAGAGTATTTCTCCATGTGGCCGGAGGCTGTCGCTCTAGCCAAGATAACATCCGCGGCCATGCAGCGCTTTCTTTGGCAGAATATCATATGCTGCTTCGGAGTACCTAGAGAGCTCACCGTCGACAACGGCTTGCAATTCGACTCCGCCCCATTCAAGAAGTTCTGCGACAGTATGGGCATCACACTCCGATTCGCTTCAGTTGGGCACCTGCAGTCTAACGGAGCAGTCCAGTGGGCGAACGACGCCATCTCCGCCGATCTAGGTTGAAGTTGGCGCACTCCGCGACCTCATGAAGGACCCGAAGCATCTCCGACCGAGGAATAAAGTCGGAGATAACCGGCCGTCGAGCCTCCGTGATAGAGACTTCGACAGCACCAGGTGTGGACATCACGTCCTGGGCAGGAAGATCGAGGGCTTCGCGGCCGTCTCCGATGCTCGATCCTTGGCCGCGTCCAGGAGACCTAGTCTCGCCTGATGTCGACGACGGAATGGGCGAGCAAATCGGAGAGAGCTTCGCGAAGTCGCGGGGGGAGAAAGAATGGCGCTTACATTCGATACCCTCAACCGACACATGGGGAGGTGTCCACCCCGCCTCGACATGCTCCGCGGGGGCTTCATTTGCGTGGGGGGGCAGCGAGTTCCCCTCGATCTGGAGGGCTTCCCCATCAGACTCCGAGTCCCTAGCGACGCTGCCCGCCACGTTGAACCCCTTCTTCGAAGGGGGGTGATTGTATCCAGGGGCGCTTCGCCCTCGGGGATTTTGGCAACATCTCCTCGGCCGCCTCTACGGCCGCAACGAATGGAGCAGGCAATAAACCCTCGGCGGCCGGTGCAGGCGACGAGGCCTCATCCTCCGGAGCGTCAGTGCCATGGCCTGTCTCCTCGGCGCCGCCCGAAGCCCCCTCGCTGGGGGCAGTGTGCTCCTCCGAGTCGGCGGGTTCGGACCCGGCGCCGGTCGTACTTTCGGTCTCGACGGTACCCACCGGAGATATGGTCGATGGGCTGGATGTGGCGGCATCAGACCGAGCCTTGCGCTGAGAGGGAGACACCCCTACCCTGCCATAGCCATCGCGGCGGCGACTCCGGACTAGCGCCGGCAACGCGCGTTCGGGCACGGGGATGTCTAGGGCTTCGCATACTCGGTTTATCTGCCCCAGCTTCGTCGAGGCGATTGCAGCTTCGCGCAGCTTATGCTCCTTGGCCGTGTATGGCCCAAGGTGTGCAACTACCGCGCGCTCCGCATCCTCCAGCCGGGGCCCTGCACGCAAAAGTGAGGCATTGTTCACAAAAGGTCACATGCATACATGTGCGGGTACGCAGCCTAGGGCCGCAGAACTTACAAGGAGCGGAGGGCTTCGGAAGAGAAGATATTGTCGGGTGAATGCCATCTCGCCGGGTGCGACCTCGCTCGTACTTCCACCGACCGGAAAGTGGCGCCACCCCGTACATAGTGAACTCTTCAGCGAGATCGCGCATGTTGAACCGGCGGGCGATACCGGCAAGCCTCCGCTCCTTCTGCTTGTCGTCGCCCTTCAGCTTCACACCCAGTGAACTATTGAACGATATTGGCTGTCCTCGGCACCGAAGACCGCTCGTGCTCGTCACGCGGTGGTAGAACCACCGTCACATCCAGCCAGACTCCCACTTCCCTCGCGTCGCCAGCGAGGGGAAGAGCTTCATGCACTGCAACCTTAGCACGAAGTTGACGCTGCTGAAGTTCAATGGCGCCCCCCTTGACCCTCTTCAGCTGGTAGCGTGCGTCATGCAGAAGGGTGAATAGGTTCGCGCTGGGACGGACACCTTTTGTTTGCACCGCCCAGGCATAAACAGCTAGGGGAACTATCGCGTTCAGGGTCAGCTGCGACAGCTCCAACCCATAAGCCCGCAGGACCTCGCCGATGAAGAGCGTCGCGGGCATCCGGAGCCCGGCCTCTAAAAACGCGACAAAGACAATCGCCTCCGACTCCTCTGGGTGCGGCTCCATCTCGTCACGGGTAGGCAGGCGAACCCCTGCATGCTCCTCAGCTTTTTCTCCCAGAGGAGAGTCTGGATCATCTCCTCCGTAGCGAGACTTCGCCCTAGCGCAAGGGAGCAGCGGCCTCCCGACTTCTTCATGGCATCCCACCACTTGTCGATCTGCGGTGGCTCGCGAAACACCAAAGCGTATTCCGCTGGTGGCGGCGACAAACCGCGCTGGCTAGACGAGGCGCTACCACTAAGCCGGCGAGCGGGATCTTCGCGGCACGCCATTCTCCTCTAAAGTAGAAGGCTAAAGAAGCAGGAGTAGGGGGCTGAATGCACCAACAGGAGGGGGAAAAAGAGAGCAAATCAACGGCAAAGGAGCAACTGAGAAGAGCGCTCGCAGGCCGGTGGCAAGGCTTTATAAAGCCCTCTCACCTCCTCCACGATCGGAAACGCAACCGGCGGGAGCCTAGCGGTTCGGCTCCCCACGATCGAGAAGCGCAACCGATGGCAGCCGGGGGCGCACAGTCGCAGGCCACCTGACATCACATGACACACCAGTAGCATCCCGCCACGCGTCCCGCCTCTCTCGGAAAGGGACGCGTGACTGCGGTCGTGCGCCCGCTGACAGCCCACGGCGCGCCAATTGCGTCCCGCCGCATGTACCCTTCCATTGGGACATCTCAGGGGTCGCCGTGATTCTCGTCGCCATTAAGACGTCGACTCCGGACCGCGAGTCGGTCAGGCCACATGTCGACTCCACGTCTATAGTGTGACCTCGAAAAGCACCTCCGCGACGAGCTCGCTTTGGACCCGTCTCTGGGCGGAGACCCCGCACTCGGCTACGGCATTATGCATGGGAGCTGGACCTGCCTAGCGCTTCGGCCTGTCCGCAGCATGAGCCCGTCTCCACTTCGACTTCGCCACCGAAGGGCCCTGTGGTCAAGGACGGCTTCAGCAACCCGCTCAACGTTGTATCCTCGGTGCGGGGCGAAGACTACACTAGGCAATGAGGCTCCATCCAACAATACGGAAGTTCACAGGCCGTGGGAACGGAGGGGGCCAAATGGCTCGGCAACATAGTTTCGGCCCGTGAAGCCCTTCACCATGAGAGGCTCCTGTTGTAGGGGTGGCCCCCACCTAAGCTCAGCCGGCCTGTTAGAAGGTTGTAAGACCCGAAATGGGACATGTATAATAATATAAATTTCCTTAAGTGGGATACTTGAATGTAAGGGTATTATTGTAAAACACTCCCCATGTGAATATATATACCATCCAGGCCATGGGGGAAACCCAAACATTGCTCACCTAACTCTCCACTACCATACCACTCTCTCTGTTTGGTCTGTAACCACAACAGTGACGATTCAATCTGGTGTAGGGGATGCATGTCAGTGGCGCTTCGAGTAGTGGCCTAGAGTGGCGTCACGGACTCACGGCTTTGATGGCTGATGGACTATCCACGCCACAGGTGGTGCAGCAAAGGTTGAACCCATTCACAACCCAAATTTCTAAACCCACTTTATGTCAACTTAACTTTTTTTTATGATATAACCCACTGACTCAATCCGTTCGCTCTATCAATTTGTTTCCACCCATTCAATGCCAACCTGATTAAGTTTTCACCCCGTTTAAATTCAACCTGTTAACACCCCTATAGGGAGGAAACAACGGGGATTAGACTGAGGGGAATGTAAGGTTGACCCAACATTCTAGGTGGCCATTCCTCCTTGCCAGCTCAGAGAAAAACTTGTCCCTACCTACCTACACATCAAATTTGACACTTGCCATTCAACATTTTGTCACATTTTTATTAGCGTTAATGTAAGTTAACTGGTGCATGCTAATATTCCTTCAAAAAAGCGGTGCTTACTGTAATTTACTGGCCCGGCTCGGCCTAGCATTGCCCAGCTCCGAAATTGGGCCAGGCTCACATGCAAGCCCAGCTGGTACTCCATAGCCCCAATGACCAAGTCCAAAACTAATGCTCTACCTCGTCCCCTAATAAATTGCAGCACCCACACACGATCCAAAAACCTGTTGCCTATGTTCATTAGGGGTAGTGTTAACAAATCATGCACTGCAAGGATTTGGACAAACAGATGGGTTCGTACTCGTTTATTGTTAATTCATTGCTCCTGTCCTTTGTGGTTTGCGTGGTTTTTGTTTCAGCTTCTTCGAGTGGTTTTTTTAAATAATTTCTCGAGTTTAAAATCATATGCACGGTCCGTATAGTATCTTTACCGTCTGACACCATCTCAAAAAACGAAAACAAAAACTATTAACTATAGCAAAAAAAACATTAACGTTAGCTGGGTTGTTTTTTGCCATAACTTTAGTTTATTACCTCCTACTAAGTAGTTAATTTTTAAACGGTGCGTCTTTTCAAGGTGGAATTTACAGTTATATCGTAATAGATATTATATCAAATTCAGCTATGCCGGTTAAACTCATATACAACTGTTTTTTTATGTATTGTTTCTCATAAACAATTAGAATTTAAAAATTATAAATTAAAAATGAAAGCCACTGTCAAAAGTGCAGGTCTATCCGCATCCAGCCAGCACCCCCCGTCCACGCCTCGCACCGTCGATCTCCCCGATCGATGGGAGGGATCCCCCGGCGGCGATTATCTTTTCGTGGGTTCGCCATACTTTTCCCCCACCCACCCACCCACCAAAAAAACGCCGCAACCCCACCTCTCCTCCCCCTATTTTCCTCGGTTCCTCCTCTCCTCTCCTTCTCGACACATATCAGCACCGCAGCAGCGGTCGGGAGGAGGAACTAGGCGGCTCCCCTTCCGCTCACCTCCCTCCGCCTTCGCCGCCGATCGGCTGGGCAGTCGACGCCGATCGGGGCCGCCGATCGCGCCCCGCCCCGGAGGAAGACGATCGGCCCAGACGGCCCTGCGTCCGTACGTTTCTTGATTCTTGGTTATTGCTTTTCTTGATGCTGTTTAGGTGCGGGCGGGTGGGAGTGAAGAGGGTTGGGTTCTTGGAGGAGGGGTGTTGGGATTGGGGGTAGATAGGCCCATTTCGGGGGCGTGGTGGTGTGAGGGGTTGGGATCTATGGGGATTTTGGGGGCGGATCTGGAGGTGGCCATTTCTGCGGTATTCTTGGGAGGATTAGTGGAAATTTCGTCGATTTGGGTTCTGTTTGGTGGGGCATGGGCAGGGTTAGGCAAGGATTTCGTCGTAAAAAGTTAATCTTTCGGCAGAGGTAGATAGGATAAGGTGCTCGAGTTTAGTTTATTCGTGGGCGTGTTAGTAGGAGACTATCTATCTACCTAGTTCGAAATGGAATCCTGTATTGAGGGCTAGGAATGGATTACATGTCTAGAACAGGGAATCCGTGCGAAATTTGGGGGAGGCAGGTGTGATTTCGGTTGGAGATTGAATGTGTAGAACAGGAATGATTGCATGGAGTAAGGTAAGGTGGAAATCTGTCATGTTGTATTTTTCTGCATTCTTACAGATACTTCTGAATCCTGAAATTTTTGTGTGTGTAAGTGTTTTCAAGCTTGATGTTGTCTTGGGTGCAGACCTAGTACGTTCGTGCAACCTATCATCTTTAGACAACATATATGCTCATCCTGATATAGGATCACAAACAATCAGCAATGTTCAAATGATTAGAATGGTTGTTTTGAAATGTTAGTTTATGATATTTTATCTTTACGTGATCCCATTCCGGGCTGAAAATTAACTTATGTTCTTTTTTTGGGCTGAAGCTAGGGAAGCAGTTTTGTAGTATTAGCCAATTGGCTGCCACAGTCTGCAATGGTTTCCACCATTTGTCTCAATAAATTCTTGGTCTTTGTACATGAGGTGCGTATATCACTCATTGCTCATGTTAATTATAATGATGGATTTGGAGAGGCGGTGATTTATACTGTTCCCTACAGTATCTATGAATTTGACATGTTGACTTGAGTTTCTATGTACTTCCATGCTCTTATAAATTCTATCGATAGTATCTTTTCAAATTTGCCATGCTAAAACTAATGCTCCTGCCGTATTGACGGATAACAAAGATTCATAGCTTTATGCATCCTATATTGAAGTTTTTGTTTAATTGTTTGTATTCAGCATCGAATAACAAATGATTAGTTCACTCCTACTTAGTTCAATGTTTTGATTTTTGATTTTTAATGACTTGTTCCTGAGCATTCTAAGAACATGTAAGGCAATGTTCATTGCATATTTTGTTGCACCTCTGTTTAAAAAGCTGTAAAAATAACTTTGTTGATGTGGGCTCCTCGTGCATGATTATTTGTTCATATATATGTTTCAAGATTCCCAACAAAGCAGCCGTGCGGTTTTATCTTTTCTTTAGTTTCTGTTTCTCTTATTAGTACCTTTGTTTTATGTTATGTATAATACTGATTGTTTATATTTTCCCTTTGACATATTTACCAGGGCAAGTTACAAAGCGTTGCTTTTTAGTGGGTCATGGTTTATTGCATTGAAATCATTTGAGTACCTCATCAAGGTACGGAGGAAGACAGTAAGACTTTGATGCAACATAATAGGATCACTATGCTGTCTTCCTCGGAAACATGCCACCTTGGTTCTAGTTCCAACAACCCATCCATGGATCCGCAGAATTTACTTCCCAGCAACCCCAATGTGGATGAACAGAACTTACTTTCCAATACCCTTGAGAATGAGGACTACCAACATTATTTCCTCAATAGTCACGAGGTGGGAATGCCGAATGGGAGCATGATTGGTCAGCAAAACACAAGCTTGAGCTTATGGGATTCAGCTGGATCTAGCTCTATGGGCTGCTTAGTCGATCGTGATAGCCTTTTACAGGCCAAAAGGGAGCATTTTGCACCTGCTTTGTCTATAGGTGGTCCTTCCACTATAGAAAGGAGAAGGCATGAAGACAGTAGTTCATTGCCTTCACACAACTTGAACATAGACCTAAACCTTAATCAGGCTGATCAATTTGACACCGAGAATGTTGATATGGTTCAGAGTAATGGACAACCAGGAATGAATGCTTTTCCTCCGAACAGGGGTGTTTCCACCACTGAGCATGTTATGTGTCATGAAATTTCTTCAGATGCATTAGTAAGTTCTTCGCATACTGTGAACCTTTATGATGGTGCAGCAGGCCAAGAAGTCAGTGTGTTTGGTGGTCATCGTTCATCTTGCAAGAGAAAGAATATTGATGGAAGTTTTGCAGAGTCTTCTGCCAATGGAAGTTCACGTAATCATCACCAAAATAATAGTATACTTCTACCTTCGCCGTCCACTCATGAAAGTACTACTAGTTTAGCTTTGCCTACCTCTATAAACTATGGTTCTTCATACCCTCCCATTGAACAGCTGAACCAGAATACTAATACATATGCAAACACCAATTTGTCTGATTATTATTCATTATATGGTGATCCACATGAAAGTGAAAGATTTCTGAGAAATTCACGGATGAGAATAAGCCCAAATGAGTATGATCAATCACTGCCCAATCTTTTATCTGAGGGAAGTTTCAGATGTTCTGCTTATCAGCCGATGCAGCAACAGTCTTCTTTTATTCCAGTGCAACCTAGAGCAATGAGCTCTCTAGCAAGCACACATAATCGACCTCATGTACCTGCTGTTACTCATTTTTCGCAAAGTTTCCACCGGCCTCCATCGAATGGTAATTTTAGTTCAAGAATAGGGAGTTCTTCGAGTTCTGCTGATGCAACAAACCAGAGATCTGCTTCACAAGATCCCAATAGGAGCTTGATGAGAAGCAATTATCCTGAGCCCTTTTTGTTGAGTTCTTTGTTTACTCCCGATTCAACAAATTCTCTATCTGCATCCGGAAGCAGAAGCAACCAGCAAAACTCCAGCTCCAGCTCCACACTTCGAGCTGCTGTAAATGTTGGACCTCAACAAATCCCTGAGTTGAATGCATCTCAGCCAAGTTCAACTGTAAGAGATATGGCCAGGAGGTCATTGCTTGCTGCTAGTGTCTCTCATTCCAGAAGCTCAAGCGTTGCATTGCAGCATCGTGGGCATTCATCCACATCACATGAGATTCGGAGCCATCAACCAGGAACGAGCTCTCGTGCCAATCAGCAACACTACTTTATGGCGGGTCCTCCCTCTATAGATAGGCAAAACTCAAGTTACATGGACCTTCAGTCTTTTATGCAGAGCATAGCTGCTTCAAGAGAAGGAAGCAGGACGGTGTCTGAGGTATGCTGTCCTGGAGTCATTCCATCTAACTCTTTTATTCTTACTTAGCACTAATATGATACATAATTATTTTCAGTCTTATCTTTAAAGCGAATGTTCTATGCTGCAAGGGCAGGGGTATAATGCTTTCTAGATTCTGGTTCCCAGTTTTCAACTGATCTGGGGACTATTCTGACATGGAATTGCACCAAATATTTTTTTTCTAAGTTGATTGGTGTTATTTTTTATCTTCATTTTATAATGTCATTTCTATGTTTTGTTCTATATTCATTAGGTAGAAGATATAAAGGAACTGTTCAAAGAGTTCCCCTAAATGTGTAGTCCCACCTCCACCACCTAATTTTTTTTATCTTGCAGTTGCAAACATTTATCTATGTAGCATTTATCTGTATGAGTTGTAACGAGCTGTCAGATTAATGGATTGAAAAAATGAGGCAATGCACAGAGCATTTAGATGGTTGGATAGGGTAGCCAGAAAATGTATGTTGACAGTTGGATTAGAGAGAGGGAGGTTTGCTATGCTATATCTGGTTCTGCTTTGCCTTCCTTTCTAGCTTTCTCAAAATGCTGTTATTCTTAGCTTTCTATATTAAACTAAGCAATTCCTTAATAAGTGCTAATTAAGTTCCATTTTCATGAGGAATTTGTTTCTGCATGATGAGCCCTGTTGTTTTCATGTTTGCAAAATGCACTTGAATCATGAACTATTTTATCTTGGCATGTTATCCCGTACCCTTGTATTGAGGTTAGAGATGCTCAACATTTACAGTGTTAATTCTCTCATCTAAATTTGACATTATTTACTCTTGAGACTTATATTAATTATTTCCTATCCTAGATGTGTTTTGCTATTGCAAGTGGTGGATTTTGTTTACTTAGCTTTCTGATATGATAAGCCTGTTCTTTTCGGCTGCGGCTTATGGCTTTTGGCTGAAATTTTTGAATTTTGGCTGTTTACGGTACGATTACGGAGAGACAGATACTCATTTGCGATTTTGGTTAGTACAGATGTTGGGCTTTTAACGTGTAGATCGTTTAACTTGTAGACCCCATCTTGAGAAAATACTCCGTTTGAAAGTTAGGTACTGTAGCAGAAGCCAAAAGCCGATTTCAAAAGCCCAAAAGAACAGGCCCAAGCAGCTGGTTGATTCAGCTGTAGCTTTGTTACCTGTCAGCTGATGCACATACTATTTCAAAATATTCTGAATTCAATATTTTCAATAAATGCGTTACTAATTTTTACGCCTGTATTTTTTTGTCACCAATCTGTCATTATTTTCTTGTACAGTTCCGCAATGTTGATCAAATTCGGCACACTCGAAGTGCAAGACTGGAGGTGAGTTATTTCATTTCTAGTTTTCTACACATTGTTATATTTCCAATGGTTGTATACTTTTTCTGGGTGTGGGTTGTGAATTATGGAACTTAAACCCTCCATTTGGTGAAGTTACTTTTCAAATTTAATTGCATATTTCTATCTCATGCAATAGTAATTTCTATCCCAACCGAACAGCAGCCCTCTTCTCCATGCGGTAGTGGATGAGCTAGGGTTTCAGCTATGGATAGCAAACGCCCTTCTCTCTTAGCTTCGGCCGAACAAGAACACCAGCAACAATGGAAGAACGATAGATGCAATTGCACTAGTACTGCAAGGCGCAAAACTAGAAGCAATCAACCAAACTTCTCTAAACCATGGGCAACAATGGCTCACAAATTGAGAGATGATTCGGTGGGCAATCTCAAGAACAAGGTGTTCTTGCATTGCACCAACTTCAACAAATCATAATTCGGAAACTCTCAAGAATCACACATGGTATTGCACCACAAAACCATCGTGACTTCTCTGTATTTTCTCAACTCAAGCAATCTGATCTAAGGTACAATGGGGTAGTCCCCGTGGCCAAGGTTATTAAAGCGATGCGGCGAGGCACGACAACTCACCACTTTCACATCACAATATCGTTTATGGCGTGTGGTGTGGCGACGTCATACACATCTTAACCTAGTGAAAAAGAATCGAGTGCATGCATTCTCGTGACTGAGAAACTCACAGCCTTCACATGCTGACCAGTCAAAACCCTCGCTCTCCTTACCATTTTCTTCCACCCAGTTCTCATTCTCTCATCTACTTTAGTCTTATCCCTTTGTCTCTCTATTCTTGACTACTCTACACAACTCTCTTCTCTCGCGCTCCCCTGTGGTTTGGCCGCCTCCCCTTCTCGTTGGGGCTTGGCGCCGCTCCCAGCCGACCCCTAGTGCCGCAAACCACCTCCACGTCTCGTCTTCCTCGACGCCCGGAGCCTCCAGCCTATTTGCCGATGCCTGCTACCCTAGGGGCCCAGTGTCCTTCGCCACCTTGCCAAGTCCAGTCTGTCTCCCAAAGCCCCAGATCGCCCTCGGGCCGCTGTCACCAGATTGGCCCACCGTCGGGTCCACCTCCGCACCTCTAGCGCAGCTCACCTCTCGTCGGAGCTCGGCGATGTCGCTCGCCCCACCCCTCGTTGGGCCCATCGTTGCTGCCCTCCCGATGCGCCTCTCTGGCCGGCCCGGGTGCTGCCATGCTCTTGTCCGCTCACCATGGATGGCCTCGTGTTCCGGACCTCGCCCCCTGAGCTTCCTCTCCACCCCGGGCTACCTCCCCAAGTCTCCACGCCATATGCCATAGCTCTATGCCGTCTGCATGCCGAGCCGCCATGGCGATATGGCGACGCCATATTGTCGATACAGTGATGGCTTAACAACCATGCCTTTGGCCTTATATTGGTGCCCATTAGCACGGCCACACACGCATGCACGCAGAAGTTTGGGTCGAAGGCCCTATGTGAGTCCGGCTAGGAAATCGAATTGAACTAACTGCTTATTAGTTCGGACTCTCAAAAGATACCACGGCTGAAAATGGGTACAAACTGGCTCAAAGAGTTCGACCAGCAAATAAGGCACATTAGCTGGGATAAGAACTTGTACTCAAAAGAAAGAGACCGGCTTGGACTCATCTAAAACGGAATCAATTCAGCCAAAAGAGTCCGTTTCAATGGTTGTTAGGATCCAAACCGATCCCACATGGAATTCTTCTTGGCTTGATTCGGCTTCCCTCTTTCCTGGCTTCCTTTCCTGGATCCTTTCATGGCTTGGCATCAACTCCTGGCTTGCTCTCTTGCGTCTCCAACTTGGACGCCCTCCTCTTTCTTGATGTGCACGGCTGATTCGTCTTCCTGGCTCCACACGGCCAAACAATGGAGGCCCACACAGATTCCTCTCTATTTCTTCCCCTCCAAGGCAACACTCTTTCCTTTCGCCCTCTCAACATGGTTGCCAAGTGCCAACCAACCAAATACCCACGCACTCCATGCGGCCCACACGCTCCATCATCTCCACGCGACTCCTGCGGTTCACACTCCTCTCCATGCGGCCGAATGCATGGGACCTTCTTTTGCCTCCCTTGGCTGGCCTCCCTCTCCCTCTTGGCCAAAGCATGTTGGTCCTACTCTTTACACATAACAGCAACAGTTGGCAAAATATCTTCAGATTGTAATGTGTCATCACACTTAGAAGTAGCAATGGTCCTTGGTGCCGCATCAAATGAAGTTAAAATTTTCTCTGAACCCAATATTTTGAGAAAGAAAGGCTGAGTGTAGACTGAACTCTTTATTTGTAACTCTGTGTTCTGTACTTTGAGCTACAAGGAGTATATCCTTGCCTTCACTGCAAAATGTCTCATTATATGCTATATGAAATCTGCAATTGTTTCTGCAAACTATGTTGCAATTCCATTTGTACACATTCCAGTGATTTAAGAAGCTAGCCTTTGTTCGGTAATCTCCCAGGAAAATATTTAGAAGAAATGGTGGAAGACTAATATACTATCATTTTATATAATGTTTATACGTTCGAATAAACTAAGGATTGTCTACAGAAACTGATGTATATATGTGATTGCTACTTTTGAATCTGTTGCTAGAATAGCTGTATCATTTTGACTCTTAAATTGTGATATTTGTTTTTGGACAGGATTTGCTTGTCTCCGATCATCAACTTATTGTTAGGAGAGCCAATTTGATTGACAGACATCGTGACATGCGGCTTGATGTGGATAATATGTCCTATGAGGTAATGAGCTAATAGCAGCACTTCCCTCCATGATTCAGGATACCAGTCCATTATCCCTAAACCAGAAATCGCTGCTACCATGGAGATTGAGGGAGGGGGATTTTGAATCCTGGTTGGTTTAACTACTGATTTTGTCTGAAATGTCCGTGTCAAGCTAATTTCAGTTAACCATATCGTTGTTTTGCTAAACATGATATCCCATGACATGTCTTCAAATAAGTTGAAGACAGTATGACTCAGATGAAACTGGCTTGATTTAGTACTTGGAACCAGGGATCGAGACAAAAATCCCGGTCTTGAAAACTTTAAATTTAAATTACAAATTTTGAATTTGAATCAGTAAACAGTAATTCTGTGTGGGGACCGGTTGGGAACTGGCCAAACTGGGCAGGTGCGAACCAAGTTCAAATTTTGTGTTTAAATTTTACAATTGAAACAACCGGGTAGAAACTGGTTCCTGGCCAGTAACCAGTACCAGCTGTGGTCCTGGTTTTTCTGTAATTGGATTTTGAATCTTTTTTTGGAGCACGTATCAGTGGTCCATTGGTAGCCAGTCTGGGACAAAAACTGTGGTTTCCGTGGTGCCATTTGTATGACATGATTGAATTTGTGTTTGATTACTGCAATTTGCTGTTTTTCCAGGAATTGTTGGCACTTGGTGAACGTATTGGGTATGTAAGCACTGGACTTAGTGAGGAAAAAATTATGAGTGGCTTGAAGCAATGGAAATTTGTCTGCATACCGTTTGAAGAACCTCCAACAGGTGTTGAACCATGCTGCATTTGCCAGGTAATTTGAAAGCTTATATTTTCTAAACTTGCTGCTACAAAATTTCTTTCTTTAAATTTATTTGGAGATTCTACCAAGTTATAGTCTTTGACATTGTCCTTGGGTCATTGTGTTATCTGAACTGGCTGTCCTTGTAAGGCATGATTAGCGTGTGGTTTAGTGAATGCCAGTCACTCCGCTCTATTCATGAAAAGAACTTCGGTGTGTTAAACTTCACGAGCATCATAGTGGCTTCCTCTTGTATATTCAGTATCCAAAGAAGCCTCATCCTGTCTATTAATAGTCAAGGGGATGATAGTTGTTGGTTGGTTCCAGGCCTTCCTATCCAAATCATTGCATTTATGTCTATGTCTATCCTTTGTCAAAAACTCAATACAGGCATTACAGATCCAATCCGGCTATCCCTAAAACTTTTCTTCTAATAATGCAGAGAAGTCATTTTCTGGATCATCATTTACTTGTCTGCTTCCTGTCCTTGTTGAGCTGTTCAGTTCTTTCTAATCATATTACAAATTCCTAACTAGTTCTATCATCTGCTTCTGCGTAAGAAATGTAGAGGTGTAGGGTAAGGAATGGGATTTGACTTTAACACTTGGTATAGATTGACACTTTTAGAGGTGGGTAAGGAATGGTGATATATTTTCTATCCTAAACTGCATAGCTCTTCGCATAAGGAATCCCATCACCAAGTTAGCAATAGGACTCCCATTCTGGTGAAAAAGTAAGAAAGTTTTAAAACAAAAAAAAAAGACCTGATCAAAGCCTAAGCATGCTAGAAGCAGTAGAGGGAAAAAGGAATTTGGGTAGAAAAGTGTCCAAATGGGGAGTGCTGGTTTTGAAAAAAACACCTTCTGTAACTCCTCTGAATAGTGGTTAATCTTAGCACGCATTCAATTGTGTTTTTTACTCGTTTAGAACTTTAGATCCATAAGTCAACTATATTTCCAAGATTTCTTCTTTTTTTAATAGCCTGTTGCCGTACTGAATATACCTTGGATCTTGCAGGAAGACTATGCCGATGGTGAGGACATGGGCAGACTGGACTGTGGGCATGACTTCCACACCGCGTGCATCAAACAATGGCTGGTTATAAAAAATCTGTGCCCTATCTGTAAAAAAACGGCACTGGGCACCTAAAGAACGGCGGGTCACTTCAGCTTCTGAGGAAAGCCGCTGGCCCCCTTAGAGCAAGTGGTTATAGGCATGGTACACCTTCCTCCCAAGACCCAACATACAGGTGGAATTTATACTATAGGTGGTACATGGTACTTACCGGAAGCCTATGGCTGTAGACCTGGAGTTCGTTTTTCTTTTGTTCAAACGTGGATTTGATATTTAAAATTTATTCAATGACATTTCAATTTTACTTGGGCATCCCCTATTTTTTGCCTGTTATTTCTCCTCTGGTGGTCGCTTGCTTTGCATCGAGTTAAAAGACAAGTTGTAACTATATTCTTTCAAGCATCCATCCAGTTCCTCAGAATTGTAAGCAATAGGGAAAAAATGTGGATACCTTGCAGAGCAAGGAACAAATGTCACCTATTCAGGGTAAGTTGCAATGGAGCCATATAACTGAAGGTTAACAAAATATGGCCAACTTGTGAAACAAGAGTGCAGATGTAGCATCAGTATAAGGCTTGGATGTCCACTTTCTGTGTCCATCCGTCTGTATGTGTGGCAGGTAGATATTGTTATTTGCACCAAGTTCCCTTGCATGATAGACCAAGGAAAATAAACTAGCAAAAGTAAACTGGCATGTGCCAATGTAAGAAACATGCATGTCTTCACCTCCACTGCTTGTTGCACATACTAACTTCTAAGGGCCATTTTATAAAAGGGATTTCAACTAAATCCCAAGATTTTCCAAAGAAATACTCATTCAAACGCCCTGTAACAAGAAACATTACTATACTATTCTTAAAGCGGAAGAAATCCGCAAGCACTGGGAGCCCTACGTCGCCAGTTTTTCGAAAAACTCGTGGTTTCCAAGATCGCGGTGCCCTTCTTGCTCCCGCATGCCGGCTCAGCCTCCTAATTCCTTCACTCGCCACCTCCACCTCTCCTTCCTGATGTCGCCCCCGTGTCCTCTAGGCACCTCTTTCCTAGCGCTACCGCCTTCTCAGCCTCCCTCGCACTCCTTCGCATAGCTACTCTACCCCTTCACCTCCCCTGCAGACCCACCACCATCCCTAGCTGTCATCTCTCTGAGCGCCACCGACCTTACTATCCATCGCCGCCATCGAATAGGGAGTGACAGATCTAGCGGCCACGACTTAGATTCAGTCGGATCCAAGCCTTCTCCTTGTGGTGCCTCTGCCCTGCTCCACCCCTTTGGCTCCCTCGGAGATCCACCGCCATCACCAGCTGCCGTCTCTCTTAGTGTTGTTGTTCTCACTATCCGTCACCACCATTGAATAGGGAGTGATGGATCCAACGGCTTTGGCTGGATCCAAGCCTTCTCCTCCCTGTGGTGCCTCCGCCTCCTCACCTCCGATGGTGGCCATGTCATCAAGGCCAAGGACAGCATGAAGATCTTCCTTGGCTAAGAATCTGAGGTTTACGCACCCCGAACCGTCAAGGTGGAGTTTCTAAGCGCCTCAAAATTGGCCTTGCAGGTGTCTGGCGAGTACAGCGAGGTGGTGGAATATGCGTGAACACATACCCTGGCGAGAGCAGTTGCATGGAGGCGCCATCCCTGTGGTCATTGCGAGCTGTGAGTATTAAAGTATAAGTGACTTGCCTGCCTTTCCTTATCAGCATAAGTTTTTTGGTGAACTGGATGGTGCATACAACTCAATATGGTATCAGAGCCAACAGATCTTGAGTTCTAGATCCGGTTAACGCAATTAAAAAAAATAATTACGGCCCACTTCCATTCCACATCTGAAGCCTAAGGGAGCCTACACATGAGGGGAGTGTTGAAGTATAAGTAAATTACCCGTCGTGAGGGGAAGTGTTAAAGTATAAGTGAATTGCCAATACAAGTGAATTATTCATCTTTTCTCATCAGTTTAAGATTTTAGGCAAACTAACTGGTACCAGGGTTACAAATTTCGGATGAAATTTCACGAAATGGATGAAAATTTGTCCCTTCCGGTACCTTGCAAAACAGGTTTTATTTGGCTAAAATTTGGCTCTATTTGAAATTTGTTCAAATTTTATGTAAATTTTGGTTAAATGATCAGAATTTTGTTCAGTCGTTTGTTTCACCGGTGTCCGAAAATTTTTTGCAACACAAAAGTTTTAACACTGACTACTAGATACAACTCAATAGTGAGAGCCTGATGCTGTGGCCTCAAACTACGAGAACGCCAGACTTGGTTGACATCAATGCAGACAGGTGTGCCGCCGCATCGTGTCGCCAGGACGGCAAATCTGGTTGCCACCCTCTCCTTTGCCTTCCTGAGATCCCTTGTTCTTCCCATTCAGCTATTTGGGTTAATTAATTTTGTCTGTTCCTATTATTTCTTGCTGCAGGGAGATCGGCCTCTGCCAAGCCTTTGTTTTTGATGGAACAAAATGTTCGTTGTTGCTCCACATTGCTGAGGTATGTTATCTCATGGTCATAATCTGCTTTAATGGTCAATTAGTTCTATAGCTTGTTATCGTTGGCTTGCGCTTAGTGGATTATTTGATTATAGTCAGAGTAGCCCTATTTACTGCACTTTAATTATTGCCTATTATTGGTTAAGATGTTGCACCTGCTAGCTAATGTTTATCGGCAGCAAGCATGACACTTGATCAGAAATTCTGAAACAAAGAAACTTACAGTTGTTCCTATTAGTGATGAGGCTAGACTTTATGCCGCCTACTCAACAAAACGTATCAAGTAAACAAAGAGCTAAAAGGGGTATGAGAGCGTGTGTCCCTGCTTCCTTCGTATCAGATCCTAAGTGATCTACTCCTAGCTTCTAAGTAAAGCTTTAGCATTTTAACTTGCCTTTTCTATTGTAGAAATGGAAATATTTGCCCAGACAGCAATGCAATTGTTTATCAGCTTCTGGTTTCTCAAAGATTCTACAACAAACTATTATGCTTCTTATTAGGTTCTATAGGACCGAAAGGCAATAGAGGGGGGGGGGGGGGGGGAGTGAATGGTGCTATCCAAAATTTCCACTCAAGTATTCTTGATCCTTAGCTCAAATAACTGCAGAGTTATAGAGATAGGAACAACTAAAAACCTGAAATAAAACATTAAAACACTCAAGAGATCAAACTCCAGATAAGTCCACACTCCTGGCGGTCCAACCAGCTTATTAGGGCCGATCTGCCTGGGGGGGGGGGGGGGCGGTGATTGGATCGGCCTCTCTGTCTAGAACAACCTGAATCTACTCATTTTTGGTGCAGCTCCTAAATTACAAGTCCAAATATTATGAAATTTCACACAAACCTTGCTTAAGGTCTCAGAAACCTATTTCAAGCAAGGGTCATAAGAATCCATGTCAAAGTTCAGACCTTTATTAAGATTAAGCAAGATTGCACCAACACTGGGCTAAAAATGAAAATGGCGAATATGACTAGTACATGGGTAGAAGATAGCCAAGATGACTCTAGATGTATTCCCACATATCACAGCAAGCAATATCAAGAAATTACTCGTGAGGGTGAAATACAAGCAAAACCGGGATTCTTCAAGAACTTGCTACCAGGTGCCGAGATGTATGGAGATTGATTTTTAGGGATCATCTTCATCTCTTGTATGTTCTTAGCACAACAAAATCAAGAAGGGAAGAGAGAAGAGAAAAACCAACTAAATCAAGAGCAAATCAATCAACAAAAGATGAATTCATGTAAGATAAACAAAGATTGATGTTTTACTACTTGATGATGAAAGTTTTATAGCCACTCCGCCTGGAGGACAAGAGAGCACACCACAATACTCAACTTCTCTCAAACCCTAACCTTAAAACCCTTAGCTTCAATGAGAGGATGGTTGGATGGTTAACCTTGTGTATTGGTTAGATTTGAATTATCTCTTCTTGGCTGGTATAGTACTGTTTTTACGACCTCTAATATTCTTCGGTTACTATAGTGTATTTTATGACTACTAATACTCTTTAGTTGCTTTTGTGTTATCGTTACTGTTCGCTGAATAGCACTCGTGGATTATGAGTACCGTATTAGTCGTGGAATATGACAACTATAGCAGTCGGCGGTTATGACTATTGTTGGCAGTCAAAAGCTATGACTATGGTTAGTAGTCGAAGTTTACGACTACTACAGTCAAAGGTTATGACTACCACAGTTGAAGATCATGACTACCAGAGTCGAAGGTTACAACTACCGTAGTCGAAGGTTATAACTACCGACTACCACAGTCAAAGGTTACGACTACAACAGTTGAAGATCACGACTACCGCAATCGAAGGTTATGACTATCGACTGCCACAGTCGAAGGTTATGACTAGCATAGTTGAAGATCACGACTACCATAGTCGAAGATTATGACTATCACAATCAAAGATCATGACTACCGTAGTTGAAGATTACGACTACTGTGTTCGAAGATTTTGACTTCAGTAGTGGTCGAAGGTCTCGACTTCGGTAGCGGTTGAAGATTTCGACATGGGTAACAGTCAAGTATTTTGACTCTGGCTGCGGTTGAAGATTCCGACTCTAGTTGTAGTTGAAGATTTCAATAATGGTAATAGTTGAAGATTTTGACACTGGTAGCGGTCAAGGATTTTGACTCCAGCTGCTATGGTTCTCTTCTCGACTTCAACTACTACAGTTTTCTTTTCAACTTTAACTACTTTAGTTCTCTTTCTGACTTTGACTACCTTAGTTCTCTTTTTGATTTTGACTACACATACTCTACGAGGGAGGAGCACATGGGAGGCAAGGGCGGCACTTGAGGAGGAGCAAAGGAGGTTGGTATCGAAGACTCTACCGGTGGTGAAGAGGAGGTTCTCGATAATAGAGAAATATGATAAAAGAGAAGCGGAGAGAGGAAGTCATGTGACGGCATCCTGGTTGGAGAGGAAGAAGAAAGCCTAGCCCAAGTGGTTCACTGCACGATGGTCAATCAATTGAGTAGAGTGTTTAAGGGAGAGGTAAGGTGCGTTGTGACGGAGTTGGGGAGGAGATAAGCTCACTGAAGTTTCTAGAACACGTTGATGTGATTGTCGACACACGTACGACTTTGGTTTCTTGGTGTTTCAGTGAGCGAGGTGCTCAGGAAACACACATAAGATTGAGTGGGCAAGTTGAAGAGGAAAGGTACGGTCAGGGGGGCTTTGTAGGTACAGACGATTGAGGGCTGAGTGTGAGTTCTCACGAGCGCAACTAAACAGCGTGGAAGAAGACATGGGGAAAAGATTCATTGCATTGAGGTGACAGGTAGGCGGGGGTTGGCAGCAGTAGAGAGGAACTGTGGGTGCGGCGTTAGAAACCAGGGGTAGCACGAGCCATGACCATGGTGGAGCTGGCATAGGCGCATGAGGTGGAAGACAAAAACTATGATCAAGCTCCACATGGTAGTGAGAGGAAGTCTGAGAAGACTTCTGGTTGAATTTAAATATACTTACCTGATTAAGATAGTTTTAGAACTTGCTTTGATATTTATTTTTAGTGCTAAGATTATACTTGTGGCCACTTTTAACATCTTTTCTAACATTTGATTTGGGTTCAATCTGCTTTATATTTTATGGACTTTTGATTTTTAAAAATACTTTTTCCAAAGAAATTGCAATAAAAGCCAAGGGAGAACAAATACATGCAAAAGTTTTTGAATTACCCTCATTTTTATATACCTTGGAATTTTAGGATGCTATAGGATGCCCCTTTGACCCAATATTTCAAATAACCCAATTCCATGCACAAGTTTGAATTAAATTCTTAGTTTTAACCAAAAACTAGAGCATGGCTAAGCATCTAAATATTATAAATAATAATTATTCCCCAAGATGACATTATCTACTATCCACATTATATTCGAAGGGCTACAATAGAAAGGATACTGAATTCACATGGAGGAGAAATGCATACAAGTGAAAATAACTACCATTACCCGCAAATATAGCAATTTTAGCCAAAACATACACACATGCATAATATTATTTGCAATCAACATACAATAATTGAAATAATAGGATCAACGAGGTAAAAGGGCATGCTTTTCTTGCTCTGGTTGTGTAGAGAGTTGCTCAAGATCATTCTCATAGTTTTCCGGTGCGATGGTATCTAATCTATAAAACCAATTGAACACACATAAGAGCAAAACAAATTCAAACAAGGACCAATTTAAATATTTTTGCATATTCTAATAGAGCATGATTTTATAAAAATTTAGAGATAAAAATCACTCAATTGGAGTTCATATGCAAAAGTTACATGAATTTGAATTTGGCTTAGGTTTGAAAATACTGACAAGAAAAGATAATGTCGAAGGCATATTTCAGCTAGAGTATGCTTTCCTACAAAATGGGAAAAATGGAATGAGGGGACTACGGTGAAGCTCTGGGCAATGGAGGCAGTTCTCAAGGATATCTGGTATGGCGTCGTGAGGGGCGACCGTGGCGCCCGGAGCTACAACGATGTTACCGTAGAGGACTCGCTCCTACACTAAGATGCTTTACCTGCACGATGCTAATTAATAGTATGCATGCATATAGTATAAGAAGCAACCATAAGTAGTGGCAGATCCAAGATTCTACCAAGCCTCGGGCTAAATTTTAATGGATAAAAATTTACGCCAAATATACCCATGGAGGCATAACGAAAAGGCATATTTTAGCTAGAGTATGCTTTCCTACTGAATAGGCAAAATGGAACGAGGGGATTACGGTGAGGCTTTGGGCAATGGAGGCGGTCACTACTACAGAAAGCCTCATAGTAGACGCCTCATCACAGACAGTTTTGTGAAACCGTCTGTGATGAACACTATTACAGACGTTTGTAATTTGGAGGCCGTCTGTAGTATTTGTGGCGGGAAAAAGGAGTATCACAGACGGTCGGTCTATATTAAGAACCGTCTGTGATAATCCCAGATTATCATAGACGGTTTTTAATAAAAAATCGTCTGTGATAAGCTGGTTATCACAGACGGTTCTTAATTAAAAACCGTCTGTGATAATTCACAGACGGTTTTTAATTAAGAACCATCTGTGATAATGGCACAAAGGCATTTATTGCGCTGCTCAGACCGCATCTGTCTTCATTTCGATCCAGATCTAGCCACTGCTGCGCACTTTTTCACTCGGGAGGAAGCTAGGCGATTTCAGGCCAGTTAATTTGGTGGGAAGAGGCAGAGATTGAGCTTTGAAGATTCATACTTTCCTGGTTGCTCTAGATATGGTTAGTAATGAAATTTATTTTTTCTTTAATTGCATTACAATTTAGGTCTAAGTAATCCATGAGTGTTATTGAAGATGGTTAATTTGCAAAATTATTGGTTATATCATAGCTGTTGTGTTTATAATATGAATTGAGCTAGCAAATTAAGTCTCAATATAATAAATGTGGCCGGTATATATGTAGTAATAATTAGTTAATCTAAATTTTAATACTAAGTTGTTATATATGTACGTAACGTAGGACCGAAGCTAGATGTATGCCGCCAGCCGTGTGAGTGAAGAGTACATTAATGGCGTGTCTGCTTTTATAAGAGCCGCCGAGGAGGATATGTTGAATAAGGGGGTGGAATATATGTGCTGTCCATGCACTGACTGCGAGAATTTGAAGATGTTTAAGAACCGAGGGCAAATTGAAGCGCACTTGATTCGGAGGGGTTTCAAAAAGGATTATACGTGTTGGACCAGTCATGGCGAAGTGAATGATCATATGCCGCCAGATGACATCGCCGGTGAAGTAAATGATATGCCGCCGGATGACAACACCGGTGAAGTGAATGACATGCCGCCGGATGATGTCGATTGTCGTTTGGATTCGGATAGGTTGCACGGTGATAATCTGGATCAGATGCTTCGCGATGTAGAAGAGAACTATGATGAGAGAGAGTATGTTAAATTCTGGGGCTTGATGGAAGACTCGGAGAAACCTTTGTACACAGGCTGCAAGTACATGAGGTTGTCAGCCGTGCTTGAACTGTTGAAATTGAAGGCAAGCAACGGTTGGTCCGACAAGAGTTTCATGGCGCTGCTAGGTCTTTTAGCGGACATGCTTCTGGAGGAAAATGAGTTGCCTAAAACCACGTATAAAGCCAAGAAGGTTCTTTGTCCGTTGGGAATGGAAGTAGAAAGAATACATGCATGCCCGAACGACTGTATCCTCTACCGTAAAGAGTATGCAAACATGCATGTATGTCCGGTGTGCAACGCATCCCGATACAAACGTAACAATCAATCAGATGATAGCGAGGGAACAGAGGCGAAGAAAGGACCTCCTGCTAAGGTGGCATGGTATTTTCCTATAATTCCCCGTTTGAAAAGGTTTTTTGCAAATCCAAAGGAGGCAAAACTGCTACGTTGGCACTCGGAGGAGCGCAAGAAGGATGGAATGCTAAGACACCTTGCTGATTCCGCGCAGTGGAGTAACATTGATAGGAGTTTTGCAGACTTTGGTGCAGAACCAAGAAATATAAGGTTTGGACTGAGTACAGATGGAATGAATCATTTCAATAGCATGAGCAGTCGACATAGCACATGGCCCGTGACTCTCTGCATCTATAACCTTCCTCCTTGGTTGTGTATGAAGCGAAAGTATATTTTGTTGTCGATACTTATCCAAGGGCCAAAACAACCTGGGAATGATATTGATGTGTTCCTAGCACCGTTGGTGGAAGATCTAAAAGTACTGTGAAACGAAGGGGTACAGGTATGGGATGCATACAAACGAGAGAACTTCACTCTGCGCTCCTTATTGTTCTGCACCATAAATGATTATCCTGCCCTTGGTAACCTATCGGGTCATAGTACAAAAGGTGCCAAAGCTTGTACTCACTGTTTAGATGGTACCAAGCGTGTGTGGCTGAACCACTCACGCAAAACCGTCTACATGCGTCACCGTCGGTTCCTTCGGAGGGCTCACCCATACCGCAAGATGAAGAAACAATTTGACGAAGAGAAGGAAGACGGTTCAGCTCCAAGGCATTTAAGGGGACACGAGGTTTATGATATGGTTAAGGATTTAGATGTTGTCCTCGGAAAGGGACGTAAATTGAGGGCTCATGAGAAGAACACCTGGAAGAAGAAATCAATATTTTGGGACTTACCTTATTGGGAGTACCTAGATGTTCGACACTGCATCGACGTCATGCACGTAGAAAAGAATGTATGCGACAGCTTGATTGGTCTCTTACTGAACATCTGTGATAAAACAAAGGACGGCGTCAATGCACGGCTTGACTTGGCTGACATGGACATCAGTCCTGAGTTAGCACCGACATGCACTGATAATGGACGAACGAACCTTCCTCCTACGTGTTACACTCTGTCCAAGGCTGAGAAAACAGAACTGTGCCAGTGCTTGCATGGTGTCAAAGTTCCGTCTGGTTACTCCGACAACGTGAAGAAACTTGTTTCGATGCAAGATTTGAAGTTAAATGGCATGAAGTCTCATGATTGTCATGTGCTGATGACACAGATGCTCCCTACTGCAATTAGAAATATTTTGCCGATCAAAGTCCGAGAGACAATCATGAGGCTATGTTATTTCTTTAACACAATTGCTCAGAAGGTCATCGATCTCGAAGGACTAGATGCTCTGCAGGACGAGGTGGTGATGACTCTATGTCACCTTGAAATGTATTTCCCTCCTTCATTTTTCGATATCATGGTCCATCTCATTGTTCACATTGTGTGGGAGATAAAAATATGCGGGCCCGTATTTCTACGTAGCATGTACTCATTTGAGAGGTTCATGGGAATTCTCAAGTCCTACGTACGGAATCGTTCTCGGCCGGAGGGCAGCATCGTCGAAGGTTATGCAAGCGAACAGGTCATTGAGTTTTGTGTCGATTATATGGCTCAGATTCAACCGATTGGTGTTCCTCAATCTCGTCATGAGGGGAGGCTGAAGGGTCTCGGAACTATCGGAAGGAAAGCAATCACTCCAGATATGGACACGTATACTCAAGCCCATTTCACGGTGTTGCAACACATGACTGAAGTGGCGCCTTATGTGGACCAGCACAAGGATGTGCTTCGGCAACAGAATCCGGAGCGGCCGGATGTTTGGATCATGAGGCAACACAACCGTCGGTTCAACCAATGGTTGAAGGAGCAAATCGCTAGGAGCTCGCCGAGTGAGACGCTGACATGGTTGGCAAAAGGGCCGACATTTACTGTTGTGACATGGCAAGGATATGACATAAATGGGTACACATTCTATGTCAGACCCAGATTTTACAATCCGGAATCTTCTGTGATTCCACCGCACTATTCCCTAGATCAGTAGATAGTGCTAACATATTACAGTTCTGAATATCAAAGTACATATCATACGGAAGCGTAAATATAATAGTAAACTTACTCATGGGCCGATTAGGCCGAAATCAATAAATTGCAGCAGCGGAAGAACGAAGCACACAGGTGGGACCTTCAGGACATGCCCACAGGTAGCCAACTGGAGGTGCGCGATCTAGCCCTTGACATATTCATCTTTTCTACCAGCTTGTCCAATCTTGTTGCTGAGGCGAGGTGATTTGATTCCTGATGCTGAATTTTGTCGCAAAAGCGAGTGTGAGCACTCCAACCCCGTGCTCCGCGAGCTAATACACAGAATGCAAATAAATAGTATGCATGGCTTAACAAAGGAGAGGCTCGGGTATGGGGACCTTTAGCCCGTCATGTCATCAACATGACGGGGACCTCGGCGCTTAGTCATCTCGTGACCAAGACTTCAATAAATCAACATGATGCATATGCGTGAATGTCTCAATAAAATAAATCTTGCATTCACATTATCTATGCACCACAAATACTCATGAACACTGTAAATTGCATCACCCATAAACAGCACCAATACATCCTTACCACAACCATGAACACATATATTCATATTATAGATCAAACATCGACATTCCACACTATCAATTTTAAACCATCATTATACTTGCCTTTACCGAAGGGCGAAGGGCTCAAGCACGGTCAGGACTGAAGCCACCTGTTCACAAGACACCACTCAGCACAAAACCAAAATACAACATTCACAACTAAGAAGTAAACGCCTCTACGCCCAAAACCCTCAACTCCCTCTCAAACAGTTGTTCCCACACTCTGCTCTCTGCAGCAGTGCTACTTGTCTTTTCCGTGTCTTTTAATATACTAATCAATCAACAACTAAACTAGCATATTTGAAATCTTCATAACAAAAGCTACAAATTTCATGAAGACACCATAATTTTATTATGTCGTTTGAAGGGCGTAATTCTCACTAGAAAACAGAGAACAGACTCTGCCTTCGAGTTCTGACCCGCAACTTCCACAGACCACCACCGACAGCCCATTGCTCCAACAATTATAAAATTATACCAGAAGCTAGATCTAGATATTATCTACAGCTTTTGTTATTATGAGTTAATTCATAAAAATCATTAGAGCCTCTGAATCAGACCACGATCAGAAACTGGATTCTGAATCCAACTCTGCTACACAGTCGGCTTCAATCCCCTGTTGAGCCAAAACAACTCGTCCAAAAATACTGAGAAATTTACAGAAACTAGATCTCTGCATCCTCTACAACTTTCATGTTCAAGGGTTCCTCGGGAAAAATCGTTTCGACCGCCTAAACCATCCGAACAGACACGCTGCCTGATCTGACTACGCGCAGAACACTGATTAATCGCTAATTGACGGTTTCCCTTAGATGATCCACCTCTAACGACGAACCAAAAGTCCTAAAATCATCCTAAAACAGAGGGAAAAAGATGGGAATTTCTTACCTAGGTTTCCCACACAAGATTTCTTCTCCTCCCTTCTCCTTCTTCTTCCCTTCCCTTCCTTCTTCTTCCTTCTCTCCCTTTCTCTTTCTCAGCATGGCAGCAAGGGGCGCATGGGAGAGGAGGAGGCACAAGGGGAAGTGGCGGCCAGGGGAGAAAAGAGGGGAGGGGCAGCTAGGGTTAGGGGGAGGAAGGTGCGGCTGGGCCTAATGGGCCGGCCAGGCCCAAGTGGCCTGCCTGCCTCTCTAAACAACCCAAAAGAATTTTTCTAACAATTCTTTATTTATTTTAATAGTTCCATAGCCTACACCCGCCTTCCGTGATTCAACGAAAGAAAAGAAAATCTCCGCGACCCCACTAAAGCTTCCATAAACCCGAAACGTTGTCTAGGGTATTACAGTGGTGGTTCGGCGGCAGAGAGCGGCGGCGGCAGGGGAAGGGGCCGGGTGCCGGTGAGGGAGGGACGGGAAGGAGCTCAGAGGAGGATGGGGATGGCTTTGTCTTGCTCCAAGGATGCTCCGGGGAAGAGGAATCGGCTCGGCGCTACTTCAATCGACGGTGGGCCGGGTGACCGGAGTTGGGGAAAAACATCCCGCCGGCGGGGATTCGGTGCACAGAAGCTTGATTGCTCGGGATAGGAGGTGGGGAAGAGTGTGGTGATGGGTATGGGAGGCCGTATGGCTTTTATAGGCGGCGGGGCGCGGGCTGGCAACGAGCGACAGCCGAGTGGTCTTTTCGGGGGCAGGCGGTGATGCAGATGGTGGAGTAGCGGGATTCCAGGAGCTTGCGCATGACTACTCAATGCTGGGATTCATAGCTTTACACCACGCGAGCGAGGGGCAGACCTTTGGTGCCACGTGGCCAGTCGACGCAACGGGCGAGGGGAAAATCGGTGGGCGGTGGTGCCGTACTGGGGGCGGGGTGGCGAAACCAGGGGTGGCAGTGGTTGCGTGGGCGTGCCAGCCGGGTGAAATGGCAGGAAGAGGGTACCCTCGGCGAAGATGGCCGGCGAGCGGACTTGGGCAGCGACGGCGACCCGAGCTTCGGCTTTGCCGAAGTGGAGAGAAGGAAGGGGGAAAGGAGATGGGGTTGGGGCGGCTGACTCCATCTTTCTTTCTTTCTTTTTGTGTGTGCACATATATATTTATATTTTCGTATATTGTTATTTTGCTGGCTTATTTAATTTTGCATATTTTTATTTCCTATTGCTAAACTCTTTCCTGCACAATTTGTATATACACATATATATGCATGTATATGTGTTTGTATTCTGTTCACCCGCCTTTATTGCTATTTATGCCATTATTTTCAAAATGAGATTTTATATTTTTAACTCAGGTTTCTCTCTTCTTATACTGGATCATCTTTTCAGATTCGTATTTACAATTTTAGTTTTCTATTATTTGCACATGTTTATTTATCTCTTGACCTTTTAACTTTTTGGAACCTTCACCAAATTCTTCAGAAAATCCATAAACTCCAAATTCAAAATAAAATCTTTTGCAAAAATAATTCAAAAAGCCTCACATTTTCAAATTTAAATTTTTGGGATGTTACAAATCTACCCCCCTTAAATGAATCTCGACCCCGAGATTCCGTAGAGCAGAAAGAAGCAGGTGGGGTTATATTGGCTAGCAATGGGTTTCGGGGTTTTGCTCGACATATAGTTCCTTGGCTCCACAGAGAGATGAGATCTACACAATAGGGGTTAGCACTTGGAGAAGTCAAAAGGGGAAGAGGGATACCTTGTTCTCCTGAATAGGTCGTAGACTTCTAATTACTTGCTCTTTGACATTGTTGTCTTCACGTCATTGTAGAATGGGGTAGTTGCATCGCTTATTGGATATAGGGTTATAGAATTTCTTATTGATAGGTGGGTAGCAACGGTCTGATTAAGTCCAGATTGTTGCAGTCCAAAAACATACATCGTAGTAGTTCTTCGGCAGTTTTGTCTCGTAGTACTACCCCCCTTAAAATGGGTATCACTAGTCATCATTCGTCTCTTCTAACTCTAGGCATGACGGGTCCTCCGGGTAGGTAACGAGAGAGTGTTAGCAGGGCAGAGTCTCAAGTCTTGGTCTTTGGCGATCCATCACTTTGCTTCAATAGATTTGACTGGGGTTGTAGCAAATGGGGTCAGAGGGAATAGCATGAGGTAAGGATTGAGTCGTGGGGATAAGGTAATCCAAACCCATTCTAACTTCATAGAAGAGATTTGGGAGCTCGACTATGTGGTTTTCAAGATCCCCTTATTTCGCTGCCGTTGGGTGCATCTCCCACAGGTGAAGGTTGACAAGTACGGTGTCACGACCGTGGACCTCCAACGTGTCGGGTACAAAGACGAACCATTCGTACTCGCCAATCAAGTTGTTCAAGTTTTCTATGTAACCGACCCGGCAAATAAGAAACGCCATGTAGTTCTTCATGGAAAAAGGAGAATTGTCGGAGTGGAGAATGTAGTGGAAGAGGAGGAATACAATCAATTTGACGAGTTACCTCCTTTTGGAAATGGCATAAGGGTCGACGATGAACAACGTGACGAAACTAGTTACGTACGCATTGATCATGATGAATGGCTAATTTTTAAAGGAAATAATTAAGCAAGTACAATAAGAATGTAATGTGAAAATGTGTGATGTAGTCAATTTTGAGATGTATATGTGAAAATGTGTGATGTAGTCAATTTTGAGATGTATATGTGAAAATGTGTGACAAAATGTATATGTGAAAATGTGTGACAAAATGTATCAAGAAATACACTGTGTGAATGCAGCTGGTTGGTGTTGTATATGAATGCAGCTGTTTGGTGGTTGATCATGAATTAATGCAGCTGTGTAGTTATTGGTGTTGTCTTAATAACAACAGGCAGCAAAGGCTTATCACAGACGGTTATAAACTTAGAACCGTCTGTGATAACCTCCCTATATATACCCTCTCGCTAGGGTTTTCCGTGTCCGCTGCAGTTATTCGATCTAGATCTAAATCCCGAGCCCGTCATCGCCGCCGCCTCCCCGAGCCCTCGCCGGCCACCTCCCCGAGCCAGTCGTCGCGGCGGCCTCCCCGAGCACTTGCCGGCCACCTCCCGGAGCCCTCGCCGGCCGCCTCCCCGAGCCCGTCGTCGCGGTCGCCTCCCCGAGCCCTTGCCGGCCGCCTCCCCGAGCTCGTCGTCGTCGTGCAAGTTCCCTGAGCCCTCGCCGGCCGCCCCCCGAGCCGTCGCCGGCCGCCTCGCCGGCCACCTCCCCGAGTCTCCCGTCGTCGTGCAAGTCTGTTAATCTTCCATATATTATCTGGCACTGGGAGACATACATTGCTTGTGGGATTGGTTGTTGCTCGATGATGATATAAATCATATACTGAGATTGGTTGAATTAGTCTTTGAGCTCTAATTACTGTCAACTCTGTTATCACAATTAAGTTTGTACTCTGGAAGACATTCTCTAGACATTGATATATTGTTCTTGTGCCATTCGGTTCTTGCTGTTTTCATATTATACCAAATCCATATCTTGTGGGTGGCAGTGGCGCTCAGAGCTGCAACAGCGTTATCGCAGAGGACTCGCTCCCACGCTAAGATGCTTTACCTACACAATGCTAATTAATGGTATGCATGTGCGCATGTAGTATAAGAAGCGACTATAAGCAGTGGTGGATTCAGAATTCTGCCAAGCCTCAGGCTGATTTTTAATGGATAAAAACTTATGCCAAATATACCCATGGAAGGCATAACAAAAAGGCATATTTCAGCTAGAGTATGCTTTCCTATTGAATGGGCAAAATGGAATGAGGGGACTACGGTGAAGCTCTAGGTAGTAGAGGCGGTGCTCAAGGATATCTGGTGCGGCGTTGTGAGGGGCGGCAGTGGTGCTCAGAGCTACGACAGCATTACTGCAGAGGACTCGCTCCCGTGCTAAAATGCTTTACCTGCATGATGCTAATTAATAGTATGCATGCATGTAGTATAAGAAGCAACCGTAAGCAGTGGCAGATCCTGGATTCCGCCAAGCCTCGGGCTAAATTTTAATGGATAAAAACTTATGCCAAATATACCCATGGAAGGCATAACAAAAAGGTATAGCTTAAATGCATAACTGATATGAAATTTGAGTTATGTGCTTAACAATAAGAAGAACATCGAAAGAATGTAGCAAAGTAGAGAAATACAATTTGAGTACCTAAATAACAAGATTTCGTCCATCCTTCCTAGGCACCTATGATTTCTTCATCAATAATCGAACACGAACTAAAACCTATAAAGGCAACATACAAAGTAAATCAAAGCAGGGATATACATAAACAAAATATATGAAATTTAAATCCACAAGAACCCAACTTTCTACTAGCACAAGATAGGTCAAACTTTCCTGACCTCATCCCTTGGAAACCCCCATATATAAGATGATAACGTCATGGTCATCTTCATTTTGTATCCCTAATTTCTAATCGATTAATCCTACAAACAAATCACAAAACATATAGCATTACTTCTTCTATCATCATTAAGATTTTCAGTGGAACTATGCTTAGTTTGTCAATCATTCTAAACAATGTAATCCTGAATGAGCTAAAAAAAATATGAAAGAACACATAATGGACATCAACATGAAAGAAGCACATTACATGAAAAGCCTTACACATAAAATGGATAAGTGTAGTACATACACAATGGTCAATTGACAATATGAGTATATGACTATCACTCTATCTAACTATGTCTATATTTCACAAAAATAGTGATTAATCTGGAGTCGTGGAGGTTATCAAGAAAGCAATGTTACATGTGGAAATGATATAATATTTCCAATGATCAACATTCAACAGCCATACAAATACAATGATACAATGCCGCAACAGGGAACGAACCAACAACGAAACTGAATCAACAATCAAGTATTCAAATTTCAATCAAGCTTGAAGCTTCTGGTCATCTTCTCGCTCATCAGACTCTCACGGCACACCTGCAGTCTCGGCAGCGCTGGAGGGAGGCAACACCAGTGGTGATGGTCAACGGAGGCTGGGAGCCTATGCTGGAGGGAGGCAGTGGCGCCAGCGTTGGAACATGGAGGGAGGCGGCGTTGAGCTGTGGACGGAGGGTGTAGGCCAAAGGTGCTGGACGGTTCGGGTCAGGTGAAGGACAAAGTGAACACAGAAGCGAACTAGGGTCTCGTCGGTGCTGGAGGGAGGTGGTGTCGCCACACCTGTGTGGGACGGAGGTGGCAGCCCTGGAGGCTGGGAGCCAGCGCAGCGCTGGAGTAGGTGGCGGCACCGACACTGTAGCCTGGACTGTTGGGAGGTGGCGCTAGAGGAGTGGATGCATGGAGGCGCTGGAGGAGTGGATGCGTGGAAACTAGACTATTGCATCCATTAGATTGATCCTTTGGCACTTGATTGTGGTCAAGCGAAGAGCGTGATCTTTTACTCTTGGTGTTTGTCGGCACCTGGACGACTTTGAGGAGTTTTGCGTGGTGACTTCTTCAAGAAGGTTGTGAAGAAGCCCGGCATCAATATGTGAGTGGTTGGAGTCCACCACCTTCGGAGTGAAGGAAGGACTACTACTAGTGGATTGAGGAGCTGAGGCTTAATTCGTGGAGCCGGTCCAATTCGTTTAGGCTTTCCTCAATGTGGACTAGGGGAAACCGGCAAGTTTCCGAACACCATGGTAAAAACATCGTGTGTATATTGGTTTTCACTTGTCTCCCTTTTGGCTATTGCATATTGTGATTATTTACTTGTGCTAGTGTTCTAGTAGAGATTCATTCTTGTAGAGCTATAATCTTACTAGAATTGTGTAGGGTTCAAGTGCTTTAAATCTTTGTCATATTAAAATGCTAGAAATTAATTAGAAGACAAGAAAATTTTAAAACCTCCTATTCACCTCCCTCTAGTCAGTTATCCTTGATCCTACAGATGGAAGATCTAAAAATATTGTGGATCGAAGGGGTACAGGTATGGGATGCGTTCAAATGAGAGAACTTCACTTTACACTTCGTGTTGTTCTACACCATAAATGATTATCCTACCTTGCTAACTTGTCAGGCCAGAGTAGAGAAGGGGCTAAAGCATGTACTCACTGCTTAGTTGATACCGAGAGTGTGTGGCTGAAGCACTCATGCAAAATCATGTATGTGTGTCATCGTAGGTTCGTTCAGAGGGCTCACCAATACCGCAGGATGAGAAATAATTCGACAAAGAGAAGGAAGATAGTTCAGCTCTAAGACATTTAAGTGGAAAAGAGGCCTATGATATGCTTAAGGATTTAGATGCTATGCTCAGAAAGGGATGTAAATTGATCACCCGTGAGAAGAACACCTGAAAGAAGAGATCAATATTTTGGGACTTACCTTATTAGGAGCACCTAGAAGTTCGCTACTGTATCAATGTCATGTATGTAGAGAAGAATGTATGTGACAACATGATTGGTCTCGTACTGAACATTTATGACAAAAAAATGGTGTCAACCACGACTTGACTTGGTTGATATGGACATCAGACCTGAGTTAGCACTAACAAAGACCGATAAAGGATGAACGTACCTTCCCCCTGCTTGTTAAACTCTATCCAAGTCCGAGAGAACTGAACTGTGCTAGTGCTTGCGGGGTGTGAAAGTTCCATCTGGTTACTCCGCCAACATGATGAAACTTGCTTTGATGTAAGATTTGAAGTTAATTGGCATACAGTCTTATGATTGTCATGTTTTGATGACACAGATGCTCCCTATTGCAATTAGAATTATTTTGCTGATCAAGGTCTGAGAAACAATCATGAGGCTGTATTATTTTTTAACACAATTACTTAGAAGGTCATCGATCCCGAAAGACTAAATACTCTGTAGGACGAGGTGGTGACGACTCTATGTCATCTTGAGATGTATTTTCCTTCGTCATTTTTTGATATCATGGTCCATCTCATTATTTACATTGTGTGGGAGATAAAGATGTATGGGTCCATATTCCTACGTAGCATGTACCCATTCGAGAGGTTCATGGGAATTCTCAAGTCCTATATATGGAATCTATCTCGGCCGGAGGGCAGCATCATTGAAGGTTATGCACTAAAGAGATTATTGAGTTCTGTGTTGATTACATGGCTTAGGTCAAACTGATAGGTGTGCCTTGATCTCACCATGAGGGGAGGCTCGAGGGTATCGGGACCATCAGAAGAAAAGCAATCACTCCATATATGGATGCGTATGCTTAAGCCCATTTCACGATTTTGCAACACATGACTAAAGTGTCCTCGTATATCGACTAGCACAAAGACATGCTCCAGCAACATAATCTAGAGTGGCTGGATGTTTGGATCATGAGACAATACAATAGTTAGTTCAACCAATGATTGAAGGAGCGACTCGCTAGAAGCTCATCAAGTGATATGCTGATATGGTTGGCTAAAGGGTCAACATTTACAGTTGTGATATGGCAAAGATATGACATAATGGATACACTTTCTATACACAGGCTCAGGATGTAAAGAGCACTAGGATATGACATAGCACTAGGATATGACATAATGGATACACTTTCTATACACAGGCTCAGGATGTAAAGAGCACTAACCAGAACAGTGGTGTCCACATAGATGTGTTTAGTACCGATGTGTTGAGGAGCTCCTACTATGGGTTCATAGAGGAGATTTGGGAGCTCGACTACATGCTTTTCAAGATCATCCTGTTTCGGTGCCATTGGGTCCTTCTCCAATAGGTAAAGGTTGACAAGTATAGTGCCACTACCGTGGACCTCGAACGTGTTGGATGCAAAGATGAACCATTCATACTTGCTAACCATGTTGTTCATGTCTTCTATGTAACCGACCAGACAAATATAAAGTGCAACGTAGTTCTTCATAGAAAAGAAGGATTGTCAGAGTTCAGAATGTAGTGGACGAGGAAGAATACAATCAACTTGATGAGTTGCCTAGTTTTGGAAATGGCATGAGGGTCAAGGAAGAACAACATGATAAAACTAGCTATATACGCATTAATCATTATGAAGGGCTAACTGTTAAAGGAAATAAGCAAGTGGAATGATGAATGAAATGTTTATGTGTCATATGTTCTGAATATGCATTTATGTATATGAGAATACTTCATATATATGTGAATTTGGATTTATGTATATGAGAATGTGTTATATATGTGAATTTGCATTTGTGTATATGAGAATGTGTCATATATATGTGAATTTGCATTTAAGTATATGAGAATGTGTCATATATATGTGAATTTGCATTTAAGTATATGAGAATGTGTCATATATATGTGAATTTGCATTTATGTATATGAGAATGCATTTAGAACTATCTGTGATTCATAGATGGTTCTACTTTATAATCATTTGTGATATTATTTATCATAGATGGTTCTACTTTAGAACCATCTATGATGTGTATTTATCACAAATAGTTCTAAAGTAGAACCATTTGTGATGTGTATTATCACAGACGATTCTAATTTAAAACTGTCTATGATATCCAGCCTATTTATATTCGATCTCTAGAGTTTGTCCATTCTCTCACTTAGACAATACTCTCTAACTTTTCCTTGAGCACGAGCCGCCGCCTCCTTCCCGAGCTTGAGCCACCGTCTCCTCGAGCACGCCGCCTCCTCCCTGACACGCCTCCTCCCCAAGCACGACACCTCCTCCTCGTGCATGCCTCCTTCCTCGAGCCCGCCACCTCCTCCCCGAGCACGCCGTATGTAACATTCTTCTTTACTGTTTATGATATGGACATGAACAATGTATCATCATGGTTACCATTTATACCTTTTGCTTTGTTGTTGTTTCATCAATACTTGTCTCGAGGATGAATGCCTAGGCTTAAGTTTCAATTATGCCCTTTTGATGTCAATATCCCGAAGATGAATTGCTAATGCTCTTACGCATCAATTCCCTAAATAAAAGATAAGTCATATATCAGTACTAGGAGACATTGCTTGTAAGGTTGTGGGCTTAGTTTTACTACTCGATGAGGATAATTGTCATATTATGAAATTAAAATGATAACCTTATTAGGTTTGAGCTATTTGAATTTGTTAGGCCATGTGGATGGTCGTGATTAATGTTATGATGAATTGATATTTGGATTGCATTGAAATTTGTGTCTGTGAGAGTTTCAGTCGATCATAGTTGAATATTTTGAGTTCGAGTCGTTTTGGCTTGCTCTGAGTGGTTTTGGTTCAATCCGAGTGGTTTTGGTCTACTTCGAGTGGTTTTGGTCCGTCCGAGTGGTTGGATCGGCTTCAAGTGGTTTCAATCGGGTCCAAATTATATCGGACAGTGTTTGAGTGCCATTGGAACATTAGATGGCTTTCGAGTAGCATCGAACGACATTCGAGTGACATCGAAGGATCAAGTGGCATTTTGACTACATCAGACTTCGACCACGTCAGTCTTCGACATGGCAAATCGACAATGTTTTGATCAGGACAGAATGACCACGGTAGGTAATCGTAGATCTCAACCTTGAACAGTGTATCGGTCTTAGATACAGTGAACTGATCGAAGGTCGTAAGCTCATCTGCTACAATAACCGGTCGATGGTCGTAGCTACAGTCACTGTTTCATACTCGATAGTTGTAGAGTTTACTGGTCGATGGTCATAGACTTTGGGAACATAGTCATAAACTTTGTGACCTATAGTCAAAGGCTTAGTGGTCGGTAGTCATAGACCTCGCGATTGGTAGTTTTGCGATTGGTTGCCATTGGCTTCATGGTCGGTACTCGTAGACTTGTTTGTCAATTCAAGTGCTTAATTTCTTGTGATCTTGAGTACTTCGAGTACTCATGTTGGGCTAGTGGGTGACTGGCCTGTGCATAGTGGTCAATGATTGGTGAACAGTGCTTGGAGGAATAGTAATCGAAGGATTTGGTACTCAGTAGTTATAAGGACTTGATACTCGATAGTCATGGTTTCCAGAATTGTGGTCAGCAATTGCATGTCGAAGGTGTTGCGATTGGTTTTCAGAGGCTTGTGAAATGTGATCGGTACTGTAGGCTTCGGGTAAGTGTTGGGATAGCTGTTAACAGTGATACAATACAGTGTTGATACTCGATGGTTCTGTGGTCAGTCGCGATGCTTGTGATTCCTGAGTGTTTTGAGCAAAGTGATGGTAATTCCCAAGTACTTGTTGTTTTCGAGTACTCATTGAGCTAGTGGTCGTAATGAGTGATCTGAGGCTGATATCTAAATAGCAATGGAATTTGTGGTCGTGGATGACCTGGTTGGTGTTCGTGGATAGTTTGGTTCTTGTCTATGGATAGACAAGGGTGTGTTATGTGTGTGTGTGCAGATGTTGGTCAAGTTGTGGAGAACTTGTGCTGGGAAAACATTCTTTGGTCTTTGATGTGTAGGTTGGTGTGGAGACAATCATGGTTGTTGACGAGGAGGACTAGGACTAGGATGGGGAAGTCTGAGGTCCAAGCGATCGAGGATTTCACACGAGATGGATGGGCTCATGCTGGAGTGCATGGATATCAAAGGCGGTGATCCATGGAGAAGCTATGGGCAGTGCAGTACAGGAGGCTTTGTATAGGACCAAAATGGCGACAGAGGGGAGGGGGTGAATGTCGATCTTTAAAAATCGCCCTCAACAAGTACCCTCACTTATACTTCTTCTCCAATAGCTATGGAAGCTATGAAGGTAGAAGATATGCACTTACTGGAAGTCAAGGCAACAAGGAAAAAACCAGATCCAGAAAGAAGCAGTCAAGAAAAATAAATTCAGAGCAAAACTGACTGCAAGCGGTAGTACCGCTGAAACGAGCGGTAGTACCTCTGGGCGGCAGTACCGCTATGCCGAGCGGTAGTACCTCTTACCGTTCGGACCGTCCGAACGTTTCATTGCTGCCGATCGGATTGGTCCGAACAAAACCGGTAGTACCGCTAGGACGAGCGGTAGTACCTCTAAGCGGTAGTACCTCACGAGAAAAACAGCAAACAGGATTTTCAGGCAGCAGACCGAAACTTCGGATTTTTGGCTAAAATGAGGGTTTGCTCTCAATTTCTTTGATCCAAAGCCTTACTACAACGTACCAAATAGTAAGGGGACCCTGAGAAACAAGAGAATCAAACCAAAAAGCAAGAGTTTCAGATTATGGGTAAAAATCTGAAATTTTGCAAGACCCGAGCCAAAAATCAAAGTGCTTCCCAACCTTTGATCCTATGGCCAAGAGATTTTGCAGATATGTTAGCAATAGCCATAGAACTCCTCAGACAAAAACTCAGGGCATTTCCTTAAGAGAATCAAGAATTCAACCAAACCCTAGAAAAGCTCTGAAGAACAGGGAAGCCTCAAAAATGAAATCTTGAGATTAAATGACGTTCGCTCTTGGGAAACTTGATCAAATGATCTTGGAGAATCATCCCAACCTAGAGCAACCCATTTTGGGCCTTCTCAACAAGAAAAACACAAGAACTCAAAAACTCAAGAAATCAAGAAATGAGGCATCGAAGGGAAACAAAGAGCACGGGAGAAGAACTTCAAATTTCACTCCAACCATTCAAAGATTACAAGGGATACAAGGAACTACGTCCCCATACGCATGGACATTCGGAGGAATGATTACAAGGTAGATCAACTCTCCTCACCCTCTCAATCCTCAAGAACACCAAGAGCTACACATGCATCTTGGGAGGAACACCAACACAGAGAGGTCTCAGAAACCCATCGAAGGGGACACAGAGGGAACACAACTCTGCCTCCTCCAACAACTCTCAACCACTAAAGCCTAAAGCCAAAACAAACTCTAAAGCCTATTTTGACTAAAGGAAACCCTAAAATCCCTTCAAGTGTTCAAGTGGGCATGCAGCCCTCCAACCTATTTATAGCCCACGGCTAACGGGTCTCCACCCCGTTACGCCCGCTAAATCCAATGAAGCCCGCTCCCGCTTGTGCAGCCTTGCGAAATTCCCGTTTCGCCCCTCCTGCACCTTCCGGGAAGCTTCCGCGCTCCTTGTCTCGCACGCCTCGCAACCACCTCGAGTCCACGTCGTCTTCGACACATCCCGACCGTTCTGACCTCAGCGCCACCTGCGCCTAGTCCGGTCCACCGTGTCTCGCCACGACTCCGCCCGATGTCCTGCAGCCACACAGACAAGAAACACATCAAATAGCACTGCTCGATACATGAAAGCGTAAATATCATAAACACATCATGCTTACCCATGATGAAGTCCAAACCTGTCGAATCAAAGGAATATGCATCCTAAGCCCAAACGACCAAGTTTGACCAAACCGACCGAGCCCGTTGCACCACGCAACAACATGGTCCAAACCACCCAAACCAAACTCGACTATCCTAAAACCTTGTCAATTACTCATCACTCTCATGGGATCACGACCACATGGTCTCTCACTTTGACACGGAAGGTGTGGTGTATGATGAAGATATAGGAGGTGCAGTTCTGGAGGCTTCGTCGCATGTTGGGTTGGAATTGTGGATTGAGTCCATAATTGAGAAGATCGAGAGTTTGAATAAAACGTGTATTAGGAAGGGTTTCAGGTCCCTTAGTTTTTGATAGAGATAAGGTTTCAAGTCCATGTTTGAGATAAACACGGTTTGTGATGTTAACCTATAAAAGCAGGGAGAGACTATGGGTTAACAAGTGTGGTTTTGTGATGGCTTTCGTCGAGAAGGCTTTTAGGGGTGTTTGTGTAGACACTTAGTAAATCCATAAAATTCCAGCAATAAAGATAGTCTTGAATCAATCTAGTTTTTGATTATCATGTACTCAACTTAGAAACTAACAAAATTATTGAGACCTGTGAGATCACTTTTCATAAGGCTAGTCCTAGTACTAGACCCGGCAATGCAGGTATACAGGTCTCTGATGCACTCGAGAACATCTTCTATGATTCTAACAACAATGAAAGGGAGTTCCCAAGTCACACTTCGACACCTACGACCACTTATAATGTAGAGGCCACAACAATTATTACAAATACACCTATGACTAGTCCTATGATCACTCAGGAGGTAGAGGCCACTACGACTACACCTACGACCACTCCACAAGCTCCTCTACAAATTCAATGATGTCATCCCCCTGAACAAATGATTGGTAAGTTAAATGAAAGAGTTCTTCGTAGCAAGTGTAACTCCAATGCCTCATATGCTCATTATACTTTTGTCTCCTCTTTCAAACCCTAAGATGTAAGTCACGCTTTATCTGATGAGTCTTGGTTTAATGCTATGCATGAGGAATTAGAAAATTTTGAGCAGAACAAGGTCTGGACTTTAGTCTCACCTCCTTATGGTCATAATGTTATTGAAACTAATTAGTCTTTTAAGAATAAACAAAGTAGGGATGGTGTTGTTGTTTAAAATAAGGTTAGACTTGTGGCTCAAGGATTCACCTAGGTAAAAGGTCTTGACTTTGGTAAAACATTTGCACCTGTTGCTCGATTAGAAGTCATTAGAATTTTGTTAGCATTTGCTGCATCAAAGGGTTTTACGCTGTATCAAATAGATGTTAGAAATGCTTTTCTTAATGGCTATATTGAGGAGGAAGTTTATGTCAGACAACCACCTAGTTTTAAAATTACCAAGTTTCCTGATCATGTCTACAAATTGTCCAAAACATTATATAGTCTAAAACAAACACCTAGAGCATGGTATGATAGGTTTAAATCATATTTGCTAAAAATAACTTTCAAATGTGCAAGGTAAACAAAAGTTTGTATACTCTCAAGTATGGCGATGATCTTTTACTCATTTAGATTTATGTGGATGATATCATCTTTGGTGGTTCTTTTCGTGCTCTTGTGTCGGCACCCGGAGTAACGACTCCTGGATTCTCTGTGTAAATCGCACTAGTCCAGGATCAGCTAGTGCACACAGTACAACAAAGATAAAATACCAAGCACAAATGACTTCTTATATTGCCAAAAATAAATAAGAGAAATAACTGTGGAAGCAAACTGATAAATAGAGAAGCCCAAGCTTGCTCACAGGCAAACGACAGTAAGACGCGGCCTACTCGTCCAGATCTTCATCGTAGTCGATGACATCCTTCTCTGTAGGGAGGGTGCAAGGTGAGTACAAACTTGTACTCCGCAAATCACACGAAGAAATGTAACATAATGGTAAAGGCTTCAATGGAAGGCTTATAGGGTTAGTTTGCATAAAACAACATTTAAAGAAATACAATAGATATATTGAAATTGCTGAATTTTAATACAATAAGTAAAAACAGTAATTGTAGTTGAAAATAATACCGTCAGTGCAGGCTCTGACCAAACACCAACCTAACCACGGGCATCCCACCCGGACCATCTTTTCCAAAAGATCACGTACGGATTCCATCCATCCACACGTTTCCAAACACTCGTGGATTCCATCCATCCACAAACTTCCAATCTCTCTCATGGGTTCTATCCACCCACGTTTTCATTCTCTCATGGATTCCATCCATCCATAAGGTTTTCGAAAATCATTTTGAAAAACAAAGTCTAATCCATGAAAAACTTTTACTCAGCATGCCCAGACCATGGGCACGGCTATCCATGATAGATTATACACTCTGCAGAGATTGTATAGCTTTACCCACAAGACACGATCATCCCATATTGCCACCGGTTTACACACTTCCTTAGGTGTGCGGCGAGGAGTTGTGACAAGGCCTTTACAATGCAAAGCCTTCAACCTGGCCAAGCTAACTCTAAGGTTTCACCCCAGTAAGGAATCCAACAGACCGAAACCCCCTCTTGAGCCTGAGTGAGACTTCTCATGGCTATAACCACGCTCACCCAAGTAGGACTTCACATGGCACCAACCACGCCCACCTTCAACCTACGACTTGATTCAGGTTGGGACTTTGCAAATTATTCAGCCAGGGTTGTCCCATACCAACCATGTGGTAGTACGATAGGGCTTTGCAACAGTAGCTCACAGACCGATCTTTAATCTGACTTAGGCCCAACCACATACCCCTGTGCACGACATTCAACCACTACGGCTCCAACCAACAGGGCATGCCTGCACCCACCAATCTAACTAACTGGCTAAGTCTAAACCAGGTTTTATATGTTGTTTTCAAAATATTTCATAACACTCCTTGACTCACCAAAGTCAAGAGTACATATCAAAAGTATATCATTTTATGTGAAAGGTTCATCATTTTATGTGAAAAGGTATCCCAAAACCAAGATTTCTAAGCAGTCTAAGCATTTAACATAAAATCCCTCTAGCCAATACTAATGTACTAACTAGGGTTTGTTCTAGGGAGACAAGGTATAAAGAACTCAATATCAATGGAGGAATTAACAAGTACACATTAACTATATTTAAAAATGAATTGAAATACGTTGAATAGAAATATGCATGCAATATAATTTAAATCAACATAGTTTTATTTTGAAAACTGGGATCAACGTGATCAAGGAGTGTGACTTGCCTTGCTCTTCAAATTTGTGCAAATCTTCGTCGAAGAAATCTCCCAAATCGTTGAAGTCTACACGTGAAAATAACCCACCAAATTCAAATAAAATCAAATTGACTTCAAAGATTTGAATTGAGGCCAGAATTGGATAGAGGGGAATTTTTGATGAATTTATAAATTTGAATGGGCTCAATCGGAGTTAGGACGAAGAAGAACGGGCTCCGGGAAATTTAAATTCAGAGAAAAAGAAAAAGGGGAATTTCTGGAATTATTTTTCTAAAGAAAAATGGGTTTATGGCGTCAGCATTGCGTCTGCCCTGAGATTTGTATTTAGGCTGCCACTAACATGCGGGCCCGGTCCATGTGGACCGCGTCCACAGAGGGAGGAGATGGCCGAGGTGGCACGGGTGGCGGGGTGTGCCTGCGTGGTGTTGACGGGGGTGGGAGGTGCTGAGGTGGCTGCCACCGGGTGGCCACGTGGCAGCCACGTGGGTGGGGCGTGCCGACATGGCTAGGCCGCCCAGGGAGCACACGGGGGCCGGGAGCTCGCCGGCGCTCCGGCGGCCGGCGGCAAGTGGCACGGGACGGAGAGGGAGCTGCGGGGAGTCTGGCGGTACCTGGCGCGGCGCACGGCGAGCGCGGGAGGCGGCCGGCGGCGAGGAGGCAGAGGCGGCGGCGCTCGGGCTTCGGCGCGGCGGCGGTGGAGCGGCCGGGAGGGAGAGGGGAGTGGATGGCGAGGTGTTGCGGAGTGAGGGGAGGTCAGGGGAGGCTTTTATAGGCGGCGGCGCTCGGGCTTCGGAGGCGTCGCGGATTTCTCGCCGGAGGCGCGGGATCGTGGCGGCGGTTGCGGCCGGAGAAGGGGGAAAGTGGGCACGGGGAGAGGGGTAGTGGGTGCGGGCGTGTGGGGAGGAGACCGGATGGCGCGCGGGAGGAGGCGACGTGGGGGCGGTGTTGACGCGGGAAGGGCGGGGTGGTTGCGCAACGGCTGGCGATGGCGCGGGAGGGAGGAGGAGGTGCGGGTGGAAGAAGGGCCTGACAGGCGAGGATCGGACGGCGGTGGGGGTTATGCGGGGCGGACGAACGAGATCGGCAGGGACAGATCGAACGGCGAAGAGGGGGCGCGGGACAGACGGGCGGATGGGCCGGCGCGAGGGGGTGCGGGCGATACAGGCCTTTGCGGGAGGTGGAGATGGGCCGAGGGGGACTCGGGGGTGATCCGGGCCACCCACGTGTCAGCCGGGTGGAGGGGGAAGGTGGGATCGGCCGGGCGACGTGGGCCGATCCTGGCCGTCCACGCGGCGGCCGGAGGGGAGGGGATAGGGATTTTAATTTTTGATTTCAGATTTTTAGAAATTGCCAGGAAAATAAATATAGCTCAGAAAAATATGAAATTACTTCCAAAAAATCCAGAAAAATTCACAGAAGCTCCTAGTGACATTTTGGACTTAATAAAAATACTTCCAACTAATGTTGGTATTTAATTTTCATACTTAAAATACTTTTTAATTTCTGAAATAAATTTCAAACTCTAGAAAACTCAGAAAACCCAAATAAAATTCAAACAAATCCAAATAATTAATTTGACATAGGATTTTTTATAGAAAATCAAAATATTATTTTATTTAGTAATATTTTTAGGTTTTACTTAAAATACTTTTCAAATCAGGCTTTTTCAAAGACAGAAATCCAGAGCAAATCCAAAATTAAAATTTAGGCACAAAAAATACTTATTTTAATTTAATTTAATTTATTTATTTATTGTTATTTTAATAAAAACCTGGGCTGTTACATCTTGTTTCTAAGTTTTCAGATACTATAAGCAGGGAATTTGGGATAAGCTTGATGGAAGAGCCCATATTCTTCCTAGTCTTCCAAATCAAGTAATCAAAGTTAGGCACTTTTGTTCATCAAACTAAGTACACCAATGATCTACTTCATCGCTTCGACACGGGGGCAGTCAAACCAATTTCACACTCATGGGATCTACTGCCTATTGATCAAAAGGAATACAGAAGTATAATTGGCTCACTTTTGTATCTCACTACTTCGAGGCTAGACATACACTTTGCTGTATGTTTGTGTGCTCATTTTCAGGCTTCCCTACGTGCTTCACATTGTCAAGCGGTATCTTCAGTCAACTTTAGAATTTGGCTTATGATACTCTTCTTCATCATATCTTACCCTTAGAGCTTATTCAGATGCGGATTTTGGGGGTTGTTGAATTGATAGGAAGAGTACCTTTGGCACATGTCACTTGCTAGGTACATCTCTTGTTTCATGGGGTTCTAGAAAACAAGTGTCTACTGCACTTTCCACTGTTGAAGCTAAATACGTAGCAGCTGCTACTTGTTGCTCGTAATTGCTTTGGATAATAGCTACACTTAAGGCTTTTGGCTTAGAATTGGATAGTGTTCCACTTTTCTGTGATAACATTAGTGCAATTAGTTTTGCTACAAATCTTGTGCAACATTTAAGAACCAAACACATTGATATTCGCTATCATTTTCTTAGAGAGCACATGAAAAAGGGAGATGTTGTTTTACATTTCATTGATTTTGACTCTCAAGTTGCTGATATTTTTACCAAACCACTTGATTCTTCTTTTTTTGCTCGGCTGCAATGTGAGTTGGGTGTGTTGCAACCTATGGGATTATTCTAAGAGGGAACTTGTTGGTCAAAAATTTCCTAAGCTTTGTTTATTATACTTGTCAAAATAATATATCAAGTCCAAGTCTTTGATATCAATTGATGTGTAGTAGAGCTATCTTTATCATATTTACTCATTTACTTCGTAGCCGTAGTCGTAACAGTTGTAATCAATTTTCAATACTTGAACTAAAACATGACATGGCTGAAGTCTTCGACTAGATTGATTGTAAATAGCACCTTGTAATGTTCATCGATAAGGATTAACTTGATTGTGAGTCCTCTTTTGAATCTTAGTTATTAGGCTCGTATGTTTATATTGTAATTTTTTATGTTTGCTTGAGTTGCATGTTATAATAAAAATAACAAAAAATGAGAAAAAGAATATCAAGAAGATGTATGCTTCAAGCATACTATGGTTAAACAAAAGAAAAAGCACAAAACGTGCTCAATCGATAAGAAGTATGCCTCAAGCATGCCACCATTCAAAAGAAGTGTGCCACAAAGATGACATTATGAAAAGAAGTATGCTACAAGCTTACCACATGCTTAAAAATATTAGTGTGGAGCTATAGTTTGTTATATGAGATTATGAAAAGAAGTATGCTACAAGCTTACCACATGCTTAAAAAAATTAGTGTGGAGCTATAGGTTGTTATATGAGACTGTTAGTTCGACTAGACTTAAAGCTGGCATCACTTTTAGGCACTACTAGTTTTCAGGTCTAGGACAACGGAGCGAAATCGTTGCAATAGGGCCAAAATAGATGCAATATGTAACTATTGCAACACATCACTTCCGTTGGCAAGCGTGGCAAGTACTTGCGTGCTTAAAAGATTGTGCAACGGATTGTGGTTTCGTTGCAATACCTATGGTTATTGCCATGCAATGTGTTGTGGCAATTGTTTGTTGTTGCAACGAATGATGTCGTGGCGATATAGGCTATTGCCACGGCCGAATCCGTGGCAATAGCTTCTTTTGCCACGAAGTTTGGTCGTGGCATTAGTATCATTTGCCACGAAAATATTGCGTGGTAATAGGTTCTATTGCCACGCCAATGGTTCGTGCCAATAGATCCTATTGCCATGGAGAGCATTTCGTTGCAACAGGATATATTGCTACAGGAGGTGTTTCGTTGAGCAGGTTTAATTGCCACGGGAGGCGGTAAAATTTATGGTAGCATATTGAGCATATGATATTTTTATTATAATTTGTTGTTGCAAATTAATAATCAAATTAGGAACACGGTTGGATCAAAAACACATATATTAATTCAACACATAATAATTTAAAAGTGCCACCACTCATGCAGGAATTACATATCAATCTCCATACTTAAACTACAAAGTTTGTAACTAATAACAAAAGTACTATCACTTCCATTCCATTTGTCCTTGCTTCTTTGCCATGTTGAGTTTCCTGACTTGACGACGCCACGACTCTGTTTGCTCTAATCAAATTGTTTCATCCTGATAGAACATGAACAATAAAGAGGGACCTTAATGTGAGTATTGTCCAGCAGCGCATACTTAAGTACATCATAGTGCAAGTTTAGAGATACGAGTTACAGCTAAAAATAGCAATCCTGAGTTCTCTAGTTCAGTTGCATAGCAAAGTATTTAGCAAGTGATTCCAGCAGAATTATTTAATTTCATTTCATTTACCGATATATAGTAGCCCTACTTCACCTGGCATAATTTTCTAGTAGTTTAGAACAGTATGCTATATTTGACATAAGAACAATGACAGATGAAGATTAATCACATTTTCATTTCATACCTGCTAGTCCCTCCTTTTCTTCGAATGAGTTGTAGCAGTATTCTTCAATTGTTGTGGAGGAATGAAGTTCGATGAACCATTATTAACAGCGACATTTTGCTTAGATGCCCCAAAATCAGCGAGCTTAATGCACCCTTTTTTATCAACAAGAATGTTTGCACCCTGAAATTTCATAAAATGCCAGGAATCATCACGATAAGGGAAATAACCAAATAATCAAGGATTAAAAAATTATGCTATTAACTCTGCAGGCTTCAGAGTTTGTACCCTGATGTCTCTATGCATTATTGCATTGCTAATCAGAGACTTGTACCCAGTTTTGTAAAGGGAAGAAAAACAAGAAAGAGGGGGATCAAATAAGAGAATAAAGAAATTCAGAAATTTCTTCTATGTTCTCTCAGATTATTTGCGATGTGCGCATTTTCTCCTGGGATCAAAATTGTAACAGTTTTGTTCATCTGACTTCATATTCCAGTTGATTACAGAGATTAAAGCTTCTTTGGTGTGCAAAATCAGAACACCTTTATTAAGAATATCACAATAAATCAATTTTAAAAGTGGAGTAGAACAAAATGAAGATTTTAATATGTTTGCTTCCAGCCTTACATAACTTGTACAAATGGTAAATGTTAATGCATAACAGACCATTGAACAAACTAATAGAGTTAACAACTCTAGAATGCCCAGTCCTGAAAAACAAATAACATACTATTCGGACCAAGTACTCATATTTGCTGCACATCACAGAAAGTTTACATTGCTTGTAAATATGTTTCTGGTTAGATATAGGGAGTAAGATTAAGTTTTTACGTTTGATAAACATATTCCCACTCGTTGAAGATAACAATCAAGATGAGTGCGAAAGGAATTGAGACCGCATTGTTAAGCAACACCATAGAAACTTCATTGAGGGAACCAGATTTTGTTGATTGTTTGGTTGTATCCATCAGGCGCCTCAGTGTAAGCTGTTATAAGAAAATCACATGTTAACTACACGTGAAGAAGGGGGAGCAGCAGAATTAATATAGTTGAAAGTAAAAAAATAGTTTTGGTATTGGCAATGGCTTTAAGGGGCATTATAATCTAAATGAATTGAAACGGCAACTTAATGTCAGGGATCCAAATGCCTCACAACAATCTTTTGCTCAGCAGTTCATCAAATAGACTGTAAAGATGCTTAGAATAATCTATACATGTGTAAAACTGCGAGCATGAAAGAACTAACCGAATAGGATGCAGTCAGAAAGCAATTCAAAATTTGCCACGTGTAACCAGCTAGATGGAAAGAAAGATATGTGATCCCCCCACAAACAACTGATACAATCTGCAAAGAGCAACAGAGAGAAGTACAGTGATCAGGTCAATAATCATGCTATTCTATTGTTACATTCTTAATACAAGAAAATAACTGAGTCATTAGGTAATGATTGGAAGTAAAACAGGGGACATGCGAAGCAGAAAAGGGCATACCATTAGAAATAATGCAGCCCAAACCTTTTTGTTCTGACCCTTCATAAAATATATATTTCTCCTATAGCTGTTAAAATATTTGTCATGTTCTTTAATATCATCACCATTGCAACATTTATGTACTTCAAACTGGAAATTGATAGAAAGAAAGAAAAAAAAGATGGTTAGGTCGATAGTATTAATGACTCCAATATGAGTAGAACAAAAGCCAATGTTTTTCCCTAAAATGACATATTTAAGTTGGCCATATGTAGTTTCCAGAGCAAATGCAATAAAAATAAATAATTCTATTCCTCGTGGCCAGTCCTCTATAGTCGAAAATAAGGAATTCCAAAAGCTACTAACAACTTCATGTTTCATACACATGTATTTTTAGTTATGATGAGAAACTTTATTACCACTATTGATGTTTCATAGGCAAACGTCTCGTATGTTCTGGCTTTCCCAAAGTGGAATTAAGAGGAGAATTATTCATCTTCTCTGATGCATATGGCCTAATCTCCTCAACACCATGGGTTCTTTTATTACCTCCTTGAGAATCCGTCTCAGTTTGGTCCAGTGAACTATCATCAACTATTGGATCATCCAATGGACCCTGGCACACAATCTGAAAAGCGAGGCAATGTTTAGAATTGAAGAGCATAAGAAACTGATCAACTGACATGCAGTAAGGGAAGTACAAGTTGCTCCAAGTGAAAAGAAATATAACATATGCCAAATCATGATGACAGTTTACCTCTATAACAGAATCTGACTCACGCATTTGAGGCACTCGTGTATCAGTAGATGGAAAGCGTTCTCCATAACCAGTTTCGACTTGTATATAGTCTCCATGTCATCTGGAGGAAAATTCACATCATTACATAATTTAAATAGACATGCATGGAAAAATGAGGGGAAATTAACACTGAGTGTACCACCCGTATTAAGAGTGCAAAGTAACATCCACACACACTCAATAATAAAAACAAACCTATGGAATTTGTAATGGTTTTGCATGATCAAACCAACACTTCAAGTAGACGCTAAAAAGAAAAATAACTCAAAACTGTAGAATGGATAGCCGTCAAAGTCACACGACTATTGAAAAGAAGCACCCGGCTGAGTGTGTCAACACTGATTCTGGCACATGTACAAGTGCACAACAGGATGTGTGAGTGCACAGAAGTAACCATCTATAAAATTTGTAAAAACATAGCTTGAGAAAGCATGGGAGAATTATCCATGGCACAGAAGATTATGAAAATGTGAACCAGATACATAAATACCAGAGGGAGAGGGAGCTTTATACCTCTGGTGGCAACATGTTTGTAGGAACTCTTCCCTGGGCACTGAAATCTGTATGCCCATTGTCTGCTTTATTACGATTCTCGGCAGAAATGTCATGATGACCAGTAGCAGTGGCTAGCTCTGGTGGCAAATCTGGATCATAGCCCTAAATGCAAACGGCAAACCATAAAAGATTGCTCACCACAAGAGCCTACAAATAGCATAGGTTTGATGTTTTACGAAATGGGATTATAGAAAACCTGCTCTCAGCGCCCACTTTCGTATACCCGTATTCTAGATTGCATTGTGGACTCCAATCGTAGTTGATCCTGGTGACAAAATATACAAATAGTTTAGAAAGGAAAACTAAAAGAAAGAACAACTATATACGCTACAAATGTTAAAAATGGACTCACCAGCTGCTTGCAATAGTCTTTCCACTTCTCTTCATCAAGTCCAAAGTTAAAGAAGTCTGAAATATCAGCACCAGGGTATTTCCATGGCTTCTCCTCAAATGTGGTATTAGTGTCAATATCAAAAATTGTCCTGGGCCAAATAAACTTTCTTCAGGAGAATAAAAATAATAAAAGAGCATAAAATAGAATTGTTCTCCAGATGTAACTAAAATAACAACGGAAGGCACACCAAGGATTCCTTGATTCCATCTTAGAACCCCATCCTACAATTCTAGTCTATTGTTCTATTGAGTCTGCATGGTTGAGAGTTGAGAGAGTATATTCACAGCACCAAGTAGAGTGTCCTTAAGTGTACCAAAGTTGCCAGAGAATTTTAAAATAATATTCCAAACGTCCAATTCTTGCCTTTTAAGACTGCTCATGTGCAATGAATCAATAAAAGTACATCTACAATTTGGCAAATATGTTTCAATTGTACATGTTTGCATAAATACATAATATTTCAATTGAACATGTTTCTAAACAAATGAGAATTTACGCGTGCAGTAAAAAGCTTGGCAAACTATAGAGTGCATGTATTACTTTCCTTTTGCAGTTTTAAGTACACTCAAGACATTCAGTGACCCAAGGTTGACATTTGATACACCAAGCATGTCACCTTCCGAGTAAATAGTAATACATCTAAAATAATCCTGGGATGCAGCATAGCTTATATTGTATGTCCTGAATTTCATTCTACATACACCATATTATTTATAGTATGAAATGTTATTTCTCCGCTTCATGTGAATTCTTTTGTCACATTGTTTTCTAATCTGCAATGTGAATTCATGAATGTAATTTCTTAGTAATTAAGTTATTACAAGGGGGTCTAAGACTCGGTGTAAGTTACTATTTCTACCATTTTTCTCGCCTTGGAGATTATTGCCTACGTGACTAAGGCCTTAATATATTGCCACAAAATTTTGGGAATAAATTAATCCCAGCTCACAAATCTTAATGCCAGAACTTGCAAAAAAAAAAGCATCCAACTACAATCTGCTGTCTTAATTATTGATTGTCCATTGGACTCTTTGACCTAAAAGATAGAGGTACTATTATATAATGTGAAGCACAAATCCAACTCCAGGTACCTTATAGCATAAGGTGCAAATTAGTTCTTAGTTCTTACTATGTGCCAGGTGCCAACACATTATGCTAGTCAGCATGAGCAGTGATTGGCTGCTTGCATAATGCAATTCATAGAAGACTTGGTTTCATTGCACTTCATGAGATCAACTGTGCAGCTTGATGCCCAACTCTTAAGATAGTGCATTTCAATATTAGTGCTATAAGCTGCCCAACTCTCAAGACAGTGCATTTCAAGATTACAACTGGGGTAAAGAAAAAGGAAGGCATACCATGTAATAAGTACTCAGGAGCTACATAGCCCAATGTTTTGGAAAGCTTCAGATTCCCTTTGCTGTGATTCCCACTGGTCACTGCAAGGTCGAAATCTGATATCTGCACAATAACAAAGGATCAATGCACTGACATTTGTTTCTTTTAGTGATATGAGTTATGGTCAATAGTAATATTTTAATTGACCAGAAGTAAAATAAGCAGCAGGCATACCTTAGCATTGAAGTCTAAATCTAAAAGTATGTTAGACAACTTCAGATCCCTATGGATAACCGGTGGATTGCAATGCTCATGAAGATACTCTAATCCCCTGGTTAGTTTAGTTTACAGATGCATGTTATAAGAAAGAATCATAAGCATATAATGTAGTTCATCATACAACGTGAAGGAAAGTGCTAGATGGAAACCTTGCTGTGTCAAGAGCAATCTTCATCCGAATATGCCAGCTTAGAGGTGATCCATGTGATGGCCCTAGATACAACCATAGAGATGAAATCTAATCAATACTTCTTATTTATCTGACATCACAATTCAAGTTAGACATAATTACATAACAAAACCAATAACAAAAATTGGTAGTACTACCATGAAGTTGTGTTTCCAATGATCCATTCTCCATAAGCTCATAAACAGTGAAGCGGTTCTCCTCATGAATGCAGAAGCCCACAAGGGACACTATTCGGATTCCGAATAGCGAATACTCCCATGCAAATCTAGCTCATTCTGCCAATTCAACAACCAAAAGCATTTTCTGCAAGATCACACGCTCATCAAGAACGATTGGGAAATAACCATTGGCACACACAATCATCACCTCAATAAGCAGTAGCGGTGGCGCGGGGTGGGGAGGAGGAGGCGAGGGCGGAGCGGCGGCGGAGGGAGGGGAGGAGGTGAGGACGGAGTGGCGGAGGAGCGAGGGAAGGAGGTGAGGACGGAGCGGCGGAGAACGGCGGAGCGGGGGAGGAGGAGGCGGGGAGAAGCGGAGAACGGGGGAGAAGATTCAGTGCGTTGGGGCCACATGTCGGCGCTGCCTTTTGTCGAGCCCAGGGAGGAGGCAGCGGCGGAGCGGAGGGGTGGGAGGAGGAGGCGGCGGCGACGGAGCGGAGGGGTGGGGGGAGGAGGAGGCGGCGGAGCGGAGGAGCGGGAGAGGAGGCGGCGGCGGAGCGAAGAAGTGGGGGGAGAAGGAGGCGGCGGCGGTGCGGGGTGGGTAGGAGTAGGCGAGGGCGGAGCGGCGGATGAGGGAGGCGAGGGCGGAGGAGGGAGGGGAGGAGGTGGCGCGGATAACCGGGGGGAGATGGGGGAGAATGTGGGGGGGGGCGCGGGATTCGGTGGGTCGCCGGGGGGAGCGCACGGTTTGGAGGCGGGGTGGGCGGGGTGTGGGGCCCACACGTCAGTCAGCATAACATTTTTTATAAGAGTTGGCGCAAGTCTTTCCGGGCCACATGTCAGCGCTGCTTTTTGTAGGAAGGGGTGGAGGAGGCCGGACTAACCACCAACTCCTTTTATAATAGTAAAAATAGTAAAGATAAAAGCAAGACCTTAAGGTAAAAATTGTCCTTATAATCATAATGATCGACCGAAGCAAGGGCTCTAGGTATGGACGTACGGTGTTGGGCGGCCACGTCCAATATGCCTGGCCCACAATGATCTATTGCCATGGAAAATTTTCATATTTTGCAACAAATTTATTGTGTGGCATAAAAACTTGTTTCATGCACAGTATAGAGTATCCTTTTGCAACGCAATCCAAAACTATAACTACCCAACAAGACCGTGGCAAAATTGTCAGCCATTTGCAACGAAATTCTATATCGTGGCAATACCCCATAACTAATGCAACGTAAATCAATATTATTGCAACACAGGAATATCATGGCGATAAAGTTATACTTCTTGCAACCGTTTTCTAAATAGTGGCGAAAGATCACCTTATTGCAACGAATTAAGGTGACTATCGCAACACCATATTTAAGTAGCAATATGTGCGCATATTGCCATGATTTTGGACATAGGTTGCAATAACAGGTACCTATAGCAACTAATTTTGTGTCGTTGCAATGCATTTCGTGGCCAAAGACCCGAAATCTAGTAGTGTTACTCGTTAGGTGTGATATCCCTTCGTGCTCTTTATAGATTGGTTTGGTCGTGGTTGAGATGCCTATCATTAATCCAAGTTGCTTAATCATGTTAAAGACCTAGTTAGACTTTCTTTATGGTATATGACTTTATATGATCTAGGGAGCTCTACTCGAATGACTTGGACACACTCTTAAATCAATGTAAAGTGACTTGCATAATCTATAAAGCTTCTGGATGTTTACTCCCTTTTGCTCCTTTTTAGAACTATCTTCCGTGGAGCTCCTGATGATTTCATTGACAAAGGGGGAGAAATTAGGATAATCTTTTATTTTCTAAGTGTGTGGGGAGAAAGAAAAATGAAAACAAAGAAAAATTAAAACAAAATCATTCTCTAGAGTTGAGGGAGAGTTTTTTGAGTTTCCTAAGCTTTTCTATGCTTTCTGCGTGGTATGTGCTCTTCTTTATGTGGTTTGCGGCTTTTGGGTTCTTTTCCTTCGCAAATTCTCTCATTCAGGCGCTTTTGTGGTATTATCAATGTATTCATCAAGGGAATATTGTTAGACCATGTGGTGGTCATGCATTTAGTGATGACGAATAATTGATATTTGGGTTGCATTGGAATTTGCGTTGGGTAAGTTTCGGTTGGTGTGTCTTTGTAAAATTGGATCTCAGGTTTAATGGTTTAACCGCTTTGTATTGGGCAGTCTGACCGGCTGGCTTCGACCATTCTTGGTAGTTGGTGGTCTGAATAGCCTTTTGTTGAGGGTTCCAAATGGTATACTTCAACCACGCCCGACTTCAACCACGAGTGACTTCGACAATGTTCGACTTCGACCACATCTAGTTTCAATCACAACAGACTTCGACTATGTATGACTTCTACCACATCCGGCTTTGATCACAGTGAATCGACCATGCTGTTTCAACCATGGCAGAACAACCACAACAGGTAATCGTAGATTTTCATCTCAAACATTTAACCAATCATAAGTAACAGTGAACCGGGCGAAGGTTGTAAGGTCATCTACTACAATAACCGATCGATGGTCATAGCTACATTACTTTTCCATGGTCATAGTTATAGTATCTGGTCGATACTCAATAGTCGTAGACTTTACTGGTCGGTACACGATGGTCAAAGATTTTATAGATTGATACTTGATACTTGTAGACTTTGTGGTCTGTTGTTGTTGTCTTAGGCTTTTCGATCGGTTTTCGTAGACCTCGCGATCTATAGTTGAAGGCTTTGCGATCGGTTACCGTAGAATTCACTATTGGTACTAGTAGACTTCATGGTCAGTACGAGTGCTTTAATTCTTGTGATCTTTGAGTACCTCGAGTACTCATGATTGGGTTAGTGGTTGACTAATCTATTCATGAAGGTCATGATCAGTGGGCTTTGTTACAATACGAGGTAGGTACTCAGTGGTTGTAGCGATTGACGATGATACAGTACAGGATCGGTACTCAATAATCGATACGTGATGGTTTTGTGTTATTTGATGGTCAGTAGTGGTACTTGTGGTTTCCAAGTGTTTCTGAGCGAAGCAATTGTAATACTTGAGTACTTATTGTTTTCGAGTACTTGATGAGCTAGTGGTTGTAATGAGAAGTCTAAGGCTGATTTCTGGAGAGCGATGGAATTTGTGGTTGTGACTGATCTGGTTGATATTAACTGATGGATAAGGGTGTGATACGAGTGTGTGGCCTAATGTCAGTCAAGTTGGGAAGGACTTGTGCTAGGAGAAAGTTTCTTTGGTGTTTGCATATGCAGGTTGGCATAGAGGTAGTCATCCAGGAGGACCGGTACTAGGATAGGGAGATCTGAGGTCCAGGCAGTCAAGGATGTCATGCTAGGTGGTCAAGTTCATGCTAGAGCAGGTGGAGATCAAAGGTGGTGATGCGTGGAGAAGATACGGGAGGTAAGGACCCGAAGGCTTCAACACGTGATAACGATGCATGATGAAGATATAGGAGGCGTTGTCCTAGAGGCTTTGTCAGTGGTGAGATTGAAAACATTATGGAAGGAGTCTATAACAAGAAGGATTAGAGAAAACGTCGACAATCGCATGTTGACCATGCCAGGATGACTATGGCAAAAGGACATCAACCACAATAGATCAACCACAGCAGCTCGGCCACAACAGAAGGACGTCGACCACTATAGCTCGGCCACAACAAAGGACGTCGACCACGACAGCTCAGCCACAATAGAAGGACATTGACCACGGCAAAAGTACGTCGACCACAGTAGATCAATCCTAACAGAAGAATGTCATCCACGGCAGAAGAATGTCGACCACGACAGATCGGCCAGGCAGCTCAGCCACAACAGAAGGATGTCGACCACGGTAGGTTGACCATGGCAGAAGGACGTCGAACACGGCAGACCAACCATGGTAGTTCTACAACAGTAGAAGGACGTCGACCACACCAGATCGAAGGCTGTAACAGCCCAGGTTTTTAATAAAATAAAAATAAATAAATAAATAAAATTTAATTAAAATAAAATCTAAATTAAAATAAGTATGTTTGGTTGCCTAAATTTTATTTTTCATTTGCCGTAATTTTTCTGCTTTTAAAAAACACGCTGGATTTGAAAAGTAATTTAGATAAAAACATAGTGGGTGCACTATGTCCTGTTGGTTGGAGCCGCAGAGGTTGATTGTCGTGCACAGGGGTATGTGGTTGGGCCTAAGTCATATTAAGGACCGGTCTGTGAGCTACTGTTGCAAAGCCCTATCGTACTACCACATGGCTGGCATGGGACAGCCCTGGCTGAATAATTTGCGAAGTCCCAACCTGAGTCAAGTCGTAGGTTGAAGGTGGGCGTGGTTGGTGCCATGTGAAGTCCCACTTGGGTGAGCGTGGTTGTAGCCATGAGAAGTCTCACTCAGGCTCAAGAGGGGGTCCCGGTCTGGTGGATTCCTTACTGGGGTGAAACCTTAGAGTTGGCTTGGCCAGGTTGAAGGCTTTGTATTGTAAAGGCCTTGTCACGACTCCTTGCCGCACACCTAAGGAAGTGTGTAACTCGTGTGGCACATAAGGATGATCGTGTCTTATGGGTAAAGTTGTACAACCTCTGCAGAGTGTATAATCTATCCTGGATAGCCGTGCCCACGGTCGTGAGCATGCTGAGTAAAAGTTTTTCATGGATTAGACTTTGTTTTTCAAAAATGTTTTTGAAAACCTTATGGATGGATGGAATCCATGAGAGAATGAAAACCTTGTGGGTGGATGGAACCCATGAGAGAGATTGGAAGCCTGTGGATAGATGGAATCCACGAGTGTTTGGAAACATGTGGATGGATGTAATCCATACATGATCTTTTGGAAAAGATGGTCCGGGTGGGATGCCCGTGGATAGGTTGGTGTTTGGTCGAAGCCTGCACTAACGATATTACTTTCAATTACAAGTATTGTTTTTACTTACTGTATTAAATTCAGCAATTTCAATCTATCTATCGTATTTCATTAAATGTTGTTTTATGTAAACTAACCCTATAAGCCTTCCATTGAAGCCTTTATCATTATGTTGCATTTCTCCGTGTGATTTGCGGAGTACAAGTTTGTACTCACCTTGCAATCTCCATACAGAGGAAGATGACGCCGACTACGGTGAAGGTCTGGACAAGTAGGCCGCGTCTTACTGTCGTTTGCCTGTGGGTAGACTTGAGCTTCGCTTCTTTCAGTTTGCTTCCGCAGTTATTTGCTTTATTTATCTTTTGTCAATGGGCGTTGATGTAAGACTTGGCCATAAGGCCATATCCTTTACTTAATATAGATGGTCATTTGTGCTTGATATATATCTTTGTTGTACTGTGTGCACTAACTGATCCTGGACTAGTGCGATTTACACAAAGGATCCAGGAGTCGTTACTCCGGGTTCCGATAAAGGCCGCCCCCTCTCCTCCCTCTGGTGACTCGAACCAGCAGAGAAATCCTTGAAGATGTTCTCGATGCTGCGGAGTACGGGAGAGATGAGGGCCACACCCATTTCCATCGGTGTCGGCGTCCTTCTGTTCGCCCCCGCCTAGGAGCCGCAGCGCACTGCCGCTGGGAGTACACAAGGTTGTTAATCGTGATTCTAAATTGGATAGGAGGTTTTTTGGTAGGATCACAAATCGTAGGATTGATGTAGAATATAAGATCTTAATTGATTCTACCAAAGAAACATTTTAAAAAACACATTTTTAAAATTATGTCTTTTGAACTTTTCTTTACAAATTGTAAAGGTAAGATCATGTGTTATTTTGTGATAATTATAGTAAACATAATTAAATAGATAAAAATTAAAATTTTCAATTAAAATAAAGTATACAAGTAATTGTTTATAATACAACAATACAATCGATAGAATCTAGTAGGATCGTATGAAAATTTTGATCATGATCCTACAAAAGTTTGAATAGTAATTATTTATAATACAATAATAGAACATTGAGATTGTACCATAGAATTGGATCGATCTAGTTAATCTTGGATCGTATGATAGAATTGAGATTTTCACAACCTTGGGAGAATGGATTTGGCAAGGAGGTGGTGCACAGCAGTGGGATTTGGAGCACAGAACCGATCTACTAATTAATGAGGAAGAAGGAAGGCCATCTATCTACAATATTTTACATAGCCCTAGGAGATTAGATCATGGAGATTGAATCATCTCTCCCAGGGGCGGTGCCCTGCAAAATTTGGTGGTAGCTACAAACAGGCCCAGATGTGAACCCGCTCTGATACCATGTAGCAAGATAGAATAACCGGAATAATTGATGAATATATTACTTGAATCTTGTAGAGGGTATATACAGAGTATAATATGACTTGAAGATCAAGTTAATCTACTATGGATATGGAAGGTTACTACAAATATGTCAATCTAATACAAATATAGAAGGTTGCTAGAGATATGTCAATCTAATATAAATATGGAAGGTTATTAGAAATATAGATAGAACCATAGCGGATACAAATCACCCTAATTGATTATATTCTATCTCTTATAATCTTATCAAACATATACTCTAACATAAACATATCCAACAATATATACTTTTTCTATACCCAATACTGGCTACAACAGCACAGCGTAGCACGTGACCATATCTAGTTAATCCTAGCATCATTAAAATGATGAGATGTGAACTGAACCATCTAGTTGCGCGCAAAGATTATTATCACCTGTATGGTCAAATCTCGCTGGCAGTGTTACATGGTGTATCCATGGATAATATCTGCTCTCACGCCGATTGTACACACGCTTTGAATCGCAAGCTTGTCTTGTCCCATGTCAAGGAAGGACCGAACGAGTTATGACTGCCACAAATAAACATGCAAAATATTGTTCAAATGAATGACAATTCAAGTATATATATGGCTAGACTCCCAACACAGAAGATAACAAATCTATGAGCAGTAGACCTGTAGTAAGCCGCAGCAAAACGTGGACAAATACTTTCCCGCCACGCCACAAGCAGTAATTCGTACTCATCAGACTCCCAAAGAGAATCAAACGGGAAGACCTGGACTGATGTCCACTTCGCAAGGAGAATATGCCGCCCGGAGCCCAAACAATGCCTTCTTCCTAACAGAGTAGGAATGCCAAGCTTTCAGCAACTGCATGCGTCCATCACTCGGACATTGACCATGCATCTTCAGTCCTAGGAATCCGCATAAAAATGCTAGCTACTGGCAACCAAGGAGTAACATCATGTAAGCAAGCTTCTTCTTGCCTAATTGTCATAACTCACATTCACGGCGTACCAACGATTCGATTTACAGAATAGTTGCAATATTTCAAAGAAGAGTGTACATCTTGTCAGGTGTAGTTCGTGTAGCCCTCACAGTTCAGTGATTCTCCTCTTTTCGAAGGGTTAATTTTCTTGTTTTGGGTGAATGGAGAGTTGGTCTGAGTCCATAACAAGCTAGCTAGGTTACAAGATCGCATCCCAGAGACCACGAGTTATGAAGTTCGGCCATCGACACAGCAATCAGGACGGGTCACAATTAAGTTGGTGATTGTTAGCAACGATTTCTTTCCAAAAAAAAAAGTATGGTGCACATAGGTTTCCGCACAGAAATGGTGATCCGAGTTTTTCAAGTCAATTACAAGATGTAGCAAGAAACTGTAGTGTATGGAGCTAGCACACAGATCGGACATCCGAGTAAGGGCCGCTTAGTTTGACTGAAATAAACTAGCATATGGTTAAAATTGTATTGTAGATAGCTAAAATTGCACTGTACATGATGGTAACTTATTTGATATAATTAAATTAAAAAAATAAAAATAAAAAACAGGTTAGTCTGTCACAGACAATGCAAATAAATACAAGAAAAAAGGTAAAAAATCCAAAAATAAGCTAAAAAGCTAGAAAAAATAAAATCAATAAATAGTAAATTAGAAACCAAAAAATATAAGATGAAGCCAAAACAAACGGTGCCACATACTTGCAAGCTAGATAGCAGCTAGATGGCTCAACCTGTATCACGAGTTAACTAATGAGAAATATTCTTCACGCGTGTCACCTGTTGAAGGCCTATTTGGAAGTTGGCAGTTCCACTTTAATTTCATAGGCGTAATTCCTAGTTTGAAAAGGGCGTCTTTTTCATGCACACAAGTGCCCCGTGATTCCCATTTTTTTTCGTCATTGACAGTAGACGTCCATCTGGATATATATATACAGCAGTCTGTCTTTTAAGATCATCTTTTAAGACTTTTATTTCATCTAAAAATAGTACTATAGCGACATCTTCATCAGTTTATTTCTAAAATTAATTTATCTAACTATTTTATATTATTTTCATCATATTTTCCCTTACACTTTATTACCATTTGTATTAGTTTATGTACTCAAGTTGTCTCTTACATAAGAGATAGTATAATTTTTTCTCATCTCTTCTCTTCTTCATATAGAAATTTGCTGATATAGTATAGCTAAAAGGCAACTGAAGTGATACTATCCGAGATGTTCCAAAATACGCCGATGTTGGAATTCTCAGACGTTCCATGGATAGACTCAATATACATAGGGAAAATTAGTTCTGTAGCACTGAAAGATCACCTCTTTCGGAAAATACCACTAAAAAAACGGGGTTCCGAAAATTACCACCGAAAGTTGCATTTTTCTTCGGGATTTAGCATTTTGGACAAAAATACCCCTCTCCCTCAGCTTCTCTCCTCCTGCGCCGCCCCGTGCGCCTCCCTCTCGCCGCCGGCCTCCCCGCCTCTCCCTCTTCTCCCCGCTCCCCTTCCTCTCCCTCCTGCTCGCCCTCCGCCTCCCCCGCCGGCTCCCCCTCCCCCTCCGCTCCCTCCCCGGCTCCCCCTCTCCCTGCATGCGGCCACCGCCGCCGGCATCGGCATCTCTGGCCTCCACACGCCCACATGCACGCCACCCCGGCCGCCGGTCCTCCCCGTAGCCACCTCGGCCGCCATGAGCACCGCCTCGGCCCGCAGCCGCCTTGCCTCGGGCCGGCCGCGCGCCACCGGCGCCCGCTTGGCCTCCGTGCCTCCGCGCCCGCACGCGCGTATGCGCCGCCGCCTGAGAGGAGAGGGAGCGGCGGGGGAGGGGGAGCCGGGGAGGGAGCGGAGGGGGAGGCGGCGAGGGAGGGGGCGGCGGGGAGGGAGCGGAGGGAGGAGCGGCGGGGGAGGGGGAGCCGGCGGGGGGAGAGGCGAGGGAGGCGGAGGGTGAGCAGGAGGGAGAGGAAGGGGAGCGGGGAGAAGAGGGAGAGGCGGGGAGGCCGGCGGCGAGAGGGAGGCGCACGGGGCGGCGCAGGAGGAGAGAAGGTGAGGGAGAGGGGTATTTTTGTCCAAAATGCTAAATCCCGAAGAAAAATGCAACTTTCGGTGGTAATTTTCGGAACCCCGTTTTTTAGTGGTATTTTCCGAAAGAGGTGATCTTTCAGTGCTACAGAACTAATTTTCCCATATACATATTGAAAGCTGCCGGGAATCGCAAGATGCAGGTTGAATTGCATGCTGTTACGCAAAATAAATTTCTAGTTCCATATTTGACTCCATGTCTCTTAATTGGGGAAAATTACCATAGCAGTTGGGTATCATCATTATTTTGTACTATGTATATGTGCATGAAAAATCTATTAATCTGTTCCGCAAATTAGATAATGTTAGATAAATTCTGTTGTCCAATGGTTGTTCCTATCACATTTTCACTCATTTGTACTGTTATTTGGCACTGAATAATACTTCCATTAATTTGCAACCTGTTTTAGTAAAGGAAAATAGCAAGCCAAACACCAAAATACGTGAAAATAGGTTCTAACAAATGAGATCATTACTACAGAAAAGGTCATCACAGACGGTTCAAAAACGTCATCACAGACGGTTTTGTGAACCGTCTGAATTTATGGGTCAGTGATAATACGAGGTCATCACAAACGGTTTTTGAACCGTCTGTGGTGCAAATATCACAGACAGTTTTTAACTAAAAACCGTCTGTAATAGTTATAATCACAGATGGTTTTTAGTTAAAAATCGTCTGTGATATATAGTTATCACAGACGCTTTTTAGTTAAAAATCGTCTGTGATATTCCCTTCTACTCCTAAACCTATTTCTATTTATTGGCTAGCCTCAGGAAATGCTAGCCATGCCCTCTGAAACAAGCAGATCAATATGTACATGTATACATCCAATTCACATCTCAATTCATTTCACAAATATAAAACATCCATTTTTATTAAGATTAGAGCCTACCATTACAATATCCCAAAACAACGAGCATGTTACATAACAAGAACAAAGAAAAAGCAAAGATCCTCTATGCCTTCTCACCCCTGATGCAACACATGAGCTGGATGTCTTTGACGCTCACCATCGTTGGCGTTGATTGAGCGTCTGCACGGTTGGCACGAGCTAGTTGCTTCTGCGGTGTCTTGCCTCCCGTAGACTTGTGCGTCATCTGCAAGAAGGAGAACAACAAGGAGGAGGACAGCAAGGAAGAGGAGACCAGCAAGGAGGCTGGGTTTTGGTTATATTTATAGGGGGAGAGGGAGGGAGAGGCGGGAGTTCGAAATTTTTGGCGCGGGAACGGAGAGGCGGAGCTATGATCCGTGGGGTGAGGATTGGTGGATTTCTATTGGCTAGGATTGGATTGAGGAGGATCGACGGGCCCAGCGGTCAGATTATCACAGACGGTTCTATATATAGAACCGTCTGTGATGAATGAATATCACAGACGGTTCTATATATAGAACCGTCTGTGAAATAGAGAACAAAATTTTATATACCGAAGCAATATAAACAACTAGTCTGAAAAGATAAAATAGCAAAGTTTTATATAGCTTATATATACTCATTTGAAAGGTTTCGGTCTACAACTTTTCAGTTGAAGCGAAATCCAAATTCCGAAAGAAAGACCAAGAAAAAGGGCAAAAACAGAAACCAAAAACTTGCGACGCAGGTTTAGGTCCAAAAATGGCCGATGTTGAGGGTCTTGGAGGGCGACTAGTGCAAGCGGGTCATTTTTTTGGATCGGGCCCATCGTTAGCTTTCCAACGAGTACAAGAACGTCGAATACGGACACCGTATGCAAAAGTTATGCCCGTTTTACTGAAGGTGTCTCAAAACTGAATCATACTCGGACTTAAACGGGAAAATATGAAATTTTGATGAATTGCAAGGTGGGAAACGTATCACAGACGATTTTTATTATAAAACCGTCTGTGATACTCCAGTATCACAGACGGTTTTTTAATAAAAACCGTCTGTGATATTCCAGATTATCATAGACGGTTTTTTAATAAAAATTGTCTGTGATATTCCAATATCACATACGGTTTTATTATAATACCGTCTGTGATATTGGAATATCACAGACGGTTCAGCGGTAAGAACCGTCTGTGATACTCCTTTTTCCCGCCACAAATACCACAGACGGCCTCCAAATTAAAACCGTCTGTAATAGTGTACATCACAGACGGTTTCACAAAACCGTCTGTGATTTAGCGTCTAGTATTAGGCTTTATGTAGTAGTGGATTATCATAATCCACTGCAATTCGTAACAGAGTCTTAGTGACCAAACAAATTATTCAACCTCGTCTAATCATATATAGTTATATTGCCCCAACAGAACAAATAAACACTAGATGGCATAAAAGACTGAATAGTCAAACCCAGATCACTAACGTGGACAACACTGCCTGTGGAAATGTCCGCATCCGTCAGATATGTGGTTAGTTTAGTTTAAGCAAAGCAGCAAGCTAGATCGATATTAGTTTCCTGTTTTGACCATACATTGGGCGACCAAGAAAACGCGGCGACATAGCTTTCAGGACCTGCAAATATGCCGCTCGTTCAATTTCCTGCCGCTTCCTAGCTTAGGGGGGTTTCTCATATATATACCGTCCAAGTGCTCCTCGCACTTCTAGCTACATAGTTCAGCCTCTGTTCAGAGCTAGCTACCCAAGGCCAGGGGTTACTGCAAAGTTCAATCCCTGATGTTTTGAAGAACATTAAGAAGCCTCTTTACTGAAGCTGCCGTCAGGTATTATTAACTTCTCCTGTGTTAATTACTCCCTAGATATTTTTAGTATACGAATCTCGTCTACTATACCAGGCACTATACCTTTTCTTTCGAATTGAGATGAGTTCTCATCAGTTGCCTTCATGGATCTCATGTGAAGTTCTTAAGATACATCAAAAAAACAAGCGTTTTTCCTTACATATAGCCAGGATTATGATAGCCATTTCGGTGGATTCTGGCCCAAAATTTTCAAAACAAAATTTGAATTTAAAAAGGGCCAAAAATGGGGAAATATCAGAGTTTATTGGCTGAAAATTTCAAAGCAAATCGGTATAGCTCAGTGTAAGTCGGTGCAAATTCAAATTTGGTTGAAATATTTGACACCGATTTATACTCTAACCGGGTGCCCGATAGAACCAATTTTTTCGAAAATCAGCAGGTTATCATAACCCTGCAGTTAGCATCCCTCCAACACGTTTCTTATTCAGATGTTCCTTCTGCAATCAACACAACAAAACATTTTTTCTCTCGAAAGAAAATCAGTTTTCATTATAAAATTTGGTTGAATCACTACTTTCAAAAAAAACTTTCATTTTGCTTTGCAACTAATATAGTAGTAAAAGAAATTTGTTGGCCACATACCTAAAAGGGGATGCAAAGATATGTTGTTTTCAGGTATCTCATGAAAAGTTCATAAAGACATCACAAGAAGTTTTTCGTACACTCATAACTGCAAAGTCAACAAGAAAACATCAAATAGTTCCTATTTATCAGATTTGGAGGAATCACAAGTAAAAAAATACATTTTTCTTCGTAATTGACAGTAAAAGATTATCTGTGGAATCATATGTTTCCTCGACACTACACCTGACATCCAGCACATAGAAGGCGATACAAAAGTAGTACTCGTCCAAATTGTTCAGCACATGAAGTTTCTTCCAATCGGCCATTCGAGAAGTTCAGCAGTAGTACTCGTCCAAATAATCAAGGTCGCTGTCCAGATCACTGTGTGATTATGTCAGATTTGGACTCGCCCTCTGCATGTCTGTCCGATCCTGCTCTTAGATGCGAACCTTTTCTTGCTAGATGCACTTGGATTCGGTTTGACAACCGAGGACCCCAACTACAACACGCTCGAGTTTGCCAGTGTTTAGCCTAAACATCACTGAAACAGATCTAAGCCGGTGTTTAATGGCATTTACGGAGGCTTTATTTCTATGGCTTATATGCACACCGGCTTCTATGGCTTGGATTTGGGCTAGAGTAGTGCTTCTATGTTTTTCTCCAAAATAAGAGTAGCACTAATCTCAAAATAAATGAAAAGGTAAGTAATATCCATCTATCATTCATCGTGCTTTAAAAATTGTGTAAATCAGTATTGAGAAAATCACTATATGGAATGAATGGTGGTGTTTATAAACGCAGCAACGCAGGGCTAGGATCTACCTTGGCGTTTATATACGCTGGGAACGTTAATTCGACTAGGGCATTTACAAAACGCCCCGGATAAGTTCTACAATGAAATTTATAAACGTTGGAGACACAAGGAAACACATGTGCTTATAAACGTTGTGGTAGCCAACAGGGAAAATATTTTCAGGTGATTTTCTTGAACCACCCCAAAAAAATACCTAATTTGTCCAAAATTTCAATCCGTTTTAAAATTTCCCAACCGACCAGCCCATCCAACAGCCACACCATCGATCCGACCTAGGGAAACCAATGATCTCTCTTGCTTATAAACACCGGCTCATCCTCTCTCGTTCCCATCTCCCCTCTCTCTCATTCCATGGCGCCGGCAAGGAAGACAGCTATGACACTGGCAAGGGAGGGGGAGGCGGCGCCGGCAAAGGAGGGAGAGGCGGCGTTGGCAAGGGAGTCAGCCATAGCTCCATCAAGGGAGGGGGAAGCGGCGCAGGCAAGGGAGGAGGGGAAACGGTGCTAGCAAGGGAGGGGGAGGCAGCGCCGGCAAGAGCAGAGGGGAAGGGGAGACGGCGCCGGCAAAGTGGTATATTTCGACCAAAATAAAAATTTCTTGAATTCAATTTGTTCTTTTGAATATTTCAATCAAAATTTGCCTAAAAACCTAAATTTTCAAAATTCAATTTTCTTGGAGGGGTCCAAAATTTTTTCTAAAGCACAATTGTTTTCCTTGATAGCCAACGAAACAAGGGCGTTTATAGATGTTGTGGTAGGTCTACTTCCTAGGACATTTATCGGGGATTTTAGGATGTTTATAGATGTCCTAGGAAATAGAACGTGTTGTAGTGCCCATGTTTGTTCTCTTACACTTCTAGATCAGCTCTCCATGTTAACTAACAGTCCCATGGTCGACATCAGATACAAAGCTTCCTAGGACGAAGATAGGTAGAGCGCCCTTCGGTCATATAGGCGCGGCACTGTCTATACATTATTTGACTGCTTTTTCAGCAAAAAAAATCAATCATATTTTTGAACCATTGGATGTAGATACAATATCCCAGATCCACCCACCCAAATCCTATTTAAACCTAACCCTATCCCCGCTGCCTCCCACCCCGACCCCTCGCATCCCACCCCGACCCCGCCGCACCCCGTGCCACCCCTCCTCGTCACCCTTCGCGCCGCCCCCCTCCTTGTCGCCGGCGCCTTCACCTCCTCATCACCAAAGCAGCTTCGCACGCCTCCTCCGCCCCTTCCTCCACCACCCTTGGCCAGCGGCGCCTCCGTCGCCTTGCTGCACCGTCCTCTACCCCTCCCCGCCGTGCCGCCCCCGCCCAACCTTAAAGCTACTACCTTCCACCGCCGCCTTCCTCTGGTACTGCCCACCACCGTCTTATCCCGCCCGTCGCCCCCCTCCGCCACCCACCACCGGGCCACCGTCCCCCAGCCTCCCTCTATGCCTGGGGGAATGGTGAACCCTAGGCGTGGGGATAGGATTCCCCCTCGGGCTCGCCAGCGAGGAGAAAGAAGGGGTCGCCAGAGAGAAAGAAGGGGTCACCGGAGAAAAAGATGGAGGTGGCGGTGCACGAATCTTCGTGCATATTCAAAGATGAGAAATCCGATTGATTTTTCCCTAAAAATTATACGAATGTTGTATAGCACTTCCAAATATGGGTCTGTCTATACATTATTTGACTGCTTTTTTAGCAAAAATCAATCATATTTTTGAACCATTGGATATAGATCCAATATCCCAGATCCATCCACGCAAATCCTATTTAAACCTAACTCTATCCCCGCTGCCTCACACCCCGACCCCTCGCCTCCCACCCCGACCCCGCCGCACCCCGTGCCACCCCTCCTCGTCACCCACCGCGTCGTCGCCGGCGCCATCACCTCCTCGTCGCCAAAGCAGCTCCGCACGCCTCCTCCACCCCTTCCTCCACCATCCTTGGCCAGCGGCGCCTCCGTCGCCTTGCTGCACCGCCCTCTACCCCTCCCCACCGTGCTGCCCCGCCCAACCTTAAAGCTACTACCTTCCGTCGCCGCCTTCCTCTAGCACTGCCCACCACCCTCCTACCCCGCTCGTCGCCCCCCTCCGCCACCCACCACCGGGCCACCGTCCCCCAGCCTCCCTCTATGCCTGGGGAATGATGAACCCTAGGCGTGGGGGATAGGATTCCCCCTCGGACTCGCCAGCGAGGAAAAAGAAGGGTCGTCAGAGAGAAAAAAGGAGTCACCGGAGAAAAAGGTGGAGGTGACGGTGTACGAATCTTCGCGCATATTCAAAGATAAAAAATCCAACTGACTTTTCCTTAAAAATTATACGAATGTTGTATAGCACTTCCAAATATCTTTCCGTCAGAACAATGACTTCAAATGAAGGGCGCTCGTCTTAAAGACTCACGACAAACAAGTTGTGCGTTCAAATCTTATAGACAACCAGCTAACTTGTGATCGGTGGAATTAAACTATCGCGCCTACTTTTTACCATGCAGAAGCTAACCATTGCAAGATGGCTCAGAAGCTCAAGCTGCTGAGCGCGCTCGACACCGCCAAGACGCAGTGGTACCACTTCACGGCGATCGTGATCGCCGGCATGGGGTTCTTCACGGACTCCTACGACATCTTCTCCATCTCCCTCGTCACCAAGCTCCTCGGCCGCATCTACTACTTCGACCCCAACTCAAGGATGCCCGGCTCCCTCCCGCCTAACGTCTCCGCCGCCGTCAACGGCGTCGCCTTCTGCGGCACGCTCGCCGGCCAGCTCTTCTTCGGGTGGCTCGGCGACAAGATGGGACGCAAGAAGGCGTACGGCATGACGCTCATGCTCATGGTGATCTGCTGCCTCGCCTCTGGCCTGTCGTTCGGCTCCACCCCCAAGGGTGTCATGGCCACGCTCTGTTTCTTTCGGTTCTGGCTCGGCTTCGGCATCGGCGGCGACTACCCGCTCTCCGCGACAATCATGTCCGAGTACGCCAACAAGCGCACGCGCGGCGCGTTCATCGCCGCAGTCTTCGCCATGCAGGGGTTCGGCAACCTCACCGGCGGCATCGTCGCCATCATCGTCTCGGCAGCCTTCAAGCAGAGCTTCGACGCGCCGGCGTACAAGGACGACCCCGCCGGCTCCACCGTGCCACAAGCCGACTACGTGTGGCGCATCGTCCTCATGTTCGGCGCCATCCCTGCGCTACTCACATACTACTGGCGCATGAAGATGCCCGAGACGGCGCGCTACACCGCGCTGGTCGCCAAGAACGCCAAGCAGGCCGCGTCGGACATGACGAAGGTGCTCAACGTCGAGATCGTGGAGGAGCCGGAGAAGGCGGAGGAGCTCGCGCGTCCCGAGCAGTTCGGGCTCTTCTCACGGCAGTTCGTGAAGCGCCACGGCGTCCACCTGCTGGGCACTACGGTGTGCTGGTTCGTGCTGGACATCGCCTTCTACTCGCAGAACCTATTCCAGAAGGACATATACACGGCCGTGAAGTGGTTTCCCAAGGCGGACACCATGAACGCACTCGAGGAGACGTTCAAGATCTCCCGCGCACAGACGCTCGTTGCGCTCTGCGGTACCATTCCTGGCTACTGGTTCACCGTCTTCTTCATCGACATCATCGGCCGCTTTGTGATCCAGCTAGGCGGCTTCTTCTTTATGACGGTGTTCATGCTCGGCCTCGCCATCCCGTACCACCACTGGACGACGCCCGGGAACCACGTCGGCTTCGTCGTCATGTACGCCTTCACATTCTTCTTCTCCAACTTCGGGCCCAACTCCACCACCTTCATCGTGCCGGCCGAGATCTTCCCGGCGCGGCTGCGGTCGACGTGTCACGGCATCTCAGCAGCTGCTGGGAAGGCCGGCGCCATCATCGGGGCGTTCGGGTTCCTGTACGCGGCGCAGAGCACGGACCCGACAAAGACTGACGCTGGGTACCCGCCGGGCATCGGCGTGCGCAACTCGCTGTTCGTGCTCGCCGGATGCAACGTCATAGGGTTTTTGTTCACGTTCCTCGTGCCGGAGTCTAAGGGAAAGTCGCTCGAGGAGCTCTCCGGCGAGAACGAGGACGGCGATGAAAGGGAGACGTCTGCGACAGCAGAGTACATGACTGCGCCGGCGCCCCCAGCTTGATTGTGCCAGTGAACATGTTTTCAAAGTTTGCAAATCTAAATAGTTAAGGTTGTAATGTGGACTATTCAAGTAGTGTACCAATGTCTCCCAAGTTTATGGTAGTAATGTAGTATTACGAGTGATTATTGAGTTTAATTTAAGTAACTAGCAGAATTTCCCATGTAATTGCGATGCTAGATATTGCAATATATTTTATTCGCTATATATATATATATATATATATATATATATCTCCAATACCTTTGAAAAGCATACTTCTATTTGTTATACAATTGTAATAGTCACAACATTTATATATGATTAATCTATACTTTTATAATTTAGTCCCACCAAAATAACTAGTATAGATCTTCTCTTTTTTCTACCTATTAATGAGAGAATTTCTAGGAATTTTGCTTTTTATCTAATGATTATTTTGGGATTTTTTACACCTTTCAAAACAAATGAGGTACCTTGAATACTGGTTATTTGTAGATATATTTGAGTTTAATTTCATGGCAGCTATATATTGCAATATATTTTTATTCATTATATCTCCAATACCATTGAAAAGCATACCTATATTTGTTATACAATTGTAACAGCCACAATATCTATGTATAATTAATCTGCACCGTTATTAATGAGCGAATTTATAGGAATTTGCTTTTTTTAATGTAATGATTATTATAGGATTTTCTAGACCTCTAAACGAAGGAGGTGCATTGAATATCACTAGTTATTTGTAGAGATAATTGAGCTTAATTTCAATGTAACTAGCAGAATTTCCGTACAATTGAGTGGTTAGATATTGCAACATATTTTTTCATTACATATCCTTAGTACCTTTGAAAAACATAATTGCATTTGTTATACAATTGTAACGGTTGCAATATCTATATATAATTAATCTACATTGTTATAATCTAGTCTCACTAAAATAAGTGATATGGATATTCTCTTTTTCTTCCGATTAATGAGAGATAAATTTTGCTTTTTTCTATTGTAAGGATTATTATGAGATTTTCTATACCTTTAAAATTAAGAAGGTATTTTGAATATCACCAATTATTTGTAGATATATAGATTGCCCATGTTCTACGCAAGTGTGCAGTTTAGCATGCGCACCATTTTTTTTCCAAGAAAGGGCGATCAATCCCTGCTCATTCATGTTAGAACCACTACTACAGAAAAGGTCATCACAGACGGTTCGAAAATGTCATCACAGAGAGTTTTGTGAACCGTCTGCATTTATGGGTCAGTGATAATCGAAGGTCATCACAGACGGTTTTCGAATCGTCTGTGATTATCAGCTATCACAGACGGTTTTTGAGTAAAAACCGTCTGTGATAGCTGATAATCACAAACGGTTTTTAGTTAAAACTCGTCTGTGATACTGATCATCACAGACGGTTTTTGAGTAAAAGCCGTCTGTGATAGCAGCTATCACAAACGGTTTTTACTAAAAAACCGTCTGTGATATTCCCTTCAACCCCTAAATATATTTCTGTTTATTGGATAGCCTCAGGAAATGCTAGCCATGCCCTCTGAAACAAACAGATAATCACACACATAAAACATATACAATTCACACATCTCATTTCATTTCAGATACATTTCACATCTCAATTCATTTCACAGACATAAAACATCCAATTGACAACGCACTTCATTTCACAAACATAAAGCATCCATTTCGCAAATCAATTAATTGAATTGAAATAAAATATCCATTAACAAATACACAATTACAAAAGATCTACACTGCATTTGCACTTAGAATTACAATAAAAAATCATTCTGCGCAGTGGAACTCTCCATCTGATCTTACAACTTTAGTCCACAAAAACTAAATGAACTCTCCTCGAATTTTTGCAAAGTCCGGCTGTTGCAATGCAGATGTAGAGATGGGCGCAGCCTGTCGATAGGAATATCAACGCGCGCACATATAAAACTTGACATGTATGAAATAAATGTGGGAAGATTGACAAACCTTAGAATTGGTGATCTTGGTGGAATCGAGGAGTAGTCTCATATGGTGGCACACGTAGTATCCACACGTGTTGCCCGGCTGCTGCTGGTGGCACTGCAAAAAATAGAATGTGTTAAATCAAGTGGCATTACTACTAAGTGTTGTATATGATTAATTAATGTGTAGCTAGAGAATACCCGAAAATTGCGAGCATGTTTCAAGGGCTTGGCCCCTGTCGTCGAGCCACGTGTTTGTTGAACGTATGTGGCGAACGACCTTTGTTATTCGAAAAAGTTAGATTAGTCATTCGGAAGGAAAGAAAGAGTACAATGTACAATGTACGTACCTATCGAGTATTTGGGCGATAGCTGTGTACTTGGATTTGTTCTTACTTAGAGAATCAAGGTATATAGCCTTGTTCCATTTTGGTATAATTACAATTAAAATCCAATGGAAGTGCTCATTGTATGGCATAAGAACAAATTCCTTATCTTGGTGAGCCAGCAGTGCTTGTGTAATATAGTTCTCGACGAAGGATGCATCCTCGTTGATGGTATCAATGGCGACCAAGCGTGGGTCCAGGAAACCAATTGGTGATTTCGATGATCTAGCTTCGGTCAGCATGAATATATATATATATATATATATATATATATATATATATATATATATATATATATATACACAGAAAAGCAACAAATTGTGACATATATCGGTATTACGTGAACAGAAACTGTGATTGTACAGACTTACAGCGTCCAGCATCGAACGAGTGACGCGTCGAGAGCGTTGAGTGTGAAAAGTTCAAATATATCGTCAAAGGTCACCGCGAAGACACATTCGTGAGCTTCGTGCACGAAATGTTCCGGCTTGAATTTGACAGTGATACCTGAGCGTCGTTCTGCCTCTGGCCTATTGGACTGTTCCATATACCAAGCGTGGAATCTTTGGCAACCAAGTCCTAATTTTAAGAGGTGCTCTTCCGGGAATATCATCGGCTCGCCTAGCACGAATTTGCGGGCCAATGGCAGATACGGGATATCGTCATCATCCTTCGTCTTTGATTTGCCATGGCCACTGCCTCAACTGTAGGTCGACTTTGTGGTAGTCGACTGTAACAGTACAAACGGTGCAAGTTGCTTTGCCGAGAATAGCACCCGTGGAGATAGCACCGGTGCAGGTAGCTCTACTTCGCACTGCCCTTTTGGAGATGGCACCAGTGCATGTTGCTCTGGTTCGCACTGCCCTTCTAGTCCTGCCACCGGTGAAGAAGCCTCCAGGGAGATGTCGCTTTTGGGCCAATGGATGAATGTTCCAATGGCCTGCCCTAGAGTCACGATCTCGTCGTTGGGGGGCTTCGGTAGCGGGACGACCTCAAAATTGACATGCACACCATCCACATTAACTTTTGCGAAGCCTGGCGCTAAAGCTTGACCGTGCAGCATGGCCCCGATACCAGACGGATATGCCTGGCCCCAAGCAGCGTGCAAGGGAACGGAGGCATATCTCACTTGGAGCCTGCACTTCGTAGGCTCCTACATAATGATACAGAATTAGCTAGTCGAATAGGCCTATTAATGGAGCAAGCATTCGAGAGATAATAATTATTACCAGGATGTCGTCCATAGAAAATCTGGCATCGGTTTGCGTCGGATTGGACACGCAACTACTCGGACGGTTGTGCGGGCTAGCTAGCACAGGAGCGGTGGCGGCGGCCTGCTGACTTTCTGTCTGTTTCCGCACCTCATCTCTGACTACATCAGCCAGCTCATCCATTAGCTCCTCTCTAAGAGATGCTTTGATCTCTTCTCGTAGCCATGCGTCACACTCGGCTTTGTTTCTCTTCCTGCGCCGATACATGTCGGAGTCATCTTGGAAACCATGTTTCCAAGGAACGTAAAGCCTAAGGCCTCTCGTACGGCCCGGGTGCTCCTTGTTTCCCAGGGCCGCGGAGAGCATATCATTCTCTCTTGTTCTCTGGAATGATCCCAGGGTAGTTTCAAAACTCAGCTCTTCCTGCAAGAGCACGACATGTCATTTCACTTCGTACGAAGTTGTGGAGTAATTACAAGCTACGTAGTTCGATCGATATCTTACCAGGCACTCGGACACTTACTGGTCTGCAGGGTTTCGAAAGGATACGTCCCCCGATGTCGTTGTGGATGACCTTGCTCTAATCCAATTTCGAGCGCGCTCATCCAGGATATTGGCAAATGGCGGGGCGGTGTCCTGCAGGGCTGCCTGGTCGTCCTCGCTCCTCCACTGCGGGATTTTACCCGCATACCCAGCTGTGCCAAGTCTGTGGGGGTGTGTGTTTTTTTCCTGGGCCTTGTGCGCCACACTTGTACTTTTGAAATCTTCGGTCGTCTTCGAAGCCTTGAAGTCTTCCCATTGTGGTTCCAGGAATGGGTATTTATGAAAGGGTGTTTCGTCTTTCTCTAGTAGTCCTTGACAAGCTTGCTCTTGAAGTTCTTCCATGCTTTGCACGCCCCTAGCAAGGCTTGTCGTTGCACGGCGTCTTGGTGTTTTTCTGGGATCTCGAACGATGCTAAAATTTCTGTCCACAGCTCTCTTTTCCGAGTCACAGGCACGTCCTTCCATGAATTGAATATGATCTCAATTCGTTCTCGTGCAACGATTCCAATCATGCTCTTCCATGCGCTTGCTGCTTTGCGAGGAAGGAGAGGGACCCCAGATACATCGACATGTGTGATGGTAAATCGGCCCTCAGGCTTCTTCGATAGCCCTCTTCCTTGGTGTCTTGATTTTGAAGCGGACGCCTCCGGCGATGGTGTTGAAGAATGCGCGGATGACATTTTGCTCAATTTGTGGGTCTATTAGAATAAGATAAGAAAGTGCCATACCATAAGATAAGAAAGTGCAATATCTATCTATTTCGCTCAATATAGGCGATTACAATACATATATATGTGTATATACATACATACATATACATATATATACCTACATATATACATATATAGAATCAATATCTATCTATTATTACTACAAGGTCTCTAAACAAAGTTCTATGAAGCAAATGACACAAACTAGTGTATCCGGTTCATTGAACAGGATACACTAGAGTGTGTCACTTGCTTCATGCCCCTTGAAGGTCTATGTGGCATATACTATTACTACAAGGTCTCTAAACAAAGTTATATGAAGCAAATGACACAAACTAGTGTACCCGGTTCATTGAACAGGGAACACTAGAGTGTGTCACTTGCTTCATGCCCTTTGAAGGTCTATGTGGCATATACTATTACTACAAGGTCTCTAAACAAAGTTCTATGAAGCAAATGACACAAACTAGTGTATCAAGTTCATTGAACAAGATACACTAGAATGTGTTACTTGCTTCATGCCCTTTGAAGGTCTATGTGGCATATATATGAAGCAACAAGCATCAATAATAGAATCAATAACAGTCTAAACATGAATATGTATGACAATGTAAAATGCATGTATCAATTAAGACTAGCAACAAGCTCAAGTTTTAATTGATTAATTTGTGCTCTCAAATTGTAGGGTGCACAAGATTAATCTTGGCCGTCCCGCTACTAAATCATATACTCTTCCTTGATTGGTTATGTCAAATAATGAATTTAGTCTTTTGAGCTCTAGATACAAACTCTACAATCTCAAGATCAAGATATATTCAGCATGCATATATTCAGACAGCAGTATTCATACAGATCAAAACCATACAAGTTATCTTTACCCAATAATTCAGTCTTTTAACTTGTCAAGATTAAATCCTAACAGATCAATTTAATATCTTTGCCCAATAATTCAGTCTATAACCTGAAAACTGCATGAACTGATAGCTATTAGAGCTCAAAGACCGAATGAACCAATCTCAGTATATGAATTTATCATCATCGAGCAACTGTAAATCCCACAGGCAATCTCAGTATATGAATTTATCATCATCAAGCAACTGTAAATCCCACAGGCAATCTCAGTATATGAATTTATCATCATCAAGCAATTGTAAATCCCACAGGCAATCTCAGTATATGGAAGATTAACAAACTTGCACAGGGGAGGTGGCCAGCGAGGGCTCGGGGAGGCGACGGGCTCGGGGGAGGCGGCGACGGGCTCGAGGGAGGCGGCGACGCGCTCGGGGAGGCGGACACCGCTGTTCTGGTTAGTGCTCCTTACATCCTAAGACCGCGTATAGAATGTGTACCCATTTATGTCATATCCTTGCCATGTCACAACTGTAAATGTTGGCCCTTTTGCCAACCATGTCAGCATCTCACTTGGCGAGCTCCTAGCGATTTGCTCCTTCAACCATTGGTTGAACCGACTGTTGTGTTGCCTCATGATCCAAACATCCGGCCGCTCCGGATTCTGTTGCCGAAGCACATCCTTGTGTTGGTCGACATAAGGTGCCACTTCAGTCATGTGTTGCAAGACCGTGAAATGGGCTTGAGTATACGTGTCAATATCTGCAGTGATTGCTTTCCTTCCGATAGTTCCAATACCCTTCAGCCTCCCTTCATGACGAGATTGAGGCACACCTATCGGTTGAGTCTGAGCTATATAATCCACACAAAACTCAATGACCTCTTCGCTTGCATAACCTTCGACGATGCTGCCCTCCGGCCGAGATCGATTCCGTACGTAGGACTTGAGAATTCCCATTAACCTCTCAAATGGGTACATGCTACGTAGGAATACGGGCCCGCACATTTTTATCTCCCACACAACGTGAACAATGAGATGGACCATGATATCGAAAAACGAAGGAGGGAAATACATTTCAAGATGACATAGAGTCATCACCACCTCGTCCTGCAGAGCATCTAGTCCTTCGGGATCGATGACCTTCTGAGCAATTGTGTTAAAGAAATAACATAGCCTCATGATTGTCTCTCGGACTTTGATCGGAAAAATATTTTTAATTGCAATAGGGAGCATCTGTGTCATCAGCACATGACAATCATGAGACTTCATGCCATTTAACTTCAAATCTTGCATCGAAACAAGTTTCTTCAAGTTGCCGGAGTAACCAGACGGAACTTTGACACCATGCAAGCACTGGCACAGTTCTGTTTTCTCAGCCTTGGACAGAGTATAACACGCAGGGGGAAGGTACGTTCGTCCATTATCAGTGCATGTCGGTGCTAACTCAGGCCTAATGTCCATATCAGCCAAATCTAGCCATGCGTTGACGCCGTCCTTTGTTTTATCACGAATGTTCAGCAAGAGAGCAATCAAGCTATCGCATACATTCTTTTCTACGTGCATGACATCGATGCAGTGTCGAACATCTAGGTACTCCCAATAAGGTAAGTCCCAAAATATTGATCTCTTTTTCCAGGTGTTCTTCTCATGAGCCCTCAATTTACGTCCCTTTCCGAAGACAACATCTAAATCCTTAACTATATCATAAACCTCGTGTCCCCTTAAATACCTTGGAGCTGAACCGTCTTCCTTCTCTCCGTCAAATTGTTTCTTCATCTTGCGGTATGGGTGAGCCCTCCGAAGGAACTGGCGGTGACACATGTAGACGGTTTTGCGGGAGTGTCTCAGCCACACAGTCTCGGTACCATCTAAACAGTGAGTACAAGCTTTGGCACCTTTTGTACTATGGCCCGATAGGTTACCAAGGGCAGGATAATCATTTATGGTGCAGAACAATAAGGAGCGCAGAGTGAAGTTCTCTCGGTTGTATGCATCCCATACCTGTACCCCTTCGTTCCACAGTACATTTAGATCTTCCACCAACGGTGCTAGGAATACATCGATATCATTCCCAGGTTGTTTTGGTCCTTGGATAAGTATCGACAGCAAAATGTACTTTCACTTCGTACACAACCAAGGAGGAAGGTTATAGATGCAGAGAGTCATGGGCCATGTGCTATGTCGGCTGCTCATGCTACTGAAAGGATTCATTCCATCCGTACTCAGTCCAAACCTTATATTCCTTGGTTCTGCACCGAACTCTGCAAAACTCCTATCGATGTTTCTCCACTGCACGGAATTAGCAAGATGTCTTAGCATTCCATCCTTCTTGCGCTCCTCCGAGTGCCAACACAGCAGTTTTGCCTCCTTTGGATTTGCAAAAAACCTTTTCAAACGGGGAATTATAGGAAAATACCATGCCACCTTAGCAGGAGGTCCTTTCTTCGCCTCTGTTTCCTCGCCATCATCTGATTGATTGTTACGTTTGTATCGGGATGCGTTGCACACCGGACATACATGCATGTTTGCATACTCTTTACGGTAGAGGATACAGTCGTTCGGACATGCATGTATTCTTTCTACTTCCATTCCCAACGGACAAAGAACCTTCTTGGCTTTATACGTGGTTTTAGGCAACTCATTTCCCTCCGGAAGCATGTCCGCTAAAAGACCTAGCAGCGCCGTGAAACTCTTGTCGGACCAACCGTTGCTTGCCTTCAATTTCAAGAGTTTAAGCACGGCCGACAACCACGTGTACTTGCAGCACATGTACAAAGGTTACTCCGAGTCCTCCATCAAGCCTCGGAATTTAACATAATCTCTCTCATCATACTTCTCTTCTACATCGCGAAGCATCTGATCCAGATTATCATCGTGCAACCTATCCGAATCCGGACCACAATCGACATCTGCTGGCGGTATGCCATTCACTTCACCGGCGATGTCATCCGGCGGCATATCATTCACTTCACCGGCGATGTCATCCGACGGCATTTGATCATTCACTTCGCCATGACTGGTCCAACACGTATAACCCTTTTTGAAACCCCTCCGAATCAAGTGCGCTTCAATTTGCCCTCGGTTCTTAAACATCTTTAAATTCTCGCAGTCAGTGCATGGACAGTACATATATTCCACCCCCTTATTCAACATATCCTCCCCGGCAGCTCTTGCAAAAGCAGACACGCCATTAATGTACTCTTCACTCACACGGCTCGCGGCATACATCCAGCTTCGGTCCTACGTTACGTACATATATAACAACTTAGTATTAAAAATTAAATTAACTAATTATTACTACATATATACCGGCCACATGTATTATAATGAGGCTTAATTTGCTAGCTCAATTCATATTATAAACACAACAGCTATTACATAACCAACAATTTTGCAAACCATCTTCAATTAATAACACTCACCAATTACTTAGACCTAAATTGTAATGCATGCAAAGAAAAAATAAAATTCATTACTAACCATATCTAGAGCAACCAGGAAAGTATAAATCTTCAAAGCTCAATATCTGCCTCCTCCCACCAAATTAAGTGGCCTGAAATCGCCAAGCTTGCCTCCTCAGCGAAAGAATAAAGCACAAGCTAGATCTGGATTGAAATGAAGTCAGATGCGGTCTGAGCAGCGCAATAAATGCCCACTGCCATTATCACAGACAGTTTTTAATAAAAAACCGTCTGTAATAAAAAACCGTCTGTGATAATCAGCTTATCACAGACGGTTTTTTTATTAAAAACCGTCTGTGATAATCTGGGATCATCACAGACGGTTTTTAATACAGACCGTCTGTGATACTAAATTATCACAGACGGTTCATAGTTAAGAACCGTCTGTGATACGCGTTTTCCCTGCCGCCGCCAACACAGACGGTGTCCAAATTAAAACCGTCTGTGTTAGTGTTGGTCACAGACGGTTTTGTCAAACCGTCTGTGATTGGCCGTCTACTATTAGGCTTTCTGTAGTAGTGAACGTACAATGTTTACAGGTGAAGTTGGATCGAAAAATTGTTACAGTTCTGTTATGTTTAGGCCGAGTCTGGTATCACCAGGTATTGGGCCTAACTGATGGGCCGAAAACTACTTGCAGCTCCTATAGGTTCCAAAGCGTCATATTAATTGGGCCCTTGCAATATTTGTTTTTAATTATGGGGGTTTTGTGTTTCCTGGTTTTACTGCCACTATTTCTTTTTAGAAAAAACAAAGCAGCCATTTCATTGAAAATACGAAACAGATACAACAAGATTTATATTTTTTTTTTGAGGTCAATCATCCCAGTTTATAGCAGATGGGTTTTACAAATAATTTTACCAAGTTTGTGTGGTCCATATTGGAAGACCGTCAAACACTGAAGTTCATGCTCTCATTTCTTGATCAGTCCTTCATTTAAAATTTGGATACGTATTCGGCGAAAACCACCAAAATGTTTCAACCCTGAAAAAAACCATGTTTCTGAAGTTTTTTGAAACATCCTAAATTCTGGGGAATGCAAAAATGAGTAATTTTTTTAAAAAAAATCATACATATAGTTTCCTTGGCTTTATTGGAGCTTCTTTGAAAAAAATTTGCAAATACAAATTTTTGGAAAAGAAAATTATGCTATTAATAGATGTAATATCCCAAAAATTCTAATTGTGAATTAATTAATTACTTGATGCTATTTGGATCTAATTGGTCATTAGTTGGCTAATTATTTATAAACTTAAATGCTAATTAGTATGTAATGTTCTAGATGACTATGACAAAAAGATAATAATAATAATAATAATAATAATAATAATAATGTAATATTATAAAAATATTACTCTCAAGGGTCAGCGCGTAATTAAACAAAAGATGATATGTAAAAACGGGATGCTTTAGATTTTTGAAGACGGGTACGAGGGAGGTGGAGAGCGAGTCAAATTTATGCCGTGATAAAAGGGCTTATTGGGGAGGGATAAACCCAGAAACCCTTTTTCTTTCCAGCCACCGCCGCGTGCCGGCCAGAGATCTACCGTTTTTCATCGCCGTCGCTATCGCCACGCGCGTAGCCTGGCCGTGTCGCCGCCAACGCAAGCACGAGCGTGCATGCAAGCTAGCACCAAAGCCAACGCGCCCTCGCACCCGCGAGACTCCACGAGCCTCCATTGCCTGCATGCGTCACGTTGCCATCGCGCCACACGTCGCCAGCGGTTGCCGAAGCCATCGCGCGCTCCAGCCCTGCCCGCGTATCACCCGTCTACATGGCTGCATGAATGTGCCGACCAGATAAATTGGCTGCATGCATCAGCCGAGAGCATGGCTACATGCATGCATCTGCTTAAGATAAATTGGCTGCATCAGGAAGATGCGGGGGTTGCCGAGATTGCATGGCTGTATGGGTACGATGCCGGGGGCTGCCGAGCTGCCAGTTGTCGTGCGCCAGTGCATGCGTTGCTTGTCGCGTGGTCGACTGACTTGATTTCGCGGGGGTAGCACAGCACCAGCCGAAGGAAGAAAAAGAGATTTAGAGCAGCAAAGGGAAAAAGGGCGTAGCGGCAGGAAGAAGGAAAAGATTAGGGGTGGGAAGGGAAGGAGAAGCTGAGGAAGAGATAATGGATTTAGAGCTCTTCGTGTGGGTAATGACCTAGTTATTCCCTTTGTTTTATTTATTTAATCAGAGACTAAAAATTCAGATTAGAGAGGGAGGTTGCGTGTGTTCGTTAGAGGGATCGAATAGTATATCAGTTTAATCTGTCGTATGGTTGTACTATGACTATAGGTATTGTATGGTTATAATTTGGTAATGTCATCAACTAGAAAGTTGTAGAGGATATCGATAACATTATGTAAAATAATTATTTATATCGATCGGATAAGTAAATTTTGATATATAAATTTTGTAAGCTTACTGTCCTGACAAGGATAGAATAATCCTCATAACTATTACGTCATTATATATCTTGAATATACCCCTTATCGAGCTAGCCATCCATTGTGTCACTGGCAATGAAGGAGAGGCAGTGGTAGCGTCACCGTAGCGTCACAACTGGAGGCAGAGGAGCTTGGAGAGGTAGTCGGCAGAGCATTCTATTTTTAAGGGAAAATTTGGTATCTCCCGTGCAGTTTCTTCCTCAATCTCTCTTTGAGAGGTGATAGTGAGGAACAATGGGTACTTTCCCTTGATAATTGAATCCGGCCAACTGAGATCATTTTGAGGAGGAAAGTTTGGTACATGATGTTCTGTGGTGCTCTTGACCGCAGCATCCTTGTTGATCTTGTGCGGCATTACCTATACCTTGTTTTGGTGTTTCGGCGTGTCCTGAATTGCGAAGTGGGCATTGTATCTATGTCAACCCTTATCTAGTGATTCGTGGCACAACAAGGTAATCAGTTTTCTGGGACAGCACCTTTGGCATTCCTTGCCCGGTTCTTCTCGATGGCTTTGAGTGCCAACTGCTCTATGAGTATTCTGATTTTCCATTTTGCACATCAGTTTGCAAATATGTCTTGTACTAGTTAAATTCTCAATTTGAACTTGTGACTAGTATTGGGAGATATTTCTTAGTGATTCATGTGGGTTCGGCTAATGCTCAATGAAAATTTGGGGTCATATTGAGAATTGAACACAACAATTTTTTATAAATTGATCTTGAGCTTGTAGACAGCTTACTGTCAGTTTACTACTTACTTGCTTATTTGATCTCTGTTCCATTCATTCAGTCAGTTCCTGTGATATTAGATATTTTACTTGTTCATTGTGATACTTTTAGCTTTTGTCTTACATTGATGTTAAATTGATATCTTGAGGAAAGGATCAATTTGTTCTGTCCAATGAATGCAGACTTGTTGAATTGGGTTAGTTGACTAATAAGACTTGATTTATTTGAGCTCAAGATCTAATTTATTTTAGAGAATTGTTGTATTTAATTTGTGATGTTAGATTGACTCAAGTGACGAGAAGGCCAAGATTTATCTTGAGCAGCCCGATATTTGAGATAAATAAGCAAACAATTAAATTTGAGCATTATGCTGATTTTAATTGTCCTTATGTTCTGTGTTTTAAATATATCATCCTATTTAAATGACTTGATGTATTTACATGTTTATATATTAATGTTGTTATTGAAATGCACTGGATATATGCTTTAATGTTATATAATACTGCTGGAATTATCTCTGAAAAGTTGCTAAAACTGCACATCTTACAAAATAAATTAGTGTGGAAATTAAGTTATATATGCGGAAGAGAAGGTTGGTGATGAGGGAAATGGAGAAGTGGTCGAAGGTGTCTGTGAAGAAGCCCATGCCGGCGATGACACTACTACAAAACAAGTTATATACTGGACGTCTCATCACAGACGGTTTATGTGGAGTCGTTGTGCTTTGATTATTACAGACGGTTCATGGCTAAAACCGTCTCTAAAACTATCACAGATGGTTGGGTTTAAAAGCCGTCTGTAATATACGCATTATCACAGACGATTTTGAAATAGAACCATCTATAAAACTATCACAGATGGTTTGTATAACAAACTGTCTCTAATATGTGCATTACCACAATTGGATCGTGTAACAAACCATCTCTAATAATGACACGTCACCGATCCATGGCGTATCCCCCAGGATTTCGATCTGACCCGTCCATTCTCTCCACATCGGATGGTAGGCACCGGTTCCTCCCATCGCCCAGCCTTTATTAATTACTCCCATCTACCTTTCCACCGGTAGTCACATGTGAGTTCGTCCACTATATAGCTTCCTCCCTTCGACGACGCCGATCGACTACCACCGTGAGCTAGCACCTCCGTTGTGACACCACGGTCGACTGCTATCGGAACCCGGAGCAACAACTCCTGGATCCTCTGTGTAAATCGCACTAGTCTAGGATCAGCTAGTGCACACAATATAACAAAGATAAATACCAAGCACAAATGACCAACTTCATTAATTTAAAGAGTACGGCCTTATGACCAAGTCTTACATCAACACCCATTGGCAAAGAAAAATAAAGCAAATAACTGCAGAAGCAAACTGAAAAGAAGCGAAGCCCAAGCCTACCCACAGGCAAACTACAGTAAGATGCGGCCTACTCGTCCAAGTATTCACCGTAGTCGACGGCATCTTCCTCTGTATGGAGATTACAAGGTGAGTACAAACTTGTACTCTGCAAATCACATGGAGAAATGCATCATAATGATAAAGGCAACAATGGAAGGCTTATAGGGTTAGTTTGCATAAAACAACATTTATGGAAATATGGTGAATAGATTGAAAATCCTGAATTTAACACAGTAAGTAAAAACAATACTTGTAATCGAAAATAATACCGTCAGTGCAGGCTCCGACCAAACACCAACCTATCCACGGGCATTCCACCTGGACCATCTTTTCCAAAAGGTCACGTATGGATTCCATCCATCCACACGCTTTCACTGCGCAACTCTGATGGATTCCATCCATCCACCAGGTTTCAATCTCTCACGGATTCCATCCATCCGCAAGGTTTTCAGTCTCTCGTGGATTCCATCCATCCACAAGGTTTTCAATTTTTTTTGAAAAACAAAGTCTAATCCGTGAAAAACTTTTACTCAAATGCCCATGACCGTGGGCACGGCTATCCAGGATAGATTGTACACTCTGCAGAGGTTGTACAGCTTTACGCACAAGACAAGATCATCCCTTTTTGCCACCGGGTTACACACTTCCTTAGGTGTGCGGCGAGGAGTTGTGATAAAGCCTTTACAATGCAAAGCCTTCAACCTGGCCAAGCCAACTCTAAGGTTTCACCCCAGTAAGGAATCCACCAGACCGGGACCCCCTCTTGAGCTTGAGTCAGACTTCACATGGCTTAACCACGCTCACTCAAGTGAGACTTCTTATGGCACCAACCACGCTCACTTTCAACCCACAACTTGACTGAGATTGGGACTTCACAAATTATTCAGCCAGGGCTGTCCCATACCAGCCATGTGGTAGTACGATAGGCCTTTGCAACAGTAGTTCACATACCGGTCCTTAATTGACTTAGGCCCAACTACATACCCCTGTGCACGACAATCAACCTTGTGTCTCCGAACAATAGGGCCTGTCTGCACCCTCCAACTAACCAATTGCCTAAGTCTAAACCAGTTTTTATATTTTGTTTTCAAAATATTTCATAAACCTCCTTGACTCACCAAAGTCAAGAGTATATTTTAAAAGCTTATCATTTTATGTGAAAACTTCATCATTTTATGTGAAAAGGTATCCCAACCCATAGTTATTTCTAAGCAAGACTAAGCATTTGCTATCCATAAAGTCTCTAGCCATACTATTGTACCAACTAGAGTTTTAGTCTAGGGTGATAAGGTATAAGGGAATTTCAATGTCAATGGAGGTGATAACAAATAGGCAATAACTAAATTTAAAACTGAATTGAAATACGCTGAATAAAAATATGCATGCAGAATACTTTAAAACATCATAATTTTGTTTTGAAATTTGGGATCAACATGATTAAGGAGTGTGACTTGCCTTGCTCTTCAAATTAGTGCAAATCTTCGTCTTTGAATTCTTCTGAATCGTCGAAGTCTACACGTGAAAATAACCCACCAAATTCAAAATAAATCCAAATGAACTTCAAATATTTGAATTGAGGCCATAAATGGATAGAGTGGAAATTTTATGAATTTAGAAATTTGAATGGGCTCAATCGGAGTTAGGATGAAGGAGAACAGGCTCTTGGAAGTTTAAAATCAGAGAAAATGAATAAACTGGAATTTTGGAATTATTTTCTAAAGGGAAATAGGAATTATGAAGTCATCAGAGGATTTCTTTTTGGCCGATTTATTTTTATACTAAAATTCGGATTTATGGCGTCAGCCCTGGGGGTGGACCGACAGACAGTGGGCCCCGGATCTATGGATCGGGTCCAAGGAGGGAGGAGACGGCCGACGTGGCACCGGAGGGGTGGTGGCACTGACGGGGTGTCGGGACCCCGGATTTCCGAACCCGGACCCTCTGTGTATTACTGCACTAGTCCCAGATCAAAGCTAGTGCACACAGTTAAACAGAAATGAATACATAACCAGCAACGCTTTATTACAATATTAAAGAGTACAGACCGAAAGGTCTCATTATTACAATTGAGGTTTCAAGACCTCGCACACACGAAACACAGCGGAAGCAAAAGATAAACTCGGTGAAGACCCATCAATACGCCACAGGCAATTGACTAGGGAAGCGCGACCTAGAACTCCTGGAATCCTTCGTCGAATCCACCCGCGAAGAAGTCATAATCACCTTCTTGAGCTTCATGCTCTTCTGAATATTATTTTTGAGTGTAGCATGTGAGTACATAAAGTACTCCGCAAGTCTTGGGAAAAATGCATAGATGCAAGGCTTGACAAAGGAAGGCTATATGGTTCTTTTGCACAAAGCAATATTTTAAAATTCAATTACTACTAATTATTTTCGAAGGCATCAATTTAATGAAGTAAATGTTTTAACAGAAACTATCAATAATTCTATAGTGAAGGTTCCATCTACCAACACTAGCTTAAACAACTTGAACAAGTTTAATACTGCGGGTTACATCCACCCTCTCTGGCTCCAACTGCCAGGATTCCCTTCCGAGAGTTCCCTCCACTCTCGGAATACAAAACTTTTAATTTTAAAACCAAAACCAGAAATCTACCATGTGAATGCATTCCTTGCCCGCCCTTGACCGTGGGCACGGCTATTCGAATAGTTTTACACTCTGCAGAGGTTGTACAACTTTACCCACAAGAGATAAATTATCCTAAAAGTCAACACGCTTCCTTTGGTATGAGACCCAGATAAAATATCACAAAGCCTTTACCTTACTCTAATCTAGCTAGATACCACCCGCTGAGGTTTCACCGCAGGTAGGCTAACTGCCCGAACCGAAGCCCCCTCTTGCGCCATATGAGTACAGTAAATCCCTGTCCCTCACTGTGAATAATCAGTCCATCCCTGGCACCCACTTTCCACTGGTGGCACCTAAACTAGACTATCGTAAGTTAGTCAGCTAGGTCGTACCCATATAGACTTGTGGTTGTACGGTTAATGCTCAGTTTGGACAAACACAAGCGTCGGTCCTTAATTGACTAGGGTGGAACATACACTTTACAAGATCTCGTGCTTCCTGCACCAATCCAAACCAACCATCCACCCTAATCTAAACCAATTTCCATATTTTAGTTTATTTTAAAAGAACAGTGGTAACTCCAATTACCACTAAATTTGCAAACACAAGATTATTACAATAAATCATAATTTCCCATTTTCAAGATTTTCCAAAGTTATTAGATAGCAAGACTAAGCATTAACCTACCATTCTAACATTCACAAAGATTAATAGTAATCTCATTATTGAGACAAAGGAAGTTCTAGGGTGACAAGGTACATGGCAATCAATGTCAAATGAGGGCATAACAAAGTTGGAATAACTAATTCCTAAAGATTTGAACTAATATTTTTATATAAATAGCAATGCACATAATTTAAAATAATTAAAATATTTCGAAATCATAGGTTCAAGATGATCAAAGGAGACTTGCCTTCTTGCACGCTGTCTGGGCCTTCTTGCTGCGGGTCGGGAAAGTCTTCGGCAATGACGGGTTCGGATTTTGTATGAGGGAGAACGAATATCTGAAAGTTTGGACATCACATGAAATGATAACAACATCCGAGAATTACTTTTTGAACAGTACGGTATCGGTTGGCTACAAAATGGCTGGCGAATGGGAAAAATGGAATGCTGGCAATAAGGCGAAGGTGGTGACATGGGTACGGCGACGAGGAACGGCGGCAATCACCGGCAATGAGTGAAAAACGGCACACGACTGCACGGTAGCGACAACAGCAGGTTGGAGAGAGATAGTACCGGGTATGGAACGTGGAGATGTAACATGAGCGTGGGGTAGTACATGGCATGGTGAAGTTAGGAAAATTATTGGCTAAGCTGAAAATTAATCGGAGACGATGCAATTGACGTTTGAATGACGACAGTGGAGAAACAGGAAAAACTTGATATCTTAGTGCTCAGTGGAGCGAATCCACAACCATTTGAAAGGTAGCTACCTGGGATGGTTTGACACGATATGACGCGAACGGATTGGGGAAAACACGAACGGATAGATGGGGACACGAGATGCCATTGGCGGCCATGGCGAGGTGTCGGAGGCGAAAATTTGTGGATGCTTTTTGGGGAAAAGGAAGGGAGCATGGTGTAGAACGCAGTGAGGCAAGTCTAAGAAAAATTATGGCATGAGCTAAAGCTCAACAGAGACGACGAATTGACGCCAGGAGTCAAAAACGGCCATTTTCGCGGAAAGCTCAATTCCTGACAATTGGTTCCACGAAAAATTAAACAAAATGGTAGAAAAATTTCTTAGAGTCTAGGACACAATATGACGCGACCAAAAATTGAAGCGCTTACCAAAAAGGAGTGTACGCGCGAAGTACAGTTTTAGTGTCTGGGCCTGACAAGGTCGACGAGGACTCGGGGGATCTTCAGGTGATAGCGATGGAAGCACGACGTAGAACGCGTCGAGGCAAACTCAACGGTACAGACGGTTCGGCCAAAGGATATCGAATGGTGGCAGAACACGACGGAGAAGACCTTTTGCGTCTGTCGGTTTGACATCGGCATTCCGGACAAACGGAGAGGAGTTAACATGCAAGACTTGCGGCGAAACGAAGAGTAGAGCGTGGGGAACGTGATGCTCATCTTGGTTTTGGTCGGGCATGCACGGACGGCCGGTGGCGACGCGAGGAACGACGACGTGCTACGGTGGCGAGGGTGTTCCGGCGAAGGTAAGGTGAGCACCGCGTAGAACGCGACGAGGCGAATCCGAGGATGTGCTCAAAAGTGGCGGGGCTCCACCGGACGAGGCACAATAAGCCGAAGAACGCCGCTTGGAACACAAAAGAAAAACTCCGATTGCGCCCAAGAGAAAGGGAGTGGGGACTTGATATTTTTGGGGTTGAGTGAGGATGAGGAGGGGCTCACGGTGCTCCCTTTTATAGGGGCGGAGGTGGACGGGAGAGGGAGATCGAACGACGATGTCTTTTAGAGCAACGGTTCCATTTTCGTGTAAATGAGCATAAAGGTGGAGGGAAACGGTTGGGAATGGAGGAGTCTTGAAGAGAGCAAATCAATGCACTTGATTTCATGAAAAACGGTGGAGAAATTCAAGAGGAATTAAAGCTCAAAGAAACGGCCATGGCGGCCATGTTCTGCACGAAGGCTTCTTGAAGAAGATGGATGCAGGAGAGAGAAAACGGGAATAAAAAAATGATATTTTTTTTTCGAAAAATAAAATAAATAAATTCGAAAAAAATTCAGAAAAATTATATAACAATCCTTGGAACACGAAAAGACTAAATAAAATAATTTCGGATTTAATTGAAGCATATTTTAACCATTTAAAATATCTTTACTTTCTAAGTTTTAATTTAATTCAAATAAATTTGAAAATTCCAACAATTTGAAAAGAGGATATAAATGGATAGATTGGAATTTTTAAAGAATTTAGAAATTTGAATGGGCTCATTCAGAGTTAAAATGAAGATATACAAGCATTTGGAAGTTTGAGAGGAGAGAAAAAGAATAAACTGATTTTCTGGAATTATTTTTGAATTGAAAAATCAGATTATGATGTCATCAAGGGAAATGATTTTCAGAGGAATTATTTTTCTGTGGGAAAAGAGATTTATATGCCAGGGTGTCGAAGTGAGGGCGTTGGCGGCAGGGCTCTTCGGCGGTGGATTCACTCGGTGGAGGGGCGGGGATGCGCGCACAGGTCTGGAGAAGGTGGAGGCGACGAACGGCTATCGGTTACACCAAAGTTAAGGACGACGCAAAGACGAGTAAAGAGGGAGATAAGCGGGGTTTAAAGTGGGGAAATGGTGGCGGTGGAAGGTTGAAGAAGGCAAGAAGAAAGAAGAAGCTGACTGGCGAGGTTGGGGCTATCGGCGAGAGGGAAGAGAGAGGAAGAAGTGGATGGTCGGACGAATGCCACGAGGCGAAAGAGAAATCAGGGCCATCGGATTAAATCAAAGGGGTAAGTGAAGGCAGGTGGCTGAGATTAAACCGGGCGAGGATGGATTGAATCAGGGAGCGACACGTGATGGCCGAGTAGAGAGGTTGAGGATTAAATTCGATTTAGATTTTGAAATAAACTTCAGATAAAACCAAATAAAGTTCAAATACTTTAAATTAATTAATTTGAAATTAAATTTTTCAGAGAGCGAAATTTTGGGATGTTACACGGGGCGAGGTGGCCGAGCTGTGGCGCCGCGTGGCCGCCACCTGGGTTGCCAAGCCAGCACGGCCGATGACATGGCTAGGCCAGCGAGGGAGGCGCTCGGGGACCGGGGTCTCGCGGGCGCTCCGGTGACTGGTGGTCGGCGGCAAGGGGCAGAGGAGGGAGAGGAAACGGAGGCGAACTCGGGGGTGGTGCGGGATTTACCGAAGACGACCGAGAATGGGCCGGCGGGGATGGTGCTCTGGCGGCCACGGAGCTCGGGCAAGGGGTGATGGAGCTTCACACGGGTGCGGGGAGGCCGAGGGAGGCGACGACGAGGCGCGGGGGGCTTCGGGTCGGCCGTAATTTTTCGCCGAAGGAGCTTCGGCGTCGACGGCGGTGGAAGCGCAATGCGGGCGGTCGGGGCTCGGGAAAAGGAAGCGGAGGGCGGAGAGGCGGTGTGAGGGTAATGAGAGGCCGAGGGGGGTTTTATAGTGGGGGCGTAGGCGGTGTCGGTGCGGATTGGCCGCCGGAGAAGGGAGGTGGCGGCGGCCGTTGCGGGAGAAATGGGGGGAAACGCAAGAGTTCGGCACGGAGATGGGGAAGGTGGGCGCGTGACGTGCGGGGCTAGAAGGAGATGGGGAGTGGGGAAGTGGGCAGCGCGTGGCCAAGATGGCCGGCGGTGACCTCGATGGGCGATTGCAGGAGGAAGAAGAAGGCGGCTGGAGGAGGAAGAAAGCGTCCTGACAGGTGGGGCCGAGGCGTGGAGAGAGTGAGGGGGAGATGCGCGGTGATGACGCCACGTGGCCGAGAGAAGAAATCGGGCAGCCGGGGCAGAAGGAAGTGGATGGGCGGATGGGCCGGTGCGTGGGAGAGGCGGGTGAATTCGGCCGCACACGTGTCGGCCCGTGGGAGGGGAGGGGCGGGATGGTGAGCGGCGACGTGGACGGATCCAGACCGTCCACGCGTCGGCCGGAGGATGGGGCGGGTTTTGAAATTTGATTTTCTAATTTAAGATTTTTTTAGAAAAGCCTAGAAAATTCAATAAAGCTCAGAAAATATGAAATAAATTCCACAAATTCCAGAAAAATTCATAGAAGTTCCTGAAGATATTTTGGACTTAAATAAAATATTTCCAACTTAAGTTGGAATTTAACTTTCAAACTCAAAATATATTTTAATTCAAAAATAGATTTTTAAATTCTAGAAAACTCAGAAAACCAAATAAGAGCCAAGTAAATCCAAATAATTTATTTAACATAGGATTTTTCTAGAAAGTCAAAATATCATTTATTTAATAATACTTTTAAGTTTTCACTTAAATTTACTTTTTCAAATCCAGCCTTTCAAAAGCAGAAAATCAGGGCAAAGCAAAAAATAAAACTTAGGCAACAAAAATATTTATTTTAAGTTTTTGTCTACTTATTTATTTATTTTTATTTTAATAAAAACATAGGCTGTTACAACTGCATAGCATACTCTTGTCGTAAGTGTCGTAAAAGTGTCTTATCCAGTCTCACCGTCTGCCATAAAGATGGCGCTACCACCGCCTCTCTATTGCCGATGATATCTGGCCGCCATCCGATGCATCCAGCTTGCTCCTTCTCCAAACTTACCACGCACACAGACCAGGAAGGTAAAACCATCGACAACCCTACTTGTCTCTTTGTACCAAAATGCAAGTTGTTTTTGAGTTTTCATGGACTCCGACACATAAATTTAACTATGGTTTTGTCAGAATATACTAGCAAAAAATATTAAAAATTATATATTATGATTGTATTTTGCAAGGGAAATTAATATCATTATTTTCATGTAGTCAATTTATATACTTTAACATATAACCTTGATTGCACAGATTCCACAACGACATGCATTTTGGAATGGAGGCTGTAAATGACAAACTACAACTACTTAAGATATCTTTTGTGCCATTACTATAGAGGTAGAGACTGAGGGCTTGTTCTTTTTGGCTACAGCTTGTGGCTATTGGCTGCGGCTTGTGACTTTTGGGCTGTTTGTACGAGAGATTATAGAGTAACAAAAACTCACGTGCGGTTTTTGCCGATATAAATGAAGTCAGTAAAGTATGTACTACAATTAACTAGTAGACCCTGTCTTGAAAAAAATATTCCGTTTAAAAGCTATTTACTATAGAAAAGCCAAAAAGCAGCTTTTAGAAGCTGAAAAGAACAGGGCCTGAGAATATTGCAATAGTTAACCACTGGAGGATTTGAGAATTTGCCACTGTAAAAGATGTGCATTCGAGGATTTGCAACTTATGTCTCACTGACATGTGGCCCAGAACCCACATGTTAGTGAGATATCGAGTGGCAAATTCTCAAATACACATATTTACAGTGGTAAATCCTCAATTACCCATTAACCATATTCTCCATCTTCTCAACGAAACAGCACCTCTCCAGAAAATAGCCAAATATCGCTAACGAAGGGTGTAGTTATATCAGTCTTCCAAAGGAATTGCGAGGGAGTAACCAGATTTTTCGTGAATTATCAGGGCCAAATATGTAAATTCGGACCCTATATATATGTTGTATTAGTCTAGAATCATACTAGTGCACACAGTAGAAACATAGATAAAATATCTTTCCACATAAATGCTTAATAAAGAAAAAATAAATATCATTAGTTATCATAGTAATGACCTTAATTAGCGTCAAAGCTTACAATTAATAGCCTCAGAAGCTGGATATCTCAAATAAACTGCAGCGAAAGGAATAATATAACTTCAGTTGTAGCCCATTGATATCTCCACAGGCAATAAATTGGAGTAGCGCAACCCAATTCCCCACAATCCTTGAAGTAGTAGTCCTCAATGACCAAAGAAGTGTTGATGACGTCTTCCGCAACTGAGTAGCATTTTATACAGCAAGAATGAGTATATGAAGTAACCAGCAAGTTGTGCTTATAAAATGCAATATATAGATGCAAAGCTTATTAAAAAAGAATGGTCACTACTACAGAAAGGCTAATAGTAGACGGCAAATCAAAGACGGTTTTGTGAAACCGTCTGTAATGTAAACTATTACAGACGGTTTTGATTTGAAGGCCGTCTGTGGTATTTGTGGCGGGAAAAAGGAGTATCACAGACGGTTCTTACTGCTGAACCGTCTGTGATACTGGAATATCACAGACGGTTTTTATTACAAACCGTCTGTGATAATCTGGGATTATCACAGACGGTTTTATATTAAAAACCGTCTGTGTTGTGTCGACTATCACAGCCGGTTGTTGTTAAGAACCGTCTGGGAATGTTCACAGACGGTTTTTCACAAGAACCGGCTGTGATGTCCCTTTGTCTGTCATATTCTAGATCAGAGGTTAATATATAAGTACGTATTGCTTCTAATAACTTAACTACAGAACTACTGAGACAAGAGGTCACAAATTAAAGGCAAATTTATTAATTTCAATTAGAGGCAAATTTATTACAAAAGTCGCACAGGTAAAGAGTTTCCCAGATTGTATTCTTTTGGGCTTCGTAAGCTTCTTCTTCAACTTGGGGACTTGGAGGATCAGACGCTAAATTCTCGAATGCCATTAAGATTGCCCTTGTCCTCAGCACTTCCTCGTGCAGCCTGGGCAAATGATCAGCAGCATCCATAATGCCGTACAAGATAGCATGAAAAGATTCCTCAGAATCTGCCGTTTCTGCTTGATCGGCAAGGCTATCCATCAGTCTCTGCAATGCGTGTAGAGCTTCTTCCGCATTGCGCACATTGTGGAGAAGAACCAGGGTGAGGGCTGTTTCCCTTTCTTGAGCGGCAGCGAGACGCCTCCGTCGACGGCGGAGGATCAGGTCAAGCTGACGGATGCAAGAAAGTCGGGGAAGGAGAGCAGGGCGGGTGCGGAGAATCTGCTCCAGATGCAAATTGCTGGCCGCCTGTGTAAGGTTCCGGCCGAACAATTCGTGATGAACAGATGAGAGGAAGGAGATGATCACAAGAACAGTAGTAGAAGCCATGTTGTATTAATTGTATATTGTATTGTACGTACGTAGAAGCTAGCTAGAGACCTGGATTAGGAGCGCATATTTAACCTTTAGCACAAACGGTTCGTATACCCAAACATGAATGATATGGACGCTTCGTATAATGATCGAGAGACGTTAATTAGACGATCGAAACACGAAGCATTCTGGCATCGAAACACGCGCGAAGCGTTCTGGAATGAAGCTTATCACAGACGGTTTTTTTATAAAAAACCGTTTGTGATAATGACTACGGCATTTATTGCGCTGCTCAGACCGCATCATCTTCATTTCGATCCAGATCTAGCCACTGCTGCGCACTTTTTCACTCGGGAGGAAGCTAGAGCGATTTCAGGCCAGTTAATTTGGTGGGAAGAGGCAGAGATTGAGCTTTGAATTAAGATTCAGACTTTCCTGGTTGCTGTAGATATGGTTAGTAATGAAATTTATTTATTTTTAATTGCATTACAATTTAGGTGTAAGTAATCCATGAGTGGTTATTGAAGATGGTTAATTAATTTGCAAAATTGTTGGTTATATAATAGCTATTGTGTTTGTAATATGAATTGAGCTAGGAAATTAAGTCTCAATATAATAAATGTGGCCGGTATATATGTAGTTATAATTAGTTATTCTAGATTTTAATACTAAGTTGTTATATATGTACGTAACGTAGGACCGAAGTTGGATGTATGCCGCGAGCCGTGTGAGCGAAGAGTACATTAATGGCATTTCTGCTTTTATAAGAGCCGCCGAGGAGGATATGTTGAATAAGGGGGTGGAATATATGTGCTGTCCATGCACTGACTACGAGAATTTGAAGATGTTTAAGAACCGAGGGCAAATTGAAGCGCACTTGATTCGGAGGGGTTTCAAAAAGGATTATACATGTTGGACCAGTCATGGCGAAGTGAATGATCATATGCCGCCGGATGACATCGCCGGTGAAGTGAATGATATGCCCCCGGATGACATCGCAGGTGAAGTGAATGACATGCCGCCGGCTGATGTCGATTGTGGCTCGGATTCGGATAGGTTGCACGATGATAATCTGGATCAGATGCTTCGCGATGTAGAAGAGAACTATGATGAGAGAGAGTATGTTAAATTCCGTGGCTTGATGGAGGACTCAGAGAAACCTTTGTACACGGGCTGCAAGTACACGAGGTTGTCGGGCGTGCTTGAACTGTTGAAATTGAAGGCAAGCAACGGTTGGTCCGACAAGAGTTTCACGGCGCTGCTAGGTCTTTTAGCGGACATGCTTCCGGAGGGAAATGAGTTGCCTAAAACCACGTATAAAGCCAAGAAGGTTCTTTGTCTGTTGGGAATGGAAGTAGAAAGAATACATGCATGCCCGAACGACTGTATCCTCTACCGTAAAGAGTATGCAAACATGCATGTATGTCCGGTGTGCAACACATCCCGATACAAACGTAACAATCAATCAGATGATGGCGAGGGAACAGAGGCGAAGAAAGGACCTCCTGCTAAGGTGGCATGGTATTTTCCTATAATTCCCCGTTTGAAAAGGTTTTATGCAAATCCAAAGGAGGCAAAACTGCTGCGTTGGCACTCGGAGGAGCGCAAGAAGGATGGAATGCTAAGACACCTTGCTGATTCCGCGCAGTGGAGAAACATCGATAGGAGTTTTGCAGAGTTGGTGCAGAACCAAGGAATATAAGGTTTGGACTGAGTACAGATGGAATGAATCCATTCAGTAGCATGAGCAGCTGACATAGCACATGGCCCGTGACTCTCTGCATCTATAACCTTCCTCCTTGGTTGTGTATGAAGCGAAAGTACATTTTGCTGTCGATACTTATCCAAGGGCCAAAACAACCTGGGAATGATATCGATGTGTTCCTAGCACCGTTGGTGGAAGATCTAAAAGTACTGTGGAACGAAGGGGTACAGGTATGGGATGCATACAAACGAGAGAACTTCACTCTGCGCTCCTTATTGTTCTGCACCATAAATGATTATCCTGCCCTTGGTAACCTATCGGGCCATAGTATAAAAGGTGCCAAAGCTTGTACTCACTGTTTAGATGGTACCGAGAGTGTGTGGCTGAGACACTCACGCAAAACCGTCTACATGCGTCACCGCCGGTTCCTTCGGAGGGCTCACCCATACCGCAAGATGAAGAAACAATTTGACGGAGAGAAGGAAGACGGTTCAGCTCCAAGGCATTTAAGGGGACGCGAGGTTTATGATATGGTTAAGGATTTAGATGTTATCCTCGGAAAGGGACGTAAATTGAGGGCTCATGAAAAGAACACCTGGAAGAAGAGATCAATATTTTGGGACTTACCTTATTGGGAGTACCTAGATGTTCGGCCCTGCATCGACGTCATGCACGTAGAAAAGAATGTGTGCGACAGCTTGATTGGTCTCTTACTGAACATCCGTGATAAAACAAAGGACGGCGTCAACGCACGGCTTGACTTGGCTGATATGCACATCAGGCCTGAGTTAGCACCGACATGTACAGATAATGCACGAACGTACCTTCCCCCTGCGTGTTACACTCTGTCCAAGGCTGAGAAAACAGAACTGTGCCAGTGCTTGCATGGTGTCAAAGTTCCGTCTGGTTACTCCGGCAACGTGAAGAAACTTGTTTCGATGCAAGATTTGAAGTTAAATGGCATGAAGTCTCATGATTGTCATGTGCTGATGACACAGATGCTCCCTATTGCAATTAGAAATATTTTGCCAATCAAAGTCCGAGAGACAATCATGAGGCTATGTTATTTCTTTAATACAATTGCTCAGAAGGTCATCGATCCCGAAGGACTAGATGCTCTGCAGGACGAGGTGGTGATGACTCTATGTCACCTTGAAATGTATTTCCCTCCTTCGTTTTTCGATATCATGGTCCATCTCATTGTTCACGTTGTGTGGGAGATAAAAATGTGCGAGCCCGTATTCCTACGTAGCATGTACCCATTTGAGAGGTTCATGGGAATTCTCAAGTCCTACGTACGGAATCGTTCTCGGCCGGAGGGCAGCATCGTCGAAGGTTATGCAAGCGAAGAGGTCATTGAGTTTTGTGTCGATTATATGGCTCAAATTCAGCCGATAGGTGTCCCTCAAATCTCGTCATGAGGGGAGGCTGAAGGGTCTTGGAACTATCGGAAGGAAAGCAATCACTCCAGATATGGACATGTATACTCAAGCCCATTTCACGGTGTTGCAACACATGACTGAAGTGGCGCCTTATGTGGACCAGCACAAGGGTGTGCTTCGGCAACAGAATCCGGAGCGGCCGGATGTTTGGATCATGAGGCAACACAACCGTCGGTTCAACCAATGGTTGAAGGAGCAAATCGCTAGGAGCTCGCCGAGTGAGACGCTGACATGGTTGGCAAAAGGGCCGACATTTACAGTTGTGACATGGCAAGGATATGACATAAATGGGTACACATTCTATACGCAGTCTCAGGATGTCAAGAGCACTAACCAGAACAGCGGTGTCCGCATAGATGCATTCAGTACCGATGGGTCGAGAAACTCGTACTATGGCTTCATAAAAGAGATTTGGGAGCTCGACTATGTGGTTTTCAAGATCCCCTTATTTCGCTGCCATTGGGTGCATCTCCCACATGTGAAGGTTGACAAGTACGGTGTCACGACCGTGGACCTCCAACGTGTCGGGTACAAAGATGAACCATTCGTACTCGCCAATCAAGTTGTTCAAGTTTTCTATGTAACCGACCCGGCAAATAAGAAACGCCATGTAGTTCTTCATGGAAAAAGGAGAATTGTCGGAGTGGAGAATGTAGTGGACGAGGAGGAATACAATCAATTTGACGAGTTACCTCCTTTTGGAAATGGCATAAGGGTCGACGATGAACAACGTGACGAAACTAGTTACGTACGCATTGATCATGATGAAGGGCTAATTTTTAAAGGAAATAAGCAAGTACAATAAGAATGTATATGTGAAAATGTGTGACAATTTTGAGATGTATATGTGAAAATGTGTGATGTAGTCAATTTTGAGATGTATATGTGGAAATGTGTGATGTAGTCAATTTTGAGATGTATATGTGAAAATGTGTGATGTAGTCAATTTTGAGATGTATATGTGGAAATGTGTGATGTAGTCAATTTTGAGATGTATATGTGAAAATGTGTGATGTAGTCAATTTTGAGATGTATATGTGAAAATGTGTGATGTAGTCAATTTTGAGATGTATATGTGAAAATATGTGATGTAGTCAATTTTGAGATGTATGTGTGAAAATGTATATGTGTGATGTATTTGAGAATGACAAAATGTATCAAGAAATACACTGTGTGAATGCAGCTGGTTGGTGTTGTATATGAATGCAGCTGTTTGGTAGTTGATACGAATGCAGCTGTGTAGTTATTGGTGTTGTCTTAATTGCAACAGCCGGCAAAGGCTTATCACAGACGGTTCTAAATTTAGAACCGTCTGTGATAACTTATCACAGACGGTTTTTAACTCAAAACCGTCTGTGATATGTTATCATAGACTGTTCTAAGTTTAGAACCGTCTGTGATAATCTTCCTACATATACCCTCTCGCTAGGGTTTTCCGTGTGCGCTGCAGTTATTCGATTAGATCTAAATCCCGAGCCCGTCGTCGCCGCCGCCTCCCCGAGCCCTCGCCGGCTGCCTCCCCCAGCCCTCGCCGGCCGCCTCCCCGGACGAAGACGTCGCCGCAGCCTCCTCCTCCTCCGTCGCCGCCTCCCTGAGCCCGTCGCCTCCTCCTCCGTCGCCGCCTCCCCGAGCCCATCGCCTCCTCCTCCTCCGTCGCCGCCGCCTCCTCCTGCGTCGCCGCCTCCTCCTCCTCCGTCGCCTCCCCGAGCCCGTCGCCTCCTCCTCCTCCGTCGTCGTCGCCGCCTCCTCCTCCTGCGTCCCTAAGGTCACCAAAACTGTAAGGTCATCAAATCCCTCCCCGAGCTTCATGCTTACTGTTAGTGTTTAGGGTTGATGCTTGATGCTTCATACTGTTATGGTTAGTTGCTTAGTACATATTTAGGGTTGATGCTTCATGCTTACTATTAGTGTTTAGGGTTGATGCTTGATGCTTCATACTGTTATGGTTAGTTGCTTAGTACATATTTAGGGTTGATGCTTCATGCTTACTGTTAGTGTTTAGGGTTGATGCTTGGTACATATTACATTGGTACATTGTTTACTGCAGTAGCTTAATTAGTTTGCTATTTGGTACATACTACATTGTTACATTGTTTACTGTAGTAGCTTAATTAGTTTGCTATTTGGTACATACTACATTGGAACATTGTTTACTGCAGTTGCTTAGTTTACATTGGTACATATTGCTTGTTGTGTTAGTATATTGTATATAGTATATAGTACATAGTATATAGTTTGAAATCATTTGGGTCCCCCTTCCCTCTACTCCTCTCCTCCCTTCACCCCCTTCCCTCTACTCCTCTCCTGATCTCTTTCTAGTGTATCCGGATAAAGAAATCTTGCGATTATTGCAAAAGATACATTGACCATTTGGGTGGAAAGAAATACATTGTATCGTCAGGCTCATGACTGCCAATTTGAAGCATAGCGTAGCATCCGAGGCACATCCAAGGCCTGCAGCTGTGTCTTCAGGAATGCCAAGAGCTGGTCTTCAGATGTGGCATTCCTCAAACTATAAATTATGAATCTTATTCTCATAACCCATCTGAATACCAGCTCTTGGCATTCCTCAAGACACAGCAGCAGGCCTCGGATGTGCCTTGGATGCTATGCTATGCTTCGAATTGGCAGTCATGCGCCTGACGAAACAGTTGATCTTTCCACCCAAATGCTCCATGTATCTAGACAAAAAACAGCAAATGAAGCAAGTGACATACTATAGTGTTCCCGTTCAATGAACCGGATACACTAGTTTGTGTCATTTGCTTCATAGACCTTTGTTTAGGTACTTTGCTATTTGGTTTATAGTTTTAGCAACTAAAGTAGGTGCTAGGATAGGCACTTTGTTTAGAGACCTTGTAGTAATAGTATTACAAAATTCAAGGAAATTTTAGTACATAAGTTCAAAAAAAAAACAAATTCCCAGATTCTTCGGTGAGCAGCCGATATAGCCGACTTCTTCGGTGAGCGACTATCCATCTGCTTCTTCCCACTCCTTCTCTTCATCTCTGATCTCTGGATCACGTACGCCAGTAGCGATGATTCAGTTAGATGAATCATCGCTACTGGCGTACGTGATCCGGAGACCAGAGATGAAGAGAAGGAGTGGGAAGAAGCAGATGCATAGTCGCTCACCGAAGAAGTCGGCTATGTCGGCTGCTCACCGAAGAATCTGGAATGTCTTTTTTTGCACTTTTGTAATAAAATTGACTTGAATTTTGCGGGAAAAAGAAGGACTTGATACATTGGTAAGATAGGCACATCACCCCCTCTCTATGTCCATATCACCCCCTCCCTTCTCCCCCTCCCCTCTACTCCTCTCTTGTCTTGCAATTCAATATGATTACTTTCTCATCTTATCTTAATAGACCCACAAAATGAGCAACATGTCACCCGCGCATTCTTCAACATCATCGCCGGAGGCGTCCGCTCCAACATCAAGACGCCAAGGAAGAGGGCTATCAAAGAAGCCTGAGGGCCGACAGATCATCACAGCGGTGAATGCATCTGGGGTCCCTATCCTTCCTCAAAAAGCAGTAAACGCATTCCGAACCATGGTCGGAGTAGTTGCACGAGAACGAATTGAGATCACATACAATTCGTAGAAGAACGTGCCTGACACTCGGAAACGTGAGCTGTGGACCGAAATTTTGGCATCGTTCGAGTTCCCAGAAGAACACCTGGACGCTGTGCAACAACAAACCTACAAAGCGGCGTGCAAAGCATGGAAGAACTTCAAGAGCACACTTGTCAAGAAATACGTGGAGAAGGACGAAACGCCTGTTCATAAATACCCATTCCTGGAACCACAATGGGAAGAGTTCAAGGCGATGAAAACGACCGAAGATTTCAAAAGTACAAGTGTGGCGCACAAGGCCCTCCAGGCAAAAAATACACACCCTCACAGACTTGGCACAGCTGGGTATGCGGGTAAAATCGCGCAGTGGATGAAGGAGGATGAGCTGGCAGCTGCACAGGACATCGCCCCGCCGTTTTCCAATATCCCGGACGACCGCGCTCGAAATTGGATTAGAGCATGGTCATCTACAACGACATCAGGGGACATCACCTTTCGAAACCCTTCAGACCAGCAAGTGACCGAGCGCCTGGTAAGATATCGATCGAACTACGTAGCTTGTAATTACTCCACAACTTCGTACGAATTGAAATGACATGTCGTGCTCTTGCAGGAAGAGCTGAGTTTTCAATCTACCCTGGGATCATTCCAGGGAACAAGGGAGAATGATATGCTCTCCGTGGCCCTGGGAAACAAGGAGCACCCGGGCCGTACGAGAGGCCTTGGGCTTTACGTTCCTTGGAAACATGGTTTCCAAGATGACTCCGACATGTATCAGCGCAGGAAGAGAAACAAAGCCGAGCGTGACGCACAGCTACGAGAAGAGCTCAAGGCATCTCTTAAAGAGGAGCTACTGGGTTCGATGGCTGATATAATCAGAGATGAGGTGCGGAAACAGACAGAAAGTCAGCAGGCCGCCACCGCCGCTCCTGTGCTAGCTAGCCCGCACAACCATCCGAGTAGCTGCGCGTCCAATCCGACGCAAACCCAGTCCAAATTTCCTGTGGACGACATCCTGGTAATAATTATTACCTCTCGAATGCTTGCTCCATTGGTAGGCCTATTCGAGTAGCTAATTTTGTATCGTTATGTAGGAGCCTACGACATGCAGGCTCCAAGTGAGATATAGCTCCATTCCCTTGTACGCTGCTTGGGGCCAGGCATATTCGTCTGGTATCGGGGCCATGGTGCACGGTCAAGCTTTAGCGCCAGGCTTTGCAAAAGTTAATGTGGATGGTGTGTATGCCAATTTTGAGGTGGTCCCGCTACCGAAGCCCCCCAACGACGAGATCGTGAATCTAGGACAGGCCATTGGAACATTCATCCAGTGGCCCAAAACCGACATCTCCCTGGAGGCTTCTTCACCGGTGGCAGGACCAGAAGTGCAGTGCGAACCACAGCAACTTGCACTGGTGCCATCTCCACACGGGCGGTGCGAACCACAGCTACCTGCACCGGTGCTATCTCCACGGGTGCTATTCTCGCCAGAGCAACTTGCACTGGTGCCATCTCCACACGGGCAGTGCGAACCACAGCTACTGGCACCGGTGCTATCTCCACGGGTGCTATTCTCGCCAGAGCAACTTGCACCGTCTATACCATTACAGTCGACTAGCATAAAGTCGACCCACAATCGAGGCAGTAACCAGGGCAAATCAAAGACGAAGGATGATGACGATTTCCCGTCCATGCCATTGGCCCGCAAATTCGTGCTAGCTCAGCCGATGGTAGTCCAAGAAGAGCTCCAAAAACTAGGACTTGGTTGCCAAAGATTCCACCTTTGATATATGGAAGAGTCCAATAAGCCAGCGGCAGAACGGCGCTCTGGTATAACTGTCAAATTCAAGCAGGAACATTTCTTGCACGAAGTTCAGGACTGTGTCTTCGCGGTGACCTTTGACGATATATTTGAACTTTTCACGCTCAACGCTCTCGACGCCTCACTCGTTCGATGCTGGACGCTGTAAGTCTGTACAATCACAGTCTCTGTTCTTGTAATACTGATATATGTCACAATTTGTTGCTTTCCTATGTTATATATAGATTCATGCTGATCGAAGCTAGATCATCGAAATCACAAATTGGTTTCCTGGACCCACGCTTGGTCGCCATTGATACCATCATCGAGAATGCATCCTTCGTCGAGGACTATATTACAAAAGCACTGCTGGCTCACCAAGATAAGGAATTTGTTCTTATGCCATACAATGAGCATTTCCATTGGATTTTAATTGTAATTATACCAAAATGGAACAAGGCTATATACCTTGATTCTCTAAGTAAGAACAAATCCAAGTACACAGCTATCGCCCGAATACTCGATAGGTACGTACATTGTACATTGTACTCTTTCTTTCCTTCCGAATAACTAATCTAACTTTTTCGAATAACGAAGGTCGTTCGCCACATACGTTCAACAAACACGTGACTCGACGACAGGGGCCAAGGCCTTGAAACATGATCGCAAGTTTCGGGTATTCGCTAGCTACACATTAATTAATCATATACAACACACAGTAGTAATGCCACTTGATTTAACACATTATATTTTTTGCAGTGCCACCAGCAGGAGCCGGGCAACACGTGTGGATACTACGTGTGCCACCATATGAGACTACTCCTCGATTCCACCAAGATCACTAATTCTAAGGTTTGTCAATCTTCCCACATTTATTTCATACATGTCAGTTTTATATATGCGCGCGTTGATATTCCTACCGACAGGCTGCGTCCATCTCTACATCTGCATTGACACAGCTGGATTTTGCAAAAATTCGAGGAGAGCTCATTTGGTTTTTGTGGTCAAAAGTCGTAAGATCAGATGGAGAGTTCCACTGCCCAGAGTGATTTTTTATTGTAATTCTAAGTGCAAATACAGTGTAGATCTTTTACAATTGTGTATTTGTTAATGGATATTTTATTTCAACTCAATGAATTGATTTGCGAAATGGATGCTTTATGTTTGTGAAATGAAGTGCGTTGTCAATTGGATGTTTTATGTCTGTGAAATGAATTGAGATGTGAAATGTATCTGAAATGAAATGAGATGTGTGAATTGTATATGTTTATGTCTGTGATTATCTGCTTGTTTCAGAGGGCATGGCTAACATTTTCTGAGGCTACCTATAAACAGAAATAGATTCTGTTGGGGGTGGAGTATCACAGACGGTTTTTAGTACAAAACCGTCTGTGATATCGGATAATCACAGACGGTTTTTAATGAAAAACCGTCTGTGATATCGCATAATCCCAGACGGTTCAAAAACCGTCTGTGATAACTTGGATTATCACTGACCCATAATTTCAGACGGTTCAGAAAACCGTCTGTGATGACGTTTCTGAACCGTCTGTAATGTGGTTTTCTGTAGTAGTGGGTTATCATGGTTTATTTTGCATAAAGCGATCACTTGCATTTAAATATTATACATAGATTGAAAGAATAATTTTTTTAAAAAATATAATAATAAGTAAACACAAGTAAAACATTTTCACATAGCAATACTTCTTCCGAGTCTTGTTTTATAAAAGCTATCCTCGTATGTTCGAATATACAAGGGTGCATATTTAATTAAGGTTTAGATTTTCATATTAAATCATTTTAATTTTGGATAATCCCAATTAATCTTTAATTAATTCCAAGTAAGGGTGAAATTTTTTGAAATTGTAGCTTTAACAAAAGATTTTAAAAATTCGAAAATAGGGATGTTACATGAATGATACAAGTTCATTTCTGACGGGCCATGAGGAATCAGCGATCCATCGCTGCCAGCACAGCCTCACACGTCTGATATTGTTTGTAGCTAGAGTAATGGAGATTACAAGTCGAAAATGTGACAACAAACGGCCGTGTATACTCGTTGGGAATATCCTGGGGATCAGACGAGATTCTGCAAGACTAGTATGCGTACAATTGACGTTGATATTGACATGCAAAAAGAGATCAAATAAGCCAGCTAGCAGCGACAAACTGCAAAGAAATCCCCATGCACGCGGGTAAGGAGCGAAAAACTGTGCCAATTAGGTTCGAGCGTATTATGTCATGCAAACAACTTATGGATAACCAGTTAACCAAACTAAAGTGAGTTAAGTTGCACCATATCATTTTTATAATTAACTTAGGTATAAAAACATTATAATACTTTTGCCAAAATTCTAAATAACATATATTTACTACTACTGAACTATCACTAAAAGATTTTACATTATTAGGAAGGGATTTTTGTGTTGATACCACATTTCATCACTATTTACACGGTATATGGGAGAATTATCTCGCTGTTACTATTTCAACACTAATTTAATCCTAGGTCATATTCCTTCTTGATAATAAAAGGGGATTTTTTTGGTTGCATGTAATCTATGGACGTTTCTGGTTCGGGATGATTTGTTGTGTTATGTGGTGTGGACTAGGGAAAACAATTTCGGTTTAGAAAAATTTTCGGACCCCTTCAAGAAATCCAAAATTCAAAAATTTCAAAACTTTCAGTTTTTTTGGAAAACTTCAACCATAAAAATCAAATATGCAATTTGAATTGAAGAAATATGATTATACGAAAACGATGAAATCTTGAAAACCTTGACCAAATATCAGAAATGTCGATGAAATTTCAGCAAAAAGATCTAGGTTAAACCTCAAAAAAAATTTAAAATTGGCCAAGATTTTTGGTCGAAGTGGACTTTTCTCGAAGGATTCAGATAACCAAAATTTACCGAATTTCATGAAATTTCATCTGAAATTGTTTTTTGTGACGTGGACAAAGCTATTATGGAGAGCATACTACTACAGAAAACCATATTACAGACGGTTCAGAAACGTCATCATAGACGGTTTTCTAAACCGTCTGAATTTACGGGTCAGTGATAATTGAAAGTTATCACGGACGATTTTCGAACCTTCTGTGGTGTAAATATCACAGACGGTTTGTAACTAAAAACCGTCTGTGATAGTTGATAATCACCCATTTCATGGTTTTACAACACATGACTGAAGTGACCCCATATATTGAAGAGCACAAGGACATGCTACGTCAGGAGAATGCAGGCCAGTCAGAAGTTTGGATCACGAGACAACACAACCGTCAGTTCAACAAATGGTTGAAGGCGCAATTGACTAGGAGGTCGTCAAGTGAAATAGTACAATGGTTGGCAAAAGGACAAAATTTACAATTGTGACATGGTAAGGATATGACATTAATGGCTACACATTTTATACAACAGATTGGGATAGAAAGAGCACAGTGCAGAACTCAGGTGTCCGCATAGATGCCTATGATGCGCACGTCAGTACTGCTGGCCGAAGCTCGTACTACGGGCTCGTAGAGGAGATTTGGGAGCTTGACTACGTAATTTTCAAGATTCCTCTATTTCGGTGCCGTTGGGTCCAACTCCCACGGGGTGTAAAGGTCGACAAGTGCGGTGTCACTACCGTGGACCTCGAATGTGTAGGATACAAAGACGAACCATTCGTACTCGCAAGGCAAGTTGTTCAAGTATTTTATGTAACCGACCCGGCAAATAAGAAGCGCCATGTAGTTCTTCAGGGAAAAAGAAGGATTGTCGGGGTTGAGAATGTTGGGGACGAGGAAGAGTACAATCAATTTGATGATTTGCCTCCATTCGGTGACGGCATCAGGCTCGAGGAAGAACAAGGCGATGAAGCAAGCTATATGCATGTCGATCATCGTGAAGGGCTTTATTTAAAATGAAATAGCTAGCCAAGTGTAATAAATGTAACTATGAAATAGTTATATTTATGGTTATGCTCGTGTTTTTCATAAATGTAACTATGTTCCATTGTAATTGTAAAATGACTCAGGAACTAAGAAATAGTTATATTTATGGTTATGCTTGTGTTTTTCATAAATGTATCTATGTTCCATTGTAATTGTAAAATGACATAGGAACCTAGCTAGCTGCTGGTATTTATATTGAACTTTCACAGGCGGTTTATTGAAAGAAACCGTCTGTGATAACACATCACAGACGGTTCTATAAATAGAATCGTCTGTGATAATATGATATCATAGACGGTTGTATAAATATAACCGTCTATGATAATTTGAATATCACAGACGGTTCTATAAATAGAACCATCTGTGATATTTGATATCACAGACGGTTATATTTATAGAACCGTCTGTGATATAACTATCACAGACGGTTCGTTTACGGAACCGTCTGTGATAGCTTCCCTATAAATACCCGCAGCTAGGTCTGCGGAGTCGGCACTCGTGCACTCTCTAGTCTCCACTGTCCAGCGCCCCTGCTAGCTAGGTTTTGGTCCCTCCCGCCGCCGTTCCCTCCCGACGCCGCCGCCGGTTCCTCCCGACGCCCCTCGCTCCCATCGCCGGTCCCTCCCGATGCCGCCGGTCCCTCCCGACGCCGCCGCTCCCTCCCGACGCTGTACTTATGATATATGCTTGACATGTTAGCTTTATGATATATGCTTCACATGTATTTTATGATATATGCTTGCATTTTAGCTTTATGATATATGCTTCACATATATTTTATGATATATGCTTGCATTTTAGCTTTATGATATATGCTTGACATGTATTTTACGATATATGCATGACATGTTAGCTTTATGATATATGCTTCACATGTATTTTATGATATATGCTTGCATTTTAGCTTTATGATATATGCTTCACATGTATTTTATGTTATATGCTTCACATGTATTTTATGATATATGCTTCGCATGTATTTTATGATATATGCTGCACTTGTTTAGCTCACTGCAGTGATGCAGCCACTTCAGTTAGTCAATCGTTAGAACTTTGTCAAAGGGCATGAAGCAAGTGACACACTCCAATTCAATGAACTTGATACACTAGTTTGTGTCATTTGCTTCATAGAACTTTGTTTAGGCCCATACCTCACTGCGTCCACACAGTCGTCCAAAATTTTTTAATATGTGCCACATAGACCTTCAAAGGGCATGAAGGAAGTAACATATTCCAAAGTATCCGGTTCAATGAACTGGATACTCTGGTTTGTGTTATTTGCTACAAAGTCTATTTCGAAGGCCATAGCTCACTGCAGTTAATTTTTTCTTAGAAGAGAGATGGCGTCCACACAGTCTTCGTCGTCGTCATCTGGGTCTCACGCTCCCAAGATTGCGAAAACTAAGTGTGGCCGAGGAGTATCGAAAAGGCCAGAGGGCCGAATGACCATCACAGTGGTCTCTCCGAATGCGATCCCTCTGGAACCGACGAAAGCAGCGTCATCATTTTGGACTACCTGCGGGATAATAGGAAGGCAACGGGTCCCCATCACCATAGCAAGCTGGAAAGATTTGACAAAGGATCACAAAAATCAGCTATGGGAGCAAATTACAAATTCGTTCGAGATCTCAGCAGAAGTACATGGACTCGTGCAACAGCAAGCGCTCCTTGCAATGGGAAAAGCATGGAAGAATTTTAAGAGCAATCTTGTGACGCAGTACATGGCCAAGGATGTCACGCCCTTCACGAAGTATCCTTTCGTGTTGCTGGAAACATGGGAGGCCTTTGTGCAGATGAAGACAACGACCGAATTTCAAGAACAAAGTGCGGCGCACAAGGCTCTCCAATCACAAAACACTCACCCTCACAGGCTTGGCACCGCTGGGTATGCGGGTAAAATCCTGCAGTGGAGGATGCAGGATGAGGTCGCAATCCAATCGGAGGCCTCCCCACCATTTGTCGGGATCGCAAACGAGCGTGCTCAAAACTGGTTGAGAGCAAGGTCATCAACCACATCTTCGGGTGTCTCTTTCAAAAACCCCGCAGATGAGAAAGTGTCCCAACGCCTGGTAAAATATGTTAAACTACATAGTTGTTAACACCTCTTGAACTTCATGGGTTCAAAAATAACATGATTAATTGCCTCTTGTAGCAATCATTGACTACCGAATCTTCTCATGGCTCATTTGAAGAATATAGGGAGAGAGATTTACTATCACAGGCCTTGAGAAACAAAGAGCACCCAGGTCGCACACGAGGCATGGGGGTTTATGTATCTTGGAGGCACGGATTTCCAGATTACTCCGAGACATATAGGAGTAGGAAGAGATCCAAGGCGTACCGCAACGAACAAATAAAACAGGAGCTTCGTGCTCAGCTTGAGGAACAACTATCTGCTTCACTTCAAGAGCAGACTGCCTCACTTCGAGGAGAGATAGATTCATTGAGGGAAGAACTGAGACAAGTCCGCAACCAATCGCAACCCACCCCTACTACTGCAGTACCCAGTCCCCCTCAACGTCGCAGTAGCTGCGTGTCCACACCAATTATTGAACATAGTGACGCCCGCTTACCTATCGATGACATTCAGGTAATGTACCTCTTTAGAATGGTACATAGATCTCTCTGGTGGACGCCTTAACTCATCTTGTGTCGTTATGTAGGAGCCCATGCCTTGCATCCTCAGAGTCAGGCTTGTTGGCTCTATTCCCGTTAACGCTGGGCGCGGCATGGCGTATCCATTGCTGCCAGGGACGCTGGTGCACGGTGTACAAGTAGACACCGGTTTCATAAAGGTCTAGGTGGACATGATTAATGATATTTTAAAGACCGTCCCTCTTGAGAAGCCCCCAAACGAAGAGATTAAGACATTAGGGGATGTCGTCCACACATTCATTCAGTGGCCCAAGAGGGACATCGCCCTCGACTTGTCCGTGCCAGAATCTCCACATCCAGTGGCCCAAGAGGGACGTCGCCCTGGACCTATCACATCGGCTCCGGTGGCTCCACCTCCACCTCCAAATCCAGTGAAGTCTGTTGCATCGGCTCCCGCCGAGACGCCACCGAAAATATATCATAAGCGAGGATCCAAGACCTCCAAGGCTCATGCGAAGAAAATTAAGCCGCGTCCCGGGCCATGGAAGTTCATTCTAGGAGTGTCGTTGGTGCCCGATTCACAATTACCCCGGCTTGGTTTGATTTATAATACATTGCATGCCTGGTACATGGAGAAGTCCAACATGAAGCCAAACCGGCAGAGTGCATTCACTCTGAAATATAAGGAGATGCATTTCCTCCACGACTCGGGCTACATCATCGTGACATTCGAAGACTTATTCTTACTATTCAATCTCGACGAACTCGACACCTCACTTCTACGATGTTGGACACTATAAGTGTACTGTACAATGAAGTTCTACATTCACGTTATATAGATAAATGTCATTACTCTTTCTTTATGTATAGATACATGATCCAACAAGTCCGACGATCACGACAACCGGTGGGTTTCCTCGACCCTCCCTTGGTCTCCGAGCAATCTATCAACCATGATGCATCCTTCGTGCATGGTAACATAACGAGGGGATTGATTTCTCACAGCGACAAGGAGTACGTCATGGTACCCTTCAACCAAGGGTAAGTATGTGGCAAATGAGAGGATGGCACTTAAGTTGGTGGCATGAGAGCAATTTTCCCATATATATATATATATATATATATATTGATAAATCACAAAATAATTATTAGCAAGTTGACAAACCTCTGGATCATTCATCTTAGCATCCATGATTTCCTGCATATGGTGGCAAACATAGAATCCACATACGTTGCCCAGTAGCTGTTGGTGGAGCTACAAAAATAGAATTACATACATAAGTATTGTCAGCTCTAGAGGCATTATAATGAAGTGTGATATAAGATTGATGTATTGTAGAGGGTACCAAAAATCGTGTCCTGTGTCGCAGTGTGGCGCTAGATTCCTTGTGTCTCCCTCCTTGGGCAACGCAAGCACTGAACAACCTATGTGATTCTAAAAAGTTAGCCTAGACTGTTGCAAACAAAGAGAAGATTACAATAGAGTTATGTATGGAGGAAATAAGTTTACCTGTCAATTACTTGTTGCACACAGGTGAAGTCGTGATTGCCACTAAGTAAGAATTAAGGTATATTATCTTGCTCCACTTTGGTACAATCACGATCAGAATCTAATAACCCCTAGTCATGTTATGTCGCCATAGTGATTAATCTTAAGTTCATGTTGCATATAAAGTAATAAAAATGAATTTGTATGGCAACTAGTGAAGAACTAACCCTTGGTTGAAGGGTACCATGATGTACTCTTTATCACAGTGAGCAAACAATTCCCCCATTATGTAATCTTGGACGAAGGATGAATTATCGTTGAGGACCCGTTGTCTTCCAATTATCCTGCAGGTAGTCTAGAATGTTGCCACTACTTTCTTTGGTTGCAGAGGGACCCCATCCGGAGAGACCACCGTGATGGTCATTCAGCCCTCTAGCCTTTTCGATACTCCTATTCCACGCTTAGTTACCCTGTTCTTCGGAGCATTAGACCTTGATGACGATGACGATGATTGTGCGAACGTCATATCTCTTACAAGAAAAAACTAATTACAGTGAGCTATATATGAGCATAAACAAAATTCTATGAAGCTAATGACACACACTAGTGTCTCAAATTCTATGAAGTTGGTTATGGCCGCAGTCCCTTCCTCATTATGCTGCACACTGGGATGACAACCATAACTTACTTCATAGAACTTGACACATTGAAGTGTATAATTTGCTTTATGCCCTTTGAAGGTCTATGTGGCATATATTATTGCTAAAAGGTCCGTTTGGAAGGGTAACATGCCATTCTAAATAGATCTTGTAGCAATAACATGAAATCCTCCTCATCTTGTAGTAATGTATATATTTAGATTGAATTCTAGCATAATTAATATAATCAAAGCACATTTGCAATAGTATATAAATGACAAAAATTGCATATATGTAATTCTACCATGTCATTAAAAGCATAAACATAAAGCAGGAAGCATGATGACTACTGAAATGAGCATAAAGAGCATTCTCAAGAATAGGAGAATCAACTAAAATTGGCATAAAGCTCAAATTTTAGTATAATGCTCTCAAATGTAGGGTTACACAAGAATAATTCTTGGTCATCCCGCTACTATGGTCTAGTAATTGGATATACCAAATGAGATTCAAACCTTGAGATCTTAAATAACAATTTACTTATCTACCAAGCTTAAATTCATCAATTAAACTTTTGGCCAGTAGGAAAGCAAAGGCAGTGATAGCAGGATAGTATGTCAACTTAATATACTCCCAACAATACAATCACATATTCAACAAGTTTGATAGAAAATCGAATTAGCTAACAAGTGAAGCATATATCATGAAGTACTAAAGATCACAAAACAAATTAGCCAACTGTTCCAAAAGTGATAGACCACAAGATTGACAAATGACAGTAATAGTAACAATTTAGAGTTCAATCACGAATATCCAATTTTAGTATTAGACCAGTACCATCATCAAGCTAATATCTGAGCCCATAGTGGGATTTGGGATTCATACCTTAGGGAGGAGAGGCGGCGTCAAGAGGAGAGGAGGCGTTGGGAGGAAGAGTGGCCAGCGTCGGTAGGAAGAGGCAGCCAACGTTGGGAGGGAGAGGCAGTGTCGGGAGGAGAGGCAACGTCAGGAGGGAGTGGTTGTGTTGGGAGGAGAGGTGGCATTGCGAGTAAGCAAAACATAGCAGGGGCAGCAGAGAGGAGACGGAGTGCGTGAGTGAGGAGTGTGCCCAAAACCTAGTAGGACATGGAACCGTCTGTGATAAGAGTACCACAGATGGTTCCATTATAGAACCATCATATGCCACATATCACAAACGGTTCTATAATAGAATTATTTGTGATAGAATTATCACAGATAGTTTATTCTGCTAAATCGCCTATGATAATTCCCTCTTTTTCAACTAGCCTCAAGAAATGAATGCTAGGCATGCCCTATGAAATAAGGAAGCATAATCATAAATGGAATAGTTCCACAATTACGTGGTGAGTTTTTTTAATTATGATTACGTTGCAATAATTTTCAAATAGGTGCTCGCTGTGTGGGATCATTGATTACACTTGGTCTATTTCTTTTTAAATAAAGCCCTTCATGATGATCGACACATATATAGCTTGCTTCATCGCCTTGTTCTTCCTCAAGCCTGATGCCATCTCCTAATGGAGGCAACTCATTAAATTGATTGTCCTCTTCCTCATCCACAACATTCTCAACTCCGAAAATCCTTCTTTTTCCATGAAAAACTACATGGTACTTCTTATTTGCTTGGTCGGTTACATGAAAAACTTGAACAACTTGCCTCATGAGTACGAATGCCCTTCTGAGCAATTGCATTAAAGAAATAACACAGCCTCATGATTGTCACTCGAACCTTATTCGTCAAAATACTTCTAATTGCCATAGGAAGTATTTATGTCATTAGCACATGACAGTCATGAGACTTCATGCCAATTACTTTCAAATCTTCCATGGAAACAGGTTTCGTCATGCCGATGGAGTTACCGGACAAAACTTTCACACCATGCAAGCACTAGCACAGTTGAGTTCTCTCGGACTTAGACAAAGTGTAGCAAGCTGGGGGAAGGTACGTCCAGCCTTTATCGTTCTCTATTGGTGCGAACTCGGTCCTAATGTTCATAGCGACCAAGTCATACCTTACATTGACTCCATCTTTTGTTTTGTGACAAATGTTCAGTAAGAGACCAATCAAGATATCACATACATTATTCTCTGCATTCATGATATCGATGCAATTACTAACTTCTAAGTGCTCCCAATAAGGCAACTTTTAAAATATTGACCTCTTTTCCACATGTTTTTCTAATGAGTCCTCAACTTACGCCCCTTTAGAAGCACAACATTGATATTCTTGACCATATCATAGACCTTTTTCCCGCTAAAAAGTATTGGTACTGAGTCATCCTCTTTTTTCTATCAAATTGTTTCTTCATCTTACGGTATAAGTGATACATTGTGAGAGACCATGTGGAGGTGACCCCATATTTGTGATGAGTAATTGACCCTTGGTTTAGAGAGATTGAGTTTGGTTTTCAGGCTTGTGCTCTTTTTGAAAGGTTTTAAGCCTGTACGACTTGTTCTGCAGCAGCTTTTATGACCACGTTGTTGCAGTGGTCATAGTGGATTTTACGATCACGTTACCGCGATGGTCGCAGTCGATTTTACAACAATGTTGGCCGCAATCAATTTTACGACCATGTTGTCACAGTCGATTTTACGACTTGGTGGTCGTAGCCGGTGTTACAACTTGGTGGTCGTAGGTGTTGTTTCGACTTGGTGGTCGTAAGAACTTTTACGACTTGCTCTTTACGACCACGTTGTGTGCCTATGTGGTCGGCGGTCAAATTAACGACTTTGTGGTCGTAAATTTCTTTATGACTTGCTCTATACGACCATGGTGTGTCTTTGTAGTCGGCAGCTAGTTCTACGACTACGTGGTCGATAGTCATAGATTTGACTGGCCGTGGTCGATAGTCGTAGATTCGACTGGCTGTGGTCGATAGTCGTAGTTTTTACTGGCTGTGGTCAATGATCGTAGACTCCACTGGCTATGAGCGATGGTCATAGGGCTTTGTCTAAGTGGTCGTAAATCATATCGACCATGTGCGTTAAAGTCGTAGCTGCTAGCGATGGTCATATCGTCTGCCTTCATGGTCGTAGCGGCCTGCGTTGTGGTCGTAACAACTTGCTGTGTGGTCGTAGGCAGCTGGGAAGTGTTCTAGGCCTTCGACCACCTCATGTCCAGTGCATACGAGTGGTCGTAAATGGTTTAAGACCAATTGTTTTGCTGTGTTTGCTCACTGAAATACATTCTGATATATGCTGATTGTTGAATCTTGTTTATAGTGCGGTGCTATGTGATTTTGTTGCTTGTTTGTGATGGCTGCAGGACTTTGGAGCTAAGTCATGGAGAGGCATGGAAGAATCGAGACTAGACACAGGGAGATGTTGAGGTCCAGAACGGTTGGGAAGATGCCAAAGATGACTATGCTTGCAAGGTAGCTGCAAGGATTGGACAACCAGGAAACAGGAAGCTTCCAGGAAGGTGCAGAGGGGCATTTTGGAGAAATGATCAAGACCTGCAAAAGAAGGCTTTCTGTTAAAGCTATCCCTGTCAAAGCACTGCTGTCTGCTTGCATTAGCGGGTAAAGCATGCGTGAAAAACCCGGTGTTAGGTTGGGTTAACGGGTCATCCCCGATATCAAGAGACTATAAATAGGGATGGGCGGCTACCCAACCAAGTGAGTCTCTAGGGTTTCTGTTCTTGCGTGAGTTCGTGTATTCTGTGTTGGAGCGCGTATGCTCCTGGCCCTCCTGATGGAGTGGCTGTAAACTCTTCTCCAGTAGCAATATATCATCTTGTTGATCTATGTTTGTGTTTGCCAATATGTGTGGAGTTGAGCTGGTATTGTTTGCTTTGATTATTTCTTCTCTGTTCTTCATTTTGCTCTTTCTTTATTTGATCTGAGACTTTGCTTTCGGTTTTTTTGTGATAATCTGATCTGCCTGGAGTTGGGAAATCATACTCGAAGCCATCTTGGCCCATCTATTCCTTTGCATGATCCGACTATCTTCCTTCTCTCTAAGTCTTGGTTTTGAGCATTTTCGTCGATTTCCCAGGAAGATCTCTATTGTCTTGATAAGTTTTCAATTAAAGTTCAGAACAGTCCTCTAAGGTCATGTTCTTGCTGTGTTTAATGTCTCATAACCACGGTAGTCATTCGACCACTCATTGGCTTATGAATCTAGATCTTGTGGTCGTGCGCCTTTGCACCTTTCCTCTGTTCTTTTGAATGCTTTACGACCACAGTAGTGATTCGACCACTCATTGGCTTATGACTACATCGGTTCTAATCTTTGTGGTTGATGACTAGAAGAGCCTTACGATCACGGTAGTCATTCGATCACCTGTTGGTTTACAACTACGATTGGTTCTGGTCTCGGTGGCTGTTGACTAGGGCGATTTACAACCTCGGTGTCGAGTATCAACCACATTGTCGGGCTTAAGACCACAAGTTACCTTCTCGACCATGGTCTGTTCTATGCTGCCTTTCACTGTTGTCTGGTCTCGGGTATCTTTGACTACCGACCACGTTGCGCATTTGTCGAGTAGTCAGATATCCCTCTCTCGATCTGCCATCAACCACATATTCAAGATTTTTTTGACCATGTGGTAAGGTTCAACCACGCTGTCAGATTTGGACCACCTCAGTTTTCCTTGCTATGTTCAGTCTGTCTTCTCGGGTTTTTCGGTGAGCTTTCGACTCTAGCCTTCATAGCTCAGTATCTATTGCAGAAAAGTTAAGTGGATACTTGGGGAGAATTTTAAGGCACTATTCATCCCCCTCTGTTGCCTGTCCTTTGCGCGAGTTGTTCAACCACACACTATAGTTCCCTTCTACATCATATAGCATCTGATCCAGATTATCATCCTGTCACCTATCCTAATCGAAAGCACAGTCCATAACCAGCATATCGTTATCTCCCTCGATGATGTTATAATTACCTTCTTGTATAATATTCTCTTCACCGTGACTGGTCCAACATGTGTACCTCTTTTTGAAATACACTTCGAATCAAGTGAGCTTCGACCTACACTAAGTTGGTAAACATCTTCAGATTATCGCAAGCAATGCATGGACAGTGCATATATTCCATCCCCTTCTTCAATATATCTAGCTCGGTCACTATTCTAAAAGCAGACATGCCATTATTGTAATGTTCACTCACACGGTTTTCAATGTACAACTAGCTTGGGTCCATCTATGCTACACATTTGACAAATGGGTGTTAAATTGGATTATTAATACTACTATTCCTAATCAGCCTAGCTACTTACACATATAATTATCATTTACCTTATAATAAATTGTCCATATCTAAATTAAGCAGCTAGCCACGTATTCACGAAGCAATATCAAGCAAAAATATATTGAAGTAATCTACGAGTACTAACCCATTCTTAAATTGGGGCAAAGTACCCCATCTCTCTAAACCTATCTAGCTAGATCTAAAAACCTAGATATCATCTCTCTCTAGCTATTACAAGGCATATAAGTTATTAGAAGAAAATACTAACCTTTAATCTCCAAGAACAAATCGATCTACAAGCGGTATGTTTTCACCAAACTTCCCAAAGCTGACCGACTCCTTCAATGCAGAGCAATGAAGGCATATCTGTTGAGATCACGCTTGCTATTTAATAACACGGCATATCCCAGACGGTTCCAACCACCAACCATCTGTGATATGAAACTATCACAGGAAGTTCCTATTAATAACCATCTGTAAACTATCACAGATGGTTATTCATACAAACTGTCTGTGATGTCCGCCACTATCACAGATGGTTTGTATAAATAACTATATGTGAATTATCACAGATGGTTACTAATACGAACCGTCTGTGATGTCTTTTACTATCACATATGGTTTGTATAAATAACCATCTTTGATAATATCACAGACGGTTATTCGTATGAACCGACTGCGATAGTTGCCTATCACAGACGGTACGATGTCATGCTTTATAAAATCATCTGTAATAATACAACATAGACGATTCCCTATGAATTGTTTATGATGTAGCCATTTAGTATAGCATCTTTGTAGAAGTGCAGCCCATATCTAACCCTAATGGATACTATCTACTAGTACAATTGAGAAAACCAGTTAACCCCACACAACACATGTTTTACACACACTTAGCTCAGCACACTTTTCAAAGTACATGACCCTGAATCCGCTAAGTCTTTAGCCTTTTATCCACTTGATCTTCCTAGCATCTCTTCGATCTGATCTACTTTCCCAAATGTTACTTAAGCACCACGGTTTTGATCCATGGAAGATTTTGGTATTTGGCAAACTACCCAAATACCCTCGTCTTGACCCAGTCTTCAGCATCCTTACAAGCAATCACCATGCCTGCCATGTGTAGGTGTGCCAATGGCTTACCCCACGTCGGCAAGTTTCTCCTGTCCGGTTCCATCAAACCTTACCTCATTTGGGCCGACAAGCCACTTGGTACAATCTGTCATTTGTACCTTCCATTTAACATTTCTTACTTTCCTTGTGCCATATTTAAGTTCAACCATCTCACTTGGTATCCTTGACTATTCTGGACTTTAGCTCCTCTATGAGCGTAGTCCCATTCTTCGTCGTTGACCATAGTAGCCTCAAAACCTCCCTGCATACCCAAAATCATATTAGCTTAAACCCATTTCTTGCAACATGAATGTACTGACCTAAGACCAAATTACTAAATCCAAGACCAATTTCCCAATTTTCAAACTTTACTACCGAAAAACACAACTAACTCGGTTAGACCATTGAGCATGCCTGGCTAGAATGCTAGGTACAACCGGTTTGACCGGTTTCACCAGTCTGACCGCTCAGCTGAGCCGTTGAGACCGCCAAGACTAATACTTGATAGAAAATTCTATATTTTTCATAAATTTGAAATTTAACACCATAAACATTGACAATGGTTCATTGTAATTAATCTCGGATCTTTCCACATGGTGTTCAGACTTTCATGCTTGGTTACATCAATTAAATTTAGACAACAAACGCATGCATACGTAAATACACTACTGGATTCCGACCCTTTAGCCACGAAACGCATCGCAACAACACTAAATTAGTTGCAATAGGTATGTACTATTGCAACGTTTTGCCAAAATCTTAGCGATATGTGCACCGTATTGCCTCTAAAATATTGCGTTGCGATAGTCATTGAATTCGTTGTAATAAGGTGGCTTTATCGCCACCAATTAGAAAATGGTTGCAAGTAGTATGACTTTGTTGCCACGGTTGTCTTGCGTTGTGATAATATTGATTTTCCTTGCAATAGTTAGGAGGTATTGCCACCTTATAGAATTTCGTTGCGAGTGGGTGACAATATTGCCACAATTTTATTGCGTTGTCATAGTCATCAATTGCGTTGCAAAAAGTTCCTATACAATGCGTATGAAATGAGTTTGTATTGCCACGAAATAAATTTGTTGCTATATATGATGATTGTTCGTGGCAATAATCTGTTATTGCAACGCTTTGTTTTCGTGGGCCTAACTGCTCAACGCGAGGGCCGAATTGGTGTGGAGGAATTATATTATCTATAGTTATTAATTGCTGGAGGAGATAAAAAAAATTGAAAAGTGACAACTAAAACGCAGTTGAGGAGGTCTCACTTGACAAAACAGGAGAGGATAAAAATTAGAATAGAAAAAATAAAAACAAAAACCATGGGGTGTGGAGGAATCGAACCAACAACCTCCTAGCTCGGAGGCCAAGGCGTTTACCACCAGACTATTGTACCCCACTGTCAATTATAATTGTAAATTTCTATTTATCTAAGCATGGTAAGCACCTGTCATATTTGTATGCATGTTTTGAAAAAATTTACCACCCATTAGTTTCAGAATATATATTATGATATAATTTTAAAATCCGTAGCAACACACGGGCATTCAGCTATTTTGTATTATTTTTTACTTTGATTTCTCTGAAATCCGAAAGTTTCTTCAAGTGGCTTCTTCAAACGACTTCCCAAGTCACAAGAGTTTACACTGATATTTCTGCCGTTCATCATCATTTAAAAATACAAATAAAAGTATTGACCATGGTCAAAAGCTACCTGTAGAGAAACAAACAGGGCATAGTAAAGTATCCACTGATGACTCGGCACCAAAATGCTCCGAACTTTCACGTTGGTCTCGCTGCCGTACAATCGATTTCCCAGCCACACCTCGTTCAAGCCGTACTTGGACCGACTCCTCTCGTTGGCATGGTGCATTCAAAGAACGTTCCTGTTGGATTGCCCCCTTTTGAGTTAGCCATCCTTTCTTATTCCTTTCGATAACTCAGCATGCATGCTAAGTTGGTTGCTATACGTTTTTCGTGTATTTCCCTCGTCTTGATACTCTTCCTTTAGATGGATCATCTTGCTAATCAGTTATACAGTTATATGGCCTGATAATACATCTGATAACGACACCACAGTCACAAATTCTCCAAAAGTACAAAAGAATACAAATTATGGCAGGAACATCATCAAAGTTCACACCAGAGCAATACATTATTCCATGCATTGATTGATCAAAAGAAAAAAAACCCAACAGCATGGATTTTTCATTACACACAGTAACGAGAAACGGATAGAAATCCAGCGTACAAATAGTTCCCAGCAATTGCAAATAGCTATGTCAAAAGCAAAAGTAGTTGCTTCGAAGAATGGAAGCAAATATAAGTACAACCAGATCTCTATCATAACTATCTTCTTGACATTCTTCGTATAACAGCCAAGCAGGAAACAAATAATGTTAAATATCCAATGATCATGAAAGACAGACCATCGCTCAGGAGCCGCAGCAAGCAGATCACTGAGCTGCTGGTGTCTCAGCACCTTGGTCCGTCTTGTTGTTAATCTTGATTGCCTTGTCCTACAAAGCAACATTAAGTCCATCAGAACACATACTCCTTCTAGTTACGTACACATACTCCTTCTAGTTGGTTTCTTACCCTTACACCTTCTGGAACCTTGAATGCACTATTAAGTGGCTTTATTTGCAGTTGGAAAACAGTAAAAAAATGCTGTGTGAAGAGGATAATATTTATTCCTCCCAAGATGTAGTAGTGGGTAGAAGTGAGTCTTGAACCTGGGTATGTGGGTTTACAATGTTGTGTGTCCACCATTGCACTCCAGAAGAGTCCTCAAGACGAGAAATATGCACTTATCTAGGGGTCATGCAATGTACATACATGCATACATACATACATACATACATACATACATACATACATACATACATACATACATACATACATACATACATACATACATACATACATACATACATACATACATACATACATACATACATACATACATACATACATACATACATACATACATACTAGTCCTGCTATGTACTCGATACATACTATATATATCATCAATCATTGTTAGCGTTATGCAGAATCATTTGTTCCTCAACTATTGTTTCTTCCAGATATGCCTGTACAGCTTGCTGATCAGAGTCATAGTAGTTATTTACAAAATTTGTAGGGAGGTCTAGACTAAAAGTAATCAACAAGAGAAATATGGCTTTACCTCAGAAAGATATATGCGGGTGCCGATCCTGTTTCTTCTAGATTTCTTTTGTTTTCTTGACATGGCATCTACGTATCTGAAACATTGATGTGTTCTGCCCAATCTCTATCAAAGCTTTTTACACAACATTTACTTGTTTATACCGATTGCAACATTTACGTGGTTGGTATATTAATCTTACCATTCAAGTGGAAATTTGTTTGTTATATTTACCTAATCTTGCACCTAATAAAACCCAAATGTTTATATTCATACCTAAGAAAAACACATACTCCTTTATCAATAGTGCAAATACTCCTGTTTGTTAGAAAAGAACAATCTATTACACGTTTCTAATACTCCTCTCTCATATGTACACATTCTCTTATTTCGTCTCTCCGCATACTCATTTTCCATCTGGTATGTTGATCGAACAAAAAAGAGCATACTACTTTCATCACTTGCCAATAAAAGTCGGACAATACATACTTTTTTTTAGACGTGTTATTCTGTTTGTAGTCACTGCTCTACTGATGCTAATAGCCTAAGATGTTTGTAGTCACTCCCTAGTCTTTCCCAGTAAGATGTTAATTATTTACCAAAGTATACAGCCTAAATCATCTGGAATGTTGCTTGGCCAGAAAGGAGTATGTTGCTACTAATTTTCACCGGGATTATGATTCTACTAGTTTACTTCATAAAAAGTATGACACTGCTACTATTCTTAAAAAAATGACTACAATACTACTAATTTCTCCTTACTAAAGGAGTACAGAATACTAGTATTCCCATTAAATGCAGTATGATACTACTTTTATGATTAACACACTAGTACAGATTGGTCAAAACATCTTTTAACAACCCAACTTTGATGCAGATATTCATTCATGTACACCATCCACACCACTATGCACTATGTATCAGTAATATCATTGGAATACAGACCCAACTTTGGGAATCTTTCTCGTACAACCTCCTCAAGAACAAGCTGGTCAACCTGTGATCAATCTTGGTTTTCTTTCTTTACTTGTGCATTATGACATGAAAGTTCATACAATAATCTAGAAAAAAGAATTGCTGCTGCACCCAAATTACTTCCAGAAAATCACAAAATTTGACAGACTGCATGAACTCTAGCTTTTTAATTTTTCATCAGCCTCAATGAAAGAGCAATGTGGAGAAACAAGAGTGCACAACTCACAATTGGGCAGCGAGTTGGTGTGCTCAGAAGTTGAACCGTGCTTAGAGTAACAAATTTGGAAGTTTGCATGTTTCGATCCATAAGGTAAACATTCATTCAAGAATAGAAAACAAGAATGGATAGTAAATACTTAATAACTACTTTTCTTATATTTCAAGCCTTGTTATTGTCTAGCTTCAGTACTTCCAAGTTCTAATGAAGTGCGGTACCTTACAAAGGTCAGAGAGATCACGAGGAAAAGATCCCTAAGCAGCACAAATTTCCAAGAAACGGAGAACCAGGGAGGAGGGTGGCCGGACCTTGCCACCGAAGGAGATGCGCAAGACGTCGACCGAAATGATGGAGCCATCGGAGTCCCCCATCCTCACCGTTTCCGAGTTGGGGTTGGGATTGCAATCCAGATCGGACTCTCCCCTGTAAATCACCTCATATATATATAGCTTGTAGGTCCAATGTTGGGAATCAAGAAGTAATAAAGAATCTATTGTCTCACCTTTGCTTCCTTGCCGTTCTCCTGCTGGCGACTCGTCAAGCCGACGGTCCAGGCCACCGCCGGGAGCAGGGGCGACCGCGAGCTTCCCACCAGTACGCCCTGCGATCCCGGGGAGCTGACAAGTAAACCCCAAGGAGAGAGGTAAGGAGTAATATCCAACTCATCGGTGGATAAATTGGAGCGGTGTCAGCACTTGATCAGCAGTGGCCACGGCATGTAGGCCAAGAAGGCCGTGAACACCTCGGTGAAGCCTAAGTTTCTGGCTACACAAGTGTACAGGGGCGGGAGAGCGCCTCCGGTCACCACCATCGTGAGGATGCTGCATCCTCTCCCCTAGGGCTCCTGCGGATGGGGGGAGGCGGAGGGAGTGGAGGCCGAGGGAGGAGATGGGGGGAGGTGCGGGGGAGCGGAGACGCGGGGAAGGCGAGGGAGCAGTGGCGCGGGGGAGGCAGAGATGGGGGAGGATGGGGGAAGGCGGAGGGAGGTGAGGCGCGGTGGAGGATGGGGGAGGCGCGCTGGAGGCACAGGGGAGGCGAAGGGAGTGGAGGCCGAGGGAGGAGATGGGGGGAGGCGCGGGGGAGGCGGCGGGAGCGGAGATCGGGGAGGATGGGGGGAGCGTAGGTGCGGGGGAGCGGAGGCGCGAGGGAGGCGGAGATGGGGGAGGATGGGGGAAGGCGGAGGGAGGTGAGGCGCGCTGGAGGCACGGGGGAGGCGGAGGGAGTGGAGGCCGAGGGAGGAGATTGGGGGAGGCCGAGGGAGGAGATGGGGGAGGCGGAGGGAGTGGAGGCGCGGGGGAGGAGGGGTAGCGCAGGTCGAGCGGGGGAATAGGAGAGAACAAATATTTGGCAGTCGATTATTCTTGCCTCTTTATAGAATTAATGTGTTTTATTATGCTGTGTGGTTGATAAGCTTTTTCTATTTCATTAATAAGCTTTTTAAATTATGTATATTGTGGTCTTGCAGGTAGTGTTAATTTGGATAGATTGGTTTTAATTTGCTGTACTTTGATTGATAATCATTGGAAGCATGTCACATGATGGGAGCAGTTGGATGCAGATGGATAAGTCAACATCTGAGTGGCAAAAAGGATTCAAAAAATTCATTGAAACTACTTTTGGAGGCACATCTAAAGGTTTAACTGCACCCTGTCCTTGTTCAAGGTGTCGTTGCATGTCCTATAGATTACAATATGAGGTTGAAAGACATTTGCTAGTTAGAGGGTTTGATGAAAGTTTCATCCAAGAGCAAGGTAATGGTGAAGCTTTGGCTGACGATGACAACAAAAATGAAGGAGATTGCAATGAAGGTGCAACAGGTGATGGGGCTTCTGTCAATGATCTAGTTTCTTCAATAATCAGTGGCGCTATTCATGGCGACATCCTCGGTTCTAATATTGAAGAGCCAAATGAACAAGCAAAGAAATTCTTTAAATTATTAAATGAGGCACAGAAGGAATTGTATCCAGGTTGCAAGGAGGCAACTAAGGTTTCTTTCATTGTCAGGCTATTTCAGATTAAATGCATGTATGGACTTAGTAACAGTTCCTTGGAGTCCATACTTCATCTGTTCTCGCTTGTGCTCCCTGAAGGACATTGTATCCCAAACACATTGGACAAAGTGCAAAAGGTTGTTCGAGATCTTGGGCTAGACTACTAGAAGATACATGCATGTGAGAATGATTGTGTGTTATTCTAAGGTGATTATGCTAAGATGGATACGTGTCCAATATGTGGTGAGTCTAGGTGGAAAATGGCCGATTCCGTTGGAAATGATGAGGCTAGTGGCACTGATGGAGCAAAAAAACGTTCTCCACGTAAAATCCTAAGATATTTCCCACTTATTCCTCGGCTTCAAAGATTGTATATGAATGAGACCACATCATCATATATGCGATGGCATAAGGAAGGATTGGTCCGTGATGGGAAAATACGTCACCCTGCAGACTCATTGGCATGGAAGCATGTGGATGACAAGTATAAGGATTTTGCATTGGATCCTCGCAATGTTAGGTTGGGCCTTGCATCTGATGGCTTCAATCCATTTGGGATGTTGAATGTTACATACACTACATGGCCTGTGATCATAATCCCTTATAACTTGCCTCCTTGGTTGTGTTTGAAACAACCATATTGGATGATGTCGGTGTTGATACCAGGGCCAAAATCTCCAGGAATGAACATTGATGTATATTTGCACCCCCTTATCGATGAGCTAAAGGATCTTTGGGAAAAGGGTGTTGAAACATGGGATGCAAAGCTGAAGAAAAATTTTACTCCGCGTGCACTTCTACTTTGGACAATTAACGACTTTCCTGCATATGCAATGCTATCTGGATGGAGCACTAAAGGAAAGTTTGCATGTCCATACTGCCACAAGGATACAGACTACTTGTGGCTAAAATTCGGGTCCAAGCATTGCTACATAGGACATCGTCGTTTTTTGCCTTCGAACCACAGGTGGCGCAGGAACAAGATCAGCTTCAACAACAAGGTGGAAAATAGGGAGGCTCCAGTGCCACTGACTGGTCAGCAAGTGATGGAACAGTACAAGAGTTTCGAGCAAGTGACCTTCGGGAAGGCAACAAGAAAGAGGAAGCAGCGTGAAGAAGAAACTAGATGGCACAATTGGAGGAAAAACAAGTGATCTAATGTATGCCCTTTCCCGGGGACCAGACCATCGGGCTCGATTTTTCAACAGATGCTACATAAATGGATATCTGTTTCGGACGGCTGCCATAGAGAAGAAGCTAACTACACAAAACAGTGGTGTTGCTGTGAAGGGCGATGACAGCACCGGCAACATGGACTGGTATGGCGTGATTAAAAAAATTATCACGCTAGATTTTGCCAACCAAAAAGAAGTCGTACTTTTTTAGTGTGACTGGTACGATGTACCTGCTGCTACTACGAAGAAAGGAAGAGGGTTCAGCAAGGATCAATACGGGATCATCGATGTTGATAAGACTCGTTTTCGATATTTCAATGAGCCTTACATTTTAGGGACACAAGCTGAGCAGGTTTTTTATGTGCCTTGTGCGACAAAACCGAATTGGTGCACAGTGCTTCACATGAAACCTGGGAATTTGTTTTCCATGCCTGATGTGGTAGGTGCAAAAAAAGAGGGAGAACCCGATGTTGAGTCGCTGGTCGTCGGACTGGAAGACATGAATGTATCCCGCCTACATGAAGACTTGACAAATTGGAAAAGGAATGACATGGAAGGGGTAAGTGTTGATGCTTCTGTCATAGATAAGGCGGTTCCTGTACCTGAACCCAATGATGAGGACTTAGACGATGATGATGAAGATGATGACACCTACATAGATGATGGAATTGTCGCACCTGTGAATTCCGTAGGACATGGAGATGATGATTTTTTTGTTTAAATTGGGAACCTTGTGCTTGTGTGGTGTATTGATTTGTTTTGAACCTTCATGCCCGTAAGTTCATGTACTCAAATTATAAGGAATAGAATAAATAATCATTCTGTGCATTTTTGCTAATAACACTTGTTGAGTAAAGATATATATATATATATATATATATATATATATTTTATTTTTATTATATTTTTAAAAAACATAAAAATTTTCCCACCCTAATAACTTCCCCACAATGCGCACATCCCGCCCAAATTCCTCAGCCCCCGTCCAAAACCATCGCGGGATATACCCTACCACGCTCCCACGCCGCCTAGCCGCCTCATCCCCCACCTTCCCCGCCGCCGCCTCGTCCCCCACCTCCCCCGGCCTCTCGCCTCCGCCGCCTCCCCGTCTCCCTCCGCCTCCCTCCGCCCCCTCGGCCCCTCTGCCTCCCTCCGCCCCCTCGGCCCCTCCGCCCTCGCCCTCCCGGCTTCCCCCACTCCGCCCGGCACCCGCTCCCACGGGACCCCCTCCCACGCCGCCCCGCCGCCTCATCCCCCACCTCCCCCGCCGCCGCCTCGTCCCCCACCTCCCCCGGCCTCTTCGCCTCCGCCGCCTCCTCATCTCCCTCCGCCTCCTCGGCCCCTTCGCCGCCCACCGCCCACCGCCCCCTCCGCCTCCGTCGCCTCCCCCGCCGCCGCCCCCTCCGCCTTCCCCCACCTCGCCCCACCTCCACCGCAGTCCCCGTCTCCCTCCGCCTCCGCCGCCTCTATACACCCCAAGGCCGACGCCGCGATCTATTCCGATCCCATACGTGAGAGGGAACGAGGCGTCGGTTCGGAGAAGGCCTAGGTCGACAAGACAATGGCGATGACTCCATCGACGACGCCGATCACTGGTTCGGCCGCCGCCAACGCCACCGATGGGGATTTTGCCATCACGAGGGCCGACCGACGGGTTCCACCTCGAACTTCTGGCGTTGAAGAAGACGGCACGGATGATGCTTCCCTCCCCAGGTATGAAGCCTCATCATCTTCCTAAGTAGAAAGTAGCTTGAGGAACCCTTCTAATTTAGGCAAGTAAAAATTGTCAGATGTTATTTTGAATGAGAGAAGAGCATATCACTGAAGGTTGAAAAATCCCCACTGTAATTGTAGTCTATGCAGTGAATCAAAAGCCACTACTACACATTGAGGCTTGAGCATAACAACATTGACATTCTAATATTGTCAAGAGGGGGGTTGAATTTGCCACTATATACGTAATCTTATTTACAATTAATAGAATTGGTTATTGTATATATGACGTTTCTTTAGGAAAAAAAAGGATACTAGTTTCCTTGTGGTTTTAGGAGACTATCCTTGTGGTTACACTCTGGATCAATCGGTACAGGACCAACAAAAAATTGCTATGGTAATAAGTAACTTACGTCGCTTAATATTTTAAGTGGTTCCAGGAGACCATCCTTGTGGTTGCTTTATAAGTAGGCTCTACTGAATTTTGTTCAGATTGATCAACTGAGAATATATTTTGATCCATCTTCTAGAAAGTTTGTTATGGCCAAGGAGCTGCCTGTTTTAGAAGCTGCCATCTCTACTCATGGATCTTCCAATGCACTTGAAACAAATACAATTGAGCTGGAACATGAAGTTGCAAGAAGATTCGATTCAGTGGCAGCTAATCTGGGAAAATAAATGGAGCTTATGAGTATGAATCCCTGTAAACAGTTTCTACCCCTGAGAAATAGACAATGTGTATCTAGAAAGTTTGATTCGACAATGAGTATTTAACTAAGCCCCCAATTTTCCACCTCATTCACTGCTTCAAAGATTGCGAAGGGGCCACCTGCTTGGCCTATTGAATGTATGCACATGTAAGATTGTAAATAATTCCATCCATGTAAATGCATTGGTTTTCAAATTTGGTTTAGCAATTAGAACACAACATAATTTCTACTTTTAAGAAATACATGCCCTATTTGATCAGAGCAAAATTGGAAGGAATAGATCCCTGAAGAAAAATCATAGTATGTGATTTAAGGGACTGAGAAAGATAAGCTCAACTCATGTCCACTGTATCGCTCCCGAGAGAACTCATCAACTTCTAACAAATTGAGAAAATATATGGAAAAACTCAAAGTGCATATGTGTCCATTATTGAGAAAAGGGTATAAAAAAAGTAAGAAGTGGTGTTGGAGTTAACCTTATGTAATTGAAATCCAGATCAAATCTGATAAACAAAAAGCAAATCGTCAAAAATCCCCAAATACAAAACCCTAGGTCATACTTTCGTACTGCATAACATATGGGATGGGTGGGTAGAGGCTGATGGTTAGCCATGGCTACAGAGGTGGGTGACGACAGATGAAGCAAGCAAGAACTTGGGAGGCCAATTTCTTGCCGTGATGGTTGGAGGCCAATTTCTTGCCGTGACGGTGTTGTGGAACTTGAGATGACGGCCAGCGAGAGGAGTTACCATGCGCCATCTAGGGGGAAGGGCTTGAAAGCGTGCGGGAGGCAGCGGAGTACACAGGATTGGTGGCTGCCGGAGGAGAGACGTCAGGAAGGGGGAGGCCGAAAATGCAAGGCCAAAATCCTATCAATGAGGCTGCTAACAAAGTCTCAGATACTCAACTGCACTAGCGGATTGTAAAAACCACGTAAACAAATTTTTGCTTTATTTATTGCTGTCCGATCACTACAGGCAATGCATGCTACAAAAAATGAGTTAATGTTTGACACCTGATGAAAAGCAAATAAACTATTTTCACTTCGTGGCCACTGGTTTTTTCAGAACAAATGCTCATAGTATTTGACTTTCTGTTAAGTTTCTCTCGAGTTCTCTAGACTACGGTCATCCTATCACCATATCTATCAATTATCATGCCATCGTCAGGCAAACAAAAAATTTCAGAGCTCCTATCACATTACTTGCAAATGCAAGCGTGCAACACTACTCTAGTTTTACAACTGATAGATAGGTGAAAATTATGCTATTTTAGGTGGACAACTTTGGCACAGTGAACCTTGTGGAAGCATGCCGAAAGGCTGGAGTTACAAGATTCATACAAATTCGAATACGAATATGAATAAGATATAAATTTATTGTTTCCTTCTGATTATCTACTATTTTCCTCTCAGATTTTGCATACTGACAACTGCATTTTGACTATTTAACCTTTCTCTATGTAAACATACAGAACGAAACAAGGGTCGGGTCAGCAGTGGACTTTAGTTATTCAATGCAAGGGAGCACCACCAGAAAAAGAATTCTTCGAGTGCGATCTTGATAGGACTAATGTCTCATTTATGACATTGTTAAGTTTAAAAGAACAGCTTGGATACTCAATTAGGGACTTCTTATACTATAAGAAGCGATGTGGCAGGGCGGTAGCAACTCTAGAGCCGATCGATTATAGTCGTGATGCAGACAGAATGATAGAAAGCAATCAAGATGTTTTGTGCATAAAACTTAACTGATTTAACTTCTTATTTTCTCTTATCACACTTAGGATGATGTAGCCTTCAAAATTACTGACCTATCAACAGAGCCAGATAAAGACTTCCTTACAGTTGAAGAGGAAAACATTGCTTTCCAATCAAGTTACAAGGAAAGCACCGTACCAAATCATGCAAAGCTCATGGTCATGGATACATAGCGAAATATCCCACACGAAGCCAACTGTTGAAAGACAGACTCGATGAACAATCCCGTGCTTCAGCTGCAGCCTAGCGAAAAAATAATGAGCTCGAAGATGAGGTGCAAATGTTAAAGGAACAAATTGCAAATGGAGTTGCTGAAAGGGAACAAACTAGGCGAGAGATGCAAGAGGAACTGGAGAAGGAAAGGAACGCAAGAGAACAACTTAGGCAAGAGTTCCTTTCATTGCTAGCACAACAGAGAGAAGCAACATTACAGGTAATACATCTGTACATACGCATCAGCAGCTGCTGCCTGTTTGTTGTTGATGGCTTGCAGCAGCCACCCAGCCTAACAGGTCCTAATGTTTTTCCTCATAGTCCATATGTAGGCTAACCAGGGAAGTATATTGAGCACAAGGGAAAGCGAGGCTAATCCAAGTGAGGAAGACGAAAACATGACAACATTGGACAAGGCTAACCCAGATAGTACATTGAATACCACAGAAAAGACACCTGAACATGTGGAAGAAACATTACAACAGGTAACAAAATTTGCAAATAGTTTGCTGCCATAAGGGATTAGGACTTTGTACATTCTATTGATGACCTGCTGATGTGTACCTTCCCTGAACTTCAATTGATGCATGCATGCTGAACATATTTTAATAGTAGTACACATCAGGATGCTAATATTTTTTATTCGACATTTTACATTTGCAGAATGACCCAGCAAGCATCGTGACCACACAAAAAGATGCTAGGCCACCTATTCGCATCACTCGAGCTTCTAATTTAACCGAAGCCTCTTCCAAAATGTCGCTGTTAATAACGGTTCATCGAACTTCATTCCTACACAACAATTGAAGAATACTGCTACAACTCGTTCGAAGAAAAGGAGGGACCATCAGGTATGAAATGAAAATGTGACTAATCTTCATCAGTCATTGTTCTTATGTCAAATATAGCATACTGTTCTAAACTACTAAAAAATTATGCCAGGTGAAGTAGGGCTACTACATATCGGTAAATGAAATGAAATTAAATAATTCTGCTGGAATCACTTGCTAAACTTGCACTATGATGTACTTAAGTATGTGCTACTGGAATCACTTTCTAAACGCAACTGAACTAGAGAACTCAGGATTGCTATTTTCAGCTGTAACTCGTATCTCTAAACTTGCATTATGATGTACTAAAGTATGTGCTGCTGGACAATACTCACATTAAAGTCCCTCTTTATTGTTCATGTTCTATCAGGATGAAACAATTTGATCAGAGCATACAGAGTCGTGGCGTCGTCAAGTTAGGAAATTCAACATGGCAAAGAAGCACGGACAAATGGAATGGAAGTGATAGTACTTTTGTTATTAGTTACAAACTTTGTAGTTTAAGTATGGAGATTGATATGTAATTCCTGCATGAGTGGTGGCACTTTTAAATTATTATGTGTTGAATTAATATATGTGTTTTTGATCCAGCCGTGTTCCTAATTTGATTATTAATTTGCAACAACAAATTATAATAAACTATCATATGCTCAATATGCTACCGCAAATTTTACCATTGCGATAAACCTGTATGCAAAATTGGTATTTCGTTGTGATAGGCTATTGCAACGCCACTACTATGTTGCGATTCCACTATATGCCATGAACAATGTTCGTTGCTATAGGATCTATTTGCCACAAAACATATTTCGTCGCAATAACTTTATGGCAATGAAACGCTTTCCGTGGCAATAAAACATATTGCAACGAAACACCTCCCGTGGCAATTAAACCTGCTACAACGAAACGCCTCCCGTAGCAATATCCTGTTGCAACGAAATGCTCTCCGTGGCAATAGGGTCTATTGCCACGAACCATTGGCGTGGCAATAGAACCTATTACCACGCAATATTTTCGTGGCAAATGATACTATTTCCACGACCAAACTTCGTGGCAAAAGAAGCTATTGCCACGGAGTCAGCCGTGGCAATAGCCTATATCGCCACGACATCATTCGTTGCAACAACAAACAATTGCCACAACATATTGCATGGCAATAACCATAGCTATTGCAACGAAACCACAATCCGTTGCACAATCTTTTAAGCACGCAAGTACTTGCCACGCTTGCCAACGGAAGTGATGTGTTGCAATAGGTACATATTGCATCTATTTTGGCCCTATTGCAACGATTTTGCTCCGTTGTCCTAGACCTGAAAACTAGTAGTGATACTCCCGCAGTTTCACAATATTAGCCCAACTAGCCTATGTGAACCAACAAAAAGACACAAAATTGAAGTAATGACTACTTAGAGACCCGTGCGTTGCAACAGAGTCATAAAAATAATGAGAAGGAACTTACTGTCTGGCCAACTTCACACATCAAACATTGGAGAGCAAGCAACAGAGAGAGAAGGGTGGCCAGAATGTACGAGGAGATGGGAAGAGTGGAGGGGGTGGGCGGTTGTATCCTGAGAGAGAGAGAGAGGAGGAGAGAGACGAATGGTCCAGATCAAATTGGATGGCTGAGAAGAGAGGAGGGAGAATGGACCAATCACCAACTCACATTTTTATAATAGTAAAGATTAATGAAATTGGACCATATTTATCCCCATTAAATAGCATATTCTAATCACTCAACATCTTTCGCATCATCAATAGCAGGGGCGGAGATAGAAAAGTGCAACTGCACTCTTGATTCGTTGAGTAGACAAACCAAAAGGCAATTTCCATGTAAGCTGGATATAATATGAGACGGGTGTATTGGGCATGGTATAAATTAACTAGTAGACTGAAAAGTACGTGCTTGATTGTTCCTGCAAGGATGTTGTAGAAGTCCTGGATGGCAGGAACAGACAACTATATCTGTTCTCCCATCCAGGAAATGATTGGTGCTTTTGGAGAATAGATTTAGGGTGTGACGTGCCAAATGATATGTTGAGATTGTACGCGTCAGCGGAAATATCCTCTGGAGTAGATGCAGATTCCGCTTCCGTAAGACTGATATAACCTATGTCGTTGATTGCACGCGTTAAGGATTAATTAAGCAGATCAGGCGCAATTGACAACACATATAGTGCAGTCCAATGGGATTTCTTGTCTCTACCAGTAATAAACTGTCCAAACAAATCCTTGTTATTGGTAATGTCATGCTACAAAGTAACACCTAGGTGTAGCTAGCTAGAGAATATGACTATAGTAACTATTCGATTAGCTGCCACTACTACAGAAATCCACATTACAGACGGTTCAGAAACGTCATCACAGACGGTTTTCTGAACCGTCTGAAATTATAGGTCAGTGATAATCCAAGTTATCACAGACGGTTTTCGAACCGTCTGTGATTATGCGATATCACAGATGGTTTTTTATTAAAAACCGTCTGTGATTATCCGATATCACAGACGGGTTTTTATTAAAAACCGTCTGTGATATCGGATAATCACAGATGGTTTTTAATAAAAAATCGTCTGTGATATCGCATAATCACAGACGGTTTTTAATGAAAAACCGTCTGTGATATCGCATACTCACAGACGGTTTTTAATGAAAAACCGTCTGTGATACTCCTCCACCCCAGCAGAATCTATTTCTGTTTATAGCTAGCCTCAGGAAATGCTAGCCATGCCCTCTGAAACAAGCAGATAATCACAGACAAAAAACATGCATCCATTTCCTCTGAAACAAGCAGATAATTCACACATCTCATTTCCTTACATAAAATATCCCATTGACATCGCACTTCATTTCACAAACATAAAGCATGCATCCATTTCGCAAATCGATTAATTGAATTGAAATGAAATGTCCATTAACACATCTCATTTACAAAAGATGTGCACTGCATTTGCACTTAGTGATAAGATCAATAAGAAATCATGGTGCGCAGTGGAACCGTCCTCCTGGCGTTATGACTTGAGTCAGCAAAAAGTACGCCAACTCTCCTCGAATCCCTCCAAGAACAGGCTGTTTCAATGCAGTTGACGGGATGGACGCAGCCTGTCGATAGGAATATCAATGTGCGTATATATGTAACGTGTTAAGTATGAAGTAATTATGAGAAGAGTGACAAACCTTGCGATTGGTGAGCCTCGAGGAATCGAGGAGTAGTTCCATATGTTGGCAAACGTAGTATCCACATGTGTTGCCCGGCTCCTGCTGGTGACACTGCAAAAAATGGAATGTGTTAGTTCAAGAGGCATTAGTACCAACTGTTGCATAGGATTAATTAATGTAAAATAGCGAATACCTTAAAATCTCGAACATGTGTTAGCAAGCCTTTGGCCCCGCGCTTCGAGTCACCTCCCTTTTCAATGTAGGTGGCAAACGCCCTACGTAATTCGAAAAAGTTAACCTTAATCATTCGGAAGGAAAGAAAGTACAATGTAGATATGTATGGGGAATATGTGCTTACCTATCGATTACTTGGCTGAGAACTGTGAAGTCCATTTTATTCTTACTTAGGGAATCAAGGTAAAATACCTTGTTCCATTTTGGTACAATTACTACTAAAATCCAATGAAAGTTTTGAAGGAAGGGCATAAGTACATAATCCTTCTTGACGCAACCCAGCAGTCCTGCTGCAATGTACCTCTCGACGAGGGGTGTATCCTGGTCAATGGTTTGCTTGGCAACCAATTGTGGGTCGAAGAAACCAACTGATAAGTTGGATGATCTAGCTTTAATCAGCATGTGTCTATATATATACACACGAAAGCAAAAAATTAGATATGGCATTTATCGGTATGACATTAACGGAGACTGTGATTGTACACACTTACAGCGTCCAGCATCGAAGGATTGAGACGTCAAGAGCGTTGAACGTGAACAGATCGAATAAATCCTCAAAGGCGACCACGAACATACACTCTTGAAGACTGTGGTGTAAATCATCCGACGTGAATTTGACAGTGATACTTGAGGTCCGTTCTCCCTCTGGCTTATTGGACTGCTGCATATACCACATGTGCAATTGCGTGCAACTATATGGTAGCTTTTCGAGGTATTTTTCCTCGAGCAACGGCTGACCAAGCACGAATTTGCGGGCCAAAGGTTGGTACGAAATATCATCATTGGTCTTCTTTGCTTTGCCCTTGCTGCTTCGGCTATAGGCCGACTTAACGGCAGTCGGCAGCAGCGGTGCAAGTTGCTCTGGCGAGAATAGGACCCGTGGAGATAGCACCGGTGCAGTATCCGGTGGTGGAACCGACTGGTCTTGTAATGGAGATGGCACCAGTGCAAGTTGCTCTGGCGAGAGTATGACTAGTGGAGATAGCACCGGTGCAGTATCCGGTGGTGGAACCGACTAGTGTTGTAATGGAGATGGAACCAGTGCATGTTGCTCTGGTCCTGCCACCGGTGAAGAAGACTCCAGGGAGATGTCGCTTTTGGGCCACTGGATGAATGTTCCGATGGCCTGTCCTAGAGTCATGATCTCGTCGTTGGGGGGCTTCGGTAGCGGGACCACCTCAAAATTGACATGCACACCATCCACATTAACTTTTGCGAAGCCTGGCGCTAAAGCTTGACCGTGCACCATGGCCCCGATACCAGACGAATATGCCTGACCCCAAGCAGCGTACAAGGGAACGGAGCCATATCTCACTTGGAGCTTGCAATTCGTAGGCTCCTACATAACGATACAAAATTAGCTACTCGAATAGGCCTACCAATGGAGCAAGCATTCGAGAGGTAATAATTATTACCTGGATGTCGTCCACAGGAAATTTGGACTGGATTTGCGTCGGATTGGACGCGCAGCTACTCGGACGGTTGTGCGGGCTAGCTAGCGCAGCAGCGGCGGTGGCGGCCTGCTGACTTTCTGTCTGTTTCCGCACCTCATCTCTGATTATATCAGCCATCGAACCCAGTAGCTCCTCTTTAAGAGATGCCTTGATCTCTTCTCGTAGTTGTGCGTCACGCTCGCCTTTGTTTCTCTTCCTGCGCCGATACATGTCAGAGTCATCTTGGAAACCATGTTTCCATGGAACGTAAAGCCCAAGGCCTCTCGTACGGCCCGGGTGCTCCTTGTTTCCCAGGGCCACAGAGAGCATATCATTCTCCCTTGTTCCCTGGAATGATCCCTCCGTAGATTGAAAACTCAGCTCTTCTTGCAAGAGCACGACATGTCATTTCAATTCGTACGAAGTTGTGGAGTAATTACAAGCTACGTAGTTCGATCGATATCTTACCAGGCGCTAGGACACTTGCTGGTCTGCAGGGTTTCGAAAGGAGACTTCCCCCGATGTCATTGTAGATGACCTTGCTCTAAGCCAATTTCGAGCGCGGTCATCCGGGATATTGGAAAACGGCGGGGCGATGTCCTCTGCAGCTGCCAGCTCATCCTCCAACCTCCATTGCGGGATTTTACCCGCATACCCAGCTGTGCCAAGTCTGTGGGGGTGCGTGTTTTTTTCCTGGAGGGCCTTGTGCGCCAAACTTGTACTTTTGAACTCTTCGGTCGTTTTCATCGCCTTGAACTCTTCCCATTGTGGTTCCAGGAATGGGTATGTAGTCAAAGGTGTTTCGTCCGTCTCCACGTATTTCTTGACAAGCGTGCTCTTGAAGTTCTTCCATGCTTTGCACGCTGCTTGGTAGGTTTGTCGTTCCACAGCGTGTAAGTGTTCTTCTGGGAACTCGAACGATGCCAAAATTTCGGTCCACAGCTCACATTTCCGAGTGTCAGGCACGTTCTTCCACGAATTGTATGTGATCTCAATTCGTTGTCGTGCAACTATTCCGACCATGGTTCGGAATGCGTTTACCACTTGCTTAGGAAGGATAGGGACCCCAGCTGCGTTTACCGCTGTGATGGTCTGTCGGCTCTGAGGCTTCTTTGATATCCCTCTTCCTTGGCGTCTTGATGTTGGAGCGGACGCCTCCGGCGATGATGCTGAAGAATGCGCGGGTGACATGTTGCTCATTTTGTGGGTCTATTAAGATAAGATGAGAATGTAATCATATTGAATTGGAAGAGAGGAGTAGAGGGGAGGGGGAGAAGGGAGGGGGTGATATGGACATAGAGAGGGGGTGATGTGCCTATCTTAGCACCTACTTTAGTTGCTAATACTATAAACCAAATAATAGAATCAATAACAGTCTCAACATGAATATGTGCTCTCAAATTGTAGGGTTGCACAAGATTAATCTTGGCCGTCCCGCTACTAAATCATATACTCTTCCTTGATTGGTTATGCCAAATAATGAATTCAGTCTTTTGAGCTCTAGATACAAACTCTACAATCTCAAGATCAAGATATATTCAGCATGCATATATTCAGACAGGAATATATGGAAGATTGTATATAACAGATAACAGCTATTAGAGCTCAAAGACCGAATGAACCAATCTATTAGAGCTCAATTTAATAACATGCCATAACTGTAAATCCCACAGGCAATCTCAGTATATGGAAGATTGTATATAACAGCTATTAGAGCTCAAAGACCGAATGAACCAATCTCAGTATATGAATTTATCATCATCGAGCAACTGTAAATCCCACGGGCAATCTCAGTATATGGAAGATTGTATATAACAGCTATTAGAGCTCAAAGACCGAATGAACCAATCTCAGTATATGAATTTATCATCATCGAGCAACTGTAAATCCCACAGGCATCAGTATGAAGTATCAAGCATCAACCCTAACACTCAGTATGAAGTATCAAGCATCAACCCTAAACCCTAACAGTAAGCATGAAGCTCGGGGAGGGATTTGATGACCTTAGGGTTTTGGTGACGGAGGAGGAGGCGGCGACGACGGAGGAGGAGGAGGCGACGACGATGGAGGAGGAGGAGGAGGCGGCGGCGACGCAGGAGGAGGAGGCCCCGGGCTCGGGGAGGCGGCGGCGACGACGGGCTCGGGGAGGCGGCCGGCGACGACGGAGGAGGAGGAGGAGGCGCGGCGACGCAGGAGGAGGAGGCCCCGGGCTCGGGGAGGCGGCGGCGACGACGGGCTCGGGGAGGCGGCCGGCGACGACGGAGGAGGAGGAGGAGGCGGCGGCGACGCAGGAGGAGGAGGCCCCGGGCTCGGGGAGGCGGCGGCGACGACGGGCTCGAGTGAGGCGGCCGGGGAGGGCTCGAGTGAGGCGGCCGGCGAGGGCTCGAGGGAGGCGGCGGCGAGGGCTCGGGGGAGGCAGATCGGGATTTAGATATTAGAATAACTGCATAATACACGGAAAACCCTAGACACGGGTATATATAGCGGATTATTACAGACGGTTCTAAACTTAGAACCGTCTGGGATATGAATATCACAGACGGTTCTAAACTTAGAACCGTCTGTAATAAGCATACTATCTCAGATGGTTCTACGTTTAGAACCGTCTGAGATAGTAGGCTTATCACAGACGGTTCTAAACTTAGAACCGTCTGTGATATTCATATCACAGACGGTTCTAAGTTTAGAACCGTCTGTGATAAGACTGTGCCCAACTGTAGTCATTCATGATCAACAGCCAACCATCTGCATTCATGATCAACTACCTACCAGCTGCATTCATTTACACATTTTATCAGTCTGCATTCATTTTTGTCACACATTTTCACATACACATCTGAAAATTGACTACATCACACATTTTCACATATACATCTCAAAATTGACTACATCACACATTTTCACATATACATCTCAAAATTGACTACATCACACATTTTCACATATACATCTGAAAATTGACTACATCACACATTTTCACATATACATATCAAAATTGACTACATCACACATTTTCACATATACATCTCAAAATTGACTACATCACACATTTTCACATATACATCTCAAAATTGACTACATCACACATTTTCACATATTTCTTTTAAAAATTAGCCCTTCATCATGATCAATGCGTACGTAACTAGTTTCGTCACGTTGTTGATCGTTGACCCTTATGCCATTTCCAAAAGGAGGTAACTCGTCAAATTGATTGTATTCCTCCTCGTCCACTACATTCTCCACTCCAACAATTCTCCTTTTTCCATGAAGAACTACATGGCGTTTCTTATTTGCCGGGTCGGTTACATAGAAAACTTGAAAAACTTGATTGGCGAGTACGAATGGTTCGTCTTTGTACCCGACACGTTGGAGGTCCACGGTCGTGACACCGTACTTTTCAACCTTCACCTGTGGGAGATGCACCCAACGGCAGCGAAATAAGGGGATTTTGAAAACCACATAGTCGAGCTCCCAAATCTCTTCTATGAAGCCATAGTACGAGTTTCTCGACCGATCGGTACTGAATGCATCTATGCGGACACCGTTGTTCTGGTTAGTGCTCTTGACATCCTGAGACTGCGTATAGAATGTGTACCCATTTATGTCATATCCTTGCCATGTCACAACTGTAAATGTCGGCCCTTTTGCCAACCATGTCAGCGTCTCACTCGGCGAGCTCCTAGCGATTTGCTCCTTCAACCATTGGTTGAACCAACGGTTGTGTTGCCTCATGATCCAAACATCCGGCCGCTCCGGATTCTGTTGCCAAAGCACATCCTTGTGCTGGTCCACATAAGGGGCCACTTCAGTCATGTGTTGCAACACCGTGAAATGGGCTTGAGTATACGTGTCCATATCTGTGTCGGCTGCTCATGCTACTGAAAGGATTCATTCCATCTGTACTCAGTCCAAACCTTATATTCCTTGGTTCTGCACCGAACTCTGCAAAACTCCTATCGATGTTTCTCCACTGCGCGGAATCAGCAAGGTGTCTTATCATTCCATCCTTCTTGCGCTCCTCCGAGTGCCAACGCAGCAGTTTTGCCTCCTTTGGATTTGCAAAAAACCTTTTCAAACGGGGAATTATAGGAAAATACCATGCCACCTTAGCAGGAGGTCCTTTCTTCGCCTCTGTTCCCTCGCCATCATCTGATTGATTGTTACGTTTGTATCGAGATGCGTTGCACACCGGACATACATGCATGTTTGCATACTCTTTACGGTAGAGGATACAGTCGTTCGGGCAGGCATGTATTCTTTCTACTTCCATTCCCAACGGACAAAGAACCTTCTTGGCTTTATACGTGGTTTTAGGCAACTCATTTCCCTCCGGAAGCATGTCCGCTGAAAGACCTAGCAACGCCGTGAAACTCTTGTCGGACCAACCGTTGCTTGCCTTCAATTTCAACAGTTCAAGCACGGCCGACAACCTCGTGTACTTGCAGCTCGTGTACAAAGGTTTCTCTGAGTCCTCCATCAAGCCACGGAATTTAACATACTCTCTCTCATCATAGTTCTCTTCTACATCGCGAAGCATCTGATTCAGATTATCATCGTGCAACCTATCCGAATCCGAGCCACAATCGACATCAACCGGCGGCATGTCATTCACTTCACCGGCGATGTCATCCGGGGGCATATCATTCACTTCGCCGGTGATGTCATCCGGGGGCATATCATTCACTTCACCGACGATGTCATCCGGCGGCATATGATCATTCACTTCGCCATGACTGGTCCAACGCGTATAATCTTTTTTGAAACCCCTCCGAATCAAGTGCGCTACAATTTGCCCTCGGTTCTTAAACATCTTCAAATTCTCGCAGTCAGTGCAAGGACAGCACATATATTCCACCCCCTTATTCAACATATCCTCCTCGGCGGCTCTTATAAAAGCAGAAACGCCATTAATGTACTCTTCACTCACACGGCTCGCGGCATACATCCAGCTTCGGTCCTACGTTACGTACATATATAACAACTTAGTATTAAAATCTAGATTAACTAATTATAACTACATATATACGGGCCACATTTATCATATTGAGACTTAATTTGCTAGCTCAATTCATATTACAAACACAACAGCTATTATATAACCAACAATTTTGCAAATTAACCATCTTCAATAACCACTAATGGATTACTTAGACCTAAATTGTAATGCAATTAAAGAAAAAATAAATTACATTACTAACCATATCTAGAGCAACCAGGAAAGACTGAATATTCAAAGCTCAATCTCTGCCTCTTCCCACCAAATTAACTGGCCTGAAATCGCCTAGCTTCCTCCCGAGTGAAAAAGTGCGCAGCGGTGGATAGATTTGGATCGAAATGAAGACAGATGCGGTCTGAGCAGCGCAATAAATGCCTTAGCCATTATCACAGACGGTTTTTAACTAAAAACCGTCTGTGAATTATCACAGACGGTTTTTTATTAAAAACCGTCTGTGATAACTAGCTTATCACAGACGGTTTTTAATACAAACCGTCTGTGATACTTCGGTAATAACCGCCTATGATAATCCATTTTCCCACCACAAATACCACAGACGGCCTCCTAATTACAACCGTCTGTAATAGTGTTCATCAGAGACGGTTTCACAAAACCGTCTGTGATGAGGCGTCTACTATGAGGCTTTCTGTAGTAGTGTGCGTGATTAATTTATAACATAAAATTTATGGGAGAGATGAGTTTTTGGCTTTAAATGCAGTTAATAATATATTTTGAAGTTTAGTTGTATTTATACCTTATTTTTTCTCGTCATTTATAATCCGTTACTTTTTTGTATTTGTGTATATATAGCCATTATTTTATGTTTTCGTAGCATATTACGATATTCATAATAAACTATATATTGCTAATACATTTTAAATATATGTGGTAGATTTACTAGTACAGAAAAGCTCATTATAGATAGTTCAAAAACATCACCACAGACGATTTCCTGAACTCTCTGTGATTATGGGTCAGTAATACCCTAAGGTCATTACAGACGATTTTTGAACCGATTGTGGTAACCCTTATCACAGACAGTTCTTACTATGAACCGTATGTGATTGCGCTCTCGTGATATCATAAATATACCTACTTTAGTTCATCAATATTTTCTAATTACACTATAAAACAGCGCAATCAGAGAATAAAGATGAACCAAAATAGGCTTATTTATGATTGGTGCTATGTCTTTGGTAGCTCATTGTTTAGGTTGTAGGTGCTATTGAAGTGCCATGATTGAAGTGCTATGGTAGAAGCATTGTGGTCAAACCCGTAGTCGAAGTGCCGTGGTCGAAGCTTTGTGGTCAAATCTATGGTCGAAGTGACGTGGTCGAAGTGGCGTGGTGGAAGCGTTGTGGAAGAAATCATGGTCAAAGTCGTGGTCAAAGCTTCGTGGTCGAAGTGCCATGGTTGAAGCATCGTGGTTGAAGCGTGTTCGAATTCTGTGAGGAAATTTTTCTACCACAGGGGGCTGCTTTCCTTTAGCTCCTGCACACACAAAATTACTTCTCCAAGTCACTGCTACATGCCCCAATCAAAAAGCCACGGCACTGACACAACAATGAAAACACACACAACAAATCGATTTCAATACCTTCCAAAGCAATTTGCCAGTGGAGCGCGCCTACTCGACACCTTGGGGGTGCCTGCCTGAACTCCAGCTTCATGCTATTCTCCTACCAGCACCAGAAAGGCCGCCTCAATCAAAACTCTAAATTGCATTTGCAATTCTTAGGATTGGAAAATTAAAGAAAGATAGCTACTTGGGATGGACAAATTCGTAATATGAAGGAGATGATGAGGCTGCACTCGTTGGGGACTTTGCGGCCATGGTGGAGGATCAGGTACATACCTGTTGTTTAGTTCTTGGAGTGAAAATGGGGGAAAAGGTAGGGGATTAATAAGGGGCTAGAGGTGGAAGGAGACATGGTGCCAACTATTGAAAGCGGAGAGGATGGACGGGTGGGATCAGGATCCTAGGGGAGATACCGCGGATTGATGACGTGACGAGGCATTATCACAGACGGTTCTGATTAAAAACCATTTGTGATATGCAGGCATCATATACATTTCTTATTAATAACCACCTGTGAATTATCACAGACGGCTCATGTTAATAATTGTCTCTAATAATTACAAACATCACATACAGTTTTTAATCAGAACTGTCTGTGATAAGTCATATATGCTTCTTAACAAGAATCGTCTGTGATAATTATATATCACAGACGGTTCCAGGCTTCGCTAGTAACATAGATGGTCATGCTTATAAAATCATCTGTGGTAATCGCAACACAGACGGTTTTGCCGAACCGTCTGAGATGGGTATTCAGTATAGCCTTTTTTTGGTAGTAATAATTATTAGGAATGTAATGTCTATCATATTCTGATCTAACGGCATTTGTCTAACGCTTAATATAGGGATGGTGCATATTTGTCTAATGGGCGCATACTATCTTTTATGGAAAACTAGCTGAATCTCACTTAATTGCGTGACTAGATACTCTCTGTACATCCAAACATATTTAGTTATTACAGAACTTTAGTGCTTATTATGGAAATATAATTGTATTTCTTATACAATTGTAACATTTCTCATATTTATACCTATTTAATTTGTACCATTATAATCTGAATTCACCATAATCAACAATATAGATCTTTATCTTTTTTCCAATTAGCGTGGGATTTTCTAGCTCTTGAGAGTAAATGTAGTTGGTTTTTTATTTTTATTTTAATAATATAGTAGGTATTCAAAAGCTTACTTTTTTCGCAACATATTTTGACTTTGAAAAAAGGTGCTATAACCACTACGTAGACTACATCATTACATGTCTTCGTATATTTTCGTGATTATTTGGTGCCCAATTAAAATGTTTATGGAATAAGTGCACCCAAAGGGTGATTACATAGGATATGTTGTCTGCTTTATCGCCCATATATGCAGTGGCGGACCCAGGATTTTACTAAAGGGTATGCCGCACCAAAATTTTCATATGCAATTCGGTAAAACCATTTGCCAATTCGGTAAATAATTATAAATTTTGAACCATAATTCGGTATACAGGCACTAAATAATATGATAAGTCTTTAAATTCAAGGATTAAGTTGGAAACTTACACAAATTACAATATAAATAGTTCAAACACCATACTAATAGTCTCAAATATATATAAAAGAGACTTACAATACTACTTGTCTGACTTTTTTAGCCTACGCCTTCTATCACAAAAGTCCTACTGCCTACACAGAATGTGATTTGGCCCCACCATTGCTCCCATTTCTTAACCAGTCTTTGATAGTTCTAATCCATGCACTTCCAGTTCAGTCCCAATTTACATAAGCAGATGAGATCAGATCGTTTACTTCAATTAAAATTTGAAAAATATGCTTCCGTAACATGGAGATGATTTTCAATATACATCTTAGCCACAGCAAAAAGAGGCCTCCAACATGTGGAGAACAGGATACATGAAAAACGTTACCTTCCAAAAAGACTTGCAACAGCTTAATTCGCAGTCACGTTGATTGTAAAACCAAATACCATTTACTTCTTGTGCAGCGTTCCGGTACAAGAAATATGGAGGTTGAAGTTCATATTCAAAATCACTTAATAGATCCTCCACCAGATTATCTGATGCGGAAAAAAAATTTAAATTAATACCGACCTTGATAACTGAATGAAACTAAACCAAGTTAATGCACTAGTTAATCATAGGATCTAGGAGACTTGACGGTTTAGCAACACCCAAAAGGAAGGATTTTTTTCAATCATAATCAGCTCTGTCGGTCCAGTGCCTAAAGCAAGCAGATGAGTTGATCAGGTTAGATCACAGATTCACAGACCCGTGTTCCGCCTGTTCATCACGATGAACTGGAACCTCGGCTGCGAGTTCCTACAATAGCACAAACCGTCCCCAAAAACAATCAGATCTCAGTCGCAACCTCACACGAGAGCAAAACCCCTTTATCCAAACCCTAGCACTCTATACCCCCCACCTCACTCACCTCTTGACGACGAACAGTGACCCCTCCATGTCCTTGCGGCTCTGCACAAGCAAGCAAACCCAGAATCACAAATTGGATCGGATCCCGGCGGATCACACGCGAAAGAGGAGGGATCGCAGCTCACCCACTCGTTGAGGTCGACGTTGAAGTCGTAGAGGGTGACGTGGGCGGCGGTGATGAGGATGTCCTCGACGGCGGGGTCGAGGCGCTGCAGGACAGTGAGGTTGAGCAGGCGCGTGCCCTCCGCGTCCATCGCCAGGTTCGGCGTCACCTTCCCCCGTTCGGCGGCGGCATCGCTCGATCTCCGGCAGGTATTTTCTTGCTGCTGCTGTTTTCATTGCAGGTTTCGGCAACAGGCCTTTGGCCGCGTGCTGCTGCGGTGGCGGTGGCCCGTACAACTTCAACTTCACGGTGTTCTGCGGCACTAAGTTCGGCTGGACTCAGGGTATGCCGGGGCCCACCCGGCATACCTTGTAGATCCGCCCCTGCATATATGGCTGAGACCATGGCGAAGGCCAGCCGATATGGCCTAGCCCATGATCTAACAAAACTGGAACCTTTGTACGGTAAGCCCAAAGCGACTCTTTTCCCTCGCAGCTCCTGGGCTGTTGGCGATGGCCTGATGGGCCACACGGGTGGCACGCGTCGGCGGCTATAGTCCGAGTAGTGTGAAGTAATATCTTTACTATTATAAAATGTGAGTTGGTGGTCTTCGGTTTATTCTCCTTCTTCTTTTCTCAGCCGTCCGATTAAAAATCAGCTGTCCAGATTTGCATGTAGGTAGTTCTTCCGCTCCTCATAGAAAAGGTCAGGCCGACACGTGGGCCACGCTCCTACTCTTCTCTTCCCCGCATCCTCCGCCTTTTGCAACCACTCCACATCCCGCAACCGCTGCCTCTTTCTCTTCCCCGAACCCTCGCGCCGCGCCTCCTCCTCCTCCTCAGTGCTGCCACCAATTCCTTCCCTGTGCGCAGCATCGCATCCCCCCGTCACCGCCTCCCAAACGCATTTGCCCACCGCCTCCTCTCTCCATCTGCCTACCGCCGCCTCCCCACCTCCACCTCCCGCAACCGCCACATTCTTCTCCTGTGAACCCTCATGCCGTGCCGCCTCCTCCTCCTCGGCACCACCACCAATTCTTTCCCCACGCTGCAGCATCTGGTTGTAGTCCCCCAACTTCCCCAAGGCACCGCCACCAATTCCATCTCCCATTGCCCCTCCAACCAGCGGTACGATGCTTGGCGACAGCGGTTGGTGGATCAGAGATAATGGCGCTCGACGACAACGGCCAGTGGATCAGAGAGAACGACACTCGACAATGGTAGTGGTAGCTTCCTCTTACTACGCCCACCCATGTGGCTCTCCCCCCGCCGCCGCCCAGCGGTCGCTCGCCTGGTGAGCCTCTCTACCTCCTCTTGCTCTTTGCTTAGAGCCCTGTCGCACTGTCTGATGATTTTGATCTCCCAAGATGATCATCGAAGTCGGTGCCATGGTCGAATGGGGCTGTGGTTGAGGGCCATGGCCGAAGTCGAGGGGCCGTGGTCGAAGTTGAAACTGTAGTTGAAGGGGGCCATGGCCGAACTCAAAGATCTGTGGTCGAAGTCGAAGCTGTGGTCGAAGAGGCGGTGGTTGAAGTCGAAGGGCCGTTGTTGAAGTCAGGCCATGGTCGAAGGGGATAGTGATCGAAAGTCGTAGTGGTTGAAGTTGAAGGGCTGTGGATGAAGTCAGACCTCGGTCAAAGTCAAATGGTTGTGGTCGATGTCAGACCATGGTTGAAGTCGAAGGGTTATGATTGAAGTCCAAACTATGGTCGAAGGGGATAGTGGTCAAAGGGGCAGTGGTCGAAGTCAAAGGGCCGTGAACGAAGTTGATCCACAGTCAAAGTCGAAGGGTCGTGTTTGAAGTTGAAGGGTCATGGTTTAAGTCTAAGCTGTGGTCGAAGGGGACAGTGGTCAAAGGGGCAGTGGTCGAAGTCAAAGGGTCGTGGACGAAGTCGGTACACGGTCGAAGTCGAAGGGCCGTGGTCGATGTCAGGACCATGGTCGAAGGGGGTGTGGTCGACATTGGGGCTATGGTCAAAGGGGGTTGTGGTTGAGGGACCATGGCTGAAGACGAAGATCTGTGGTCAAAGTCGATGCCATGGTTGAAAGGGGTGGTGGTCGAAGGGGGAAGTGGTCGACATCGAAGGGTTGTGGCCATCGAAGGGGACAGTGGTTGACTCGAAGGGTTGTGGTCAAAGGGGACAGTGGTTGACTCGAAGGGCTGTGGTCGAAGAGGACAGTGGTCGAAGGGGACAGTGGACAAAGGGGAAAGTAGTCGACGTCAAAGGGCCGTAGTTATCGAAGTGATGTGGTCAAAGTGGACAATGGTTGAGGGGGCAGTGGTCGAAGTCGAAGATCCATGGTCGAAGACAAAGCCATGGTCGAAGGGGGCCATGGTTGAAAGGGGAAGTGGTCGATATCGAAGGGCCGTGGTTGAAGCGGACAGTGGTCGAAGGGGGAAGTGGTCGATGTCGAAGGGCCATAGTCGAAAGGGGCCATGGTCGAAGTCACAAAGCCGTGGTTGAAGTCGAAGATCCATGGTCGAAGAGGCCATGGTCGAAAGGGGAAGTGGTCGACGTCGAAGGGCGTGGTCGAAGGGGACAGTGGTCGAAGTCAAAGATCCGTGGCCAAAGTCGAAGATTCTTGGTCCAAGTCGAAGCCGTGTTCGAAGGGAGAAGTGGTCAGTGTCAAAGGGACGTGGTCGAATGGGACAATGGTCGAGGGGGGTAGTGGTTGAAGTTGAAGGGGGGCATAAGGTTGATGGCAAGACCCGCAAGGTCTCGTACTCTCCATGGATTATAACATGCTTTTGACCACGAGGTGTGATCGACGACTTCCGATTTACGACCACTAGCGCAGGTCGATGTGTTCCAATTTACGACTACGAGGTGTGGTCGATTTCTTTTGACTTACGACCATGAGCGTTGGTCAAAGTCGAAGATTCATGGTCAAAGTCGAAGCCATGGTCGAAGGGGGCCGTGGTCGAAGATCCGTGGTCAAAGTCGAAGCCAAAGTCGAAGGGTCATGGTCGAAGGGGACAGTGGTTGAAGGGGTAGTGGTCGAAGTCGAAGGGGCAGTGGTCGAAGTTGAAGGGGGCGGTGGTCGAAGTTAGGGCCGTGGTCGAAGTCGAGATCGTGGTCGAAGTCGACCCTGTGGTCCAAGTTGGATCCGTGGTCGAAGGGGGAAGTGGTCTACGTCAAAGGGTCACGGTCGAAGGGGACAGTGGTCGAAGTCGAAGGGGGCAATGATCGAAGTTGAAGGGGGCAGTAGTCAAAGTCGAGACCGTGGTCAAAGTCGATGCTGTGGTCAAAGTTGGAGCTGTGGTCGAAGTTGGCGTCGAGCAAGCTGGCGCCGGCAATCAGATGATAGGGCACAAGTGCATTGGAGCTCTGCCAATGTACAACCACTAGTGATGGTTGACCACTCCCGACCTATGATCACACGCGATGGTCGACGGTTTCTAACTTATGACCACGAGGTGTGATCGACGGCTTCTAATTTACGACCATGAGCTCTGGTTGATGTGTTTCGACTTACGACCACGAGGTTTGGTCGATCTCTTCTGACTTACGACAACGAGCGCTGGTCGATGTGTTCCAACTTACGACCACGAGGTATCCTCAATGATTTCCGACTTATGACCACGAACGATGGTCGTCGGCTTCTAATGTACGATCATGAGCCATTGTCGAAGGTTCCCAATTTAGGACCACGATCGATCTTCGACCGCTGCCAACTTACGACCACCAGCGATGGGCGACCGCTCCCGCCCTACGATCATGTGCGATGGTCAACAGCTTCTGACTTATGACGACGAGGTGTGCTCGAGGGCTCCCGACCTACGACCACGAGGTGCGGTTGATGTCTTCTAACTTATGACCACGAGGTGTGATTGACAGCTTTTGACTTACTTGACGGGTTAAAAAATTTTAGAACATGTTGTATGCATATTCTAAAATTTTTTGCCACCTGTGAGTTTTAAAACATGTAGTATGATAAATTTTAAAAATCCGTAGCAACGCACGGGCATTCAACTAGTTTGTCAAAATTTGATAACCTCATCTGAATTTGGTATGCCACTAATTTGCTATACCAAACTTTTGGCAATATTTCATTCCATTCGAACCCTAGGTCGCTTCGTTGTAAAATCTTACCTGAATCATGCATGGGTGACCAATTGGGCCATATTGGCACAAGTGTTGGGCTGCTTGCTTCTCAGAAGATTAAAATTTAGCTGGGAGGTTTCTAAACAATGTGAAAAAAATGTGCTGACCAAGAACACAGCACAGACCCATGCATATTGTGCAGTCCAGATAGATATCCTCCGAAAAATTCGCGCGATATTGTCAAAACAAATTAATCCTTGCTATAGTATCGTACAATTAAAAAGGAACACGTAGGTGTACACTGAGCTATAGAACATTACTAAACCAAGAACCATTGTAGTAAATACGGATGTTAAGTTCGATTAATTACCCAACTAATCCACGCTGATGACTATCTATCGGTGGATATAAGATCCGTACATGTATGTATAATATACAGCCTCCCTCCCTCTTTATATAGGGCTCGGAGGGACCGGAGCCTTTTCTTGAAAGACAACGAAGGGACAAAGTAATCTACTAGTACACTGATGTCAAAGTAATCTACAGGGACTCTAAATTTACGTAAGCATCCACATAACGTAATGTTACAACACAGCAAAACTTTTTTAGGTTTGACGAACAACACATGAACAAATATTTAGATTGACTACACAAAATCGGTACTACTAAATTCATGATGAAATATACGTTCCTAATCAATATTTTTCTTTTGTAATTTATAACAAACTATGATAGAAATTAGAAGTCAAAGTGGCACTATGAAGACAATATTAATGTCCAAATAATGCGTGCACTACTACACAAAAGGTTATCACAGACGGTCCAAAAACGTTATCACAAACGGTTTCATGAGCCGTTTGAGTTTATGGGTCAGTAATAATAAGAGGTCATCACATACGGCTTTCGAACCGTTTGTAGTAACACAAATGGTTTTTAGTAGAAACCATCTGTGATATATGGTTTATCACAAACGGTTTCAACTACAAACCGTCTGTGATGTATCAATATAATAGATGGTTTGTAGTTAAAATCGTTTGTGATAAACCATATATCACAGACGGTTCCTACTAAAAATTGTCTATGTTAGTCAACAATCACAGATGGTTATGAGTTAATAACCGTCTGGATATTCTTTTCTGCTCCTAAACCTATTTCTGTTTGTTGGCTAGCCTCGAGAAATGATAGCCATATCCTTTGAAACAAGCAGATCAATACAGTATATATATATACATCCCGTTCACATTCATTCATTTCAGAAACAAGAACCTCCATTTTACAAATCAGTTAATAAAAATGAATAAATGGATATACATGAACAAATACACACATGAATAATTAAGCTCAATCTTATCCCAGTGAAATTCATTCCAACAGAGTTGTAGTAATGGACGGAAACTGTCAGTAGCAAGATCAATGTCATGCATACATATATAAATTGATAAGTATGAAATAATTATCGCAAGATTGACATACTTTAGGATTGTTTTTCGCAAAACCGATGAGTAGTTGTATGTTGTGACAAACATAGAATTCACAGGTGTTGTTGCTCGACGGCTGCTGGTGGCACTACAAAAGTAGAATCTGTTAGTTCGAGAGGCATTACTATGAACTGTTATATAAGATTAATGTGTACTAGCAAATACCCAGAAATCTAGAATGTATCGCAAGGTGTTGATCCATCCCTTAGATTTTTGTACCTTTACAACGTATGTGGCGAACGATCTACGTGATTCCAAAAGGTTAGCCTTAGTCATTGGGAAGGTTTGAAAGACTACAATGAGTTATCTATGGAGAAAATGTGTTTACCTGTCGATTATTTATTGGAAAATTATGTAGTCGGTTTTGTTCTTCTTTAGGGAATCAAGATATATTACCTTGTTCTATTTTGGTATAATTACAATTAGAATCTAGTGGAACCTACATAGGTATGTCATAGTCATTAAACCTAAGTTCGTGTTGCTTATAAAGTATAAATCAACAAGTATAGCCACTGGTATGTGTAGCACTTACTCCTGGTTATAGGGCATAAGTATGAATTTCTTATCGCGGTGACCCTCCAATGCCTTCGTAATGTAATTCTTGACGAAGAATGCATCCTCCTTGATGGTATTACTCAATCGAGGAAACCAACCAGTGATTTTGTTAATCTAGCTTCACTCACCATTTATCTATATATATATATATACACATAAAAGCAATGAATTATATATGACATTTATCGATAGTACATAAACGTACACTATGATTGTACACACTTACAAAGTCCAGCATCGAATGAGTGAGGCATCGAGCGCGTCAAGTGTGAAGAGAAACAATAGGTCCTTAAAGGTCATCGTGAAGATACAGTCATGAATATTGTGCTACAGATGATGTGGCATGAACTTGACATTGACACCCAAGCACCGTTGCTCCTCCGGCTTGTTGGCATGTTCCATGAATACATATGCAATCTTTGGTAAGATAGTCCTATAGTTAGAAGGCACTCTTTCGGGATGACCAACTGCTCACCTAGCATGAATATTTTTAGGCCAACGACAAGTAGGGAATCTCATCATCCTTCTTCTTTGGTTTGCCCTTGCCGGCTTGGCTATAGGTCGACTTCACGGTAGTCGACCAGGCACGAGATGTAATTGGCACTGATAGCGTTGGTGTAGATCATGTCTATGGACTTGGCATCAGTGCAGATAGCTCTTGTGAACTTTGTATTGGTAGTGTTTGTGTGGATTGCGCCTGTGGAGTTGGCACCGATGCAGATATCTCCTGTGGACTTGGCACCGGTGCAGATGGCTCTTGTAGACTTAGCACAGATGCAGGAGCCTCCAGACAGATGTCACTCTTGGGCCACTAAATAAATGTTCCAATGGCTTGCCCTGGAGTATGACTTCATCGTTGTGGGCATCTACAGTGGGACAACCTCAAAATTGGTATGAACACCATTCACATTCACTTTTATGAAACCCGGTGCTAGAGATACACCGTGCACCAAGGCCCTAGGCCCAGATGGATACGTTTGGCCCCAAGTAGTGCACAAGGCAACAGAAGTATATCTCACTTGAAGCATGCATTTCAAAGCCACCTACATAACGATACAAAATTAGCTACTCCAATAGGCCTATCAATGGATCGAGCATTTTAGAGATAATAATTATTACCAGGATGTCATCGACAGGAAATCAGTGGTCGCTTTCTGAGGTAGGGTTGGACACACAACTACTCTGATGGTTGGGAGGTTGCCTAGCACAGGAGCGGCGGGGGCTTCCTGTTGATTTTCTCTATACCTTTGCATCTCATCTCCAATTTTCGCTGTAATGTCCTCTCGTAGGTGTGCTGTGCACTCGGCTTTGGCTCTCTTTCTACTCCAAAAAGCCTCCGAGTCCTCTGGAAAGCCATGTTTCCAAGGAACATAAAGACCAAGGCCTCTCGTGCACCCAGGTGCTCCTTATTTTCCAAGGCAGTGGAGAGTAAATCTCTGTTCCTAACTGCCTCGAATGAGCCTTGGGAAGATTCTACACTCAGCGCTTCTAGGCAGTGGGACACTTCCTCGTCTGCGGGGTTTCAAAAGGAGATGGCCCTCGACAACGTAAAATTTTTGCTTTTTAGACCAAAATTTGAAAGTTTTTTACATATGGACCCCTGGAGAAAAGATTTGCAAAATGGACCCTAACCACGGCGCCAAAGCATATAGCGCCCAGGGTACACGACACGGCGCCATATGCTTTAATGCCGTGTGTGGCCACGTAGGATCCACGGTGGCATAGAACGGCGCCAAAGCCCATGGCGCCGTGCTGTGCAACAACAGCGCTAAAGGTCATGGCGCCGTGCTCTGGGACTTAAGCCCGAGTGCAGCCCTCGGCCCCCCACCCCCTCACTTCCCCAGCCTGTTCAAATAGATCGCCGCCGCCGCCCCTCTCCTTCCCCCTCCAAATCCACTCCATTCCATCCGTTTTTCTCGCGATTTTGCTTCCAAACCGAGCAAGCAAGGTGAACTCCCTCCCCTCCCTTGATTTTTTTTGCAATAAATATGGATTATTTGAGCTACATTTTGTGGGGCAAGATTTGAAACCCTAGATGAAATTAGTTCAATTTGGCTCGATTTTAGGTTGGATTTTCAATAGATATGCGTAATGTAAGAGTAGTAATGTGTATAGATTCATTTTTAGGGTTTGATTTTTAGAAATACATATGTTTTTAGGGTTTGATTTAGAAATACATATGTTTTTAGGGTTTGATTTGAGCGAGATTGATGAATGTTTAGATTTAGGGTTTGATTTAGAAATACACATGTTTTTAGGGTTTGGTTTGAGCGAGATTGATGAATGTTTAGAAATACATATGTTTTTAGGGTCCATTTTAGAAATATATATGTTTTTAGGGTCCATTTTAGAAATACATATGTTTTTAGGGTTTGATTTAGAAATAGATATGTTTTTAGGGTTTGATTTGAGCGAGATTGATGAAAGTTTAGATTTAGGGTTTGATTTAGAAATACATATGTTTTTAGGGTTTGATTTGAGCGAGATTGATGAATATTTAAAAATACATATGTTTTTACAGTTTTTTGTTATTCTTATCATTAACATATTTTTGAATGCACATGATGGCAAGGTACCGGCTGCTAGACGAGTTCTACAAGAGGGAGCACCGCGGCAGGCTCACGGAGGACGGCCAAGTACGTGTGTTGTCGAAATATACATGTGTTTTCATCACGCAGCTAACTTTTATAGCAATTTTTAGGAACTTCACATACTTCGTTGTCGAACCCATGATGGGTTCCACTTGATGCGATACAACGACCGCTATACCCCACTGCTTCGCCGTGCTGGGCTTCACACGGTCGCCAACCTAGTATGGCGGGGCATGCTGGTCTTTAACCCCGCAGCTTTGACCGCACTCGTCGATAGGTGCATTTTCTCTATTGGGTCCGTTTGTTTTCGTTTTTATATTCTTACAAACGTAACTAATTTTTTCTCCGTGTACTATTAACAGGTGGAGGCCAGAGACTCACACGTTCCACCTTCCCTGTGGGGAGATGACCGTCACGCTGCAGGACGTGGCGATGATTCTTGGACTTCCCATTAGGGGACAGCCGATGGTCGGCCCGGCGGTGTCTGAGGGCTAGAGGGCACGTGTGGAGGCCTTTCTGGGCATGCCATTGCCTCCTGTCCCAAAGAATGCCAAAAGAGGCCACGTCTCGGGGGTCCACATTAGATGATTGCGGGATACATTTGGTGCATGCCCTGCAGCCGCGGACGATGCCATGGTGACCTACCACTGCCGCGCTTGGGTCCTCCACATGTTCGGGGCCGTGCTTTTGTCGGACGCCACGGGGGACGCCGCTTCGTGGATGTACATCCACTGCCTCTAGGACTGGGGCGATGCTGGACAGTTCAGCTAGGGTTCGGCGGTCCTCGCGTTCCTTTACTGCCAGCTTTGCGAGGCCTGCAGACGCACAGCGCCCACGTCGACGCTCGGTGGCTGCGTATTCCTCCTGCAGGTGTGGATGTGGGCATGCATTCCTGTGGGACACCCTCGAGTGTTCCAGGTGCAGCCTTGGCGTCCACAGGGTGTGGATGACCTCGGCCCCACAGTGGCGTACCTGTGGGATAGCGTCTCAGTCCCGTTCGCGACCACGGAGCGGGCGTACATGGATTTCATCAACGAGCTGGACACCTTGTCTCCCACGATGGTAAGAAATTGGTAATGCATTTATTTTTCTTACAATGCTTGGTTTTTGTACATGGCTAATCGTGTGTTTGCCCGTATGTTTGCTTGCTAGGTCTCGTGGGAGCCTTACTTCGAGCCACAGGTTGCAGCTCTACCGCTCAGCACCATGTGCCGCAAGGACTACCATCTTTGGAGGATGAGGTGTCCGCTGATTTGCTTCTACGCCGTAGAGATTCACCTCCCCCATAGAGTTGCGCGGCAGTTTGGCCTCGTGCAGTTCTACCCCCCCCGAGGAGGTGTCGACTTCTGTTCAGTTGCACAAGTAAGTTACAATATTTGCTTTATTTAAAATTTTGTTGGTTCATACTCTAACACCTATTGTTGACATCTGCTATATGTACAGGTTCGACAGGGTCTGCCAACGAAAGGTGACGGACTTCGCTCACCACCACCGAGACTACGTCCAGTGGTGGAGGAGGATGGAGGACAACTGTGAGCGGGACATTACCCCCCACAACAACGCCAGCTTCCGGAGTACTTGTCCTGGTACCACACTGCCACCCGCTACAGGCTGAGGCAGCAGTGGACCGATGTCGACTACACGGACCTCGCTTCCTCCGAGGACGAGGACACTGCGTAGATAGGCGTGCGAGGGAGGGCACAGTTGTCGAGGCCACTCCGATTCTCGATCGAGTGGTACGGAAAGCATGATATTTGCAATACTCGGGTTCCATACGTTTATCTCGCACTTATGTTTACTTATTTCTTTAGGGGTCTTCTCTCCAAACCTCGGTGCGTGAGATCGACGAGGCTCTCAGCCACCTGGACAGCGAGAGCCATCCCCTGAGGGACTTCCTGTAGGTACGAAGATACTTCGTTAAGTTAGATCCATTCAGCATGTATGCAATTATGACATATCTTTACTTGCAGAGACTTCGAAGTCGGCTCAGTCGGTCGGCAGGTCGTTGTGGTTGCCACGCACGCTCGGATGTGATCATACCGGCGGCCTCCCAGCGCTCGGGTGCCTCAGCCGCTGCAGCCTCGTCATCACACGCCAGACCACGAGGAGCTCGTCACGCACTCCGACTTTCAGTTAGGGCAATGACGACGACGAGGCAGAGCAGGATGACGAGGAGGAGGAGCACAAGGACGAGGAGGAGCACGAGGACGAGGAGGCATTTACCCATGACGAGATTGGGATGTCGCAGATGCCCAACGAACCATCTACTCAGGCTTCGCAGCGGCCTAGTCGTTCGGCCCGTCCCCCGAGCACGTACACTCCAGGGTCTGATGCCCTGGCCAAGGGCAAGGGAAAGGCCAAGAGGCAGTGACTTATTGATGTTTTCATACTTTTGACAGTTATGTGATATTTTGAGACTTTTGATACTTATGTGATGTTATGTAATATTTTGAGACTATTGATAATTATGCGATGTTGTCATTTGCGTTTTCGGATGTTTTATGTGTGAATGTATATGTTTGCTGTTTTGTATATGTATGTGCATATGTTTTGGAAAAAAACAGCAAAGCTTGCTGTTTTTTCTGGTGTAGCCAGCACGACGCCAAATCTGCTGACGCCGTATATAGAAGTCTCGACGCAAAAGCGTCTGGCACCGCATGAGGCACATACGTCGCCAGACTGTTTGGCGCCGTGATATGTGGCCTTGCACCAAAACTATTTCGGGCTAAGTCGCAGAGCACGGCGCCACGGTTTTTAGCGCCGTTGTTGCACAGCACGGCGCCATGGGCTTTGGCGCCGTTCTATGCCACCGTGGATCCTACGTGGCCATACACGGCGTTAAAGCATATGGCGCCTGTCGTGTACCCTGGGCACCATATGCTTTGGCGCCGTGGTTAGGGTCCATTTTTGTAAATCTTTTCTCCAGGGGTCCATATGTAAAAAATTTTCAAATTTTGGGTTAAAAAGCAAAAATTTTACCTCGACAACACGGTAGATGACCTTACTCTTATCTAGTTTTGGGCGCGCTCATCAGAGATCCTGGCAAATGGCAGGGAGGTCTCCCGTAGGATTATCTGCTCATCCTCCTGCCTCCATTACAGGATTTTACCCACATACCCAGCAGTGCTGAGTCTGTGGGGTGCGTGTTTTCTGCCTAGAGGGCACTATGTGCCACACTTTCACTCCTAAAATTATCTGTCATCTTCATCGCTAAAAACTCTTGACATTGCAGTTCCAAGAATGGATACTTGTGTAAGGACATTAGATCCTTCTCCACTTATTGCTTGACAAGCTGGCTTTTGAAGTTCTTCCATGCTTTGCATGCAACGCATGTTGATGGACAGAGGCCTGGTGTTCTTCTGAGATATCGAACAATAAAAAAAATTCTATTAGTAGTTGACTTTTCTGAACTTCGGTCACCTTCTTCCATGAAACAAACATGATCTCAATCCGTTCCCATGCAACTATTCTGACTATTCTCCAGAATGCGGACAATACTCAGTGAGAATTGAGAGGAGTCCTAAACACATCGATATCCGTGATGGTGAACCGACCCTCGGGCCTTTTCGATAGTCCTCTTCTTTTTCGGGATTTTCCAAAGGACGATGCATCACACACATCCGGCAACGATGTTGAAGAATGAGCAATGACATCTTCAAAAGATAATAGCAGTGAGCAATTCTTCAGCCAATTCTTGAGACAATGAAGTAGAGTCTAATATCAAAACTGTTTACTTCAAGTAAAGCGCATTGTATCAATAATATATTAATACTCTGTGATATCTGAAATTCAGAATATATGCTCCTTTTGTTATCCAATTAGGCTTATTTTTTCATTTAAATGCATGTGGAATTATGTTTTAAAGCAATAATATTTTACTATAATTAAATCTAAATTCATGCTAAAACCACATTAATTACAACATTCTAGAAAACCAAGCGCATTTACAACAAAGCATATATCCAAAGACATAATAATAACATCGAGATCAAACTATTATCTCTCAACATGAACAATGTAATCAAGCCAAAGGACACTATGCTAAACTGAGCACAAGCATGAACATTTGTAATTAACATAATGCACAGCTTAAGAAGTGAGTTTTCCTCTCACTTTGAGAAGTTGCTCAAATTAAAACCTGGCCTTCTCACCCAGTGCTAGACCTTATGAGGAGGGCCGCCGGAGTTGAGGGAGGCAACGACGGGCTCAGGAGGAGGGCGATGGCCTCAGGGAAGGGATGCTGCCAGAGTCGGGGGAGGTGGCAATGGGCTCGGGAGGAGGAGGGCAAGGGCCTCATGGGAGGAAGGATGCTAGAGTCGCGGGAGGAGGAAGGGGGCGATAGGCTATGGAGGAGGAGGGGGGCGATGAGCTCAGGGCGAGGCAGCGGCGTTAGTGGGCAGTACAGTGGGGACAAATCCTAGTTCGCAATATATAAATAGGAACAATCATAGACTGTTCTATTTAAGAATCGTCTGTGATATTTATTTAAAACCATCTGTAATAACTTACCATCATAAACTATTTTAATATAGAACCATCTGTGATTATATATATCACAGACAGTTTTACTTTAAAACCATCTGTAATGTCATATATTGATGGACCATGTGGAGGTGACACCGAGTGTGTGATGAGTAATTGACATCGCTTTAGGAAAGTCGAGTTTGATTTGTGTGGTTTGGACCATGTCGTTGTGCGGTGCAATCGGCCTCGGTCGGACTTGGTCGAACTAGGTCGAATGTGCTTAAGTCGTTTATTTTTTCGTTTCGATCGGTTTGGGTTTTGAGTATTTCGTCTGATGCTATTGTCTGGTTACAATATGTCGAGCGGTGCTATGTGATTTGTTTCTTGTCTGTGATGGCTGCAGGACATCGAGGTGGAGTCGTGGCAAGGCACGGGATGACCGGACTAGGCGCAGGTGGTGCTGAGGTCGGAGCGGTCGGGGTGTGCCGAAGACGGCGAGGACTCGAGGTGGCTTGGAAGGCAAGGAATGAGGAAGCTTCCTGGAAGGTGCGCGAGAGGCGTTTTGGTGAATACGCAAAGCTGCACTAAAGGAAGTGGATTGTGCATAAAGCGCCACGAGTGGTTGAGAGCTAATGGGTAAAGTGGGTTGTAAACCCATTAGTGGAGGCTATAAAGGGTGTTCTCTAGTAGCCTTCAAGAATTTAGCACAATGAAAATGAGAGTGTGATTTTAGGAGATGATTTGAGAGAGTGTGATATATCTCAAGCATGTATGGGGATTTAGTTAGAGTGAGATTGAGAGAGAGATGAGTTGAGAAACCCCTTTTGTGATCGTGTATCTCTCTGTATCAATTTTAATATGAGAGATTTTTACTTGAGTTACTCTAGTGCTCTTTTATTTTTCTGCATTGGTTCCATGTTGGTCTCTCTTGGGTGCAGCATTTTTTGATCTTTCTTGGCTCTTGTTTCATTTTAAATGTGTTCGGTTCACTTGGTTGGAAGTCTATGTGCCAATCACTCTGAGAATATCAAGTTGTTCATTCCTATTTCTCCTCTCTACCGAAGGCAATTTGCAGTAAACTGTCCTTTTTGACTCTTTCCGATTTCACTGCAGTTTGGTTATCTTGTCAAGTTGGTTTATCTTGTTCAAGGAAAAACAGCAAGCTAATGAGAATCTCTTGGTTTCAGTTGGATCATATTTTTTTTGTTCATTTCGGTTGCCCCTAGTATCTTCGGTTTTTCTGATTTTTTTCGGTAGGCTTTTGTTGTTTCCTTCGGTCAGTCCTGCAGCTAGCAAACCTGAGTAGGATTTCATAATTATTATCTATTTAGTTCCTCCTCTCAGTTTGGCTAAAGCTTTGGAGTTTTTTTTCTCTTTTTATTCTCTAGTCTTGCATCCAATTTCTTTGGCTTTCAATGCTCTTTTCGGCAGCTTTCATTTGCTGTTTCTCAGGTGCTTTCGGCACTAAGTTGTCCCTGCCGAACTGCAGCATGAAAAATGCTTTTCGGCCAGCTTTTGCAGTCGGTGATTTGGTTTTTTGCTGTTGCTACTTAGTAACCTCTTGACCAGCAAGTTTGGCTAAACTTCTTGCCGATTTCCTTCAAGTTGCAGCTCTCTTTTTCAGCAAGTCTTATTGGTTGGGTCTCGGTAGTGCTTGCAGTTCGGTTTGCACTTCTTTATCTCCTTCTTTTTGATGTTTGTTTTAGCAAAAAGGCTTTGTCTGTTACGACCAAAAACAGCTAACTTCATGCTTTATCTTGAGTACAGAGAACAATTGATGTGCTTACTTTTTGGCTTCTGGTTAAGCTAAATAGACAGCTTTTGATAGGTTTAATTTTCAAGTTAGTTCTTGAGGCTCGAAGTTAATTCAGGTTCTCGGCAAAATTGTACTTGGTGTCCAGTGAGCTTAAAATCATCTTCTTCATAGCTTCTTATAGCTATCGGAGACTTGAATTTTTTTCGCGGATATTTTGGGGGCGAATTTTAAATCGGCACCATTCACCCCCCCCCTCTGTCGCCGACTTCGATCCAACATATATCACACATTCTCATATATATAAATGCAAATTCACACACACACACACATATATCACACATTCTCATATACATAAATGTAAATTCAAATATATGTGACTCATTCTCATATACATAAATGCAAATTCATATTTGTGTGTGTATATATATCACAGATTCTCAAATATGCAAATTCACATATATATCGTACATACTTATATATGTAAATGCAAATTTACACATATATCACACATTCTCATATACATATATAAATGCAAATACAGAACATATAATACATAACATTTCATTCATCATTCCAATTGCTTATTTCCTTTAAAAATTAGCCATTCATGATGATCGACACGAATGTAGCTACTTTCGTCACGCTCTTTCTCTACCCTCATGGCATTTCTGAAAGGAGGCAACTCGTTAAATTGATTGTATTCTTCCTCATCCAGTATATTTTCAACTCCGACAATCCTTCTTTTTCCATGAAAAACTATGTGACACTTCTTATTTGTCTAGTCAGTTACATAGAAAACTTGTACAACTTGGTTAGTGAGTACCAATGATTCATCTTTGTATCCAACACGTTTGAGGTACATGGTAGTGATACTGTACTAGTCGACCTTCACCTATGGGAGATGGACTCAACATCACCAAAATAAGGAGATCTTGAGAAGCACATAGTCGAGCTCCCAAATCTTCTCTATGAACCTATAGTATCGACAACAAAATATACATCCACTTCATATACAACTAAGGAGGAAGGTTGTAAATGTAGAGAGTCATGGGCCAAGTGTTATGTCGGCTGCTCATGTTACCGAAAGGATTCATTCTATCTGTACTCAATCCGAACCTTATATTCCTTGGTTCTGCACCAAAATTTGGAAACCTCCTATCAATGTTTCTCCACTGGGTGGAATCAACAAGGTGTCTTAGCATTCCATTCTTCTTACGTTCTTCCAAGTGCCAACGCAACAGTTTTGCCTTATTTGGGTTCGCAAAAAAATGCTTCAAATGAGGAATTACAGGAAGGTACCATGTCACCTTAGCAGGAGATCCTCTCTTCAACTTTGTTCCCTCGTCATCATCTGATTGATTTTTATGTTTGTATCGGGATATGTTGCACAACGGATATACATGCATGTTTGCATACTCTTTACGGTAGAGGATATAGTCCTTCAAACATGCATGTATTCTTTCTACTTCTATTCCAAATGGACAAAGAATTTTCTTGGCTTTCTAGGTAGTTTTGGGCATCTCACCCCCCTCCGGAAGCATGTCCGTTAGAAGACCTAATAGTGCCATCAAACTCTTGTCGGACCAACCGTTGCTTGCCTTTAATTTCAGCAGTTCAAGTACGGCTAACAACCTTGTGTGCTTTGAGTTACAGCATGTGAACAAAGGTTTCTCTGAGTCCTCCATCAAGCTCCGGAATTTAACATACTCTCTCTCATTATATTCCTATCTGCATCACGAAGCATCTAATCCAAATTGTCATCATTAAGCCTATCCGAGTCGAAACTACAATCAACATGATCATCCGGTGGTATATCATTGACTTCATCGGCGATGTCATTTCTACTACCTTCCTATGAATCTTCTCTTTAGTATGATTGGTCCAACATGCATACTCCTTTTTAAAACCCCTTCGAGTCAAGTGCACTTCAATCTGCATGGACAGTGGCTCTTAAATATCTTTAGATTCTTACAGTCAATGCATGGACAGTACATATATTATACTCCCTTATTCAACATATCCATCTCGCCAGCTGATGTAAAAGTAGAAACACTATTAGTGTACTCTTCACTCACATGGTTTCCAGGTTACATGTAGCTTCAGTCCTACGTTATACATATAACAATTTAATATAACATATTCAATTAATTATTTACTATACTATATAGGTACGATCTAAATTAAGTAGCTATATGTAGCAATAATAATTAATTAAAATGAATTAAGTATAATATACTATGAATTGAGTAAACCCTAAATCTTAAACCATGCTAGATGTACTCTACATTAAGCTAGCTAGATCAACCATCTTCATTTCTCCTTTCACCAAAAGCTATAAATCTAAATTATAAATCAATTAGAAATAAATTACTAACCATAGGTAGTCAAAAACTTAGTAGATCTACAATTACTCTTGCCAAATAGTCTCCTTTCACCAAATCGCCTCAAAGCCCTGCTTCTAGCTCAAAGCAGTAGCGTAGATCTGGAATTTAAGACAGAGAGTCGACGGGTCTACTTATCACATATGGTTTTTTTATAAAAACCCGTCTATGATAACTTAATTATAACAGATGGTTTTTAATACACACCGTCTGTGAAGTATCACAGATGGTTCAATTAAAAAACTGTCTGTGATATTTAGTAATATGACAGATGGTTTATCTGTGATATTTCCTCTTCACAGATGGTTTTTAGGGCTGGCAGCAATGCAGAAGGCCTCTAAACTAAAACTGTCTGTGATTGTATTTAATACGGATGGTTTTGAGAATCGTCTATGATGTGACGTCTAATATATGCCTTTTTGTAGTGTTGTGGGGTTTGCAATCGGAGTGGGTATGAATAACGTAGATGATACGGCAATCTAACAATGTTAATGTCGAAAATAACCTGTGTTACAAATCGACTGGGTACGTAGAACATAGATGATACGGCAATTTGGATACAATTGCTTCATTCGTACTCAACTCTGCTATATATATTACAAGGATTTGCTTAAATCTATATACCTTATCCTTCATTTTTCTCCGGAAGAGTTGTTGGATTTCACGAAGCTATCCTCCAAATTACATTCCCAATCATGCATGTTCTATGGAATATTCCTCATGTAAAACAAATGAACAACCGATTTACCATTTTGTATCCGTCCACACGGGAATGGAGAACGACAGGCTATTGTATCCGTCTCCGGAAGAATTGTTGGTATCCAAGGGTTAAAAACAAACTAGGCCGGCTAGAGGTACCGCATAACCATGTGCCGATCAGACCGTCCCTGGCAAAAAGGCTTGAGTGGCAATAGGGCCGATCGGACCAGCTTGGTAAATCGGTTAGATTGGTTCCTCAAATTGGTCAGACCTCTACCATAAGCAGCTCTAAAAACCCGCAACTAATGCAAATTCTAACTCCACAAAATTGCCAATTGCCAATTGTTCAATTCACAAATACCATGATCATTCTCAACATGGTTCTTCACATGTATTCGCTCAAAAGGTTAAGCCGACGAGGAGTGGTGGGCAATATACATTAATACTCCTTACGTGTAGACTCCTCCAGACCTAAGATGTGAACTTGAAGTGAGCCACAATTTTTTTAATATTGTGTTGGCCAGATCTTGAACTCAGAACCGTTTAGCTCTGATACCATATTAAGTTGCATGCACCAACTAATTTATGCAAAAGCTTAAGCTAGCAATGAGAGGTGGGCAATATACTTCAAAAGAATCATGCTTATCTCACATTAATTTGTTCTATTAGACCGGGCTTGTCTCGCGGTCATTATTGTTGACTTATTGCCTCCTCAAATTACATAGAGCAAGCCACAAAAATATTCCTCGTAATTTTCTTCAGAAACTTCTGTTAGCATGAACTTCACATTTGATTTTACTATAGTAGATACTAACACGCTGACTATATATACGCGCTAAACCACCTTCGTTTGCAGCTTGGATCGCTTAACCAGTCGTCGCTCTAACAACCAACATGCCAACTCCATGTTTTTCGCCATTTTCACTCTTTCAGCATCCAAATGCCATGGCAACGCTTGGATCACAATCACTAATGGCTCGGAAGCAGCTCAAAGTGCTCCATGCCCTCGACGTGGCCAGGACACAGCTGTATCACTTCACGGCGATCATGATCGCTGGCATGGGCTTCTTCACGGATGCCTACGACCTCTTCTCCATCTCACTCATCACCGACCTCCTTGGCCGCATCTACTACAAAGATGGCGTCCTCCCTGTTAATGTCTCGGCTGTCATTAACGGCATTGCTCTTTGTGGCACAGTTCTAGGGCAGCTCTTCTTTGGCTGGTTCGGTGACAAGGTAGGCCGCCGGCATATCTACGGTGTCACTCTGAAGCTCATGGTCGTTTGCTCCCTCGCATCCGGCCTCTCCTTCCACCGGTCACGTCACAGCGTAATTACCACGCTTTGCTTCTTCCGTTTCTGGCTTGGCTTTGGCATCGGCGGCGACTACCCACTTTCGGCGACCATCATGTCAGAGTATGCAAACAAGAGGAGTCGAGGCGCCTTCATGGTTGCTGTCTTCGCGATGCAGGTGCAATCATCAAAGTTATATTCACAAAAAAAGAAAGAAAACACAGTCACATCATAAATTCTCACTTGTGGTCGACCATACAGGGTTTAGGGAATCTTGCTGCTGGAATAGTTGCCATAATCATCTCACAGGCGTTCAAGAATGCACCAGGATACGACAGTGACCCTTATTGGTACGCTGACTACGTGTGGCGCATCATTCTCATGTTGGGCGCTGTTCCTGCAATCCTGACGTATTACTGGCGCATGAAGATGCCCGAGACGGCGCGCTTCACAGCACTCGTCGCCAAGAACATCAAGCAAGCTGCGTCAGACATGACCTTGGTCCTTAACATCGACATCACTGCTGAGAAAGAAGAGGCTGATGTGTTGGCCAGAGAGTACGACTTTGGTATCTTCACCGTGGAGTTCCTCCATCTCCATGGCCTCCACCTCCTTAGCACTACTGTCTGTTGGCTTGTGCTTGACGTGTCCTTTTACCAGCTCAACCTGTTCATGAAGGACATCTTCACCGGCGTTGGCTGGATTGTCGTTGCAAGCACAATGAGCCCGCTCGAGCAAACTTACAAGATAGCATGCACACAAGCTCTCATCGGCGCCGTTGGCATGCTCCCAGGCTTCTTCTTCGCTATCATGCTCATGGACAAAATCGGTCGTATCAGGATGCAGCTACTAGGATTCGCAATGATGAGTGTCTTCATGCTCGGACTTGCTATCCCACAATTGCTAAACGAAATGGTATGGAATTCTCACATTGGGAACATATGTTTCGCTGTCATGTACTCGGCCATAATATTCTTCGCAAACTTCGGCCCAAACTCGACCACCTTCATCCTTCCAGCAGAGATCTTCCCGGCACGGCTGCGGTCGACATGCCACGGCATCGCCGGAGCTGGCGGAAAGGGTGGTGCTATCATTGGTGTGCTTTGGTTCCTATATGCCAAAAAAGTGAAAAAACCTCTCCCAACTACACTCTTCATGATCGTTGGGTGCAACATAGTCGGTCTAGTGTTCACCATCTTCCTACCAGAATCCAAAAAGAGGTCCCTTGAAGAGATCACCGGAGAGAGACAGAATGATGAGGACCAGAGGGGATTCTCCCTCTTTCGAACACCTATTTTCACCGTATAGTACAAAGAATATGCCATGTGGTCCTTGGATGTAATACACACAATATTGTTGCGCAATTAGCGGTTTTAGCAAAAGCTTAAGTATAATTATCAAACTACAATAAAAGTATAATTCCAGCAGCAATATAATGAAATGAGCATTGGCAAATTGCCTACCATAATGTAAACTTTACTCAATTCATGTATACAACAAATTATACTTAAACGAGCAATTGAATCTAAGTGAACAATCTGCATAATAATCTGAAATTTATGATTAAGATTGTGCTCAGATGTCAGCTGTTCTTGTTTTCGAAACAAGGCCTCCTCGACATGATTGGTCAAATATAATTAATGATAAGAGTAACAATTCTCAACTAATCTGTTATTTTTTAACTCTGCGAATTACGTTGACTAATAGCAGCAGTTCAGGGATAATAACTAATGAACAACAGTAGCGGAATGGACACAAGTCACAGAAATATCACCGAAGACAATAGACCAGCAAGGAAACACAACTACAAAAGAGGCTATACTGGACGGCTACATCACAAACGGTTTATAGGGAACCGTCTATGCTGCAACTACCACAGACAGTTTATACGAATAACCGTCTATGAAAGTTTCACAAAGGGTTATTTATACGAACTGTCTATGATAATGCAAGACATCACAGAAGGTTTCTATTAATAACTGTTTGTGATAATTCATAGACGGTTATTTATACGAATTGTCTGTGATAATGCAAAACATCACAGACGGTTTATATTAATAACCATCTGTGATAATTCATAGATGGTTATTTATACAAACCGTTTATGATAATGGCAGATATCACAAATAGTTTTTATTTACAACAGTCTATGTTTTGTTCTTTGTCATATGAACTACAAAAGCAACTGACCAGCTGGAACAGATAAGTGTGACCAATCATTGTTACAAAAGACAAATTCAAGTCAAATTTATTACAAAAGTCCAAAAAAAAGAGATTCTCAGATCTTGATCTTCTAGGCTTCATATGCTTCCTCTTCTACTTTTGGAGTTGGATGATCAATGGCTGAGTTCTCAAATGCCGTGAAGATTATCCTTGCCCTCTCCACTTCCTCTTCTAGCCTGGGCAAATCATTAGCATGGCCCATAATCTCAAAGTGGATGCCATGATAAGTTTCCTCAGAATCAGCCGCTTCTGCTTGATCGGCAATGTTATCCATGTATCCTTCCACTGCCCCAAGACCTTCTTTTGCTTTGCGCTCATTAAAGAGAAGAATGAGGCTGAGGACAGTTTCCCTTTCCTGAGCCACAAGGAGACAACTCCGTCGACGATGGATGATAAGGTCTAGCTGATGGTTCATATAACAAACCATCTATGATAATGCCACAACACCAATCCATGGCATCTCCCCCAGGATTTCAATCTCACCTGTCCATTCTCTCCGCATCGAACGGCAGGCACCGGTTTCTCTCACCTGTCACCCCTTATTAATTACTCTCTCTCCCCCTTTTCCCCAACTTCACTCCAAAATGCTGAGTTCCACTGGCTGCTCCTAGTTAGCTTATTTCAACTTCCTTCCCTCAACGAAGCTGACTACTGTCGTGAGCTAGCTCCTTCGCCTCTAGTTATGATGACAGCTGTAGTACATGGCACGCAAGTCGGCGGCGGTAAGGCACTGCAAGAGCAGCTGGCTACCAAGACGGTGCTTAAGTCGGCGCCAAGGATATCCAGCTCGTGCACTGCTAGGATCTCTACTTCTTTTATGTTTTTGCCATGGGTTCATAGGATTAGGAGATGTGTTCTTGCCATGTTTAAGAGTTGGGTTCATAGGATTAGGATATGTTCTTGCCATGTTCTATGTTAGATGGGTAACCTGCTCATTATCTTGTGATATTGTAATGGTGGATTCTAATCTTAATAGAAATAGAATGTGCTGTTGTGTTTGCTGCTGCATTTGCTTATTTTCAAAGAGCGTAGCTAACATTTCTTGAGGCTAGCTAAAGAACAGAAAAAATTTTAGCTATAGAACGAACTATCTTAGATAGTTTTGTGGTATAAACCGTCTACAAAGAACTATCAGAGATGGCTCAAACCAAAAACTTTCTGTGGTACTCGCACATCACAGATGGTTCTATCTACGAACCGTCTATGATGGGAAAGTATCACAGATGGTTCCATATACCAACTGTCTGTGTACTCCCCCATTATAGATGGTTGGTAGCTAGAACCATATATGATGTGTGAGTATCACAAACGGTTTTTGGTTCGAGCTATCTGTGATAGTGTTCTTCATAGACAGTTCTAGTTACAAACCATTTGTGTTGTATTTATCATAGACAGCTCACAAACCGTTTGTGAAAACCTTTGATTATCACTGACATATAAATTTAGACAGTTCAGAAAACCGTCTGTGATGATAGTTTCGAGCTACCTGTGATGACCCTTTTTGTACTAGTGAAAGTATCAACTAATAGCTCAAAACTAGCAAATTTATCTAATTTTGTCACAACTATCTTGATTAGACCAACTAATTCTCATTGAGCAATTGTTCACCAACAAATAATCTTGCACACTCACCCAATACCAGTGTTATCATAGCCAACTGACAGAGATGAAAATACCAGTATGTCATACTAAGCAAGAAAAGAACAAGTCTAAGAAAAACACACTGCAGCGATGACAATCAAAGCCATCGAGGAGAGTCATGGCAAGGCACATCTTTGATGACGCTGTACCAGAAAACCAATTGCCACTGCCTTAGCTGCAGTTACCTAGCGTGTTTCTTCGAGATACAAAACCGTCTCCCTAGACTAGAACTCACTAGAGTCAAGAAATCGAGGTACTGAAGAACACCACATAAGATACAAGCAAAATTGAGCACCTTCCAAGCGCTCGAGACAACAAAAACAGCCATAGCCAAGACACAGCTAAACCTAGCTAAGACCAATAGCACACCACCACCACCAGCCCCTTCCCTCCACAGAAAGGGCACGCAAACTGGAACAAAACCGGCAACAACACCACCAGTGCCTGGCTCCCTTTGCCTCCACCCTCATTAGAACCCAACTGATGTGCTGACAAATCCAATAGTCAACAGGGTCTCTGGATATTAGAGATGATATCAGGACTAGTGTCGCTACAATCAATGCTCACCAGAGAGGTGCTACTGGCCTAATCTGATTGGATCAAATGAAGAAATCAGAGAAGGTGATAGTGAATGGAAAGTGGAAGAAGTGTTCGACCTTCTTGAGAGAGAAGCCACACCCGGGTATAAGAAGAGAAGGAGGAGACTAGCACCACCAACAACCACCTTTGAACTACCATCGATGAGAGTATCAGATTGATCCCTACTACCCAATCCCCAATTGTTGCGCACAGGCAAAACTGAAGAAGTAATAGCTGCTCCTTATCGTCATCCTTTTCATATGACATGTGGGGCCCACTCCTATGTCTTTCTATCCTATTTTCAAAAACAATTGGAAATTCCCAAAATGCCCTCAGTCTCCACCAATTTATGAAGTTGAGGTGAGATGCTCAAAACATCTTGTTTGATATACAATGATTTGACAATGAGTACCTTGTGGGTTTGGCTCAAAGTCTAGCAATCAGAGCTCTAACTTTGTATAGACAGAGGAGAACTTTACCTTGATCCTTGGTGTGAGAGTTTTTGCTCATGTCGCACTCTTTATAGGGTGGTTTGCCCTTCCCCTCTCGAGTTGGGTCGATGTTACGGCCATGTCCCCATATCTTTGTTACGAGTACTTAGGATAGTATGCCTAAGCTTCCTTTGATCGTAACTTCACGATCGTACTCATGTAGGTGAACTCTCCAAGGAATCCTGTAGGATGATTCCCTTTCACTACACATAGCATTGAGCTCACTAGGAGCTTATTGCTCATCCTACCATATAGATGGAATACTGTAGCTAATGGGACCATTAGGTGTAATCCCTATCTCCATACGACTTTATTTTTCTAAAGTATAGTTCACGAGATCTCTGATCTTTTAGGATAGGTTACCTACCACTGTAAAGGTGAGAGACCATGTGGCTGTGATCCCATGTGTGTGATGAGTAATTGACAAAGGTTTTTGGAAAGATTGAGTTTAGTTTGTTTGGTTTGTGCCAAGACGGCATTTGGCTCAGTTGGGTTTGGTTAGTCGGACTTGATGCGTATTCTTCTTCCCGTTTGAGCTTTTGGGCCATTTTATGCTTGAGTATGTTTAATTGATGCTAATTATGATTATTTGTGTCGAGCGGTGCTATGTGATGTTTTTCTTGTCTGTGATGGCTGCAGGACATCGAGGCAGAGTCGTGGCGAGGCACAGGATGACCGGACTAGACGCAGGCGGTGTCAAGGTCAAAGCGGTCGAGGTGTGCCGAAGACGACATAGACTCGAGGTGGTTGCGAGGCTTGAGCGGCAAGAAAGGAGGAAGCTGCCCGGAAGGTGCACGAGGGGCGTTTTGGTGAATATGCAAAGCTGCACTAAAGGAAGTGGGTTTTGGATAAAGCATTGGAGTTGTTGGAGGCTTAATGGGCAAAGCATGTTGCAAACCCATTAAGAGAAGGGTATAAGTAGGTGCATTTCTCCTGGTTGTTGGGCATGTTTTTGAGAGGGAAAATGGCTTGAGTGAGTGGTTAGGGCTTTTGCTTTGTGTCTCCTCTTTGTGCTTTAGTTGTTGAGAGCTGTTGGAGAGAGCAGAGTTTGTTGTTTTCTTGTCCCCCTGTGTTTGTTGGAGAGATGAGATGAGTTCTTTGATCCTTCTTCAGCTGTGAGTTTGGTTTTGGGGGGAGATGAGTTGATACTCCATGTAATCATTCCTCTGTGCTCAATTATTCATGGGGATGAATCAATTTGATTTGAGTTCTTCTGTATTCTATTTTCCTTCTCGTGTGCATGCTCTGGGTGATTTCTCGTTTTTGTGATTTGGAGTTATTTCTAGATGAGAAGGTGCAAATGGATTGCTCTATGGTGGGATTGTATTTCTAGATCATTTGATCAGTTCAAATCTCAAGAGCCCATAAGAAGAATCAAAGATTCTCTTTTTATTCCTCCTGCGCCATTTCCTTCTCAGGGTTCTTGTTCTAGGGTTTGTGATGTTTTTCGATTTTCCTTCAAAAGGTTGTGCCCTGGTTTGAGCTTCTTAGTCCTCAGGCTATTCCTTGTCTAACCTCTAAGTTTCATTTTCAAAGAATCTCAGGTTAGATGGCAATTTGAGAAATTGAGTTGCTCTCTGTAACTTCTCAGTTCTTGGGTTAAATTTCAGATTCCTGGTCTCTAAATGAATTTTCCTGTTGTCTGAGGTTTCCTTGTTGTTTGGAATAGGTTATCTATCTTATGGCAAGAGGGCAACAATAGAAACTCATCCATTTGCTTGAAATCATGGTTTTTTAGTAAAATCAGCAAAAACAGGTTCAGTCGAGCTCCCTGTTTTTAGGCAACCAGTCAGACCGGTGATAAATGGGCGGTCAGACCGGATATATAGGGCCGGCCAGACCGGTGGCATATGGGTTGTCTGACCGGCGGCTTGGGAGCGGGGAGACCGGCCCAATAACTGCGGTCTGACCGGCCCCTTGATGATTGCGTCGTCCCGATCGTTTGATCTTCGTCTCACTTTCTATGTTTCTTTCTTAAGGTTCCAGTGAGTCTTTGATCCTTTCTTCATAGCTTTTTATAGCTATTGGAGAGAAGTCTTGCTAGTGAGTTCTTGTGGGGACGGATTTGAAAGTAGCAACATTCACCCCCCCCTCTGTTGCCGATTTCGATCCAACAAAAGGACCATCAGAAGGGTATGTGCCCCATTCCCTTTAATGACGCAAGAATGAACTTGCATGCCATTCCTTTATTGAAAGGATTTGCTAGATTTCATTCACTCTGGAAGTATTCTGGAATGATTACAGCTATCTCTCTAGTATGCCAAATTGACTTAAGTCATTTCTTTATGTGTTCTGAGGACATCATATTGTCATTTCTACTCTTCATCTTGACCAAAATGGTTTGGTTACCGCTTAAATCAAAATAGCTAGAATTGGTTTTTCCAATACCGGTGGGTCAAAAAGTAGTTCTTTGAGCCATTTTACCTCCACCACCACTGAGTCAAATGCTACTAGCTCAGCCTATTTAGTTTGTTTAGAAGACTTCCATGAAACAGTCCCACATACTAGAGTGAAAACATATCCACTCGTAGCCTTCATATCATTTGAGTCACTGATCCAATTGGAGTCACTAAATCCTTCATGGACTGCCAGATAGCTAGAATAATGTATCTCCAAATTCTTGGTTCCCTTTAGGTACCTAAGCAAGCTTTCTAATGCTATCCAATGGTCATCTCTTATACTTTTCTATAGTATCATTGGGTCTTTGCTTTCTTTTAAAGATCCATTTATAGCCCACTAGGTTGCATCTATTTAGAAGATCTGTAATCTCCCACATTCTGTCAGTAATGATGGAATCCATCTCACCACGGACTGCTTCCTTCCAGTACTCAGCATCTGGGATGCATATGCCTTTGAAAGTGTTCGTTGTTCATCATCCTCATGATATGTGACATAGTCATTGCCCAAGGACTTTTCAGTCCTCTGTCTCTTACTCCTCTGCAACTGGAATTCAGGAGCAGTGTTATCCACACTAGGAAGAATAGAGTGTTGACAGAAACCACAAGGGGCAATAACGTCATTTGCTCTTATAGGGAACATATTTTCAAAGAAAGTTGCATCACGAGATTTCATAAGGACATTTGTAGCGATATCAGTAACCTCATATTTGACTACTAGAAATCTATACACTGTGTTGTGATGTGCATACCGTAGAAAGACATAATCAACAATCTTAGGACTATGTTTCCTTTTCTTTGGCAATGGCACATGCACTTTCACAGGGCAACCCCAAGTCCAAAGGAAGGACAATTTTGGTTTTCTCACATTCCATCCTTCTTATGGTGTCTCCACATGATTGCAGGGTACCACACCATAGGACATAATTTGCTATGAAAACTCCTTCACCCAACCATGAGTCCTACATAACAATAACATGACATTCACTAAATCACAAATAGTTTAGTTCTTTCGTATGATAACTCCATTTGATTGGGGTGAATATGGTGAAGTGACTTTATGAATTATTCCACCTTCTTCAGACAATTGGGAGAATTCCTTTGATATATATTCACCTTCTCGGTTTGATCTTAACCGTTTGGTTTTCCTTTCTAGTTGGTTTTCCATCCAAGCTCTGTATATTTTAAAATATTCTAGTGTTTCGTCTTTTGACTTAGTAAATAAATATAAAAAGTACTTAGTTGCATCATCAATGAGAGTAAATAAATAACACTTGCCACCTTTAGTTAATATGCCATTCATCTCACAAAGATTAGAATGGATCAACTCAAGTGGAGAAGTGTCTTGCCTCTCAACATTATGAAAAGGTTTTTAAGGCTGCTTTGCTTGCTCACACACTTCATACTTAGAACCCTTCTCATAATTATAATTTGAAATTAAACTTATTTTGCTTAATTGTGTTATGGCTTCTAAATTAACATGACATAAATGAGAATACTAAGCATCATAAATTTTATTACAATGAATAACACTAAAAATGTTTGAAGTATTCAAATCAAGAATACATAAGTGGAATATGCCTCCACTATCATAGCCTTTCATGACAAAATTACCAAATTTGGTCAACACGACCTTATTCAACTCAAAAACAAGATTTGTTCCTCGCCAACATAGCATAGACTCACTAAGAAGATTGCGAGTCATTACAGGCACATACAAATTTCTTTTAGAATGAGCATCTACAAAAAGTTTGCCTTAGACTTGTCCAATGCCACGTACTGCTGTAGTAGTGCCATTTCCCATTTGGATGGAGATACCACCTTCAATCTAAAATGAAGAGAAGCAAGAGAGATCAGCACATATGTGTCTAGTTGCACCTATATCAATCCACCAAACCATCCAGTACAATATTGGCTTCTACCTTTTGGCCCTTGTGCTGATCTATAGCGGGGCCCCTGCCTTTGTGATTGTGGCACTTATTTGCCTTATGACCAACCTTGCCACACACATAGCAGACAAAGACCTCTTTCTTCTTCTTCATTTGTTTGGCATTAGGCTTGTTCTGTGGATCGTTCTTGATCTTCTACTTTCCATTGGCTCTAGTACTATTGACCTACACCTGATGAGCTTGGACATGTGTAATGCCCTAGATGTCAATTCGGCATTTCTGAAAATATTTAGCCGATTCACGGATATTTTTTTCTTCAGTCGAATCAGGAAGGCGGGTTTGGGCTACAGATTTATCTAAAAAGAAAAAAAGAAAGGCCGGTGGGCTATCTAGAGAGGGCGGCTGGGCTTCCCACCACCCACCATAGGCCTAAATCGCTCCCTAGTCCCAGCTGCCCCCCCTTCGCCTAAGCCGCCTCCACCCCCTTTTTCCCTAACCCTAGGCCACCCTTCCCCCTTGTAGCCGCATCCCTCTTCCCCCCACAGCCACCACCTCCAGAATTGCTGCCATGGCAAGAATTTCGGCTGCCACGGCAAGGTTTGTGCTGTCGTGGCAGAGATGACAGGGAAGGAGGAAAGAAGGAGAGAGAGGAGGGAGAAAAAGGAGGAGGAGAAGAAGAGGAGTAGGGTGATTTGTGCTGGTGTTCATAGGTTCTTGCTGTGGTCTCCAAGACTAACAAATAATTTACTACTCCTTTTATTCTTATCGTTTTCCTGACCGGGCTAGTTTTCGGGTAACCAGTCGATCTGCGCTGTCTGCTGTGTTCGGTAGATTAGGGGGCCTTTCATGTGAAATATGGGGATTTTACCTCCTAGTGAGTTGTATAATACTTCATTATCTTTCTATAGAATGGCCGTTCCGATGAACGGTTTAGGAGTTATGAGTGTTACCGTGTTGATGTGCAGTCTGATCATTTGGGTTCTGGCAGTCGGTGGGGATTAAAAGATTAAAAAATAGAAGACAATTTTTCCTGCAGAACCCGTGAATATGAAAGTTGTAGAAGACTAAGAGTCCTATCATATATATTGTTTTCATAATTTTTGGACAAGTGTATTGGGCGCAATATAGGTTGGAATTCTGCTATGTAGCAGTGTTGATTTCAGCATTCAGTTTCTGTTCGTGGGCAGGTTCAGAGGCTCTAATGATTTTTGTGAATTTTCTCATAATAATGAAAGTTGTAGATAATGTTGTAGTGCAGCTATTGGTAACATTTTATAATTTATGGGGGAGTGTACTATCGGTGGTGGTCTGTAGAAGCTCGCTGGTCAGGACTAAGAGGTAGATTCTATAACAGTGGAATAAAGTTATAGTGTCTTTGCAAAAGTTGTAGCTTTCATTCTGTATATTTGAAAATTCTTTTGTTTCTGTGTTCTTTTTAGCGGATTAAAAGAAACGAAAAAGACAGGTAGTGTTGCTGCAGTGAGCTGAGCATCGGAACGGCAGTTTGAAAGGGAGGTGTTGGGTTACAGGCGTAGTGGCGCACTGTATTTCAGTTACGAGAGACCATGTGGAGGTGACACCATATTTGTGATGAGTAATTGACCCTTGTTTTAGAAAGATTGAGTTTGGTTTTTGAAGTTTGTGCTGTTTCTGCAAAGTCATAAGCCTTAGAGAGTGGTCGGCAGACCATTTACGACCACGTTGTCGGCAGCATGTGGTCGGCAGAACCACTTTCGACCATGTTGTACCGCTTACGACCATGTTGTGTGTTGTCGTGGTTGGCTGGAAGATTTACGACCACGTTGTGAAGCATTGAACGTGGTCGGAAGGGGCTTCGACCACATTGTGAAGCATTGAACGTGGTCGGAAGGTGCTTCGACCTTGCTGAATGTGGTCGGAAGGGGCTTCGACCACGTTGGGAAGCACTGAACACGGTCGGAAGGTGCTTCGACCACGTTGAACGTGGTCGGAAGGGGCTTTGACCACATTGTAAAACATTGAATGTGGTCGGAAGAGGCTTCGACCACATTGTGAAGAAGTGAACGTGGTCGAAAGGGTGTTTCGACCACGGTGAACAATGATTGGTAGAATCACTGCGTGGTCGTAGGAGGCTATGACTACGCTAATTCAAGCAAGATCGAAGGAAGGGCAGCGCAGCGGCAGAGAACGTGGTTGAAACTTCAGCAGAAGGTTTATGACCATGAAGTCGAAGCGATCGGAGGAGCTATAACGTGGTCGAAATGACTGTTTGAGTGGTCGTAAGACAGACAGAGTGTCATAACACAGCAGGAGGCGGCCGTAGCCTCTTGTAAGTGGTCATACCGACTTCTGGGTGGTCATATCAACTTGAAGTGCGGTCGTAGGATATGAGCTGTTCATGTTTTGTGCATTCGACTAGTTGTAAGTTGTTTACGACCAGCTGGGGTGATTTCTAAGTACATTCTTCTAATGCAGATTTATGATCTCAGTGTTTTGTGCGGTGCTATGTGATGCTTTGCTTGTCAGTGGTGCTTGTTGGACTTTGGAAGTAGGTCATGGTGAGGCTAGAAGGATCGGGACTAGACATAGGTAGTGTTGTGGTCCAGAACAATCGGAAGAAGCCGAAGATGACTTGGGCTGCCAGGTGGTTGCAAGCGTGGTCGGCAAGTAAACATGATGCTTCCAGGAAGGTGCTGAAGGGGCATTTTGGTAAAATGCTCAAGACCTACAAAAGGAAGCAGATTCTGTTAAAGCATCTGTGTCTGACTTTGTAAGCGGGTTGTCGCGGGTGTGTCTGTGTGAAAACCCGGTGTTAGTTTGGGTTAACGGGTTACCCCCCGCTTCCAGAGGCTATAAATAGGATGGTAGGCTACCAGTCAGGTTATAGGTTTTTTTGGAGAAGCTCTAGGATTTCATTTGCTGTTCTTGCGTGAGTTGTTCTCTGTGGCGGAGTGCTTGTGCTCCTAGTCCTCCTAGATGGAGTGGCTGTAGAAACCTCCATGAATGCAATACATCAATCTTTGTGCTTCTATTTGGGTTATTTTGTCTGATTGATGCTTGTATTACTTGATTGCATCTTCTCTGTTCCATGTTCTTTTCTCTTATGTCTGAGAGTTTGTTTCCTTTCGGGTTGCTCAAGATTTGACTTGCTCTGAACTAGGAATCATCCTCAAAGCCATCTTGGCTAGTCTATTCTCGAGAGCAAGGTCTGGTCATAGTTCATCTCCCTCTTAGACATGGTCGTAGGCATTCTCTGTGATTTCTAGCAGAGATCTCGATTTTGTTGCAACTTTCAATTAAAAGTCAGTGCAACTTCTTGAGATCTTCATCTTTCTGTGTGCAAAGTTTCTTGGCCTTTTGTTCCCAAAGTCAAAAGTTCTTTGAGTTCTTGGTCTTGCGGGTGTGTGCCTCCCAATAGTCCTCTATTTTGTCGGATGCGCTAAGACCACCTCTTCGACCACGGCTAGTTCTGTCGACTTCTTGTCTTCTGGTATTTGTGGTCGTATGTAGTTGAAGTCAGTGCAATCTTTGTCTGGTATGTTGACCGGATTTACGAGTAGGTTGGTTTCGACCATGGTCAAGTACCAGACCGCATCGCACCCTTTTCGACCACGTTGATCTTCTGTCTCGGTAATCTAGTTTTGACCACGTTAATCATTCAACTACCTGTTGGCCTACGACCACGTGTGTTCGACCAGAGAGCTGACTATTTTCGTCCGAGTAGTTGATCGACCACAAGTTGGTGTTCGACCACTCTGTACACAGACAGACATCTGCTTGGTCGTTTTGACCACGGTATTGAGACTTATGATCACGTGGTAAGTTTCAACTACTCTAGTCTATCTTCGGCCAATGTCTGGTTCTTCTCTGGTTCGGTTTGTTTTCTTGGCTTCCAGTAAGCATTCGATCCCAAACTTCATAGCTCAGTAGCTATTGGAGAAGAAGGATTGTGTGATTACTTGGGGAGGTTTGAAGGCACCATTCACCTCCTCTGTTGCCTGTTCGGTCCTACAAGTTACGAATGTTATATTGAGGTTTTGTGCTAAGTGGTGACTTGTGAACAAGTGGCTTCACTCCTGACCGTGCTTGAGTTGTTCACCCCTTCGGTAGAGGCAAGTAAACATAGCAGTTGTTGCTACAATTTAACCTATTAACTTAACTACCTTCACTATAATTGTTGATGTTTGATAATTAATCTTAACTACCTTCACGAAGCTCAGGAATGTGTCTTCGCGGTGACCTTTGACGATATATTTGGTCTTTTCACGCTCAACGCTCTCGACGCCTCACTCGTTCGATGCTGGTCGCTGTAAGTCTGTACAATCACAGTCTCTGTTCACGTAATACCGATATGTGTCACAATTTGTTACTTTTCTGTGTATATATATAGATTCATGCTGACCGAAGCTAGATCATCGAAATCACCAATTGGTTTCCTGGACCCACACTTGGTCGCCATTGATACCATCAACGAGGATGCATCCTTCATCGAGAACTATATTACAAAAGCACTGCTGGCTCACCGCGATAAGGAATATGTTCTTATGCCATACAATGAGCACTTCCATTGGATTTTAATTGTAATTATACCAAAATGGAACAAGGCCATATACCTTGATTCTCTAAATAAGAACAAATCCAAGTACACAGCTATCGCCCAAATACTCGATAGGTAAGTACATTGTACATTGTACTCTTTCTTTCCTTCCGAATGACTAATCTAACTTTTCGAATAACGAAGGTCGTTCGTCACATACGTTCAACAAACACGTGGCTCGACGACAGGGGCCAAGCCCTTGAAACATGCTCGCAATTTTCGGGTATTCGCTAGCTACACATTAATTAATCATATACAACACTTAGTAGTAATGCCTCTTGATTTAACACATTCTATTTTTTGCAGTGCCACCAGCAGCAGCCGGGCAACACGTGTGGATACTACGTGTGCCACCATATGAGACTACTCCTCGATTCCACCAAGATCACAATTCTAAGGTTTGTCAATCTTCCCACATTTATTTCATACATGTCAGGTTTTATATGTACGCGCGTTGATATTCCTATCGACAGGCTGCGCCTATCTCTACATCTGCATTGAAACAGCCGGACATTGCAAATATTCGAGGAGAGTTCATTTGGTTTTTGTGGACTAAAGTCATAAGATCATATGGAGAGTTCCGCTGCGTAGAATGATTTTTTATTGCTCTTATCACTCTGTAATTGTGAATTTGTTAATGGATATTTTATTTCATTTCAATTAATTCATTTGCGAAATGGATGCCTTATGTCTGTGAATGAAATGTGATGTGAATTGGATGTTTTATGTTTGTCAAATGAATTGAGATGTGAATTGTATGTATACATATACTTGTTTATCTGCTTGTTTCAGAGGGCATGGCTAGCATTTCCTGAGGCTAGCCAATAAACAAAAATAGATTTAGGGGTAGAAAAGAACATCACAGACGGTTTTTAGTTACAAGCCGTCTGTGATAGGTGACATATCACAGACAGTTTGTAAATAAAAATCGTCTATGATATATCAATATCACAGCCGGTTTTTAACTAAAAACCGTCTGTGATATATCAGATATTACAGACGGTTTTCAGTTAAAAACCGTCTGTGATATTGATATATCACAGACGGTTGTCGAACTATCTGTGATAAACTTCGATTATCACTGACCCATAAATTCAGACGGTTCAGAAAACCGTCTATGATGACGTTTTTGAACCGTCTGTGATGTCCTTTTCTGTAGTAGTGTTAGCAGACAATGTTTAGTTGGAAAAACCTTGCTAGTGAAATTGTGTTACGGTTGTGATCACAGCTTTGAGATAAAATTGTGTCCTTTGTAGTAAAGTTGAAAGGTTTCCTTCGGATGTGCTTTTAGGGCCTGTTTGGGACTGCTCTGCTCCAGTTTTTCCAGCTCTGCTCCACCATCTCCACCATGGAGCAGCTCCACTATGGAGTTCCTGGAGCAGGTGGTCCTGTTTTGCACGCAGCTAGCTCCAGCTCCAGGAATGTGAGGTTTTCCTGAGAAAGGTCCAATGTGCCCCTGAATGATGTTTGGTGATGTGACCACGCCACCAACACGTACGACCATAGCGGCCAATATCAAGTTTACATTAGATAAGTGTGGCTTCCCCCTCCCCTATTTAAGGAGGCCGCACCCCTTTAGTTTTCCTTGGGTTTTGCTTAGATTAATCTGTCTTTGAACAGTTTCGCCATTCATCGGTTTGTGAGACACCAACTTGTGAACTTAATATTTATTCGCAATTTCAGATTACATCTTGTACTCTCTTGCTTGTGTTCTCAATTCGCTTGCAGGAGATAGCCTTCTTGGCGAGGTCAATCGTGTTCGGCACGGTTGATAACCAACGGAGCAGTGGTGTAGTGATTGCGAGGGGTTCGATCTGTTTTGGTCGGAGCCTTTGGATCATCAACGTCGAGATCTCCACAATCGACTTATCAGTACCTCTCGGAAGATCGGGCCATCGTCACATCAGTTGGTATCAGAGCAACGGTTGCCCGTGAGGTAATTCTTGTATCCCTAGTTAGTAGATTGGTTTTTATTTCCTATAGTCCAGAAAAAAAATTGCCCCACAAAAAGAATTAATTCCGCTGTCCAAACCCCGTTGTGCCTTTCAATCTGTTAGTTTTGGTTTGCTAAATTGAATTTGTGTCCATATTAGCATTGTCTAGTTGCTGGTCATATCTTTGTTCCATTAAAAATCCAAACAAAAGAAAAATTCCCCACCCCAAACCCTAATTTCCAAATTCGGCTGATTTTTCCTTTCTCTGCAGCCGCCACCAAAAACGCCATATCTTTTGATTCCGAGATTATTTTTGAGTGAGACCACCGCCATTAGATTCAAAAATTCCTTATCCATCTATCCAGCAAGGCAGTTAAGAGATATATGCGGTGAAAGTTGACCCAGTTATCTGTTTTGAATCTGCAACAGTCAGCAGTTGTGATTTTTGTGCGAATTTCTGCGTCGCGTTTTGGAAGTTGGCCCCAAAAGAAAATATGTAGAAAAAGCCATCAGAAAACAGAGAAAAAAAGAATCAGTGGAAAAAAGGCATCTGACAAAAAGTTACGGCCAAAATACCGACGTACTGTCCAGTGGACAGAAATATTCAGTTTTCAGTTTTGGGTCAATCCTTGTGTTTTTCAATTCCAGATTGCATTGGATTGAATTATCTTGTATTTACCACTCATATACATTGCCATACACTTGTTTTTAGCCTTCTTCCATTCTTGGTTGATCAGCAACATAGGCTAAGTGCTAGATACGGACTATAATTCAATTCTATGCAATTCTGAAATTAACTGATTGTTCTCCATTGCTACCATATTGTGCCTTCCAAGCTACACCTACTCTTGATCAGAACAGGTTCCCTCTTGCAATTGTACCCACGCTCGACACGGTATCACGAACCAGCCACCGGTTGTACCACCTGCTGCATTGGTAAGAACACTTGTAAGAGTGTAGTAAGATGCTTGAGAATATGTGATTCCACCTTCCACCACCTAGTAGTTGATAGGGATAATACCTTTGTGTTGTCTTTTGTTTTCTACTAACCATGACAGGTGAGTCGTCTGATGATTAAGAGTGTGTTTTAAAGGGAGAGCTCATGACGCTCTTCGATGAACAACGCACTACCATTATTGAGGACTTCGACAGGAAGTTTCAAGCTACAACAGATACATTGCAGCGCGCCATCAATGAGAGTATTGCACGCCTTGAAAGAATGCTGAATCGGCCACCAAACATTGGACGCGAGTATGATCACGATGCGGACCACGATCGTGAGGAGGGAGATGATAATGAGAGACAAAACCGCGACGCCAGTGCTTCATTTGCTGCCCAAGATGCACGCCCACGACACCGCCTACATCAAAACCGTCACGGTATGAGAGGTAATAATTTTCAGCACCACAATGATCGTTCTAATCATGACCCATTTGCTAAAGTCAAGTTTACCATCCCATCTTTTTCTGGTCTTTATGATGCTGAAATATATCTTGATTGGGAGATGACGGTAGAGCAGAAGTTTAATTCTCACTTGGTTCCTGAGCAACATAGAGTTAGACAAGCTACTAGTGAGTTTAAGGACTTTGCTATTATCTGGTGGAATGATATGGGTACCATGCGCTTACAACCTGATACATGGAAGCGGTTAAAAGAAACTATGCGTGCTAGATTTGTTCCTCCTGCTTTTAAACATGAAATGCATAAGAAATTGCAGTGCTTAGACCAAGGTAATAAATCTGTTGAGGAATATTATCAAGAACTACAAATAGGCATGTTGCGTTGTAATGTTGTAGAAGATGAGGAGGATAAGATTTGTCGTTTTTACGGGGGGTTACAGCGTGAAATTCAGGACATTGTTGATTATAAAGATTTTACTACTGTCAACCAGTTGTTCCAGCTTGCTTGTTTGGCAGAAAAAGAATTGCAGGGTAGGCAACAAAGGACAAGGAGCAACTTTGAAGGTACGTCTACATCGAGATCAATGCCTGGGCAAGCCAAGATAGCCCCACCTCCTATTTGTCGAGCTGCTGCCCCCTCTGTGAGTAGGGCGCGTTCAGCAGCACCGCCGCCACCATCACGCGCGCCTGAGACGAGCAAATCTACTAGTGTGCAAGCACCAGCACAGAGCTTTTCATCGGTTGTTTCCACGGGCCGTACGATGGGCATTGTGTGCCACCGTTGTAAAGGGATGGGCCACGTCATGAGAGATTGCACAAGTCAGCGGGCGTATATTGCGACAGAAGATGGTGGTTATGTAAGTGCTAGTGATGTTGAGGATGAATATGCTCTTGCAGGTAATGGTGATGATCATGAGAACAAACCTGTGTTTGTGCCCTTTTCTGTGACTAACAACTTGCAGGTAGTTGAGAACCATGCCGAAGAGGAGCATGAGCTGATGGAATCATTGACCCCATTGGTTGAGAATGAAAATAAGGAGATGGATGCCCTTACATCATCTGAGGAGAGCCAAAAAGGTAAAGAACATGGAGCTATCATCGCTCACGGTACTGATTTGGTGCTACAACAAGACATAAAGCAACCTTGTGAGTATATACCTACTGTAGTGCAATCTTTTGATATTCCTTGTGTTGACTTAAATGAACCATGTGCTGATCTAAATTCTCATAATTTTGCACATGTGGAATTAATAACACATAAAGAAGTTTTGACTAGAATTTCTCCTGCTAATTCATTGTGTTACATCATGTTGGATCTACCTATGAAATTGTCACATGCTATGGAGAAAGTTTCTGAACTTGCATGTTCAAAATTCTTATTTAGTACCTACACCCCTGGATATAAGTTTAATTTGATTGGAGATTATGGTGTGGAAACTCAATTTCTTGTATATCGAATATGCATAACTTGCGATCACATGGATAAATTGAAACTTGCTATTTGGAACAACAATTCTTGTATGCTGAATCATGTTCAAAGTGAGAGGGAAGTAAAATTTAGTACTCATCCAATGCCTATGTGTTCATCTCTTTTTGCACCATCTAGTATGGACAATCTGAATAAAGATGATGAATTATGGCAGAACATACAAATCTCTTCACCCTGGCTAGATGAATTTACTATTGTTCGATTGAGATACGATTATATGGATGAACTTTGCTTGATTCCAAAGGTTGTAGTTTTGTCCATATATGCCACAACTACAAGTTTACAAAATCAAAGATTTGAATTGCATAAATGCTTCACTTACATTTGCAAAACAAGTTGCAATAATTACGGTGTGAGAAATTTTGAATTGCTCATTAACATATATGATTACTCTTGGGTTAATAATACAATGAGTTTTTGTGATCATTGCTGTTTTATAACATTAATTGTGCAACAACGAAGAACTGTTAAAACGGATGACATATACATATACCATGCATACACCTTGGCTTCTTTGTTACCATATTTTCAGCTTATCAAAAGCCGAGGACGGCTTTGTTTGCAAGAAGGGGAGGATGATAAGAACATGAACCCTATGGATACAACCATATTTGCTCTACTTGTTGTTACAATTACAAGAGCTCCTACGCATCACTTAAATTATGAGGTGAGCTCGTTTCAAAAAGATTTTACTTTATTTGATAAAGAACTTACGATATTACATAATGAGAGTTTGTTGCGTTTGTTATCATACACCAAGATTTATGATCAAGATCATGCAATATGTGACACTACACATATGTTAAAACCGAGGACGGATTTCCATCAAGAAGGGGAGGATGATGTGACCACGCCACCAACACGTACGACCATAGCGGCCAATATCAAGAATGAACTAAAGGTGAATTCGTTTATTCAATTTCAACATATTTTAAATGAGAATATGATGCTACCTAATGATGAAAATATATATATTTGTAGCACCACATCTCTTTGGAAGCAATTAAAGCAAGGGTTCAAGTTGGACAGGTTTTGGAATCCAATTCGGCCTCCAGATCAATTCGGATTCAGCGTGACAGGCCAACTTCAAACGGCCATAACTTTTGATCCAGAAAGTTTCTCGGGGCCCGTGAGTACTCGTTGAAAAGATCTTGGAGTCTACTTTCGGATGGATCTAGTCTCACCTCCAAACTCCACGCGAGCAGATCAGAAACTGCGAAACAAGCCACGTTACTTTTCCAGTCCGAGTCAAAGTGGGCCGAGGGCCTTGTAACTTGGGCTATTTGCTCCGGTACTGTTCACGTGAACAGTACCACGCACATGAACAGTAACTAGGAATAGTACCATATCCCTTTACATTAGATAAGTGTGGCTTCCCCCTCCCCTATTTAAGGAGGCCGCACCCCTTTAGTTTTCCTTGGGGTTTTGCTTAGATTAATCTGTCTTTGAACAGTTTCGCCGTTCATCGGTTTGTGAGACCCCAACTTGTGAACTTAATATTTATTCGCAATTTCAGATTGCATCTTGTACTCTCTTGCTTGTGTTCTCGATTCGCTTGCAGGAGATAGCCTTCTTGGCGAGGTCAATCGTGTTCAGCACGGTTGATAACCAACGGAGCAGTGGTGTAGTGATTGCGAGGGGTTCGATCTGTTTTGGTCGGAGCCTTTGGATCATCAACGTTGAGATCTCCACAATCGACTTATCAGTACCTCTCGGAAGATCGGGCCATCGTCACATCAACTGATGTGACCACGCCACCAACACATACGACCATAGCGGTCAATATCAAGATTGAACTAAAGGTGAATTCGTTTCTTCAACTTCAACATATTTTAAATGAGAATATGATGCTACCTAATGATGAAAATATATATATTTGTAGCACCACATCACTTTGGAACCAATTGAAGCAAGGGTTCAAGTTGGACAGGTTTTGGAATCCAATTCGGCCTCCAGATCAATTCGGATTCAGCCTGACATGCCAATTTCAAACGGCCATAACTTTTGATCCAGAAGGCTTCTCGGGGCCTGTGAGTACTCGTTGGAAATATCTTGGAGTCTACTTTGAGATGGATCTAGTCTCACATCCAAACTCCACCCGAGCAGATCAGAAACTGCGAAACAAGCCACGTTACTTTTCCAGTCCGAGTTAAAGTGGGCCGAGGGCCTTGTAACTTGGGCTATTTGGTCCGGTACTGCTCACATGAACAGTAGCACGGGCGCGTGAACAGTAACTAGGAATAGTACCATATCCCTTTACATTAGATAAGTGCGGCTCCCCCCTCCCCTATTTAAGGAGGCCGCACCCCTTTAGTTTTCCTTGGGTTTTGCTTAGATTAATCTGTCTTTGAACAGTTTCGCCATTCATCGGTTTGTGAGACCCCAACTTGTGAACTTAATATTTATTCGCAATTTCAGATTGCATCTTGTACTCTCTTGCTTGTGTTCTCGATTCGCTTGCAGGAGATAGCCTTCTTGGCGAGGTCAATCGTGTTCGGCACGGTTGATAACCAACGGAGCAGTGGTGTAGTGATTGCGAGGGGTTCGATCTGTTTTGGTCGGAGCCTTTGGATCATCAACGTCGAGATCTCCACAATCGACTTATCAGTACCTCTCGGAAGATCGGGCCATCGTCACATCATTTGGTGTATGTTTTGATGTCTGCGGAGCATATGTAACTGAATTTTTTTTGTTGCCAATTGAAATATGATGTAAAATATTATAATCGCAATTAATTTATTCGAGAAAACCAAAAAATAAATATTTTGGTCAAATAATTCCATCCTTTTGTCCCATAAATTGCAACGTGCATGATAGATAATTAACAAAGTGCATCATTCGAATACAAATTAACAAAATTTATCCATCTTGTACAAGTGCAAATATCAAACAGATTAGAGCAGCAACACCTGCCGTTATAAAGCTAAGTTCTATCTCCGCGATTTCCTGTACTGTTCTGCCTCTTCGTCGCCCCTTTTTTCATAACGTCCGCTAGAATCTCTCTCGTGCCTTGACCGCTTGCGCATATCTCCATCATGTTTCACTTCTGACCTGTACCTTTCTGATATTTCTTCTCTTCCTTGCGCATATCTGTCATCGTTTTTCTGTTTCTCGCCTCTTGATCTCTCAGGTGATTTGTCATGCCCGTACCTGCCACAATCTTTTGTGCTTCTATCACTATGCTTCCTCCTAGAATCACGGTCTCTGTACACCTCTGATCTTGAGGCTTGACTTTCCCTGTCCGCTGATCTGGACTCCTCTTTTGTCCTGTTAGGGAATCTTTGTTCTGCATCACTCGAAGGGGCATTTTTGTGGCTCTTTGGTGGATCACGGTGTCTGTCATGCTCCCATATTGCATTGCTCTCCTCCTTAGAACCCCAACCAGTGTTTGCATTTCTCTGAAGGTATAATTCATGAACATCAGAATTAGTTGCCAAGCATGTTTACCCTACAATTACTGAACCAACTAACTGATAAACTATAAGCATAAAGGAAAAATATTTCGGGCCAAGTACAAATAACAATAGAAGAAGGGCACCCTACATTAATGATGACTTCTGCCATCAGAGAAGCATTCGTGTTGTTGCAAACATAACAGAAATTTTGCATGAGACATTAGTCTCTAGCAAATAGCCATATCTAGCGCAAGCCAATAATAACAGAAATGGAGCTTTCATTTCTGACAAAAGATGTTAAAACATCTAGTAATGTTCCTCCTAATTCTACTAGGAACTGGAAAAGTGTACTGGTTTTTATGCAATCTCGTTAGCACTAATCATGTAAGAATCATCCTGATTTGCATTCCATTAGTCAATACGTAAAGCCGTAAAGGCCTTGCATCTTGCAAGTTCCCAGCACATCCTCATCATGAGAAGGTATTGATATTCCAAGAAACGTTGTGGTGAAATGACAAGAGACCCATTTTCTAGTTACCAAGTGATCTTTCAACATACTTTTACTCTTTCAAGTACAAGTCAGCTATGCATTTGTAGTGAATAATCATATAATAAATTGGTCAATGCAGACGTGGGGACGGGTACCTACTCATCATGGGAAAATTTGCAGGAACCTCCGCGGTTGCACTCGCCTTTCTGGAATGCATAGCAAACGCCACGGGCCTCCCTCTTCTTTTTCAGCTCCTCCTCATCTTCCTCCTCCTTCTTCTTGTACTTGCTTACATGGTCAACCCTTATAATCCTCCCAAGAACCTTAGCTCCATTCAAATTATCTACACCACAGAAATTTAGCAAAAAGTACAGCACTTCGGCAAAGAATCAATTGAAACTACACGCAGAAAAGACCCAAGTGAAAAAAGTACAAGAAACCTCACCAACAGCAAGAATGGTGCTCCTTTGGTCCTCGTACGCAAGAAACGTGAATCCCTTGGATTTGCCAGTGCCCTTGTCGCGCACGAGGTTGACATCGACCACCTCGCCGTACCTGAGATCGAGGCCGCAAACCGCTCAGATCTCCCTGGCGCATGCACGCGGAGAGGAACACAGTGGGGGGGGGGGGAGGAGGTGCTTACTGCGCGAAGACGGCGAGGAGGTCGCCCTCAGTGAGGTCGTAAGGGATGCCGCCGACGAAGACGTAGGCGGAGTCCTTGAACTTGGCGTGCCACGAGGCATCCTCGTTGATGCCCAGAAGCGCCTCCTTCTGGTTGATCACCTGCGTCCGCTTCACCTGCGTCAGAGGATTCATCTCCCCCGACCCGCCTCCGCCGCCATCACCTCGCCGGAGAAGAGGGGCGGCGCGCGGGTGGGGGGCGGAGAGGAGGGCGGCGCGGGTGGGGGCGGAGAGGAAGAGGGCGGCGCGGGTGGGGAGGAGAGGAGCGGCGCGGGTCTCCGCTCTGGGTGGGGAGGATGTAGACAGAGAACACTAGGATTGTGCCCAGTATGAAAGCAAAAACAGAGCACGCCCAGAATTCTTCCAGAATTCTGAACCGAGCGAACACTGTAGTTCTTACGGCAAAGTAAGGAAATGTGGACAGAGGTTCAGAGATTGAATTCTCTCAATTGCATTACTGAAAGTCTCAACAAAAGCTACTGAAAATGTTCAGAATACACGCTAGAGACTACTACAACTGAATACTACAAAATCGGATCACAGATCCTTAAAAACGGGAGGACTGACTTCGTGCAAACTGCACGTTATTGACTCATGCATACTCTGTCCGCCTGCTGCGGCATACTCTGCATGCTAACTGAAACTGACTCAAAACCTGACACTGCAATACGATAAAACTCCAGAGGCACACAACTAGGATTAAGTCCAACATACTCCTCCCTTATCCTGGTGTGTGCCAAGATCACGAACACCAAGCAAATGTCGCATTGTTGCCAACTTCACCGCCGGCAATGCCTTTGTCAAAGCGTCAGCTTTTTGTTCATCAGTGCAGACTCGCTGAACTTCAATACGTCCTCCTTCAACACACTCTCTAATGAAGTGATATTTAGTGTCAATATGCTTACTTCTCCCATGAAAAACCGGATTCTTCATAAGCGCAATAGCTGAATTGTTGTCAACAAATACCCTCACTGTTTTTGGCTCTTCTCTAGTGATCTCTCCAAGCAAACTTCTCAACCAAAGTGCTTGTGCAGCTGCTGCTGTTGCCGCCATAAATTCAGCTTCGCAAGATGAAAGTGCCACCGTTTTTTGCTTTTGTGAGCACCACGACACCAAGCTGTCATTGATGTAGAAAGCCATTCCACCCGTGCTTTTTCTATCATCAAGATCTCCCGCTAAATCACTGTCAGTGTAACCTGTGAGTACCTCCTTTGCTCCTCCTCGGCCATATACCAACCCAAAGTTTATGGTACCTTTTAGATACCGAAAAATCTGCTTCACAGCTTTGTAGTGTATCACTGTTGGCTTCTCCATATACCTGCTAGCAACCCCAACAGCAAAGGAAAGATCTGGACGAGTGTGAAGCAAGTACCTGAGGCAACCAATCATCCGCCTGTACTCAGTCGCATCCATTGGTTGGCCATCAACATCTTTGTGCAGCTGTGCTCTTTGCTCCATGGGGTACTTTGTGGGGTTGCAATCCATCATTCCAAACTGCATCAACACCTTCCTTGCATAACCAGTTTGTTTGAGCGTGAGACAGCTCTCTTGCTGCGACACTTCAATACCAAGGTAGTATGATAGCAGCCCCAAATCGCTCATATCAAACTCGGCTGTCATTTGCTTCTTGAAAACCTCAATTTCCTTCGGATCCCTTCCTGTGACAATGAGGTCGTCAACATATACCCCAACCACAACTACAGCTGTCCCTTCTCCTCTTGTGTACACCGCCTGATCTTGTGCACACCTCCTGAACCCAATCTTCTTTAGGCTCTTGTCCAGCTTGACATTCCACGCCCGCGGCGCCTGCCGTAGACCATAGAGAGCTTTACTCAACCTGAGCACAAGATGCTCCTTGTTCTTCACAACAAACCCCTCCGGCTGAGACACATACACCTCCTCTTCAAGCTCGCCGTTCAGAAAGGCAGTCTTGACATCAAGGTGATGAACCTCCCAACCACGGTTTGCAGCGATTGCAAGAATCACACGCACTGTGTCTAACCTTGCAACTGGCGCAAACACCTCTTCGAAATCAACTCCTTGTCGCTGCACATATCCTTTTGCCACTAACCGGGCTTTGTGCTTGATCACCATACCTTCTGAGTTTTTCTTCAGTTTGTAAACCCACTTAAGTCCAATAGGTTTGTGTCCTGCAGGCAGTGGGGTCAGTGTCCATGTTGCATTCTTCTCTATTGACTCCATTTCTCTCTTCATGGCCTCCTCCCAAGCTGAGTTCCCTGCTGCTTCAATGTAACAAGAGGGTTCTTCAGTTTCAGCAAGCAGAGCCTCACCATCAGAGTCAAAACCGAGTGCAACTTCAGATGTGTTGTGGTATATGTCATCCAGAGTGCGATAGCGGACTGCTCCTTCTTCTGAGCTAAAGTCTTCAGGTGAACCGAGAGCAGCATCTTCCTCTGCTGTCTGCATCCGCACGGGAGTAGCCAAGGATGTTGGCGAGGTCTCCGTGCGCGCGGCTGCCCGTCCCCTGGTCATCACGCCCGGCAGTGACGTCCTGGGCGTTTCGGCTGGCGCGCCGCCTGCATTCCCCAGCTCACTGCTGGGCGGAACTTCAACAGGGGCTGGCTGCTGCCTCGGCCGAACTTCATCTGGAGCTGGCTGCGGTCCCGGCGAGTCTGCTGAACCTCCATTGACAGTCCACACAGAGGGGCTCGGCTGCATATCTTCTTCAACCAAAAATTCTGACGGTTCTCCAATGCCTGCGCCTGTACTCCAACTCCACTCCAGATTCTCTTCAAATATTACATCACGGCTTACCACTATTTTGCCGCGACGTGGGTCAAACAGTCTATGCGCCTTGCACCCATCCTCGACGCCGAAGTACACCATTTGTTGGCTTCGATCGTCGAGCTTCTTCATGTGTGGTGCCGCTGTCCTGACATGCGCCGTACACCCGAACACCCGCAGGTGCACCAAGTGCGGCTTCCTCCCGTTCCAAGCCTCAAAAGGAGTACGCTGTCCCATTGATTTTGTCGGCAACCTGTTCAACAAATACACTGCATGTCGCACAACCTCGCCCCAAAATCTCCCCGGAACGCTCATGCACTTGAGTAACGACCGTGCCATCTCCATGACGGTCCTATTCCTGCGCTCGACAACGCCGTTTTGCTGTGGCGTGTAGGGCGCAGTGAATTGCCTTTGGATGCCGGCCTCTTCACAGACCTTGGCGAACAACGCGGACAAGAACTCGCCACCACGGTCTGACCTCAACGTCTTGATGCGACGTCCACACATGTTCTCAGCTTGCGCTTTAAGCTTCACAAATTCAGTACAGGCTTGATCTTTGGTCTTCAAAACATGCACCCACATCCATCTTGAGAAATCATCAACAACCAACATAAAGTAGCTGTTACCAGCGGCAGTCTTGGGAGTAATTGGACCACAAAGATCAATGTGTAGCAGTTCAAGCGCCTCCTGCGCTCGGTAACTTGATGCCGCCGGGAATGGATGTCTGATTTGTTTCCCCACCAAACAAGCTTGACACAGCTGATTTGGATGTGATATCGCCGGCACACCCGCTGCCATCTCCTTGTCGGTTAACAGCTTCAATGCTTGGAAATTGACATGGCCCAACCGTGCGTGCCAAAGCCAAGCTGGATCCTCCATTCTTGTCAACAGACACACTGGAACAGTTGGCTTCAGCTCTATGCGGTAGAGGCGGTTGGGTGAACGCCTCACCCTCATGATCAGCCTCAGCGACATTTTGTCGAACACCTCAAGCTCGTCGTCATCCATCACCACCCGGTAGCCAATCTCTGTCAGTTGCCCAAGACTAACAAGATTGCTACGCAGTTTAGGAATGAAGTATACTTCTTGGAGCAACCACTGATCACCATTCTTGCAATCAAAAATGATAGAACCCTTGCCCATGATCTGCACGCATGAACCATCTCCAAATCTCACATTTCCTGTGACAGATTCATCCAGCTCGCGAAACTTGCCTCGATCTCCGGACATGTGGTTGCTGGCGCCGTTGTCGAGGTACCAGACGTCGCTCGCTTTAACCCCTTCTCCGGCCAGATGCAGTTCCGGCCGCACGTTCACCTCATTGAGAAAGACCGCGTCTTGGCTCCCCTTCATTTTTTGCTCGGGCTGAACATTGAGGAAGGCAGCACCTGGGACTCCCATTTGTGTTTGCCCGAGAGCCTCATTTCGGAAAACAGCAGCATGGTTTTCCCCTTGCGCTTGCTCGAGCGGCTCCGGCTCCTCCGTCACCGCGAGCAGCAGCGCCGGTTCGACGTCTTCGGCCCGGGCATGATGCGCTTTCTCCTCCTTTTTTGACTGCTTGCACTGGCTTGCGTAATGCCCCATTGTGCCACAAGTGTAACACTTAATATGGCTTTTATCATGCTTGTGCGCAGAGCCAGTGGAAGCCTCCTTGCCTGGTGTTGTTCCGCGTCCGCCACGACCTAGCCCTTTGTCGCGACCACGCCCTCTGCCGCGACCGCCAGAATCAGGTGATTTGCCTCTCGCCGAGGACTCACCCGCTGTCTTCTTGTAGCGCGCCTCCCACTCCGCCTGAGTGAGAAGGAGATGCCCGTCTGCTCTCGCGCCGCCGGACGCACGTCGCGTGCGCTCCTCGTAGGCCTTCAGCCGGCCCACTGCCTCTTCGAACGCCAGTGTGCGGAGGTCGTAGAATTGTTCAATGCCGGTGATGACATTGAGGTAACGGTCCGGCACACTGTCGAAGAGCTTCTTCACCAGGGCGGCGTCGTCGAGCGTGCCACCGAGGTTGCCGTACTTGACGGACATGGCCGCAAGCTTGCCGGCGTACTGATCCAGCGTCTCGTCCTCCTTCATGCGCAGCACGTCGAATTCACTTTTCAACGTTTGCAACCGCGCCTCCCTGACGCGCTCCGCGCCGACGAACCTCGTCTTGAGACAATCCCACACCTCCTTCGCCGTCTTCTTCTTTGCCACCTGCATGAGGAGGTCCTCCGGGAGAGCTTGAAGAAGGTGCGACCGCGCCTTCTTGTCCTTCCTCGCGTCGACGACCGCCCCGGCCGCCGGCTCGATCGCCTCCCACACACCTTGGTCCTCCATCATCGCCTGAACCCGGATCACCCAGCTGGCGTAATTTGTCGCCGTCAGCTGCGGGTACACAAACTGGCCTCCGCCGATCTCCCGCGCGTTATCTGCTGCGACGAGCGCCATCCGGAATCAGCAAGGGCAACTGAGCACTCTAACCAGCAGCTCTGATACCAAATGTAGACAGAGAACACTAGGATTGTGCCCAGTATGAAAGCAAAAACAGAGCACGCCCAGAATTCTTCCAGAATTCTGAACCGAGCGAACACTGTAGTTCTTACGGCAAAGTAAGGAAATGTGGACAGAGGTTCAGAGATTGAATTCTCTCAATTGCATTACTGAAAGTCTCAACAAAAGCTACTGAAAATGTTCAGAATACACGCTAGAGACTACTACAACTGAATACTACAAAATCGGATCACAGATCCTTAAAAACGGGAGGACTGACTTCGTGCAAACTGCACGTTATTGACTCATGCATACTCTGTCCGCCTGCTGCAGCATACTCTGCATGCTAACTGAAACTGACTCAAAACCTGACACTGCAATACAATAAAACTCCAGAGGCACACAACTAGGATTAAGTCCAACAGAGGAGAGGAGCGCGCGGGTGGGTGGAGAGGACAGGAGCCGCAAGGTGGGTGGGGAGGAGAGGAAAAGAAACAAATCGGTACGGAGGAAAAGTAATGGCAGTAGTGGGTAATTTTCTCTCAACTCCATGAGGAGATACAAAACTTCAGTTTTTGGAGTACCACTTGAGGAGCTCCAGAAAAAACGTGGAGTAGGCCTTCAACTCTAACTTTTTCTTGGAGCAGAGTTCTTGGAGTTGGACCCGTTTGGCTAGACAAGTTTGGAGCAGAGTTGAAAAAACTGGAGCGGAGCAGTCCCAAACAGGCCCTTATAGTTATGTTTTAAATTTAATCGTTTGGTTAACATGCACTTTTACTCGATAGATTGTTTTGTTTCTCTTTAGTGATCTATGTTTTAAAACAAATACTACCAACATTTAGAGAAAAGCTTACATTTTAATTGCTTCTACTATTTTTAGTAGCATTCTGATTCTTGTTCGACTAGGGTGTTACAAATATCACCATATGCAATAGAATAGCAAGGAAAGAATGTACTAATAGCTAAAAACTAGCAGATTGATCTAAATTGGTGACAACTATCGCTCAGACCAACTAATCCTCATTGAGCATTGTTCTCCCACAAATAATCTTTCAGTCACCCCAATACCAGCATTATCGCAGTCAACTGATAGAGATCAAAACATCAGTACATCACACTAAGGAAGAAATGAACAAGTCTAAGAAAAACTCACTGCAATGATGACAATTGAAGCAACCAAGGAGAGTCACAACAAGGCACATCGTTGGCAGCACTGTCCCAGAAAACCTATCACCACCACCTCAAACACTACTGGCACGATTCATGGAGATACAAGGCCGTCTTCCCACACTAGAACTCACCAGAGTCGAGAAGTCGAGGTATTAAAGAACGCTGCACCAGACACAAGCAAAACCGAGCACCTTCCAAGTGCTCAGGGCTAAACCTAGCCAAGACCAATCGTACAGCACCACCACCGTAGCCACTTCCCTCCACGGAAGGAGCACACAAACATAGTACAAAACTAGCACCGATGCCACCCATGGCCGGCTCCCTTTGCCTCCGCCTTCACTGGAACCGAATTGACACCGCTAGAAAAGCCAATGGTCAATGGGGTCTTAGGTTACTGGGGATGAAATCAGGATCAACACTGCTATAACCAATGCTCACTGGGGAGGTGCTGGCCGGATCCGATTGGATCAAAGGAAGAAATAGGAGGAGGTTATAGTAAATGGAAAGTGGAAGAAGTGTTTAGCCGTCTTGAGAGAGGAGCTAGACCTAGGTATAAGAAGAGAAGGAGGAGACCAGCATCGCCACCAGCCACCCTAGAACCACGTACCGTCGATGGGAGGTGGGGATCAGATTGACCCCTACTAGCCCCCAGTTGTGGTGCACGACCAAAACAAAAGAAGGAACAGCTACTCCTTATCCTCATCCTCTTCATATGACATGTGGGACCCACTCCTCTCTTTCTCTTTTATTTTTGGAGTTTACAACCAATATGGTGCCTATCCTATTAGTTTTTCATGTCTAGTCGAGAGATAAGCTACTTGAGCTTTCTTACATGTGAGCTTACATAAAATTTGAGCCAATCTAATCTCAGGCTCATGTCGAGTTGAATAATTCTTGTTTATATTGCCCGTTGGATTGTACTTTCCTCAAGTCAGTTGAACTAACTAAAATTTTAGGCCCCATTATTTTAAAAAAAGGCAGACACACATTGGAATGATTGTTGTAACATCCCAAAATTTTTCAAAACCAATTAAATTATATTTAAATAATCATTTTCTACATTTCAGTGAATTTCCAAAAAATTTCATCATTAAAAGTTTGTCTAATTTTAAATAGTTGAAATGTATACAATTAATTAAAACGCCTCTCCAAAAGTTATCATAGTTTTTGGAATTGGTTTACTAATTTTAAAAATTCAAACTCAATGCCTTGATGTAGGTGCCATGATGAAGAGCCCTAGTACTGTGCACACACGTGCACACAGGGGCGGATCTACAAGGTATGCCGGGTGGGCCCCGGCATACCCTGAGTCCAGCCGAACTTAGTGCCGCAGAACACCGTGAAGTTGAAGTTGTACGGGCCACCGCCGCCGCAGCAGCACGCGGCCAAAGGCCTGTTGCCGAAACCTGCAATGAAAACAGCAGCAGCAAGAAAATACCTGCCGGAGACCGAGCGATGCCGCCGCCGAACGGGGGGAAGGTGACGCCGAACCTGGCGATGGACGCGGAGGGCACGCGCCTGCTCAACCTCACTATCCTGCAGCGCCTCGACCCCGCCGTCGAGGACATCCTCATCACCGCCGCCCACGTCACCCTCTACGACTTCAACATCGACCTCAACGAGTGGGTGAGCTGCGATCCCTCCTCTTTCGCGTGTGATCCGCCGAGATCCGATCCAATTTGTGATTCTGGGTTTGCTTGCTTGTGCAGAGCCGTAAGGACGTGGAGGGGTCACTGTTCGTCGTCAAGAGGTGAGTGAGGTGGGGGGTATAGAGTGCTAGGGTTTGGATAAAGGGGTTTTGCTCTCGTGTGAGGTTGCGACTGAGATCTGATTGTTTTTGGGGATGGTTTGTGCTATTGTAGGAACTCGCAGCCGAGGTTCCAGTTCATCGTGATGAACAGGCGGAACACGGGTCTGTGAATCTGTGATCTAACCTGATCAACTCATCTGCTTGCTTTAGGCACTGGACCGACAGAGCTGATTATGATTGAAAAAAAATCCTTCCTTTTGGGTGTTGCTAAACCGTCAAGTCTCCTAGATCCTATGATTAACTAGTGCATTAACTTGGTTTAGTTTCATTCAGTTATCAAGGTCGGTATTAATTTAAATTTTTTTTCGCATCAGATAATCTGGTGGCCGGATTTATTAAGTGATTTTGAATATGAACTTCAACCTCCATATTTCTTGTACCGGAACGCTGCACAAGAAGTAAATGGTATTTGGTTTTACAATCAACGTGACTGCGAAGCTGTTGCAAGTCTTTTTGGAAGGTAACGTTTTTCATGTATCCTATTCTCCACATGTTGGAGGCCTCTTTTTGCTGTGGCTAAGATGTATATTGAAAATCATCTCCATGTTACGGAAGCATATTTTTCAAATTTTAATTGAAGTAAACGATCTGATCTCATCTGCTTATGTAAATTGGGACTGAACTGGAAGTGCATGGATTAGAACTATCAAAGACTGGTTAAGAAATGGGAGCAATGGTGGGGCCAAATCACATTCTGTGTAGGCAGTAGGACTTTTGTGATAGAAGGCGTAGGCTAAAAAAGTCAGACAAGTAGTATTGTAAGTCTCTTTTATATATATTTGAGACTATTAGTATGGTGTTTGAACTATTTATATTGTAATTTGTGTAAGTTTCCAACTTAATCCTTGAATTTAAAGACTTATCATATTATTTAGTGCCTGTATACTGAATTATGGTTCAAAATTTATAATTATTTACCGAATTGGCAAATGGTTTTACCGAATTGCATATGAAAATTTTGGTGCGGTATACCCTTTAGTAAAATCCTGGGTCCGCCACTGCGTGCACACGCAAAAATTCTCTGCCTTCGGCCCACTGAGCCCGCTCCTGACCTCGTCGTTGTGTAGTCATTGGCAAGAAGAAGCCTATCAAGCCACCATCACATCCTCACCAGAGCCGACACGACGCCATGGCTGCCATGACCTATGAATCTCCAGCAAGCTCAGTGGCCTTGCCTCGCTATTTTAAGCCCACCTGAGCACTTCCTTCTCCTCTCCGAAGCATGCCGTATCCATTTTTTTTGCTTTCCAGAGCTTCTACTCCACTGCTGAACCTGGAACATGCTCATTTTTTTTCAACTCTAGTGCATGCCTGCCGCCTCACTCCACTATGCCATCCTCCCTTTCTGGTGGGCCATACCCATGACACTCATGTCATTTTGCTCTGGTTGGTCCCCCTATTTCTAAATCCTTCACTCTGTTTGGTCTTCAATCTAGTGAAGCACCGAATCCACACCCTCTTATTGAATTTCAGTTGCCGTCACCATTCACATCTAGATTTCTCATGTTCACTCCATTTTTGGTCAACAAGGAAGCTAACGTGTATCTCTTGATTGCCTTTCTCTCATCATATCGCACCACCACCATGAGCCCTCTTCCACCATGGTAGCTCTTCGCCAGCACAGCATTCATGTGCTACTTGGTCATCGCTAACCTCCAAGTCGTGCTCATGGTAAACCACTGATGCTTGCACATTTGTTCCTTTAGCTTCGGTAATTTGTTTTCACCATCGTTGCCATGGCCATCCATGGTGCCACCATGTGAGTTGTAGTCACTGCCACTCCAGTGACCATTGGTCCCTGAGCCATGTGGATCTTGCATCACAATCTCTTTTAGGAGTCTTTTGGTGTTGCACTCATGGCTTCTCTCACACCCTTGCTTTCCCCTTCGTGGCTCTGCCCCACGCCACTGCTTCTCATTGACGCCAGTGCAACTCTGACCACATGCTACCTCACCATCACCTCAGCCAACTTTGCCACCTCTTCGTCCTTCTGTTTCCTAGTTCATCGAGGCTATACTGTCATACCCTCGACGCTACTGAGCTCGGCAACAAGCTCGGCCATGGTACTGAGAACGCAGCTCTACTTCTCTCTCTATCTAGTATGCCCCACATGTGTGAGATTAATTTAGTACTAATGACTTGTATAAGGCTAAGCATTCAGTAACATGTGAGCCCCGTTAGATTAATCAGGAAAATTTGTGTTTATAACTAGTTTTAGAATCAGTGTCATTGACATGCATGTTGCTGCCACATGTCAGTCATTTGGGAAAATAATAAAAACCTGATGAGTAGGCAATAAATCTAGGTTTTCCTTCGGAAATACAAATTAAATAAAAATAAAAAATTGTGCACAATGTTTTCACTCTCATTTTCTGGGATTTTCTCTCATGGCAAAACTTCGAAAGCCCATAATTTTTGCGTCCAAACTACAATTGAATGATTTTTGTCTCTAAAATTTTATAAGATCCTGCTATTTCATAATATACAAAAAAATATTTGATTTTTTCTTCTATTTTATTTTGTATTTATTTATGTTATTTAGCTTATGTGCTAGATATCAACGTATCGGAGATACTTTGAAATTGATCCTGAGCAAGACTATTATGTTTACTCAAACTATTAAGCATGCACATATTTTTTAGTAAAATCACTATGTTGGTTAGGTTGATAGTTATACCAAATTGTTGCATTGATCCCTCTTTGAAAAGTTGCTATACTCACTGTTGACACCCTATTAATAATATCCACAACTGGTATAATTAATCATGGAATTTTAGGATAAGGAATAAGATAAAGTTGGTTAGCTATGCATAGTTGTCAATATACAATATGATCGGTTGGTTACACCTTGAAAACAAAGGTTGGTTATGTTTCTAGACCAGTATGGTCACTGTTGATATTTTACTTAGAAAATAAAACTAAAAACTATGGTTTTGACTTGGGTGGGATATTTATAAAAATTGTCATGCTAGAAGATGATGGACACTATGTGGAGATAACTTGTAGTGAAAAAGGAAACTCGTATGTTGGGGTTGATTGTTCGATACTTTCACCTAAGTCGGTTAAGGACCGTAAACTTATGTGTTGCTGATCTAACCCTTTTGTACAACAATAAGTGCCATTATGGAAAGGCCCTGATGTAAAAAGTTGTTTGGGTCTAATCTTGCACTTGTGATCAGAGTTGTGCGAGCACCCAGATAGGTGGCTCGTGGTGGTTCCAATCATAGTTGTGTATGGATCCAAAGCCACTAACACAGTGGTGGATTCCTTGGGTTCAATGTATTTTGTCTCCTGAGGGCTAAAATTCATCTGTCGGGGTAAGGTTGGAGCCAAGTAATGTAAAGGCCCTGTTATGATCTAGTACCAGCCAAATTGTTCGTATCTTGTGGGTAAAGTATACAACCTCTATAGAGTATAAAATATATTCGAATAGCCGTGACCCTAGTTATGGGCAAAGCTTAGTGATATCGTTAAGGCTAGTCTTATGTTTTCAAAACTTGGCTGGGAATGCGAGGTATCCACTTTTGTAGCTTGGTCATGAGCATGTTAAAGTCAATGCTCATGGCTACAGAGAGCCAGTTGTGAATTATGCTTATGTTACTTGTTACATTGTATCAAATGTCAATTATTTTTACAACCTTCATTTGAAATCTATTATTTGATATCACAAATAAAAGCAGGTTTTTGTGAAGTAAACTAGATTAGACAGCCATCTTTGTCTCAGCTTGCATGCTATATAACTTTATTATAAAGTCTTGGAAGGACATTTTTGTACTCAATGTTGCTTGTTGAATACTATCAGAGCTAGAAGGAGATCTCCAGATTGGTTACTTTCAAGCCGTGGGTGTTGGCAAAGATGACACCATTTGCTAAGGTTTAAATCTCGTCAGTTGCCTATGGCGGGCCACGGCATGTGATGTGACTAGGGATGGCAATCGGGCGCGGCGGGTATGGGTAGTGCTCGCCCATACCCGTACCCGCGACCCCGATTTACGCCCACGGGCATACCCGCGAAGGACCACGGATAAAAAACCTCGCCCATACCCGTCGCTCGCGGGCATACCCGTTTACTTGCGAACTGAGTACATCACATTCAAATATCACCAATGCATCACAAATTTACACATTCACAAAGTAACAAATATGAGAATTGAACACAAATCACAAAGTCACAAATACACAAATCTCTAATATTACAGACAGCTAAATACATGCACAGAAATCATAGTACATTCAAAGAAATTTAGTCTTATTACACAGCTTCCTCATTTGCTCTTTTTTCTCTAAACAGAACGTAGACTCCAAGTAGATTTTGTTAAGAGCCATGATCTGCGTTCAAGCTTCAGGAACACACACAAAAAATCGAGATCGGACAAATAGTTTTGACTATGGAAGAACTTTGCGTACTTCAAATTAATTTGTGCAACAAATCTTGATCTGAACTCTCAAAGTAGAATATGTTATTGTTGTGGTTTTGATTAGCAAAAAAAAAGCCCTGAAAGTCAAAATTGTTCTTGAACCAGCCGTGCCATAAAAATTGATATTTCTTCGCATCTTATAAGATTGTTAACAGTTAACTTCACAAGAAATCATATAGTTCCACAATAGATAATGGAACTGAAGCCGAAGCACATGCATGAAGACGATGAAAATAGTAGTCTGGGATAATGATATAACCATTTCACACTGACATGGAACTGACCATCAAGTAACTTGAGTTAGGACTGACCAGATAATCAACATTTGCATGTAATACCCAGAACTTGATGCTAACAAATTACAAAGTTGAACTTTCATATCCAATAGTTACAAATGGAATTAGGTTATAATTGGTTTAATTGCAAACCAATGTCATATCTGAACTTGCTGAGCTACCATAAACCAAAACTTCTGTAAGAATGCAAAGCCACTCAACCCACACAACAGCCGAGCGTTCCACCTCATTTCAACAAAAAAAAACACTCTTCGTTGGCATAGCCTAAATCAGCTCACCCTAACTTAGACAAACCCGTGCACACTAGACCCCATTGAACAATATATTCAGTGGGATTGCAGTTTCCCCATGTAGATGGAAGCATCACCTTACAATCTATGCGAGCAAAACCAACACAACAAGTATATCCACACAGATAAGCATAGCCACCGGGCAGATGTACCTGTGAGGAAGACGAAGGGTGTAGGTCGTCGTGCCGTCGGGCTTTATAGGGGAGGACGGCGGCGGCGGGGCGGCGGTTGGATCCGGTGTCCCGGCGGGTGGGTTCGGCGGCGGGGCGGCGTCTCGATCTGGAGAACGGTGGTGGCGGGGCGGCGGCTGGATTCGGCGTCTCGGCGGGTGGGGGCGGCGGCTCGAGCTGGAGGACGACGGTGGGGGGTGGATCCGGCGTCTGGGTGGGTGGGGGCGGCTCGATCTGGAGGACGACGGCGGCGGGGAGGCGTCTGGACCGCTGGATCCGGCTGGCATCTTGGGCTCTCGGCGGGTGGGGAGGAGACGAGGGTGAGTAGAGTAGAGGGGAGGAGGAGACGAGCGGCCGAATGGAATGACCGAATGAATGGGCGGGGCGACGGCTGGGGGGTGACCGGGTACTCGGGACACTGGACAGTGTAGGGTTAGGGTTTGTTTTTGGCGGGTAAATGGGTAAGACGGGTACGGGTAGAGCTTACCCATACCCGTACCCGTTTACCCGATGGGCAGAGAGTTTCTCCCGTTTTCATGCCCGTGGGTAGAAAATACATCCCATACCCGGCTCCATTAGGGTATTTACCCACAGGTACACGGGTAAACGGGCACAATTGCCATCCCTAGATGTGACCACACCACAAACACAAACGACCATAGTGTCCAATATCAAGATTGAATTAAAGGTGAATTTGTTTCTTCAGCTTCAACATATTTTAAATGAGAATATGTTGCTATATAATGATGAAAAAAATATATTTTTGTAGCACCACATCACTTGTGAACCAATTGAAACAAAAGTTCAAATTGGACAAGTTTTGGAATCCAATTCGGCCTCCAGATCAATTCGGATTCAGCCTAATAGACCCAACTTCAAATGTGCATAACTTTCGCATACGGAGTCCGTTTGAGCTCCGTGAGTACTTGTTGGAAAGCTCTTGGAGTCTACTATTAGATGGATCTGGTCTCACCTCCAAATTCCATCCGAGCAGATCAGAAACTGTGAAATAAGTCACGTCACTTTTCTAGTTCGAGTCAAAGTGGGCCGAGGGCCTTGTAACGTAGACTATTTGGGCTGGTACTGTTCATATAAACAATAATCATGAATAGTAATGCACCCCTTTTCATTAGATAAGTGCAGCTTCCCCCTTCCCTATTTAAGGAGGTCGCATTCCTTTAGTTTTCGTTGGGTTTTTCTTAAGAGATTATTCTGCTTAGCAGTTTCATCACATGTTCGGTTGAGGGACCCCAACTTGTGAACTTAATCTTTATTCACAATACAATTTCAGATTGCATCTTGAACTCTCTTACTTGCGTTCTCGATTCGCTTGCAGGAGATAGCCTTCTTGGCGAGGTCAACCGTTTTTGGCACGGTTGATAACCAATGGAGCAGTGTAGTGATTGCGAGGGGTTCGATCTATTTTGGTCAGAGCCTTTGGATCATCAACGTCAAGTTCTCCACAATCGACTTATCAGTACCTTTCGGAAGATCGGGCCATCGTCACATTAGTTGGTATCAGAGCAATGGTTGCCCGTAAGGTAATTCATCCCTTTTAGATTGGTTTTTATTTCCTATAGTCCAGGAAAAAAATTGCCCTACAAAAAGAGTTAATTTCCGCTGTCAAAACCCCATTGTGCCTTTCAATCTGTTAGTTTTGGTTTGCTAAATTGAATTTGTGTCCATCTTAGTATTGTCTAGTTGCTGGTCATATCTTTGTTCCGTTAAAAATCCAAAAAAAAATTCCCCACCCCAAACCCTAATTTCCATTTCGGCTGATTTTTCCTTTCTTTGCAGCTGCCACCAAAAACGCCATAACTTTTGATTCCAAGATTATTTTTGAGTGAGACCACCGTCATTAGATTCAAAACTTCATTATACATCTATCTGTAAAATTTCATGTCATTCCAGCAAGGTAGTTATGAGATACATGCGGTGAAAGTTGACCCAATTATCTGTTTTGAATCTGCAACAGTCAGTAGTTGTGATTAGTGTGCGAATTTCTGTGTCGGGTTTTGGAAGTTGGCCCCAAAAGAAAATCTGTAGAAAAAGCCATCAGAAAACGGAGAAAAAAATAATCAGTGAAAAAGAGGCATCTGACAAAATGGTACGGCCAAAATACGGACGTGTTGTCCAGTGGACAGAAATCTTCAGTTTTCAGTTTTGGGTCAATCCTTGTGTTCTTCAATTCCAGATTCATTGAATTGAATTATCTTTTATTTACCACTCTCCTACACATTGTCATACACTTGTTTTTAGCCTTCTTCCATTCTTGGTTGATCAGAAACATAGGCTAAATGCTAAATACGAACTATAATTCAATTCTATGCAATTTCTGAAATTAACTGATTGTTCTCCATTGCAACATATCGAGCCTTCCAAGCTATACCTTATACTAACCGAGCAGATCACGTCGAACCCTTTTGCAATTGTACCCACGCTTGACACAGTGTCACGAACCAGCCACCGGTTGTACCACCTGCTGCATTGGTAAGAACACTTGTAAGAGTGTGGTAAGACGCTTGAGAATGTGTGATTCCACCTTCCACCACCTAGTAGTTGATAGGGATAATACCTATGTGTTGTCTTATGTTTTCTACTAACCATGATAGGTGTGTCGTCTGATGATCGAGAGTGTGTTTTAAAGGGAGAGCTCATGACGCTCTTGGATGAACAACACATCGATTAGAAGATTCAAGCTATGACAGATACATTGCAGCGTTCCATCAATGAGAGTATTGCAGCACTCACTGCACGCCTTGAATGAATGGTGAATCGGCCACCAAACAATGGACGCGAATATGATCACGATGCGGGCCAAGATCATGAGGAGGGAGATGATAATGAGAGACAAAACCGCGACGCTGGTGCTGCATTTGCTGCCCAAGATGCACACCCACGACACCACCTACATCAAAACTGTCACGGTATGGGAGGTAACAATTTTCAGCACCACAATGATCGTGCTAATCATGACCCATTTGCTAAAGTTAAATTTACCATACCATCTTTTGCGGGTGTTTATGGTGCTAAAACTTATCTAAATTGGGAGGTGATAGTTGAACAAAAATTTAATGCCCATCTAGTTCCTAAAGTGCATAGAGTCAGACAAGCTACTAGTGAATTTAAAGATTTTGCTATCATTTGGTGGACTCAAATAGTTAATTCTGGTTTAGCACCTGATACATGGGATAGATTCAAGGAAGCTATGCATGCTAGATTTGTTCCTCCTGCTTTTAAACGTAAGAAATTGCAGCGCTTAGACCAAGGTAATAGAACTGTAAGGGAATATTATCATGAATTCAAAACTCGTTTATTGCCTTGTGGCTTAGAGGAATATGCTGAAGCTACAGAGAATAGATTCTTACGTGGGCTTAATAAAGAAATTCAGAACCTTCTTATTCACGAAGAATATAATTCTCTCCCTCATTTGTTTATACTTGCTTGCAAGGTTGAAAGTCAGATTAAGGAGAAATTGAGAGTGCTTGATGATAAGAAACATGAGAACAAACATGTGTTTGTGCCCTTTTCTGTGACTAACAACTTGCAGGTAGTTGAGAACCATGCCGAAGAGGAGCATGAACTGATTGAATCACTGACCCATTGGTTGAGAATGAAGATAAGGAGATGGATGCACTTACATCATCTGAGGAGAGCCAAAAAGGTAAAGAACGTGGTGCTATCATCGCTCACGGTGAGTATGCTTCTGAGGGACTACAATTATCCACTGTTCATGCTAATTTAGAGCAAAACCTAGTGGAAAACGATAATAACATAGCTACTGATTTGGTGCTACAACAAGACATAGAGCAACCTTGTGAGAATATACCTGCTATAGTGCAATCTTTTGATATTCCTTGTGTTGACTTAAATGAACCATGTGCTGATCTAAATTCTCATAATTTTGCACATGTCGAATTAATAACACATAAAGAAGTTTTGACTAGAATTTCTCCTGCTAATTCATTGTGTTACATCATGTTGGATCTACCTATGAAATTGTCACATGCTGTGGAGAAAGTTTCTAAACTTGCATGTTCGAAATTCTTGTTTAGTGCCTACACCTCTGGATATAAGTTTAATTTGATTGGAGATTATGGTGTGGAAAATCAATTTCTTGTATATCGAATATGCATAACTTGAGATCACATGGATGAATTGAAACTTGCTGTTTTGGACAACAATTCTTGTATGCTGAATCAGGTTCAATGTGAGAGGGAAGTAAAATTTAGTACTCATCCAATGCATATGTGTTCATCTCTTTTTGTACCATCTAGTATGGGCAATCTGAATAAAGATTATGAATTATGGCAGAGCATACAAATCTCTTCACCCTAGCTAGGTGAATTTGCTATTGTTCGATTAAGATATGATTATATGGATGAACATTGCTTGATTCCAAAAGTCATAGCTTTGCCCATATGTGCCACCACTACAAGTTTACAACTTGAAAGATTTGAATTGCATAAATACTTCACTTACATTTGCAAAACAAGTTGCAATAATTATTGTGTGAGAAATTTTGATTTGCTCATTAACATATATGATTACTCTTGGGTTAATAATACAATGAGCTTTTATGATCGCTGCTGTTTTATAACATTAATTGTGCAACAACGAAGAACTGTTAAAACGGATGACATATACATATATCATGCATACACCTTGGCTTCTTTGTTACAATATGTCAGGAGCCCAGATTTTACAATCCGGAATCTTCTGTGATTCCACCGCACTATTCCCTGGATCAGTAGATAGTGCTTACGGATTACAGTTCTGAATATCAAGGTACATATCATGCGGAAGCATAAATGTAATAGTAAACTTACTCATGGGCCGATTAGGCCGAAATCAATAAATTGCAGCAGCGGAAGAACGAAGCACACAGGTGGGACCTTCAGGACATGCCCACAGGCAGCCAACTGGATGTTCGCGACCTAGCCCTTGACATCTTCATCTTCTCGGCCAGCTTGTCCAATCTTGTTGCTGAGGCGAGGTGAATTGATTTCCTGAATTCTGAATTTTGTGGCAAAAGCGAGTGTGAGCACTCCAACCCCGTGCTCCGCGAGCCAATACACAGAATGCAAATAAATAGTATGCATGGCTTAACAAAGGAGAGGCTCAGGTTAGTTTATTTGCCAAAAATCGCTTTTGGTAGCATTATTATTATTAAATCATATTGTTGTTTTTGCGACCTAAAAACTCCACACGGCGATTGCCATCATGGACTTAATCCACCGGACATTCACTCTCTTTATTATCTGCTATCTAAGACTCCAAACAGCAAGTGGCATTATCTAATTAATCCACCGATTATACACCTTCTATATTGATTGCTGTCTAAAACTCCAAACAGCGAGTGACATCATTTAATTAATCCACCGATTACACACTATCTATATTCAGTGCTGTCTAAATCTCCAAAAAGCGAATATCATCAATTATATAATCCACCAATCAATTGCTGCCTAAATCCCCAAATAGCGAGTATCATAATTTATATTATCCACTGATCAATTTCTGCCTAAATCTCCAAACAGCTTGTGACATCGTTTACCTAATATCATTTAATTCATCCACCAATATCTTTTGCATTTTTAAATTCCTAACAATCCAATCCTTTTGTTATTGATCCACAACCATAATCTGCTCCTCCCATAATCGACCTTATTTTTCTATTATCCATCTCCAACCAATTCACTAGTATATGTCCACCAAGAATATCATTGAGCAGGTCTACGATTCACTAGTATATATCTGCCAGTAATATCATTGATCAGATCTACGATTCACTAGTATACATCCACCGAACATATTACTGATCAAGGTTATAATCCAATACTAGTTATTATTCCTCCAACATTCTCAAAAATCTGATGCATCTATCTAGTATTTGATCAAACCCTATTAATCCCAATATTATCAACACCCTCCAAGAATTTATATTAGTTATCAGTGTCATAACCCAACAATTAACTATGCACTTCCTAATACTCCAAAAGTCACATAAATCATCTATCTAGTCTATATATCCATTTGGGCTCCACCAATTTATTTCTCCCAAAATTCACACTATCGTTTCCTACTTATGATCGACCTGAATCCACTATTACCTTTTATGTGTATATTACAAACATGCAACCCCTTTTTTCACAACTCTATTTATTCCTCCCACATTTTATTTTATAAGAATAGAAGTGTCATTATTTGAAATACAATACATAAAAATTTCCTGAGACCTAGCAGTTTTGAACAAATACTTAATGTTCAAGAAAATGCACTAATAGTAGCGATCCAGATTCCATCCACCGTTACATGGTCTCTGCACCATATGTTAGACCTTCAGCATTATAGCCGCTTACATTACCACTGGGACGACACCCAGGTCAACTCAAATCGGGGCCTTTCACTGCCTTCCGCTTTTCCATTTCCACCCACAAAGTTTTCGAAATAGAACTATATCTAGTTAAGTTCCCATGTCCGCCCTTGACCGTGGGCATGGCTATTCGAATAGTTTTGACTCTGCAGAGTTTGTACACTTTCACCACAAGAGACAATCAACTCGTTGCCCCACACAATTCCTTAGTCATATGGTTGAGCAGACCATCACAGTGACTTTTCAAAGTACCTCGCCCCTTCCATCATTTCACCCTATGGGTCGCTCCCACTTGCGGTGGGTCCCATACGTTGTGTGGGATGTTCTCCTTTTGAACGTCTAGCAGCTGGCTACGTCCCCTGCTAGCCCGCCACAGCAGAACTTCACCCTCCGCGGGTGTCCCATTCAAGCCCGCCACACAGACAACCGCTTGCACTACTTCACTCCTCCACCGATGATGATGACTTTCAGGGTCCGGTAAATCTACTAAGCCAAGTTGTACTTTACAGACTTTTGGTTGTACTATTTTACACAGGAGGTCATGACAAGATTCAGTCCTTAGGGTTATCTGGGCGGTTCTACCACAAACCACACACTCGTGCACACCTGCACCATACCCCCGAACCATCCGCCCAGATAAATAAGCAATTTGAGGTTTTTGGGAATACAAAAATAACCATATCCAACATACACCAGGCATTACCACCATGACTGCCCAACCAATTTTTCTCAGGATTAAAGTGATGCTTGGGCGCTCTCGCGCCCATGAGTACCTAAACAATACTAAGCATGGCATATATTTAGGGACTTATTTTCGAAAGGATACTATTATAATTTTTGCTAGGGCGACAAAGTTCACACATTCAAATATTCCAAAGGAGGTGTAATATTATTCAAGGTAAACCATAGGCATATAACTAGAATCTTAAATTATCATGTATTTGCATATGAAATAACATCATGCAATTTGATAAATTTAAACAAAAGTAATTTGCAGAAAATGTAGGTTCAACATGATCAAAGTATTGACTCGCCTGGTGCGGTTTGTCATGAGCTCACACAATGCTTTATCTTGATCTTTTGATCTCTATCTTCACTTTGAGATTGATCTCGCTTGATCCGTTGAATCTTCACGACTCCCAATCTCTAATTACGCTACGAACGACTGAATCCAAATAAAAGCAAATAACTCAAAAGATCCAAATAAATCCGAATAACTCAGTTTAGTATTATTATGAGTTAATGGGTGATTTGAGTTATTTGAGGTAAGGTCGATGGTAGAACATGGTGACTTGATCTTTTTATTAACAATTTCTTTTATTATTTTGGTATTTATTAAGAAAGTTTCATGAGTTAGGTTAAACCTATAAATTGGTGTATTTTGTCGAGTGCTAATATTCAGGGCATACATTATATATGTGATGTATGAAATCTTTAGCTTACCAATTTAGCCTTTAGAGTCTGAGTTTATAGCATCATGTGGTGTGGGATTTTATATACCTCCTTTTATTGATACGCTATGTTTAATTAGAATCAGGGCCTGTTTATACTGGTACTAGCTTGTTATATAAACTTATGTTCAGTATCGTTATTCATTTGAAACTAACATTATGATTTAATTAATGTCACTTTTATTATCTTGCATCTACCTTACCTACTATTAGGCTTAGCTTCATCTCTAATTTTAGTTTAAACTTAGTTTTCTGGGCAAAGCTTGGTATATAAGGTCATATTTCCATGTTTGCTATTTAGCAAAATCTACGGCTAAAATTATTCAAAGGAGGCCTGTTGAATATTGGGCATAGATTTTAATTATAATTATTGGTAGTCTTTATTAAATTTGAACATTTAACCAAAAGAAATTGTCTTTATTATTGCCCTTACTTAGTAGTTAACCATTCACTTCATGTGGGCAAATCACATTAATTATTTATATGTGATAACTAGTCCAAATACTAGTGGCTTTATACCCAAATTATTTATATGTGATAACTAGTCCCAATACTAGTGGCTTTATACCCAAATTATTTAATAGTCAAAAATGGTTCTCTTCTTTGCTTAGGGTATAGAGATGATGATTAAGGTCTTTATCATGATATGGTCACTCCTATGTTGTTCACTAATATACAATGGCTTAGGTTTTATTTTAATTTAGGGTAACCTCTGTTAAACTTGGATATTTAATCAAAGTCATAATGCCGTTATCAATATCTTTATTTAATAATAAATCTTTAAAATAATTATTCAAACCATATAAGTAATCACATATGAGCTAATTCAAATTTATATCTTTAAATAATCTTATTTACATTCTATTTAAACTTTAATAGCTTCTCTAAACTATCCCCTAATTTTCCATGATTTTTATCAATTAAAATGAGCTACCAAAAACTAGAATAAAACGTGGGAAATAAAGTGCGGCCGGCTGGTTTGAACCCAGGACCTGAGGGGTTCGAGAGGCTTAAGCGCGCACGGCTAGCCATTAGGGATCTCAGTGTTACGCGGTTTGCTATAGATGATAAAGGCAGTTATGTAAGCGAGGGACTAACATTCGGTTGACAAAAATCAACCGAACACATAACTAACAGGGCCGCTGGGGAGATCGAACTCAGAACCTCAGGACCGTGGGTGTTAACGCGCTCGACCTAGCCAACTGAACAAGGGGTGTTACCTGACATGGTACCCGCGCCTTTTAAAAAAACAGAGAGGCATATAGAGGAAAAACAGAGGAGCGGCTCGACGGCCATGGCTGACGGTGGCGCCGGCGAGGAGCGGCCGGGGAGGCGGGCGTAGCCGGCAAAACGGGCTCTTCCGAGGATGGGGAACCCAGTGGGGAAGGCGGCACGACCCGAGACGACGGTGAGGTGGGCGGGCGGCAGCTTGGGGCGGACGGCGGCGAGGTGAGCACGGGGTGACAGCGCCGGCGTGGAGGAGGGGGAAACTTGAGGTGCGCGAGAGAAAGGTGAGGTCATGGGGAGGCTCACCGCGTGAATTTCCGAGCCGAAGGATACCCGTAGAGGGCCGGCGACGTGGACGGAGGAGGCGGTGAAGGGCTTCTCGGCGCCGGCGAGCTGAGGCGGCGGGGATCTTTGGCCGGAGGCGGGGATGCGTTCGTGGCGTCATGGTGGAGCTGCGGTGCGGAGGAATTGGACTAGGGCCGTCCGAGGGGCAGGCGGCGGGGAAAAGGGCGGCGGTGGCGGGATTAGTGGCGACGGCCAATTTCGGGGAAGAGAAGGGGAAATAGATGGGGAGAAAGAGAAGAAGGGGCGCGGCGCAAACAGGGGGAGAGCCGGGGCTCCTTATGGCCACCGAGGGGGCAGGGAAGCGCGGAGAACCGGGCAGAGGCGGCGAAGAACCGGGCGACAGGATTGAACCGTGGGGCAATGCCGGCGCGGGGCTCGGTGGTGAGGTGACCCGCGAGCGGCGCTTGCAGAGCAGAGCAGTGAGGGGGAGGCAGCACGCAACGATTTGGGCAGGATTCGCGCAGCGGAGAGAAGGGGAGGGAGGACGTGGAGGGAGCTCAGCCGCAGAGGAAGGAGGAGAAAAGAATGGAAGAAAAGGCAGGCAGGCGGCAATGATGGACGAGCAGGGCGCAGTAGTTGGACACAGGCGGCGCAGAACAGAGAGAAGGGAAGAGGGAGACGCGGGCGACTCATGGCCACAGAAAGGAGGAGGAAGGAGAAAAAAAGAAAGGGGGTGAGGGTGTTCGGCCTATGCGCAGGGAGAGGAGGGGTGCGGGGCCCGCGCGTAAGAGGGAGAAGGAGAAAAGTGAATGGTAGAAAAAGAAAGGGGGAACAAATGCCTAGCAACCAAAGTTTGGATTTTTGCCAGAATTCAATATTTAAATATTTAAATCTTGATTTGAAATCAAGGGCTCAACTCTAATCATTTGGAAGGTAAATTTAAATATTGTTTCGATTTTAGTTTCCAATTATTTTGGTCATCGGTTTGAGTTTAAAATTCCAATTCTAGTTTGGATTAAAGTGCAATTTAAAATTGGTTTTTGAATTCATAATTTCTTGTCTTATATTTTCCCATATCTTTTATTAACACTATTATCATTATTACTTGGATATTACTTCTCAATATATTCTTTTGCATGTTATTCAAAATTTAAGTTTTCATTTAAATCTTGTATCTAATTTTGGATCTTCAATTTAAGTCTTGGTCCAACTACAAAATCTAATAGTCTTCTATTCTCAATTAAATTTTGTAATGAATTGTTTATACAAATTTTTGAATGCCCAATCTTGGGTTTTTGTATGCTATTTAAATTAAAAGATGGAATTCTTGGTTTCATTTTATTGAGACTTGGATTTGAATCCAAGATTTTTGGTATTTTGATCCTTAGAGTTTTAAACTCCCCAAACTTATTTCTTATCCTTTATCGTCATAATTCTTATTTGTATTTGAAATTTATTCCCAGTTTTTAATTTGCTCAGCGCAAAATTCGGGAAAACCCAAATAAGATTTTGAGCCAAAAATTCAAATGCCAATAAGATGCAAATAAAAGTTTTAAATTACTGCAAATTTCAAACATCCAAATTTTAGGATGTTACACAATACTTTCAGCTTATCAAAAGCCGAGGACGGCTTTGTTTGCAAGAAGGGGAGGATGATAAGAACATATACCCTTGGATACAACCATATTGGCTATACTTGTTGTTCCAATTACAAGAGCTCCTACGCATCACTTAAATCATGAGGTGAGCTCATTTCAAATAGATTTTATTTTGTTTAATAAAGAACGTATGATATTACATAATGAGAGTTTGTTGCGTTTGTTATCATGTACCAAGATTTATGATCAAGATCATGCAATACAGGAGACTACACATATGTTAAAACCGAGGACGGTTTTCTATCAAGAAGGGGAGGATGATGTGACCACGCCACAAACATACGACCATAGCGTCCAATATCAAGATTGAATTAAAGACGAATTCGTTCCTTCAGCTTCAACATATTTTAAATAAGAATATCATGCTATATAATGATGAAAAAATATATTTTTGTAGCACCACATCACTTGTGGACCAATTGAAACAAGAGTTCAAATTGGACAAGTTTTGGAATCCAATTTGGCCTCCAGATCAATTCAGATTCAACCTGATAGGCCCAACTTCAAATGTGCATAACTTTCGCATACAGAGTCCGTTTGAGCTCCGTGGGTACTCGTTAGAAAGCTCTTGGAGTCTACTTTCAAATGGATCTAGTCTCACCTCCAAAATCTATCCGAGCATATCAGAAACTGTGAAATAAATCACATCACTTTTCCAGTCTGAGTCAAAGTGGGCCGAGGGCCTTGTAACTTAGGCTATTTGGGCCAGTACTATTCACATGAACAGTACCACGGCCACATGAATAGTAACAGTGAATAGTATCACACCCCTTTTCATTAGATAAGTGCGGCTTCCCTCTTCCCTATTTAAGGAGGTCGCATCCCTTTAGTTTTCGTTGGGTTTTTCTTAAGAGATTATTCTGCTTAGCAGTTTCACCGCATGTTTGGTTAAGGAACCCCAACTTGTGAACTTAATCTTTATTCGCAATACAATTTCATATTGCATCTTGAACTCTCTTGCTTGTGTTCTCGATTCGCTTGCAGGAGATAGCCTTTTTGGTGAGGTCAACCTTGTTTGGCACGGTTGATAACCAATGGAGCAGTGGTGTAGTGATTGTGAGGGGTTCGATCTGTTTTGGTCGGAGTCTTTGGATCATCAACATCGAGTTCTCTACAATCGACTTATCAGTACCTTTCGAAAGATCGGGCCATCGTCACATTAGCATGCTTGCTAGAATTTTTGTCCCATTTATTGTTATTTCCACTGCTATTTACTTGTTATGCAAATTATTTAGCCAGTCAACCCATTTCATCAAAAGGTTAGTTGTATAAGTGCATGTTCGCATGCTTATCATTATATGATACTCTGTTTATTCATGTGTGTATAGGCGTGATACAATGTTATAATATGTGTGTGCTAGCCATTCATCGCAGGACTAGCACAGTAAACACATAAGGTTCGGAATTAGTTTTCTAGGTCTGACAACATTGGTACCAAAGCCATACTGACTGTAGGTTAAACCTTTAGTGAGAAATAGCTGATAGATTAACAATCTTTGCTTTTTTGGAACTTAATTTCAAAGTTATAAAATGGTTGTGAAAAAGGTACGTATTATTGCTATCCTTACCTTCTCTTAGCATTTCTATCTTACCTAAACCCATGCTTCCCTTAGCGTGTGTTTGGTTTGGAGGCAGTAGGGACAGAATGGCTCCATCCCTGTTTGTAAGGACGGGACCGTCCCCGTTCTTTGTTTGGTTGTAAGGGATAGAACCGTCCCTGTTTTTTGTTTGGTTCTGGGACATAAAATATGGGATGAGTCATCTGACATGTGGGGCCCTTTTGTCATCCTCTTGTTTTTGAGAGGCGAGGAAGTGGGACGAGCCCATCCCCTCATTTTTGAGGGACGGGGGCATCCTCGATTTAGGGGAATATTTCTGGGATATTCCCCAAAGGGGATGGACTCTGTCCCTGCTGACTCCAATCCAAACAGGTCCAAATCTGGGATCGCCCCGTCCCATCCGCTATTATCCCTAGAACCACACACACCCTTACCTTTCTTATCACTATTCATGTCTTCATTTGATTTTATGAACCTCATTTTCTAATACTTTCCTCACCTTCAACTTAGTAGATGTTTAGGCATGTTCCCTATAATACAAGGCCAAGTTGCAACCAATTCAAAGACAAGTGATCGAGAGATATATGTGCACCATGCATGATGGGAAAAGACCTCCTATGTGTGCTCAAGTTTGAAGGAAAGGAGTTGTTGAGGTGATAAATCACACTGCCCTCCGAAGCAGACTCCGTCGAGGAGATTATTGTTGTCAAGACTAGAACCTTATGGCTAGGTTACTAGAGCTCACATGTCGGTATTAACTAGTAAGGTGCCTGAGCGTTACAATGTACCAAATGAGGGTGGTATATATCAGCAAATGTGATCCAAAACCTGTGAGACCATGTGAAGGTCACCCTATGGTTGTGATGAGTAAATGACTTTTGGATTAGAGTATGGGCGAAGGTTGAGTTTATATTTGAGGAGTTTTGCAAAAGATTGCTTCTGTCGACTTTGTGGTCAGTTGGTTCAATCGGCTGTGTTCGTCTGTCTGGTTGGCAGTCTGTCTTACGACTTTGTGTTCGACAATCGATTTTATGACTTGGTCGTTAGTAGACGGTTTTATGACTTTGAGGTCAGCAGTCGGTTTTACGAGTTGCTGGTCGGCAGTCTGTTTTACGACTTGGTGGTCAGTAGTCTAATTTACGACTAGGTAGTCGCAGAAGCTTTTAGACTTGGTGGTCGCAGAAGATTTTATGACTTGGTGGTCACAGAGGCTCTTACGACTTGGTGGTCGTAGAAGCTTTTACGACTTAGTAGTCGGCAGAGGCTTTTACAACTTTGTGGTCAGTAGGAGTACTTACGACTTCGTAGTCGTAGTACTGCCTGGTCGTGATCGATAGTCATAGCTCTTCCTGGTCGTGATCAATGGTCGTAGCTTCTACTGGTCATGATTGGCGGTTGTAGCGACTGCTACATGGACGTAGCGCTCTGCCTGTGTGATTGTAAGTCGTAGCATTCTGTTCCTCTCTCTTTTTGATCTGGAGGTTTCTCTCTTCTTGATCTGGAGGTGTTCTTGGCTTGACCTCGTTGATGCTCTGAATCGAAGTGACAGGTGGGAATACAACCAAAGCCAACCTGGCTTTTTGACCCATGAGCGATCCTGATCAACGACTTGGGTTCTTGAACTCAGTTATTGTGTGCTTGATCAAATCACAAAAAGGTCTCAAGTTGGTTAATAAGTTTTTAATTCAATACTGGAACAACCTCTTGAGACCTTAAGCAATTTGCATACAAAGTTTCATGACTATTTGATCCTTTAATGAAAAGATATGTGGATTTTAGATCTTCTGGTCGTGCGATCATACATTGCTCTGTTCTTCTGATTTTTTATCGACCGCTTCTGGTTTTGACCACGGTCAAGACTCAAATCACTTCGCGTCTGATTTTTACCACACTTGTTTTCGATTGCTTGATGGTCATGGATCTTGTAGTCGTGGGCCCCCACTACCTTTCGAGTTGTTTATGACCGCAGTCGGTTATGAGTGCTCGATGGCCTTCGACCACGTCTCATGACTACTCTATTTTGGGATTGTTCTCTTCTCTCTTGAACTTTTCTTGATCCAAGAGTTTTGATTGATTTCTTCGATGTAGCTACTTGCTGTGACATGTGGGATTGTACTCAAAGCCATCTTGGCTATTATCGCCCCACGAGCATGGTCAGTTCATCTATTCGATCTCAAGTCGCTGTTCTTGCACGCCTTTGATAAAATATCAAAAAGGTCTCAACTGGCATACTAAGTGTTGTAGGGGTGGCCCCCACCTAAACCCAGCAGGCCTGTTAGAAGGTTATAGGGCCCAAAATGGGACATATGTAATGGCTTAAATACCCCTGGCAGGGAGGTACCGATGTAAGGGCACATTTGTAAAAGCACAGCCCATATGAATATATATACCAAGGGAAGACTAGAGGGAGAGGGACGATCACTCTCTCCCAACTCTCCACTACCACATCTCTCTCTGTTTGGTTTGTAGCCACAACAGTTGGCGCCGTCCGTGGGGAGGACAGGAGCAAGCCTGAAATCCGAAGAAGGATGGCACCGAAAAAAGCTTCGTCGACGGCGGCGAAGGGGAAGAAGGCGGCTGGGTCGGAGCGTCGCGTGGGTACCAGGGCATCGGCTGTCGCGAGCGCGGGCGTCGACGCTGGCACTGCGACGACCGACCCCGCCACTGGCACTGCGATGACCGACCCCGCCATGGGCACTGCGACGACCGACCCCGCCACTGGCGTTGCGACGACCGCCCCCGCCACTGGCGTTGCGATGACCGCCCCCGCCGCTGGCGCTACAACGACCAACCCCGCCGATGCGACAGCGACCAACCCCACCACCCTCATCGCAGCGCTCGCTGGTAGCGCGGACCGGGCGGTTGGAGATAGCCACAACGGAGCGGTCGGCAGCTCGGGAGCTCGCGAGGCGATCGTACCCGTGCCGACCCGTCCGCCGGGCGTGCCGGCGGCCCCGCCCGCACTAGCGGTGGAAAGCACCCTGCTGGCGGCCCTCAACGCGTTCCAGCGGGAGCTAGGGGATCGGAGCCAGCAAGCCGCGCCAGTGGTCGCGCCAGAGCCCGCGCCGAAAAGGGCAGATAGTCGCGACGCCCCCACATCCAGCCGCGCGCCGCTGTGACGCGTCGACCCAGAGTCCCCGCTTTCGACAGGACTACAGTAGGCGGCGTGGCCCGAAGACTTCAAATTCCCCAGTGTCATCGAGCTATACAAAGGCGATACGGACCCCCGCGAGTTTGTGCGCGTGTATGAAACCGCAATCGAGGCCGCGGGTGGAGACGACCCCATAAAGGCGAAGGGACTCCCCCTCGCGCTGCAAGGAGTGGCGCTTTCCTGGTTTTTTACCATAGAGCCAAACTCGATCTACGCATGGGAGCATATTCGCGACCGCCTTCACAACAACTTTCAAGGAAACTATGTTGAGCGGGTCGACGCGGACCAGCTCTTCGCCGTGAAGCAGAAACCATCGGAGAAGCTCCGCGACTACTTCAAACACTTCGTGAAGATACGCTGTCAAGTCAAAGACGTTAACGAAACCACCGTTGTCAATGCAGCCATACAGGGCCTTCGCCCGGGCCCGATGGCCGAGTACAACGCACGGAAGCCAATCAAGACAGTGACAAAACTCTTCGACAAAATGGAGGAATACGCCAGGGTGGAAGAGGACGCACGGCGAAGACAAGGGGACGACTCCGACACCAACCAGGCCAGTGGCTCGGCGAAACCGAAGATCCACCGAAGGACGGTTCTTCGAAAGGAAAACGCAAGCAGGAGTCGTCCAAAGACGCATCCGAGCGCAAGGACGCCCCGCACAAGGAGCCGTCCGATAGGCCCAAGCGCGGCCAGCAGAAGTCGCGGTGAAGTCGGTATGTCTTCGACATCGAAGGCGGCTCCGAAGAAAACGCTTCCGCTGGTCATGGCGGTCGGGGGCGCCGAGGCCGGGGACGCGGCCGTGGCCGGGGTCGCGAGGATAAAGGCCGTGGAGATTACGACGACCAGCACCATGGGCTGTGGTGCAAAGTCCACGGTCGCGGCACCCACGACAGGCGCGCGTGCACCTCCATAGCGGCGCTCCGCCAAAGCGTCGCCAGGGATAGGAACCCGGAGGCACGCCCGCCTATGGTGGCCCACGTCCAGCACCCATACGAAGCCCCCACGCACATCCAGGTGCAAGGGACGCAGCCCCATGAGGGCCCTCTGCGAATTCAGGCCCATGTGCAGCAACCTCGGGAGGGCCTCCTGCAGCTGCAGGCTCCGGAGGCAGCCCACCACAGGGTTATCAATGTCATCTCCGGAGGCTCCTCGCTAGAGTTCGCCTCGACACGGCAGCGGAAGGCCTACGTCCAGAGGCTACACCACGTAGCGGCGTACCCAGCGCAGGCACCGCCGGACTGGGCATAGCACGAGGTCACGTTCACACCCGCCGACGACCAAGGCGTCGAACTTCCTCACCAGGACCCCCTGGTCGTCCGGGTCGTGATAGCAGGATGCGACATGGGACGTGCCCTAGTCGACGGCGGCAGCTCCGCAAACATTCTGTTCGCGACAGCCTTCGACCAGATGGGGATCCCTCGAAGTCGCCTCGGCCCATCGGGAATTCCGCTGCAAGGCTTCGGAGGACAACCTCTACGGGCGCTTGGCCAAATATTCCTTCAGGTCTCCTTCGGCCAGGACGACAATGAAAGGGTCGAAGATGCCACCTTCAATGTTGTCGATCTCCTATACCCCTACAATACTATACTGTGGCGCCCAATCCTCAACTCCTTCGGAGCGGTGCCACATCACGGCTATTTATGCATGAAGCTCCTGGGGCCGCGGGCCATCATTACCGTTCGTGGCGACCAGGATATGGCTTGGCGCATCGAGTACGGCACCAGATATCCCCGTCGTGACGCTTAACGGCACGCTTAGAATCGGCATCGCAGCGCGGGGACCCATGGCGTCATCCGGGGACGGCTCGGCAAGCCCTACAGATAGTGCAACTACTAGAGGCTCCGACCGTGTCAAAGACAAGTGGTCAGTACCCCCACCCATTGTAATCGCTCACCCGCGCAAATGGGAATGTAATAGAGTTCCGTTTGTCGCCAACCTCTTGTCATTATGCACAAATACGCAGCGAGAGCGCGCGGAGGCCTCGCCTACGCGCGGGCTCCCGGAGTATAAACTAAAGACGCACGTTCGCGTGTGCACTCTCTGTAGCCAGGGGTACGGGTATGAGTATAAACCGAAGACGCACGTTCGCGTGTGCACTCTCCGTAGCCAGGGGTACGGGTATGAGTATAAACCGAAGACGCACGTTCGCGTGTGCACTCTCCGTAGCCAGGGGTACGGGTATGAGTACAAACCCAAGACGCACGTTCGCGTGTGCACTCTCCGTAGCCAGGGGTACGGGTATGAGTATAAACCAAAGACGCACGTTCGCGTGTGCACTCTCCGTCAAAGACACGGGTATGAGTATAAAACAAAGACGCACGTTCGCGTGTGCACTCTCCGTCAAAGACACGGGTATGAGTATAAACCAAAGACGCACGTTCGCGTGTGCACTCTCCGTCAAAGATACGGGTATGAGTATAAACGAAGACGCACGTTCGCGTGTGCACTCTCCGTCAAAGATACGGGTATGAGTATAAACGAAGATGCACGCTCGCGTGTGTACTCTCGGTCAAAGACACGGGCATGAGTATAAACAAAGACGTGTGGGGGGACACCTCTGCACGCGCTCTACGGAGTATAAACAAGATGCGGATTTCACGCATGCCACGGACGTCGTCCTTGCGCATACTCTCCAGAGTATAAAGAAGACGCGGATGTTCTCCCTGTGCACTCTACGGAGTATAAACAAGACGCGGATTTCGCGCATGCCACGGACGTCGTCCTTGCGCATACTCTCCAGAGTATAAAGAAGATGCGGATGTTCTCCCTATGCACTCTACGGAGTATAAACATGACGCGAATCCCGCACATGCCATGGACGTCGTCCTTGCGCATACTCCCTGGAGTATAAATAAGACACGCATGCTGTCCCGGCGCGCTTGGCAAAACGCAAACGCGGCGCGAGCCTTGCAGGCAAAACGCAAACGCAGCGCGAGCCATGCGCGGCTGACAAATCGCGCACCCCCTCAAAGCGTCGAGGCTCGTCCTCGCGCACCACGGGAGAGGTACGCAAGGCGCGCTACGGAAACCCAATTTCAAGAATTTCAAGAAATAGCGGCGTAGCGCACCACAGGCTGGCCCCAGCGGGGGCGCGCACGCGGGCTACGGGGTACACCAGAGGCTACCCCCACTTTGGAAGGTAGGGGGACGAAGCGTGCCTCCGCACGCACCATTCTACGGACTTTAAACATGTCGTAGGGCGAAGGTCTGCCTCCGCACGCGCCAGTCTACGGACTTTAAACAGGTCGTAGCGCAAAGGTCCGCCTCCGCATGCGCCAGTCTACGGACTTTAAACAGGTCGTAGCGCGAAGGTCCGCCTCCGCACGCGCTAGTCTACGGACTTTAAGCAGGTCGTAGTGCGAAGGTCTGCCTCCGCACGCGCTAGTCTACGGACTTTAAACAGGTCGTAGGGCGAAGGTCTGCCTCCGCACGCGCCAGTCTACGAACTTTAAACAGGTCGTAGGGCGAAGGTCTGCCTCCGCACGCGCCAGTCTACGGACTTTAAACAGGTCGTAGCGCGAAGGTCCGCCTCCGCACGCGCCAGTCTACGGACTTTAAACAGGTCGTAGCGCGAAGGTCCGCCTCCGCACGCGCCAGTCTACGGACTTTAAACAGGTCGTAGTGCGAAGGTCCGCCTCCGCACGCGCCATTCGATGGACTTTAAACAGGTCGTAGTGCGAAGGTCCGCCTCCGCACGCGCCAGTCTACGGACTTTAAACAGGCCGTAGTGCGAAGGTCCGCCTCCGCACGCGCCAGTCTACGAACTTTAAATAGGTCGTAGTGCGAAGGTCCGCCTCCGCATGCGCCAGTTCACAGAATTTAAACAGGCCGTAGTGGGAAGGTCCGCGTCCGCATGCGCCAGTCTACGGACCTTAAGCAGGTCGTAGCCCCAATGGCTGCCTCTGCACGCGCTAACCCTACGAGGTAATCAACACGCAGGCCCTGCGAGCACACTGTGAACGTGGGGATCTCGTCCCCGCACAACATGACCGCCCAAGGCACAACATGCAGCGCATATCCTAATCGCCAGGAGGTCTATATATCGGAAAAATCTTAAAAGTACAGAGGCCCACCAACATCTCTGTCGCTCTAAGCAGCTATTCGGCAGGCTCGTCCTTAACATGCGCTAAGGTTGGGGCTTCGCTAGAAGAAGATCGGCCCGCCCAAAAGTTCAGCGACTCCTCGGCCCTGCGCCAGCGTCGAAGGCGCCGCCGGGTCGCAAGGTCGGACGCAAGTAGTCGGCCCCAGCAAGGAAGCTGCCCGGCACATAGGTGAAAGTCAGAATTTGTAAAGCAAGCGCGCACTTCATTCATAAGAAAAGCGGGGGACATTGCAACACACGCCTACACCTGGCCACTTCGGTGTCACACCTGCGAGTTTCCGGCGCCTTCGGAGGCCTCAGCGCCACCCTCGTCGCGCCGCAGGACCTCGTGCAAAAATCGGCCGAGACTCCCCTCCCCGTAAAGTGACTTCCGAAGCTTGACCTGCGCAGCGGCCTCCCTGACGTAATCCCAGATCCGCTCGTGGAAGTACTTGACAGCGCGACGAGCGGCGCGGACGGCACCGGACATTACTCCAGCTCCGCTGGGCACCTCCAGCTGGGGGTCCTCCAGCTCGGCGACATGTGTGCAACCGCGGTGCCGTAGGAGCGCGCATACCATGCACGACGCCGCGTAAGCACAGTGGTTGCCGAAGGTCATCGCGGCGCCGCGCGCAATGTTGGCGGCATCTTCGATCCAGCGAAGGGTCCGAGGCAGCTCCTCCGGGCCAAAGGCGCAATCCGGCACCTTAGCCACAAGCCCCTGGAGATGGCTCTCCAGCGCTTGCATGGCATCCCACGCAATGACCGAAGCCTCACCAAGCGCCCGGTCACGCTCCGCTAGAGTTAAGGCAAGTTCGCCTTTTTCCTTCTCCAGCGAGGCGACCTGTTGCAGGACGTCGAGCGGTGCTATTTGACGTGTTTCTTGTCTGTGTGACTGCAGGACGTCGAGCTGGAGTCGTGGCAAGACACGGTGGACCGGACTAGGCGCAGGTGGCGCTGAGGTCAGAACGGTCGGGATGTGTCGAAGAGGACGTGGACTCGAGATGGTTGCGAGGCGTGCGAGGCAAGGAGCGCGGAAGCTTCCCGGAAGGTGCAGAAGGGGCGAATCGGGAAATTCGCAAGGCTGCACAAGCGGGAGCGGGCTCCGTTGGACGTAGCGGGCGTAACGGGGCGGAGACCCGTTAGCCAGGCGCTATAAAAGGAGAGGAGGGGCTGCATGCCCTCGTTGAGCACTTGTGATAGAATTAGGGTTTTAGAGTCAAAAGAGGCTTTAGGAAGGTTGTTTCCTTTAGCTCTTTAGTTGGTGTGAGTTGGTGGTAGAGGCAGAGTGTGCTCCATCTGTGTCTCTACGATGGTTTCTATGTGAGTCTCCTCTCTCTGTGTGTTCTTCCTCCCAAGAAGTGGTGAGATTCTTGGTGTTCTTGAGGATTGAGAGGGAGATGAGGGATTGAGAGTCTTGTAATCATTCCTCTTGTATCAATCGAGGTATGGGGACGTAGCTCAGTTGTATTCCCTGAATAGTTGAATGAAATCTGAAGTTTGCTTCCCGTGCTCTGTCTGTTCTTCGTTCTTCATTTGCATGATTTCTTGATTTTCGTTTTTTGAGTTCTTGCTTGCTGGGAAGGCCCAAAATGGGTTTCTCTTTGATGGGATAGTGCCTCAAGATCATTTGATCAAGTTTCCCAACAGCAAACCTCTTTTAATCTCAGATTTGGCATTTTGGATTGCTCTGTTCTTCTTTAGCTCTTCTAGGGTTTTTGAGCATTTCTTGTTTCCATTTGCAAGATGGGCTGAGATTTGGCATGGAGAGTCCTATGGCTATTTCTAACATATCTGCAAAGTCTCTTAGCCATAGGATCAAAGGTTTGGAAGCAATTTGATTTTTGGCTCGGGTTGTGCAAAAATTCAGATTTTTACCCATAATCTGAAATTCTTGCTTCTTGGTTTGATTCTCTTGTTTCCCAAGGTCCCCTTACTATTTAGTATGTTGTAGTAAGGTCTTGGGTCGAAAAGTTTGAGAGCAAACCTTGTTTTTAGCCAAAAATCCGAAGTCTCAAAGTTCCAGCCTGAAAATCCTGTTTGCTGATTTTCTCGAGAGGTACTACCGCTCCTCGAGAGGTACTACCGCTCAGAGGTACTACCGCTCGTCCTAGCGGTACTACCGGTTTTGTTCGGACTAGTCTGATCGGCAGCGAAGAAACGTTCGGACAAGTCCGATTTTCGTGCGGTACTACCGCTCCTCGAGAGGTACTACCGCTCAGAGGTACTACCGCTCCTCGAGAGGTACTACCGCTCAAAGGTACTACCGCTCGTCTCAGCGGTACTACCGCTTGCAGTCAGACTTGCTCTGAATTTATTTTTCTTGGATGCTTCTTTCTGGATTTGGTTTTCTCTGCTGTTGTTCTTCCTGTAAGTACTTGTCTTCTACCTTCATAGCTCCCATAGCTATTGGAGAAGAAGATATTTGTTGGGGGCGATTTTTAGAGATCGACATTCACCCCCCCCCCCCCTCTGTCGCCATTTCGGTCCTACAGCACGCGAGCCTACTTTGACTAGGCGCCAGCTCCGCTGCCACCCGTTCGAAGGGTAGGGGACGGAGCGCGCGCGAGCCTACTTCGACTAGGCGCCAGCTCCGCTGCCAACCGTTTGAAGGGTAGGGGACGGAGCGCGCGCGAGCCTACATGGACTAGGCGCCAGCTCCGCTGCCACCCGTTCGAAGGGTAGGGGACGGAGCGCGCGCGAGCCTACTTCGACTAGGCGCCAGCTCCACTGTCACCCGTTCGAAGGGTAGGGGACGGAGCGTGCGCGAGCCTACTTGGACTAGGCGCCAGCTCCGCTGCCACCTGTTCGAAGGGTAGGGGACGGAGCGCGCGCGAGCCTACTTCGACTAGGCGCCAGCTCCGCTGCCACCCGTTCGAAGGGTAGGGGACGGATCACGCGCAAGCCTACTTCGACTAGGCGCTAGCTCCGCTGCCACCCATTAGAAGGGTAGGGGACGGAGCGCGCACGAGCATACTTTGACTAGGCGCCAACTCCGCTGCCACCCGTTCGAAGGGTAGGGGACGGAGCGCGCGCGAGCCTACTTCGACTAGATGCCAGCTTCGCTGCCACCCGTTCGAAGGGTAGGGGACGGAGCGCGCACGCACCTACTTCAACTAGGCGCCAGCTCCGCTGCCACCCGTTCGAAGGCTCGGGGACGGAGCGCGCGCGCACCTACATGGGCCAGGCACCAGCACGGGACAGAGCGCTCGCGCACCTACCTCAGCACCAAGGCTTCGCAAGTTCAGAGAAGTTCACAGGCCGCAGGGACGGAGGGGGCCAAAGGACTCGGCAACATGGCTTCGGCCCTGTGAAGACCTTCACCATGAGAGGCTCCTGTTGTAGGGGTGGCCCCCACCTAAACCCAGCAGGCCTGTTAGAAGGTTATAGGGCCCAAAATGGGACATATGTAATGTCTTAAATACCCCTGGCAGGGAGGTACCGATGTAAGGGCACATTTGTAAAAGCACAGCCCATATGAATATATATACCAAGGGAAGACTAGAGGGAGAGGGACGATCACTCTCTCCCAACTCTCCACTACCACATCTCTCTCTGTTTGGTCTGTAACCACAACACTAAGTTTTCAATCCAAGATGGGATTTACATTCTGAGACCTTAGTTACCCGCGTACTAATTTCTGTGGCCATTTGATCTTTGAATCAAAAGATTGAATGTTTTCAGATCTAGTGGTCATGCGCCTCTTCTGATAGTCGTTTATGACCACATATGCTTTCTATCGCTCAATGGTCATAGATCTCTCAGTTTCATTCTGATCTGTTACGACCACATACTGGTTTTTTTCTACATGTGTTTTCTGTGCGCACCTTGGTCATTGGCTATGGTGGTGTCAACCACACATTGGTCTTCGACCACGTAGTTTGCGATCACATCAGTCTTTGACAGCACTGGTTGCCAACCACTCATTGGTCTTTTCACTATGTTGGTTTGAACTACAGTGGCTTCGACCATGTTGTCTGCCCTTCGACCACGTTGATTTTGACTATGTTGATTTCAACCACAGTGGCTTTGGCCACATTGTCTACCCTTCCACCATGTTGTCTGAATTTCAACTACGTTGTTTTTCTCTGCTGACTAGTTGTATTCATTTTGGCTATCTTGTGCTTTCTGTCCAGTAGTCGTTAATGACCAGGTTGTGTTTCCACCGAGTGGTCGTAATTTGACCATGTTTTTATCTGATCTGGTCGTATGGAGCTTTATGTTCCTCTGTTTTCAAGTAGACCTCATATCCTAACCTTCATAGCTTTGTAGCTATTAGAGAAAAAGAAATATGTGAATATTTGGAGGAAAAATCATTAGGCACCGTTCACCACCCCTTTGTTGCCTGTCTGGTTCTACAAGTGGTATCAGAGCCATGTTGGCTCTTTGTTTGATCTTAACTGATCTTGAGCATGGCAACTGGTAGGGAACCTTATGAGCTTTTGTTTGCATCTCGTTTTGGGGTGTTTTTGCCAATAATGTCCTTTGTGACAAGAGGCTTGAAATCAACTAGAGAGTGATTTTATTTGCAAGAAACCACAAGTGTGTGTTTTGTGGTACATTCTTTACCTTTGGTTGTTCTAGTGTTAAGGAGAAGAAGAGTTTGGAGTCCATGGATGATAATGATAAGAAGAATGAGCATCGACTCATCATGAGCAAGGTAAAACCTCAATATGACCTTGGCCTTGTCCAAGATGAATATGCTTGCTCTTGGAGATAATGTGAGATGTCTAGATGATAAAATGCTAGATTGTTTGATGATGATTTTGCTAGGTTGGAATCTCATTTATTATCTATAGGTTGTGAGTTTTACATGTGGATTCGAAAATTCTGAATACTTATCTTACATGCTTAAAATCTAAAAATGAGAAATTTGCTAGGGAGCTTGAAATACTCACTGCACATGTGTAGTGGAGCTTGAATTTTTGCTAGGGCTGGGATTAGTGAGCCTATTGCTTCTATTCATTATTCTTGTGTAGGCTCAAGTGATTCACTTGTTGATAGTGTCTCTTGTTTTGTGGTTGTACTAGATGTTCCTCGTGTTGATCCAATTCATTGTTTGCTTGCACTTTTCATCTCTTGCATATATTGTTCTTCTTTGAGAGATGGTGTAAATGCTTTGAGGAGAGAGCGTGATGATATGAGCGCTAAATCTTGTGACTTAGTCTCCTCTGTTTATTTGGATCTAGATCTTTCTTGTAGTGAGCATAGTTTTATTGTTGCTGATATTTGTGCCATATCTTTAGATGCTCCTATTTTGGCTAGTGCAATTCTTGTTGGCTCTTCTAATGTTGTCCAAGGGACTTCTCTTTTTGAGCAAGGATGGTGCTTTGTCCTCCTACACCATGTCTCTTTGTAGACATTTGTACCATTGCTCATTTTGTGAGAAGGATGGACATCATCGGTGTTGTGGACTTGATTCTTATGATTTTGGTTTTTGTCCACGTGCTGTCCTGAGGAAGGATTAGTACTGTTTCTCAAATGGTGGAGCTCATTCTGCCCATCGAGGTGCGCACCTACGGCGAGGCGAAGTTGTGAGATCCTTTGATGCTTCTGTTGGTTGTCATCTTAGTGCTTTCAAGTAAGACATTTACCACTTTTTCAAAAATGGCACTTAGTTTACTTAACGAGTTGTCCACTTGCATTGTGCCTTTAGGATTGGATTTCCTTGCATGAACCATCCATTGCATCATGATAACTCGCATACTTCTATTGTGAGTGTGTCAAAGTCTTGAGTTCCCAAGTACATTCTTACTAACCCATCGAGATCCAAGACTCGGGTACCTTGTTCTTGTCATATGTAGGTGTCAATAATGCGGGATGGAGAACATGTACTTGATTGGGTTCTAGTCTTTTCCTTCATCACGTGATTAGAACACTTGCTGGGCGGTAGTACCGCACGACAGCAGACAAAGCAGGCTGACAGAAGTTCTGAAACTTTAGATTTTTGGCTAAATCAAGGAAACGAAAGGAAAACTTCTGATCTTTTCAGAGAGAGACATCAAGGGACTATTCTAAATACCTTTAGGGCCTCAAACAACATGGGAACTAAGCAAGAAGATAAGAAATTCAGAGATTAGCCAAGAACTTGAAAAATACAGAGAGCTACCCAAAAACTCAAATTCCCATCTAACCATTGATCCTTTGGCTACGAAACTTTGAGGATAGCTAATAAATAGCCACTAGACTCTTCATGCCAAGAATCAAGGCAACACAAGAAGGGAAACAAGATTCACCACAAACCCTAGAAAAACTTGGAGAGCTTCAGAGAGGAGCACAAAAACTTGAAATACTCAAGATTCACAGGGCCTTTGCACATGAGATTTTGCAATTAAGTTAGCAATACCCTCAGGGCATACCAGCAAAAATCTCTGGCCATTTCCTCAAGGGAACTAAGAGATTCATCAAAGCCCTAGAAACCCAAAATGAAGAACAGAGGAAGCCAAAAGCTGAAATCTGAGATTTAACATGATTAGCTCTTGGGAAAACTTGATCAAATGATCTTGGGGCACTATCCCAGCATAGAGCAATCCATTTTGCACCTCACTAGCAAGAAACAACAAGAAAACGAAAATATCACAAATCCACTTTAGAGAGCATCGAAGGAAAAATGGGCGAACAGGAGATAAAAATCAGATTTCCATTCCAAAACAAGGATGATTACAGAGGAGTCCCGATACCCCGATTACAAGCAGAGGAATGATTACATGAAGGTTCTCAACTCACCATCTCCCTCTCCCCAAGCCAAGAAATCAAGAACTCACAACATGCTTGGAGGAGACACTCAACACAGAGACAACGAAGGGACAAGCACTGCTGCCTTCCACCCACTCTCACCAACTAAAGAGCAAAGGGAAAACAACCCCCCAAAGCCTCTTTTGACTCAAGAAACCCTAACTCTCTCCCAAATCCATGAGGAGGCATGCAGCCCCTCACCTCTATTTATAGCCTTTGGGTAACGGGTCTCCACCCCGTTACGCCCGCTAAATCCAACGGAGCCCGCTCCCGCTTGTGCAGCCTCGCGAAATTACCATTTCGCCCCTCCTACACCTTCCAGGAAGCTTCCGCGCTCCTTGTCGTCCAAGCTTCGCAACCACCTCAAGTCTCCGCCGTCTTCGACACATCCCGACCGTTCTGACCTCGACACCGCCCGTGTCTAGTCCGGTCCCTCGTGTCTCACCACGACTCCGCCTCGACGTCCTGCAGCCACACAGACAAGAAACACGTCAAATAGGACCGCTCGATACATGAAAGCGTAAATAGCATAACCACATCATGCTTACCCATGATGAAGTCCAAACCTATCAAATCTAAGAATATGCATCCTAATCCCATACGACCAAGTTTGACCAAATCCGACCGAGCCCGTTGCACCATGCAACGTCAAGGTCCGAACCACCCAAAGCAAACTCGACTTTCCTAAACCGATGTCAATTACTCATCATAAACACAGGATGACCTCCACATGGTCTCTCAATCTCCCCCTTGATGAGTATATTGACAAACCCAGAAAAAGCACAAAGTAGAGTTTGATTTGACGAGTCCAACATGGTCCAAAAGAATAAAAATGAAGCTAATGACCATGTCGACAGAAGGAACACTAGAGCAATAAAGAAAGAACAAATTGTTCTCAAAGCTCTAAAATGCTCCAAAAGACTTTTTCTCCTCTATTCTCCCCCTTTTGGCAATAAACACATCAAGGATGCAAAGGAGAGAATATGACATGACAAGGATGAAAATGGCTGAAGTTTGTTTATTCTAAGCATTTAGAGCCATGAGAATTATCCATAAGGACCATAAATAATTACACCATACCATAACTCAATAAAAGGCTATCTAAATCATGACAGGATATATATAAGCCAGCTAGAACATATAGATGACAATCTGAAATGTAGTGCAAATTGTGAGCATGTCAAGTCATCAATAAGCAAAGTCTAGCTAGAGATATCCAAGGATGATGCAGGCCATGTCAATAAGCTAAGCGAAACCAAGAAGCTACTAATGAGACCAATTAGAGTGCTATGCTCAAGAATGAAACAATGGTTCAAGTACTTGGTTCTTTTTGTGTAATTAAGCAAATTGAGCACATAAAACATTGTCTTTTTAAAGCTCATGGTCGTTTCCAACCCAATTTTTGTTATGTGCTAGATCTCAAGCCTTATGCGACTACTCCAAGCAAGAAGCTTAAGAAGATAGTTTAGGTCATCCAAAACTCCCCCTAAGTTCATGCCTAGTGCAATGGCAAGCCGTCTCATGAGAAAGAATTGGTGAAATCAGTTTTTTCGCACAAAAGAGATATTTTTGCTTTTTAAACATGTTGTACCAACTCATGCTGAATCAAGAGACTAAAATAGCTCAATCTAAGGCTCAATTAGAGATTCAACGCTCAACTCAGCCTATTTGACATGGCATGAATCATAAAAGGATAACTCAAGAAAGACTAGACTCAAATGCTAGCATGACAATTTTTAATGTAAAGTGAGCAATTTTTAATTTACTTATCATGGCAAAAGCTAGTCTACACATATGAAGTCCTGATAAAGCTAGCAAGTAAGCATAAGTTATGGCAAGGTGTAAAGCATTGTAAACATGTCATAACAGGATAATAAACAAGGCTCAATGTAGTTATATTACAATGCGAAATGCTAAAATACAAGAAAATCCAACTCCCCATCAACATGTGATGCCTTTTAGTTCAAGTTGAGTTATGTCAATATTAAGCTCCAGAAGCTCCCAAATGAACTCCCCCTGAACCAAAGCAATAAAATCGAGAAGCTGGCAAAGAAAACCAAACAGGCAATCCTTAAAGCATAGATAAGATATAGAGACAACTATGGCTCAGACTGACTCTCATCTACCCCATATGACTCGAGTACTATCAGCTGGTCTGCTAACAACCTAGGGAGCAAACACGTACCCTGTCTACCCGAGGGTGGCCCAACCCTCGCTAGAACCCACAAGAAGTGAGTAAGCTCAACCTAGAAGAGAGACAACTAACAAGCAGCATCCTAGAGTCACAAGATAAGAGCAAGAAGTCTAAACGCTAGACAAGAAGACCACTCTAACCTATGCTAGAAGGACTATCCCGAATGCACCCAAAATGCAATGCAACAGAAAGGAGCAAGAGCATAATTAATATAATAAAGCAGTAAAACACAAAGCTCCCCCTCCCAACAGTCCGTAAGGACAAACCACCCCAAGCTCTCCCCGTAGAGCTGAAAACCTAGAGCTATCCAATGGCTTGGTAAAGATATCAGCCAACTGGTGGTCACTCTCCACAAACTGGAGCACGATGTCACCCTTCTCTACATGGTCTCTAAGGAAGTGATAGCGAATATAAATATGCTTGGTCCGAGAATGCTACACTGGGTTCTTAGCAATGTTGATTGCAGAAGTGTTATCACAAAAGAGTGGAACACTGTCGATAACTAACCCAAAGTCCCGCAGGGTCGAGACCATCCAGAGCACCTGGCTACAGCAACTGGCTGCTGCAACGTACTCGGCCTCTGCGGTGGACTGTGCAACACCAGACTGCTTCCTCGAAGACCAGGAAACTAGAGAAGTGCCAATGAACTGGCAGGTGCCCGAAGTGCTCTTCCTATCTATCCTACAGCCGACAAAGTCTGCATCCGAGAAGGCTCTCAAGGAAAGACAAGAAGAGGAAGAGTACCAGATACCATAGTCAATGGTAGCTCGAAGGTACCGAAGAATGCGCTTCACCGCCTGGCGGTGAGATACGCGAGGAGAAGCCTGAAACCGAGCACAAAGACACACGGAGAAGTGTATGTCCGGTCTCGAGGCAGGGAGGTACAAGAGGGAGCCGATCATACTACGATACTCCTTCTGATCAACTGGCTCACCGTCCTCATCTGGGTCGAGTGAAGCTGATGTAGCCATCGGAGTGGACACCGGCTTACCATCACTCATATCAAAGCACTTCAGGAGGTCTCGAGTGTACTTGTCCTGATGCAAGAAAGTACCCTCCCGAGTTTGCTTAATTTGGAAGCCAAGGAAGAAGCTCAACTCGCCCATCATGCTCATCTCAAACTCCGAGCTCATGACATCGGAAAACTGGGAAACGAGAGCATGTGAGGTGCCGCCAAAGATGATGTCGTCCACATAAATCTGGACGAGCAGAAGATCAGTGCCATGCTGGCGGATGAACAAGGTTTTGTCTACTTTACCCATCTCAAACCCATGACTCAACAAGTAGGACTTAAGCCTCTCATACCAAGCTCTAGGGGCCTGCTTAAGTCCATACAGCGCTTTGGAAAGATTGAAGACATGGTGTGGATATTTAGGGTTCTCGAAACCTAGAGGCTATCTGACATAGACTTCTTCCTCAATGAAGCCATTAAGGAAGGCACTCTTGACGTCCATCTGGTAAAGCTTGAAACCCTTAGAAGCTGCAAAGGCAAGCAGGATTCTAATGGCCTCAAGTCTAGCTACAGGGGCAAAGGTCTCCTCGAAGTCTAGACCCTCAACCTGAGAAAACCCTTGAGCTACCAGTCTAGCCTTGTTTCGAACAACTACCCCATCCTCACTCTGCTTGTTCTTGAACACCCACTTGGTCCCAATGACATTGTGACCACGAGGTGGCTCAACAAGCGACCAGACCTTGTTCCTCTCAAAATTTTCTAGCTCCTCATGCATGGCATTGACCCAAGACTCGTCAGATAGAGCATGATAGACATCCTTGGGCTCAAAGGAGGCAACGAAAGCAGAATGGAGACAGAAGAGAGACATGCTCGATTTTGAACGAGTGACTCGCTCAAAAAGGTCTCCAATAATCTGCTCAGAAGGAAGGTCTTTTTGGATATGCCGAGGAGGTCCAGAATGAGACGAAGAAGTGGCCTCTACCTCGTGAGCTGACGAGGTAGGAATAGAGCCACTAGCTCCAGAAGAGGCAGAAGGCATGGGCTGATCGCCTCGAGGTGCGGTGGAAGAAGGCACCTCAAGGGGTGGATGAGGGGCTGGATCGGGTAGACAACCCTCATCTCCATCATCCTCATCATCCACAAAGATGGTCTCGGACTACTCTAAAGAACCTGAGATATCGGGCCAAGTCTCCGAACTGGCCTCGTCAAAAGTCACCTCGCAGGTCTCTACCATTTTACTAAACTCGCAGTTCCAGACCCTATAAGCCCGCGAAGAAGTCGATTAGCCTAGAAAGATCCCATCACAAGAACGTGACTCGAACTTATCTAGGTTCCCGGACTTCAAAATAAAGTACATGCAACCAAACACACGAAAATGAGAGACGCTGGGCTTTCGCCCATATCTCAACTCATAAGAAGTGCGGTGCAAGTGTGCCCTCAGAAAAACTCGATTTGAGACATGGCACGCGGTGGCTATAGCCTCAGCCCAAAACTTCTGCGGTGTAGAGTACTCATCAAGCATCGTCCTGGCCATCTTGACCAAGGTACGGTTCTTTCTCTCCACGACGCCATTTTGCTGTGGGACGTGCGGAGAGGAGAACTGATGCTCTACACCTGTCTCATCGCAGAACCTCTCAAAGTAGGAATTCTTGAACTCTGTGCCATTGTCACTGCGAATCGCTCGTAAGGCACCCGGGAGCTCAATAGAAAGCCTACTGAAAAGACCTCGAAAATGTGAAAATGGCTCATCCTTCGAGGATAAGAAAAACACCCAAGAATACCTTGAGAAGTCATCGACCACGACAAGAACATACCACTTCCCTCCGGCTGACTGCACTCGAGCTGGTCCAACTGTGTCCATATGGAGCAGCTATCCTGGTGCATCGGTCATAGTAACTGTGACCGGAGGATGTGAAGCGGCAACTATCTTGCCGTGCCGGCATGGAGCACAGACTAGATCTTTGACCATCTTGAGTTTCGGCAGACCACGAATGAGATCGTGGCCGCTAACTTGAGTCAAATGGTCAAATCCAACATGACCAAGTCTCCTATGCCAGAAAGAAAGGTCGCGGGACTCAGAAGCAACTAAACACCTGAGAGGATCACCAGAAGACTCAGAAAAATTAGCACAAAAGATCCTCCCAAAACAAGAAATCCCGCAAACCAGACTACTCGAAGAATCAAGAATTTTGCAATTGTTTTTCTTAAAGCTCACCTCAAAGTCGTCATCGGTAAGCTGAGAAACGGAAAGCAAATTATACTGCAGCTTACTAACCAAGGCAACATCTTTCAAAATAAAAGAATCATTAATGCGCACTGTACCTTTGGCGATGACACGCCCAGATGAAGCGTCTCCGAAGGTGATCGTCTCATCACCTGGAGCACGGGCAAGAGAAGAAAACCAACGAGAATCTCCGGTCATGTGTGATGAACACCCAGAGTCTAAAAGCCAAACCTTTCCCTTCCCTGCCCGGCGAACCTGAGTCAAACAAAGAGTAAAGTCTCAGTACTGGGGTAAATCAAGAGTGATTTTGGCAACCAATACTGAGTAACACGTCGAGCAGATGAAGTAGTCAAGCACGACTGACCTCTATCTACCCTACGCTCTCTGTCACTCAAAGAAGCAGACGGTCTATGTGTAGACCTGAAGCTGTTGTTGGGCTTGACTGCTACAGAGGAGCGAGTCAGGACACCAGCAACATGCTGATCATGCCACGGGTAGCTATCTCGATGGGGGAAACGAGATCTACCCTCAGGACAGCGGAAATCAGGACCAAGAGCAGCATGAGGATGAAAACAAGAGAACTCGGAAAAACCAAGTCCTCGATGCTGCCCAAACCCATCAGAAGAAACCTGGACCTCGTGTTGGTCTTAGGTGCACTCAAGGTCTGGGGCTGACCCTGAATGCGCCTAAGAGACTCAACACGGTCTCTACGCGTGATCTTGGCGCGCCTGAAGCATCGATCGACTGAGTGTCCATCCTTTTGACAGAAGGTGCAGTGATACTTTACCTTCTGAGAGGTAGAAGTAGCACGGGGAGGCTTTGCCTTCTGAGAGGCCGAAGCTGCAGGTGGAATCACCTTGCTGTCAGAAATCTCCTGGACAAAACCCGCTGACTTAAATTGGACTTTCTCGGTCCTGGGCTCAGTCTCGATCACACCTGGTGCTATGGGTCTGAGCACGGCAGATGGATGCTTCCTCATGTCCTCATAGAAATCGTATCCTAGACCTTGATTAAATTTGCAAATCTTGGATTGGTCTAGAATAAGATTAAGATTTTTCTTGCCTCCTACAAATCTCTCGAGAGTGTTCATAAGATACTGACACTCCCGAAAGAGAGAGATGCAAGAAGAGCAGGGGAAAGAAGAGACAGCAGAAGGTAAGGGAGCAGAAGAAGAACCAACAGTAGAGGAAAGAATGGATTGTGCACGCACAGCCGACTCTAAGGGGACAGTCCTACTACTAGCAGGTTGGTTCACGTCACTAGGCGTCTCTACCTTACCCTGAGGCTTCTCCCCCTTCTCATCAATCACATCACAAGCTGAAAGTGGCTTCTCTAGAAGGTCCTTAGTTAGCTTTACACATTTCTCATCCAATGCAATCTAGTCAGATTTTAGTTTATTACAATTAATGCATGGTGAGCTAACAGGGTCCTTAGAAGCAGTTTGAGCCAATCTATTATTGTCATCAACTAATTCTTGAAACTGTTTGGCGACAGCTTCAAGCTCAGCAGTAAGCTTGGGACAGTTCATAAATGAAGCAATCGGCTCAAGAAGAAAAGCTTGTAGTTCTGCAATTTTATGATCTGCCCGTTTTAGGTTCATCTTCAGATTATTGCAATTTTCACATGTCTTGGGCAGATCAAGCAACATAGTATAAAGACCTCTAAAAGCATTGTCCTTATCCTCACATGAGGTGCAAGATGTAGTCTCAACAACAGCAGATGAAATAGGCGCTACTCTACTCATCTCAAGCTCAGCAAGAAGACTAACATTCTCCACCTTAATCATGTCTAGCTCAGAGGACACACTATCATGCAAGGTCCTTAGTTTCTCCATGTCATCCAGCAAAGCAGAACAAACATCACAATCGTCATGGGAGGGAGCAGATCTAAGTGAAGTAAGCTCATGTGACAAGCTCTCTACTTCCTTCTCTAACTCGGTACACCTAGCCCTAGCTCTAGCATGAAATCCACCTAGCTTAAGAAAAACATGATTAAGCTGGTCGTAGGTGGGGCATACCTCGTCCAAGTCGGAGTACAACTCGTTGTCGCTCAGTTCACCCTCAAGGGCCATGAAGCACATGCCGGAGAAGTCGTCGCCGCTCTTGGGTTCTTGGTCACCCGTCCCGTCGTCGTCGCTCCATCCCTCCACCTCGCTGAGGTCGAGGTCGTCGAAGGCGGTGAGGACGCGGTGGAAGAGCTTCTTGGCCTTCCCAAAGTTGCGGAACTTCTTTTGCCTTGAGGGTGCGCTGGAGGATTCTTGTTGCGGTTCTTGTCGTTGTACTCGTTCTTGCCCGAACCGCCGTAGTCGTTCTTGGCCTTCCCTAGCTTGGGGCAGTTTGCCCGAATGTGGTTAGGGCCACAACACTCGAAGCAAATCACATATCCTCCTCTCTTTCTGTCCCTCCTCCTCTTGTAAGCATGGGAAAACTTCTGAGCTAGGAGGGCCAGCTGCTCATCCTCAAGCTGCTCTAACTGATCATCAGTTACGTCACAGAGAGCAGCAAGAGAGAAACCACAAAGCGAATCGGAAGAAGAAAGACCTGAAGCCGAACTGGGATCGGTGACTAGAGCCATCGACTGTGACTTCGACTTGCGAGAGACAATGTCAATCTCGTGAGTCTTGAGGCGTGAGTACAGCGCATCAAGAGTCAAAGTTGAGGGGTCTGTGGTGTCCTTGATGGTAGTCACCTTCATCTCCCAAATCCGCAAATCGAGAGCCGCGAGCATCTGACGAGCGTTGTCCGAGTCGGGGTATGTGAGACCGACCGCTCAGAGGTTGCTCAAGATCTTGTGGAAGCACGCAAAGCACTCATTTAAGGACTCACCAGCGAGCATTTCAAACTTTTTGTAATCTCGCTTGAATTGGTCCTGTCGGACAGTCTTGATCTGGGTGGTGCCCTCATGGTATGCGTCGAGGGTCACCCAGATGTCGAAAGCCGACGTGAGATGAGAGATGCGATCAAACTCGCTTCGGCTCAATCCCTGGAATATGATGTTCCTTGCCTTAGCATTCGCCTCAACATCAGCCATGTTCCCGGCGTTGATGTTCTCATTGGCAGGAACAACAAATCGCAGCTTCACCTTCCGCCAGATGGCATACCCCTGAGCCTGGATATATGTCTCCATTCGACTCTTCCAGAAGGGGTAATCGATGCCATCAAAGACGGGCAGCTTGGTGGAATACTTGTCCGTCGCCATGGCTCTTAGAGACCGGTTAAGATCTATTGAGAAGAGCTAACCGGCTCTGATACCAATTGTTGGACTGAAATGGCGACTGAGGGGGGGTGAATGTCGCTCTCAAAGATTAAATTCGCCCCTCAAGAATCCACACTTATGCTTCTTCTCCAATAGCTATGGAAACTATGAAGAAAGAAGATAGGCACAACTGGAAGTCACAGCAACAAGGCTAAACCAGATCCAGAAAGAAACAGTCAAGAAAAATAATTTTAGAGCAGGTCTGACTGCAAGCGGTAGTACCGCTGAGACGAGCGGTAGTACCACTGGGCGGTAGTACCGCTGAGCCCAGCGGTAGTACCGCATGACAGCAGACAGAGCAGGCTGACAGAAGTTCTGAAACTTCGGATTTTTGGCTAAATCAAGGAAACGAAAGGAAAACTTCTGATCTTTTCAGAGAGAGACATCAAGGGACTATTATAAATACCTTTAGGGCCTCAAGCAACATGGGAACTAAGCAAGAACACAAGAAATTCAGAGATTAGCCAAGAACTTGAAAAATACAGAGAGCTACCCAAAAACTCAAATTCCATCTAACCATTGATCCTTTGGCTACGGAACTTTGAGGATAGCTAATAAATAGCCACTAGACTCTTCATGCCAAGAATCAAGGCAACACAAGAAGGGAAACAAGATTCACCACAAACCCTAGAAAAACTTGGAGAGCTTCAGAGAGGAGCACAAAAACATGAAATACTCAAGATTCACAAGGCCTTTGCACATGAGATTTTGCAATTAAGTTAGCAATACCCTCAGGGCATACCAGCAAAAATCTCTGGCCATTTCCTCAAGGGAACTAAGAGATTCATCAAAGCCCTAGAAACCCAAAATGAAGAACAGAGGAAGCCAAAAGCTGAAATCTGAGATTTAACATGATTAGCTCTAGGGAAAACTAGATCAAATGATCTTTGGGCACTATCCTAGCATAGAGAAATCCATTTTGCACCTCACTAGCAAGAAACAACAAGAAAACAAAAATCTCACAAATCCACTTCAGAGAGCATCGAAGGAAAAATGGACGAACATGAGATAAAAATCAGATTTCCATTCCAAAACAAGGATGATTACAGAGGAGTCCCGATACCTCGATTACAAGCAGAGGAATGATTACATGAAGGTTCTCAACTCACCATCTCCCTCTCCCCAAGCCAAGAACTCGAGAACTCACTACATGCTTGGAGGAGACACTCAACACAGAGACAACAAAGGGACAAGCACTGCTGCCTTCCACCCACTCTCACCAACTAAAGAGCAAAGGGAAAACAACCCCCCAAAGCCTCTTTTGACTCAAGAAACCCTAACTCTCTCCCAAATCCATGAGGAGGCATGCAGCCCCTCACCTCTATTTATAGCCCTTGGCTAACGGGTCTCCACCCCGTTACGCCCGCTAAATCCAACGGAGCCCACTCCCGCTTGTGCAGCCTCGCGAAATTACCATTTCGCCCCTCCTACACCTTCCGGGAAGCTTCCGCGCTCCTTGTCGTCCAAGCTTCGCAACCACCTCGAGTCTCCGCTGTCTTCGACACATCCCGACCATTCTGACCTCGACACCGCCCGTGTCTAGTCCGGTCCCTCGTGTCTCACCACGACTCCGCCTCGACGTCCTGCAGCCACACAGACAAGAAACACGTTAAATAGCACCGCTCGATACATGAAAGCGTAAATAGCATAACCACATCATGCTTACCCATGATGAAGTCCAAACCTGTCGAATCTAAGAATATGCATCCTAATCCCATACGACCAAGTTTGACCAAATCCGACCGAGCCCGTTGCACCACGCAACGTCAAGGTCCGAACCACCCAAACCAAACTCGACTTTCCTAAACCGATGTCAATTACTCATCATAAACACAGGATGACCTCCACATGGTCTCTCAAGTATCAGCATGACTTTGTGCCTTATTGTATATATCATGGTTTATTGCTTACATCTTGCTCCTTATGTCCATTCACCATTATATATACATGTTAACGTACTTTTCCATGATTTTGGTTTGTCATGATGTATGCCTACATGATGTATGTTTGTTTGTGGACAGTTTGAAGCTTGATTATATCTTGGATAGTTTTCTATGTCATGATGCTATATTTATTCATGCCTTCTTATCCTTTTGGTTCATGTGTACATGCTTATACTTATATCCATGCTAGCATACGCTTTTGTGACTTTTCCTTGTCACTTGCTATGTGTGTATGGTTGTGATTCATTGAGATGCATGTATATCTTGATCTTATTCATTTTTGTTCTGGCATAAAATAGTCTGTATGACATCTTGGTAGCATTAGATTGTGCTTATGCTTAGATATCATAAGAACTGTGGTTAGTTCACAAACTTCTTCTAGAATTGGGTTGCACTAGGCTTGTTGTTCTAGATGCTTTGATGAGGGCTAGATTGAGCTTGTGTGGGGGTGTGTTCTTTGTTATTAGTACCCGTGATGCTACTTTTGTTGTCATAGGTCTCAGTACTGGATCCATGCTTGTGCATCATTTACCCAGTACTAGGACACTAGTTGTTCCTGTGTTGAAGTTACAGATTGTGGATAAGAGGGGGAGACCATATGGGTTATGTTGATGCTATGGGTCTCTCACCTCCCTTGAGCCTTTTGATTTCACGATGCAACTTTAGTCAACCTTCATCACATCAACTACACCACACCACCGAGCGATGTGACAGAGGTTTGCTCCCTTGTGATCTTCAATTTCTTGCTTTCCACCACTTGCTTTTGCATAGTATTTTTATTCAAGTGGTAGGAAGGGTCTGATTGGATAGATAGGAGCCAACTCTAGGTGATGTTGTCTCAGTCACACCTCTCTTCCAAATGGTTCTCTAGGATTATTTACTACCTAGTTTGAGCATTGGTTCTCTAAGATTATCTACTACCTAGTTTGAACTTTCTTCTTGGCCACTAGTATCTTGTGCTTTGGTAGCTAGTGTGCTTGTTGCTTTGTGGTATGAGGTCATAAGCTAGAGACCATGAGGAAAGGGTGTGTTTGTGAATCATCTCGTTGAGTTTGAACCCTCATTTTCTGAATTTTACGCCTAATTTCTTGGTTCTTATCAATTTGCCTTCTTTAGGGGAAGTTAGAGCTTCTCTTTCTTTTCGGGCTGCTTTTCAAGGGGAGCTTACTTCTTGTGCATTCATTTGTGTCATATTGCATTGTATATACATGAATGCTCATACAAATCATAGAGTCTTGACTATTATCCTTATGTGACATGATATCATGCTTTGTTGCTATGTCTTGTGATAGCTTGCATCTTGCCATGTCTTGTGATAGCTTGCTAGATTTACCATTTCTTCTATGTGTAGATTAGCTTTTGTCATGTTAGTTTTGTTAAATGTGAACAACGTGAATTAAATCATGTCTTGATGGATCATGTGACTAGTCTGGCTCTAGTAATCCTCTTATGATTCATGCCATGTCAAATAAGCTGAGTTGAGTCTTAAATCTGCATTGAGCTTTAGATTGAGTTATGTTAGTTCATTAGTGAAGCGTGAGTTAGTATTAACTTTTTGTTCTTGAACTATGTCAATAAGATGCAAAAAGACCTCTTTTGTGCGAAAAAACTGATCTCACAAATCCTTTCTCATGAGATGGCTTGTCATTGCACTAGGCATGAACTCAAGGGGAGTTTTGGATGACCAAGATCATTTCCTTAAGCTTCTTGCTTGGAGTGGTCACATAAGGCTTGAGATCTAGCACATGGCTAACAAAACAAAATCTTGTGAAAAATGGTTAGAGCCAACCATGAATTTCTAAAAATGTCAAATGTGCTAAATTTGTTCAATTATAAGTGATATCAAGAACTTGAACAAATGTCTCATTTTTGAACTTGTAGCACTCTAAATTGATTCAATGATAGCTTCTTGGTTCCACTTAGAATATTGACATGGCTTGACTCATGTTTGGATACCTTTAACTAGACTATGATTTTGAGTGACTTGACATGTTAAACAATCCATTTAATTTCACATTATGGCTTATTTGGCTTTAGCTTGCTAATACATGGTTTGTCATGATCTAGATAGCGCTTTCACTTTTTATGGCTCAGTGTAATATTTGAAAAGTCACTTTGGATAATCATCATGGCTCCCAATGCTTAAAATGATTCAAATGCAATCACCCCATTTCATTCATGCTTTATTTTCTCCCATGCATCTTGATGACTCTATTGCCAAAAGGGGGAGAATGATAGAGAAAAAGGCATTAAGGGGTGCAAAAGGCATTAAAAGGGGAGAATGCATGATCATCTTGCTATGAAAATGGTCATGGTGAGCAATTGCTAATTTCTTTGGACCATGAGAAAGATTGGACTTACAGGTGTGATTTGGAGTTTTGTCGAAAATTTGTTCCTTCTTGTTGTTTGCTCCATTTCACACTTTGCCAACATGGTCATGAGTTCCTTCATCTCTTCTTTTAGACCATACGTGGTTTTTGCAACTCCTTGCTTTTGTTTTCAAAAACAAACTCATCTTCATGCCTTTTCAGGGTTTGTCAATATACTCATCAAGGGGGAGATTGTGAGACCATGCAGAGGTCACCCTATGGTTATGATGAGTAATTGACTTTTGGATTAGAGTATGGGTGAAGGTTGAGTTTGGATTTGAGGAATTTTGCACAAGATCGCTTCTGTCGACTTTATGGTCGGTCGGTTCAATTGGCTGTGTTTAGACTGTGTGGTCGGTAGTCTGTCTTACGACTTTATGGTCGGCAGCCGATTTTATAACTTGGTGGTCGGCAAACAGTTCTACGACTTTGAGGTCGGCAGTCGGTTTTACGACTTGGTGGTTGGCAGTCTGTTTTATGACTTGGTGGTTGGCAGTCTATTTTACGACTAGGTAGTCGCAGAAGCTCTCATGACTTGGTTGTCACAGAAGGTTTTATGACTTGGTGGTCATAGAGGCTCTTACAACTTGGTGATCATAGAGGCTTTTACGACTTAGTAGTCGGCAAAGGATTTTATGACTTTGTGGTCGTCAGGAGTTCTTACGACTTGTTAGTCATAGTTCTGACTGGTCATGATCGATAGTCGTAGCTCTACCTAATCGTGATCGATGGTCGTAACTTCTGCTGGTCGTGATCGATGGTTGTAGTGACTGCTACATGGTAGTAGCGCTCTGCTTGTGTGATCGTAAGTCATAGCGACCAGGTTGGTAAAGTCGTAGCCGCTGTGAGCGATGGTCGTAGCACTGGTATTAGCATCTGTTTCATAGTCATAGTGACCTGTGTGATGGTTGTAACGATTTGCTAAGTGGTTGTAGGCTGCTAGAAGGTCCTTGTGGGCTACGAGTACCTCATTTCTTGTGCATCCGAGTACTCGTAAGTCATCTAAGACCAGTCTTTGTGCTGAGTTTGCTCACTGGAATTATTGGTGTTTTGGTCAGGGTTGACTAGGGTGTTTATTGCTTTAAGCACATGAGGTTATTGCTTGGTTTTAGGATTAGAGGCGGTGGCCGGTGCAAGAGATGGAGAAGGGGGAATGAGAGGAGGAGATGATATTGATCAGAGCCTTAGAGTGTGCTAGTTTTCATGTGAGAAAGTAAAGTTCCTGGAAAATATCTATATAACCCCCCTGACGTTTGGTAGTGTGTCTACTTCACCGCCTGAACTACAATTAGGGGGTTATGTAGAGTTTTTCCTAAAATTCATTCATCAGTAACTCTTTCTTATTTCAGACAAAGAAATGGATATTGAAATCAATTGGAAGAGATTGGAGAAAATACAAGGCAACATTAAAAAAGACACTATTTAATCCAAAGAAAAAAAGGTATGTTTTGTACCAGCGTTGTCCAAATGATGTCGATGAAGAACAATGGATTGCCTTAGTAAAATATTGGAAGTCCAAAGAAGGAAAGGTAGGAAAAGGGTACCGTTATTTATGCTATTTAGCATTTTTTTATGATAATTATTTATTATATCCTCAATTTTTATGTATATATTGGTTCATTCTTTTGTTAATTTACTTTCTTGTAGGACCTTAGTGAGAAGAACAAATTAAGTCGTGAAATGAAGAAGACAACACATACAGCTGGTACAAAGAGTTATGCTCGTTGGTCTGAAGACTTGGTGAGTCATCTTACATTGTTTAAAAAATTTATGTATGCTTTCCTTTTCTTTTCTTTTATTGATACTGTTTTCAGAGACAAGCTGACCCTGAAAAAAAGCGGCCACATAGAGCAAAGGTTTACTTAGCAACTCACAGAAAAAAGGGAAATGGGACAAATGAGACTATGGTATGATACATACACATGAGATTTTGGCAAATTTGAAGCCTTTTAGTTTGTTTAATGTATGAATGTCTTAATTATAGGTTCAGTTGGAAAATCTCCTGGACACACAACCAGAATTAGCACAAAATAGCGAGGGAAGAGTTGCATGGGAAGGTGATGCATTACATCAAGTATTGGGAGAAGAGAAAGCTGGACAAGTACATGGCATGGGATTGCTTCCAATTCCGAAACAAGTCTATGGTCGAACAACACGTCATTTCAAGGACATTGATGTAGTCACACTAGATGGATCATCATCTGATGTAGAGACTCACATGTTGGAGGAAATAAGGCAACTCAAGGAGCATTCTAAAATGCAAGACAAAGTGATTGAAGAATTAAAAAGCAATCAGAGGCACCATGAGAATGAGGAGCCAACAATGGTAGCAATGTCTATTTTAATTTGTAACTATATTATATGGAAATGTTACTCAACCTCTTTATCTTTTCTAGGTGAATTGCACAGCAAGTGATCATGGTAATTCTCAGAAACAAGGAATGCATTTTAACATAAAGGTATTTCCTTTATTTTCATGTTTTCATCTAATTTAGTATCTCTTGACTTTAATATTGTTTGAAATTTTCAGAGAGTTTAATGTGTTGCACCAAATCAGAAGGAGGTATTGCTTAAGCAGACGAATGAATTGGTAAAATGTCTTGCTTATGAAATTAGTACTTCTTTACCTACAACGTTTTTTAATAACTAATGCTATCCCCCTTTCTGATCTTTACTGGGATAAAGAAAGATGTGAATCTGAATATAGTGATGATGATAATCTATATTTGTCTAGTGAAAAGGTTATCAATTGGTCTCTTGTCTTTATGAATATTAATATACTCTTCATTCATTATACGTCAATATTATTGCCCGGTGATTATGATTTAATGATTTTCTATTGGAACTAGTGCCAAGGTCATGCTGATGACAAGGAAATATCAATTGAGGAAGCAGAAGCATCATCCCCACATGGCTCTGCTATAGATTCTAGACAAATAGAGGTACACCTTTTCAATGTACCATTGAATAAGATATATTTTACTTGCAATGTCAAATTTATTCAAGATAAGTATTACATAACTTTGTAAAAATGTACAAATATAATTATCTTTCTCTTCATTTCAGTTTGATTCTTGTCCAAGGATTTCTGGCAAAGGTAGAATAACAAAGAAACAAAAGGTATATAAGAATCAAATATTTCCATTTATTATAGTAATATTTGTGCCATATATTATTACATACCTCATTTTACATGTGTAAGGATCATCAGGATGTGGCTCGCGACAAGGCTACATGCCAGAAGCGTCCAAAACATATGCAAGATCATCCAATGAAGGTATATAGATATAATATCAATTGTTCTAGTAGCTGCATTATCTTGATACTAGTGGACACGCACGTGTGTATCAAAAAAAACATTATACACAATAGGGGGATTGCTAACCAGCAATAGTGTTGTCCAATGAGCAAAAAGAAAATATTTCTCTATTTCGAGTTAAATCTTATGTTTTGATTTGTTCTGCAATATGAAGTGTCGATTCCATTTTCATAAAGATATAGGCCGCACTTACTCTTAGCAACATGTGCCGCTATCTTGATATATACAACAAATGCTTGTTGGTCGCTAAGTGATTATGTCAAATTAATGCAGGTTGGGTCCACAGTGCTACTCATGACTGCCAAATATCCAAATAAGGAAATTGTGGCATATGCAACTATTATTAGCACTAATCCAAAAGCAAATGTTGGTGGAGTTGAGACAGGAAAACAATTCTACAAAGTGCGTATCAATCATCCCGTTGAAAAAGATGAGCCATTAGTGAGGCCTATGCCTACCTACAACAACATTAGTGACGCCCATGCCAAAGGAGTACCAATTGCTTGGCCTTCGATATTTGTATGTTTGAACTAGCTTTCTAAACTTTACTTTACTGTGGTGTACATGGATAGAATAATACTTAATGTTACAACTTGCTACCTATTTGCAGGTTCAAATGATCAATGGCTGAATTCCTATATATCGATGCGTACAAAAATGGATGAAGAAGTGATGGATTTTAAGAATATTATATATTGCATTTTTGTTTCTAGTAGTATGGACTTGTACTCTTCACTACTATGTCTGTTTACTCTCTAAAGTCATATCATTGTGTATATATACTATCACTTCATCTGAGCAAGTACTATGTTTGAAACCTTTCTATTATCTATGGATCTTTATATGGTTATTGAAACTTATAGATTATGTGATTCTACAATGTGTCATGTTTACTATGAAAAATCAATAATAACACTATATGCCACACACAAAAGATAAAATAAATAATTTTTTTCCAAATTTCAAAGTGTTACAATAGGTACAACATGTGTTACAAACCATATGTTCCTTTGTTCCAAACTATGTGCTCTACAAAAATGAGGAAGTGTTACTAGAGCTCTAAAACGTGTTACAGTAGAGAATCACTTTAACACTAGACAAATGTTCCAGTATATAAGTAAATGTGTTACAGTTTAGTAACACTTTTTTGGATGTAAAAGAACACATATATGGTGTTCCAATAGACCAGTATATAGTAAATGGGCAATTGGAACACATAAAAAATGTGTTACGAGGAGAGCTAGTAACACTTTCTTTAACCTATAGTAACACATGTTGGTGTTGCTATATCCCTGTTGTGTAGTAGTGGTGGTGGGCGATTTGGATGGGGACACATCTGTGTAGGGGAAGGAGATGTGGGTTGTGGGGAGGGAGTAGTTGGCAATTTGGGGGAGGGAACCAACATTTCAGGGAGGGAGGGTTTCGTGAGTCGTGGGGAGTTTTCATGAGAGTCACATCGGTTTTCATGAGGAGACATGTCTACTGTGGGACGACAGACAAACTCATATTTTATATTAGTAGAGATATATGTGGGCTAAGTGCCCTTTTTGTGGAGAATTTAGGCAAGTAGACAGTGCAATGCTATGGTTGTGTTGTGCTACTTATGCATCATATGGTTTGCCTATTTTCCCATAGGGTCATATTTCGCAAACTATACAAAAACCTAACATTTGTGTTAAATTAATTGTGTGTTGTCCTTGTGATTTATTTATTCATGTATCTTGAGTTGGTTGTTGTATTTTACAAAATTAGTCAAGAACCATGTCCCCCATCGTCCTACTTGCCTTATGCTATTTCCCTCTCATCTATGCGTGATTTGTGACATGTGGTTTTGTCGATTGAAGGACCAGACCAAGTATCTGTTCAAGGACTCAACTTTTGGGTAGCAATGAGATTTACGGACCACAACCACAAATAGGTTAGGAGCCGACCGTGCAGCAGTCTGGTTAGTAGTCATCTAACCACTTGGAGCAACAAGATTGTCCCCAAAATCAGCAAGGTGAAAGAGCATGATCTAGCACCGCCTGAGGATCATTCAGTGGTCCAAATGCTTGCCATGATCGAGCAAAATCACTAGTTGCAAACTCTCATACTTCAACAGATCACCCAAAACATCGCCAACATGAGTACAACCCCTATGGCAGCAAGTGAAGGTGGAACCACAGTTAATCAACAACAATCTACGTTGAGAAATTTTCTAAGGACCTGACTATCAACATTCTCCTATTCAAAAGAACCACTCGATGCTAATGATTGGTTGAGAGACATTGAGAAGAAATTGGAGTTATCCTAATGTAGTGACAATGAGAATGTGTTGTACGCCACTTATCAGCTTTAGGGTGTAGCAAGTGAATGGTGGGACAATTTTTGTGCCATGCAACAACAAGGACAAGTCATTACATGGCATGCTTTCAAGGAAACCCTCCGCATGGCTCACATTCCAATTAGCCTTATGGACATCAAGAAGAGGGAGTTTAGAGAATTGAGGAAATACAACATGTTAGTGATTGAGTACCTTCACCGTTTCAATTATCTTGCCCGTTATGCTCCTACCGACGTCCCCAATGAAGCTAGAAAGATAGAGTTTTTCAGGGATCACCTCAACCAAGAGCTACAGCTAGCACTTGTTCCATTGGGCTTCTCAAATTCTAGACCTTGATGAGCAAGGCCATCACATGGGAAGATAAATGCTATGCACTTGAGGAGTCATGCAAACACAAATGGGCCAAACAGAAATCAACAAGCAGTAGTTTGCTGAAGCCATGCGTATGTCAGTCACCTGTTGCCCATTTTCCCACAACACCACCACTGAGATATCAAGTACAAGCCCCTCTACCACAACAACAAGTTACACAACCATACCATCAAAGTGAACAACTATATGGAAGTGTTGGAAATGCATTGGTGGGAGTCAATTTTTCAGTTGCAATGTGATGGGACACTATGATGACCAATGTCCACAGAAGAATCAAGTTGTAGCTGGTTTGAATCCTTAGAATGTATTGTTCAAGGACTAGATGCTAGCCTAAGGTCGTGACAAACAACAAGCTCATAATCTAACCATGAAGTAAACTGGGAATTTTGGACGTGTGAGAGTGAACCATGTGATAGTCGAGGAAGCTTAGGAAGCACCAGATGTTATGTTAGGGACCTTCCATGTCAACTCAAACCCTTCTACTATTTTATTTGATTCCAGAGCATTGCATTCTTTTATCACCAAGAGTTTTACTATACAACATGAAATGCCTATGAATTTCTTTGATCAAACTATGGTAATCAAGTCATTTGGATAAAAAAATGAGGACTAAATTTGTATGTCTCAGAGTAAAGATAAGGCTAGACGGGGTGGACTTTGCAGCAGACTTGATAGTACTTGTCTCACATGGGATAGATGTGATTCTTGGAATGGATTGGCTTTCTAAGAATCGGGGTCAAATAGATTGCGCAAGAAAATCTGTTTCCCACATCAATGGAGATGGAGCCAGAGTCGAGATCACGCAAAGGTTGATTGAGACATTCATACCTACTCTCAGTTGTCTTCAAGGAGTGGAATTAAGTGAAGTGCCGGTGGTATGTGAGTATTCCGACATGTTCCCAAGAATAGTTACCCAGAATGCTACCAAAGAAAAACATAAAATTAATAATCAAGTTGTTGCTTAGAACAACACTAATTTCGAAAAGACCGTATAGAATGCATGTGGATGAGTTATCCAAATTGAAGAAGCAGCTTAAGGAGTAGCAAGTGAAGGGATTTATTAGGCCAAGTTCGTCATCGTGAGGATTACTGGTGTTGTTTGTTAAGAAAAATGATGACAGTTTGGGAATGTGTTGACTACCGGTCGTTGAATGAAGTGACTATCAAGAATAAATACGCACTACCAAGGATTGATGATTTGTTTGGTTCGATGAATGCAGTCCTTGTTTTCTCTAAGATTGACCTAAGATTTGGTCATTTTAAACTCAAGATCAGATTGAACAATGTTCCAAAGATAGCGTTCATCACCCATTACATTTTGTATGAGTACACCATAATGTTGTTTGTACTAACCAATGCTCCTGCCGACTTCATGAACTCAATGAATAAAGTATTTATGGAATTTTTGGACAAGTTTATGATTGTTTTGATAGACAATCTTTTCATATATTCGAGGAGTGTAGAAGAGCATAAATATCATTTGAGATTAGTGCGTGAAATTCAGCATGTAAGTGAAAGAGGTTGCATTTTTGGGTCATGTGCTATCTGAAGGTGGATTTGCCATATATCTTAGTAAGGTTAAGGATGTGGTTGAATGGAAATAGCCACAAACCATTATAGAAGTCCAAAGCTTTCTCATTTTGGCTGGATACTATCATCAGTTCATCGAAAACTTCTCTGAATTTTCAAGACATTGCCCAACTTCTCAAGAACGAAAAGAAGTTTGAATGGATAGAAAAATATGAGAAATGTTTCCAAGAATTGAAGAAAATGTTGACCTCAGCTCCAATGTTAGTTTTGCCAGATATACACAAGAGCTTTGATGTCTATTGCGATGCATCCTCGCATGGACATGGATGTTTGTTGATGCAAGAAGGCAAAATTATAGCTTATGCCTCATGACAATTGAGGCCGAATGATGAAGTGAATTATCCCACACATGACTTGGAATTGGTAGCAGTGGTGCACACTCCAAAGATTTGGTGACATTACCTTATTAGTAACTGTTGCAAGATATATATGGACCATACGACCTTGAATTATATATCCACACAGTTGGATTTGAGCCTGAGATAAAGAAGGTGGCTAGAATTAATCATGGATTGTAATCTTGATATACATTATCACCATAGCAAGGCAAATATATTGGCCGATGCATTGAGTCAAAGGTCCTACTACAACAACTTCGTGATCAAAGAGAAGCAACTGGCGCTACATGAAGAGTTTTAACACCCTAACTTAGTATTGGTAGAGGGAGGTTGCATCACTGCATTGGAAGTGAAATCCACCTTGGCAAAAAAAATTATGATGGCCCAAAAAGAAGGCAATGTTATCAAGAAAATCAAGGATAGTACCAAGAGAGGTGTGACTACTAAAATTTATGAGGATGGGCAAGGTACCATTTGGTATAGGAAGCGTCTGATTGTACCAAATACTAAGAAACATAAGAATTTAATTCTTAAAGAGGCTCATGAGCATGGTACACTATATACCCTGGTAGCACCAAAATGTATTAAGACTTGAAGCAGAGATTATGGTGGTCTATGACGAAAAGAGAAATATCAAGATTTGTCACTGAATGTGATGTGTGTCAAAGGGTCAAGGCTAAACATCAGTGACCCACTGGACTCCTACAACCGTTGCAAGTTAGAATGGACTTTATTACCAGATTGCTGAGATCACAGAAAAGGCCATGATGCTATGTGGGTAGCTGTTGACCGCCTCACCAAGGTTGCTCACTTTGGACCTGTTAAGACCACCAATGGAGGAGCTAAGTTAGTTGCGCTATATATATATATATATATATATATATATATATATATATATATATATATATATATATATATATATATATATATATATATATCAAGAATTGTGCACTTGCATGGTGTGCCAAAGAAGATAATTTCAGATCAAGAAACCCAATTTACCTCTCACTTTCGAAAAAGTTGCACAAGGTATTGGGCACCAAGTTGAGCTTTAGTATAGCACACCACCCTCAAATGGGAGGGCAAACTGAAACGCCAATCAAACACCAGAGATTATGCTTAGAGCATATGTGTTATCCTATGGACCAATTGGTAGACATGCTTGCCATACGTGGTTTTCGTACAACAGTAGTTATCAAGCAAGTCTCCACATATCCCTATTTGAAGTTTTGTATGAAAGGAAGTGTAGAACCCCTCTCAACTAGCCCAAGATTAGGGAAATATGAGTGTTTGGACTGACATCAATCAAAGAAGCCAAAGAGCCAGTTCAGTTGGTGAGAAGCCATTTGAAAGAAGTGCAATCAAGGAAAAAGAGTACTTATGCCAATGATCATCATCGTGAGTTGAGATTTGAACCAAATGACTATATGTATCTTAAGTTCACTCCACTTGAAGACGTTCGCCACTCTCAAGTTAAAGGCGAGTTAGCACCATAGTATATTGGACCATGATGAATAGTGGCAATAAGGGGAGAAGTAGCATACCAATTGGAGCTACCATCCGAGCTTTCAGATATGCATTATGTGTTCATGTGTCTTAGGCTCTCAGCGAAAGAGTTGCCTCCAAGATCCGACTGAGCAAATGCCATTAGAAAAGATCAAGTTGCAGCAAGAACTTACCTATCAAGAGCACCCAATTTGCATTTTAAACGAAGCCAAGCCCTATAGAAAGAGCAAGACTATTAAGATGTGTAAGGTGTAGTGGAGCGTGGAGAACGCCTTAGAGCTGAGTTCCCGTAGATTTTTCCTGAGCCGTCCGATTCTTAGGGATGAGATTTTTTCTAAGGAGTTGGTTTGTAACATCCCAAACTTTTCAAAACTAATTAAATTATATTTAAATCATCATTTTCTATATTTTGGTGAATCTTCAAAATTATAGCATTTATTAAAAGTTTCTCTAATTTTTTGTAGCTGAAAATGGATTTCTAAATTTAATGAAAACATTACCAGAGGCTACAAATAATTTAATCAGGTTCTAAATATTCTAAAGTGCCTCCCCAATAATTTTCATAATTTTTGAAGTTGGTTTGCTAATTTTAATAATTCAAACTCAATTTTTCAATTAAAAGAATTAGAAAAGAAATTCAAAATCCAACTTCATTGTGGGCCAAATTTCCCTCCCAGCCTATCTCAACTCCTATTTTAGCCCAACTCTGGCTTGTGAGCCATCCTCTTTGAAGCCACCTCGGATTTCCATCTTTCTTCGCGCAAAGACTCCTTCATGCTAATTGTGTTTTCTCTCTTGCCATCTCTCTCTCTCACTTGCTGACTGGTGGACCAAGGCCCGCCTGTTAGGACCCTTCATCCACCTCTCACCACCCTGATGCAAGCACCATGAAAAAGAGCTCCAGTGCTGTGCATGCATGCACGCCTGCAAAAAGCCTCTACGCTCAGCCTGCTGAGCCCACTGCCATGCTCTGCTGTGCCATCCTCCCTTTCTGGTGAGCCCATCCCATGACACTAACATTGTTTTGCACCGGTTGGTCCTTATCTCTAAATCCCTCACCCTATTTGGTGTTCCATTTAGTGTAGCGCCAAATCCGCACCGTCTTCTTCAACAATGGTCGCCATCTCAATTCTAGCCCTTTCTCTGGTCAACAAGGAAGCTAATGCGCATCTCCTAGTAGCATCTCCCTCATCGTAGCTCTCCACTATGCTTGCTCACTATCGACATGCTATTCTGGTGTCGCTCGGTTGTCTCCAACCCCTCAACCGTGCTCGTGGTAAGCCACTAATGCTTGTGCATTTCTTCTTTTAGCTCGGGTAAGTTATTTTCACCATTGTCACTATAGTCATCCATGATGCTACCGCAGGAGTAACCATTACCGCTGCTTTGGTGACCATTGGTCCCCGAGCCACACCGGTCTCACATCGCAATCTCCTGTAGGAGCCTTTTTCATGTTCCACTCATGGCCTCTCTCACTCCCTTGCCTTCCCCTTTGTAGCTCTGGCCTATGCCGCCACTTCTCATTGCCTTTGGTGCAACTCTGCCCATATATCACCTCGCCATCACCTCAGCCAACTTCGCCACCTCTTCCTCCTTCCATTTTAGAGCTCATCGAGGCCGCATCGCCGCTCCCTCACCACTGGTGAACTCAACAATGAGTTTGGTCATGGCACCCACCTTGCAACGCTGGTTCTCTCTGACTAGTGGGGCCCATGTGTGTGAGATTAATTTAGCGCTAATGGCTTGTTTAAGGCTAAGCTTCACTGAATGTGAGTCCTAATAGATTAGTCAGACATAACTATTTTTAAAACTAGTTTGAGAATCTGTGTCATTGACATGTGGCCCTCACATGTTAGTCATTTCAAAAATAATAATAAAAACATAGTCTAATGATGCAATAAATCCAGGTTTTTCTTTAGAAAGAAAAATATAAATAAAAATAAAAAATCATGCAGAATGTTTTCTCTCGTATTTTTTTAGGATTTTCTCTCCTGGCAAAACTTCGAAAGCTCATAACTATTGCGTCCAAGCTCCAAATTTAATGATTTTTGTCTCTAATACTTTCTAAAACCATGCTCTTTTATCACTATACCACAACCAATCAGTAGCGTCAGATAACGGTAGCTAAAATGTAATATTAACGTCCAACCATCGGTCGCTATAAATTTGTAACAAATCATCGGTCGCTATTTTTACATGTATCGACGGAACATCGGTCGCTACATATATTTAGCTGTTTACGTCAAACAATCGGTCGCTAAAAACAAATGCTAGAGTCAAACGATTGGTCGCTATAGCCCATTTTCATTTTTGGCGCGCTCAGCCCAGCCCACTCGCGCGCACTAAAATTAGCGCGGCCCACCAGTCAGTGTCACCCAAAACCCTATCTCCAGCACTTACCCACCCAGCGGCCGCATCTCGCGTCTTGCAGCCGCCAGTCGCGCGCATCTCGTCCGGGCTGCCGCCGCCGCTGCCGTCCCCGCCGGGGCCCGCGAGCTCCGTCCCCGTCGTCGCCCCTGAGCTCCGTCCCCGCCGTCGCTCGTGAGCTCCGTCCCCGCCGTCGCCCCTGCCGCCCGCATCTCACCTCTTCACTAGGGCTAGTGCCGCCGCTGCCGTCCCCGTCGGCGCCCGCGAGCTCCGTCCCCGCCGTCGCCCCTGCCGCCCGCATCTCACCTCTTCACCAGGGCTGCCGCCGCCGCTGCCGTCCCCGCCGGCACCTGCGAGCTCTGTCCCCGCCGTCGCCCGCGAGCTCCGTCCCCGCCGTCGCCCCTGCCGCCCGCATCTCACCTCTTCACCAGGGCTGCCGCCGCCGCTGCCATCCCCGCCAGCGCCCGCAAGCTCCGTCCCCGCCGTCGCCCGCGAGCTCCGTCCCTGCCGCCCGCATCTCACCTCTTCACCAGCGCTGCCCGCGAGCTCGCCGTCCCCGTCGTCAAGCCGTCGCGACCGTCGTCCAGGCCGCCGTCCCCGCTGCGCGCTCGCCGGTATCGCCGTACTCAGGCAAGCCGTCAGTGATTTTTGTGTGGCTTGAATGGAAATACTGAGAACAACAAAAGTATGCAATTTATCCCCATGCATGGTCGACTTTTTATTTCGAATGCATCAAGGCTAGTATCTTGCTAATTAGAACGTGTTTAATTGTCACCTATTTGCTTGATGAAGAAAGCGTGATGCTTGTCCTTACAGAAATAAACAATTTTGGATTTTGTTTCTTATCAATTAATCATACCAGCCATTTATGCAATTCTTAGTTGGAAGAGATACAGACTTGTTTGAAGTAATAAACTGAGCTCAGGCAAGCAGGAACTAAATGATTCATCTAGTCTCTAATTGATAAAGAGTGACTTATAAATTGAAGTTGGGAGACTCAGAGAGACTGCAGTCTAGAGACTTATATACTATGTCGAGTACCAATTTTGTCTGAACTTGTTGGTATATACAAGCCAAGTCTGACCTCACCATATTGTAATTGCAGCTGCTCCACGTGTAGTTGGACACCTTGGGAAGGCATTTGAACGTGCTCTTGGCAGCAGCTCTACTTGTTTGTATCGGTAGGTTTCTGTTTCCCCAGCTGTTGCTCTCTTTTTTTCATGTTGTGGAAGTATGCGACTATATCAGTGCTTATGATATGTTTTTTATTTCATATTGAAATCTGGTTGATGTCTTGCGTGAAGGTTGAACATGGATAAAACATGGATTGATGATAATGCTAGGTAAAAACCAATTACTTTACAAATATTGAAAGTTATATATACATGTCAAATGGTATTTAACCTAAAACTTTCACATAGGCATACCAAGACATATTTGCATGGAGTGAATGGTTTCTTAGCTTTTGCTTTTAGTAATTCTGCAGTAGGCAGCAAGATATTATGCCCTTGTAGAAAGTGTGTAAACTCATTTTGGAAACAGGCAAGTGAAGTCCGTGAGCACTTGATATGTGATGGGTTTCTAAAAGGGTATAGAACATGGAACTTACATGGAGAAGCTAGCTCTTCTGTGAATCATGGGAATTGTGATGCTGTTGAGGTAATAGAGGATTCTAGTGAGGATGATGAAATATCTGATTTGCTTAGAGACTTAGCTGCCGGTCTAGATGATAGAGGAGATTTTGAAGACAATAGTTCAACTTTGGAGACTTGTTCTGAACTAGTTGCCCTTCAAAAGTTGGTAGCAGAAAATAGCAAAGAGCTATACCCAAATTGCAATAAATATACACAGCTAAGGTTCCTAATTAGATTGCTCCACATCAAACTCCTTGGAGGATGGTCTGATAGATCTATGAACCTACTACTAGATCTACTTAATGATGCACTCCCTGAGGGTTCAAATCTACCTAGAAACTTTCATGAAGCTAAGAAATTGGTGAAATCCATTGGTGTTGGTTACAACAGTATTCATGCTTGTCCAAACGATTGTGTTCTCTACTGGAAAGAGAATGTGGATTTAAATGAGTGTCCAAAATGTGAGGTTTCTCGATGGAAATCAGATAGGAAGAGTCTAGATGGGAGACATGTGTATAAGGTTCCTAAGAAGGTTCTCCGCTACTTTCCTATAAAGAAAACACTCCAAAGGTTATTTCTGTCCTCTAAAACAGCAAGTCTAACAAGATGGCATGATGAAGACCGAAAAAAGGATGGTCTGCTAAGGCATCCTGCAGATTCACCTCTATGGCAGGACTTTGATGAGAGGCATCCAGAATTTTCTGCAGATAGTCGAACTATCCGTCTAGCATTTGCCACGGATGGGTTTAATCCATTTACAATGAACAATGTTAGCTATAGTGTTTGGCCTGGTATTTGTATTCCACTCAATTTCCCACCTTCCATGTGCATGAAGCAGTCAAATTTCATCCTTTCTTTGCTCATTCCTGGTAAACGTGGCCCGGGTAGTGATATGGATGCCTTTTTACAGCCACTTATTTATGATTTGTTAGATATGTTTGAAAATGGAGTTAGAACCTATGATGCTTCAAGGGGTGAGTTCTTCAAGTTGAGGGCGGCGGTGTTGTGGACTATTTCAGATTTCCCAGTTTAGGTTATGTGTCTTGGTCTACCACATCTGGTGAAGCAGGATGTCCTGATTGCCACCAATTTACATGTTCACTTAGACTTCGTAATGGTACGAAGACTTGCTATATGGATCATCGTAGATTCTTGGATGAAAACCACCCATTTAGGTTTGATGCTGATAAATTTGGTGGTAAAACTGAGTTTAGGCCAGCACCTACACCACTTTCTGGGGAGCAAATTTTGGACTACACTAAGGATCTTAGTACAAGTTTTGGCAAGGATCCATCTGGGAAGCAACCAGCAAGAAAAAGACGGAAGGAAGGGGAGGCCTTAGTCATTTTCAAAAGGAGATCTATTTGGTTCAAACTTCCATATTGGAAAGATTTGATGCTGCGACATAATTTTGATGTCATGCACATAGGAAAAAATGTGAGTGAAAGCTTAATTAACACATTCCTGGGCACCACTGAAAAGTCCAAGGACAATTTGAATTCTCGTCTGGACCTTCAAGCTCTGAGGGATCAATTATGGAGTGGTCTATGTTTACTGAGTGCCTTACACTTTGTGCTCGCTATCTACATGGTGCAACTCAAGTTGGCTATCAAGTTCTAACCCATGAAGATTGTAGCACAACTCCTTTCTTTCGTACCATTGGTCGAGGATTGGCCGGAAAGTGCACAATGAGTATAGACCACAAGACATGGCTGCAAGCTCATAGATATGTTTTATTCAATTATGACGATAGAGTTAATGACAGTGATTGGGCGTATCTTGTAACTCATTGGATGTCTCCCGACTTTGAAGTAAGGCTTGTTGATATTAAAATCTTATTATATGCTTGTGGAACTTGTATACATCTATTTGTGCATAATCTAATAATTTCTCACTTAGGTTCGCACGGAAATTGCCAAAGCGAATCGTGCTAAGTTGGCCATACATCATACATCAGGCACCAAGAGCTTTGCTCGTTCTAGACATGAATTGGTATAGTTATCTTTTTTCACTATCTTACATAGGTATTTTCTGCAGATTATTTATACTGAAAGCTAAAACACTTGTAGGGTCATGAGCTAGGACGCCCTCCTCGACGAGATGAAGTATATATCAAAACTCATACAAGAAAAAATGGTGTTCCTACACAGAATGCAGAACCAATCATTGTAAGTTTTCATGCATTTTTGCTGAATTGTGGTAGTTAATAATGATGGTGTGTAAACATTGATCTCCCATTCATGTAGAACAAACTTAAAGAAATTGTTGAAGCCCGCCCAAAGTTGAAGGAAAGAACAATTGAATAGGGCGATGCACTTGCTGCAGCTTGTGGTGCAAAGGAGCCAAGAGGGCGTGTGCGAGCTTTGGGTCTAGGATCAACTCCTCAAGATGTTGGTATAACAGGATTGAAGTGTTACCCATCTACAATATTTCAAATGGAAGTTTTGGCCCGTAAAGAAGCTGAACAACGCATAGCTGAACTGGATGAGCAAATGAAAAGACAGGAGGAAAGGCATGCAGAGGAAAGGCAAAATTTTATGGAAGTCATGTCACATAATGGTTCTAATTCACGCCACCATGTGGTATAATACTATAACAATACATCAGCTAGTTATTTTGGCCTCTTAATACCCTGTGCAGATTTATCTCATTATTGCTTCCATTTGTTTGTAGAGCCCAAGGTCTACAGAAAATGTTGATGCACATCATCATGATGCTCATTTCGAAGAAGATGAAGATTGTGGAGATAATGAAGACCATGACGCATGTCCCGAGGAGGGTGAATATTTGTTTGCACGGAGGCGTCTTGCAGCCCATACTATGCAGTTTCATCAACATAGCCCCACTAGTGCAACCCATACAGTGCAGACCCATGCAACCTCACCCCATCAGTGCACCCCCAACGATACAGCCCCTGTTGCGCAGCACCATGCACCCTTGTCCAGTCACCGCTTCCCCAAAAATGCAGCCCCTACAGTCCAGCACGGTGCAGCACATGAAGAGCAGCCCCATGCAACCTCCTCCCGTCAGTGTATTCCCAGTAATGTTCTTCCTGCAGTCCAGCCCGATGCAGCCCATGAAGTGCAACCCGATGCAGCAAAACAAGCAAAGACAGTGCAACCCCAGGTTGGAATGAATGTGATATTATATGAAGTGGTGAGATCCGATGCACGTGTGGCTCTGGGAACAATTATTTCAACAAATCCTAAAACCATTATTGGAGGTGTAGCTCTTGGAAAGCAATATTGTGAAGTTGTTGTGAATCATGTGCTGAAAAGAGACGCAACTCTGCCTCGCACTTATCCTGGTGTGGAAAAGATGGCTGATGCTCATAGGTTGTCGATTGCATGGCCATACAATAGAGTAATAAACTATCCTTGTCATCGTTTCTTGTTTTCTCATATATGACAAATGGTCAAACTTATAATTTCTAATATTTGTGACAATTGAAGGTTAAGCAGTAGGCATCAAAATCGGTTAGGAAGGCATCAAAATCGCCTCAAGGTGTTTCAGGTATGTTATTCTTAGGTCATTTATCTCCTCTTGTGACATGTCTGTATTTCAGTTATTCTTAGGTCACTTATCTCCTCTTGTGCCTCAAGCTAGTTATTTTGGCCTCTTAATACCCTGTACAGTTGAAAGGTTAGCAAATTTCATGATGCTGATTAGAGCCTATACTCTGTTGTTTTTACACTGACTTGTAGCAGGGGGAGAGAAGAGCTAGAACTCAGGTGGGCGGTCTATATGTGATTTCTACCTTTTTCTGTTGAGGTTGGTCAGTGTTCTGTTTTTATCTTTTTCAAGCTTGCATGCAAACTGTTGATTGGTGACTAGTAGGGAAATTGCATGTAACTGTTGATTTGAGCTTCCACTTGGAGGTTGTTGACCTTCAGTACTCGTTTCCTTGTGATATGATAAATAAGCCACTGTGACATGCTAGCAATTGACCTGTTTTATTTCGAGTGTCCTCTTCTAGATATCAGTACAAAATATGTTATTTGCTTGTGTTTTAACTAATTCTTTGGTGCAAGTAGTTGACAAATAAACGATGCTTTCTTTTTTATGATTTGCAGGAGGTTACATAGATCTAATTTAGATTCTTAAAAATTGTATATAAACAATGCTTTCTTATGTATGATTTGCAGGAGGTTGCTTAGATCTATTTTAAATTCTGACAAATTGTATGCAATCTCAGCACATTTGGCGTAAGCTTTAAATTTTCAGACTAGTTGCCTGTCTTATACTGTGTTGTTGTGTTCAGGTGGAGGGAGGCCTTGGAGGTGTACATGATGCTGGATAATGTCACCAGGAAGCCAACATATGACATTTTGCTTTTGATAAGATGGAGATGAGGCATTTTGTAGTGAATCTAGTTAGATTGTGCAAGCAAACATATGACTTGTGCCTGCCATTTGACCTAGCTAGGTTGTATGTGTGCTTTTCCTTTTGTAATGATGACCTGTCATGGATCAAGATGATATAGAACTAATTGATTTATTGCTAAATGTTGGCTTCAATGAAGACTTGAGAGATACCTTTATCTAATATAATGTGGTTAGTGTTGTGGGCAGCTATGGATTACATATGTATGTGGTTGATGAATAATGTGACATGTTATGGATGTTTATTAGGTTTGAAATCTGGTTAATACGAAATTAATATTATATATAATTGTGCCAGTTCATAGCTACTGATTATTATTTGCTAAAAAGTTTGATATCATCAAACCATCGGTCGCTAAAACATGTAACAGATGATCGGTCGGTATAAATACTAGCATCCAACTATCGGTCGCTATAAATCCTATCGGTCGCTATAGACTTATAGCGACACCACTTACAGCGACTTATACATCGGTCGCTATAAATTTATAGCGACCGATTTGGAGTCGCTACAGATTGGCTGTGGTATAGTGTATAATATGAAACAATTTTGAGTTTTTCCTTTGTTTTATTTTATTTTGTGTTTATTTGTGTTATTTGGCTTGTACGCTAGATATCGATATACCAGAGATACTTCAGAATTGATGCAGAGCAAGATACAAGTGTTCAATAGCACCACATTTTCCCCCTTTGACTATGTTGATCGTATAATTGAAGGTTATGTATTTTGTTTGCTCAAACTATTATGCATGCGCATTTTTTCAATAAAACTACTGACACAATGGTGGATTCCTTAGAGTTCAATGTGTTCTGACTCTCAGTGGCTAAAATTCATTAGGCGGCTAAGGATGGAGCCAAGCAATGTAAAGACCGTGTTATGATGTAGTGTCAGCCACACTATTCATATCTTTTGGGTAAAGTATACAACCTGTGCAGAGTGTAAATTTTAATCAAATTGATGTGCGCCTAGTTATGAGCAAAGTTTAGTGATGTCACTAAATCTTGTCTTATCTTTTCAAAACATGGTCGGGAATGGGAGGTACCGACTTTTGAAACTTGGTCATTAATATGTGAAAGTCATTGCTCATGGCTATAGAGAGCCAGTAGCGAATTATGCTTATGTTAATTGTTACTTTGTATCCAATGTCAATTGCTTTTACAACTTTTGTTTACGATCTATTATTCGATATCACAAATAAAAGCAATATTTTTGCAAAGTAAATAGATTAGATAGCTATCTTTGTCTCAGTTTGTATACTATCTAACTTCGCTATAAAATCTTGCGGAGTATATTTTTATACTCATCGTTGCTTGTTGAACATTCTTAAAGCAAAAAGAATGAGGTCTCTAGATCAGCTACTTTGGCACCGCGGGTATCGGGAAATACGACCAGGTTTAACTCTAGCTAGTTGCTTATGGTGGGCCATGGATTGCTTGCTAGAATTTTGGCCCCATTTATCATTATTTCCACTGCTTTTTACTTGTTATACAAATTATTTGGCCGGGCGGCCTCTTTTGTCAAAAGCTTAATTGTATGAGCCTATGTTCGCATGCTTATCATTCTATTACTCTGTTTATTCATGCATGTATGGATGTGATATAATGTAGTAATATGTGTGCACTAACCACTAATTATGGAACTAACACAGTAAACAATAGAGTTCAGAATTAATTTTCTAGATCTGACAATTGTTCATCACTGGGGCCAGTTAGAAACATAACATTGGTTTATGTCAGTACCCAATATCACATGATGATTTAGACCCTCCTGTCAATCACTAGTGCACACAGATAATCATAAGTAGCATCATCATATCCATACACGATTCAAGTAGAGTACTGCAAAAATATTAAGTAGTTATACATAGACCGTTATGGTTAAGGTTTACAAATCGAGCCGTATAGGCCAAGAACAAAGATAGAGTATTGCAGCGGTAGTTACCTCAAAGATAGAGGCCACATGGTTTGCCATAGCTCACATGTAACTGACTGGCCACGAGCCTACAGTTGCAAATATGATATTATTTTCCCCTTTAAAACTTTCTTTTCAGCTTAGTATGGGAGTACAAGATGTTTGTGTACAAGAAGGTGGGTAATATGGTATATAGGTTCTCTAAATTTCATATGATTCCTTTTATCACGAGTGCACAAGTAGCAATATATCACCCGTCCACACCATGACTTTTCAGCCATTACCATCTTCAAGTATCGCGACATGGAAAAAAAAATTGCACTGTCGAAGGCTAGGTAGATCCGTAAATGAAAATCGATACTGTCGTTTCATTGCCACATATAGTCCACCAGATGTCAAGGCTGCGAGTCTGGATGTTTTAGCTAGGCAATTACATACCATGACTCTTGATCTTGTCGCTGCCGTCCTCGTTCTTAACATTTAGCAACGCATACGGATGCCAGCAAGGTTGCTAGCAAATTTGTCACTTGTACGATTTCTTCGGAGAAATGTAACCTGGATCTTATGCAGCAAGGCTGACAGGATATTCGTGGTTGACAGGATATCCCTGCTGTCGTGCAATCAGAATAAATACTCTCTGGTTCGTGGTTGACAGGATATTCGTACTATTATAATATATTTGTAAAACCAAATAAAATTATAATAATATAAAATTACTATTTGCGATGAATCTACAATATTTTAATATATCTAATCTAAATATTTAAAAAAGATATTGATAACTAATGTTTTTAAAATTTTACTATGTGTATTTTAAAATGACTTGTTTTTGTGATCTGGCAGGAGCTCATCTGTTGATCTCCAACAATATGTTAATCCTTTGCTTTGTCAAGGTTAACAAGGTACTATATGCAGTTGGCCTCGAAAAAAAGGCGCCAATCATGTCGATTGAAACGCACTATATATCACAGGGCAGTTATTGCTTTCGTACGCTTAGTATTCCAGGGTAATTTCGAGAGATTATGATGTTCACTACTTGTGATTCCACCTGGCCTGGAAGGAGGCACGCCTGCAGCTCCTTGATCTGCCACTTGAATTGCTTAGGCAACGCGATGTTCTACCGCATGCTAAACGCAGTGACGTCGGTGAAATGCGAGACGCGAAGGGCTCGCAAGCAGATCAAGGTGCTCCAGGCTCTCGACGTCGCCAGGACGCAACTCTACCACTTCACCACCATCGTCATCGCCGGCATGGGCTTCTTCACCGACGCCTACGACCTCTTCTCCATCTCCCTCATCAATGACCTCCTTGGCCGCATCTATTATGCTAATGGCAAGCTCCCCAGTGACGTCGCAGCTGCCGTCAATGGCGTCGCGCTTTGCGGCACTGTCCTGGGGCAGCTCTTCTTTGGCTGGCTCGGTGACAGGATGGGACGCAAGAGCATGTACGGCGTCACGCTCAAGCTTATGGTCCTCTGTTCACTCGCCTCGGGCCTTTCCTTTCACCACAAGCCCAAAGATGTCATAGCCACGCTGTGTTTCTTCCGTTTCTGGCTCGGCTTCGGCATTGGCGGTGATTATCCGCTCTCGGCGACTATCATGTCGGAGTACGCCAACAAGAGGACTCGCGGCGGCTTCATTGCCGCAGTCTTCGCCATGCAAGTGAGTACGCCCATTAACTAGCAATTTGTGTGCCAACTTTAATTTTTTTTCCTAATATCGCGCAGGGTCTAGGGAATCTCGCTGCTGGTTCTGTTGCTTTGATCATGTCTGCAAGATTCAAGAATTTTCGGGCATACAAGACGGACCCACTTGGGCAAGCAGACTATGTGTGGCGCATCGTTCTCATGTTTGGCGCCATTCCCGCTCTCCTCACGTACTACTGGCGCATGAAGATGCCCGAGACGGCGCGCTACACCGCATTCATTGCCAAGAACCTGAAGCAGGCTTCATCGGACATGGCTGCGGTCCTTGACCTCGACATCACTCCGGAGAAAGAGGAGGTGGACGCCATTGACAGACAAGACGAGTTCGGTCTGTTCTCCATGGAATTCTTTCACCGCCATGGCCACCAGCTCCTCGGCACCACCGTTTGTTGGTTCGTTCTTGACGTCGTCTTCTACTCGCTCAACCTGTTCATGAAGGACATCTTCACTGACATTGGTTGGTTTGGTGACGCGACCAAGATGAGCCCGCTTGAGCAAACTTACAAGATAGCTCGCACGCAGGCGATCATTGCGCTTAGCGGCACCCTTCCAGGGTACTTCCTTACTGTTATCTTCATCGACCACATCGGCCGCATCAGGATCCAATTAATGGGATTCACCATGATGACCATATTCATGCTCGGCTTGGCGGCGCCCTACAAGTTTTGGGCCCATCCCAGCATGCACATCGGTTTCGCCATCATGTACGCGTTCATCTTCTTCTTCGCCAATTTTGGCCCAAACTCCACCACGTTCATCCTGCCGACGGAGATCTTCCCGACACGACTGCGGTCGACATGCCACGGCATAGCCGGTGCTGGGGGAAAGTGTGGCGCAATTATTGGTGTGCTTTGGTTCCAGTATTGTCGAACAAGTATCCAAAACTCGCTAATTATGCTTGCTGGGTGCAACCTAGTTGGAGTCATGTTCACCCTTGTCCTACCAGAGTCTAAAGGGATGTCACTCGAGGACATAACTGGGGAGATAGACGAAGAGGACGAACCACCTGAAGAATCTGCCACAATTGCTGGGGCTGAGTTCATCCACAGCGTGGAACTTTAATCATCATTTCAGTCTAGATACACTCCCGGGAACACGGTGGTTAACACATGCGAGAGGTTGAGGAGGAAGAAGAACGATGGAGCAATTTTCGGTTCTCAATTTTCTCACGGAATGTAACGCTGTTCTACAACCGGAATACAAATACATGTTCAAACTTTGAACTTCAAAGCAAACTTGAGCTAAGGAATCGGTTTCGCGCCAACCCGCGATCCGCCAAAGACGGACTAACAAACACCACGACGCGCACGCCGCGCAACACTCCCATACAAATGCACACCAACGCACGTGGCTCCTGCAAATTCTCGATCAAGCAAAAATACCTGACTAGGTCAGGATTACATGCAACAGATATCAATTTTCCTTTGTTACCAATTCATAGCCAACGTCACCGTTTAAGCCGTGTAGAATAAGGGCGAGATGGACGCTGCTTCTTCTTTGGCCTTCAATCAGGTCAGAGCTTCGAATAAATTCTTGAGACTGCAGCACCATTTCAGAGTTCAAATAATTAGCACAATTCAGCAACTCGCCAAATAAGGACCCTAGCTCGCAAAATGATTAGCTCTAGAAACCCAGCATAGGAAGATAAAGTTTTATGAAATAGCAATTGAAATATGTTCTACATAACAACTCAAGTTACTTAAGCCTGTGGTCGACGACGATGGCCACGGAGCACGGTGCGTACTGCAGCACAGAGTGGTTGATGCGGCGCGGACGGGGCCAGTACCATCCATACGAAAATACATATGCAAATATGGACTGTGTGTTGTGTCGTTCGGAGGGGTATTGACCATAATGGCATCTCCATGAGCACTTCACGTTCGCAGTGGAATTTTTCAAAGACACACAATTGCAGTCGCATTTTTTTCAAACAGAGAGACAATTAGAGTGACATTTATCCAATTATATCTTTTTTCACTTAATTTTGTCTTATTTGCAATGTGAGAAAATTTTCCAATTCCTATAGAAATTGAACTGCTTCCAGTAAAATTCCTACGTTACGAAGAAGCCCTTGATAAATTTAATTATTATTCCTAATGATATATTTTTATAAAATAATCATTTAAGAGGAAAAATATTTTGGACCCCAACTTCTCGTTTTTTAGAACAAGGAACTTTAGGTTTTATTCACCATCGGCAGATTACAATTTTTGCCTGAGATATTAAGGATATCCGGTACCCAGTTTAACTAGCTAGTTGCTTTTTCTTTTGTTTTTGTTTTTGTTTTTTTGCACAAAGACAAGGCGCAAGGTCGACACCCCAGTAAACAAAACTAAGATTGAAATCTCCATTGGTTGACGTGCAACATTAGTGCTTATTTTACACAAAGGTCAGCTGCAAGGTTCGCACCCCGGTGAACAAAACGAACTTTTCAATCTGCAAAGGTCGACACGTTGAGTTCCTGGACATCCACCAAGACCAAGATAGGCCACGCATGGGTTCTGGCAATATGTCTAAACAAAACTATATTGTCCCCTACTTCTCGATAATTTTTAAAATCATTTGATTTTTCTAACAACATTTTAAATATAAACCTTGTTTTAACTTATTTTTTTAAAAAATAACCCCCTTTATCCTGCCACCATTATTAGCGTGGAAAGTGGTTGACACAGTGTTCCGCCAGCGTAGCACCTTTGCCATACCACAGGTGATATTGTGGCTAAAAGAGTTATTTTTTGGAAATAAGTTTGGACTTAACTATGACGTGGCAAGGTTCATTTTTCACAACCAAGCATGCCTTTGGAATCGAAGGTTATTTTTGAAGCAAGTAGGGTAACAATTACTTTAAAATATTGCCAAATATGACTTATTTACTAAAAATTATTCATTTCTGAAACCACAATTAAGTACAGGATCTAAGATTTAATGACAGTTCGTGTCACTAACGACAGAACGCACATGGAACGCAGTGGTGACAGGGAGGCCATCCCATGTACTTCCATCCAACTGTATTGATATTGGGTTGTTTTGAAATAGGCAACATATCTAGCATTTAGAGTTTAGCATTTGCACGCGAGGTCGCCTTTTGAAGTAGATCAGATGCTCCAGATAGGAAGGGTGAATTGGGTAACTTTTTCGAAGTAGGCCAAATTTAATAAATTTAAAGCAACCTGGAAACTACTCCCCACTTAATTGCCTAAGGTTTGCTAGTGTGCTCAATCAAGTCCTAAATATACTAGTGAAGTTTTGCAACTTAAGTTTCAATATTACACAAGTATAGTAATCTCAAAACTGAAAGAAAAAGAATTTCAATATTACACAAGTATATTAAACAACTTATGGTAGTCATTCTCTACTTTGGATAGGTGGATTCCAAACCATCACAACTAAAAATTACTAAATAACCGAATTCCAAGAGTGGTAATATCCATAATAACCGAATTCCAAGAGTGGTAATATCCCCAAATTACTAAAAGTTATTTAAATAGTTCCAAAATTATCATTTCTGCATTTTCAAAAATTTTGTACATTAAAGAAAGGGTCTTCTTAACTTTCAACAACTAAAAATAATTTTCTGTAACTAATTAAAACTTGACCAGAGATTGGAAATAATTTATTTGAGTTCCAAATAAACTAAGGAGCCTTATAAAATTTTTTGAGTGTTTGCGTTTTTCCACTTGCATTTTGTTGATGGCAGTATGACCGGCATTGGGACTATGGTCATATCAGCTTGGAGTGGTCTCACTAGCAAAAGGCTGATGGTAAGACTAGCGGTGGAGCGGTGGTCATACCAACATGGGAGCCGCAATATGACCAACGAGCAAAGGTAGTATCGGCCTGTAGTTAGCAGTAGCTATTTTCCAAAGTGGTGTGCGCTATGTTGCAAGGAGCGGTACAACCGGAGTATGTTGGGTGGTCAGACCAGCAAGGGTGCCCTGGTCTAACCGGTCCCCTATTACTGAGGGAGGTTGAAATCAATTTAGTTTGGTATGACCGGCTATTGGTTGGTGGTCATATCGCCTTGTGCTGAGATAGTTGAGTTGAGTTGGTTTTTCGGATTGTGAGTCATGGCGTGAGTTCATGCATGTTGTTGTGCTAATGAGAGTCAAGTGCATGTCACTTTGCTTAGATCGATTGATTACTCTTTGATGTGCATGGCACTTGGTGATTGTTGCAGTCAACAGTATGACCGAGGCTAGAGAAGGTGTCTTAAGGCCATGGGTGTCGCGAAAGTTTAGGTGGAGCATCATTCTCAAGCGGACAAGCATGGGAGAGAGAGAAGGATCATGAGGAGGCAAGTGTCTATATGTGGTGTGTCAATTGGACTCATGCATTTCAAGTGTTGATGGTCCTTAGAGTAGGCATACAATCTTGGTGGCAAGTAATTAGGTATCATAGACTATATTGTGGTGTGGTGTGTTATAGGATTTGGGCATTTCAAGTGGTGATGGTCCTTTGGAGGAGGCGTACAATCTTAGAGATGAGTCATTGGGCATCACATCGTGGAGATTGCTTCGAGGGGAACTTTCTGGACTCCAGTGAGCGGCAATTGAGAAAATTGTCCAATACTGGTTGATGAGTAGTTTGCAAAACCAAGGTGGACCAAGTGGTTTAGGCCATATCTTGGAGGATGGAGCGTGTTATCAGGCTACTGGAACTATGTGAAAGTTGTGATTTGAAAAGCGTGCAAGTGTGTTGTATAAAACACATTTGTGTGTGAACCACTGGGTTTACTTGTTTGTAAGTGGATGAATCCACTAAGTGTATCTAGGCTAGGGTTTGGTGTGAGATGAGGAGCCTCTCCTCATCCACTACATAAAGACTTGTGTGTATTGAGAGGTGAATCCATGAGTAGAGAGAGATTAGGGTTTCTTTGTGTTTGACCCTTACGTGTGTGTGCTCTAGACTGAGCTCTATCCTCTATGAGGGAGTGGCTATAAAACATTCATCTCGAAGGAAAATAAACATTCAATATTCATCCAAGTGAGTTGTGCCATAGATTCCTCCGTGAGTTTTTCATTTGCCTAGTTTTCTTGGTTGGATTTCATCCCATTATAATCTCACTTGGTGCCAAGAACGTGTAAGAGGTGGAAATATCTCTTAAAGATTAGATCCCATCCACTAAGAGTATATCAAGGTTTCCCCCTTTTTCTCGATTTTTGTGCAACCTTCCTTGTTTCAGATAAAGGTTGGAACTTTGGCATTCAGATTCATGACCCATGATTGGAATTGGTTCCTGACTTCATATGGAGTACTTGTGCCAAGTTTCACTATATTTGGATCAGCCGTTAGAAGTTGGCTCTTTTCTCAGATCATGTGTAGTGCTATTATGCTCTCAGTGAGTTGTCATCAGGGTTTACTCTTTTGGGGGGAATGTTTTTCAGCCACAGGCGAAACAACCGAAACAACCGAAACACCAAAGTTTCATTTATTTCATTGAAATTTCGGACGAAAAAATTTAAATTTTTGATGAAATTTAACCAAAAATTGAATAAAATTTGACCAAATTTTAAATAGTACCAAATTCGGCCGAATTTTAACCGAATAGAAGACATTTCACTGGGGGACGAAAGGGACGAAATTTCGTCTGAAATGCGAAATTTTGGACGAAATTGAGAACCCTGGTTGTCATACCATAGGGACTTGTTCAATACGACCGACAATCCCAGTTAGACCAACAAAGCAAGTGGCTAGACTGGGTTGAGCAGTACAACTGCATAGTTACCAGTGGTAGTACCTTAGAGATAGAGAAGTCTCAGTTGCTTTGTGCTCTTTGGCTCTTGTCTTTGGTGAGCTTGTGAGTATGTATTTTCACTACATATTGTTGACAATACCTGGGGAGGTATTTTGAAGAAGTCCTTTACTCCCCTCTAACTCACCGTACCAATTGGTATTGGAGCCCTATTGCTCTTCTTCATAGATTCTAATCAATCGTTTGAGTAATGGAGTCCGAGGGGTATTATAACAAGCCTCCTGTCTTTGCTGGGGCCAACTATCCCTATTGGAAGACAAGAATGGTGATGTATATCTAGGCTCAAGGCCAAGCCATTTGCAACAAAGTCAGAAGTCCTTTTGTTGTGCCTGCCGATGGCGTGATCCTCAATGTTGTTCTATCAATTGAGGTTGAGACAAATGCTAAGGCACATAACTTCTTGATCCAGAGCCTAAGGCGAGCTGAGTGCAATAGAGTGGCTCATCTTGCATCCGCACATGAGATCTGGATGACCCTCTTACATAACCATGAGGGAACATCCGAAATCAAGAAAGTGTGTGAGACCTAGTTCAAGAAAGACTACCAAAAGCTAGAGATGGAACCTGGAGAATCCATCAATTCATTCTTTGGCAGATTCCATAAGATCCTGAGTGATCTGAGGTCTGTGAGAGTCACCTACTCAGATGCCAACAACGCGGTTTATGCTTTTAGTGCTCTTCACATGAGTGTTTAGAAAATGAAGGTCACATCTATCAGTGACAAAGCAAACTTGGCAACTATGATTGTTGATAAGCTATATTCATAGCTTAAGACTCATGAGATGGGTATCTATTGTGGCTACAGGCCAAACAATAAAGAAGGGGATTAGTAGGAGAGGAGGAGAGCCAACACAGAGATCGGATGTGGAAGGTGGGTGAATAATAATGAGAGGATCCCCACCTCCTGCCCCTCTTAGGGGTTTATATACATGAGTGGGGTAGGATGGAAATTTCCCATCCTTAGTACTTACAAAGGATGAGGGTACATTGGTATATTCCTCTATACTATTGGGCCTATTACATGTTGGGCCTGTTGCAAGGCCCAGTCATGGGGGGGTTGGGCCACCCCCACAACAGTACTCCCTCGATAGTAAGTGCAGAGGTCCCAATGGGCGAGCTGACATGACCAACTATTCTAGCCCCCCATTCCCCGACAGCAAGCGTGAGGGTGCTGACTAGTGAGCCGATGCAACTAGTAGCTTGCAGCCCCCTGAAGTAGTGCCTACGAAGAGGTCAACGGAATCCCACGTTGAAGCCTGGCCGTCCTGTCGTGGCGATGCCTACGGGGCGGACGGCGAAGCCCTGCGCTGAAGCTGGGTCGTCCCACCGAGGCAACGCCTACGAAGCGAACGGCGAAGTCCTGCGCTGGAGCCAGGTCGCCCTACCGAGGCAATGCCTACAAGGCAGATGACGAAGTCCTACGCCGAAGTCGGGCCATTCCGTTGAGGCGATGCCTACAAGGCAGACGGCGAAGTCCTACGCCGGAGCCAGGTCGCCCCGTTGAGGGAATGCATATAAGGTGGACGACGAAGTCATACGCCGAAGCTGGGCCGTCACGCCGAGGCGATGCCTACGAGGTGGATAGCGAAGTCCTGCATCGGAGCCATCTTACCCCACCGAGGCCATGCCTACAAAGTAGACGACGAAATCCTACGCCGAAGTCGGGCCGTCGCGCCGAGGCGATGCCTACGAGGCGGATGGTGAAGTCATATGCCGAGGCGGGGTGTCTCGCCGAGGCGATGCCTACGACGCGAATGGCAAAGTCATACACCGAAGCCAGGCCGTCCCGCCGAGGCGATGCCTACGAGGCAGACAAAGAAGTCCTATGCCGGGGCCCGGTCGTCCCGCCGAGGTGATGCCTACGAGGCGGACAGCGAAGTCCTGCACCGGAGCCAAGTCGTCCCACCGAGGCAATGCCTACAAGGCGGACGACGAAGTCCTATGCCGAAATCAGGCTGTCCTACCGAGGCGATGCCTACGAGGCGGACGACAAAGTCATACGCCGAAGCTAGGCCGTCCCACCGAGGGGATGCCTACGAGGTGGACAGAGAAGTCCTACGCGGGGGCCCGGTTGTCCCGCCGAGGTGATGCCTACAAGGCAGACAGCGAAGTCCTGCGCCAGAGCCAAGTCGGCCGCCGAGACGCTGCCTATAAGTCGAACGACGAAGTCCTACACTGAAGTCAGACCGTCCTGCCAGGTGATGCCTATGAAGCGGACGACAAAGTCATACGCCGAGGTGATGCCTACGATGCGGGCGACGAAGTTATACGCCGAAGCTAGGCTGTCTCACCGAGGTGATACCTACGAGGCGGACGACGAAGTCCTGCACTAGAGCTAGGTCGCCCCACCGAGGCCATGCCTACAAGGCGAACGGTGAAGTCATACGCCGAAGCCAGGCCGCCCCGCTGAGGCAATGCCTACAAAGCGGACGGTGAAGTCCTGCGCCGAAGCCAAGTCGTCCCGCCAAGGCGATGCCTATGAGGCGGACGGCAAAGTCATATGCACGCAAAGGCAGGGAGGCGAAGCCGCCGTTCCCCCACCTTCAAAAAACCGAACCGAACCGTGCCCACGGAGGGCGGGCGCGAGTGGCACAAGAAGAGGGTGCTACACACGCAAAGGCAGGGAGGCGGAGCCGTCGTTCCCCTACCTTCAAAAGACCACGCCCATGGAGGGCGGGCGCGAATGGTGCAGGTTGACGGTGCTACGCACGCAGAGGCAGGGAGGCGGAACCGTTGTTCCCCTACCTTCAAAAAACCATGCCCGCTGAGGGCAGGCACGAGCGGCACAGGCCGAGCGTGCTACGCATGTGGAGGCAAGGAGGCAGAGCCGTCGTTCCCCTACCTACCAAAAATCGCGCTCGCGGAGGGCGGGCGCAAGTGGCGAAGGCCGAGGGCGCTACACACGCAGAGGTAGGGAGGCGGAGCCACCGTTCCCATACCTTCAAAAGACCACGCCCGCGAAGGGCGGGCCTGAGCGGCGTTGGCCAAGGGTGCTACGCATGCAGAGGCAAGGAGGCTGAGCAATCGTTCCCCTACCTTCAAAAGACCGCGCCTGCGAAGGGCGGGCGCGAGCGGCATAGGCGGTGCACTGCTAAGGCATTGCACTCCCTGGTGCGACACACGCAAAGGCGCGTTATCCAGGAGATGCACCGCTAAATCGATGCACTCCCTGGTGCAACGTGCGCGAAGGCGCGATATCCAGGTGGTGCGCCGCTAAAGCGATGCACTCCCTGGTGCGATATGCGCACAGGCACGATATCCAGGTGGTGCGCCGCTAAAGCGATGCACTCCTTGGTACAACGCGCGCACAGGTGCGATATCCAGGATGTTACCCTTCGAAATGGCGGCAACAGAGCTGGCGACTAGTCGAAGTAGATGCTTGAGCTCTCCATCCCCAACCTGTCAAAGTGGCGGCAACGGAGCTGGCACCTAGCTGAAGTAGATGTGTGAGCGCTCCATCCGCTACGTTTCGAAGTGGCGGCAACGGAGCTGGCGCCTAGCCAAAGTAGACACACGAGGGCTCCGTCCCCTACCCTTCGTAGTGGCGGTAACGGAGCTGGCAATTAGCTATACTCCGTAGAGTGGCTCAGGACGAGAAGTTCCCAACGCTTTATACTCCGCAGAGTATGCAGAGGCTCGAGGCTGTCCCGTGATTGTTTACTCCACAGAGTATGCGTGGAGGCATCCCTCCGCATTATTTATACTCCGTAGAGCGCACGCGGAGGCTTGCCTCCGCGCGTCTTATTTATACTCCGTAGAGTGCACGCGGAGGCTTGCCTCCGCGTGTCTTATTTACACTCCATAGAGTGCACGCGGAGGCGTGCCTTCGCGTGTCTTATTTATACTCCGTAGAGTGCAGGCGGAGGCGTGCCTCCGCGCGTCTTATTTATACTCCTTAGAGTACATGTGGAGGCTTGCCTCCGCGCGTCTTATTTATACTCCGTAGAGTGCACGCGGAGGCTGGTACTGCTCGTGTGGAGTCTGACATGTGGAAGCAGAGCCTAAGGTGTAGACGCCAAGCGGGGGCCGATGCATTGCTTGCGCGAAGTATGCGCACCATCCATGCATGCACATATGCTTATGCATGGACTTGTAGCCATGCATGCACGCATGCATATGCATGGACCGGTAGCCGCTACGTGTATAATTGCATGCACGTATTGTTCAGCCATTGAGGCATCAAGTAGTGCATGCAAAAGTGGATGCATGTAGTTGTTGGCATTCCTTGCTCTGTCGTGATCGAGGTCACCGGTGCGAGGGGTGGAGCCGTGGCTGGTGAAGCTCGGCGACTCCTCTGATGCCCACGAAGCGGAGACGAATGTCGAGTATGCCATCGCCGAGACGGGGCCATCGTCACCATCCCAGATGTGGCGACCACCAGTATGCGCTGCTCGACATGCAGAAGGCTGCGCCTTGGATGCTCGACGCGGAGGCAGGGCGTCTAGCGGAGGCGGATGGCACGGAGGCAGAACATCTTTTGTTGAGGGCGTTGAACCTCTCGAGCAGCCCAAGGCCTCGGCGTCATCCGAGGCACAATATGGTGGACACCTAGTGGGCAACGTCGTCTCCCTCCTGGCTTGTTAGTGCACGGAGCCCATGGCACTTTGGTTGTGCGGAGCCCACGGTTTAAGCTCGACGCGATGCTAGACTCACAATTATCATGCAACATTGGTCTTTAAGTAGCACTCATGATGATGGATCGATGGATCTATCAGATGCACGCGGAGACTTGGATGCAACCACATGACTGATGAGCGAGTTCAATTATTCAGGAGTGTTCTACCTTTTCTTGCCTTTGGCAGCATTTTTTTGTTCCAGCCGAACAGGTCCAACATGCCAAGATGCATCCCAGCCCGGCCATAGAGCAAATCTTCCTCATAGTGGCGACTCTTCTTTGCGCGACTTCTTGCCCGGTCCCCACGGATGGTGCCATCTGATGTGGCTACAGGCCAAACAGTAAAGAAGGGGACTAGCAGGAGAGGAGAGCCAACACAAAGATCAAATGTGGAAGGTGGGTGAATAATAATGAGAGGATCCCCCACCGCCTGCCCCCTCTTAGGGGTTTATATACATGAGTGGGGTAGGATGGGAATTTTCCATCCTACCCCTTAGTACTTAAAAAGGATGAGGGTACTGTTGTAGGGGTGGCCCCCACCTAATCCCAGCAGGCCTGGTAGAAGGTTATAAGGCCCAGAATAGGCCATGTGTAATGACATAAGTACCCCTGAAGGGGATACTCAGCTGTAAGGGTATAATTGTAAAAGCACTTCCCATGTATACATATACGGAAGACAGGCCATGGGGAGGACCCAGGCCATTACCATCACTTACTCCCAACTCTCCACTACCATCTCTCTCTCTGTTTGGTCTGTAGCCACAACAGGTACATTGGTATATTCCTTTATACTATTGAGCCTATTACATGTTGGGCCAGTTGCAAGGCCCAGTCACAGGGGTTGGGCCACCCCCACAATAGTATCAAAGCCAAGAAGTCCACAAATGGTGGCTCTGGTGGCTAATCTTGCCAGGTCCGCAAATAGTGGCTCTAGTGGCTGATCTTGCCAAGTGTGGTTCATTTCTTAAGTGTTTTTTTTCTAGTTTTTCCTTGTCCACTTTTGTAGCCATGAGTGATGAGCAATTTGAGAGCTTGCCATAAATGATCTAGCCTTTATTACTAGCAAATTCAACTGTGCCCACCACAAAGCATGAGAACATAGAAGAGATGGTCCAATCATTTTCTTTAAATGTGGTGAGATGGGGTAATATTCATGCTAGCTGTCCTAACTTTGTGAAAAGGGATAAAGATGATCGTGGAAAGAATGACTATAACAAGAAGCCCCAAGGATTCATCAAGCACAATGCCGTGCTCAAGAAGGCAGCTCTTGCAATGCTTTCATCCCTCATGAAGGAACGCGCGTTGGCTACGATAGCAGAAAATAAAAATTTCTACCGCGCACACCAGGACATCATGCTAAGGAGGGATCATAGATCGTTACCACTAGACGCGCAGCGCAGCGGAAGATGAGTTGGAGAAGCCGATCCAACCACGCGCGTCGAGGTAGTAGTGGAAGTAGCCGATCGTCCCGAACAGATCGTCTCCTCCACGCGATCAACCACACCACGAGTTCGTTCCAATCTGTAGTTTGTTGATGCCGATCAACGCCGCAACGAGTAGCGCCTCTACCGGTATCCACACGTCCGGGGCTGGAACGCCGATCGCGAGTGTACCAGCACTCGCGAGCGGCTAGGGTTTGGCTCGGGAGGTGGCGGCTAGAGTTTTGCTCGGGAGGAACAGAAGCGTACATCCCTTAGCCCCCCGCCTCCAAATATATAGACCTCCTCACTTGGGCCTCGTGGACCAAGGCCCAATAGGAGTCTATCCGGATCTCTATCCGAATTGAGCCCACATCTGAATCACATTCGAATTAGTGTTCCAACCCGTTAAGTGTGCGACCCTGTAGGTTCACGTATACTTGGTCACGACCCGGAAACACCTTTCCGGTCACCCTGTTAATAGCGGCCTCTAGCAAGACATATTAACCCCAAAGTATACGTAAAGATCATATCGGCTGAACCTGTAATGTTCTCATGTACGAATCCCTTTGCCTCACGATATAGATTAATGTAACATCCCAAATTAGGGAGCTAGTGTAATTTCAAAAATGTTAAAATCTTTTAATTGTTTCTTCCGTGTTTTTCAAAAGTTTTGGCGTATTTTAAATTTCTCGAGCTGGGTCCTTGCCAAAAAGCCCGATTAATGAAAGACCAAATCTTGGAAACCAAGAACCAGGTTGAAAATCAAATTGAGAAAATCCAAATTTACTTGGAAGCCTTAAATTCAATTTTAAGTTAAAAGATGGAGATTCAAAGTCAAGAATGGAAATTTGGAATTTCATATAAAATCTTTTCTGTTCACTTTGCTTATCCGGAAACTCAAGTTCGAAAAATTAAGATGTTCTTTTTCGAAACTCGCCAATCTTAAAAATTTAATTATCAAATCCAGAAGTTGAGTTAAGTCTTCAAATTCAAACCCTAATTGCAAAACCAATTTCTGAAATGTCTAAAGTCCCCAAAATTCCTCTTGGACCCGGCCCACTTTTTCTTTTACCCCAGGCCGCTTTCTTTCCTTTTCTGGCCGTTTGGCCGTTCCTTCTTTTGGCCTTTGGCCCAAGCCACCGACGCCTCCCTCCTCCTCCCTGGTTCTTCTTCCTCCCTCTTCCTCCCGTCGCATCGCCCCGGCCCGGTCCTGTGCTTCGGCCTCGCCCACCAGCTACAGTCGCCGCAGCTCGCCTCCGTACGCGCAATTGCTATCCTACCACCGGCCTAGCTCCGCCCCTCTTCCCTAGCTCGGCCGCGCGTCGCCTCCGCCGTGGTTAAAGCCAGCCCGCCCCCGGTTTTCTCCTCCGCCACCTCGCCCCGTCTTCAATGGCGCATTACTCCCCGTCAGGTGCGCCTTCAATTCGCCCCGCTGTCCGCCACTCTCGCCGCCTTTAAGTAGCCGGCCGAATCCCCTTGTGCCCCGCTCAAGCCGTCCCTGCGCCAGCGCGCCACCGGCCCTCTTCCCGTTCCGGCCATCTCCGGCAAGCCGCCTCGTTCTGAGCACGTCACGGCGTGCGCCCGAGCGTCCACCATCTCCCCTCGGCGTTAATTGGGGCGCCATCGCCTGAGCACGCCGCGCGCACGTCCTCCCCGCCTCCGGCCGGCCGTCGCCAATCCCGCCGCCGCACCCTCCGTGGTCGGTCCCGGGCCGATTCCTCACGGCGAGAGCACCACCTGCGTCGCCCGAAGACACCCCAGTGGTCGGCCGCCGTCCTCCGCCACCCCATCGTCCCCGCCACGGTGACCCGGTCGCACCGCCGCCCGCGCAAGATGCCAGGCCGCCTCGGCCTCCCTCCGGCCGGTCCAACTGCGCAGGTGAGTTCCTCGTATGGCACTTGAGCTCAGGCACGCCTCACTTCCCCTCCTTCCTCTCTGGGCACCGGTGCCCAACCGGCTCTCCTCCGCCGTCCGCTCCTCACCGCCGCCGGCACGCCTTGGCACCACCCCGGCCGAAGCCCTGCCGCCGGGAGCCTCCTCGTCGCCGGAGCGTTTCGTTTTACCGGTCGCCGCCCCCCCTCCGGCCGCTCCTCGCCGGCGTCGGCGTCGCCCAACTCCAGCGCCTCCCTCCTCTGCTTCGGTTCCTGTCCCCCTGTCCTGCTCTGTTTCAGCCGACCAAGCAGCCTCTACTTCCTCCGTGTGTCCCTCTATGAGCAGTGGGCCCAACCAAATGTCCGAGTTGAGTTCATGCGCAAAAGGGAATAAGTGGCCAGTGACTCCTTCTGGCTAAATGGGGGAGTTCTTATGTAAAGAAATAGTCATGCATGCATTTCTAACAAGGATGAATTGGGAATGATGATAAAAAAAGGAGACAATTTACTTGTGAATGCATAAAGATAGATTTACAAAACTAGATTAAAAACTTAGCAAGGATTCATATTGTGCCAATTGAGATTAATACATCAATCTTCTTATGCCAATGAAACAAGATTATTCATGGTCTAATTTTTGTATGACTAGAAAATCGACACGAATTGAATGGAGGTTGCCATTAAAATTTAATTCGTGAACCTAATTAAAGAAGTCTCTTTTATAAATCAAAAGTGCTAGAAATTTGATCCTAATAATTAGAGTGCATATTTGAAGATTTGTAAAGATAATTTTAGCGCTTCCAGCCTCTATTCGGGAAAACTCGAATAATAACTTTAATCGTATCAAAAACTCGAACGGTTTAGATACCATCTTTCATCCATCCATCTAAATATATCTAAGCAAACTAAGTTAATCATTTTGGCAAGACTTTGCCACATAAAATATCAACCATGAAGCACTCATTCAATAAGATGCAAATCGCTAATAATAAGATTGGTTAGTTAATAAAATAATCAATCTTGTGCGTAATATTAATTGGTTAAGTAATTAGATTTCATATCCTGAATCAGTTGTTAAAAACAATGATTCTTTGAGCTGGCCGCTGCAATCTCAGATAAATACTGCCACAAGAAATATCAAAGTTACACCACATATACAATTATACTCATCTTACGTATCCATATCCTAAAATCATAAAATCATGTTTCTCTATACTACCCTCGATACTCGCTTTTATCTGTCCCTAAGTCCTACCCGACTCATGGAACTTTCGTGATAAATGTAAATCAATTAAGAGCAAGTCATCAAATAGAAGGTCGAGTCTCGCCTTTTCCCAATCGGCTACGCAGATAAATCCTGAAGATGCATCTTCACTTTTGATCCCTCGATCTCCTAAAATTTTCCCTCACGGTAAAGCTATTCAGACAACTCATTCTCCTGTTTAAATCCAGCTACCACTGTATTCACGGCACGCTAATCCGAATTCTCTTTCTATCCCCAAATTGTAATGAACTTGCAATTTAAATTTAATCGGGCATTTATAGTGTTTGGTTTTATTGGTCTTCCTTTTCTTTGCTGCGCATTAGAATTTGAAGACTCGACGAGGCAACGGATGCGAACAGTAAGACTGGGTAAAAGCGAGGACCAGTAATTTATAGTCAATGGCTGGAGGGGCTTTGATTTACAGCAATCAAGGCCGTGGTAAAACAAGCGAGGCAAGTCATCACTTTGATCATATTGATCCCACATTTTATGCAAATTTATATTCCTTTAAATTACCAACTTGCATGCCTAATTTATTATGCAAATGTATGTCAAAGTTTAATGTAGCTACATGCCCATTTGCTGTTGTATTAAATTCAATATGCCATTCCTTGACAGTTGAGTCATTTAATCCTTGTCACCTTAGATATTAATGATAACCTTTGCTAGCTATAGAATACATTAAAATGCTATGCTAGTCCGGTCAAGTCCAGGGCGCTGGTCGTCCTGATCATCAATCTTTACAACAAAAGAATTTTATTTTGGGACAGTCATGGGATGTACGTGGCTGAGTATTTTGTTACAACTGTTTTATGCTTCTCAAAACCCTCAAAACCTGCTGTACCTGTCTGGGCGGTTGGTGAGAGTGGATGGTGCCGATGTCGCACGAGAACCCGTGGTTTGTGGTAAGAACCGCCTGGACAAATTAAGGACTGAATCTTGTGATGACCTCCTTGTGTAAAACAGTACAACCACAAGTCTATATGGGCACGACCTAGCTAATTAACTTACAAAGGTTTAGTTAGATATCACCAGTGGAAAGTGGGTGCCAGGGCATACTGGTCTACTCACCGTGAGGCACAGGGATTTACTGTACTCATACGGCGCAAGAGGGGGCTTCTGACTGTGGTGGATTTAACCCTTCAGCGGTGAAACCTCAGCGGGTGATGTCTAGCTAGACTGGAGTAAGGTAAAGGCTTTGTGATAAATTATCCGGGCCTCATGCCTAAGGAAGCATGCTGGCTATTAGGATGATTTATCTCTTGTGGGTAAAGTGTACAACCTCTGCAGAGTGTAAACTATTCGAATAGCCGTGCCCACGGTCAAGGGCGGACATAGGAACTTACTCGAGTTGGTTCTATTTCCAAAAACATTTGTGGATGGGATAAAACTAGTCAGAGGGACGTACTCTGAGTTTTGAATTTTTCCTGGAGGGAAGTACTCCAGTGGTGAAAACTAGCATAGGTGGGGGTAACCATGCACTGTAAAAGGTGGATGTAACCTACACTTCTATTATTATCACATTCTCACAATCAATTTCATAAAATCTGTTTCAGTTAAAAATTGCTAAGTCTCAGGAGTTTTCCTATTTATTGTAATTCCAAAACACTGATTTTAGCAAATAAAAGAGCCTCAAGCCTCCCTTGACAGCTTTGCATCTATTATTACTGCATCCTGTGTGGTGGCTTGCTGAGTATCATCGTACTCATTCTTGCTTAATTGCTACCGTTCAGTCAGAAAGAACAGGAATGTCAAGCCCTGCGATGCTAAAAAGGGGTCGACAGAGCTGGAAGACGAAGAGGCCATGGACTAGGTCGCGAACCCCAGTTGGCTGCTTGTGGGCAAGTCCTGAGGGTCCCACCTGTGTGGAGTTTCCGCTGCTGCATTTTATTGATTTCGGCCTAACCGGCCCATGGGTAAGTATTACTGTATTATTTAAGCTTCCGCATGATATGCTTTTGATATACAGTAATGTATCTGTGAGCACTATCTACTGATCCAGGGAATAGTGCGGTGAAATCACAGAGGATCTGGGTTTTGCTAACCCGGGGTCCGACAGAGCTGGTATCAGAGCATATCGACTGTAGGTCGCAACCTCAGTTAGCATGGCCATTAGTCCTATGACTAGAATTATTTCTTTGAAAATCTAAGTTATAAAATATAAGTAGTATTACTACTCGCATCCCTCTTAGATGATTCCCTCTCATCTACTTGCTGCCCTGGCCATTCTCAGCTCCAAGGCTCTCTTATCCCGAAATTCAAACTAACGTATGCCTGAGTTCTCTTCTGAAAAAAAAAACTGCCTTGGGCCAAAATCATAAAACCTATATTGAGTTTTATTTGCGAAAGCTGTTCATCCTTGGAAAATTAAATATATATATATTTGTAAAGCTTAATTCTGAGCTCATTTCATCAAACCTAAACTTTCAAAAAAAAAATCCCAAACTTCAACTCCCTGCTAGTTTATTCTAAGAATCCGCTTGGAAATCTCGGATATATGTGTACATCCTGGGGAATTTATGTCAATCATAGGAAAGGCTCAATGGTGGGAATTTTCAAGATGAAAAGTAATAGAATCAATTTGGGGGATTGACTTGGTTACACGGGCGAACCAAATTTGGATTATTGAACTGACTAAATGGATAGATCAGTTAACATGTTTGGATTGGTTAAAAAGGGTGAACCAACTTAATGATCGGATTGATTGAATGGACATATCAGTTTAGATGATTGGAGTGGTTAAAATGGGTTGACCAATTTAAATGATTAGATTGACTAAATATGTCGACCCAATGTAAAAGGACTGGATTGGCTACAACAATCAAATTAGTTAAATAAATGGAGCGATATCAATGAATGGATTGACTAAATGAGCGCACCAACTCAAAAAGATTGGATTGGCTAAAATAATTGGGTCAATGGGATTTTAGAACAGTGGGAGTATAGTTACAATTGTTGGATTGCCGCTTTAATAAACAATATGACCCAAGACGGATGTTTGCATTGGTGGGATAATGGGATATAGCTAACTACTGGTTGGATTATTGAAAGACCGGAGGAGACTAGGAGAAGTAAAATAACCATTGATTTATAGGTTGGAATAATAACCGTATTTCTGGTGGACACTTATGACAATAAAGTCGCTCGGAAGGAAATTGCAGATAGTAAGACTAATCACTTGGTGAACCGATTATCAGTATATCCCAACAGTGGAAGGGATTGGATGAATATACAAAGTTACTGGTAGATTGAGATATCAGCACCATAATACAAGCAATACTGGTGGGTTTGAAAAAAAATGTGAATGGTACTGGTGGTTTTTAAAATATTGAAATATTGAAAACCCTGATACGAACAAGTACGGGTGGATTTAAAGGTAAAGAATTTGGAGTAATGTTTAGGTACGTAATTGAATGGGATTGCTGAGTAATGCACCCAAGATTGGATTTAAGAAATTACGGAGGGGTTTGAGATTTATGTGAAAATTAGGTAACCCTGATTTGGCAAATGAAACTATAGATGATACCTTGGAAGTTATATAATTTGTGCATCAGATAAATGATAACACTCAATACTTGGAGTAATAGACACCAGTTGTGCGTGCTTAAGCAATGAAGGCGGATACCCTAGAATTAATCAGGAATGAGCAGGATTGGAAAGGCCTTGGAGATGATATGATCTGTGGATCGGATAAACGGCAACACTCGCTGGTTGGAGTATTAGACAAACAATCGTGTTGAGACTAAATAATAAAGGAAGTCAGTTCTAGATTCAACCAAGTATAGGCAATTTTAACAAGGCTATAGATTCTAAGCCTACAAATGGAAATATGGTGAGAGTGAACTAGCCTGTCAATATTATGATCTTGGAGGATGCTAGGTTACTTTTACAATCGGAAGGGGATTTTAAAAGTTCCAGTATTTCAAAGCCCTTTCAAAAAAAAAAGAAGTTATGTTTTCAAAATGATAAAGAGAAGCATGAGCTTCGCTGCCAAAGCACTTCTTAACCCTTTCCTTTTGCTATTTCCGTCTGCAAAAAGAGATTTGGTTTTCTCTATTTCCTTTCCCTCATTTCAAAGGCTTAAGCTTGAAGGCGTCAAGAATGCTTGTGGAGATTTGGTGGCCTCACTTCAGCAAACTGAGTGTTCAGAACCCTGTGCCATCTTGTGTGGGTCCCCGCGCATAGACGTTGCTTGGTCAAAAAGATTTTATTGGCCCTGTGCACTGCCTTCTTGCCCTCGGGCGTTGTATTTCGTAGTCACAGGAAAAATGATTGTTTTCAAAAGCTTGGCTGTTCTGTGTGGCTTGTGTACTGCCCCAGCTTCTGGGTGTGCACTCCTTAGAATGGGTTAGAATATCTTATCCCTGTAATCTTTTCTGTACCTCATGCTAATTCCCCCTCATCTTATTGCTGTAAACCTCGTTAGGTCTGCAGGCAAGAGGTAGCAGATAGCTAAGTCAAGACACTTAAAGCTCTGAAGTTAAAGAGGCAGCATCTCTGAAAAGGACAACACCAAAGAAGCCTTAGCCTGTGAAAGGATCAAGACTCAAGTCTTTATTCCACAGCAAACTCTCTGATACAAACCTCCTCAAGTAGTCAATGGCCAAGAACAAGTTCAAAAGCAAGAAGAAAGAACCAGTAACCCCTGCTCGCTTTGACCCCTACCACTCATCCAAGAATTCACTCAAACCTACTCCGCAGAAATTTCTAGGGAGCAATCATCAAGATGGGAATAACAGTGGTATGACACCAAGTAAACGTCGAAAGGATATTGTTTGCTTCTGTTGCCAGAATACTGGACACTATGCTAACCGGTGCCCCCAAAGGAAGCAAGACAAAGCAGCCAACTGCTTCAAACACAGTGACCCAGGACATTATGTGAGAGACTGCCCTCAACGGAGGTTGAACAAGCGAGAAAAGGATGTCGTCGCCAGCAGCCTCGGTCTTGACAAAGGGAAAGGTGTTAGCTCCAAGCGCGTCATGCAGAAACCAACAGTACCTAATGAAGCCCTACTACCAGGTCCAGAAAAATTGCCAAACTACTACATGTGCTGAATGTGGCAAGACAGGACATGATGCCCAATCCTGCCCTCCACTACGTTAGGTTACATGTTTTGCCTGTGGCCAAACAGGACACTACAGCTACAATTGCCCAGCGCCGTACTGTCCTTACTACAAGAAACACCATCTACCAGGGGGTTGTCTCAAGAACCTAGTGGCATGTACACGCTGTGGAGAAAAGGGACATTAGAAAAATCAATGTACTGCAAGCTGCCCCAACTGCGAAGAAGACCACCCGCCAGGAGAGTGTCCAACGAGCGAGATCACCTGTTTTCTCTGTGAAGGACAAGACCACTGCCCCAAGGATTGCCCCATGAGCATGTTGCTGACCAAGACTGCTGAGATACAGAGAATGAGCTTTCAAGCTTCCATCGGACTCATCATGTCGAAAGCTGATAAGAGAAATTACTACTGGCCACCCGACATGTTAAGGGGGGTAGCCTGAGTACCCAAGAAGTATCAGCACACCTTGATGTTAGGCCCTACCACCACCCCAGTGAAAAAAAAATAATAAGTTAGCAATCAGCAGTGAAGAAACCAAAAGCCCCAGAAATGTCAAGCAATGGAGTGAAGACAGTTGCAACCGATCTAGAAGAGCAAGGTTTCCCTTCTACGACGCTTCTTTCCAAATGTTAACCCACTTTTGTGCAGTTTCCCTCCTTTCCGGCAGCATCAAGAGCAGTGCGCATAGTATCAAGCAGTACACTAGGACCTTTCTGCTAGCCAGTTTGTTCCCACCTACTTCTCTCTACTCCACTCGAATCTCGGGGACGAGATTCCTGTTAAGGGGGGTAGGATCTGTAACATCCCAAATTAGGGAGCTAGTGTAATTTCAAAAATGTTAAAATCTTTTAATTGTTTCTTCCGTGTTTTTCAAAAGTTTTGGCGTATTTTAAATTTCTCGAGCTGGGTCCTTGCCAAAAAGCCCGATTAATGAAAGACCAAATCTTGGAAACCAAGAACCAGGTTGAAAATCAAATTGAGAAAATCCAAATTTACTTGGAAGCCTTAAATTCAATTTTAAGTTAAAAGATGGAGATTCAAAGTCAAGAATGGAAATTTGGAATTTCATATAAAATCTTTTCTGTTCACTTTGCTTATCCGGAAACTCAAGTTCGAAAAATTAAGATTTTCTTTTTCGAAACTCGCCAATCTTAAAAATTTAATTATCAAATCCAGAAGTTGAGTTAAGTCTTCAAATTCAAACCCTAATTGCAAAACCAATTTCTGAAATGTCTAAAGTCCCCAAAATTCCTCTTGGACCCGGCCCACTTTTTCTTTTACCCCAGGCCGCTTTCTTTCCTTTTCTGGCCGTTTGGCCGTTCCTTCTTTCGGCCTTTGGCCCAAGCCACCGACGCCTCCCTCCTCCTCCCTGGTTCTTCTTCCTCCCTCTTCCTCCCGTCGCATCGCCCCGGCCCGGTCCTGTGCTTCGGCCTCGCCCACCAGCTACAGTCGCCGCAGCTCGCCTCCGTACGCGCAATTGCTATCCTACCACCGGCCTAGCTCCGCCCCTCTTCCCTAGCTCAGCCGCGCGTCGCCTCCGCCGTGGTTAAAGCCAGCCCGCCCCCGGTTTTCTCCTCCGCCACCTCACCCCGTCTTCAATGGCGCATTACTCCCCGTCAGGTGCGCCTTCAATTCGCCCCGCTGTCCGCCACTCTCGCCGCCTTTAAGTAGCCGGCCGAATCCCCTTGTGCCCCGCTCAAGCCGTCCCTGCGCCAGCGCGCCACCGGCCCTCTTCCCGTTCCGGCCATCTCCGGCAAGCCGCCTCGTTCTGAGCACGTCACGGCGTGCGCCCGAGCGTCCACCATCTCCCCTCGGCGTTAATTGGGGCGCCATCGCCTGAGCACGCCGCGCGCACGTCCTCCCCACCTCCGGCCGGCCGTCGCCAATCCCGCCGCCGTACCCTCTGTGGTCGGTCCCGGGCCGATTCCTCACGGCGAGAGCACCACCTGCGTCGCCCGAAGACACCCCAGTGGTCGGCCGCCGTCCTCCGCCACCCCATCGTCCCCGCCACGGCGACCCGGTCGCACCGCCGCCCGCGCACGATGCCAGGCCGCCTCGGCCTCCCTCCGGCCGGTCCAACTGCGCAGGTGAGTTCCTCGTATGGCACTTGAGCTCAGGCACGCCTCACTTCCCCTCCTTCCTCTCTGGGCACCGGCGCCCAACCGGCTCTCCTCCGCCGTCCGCTCCTCACCGCCGCCGGCACGCCTTGGCACCACCCCGGCCGAAGCCCTGCCGCCGGGAGCCTCCTCGTCGCCGGAGCGTTTCGTTTTACCGGTCGCCGCCCCCCCTCCGGCCGCTCCTCGCCGGCGTCGGCGTCGCCCAACTCCAGCGCCTCCCTCCTCTGCTTCGGTTCCTGTCCCCCTGTCCTGCTCTGTTTCAGCCGACCAAGCAGCCTCTACTTCCTCCGTGTGTCCCTCTATGAGCAGTGGGCCCAACCAAATGTCCGAGTTGAGTTCATGCGCAAAAGGGAATAAGTGGCCAGTGACTCCTTCTGGCTAAATGGGGGAGTTCTTATGTAAAGAAATAGTCATGCATGCATTTCTAACAAGGATGAATTGGGAATGATGATAAAAAAAAGGAGACAATTTACTTGTGAATGCATAAAGATAGATTTACAAAACTAGATTAAAAACTTAGCAAGGATTCATATTGTGCCAATTGAGATTAATACATCAATCTTCTTATGCCAATGAAACAAGATTATTCATGGTCTAATTTTTGTATGACTAGAAAATCGACACGAATTGAATGGAGGTTGCCATTAAAATTTAATTCGTGAACCTATTTAAAGAAGTCTCTTTTATAAATCAAAAGTGCTAGAAATTTGATCCTAATAATTAGAGTGCATATTTGAAGATTTGTAAAGATAATTTTAGCGCTTCCAGCCTCTATTCGGGAAAACTCGAATAATAACTTTAATCGTATCAAAAACTCGAACGGTTTAGATACCATCTTTCATCCATCCATCTAAATATATCTAAGCAAACTAAGTTAATCATTTTGGCAAGACTTTGCCACATAAAATATCAACCATGAAGCACTCATTCAATAAGATGCAAATCGCTAATAATAAGATTGGTTAGTTAATAAAATAATCAATCTTGTGCGTAATATTAATTGGTTAAGTAATTAGATTTCATATCCTGAATCAGTTGTTAAAAACAATGATTCTTTGAGCTGGCCGCTGCAATCTCAGATAAATACTGCCACAAGAAATATCAAAGTTACACCACATATACAATTATACTCATCTTACGTATCCATATCCTAAAATCATAAAATCATGTTTCTCTATACTACCCTCGATACTCGCTTTTATCTGTCCCTAAGTCCTACCCGACTCATGGAACTTTCGTGATAAATGTAAATCAATTAAGAGCAAGTCATCAAATAGAAGGTCGAGTCTCGCCTTTTCCCAATCGGCTACGCAGATAAATCCTGAAGATGCATCTTCACTTTTGATCCCTCGATCTCCTAAAATTTTCCCTCACGGTAAAGCTATTCAGACAACTCATTCTCCTGTTTAAATCCAGCTACCACTGTATTCACGGCACGCTAATCCGAATTCTCTTTCTATCCCCAAATTGTAATGAACTTGCAATTTAAATTTAATCGGGCATTTATAGTGTTTGGTTTTATTGGTCTTCCTTTTCTTTGCTGCGCATTAGAATTTGAAGACTCGACGAGGCAACGGATGCGAACAGTAAGACTGGGTAAAAGCGAGGACCAGTAATTTATAGTCAATGGCTGGAGGGGCTTTGATTTACAGCAATCAAGGCCGTGGTAAAACAAGCGAGGCAAGTCATCACTTTGATCATATTGATCCCACATTTTATGCAAATTTATATTCCTTTAAATTACCAACTTGCATGCCTAATTTATTATGCAAATGTATGTCAAAGTTTAATGTAGCTACATGCCCATTTGCTGTTGTATTAAATTCAATATGCCATTCCTTGACAGTTGAGTCATTTAATCCTTGTCACCTTAGATATTAATGATAACCTTTGCTAGCTATAGAATACATTAAAATGCTATGCTAGTCCGGTCAAGTCCAGGGCGCTGGTCGTCCTGATCATCAATCTTTACAACAAAAGAATTTTATTTTGGGACAGTCATGGGATGTACGTGGCTGAGTATTTTGTTACAACTGTTTTATGCTTCTCAAAACCCTCAAAACCTGCTGTACCTGTCTGGGCGGTTGGTGAGAGTGGATGGTGCCGATGTCGCACGAGAACCCGTGGTTTGTGGTAAGAACCGCCTGGACAAATTAAGGACTGAATCTTGTGATGACCTCCTTGTGTAAAACAGTACAACCACAAGTCTATATGGGCACGACCTAGCTAATTAACTTACAAAGGTTTAGTTAGATATCACCAGTGGAAAGTGGGTGCCAGGGCATACTGGTCTACTCACCGTGAGGCACAGGGATTTACTGTACTCATACGGCGCAAGAGGGGGCTTCTGACTGTGGTGGATTTAACCCTTCAGCGGTGAAACCTCAGCGGGTGATGTCTAGCTAGACTGGAGTAAGGTAAAGGCTTTGTGATAAATTATCCGGGCCTCATGCCTAAGGAAGCATGCTGGCTATTAGGATGATTTATCTCTTGTGGGTAAAGTGTACAACCTCTGCAGAGTGTAAACTATTCGAATAGCCGTGCCCACGGTCAAGGGCGGACATAGGAACTTACTCGAGTTGGTTCTATTTCCAAAAACATTTGTGGATGGGATAAAACTAGTCAGAGGGACGTACTCTGAGTTTTGAATTTTTCCTGGAGGGAAGTACTCCAGTGGTGAAAACTAGCATAGGTGGGGGTAACCATGCACTGTAAAAGGTGGATGTAACCTACACTTCTATTATTATCACATTCTCACAATCAATTTCATAAAATCTGTTTCAGTTAAAAATTGCTAAGTCTCAGGAGTTTTCCTATTTATTGTAATTCCAAAACACTGATTTTAGCAAATAAAAGAGCCTCAAGCCTCCCTTGACAGCTTTGCATCTATTATTACTGCATCCTGTGTGGTGGCTTGCTGAGTATCATCGTACTCATTCTTGCTTAATTGCTACCGTTCAGTCAGAAAGAACAGGAATGTCAAGCCCTGCGATGCTAAAAAGGGGTCGACAGAGCTGGAAGACGAAGAGGCCATGGACTAGGTCGCGAACCCCAGTTGGCTGCTTGTGGGCAAGTCCTGAGGGTCCCACCTGTGTGGAGTTTCCGCCGCTGCATTTTATTGATTTCGGCCTAACCGGCCCATGGGTAAGTATTACTGTATTATTTAAGCTTCCGCATGATATGCTTTTGATATACAGTAATGTATCTGTGAGCACTATCTACTGATCCAGGGAATAGTGCGGTGAAATCACAGAGGATCTGGGTTTTGCTAACCCGGGGTCCGACAATTAAGCTCAAGGCGAGACCTGTGTCATCCTCTTAATAGCTCAATCACTCTCTCGATTCCGTGATGGATTATAAACTTGTGATTGACTCCTCAATCACATTGGCATGGCCATGCACTTTCATAATCCATTACATCGAGGGGCCCAGAGATATCTCTCCCATAAGGAGGGGCAAATTCTATCTTGATCATTCACATCCCACTACATGTTTCATAGCAAACCCGAAGACTACTTTTATGACTACCCAGTTACGGAGTAGTGGTTAGTAGTCCCAAAATAGGCTACTACGCATGTTGGGAACCATGATGATCTCAAGTCTAAGGATTCTACATAAACACTACTTGAGACCAACTAATGACACATGGAATCTCTGCAGTGTCTCATGGCGGGTCTATCCAACATATGTTCACTAACACATGTCCATATTATTGATTTGGTATCTCCATACCATGATCCATGAGACATGATCATCAATCAATACATATGCTGATCTTTGAATCATATTTGTTCCTCATATGATATATGATCAGGGATCATTTAGAAATAGCAACATTTTGGCATTAAGAGTCTCATGAATAAGTCACATACTCATTGATCAATAATGATAATGTCTATTTCAAGGAACAAAGCAATGTATCATAAACATAGTATGTGATATATTCAACATCCCATGTTGCCTCTAGGGCATATCACCAATAGTCTCCCACTTGCACTAGAGTCAACCATGTAGGTATCTAATAACCATTGCCCTAGTGTGAGCCTCATGCTTTGGCTGGGGAAGCGGCTTTGTCAACGGATCTGCAATGTTCAAATCCGTTTGTACTTTGCATATCTTCACATCGCCTCTCTCCACAATCTCGCGGATGAGATGAAATCGCCGTAGAATGTGCTTGGACTTCTGGTGCGATCTAGGCTCCTTGGCTTGCGCAATGGCCCCACTATTGTCACAGTAGAGGTCCATTGAGCTGGAGGCACTAGCCACCACACCAAGCTCAGAAACAAATTTCTTGATCCAAACAGCCTCTTTAGCAGCTTCAGAAGCTGCTATGTACTCGGCTTCTATTGTAGAATCAGCAACCGTCTCCTGCTTGGAACTCTTCCAGCTCACCGCACCGCCATTCAGGCAGAACACAAATCAAGATTGCGATCTAAAATCATCTTTGTCAGTTTGGAAGCTAGCATCGGTGTAACCATTTGCAACGAGCTCTTCCTCACCACCATAGACGAGGAACACATCTTTAGTTCTTCTCAAGTACTTCAAGATGTTCTTTACGGCAATCCAGTGACTTTCACCTGGATCTGACTAGTATCTACTTGTAGCACTTAAAGCATACGAGACATCTGGACGTGTACAAAGCATGGCATACATAATGGATCCCATAGCCGAAGCATATGGAATCGCATTCATTTTATCCCGCTCATCAGGTGTACTAGGACACTGACTCTTGCTAAGATTTATACCATGTGACATAGGTAGGAAGCCTTTCTTGGAATCCTGCATGTTGAACCTTTTCAACACCTTGTCAATGTACGTATCTTGGCTTAATCCAATTAGCCTTCTTGATCTATCCCTATAGATCTTGATGCCCAGAATATATGCCGCCTCTCCTAAGTCTTTCATAGAGAAACTATTTTTCAATGAAGACTTAACAGATTCGAGCATAGGAATGTCATTTCCGATCAGTAATATGTCATCCACATATAAGACCAGAAACACGAGTGCGCTCCCCACTAGCCTTTTTGTAAACACAAGGCTCTTCTTCGTTCTTGATGAAACCAAACCCTTTGATTACTTCATCAAAACGAATGTTCCAACTCCCAGATGCCTGCTTTAATCCATAAATGGATCTTTGCAGCTTGCATATCTTTCCAGCTGATTGCGGATCGATAAAACCCGTGGGCTGTGTCATGTACACATCCTCACTCAGATTTCCATTAAGGAAAGTTGTTTTGACATCCATTTGCCATATTTCATAGTCGAAATATGCAGCAATCGCTAGAATGATCCGAATAGACTTTAGCATTGCGACGGGCAAACAAGTTTCATCATAATCAACACCTTGAATTTGTTTGAAACCTTTGTCCACCAATCGCGCTTTATAGATGTGAACATTTCCATCTATGTCTATCTTTTTCTTGAAAATCCATTTGCACTCAATGGATTTAACACCATCAGGTGGATCAACCAAGTTCCAAACTTGATTACTGTGCATGGATTCAATTTCGGATCTCATGGCTTCAAGCCATTTCTCAGAGTCTGGTCCCACCATCGCTTCTTCATAGGTCTTAGGCTCATCGTTGTCTAACAACAATATGTCCCGTTGTTGAGTAGTCAAGAACATGTACCTCTCAGGTGCACGACGTGACCTCTCTGACCTACGTGGTGCCGGTGTGTCCACAACAGGTTCTTCAACAGTTTGTTCATCCTGTTGTGGTTCTGTAGGAGCTGAAACATTTTCAGGTGTTTCCCGAATTTCTTCAAGTTGCACCATGCTCCCACTATCCCTTCTTGAGAGAAACGCTTTCTCTAAGAAGACACCATGCCGGGCGACAAACACTTTGCCTTCTCCTTGATTATAGAAGTAATATCCTTTTGTTTCCTTAGGATACCCGATAAAGAAGCATTTATCAGATTTAGGACTGAGCTTATCAGATTGTAAACGTTTTACATAAGCCTCACATCCCCAAATCTTAAGAAAAGACAAGCTAGGACGATGTCCTGTCCACATCTCATATGGTGTCTTTTCTACTGATTTTGATGGAACCCTGTTTAGTGTGAAAGCGGCTGTTTCAAGAGCGTACCCCCAAAAAGACAACGGAAGATCACTTCGGCTCATCATGGAGCGCACCATATCTAATAAGGTGCGATTTCTCCGTTCAGATACCCCATTCCATTGAGGTGTTCCTGGCGGAGTCAATTGTGGAACAATTCCACAATCCTTCAGATGATTGCCAAACTCATGGCTCAAATACTCGCCTCCACGATCAGATCGTAGAAACTTGATTGTCTTGCCTAAATGATTTTGCACTTCATTTTGGAATTCTTTGAACTTTTCAAAGGATTCAGACTTATGCTTCATCAGGTAGATATACCCATATCTATCAAAGTCATCAGTAAAAGTTATGAAGTACTGAAAACCCCCTCTGGCTATTGAGCTCATTGGTCCACATACATCAGAATGTACGAGTGCCAATAAGTCATTTGCCCGTTCACCTTGACCGGTGAAAGGTGCCTTTGTCATCTTGCCAAGTAAACAAGATTCGCATGTCTCAAATGATTCAAAATCAAATGAGTGCAGAATACCATCTCTATGGAGCTTCTCCATGCGTTTCTCATTTATGTGACCTAAGCGACAGTGCCAAATAAACGTGGGATTCAAATCATTCGAACGTTGCCTCTTTGCATTAATGTTATAGACCGGTGACTCTTCAAGAGTAAGAATATATAACCCATTCACCAATGGAGTATGACAATAGAACATATCTTTGAAATAAAGAGAACAACCATTGTTCACAGATCTAAAGTCATAACCTTCTGCTTGCAAACATGAAGCAGAAATAATGTTCTTGGAAAGAGATGGAACACAATAACAATTATTCAATTCCAAAACTAATCCTAAAGGTAAAGACAATGGCATGGTGCCAACAGCGACCGCAGCAACTTTTGCTCCATTGCCAACGCGAAGATCCACTTCGCTCCTCCTCAAACTTCTACTTCTTCTTAGTCCCTGCAACGATTTGCAAAGGTGAGCAACCGATCCAGTATCAAATACCCAAGAATCAGTGGATGAAGTAGCAAGATTGATCTCTATAACATTTATACCTGGAGAGGAAGTCGTACTTCCCTTCTTCTTCTCAAGATCCTCCAAGTACTTTGGGCAGTTCCTTTTCCAATGACCTGATTGCTTACAGTAGTAACAATCTGCATTAGGAGCAGCGCCCTTCTTGACTTGCTTGGCCTTAGAACTGCTCGCGATCTCATCGGGATCTAACTTTCTTTTGACCGCGCCTTTCTTGACATTGGGCTTGCCCTTGCCTTTCTGCATCATCATCACATGATTGCTGCTTTTCTTAATGCTTTCCTCGGCAGCTTTTAGCATCCCATGCAACTCTGCCAAGGTCTTATCCATGTTGTTCATGTGATAGTTCAGTATGAATGGCTCAAAGCTCGGGGGGAGCGACTAGAGAATCACATCAGTAGCCAACTCTTGGCTAAGGGGAAAACCAAGCTTTTCCAGACTCTCAATGTAGCCAATCATCTTAATCACATGAGGGCTGACGGGATTCCCTTCTGCAAGCCTGCACGCAAACAAGGACTTTGAAGTGTTGAACCTCTCAGCCCTTACTTGGTTCTCAAACATACCACGCAACCCCACAATGATATTGTAGGCATCTGTGTTCTCATATTGCTTCTGAAGCTCAGAGGACATTGTGGCAAGCATGAGACAGCTCACATCAAGGTAATCATTCGTTTGCTTCTCATAAGCTCTCCGTGCAGCCGCAGTAGCATTATCAGGCAAGTCATCAGGATAATGAGACTCAAGGACATACTCCTTGCGCTCTTGCTTGAGAACAATTCTCAAGTTGCGATACCAATCCATAAAGTTCGTTCCATTGAGTTTTTCTTTCTCAAGAATAGATCGCAAATTAAAAGAACTGGATGCGGCATTAGTTGACATGATCTACAACAAAGAATATGCAAAGTTTAGCACTATGTTTATGTTCATCTTTTATTAAACTATTTAACAAAAGACTCCCACTATGTGTTTTGCAACAAAACTCCCTCTAAGTTACATAGTGGGTCAAGATCCTCATTTCACTAATTCCTAGTGAGCTTTGGCATCACGGCTAGAAAACTAGTGACATGGGTAAGCAACACCTTCCTAATCACATCCCTATGTGACTCTTGCTTGTTGGGTGACATCAATATGCCTCGGCCCCAACCTATGCCCCAAGGTCCAAAACTGTTTTGATAACCTTGTTAAGTAAACCAAATGCTTCCGCATGTAGATGTCCGACATCTACCCCAAATAATGATGATAACCGACGGCACTCTACTTTGGTAGACCTACCATGCGGTGATCATTATCTTTTGGTGCAACATATGGAAGGGCATGAACACCTAATTTTATGAGGGATTCTATCCTACCAAAGCAACATAAGAATAAGATAGATAATATCACGGATAAACACATTTAACTGTGAAGTAGTATGGCCCAAAAAATGGTGATCTCCATCTCCATGTAGGTGTAGACGATCTCCATCCTCCACATCACTCCTTTAGGCCACCAAGCTTGAAAGCTTGTAACCTCAAAACTAGGCTACTACCTATAATAGCTAGAAATTGAAGATTACAAAGATAGATTCAAGCATTAAGGTCGACACGCAGGTCGTTAAATACAATATAGACAGCTAACAATAGCTGAAATAATCATGACACGCAGGCCATGAACAAATGTTACATGCATCACATACATCTCATACATTCCAATAAGATATAGGGCCATACTATTCACATCATTCTCTGCAAAAACAAGTTAGACGTAGAATCGTATTCTACCTAACGATGTGAACCCATGACGCTATACAAGGCGGGTACGCACGGCGGTCCCGCTGGCCGGTCAGCGGGCGGGGGGTCGAGGGGGGGCCGCCCCCGCGCGGGTTTCAGGGCAGCCCTACGAAATTTACAGATCCAATCTATGAAATCGCAATGGAAAAACTATTCGGCACAACCACCTTATGCCGATCCGAGACATTCTCTAGGAAGCTAGTTTTTCCACTGGGCCGAGGCCATCAGATCCGTAACCTACTAGTATTCGACATAACCACCTTATGCCGATCCGAGACATTCTCTAGGACACTAGTTTTTTTCATTGGCCCGAGGCTATCAGATTCATATCCTACTAGTATTCGACATAACCACCATATGCCGATCCGAGACAATCTCTAGGGCACTAGTAGCGATACAATCTGCGCCTCATCTAACCCCAATTCACTGATTGATCTCATCAACCCGTGCTACCATCGATTCATCACATGAACCGATTGATTTAGACTATAATAGATCCAATCTACTACAACCGCATATCAACATATGCGCTGATCCAGATCGCAAACTAAGCAAATGGCTCTGATACCACTGAAGGAACGCGCGTAGGCTACGATAGCAGAAAATAAAAATTTCAACCGCGCACACCAGGACATCATGCTAAGGAGGGATCATAGATCGTTACCACTAGACGCGCAGCGCAGCGGAAGATGAGTTGGAGAAGCCGATCCAACCACGCGCGTCGAGGTAGTAGTGGAAGTAGCCGATCGTCCCGAACAGATCGTCTCCTCCACGCGATCAACCACACCACGAGTCCATTCCAATCTGTAGTTTGTTGATGCCGATCAACGCCGCAACGAGCAGCGCCTCTACCGGTATCCACACATCCGGGGCTGGAACGCCGATCGCGAGTGTACCAGCACTCGCGAGCGGCTAGGGTTTGGCTCGGGAGGTGGCGGCTAGGGTTTTGCTCGGGAGGAACAGAAGCGTACATCCCTCAGCCCCCCGCCTCCAAATATATAGACCTCCTCACTTGGGCCTCGTGGACCAAGGCCCAATAGGAGTCTATCCGAATCTCTATCCGAATTGAGCCCACATCCGAATCACATTCGAATTAGTGTTCCAACCCGTTAAGTGTGCGACCCTGTAGGTTCACGTATACTTGGTCGCGACTCGGAAACACCTTTCCGGTCACCCTGTTAATAGCGGCCTCTAGCAAGACATATTAACCCCAAAGTATACGTAAAGGTCATATCGGCTGAACCTGTAATGTTCTCATGTACGAATCCCTTTGCCTCATGATATAGATTAAGCTCAAGGCGAGACCTGTGTCATCCTCTTAATAGCTCAATCACTCTCTCGATTCCGTGATGGATTATAAACTTGTGATTGACTCCTCAATCACATTGGCATGGCCATGCACTTTCATAATCCATTACATCGAGGGGCCCAGAGATATCTCTCCCATAAGGAGGGGCAAATTCTATCTTGATCATTCACATCCCACTACATGTTTCATAGCAAACCCGAAGACTACTTTTATGACTACCCAGTTACGGAGTAGTGGTTAGTAGTCCCAAAATAGGCTACTACGCATGTTGGGAACCATGATGATCTCAAGTCTAAGGATTCTACATAAACACTACTTGAGACCAACTAATGACACATGGAATCTCTGCAGTGTCTCATGGCGGGTCTATCCAACATATGTTCACTAACACATGTCCATATTATTGATTTGGTATCTCCATACCATGATCCATGAGACATGATCATCAATCAATACATATGCTGATCTTTGAATCATATTTGTTCCTCATATGTATATGATTAGGGATCATTTAGAAATAGCAACATTTTGGCATTAAGAGTCTCATGAATAAGTCACATACTCATTGATCAATAATGATAATGTCTATTTCAAGGAACAAAGCAATGTATCATAAACATAGTATGTGATATATTCAACATCTCCATGTTGCCTCTAGGGCATATCACCAACACCTCACTCATAGAAACCTGAGTGATGTTGATTCTTCAAGCATTGAGGAGGTGAAGATTGAATGGAAGAAGGAAAATAAGATGGTTGTCAACTTCACCACCATGTGCTTCATGACGATGAGCGAGGATGATCACGACACCAAGCAAGTATGAGGATGATACCTACCTAAAGCATGTTGAGGTAGATCTCTATGATGTACTCATGCTTAGATATGATAGAGTTGTAGCTGATCACTTGAAGCAAATTGAGTGTGTGAAACATGACATGAGAACAATCTTAAGTCAAAAATGAATTCTTGAACAATAAAATTGATAGGCTTAAGTCTCTTATTCCTGATGATGATAGCTATAGCTCTTGCCTTACTCTACATGTTGAGATTAAGAAATTGAGATCTTGTGGATCATCCTTGCTAGAACTAGAAAATATAGGAGCTAAAATTACTGATATCAAGGCTAGATTATGTTCTAGTTGCTTATGAGCTGGTGATACTTCTAAAGCTAGTGCTTTGCCATGCTTTAACTGTGATGAATTGGAAAACAAACTACTATGAAAACTAAAAAATTGCTCTAATTTAGTCCTGAATATTCCTTTGCACATCGTGAGTTTAGGAAAGAAAAACTGAAAGAATTAACTAATAAGTTTAATTGTGCTAGAGCACAATCTCGTGATAATTGCTCACTTTTAAAATTGAAGCTCTGAATAAAACTTTGCAATACAAGTGTGATAAAGGAATTTCTGCTTCTGTTCATGTATCAAAGAATTAATGTTGATTCTATTACTCCAATAGCTTGCGTATTTTTTGGTAAAATTGGACATGATTTAGATTACATGCATGGGTCTTTTAGAGTTAAATTTGATGAGCAGTTGTGTATAAGATGTGTCTTGTGAGGCTTTGAAGCTAGAGGTGACTGTGTATAAGGTGCAATATACTAGAGCAGTTAAGAACCAAGCATGCGAGTCCTGTATCACTTTCGCAAAGGAGAATGAGTATTCACAAAAAAACCCTTGATAAGTTCTCTATTGGGAAAAAGAACCTATGCATGATTCTAGATCAATGCAAGGTTAGCAAAGCCAGTAGAGATTTAGGGTTCAACCAATATGAGCATTCAAATAGTTAGCTACCTATGGTTGTGAGAGTTGTTGAGAGTGGTAAGATAGCGGTTGCCCCTCCTGAGCTAGCCAAGATGGTGTTTAAGTCTGCAGGAATTGCCCAAAACCCTTCGAACATTGTGGATGCTTCTACTACATCATGTACGATGCCTCAAAAGGTCAAAAACCATAGCACCTTTTGTAAGAAGGATGGCCACAACATCGAGTTTTGCTTAGGTGGGCAAAGAAACTTTGTCGTGATCGTATAGAGCCATGAGGAGCTTTCAGGATTAGCCTCATCTAGCTAGTGTCCTTAGAGTTGTCACTAGATTTTGCTTTGTAGATGGGTTCTTTGATTCCATTGGTGGTGGTAGAGAGTGACATGATTTTAGGTTCTCGCAGGGTGGGTTTAGGTCTAGAGTTGTTCCTAGATAGGATTTCCATCATTTTGGTCTATGATGAGGAATTGAGAGGGTTTTGGTAGCTCTAGGATGTGTCCAGTTGCATGTCATGCTAACCTATGCTTTGGAGCTTTTTGTGCTAGCCGTGTGTCTCAGTACTAAATACCTTGTTCATATTTCACTAACCCTAGTACAGAGAACTTTGATGTAGGCTTTTTAGGTGAGGAGGAGATTATGTGGATCATGTTAGCCTCTTTGGGTCTCCTACCTTACTAACCCACCGTCAAAGAAGTTCGCGACCAATAAGAAGAGACCCCAGGCATAGAAGACAAGTCTTCCTTAGCCATGTTGATCCAAGTTTTATCAAAATTATTTTACTATTTCAAATCTACATGCATTGCTATTTCACACGAAATGACAACTGGTCTTAGGTCATTAGTTAATCCGACATTATTATACCCTCATTTGACATTGATATTCATGTACCTTTGTCACCTTAGGCTATCCTTGTCTTAGTATTAAGATTATATTGCTGCTTGATTAATTTTAGAATGGCATAAATACTTAGACAAGCTATTCGGTCACGAGGACCCTATGGGTGGGAATAATGTTATCAAATCCCTGATTGTTTTTATCAAGTGCATGGCAACAGTATCATCATTGGTTCATAAACTAAAATAAAATGATAAAAGTGATTTAGACTTGGGTAGATGGTAAGATTGGATTAGTGCAGATTGTGCTCGAGAACTTCTATCGTGAATGTTCCGCCCTAGTCAATTAAGGACCGACACTTGTGATTATCCAAACTAAACACTACCATACAATTCAAACACATGTCTAAATGGGTATGACCTGGCCAATTAATTTGTAATGGATAGATTCCACCAGAGGGCTGAATGTGTGGTGTCAATCAGTGGCATTGCCACACAGTGCAAGAGGGGCTTTTGACTTAGGCAGATGGAATCCATTCAGCGGTGAAATCTTAGCAGGTCGATTCCAGTTGAGTCTCCGCATTGTAAAGTCCTTGATATGATCTCCCCGCCACACATCGAAGGAAGTGTGATTATTCAGTGACAATATGGAATGATCATGTCTTGTAGCTAAAGTTGTACAACCTCTATAGAGTGTAAAACAATCCGGATAGCCATGCCCATGATCAAGGGTGGGCAATATGTGCTTTCACCTGGCAGATTTATGGTTTTGTTTTTAAATAAGTTTTTGGGAGTCTAGAAGTGATTAGAGCGCTTAGGTGTACTCTAGCAGATAACGCCTGTCTAGTAGACGAAACCGGATTATTGAACCTTGGTGGTTAGAACCTTAATACTAGTGTTGGCAGCTATAACATTCACTAGAAATGATCTAGTTTCATTTATTACAATTAATTTGTTAAATTGATGCTTTGGAAAATATCTAATGGTAATTTAAATAAAATGCTGCTTTTTGCAAAAGAACCATATTATCCTTCCTTTGTTAAGCCTTACATATAATTGTATTTTTTCATGACTTGCGTAGTACTCTTTGTAATCACCTTGCAATCCAAAACATATCTCACAGAAATATGAAGATGCAGATGGAGACTATGACTACTTCGTGTGTGGCTTCAACGAAGGATTCCCGAAGTTCTAGGTCATGTTTCCCTAGTCAATTGCCTGTGCTAAATTGATAGGCTATCTTAGTAGTTTATTTTATTTGCTTTCACTTTGAGCTTTTGAGTCTGCGAGGTCTTATAACCTCATTTGTAATAAATGGCCATCAGGCTGGTACTTTTTGACTATGTGCACTTGCTTTAATATTGGATTAGTGTAGTAATATAAGGAGGGATTGGATTCAGAAATCCAGTCCTGACAATCATCATTGTGCAAATGAAATAATTCTTTTTAATTCTTTCAACATTAACCATTTATAGTCATCACCATTTAATCTATCATCAAATGTGCATTAAATAAAACAAGTGTAAACATGTAAACCAACATGTTACGTATTTTATTAACATAAAATAGTAAGAGCAAACAACCCATGTTACCATTCTACCGTGTACTTGCCTTTTTTAACAATGAGGGATGGATTGATGTGAAGATGACAACAGCCCCAAGTTACTCCTCCTACAGTAAATACAGTCTCAACAATATACCACAACCATTCAAAAACATCAAATAAACAATGTCGCTCCTGCACGTTTTTTGATCCCACAATTTCCCCTTTATGGGATGGTCCTTCCCTACTGTCCCGATAATAAAAATAAGCATAAGTCTTGACTCACAAGACCTAACATGGTAAACAATATAAGTTCTAGAATCTAAACAAAATTTTCTACACTTTATTAGATGACCACAAACCCTGATTAATCTATTTAACCCTTCGTTTTTAACCTTGAAGACCATTTTGTTATCTTACTGGATAGTAGGCTTAACAATATCATATCTATTAATTCACCCATCCAAATACAGCAAACCATATCATTTCTAAAATCTACAAAACATTATCTATATATCTATCTTTAGATATGCTCATAATTTAATTCGGCCATCAATCAGCCTAAACTACAAGTTACCATGACTTTGTCCAATAGTGACCAAATTCTGAACTGGAGTCTTCTCGAAGCCATAACTTCTAATCTTCCCAACCAAAACCCATGTTCTTGCACTCTATGGAGACCTTAGACAATTATCCACAACATGCATTTGATGCCAAAGTTTTTAATAAAGATGTTGCTATCCCCAAACTCACAAACAAGACAGAACGGTAAGCCCTAACGAACAATGGTATCCAAAATTCTTCTCTAGTCCCTCCCTTCCTTCGTAACCAGACCTAGCATGACCTCAAAACCAATCTACCATGGCCTAAAACAAGTCACAAGGTCTAGAATGTTATACCTACAACCTGAAGACTCACTGGGACTATGAAAACTAGTCCTTCCTCCTCTTTTGTTCCTTCTCATTCCCTGGTCGGTTCCCCTCTTCTCCTTCCTTCTTCTTCCTTGGCTGGTTCCCCTGTTCTCCTTTTTCTTCTTCCTTCTCCACTGGTAGGCTCCCTTTTCTTCCTCCTTCCCTTCTCCTCCTCCTAGGCAGCGTACGACAGTAGCACAACATCAGCCGAAAACCTGGCGTGGTAGGTGCAATAGCCAGTGGTAGGGCTTTAGGGGGTGGCAGCTAGGGTTTCTCTTCTCCCCTATCCCCTCCTCTCCTTAAAAAAGCCCAGCCCAAACCACCAACTCACGCACGACTTAGCCCAACTAAATGTAACTCCTCCCTTTTCTGCCTCTATTCCTTTTTCCTTAGTTCCATTTCCAAATTCACAAATGGGTCCACAGGAGGGTTAGTTTTAGAATATTACAGGTCTGGCTTAATAAGTTACTGAGTTCCAACATTGATACCACTGTTGGTAGGATGGTCTTATTGTATTGGGTGGATGGTGTAGCTATTTATGAGGGCTACATCATGGATGACTATCGTCATAAGATCTAATAGTGAATCCCCTTTCCATTCATCCTTGTTGTGTAAGCGGGTAGGGTGATGAGGACCAAGCTCATTAGGAGTGTCAATGTCGTGGCAGAGTTTCTAAAAGGACTTGTCGTGATCTCTCCACTGCACACCAAAGAAAGTGTGTTCATCGCATGGCAATATGAGATAGTCATGTTCTGTGGGGAAACCAGTACAACCTTCATAGAGTATTAATCAAACTATTCAAATAGCCATGTCCACAGTCATAGACATGTTCAGGGATTTCACATATGGGGTAGATTTTCATAAAATAAAAGCTGGGAAGGAAAGTGAATGTGTTAAACTTGATGGGCATTGTGACAACTGTTTACCTGATTATTAATTTAATTATGTTGTTTCCAAAAGTTATGCTTTTGATATATTTACTATACTCTAAAGCCATTTATCGCTTTGTGCAAAGTAAACCATGATAGTAATTCCATTGTAATAAGCCTTGCATCTATACATATATTGCATTCTCTGCACAACTTGTTGAGTACTGCATATACTCACCCTTGCTATGTCATCACCATCATCAGTGATTGGAGAAGAAGGAGAATCTAGTCTATTGTTTGAGGAGGAGTACTACGAGAAGTATGACAACTAGGTCTTGTTCTCCAGTCGATTGTCTTTGGCATGAGATGGGCTATCACTTGGAGTTTATTTTTTTCTTCTGTTGCCATTTGTCCTATTTGGTGCTAAGCCCTATGTGGGTAAATAAGTGTAAACTCTGGCCAAAAGGTCTCACTAGTTTTATCTTTAATAAATTGGTATTTTAATAGTTATTCACTAGGTATGGAATGATATTTTATTATTGTTGCCACTGTATGCACTAGCGTGATCCTAAACCAGTGAAGTATACATACAAGATCTAGATATATATAGTTGGTTCCTGACAGTATGGCTCTTGCATTAGTGATAAAACATAGAAATTGTAATTGGTTGGTCTAGAAAAAGAAATTAGAGCGGTAGGTGCCTTGGCCTGACTCTGGCCCTGTTCGTATTGGTTTCTGCCTCTGGCTTCTGCTTGGAGAAGCTAAAAACCAATATGAACACCTTTCTACTCCTCTTGCTCCCATCTCACTTTAGGGATAAGAAAGGGGGTCACGAGAGCATCAAGCAGCCCACTCCTCTCACTCCCGTCTCACACACATATCTCTCCCTCACTTTCCTCACTGCTCGTGCCCTCCTTAAAATTACTTTTTTCAGCTGCTACTATATATTTTTAACCAAAAATCATTAGCCTCAGCTACTTCGAGCGCCCCTTCAACCCACTTGAATTACTTATGCATGGCAGCATTGGCCTGTGCTGGTCTGTAGTTGGAGATGTTTCTACGGGCTGAGAGAGGGAATTTAAAGGCTGCACCGCGAGAGCTTGGTCAACTAGGCTGTTACATTTGGGCCTTGAGTGGCCTTGTCAATTGTCGTCAAAACGACAGCAAGCCGTTGCTAACATACAGACAGGTGATATCACTCCATGTATGCTTGTCAGAATGCGTTAGTATATCTAAATTCTCTGCATATATATAACTCATATAGTACCATGTTGTATCCACTACTACAGAAAAGGTCATCACAGACGGTTCCAAAACATCATCACAGACGGTTTTGTGAACCATCTGAATTTATGGGTCAGTGATAATCGAATGTTATCACAGACGGTTGTCGAACCGTCTGTGATATATCAATATCACAGACAGTTTATAACTACGAACCGTCTGTGATAGCTGATTATCACAGACGGTTTTTAATCTGTGATATATAAATATCACAGACGGTTTTAACTAAAAATCATCTGTGATATGTTATAATCACAGGCGGTTTTTACTTACAAACCGTCTGTGATTATCATCTATCACAGACGGTTTTTAGTTAAAAACTGTATGTGATATGCTTTTCTACCCCTAAATCTTATTCTGTTTATTGGCTAGCCTCAGGAAATGCTAGCCATGCCCTCTGAAACAAGCAGATCAAACATGTATATATACAATTCACATCTCAATTCATTTCAAATACATAAAACATCCAATTCACATCTCAATTCATTTCACAGACATAAAACATCCAATTCACATTGCACTTCATTTGACAAACATAAAACATCCATTTCGCAAATCAATTAATTCAAATAAAATAAAATATCCATTAACAAATACAGAATTACAAAAGATCTACACTGCATTTGCACTTAGATGGTAACATTGCATTTTGTTTATCGCACTACAAGTTTGTTGATTATGTATCTATTCCTTTCGCGAGCCCTCGATTCCGGATTGATAAGAGCAATAAAAAATCATTCTGCGTAGTGGAACTCTCCATCTGATCTTATGACTTTAGTCCACAAAAACTAAACTAACTCTCCTCGAATTTTTGCAAAGTCCGGCTGTTTCAATGCAGATGTAGAGATGGGCGCAGCCTGTCGATAGGAATATCAACGCGCGTACATATAAAACCTGACATGTATGAAATAAATGTGGGAAGATTGACAAACCTTCCATTCCCAACGGACAAAGAACCTTCTTGGCTTTATACGTGGTTTTAGGCAACTCATTTCCCTCCGGAAGCATGTCCGCTAAAAGACCTAGTAGCGCCATGAAACTCTTGTCGGACCAACCGTTGCTTGCCTTCAATTTCAACAGTTCCAGCACGGCCGACAACCTCGTGTACTTGCAGCACGTGAACAAAGGTTTCTCCGAGTCCTCCATCAAGCCCTGGAATTTAACATACTCTCTCTCATCATAATCCTCTTCTACATCGCGAAGCATCTGATCCAGATTATCATCATGCAACCTATCCGAATCCGAACCACAATCGACATCATCCGGCGGCATGTCATTCACTTCACCGGCGATGTCATCCGGCAGCATTTGATCATTGACTTCGCCATGACTGGTCCAACACGTATAACCCTTTTTGAAACCCCTCCGAATCAAGTGCGCTTCAATTTGCCCTCGGTTCTTAAACATCTTTAAATTCTCGCAGTCAGTGCATGGACAGTACATACATTCCACCCCCTTATTCAACATATCCTCCTCGGCAGCTCTTGTAAAAGCAGACACGCCATTAATGTACTCTTCACTCACACGGCTCGTGGCATACATCCAGCTTCGATCCTACGTTACGTACATATATAACAACTTAGTATTAAAAATTAAATTAACTAATTATTACTACATATATACCGGCCACATGTATTATATTGAGGCTTAATTTGCTACCTCAATTCATATTATAAACACAACAGCTATTATATAACCAACAATTTTGCAAACCATCTTCAATTAATAACACTCACCAATTACTTAGATCTAAATTGTAATGCATGCAAATAAAAAATAAAATTCATTACTAACCATATCTAGAGCAACAAGGAAAGTATAAATATTCAAAGCTCAATATCTGCCTCCTCCCACCAAATTAACTGGCCTGAAATCGCCAAGCTTGCCTCCTGAGCGAAAGAGTAAAGCACCAGCTAGATCTGGATCGAAATGAAGACAGATGCGGTCTGAGCAGCGCAATAAATGCCTACTGCCATTATCACAGATGGTTTTTAAAAACCGTCTGTGATAACCAGCTTATCGCAGACGGTTTTTAATACAGACCGTCTGTGATACTTCAGTATCACAGACGGTTCATTGGTAAGAACCGTCTGTGATACTCGTTTTCCCCGACGCCGCCAACACAGACGGTGTCCAAATTAAAACCGTCTGTGTTAGTGTTGGTCACAGACGGTTTTCTCAAACCGTCTGTGATTGGCCGTCTAGTATTAGGCTTTCTGTAGTAGTGTAATTTATTGAGCATGGTGAATGACAAGGTGTAGTGCACAAAAGTCTATCCCATTCCCATGCATGTCGCCTTCTCAAGAAGTATCTAAAAAATTGTAAACAAAAAGTGTTAGTCTACGATTCAGCGAAGTACAAGCAAGGTAGTAAACAAAGCCACACAAATAGATATTATACAAAAATAACGCCCATAAAGAGTCATCCATATTGATTGCAATAATTTTCAACTTTTACTTTCACGTGATGCAAATGCCACAAATACACATCTCTTTTGTCTTTGCAATTACCGATAATGCAGAGTATGCGCATGTTGATGCATACTCAAGCCTATGCCTTCTTGCACAGAGACCTCAAGCCCACACTCCACAAGTGTGGGGGACGTCAAGCCCGTCTAAAGCATTACGAGGATGACAAAATTATCATTACTTGGCTACCACGTAGACCAAATTTCAAGCATCAATGAAATGATGCAAATGAATGTTGTCAACCATTAATCTTTATCCCTTTACTTTATCCACATTGACATAAGGCATAACCAACATTCCAACAGCAAAACATTAACAAATATTCTTATGCATAACACATTAACATTGCATAAGTGCTTCTTTCACAATTTTGTTACCGACTACTTGCACTTGCCTTAATCGTGTGATGAAAGATGATGAGTAGTCACTACTACAGAAAGGCTAATAGTAGACGGCAAATCACAAACGGTTTTGTGAAACCGTCTGTAATGTAAACTATTACAGACGGTTCTAATTTGAAGGCCGTCTGTGGTATTTGTGGCGGGAAAAAGCAGTATCACAGACGGTTCTTACTGCTGAACCGTCTGTGATACTGGAATATCACAGACGGTTTTTATTAAAAACCGTCTGTGCTAATCTGGGATTATCACAGACGTCTGTGTTGTGTCGACTATCACAGCCGGTTGTTGTTAAGAACCATCTGGGAATGTTCACAGACGGTTTTTCACAAGAACCGGCTGTGATGACTCTTTGTCTGTCATATTCTAGATCAGAGGTTAATATATAAGTACACATTGCTTCTAATAACTTAACTACAGAACTACTGAGACAAGAGGTCACAAATTAAAGGCAAATTTATTAATTTCAATTAGAGGCAAATTTATTACAAAAGTCGCACAGGTAAAGAGTTTCCCAGATTGTATTCTTTTGGGCTTCGTAAGCTTCTTCTTCAACTTGGGGACTTGGAGGATCAGCCGCTAAATTCTCGAACGCCGTTAAGATTGCCCTTGTCCTCAGCACTTCCTCGTGCAGCCTGGGCAAATGATCAGCAGCATCCATAATGTCGTACAGGATAGCATGAAAAGATTCCTCAGAATCTGCCGTTTCTGCTTGATCGGCAAGGCTATCCATCAGTCTCTGCAATGCGTGTAGAGCTTCTTCCGCATTGCGCACATTGTGGAGAAGAACCAGGGTGAGGGCTGTTTCCCTTTCTTGAGCGGCAGCGAGACGCCTCCGTCGACGGCGGAGGATCAGGTCAAGCTGACGGATGCAAGAAAGTCGGGGAAGGAGAGCAGGGCGGGTGCGGAGAAGCTGCTCCAGATGCAAATTGCTGGCCGCCTGTGTAAGGTTCCGGCCGAACAATTCGTGATGAACAGATGAGAGGAAGGAGATGATCACAAGAACAGTAGTAGAAGCCATGTTGTATTAATTGTATATTGTATTGTACGTACGTAGAAGCTAGCTAGAGACCTGGATTAGGAGCGCATATTTAACCTTTAGCACAAACGGTTCGTATACCCAAACATGAATGATATAGACGCTTCGTATAATGATCGAGAGACGTTAATTAGACGATCGAAACACGAAGCGTTCTGGCATCGAAACACGCGCGAAGCGTTCTGGTATGAAGCTTATCACAGACGGTTTTTAGTTAAAAACCGTCCGTGATAATGACTAAGGCATTTATTGCGCTGCTCAGACCGCATCGTCTTCATTTCGATCCAGATCTAGCCACTGCTGCGCACTTTTTCACTCGGGAGGAAGCTAGAGCGATTTCAGGCCAGTTAATTTGGTGGGAAGAAGCAGAGATTGAGCTTTGAATTAAGATTCAGACTTTCCTGGTTGCTGTAGATATGGTTAGTAATGAAATTTATTTATTTTTAATTGCATTACAATTTAGGTGTAAGTAATCCATGAGTGGTTATTGAAGATGGTTAATTAATTTGCAAAATTGTTGGTTATATAATAGCTATTGTGTTTGTAATATGAATTGAGCTAGGAAATTAAGTCTCAATATAATAAATGTGGCCGGTATATATGTAGTTATAATTAGTTATTCTAGATTTTAATACTAAGTTGTTATATATGTACGTAACGTAGGACCGAAGTTGGATGTATGCCGCGAGCCGTGTGAGTGAAGAGTACATTAATGGCGTTTCTGCTTTTATAAGAGCCGCCGAGGAGGATATGTTGAATAAGGGGGTGGAATATATGTGCTGTCCATGCACTGACTGCGAGAATTTGAAGATGTTTAAGAACCGAGGGCAAATTGAAGCGCACTTGATTCGGAGGGGTTTCAAAAAGGATTATACGTGTTGGACCAGTCATGGCGAAGTGAATGATCATATGCCGCCGGATGACATCACCGGTGAAGTGAATGATATGCCCCCGGATGACATCGCAGGTGAAGTGAATGACATGCCGCCGGCTGATGTCGATTGTGGCTCGGATTCGGATAGGTTGCACGATGATAATCTGGATCAGATGCTTCTCGATGTAGAAGAGAACTATGATGAGAGAGAGTATGTTAAATTCCGTGGCTTGATGGAGGACTCAGAGAAACCTTTGTACACGGGCTGCAAGTACACGAGGTTGTCGTGCGTGCTTGAACTGTTGAAATTGAAGGCAAGCAACGGTTGGTCCGACAAGAGTTTCGCGGTGCTGCTAGGTCTTTTAGCGGACATGCTTCCGGAGGGAAATGAGTTGGCTAAAACCACGTATAAAGCCAAGAAGGTTCTTTGTCCGTTGGGAATGGAAGTAGAAATAATACATGCATGCCCGAACGACTGTATCCTCTACCGTAAAGAGTATGCAAACATGCATGTATGTCCGGTGTGCAACACATCCCGATACAAACGTAACAATCAATCAGATGATGGCGAGGGAACAGAGGCGAAGAAAGGACCTCCTGCTAAGGTGGCATGGTATTTTCCTATAATTCCCCGTTTGAAAAGATTTTTTGCAAATCCAAAGGAGGCAAAACTGCTGTGTTGGCACTCGGAGGAGCGCAAGAAGGATGGAATGCTAAGACACCTTGCTGATTCCGCGCAGTGGAGAAACATCGATAGGAGTTTTGCAGAGTTCGGTGCAAAACCAAGGAATATAAGGTTTGGACTGAGTACAGATGGAATGAATCCATTCAGTAGCATGAGCAGCAGACATAGCACATGGCCCGCGACTCTCTGCATCTATAACCTTCCTCCTTGGTTGTGTATCAAGCGAAAGTACATTTTGCTGTCGATACTTATCCAAGGGCCAAAACAACCTGGGAATGATATCGATGTGTTCCTAGCACCATTGGTGGAAGATCTAAAAGTACTGTGGAACGAAGGAGTACAGGTATGGGATGCATACAAACGAGAGAACTTCACTCTGCGCTCCTTATTGTTCTACACCATAAATGATTATCCTGCCCTTGGTAACCTATCGGGCTATAGTATAAAAGGTGCCAAAGCTTGTACTCACTGTTTAGATGGTACCGAGAGTGTGTGGCTGAGACACTCACGCTAAACCGTCTACATGCGTCACCGCCGGTTCCTTCGGAGGGCTCACCCATACCGCAAGATGAAGAAACAATTTGACGGAGAGAAGGAAGACGGTTCAACTCCAAGGCATTTAAGGGGACGCGAGGTTTATGATATGGTTAAGGATTTAGATGTTGTCCTCGGAAAGGGACGTAAATTGAGGGCTCATGAGAAGAACACCTGGAAGAAGAGATCAATATTTTGGGACTTACCTTATTGGGAGTACCTAGATGTTCGGCACTGCATCGACGTCATGCACGTAGAAAAGAATGTGTGCGACAGCTTGATTGGTCTCTTACTGAACATCCGTGATAAAACAAAGGACGGCGTCAACGCACGGCTTGACTTGGCTGATATGCACATCAGGCCTGAGTTAGCACCGACATGCACTGATAATGCACGAACGTACCTTCCCCCTGCGTGTTACACTCTGTCCAAGGCTGAGAAAACAGAACTGTGCCAGTGCTTGCATGGTGTCAAAGTTCCGTCTGGTTACTCCGGCAACGTGAAGAAACTTGTTTCGATGCAAGATTTGAAGTTAAATGGCATGAAGTCTCATGATTGTCATGTGTTGATGACACAGATGCTCCCTATTGCAATTAGAAATATTTTGCCGATCAAAGTCCGAGAGACAATCATGAGGCTATGTTATTTCTTTAACACAATTGCTCAGAAGGTCATCGATCCCGAAGGACTAGATGCTCTGCAGGACGAGGTGGTGATGACTCTATGTCACCTTGAAATGTATTTCCCTCCTTCGTTTTTCGATATCATGGTCCATCTCATTGTTCACGTTGTGTGGGAGATAAAAATGTGCGGGCCCGTATTCCTACGTAGCATGTACCCATTTGAGAGGTTCATGGGAATTCTCAAGTCCTACGTACGGAATCGTTCTCGGCCGGAGGGCAGCATCGTCGAAGGTTATGCAAGCGAAGAGGTCATTGAGTTTTGTGTCGATTATATGGCTCAGATTCAGCCGATAGGTGTCCCTCAATCTCGTCATGAGGGGAGGCTGAAGGGTCTCGGAACTATCGGAAGGAAAGCAATCACTTCAGATATGGACATGTATACTCAAGCCCATTTCACGGTGTTGCAACACATGACTGAAGTGGCGCCTTATGTGGACCAGCACAAGGGTGTGCTTCGGCAACAGAATCCGGAGCGGCCGGATGTTTGGATCATGAGGCAACACAACCGTCGGTTCAACCAATGGTTGAAGGAGCAAATCGCTAGGAGCTCGCCGAGTCAGACGCTGACATGGTTGGCAAAAGGGCCGACATTTACAGTTGTGACATGGCAAGGATATGACATAAATGGGTACACATTCTATACGCAGTCTCAGGATGTCAAGAGCACTAACCAGAACAGCGGTGTCCGCATAGATGCATTCAGTACCGATGGGTCGAGAAACTGGTACTATGGCTTCATAGAAGAGATTTGGGAGCTCGACTATGTGGTTTTCAAGATCCCCTTATTTCGCTGCCGTTGGGTGCATCTCCCACAGGTGAAGGTTGACAAGTACGGTGTCACGACCGTGGACCTCCAACGTGTCGGGTACAAAGACCAACCATTCGTACTCGCCAATCAAGTTGTTCAAGTTTTCTATGTAACCGACCCGGCAAATAAGAAACGCCATGTAGTTCTTCATGGAAAAAGGAGAATTGTCGGAGTGGAGAATGTAGTGGACGAGGAGGAATACAATCAATTTGACGAGTTACCTCCTTTTGGAAATGGCATAAGGGTCGACGATGAACAACGTGACGAAACTAGTTACGTACGCATTGATCATGATGAAGGGCTAATTTTTAAAGGAAATAAGCAAGTACAATAAGAATGTATATGTGAAAATGTGTGACAATTTTGTGATGTATATGTGAAAATGTGTGATGTAGTCAATTTTGAGATGTATATGTGGAAATGTGTGATGTAGTCAATTTTGAGATGTATATGTGAAAATGTATGATGTAGTCAATTTTGAGATGTATATGTGAAAATGTGTGATGTAGTCAATTTTGAGATGTATATGTGAAAATGTGTGATGTAGTCAATTTTGAGATGTATATGTGAAAATGTGTGATGTAGTCAATTTTGAGATGTATATGTGAAAATGTGTGATGTAGTCAATTTTGAGATGTATATGTGAAAATGTGTGATGTAGTCAATTTTGATATGTATATGTGAAAATATGTGATGTAGTCAATTTTGAGATGTATATGTGAAAATGTAGATGTGTGATGTATTTGAGAATGACAAAATGTATCAAGAAATACACTGTGTGAATGCAGCTGGTTGGTGTTGTATATGAATGCAGCTGTTTGGTAGTTGATATGAATGCAGCTGTGTAGTTATTGGTGTTGTCTTAATTGCAACAGCCGGCAAAGGCTTATCACAGACGGTTCTAAACTTAGAACCGTCTGTGATAACATATCACAGACGGTTCTAAGTTTAGAACCATCTGTGATAGTAAACTATCACAGACGGTTTTTAACTCAAAACCGTCTGTGATATGTTATCACAGACGGTTCTAAGTTTAGAACCGTCTGTGATAATCTTCCTACATATACCCTCTCGCTAGGGTTTTCCGTGTGCGCTGCAGTTATTCGATTAGATCTAAATCCCGAGCCCGTCGTCGCCGCCGCCTCCCCGAGCCCTCGCCGGCTGCCTCCCCCAGCCCTCGCCGGCCGCCTCCCCGGACGAAGACGTCGCCGCAGCCTCCTCCTCCTCCGTCGCCGCCTCCCCGAGCCCGTCGCCTCCTCCTCCGTCGTCGCCGCCTCCTCCTGCGTCGCCGCCTCCTCCTCCTCCGTCGCCTCCCCGAGCCCATCGCCTCCTCCTCCTCCGTCGTGGTCGCCGCCTCCTCCTCCGCTGCCGCCGCCTCCTCCTCCTGCGTCCCTAAGGTCACCAAAACCGTAAGGTCATCAAATCCCTCCCCGAGCTTCATGCTTACTGTTAGTGTTTAGGGTTGATGCTTGATGCTTCATACTGTTATGGTTAGTTGCTTAGTACATATTTAGGGTTGATGCTTCATGCTTACTGTTAGTGTTTAGGGTTGATGCTTGATGCTTCATACTGTTATGGTTAGTTGCTTAGTACATATTTAGGGTTGATGCTTCATGCTTACTGTTAGTGTTTAGGGTTGATGCTTGATGCTTGGTACATATTACATTGGTACATTGTTTACTGCAGTAGCTTAATTAGTTTGCTATTTGGTACATATTACATTGTTACATTGTTTACTGTAGTAGCTTAATTAGTTTGCTATTTGGTACATACTACATTGGTACATTGTTTACTGCAGTTGCTTAGTTTACATTGGTACATATTACATTGCTTGTTGTGTTAGTATATAGTATATAGTATATAGTACATAGTATATAGTTTGAAATCATTTGGGTCCCCCTTCCCTCTACTCCTCTCCTCCCTTCTCCCCCTTCCCTCTACTCCTCTCCTGATCTCTTCGTAACATTGAGCATCATGTATCACTTTTCTTGCTTCCTCATCTTATCATGTGCAACCCTACAATTTGAGAGCACAAATTAACCAATCAAGGAAGAGTATATGATCAAACGGCATGAAGCAAGTAACACATTCTAGTGTATCCGGATAAAGAAATCTTGCGATTATTGCAAAAGATACATTGACCATTTGGGTGGAAAGAAATACATTGTGTCGTCAGGCTCATGACTGCCAATTTGAAGCATAGCGTAGCATCCGAGGCACATCCAAGGCCTGCAGCTGTGTCTTGAGGAATGCCAAGAGCTGGTCTTCAGATGTGGCATTCCTCAAACTATAAATTATGAATCTTATGCTCATAACCCATCTGAATACCAGCTCTTGGCATTCCTCAAGACACAGCAGCAGGCCTCGGATGTGCCTCGGATGCTATGCTTCGAATTGGCAGTCATGCGCCTGACGAAACAGTTGATCTTTCCACTCAAATGTTCCATGTATCTAGACAAAAAACAGCAAATGAAGCAAGTGACATACTATAGTGTTCCCGTTCAATGAACCGGATACACTAGTTTGTGTCATTTGCTTCATAGACCTTTGTTTAGGGACTTTGCTATTTGGTTTATAGTTTTAGCAACTAAAGTAGGTGCTAGGATAGACACTTTATTTAGAGACCTTATAGTAATAGTATTACAAAATTCAAGGAAATTTTAGTACAGAAGTTCAAAAAAACAAATTCCCAGATTCTTCGATGAGCAGCCGATATAGCCGACTTCTTCGGTGAGCGACTATCCATCTGCTTCTTCCCACTCCTTCTCTTCATCTCTGATCTCTGGATCACGTACGCCAGTAGCGATGATTCAGTTAGATGAATCATCGCTACTGGCGTACGTGATCCGGAGACCAGAGATGAAGAGAAGGAGTGGGAAGAAGCAGATGCGTAGTCGCTCACCGAAGAAGTCGGCTATGTCGGCTGCTCACCGAAGAATCTGGAATGTCTTTTTTTGCACTTTTGTAATAAAATTGACTTGAATTTTGCGGGAAAAAGAAGGACTTGATACATTGGTACATTGGTAAGATAGGCACATCACCCCCTCTCTATGTCCATATCACCCCCTCCCTTCTCCCCCTCCCCTCTACTCCTCTCTTGTCTTGCAATTCAATATGATTACTTTCTCATCTTATCTTAATAGACCCACAAAATGAGCAACATGTCACCCGCGCATTCTTCAACATCATCGCCGGAGGCGTACGCTCCAACATCAAGACGCCAAGGAAGAGGGCTATCAAAGAAGCCTGAGGGCCGACAGATCATCACAGCGGTGAATGCATCTGGGGTCCCTATCCTTCCTCAAAAAGCAGTAAACGCATTCCGAACCATGGTCGGAGTAGTTGCACGAGAACGAATTGAGATCACATACAATTCGTGGAAGAACGTGCTTGACACTCGGAAACGTGAGCTGTGGACCAAAATTTTGGCATCGTTCGAGTTCCCAGAAGAACACCTGGACGCTGTGCAACAACAAACCTACAAAGCAGCGTGCAAAGCATGGAAGAACTTCAAGAGCACGCTTGTCAAGAAATACGTGGAGACGTACGAAACGCCTGTTCATAAATACCCATTCCTGGAACCACAATGGGAAGAGTTCAAGGCGATGAAAACGACCGAAGATTTCAAAAGTACAAGTGTGGCGCACAAGGCCCTCCAGGCAAAAAATACACACCGTCACAGACTTGGCACAGCTGGGTATGCGGGTAAAATCGCGCAGTGGATGAAGGAGGATGAGCTGGCAGCTGCACAGGACATCGCCCCGCCGTTTTCCAATATCCCAGACGACCGCGCTCGAAATTGGATTAGAGCAAGGTCATCTACAACGACATCAGGGGACATCACCTTTCGAAACCCTTCAGACCAGCAAGTGACCGAGCGCCTGGTAAGATATCGATCGAACTACGTAGCTTGTAATTACTCCACAACTTCGTACGAATTGAAATGACATGTCGTGCTCTTGCAGGAAGAGCTGAGTTTTCAATCTACCCTGGGATCATTCCAGGGAACAAGGGAGAATGATATGCTCTCCGTGGCCCTGGGAAACAAGGAGCACCCGGGCCGTACGAGAGGCCTTGGGCTTTACGTTCCTTGGAAACATGGTTTCCAAGATGACTCCGACATGTATCGGCGCAGGAAGAGAAACAAAGCCGAGCGTGACGCACAGCTACGAGAAGAGCTTAAGGCATCTCTTAAAGAGGAGATACTGGGTTCGATGGCTGATATAATCAGAGATGAGGTGCGGAAACAGACAGAAAGTCAGCAGGCCGCCACCGCCGCTCCTGTGCTAGCTAGCCCGCACAACCATCCGAGTAGCTGCGCGTCCAATCCGACGCAAACCCAGTCCAAATTTCCTGTGGACGACATCCTGGTAATAATTATTACCTCTCGAATGCTTGCTCCATTGGTAGGCCTATTCGAGTAGCTAATTTTGTATCGTTATGTAGGAGCCTACGACATGCAGGCTCCAAGTGAGATATGGCTCCATTCCCTTGTACGCTGCTTGGGGCCAGGCATATTCGTCTGGTATCGGGGCCATGGTGCACGGTAAAGCTTTAGCGCCAGGCTTCGCAAAAGTTAATGTGGATGGTGTGTATGCCAATTTTGAGGTGGTCCCGCTACCGAAGCCCCCCAACGACGAGATCGTGAATCTAGGACAGGCCATTGGAACATTCATCCAGTGGCCCAAAACCGACATCTCCCTGGAGGCTTCTTCACCGGTGGCAGGACCAGAAGTGCAGTGCGAACCACAGCAACTTGCACTGGTGCCATCTCCACACGGGCAATGCGAACCACAGCTACCTGCACCGGTGCTATCTCCACGGGTGCTATTCTCGCCAGAGCAACTTGCACTGGTGCCATCTCCACACGGGCAGTGCGAACCACAGCTATCTGCACCGGTGCTATCTCCACGGGTGCTATTCTCGCCAGAGCAACTTGCACCGTCTATACCATTACAGTCGACTAGCATAAAGTCGACCCACAATCGAGGCAGTGGCCAGGGCAAATCAAAGACGAAGGATGATGACGATTTCCCGTCCATGCCATTGGCCCGCAAATTCGTGCTAGCTCAGCCGATGGTAGTCCAGGAAGAGCTCCAAAAACTAGGACTTGGTTGCCAAAGATTCCACCTTTGGTATATGGAAGAGTCCAATAAGCCAGCGGCAGAACAGCGCTCAGGTATAACTGTCAAATTCAAGCCGGAACATTTCTTGCACGAAGTTCAGGAGTGTGTCTTCGCGGTGACCTTTGACGATATATTTGAACTTTTCACGCTCAACGCTCTCGACGCCTCACTCGTTCGATGCTGGACGCTGTAAGTCTGTACAATCACAGTCTCTGTTCACGTAATACCGATATATGTCACAATTTGTTGCTTTCCTATGTTATATATAGATTCATGCTGATTGAAGCTAGATCATCGAAATCACAAATTGGTTTCCTGGACCAACGCTTGGTCGCCATTGATACCATCATCGAGAATGCATCCTTCGTCGAGGACTATATTACAAAAGCACTGCTGGCTCACCAAGATAAGGAATTTGTTCTTATGCCATACAATGAGCATTTCCATTGGATTTTAATTGTAATTATACCAAAATGGAACAAGGCTATATACCTTGATTCTCTAAGTAAGAACAAATCCAAGTACACAGCTATCGCCCGAATACTCGATAGGTACGTACATTGTACATTGTACTCTTTCTTTCCTTCCGAATAACTAATCTAACTTTTTCGAATAACGAAGGTCGTTCGCCACATACGTTCAACAAACACGTGACTCGACGACAGGGGCCAAGGCCTTGAAACATGATCGCAAGTTTCGGGTATTCGCTAGCTACACATTAATTAATCATATACAACACATAGTAGTAATGCCACTTGATTTAACACATTATATTTTTTGCAGTGCCACCAGCAGGAGTCGGGCAACACGTGTGGATACTGCGTGTGCCACCATATGAGACTACTCCTCGATTCCACCAAGATCACTAATTCTAAGGTTTGTCAATCTTCCCACATTTATTTCATACATGTCAGTTTTATATATGCGCGCGTTGATATTCCTATCGACAGGCTGCGTCCATCTCTACATCTGCATTGACACAGCCGGATTTTGCAAAAATTCGAGGAGAGCTCATTTGGTTTTTGTGGTCAAAAGTCGTAAGATCAGATGGAGAGTTCCACTGCCCAGAATGATTTTTTATTGTAATTCTAAGTGCAAATACAGTGTAGATCTTTTACAATTGTGTATTTGTTAATGGATATTTTATTTCAACTCAATGAATTGATTTGCAAAATGGATGCTTTATGTTTGTGAAATGAAGTGCGTTGTCAATTGGATGTTTTATGTCTGTGAAATGAATTGAGATGTGAAATGTATCTGAAATGAAATGAGATGTGTGAATTGTATATGTTTATGTCTGTGATTATCTGCTTGTTTCAGAGGGCATGGCTAGCATTTCTTGAGGCTAGCTATAAACAGAAATAGATTTGCTGGGGGGGGGGGTGGAGTATCACATACGGTTTTTCATTAAAAACAGTCTGTGATTATGCGATATCACAGACGGTTTTTGATGAAAAACCGTCTGTGATATCGCATAATCATAGACGGTTCAAAAACCGTCTGTGATAACTTGGATTATCACTGACCCATAATTTCAGATGGTTCAGAAAACCGTCTGTGATGACGTTTCTGAACCGTCTGTAATGTGGTTTTCTGTAGTAGTGAGTGGGTCCGGCCCCTTGATTCACACCACCACCTGGGCATTTATAAAGTACACTAAAAAACAGTCCAAGGGTAGTACAATGTTAAAAAGAAATAATAACCGACACTCCTATTTGCCACCCAAACAACCCTCCTCTAAACAGTAACATTAACGTGTAGGGCTGCTGTCCAAATACCCATAACTCTAGGCTCAGGAACCCAAACCTATTGAAAGATATATTTTTTAGGATCTACACAAAATTTCCAACTTTTTCTTCAGCATCATCATTTTGAGATTCAAGCATCTACAGCCCCTTTTTCTTCTATGAACTCTATTCTGTCAAAAATAGAACAGCTACCTTCTAAAATTCGTAACTCCTTGTATACAACTCCAAATCTAGCCAACTCTACCACTGAGAATATCTACAAGAAATCATGTACAACTTTATTTTTATGAGGATTAACAGATTCTCAAATTACAGAAACCTAAATTATGAATTTCCTTGTATGCTACCAGTGTCAGTCCAGATTTGCACAGCAGAGATCTAACAGCCATAACTTTTCAACCATTAATTCAAATCATGTGTTCAAATGGAGAGTTCCACCATTAATTCAACCATTAATGTACTTGCATCTGTGATAACCGTCTGTGATTGGCCGTCTAGTATTAGAATTTCTGTAGTAGTGATCGATAATTTAAGCTCCTCATATTGATAGAATTTTCTCCAGCATGTTTCATGTGAACATATCTGGTACCTCCTATGTTTTGGTGCAACCCTGTGCATTCTCTTAGAAAAGAGATGCAAATGGTCATGAACAATTCTGGAAAAAATTGGTTAGATAAGTCATCGTGCAATCAAACATCCTGCAAAAATTTAACTAAAACCGCAACATATATTAGCAGAAACAAAAAAGATGAATTAAAAAGGAAATAAAAAGACAAGTGGTTAGTCCAGAATCACGGCTCCTACTTTAAAGATCTCACCACCTTACTGAAATCACCTTTGACAGTTCTGTTCTTTTCCCCAAGTCAAACTTTAACCAAACTTATTATCTGCCATGATGCAAGTTACCAGAAAAGTGGAGATAATACTGCATTATATCAGTGCATCTAAAAAAATAATACACCATTATATTATAATTTTATTTAATTTTTAGGGTTCCATAATGATTATTGTTTTGTCCTCTATTTACAGATGAAATAGATGTTTCCAGAAAATTAGTGAATTGGAGAGGTAATATGCTTACCCCACCAAATACTGCCTCACATGAGTGGAGAATCCACAAGCTAAAGAGCCACTGCCCACTGACAAATGGAAATTAAAAGCAAAAAAACAAAAAAACAAAGAAACTTCACGCCTTGATTTAAACACATTCATCGATCTCTCTCTCTCTCTCTCTCTCTCTCTGCCTATAAATAACGTATCACCAGCTCTTGACTCAAGATCCAAAACAAAAACCAGCAGTAAACCATTAGATCACTTCTAGGGTTTCCCTTCCATCTTTCAGTTAGTTGTTGTAAGCTTAAACTTATTCTCACCATGAAGCTTCTTCCCCTGTTTTTCCTTGCCATGGTCATGGTTAGCGCTTACGCTGAGGGTTCTCGCATGGCTCCGAGAGGCGAACTAGTACATGGAGTAGTAGTGAGGACGGCGACGGCGGAGGGGACGTCGATCGACAACCATCATGCGATACCGAGGCCGGACTACGACAGCTGGAGCAGCCCGGGAAACATGCCCGGAAATGGCCATGACATTGGGGCCGAAGAAGCTAAGCCATGAGCAGTCTGATACATGCCTTGTACGTAGCAAGCTTGCATGCTAGGGTACGTATATATACACGTACTACGTCTGATTGGGCCATAGTCTTTGCATGTTGTGAACTTGTGCTATTTATGTGAATGTTGAACAGCATCGTGTATACAAATGTTCGTTTAATATGAATAAAACAAAGCTATATATTCGTATATAGCAATCCAGAAAGAATGCTTTTTTTAACGAATATTCATGTGACCGCGTTCGTTCATTTGTACACTATTTATTTGAATGATGGTCATGCCATACAGTTATGTACAATCGGCTCATAAAGTAGATTAAATCAGGACTAAATCTTTGATTAGCTAACGGCCAGCATCCTGCAAGTGAAATATACATACGTTAATTTTAGCTATATTCAGTAGAATTATAAGCATGTTAATCTATGAGCATCAAATCTCCAGTTATATATAAAAATGAAACCAGCATTTACAAGATAAATGGTTGACGGACGATGAAATTTCTATAATTGGACTCAAAATAAGCAGTCTAATTTATAGTTCTATACCAAACTTTATTGAGCAACAACATATATAGCGGTTAACTACAATATGTATAGCATGACATGGGTAGCTAAATATAATCATTAACTACAATATGTATAGCATGACATGGGTAGCTAAATATAATCATTATATGGTGGTGATCGGTTCGGCTGAAAAGCTCATGGCTTATGGATGAAAACACTGTAGCTGGCTGAAAAAATCACTGTAGCTGACAGAGGCTTATTTAGCATAATTAAATTTAAAAAAATTTAAAAATATAAAAAATATGTTAGCCCATTACGTATAATACAAACAAATACGAGAAAAAAAAGAACCGGCAAAAAAACTCAACAAAAAGCCAAAAGTTCAGAAAAAGACGAAACTTATGAATAGTGAAAAATAAGCCCGAAGCCAGAAGCCGAAGCCGAGTTGATCAGGGCTAAAAAACCGCATCATTATACTTAAATATAATTGCATGCTCCTGTTATACAACTTGTTATTACTTCTGCATCAAGAGTGGGTACAAAAATAGCAATATTATAGCTAGATTTATGTCATCTAATCATACGTACGTACGTACGTACGTATGTACATACATACATACATATACATACATACATATATATATATATATATATATATATATATATATATATATATATATATATATATATATATATATATATATATATATATATATATATATATATATATATATATATATATATATATATATATATATATATATATATATATATATATATATATATGATACGTTCCATAGAGAGCTTCATATACGGGAAAATTCACTTTATTGTTTGTTCAAATTATGGATCTTTACAAAATTTTTAATTCTTAAATTTGCTGATTGAGTACGAAACGGAACAACACATGTACAGTACTGGATATGGGATACTATATAACTTCACAATAACTCAATTATAGATTAACTTACATTTTTATATAAAAATAAAATCGATATATAATCATAACAAGGTATAAATTAAATATCAAGGGCTGCATGTAAAGTATAAGGTGGCCGGGAGCTCTACGTTAATCTATAGTTAAGCAAGATCATATATGTTGATACAAATCCACACAAACTTAGATCTTTTTGGAAAATATTTTTGGTCAAGATTTTGCATCAATACCCTTGATAAAAAATATCTATTCCTCTGTTAAAAAAAATACTCCCTCTGATTCCAAATATAAGTCGTTTGAATATTGACATAATCTCTAATGTGATTCTCTATTTCTATGAAAATATATTGTCTCAAATAGAAATAATTATGCATTATGAAAGTATATTTCATGATAAATCTAGTAATACCAATTCCATATTGCAGATCTTAGTAATTTTATATATTATTCGTCAAACATTAAAATGTATAATGATTTACATTTGGAATCAGAGGTAATATATATAACACCCTGGCCCGACAAGAAAGTGAGGAAGTACATGCAAACTAGCGCCTTCATGCGTCAATATAATGTAGCCAGTATTCTTGCATAAATGAATGATATGGTTACAGTGTAGGTTCCGGTTGTATACCGGCATGAGATATGTTCCTTCGATCGGATAGTTACAAAACCCTCACTAATTTTCTCATTACTTATCCAATAATGGAAACCCATGACGAAAAGAACAAAGCTTTTTCAGTGACATCGGCCCTCACCTAACTGAAAGGACCCACTAGCGACTATATTCAGCCAAATATTAACTCAGGAATTTCTTAATTGCATGAAATTAAACCTTCACCTTATTTGTTATAGGGTGAAATATTAGCCAATGATATGCCCATCTAGGCCGGGGTACATGTAATAAACACATCTTCCATCTCAAATATTTTTAGATAAGCATGCGACTACATGGAAATTCTACTGTAAATATAACAAATATAGTGGATGCAATTAATATTTCTGCTTTTATATGTTTAGATCGATTGACCATGACACTTGTAGTGGCCGATCGAAACGGTCGGGTTAAAGTTTAGGGAACGGTATTCCCCACCAGTAAATAAAAATATCGAGTCGTCGTCTTGCAATGCATAAACCACTATCTTAGTGGGAAAAACTATCGGTAGTGTGGCATGATTTCTGTATATTATATGATTTCTTCAACAAGGATTGGGCCACGTAGTCAGCATAATCTTTAAAATTATGATATTTACGACTTATTTATGTTATTGGCCACAGTAAAAAGGCAGGTTCTTATTTGGCAGTCATTTTGCACTACATGATTCTACTGGTCCCAAGGGAACGAAATGAGAACCTTTTGGCTTTTACAACCCACATGAAGGTTTTTTTATACTTGTGTACCATTCATGAATCTTTTATTTGTTAGCTTTTCACACTATATAAAGCGTGCCTAACCAAACCATAGCCTTCAAGACACAGTAGAAGCCATACATCGGATCTTACAGTGGAGATTTTCCAGGTTTGACTCTAGTTCTTGTTCTTAAATGCTTACGATCTCATCTCTGCATTCTTCTATGTTGTATACGTCCAGTTTAAAATATCTGAATTTATTTTCGGATATTCTCTCTCTCCCAAGTTCAGTCACCATGAAAGAGCAAGTGAGAGCAAGGATTAAGATCTTAGCTTTCCTGCTCTTCTTTGCCATGGTCACACATGGTTTGGCGATTCGCGGGCACGGCATGGGGACGGTGAGGAATGACAACGCCGGTGAGACCATCAACGCGAAACCCACCCTTGGCGTAGGTGGTGGCACCACTGTGGACAACCACCATGCCATCCCACGAGATCAGTACAGCAGTCATGGAGGAGACGACGGAGGCAGTGGTGGTGACACAAACAACTAGTGCCGGCCAGTTCGGGATCCATGGTGATGTTAATTTCTGTGTGGCTGTTTGTGTTAATTAAGGTACTAGTTCTGATGTCATGTTGTGTTGATATCAACAGCCCTAATCATGACAATAAGCTGTTGTAAGGGAACACAATGTACTGTATGTAGAGGTACTTCTATCAAAGTTGCGTATGCAATCTCCAATCGTGTACGTAAACCAGTACTACTCTTGTGATGTTACAAGGCCACGCCTTCCAATAATATTTACAGCTTCAAGCTATTGTTCATGAAACAACTAAACTGCATGCTTCCTTTTTGAGTATTGAATACTTGAAATATGATTCAAATACTGGTTTACATAATTGTTTACACTGTGCGTTTCCCTTGATTTGCACAATACTAGGATGAGGATCACGCCTACCACATATATATAATAGATTTAAGGCAGAGATGATGATGGCAAGCCGATTGGGTGGGCCGTGGGCGTGAAGGTATTGATGGTGGATAGACGAGACTGTCATTAGGGGGCATACAAAACCCTACGGCTAGATGAATTTTTAAAGTGTAAATTTTCTAAAACAACACCTTTTTTAAAACCATTGTAAAATTGCACTTTTAAGAATTGATTTCAAGGAAGCACGTTGCTGAGGGAGGGTTCTCACACCATCTCGAGCCCACGACAACCACGGAGCGACGGCACATATCTGGAGGTCTATCCTATGCAAAGTCCACAAGCCAACCTTGGAGAGGGCGGGGGGAGGGGGGAGCAAGGCAACCCTGGAAGAGCCGCGATCCGACCCCCGGGGTGTCTCGGAAATGGGGGATCCGCATGGTGCTGATGACAAAGATACCTTTAGGAGTTAGCTAGGCCTGAAGGGCAAACATGTAACTTCATTTATCTCCCCTTCCCACTCTATAGATAGGATCCCTTGTAAGTGGGGAGGGGGCCATTTTGTAACTGTAGACACAATCGATATTCAATACACTTAGTCATTCACATGTGATTCTCGTTGAGTCCCAATACATCCTCAGCGGTTCTCGAATTTGATTAATGTCCATTCACGTATCAATGGTAGCTAACAAAGGAGAAGGCACAAAAGGTCATGGAGGTCAAGTTAAATCACAACCTACATCACTCCAGACCCAGTGGTGCAACTGGGCCTCTCCACGGAGGGTTAGGTCACCTTGTTCTGTGCGTGGCTTGGTGCCACGGTTCGGAGATAGCCGCTCTCCTTCCTTCCAGGTGCATGCCGGGAAGAAAGGTCGACGAGGTTCAGACAGCACAGCACAATCTCGCAGAGAAGAATGGAATGGAGGCAGGGAGATTCTCTCACACATACTCTAGACGTATCCAGGCATATAAATAGATAAACTGATAACTGACTGGATTGCAGGTATTGGTTTCTCAACTAATGGCAAGTCACAAGTGAACATGCTTCTATTGGACTTACCATTGGTTGAGAAACCAATACCTGCAATCCTGATGTACTGTGATAATCAAACAGTGTTGGCCAAAGTCACAAGTACAAAGGATAATATAAGTCCTCTAGACATGTGAACCACGGACTTAAATCTGTCAGAAAACTGAGAAAGTCCGGAGTGATCGCTGTGAACTATATTCACACTGAGAAAAATCTGGCAGACCCTTTTACAAAGAGGTTAGCACAGAAAGCGATTTTCGTTGCATCTATGGACATGGGAATGAGGCCCACTTAAGTTACATCACAATGGTAACCCATACCTTCTTGATTGGAGATCCTGTGACTTAGGCAATGGGAAAAAATTTGATGTTGTAATAAGAGAGTACATCTTTACGGTACCCATGTCCTAATAAACAATGTACATTGAACTGTATGGAAGGTTGGCATAAAGCCTTAATGTATTCTGTTGTCCAAATAAGGAAAAGGTATTAGCCTGTAGGATACCTAGAAAAGAATACATCTACTTGAGCCTAACTGTGTGGTCGCAGTTCGTGAGAACGGGCATTCTCTAGAAAGCTCATGAGCAAATAAGAGAGCATAACCTTATAACGCTCTGTTTAGGCGTGGTTCATTGACAGCCTAGCACTAGTTCAGATTTCAAGTGAAATCTGATCACGAAAAGCTGTGAATTCAAGGCATAGTCCATTCATTAGCTGTGAGAAAATGAATCTTGTTATTCTAGGTGCAAGTTCAATCCGTACGGGACTTACACTAAAAGACTGGTATATTAACAGTACATCAGCACAATATCTTTGTCATATGTTTACTTGTTGCTTTGGAATTGGTGGGGGATTGTTAGAAATTGGCCCATTTAATTATGGGCTATTTCCTGAATTCCAAAGCATGCATGGGTTAGTACCATATTGCTAAGGCAAGGTGAGGAAGACCGATTTATAAGGTAGAGTCCTCACCACTCCTTGAATATGGATAGAGATGGTATGAGGAAGGTTCTGTCTAGTCACACACGCGCGCACGCACGCGCGCGTGTATTTGCGTATTTTCGCATGAAAATCGTGTGACTTGTGACTTGCGATGCGCGACCGTGGTGTGGCGTGGTGCGCCACTTGGCAAACTAAGTCTATCTTAATTTTGCTAAACTCTGCACAACTCTCTCTCTCCCTCTTTGTTTGAATGAGATTCAAACATTTGAATAAGACAGTTAGAAGTGAATAAACACTGCTTAATTTGTGATTTGATGAGGCAGTTACCAGTGCATAATTCTGTTTAAAATGCAGCAGTTACAAGTGAGTAACTGTAGCGCCCTTAAAAGGGCCTGGAGACGTCCAGGAAAAAGGAGAGAATTTTGCACCTCCATTCTTCCTCTACTTTCTGCTCTGTTGTGCTATGCTTTCTGAACCTCGTTGACCTTTCTTTTCGGCGTGCACCTGGAAGGAGGGAGAGCAGCTATCTCTGAACCGTTGCCGCAGAGAGGACCTGCACGGGGTGGCAATAAGGTTTCTAGGCAGCGCATCTGCATGACCGCTCACTGCACTACGTCATCTGCGTTCTGCACTGCGTCAAGCCCTGCACTGCGTCAAGGCTGCGCGGCTTCTTGTTCTTCATTGGGCTAACAAGTAAGTCGTTCATGCGCACGTTCGACTTTGTTACTGTCTTGTTTTTCTTGTGTATGTTCTGAAGTATGATGAGTAGCTTGCTGTTAGTTGTGAGTTTTGCATCATTAGTTTATTATTTTTGTCTCCTAATAAAACTTGGAATTAAAATATTGCCCACATTTGTAACAATCCAGAAACCTTATTGTGAATTTTGTTACAATACAGTAATGGCTAGTGCTTCTGATGCGATGAAACCTGAAAGGTTTTCTGGTCAGATTTTTCGTAGATGGCAGACTAGAGTCAAGTTTTGGCTCATGTCTTTGGGGCTGTGGTGGGTTATCCACCCGCAGTATCCATTTACGATTGAGCAGTACATGCAGTTTAAGACTGCGAACAATACTGCCTTTGGCTACATTCTGACTGTTCTGCCAGATCAGCTCTATGATGTGTACATGGACTACAAGTCCGCCACATAATTGTGGGATGCACTAGAGCTCAAATATGCAGAGGCAGAGGCAGGTCGCTGGCTCTACATATGTGAGCAATGTTTTGACTTTAGCGTGGATGAGGCTAAGTCCATAGTGCGACAAGCTCATGACCTCCAGCTACTAGTCAGTGAGATTGCGCACCTGGGCTGTGTGTTGCCTCCAAAGTTTGTGGCTGCGGGCATTGTTGCTAAACTCCCTGCCTCTTGGCGGGATTTTGCTACTAGTTTGAAACATAAGAGGGAAGAGATTTCTGTTGAGGATCTCATTGTAGCCCTCGATGTGGAAGAAAAAGCAAGAGCAAAAGATGCACCAAGCACATCTGGCCAGAACAATGCAAACATCATACAGAAAAATACTGTTGCTAAGAAGTACAAATCGAACAAACCAAATAAGACAACTAGCTTTAAGAAGAAAACCGAGAAAAAGGATTTGAAGGAAAACCGAGAAAAAGGATTTGAAGGACATCACATACTTTGTGTGCGGAAAAGACGGTCATATGGCGAAGGACTGTCGTTTCCGCAAGATCAGAGATGGTGAACAGCCTAAGAAGAAGGCTGTTAACGTGACCATAGGCGAGGCTTTGACTTCAGGAGGGTATGGTAATTCACCTGTTGTCTTTTCAGCTTGTTAATCCACTGATTGGTGGGTTGATACTGGAGCTAATGTTCACGTATGTTCTGATATTTCCTTGTTTTCTTCTTATCAGGAAGCAGGGGCTTCCTCTGTCCTAATGGGAAACGGGTCGCATGCTTTTGTTCTTGGTGTTGGCACGGTGGATATGAAGCTTACTTCAGGGAAGATTGTCCACTTGAAGAACGTGCAACATGCTCCCACAATAAAGAAGAACCTCGCTAGTGGTTCTCTCCTATACAGGGATGGTTATAAGCTAGTTTTTGAGTCAAATAAAATTGTAATGTCTAAGTTCGGAAAATTTGTTGGTAAAGGCTATGAGAGCGAAGGCTTGTTCCGCCTACGTATTTTAGAGTCTTGTTATAATCTGAATGTTGCAACTGGTTTAAATAAATGTGAGGTAAATATTTGGCATTCTTGTTTCTGTCATATTGGTTTTGATAGTATTGCTAGAATGTCCAGATTAGATTTAATTCCAAAATGTGAAATTGTCAAAGGATCAAAGTGCCAATCATGTGTGCAAGCAAAGCAACCTCGAAAACCCTTTAAGGGATTAGAGGATGAAAAGAACTTGGCACCTTTAGATCTTATTCATTCAGATTTGTGTGAAATGAATGGATTATTGACAAAAGGAGGCCAAAGATATTTTCTAACTTTTATTGATGATGCAACACGCTACTACTATGTGTATTTGCTAAAAACTAAGGATGAAGCTTTAAACTACTGTAAAACTTATAAGGCCGAGGTTGAGAACCAACTAGAGAAGAAAATAAAAAGAATAAGGTCTGATCGTGGAGGAGAGTATGTCTCTCATGAATTCTCCCAATTCTGTTCTGAGCATGGAATAGTCCATGAATTTACACCACTATATTCACCCAATCAAACGGGGTAGCTGATAGGAAAAACCGGACACTAACAGATTTGGTTAATGCCATGTTAGAGAGTGTCGGTATGCCTAAGGCATGGTGGGGAGGAAGCTATTCTAACAGCAACTTTTGTCCTAAACAGAGTAATCACTAAAAAGAGTGAGATTACGCCGTATGAGGGATTGAAGGGGAGAAAACCTAATGTTAATTTTCTGCGAACTTGGGGGTGTTTGGCAAAAGTCAATATACCATTGCAGAAAAAGAGAAAACTTGGACCAAAAACAGTCGATTGTATTTTTCTAGGATATGCTCAAAATAGCACGGCCTATAGAATTTTAGTAGTTAAATCAGAAACTCCTGAGATTATTGCTAATACAATATTGGAGTCTAGAGATGCTTCATTCTTTGAGAATATTTTTCCTATGAGAACAGTAGGCAGTACTTCTCGAACAGAGAATGTTCAAACCGATAATATTGAAAGTGAGAATAATCAAACTTTTGAACTTCCCACCATTTCTGAACCAATATGTGATACCTGAGGAGGATAACAATCTAGTCACAGAAGCTCCTCGCAAGAGCAAGAGACAAAGGGTTGAGAAAACCTTTGGTGACGACTTTATTGTATAGCTCGTGGATGATATGCCAAAGACTCTTTCTGAGGCTTATGCATCTCCTGATGCTGAGTATTGGAAAGAGGCAGTCCATAGCGAGATGGACTCTATCATGGCTAATGGGACTTGGGAGATCACAGATCGTCCTATCGGGTGTAAACCTGTAGGATGTAAGTGGATCTTTAAAAAGAAACTAAGGCCTGATGGAACTATTGAGAAGTACAAGGCAAGCTTGTGGCCAAGGGTTACACCCAGAGATAGGGAGAAGATTTTTTTGATACCTATTCTCGTGTCGCTAGACTAACTACCATCAGAGTGCTCCTTACGTTAGCATCTTCCTATGGTCTACATGTTCATCAAATGGACGTGAAGACAGCTTTCCTTAATGGAGAGTTAGAGGAAGAAATCTATATGGATCAACCGGATGGTTTTGTGATTTCTGGATAGGAAAATAAAGTATGCAGATTATTGAAATCTTTGTATGGCCTAAAACAAGCACCAAAACAATGGCACGAGAAGTTTGACAAAACTTTAACATCTGCTGGCTTTGTTGTGAATGAAGCTAATAAATGTGTGTACTATCATTATGATGGGGGTCAAGGAGTGCTCTTATGTCTATATGTAGATGACATACTTATATTTGGAACAAACACTGCCGTAATTGACGAGGTCAAATCTTTCTTATCTCGGTGTTTTGATATGAAAGACTTGGGAGAGACAGATGTCATTCTGAATATTAAATTGATCAAAAGCAAGGATGGGATTACTTTGAGTCAATCCCATTATGCTGAGAAAATATTAAGCCGGTTTGGTTTTGAAAACTATAAAGTTTCACCAACACCCTATGATGCGAGCATTAAGCTTCGAAAGAACCAGGGGTTAGGAAAAGATCAATTAAGATATTCACAAATTATTGGGTCACTTATGTATTTAGCTGGTGCCACAAGATCTGACATTTCATTTGCTGTGAGCAAATTAAGTCGGTTTACGTCTAACCTAGGAGATGATCATTGGGCGGCACTTGAAAGAGTGTTGCGCTACTTGAGAGGCACAACAGACCATACTGACGAGGTCAAGCATGGAAGCAGAACTTGTAGCACTTCACACAGCCACAGTTGAGGTTGAATGGCTGAGAGAGCTTCTGTTGGACTTACCATTGGTTGAGAAGCCAATACCTGCAATCCTATTGTACTGTGATAATCAAACAGTGTTGGCCAAAGTCACAAGTACAAAGGATAATATGAAGTCATCTAGACATGTGAAGCGTAGACTTAAATCTGTTAGAAAACTGAGAAACTCCGGAGTGATCACTGTGAACTATATTCACACTGAGAAAAATCTGGCAGACCCTTTTACAAAGAGGTTAGCACGGAAAGAGATTTTCGTTGCATCTATGGACATGGGAATGAGGCCCATTTAAGTTACATCACAATGGTAACCCATACCTTATTGATCGGAGATCCTGTGACTTAGGCAATGGGAAAAATAAATTGATGTTGTAACAAGAGAGTACATCTTTACTGTACCCATGTCCTAATAAACAATGTACTTTCAACTGTATGGAAGGTTGGCATAAAGCCTTAATGTATTCTGTTGTCCAAATACCTAGAAAGAATACACCTACTTGAGCCTAGCTGTATGGTCGCAGTTCACGAGAATGGGCATTCTCTAGAAAGCTAATGAGCAGATAAGGGAGCATGACCTTATAACGCTCCGTTTAGGCGTGGTTCATTGACATCCTAGTACTAGTTGAGATTTCAAGTGAAATCTAATCACGAAAAGCTGTGAATTCAAGGCATAGTCCATTCATCAGCTGTGAGAAGATGAATCTTGTCATTCTAGGTGCAAGTTCAACCCGTACGGGACTTACACTAAAAGACTGGTATATTAATAGTACTTCAGCACAATATCTTTGTCATATGTTACTTGTTTCTTTGGAATTGGTGGGGATTGTTAGAAATTGGCCCATTTAATTATGGGCTATTTCCTTAATTCCAAAGCATGCATGGTTTAGTACCATATTACTAAGGCAAGGTGAGGAAGACCGATTTATAAGGTAGAGTCCTCACCACTCCTTGAATATGGATAGAGATGGTATGAGGAAGGTGTTGGTGATATGCCCTAGAGGCAACATGGAGATGTTGAATATATCACATACTATGTTTATGATACATTGCTTTGTTCCTTGAAATAGACATTATCATTATTGATCAATGAGTATGTGACTTATTCATGAGACTCTTAATGCCAAAATGTTGCTATTTCTAAATGATCCCTGATCATATATCATATGAGGAACAAATATGATTCAAAGATCAGCATATGTATTGATTGATGATCATGTCTCATGGATCATGGTATGGAGATACCAAATCAATAATATGGACATGTGTTAGTGAACATATGTTGGATAGACCCGCCATGAGACACTGCAGAGATTCCATGTGTCATTAGTTGGTCTCAAGTAGTGTTTATGTAGAATCCTTAGACTTGAGATCATCATGGTTCCCAACATGCGTAGTAGCCTATTTTGGGACTACTAACCACTACTCCGTAACTGGGTAGTCATAAAAGTAGTCTTCGGGTTTGCTATGAAACATGTAGTGGGATGTGAATGATCAAGATAGAATTTGCCCCTCCTTATGGGAGAGATATCTCTGGGCCCCTCGATGTAATAGATTATGAAAGTGCATGGCCATGCCAATGTGATTGAGGAGTCAATCACAAGTTTATAATCCATCACGGAATCGAGAGAGTGATTGAGCTATTAAGAGGATGACACAGGTCTCGCCTTGAGCTTAATCTATATCGTGAGGCAAAGGGATTCGTACATGAGAACATTACAGGTTCAGCCGATATAATCTTTACGTATACTTTGGGGTTAATATGTCTTGCTAGAGGCCGCTTTTAACAGGGTGACCGGAAAGGTGTTTCCGGGTCGCGACCAAGTATACGTGAACCTACAGGGTCGCACACTTAACGGGTTGGAACACTAATTCGAATGTGATTCGGATGTGGGCTCAATTCGGATAGAGATCCGGATAGACTCCTATTGGGCCTCGGTCCACGAGGCCCAAGTGAGGAGGTCTATATATTTGGAGGCGGGGGGGCTGAGGGATGCACGCTTCTGTTCCTCCCGAGCAAAACCCTAGCCGCCACCTCCCGAGCCAAACCCTAGCCGCTCGCGAGTGCTGGTACACTCGCGATCGGCGTTCCAGCCCCGGACGTGTGGATACCGGTGGAGGCGCTGCTCGGTGCGGCGTTGATCGGTATCAACAAACTACAGATTGGATCTGCTCGTGGTGTGTTTGATCGCGTGGAGGAGACGATCTGTTCGGGACGATCGGCTACTTCCACTACTACCTCGACGCGCGTGGTTGGATCGGCTTCTCCAACTCTTCTTCCGCTGCGCTACGCGTCTAGTGGTAACGATCTATGATCCCCTCTTAGCATGATGTCCTGGTGTGCGCGGTAGAAATTTTTATTTTCTGCTATCATAGCCTACGCGCGTTCCTTCAGAAGGTTCTGTCTAGTCACACACGCGTGCACGCACGCGCGAGTGTATTCGCATATTTTCCTGTGAAAATCGCGTGACTTGTGAAATACGACGTGTGACCGTGCCGTGACGTGGCACGCCACTTAGCAGAGAAAGTCTATCTTTATTTTGCTAAACTCTGCACAACTCTCTCTCTCTCTCTCTTTGTTTGAATGAGATTCAAACATTTGAATGAGACAGTTACAAATGAATTAACACTGCTTAATTTGTAATTTGATGAGGCAGTTACCAGTGCATAATTCTGTTTAAAACGCAGCAGTTACTAGTGAGTAACTGTAGTGCCCTTAAAAGGGCCTGGAGAAATCCAGGAAAAAAGAGAGAATTTTGCACCTCCATTCTTCCTCTACTTTGTGCTGTGTTGTGCTGTGCTTCCTGAACCTCATCGACCTTTCTTCCCAGCGTGCACCTAGAAGGAGGGAGAGCGGTTATCTCTGAACCATTGCCGCAGAGAGTACCTGCACGGGGTGGCAATAAGGTTTCTAGGCAGCGCATCTGCGCGACCGCTCACTGCACTGCGTCAGGCCCTGCACTGCGTCAAGCCTGCGCGGCTTCCTGTTCTTCATCAGGCTAACAAGTAAGTCGTTCGTGCGCACGTTCGACTTTGTTACTGTCTTGTTTTTCTTGTGTATGTTCTGAAGTATGATGAGTAGCTTGTTGTTAGTTGTGAGTTTTGCATCATTAGTTTGTTATTTTTGTCTCCTAATAAAACTTGGAATTAAAATATTGCACACATTTGTAACAAAAATATCCAAATTTACGGGGTAGCTGTGAACCTACATGGAGACCAACTATCTCAATTTTTTGTTATATCACTACTACAAAATGGGTCATTACAGACGGTTCAAAATTGTCATCACAGACAGTTTTTTCAACTGTTTGAATTTATGCGTCAGTGATAATCAGAATTTATCACGGATGGTTTGTGAGTTGTTTATGATAAATATATCACAGACGGTTTGTAACTAAACCATCTGTGAAGAACACTTTCATAGATGGTTCTAGCTACTAACCGTATGTGATACTTCCCGACCACGGACATTTTTTGGTTCGAGCCGTCTATGATAATTCTTCACAGACGGTTTACATGACAAAACTGTCTGTGATAGTTCATTCTATACCTAAATTTTTTTATTTTCCAACTAGCCTCAGGAAATGTTAACTATATCATCTGAAAACAAGCAAATACAACAACAAACACAACAACACATTTTATTTCTATTAAGATTAGAATCCACCGTTACAACATCACAAGATATCGAGTAGGTTACCCATAGCACTGCATACACAAGAGGACACCTACAATTTTACAAAGATAAGCTTCACGGTTACAAATTCAGAAAAATGCTTACACTGCAAGAAACTTCAGACTAATGCAAGTTAGACTTACACATCATTCATTAAACTACAATCTAAAATAAGTGGCGCGGGAAAATTTTTAAGTAGCAGAAACAAAAAGGCAACTAACACCATTTTCAGCTTCTGTGCGAAAATCAACAACTTCGATGTTGGCGACTTAGAATAGTGTAGATTTGCCATTTTCTTCTTCCTTTTCATCTTGCTTCAAGCAAAATTTCAGTCGCCCTTGCCGAACCCATTCCCACCCTCACCGCGCACAAACAAGTTGGAATAGTACTGGTGGTATTGGTTCTTCGAGTAGGGAGAGGGGTTTAATAAGGGACGAGAGGTGGGGAGGAGAACAGTGCCTGCTGTTCGATGAGGAGAGAATGGACGAGTGAGATCGTGATCCTAAGGGATATGCCGGGGATCTGTGACATGGCGGGACATCACACACGGTTCGGATTATAAACAATCTATGATAGAGACATCACAGATGGTTCATAACAAAATCATCTATGATAACAGGAGATATCACAGATGGTTCATAACAAAAGCAGTCGGTGATAATGGTGTCACAAAGACAATATATCGGTACAATATAAATAATTAATCTCAAAAGATAAAATAGCAAAATTTTATATGGCTAATATATGCTCGTTTGAAAGGTTTTGACGAGATCTACAACTTTACAGTTGAGGCAAAATCCAAATTCCAAAGGGAAGATCAAAACTTTTGGCAAAAACAGAAACTGAAAACTTAAAACACTAATTTAGGGCTAAAGATGGCCGATTTTGAGAGTCTTAGATATCAACTAGTACAAGCGGATCATTTTTTTTGAATTGGGCTTGTCGTTAGCTTTCTAACGAGTATAAGAACGTCAAAAACGAACATCGTATGCAAAAGTTATGCCCGTTTTACTAAACATGTCGTAAAACTAAATCCTACTTGGATTCAGGCGGGAGATTATGAAATTTTGAGGATTACGAGGTGGGAAATATATCACATACACTTTTTAATACAAACCATCTGTAAAATATCATAAACGGTTTAAATAAAAAACCGTCTGTGATGTCTACCATTCTCATAGACGGTTCTTATCAAAAACCGTCTATAATGTCTTGTATTATCATAGACGGTTCGTATAAATAACCGTCTGTGAAAATACCACAGACGGTTATCCGTATGAACTGTCTGTGATACTTACAGCATAAATGGTTTGTAGGAACCATCTATGATGTAAGCGTTTAGTTTAGTCTCTTTTATAGTCATGTATGTTCTGATGTTGTGCATGAATCTCTTAATTTCAGAATTGATCCGACCAATTATACCCTGAAATTTTTGTACCGATCTCTCCATTTCTAGCTTTTCTTCGATGTTCTGCATGCACTTGTAAATGTTGCTTTTTGCATCTGCCATGGTCGGCTTTGACTGGCAGGTCCAAGTCGCCAGGCCCGGTCAAGGCGACGGCGAGAAAAACAGCGCCTGTGCACACGTGCTGCGGACAATGTGCTCCGAGGCGATTGCGTAACCAGTGAATAATCTGGGCGGCGAGCCCGGAATCAGCAGCAGCATGCAGCTGTGGCGGCCAGGAAGCAGCGCATCGCATGCATGCACGTGCAGCGGCAGCATTGCACAAGCAACACATGCATGCAGGTGCAGCAGCAGCCGTGCATGGCACTCACGATCGACGGACGGCCGTCGAGCCAAGGCCAGATGGCGAGCACGCACAGATGGTGAGCGTGGCAAGAAAGAGGAGCTTCTGCAATAGTATTGGTGGCCGGCGCTCGGAGGTTTGCCGGGAGATTCTGCTCGGGAGGAGCGAGTTTGTTACATATAAAGTTATGTTGTGTCTAGGACGGTGAGGTTTGCCGGGAGATTCTGCTCGGGAGGAGCGTGTTTGTTACATATAAAGTTAAGTTGTGTCTAGGACACTGAGAAGATGTATTCATTGTTTTGAGTCAAATAAATAGAATTGAGTCTAGGGCGTTGAAAAGATGTATTCACCGTCCTAATTCGAGTACGTAGAGTTGAGTCTAGGACGTTGAGATGATGCGTTCGACATTCTGTGTTGAGTATAAGTTGGGCAAGTTATAGTTATGACCGACTGTCTCAACGAGTTAGAGTCTTGACATTCTGTGTTGAGCACGCACAGACGGTGAGCATGGCAATGAAGAGGAGCTTCTACAGCAATGTTGGTGGCCGGTGGTCAGAGGTTTGCCGGGAGATTCTGCTTGATAAATTCAATCTATCGGGAGGAGCGAGTTTGTAATATGTAAAGTGTTGAGCCTCAAGACGTTGAGAGAATGTGTCCGCTGTCTTGAGTTAAATAAGTGGAGTTAAGTCTAAAGCATTGAGGAGATGTGTTCGTCGTTCCAACTCAAGTACGTAGAGTTGAGTCCGAAACGTTGAGATGATATGTTCAACATTTTGTGCTGAGTCACCACTACAAAATAAACTATACTACACGTCTCATCATAGATGGTTCATAGAGAACTGCCTGTGTTATTATTAGCACAGATAGTTTTACAGGAGTGACCGTTTACCGTCTGTGATGATCCACTATCATAGACGGTTCGTATTAATAACCGTCTGTGATATTTCATAGACAGTTATTTGTTAGAGATATGTATAGTTTGTTATTCCCCATTGTTATGAGGGGTTCTTTGCATATTTACCACTTGTACTTTGTGTATATATTCTGGCCCATTGGCCTCATATGAATACAAGCGCTATTCATAACATGGTATCAGAGCGTACCTAGGGTTTTCCCGTCGCCTCGCTTGCCGCCGTCGCCGTCATCCCGTCGACGACTCCGCGTGCGCCGTATTCCCCCGACGACTCCGCGTGCGCTCCCCGCTGCCGTCCGCCGTCGGTGAAGGCCCTGCCGCCGTCGGTGTCCTCCGCGCCGGCCCCTCCCGCGCCGGCCGCTCCCGCACCGGCCCGGCTCCAGATCGGATCGGCCGCCTCCTCCTCCCTCACGGACGCCGCCGTCGTCCTCCGTTCCTCGGGGTGGCTCCATTTGCCGCTCTCCTCGGGGTCGCTCGTCTCCTTCCCCAGGCCGCGCCGCCGCCTCCCCAGGCCGCGCCGCCGCCTCCCGGACGCCGTCGCCTTCCCCAGGCCGCGCCGCCTCCTCCGCCCGAGGCCGCCGTCGGTGAGGCCGCGCCGGCTCCCCCGCAGTCGCCGGCTTCCCCGCCGGCTCCCCCGCCGCCGCCGTCGCCAGCTCTCGCGCCGCCGCCGCTTCGTGCGTGCGTGCCCTAGCGCGTGAGTGTAGCGGGCCGAAGGCCCATTTTAGCCGGCTAAAGAAAATTCAGCCGAGTAAAAAAAAAAGAAGAAAAAAAACGTCGTTCTAACCGCCGCGCCATCCAGCGCCGCCTGTTAGACTTCGTTGCCTTGGTCGCCGCGCCGTCCAGCGCCACCTACCAATGGGCACCGTTTCCCTCCCTCGCTGCCCGGTGATCTTTGATGGTGTTAATTACACCGACTTCGTGTCTCACATGCGCATTCACATGCGTGGTCTTCGTCTCTGGGGCGTCCTCTCTGGCGATGTCACCTGCCCGCCTTGCCCTATTCCTCCGACGGAGCCTACGCCTGTTGCATTGCCTCCGACAGCCGATAAGGCTGCTGCTGATGATGAAGCTGATGATAAAGCTGCCTCTGCCTACCAGGAGGCTCTGGATTCCTACACGGATCGTCTGACCGTCTACACTCAGTGGTACGATGACGACGCTCGGGCTGCTGATGTCTTCATCGCCAGTGTCCAGCCTCAGTTTTCTTCTGAGGTTGTGGGACTCCCTTCGGCTTTCCAGATGTGGACTCATCTTCGTCAGTGCTACGAGCCCTCTGGTGATGCCCTGTACCTGTCCGTGGTCCGCCAGGAGCACTCTCTTCAGCAGGGCGATGCTACTGTTGACGCTTTTTACGCTCAGAGTTCTGCTGTCTGGCGTCAGTTGGACTCACTCCGCACTGCTGGCTGTCGTACCTGTCCGTGCTGCCTGGATGTACGTGCTGACCTGGAGTTTCAGCGGGTTTACGAGTTCCTTACTCGCCTTCGTCCTGAGTTCGAGCAAAGGCGTGCCCAGCTCCTTGCACGCCACCCTCGTGTCACTCTCCTGGAGGCTCTTACCGAGATACGCGCCGAGGAGACTCGTTTGAGTGGTGCTGGTCTGATGCCACTCCCCTCTGTGCTCGCCGCTCGTCCGCCTGCTACACTGCCTCCTCCAGCGGCTACCACAGGTGGTGGTGGCCGTCCTCCGTCTGGAGGTGGCCGTCCTCACTGTTCCTACTGCGACAAGGATGGCCACACTAAGTCCCAGTGCTACAAGAAGAAGCGGCATCTTTCACGACGCTCTTCTACTGGCACTAGTGCTTCTACAACGACGTCTACCTCGACCTCTTCAGCAGCTTCTCTCACCGAGCAGGAGATAGCCAGACTTCGACGCCTACTTGCTGCTTCAGGTTCTCCCTCGACAGGTTCTGCAGGTTCTGCTACTGACTCTTCGGGCACTGAGAGACCACCTCCTACACAGTCAGGTACCTCCCCGTGGATTCTTGATTCTGGAGCATCTTTTCACATGACTCCTGATCCTTCTACTCTGTCTTCTATTACACCTCTTGATTCTCCTGTCAGTGTTCTTACTGCTGATGGTACATCTCTTTCTGTCTCTGGTCGAGGATCTCTTAGCAACTCATCTTTTCATGTCCCTTCTGTTGCTCATGTTCCTCGCCTTACCTTGCAGCTTCTTTCTGCTGGGCAGATTACTGACCTTGGTTATCGGGTCATTCTCGACTCTGACTCTTGTTGTGTTCAGGACTGCCACACGGGAGCTCTGGTTGGTTCTGGCCCTCGGCGCCGTGACTCACAGCGTCTCTGGGAGCTTGACTGGCTTCACCTTCCTTCCGCTGCCACCATCGCCGCCAGTCTCTCCGCTTCTGCCACTTCGTCTACCGGCTCTTTCCAGCAGTGGCATCACCGTCTTGGCCATCTGTGTGGATCCCGTCTGTCGTCCCTAGTTCGTCGTGGTCTTCTGGGGTCTGTCTCAGGAGACGTATCTTTAGATTGTCAGGGCTGTAAGTTAGGTAAACAGATTCAGCTTCCTTATCCTCATAGTGAGTCTGTGTCTCAGCGTCCTTTTGATCTTGTTCATTCAGACGTTTGGGGTCCGGCTCCCTTTGTTTCGAAAGGGGGTCATCGTTATTATATTATCTTTATAGATGATTTCTCTCGCCAGACTTGGATATATTTCATGTCTTCTCGTAGTGAGGCCTTGCCTATCTATAAACAATTTGCCACTATGATACACACACAGTTATCCACTCCTATTCGTGTCCTTCGTGCTGACTCTGCTGGCGAGTACCTCTCTCGTCACCTGCGCTGCTTCCTTGCTGAGCAGGGCACTCTCGCTCAGTTCTCTTGTCCTGGTGCTCATGCTCAGAATGGTGTCGCTGAGCGCAAGCATCGGCACCTCCTTGAGACGGCTCGTGCTCTGATGATCGCCGCCTCTATTCCACCTCACTTTTGGGCCGAGGCTGTTTCCACTGCCACCTATCTCGTCAACATCCAGCCCTCTTCTGCTCTTAAGGGTGCGATCCCTGTTGAGCGTCTCTGTGGTCTTCTTCCTGACTACTCTGCCCTTCATCTGTTTGGCTGCGTTTGCTACGTTCTCCTCGCCCCTCGAGAACGCACCAAACTGACCGCTCAGTCTGTTGAGTGTGTCTTTCTGGGATACAGTGCCGAGCACAAGGGCTATCGGTGTTGGGATCCTGTTGGTCGTCGGATGCGGGTTTCTCGGGATGTGACTTTCGACGAGTCTCGTCCATTCTACCCACGTCCTGCCTCTCCTTCGGCTTCCTCTGTGGAGTCTCTGTCTTTCTTGACCTTTCCAGATACACCTATATCTGTTTTGCCCTCGTCCACCTGTCCCACTGAGTCTCCACATATTCCTCCTGTGGCCTCTCCGCCGTTGTCGCCGCCTGTGTCGTCTCCTACGACTCCCCAGGCTCCTCCTACTACAGTACCTCCTCCTCTTATCTTCTACACTCGTCGACCTCGTTTTGAGGATCTTCCAGCTGAGCCATCTTCTTCTGATGTTCCCTCTTCTTCTGATGCTCCATCTTCCCCTGATGGGCCATCTTCTCCTCGCTACGCTCTCCGCGATCGCCAGTTGATTCGGCCTCCTGCCCGTTTTGCCTTTGCTGGCGCGGCTACTCGTGAGCCTGTCTCCTACCGGGATGCTGTTACTCACCCTGAGTGGCAGCTTGCCATGGCCGAGGAGATTGCTGCCCTTGAGCGTACTGGTACGTGGGATCTTGTTCCTTGTCCATCTCATTCTCATCCCATCACTTGTAAGTGGGTCTATAAGATTAAGACTCGCTCTGATGGCTCTCTTGAGCGCTATAAGGCGCGTCTTGTTGCTCGTGGTTTCCAGCAGGAGCATGGTGTTGACTACGACGAGACTTTTGCTCCTGTAGCCCACATGACCACTGTTCGGACTCTTATTTCAGTGGCGTCTGTTCGCCACTGGTCTGTTTCTCAGCTTGATGTTAAGAATGCCTTTCTTAATGGCGAGTTGCGTGAGGAGGTCTACATGCATCCGCCACCTGGGTATTCTGTTCCTGAGGGCATGGTCTATCGCCTTCGTCGCTCTCTCTATGGCCTTAAGCAAGCCCCTCGTGCTTGGTTTGAGCGCTTCTCCTCTGTGGTCACTGCTGCTGGTTTTTCAGCTAGTGATCATGATCCTGCGCTCTTTGTCCACACTTCGTCTCGTGGTCGGACTCTTCTTCTCCTGTATGTTGATCATATGATCATTACGGGAGATGATTCTGAGTACATTGCCTTTGTCAAGGCTCGTCTTAGTGAGCAGTTCCTTATGTCGGATCTTGGTCCTCTTCGTTACTTCCTTGGGATTGAGGTTACTTCCACTCCAGATGGTTTCTTTATGTCCCAAGCGAAATATATTCAGGATCTTCTTGATCGCGCCTCTCTCACTGATCAGCGTACTGTTGAGACTCCCATGGAGCTCAATGTTCACCTCCGACTCTCTGATGGCGAGCCTCTTTCTGATCCGACTCGCTATCGTCATCTTGTTGGGAGTCTTGTCTACCTTGCTGTTACTCGTCCGGATATCACTTATCCAGTTCATATTCTGAGTCAGTTTGTTTCCGCTCCCACTCAGGTCCACTACAGCCACCTTCTTCGAGTTCTGCGATACCTTCGCGGGACTATCTCTCGCCGTCTCTTCTTTCCACGTTCCAGCTCTTTACAGCTTCAGGCCTATTCGGATGCTACTTGGGCCAGCGATCCTTCTGATCGCCTGTCTATCTCTGCTTACTGTGTTTTTCTTGGTGGTTCCCTTATTGCCTGGAAGACGAAGAAACAGACTGCAGTGTCCCGTTCGAGTGCAGAGGCTGAGTTGCGAGCTATGGCTCTCTTGACAGCAGAGATTACTTGGCTACGGTGGTTACTTGAGGATTTTGGTGTTTCTGTCACTACACCGACCCCTCTCTTGTCAGACAGTACAGGTGCTATCAGTATTGCTCGTGATCCTGTGAAGCATGAGCTCACCAAGCATATTGGTGTTGATGCTTCTTTCATGAGGTCTTGTGTGCATGATCAGATGATTACTCTTCAGTATGTGCCTTCGGAGCTTCAGATAGCGGATTTCTTCACGAAGGCCCAGACTCGAGCACAGCATAGCTTCTACCTCTCCAAACTCAGTGTTGTTGATCCACCATGAGTTTGAGGGGGGTGTTAGAGATATGTATAGTTTGTTATTCCCCATTGTTATGAGGGGTTCTTTGCATATTTACCACTTGTACTTTGTGTATATATTCTGGCCCATTGGCCTCATATGAATACAAGCGCTATTCATAACATTATTAACATGAACCGTCTGTGATATTTGCACACATCACAGACGTTTATTAATACAAACTGTCTGTGATAGTTCATAGACGATTATTAATACAAACTGTCTAGGATAATTACTTATTACAGACAGTTTGTGGTTGGATGTGTCTGGAATAAACTGCATTATTAATTAATACCAAGCCAGACCGGTCCCGACAGATCTATCTTCGTTGGTTGCATTGAAGGAGGCGGCTAGCTTTGGGAAGCACTCCGAGTGTAAATCTAACTGCTTGTAGATCGATTTGTTCTAACTTGGTGATTAGAGGTTAGTATTTGTTTCTAATTTATATGTCTTGTAATAAAGAGAGATGATAGCTAGATTTAGATCTAACTTAATTTGTAGTTTGCTGCAATTTAAGAATGAGTCAATACTCCTATTTTACTTCAACATATTAATTCTTGCTTAATATATATTACTTCATAATAGTACCTAGCTGGCTAGCTATAGTATTAATAATGCAATTTGACACTAATTTGTTACATGCGTAGTGTAGATGGACGAAACTGGATGTACGTTGAGAACCGTGTGAGTGAAGAGTACATTAATGGCGTGTCTGCTTTTAGAAGAGCGACCGAGCAGAATATGTTGAAGAAGGGGATGGAATATATGTATTGTCCATACATTGATTGCGATAATCTGAAAATGTTTACCAACTCAGCATAGATCAAAGCTCACTTGATTCGAAGGGGTTTCAAAAAAAAAGTATACATGCTAGACCAGTCACGCTGAAGAGAAGATTGTATAGGAAGGTGTCGAGGGAGATAACGATATGCTGGTTGTAGACAATGCTTTCAATGAGGATAGGCCGTATGATGACAATCTGGATTAGATCTTACACGATGCAAAAGAAAACTATAGTGAGAGAGAGTTTGGTACATTCAAGGGCTTGATGGAGGACCTGGAGAAACCATTATTCCCGGGCTGCAAGCCGCAATACACAAGGTTGTCATCTGTTCTTAAACTGCTGAAATTGAAGGTAAGCAATGGTTGGTCCAACAAGAGTTTTACGGCATTGTTAGGTCTCCTAGATAGCATCATTCTGGAGGGAAATATGTTGCTGAGAACCACCTACCAAGCCAAGAAGGTTCTTTGTCCATTGGGAATGGAAGTAGAAAGAATACAAGTATGTCCGAATGATCGCATCCTCTATCGTAAAGGGTATGCAAAATTACATATTTGTCCAGCATGCAAAACATCCTGATACTACCGTAAGAATGATTATGATGACAGCGAAGGAATCAAGGTGTAGCAAGGATCACCTGGTCAGATGATGTGGTATCCGCATATAATTCTCCATTTGAAGCATTTATTTGCAAACTAATTGGATGCAAGATTGCTATGTTGGCACTTAGATGAGCGTAAGAAAGATAAAATGATAAGACACGTTGTTGATTCTGCCTAGTGGAGGAACATCGATAGGATGTTTGTAGACTTCGCTGCAGAACTGAGGAATATAAGGTTTCGTTTCAGTACAGATGGAATGAATCCTATCAGTAACATGAGCAGCCGACACAGCACCTGGCCCATGAATGTATGCATGTACAACCTTCCTATTTGGCTGTGTATGAAGCGAAAGTACATTTTGATGTCACTACTTATCTAAAGACTAAAGCACCATTGGTGGAAGATCTTGTGACAATGTGGAACGAAGGGGTACATGTATGGGATACGGATAAATGAGAGAACTTCACTCTGTGCACCATGTTGTTCTGCATCCTCAATGATTTTCCTACCCTTGGTAACCTGTCGGGATTGAGTACGAAAGGAGCCAAAACCTATTCGTACTGCTTAGATTATACCGAGAGTGTGTAGTTGGACAACTGCGGTATCACCCATACCGTAAGATGAAGAAACAATTTGATAAAAGAAAAGAAGATGACTCGGCACCAAGGCATTTTAGCGTGAAAGAGGTCTACGATATGGTCAAAGATATCGATGTTGTACTTGAAAAGGGATGTAGGTTGAGGACCCATCAGAAGAACATGTGAAAGAAGAGGTTAGTATTTTGGGACTTGTCTTACTGGGAGTACTTAGAAATTCATAATTGCATCGATGTCATGCATGTAAAGAAGAATGTATGTGATAGTTTGATTGATCTCTTATTAAACATTCAAAATAAAACAATGGATGGTGTCAACGCACGGCGTGACTTGGTCACTATGAACATCATAACCGAGTTATTACTGATAGAGACCGATAAAGGGTGAATGTACCTTCCCCCAGCTTGTTACACTCTGTCAAAGTCCGAGAGAACTGAACTGTATCAATGCTTGCATGGTATGAAAGTTCTATCCAGTTACTCTACCAGAATGAAGAAACTTGTTTCCATGCAAGATTTGAAATTAATTGGCATGAAGTCTCATACTGTCATGTGCTAATGACACAATTGCTTCTTGTTGCAATTAAAAATATTTTGCCAAACAAAATTCAAGTGACAATCATAAGGTTGTGTTATTTCTTTAACGCAATTGCTCAGAAGGTCGTCGATATCGATGGACTAGATGCTCTACAGACCGAGGTGGTGACGACTCTATGTCATCTTGAGAGGTATTTTCCTATGTTATTTTTTGATGTCATGGTCCATCTCATTGTCCAACTTGTGAAAGAGATAAAGATACGTGGCCTCATGTTTCTACGTCATATGTACCCGTTCGAGAGGTACATGGGAATTCTGAAGTCCTATGTATGCAATCGATCTCGATCGGAGGGCAGCATCATCGAAGGTTATGGAACTGAAGAGGCCATTGAGTTTTCTGTCGATTATATGGCTCAGGTCGAACCGATAGGTGTGCCTGTATCTTGTCACGAGGGGAGGCTAGAGGGTATTGGAACCATCGGAAGGAAAACAATAACTCCTGATCTGGATATGTACAGTCAAGCCCATTTCATGGTTTTACGACACATGACCGAAGTATTCCCATATATTGAAGACCACAATGACATGCTACGCCAAGAGAATCCAGACTGGTTATAGGTTTGAATCATGAGATAGCTCAACCTTCAGTTCATCGAATGGTTGAGGGTGCGATTCAATGGGAGGTCGTCAAGTGAAATGCTGCAATGGTTAGCAAAAGGGCCAAATTTTACAATTGTGACATGGCAATATATGATATTAATGGGTACACATTTTATACAACAGATCAAAACAAAAACAACACAGTCCAGCGGGCTAAATGACCAACACCGAGGTCTCTCCGGATGGGGTCTCTCTACAATCGAAGAAAGCAACTACAGTACTTCGAGCTACCTACGGGATAATTGGATGGGAATGGGTCCCTATCGCTGTAGCAAACTGGAAAGGTATAGCAGAAGATGAGAGATATGTTCTGTGGATGGAAATTTCAAGCTCGTTCAAGATCCCAGGAGAAGTACAGGAATGAGTGCAATGGCATGCGCTCCTCATGACAGGAAAAGCATGGAAGACTTTCAAGAATACACTTATCACACAGTACATAACCAAGGATCGCACACGCTTCACGAGGTATCCTTTCGTGTCACCAAAAACATGGGAAGCCTTTGTGCGGATGAAGACGACGACCGAATTTTAATAGGAAAGTGTGGCGCACAAGGCAATCCAGGCACGAAACACTCACCCCTACAGACTTAGCACCATTGGGTACATGGGTAAAATCCCGCAATGGAGGATGCAGGATGTGGTCGCAATCTGATTGAAGTCTTCCCACCATTTATCAGGATCACAAACGAGCGAACCCGAATCATGTTAAGAGCAATGTCATCAACCACGTCTTCGAGCATCGCCTCTTTCAAAAAACCCCGCAGATGAGGAAGTGTTCCAACGCATAGTGAGATATGTTAAACTACCTAGATGTTAATAGGTCCATAACTTCATGGGGATAAGCTTAATCTTTCGAAGGCTTCTTCCAAGCAGTCAGGGAGAGGGATATATTGTCCACGGCTCTAGGAAACAAGGAGCTCCCAAGTAGCACGAGAGGCCTAGGGATTTATGTATCTTGGAGGTACAGATTCCCAATCGACTCTGAGGCGTATAGGAGTAGGAAGAGATCCAAGACCGAGCACGGGGAAATTATGAAATGGGACTTTGATGCAAAACTTGAGGACATAACTACCTCACTTCGAGGAGAGATAGATGCATTGAGGAAAGAACTGAGAGAAGTTCGCAACCAGTCGCAAGCCAAGTTTTATTACGGTACACAGTCCCCTTCAACATCGAAGTAGCTATGCATCTGCACCACTTTCCAAACATAGTGACACACACTTACCTATCGATGACATTTAGGTAATTGTCGAGACCCGAATATACAAATCCGGACTCTCCTGTGTATTCTGCACTAGTCCAGGATCACGCCAGTGCACACAGCGCAAACAAAGACAAATATCATCCACATCACGATATTCTAAAGGAAATCCAAATTATATTAATAACCATCATAGTACGACCTTATGGCCAAGCTTACAATTATTAGCCTGAAGGGCTTGACAAAAACTAGCAGCGGAAATCCAAAAGAAAGCGCAGCAGCCAATCGACACGCCCACAGGCTATCGAGTGGATAACGAAGCCTAATCCGCGAAGACGTTGAAGTACTCTCCTTCTGGAACCTCCTGCTGGTGATACTCCTCCTCCTCAACTGAGCAACAGGGGCATAAGCCGTGAGTACTTTGGTACTCAGCAAGTCATTTGTAACAAAGAATGCAATATAGTATGCAAGGCTTACCAATGAATGGCTGAAAGGTTAATTTTGCAGAAAGCAACAATTTAAAGTAAATACAATAAATAGATTGCAAAGCAACTTTAACAAAAGACATTAAATAAATAATCAAAGGAATTGAATATAACCACAAGTGAACTAACCATTCACTTCCCAGCTCAAACCAACCAGATTTCATAAAGACTCTACCCCTCGTGTGAGATCACCGAGCACTGTCCATGACCGAGGACACGGCTATTCGAATAGTTTTACACTCTGCAGAGGTTGCACAACTGTACCCACACGATGTGATTAGCCTCGCGCTAAGGAAATCACAACAAGGCTTTTACAATGATCCATCTCCACCTGATCCCACTCGCTAAGGATTCGCCGTCGAGTAGGGTAACCCCCTAGTCGATAATTGCCCCCTCTTGCGCCACACAACATCAGTAGTAAAACCAAAGTGGAGACTTCACAAATTATTATGCCAGGTCTATCCCATACTAGACATGTGGTTTGCACGATTAAGCTCAGATCAATGGCGCACAAAGTTAAGTCCTTACAAGTTACCCAGGCGAAGCATCCACATCCCAATGTGCATCCAGCACCCCCTTTACTGCACGATCATTCGCCCAAGTGAAAGCCAAGTTTGTATAACCAATGCCCATGACACTACCCATGTCATGACATACAAATTTTATAACCGTGGCTAACCACCACGTTCAAGTAAATCATTAAGTCAAAATTAATTAATCACATGTGATGACAGACCCAACATACTAACAATAAGCATGGCTAAGCAATTAGACATAACCCCATGTGACAATTATTATTTTATCACTAAGTAATTCCCAATCCTAAGGTGTCAATGGAATCATGGTTGCCAAATTATCATGGAGGGATTTAATCAATTAGGAGTATAACTACCAATACAAGGTTTTAATAATAAATAGCAATGCATGATAATTTGAAACAAAATAATACATAATAGATTGAAAACTTAGGTTCAACATGATCAAAGAATACGACTTGCCTTGGCCTTGCTCAGTTGACGGCTCTTGATCTTCAAATCCAACTTCCGCTCCTTCGAACGCGTGATCTAACGAGAGAGAACGCAAATCGAAACACAAAATAAAATCAAATAAAATTCAAATGAACTCCAAAAATTCTCAAACTTGAACCAAAAGATAGAGCTCAATTTTATATGAATTTAGGAAAAAGAATCGGGTCAATCGGAGCTAGGACGAAGGAGAACGGGCTCTGGGAAGTTTTAATTCAGAGAAAAAGGGACAGACGGGTAGTCGTCACGACCACAAAGGATCCCTACGACCACGCAGAGAAATTTACGACCACGAAGAACTTTACGACCACGAAGAACTTTACGACTACAACCACAAACCAATCTAAGACTACGAAGCCGATTACGACCACTTAGGCAGGCTTACGACCACGTAGTCGAGCACATGACTACGATCACTCAGTCGAGATTACGACTACGTAGTCGAACCTACTACTTCGACCACACAGAACAATCTACGACTACGGCCACACGGGCGGCTACGACTGCACCGCAGCTACGACTACTCAGGCAGACTTACGACCATGAAGTCGTTTACGACAACATGATCGAACTTACCGGTGGCTTTACGACTTACGACTAAGGCTCTTCAACGTAATTGTAGAACCTTACGACTACACGGATCTACGATGTCACATCCCAAATTTTCGCTCTCTGAAAAATATAATTTCAAATTAATTAATTTAAAGTATTTGAACTTTATTTGGATTTATCAAAATTTTATTTCAAAATCTAAATCAAATTTAATCCTCAACCTCTCTACTCGGCCATCATGTGTCGCTCCCTGATTCAATCCATCCTCGCCCGGTTTAATCTCAGCCACCCGCCTTCACTTACCCCTTCGTTTTAATCCGGTGGCCCTGATTTCTCTTTCACCTCGTGGCATTCGTCCAACCATCCACTTCTTCCTCCTTTCTCTTCCCTCTCGCCGACAGCCAAATCCCACCTGTCAGTGAATAAAACCCTTTTCCTGTTGAAAAATAATTCGGCCAGAAAATCAAAATCTCTGCTGACGTCACCCTAACATCATAAATACCTTTTTCCATAGAAATATAATTCCTCTGAAAATCATTTCCCTTGATGATGTCATTTCAGTTCAAAAATAATTCCAGAAAATCAGCTTATTGTTTTTCTCTCCTCTCAAACTTTCAAACGCTTGTATTTCTTCATTTTAATTTTGATTGAGCCCATTAAAATTTCTAAATTCATCAAAAACTCCAATCTATCAATTTCTATCCTATTTTCAAATTTTTGGAATTTTTGAATTTATTTGGATTAAATTAAGGCTTAGAAAGTAAAACTATTTTTAATGATTAAAATATACTTCAAATAAATCCGAAATTATTTTATTTGGTATTTTCGGGTTCCAAGGATGTTTGTGGAATTTTTCCTGATTTGTTTGAATTTATTTTATTTTCGAAAAAAAATTATTATTTATTTTTTTATTTTCTCTCTCCTGTTACTATTCATCTTCAAGGTATCGATTCGTGTCCAGACCGCACGCACGCGCAGCGCCATTGCCGTCTTCTTCAAGCTCCAATAACTTTTGATTTTCTCAACGGTTTTTTGTGAAATAAAGTGCATCAAATCCTCTCATCAAGAGCTTTCCATTCCCGGCCTTAGCCCCCAATTTCATGCACCCATTTCGCGGGAATATGCCATGGCACCGAAAGACATTCCCTCGCGGATCTCCCATCTCGGACCTCCCCCGGCCCTATAAAAGGGAGCACCGTGAGCCCCTCCTCATCCTCACTCAACCCTGAAAATATCAAGTCTCCACTCCTCTTCTCTTCGGCGCAATCGGAGTTTTTCTTTTGTGTTCCAAGCGGCGTTCTTCGGCTTATTGCGCCTCGTCCGGTGGAGCCCCGCCACTTTTGAGCACATCTCCGGATTTGCCTTGTCGCGTTCTACACGGTGCTCACATCGCCTTCGCCGGAACTTCGCCGGAGCACCGTCGCCACCGTGGACCATAGCGCGTCGTCGTTCCTCGCGTCGCCACTGGCCGTCCGTGCATGTCCAACCAAAACCAAGGTGAGCATCACGTTCCCCACGCTCTACGCTTCGTTTCGCCGCAAGTCTTGCATGTTAACTCCTCTCCGTTTGTCCGGAATGCCGATGTCAAACCGACAGTCGCAAAAGGTCTTCTCCATCGTGTTCCGCCACCATTCGATATCCTTTGGCTGAACCATCCATACCGTTGAGTTTGCCTCGACGCGTTCTACGTCGTGCTTCCATCGCCATCACCTGAAGATCCCCCGAGTCCTCGTCGACCTTGTCAGGCCCAGACACTAAAACTGTACTTCGCGCGTACACCCCTTTTTGGTAAGCGCTTCAATTTTTGGTCGCGTCATATTGTGTCCTAGACTCTAAGAAATTTTTCTACCATTTTGTTTAATTTTTCGTGGAGCCAATTGTCAGGAATTGAGCTTTCCGCGAAAATGGCCGTTTTTGACTCCTGGCGTCAATTCGTCGTCTCTGTTGAGCCTTAGCCCATGCCATAATTTTTCTTAGACTTGCCTCACTGCGTTATTCGCCGTGCTCACTTCCTTTTCCCCAAAAAGCCTCCACAAATTTTCGCCTCCGAACCTTGCCATGGCCGCAAATGGCACTTCTCATCCCTGCCTGTCCGGGAATGCTTTCAACAATCCGTTCGCGTCAAAACGTGCCAAACTATCCCAGGTGGCTACGTTTCAGACGGTTTTGGATTCGCTCTACCGAGCACGAAGATATTGAGTTTTTCGTGTTTCGGTACCGTCGTTGTTCAAACGACGATTGCGTCGCCTCCGGTGAGTTTTCGGCTTAGCCGATATTTTTTCTAGCTTCGCCTCGCCACGTTCTAGGCCGTGCTCACCTTACTTCTCCTTGTCCCTTTCCCGAAAATTATTCTTCTCTCCACACCTTATGTTGTTGTCGCCGTACATGGTCTCTAACCTGCCGTTGTCGCTACCACGCCGTCACTGTCGTGTTTCCCTCACCGTCGGTGATTGCCGCCGTTCCTCGCCGCCATACCTGTGTCACCACCTTTGTCTCATTGCCAGCATTCTATTTTGCCCATTCGCCAGCCACCTTGTAGCCAATCGACACTGCACTATTCAAAAAGTAATTCTCGGATGTTGTTATCATTTCATGTGATGTCCAAAACTTTCAGATATTCGATCTCCCTCATACGAACTCCGAATCCATTGATTCTTTCTCCTAAATTCATCTAAAATCATAACCTATCCGTCAATATATATTTTATAATTTTTGGATTTTAATTGGGTTTTATTTGAATTTATTTTGTTTGGTTCCTCGCGTGTAGACTATGACTAATCCGGAGAGTTCGATTTTGACGGTTCGCAACATCAAGTCTCCGAGCAAGGCAAGTCTCCTTTGATCATCTTGAACCTATGATTTCGAAATGTTTTAATTATTTTAAATTATGTGCATTGCTATTTATATAAAATATCAGTTCAAATCTTAAGGCATTAGTTATATCCAACCTTGTTATGCCCTCATTTGAATTCGAATGCCATGTACCTTTGCAACCCTAGAAATTCCTTTGACTCACTAATGAGAGTAATATATTAAATTGTTGGTATTAGAATGGTAGAACAATGCTTAGCCATGCTATTGAATACCTCACAAATCTTGCAAATGGGAAATTATGAATTATTGTAATACCCCTGTGTTTATGAAAATTAGTGGTAATTGGAGTTGCCACTGTTCTTTTAAAATAAACTAAAATGTGAAAATTGGTTTAGATTAGGGTGGATGGTTAGTTTGGATTGGTGCAGGAAGCACGAGATCTTGTAAAGTGTATGTTCCACCCTAGTCAATTAAGGACCGACGCTTGTGTTTGTCCAAACTGAGCATTAACCGTACAACCACAAGTCTATATGGGTACGACCTAGCTGACTAACTTACGATAGTCTAGTTTAGGTGCCACCAGTGGAAAGTGGATGCCAGGGATGGACTGGTTATTCACAGTGAGGGACAGGGATTTACTGTACTCATATGGCGCAAGAGGGGGCTTCGGTTCGGGCGGTTAGCCTACCTGCGGTGAAACCTCAGCGGGTGGTATCTAGCTAGATTAGAGTAAGGTAAAGGCTTTGTGATATTTTATCTGGGTCTCATGCCAAAGGAAGCGTGTTGACTTTTAGGATAAATTATCTCTTGTGGGTAAAGTTGTACAACCTCTGCAGAGTGTAAAACTATTCGAATAGCCGTGCCCACGGTCAAGGGCGGGCAAGGAATGCATTCACATGGTAGATTTCTGGCTTTGTTTTAAAATCAAAAGTTTTGTATTCCGAGGGTGGAGGGAACTCTCGGAAGGGAATCCTGGCGGATGGAGCCAGAGAGGGTGGATGGAACCCGCAGTTTAAAACTTGACCAATGGTAATTGGTTAGCTAGTGTTGGTAGTTGGAACCTTCACTAGAAAGTTAGTTCTGTTAAAACATTTACTTCATTAAATTGATGCCTTCGAAAATAATTAGTAGTAATTGAGATTTCAAATATTGATTTGTGCAAAAGAACCATATGGCCTTCCTTTGTTAAGCCTTGCATCTATGCATTTTTCCCAAGACTTGCGGAGTACTTTATGTACTCACGCGTTGCTCTCAAAAATAAATCTCAGAAGAATACGAAGCTCAGGAGGCAGACTGCGACTACTTCGCGTGTGGATTCGATGAAGGCTTCCCGGAGTTCTAGGTCGCGCTTCCCCAGTCAATTGCCTGTGGCGTATTGATGGGTCTTCACTGGATTTATTTCTGCTTTCGCTGTGTTTTGTGTGTGTGTGTGAGGTCTTGAAACCTCAGTTGTAATAAGAGACCTTTCGGTCTGTACTCTCAATTATTGTAATAAAGCGTTGTTGGTTACGAATCATCACTGTTTGACTGTGTGCACTAGCTTTGATCTGGGACTAGTGCGGTAATACACAGAGGGTCCGGGTTCGGATATCCGGGGTCCCGACAGAGGTGGTATCAGAGCCAATTTGACTGTAGGACGTGACCTAGTTAGAATGGTCGTTATTAGAAAAACTTCAAAATTTATTTTATAAAATAAAAATTTAAGTTTGTGCTATTCTTGTCTTCTCTTGTCTTTCTATCCTTACCTTCGTCATGGTATTTTTCCTTATCTATCTGCTTATTTCCTTTTTGGAGTGGTAATTGTACCCCTTCCCTTTGTAATATATATAGACGGCTCAGTAAGGTTGCGTCTAAGAAGTATTTGGAGAAGCTCGTCATCATGAAAGAGAAAGGACTAGCTCTTTAGTTGTAGTACCCAAGTAAAGACCTACGATTTTAGAACGCTTATATATTACTTGCTTGTGTGTTAGGTGGATTGTACCAAGTCTTTTTATACTTGTAGTACAGCTATCCTTAAAAAAAATTGATTTCAAGCTAATCTTCTCCTAGTTGTTCTCTCTTGTGTGTTTGTTTGGGATGTTGTTTAGTCGTTCCCCTGATCTCTTATCTTTGCTATTTCCCTCTTATCTTTTGCTAACCCCAGTTACCGCAAAAGTGCAAGCTCCAATTCTTTCACCGTAGTCCAAGCTTGGAGAATTCTTGGAGACCTAGAGTATATGGAAGACAACAAATTTATGGAAAGTACTCTTGTCGGGAAAGCTGTCATAATCAGTGCATGTCAAGTTCGGCAATTTGGAGAATTGTTGCTAGAGTGATATATTTTGGATTTATAATCGACAAGATTGATTAATGTTCGAGTGGATTGAGATAAAAGGTATATTTGTGGATACCAATTGATTATAAATAAATCTAAAGAGTGTTATCTTTGTGGATTGACTAGAGAATAAATACAAAGTTGAACTTGGGAGAGCTAATTAGATCATGGGAAGAGTCTAAACTTTGCCTTGGATTTATTATCTAGGATTGAAAGGAGTAGTTGGATGTAAAACAAGATTTTGTTGGAGGGATTATTTGTGATTGTTGGAGAATTAGTATTAAGAGATTGATCCAGTAAAGGGAGAGATTAAAAGATTAAGAAGTTGAATTATCATAAACAATTCATGATATCAATTTTGGGTGATTTGGTTTAATCATGAAGAGTAGATGAATTTTTGGAGTTAATTGATTATCATAGTTTGGTGGACCTATTGATGATAAGTGGATACTAGTGGAATTCCAGAAGATAATACACTTAGATATCTTGGTGGATTAATTTTATCATTGCAAAGTGGGCTTTGATATGACAATTTGATTTTATCATTGCAAAGTGGGCTTTGATATGACAATTTGATTTTATCATTGCAAAGTGGGCTTTGATATGACAATTTGAATTTGGTGGATTTAATAGATCATTGCTAGATAATTGGATTTTAACTAATGGGATTAACTAGATCATTAAGGATGTTCAAATGGATAACCTGGAGGATTTAAATTAATTATGGGAGATAGATGGTCCAATGAGAATTAATTGAGAGATTGTCCGATAAGAATTAATTGAGTTCATTCAAATTTGGTGGAACCAAAATGATGATTATGAAGAGAATGATGTTGGTGGATTAATGAATATTAAATTATGGCTTAGATGATCTTAAAATTGATTGATGATAACTAAAAGGTTGAATTAATTTTTGACTGTGTGCACTAGCTTTGATCTGGGACTAGTGCGGTAATACACAGAGGGTCCGGGTTCGGATATCCGGGGTCCCGACATACGACCACGGATGGCGGCGGAATCTGGTCGGCGGTGACTAGGGACGGTGGCGGGACTCACCGGCGACGGCGGATCGGCGAAGGCGAAACGACGGCGAGGACGACACGACCTCGGGATCCGGCACGACCACGGCAGCGGCTACGCGTATGACCACGGCCTCGGCGAGGCGCACGACCACAGCGGCGGGCGGCACGACTTCGGTTTGCGGCTCAACTCGGAGGCGAGGCTTGACTTGGGACGAGGGAGACACCAGGGGTTCGGGCCCTTTTGTACCCGGTCGTAGAGGTGTCCTGGTCGGCCACGAGTACGAGTCCGGGTGGGATACGACCTGAGAGTCCCACTCGCATACGAGTACGACTTGCCAAAAGCGGGCGGCTGCGATGCGGGGCGGGGTTCTGGATGGCTGACACGCGGCGGGGGCGGAAGCGGTTGCGGCTCAACCGACTGGTTTTTTTCTTTTTCTTTTTCTTTTCCCAGAAATTCAATTAAATCATTTTGAGCTCTAGAAAATAGCAAATAACTCCAGAAAAATCACATAAAATGCCAGAAAAAACTCTTGAGGCTCAGGGAACTCAAATAAGATACTTTTGGCATAATTTAATGTTTAACTTAATCATGTTAAATCCTTTTAATTCATAAAAATTTCATTTAAGCTTTAATTAATTCCAGAAAAATTCAAATGGTGAATTTTATTTCGAAAGCTTCTAAAAGGCTCTAAAATTCAGGATGTTACAAACCTTCCCCCCTTAAACGGAATCTCGACCCCGAGATTCTGGCTTTCTAAGGAATAGGTTTGGAAACTCCGCTCTAAGATCCTTCTCACTCTCCCAGGTTGCTTCCTCCTCGGAATGGTTGCTCCATTGAACCTTGCAAAAGCGAACTATCCTTCTTCTGGTTACACGCTCTGCCACTTCCAAAATTTTTATAGGATGTTCTTTATAAGACAGATCCTCATGAAGATCCACCGCCTCTACGGGCACTGCTTCCTTTGGCACTCTCAAGCACTTCTTTAGTTGAGATACATGGAAAACATCATGGATCCCGCTCAAGGTGTTTGGTAATTCCAGCTGGATGCAACCTCTCCTTTGCGCTTTAAAATTTTAAATGGCCCCACATACCTTGGCGCTAGCTTTCCCTTCATTTGAAATCTGTTAACACCTTTGAAGGGTGTGATCCTGAGATACACATAGTCATTTGGCTCAAAACTTAAATCTCTTCGACGAGTATCAGCATAACTCTTCTGTCTGGCTTGGGCTGCCTTTAGCCTTTCTTGAATCAAACGTACTTTCTCTTCTGCTTCCTGAAGACATTCTGGCCCGAAGATTTGACTCTCCCCCGTCTCTTTCCAATTGAGAAGGGTTCTACATTTTCTGCCATACAGGGCTTCAAACGGTGACATTTGTAGACTAGTCTGGTAACTGTTATTGTGGGAGAACTCCGCAAAAGGTAAACAACTATCCCATTTAGCTCCGTGATCCAATACACAAGCTCTTAACATATCCTCCAGGATTTGATTCACACGCTCCGTCTGACCATCCGTTTGCGGATGATATGCTGTACTGAAGTTCAAGTGAGTACCCATTGCCTCGTGAAAGCTATTCCAAAATCGTGAAGTAAACTGCGACCCACGATCCGATACTATCCTCTTGGGCACCCCATGAAGACTCACAATCTTGGACATGTATAACTCGGCCAATTTATCTCCAGAATAAGTTGTTTTGACCGGAAGAAAGTGAGCGACCTTCGTTAGTCGATCCACAATTACCCATATTGAGTCGTAGCCCTCTTTAGTCTTGGGTAAGCCTGTAATAAAGTCCATTCCCACATCTTCCCACTTCCATTCAGGAATCTTCAAGGGTTGCAGCAAACCTGCTGGTCTTTGATGTTCAGCCTTCACTCTTTGGCACACATCGCAAAGTGCTACATACTCGGCTATCTCGCGCTTCATACATGGCCACCAATATTTGTCTTTAATATCCTGGTACATCTTGGTACTGCCGGGATGGATTGAATATAAGGACTCATGCGCTTCCTTAAGTAATAACTTCTTCAGTTCCCTCTTGTTTGGTACGCACAAACGCGTCTTATACCACATGATTCCCTGATCGTCCTCCACAAAGCCGGGTGCTTTGCCTTCCTTTAAACCTTCTTTGATTCTCTGGATATTTTCATCCCCTGGTTGCTCGTGACGAATCTGACTATCCAGGGTCGGCTGCAAGTCCAAGGTAGCTAACATCCCTTCCTCAACCAACTCCAAACTAAGCTTCTGAAATTCCTCGTGTAGAGCTGGTTGGTTTTCCTTGACCATCACTGTATTGCAATACACCTTTCTGCTCAACGCGTCTGCCACTACATTGGCTTTCCCGGGATGATAATGGATTCCGATGTCATAGTGCTTTATCAACTCTAACCATCTTCTCTGTCTTAGGTTGAGGTCTGATTGGGTGAAGATATACTTCAGGCTCTTATGATCAGTGTAGATCTCACATCTATTACCCATCAGGTAATGTCGCCATAGTTTTAGGGCATGCACAACTGCTGCTAGCTCTAAGTCATGCGTAGGGTAGTTCTCCTCATGTGGCCTTAACTGGCGCGATGCATAGGCTACCACTCTCTTGTCTTGCATCAATACGCACCCTAAACCTTTGCGGGATGCGTCACAATAAATCTCGAAATTTTTCTTGATGTCTGGCAAGATTAGGACTGGCGCTGATGTCAGACTTTCTTTTAACTTCCGAAAACTCTTTTCGCATTCTGGCGTCCATTCAAACTTCTTTTCCTTCTTTAATAGCTGGGTGAGAGGTCGAGCTACACTGGAGAATCCTTCAATGAATCTACGATAATAACCTGCCATTCCCAGGAAGCTTCTGACCTGGGTCACTGACGTGGGTGCCTTCCAAGTAAGCACATCATGTGCTTTACCTGTGTCAACGGACACTCCTTCTGCTGTCAACACATGACTCAAAAAGGCAACTTCCTTCATCCAAAATTCACACTTGCTGAACTTGGCATATAACTTATGTTCCCGCAATCTCTGCAATACCAACCTCAAATGCTCTTCGTGCTCCTCCTCATTCTTGGAGTAGATCAGGATGTCATCGATAAACACAACGACAAACTTGTCCAAGTAATCCATGAACACTTTGTTCATCAGGTACATAAAATAGGCTGGGGCATTGGTTAAGCCAAAGGACATCACGGTGAACTCATACAATCCATAACGAGTTGAGAAGGCTGTCTTGGGTATGTCCTCCGGACGAATCCTCATTTGGTGATATCCCGACCTCAAATCAATCTTGGAGAACACTCCAGCTCCTTTTAACTGATCAAACAAATCATCAATTCGGGGCAAAGGATACTTGTTCTTGATGGTAACTTCATTGAGAGCTCGGTAATCCACACACATCCGCTGGCTACCATCCTTCTTCTTGACGAACAGTACCGGTGCTCCCCACGGAGAGGTACTAGGTCTGACATATCCTTTATCCAACAATTCTTGTATTTGCTTCTTCAATTCTGCTAACTCATTGGCGGGCATTCGGTAAGGTCTCTTGGAAATCGGTGATGTGCCTGGTGCTAACTCAATTGCGAATTCCACTTCTCTTTTTGGTGGCATCCCAGGGAGATCATCAGAAAAAACATCTGGATATTCTCTGGCAACTGGCACTTCATTTAGGGCAATCCCTTTACTTTGGCATACCATCACTTTTTCTGGCTGCTTCATATCGGCCTCAAATCTCACTTTGCTTCCATCGGGACCGTCCAAGGTGACTGCTCGGCTTCCACATTCCAACACTGCTTGATGTTTCTTGAGCCAATCCATACCCAGAATTACGTCCAAAGACTGGATATTCAGCACAACCAAATCCGCGGAGAACTCTACTCCTTGGATGGCTATCCTAACCTTGGGGCATCCTAGGTTTGTACTCATCTCAGAGCCTGGGGATTGAACCAATAAAATGGAACCAAGTGCAACGACTTCCAACTTATGCTTTAGAGCAAAACTCCGAGAAACAAACGAATGTGAAGCTCCAGAATCGAACAAAACTGTGGCAGGAACTGAGTTTACTTGAAACTTACCGATCACAACATCTGGTGCTGCTTGAGCCTCCTCCATGGCGCATCACGATCTGCGATCCTCTGCTGGGTTGACTTGATGTTTGCGGTGCTCCACATCCTGACCCTGCTGCGGGAGTCTGATCTGGTGTAGAGCCCAAGTTGAAACGAACTAGTGTCAAGGCTTGATTCTGCGGGCATTTGTTGGCATAATGTCCCGTTTCATGGCATTTGAAACAGGTAACTGCTGTCATGGGCTTGGTGATCCTCTGCTGTTGGCTTCCAACTGGAATTGGCCTTGGTCCTGATGAGAAGTGGCGAGGAGCTGGTGCAGGTGTTTTGAATCCTGACTGCTGTGGAACACGAGCGGGCTGAAACGTACTGAAGCGGGTCCTCTGAGCCTGGTGCATCTGTGATCCTTGCTGCATCATCCTCCGCTTGCGAGATTCCTCTAACTCACGACGACTCTCCTCAATGAGCATCGCTTTGTCCACCATGTTTTGAAAGCTGGCGTAGTCATTTCCCACCACTTGAACTTTCAGACCGGGGTTTAGTCCTTTCTTGAACCTCTTTTGACGGGCATCATCTGTAGCGACATCCTCCGGGGCATAACGGGCTAGCTGGGTGAATTTATTGAGATACTCACTCACTGACATGTTCTTCTGCTGTAACTCCCGGAATTCCTCCTTCTTCATCTCAATCACTCCGTCCAAAACATGGGTATGACGAAAAGCTGCGGCGAACTCCGCCCAAGTGATGCTATCTTGATCTTCATGAGCAGCACAGTAGTTTTCCCACCATTCAGCTGCAGCGCCTTCTAGCTGGTGGGCGGCATACAAAACCTTCTCGCGGTCCGTACACTGGGCAAGATTAAGCTTCTTTTCTGTTGAGCGCATCCAGTCATCGGCTTCCAAAGGCTCCGAAGATCGTGAATAAGTGGGTGGCCTTGTCCTCATGAATTCTGCAAATTTAGACTGTTGACGAACTGGTTGGGGCATTGCCATTTCTTGATTCTGCCGATTCATCATTGCGTTCATATTCTGCATCATGGTATTCATTAATTGGGTCTGGGCAGCCATGAACTGACTCAAGGTCGGATCTAAACCAGCCGGATTCGCATGCTGCTCTGGAGTTGCTTGGTTTCCATTACTGCCTTCCGGATCTTGTTTCATTTGACCGCGTCCTGCGGAGCTCCGGGTGTCAACCATTTCTGCTCTGTTCTGAAGGAAAAGACCATTTGTTGAGAACTGACTCTTCAAGGCTCAATAGGTAAGAGGGAAAAGCAAAGGTAAGTGGTAAACTCGTCTAAGGGGGTAACTAATGGCAATCCTAAAACTAAGCAAACACTTAGCCGAAAAAGGCTAACAAAAGAAGCAATAAACTCCACAAAAAGACTTTTGACATGACTGCATCATAATGCTAGAAGCAAAACTGCAGCTCACATCACACCCAACGGCAAATAAGAAGCAAGACGATCTACACGATACTAAAACTATAACAAGGTTCAAAGCTAATGGCTCCTAATCTTCCTGAAAATTCCCAATCTTTTCTTGACATATTGGATGCTTCCTTGATCCAAACTTCACAGCACAGCTTGAAGAATTCCATGCCAACTTTCACTTTGATCGAGGGACACTCAAGACATCTATGGACATTATGGGGATAAGAAGTCAAATTGAAATTCGAAAACACTATTTCAGAGGAGGCAAGGAGAAAGAATCCTAAGAATGAGGTAAGAATAAAGAATTACTATACAATCATTTGGTTGATTTGATTTAGAAAATAAATTTTGAAATCTTGACTAATTCGGCCATTCTAACTAGGGCTCCGTCCTACAGTCGAAATAGCTCTGATACCATCTCTGTCGAGACCCGAATATACAAATCCGGACTCTCCTGTGTATTCTGCACTAGTCCAGGATCACGCCAGTGCACACAGCGCAAACAAAGACAAATATCATCCACATCACGATATTCTAAAGGAAATCCAAATTATATTAATAACCATCAGAGTACGACCTTATGGCCAAGCTTACAATTATTAGCCTGAAGGGCTTAACAAAAACTAGCAGCGGAAATCCAAAAGAAAGCGCAGCAGCCAATCGACACGCCCACAGGCTATCGAGTGGAGAACGAAGCCTAATCCGCGAAGACGTTGAAGTACTCTCCTTCTGGAACCTCCTGCTGGTAATACTCCTCCTCCTCAACTAAGCAACAGGGGCATAAGCCGTGAGTACTTTGGTACTCAGCAAGTCGTTTGTAACAAAGAATGCAATATAGTATGCAAGGCTTACCAATGAATGGCTGAAAGGTTAATTTTGTAGAAAGCAACAATTTAAAGTAAATACAATAAATAGATTGCAAAGCAACTTTAACAAAAGACATTAAATAAATAATCAAAGGAATTGAATATAACCACAAGTGAACTAACCATTCACTTCCCAGCTCAAACCAACCAGATTTCATAAAGACTCTACCCCTCGTGTGAGATCACCGAGCACTGTCCATGACCGAGGACACGGCTATTCGAATAGTTTTACACTCTGCAGAGGTTGCACAACTGTACCCACACGATGTGATTAGCCTCGCGCTAAGGAAATCACAACAAGGCTTTTACAATGATCCATCTCCACCTGATCCCACTCGCTAAGGATTCGCCGTCGAGTAGGGTAACCCCCTAGTCGATAATTGCCCCCTCTTGCGCCACACAACATCAGTAGTAAAACCAAAGTGGAGACTTCACAAATTATTATGCCAGGTCTATCCCATACTAGACATGTGGTTTGCACGATTAAGCTCAGATCAATGGCGCACAAAGTTAAGTCCTTACAAGTTACCCAGGCGAAGCATCCACATCCCAATGTGCATCCAGCACCCCCTTTACTGCACGATCATTCGCCCAAGTGAAAGCCAAGTTTGTATAACCAATGCCCATGACACTACCCATGTCATGACATACAAATTTTATAACCGTGGCTAACCACCACGTTCAAGTAAATCATTAAGTCAAAATTAATTAATCACACGTGATGACAGACCCAACATACTAACAATAAGCATGGCTAAGCAATTAGACATAACCCCATGTGACAATTATTATTTTATCACTAAGTAATTCCCAATCCTAAGGTGTCAATGGAATCATGGTTGCCAAATTATCATGGAGGGATTTAATCAATTAGGAGTATAACTACCAATACAAGGTTTTAATAATAAATAGCAATGCATGATAATTTGAAACAAAATAATACATAATAGATTGAAAACTTAGGTTCAACATGATCAAAGAATACGACTTGCCTTGGCCTTGCTCAGTTGACGGCTCTTGATCTTCAAATCCAACTTCCGCTCCTTCGAACGCGTGATCTAACGAGAGAGAACGCAAATCGAAACACAAAATAAAATCAAATAAAATTCAAATGAACTCCAAAAATTCTCAAACTTGAACCAAAAGATAGAGCTCAATTTTATATGAATTTAGGAAAAAGAATCGGGTCAATCGGAGCTAGGACGAAGGAGAACGGGCTCTGGGAAGTTTTAATTCAGAGAAAAAGGGACAGACGGGTAGTCGTCACGACCACAAAGGATCCCTATGACCACGCAGAGAAATTTACGACCACGAAGAACTTTACGACCACGAAGAACTTTACGACTACAACCACAAACCAATCTAAGACTACGAAGCCGATTACGACCACTTAGGCAGGCTTACGACCACGTAGTCGAGCACATGACTACGATCACTCAGTCGAGATTACGACTACGTAGTCGAACCTACTACTTCGACCACACAGAACAATCTACGACTACGGCCACACGGGCGGCTACGACTGTACCGCGGCTACGACTACTCAGGCAGACTTACGACCATGAAGTCGTTTACGACCACATGATCGAACTTACCGGTGGCTTTACGACTTACGACTAAGGCTCTTCAACGTAATCGTAGAACCTTACGACTACACGGATCTACGACCACGGATGGCGGCGGAATCTGGTCGGCGGTGACTAGGGACGGTGGCGGGACTCACCAGCGACGGCGGATCGGCGAAGGCGAAACGACGGCGAGGACGACACGACCTCGGGATCCGGCACGACCACGGCAGCGGCTACGCGTATGACCACGGCCTCGGCGAGGCGCACGACCACAGCGGCGGGCGGCACGACTTCGGTTTGCGGCTCAACTCGGAGGCGAGGCTTGACTTGGGACGAGGGAGACACCAGGGGTTCGGGCCCTTTTGTACCCGGTCGTAGGGGTGTCCTGGTCGGCCACGAGTACGAGTCCGGGTGGGATACGACCTGAGAGTCCCACTCGCATACGAGTACGACTTGCGAAAAGCGGGCGGCTGCGATGCGGGGCGGGGTTCTGGATGGCTGACACGCGGCGGGGGCGGAAGCGGTTGCGGCTCAACCGACTGGTTTTTTTCTTTTTCTTTTTCTTTTCCCAGAAATTCAATTAAATCATTTTGAGCTCTAGAAAATAGCAAATAACTCCAGAAAAATCACATAAAATGCCAGAAAAAACTCTTGAGGCTCAGGGAACTCAAATAAGATACTTTTGGCATAATTTAATGTTTAACTTAATCATGTTAAATCCTTTTAATTCATAAAAATTTCATTTAAGCTTTAATTAATTCCAGAAAAATTCAAATGGTGAATTTTATTTCGAAAGCTTCTAAAAGGCTCTGAAATTCAGGATGTTACAGTAATGTACATCTCTTAAATGCTACATAGATAGACCTAGTGGACGTCTTAGCTCATCGTGTATCATTATGTAGGAGGCCATGCTGTGCATCCTCAGAATCAGGGTTGTTGGCTCCATTCGCGTTGATACTGGGTGGGAGTTGGCGTATCCATGCCTGCTAGAGACCTTGGTGCACGATGCCTAGCTACGGACCAGTTTTGTGAAGGTCCAGGTGGAAATGATTAATGACGTTTTCAGGGTTGTCCCATTGGAGAGGCCCCTAAATAGAGAAATCATGACACTAGGGGATGCCGTCCGCACATTCGTCCAATGGCCCAATAGGGACATCACCCTGGACCCTTTCGTGCTACGATCTTCACATGACCATGGCTATTAAATAGAATGCACTATGACTCTACCTCAAGCTCCTCTTTAGAAGGCCAATGCATCGGCTTCTGTGAAGGCAACGCGAAAAATTTATCACAAGCGAGGCACTAAGGCCCAATCGAAGAAGATTAATGCCCTTCCCGGGGAATGGAAGTTCATGCTCGGAGTGTTGTTGGTCCCCGAGTGACAATTACACATGCATGGACTGGTTTAAAAATACTTTGCATACCTGGTACATGCAGAGGTCCAACACAGTGGATTCAGCGTGAGATACATGGAGGCTCATTTTCTCGACGACTCTGGCTACTTCATCGTGACTTTTGAAGACTTATTCTTACTATTCAACCGCAACAAACTTGACATCTCACTTCTACGATGCTGGACACTGTAAGTGTATTGTACAATCAAGTTCTACATTCATGTAATACCGATAAATGTCATAACTCATTGCTTATGTATAGATCCATGATCCAACAAGTCCGACGAAGGTGAGAACCGGTGGGTTTCTTTGACCCACACTTGGTTTCTGAGCAATCCATCATCGATAACGGACCCTTCGTCCAAGATTACATAATGAGCGGATTGCTTGCTTACAATGACAAAAACTACATCATGGTACCCTTCAATCAGGATTAAGTGATTCACTAGTTACCATATAAGTTTCATTTATACTTTGTACACAATATGAACTTATAATTAATCACTATGGTGACATATATGACTAGGTCACTGGATTCTAATTGTGATTGTACCAAAGTGTAGCAAGGTAATATATATTAAATCCCTACTTAGGAGCAACCATGACTTCACCCATGTGCAACAAACACTTGATAGGTAAACTCATTTCCTCCTGATCTATACATAACTCTATTCTAGTCTTCCGTTCATTTGCAATGGCCAAGGCTATGTTTTTGGAATCACGTAGGTCGTTCAGCACTTATGTTGTCCAAGGAGGGAGACATAAGGAATGTAGCGTCACACTACGACTCTGGACACGATTTGCAGCACCCGCTACAACACAATAATTTTACATTGCACTTCATAATAATGCCTTTAGAACTGACAATACCAATGTACGTAATTCTATTTTTACAGTGTCACCAACAGTTACAGGGCAACGTTTGTGGATTCTACGTTTCTCGCCATATGGAGGACAACATGGCAACTAAGACGAATGATTCAGAGGTTTGTCGACTTGCCAATAATTATTTTGTGATTATGAATATATATATATATATATATTATATATATATATGCGCTAATGACTTTAACACTTCTAGCGACAACGCGTGGAGTTCGATGTAAGTACATTCGATCCTGACGAACTCACCAAAATTTGAGGAAAGCTCTCCCAATTCTTGATAGCAGAGGTCATCAACAAGACCGGAGAGTTCTACCCTGACGATGAAGATTAGATATTGAAACATTTAATACAATTGTAATCACTCAATTGTGCTTAATCAAACAATTCATTGAATTGTATTTCATTTAGTTGTTTAATTCATTTGCGAGATCTGTGTAGTGATTGTTGTGTGCTATATATGTAATATGATATGTTTGCTTGTTTTTAGAGGGCATGGCTAGTATTTTCTGAGACTAGTGAAAAATAGGAAATAATATAGATATTCAAATAGCTATCACAGATGGTTTGTAGCAGTAAACCGTCTGTGCTATATGAATATCACAGACGGTTTTTGGTATTAGCCGTCAATGATATGTAAGATATCATAGACGGCTATGTTTGGGAACCGTCTATGATATATAACATATCGCAGACAGTTTTTAGAATTAACCATCTATGATAATTAGCATATCACAGACAGCTAGATTTAATAACCGTCTGTGATGCCTGATATATCACAGATGGTTTTTTGAAAAACCGTCTATGTTGTATTTATCACATACGGTTTTAGAGCCGTCGGTGATAACCACCTATTATCACAGACACATAATTTCAGACGATTTGATAACTGTCTGTGATGACAGTTGTGAAGCGTCTATGATGACCCTATCTATCATAGTACGTGTAAGTTTGGCAAGTTGTAGTTGTAACTAATTATCTCAACGAGTGAGTCATTGCATCTGGATGGACCCGTGCTAGTTGAGTTGAGTTCCTACATATAGCTATGTGTTTAGTTTGCATATAGAACACTTCGTATGTAGGCGTAGCTGGTAGTTCATATCATGCATTGAGATTAAATTCAGATTATGTGGAGCCAAGATAGGGGAGAATGTTGGAAATAATCTTGACATAGAGTTTAAATCGAGTCTATTGCCTAAGTTAAAGTTGTGCTCAACTTAGAGATAGAGTTCATTACATGTTTGAGTTAGAGATACAATCTAGTATTTGTGTAAACCCTAGGCTATATAAATAGGGGCATGTAATCTATTTTGAGAGCAATACAAGAGAATAGGGAAATGAAAAAAACTCGGTTACGTAGTTGTGGTCGGAAAATTCTCTTGTGTTCTCTTTGTTTATTTGTGTAACATGTGAGTTTTCTCCAGGGCTCGACCAACAGGGGCGACATTAGATCTAAGCATGTGAAAGTAGCTCCTTGATGGCATGTTCCTCACGGTGGCAGTCACTAACAGCCAAGCGGAGCTCGAGCCCTAGCTTGACTCGGATACCAGTAGAGAGAAGAGAGGAGGAAGATAGGTAGAAAGAAAGGAGGAAGAAGAGCAAGGGAAAGAAGGTGATTTGGCTGGTGACATGTTCAAGCCTAGGTGGCGAAGTTCAATGACACAGTGTTAGTAATATGCCCTAGAGGCAATCATGGAGATGATTGTATCACTTCTATGTTTATAAATGCTTGAATAAATTGTTATTCTGTCCCTTGAATAAATATCTTTCATATTGATCAACAAGTATGTGACTTGTTCGTGAAGTTCTTTATTCATGTTTTGATATTATTCTAGATTATCCCTGATCTTATATCATTATGTGGGACACTTATGATTTATAGATTAGCATATGTATTGATTGATGATCATGTTTCACGGATCATGGATATGAGATATCAAATCAATAATGTGAACACATGTTAGAGAACATGATGTTGGATTGACCCATCATGAGACACTGCGAGAATTGTTATATTCTTAAGTGTCATCAGTTGGTCTCATACATGGTGTATGTAGGATCCTTAGACCTGAGATCGTCATTGTTTCCTACATGTGTAATGGCTTGCTTAGGGGTTACCAAACACTACTCCATAACTGGGTGGTAATAAAAGTAACTTTCGGGTTTACTATGAAACATGCGGAGGAATATGAGCGATCAAGATGGAATTTGCCCCTCCTATATAACAGGAGAGATATCTCTGGGCCCCTCGATGTGGTTGGATTAAGAAAGTGCATGGCCATGCCAAATGTGATTGAGGAGTCAATCACAACTGAGTAATCCACTACAGGTTCGAGTGAAGGATCGAGCTATCATAGGATGGCACGTTTCTCGCCTTGAGTTCGATCTGGTATCGTGAGGCAAAGGGATCGGTACATGAGCACTATATAGGTTCGTCCGATATGATTTTTGTGTGTGTCTGGGAGTCATTATGTCCTGCTAGGGATCGCTACTGACTTATGGGCTGGAAAGGCGTTTTCGGCCCATGGCCAAATACACATGAACCTATAGGGTCAAATACTTAAAGGGCTGGAACGATAAGAGGTCGGATGATAGTTTCCGAGCAGGATTTGATCTCTACTCGTATCAGATATGGATCTGATTGGAGGCTATATAAGGAGAGATGCGGTGCTGAGGAAAAGACCTGGAAAACATACCCGTTGAAACCCTAGCCGCCACCTCTCGTATCCCCTGCCGTGCGCGCTGGTGCTAGCACACTGACGCACGGTGCTCCATCCTTGGACGTGTGGAATTCGGTAGAGGCGCTGCTGTGATTGCGGCGCTAAGCGGGACGATCACGAGGAGGAGACGGTTGGACGAAGAACGTTCGACTACTACTGCTGCATCGACGCACGCTTCGTTGAATTGGCTGCATCAACGATACTTCCGCTGCACTGCGCGTCTAGTGGTAACGATCTATGATCTCTTACTTGCATGGCTTCCTGGTTTACGCGATAGAAAATTTTATTCTACGCTAGTGTAGCGTACGCGTGTTCCTTCACACATATGTCTACACAACAAAAATCAGTGATGTGGCCATCACTATGACAAAAAAACTACAGAAGAAACCAGCTTAGGGGTGATTTTACTCTGGTTTGCGAGTTTGGGGATGTCAAATGTCTAGTTTTAGAGTTGAGGATTGTTTTTCGGACTTAAGCAAGAGTTGAGAAGGGTCAAATGGACTTATTGCTACTTAAAATTAAAACTAATTATTGTGGAGCCCATCTGTCATATGTGCACAGAGAGCGGAGACAGAGGAGTCGGCACTAACACGTGGTGGGGCTGAGCTACGCGGTGTGCGGTGTGCGCAGTCAGCATGGGCTAATGGGGATTTAAGGCCAAAGAGGCTGACAGGTGGACCCGCCCTTCAGGTAGGACTGGAGTTGACGGAATGGGGTTTTGTGATTAAATTTTTTGTAAAAGGTTTAGTTTTATGAAATAGAACTTTAAAGGTGTAGTTTATTTTATTGTTTTAGTAACATACGTGTAGTTTTACAAGATTTACTTAAAAAGAAATTATCTTAATGCATTAGCTGCCAGCCAGTTGTGTAGACCGTTGAAAATGCATACTCTATATATAGCTAGGCATGTAAGTGAAATGAACTTTGTATACAGTGTCCAGTAAATTCTTATTAGTAGATGCTGGATATAACTTTGTTCGACTGCACTGTTGGAGATGTTTTCAGATGACTCAACAAATGAGAATATTGTAACCTTTTTGCTAGATATTTTGATCATTAAGGTTTATTTTTAGTCAACAAATGAGAATATTGAAGTCTTTTTGCTTGATGTTTTGATTATCAAGGCTTTTTATCATATAGTACTCCATACAAAAAATGTTCTACATATGGCCCCAATCCACGATAATTTTTTTTACTACGGATCCAATATAATTTTCGTGTCATGATATTAATTTCCTCTATGGATCTCAAACTGCATGCACTAACAAAATTGTAATAAATTTTTTATAAACAAATTGCACAAAAAGTAGAGGTAATGAAAAAGCTAAAAGTATAAACGAAAAATTATGATATCTAAATTCTCTTGTCAAATCAGAAGAGTAAAATCTGATAATTGTAAAAAAATTAAAGAACAAATTTCCATAAAAAAGCAGAGCGAAGTATTTGGACATCAGAAGATGTGTGATTTCAAAAATAATTACAAAAACACGAAATAGAAGAAAGCTTGACTTCTAATTCTTCGTTACACCTTGTATATATTTTGTTTAGAACTTTGCTCTTTTCCTCAGTTTTTGAAGATCAAGTGGTCGGCTGTAAAATCATGCGGGAATTAATATGCCATGTTGAAATGTTTGTCCAGTTAATGATAGCAAACCTGATTTTAGAGTGGAAAATGACAGCCAAATTTTCAGACTAATTTTGAATCAGGCCTCCCCACTACTACAGAAAGCCTCATAGTAGACGCCTCATCACAGACGGTTTTGTGAAACCGTCTGTGATGAACACTATTACAGACGGTTGTAATTTGGAGGCCGTCTGTGGTATTTGTGGCGGGAAAAAGGAGTATCACAGACGGTCGGTCTATATTAAGAACCGTCTGTGATAATCTGTGATAATCTCAGATTATCACAGACGGTTTTTAATAAAAAACCGTCTGTGATAAGCTGGTTATCACAGACGGCTGTGATAATGGCACTAAGGCATTTATTGCGCTGCTCAGACCGCATCTGTCTTCATTTCAATCCAGATCTAGCCACTGCTGCACACTTTTTCACTCGGGAGGAAGCTAGGCGATTTCAGGCCAGTTAATTTGGTGGGAAGAGGCAGAGATTGAGCTTTGAAGATTCATACTTTCCTGGTTGCTCTAGATATGGTTAGTAATGAAATTTATTTTTTCTTTAATTGCATTACAGTTTAGGTCTAAGTAATCCATGAGTGTTATTGAAGATGGTTAATTTGCAAAATTGTTGGTTATATAATAGCTGTTGTGTTTATAATATGAATTGAGCTAGCAAATTAAGTCTCAATATAATAAATGTGGCCGGTATATATGTAGTAAAAATTAGTTAATCTAAATTTTAATACTAAGTTGTTATATATGTACGTAACGTAGGACCGAAGCTGGATGTATGCCGCGAGCCGTGTGAGTGAAGAGTACATTAATGGCGTGTCTGCTTTTATAAGAGCCACCGAGGAGGATATGTTGAATAAGGGGGTGGAATATATGTGCTGTCCATGCACTGACTGCGAGAATTTGAAGATGTTTAAGAACCAAGGGCAAATTGAAGCGCACTTGATTCGGAGGGGTTTCAAAAAGAATTATACGTGTTGGACCAGTCATGGCGAAGTGAATGATCATATGCCGCCGGATGACATCGCCGGTGAAGTGAATGATATGCCGCCGGATGACATCACCGGTGAAGTGAATGACATGCCGCCGGATGATGTCGATTGTCGTTTGGATTCGATAGGTTGCACGATGATAATCTGGATCAAATGCTTCACGATGTAGAAGAGAACTATGATGAGAGAGAGTACGTTAAATTCCGGGGCTTGATGGAGGACTCGGAGAAACCTTTGTACACGGGCTACAAGTACACGAGGTTATCGGCCGTGCTTGAACTATTGAAATTGAAGGCAAGCAACGGTTGGTCCGACAAGAATTTCACAGCGCTGCTAGGTCTTTTAGCGGACATGCTTCCGGAGGGAAATGAGTTGCCTAAAACCACGTATAAAGCCAAGAAGGTTCTTTGTTCGTTGGGAATGGAAGTAGAAAGAATACATGCATGCCCGAACGACTGTATCCTCTACCGTAAAGAGTATGCAAACATGCATGTATGTCCGGTGTGCAACGCATCCCGATACAAACATAACAATCAATCAGATGATGGCGAGGGAACAGAGGCGAAGAAAAGACCTCCTGCTAAGGTGGCATGGTATTTTCCTATAATTCCCCGTTTGAAAAGGTTTTTGCCAAATCCAAAGGAGGCAAAACTGATACGTTGGCACTCGGAGGAGTGCAAGAAGGATGGAATGCTAAGACACCTTGCTGATTCCGCGCATTGGAGAAACATCGATAGGAGTTTTGCAGACTTCGGTGCAGAACCAAGGAATATAAGGTTTGGACTGAGTACAGATTGAATGAATCCTTTCAGTAGCATGAGCAGCCGACATAGCAAATGGCCCGTGACTCTCTGCATCTATAACCTTCCTTCTTGGTTGTGTATGAACCAAAAGTATATTTTGCTGTCGATACTTATCCAAGGGCCAAAACAACCTGGGAATGATATTGATGTGTTCCTAGCACCGTTGGTGGAAGATCTAAAAGTACTGTGGAACGAAGGGGTACAGGTATGGGATGCATACAAACGAGAGAACTTCACTCAGCGCTCCTTATTGTTCTGCACCATAAATGATTATCCTGCCCTTGGTAACCTATCGGGCCATAGTACAAAAGGTGCCAAAGCTTGTAGCCACTGTTTAGATGATACCGAGAGTGTGTGGCTGAGACACTCACGTAAAACGGTCTACATGCGTCACCGCCGGTTCCTTCGGAGGGCTCACCCATACCGCAAGATGAAGAAACAATTTGACGGAGAGAAGGAAGACGGTTCAGCACCAAGGCATTTAAGGGGACACGAGGTTTATGATATGGTTAAGGATTTAGATGTTGTCCTCGGAAAGGGATGTAAATTGAGGGCTCATGAGAAGAACACCTGGAAGAAGAGATCAATATTTTGGGACTTACCTTATTGGGAGTACCTAGATGTTCGACACTACATCGACGTCATGCACGTAGAAAAGAATGTATGTGATAGCTTGATTGGTCTCTTACTGAACATCCGTGATAAAACAAAGGACGGCATCAACGCACGGCTTGACTTGGCTGACATGGACATCAGGCCTGAGTTAGCACCGACAAGCACTGATAATGGACGAACGTACCTTCCCCTGCGTGTTACACTCTGTCCAAGGCTGAGAAAACAGAACTGTGCCAGTGCTTGCATGGTGTCAAAGTTCCGTCTGGTTACTCCGGCAACGTGAAGAAACTTGTTTCGATGCAAGATTTGAAGTTAAATGGCATGAAGTCTCATGATTGTCATGTGCTGATGACACAGATGCTCCCTATTGCAATTAGAAATATTTTGCCGATCAAAGTCCGAGAGACAATCATGAGGCTATGTTATTTCTTTAACACAATTGCTCAGAAGGTCATCGATCTTGAAGGACTAGATGCTCTGCAGGACGAGGTGGTGATGACTCTATGTCACCTTGAAATGTATTTCCCTCCGTTTTTCGATATCATGGTCCATCTCATTGTTCACGTTGTGTGGGAGATACAAATGTGCGGGCCCGTATTCCTACGTAGCATGTACCCATTTGAGAGGTTCATGGAAATTCTCAAGTCCTACGTACGGAATCGTTCTCGGCCGCAGGACAGCATCATCGAAGGTTATGCAAGAGAAGATGTCATTGAGTTTTGTGTCGATTATATGGCTCAGATTCAACCAATAGGTGTCCCTCAATCTCGTCATGAGGGAAGGCTAAAGGGTCTCGGAACTATCGAAAGGAAAGCAATCACTCCAGATATGGACACGTATACTCAAGCCCATTCCACGGTGTTGCAACACATGACTGAAGTGGCGCCTTATGTGGACCAGCACAAGGATGTGCTTCGGCAAAAGAATCCGGAGCGGCCGGATGTTTGGATCATGAGGCAACATAACCGCCGGTTCAACCAATGGTTGAAGGAGCAAATCGCTAGGAGCTCGTCGAGTGAGACGCTGACATGGTTGGCAAAAGGGCCGACATTTACTGTTGTGACATGGCAAGGATATGACATAAATGGGTACACATTCTATACGCAGTCTAAGGATGTCAAGAGCACTAACCAGAACAGCGGTGTCCGCATAGATGCATTCAATACCAATGGGTCGAGAAACTCGTACTATGGCTTCATAGAAGAGATTTGGGAGCTCAACTATGTGGTTTTCAAGATCCCCTTATTTCGCTGTCGTTGGGTGCATCTCCCACAGGTGAAGGTTGACAAGTACGGTGTCACGACCGTGGACCTCCAACGTGTCGGGTACAAAGACGAACCATTCGTACTTGCCAATCAAGTTGTTCAAGTTTTCTATGTAACCGACCCGGCAAATAAGAAACGCCATGTAGTTCTTCATTGAAAAAGGGGAATTGTCGGAGTGGAGAATGTAGTGGACGAGGAGGAATACAATCAATTTGACGAGTTACCTCCTTTTGGAAATGGCATAAGGGTCGACGATGAACAACGTGACGAAACTAGTTACGTACGCATTGATCATGATGAAGGGCTAATTTTTAAAGGAAATAAGCAAGTACAATAAGAATGTATATGTGAAAATGTGTGACAATTTTGAGATGTATATGTGAAAATGTGTGATGTAGTCAATTATGAGATGTATATGTGAAAATATGTGACAAAATGTATATGTGAAAATGTTACATTGGTACATATTACATTGCTTGTTGTGTTAGTATATCGTATATAGTATAGGCACATAACCCCTCTCTCTGTCCACATCACCCCCTCCCTTCTCCCCCTTCCCTCTACTCCTCTCCTCTCTCCCTTCTCCCCCTTCCCTCTACTCCTCTCCTCTCTTCCCTCTACTCCTCGCCGGCCACCTCCCTGAGCCCCCCGTCATCGTGCAAGTCTGTTAATCTTCCATATATTGCTTGTGGGATCGGTTGTTGGTCGATGATGATATAAATCATATACTGAGATTGGTTGAATTAGTCTTTGAGCTCTAATTACTGTCAACTCTGTTATCACAATTAAGTTTGTACTCTGGAAGACATTCTCTAGACATTGATATATTGTTCTTGTGCCATTCGGTTCTTGCTGTTTTCATATTATACCAAATCTATATACTGATCTGTTAGGAATTAATTTTGACAAGTTAAAGACTATTTCATTGAGTGAAAGTTAACTTGTATCTGAGCTCAAATGACTGAATTCATTATTTGGCATAACCAATCAAGCAAGAGTATATGATTCAGTAGCGGGACGGCCAAGATTAATCTTGTGCAACCGTACAATTTGAGAGCACAAATTAATCAATTAAAACTTTGAGAGCTTGTTGCTAGTTGCTTCATATTGCTTGTTGCTTCATATTGGTTCATATTGCTAGTTGCTTCATATTGCTTGTTGCTTCATATTGCTATTATTGATTCTATTATTGATGCTTGTTGCTTGTTGCTTCATATTGCTACCATTATATATGTATATATCGCCAATATTGAGCGAAATAGATAGATATTGCACTTTCTTATCTTATGGTATGGCACTTTCTCATCTTATCCTAATAGACCCACAAAAATGAGCAACATGTCACCCGCGCATTCTTCAACACCATTGCCGGAGGCGTCCGCTCCAACATCAAGACGCCAAGGAAGAGGGCTATCGAAGAAGCCTGAGGGCCGACAGACCATCACAGCGGTGGATGCATCTGGGGTCCCTATCCTTCCTCAGAAAGCAGTAAACGCATTCCGAATCATGGTCGGAATAGTTGCACGAGAACGAATTGAGATCACATACAATTCGTGGAAGAACGTGCCTGACACTCGAAAACGTGAGCTGTGGACCGAAATTTTGACATCGTTTGAGATCCCAGAAGAACACCTATACGCTGTGCAACGACAAACCTACCTAGCGGCGTGCAAAGCATGGAAGAACTTCAAGAGCACGCTTGTCAGGAAATATGTGGAGACGGACGAAATGCCTTTTCATAAATACCCATTCCTGGAACCACAATGGGAAGAGTTCAAGGCGATGAAAACGACCGAAGATTTCAAAAGTACAAGTGTGGCGCACAAGGCCCTCCAGGCAAAAAACACACACCCCCACAGACTTGGCATAGCTGGGTATGCGGGTAAAATCCCGCAGTGGAGGAAGGAGGATGACCTGGCAGCTGCACAGGACATCGCCCCGCCGTTTGCCAATATCCCGGATGACCGCGCTCGAAATTGGATTAGAGCAAGGTCATCTACAACGACATCGGGGGACGTCTCCTTTCGAAACCCTGCAGACCAGCAAGTGTCCCAGCGCCTGGTAAGATATCGATCAAACTACGTAGCTTGTACTTACTCCACAACTTCGTACGAATTGAAATGACATGTCGTGCTCTTGCAGGAAGAGTTGAGTTTTGAATCTACCCTGGATCATTCCAAGGAACAAGGGAGAATGATATGCTCTCCGTGGCCCTAGGAAACAAGGAGCACCCAGGTCGTACGAGAGGCCTTGGGCTTTACGTTCCTTGGAAACATGGTTTCCAAGATGACTCCGGAATGTATCGGCGTAGGAAGAGAAACAAAGCCGAGCGTGACGCACAGCTACGAGAAGAGATCAATGAATCTCTTAGGGAGGAGCTAATGGGTGAGCTGGCTTATGTAATCAGAGATGAGGTGCGGAAACAAACAGAAAGTCAGCAGGCCGCTACCGCCGCTCCTGTGCTAGCTAGCCCGCACAACCGTTCGAGTAGCTGCGCGTCCAATTCGACGCAAACCCAGGCCAAATCTCCTGTGGACGACATCCTCGTAATAATGCTCCATTGATAGGCCTATTCGAGTTGCTAATTTTGTATCGTTATGTATAGAGATGGCAATGGGTACCCGATACCCGAATACCCGACGGGTTTTACCCGATAAAGAGACGGGTATGGAAAATTTTATGTACCCATGGATACGTTATTGGACGAAATCCTCTACCCGCCGGGTAGGCGGGTGCGGGTGTGGGTATATACTACCCATACCCGCCTACCCGCGGGTAATGAATACCCGCATTAGACAACTAGACATCCCACTCAAATGTTAATTTTATTATCTACTTGTTGTTGATTGTTTATTTGTTTGTCATATGTTGATATGGTCATGTCAAGTATGTTTATGTGATGTACTAATTTTGATCATTAGACGTTTTTGTGCTTGGCATGTATGATTAATGAATGTCTAAATTGATGATATTCTTATGTGTTGAACCGGGTATGCTTGCGGGTACAGGTTACCCGTCGGGTAGTAATACCCGCGCGGGTACGGGTATGGGTAAAGTTTCCTACCCGCATGCGGATACGGGTAACCCGACGGGTAAATTTACACCTAGCGGGTACGGGTATGGAATGGCAATACCCGATGGGTATTTACCCGTTGCCATCTCTAGTTATGTAGGAGCCTACGAAGTGCAGGCTCCAAGTGAGATATGGCTCCATTCCCTTGTACGCTGCTTGGGGCCAGGCGTATTCGTCTGATATCGGGGCCATGGTCCACGGTCAAGCTTTAGCACCAAGCTTCACAAAAGTTAATGTGGATGGTGTGCATGTCAATTTTGAGGTGGTCCCGCTACCGAAACCCCCCAACGACGAGATCGTGACTCTAGGACAGGCCATTGGAACATTCATCTAGTGGCCCAAAAGCGACATCTCCCTGGAGGCTTCTTCACCGGTGGCAGGACCAGAGCAACATGCACTGGTGCCATCTCCATTACAAGACCAGTCGGTTCCACCACCGGTAACTGCACCAGTGCCATCTCCATTACAAGACCAATCGGTTCCACCACCGGAAACTGCACCAGTGCTATCTCCACGGGTGCTATTCTCGCCAGAGCAACTTGCACCGCTGCTACCTTCAAAGTCGACTACCGTGAAGTTAAAATATAGCCGAGGCAGCAGGGCAAAGCAAAGAAGACGAATGATGATATACCGTACCTACCTTTGGCCCGCAAATTCGTGCTTGGTGAGCCGTTGCTCGAGCAAAAAGCCCTCGAACGCCTAGCATATAGTTGCATACAATTGCACACGTGGTATATGCAGCAGTCCAATAAGCCAGAGGGAGAACGGACCTCAAGTATCACTGTCAAATTCACGTCGGATGATTTCCACCACAGTCTTCAAGAGTGTATGTTCGTGGTCGCCTTTGAGGATTTATTCGATCTGTTCACGCTCAACGCTCTCGATATCTCAATCATTCGATGTTGGACGCTATAAGTGTGTACAATCACAGTCTCCGTTCATGTCATATCGATAAATGTCATATCTAATTTGTTGCTTTCGTGTGTGTATATATATATATATATATACATGCTGACTAAAGCTAGATTATCCAACTCATCGGCTGGTTTCTTGGACCCACACTTGGTCGCCAAGGATACCATCGACCGGGATACAACCCTTGTCGAGAGGTACATTGCAGCAGGACTGATGGGTTGCCTCAATAAGGAATATGTACTTATGCCCTTCCATCAGAACTTTTATTGGATTTTAATAGTAATTGTACCAAAATGGAACAATGTATATTACCTTGATTCCCTAAGTAGGAATAAAATGGACTTCACAGTTGTCAGCCAAGTAATCGATAGGTAAGTACATATTCTCCATACATACCTATATTGTACTCTTTCTTTCCTTCCGAATGACTAAGGGTAACGTTTTTGAATCACGTAGGGCGTTCGCGATGTACATTGAAATGGGAGGTGACTCGAAGCGCGGGGCCAAAGGCCTGCTGACACATGCTCAAGATTTTAAGGTATTCGCTATTTCACATTAATTAATCCTATGCAATAGCCTCTTGAACTAACACATTCCATTTTTTGCAGTGCCACCAGCAGCAGCCGGGCAACACATGTGGATACTATGTTTGCCAACATATGGAACTACTCCTCGATTCCTCGAGGATCACCAATTCCAAGGTTTGTCAATCTTCCCATAATTACTTCATACTTATCACGTTACATATATATGCACATTGATATTCCTATCGACAGACTGCGTACATCTCGTCAACTCCATTGAAATAGCCTGATCTTGGACGGATTCAAGCAGAGTTGACGTACTTTTTGCTGACTCAAGTCATAAAGCCAGAAGGCTGGTTCCACTCCGCACCATAGATACATAATCAACGAACCTTTTTTAAGTGCAAATGCAGTGTAGATCTTTTGTAATTGTGTATTTGTTAATGAAGTGCGTTGTCAATTGGATGTTTTATGTCTGTGAAATAAATTGAGATGTGAAATGTATCTGAAATGAAATGAGGTGTGTGAATTGTATGTTTTATGTCTGTGATTATCTGCTTGTTTCAGAGGGTATGGCTAGCATTTCCTGAGGCTAGCCAATAAACAGAAATAGATTTAGATTTTGGAGGAAGGAATATCATAGACGATTTTTAAGTAAAAACCGTCTGTGATAATCATATATCACAGACGGTTTTTACTTAAAAATCGTCTGTGATAATCATATATCACAGACGGTTTTTACTTAAAACCGGTTGTGATATGTGATAATCACAGACGGTTTTTCATGAAAAACCGTCTGTGATATCTGATAATCACAAACGGTTTTAAAACCGTCTATGATAACCTTGGATTATCACTGACCCATAAATTCAGATGGTTCAGAAAACCATCTGTGATGACGTTTCTGAACCGTCTGTAATGTGGTTTTCTGTAGTAGTGCCCCAGTTATTCATATTAGCTGTGAAGATTTTAATTCCTGAAGATCAATGAGGTAGTTACAAAGCCAATCAGCGTAGCCAACTTGTCGCAGCAATGGTTAATTATGCAAAAATCATCAAGCACGTGGAATAGTTTCTTCCCACTAAGCTAGTGGTTTGCACTTTACGTGGCAACGAGGTAATATTTTATTAATTAGTGGGGAATAATTACTCAACATCAGGCTATAACCGGCCCATTTACGCAGCACACTAAAAATATCGTGGTCGATCTAGCTAGGCATTCATATAGGTGAAATCCAATCTTAGCTTTAGCGTAGGGCTTAACATAATAAGATTATTAATCTAGATAATCACGTAAAGATTAATAAGATGCCGACTGAATTAGGTGAAGATGAGGCGCAACCAATGTTGTAAGCAAGAAACTATAACGCCTCCATTTCTAGAGACACTAGTAATCTCTGTAACTACTCAAGACTCAACTATTGCGTAGTACTGTATATGAGTACGCACCACAATAATACATGCTTACAACAAAAGAGCTAAACTTTTATTACAGTGATATGGTTTATCAACCTACTTTTGACACAGCGGGCGTGCAAGCCCAAAGTTATTTTACAACACAAAGAAAACCCCCAGGCAAACTTGAGTGCCGCAAAGACATAAAACCAATTGTCCTTGGTGATGAAGGGTTCTTCCAGAACATCATCACCAGCTTGGACTTCATAGTTCCATTGGTCTTCTATTTGTTAAATACAACCGTACCCAGCAAGTCACAAGGCTAAACCCTAACGTAATTACTTGCAAGGATAATCAAAGGAGGAAAATATATTGGTTTTATTAATTTGAGGGGATGCAATTTTATTTGCAAAAAGGAAAACAAAGAACAAGACTCCTTAAGAATAAAGGGGGGTTTCTTTCAACAGTTGATTACTTAGTTTACTCAGATTAAAATATAATGAAATGTACTTATGCTTCACTGATGGAATCACCCAATAAACACATCTTAATTTACTGGAAGCACGGCATAGTCGAATACCATTACTTTCACTCTGTAGAGTTGCCCAGTTTTACCCACAAGATTTCTTAACCCTCATGACTGAGTTAAGAAAACTGAGTCATTTCGCTGCTTATCTCTTTATATAGGCTCTACCCAGTATGTCCACTCAACACGGTCTACACTAATCAACCCTAATCTCTTCTGCCCATCCCGAGTGGCCCCTACCATTATTAGGTATGGTTTTATCATTCCGCATACCTAACTCCCATCATCCACACTCCTGCCCCTGTAGAGATTCAATCGAGTTGAGTAGCTACTAAACCAAGGTTGATTGAGCGATCATTGTGTCTTTTACTCAGCATAAAGTTCTCGTCCTTACTTTTCACTTGAGCCTGCCAACCACATCCCCAACAACTATGCCCGATGGCACTACCACCCATCTACTCAAGCCTCCACCCTATGGTAAGGTTGTGAACGAAGACCATCTTGTGGTTTTCCACTACTCACCCTTACCCTAGAACCTGATTTTACAATGCTACTGGCCAAAAGCCAAATCACTTAGTAGTAGAACATTTGAGTGAGCTAATCTACCATTATTTATACAATAATTTAAATATTACTAAGATTGTCAAGGTGAATATGGCACCAAAATTAAACTTATAACTTGCCTTACTGCTCTGAAAACTCTACCAGATCGTAAACTTCGTTGCCCAGTTCTGGTCCTTGTACCATCACTTCAGAAAGGTTGCGAGCTAGCGAAAACACATAAAATATCATAAGTCCGGGTTTGAGTCTAATCAAACTAGTAATACAAACTAAATAAAGAGGAGTAAAATGCAATAAAATTTAAATATAGGGTTGGATTTATTTCGGGCTCAATTTGGTAGAATGGAGGTCAAAAATGGATTCACGATGTTGAAACGACCGAAATGGTGTATTTTTTTGGTATTTTCTGCATTTTGTGGGTGAAGTTTGAATTTTGAACACTAATGAATAGTACGGGTTGGCCGGACTAAAATAGTGCGGTCCAGCCGCGACACTCGCCCGCTTGGCTAAATGGTTCGGCAGGCCTTGGCCCATGCTGCGCACGCAAGCACACGTGCCCGATGGGCGACGTGCAGACATCGCGGATAGCTCCGATGCAGCGTGTGTGAGCAACCCAGATTAGACAGTAACGACGCGCTTGAACGGATGTGATACAGCCACGTCGTGATCGAAGTCATTTTCATCCTTCGGCTTCGCTCCCCCAGCAAAAAACAGAGCACGACGATGCTTCATGATTCCGCTCCAGCAGTGCTCGCCGGCGAAAAACGGAGACACGGTTGGGTTCCTGGGAGCACGGTGTCAGACCCAGATTTTACAATCCGGATTCCTCTGTGATTCCACCGCACTATTCCCTAGATCAATAGATAGTGCTCATAGATTACAGTTCTGAATACCAAAGTACATATCATGCAGAAGCGTAAATATAATAGTAGAATTACTCATGGGCCGACTAGGCTAAAATCATTAAATTGCAACAGCAGAAGAGCGGAGCATACAGGTGGGACCTTCAGGACATGCCCACAGGCAGCCAACTGGAGGTTCGCAACCTAGCTCTTGACATCTCCATCTTCTCTGCCATCATGTACAATCGTGTTGCTAAGGCGAAGTATTCCTGATTCTGGATTTGTTGTGAAAGCGAGTGTGAGCACAAACTACCGTGCTCCGCAAGCCAATACACAGGATGCAAATAAATAGTATGCATGGCTTATCAAGGAGAGGCTCGGGTTATTTTATTTGCCAAAAATCGCTTTTAGTAGCGTTATTATTATTTAATCATAGTATTATTGTTGCTACCTAAACTCCACATAACGATTACCTTAATTGACTTAGTCCACCGAAAATACTCTTTCTATATTGTTTGCTGTCTAAAACTCCAAACAGCGAGTGACATCATTTAGTTAATCCACCGATCATACATTCATTGCTGCCTAAGACTCCAAGCAGTGAGTGTCTTCCTTTATTCTGGATCCACCAATATCTTTTGTATTTTAAATTCCTAACAATCCAATCTTGTGGTTGCTAATCATCAACTCTTCCTTCCTAAATTCCAATGATTAACTAACAACATTGCTTTTACATCCACCAAAATCATTTGTATTCAATCCTTTTGTTATTGATCCAAAACCATAATTCATTCTTCCAATAATCAATCTCATTTTTCATTATCTATCACTAACTATTTCACTAGTATACCTCCACCATAAATATCAATGATCAAGTCTACGACTCACTAGTATACATCCACCGAGAATACGCTTTATCAAGATTGTAACCCAATAATTGCTATTATTCCTCCAATATTTTCGGAAATTCAACTCATCCATCTAGTATTTGATCCAATCCTATTAATCCCATTATCGCCAACATCTTCCAAGAATTAGTTATCAGTGTTGTAATCCAGCAATTACCTTTGCACTCCCTAATTCTCCAAAAATCATTTAAATCATCTTTGTAGTCTATATATTCATTTAGACTCCACCAATTTATTTCTCCCAGAATCCATACTATCATTTTCACCTTTATGATTGACATGAATGCACCAACAACTTTATACGGTTAACACAATCAACCATCTACTTTTCTTACGACTCTATCTATTCTTTCTGATATTTTACTTTGTGAGATGTATTATCATTATTCAGAAATATAATACATAGAAATTTCCTGAGACTTAGCAATTTTGAACAAAAACATAATGTGTAAGAGAATGCAATAATAATAGCGATCCAGATTCCATCTACCGTTACATGGCACCCGCACTATATAGTATCTTTCAGTGTTATAGCCGCTTAACTTACCATTGGGACGACACCCAGGACAATTCAAACCAGGACTATCTGCAGCCCTTCACTTTACCAATACCACCCACAAAGTTTTCAAAATAGAACTATATCTGGTTAAGTTCCCATGTCCGCCCTTGACCATGGGCACGGCTACTCGAATAGTTTTGACGCTACAGAGTTTGTACACTTTCACCACAAGAGACAATCAACCCGTTGCCCCACATGATTCCTTAGTCATGTGGTTGAGCAGACCATCACAGTGACTTTTCAAAGTATCTAGTCCCTTTTGTCATCTCACTTTATGGGCTTCTCCCACTTGCGGTGGGTCCCATTTATGCACGGGATGTTCCCCACAGTTACTAATGCAGCTGGGCTCCACTTCCCGCAACGCTTAGAACAGCTGGGAAACTTCACCCTCCACTTGGTGTCCCTTTAAGCCTCCCCTTGCCCTTGCGTATCCACTTCCATCCACTACCAAGTTGTACTTTACAGACTTGTGGTTGTACTGTTTTACACAGGAGGTCATGACAAGATTCAGTCCTTAGCGGTATCTGGGCGGTCTACCACTACCCACTTTGTGCATCCACTGCACCACACACACACCCTCGAACCATCTGCCCAGATATTTAAGCAAGTTGGCGTTTTTGGGAACAGAAAATAATCTGTAACATCCCAAATAGGGAATTACTGTAATTGCGAAAAGTGTAAAATCTTTTAATCCTTTTCTTGGGTATTTCAAATATCTTTGTCGTTACTCGAATCTCTCAAATTGGTTTTTCTTGCCAAAGGCCCAAGTATTAAAATTTGAAATCTTGGGATCAAGAACCAAGGCTGAAAATCAATTTGAGAAAATCCAAACTTACTTGGAAGTCTTAATTTCAAATTTAAATTAAAGCTGGAAACTCAAATCCAATAATGAAAACTGAAAAAAAAATATAAAATCTTTTCCATCCAAATGGTTATATCTAAAAATTCAAATTCGGAAAACTAAGATTTATTTCTCCGAAAATCATCAAATCTCCCTAAAATTAGATTGTTGAATTCAAAGATCTGAACCTAGTTTTCAATTTCAAAATCTACTCCCAAAACCAAATCTTAAATCCCAAAATTCGGGAATTCTAGAAAATACCAAAATCCCTTTTGGGGCCCGGCCCATTTCTTTTTTCCCCTGGCCCACCCTCCTTTTTCTTTCCCGGCCCGACCAGTCCATTTCTCTTTCTCCGGCCCACCCGACCGCGCCTCTCTTCTTCCTCGTTTCTTCTTCCCCTCTCCCTACTTCTTCCTCCTCCGCCCGCCGTCCTTGACGCCCGTCGGCCCGGCCCGCGCAGCTTCCTCGCGCCAGCCCGGCCCCATGCGAATGCCGCGCCCACCAGCTACAGCTCCCAACCCTGGTTTTCCGCCATTTCCGCACCGCCGGACGTGCCGCCCATGCCTCGCCGTACTCGCAGCCATGCCGGCGGTACGCCTCGCCCATGCTTCCGGACGCGCCGCCCATGCCATGCCCATGCCCCGGCTCTACTCCCGAGCCCAAGCTCGCCTATAAGTAGCCCTAGCTCGCCTCCTCCTCCTTCCCCCCCATTTGAGCTCAGCCCGAGCTTGCGCCAGCCGCCGCCATTACCGCCGCCGCTTCCTCCTCCCGCCGTCCCGGGCCGATTCCGCGCAGCAAGAGCAGCGCCTCGACGCCCCGAGGCCTTCCCCAACGTCGGCCGACTCCCTCCGCCGCCCAAGCCGTCCCGCCACGGCAACCCGATCGCGCCTCCGCCCGAGCTCGCCGCCAGCTCGCCTCGGCCTCCCTCCGGCCCGTCCAACCGCTCAGGTGAGCTCTAGGCCTCCTCCTCTTGCTCGCGCGCACCCATTCTCCCTCCCTCTCCCATCCGGCCGCCGGTGCCCCTTTTTCTCCTATCTGCCGGCCGCCTAGAGCCCCCGCCCGCCGCCTTGGCGCCACCCCGGTCGGAGCTGCTGCTGCCCCGAGCTTCCTCGACGCGTGGGAACTCATTTTGGCAGTAGCCTCCTCCTCCCCGGCCGCTCCCCGTCGGCGGCGCCGCCACCCATCCCCGGCCGCGTGCCTCCTCTGCGCCTCCCCTGTTTTTCCCTGCTTCTGCTCCCCCTCTGCCAGCTCAGCCGAAGGCAGTGCTTTCCTCCCCTTGTGTCCCTGTTATGACATGTGGGCCCACTACATATTACAAACTAGCTAATGGGTATCACCTGCCCCCTCTTATTTTACTTCAAGGAGCAGTCTTAGAATATGAATTGTAAATGAAAATGGAATAAACATTTGATTGTGTGATTAATCTAAAAAGGGTATGAAGGGAAATCAAAAATCTAAGTTTGGTTAATTGCATGAAAAGACACATTGTGCATGAGAGTAAGAATAAGGGATTATTTATAAATTCATAATAACAAGATTTATGCAATTAAATTAAAAACTAGGCATTAGTCATTTATAGGCCAATCAAGGTTAATAAGTAAATTCTCATGCACAGGGTTAATTAAAATGAGCCTTTGCCATGAACTCTTTCCTAGCATCAAGAAATTAACATGGAGTTAACAAGATAAAAATAATATCTTGGCCAAAAGATTTTAAATCATGAAGCTTAAGAATTTCCCCATTTCATCTTGCCTAGTCTAGGACAAATAAAACAATGGAAACAAAGGTAATTACTCTAGTAATATGAATGAATGTATCCTCAGTTATAACATTTCAATAGCAAGGATTTGAAACTACCCGCTCGTTAGAGTGATCTCTCAGAAATCATCAGGGTGTCACATAAAATATAAAGTTTGCTTTACTTATCGTTGAGGTCATGACAACTATCCTATCAAGAAAATGCTTAAGAATATTTGTAGTAAAGACTTTAACATTACCTTAAAATACTGAGATTTAAGATGACAAATAAAATATGATTAAGTAAGTCTTGAACAAGAAAGAGCGATCCTTCATCTTTGTCTCACATCCAAATCTCCAATCATTGTCTCAGGATTTAAATTCGATAGTCGACAATAAAACATAACCCTGGCCATTTCTAATAAGTTCGTTAATCAAGCAGAATAATTAACTTTGCTCATAATAACGATCGGACTAAAATGGCCAGCCCCATTATTTACTTAAGTCGTTAAAGTAATGATTTATTAAGTCTGCTACTGCACTTTATCGTTTTTGGCCTAACTGGCCCATGAGTAAGTATTACTGTATTAATTACGCTTTCGCATGATATGTGTTTGATATACAGTAATGTATCTGTGAGCACTATCTACTGATCCAGGGAATAGTGCGGTGGAATCACAAAGGATCTGGGTTTGTTAACTCGAGGTCCGACAGAGCTGGTATCAGAGCATATCGACTGTAGGTTGTAACCTTAGTTAGCATGGCCGTTAGTTCTATGACTAGAATTATTTCTTCAAAACCTACATGCAAAATATAAGTAGTATTACTACTCTTATCCCTCTTAGATGATTCCCTCTCATCTATTTGCTGCCCTGGCCATTTTTAGCTCCAAAGCTCTCTTATCCCAAATTCAAACTAACGTGTGCCTGTGTTCTCTTCTGAAAAATTACCTTGGGCCAAAATCATAAAAATTATATTGAGCTTTATTTGTAAAGTTGTTTACCCTTGGGAGATTAAATGGTTAAAATTATTTGCAAAGCTTATTTCCAAGCTCATTTCAGCAAACCTAAGCTTCCAAGGAAAGTTTTCCAAAAATTTAACTCCCTGCCAGTTTATTCTAAGGATTCACTTTGATTTCCCAGACATAAGTGTAAATCCTGGTGGATTCATGTCAATTGTAAGAGAGACTCAATGGTGTGAAATTTTGGGTGAAAAATAGGCAAATCAATTTGAATGACTGGATTAGTTACATGGATAAACCAACTTGATGATCGGATTGATTGAATGGATAGATGAGTTTACTTGGTTGGATTTGTTAAAACGGGTGGACCAATTTGAATGATTAGATTGGCTGAATTAGTAGACCAATGTAAAAGGATTGAATGGGCTAAAATAATCAGATTGGTTAGATAAATGGAGAGATATAGATGATTGAATTGACTAAATGAGTGGACCAACTCAAAAAGATTGGATTGGCTAAAATAAGTGGATCGGTGGAATTTTAGAAAAAAAAGGGGAGTCTAATAACAATTGTTAGTCGGCAGCTTTAATAAATAGCATGGCTCCCGGTGAATGTTTACCCTGGTGGGATAATGGAATATAGCTTGACTACTGGATGGATTGTTGGAAATTCTGAGGAAATTAGGAGAAGTAATAATAACCCTTGATTTATAGGCTTGAGTAATAATCTTATTCCTGGTGGACGTTTATGACAATGAAGCCGCTCGGAAGGAAATTTGCGGATAGTAGGACTGATCACTTGAACAAACATATTATGAGTATACATCAATGGTGGAAAGGGTTGGATTATAATACAAATGTTATTGGTGGATTGAAATATCGAAACCATAATACAAGTGATACTGGTGGATTTAAAATGTAAAAGATGTGAATGGTACTGGTGGATTTAAAATAGGAAATATTGAAACCATGATACGAACAGGCATGGGTGGATTAAAAGGAAAAGAATTCGGAGTAATGTTCAGGCAAAAAAATTGAATGGGATGGTTGATTAATGAACCCAAGACTGGATTTATGATTTTATGTAGGAAAGTGAGATTCATTTGCGGAATAGGAGACCCTGATCTGCTAATTGAAACTATAGATGGTACCTTGGAAGTTATACAAATTGTGCATCAAATAACTGATAACGCTCACTGGTTGGAGTACTAGACACCGGTGTGCAGTGACTAAGCACTGAAGGAGGATATCCTAGAATTACTCAGAAATGAGCAGAATTGGAAAGGCTTTGGATATGATATGATATGTGGATTGGATGAATGATAACCTTGACTGTTTGGAGTATTAGACGAACAATCTGCTGAGACTAAGTAATGAAGGGAGTCAGTTTTAGATTCAATCAAGTATAAGCAAGTTTAACAAGGCTATGGATTCTAAGCCTACGAATGAAAATATTTTGGGAGTAAATTAGTATGTCAATATGGTGGCCTTGGAGGATATTAGGATACCTTTATAAAAAAAATGGGTATTTTAAAAGTTCAAATAGTCCAAAACCATTTCGGAAAAATCAATCTTGTATTAGAACTCTATCAAAAGTATGTAATGTATCTTCGTTGCGAAAAGGTTTGATTTCAAGTTACTTCAAAACTTGGCCCAGTATGTAAAAACCCCAAAAGCTTAATTCCCAAGAACTTGCTTTTAAAACCAAAACTTGGGAATCTACTCGCTCAAAAAAAAACTTTTGGTGGGGTTACTTTGGAAAAGCAAATGTTTTCAAAATCAGTATTTCTGAAAGCTGTTTTCTAAAAAGCTCGGTTTTCAAAATAATAATAAGAAGCATGAGCTTCGCTGCCAAAGCCCTTCACGACACTTTCCTTCCTCTACTTCTATCTACGAAAAGGAAATTTGGTTTTTTCCCTTCACCCTCCCTTCAAAAATTTAAGCTCGACGATATCAAGGATGCTCGTGAAGATTTGGTGGCCTCGCTTCGGCAAACCTAGTGTTCAGAACCATGTGCTCTCTTGTGGGTGTCTTCGTCCATAGACGTTGCTTGGTCAAAAAGATTTTACTTGGCCCTGTGCACTGCCTTCTTGCCCTCGGGCATTGTATTTCGTAGTCACAGGAAAAGTTTGTTTTCAAAAACTTGGTTATTCTGTGTGGCTTGTGTACTGCCCCAGCTTCTGGGTGTGCACTCCTTAGAATGGGTTGGAGTATCTCATCTCCGTGATCCTTTGCGCATCTCATGCTAATTCCCCCTCACCTCATTGCTGAAGACCTCGTCAGGTCTGCAGGCAAGAGATAGCAGATAGCTAAGTCAAGACCACTTCAAGCTTTGAGGTGGAGAGAGGAAATATCTTTGAAAAGGACAACAACTACGAGGCCTTAGGCCGCAAAAGGGTCAAGACTCAAGTCTCTATCTCCTAGAAAACTCATTGATCCAGTCATCATCCAACAAGCAATGGTCAAGAACAAGGTTGGAAGCAAGAAGAAAGAATCAGAAGCTTCCACTCACTTTAACCCCTACCGCTCAACCAAGTATTCACTCAGACCCACACCGCAAGGATTGCTAAGGAGCAGCTACCACAATGGGAATAACAGTGGCATGGCACCAAGCAAACCTCGAAAGGATGTTGCCTGCTTCTGTTGCCAAGATATCGGACACTACGCCAACCAACGCCCCAAGAGGAAGCAAGGCAAAGGGTTCAATTGCTTCAAATGCAGTGACCCAGGACACCATGTGAGATACTGCCCTCAACAGGGATTGAACAATCAAGAAAAGAATGTCGTCACCATCAACCTCAGCTACAGCACAGAAGACCTCGTCGGCTTCAAGTACCCCATCAAGGAGCAAACTGCATGCGACCAAGTTCGACTACCAAGTCCAGAAACTCTGCCGGCTACTGCATGCATTGAATGTGGCAAGACAGGACATGACGCCCAATCATGCCCTCCACTACGACAGGTTACATGCCTTGCCTGTGGACAAACCGGACACTATGGCTACGATTGCCCAGTTCTGTACTGTCATTACTGCAAGAAACATCGTCTACCAGAAGGCTGTCTCACGAACCAAGTGGCATGTACACGCTGTGGAGAAAAGGGGCATGAGAAAAGCCAATGTACTGCAAACTGCCCCAACTGTGAAGAAGACCACCCGCCAGGAGAGTGTCCAACGAGCAAGATCACCTATTTTCTCTGTGAAGGACAAGATCACTGCCCGAAGGATTGTCACATGAACCTGCTGCTGACCAAGGCTGCCGAGATACACAAACTGAGTCTCCAAACCACCATCAGACTTGTCATGGATGGAGCTGACAAGAGCAATTAGTACCGGTCACTCTTCATGTTAAGGGGGGTAGCCTGAATAAACAAGAAGTGTAAGAGCACCTTAATGTTAGGCCCTGCTACCGCTCCAGTATAAAGAGAAGTTAGCAATCAGCACTGAAGAAACGGCAAACCCCTGAAATGTCAAGCAACGAAGTGAAGCTAGCTGCAAGCTATCCAGAAGAACAAGGTCTCCTGTGTGGTGTTTTCTCCAAGTCTTAACCCGCTTTTGTTTGGATATACTCTCTTCGAATGGCTCCAAGGGCAGTATGCGTAGTATCAAGCAGTACCCTAGAACCTTTTGCTAGCCAGCTTGTTCCCACCAACTTATCTCTGCTCTACTCAAATCTCGGGGACGAGATTCCTGTTAAGGGGGGTAGGATCTGTAACATCCCAAATAGGGAATTACTGTAATTGCAAAAAGTGTAAAATCTTTTAATCGTTTTCTTGGGTATTTCAAAAATCTTTGTCGTTACTCGAATCTCTCAAATTGGTTTTTCTTGCCAAAGGCCCAAGTATTAAAATTTGAAATCTTGGGATCAAGAACCAAGGCTGAAAATCAATTTGAGAAAATCCAAACTTACTTGGAAGTCTTAATTTCAAATTTAAATTAAAAGCTGGAAACTCAAATCCAATAATGAAAATTGAAAAAAAAATAATATAAAATCTTTTCCATCCAAATGGGTATATCTAAAAATTCAAATTCGGAAAACTAAGGTTTATTTCTCCGAAAATCATCAAACTCCCTAAAATTAGATTGTTGAATTCAAAGATCTGAACCTAGTTTTCAAATTCAAAATCAACTCCCACAACCAAATCTTAAATCCCAAAATTCGGGAATTCTAGAAAATACCAAAATCCCTTTTGGGGCCCGGCCCATTTCTTTTTTCCCCTGGCCCACCCTCCTTTTTCTTTCCCGGCCCGACCGTGCCTCTCTTCTTCCTCGTTTCTTCTTCCCCTCTCCCTACTTCTTCCTCCTCCGCCCACCGTCCTTGACGCCCGTCGGCTCGGCCCGCGCCGCTTCCTCGCGCCAGCCCGGCCCCATGCGAATGCCGCGCCCACCAGCTATAGCTCCCGCCCCTGGTTTTCCGCCATTTCCGTACCGCTGGACGTGCTGCCCATGCCTCGCCGTACTCGCAGCCATGCCGGCGGTACGCCTCGCCCATGCTTCCGGACGCGCCGCCCATGCCGTGCCCATGCCCCGGCTCTACTCCCGAGCCCGAGGTCGCCTATAAGTAGCCCTAGCTCGCCTCCTCCTCCTCCCCCCATTTGACCTCAGCCCGAGCTTGCGCCGGCCGCCGCCATTACCGCCACCGCTTCCTCCTCCCGCGGTCCCGGGCCGATTCCGCGCGGCAAGAGCATCGCCTCGACGACCCGAGGCCTTCCCCAACATCGGCCGACTCCCTCCGCCGCCCAAGCCGTCCCGCCACGGCAACCCGATCGCGCCTTCGCCCGAGCTCGCCGCCAGCTCGCCTCGGCCTCGCTCCAACCCGTCCAACCGCTCGGGTGAGCTCTAGGCCTCCCCCTCTTGCTCGCGCGCACCCATTCTCCCTCCCTCTCCCATCCGGCCGCCGGCGCCCCTTTTTCTCCTCTCTGCCGGCCGCCTAGAGCCCCCGCCCGCCGCCTTGGCGCCACCCCGGTCGGAGCTGCTGCTGCCCCGAGCTTCCTCGACGCGTGGGAACTCATTTTGGCAGTAGCCTCCTCCTCCCCGGCCGCTCCCCGTCGGCGGCGCCGCCACCCATCCCCGGCCGCGTGCCTCCTCTGCGCCTCCCCTGTTTTTCCCTGCTTCTGCTCCCCCTCTGCCAGCTCAGCCGAAGGCAGTGCTTTCCTCCCCTTGTGTCCCTGTTATGACATGTGGGCCCACTACATATTACAAACTAGCTAATGGGTATCACCTGCCCCCTCTTATTTTACTTCAAGGAGCAGTCTTAGAATATGAATTGTAAATGAAAATGGAATAAACATTTGATTGTGTGATTAATCTAAAAAGGGTATGAAGGGAAATCAAAAATCTAAGTTTGGTTAATTGCATGAAAAGACACATTGTGCATGAGAGTAAGAATAAGGGATTATTTATAAATTCATAATAACAAGATTTATGCAATTAAATTAAAAACTAGGCATTAGTCATTTATAGGCCAATCAAGGTTAATAAGTAAATTCTCATGCACAGGGTTAATTAAAATGAGCCTTTGCCATGAACTCTTTCCTAGCATCAAGAAATTAACATGGAGTTAACAAGATAAAAATAATATCTTGGCCAAAAGATTTTAAATCATGAAGCTTAAGAATTTCCCCATTTCATATTGCCTAGTCTAGGACAAATAAAACAATGGAAACAAAGGTAATTACTATAGTAATATGAATGAATGTATCCTCAGTTATAACATTTCAATAGCAAGGATTTGAAACTACCCGCTCGTTAGAGTGATCTCTCAGAAATCATCAGGGTGTCACGTAAAATATAAAGTTTGCTTTACTTCTCGTTGAGGTCATGACAACTATCCTATCCAGAAAATGCTTAAGAATATTTGTAGTAAAGACTTTAACATTACCTTAAAATACTGAGATTTAAGACGACAAATAAAATATGATTAAGAAAGTCTTGAACAAGAAAGAGCGATCCTTCATCTTTGTCTCACATCCAAATCTCCAATCATTGTCTCAGGATTTAAATTCGATAGTCGACAATAATTAATAATAAAAGAAATAGTTTTATTAAAAAGATCCCTATAAAGCCATAGCATCTCTTTTTAGTAAAACATAACCCTGGCCATTTCTAATAAGTTCGTTAATCAAGCAGAATAATTAACTTTGCTCATAATAACGATCGGACTAAAATGGCCAGCCCCATTATTTACTTAAGTCGTTAAAGTAATGATTTATTAAGTCTGCTACTGCAATCTCAGATAAATATCGCCTCATGAAATATCAAATTTCATTAAATAATTAAAATTACTCCTCTCCTGTAAAGCTCCTGCATCCTAAAAATACAAAGTTCAATTCCTCTTTACTATCTTCGCTAACCCCTTTTATCTGTCCGTAAGTCCTACCTGACTCACGGGACTTCCTTGGTAAATATAAAATCAATAATGAGAAAGTTATCAAATAAATGGTCGAACCTCGCATTGCCCCGATCAGCTATGTTTTGACCTCTACCTTTTCAAAGGGGGTATATTCCTGTAGATACTTCTTCATTTTGGTCCCTCCTTATTCTAAATTTTCCCTCACGGTAAAGCTATTCAGCCACCTCATTCCTTCGCCCAGTTCATCTCCCGCTGTGGTACAGCACACTAATCCGCATCATCCCTCTATTCTCAAATCGTAATAAAATGTATAATTTAAATTAAATTGGGCATTTAAAGTGTTTGGATTTATTTGGTCTTTCTTTTTCTTGCCGCGTATTAGAATCCGAAGACTCGACGAGGCGACGGACTCGAACAAGACCAAGACTCGGGTAAAAGCGAGGACTAGTAAAATTAAGATCAATGACTGAGAAGGCTTTGAATTAGAGCAATCAAGGCCGTGGTATAACAAGCAAGGCAAGTCATCACTTTGATCATATTGATCCTACATTTTATGCAAAATTATGTTCCCTTAAACTATCAACTTGCATGCCTAATTTACTATGCAAATATATGTCAAAGCTTAAGGTAGCTACATGCCCACTTGATGTTGTATTAATTTATTATGCCATCCCTTGATACTTGAATCACCTTATCCTTGTCACCATAGATTTTAATGATAACTTTACTAGCTATAAGTCGAATTAAAATGCCATGCTAGTCTTGTCAAAGTCCAGGGCACTAGTTGCCCTGATCATCAATCTTTAAAACATAAGAATTTGTTTTGGGACAGTCATGGGATGTACGTGGCTGAGTGTTTTGCTACAACTGTTTTATGCTTCTCAAAACCCTAAAAATCTGCCTTACCAGTCTGGGCGGTTGGTGAGAGTAGATGGTGCTGATGTCGCACGAGAACCCGTGGTTTGTGGTAAGAACCGCTTGGACAAATTAAGGACTGAATCTTGTACTGACCTCCTGAAGGAACGCGCGTAGGCTACGATAGCAGAAAATAAAAATTTCTACCGCGCACACCAGGACATCATGCTAAGGAGGGATCATAGATCGTTACCACTAGACGCGCAGCGCAGCGGAAGATGAGTTGGAGAAGCCGATCCAACCACGCGCGTCGAGGTAGTAGTGGAAGTAGCCGATCGTCCCGAACAGATCGTCTCCTCCACGCGATCAACCACACCACGAGCAGATCCAATCTGTAGTTTGTTGATGCCGATCAACGCCGCAACGAGCAGCGCCTCCACCGGTATCCACACGTCCGGGGCTGGAACGCCGATCGCGAGTGTATCAGCACTCGCGAGCGGCTAGGGTTTGGCTCGGGAGGTGGCGGCTAGGGTTTTGCTCGGGAGGATCAGAAGCGTGCATCCCTCAGCCCCCCACCTCCATATATATAGACCTCCTCACTTGGGCCTCGTGGACCGAGGCCCAATAGGAGTCTATCCGGATCTCTATCCGAATTGAGCCCACAACCGAATCACATTCGAATTAGTGTTCCAACCCGTTAAGTGTGCGACCCTGTAGGTTCACGTATACTTGGTCGCGACCCGGAAACACCTTTCCGGTCACCCTGTTAATAGCGGCCTCTAGCAAGACATATTAACCCCAAAGTATACGTAAAGATCATATCGGCTGAACCTGTAATGTTCTCATGTACGAATCCCTTTGCCTCACGATATAGATTAAGCTCAAGGCGAGACCTGTGTCATCCTCTTAATAGCTCAATCACTCTCTCGATTCCGTGATGGATTATAAACTTGTGATTGACCCCTCAATCACATTGGCATGGCCATGCACTTTCATAATCCATTACATCGAGGGGCCCAGAGATATCTCTCCATAAGGAGGGGCAAATTCTATCTTGATCATTCACATCCCACTACATGTTTCATAGCAAACCCGAAGACTATTTTTATGACTACCCAGTTACGGAGTAGTGGTTAGTAGTCCCAAAATAGGCTACTACGCATGTTGGGAACCATGATGATCTCAAGTCTAAGGATTCTACATAAACACTACTTGAGACCAACTAATGACACATGGAATCTCTGCAGTGTCTCATGGCGGGTCTATCCAACATATGTTCACTAACACATGTCCATATTATTGATTTGGTATCTCCATACCATGATCCATGAGACATGATCATCAATCAATACATATGCTGATCTTTGAATCATATTTGTTCCTCATATGATATATGATCAGGGATCATTTAGAAATAGCAACATTTTGGCATTAAGAGTCTCATGAATAAGTCACATACTCATTGATCAATAATGATAATGTCTATTTCAAGGAACAAAGCAATGTATCATAAACATAGTATGTGATATATTCAACATCTCCATGTTGCCTCTAGGGCATATCACCAACAGTCTCCCACTTGCACTAGAGTCAACCATGTAGGTATCTAATACCCATTGCCCTAGTGTGAGCCTCATGCTTTGGCTGGAGAAGCGGCTTTGTCAACGGATCTGCAATGTTCAAATCCGTTTGTACTTTGCATATCTTCACATCGCCTCTCTCCACAATCTCGCGGATGAGATGAAATCGCCGTAGAATGTGCTTGGACTTCTGGTGCGATCTAGGCTCCTTGGCTTGCGCAATGGCCCCACTATTGTCACAGTAGAGGTCCATTGGGCTGGAGGCACTAGCCACCACACCAAGTTCAGAAACAAATTTCTTGATCCAAACAGCCTCTTTAGCAGCTTCAGAAGCTGCTATGTACTCGGCTTCTGTTGTAGAATCAGCAACCGTCTCCTGCTTGGAACTCTTCCAGCTCACCGCACCGCCATTCAGGCAGAACACAAATCCAGATTGCGATCTAAAATCATCTTTGTCAGTTTGGAAGCTAGCATCGGTGTAACCATTTACAACGAGCTCTTCCTCACCCCCATAGACGAGGAACACATCTTTAGTTCTTCTCAAGTACGTCAAGATGTTCTTTACGGCAATCCAGTGACTTTCACCTGGATCTGACTGGTATCTACTTGTAGCATTTAAAGCATACGAGACATCTGGACGTGTACAAAGCACGGCATACATAATGGATCCCATAGCCGAAGCATATGGAATCGCATTCATTTTATCGCGCTCATCAGGTGTACTAGGACACTAACTCTTGCTAAGATTTATACCATGTGACATAGGTAGGAAGCCTTTCTTGGAATCCTGCATGTTGAACCTTTTCAACACCTTGTCAATGTACGTATCTTGGCTTAATCCAATTAGCCTTCTTGATCTATCCCTATAGATCTTGATGCCCAGAATATATGCCGTCTCTCCTAAGTCTTTCATAGAGAAACTATTTTTCAATGAAGACTTAACAGATTCGAGCATAGGAATGTCATTTCCGATCAGTAATATGGCATCCACATATAAGACCAGAAACACGAGTGCACTCCCACTAGCCTTTTTATAAACACAAGGCTCTTCTTCGTTCTTGATGAAACCAAACCCTTTGATTACTTCATCAAAACAAATGTTCCAACTCCGAGATGCCTGCTCTAATCCATAAATGGATCTTTGCAGCTTGCATATCTTTCCAGCTGATTGCGGATCGACAAAACCCGTGGGCTGTGTCATGTACACATCCTCACTCAGATTTCCATTAAGGAAAGCTGTTTTGACATCCATTTGCCATATTTCATAGTCGCAATATGCAGCAATCGCTAGAATGATCCGAATAGACTTTAGCATTGCGACGGGCGAAAAAGTTTCATCATAATCAACACCTTGAATTTGTTTGAAACCTTTGGCCACCAATCGCGCTTTATAGATGTGAACATTTCCATCTATGTCTATCTTTTTCTTGAAAATCCATTTGCACTCAATGGTTTTAACACCATCAGGTGGATCAACCAAGTTCCAAACTTGATTACTGTGCATGGATTCAATTTCGGATCTCATGGCTTCAAGCCATTTCTCAGAGTCTGGTCCCACCATCGCTTCTTCATAGGTCTTAGGCTCATCGTTGTCTAACAACAATATGTCCCGTTGTTGAGTAGTCAAGAACATGTACCTCTCAGGTGCACGACGTGACCTCTCTGACCTACGTGGTGCCGGTGTGTCCACAACAGGTTCTTCAACAGTTTGTTCATCCTGTTGTGGTTCTGTAGGAGCTGAAACGTTTTCAGGTGTTTCCCGAATTTCTTCAAGTTGCACCATGCTCCCACTATCCCTTCTTGAGAGAAACTCTTTCTCTAAGAAGACACCATGCCGGGCGACAAACACTTTGCCTTCTCCTTGATTATAGAAGTAATATTCTTTTGTTTCCTTAGGATACCCGATAAAGAAGCATTTATCAGATTTAGGACTGAGCTTATCAGATTGTAAACGTTTTACATAAGCCTCACATCCCCAAATCTTAAGAAAAGACAAGCTAGGACGTTGTCCTGTCCACATCTCATATGGTGTCTTTTCTACTGATTTTGATGGAACCCTGTTTAGTGTGAAAGCGGCTGTTTCAAGAGCGTACCCCCAAAAAGACAATGGAAGATCACTTTGGCTCATCATGGAGCGCACCAAATCTAATAAGGTGCGATTTCTCCGTTCAGATACCCCTTTCCATTGAGGTGTTCCTGGCGGAGTCAATTGTGGAACAATTCCACAATCCTTCAGATGATTGCCAAACTCATGGCTCAAATACTCGCCTCCACGATCAGATCGTAGAAACTTGATTGTCTTGCCTAAATGATTTTGCACTTCATTTTGGAATTCTTTGAACTTTTCAAAGGATTCAGACTTATGCTTCATCAGGTAGATATACCCATATCTACTAAAATCATCAGTAAAAGTTATGAAGTACTGAAAACCCCCTCTAGCTATTGAGCTCATTGGTCCACATACATCAGAATGTACGAGTGCCAATAAGTCATTTGCCCGTTCACCTTGACCGGTGAAAGGTGCCTTTGTCATCTTGCCAAGTAAACAAGATTCGCATGTCTCAAATGATTCAAAATCAAATGAGTGCAGAATACCATCTCTATGGAGCTTCTCCATGCGTTTCTCATTTATGTGACCTAAGCGACAGTGCCAAATAAACGTGGGATTCAAATCATTCGAACGTTGCCTCTTTGCATTAATGTTATAGACCGGTGACTCTTCAAGAGTAAGAACATATAACCCATTCACCAATGGAGTATGACAATAGAACATATCTTTGAAATAAAGAGAACAACCATTGTTCACAGATCTAAAGTCATAACCTTCTGCTTGCAAACATGAAGCAGAAATAATGTTCTTGGAAAGAGATGGAACACAATAACAATTATTCAATTCCAAAACTAATCCTGAAGGTAAAGACAATGGCATGGTGCCAACAGCGACCGCAGCAACTTTTGCTCCATTGCCAACGCGAAGATCCACTTCGCTCCTCCTCAAACTTCTACTTCTTCTTAGCCCCTGCAACGATTTGCAAAGGTGAGCAACCGATCCGGTATCAAATACCCAAGAATCAGTGGATGAAGTAGCAAGATTGATCTCTATAACATTTATACCTGGAGAGGAAGTCGTACTTCCCTTCTTCTTCTCAAGATCCTCCAAGTACTTTGGGCAGTTCCTTTTCCAATGACCTGATTGCTTACAGTAGTAACAATCTGCATTAGGAGCAGCGCCCTTCTTGACTTGCTTGGCCTTAGAACTGCTCGCGATCTCATCAGGAGCTAACTTTCTTTTGACCGCGCCTTTCTTGACATTGGGCTTGCCCTTGCCTTTCTGCATCATCATCACATGATTGCTGTTTTTCTTAATGCTTTCCTCGGCAGCTTTTAGCATCCCATGCAACTCTGCCAAGGTCTTATCCATGTTGTTCATGTGATAGTTCAGTATGAATGGCTCAAAGCTCGGGGGGAGCGACTGGAGAATCACATCAGTAGCCAACTCTTGGCTAAGGGGAAAACCAAGCTTTTCCAGACTCTCAATGTAGCCAATCATCTTAATCACATGAGGGCTGACGGGATTCCCTTCTGCAAGCCTGCACGCAAACAAGGACTTTGAAGTGTTGAACCTCTCAGCCCTTGCTTGGTTCTCAAACATACCACGCAACCCCACAATGATATTGTAGGCATCTGTGTTCTCATATTGCTTCTGAAGCTTAGAGGACATTGTGGCAAGCATGAGACAGCTCACATCAAGGTAATCATTCGTTTGCTTCTCATAAGCTCTCCGTGCAGCCGCAGTAGCATTATCAGGCAAGTCATCAGGATAATGAGACTCAAGGACATACTCCTTGCGCTCTTGCTTGAGAACAATTCTCAAGTTGCGATACCAATCCATAAAGTTCGTTCCATTGAGTTTTTCTTTCTCAAGAATAGATCGCAAATTAAAAGAACTGGATGCGGCATTAGTTGACACGATCTACAACAAAGAATATGCAAAGTTTAGCACTGAGTCGCTTCCTGTCTAGGGCAGCGGAGCGGGGCTTGCCATTTTTCAAGACTCTCCGCGGTTGCGATGGGTTTCATTGGGATGACGATTGCGCAAAGGCGTTCGACGACCTCAAGAAACACCTTGCAAGCCTTCCCACTCTAGTTGCCCTAGCACTAGAGGCTCCCCTCCTGCTCTACCTCGCCGCCTCAGCTACGGCGGTCAGCGCCGTCCTTGTCCTCGAAGAGGGCGCTCTCCAACGACCCATGTACTTCGTCTCTGAAGCCCTTCAGGGCGCCAAGACGCGGTATACAGAGCTCGAAAAGCTCGCCTACACGCTGGTCATGGCCTCAAGAAAGCTCCGACACTACTTCCTGGCCCATCCGATAACGGTGCCATCCTCGTTCCCCTTGGCGGAGATGCTGCATAATAAGGAGTCCACAGGGCGAATCGGCAAATGGGCAGCCGAGCTTGCCCCATTCAACTTAACGTATGCCTCCCGAACGGTGATCAAGTCCCAAGTTTTGGCAGACTTCCTCGCAGAGTGGACCCCTCTAGCTCAGCCTGTCCACCAGCCAGAAGACCCGGTGTGAATGCTCAACACTGACGGAGCCTATGGCGTTGCGAGCGCGGGCGTCGGCGCAGTCGTTACTACACCTGAGGGGCACCGCTTGCTGTACTCGACGCGCCGCGCATTTCCCACCACCAACAACATGGCTGAGTACGAGGCTTTACTCTTTGGCCTCGGGAAGCTCAAAACGATGGGTGCGAGGCGTGTCCTCGTCTGCACCGACTCACGACTGGTGGTGGGCCATGTGGACAAGTCATACCAAGCCAAGGACCCAGAGCTAGCCAAGTACCTGGCAGCCATAAGAGCGAAGGAGCGGCATTTCTTGGGTGTCACGGTGAAAGCCATCCCTCGGGCGGACAACGAACAAGCCGATGTCCTTGCAAAGGCCGCCAGCCAGCAGCTCCCAACTCCCGGGGGGCATTTTATGAAGTCCTGCCAGTGGCAGCCATCGCGCAGGATAACCGCGATGCAGCCCTCGTCCACCAGATTGCCCAGCGGGGCGACTAGCGAGAACCTATTTTCGGTTTTTTACAGGGCATCGCAGAGCCAGACGACCCCGTCGAGCTCCGGCGTTTACAGCACCGAGCTAGGTCCTTCCAGGTGCTTGACAGGGTGCTTTACAAAAAAGGGGTCTGTGCACCGCTTCTGCGGTGCCTTTCACGTGAAGGAAAGCGGCTCCTTGCAGAAATTCATGCGGGACTCTACGGTTCGCATCTTGCACCGAGATCGCTGGTTGGCAAGGCATTTAGGCACGATTTGTACTGGCCAACAGCCGTTGCCGACGCACAAGATCTCGTGCGCCAATCTCAAGGTTGCCAATGGATGGGACGGGCCATCCAGAGGCCCCCGACGAGCCTCAACCCCATACCTCCGGTATGGCCGCTGGCACGATGGGGCATTGACATTGTGGGACTGCTTTCCAGAGCTCCAGGTGACCTGCGGTTTGTAGCGGTCGCTTTGGAATACTTCTCCAGGTGGCCAGAGGCGGTAGCTCTAGCCAAGATTACCTCGGCGGCCATGCAGCGCTTCCTTTGGCAGAACATCATATGCCGCTTTGGCGTGCCCAGGGAGATCACTGTCGACAATGGCCTACAGTTCGACGCAGTCCCGTTCAAAGAATTCTGTGACAGCATGGGCATCACGCTCTGATTCGCCTCTATTGGACACTCGCAATCCAACGGCGCGGTAGAGCGGGCGAACGGCGCCATCTCCGCCACAGTCAAGAAGCGCCTTGTCGGGCTGCCAAAGGGCAAGTGGCCGGGTGAGCTCCACAGCGTCCTCTGGTCCCTCTGCACAACGGTGACAGGCCCGACGGGGTTCATGCCATTCAAGCTCCTCTTCGGTGACGAGGCGGTGACGCCCGAGGAAATAAAGGTCGGCTCGAGAAGGGTCCTCGTCTAGGCACCGGAAGAGGAGCGCCAATTGTCCCTGGACCTCCTTGATGGAGACCGGGCAAGCGCAACCCAGCATGTCATAAAGTATGCGCCGCAGATGGTGCGCGCTCGGTGTCGCTACATATGTTCGCGAGAATTCCAGCTGGGGACCTCGTCCTTAAGATGGCACTCCACGCGGAGACGGTAGGCATGCTGGAATCCAGATGGTAAGGCCCGTACATTGTCGCAGAGGCCCTTCTGAAAGGAGCATACTGCCTCACTACATTGGAAGGCAGACGTTTCGCCATACATGGAAGGCAGACAGGTTGCGGCGGTACTACGCCTAAACCAAGTGTGCAAGCGTGAGGATCCTTGGCGGCTTTGGGAAACACCTTGCTAGGCTCCTGCGCAGACTGCTCCAGCACTAGAGGCTCACATCGTGTACTGCCTCATCACCGGGCAACGACAGCCGTGGCCGTTTCCGTCTTTAAGCGGTCAGTGGTCAGTACCTCCTCTTTTGTAATCGCTCAACCGCAAAAACGGGAATTTAATAAAGATCACCATTTTGCAAAAAAATGTTTCCCACAAAAGCGCGTGAGGGATTACCTCCGCGCGCACTCCTTCAGAGTATAAACAAAGACACGCGTTCGCGCGCGCACTCTCTGTGAAAAACACGGGCATGAGTATAAACAATGACGCATGGGGGGACGCCTCCGTGCGCACTCTACGGAGTCTAAATAAGACGTAGCGTTGAGGTCCGCCTCCGCGCGCACCTTCACCGCCCGCAACGCACGGAGGCTCGCCTCCGCGCGCAGTCTACGGACTCTAAATAAGACGTAGCGTTGAGGTCCGCCTCGGCATGCACTTCACGGAGTATGAATAAGAGGTAGCATCGAGGTCCGCCTCCGCACGCACCTTCACCGCCCGCAACGTGCGGAGGCTCGCCTCCGTGCGCAGTCTACGGACTCTAAATAAGACGTAGCGTTGAGGTCCGCCTCCGCACGCACTCCACGGAGTATAAATAAGACGTAGCATTGAGGTCCGCCTCCGCACGCACCTTCACCACTTGCAACATGCGGAGGCTCGCCTCCGCACACAGTCTACGGACTCTAGATAAGACGCAGCGGGGGGATGCCTCCACGCGCAGTCTGCGAAGTATAAAGAAGACGCAACGTGAGGCCTGCCTCCGTGCACACTCTACGGAGTATAAATAAGACGTAAAAGTTGTCCCAGCGCACTCTACTGAGTATAAACAAGACACGGATATCCTCGCGCACGTGCAGGCACTGTCCTTGCGCATACTCCCCAGAGTATAAATAAGATGTGGTCGAAGTTCCCACGCACCTAAGCTCTAACAAGCGTTTACCGAGTGCGTCTACTTCGACTAGGCGCCAGCTCCGCTGCCACCCCTTCGAAAGGTAGGGGACGGAGCGCTTGCGCGTCTACATCGACTAGGCGCCAGCTCCGCTGCCACCACTTCGAAAGATAGGGGACGGAGCGCTCGCGCGTCTACTTGGCCTAGGCGCCAGCTCCGCTGCCACCCCTTCGAAAGGTAGGGGACGGAGCGCTCCCGCGTCTACTTCGACTAGGCGCCAGCTCCGCTGCCACCCCTTTGAAAGGTTGGGGACGGAGCGCTCGCGCGTCTACTTTGACTAGGCGCCAGCTCTGCTGCCACCCGTTCGAAACGTAGGGGACGGAGCGCTCGCGCGTCTACCTTCGATTAGGCGCCAGATCCGTTGTCACCCCTTCGAAAGGTAGGGGACGAAGCGCGCGCACGTCTACTTCGACTAGGCGCCAGCTCCGCTGCCACCCCTTCGAAACGTGCCAATCTGAAACCTACGTGCCAATCGCCTAGAATGGGGGCATGCAACGATGAAGAAGATATTGAGCAGGCACTGCTTCGTTCAAATAAAAGAGCGGATTGCGAAGCAACCATACAAAGAGGTGTACACGACGCAACACACCCAACCCCAGCATTACATTTGATCTGTGCCATTTCCGTTGCACCGAGGTACCTCCTCAAGCCACCGCAGAAGGTCTCCCTCTTCACACAGAGTTCGCCGCAACGTGATCTTGGCTGCGTCCTCCCCGACATAGCCCCAGATCCGACTATAGAAATTTTGTGCGGCTGGCTGGGTGAAGCGGATGGCGTCAGACATCACCCCTGGCTCGGTCGGCAGATCCAGCTGAGAGTCCGCCAGCTCGTTGACATGTCCACATCCCCGGGCGCGAAGCAAGGTGAGGACGAAGGAGGCACCCCTGAAGCCGTAGTGATCGCCGAAGGACTTGGCACCGCGGAGGGCGAGGTTCGAGCCCTCTTCGATCCACCCAAGCATCTCCGTCACATTCTCGGGGCCATGCACAACTTCTGGTACGTCGATGACAAGGTCCCAGAGGGCCCCTTCCAACGACTCCATCGCCCTCCATGCCGCCATGGATGCATTATCCAGGGCTTCGGTCCTCTCTGCAAGGGATGCGGTGAGTTGGATCTTCTCCTCCTCCAGCGCGGAGATTTTCTAAAGAAAGGCGGTGTGCTCCTCCGTCGCGGCACGCTGAACCTCCTCCGTGGCGCGTCGTGCCGCCACCACGGCGTCCTCCGCGTCGGAAGCCATCATCGCCTTTTCTGCCTCCAGCCTGCGGATTTGTTCATCCCTGGCAGTGTGAGCATCGTCCGCAGCACGAAGTTCACTCTGCAGCGCCCTCCGCTCGCGAATGTGAGTCTCCTCCAAGGCTTGGCTGAGGACAAGAGTCTGGGAAAAACCACGCAAGTTAGAAGGACCTCAGACAGTGGCACAGGCCATAGGCTACTTACCCTCATCTCCGAGGCACCCAACGCGAGCGCCAGAAGGTCTCCCCCGCATGTCACGAGTGCCGGCACATCCAAGCTGCTGCCGACGTGCTCCGCAACCTGGTTAAGAACGCGAAGCATCTCCGATCGCGGGACGAAGTCGGAGATGACAGGCCTCGGCCCAGTGGCTTCCACAGCACCAGACGTCCACGCCGTGTCCTGTATAGCAAGGCCGGCGACTACGCGTGTACCTCCGTTGCTCAATCCTTGACCGCGTCCGGGAGACCTCGTCTCGCCTGATGTGGACGGCGGAATGAGCGAGCAAATCAGAGAGAGTTTCGCGAAGTCGTGAAAGGAGAAGGAATCGCGCCTACCTTCGACGCCCTCTGCCAAGGCACGGGAGGGTGCCAGCGCAGCTTCCATACAGGGCATGGGGGCTTCGTCTGTTCGAGGAGCGGCGCCTCCCCCAGCCTCGCTGACCTCCTTGCAGAGCACCAAGATCCCAGTCACCGCGCCAGCAACCCCGAATTTCCTCCTTGCAGGCGGAGACGACTATACCCAGGGGCGCTTCACCCTCGGGGACGCGGACGACCCTTCCTCAGCCGCTTGGATGGCCGTCGTAGGCGCCAAATCCCCGATAGCTGTCGCAGGCAACAGACCCTCGGTGGTCGTCGTCGGCGGTGTCGCATCATCTCCAAGGTCAACGGCACCGAAGCCCATTACCTCGCCGCCATCTAAACCCTCATTAGGGACAACGTCCCCCTCCAAACCGGCGGGTTCAGACCCGGCACCGACCGCGCCCCCTGTTTCGGTGATGCTGACCGGTGGGCCGGGCGTGGTGGCCTCAGATCAGGCCTTGCGCCGAGGCGGCCGCGCCTCCACTTCGCTATCGCCATCATGACGGCTTGGAGCCTCCACCGGTACCGCGCGCTCGGGTACGCTAATCTCCAGGACCTCGCACACCCGGTTAATCCGCCCCTGTTTCGCCGAGGCGGTTGCGACCTCCCGCAGCCTATGCTCCCTGGCCGTGTATGGCCCGAGGAGTGCAACGACTGCGCGATCTGCATCTTCTAGCCGGGGTACTACGCACAAAAATGGAGCACCACCCATAAGAACACATGTGATCATGCAAACGTGCGCACATCCAACGGCCGAAGGACTTACAAGGTGCGGAGGGCCTCAGAAGGCAGGACACCGTCAGGTGGACGCCATCCTTCCGGACATCGTCCTGTACATCGTACTACCACCGACCGGAGAGCGGCGCTGGCCCATACATGGTGAACTCTTCGGCAAGGTACCGCATATTGGATCGGCGGGCGATACCGGCAAGCCTCCGCGCCTTCTGCACGTCATCGGCCATCGGCTCCACATCTGGCGAGCTGTTGAACGATATCGACTGTCCCCGACACGACAAACCGCTCTTGCTCGTCACAAGGTAGTAAAACCACCGGCGCGTCCAGCCGGACTCCCGCTTCCCTCGCGCGTCCCATGCAGGGAAGAGCCCCGCACACGGCTTCCTCAGCACAAAGTTGACGCTGCTGAAGTTCGACTCCACTCCCCCTTCGAGTTTCTTCGGCTGACAGCGCGCATCATGCAGAATGGCGAACAGGCTCGCACTGGGACGGCGACCCTCTGTTTGCAGTGCCCAAGCAAACACAGCCAGGCGGACTATCGCGCTGGGTGTCAGCTGTGCCAACTCCAGCCCGCAAGACCCACCGACGAAGAATGCGACAAAGACAATAGCCTCTGTCTCCGCCAACTGCGATTCTGTCTCGGTGGGGCCGGGTAGGCGAGCCCCGTCACGTTCCGTGATCTTCCCCTCTCGAACGAGTCTCCAGAGCGTCTCTTCAGTAACATGGCTTCGCCCCCAACACACGGGAGCAACGCCCCCCCGAATGCTCCATGGTATCCCACCGCTTGTTGACGTGCGCTCTTCCTTGCATCACCAGCGAATACTCCCCCAGGGGAGGTGATAGGTTGTACCGATCGAACGAGGTGCTACCACTGAGCCGGCGAGCGGGATCGTCGCGGCAAGCCATTCCTCCCCGAGATTGGGCGCTAAAACAGCAGGAGCGTGGGTGGGTTACGCGGGTGGCAGAAGAAAGAAGACGGGCTAGAACGACCAACGTAAAGGAGCACCCTCATGCTGATGGTGGCGCCTTATAAAGCTGGCTCAAGCCCCCCCTCTACCAGCGCAGCGCAACCGGCGGGAGCCCCAGCGGTTCGGCTACCCACGATCGATCGGGAGGCGCAACCGCTGGCAACTGGGGGCGCGTGCTGGTAGGTGGGTAGACGGCGCACGGCGCGCCCATAGCACCCTGCCACATTTCCTGCGTCTAGGGAAGGAGCGAACGGCCGCGGTCGTGTAGACCGCTAACAGCCCACGACGCGCCAATCGTGGCCCGCTGCGTGTACACCCCGAGTGGAAAAGCACGTACGGCGGCAGCAGCCTGCTCCTGCCAGCCCAGGGGTCGGCGCGATTCTAGGAGCCATTAAGGCGCACTACCGGACCGTGGAGTCGCACCCACCTCGCGCCCAGGAAAAGCCATTGGCACGAGGTCTGCCTCCGCTCCAACTTCAGCTCCGCCGTCCAAGAGACTCGCAGCCAAGCGTGGCCCGGGCGCCGGGCCGCCCCGCCAACACGGGCACGGGCACGACTTCGACCTCGACCTCGACTTCGCCTGCGGCCTCGACCCTGATGTCGGCCCCGATCTCGATGTCGAACTTGACTTCGACCTTCAGCCCAGAGGGCAACCTCAACCCCACTGCGGTAGGGCCCTGTGGACGACGAAGACTTCGCCAACCCACCCAGCGCCATACCCTCGCGACAGGGCGAACAATACACCAAACAATAAGGCTCTGTCGAACGATGGAAAAGCTCACAGGCCGCAGGGATGGAAAGGGCCCGTGAAGCCCTTCACCATGAGAGGCTCCTGTTGTAGGGGTGGCCCCCACCTAAGCCCAGCAGGCCTGTTAGACGAATGTAAGGCCCAAAATGGGACATGTGTAATGACATAAGTGCCCCTGAGGGGAATACTCAGATGTAAGGGTATAATTGTAAAAGCACTTCCCATGTGGATATATATACAACACAGGCCACGGGGAGAAACCCTAAGCCATTGCTCACCTAACTCTCCACTACCGTATTCTCTCTCTCTCTGTTTGGTTTGTAACCACAACAAAAGTAAATAACTCAAAAGATCCAAATAAGTCCGAATGAACTCAATTTAGTTTTATAATAATTTAATGGGTGATTAAGGTGATTTGAGGCAAGGTCGGTAATGGAATACGATGACTCGATCTTTTTATTATGAGCCTCTTCTACTATTTTTATATTTATTAAGAAAGTTCCATGAGTTAGATTAGACCTATGAATTGGTGTACGAGGCTATTTGGGTATCATTTTGTCGAACATTAATATTCTGGCATACGCAATATATAAGTGATGTATACAATCTTTAGTCTACCGAGTTAGTCGAGAAATTTCGATATTTGACATTGAATACGTGCGCCTTTCAACTTTTAATCCCTAATTCGCACGCCTTTGGAAATTTAACCCTGTCACTGCGAATTCTTTTGATTCAAGGGATTCTCTTCATTTTCGCAGTGACAAGTGTCAAAATATAAAAGGAGAGAAAATGAGGAGAATCCCTTGAATCAAAAGAATTCGCAGTGACAGGGTTAAATTTCCAAAGGCGTGCGAATTGGGGGTTAAAAGTTGAAAGGCGCACGTATTCAGTGTCAAATATCGAAATTTCTCGAGTTAGTCTTATAGTCTGGGCATATAGCATTTTGTGGTACGACACTTTATATACCTTTAGTTATTACTAGGCATAATTAAAATCCATTGGTTCGGGTCCTAACTTGCTATATTTAATCATGCTCAACAACCTTAAAGTTAAGATTTAATTAATGGCTCATTTCCATTTTGTCTATACTTCGGTTGTTGCTAGGCTTAACTGTAGATTTTAACTTAAAATTGTTTATCCGAGCAAAACATGCTTTACAAGATCACCTTTCAATATTTTCTATTTAGTAAAATTTTCCACTAAGCTTTATTTCATGGTGGTCTAACAAATGTCAGGGCATATATGTTTATGTTATAAGTAAAGGTAAGCTTTATTGTATGTGGATATTTAACCAAAGTCACTACATCGTATTACCTAACTCTGACCTCAATTAACTATTTTGGCTATATTAGTTATTCACATAATAAATAATCAGATATTAAATGTTAAGTAACCTTATTTCACCTCCTAATTAAATTTACTACATTCCCTAGATTATTCCCAAATTGTCCATAGTTTTCACCAAAATTTGAAATGAGTTCTAAAATTCTTGGTTTTAGTTCCATTAGATAGATATTGAATTTAGATGAATTTAGAAATTTGTTTCATTCAATTCAGAGTTAAAATGAATAAGTTATGCCCATTTCAAGTTCTCAGTCTAATTAAATCCAGAAAATATTAAAATCCTGACAGGTGGGGCCCATAGATTTTAATTTCTTTATTTCTTATTTCTGGAGTACATATCTATGGCAGGCGGGACCCCCTTGTCAGTGGGCTACTCGGGCTGACCGCCACTGACAGGTGGGACCGGTCGGGGCAACAAACAAAACAATCACCAGCGCTTGGCCTCGACGCTGCGGAGCGGGGGCTCGAACGCGGGCTGCCGAGGCGAGCGCTGGCACTGCTAGCCAACTCTCCTCTGGGTGTTACCTGTCTGTATGGGGGCGGTGATTGTAGCTAAGCCTTGCTGTAGCAGAGGCTGGTGCAGAGAAGGCCGAGGGCGGGAAGTGGCGGCGGTGCGACAGCGGTTGGCGGCCGGGGATGTGCAGGTGAGGGCCAAAATGAGATGCCAGAGCTGAGAGGGTGCCGAAGGTGGTGACGATGGGAGCCGGGGATATCCGAGGCGATCCGGCGGCGAGCGGCGGTGGCGGCATGGGAGGGAGCTTCGGGGCCGGTGGGGTACAGGCGATGGGAGGCCCAAGCGACGGTGCGGCCAGCGTTGTGGTGTCACGAGGGAGCTACGGTGCGGAGGAATCGGCCAAGGATGGCCCTAATTGGTCGGGCTCTGGACGGCCGGCAACGAAGGAGAAGGAGGGGTGTCTGGCGAGCTGAGGCACAGCGGTCCAATTCCGCGAGAGGGCAGAACGAGGGAAGGAGGGCGGTGCGGCTGGGCCTCGGACGGGGGTTTTAAAGGCGATGAAACCGGGCGGCGAGCGTGCGGGGTTGGGCGCGGGATGGAGCATGACGTGCGTGCAGGGGACCGGGTCGACGCAGAGGGAGGCAGGGGCGGCGCTGCAGCGGGATTCAGGGGATTTCGCACGCGCTAGCCGCGGAACCGTGTCGGGCGGCATTGGAACAGAGAGAAGAAGGGCCCCGGGTGCACGAAGGAAGAAATGCGGGCGAGGCGGGGGAAGCGGAGAAGGAGAAGACTGAGAGGAGGAGAAGGAGCCAATGCGAGGGTGGGGCCTGCCGGCCAGAGGGTGAAGGCAGGAGGGAGGGGTGGAGCTGGGCTGGGCTGTTTCGGGCGGCCTGGCTTCACCCCCCTTTTTTAATTTATTTGTTGTGTATTTTATGCATATAGTATTTATATTTTATTCACTTTTGTTAGCTCACATAATTTTCTTATTCATATCTCCTTATTACTGAATTGATCCTTGCATGTGCACAATTTTGCAGATATATTTATATGTATTTAGATAATATTCATTTGAACTTATATTTCCCTATATTACTAATTATGTTAGTATTTCCAAAGTAAGTCTCTGTATTTTAATTCAGATTTCTCCTTCCTTATACTGGATCATCTTCCATATGAGGCCGGTCAGACCGCCCATATGCGGCCAGTCAGACTGGCCCTGGCTTTTGTCTCCAGGCTTTTCTTTGCGACAACTTCTTTTAATTGTTTTGTCTTACCATTTCCTCTCTGGTTTCTTGTGAGCCTTTCTCGTTGTTCTTCATAGCTTCCATAGCTTTCGAAGAATAATTTTGTGGATACTTTTGGGGGCTAATTTTTAAAGGCGCCATTCACCCCCCCCCCTCTGTGCCATTTCCGATCCTACAATTGGTATCAGAGCCGGTTAGCTCTTTTCAATAGATCTTAACCGGTCTGTGAGCCATGGCAACGGACAAGTATTCCACCAAGCCCCCGATCTTCGATGGGATCGACTATCCCTTTTGTAAGAGTCGGATGGAGACCTACATTCAGGCTCAGGGCTATGCGATTTGGCACAAGGTCAAAGTTCGCTTTGCTGTTCCTGCCGATGAGAACATCAATGCCGGAAACATGGCTGATGTTGAGGCAAATGCTAACGCAAGGAACATCATCATCCAAGGTTTGAGCCGAAATGAGTTTGATCGCATTTCTCATCTTTTGTCGGCCTTGGACATTTGGGAGACCCTTGATGCTTACCATGAGGGCACCACTCAAATTAAGACGGTTCGACAGGACCAATTCAAGTGAGATTACAACAAGTTTGAAATACTCACTAGAGAGTCCCTTGATGAATGCTTTGCGAGATTCCACAAGATCTTGAGCAACCTCTGAGCGGTCGGTCTCACATACCCCGACTTGGACAACGCTCGTCAGATGCTTGCGGCCTTGGACTTGCATGTTTGGGAGATGAAAGTGACCACCATCAAGGACACCACGGACCTCTCGACTTTGACTCTTGATGCGTTGTACTCACACCTCAAGACTCACGAGATTGACATTGTCTCTCGCAAGTCGAAGTCACAGTCAATGGCTTTGGTCACTGATCCCAGTCCTGCCTCTGGTTCTTCTGTTGACACTCTTTCGGATTTTTCTTTAGCTGCTCTGTGTGAAATTGATGATGATCATTTGGAGCAGCTCCCAGAAAACCAACTAGCCCTCTTAGCCAGAAAATTTTCCCATGCTTACAAGAGGGTTAGGGAGAGAAAGAGAGGAGGAGGACATGTGATTTGCTTCGAGTGTGGTGGCCCCAACCACATTCGGGCAAACTGCCGCAAGTGGAGGGCAAGAACGACTATGGCAGTTTGAGCAAGAATGTCTACATCGACAAGAACTGCAACAAGAAGCCGCCAAGCAAAGAGAAGAAGTTCCACAACCTTGGCAAAGCCAAGAAGCTCTTCCACCGCTTCCTTACTGCCTTCGACGACCTCGACCTCAGCGAGGTGGAGGGGTGGAGCGACGACGATGGGAAGGACGAGCAAGACCCCAAGGTGGCGACAACTTCTCCGGCATGTGCTTCATGGCCCTTGAGGGTGACGTGAGCGACAGCAAGCTTTACTCCGACTCCAACGAGGTATACCCCTCATACGACCAGCTTAATGATGCTTTTCTTAAGCTAGGTAAATTTCATGCTAGATCTAGAGCTAGGTGTAGCGAGTTGGAGAAGGAAGTAGATAGATTGTCACGGGAGCTTACATCACTTATATCTGCTCCCTCCCGTGACGAATGTGATACATGCTGTGCTTTGCTTGGTGACATGGAGAAATTAAGGACCTCTCATGATAGTTTGTCTTATGAGCTTGACATGATTAAGGTGGAGAATATTAGTCATTTGGCTGAACTAGAGATGAGTAGGGTAGCTGCTCTTTCATCTACTACTGTTGAGACTACTTCTTGCACCTCATGTGAGGATAATGACAATGCATTTAGAGGTCTTTATACCATGCTTCTTGATCTGCCCGAGACTTGTGAAAGTTGTAATAACTTGAAAATGAACCTAAAAAGGGCAGATCATAAAATTGCTGAATTACAAGCTTTTCTGTTAGAGCTCATTGCTTCATGTATGAACTGTCCGAAGTTGACTGCTGAGCTTGAATCTGTTTCCATACAGTTTCAAGAGATGATTGCTAGAAGTAACAAGTTGGCTCAATATGCTTCTAAGGACCCTGTTAGCTCACCATGCAATAACTGTGAAAAACCAAATTTTGACTTAATTGCATTGGATGAAAAATGTGTGAAGCTAACTAAGGATCTTCTAGAGAAGCCACCATCTGCTTGTAATGTGTGTGCTGGTGTGGGGAAGAAGCATGAGGGTTTGGTAGAGACGCCTAGCGACGTGAACCAGACAGCAGTTGCACTGCCCCTTCTGAGGCGGCTGTGCGTGCACATGCCTTCCGTTCTTCTGCTGTTGGTCCTTCTTCTACTCCCTTACCTTCTGTTGTCTCTCTTTCGGGAGTGTCAATACCTTATAAACACTCTCGAGAGATTTGTAGGAGGCAAGAAGAAGCTAAATCTTATCCTAGACCAATCTAAGATTTGCAAATTCAATCAAGGTCTAGGATATGATTTTTCTGAGGATGTTAGGAAGCATCCACCTGCTGTTCTCAGACCCATAGCAGCAGGTGTGATCGTGGTTGAGCCCAGAACTAAGAAAGTTCAATTCAAATCAGTGGGCTTTGTCCAAGGGATTTCTGACAGTAAGGTGGTTCCACCTGTTGTTTCGACCTCTCAAAAGGTGAAGCCTCATCATGCTACTTCTACCTCTCAGAAGGTGAAGTACCATTGTACCTTCTATCAGAAGGATGGACACTTGGTCGAGCGATGCTTCAGGCATGCCAAGATCGCACGTAGACCGTGTTGAGGCGCTTAGGCGTATTCAGGGTAAGCCCCAGACCTTGAGTGCACCTAAGACCAACACGAGGTCGAGAGTTGCTACTGTTGATGGGTTTGGGCAGCATCGAGGACTTGGTTTTTCTGAGTTTTCTGGTTTTCGTCCTCGATATGCCTCTGGTTGTGACTTCCGCCGTTCTGAGGGTAGATCTCGTTTCCCCCGTCGAGATGGCTACCCACGACGAGATTAGCGCGTTGTTGGTGCTCCGACTCGCTCTCCCATACCAGTCAGATCCAGCAACAGCTTCAGATCTGCATATCGACCTTCTGCTTCTTTAAGCGACAAAGAGCGTAGGGTAGCTAGAGGTCAGTCGTGTGTGGCTACTTCTTCTGCTCGACATGTGACTCAGTATTGAGTTCCAAAATCTCTTTTGATTTATCCCAGTACTGAGCCTTCACTCTCTGCTTGACACAGGTTCGCCGGGCAGGGAAGGGAGAGGTTTGGCTTGTGGACTCCAGTTGTTCTCGCCATATGACCGAAGATTGCCGTTGGTTCTCTTTCCTAGCCCGTGCTCCAGGTGATGAAACTATCACTTTTGAAGACACTTCGTCTGGGCGCGTCATCGCTAAAGGTACTGTGCGCGTTAATGATTAATTTATTTTAAAAGATGTTGCCTTAGTGAGTAAGCTACAGTACAACTTGCTTTCTGTTTCCTAGCTTACGGATGACGGTTATGAGGTGAGCTTTAAGAAAAACAATTGCAAAATTCTTGATTCTTCGGGTAGTCTGGTTTGCGGGATTTCTCGATATGGGAGGATCTTTTGTTGTAACATCCTGATTTTCAGAGCCTTTTTGAAGCTTTTAAAAATAAAATTCACCATTTGAATTTTTCTGAAATTAATTAAAGCTTAATTGGAATTTTTATTAAATAAAAATATTTAATATGATTAAATTAAACATTAACATTTGCCAAAAGTATTGTATTTGTGTTCCTTGTGTCACAAAGAATTTTTTTGTATTTTCTTGGATTTTTCGGAGTTTGTTTGAGCTCAATTTTAAATTTTCCAAAAAAAGGAGAGAGAATGAACAGTATCGCGTGGTACTGTTCATGCGTCTTCAACCTCCAGCGCACGTACAGACTCGATCTGTTCTCCTGTGTACAGTTTCCTTCCGTTTTTCTCTCTCTTCATAACTTCCAATCCAGACATTATTTCAATGTCCTCCCAAAAGGAATGTTGTGCCAAATCACGCAAGGAATCCATCCCAATTAGCCTCTTTCCGTTTCGTTTATCTGTTTGCCTTATATCTCCTATTTTCTGAAACGGACTCTAAACCAAAATCCGTGAATTGGAGTCGGTTTCTATCCCTTCCAAGCCTATAAATACGACCCCTTGACCGCTCTAAACCCATCACAAGCCGTGGCAAGTCCCCTCAAAGGTCAGGACACCGTCAGCATCGAGGCCATTCGGTCCCGAATTTGCTCGTCGCGTCTCGAGCTATTCGGTCAGTTTTTCCGTGATCCTTTCGCGTCCCATTGTGCCATCATATGCCATCTATCACCTTGCCAAGTTAATTTGGTTTTGGTGCAGCCAATCTCCCGGAATCGAGTTTTCCCCAATCTAGGCCAAAATCGCTTCCCGACGTCGATTCGTCGCCTCCGGTAAGCTTCATCCCTTGCCATAATTTTTCTTAGACTTGCCTCATCGCGTTCTATGCCGTGCTCACTTCTTTTTCCCGATAAGCCTCCACAAATTTTTGCCTCCGAACTTCGCCATAGCCGCCAATGGCATCTCGTGTCCCCATCTACCCGGTGATGTTTTCTCCTAATCCGTTCACGTCGTATTGTGCCAAACCATCCCAGGTAGCTACCCTCCAAGTGGTTTTAGATTTCGTTCACCGAGCACCAAGATATCAAGATTTTGCTTTTTCCTTCCCGACGTCGTTCAAACGTCGTTTGCGTCGTCTTCGGTGGGTTTCTGTCTAAGCCGACAATTTTCCTAGCTTCGCCAAGCCGCATTCTAGCCCATGCTCACCCTACTTCTTCATGTTTTATGCCCAGGTTTTATTCGTCTCTCCTAACCATGTCGTTGTAGCCGCCCGTGCCGTCATCGTTCTCCGTTTGGCGTGCCGTTGCTTCCTATGTTTGCCTTGGGTCCCTAGCAACCCATTTTGCTAGTTAGATTCACCACCCATGCCTCCTCTTGCCGACGCTAGCCTTCTCTCCAAAGTGCTGCTCTTGGGTGAACAGTAACTTTTGCTATTTTCCAGCATTTTCTTGCCCGGCAAACTTTAGATCGCTTGTTCTCCTTCATCCGAAATCCGATTGACCCGATTCTTTTGGTTCTAGTTTTGCAGTTTTTGAAGTTCATTTGAATTTTATTCGAATTTGTTTTGTTTGTTTTGTCGTTTCGCACGTAGAACCCGATGTCGACGAAGAGTTTGTTGAACCGCAGCAAGAGGGACCAACCAGTGCACAAGAAGGCAAGTCTCCTTGGATCATTTTGAACCTATGTTTGTGAAATCTTTTAATTATTTTAAATTTATGTGCATCGCTATTTACATAGAATCTTAATTTTGTTTTAGCAAGTTAGTTAAACCAATATTGTTATGCCCTCAATTGATGTTGAATGCCATGTACCTTTGTAACCTTAGGATTTCCTTTGTCTCAATAATGAGATTATTATTAAATCTTTGATAAATATTAGAATGGTAGTAAAATACTTAGTCATGTTATTTAACCTTTGTAGCCTTGGAAACGGGAAATTATAATTCTTTTAACTAGTCTTTGTATCTGGAAATTAGTGGCGATTGGAGTTGCCACTGTTCTTTTAGAATAAAATAAAATGTGAAAATTGTTTTAGACCAGGGCGGATGGTTGGATTGATTTGGTGCAGTTAGCACGAGACTTTGTAAAGTGTCTGTTCCGCCCTAGTCGATGAAAGACCGACTCTTGTGTTTGTCCAGACTGAGCACTACCGTACAACCCCATGTCTATATGGGTACGACCTAGCTGATTAACTTACGATAGTCTAGTTTAGGTGCCACCAGTGGAAAGTGGGTGCCAGGGATTTACTGGTTATTCATAGTGAGGGACAGGGATTTACTGTACTCATATGGTGCAAGAGGGGGCTTCGGATTGGGTGGATGGAACCCTTCTGCGGTGAAACCTCAGCGGGTGGTGTCTAGCTAGACTAGAGTGAGGTAAAGGCTTTGTGATATTTTATCTGTGTCTCATGCCAAAGGAAGCGTGGTGACTATTAAGATAATTTATCTCTTGGGGGTAAAGTTGTTCAACCTCTACAGAGTGTCAAACTATTCGAATAGCTGTGCCCACGGTTAAGGGCGGGCAAGGAATGCATTCACATGGTACATCTTTGGTTTTGGTTTTTAAAATCAAAGTTTTGGTATTCCGAGAGTGGAGGGAACTCTCGGATGGTTGTCCTGGCGGTTGGAGCCAGTGTGGGTGGATGTAACCCGCAATTTTAAACTTTATCGGTTAGAGCTGGTTATGTAGTGTTGGTGGATAGAACCTTCACTATAAAAAGTTTACTAATTTTAGTTAATCAATTTACCTTGTTAAATTAATGCCTTCGAAAATATTTAGTAGTAATTGAAATAAAATATTGCTTTGTGCAAAAGAACCATATAACCCTCCTTTGTTAAGCCTTGCATCTATTGCATTTTTCCCAAGACTTGCGGAGTACTTTATGTACTCACATGCTGCACTAAAAATTAACTCAGAGGAATACGAAGCTCAAGAGGGAGACTACGACTACTTCGCGGGTGGATTCGACGAAGGATTCCCGGAGTACTAGGTCGCGCTTCCCCAGTCAATTGCCTGTGGCGTATTGATGGGTCTCCGTTGGATTTATTTTTGCTTCCGCTGTGTTTCGTGTGTGTGAGGTCTTAAAACCTCATTTGTAATAATGAGACCTTTCGATCAGTACTCTCTATTATTGTAATAAAGTATCGTTGGTTATGTAATGATTTCTATTTAACTGTGTGCGCTAGCTTTGATCTGGGACTAGTGCTGTAATACACAGAGGGTCCGGGTTTGGAAATCCAGGGTCCCGACAGAGATGGTATCAGAGCCAATTTGACTGTAGGACGTGACCTAGTTAGAATGGTCGTTAGTAAAAGAGCTTCAAAATTTATTTTATAAAATAAAAATTTAATAATGTGCTATCCTTGTCTTTTCTTGTCTTTCTATCCTTACCTTCGTCATGGCATTCTTCCTTATCTATCTACTTATTTCCTTTTGGAATGGTAATTGTACCCCTTTCCTTTGTAAGTTCTATAGATGGCTAAGTGAGGTTGCGTATGAGAAGCACCTGGAGAAGCGCGTCATCATGAAGGAGCGAGGACTAGTCTTTAGTTCTAGTATCCAAGTAAAGTCCTACGATTTTAGAACGCTTATATATTACTTGCCTGTGTGTTAGGTGGACTGTACCAAGTCTTTGTATACTTGTAGTACAGCCATCCTTAAAAACTATTTTGATTTCAAGCTAAGCTTCTCCTAGTTGTTTTTTGTTTCTCTCTTGTGTGTTTGTTTGGGATGGTGTTTAGTCGTTCCCCTGATCTCTTATCTGTGCTACTTCCCTCTTATCTTTTGCTAAACCCAGTTACCGCAATAGTGCAAGCTCCAATTCTTTCACCGCAGTCCAAGTTTGGAGAATCCTTGGAGATCTAGAGTATATGGAAGACAACGAATTTATGGAAAGTACTCTTGTCGGGAAAGCCGTCATAATCAGTGCATGTCAAGTTAGGTAATTCGGAGAATTGTTGCTAGAGTGGTATATTTTGGATTTATAATTGACAAGATTGAATAATATTCGAGAGGATTGAGATAAAAGGTATACTTGTGGATATCAATTGATTATAAGTAAATCTAAAAAGTGTCATCTTTGTGGGTTGAGTAGAGAATAAATACAAAGTTGAACTTGGGGGAGCTAATTAGATCATGGGAAGAGTCTAAACTTTGCCCTGGATTTATTATCTAGGATTGAAAGGAGCAATTGGATGTAAAACAAGATTTTGTTAAAGGGATTATTTGTGATCGTTGGAGAATTTGTATTAAGAGATTGATCCAGTAAAGGGAGAGATTAAAAGATTAAGAAGTTGAATTATCATAACAATTCATGGTATCAATTTTTGGTGATTTGGTTGAATCATGAAGAGTGGATGAATTTTTGTGGAGTGAATGGATTATCAGAGTTTGGTGGACCTATAGATGATGAGTGGATACTAGTGGAATTCCAGAAGATAATACACTTAGATATCTTGGTGGATTAATTTTATCATTGCAAAGTGGACATTGAATTGGTATGTCAAGTTGGATTTAGGGGATTTAATACATCGTTGCTAGGTAATTGGATTTTAACTAATGGGATTAACTAGATCATTTAAGGATGTTAAAATGGATAACCTGGAGGATTTAAATTAACCATGGGAGATAGATTGTCCGATAAGAATTAATTGAGAGATTGTCCGATAAGAATTAATTCATTCAAATTTGGTGGAACCAAAATGATGATTTTCAAGAGATTGATGGATTAATGAATATTAAATTATTGTTTAGACGATCTTAAAATTGATCGATGATTACTAAAAGGTTGGATTAATGTTAGAAAAATTCTATGGTTGGTCGTCGATTAAAATTAGAGCAGAGAATAAAAGTTTATGGGATTATCTGTTGAAATCAATGTGAATTCAATAAGGTGCAATTGGGGTATATTATTTTGGAATCAAACATTTTTGAAAAGTTGAAATAATTATGTCTTTCTCGGATGAACACTTGCAGAAGTTAAGCCCTTTTTGGTGGAATTCTGAATTAATCGATATAATAAGGGCAATTGAAGTTAACCCAGAGCTTGCAGGCGACTAAAGATGTACCAATCCGATTTGTTGTTCTCTTCCATATTTCTCAGTTAAGGGAATACTTCAGAGCATCGAACAACAAGATAGAATCATGAAGGAAGCTGAACGCTGCGCAAGAAGGATGACCATAAAGTTCCACAAAGTGCAGTAGAGCAACCATTCGAAGTCAAGCAACTTGGGAGCGTGAAGAGGACCTAAGAGCCGAGTTTTCCTCTCCTTTCTTTTCCTAGTCCGTCCGAATCTTGGGGACGAGATTCTTTCTAAGGGGGTAGATTTGTAACATCCTGATTTTCAGAGCCTTTTTGAAGCTTTTAAAAATAAAATTCACCATTTGAATTTTTCCGGAATTAATTAAAGCTTAATTGGAATTTTTATTAAATAAAAATGTTTAATACGATTCAATTAAACATTAACATTTGCCAAAAGTATTTTATTTGTGTTCCTTGTGTCACAAGAAATTTTTCTGTATTTTCTTGGATTTTTCGGAGTTTGTTTGGGCTCAATTTTAAATTTTCCAAAAAAAAAGAAGAGAGAAGACTCGATCTGTTCTCCTGTGCACAGTTTCCTTCCATTTTTCTCTCTCTTCATAACTTCCAATCCGGACCTTTTTTCAATGTCCTCCCAAAAGGAAAGTTGTGCCAAATCACGCAAGGAATCCATCCCAATTGGCCTCTTTCCGTTTCGTTCATCCGTTTGCCTTATATCTCCTATTTTTTGAAACGGACTCTAAACCAAAATCCGCGAATTGGAGTCGGTTTCTATCGCTTGCAAGCCTATAAATATGACCCCTTGACCCCTCTAAACCCATCCCAAGCCGTGGCAAGTCCCCTCAAAGGTCAGGACGCCGTCGGCATCGAGGCCCTTCGGTCCCGAATTTGCTCGTCGTGTCTCGAGCTATTCGGTGAGTTTTTCTGTGATCCTTTCGCGTCACATTGTGCCATCATATGCCATCTATCCCCTTGCCAAGTTAATTTGATTTTGGTGCAGCCAATCTCCCGGAATCGAGTTTTCCCCAATCTAGGCCAAGATCGCATCCCGACGTCGATTTGTCGCCTCCGGTAAGCTTCAGCCCTTGCCGTAATTTTTCTTAGACTTACCTCATTGCGTTCTACGCCGTGCTCACTTCCTTTTCCCTGATAAGCCTCCACAAATTTTTGCCTCCGAACCTAGCCATAGACGCCAATGGCATCTCGTGTCCCCATCTACCCGGTGATGTTTTATCCCAATCCGTTCACGTCATATTGTGCCAAACCATCCTAGGTAGCTACCCTCGAAGTGGTTTTAGATTTCGTTCACCGAGCACCAAGATATCGAGATTTTGCTTTTTCCATCCCGACGTCGTTCAAACGTCGTTTGCGTCGTCTTTGGTGGATTTCTGTCTGAGCCGACAATTTTCCTAGCTTCGCCAAGCCGCGTTCTAGCCCGTGCTCACCCTACTTCTCCATGTTTTATGCCCGGGTTTTATGCCTCTATCCTAACCATGTCGTTGTAGCCGCCCGTGCCGTCATCGTTCTCCGTTTGGCGTGCCATCGCTTCCTATGTGTGCCTTGGGTCCCTAGCAACCCATTTTGCTAGTTAGATTCACCACCCATGCCTCCTCTCGCCGATGTTAGCCTTCTCTCCAAAGTGCTGCTCTTGGGTGAACAGTAACTTTTGCTATTTCCAGCATTTTCTCGCCCGGCAAACTTTAGATCGCTTGTTCTCCTTCATCCGAACTCCGATTGACCCGATTCTTTTTCCTAAATTCATGTAAAATTGAGCTATATCTTTTGGTTCTAGTTTTTCAGTTTTTGGAGTTAATTTGAATTTTTTTCGAATTTGTTTTGTTTGTTTTGTCGTTTCGCGCGTAGAACCCGATGTCGACGAAGAGTTTGTCGAACTGCAGCAAGAGGGACCAACCAGTGCACAAGAAGGCAAGTCTCCTTTGATCATTTTGACCCTATGTTTTTGAAATATTTTAATTATTTTAAATTTATGTGCATCGCTATTTACATAGAATCTTAATTTTGTTTTAGCAAGTTAGTTAAACCAATTATTGTTATGCCCTCAATTGAAGTTGAATGCCGTGTACCTTTGTAACCTTAGGATTTCCTTTGTCTCAATAATGAGATTATTATTAAATCTTTGATAAATATTAGAACGGTAGTAAAATACTTAGTCATGTTATTTAACCTTTGTAGCCTTGGAAATGGGAAATTATAATTCTTTTAACTAGTCTTTGTATCTGGAAATTAGCGGCGATTGGAGTTGCCACTGTTCTTTTAAAATAAAATAAAATATGAAAATTGTTTTAGACCAGGGCGGATGGTTGGATTGGTTTGGTGCAGTTAGCACGAGACTTTGTAAAGTGTCTGTTCCGCCCTAGTCGATCAAAGACCGACTCTTGTGTTTGTCCAGACTGAGCACTACCGTACAACCCCATGTCTATATGGGTACGACCTAGCTGATTAACTTACGATAGTCTAGTTTAGGTGCCACCAGTGCAAAGTGGGTGCCAGGGATTTACTGGTTATTCACAGTGAGGGACAGGGATTTACTGTACTCATATGGTGCAAGAGGGGGCTTCGGACTGGGTGGATGGAACCCTTCTGCGGTGAAACCTCAGTGGGTGGTGTCTAGCTAGACTAGAGTGAGGTAAAGGCTTTGTGATATTTTATCTGTGTCTCATGCCAAAGGAAGCGTGGTGACTATTAAGATAATTTATCTCTTGGGGGTAAAGTTGTACAACCTCTGCAGAGTGTCAAACTTTTCGAATAGCCGTGCCCATGGTCAAGGGCGGGCAAGGAATGCATTCACATGGTAGATATTTGGTTTTGGTTTTTAAAATCAAAGTTTTGGTATTCCGAGAGTGGAGAGAACTCTCGGATGGTTGTCTTGGCGGTTGGATCCAGTGTGGGTCGATGTAACCCGCAATTTTAAACTTTATCGGTTAGAGCTCGTTATGTAGTGTCGGTGGATAGAACCTTCATAAAAAGTTTACTAATTTCAGTTAATCAATTTACCTTGTTAAATTAATGCCTTCAAAAATATTTAGTAGTAATGGAAATAAAATATTGCTTTGTGCAAAAGAACCATATAACCCTCCTTTGTTAAGCCTTGCATCTATTGCATTTTTCCCAAGACTTGCGGAGTACTTTATGTACTCACATGCTGCACTAAAAATTAACTCAGAGGAATACAAAGCTCAAGAGGGAGACTACGACTACTTCGCGGGTAGATTCGACGAAGGATTCCCAGAGTACTAGGTCGCGCTTCCCCAGTCAATTGCCTGTGGCGTATTGATGGGTCTCCGCTGGATTTATTTTTGCTTCCGTTGTGTTTCGTGTGTACGAGGTCTTGAAACCTCATTTGTAATAATGAGACCTTTCGGTCAGTACTCTCTATTATTGTAATAAAGCATCGTTGGTTATGTAATCATTTCTGTTTAACTGTGTGCACTAGTTTTGATCTGGGACTAGTGCTGTAATACACAGAGGGTCCGGGTTTGGAAATCCGAGGTCCCGACAGAGATGGTATCAGAGTCAATTTGACTGTAGGACGTGACCTAGTTAGAATGGTCGTTAGTAAAAGAGCTTCAAATTTTATTTTATAAAACAAAAATTTAATAATGTGCTATCCTTGTCTTTTCTTGTCTTTCTATCCTTACCTTCGTCATGGCATTCTTCCTTATCTATCTGCTTATTTCCTTTTGGAGTGGTAATTGTACCCCTTTCCTTTGTAATTTCTCAAGAACCACTTCACTCCGATACTATAAAAGCTATAAAGCTGAAGATTCAAACTTTTTGGATGTTTACTTTAGCAGAGGGTCAACAATGAATAAAACTACAAAGACAACACATCTATCAAGAAACAACTAGAAGAAATTAGCCCTCATGAGCAGCAGGTCGGTCAGAAGATTCAAACCAGAAGAGCACAAATACATTCTAAATAGCAGAGGGACACTCCCCAACAAGAGACCAAGAATTGAAGAGATGACCCAAAACCTGAAAAATACAGAGAACCACAACAAAACTTCAAATTGCCATCTCAACTTTGATCCTTTGGCCAAGAAATTTTGTAGGAAGATTAGGAATAGGCTTAGCACTTAAAGAACCAAATCGTAGGGCATCTCATGAAGAAAAACAAGATTCTCTCCAAAACCCTAGAAACGAGACCAAGAACACAGGAGGCCAAAAATGTGATTCTTGCCAACCGATCAAATTGCTCTTGGAACTAGATGACCAAAGGGTCTAGAAATGCAATTCCATCTAGAGCAACCCATTTTGTCACTCCCCAGCAAGAATCGAGCCAAAACACAAAAAGTCAAAAATCAAGCATAGGAAGCATCGAAGGCAAAAACCAACAGAGAGACAGGAGCTCGATCAAACTTAAACAAAAACATCTCAAATTGATATTGAGGAAGGGAGATACATGATTGCATAGAGTATCAACTCATATCATCCCTACAACCCCATACATGCTTGGAATGATCAAGAACTCATGTCCCTGTCCCTCAAGAACTCACATACACGAAGGGGACAACTCTCTGTGCTCTCCAATAGCTCTCACCCACTAAAGAGAAAGCAAAACAACCTCCAAAAGACTTAGACTACATGCAGGAGACGCTCCCCTATTTATAGTCTCTCACTAATGGATTTTCCTCTCTCTTTATCCACTAAGCCTCTACCAACCCTAGTGCTTTATCCATAATCCGCCTCCTTTAGTGCAGCTTTGCGTATTCACCAAAACGCCCCCTCCTGCACCTTCCGGGAAGCTTCCTCATTCCTTGCCTCGCAAGCCTCGCAGCTACCTCGAGCCATCGCCGTCTTTGGCATACCTCGACCGTTCTGACCTCGGCACCACCTGCGCCTAGTCCGATCCTCCGTGCCTCACCACGACTCCATCTCGACGTCCTGCAGCCAACACAGACAAGAAACACATCAAATAGCACCGCTCGACACATGTAAGCATACATAGCATCAATAAACCAAACACAGGCACGAAATTGCCCAAACGACCAATCGGGAGACATAATATGCAATAAGACTGTCTAATCAATCCGACTGCGCCAAATGCCAACCTGGCACAAATCACTCAAACCAAACTCAATATTTGCAACAAACTTGTCAATTACTCATCATAAACCTGTGGTCACCTCCACATGGTCTCTCATCCTTCTGAGCAGATGATTGGAGACCTCTTTGAGCGTGTCACACGCTCAAAGTCTGACATGTCACATTTCTGTCTCCATTCTGCCTTTGTTGCCACCTTTGAGCCCAAGGATGTTTGTCATGCTCTTTCTGATGAGTCTTGGGTCAATGCCATGCATGAGGAGTTAGAAAACTTTGAGAGAAATAAGGTCTGGTCGCTTGTTGAGCCCCCTCGAGGTCACAATGTCATTGGGACTAAGTGGGTGTTCAAAAACAAGCAGAGTGAGGATGCGGTAGTCATTCGAAGCAAGGTTAGACTGGTAGCTCAGGGCTTCTCCCAGGTTGAGAGTCTAGATTTTGAGGAGACCTTTGCCCCTGTAGCTAGACTTGAGGCCATTAGAATCCTGCTTGCTTTCGCAGCTTCTAAGGGTTTCAAGCTTGACCAGATGGATGTCAAGAGTGCCTTCCTCAATGGATTTATTGAGGAAGAGGTCTATGTATAGGAAGCCTCTTTTCTACTCCCGGGTGTAATTACACCCTATGTCCTATCTCACAACGTAGGGAGTATCTCGCGTAACGGAGGGTATGTATGTGTATTATACGAGTATTTAAGACCATCTAAGTGGTATGAACAATTTTTCAGAGGTGGTATGTATATTTTTTACATACTCCTTTTTATGTGCGTATATAAAGGAATTTATAAAGCACGCTAAAAACTATGGACTCTTTTGTAATTTTTTCATGTGGTTCATATTGGAGTATCTTATAATTGGTATACGAGTATACCTAAATTGATAAAGGCGTATTTCAAGTTTGTTTCGGTGGTATATTAGAGGTGAGTGTAATTACACCCGGGAGTAAAAGGTATTTTTCCTATATATATATATAATATACTAGCTGAATGCCAATGTGTTGCTACGAATTTTTAAAATTTATCATACTACATATTTCGAAAGTTTTAGAATATCCATACAAACATGTTCTAAAAGTTTTTAAGTCCATCAAGTTGGAAGCCGTTGATCACACCTCGTGGTCATTAGTCGGAAGACATCGACCACACCTCATGGTTGTAGGTCGCGAGCCCTCGAGCACACCTCGTCGTCATAAGTTAGAAGCCATCGACCATCGCGCGTGATCGTAGGTTAGGAGCGGTCGACCATCGCTAGTGGTCGTAAGTTGGCAGTAGTCGACGATCGATTGTAGTCCTAAATCGGGAGCCTTCGACAATGGCTCATGGTCACACATTGGAAGCCGATGACCATCGTTCGTAGTCTTAAGTCAGAAGCCATCGAGGATACCCCGTGGTCATAAGTCGGAAGACATCGACCACACCTTGTGGTCACAAGTCGAAACATATCGACCAGTGCTCATGGTCGTATATTAGAAGCCGTCGATCACACCTTGTGGTTGTAAGTTAGAAGCCGTCAACCATCGTGCACGTAGGTCAGGAGCAGTCGACCATCGCTAGTAGTTGTATGTTGGCAGGCCTCCGGTGCACTTGTGCCCTGTCGCCCGATTACCAGCGCCAGCCTGCTCGGCCCCATCTTCAACCACTGCCACTTTCGACTTCAACCACTGCTCCCTGTAACTACTGTCCCCTTCGACCACGACCCTTCGACGTCGACCACTTCCCCCTTCAACCACAGTCCCCTTCGACCATGGCTTTGACTTCGACCACCTTGTGGGTCTTGCCGTCAAGGGTAGGGAGCTCGATCTTGGGGGTGACCTGAGGGTAGGCGACGGGGATGTCCAACTGGAGGGGGCAACTCATAGCGGTGGAGGTTGTGGATGAACCAGCAGGTGCCCTTCGGGTTGGCGCTACAACTATGACCATGACTGCTACGACCATGTCCATGGGTGCTACGACTACGACCATGACCGCGACTTCGACCACTGCTCCCTTCGACTTCGAGCACTGCCCACTTGGACTTCGACCACTGCCCCCTTCAACCACTGTCCCCTTCGACCACAACCATTCGACGTCGACCACTTCCCTCTTCGACCACAGCTTCGACGATGACCACTGATCTTTCACTTCGACCACTATCCCCCTCAACCATTGTCCCCTTCGACCACAGCCCTTTGATGACCACGACCCTTCGACGTCGACCACTTCCCCCCACGACCCCTTCGACCATGGCTTCCACTTCGACCGAGGATCTTCAACTTTGACAAAGGATCATCGACTTTGATCACTGTTCCCTTCGATCACGGCACTTCAACGTCGACCACTTCCCCCTTTGACCACAACCCCTTCAACAACAAATTTGTGACTTCAACCACTACCCCCTTTGTCTACTATCCCCTTTGACCATTGCCCTTCGAAAACCATGACCCTTCGATGTTGACCACCGCCCCCTTCGACCACTCTTCCCATCGACCATGGCCCTTCAACGTCGACCAATTTCCCTTTCAACCACGGCCCCATTCGACAACAACTTCAACTTTGACCACAGATCTTCGACTTCGACCACTACCCCCTTCGACCACTATCCCCTTCGACTACGGCCCTTCGACGACCATGACCCTTCGACGTCGACCACTTCCCCCTTTGACCACCATTCCCTTCGACCATTGTCCCCTTCGACCATGGCCCTTTGACGTCGACCGTGGCTTCAACTTTGAGCACTGTCCCCTTCGATGACCACAACCCTTCGACATCGACCACTTCCCACTTCAACCACTGCCCTCTTCGACCACGGCATCAACTTTGACCACAGATCTTCGACTTTAGCCATGGCCCCTTTGACCATAGCCTCGACGTTGACCATGACCCCCTTCGACCACAGCCCCGACATTGACCACGGCCCTTCGACTTAGCCGCGGACCAACTTCACCCACAGCCCTTTGACTTCGACCACTGTCCCCTTGGACCACGTCTTGGACTTCGACCACGACCCTTCGACTTCGACCATGGCCCTTCAACTTCGATCACGGACCAACTTTATCCATCGCCCTTCAACTTCGATCGCAGACCAACTTTATCCATAGCCCTTCAACTTCGACCATGACCCTTCGACTTTGACCACGGCCTGACTTCGACCACAACCCTTTGACTTCAACCGCGGATCGACTTCGTCCATGACTCTTCAACTTCAATCACTGCCCCCTTCATCTACTATCCCCTTCGACCACGGCTTAGACTTCAACCACGGCCCATGGCCTAACTTTAACCACAGCCCTTCAACTTTGACCACCGCCCCTCCGACTACAGCTTTGACTTCGACCATGGATCTGTGCATTCAGCCACGGCCCCCTTCAACCACGGCTTCGACTTTGACCATGGCCCCTCGACTTCGCCCATGGCCCCTCGACGACGGCCCAATTCAACCATGGCACCGATTTCAACGACTAGCTTGGGAGACCAAAATCGCTAGACAGCGCGACAAGATCCGAGCGAAGAGTATGAGGAGGTAGAGAGGCTCACTGGGTGAGCGACTGCTAGGCGGCGACAGCGGGGGGAGAGCCACATGGGCGGATGTAGTAAGAGGAAGCCGTCGTCATCGCTGAGTGCCGTTCTCTCTAATGCACCGGTTGTTGTCGCCAAGTGCCATTCTCTCCGATCCACTGGCTGCTGTCGTCGAGCATCGTGCCGCTGGTTGGAGGGGCGATGACAGATGGGGGACTACGACCAGACGCTGCCGTGCGGGGAAGGAATTCGTGGTGGCACTGAGGAGGAGGAGGCACGACATGAGGGTTCCGAGGAGAAGGAGGTGATGGTTGTGGGAGGTGGAGGTGGGGAGGCGACGGGCAGATAGGGAGAGGAGGCCGCGGGCAAATCTATTGAAGAGGTAGCGACGAGGGGATGCAACGCTGTTGGGAGAAGTTGTGAGACTGTGACCAAACATTACCATATGGGGAAAGAATTAATGGTGGCATTGAGGAGGCGGAGGAGGCGCGGCACAAGGGTTTGGGGGAGAGAAGGAGGCGACGGTTGCAGGGGGTGGAGTGGTTGCGGTAGGCGGAGGATGCGGGGGAAGAGAAGAGGAGGAGCGTAGTCCACGCGTGAGAAGAAGAGGAGCGCAGCCCACACATCGGCCCGGCCTTTTCTACGAGGAGCGGAAGAACTACATACATGTAGATCTGGATGGCTGATCTTTGATCGGACGGCTGAGAAGAGAGGAGGGAGAACGGACCGACGACTACCAACTATCATTTTTATAATAGTAAAGATATGTGTGTGTGTGTGTGTGTATATGTATATGTATATGTGTATGTATATGTATATGTATATGTATATGTATATGTATATGTATATGTATATGTATATGTATATGTATATGTATATGTATATGTATATGTATATGTATATGTATATGTATATGTATATGTATATGTATATGTATATGTATATGTATATGTATATGTATATGTATATACACGCAGTTGTATTAGTAATTCTCCATGGCTATTGAACGGATGTGAATTTGCACTACTACAAAAAGGCTAATACTGGACATGTTATCACATACGATTAACCAAAATCGTTAGTATTAAATACAATCACAGATGGCTTTGGTGCCGTCACCGTCTATGTTACTAGCAGAGCTAAAATCCGTCTGTGAAGAGATAATATCGTAGACTGTTCACGTTGAAAACCATCTATGAAGTATTATAAACGGTTATTAACAAGAACCATCTGTGATATTAAATCATCACATACGGTTTGTTCAACATTCAAATGCCCTTATATATGCTTCCCACATGCCTCCCCCAAACACTCCAAACTGAAGTGCCACCTAGCTTCCCCAAACACTCCAAACCGAAGCACTGCCTAGCTCCCCCGGCCCAAATCGATCGAAGTGCCGCCTGCCCCAATGACGTCGATCGATTACCTCCCTGAGCTCCTTCGCCTTCAGTTGTAACGCCATGGTTCACTACAGAAGCCACTCTTGTCATAAGAGTGCGTTGTGCAGTGTCACCGTCCTGACACAGCGGTGACTCTAGCTGCCGCTGCCTCTCCTTCATCGCTAATGATATATCCTCCATCCGATCCCCTCCCCCCTCTTCCTTGATGCTTGGATATAAAATTACAAAATTGTTAGATGGCTAGGGTTTCGGCCATAAATCTTGATGCCCACGCATGTCAAAATTAATTGTTGATGCCTTAGTTCTTGTGATAATTACTGGATGGCTAGGGTTGAAATTCATGTTTTATTGCAGCATAAAAACATGGCGCCAAAGTTTTTTTTGAAACAAGGGCAAGTGCTTTGTCACATTCCATTAATAGAGAGGAGAGAAAACAACCATTGCGTTGTCGCCAAAACAACAAAACAATAGCACCTACAACCTAAACAATGAGCCACCAAATAGGTCTGCTTTGGTTCATCTGCATTATCTGATTGCGCTGCTATATAGCACAATTAGGGAATGTTGATGCATTGACGGAAGCCTATTTCTGAGAACATGAGAACACCATCACAGACGGTTCTTAACTAGAACAGTCTATGATAATAGACTATCATAAATAGTTCATAGTACGAACCATCTATGATAATTGTTATCATAGATAATTCAAAAACCGTGTGTAATGCGCCTAGGGTATTACTAACCCATAAGCACAAACAATTTAGAAAACCATCTACAATGACGTTTCTGAATAGTCTATTATAAGCTTTTCTATAGTAGTGTTGGTATGGATTTCTATATTTAGTGATGATTATTTGTGTAACACCTCGGCCCAATTTCTGAGCCCAGAATACTACCACTACACTATAAAACTACTATTTACAACCATTGCTACTAGAGTTAGGCAGTATTTCCTCTATTACATTTCAACGTCACGTCAAATGACATACGCTTAACGATATGTATCGAAGTAAATGTACAAATTTGAAAATTGTCGAAGGGAAACACACGAGCTACATACATTTAAATATATCAACTAAAAGTGATGTGCAAATTACCGATTGTATGTGGAATACACGTACTTTTTATGTTTCTTCTTGTTTCAAAGGGCATGACTAGCATTTCATGAGGCTAGTCAACAAACAAAAATAAAATTAGGAATAGAAAAAATATCACAGACAATTATTAACTCATAACCGTCTGTGATAGCCAACTATCATAGATGATTTGTAATAGAATCTGTCTATGATATCTGATGTATCACAGACAGTTTCAATTACAACCGTTTGTGATAGACTCTGTGTAGTTGACTATCACAGACGGTTCGAAAACCGTCGGTGATAACCTTATGTCATTACTGACCTATAACTCAGATGTTTTACAAAATTGTCTATGATAACGTTTTTGAATTGTCTGTGATATCCTTTTCTGTTGTAGTGATAATCTTTAAAATTACGATATTTGTGACTTATTTATGTTACTGGCCTCAGTAAAAAGGCAGGTTCTTTTTTGGTAGTCATTTTGCACTACATGATTCTACTGGTCCCAAGGGAACGGAATGAGAACCTTTTGGCTTTTACAACCCACATGAAGGGGGGTGTTTTTTAACTAGTGTACTATTCATGAATCTTTTATTTGTTAGCTTTTCACACTATATAAATCGTGCCTAACCACACCATAGCCTTCAAGACACAGTAGAAGCCATACTTCGGATCTTACAGTGGAAATTTTCCAGGTTTGACTCTTGTTCTTGTTCTTAAATGCTTGCGATATCATCTCCCATTCTTCTATGTTATATACGTCCGGTTTAAAATATCTGAATTTATTTTCGGATATTTCTCTCTCTCCCAAGTTCAGTCACCATGAAAGAGCAAGTGAGAGCAAGGGTTAAGATCTTAGCTTTCCTGCTTTTCTTTGCCATGGTCACACATGGTTTGGCGATTCGCGGGCACGGCGTGGGGACTGTGAGGAATGACAACGCCGGTGAGACCATCAACGCGAAAACCGCCCCTCGCGCAGGTTGTGGCAGCAACCACCATGTCATCTCATGCTCACCAGGAATTGGTCATAATAACACAAACAACTAGTACCAGTTCGGGATCCATGGTGATGTCAATTTCTGTGTGCGAAAGATATGTTTGTGTTAATTAAGGTACTAATTCTGATGTCATGTTGTGTTGATATCAACGGCCCTAATCATGACACTATGCTGTTGTAAGGGAAGAGAATGTACTGTATGTAGAGGTACTTCTATCAAAGTTGCGTATGTAATCTCCAATCGTGTACGTAAACCAGTACTACTCTTGTGATGTTACAAGGCCACGCCTTCCAATAATATTTACAGCTACAAGCTATTGTTCATGAAACAATGCTTCCTTTTTGAGTATTCAATCCTTGAAATATGATTCAAATACTGGTTTACATAATTGTTTACCCTGTGCGTTTCCCTCGATTTGAGGTACTGGATGAGGATCACGCCTACCACATATATATAATATATTTAATGCAGAGATCTAGATGATGGCAAGCCGATTGGGTGAGCGTGAAGGTGTTGATGGTGGATAGACGAGACTGTCATTAGGGAGCATACAAAACCCTACGGCTAGATGGATTTTTAAAGTGTAAATATTCTAAAACAACACGTTTTTCAAAACAATTGTAAAATTGCACTTTTAAGAATTGATTTCAAGGAAGCACGTTGCTGAGGGAGGGTTTCCCACACCACCTCGAGCCCACAACAACCACGGAGCAACGACACACATTTGGGGGTCTACCCTAGGCGAAGTCCATAAGCCAATCTTGGAGGGGAGGGGGGGGGGGGGGGGGGGGGGAGCAGGGCAACCCTGGATGAGCCATGAACCGACCCTTGGGTCTCTCAGACATGGGGAACCCGCATGGTGCTGATGACAAAGATACCTTTAGGAGTTAGCTAGGCCCGGAGGGCAAACGTCTAACTTCACTTACCTCTCCTTCCCACTCTATAAATAGGATCCCTTGTAAGTGGGGAGAGGGCCATTTTGTAACTGTAGGCACCACCCATATTCAATACACTTAGTCATTCATATGTGATTCTCGTTGAGTTCCTCTGCATCCTCGGCAGTTCTTGAATTTGATTAATGTCTATTCTCGTATCAATGATAGTTGGCACCATCCGTAGGGACTCGGACGAGAAGTCATACCGCCTACAAAGGAGAAGGCACGAAAGGTCGCTGAGGTGGGAGGTGGAAACCCCCTTAAGACTGAAGTCAAGTCAAATCACAACTCGCATCACTCCAAACCCGGTGGCGCAGCCGGGCCTCTCCGTGGAGGGTTAGGTCACCTTGTTCTGTGTGTGCCTCGGTGCTCCAATTCACACCCAGATGCATAACTCACCCTGCAATTCGCTCCTGGCAGCGCTAACCCGAGGTGATGTTTGTGTCGCAATTTTAGCCACCTCATCAATGATGGACCGATGATGTGTCCGACTCAGTAACAGGGCCAACCTGGCTTTGTTACACTGTTGAGTGGATCCACCATGTCAGCTGTTGGTTACGACAGAAATGTGATTATGTGAAATGTTGTAAAAAAATGTGGCATTTTAAAATCTATTCTTAAATGCATGGTTTTGCGATAGTATTGACAAAGTAATTATAGTTTTAAGAAAATTACTATTCTTAAATGATTCAATAAAAACAAAAAAAACTGTCCAAAATTTTCAGAAACATAGCACCTTGGCAGTCAAATTTTCAAGATGGCTAAAAATCGGCCATTATCTAATCGATTAGGTCGCTCGCTAAAATATCCCAATTTAAGGGTACATGTCAACCTACATGGAGACCAACTATCTCAATTTTATGTTATATCACCACTACAAAAAGGGTCATCCCAGACAGTTCAAAACTGTCATCACTAATGGTTTTTTGAACCGTCTGAATTTATGCGTCAGCGATAATCAGAGGTTATCACAAACGATTTGTGAGCCGTCTGTGATAAATACATCATAGATGATTTGTAACTAGAACCGTCTATAAAGAACACTGTCATAGACGGTTCTTGCTACCAACAGACGGTTGGAACCATCTTTGATGTGTCAGTATTGCAGACGGTTGGTATATATCACAGACGGTTTCTGGTTCGAGCCATCTGTGATAATTCTTCACAGACAGTTTATACCACAAAACTGTCTGTGATAGTTCATTCTATACCTAAAATTTTCTATTTTTCAGCTAGTATCAGGAAATGTTAACTACATCATCTGAAAACAAGCAAATACAGCAATAAACAAAGCAACACATTCTATTTCTATTAATATTAGAATCCACCATTACAATATCACAAGATATTGAGTAGGTTACGCATAGCACTACATACACAAGAGGACACTTACAATTTTACAAAGATAAGCTTCACGACTACAAATTCAGAAAAATACTTACACTACAAGAAACTTCAGGCTAATGCATGCTAGACTTGCACATCCTTCATTAAACTACAATATAAAACAAGTGGTGCGGGAAAATTTTCAAATAGCAGAAACAAAAAGGCAACGAACACCATTTTCAGCTTCTGTGCCAAAATCAATAGCTTCTGATAAGAACATGTACCCTATGGATACAACCATATTTGCTATACTTGTTGTTCCAATTACAAGAGCTCCTACGTATCACTTAAATTATGAGGTGAGCTCGTTTCAAAGAGATTTTACTTTATTTGATAAAGAACTTATGATATTACATAATGAGAGTTTGTTGCGTTTGTTATCGTACACCAAGATTTATGATCAAGATCATGCAATACGTGACACTACACATGTGTTAAAACCGAGGACGGTTTTCCATCAAGAAGGGGAGGATGATGTGACCACGCCACCAACACGTACGACCATAGCGGCCAATATCAAGAATGAACTAAAGGTGAATTCGTTTCTTCAACTTCAACATATTTTAAATGAAAATATGATGCTACCTAATGAAGAAAATATATATATTTGTAGCACCACATCACTTTGGAACCAATTGAAGCAAGGATTCAAGTTGGACAGGTTTTGGAATCCAATTCGGCCTCCAGATCAATTCGGATTCAGCCTGACAAGCCAACTTCAAACGGCCATAACTTTTGATCTAGAAGGCTTCTCGGGGCCCATGAGTACTCGTTGGAAAGCTCTTGAAGTCTGATTTCAGATGAATCTGGTCTCACCTCCAAACTCCATTTGAGAAGATCAGAAACTGCGAAAGAAGACACATCACTTTTCCAGTCCGAGTCAAAGTGGGCCCGATCTTCCGATGTGTCTTCTTTCGCAGTTGCTGATCTGCTCAAATGGAGTTTGGAGGTGAGACCAGATTCATCTGAAAGTAGACTTTAAGAGATTTCCAACGAGTACTCATGGGCCCCGAGAAGCCTTCTAGATCAAAAGTTATGGCCGTTTGAAGTTGGCTTGTCAGGCTGAATCCGAATTGATCTGGAGGCCGAATTGGATTCCAAAACCTGTCCAACTTGAATCCTTGCTTCAATTGGTTCCAAAGTGATGTGGTGCTACAAATATATATATTTTCATCATTAGGTAGCATCATATTCTCATTTAAAATATGTTGAAGTTGAAGAAACGAATTCACCTTTAGTTCATTCTTGATATTGGCCGCTATGGTCGTACGTGTTGGTGGCGTGGTCACATCATCCTCCCCTTCTTGATGGAAAACCATCCTCGGTTTTAACACATGTGTAGTGTCACGTATTGCATGATCTTGATCATAAATCTTGGTGTACGATAACAAACGCAACAAACTCTCATTATGTAATATCATAAGTTCTTTATCAAATAAAGTAAAATCTCTTTGAAACGAGCTCACCTCATAATTTAAGTGATGCGTAGGAGCTCTTGTAATTGGAACAACAAGTATAGCAAATATGGTTGTATCCATAGGGTACATGTTCTTATCATCCTCCCCTTCTTGCAAACAAAGCCGTCCTCGGCTTTTGATAAGCTGAAAATATGGTAACAAAGAAGCCAAGGTGTATGCATGGTATATGTATATGTCATCTGTTTTAACAGTTCTTCGTTGTTGCACAATTAATGTTATAAAACAGCAGTGATCGTAAAAGCTCATTGTATTATTAACCCAAGAGTAATCATATATGTTAATGAGTAATTCAAAATTTCTCACACAGTAATTATTGCAACTTGTTTTGCAAATGTAAGTGAAGCATTTATGCAATTCAAATCTTTGACGTTGTAAACATGTAGGGGTGGCACATATGGGCAAAACCATAACTTTTGGAACCAAGCAAAGTTCATCCATATAATCATATCTCAATCGAACCATAGCAAATTCATCTAACAAGGGTGAAGAGATTTGTATGTTCTGCCATAATTCATCATCTTTATTCGGATTGTCCATACTAGATGGTGCAAAAAGAGATGAACACATAGGCATTGGATGAGTACTAAATTTTACTTCCCTCTCACATTGAACATGATTCAGCATACAAGAATTGTTGTCCCAAACAGCAAGTTTCAATTCATCCATGTGATCGCAAGTTATGCATATTCGATATACAAGAAATTGATTTTCCACACCATAATCTCCAATCGAATTAAACTTATATCCAGGGTTGTAGGCACTAAACAAGAATTTCGAACATGCAAGTTCAGAAACTTTCTTCATAGCGTGTGACAATTTCATAGGTAAATCCAACATGATGTAACACAATGAATTAGCAGGAGAAATTCTAGGCAAAACTTCTTTATGTGTTATTAATTCGACATGTGCAAAATTATGAGAATTTAGATCCGCACATGGTTCATTTAAGTCAATACAAGGAACATCGAAAGATTGCACTACAGCAGGTATATACTCACAAGGTTGCTCTATGTCTTGTTGTAGCACCAAATCAGTACCGTGAGCGATGCTAGCACCATGGCCTTTACCTTTTTGGCTCTCCTCAAATGATGTAAGTGCATCCATCTCCTTATCTTCATTCTCAACCAATGGGGTCAGTGATTCAATCAGCTCATGCCCCTCTTTGGCATGGTTCTCAACTACCTGCAAGTTGTTTGTCATAGAAAATGGCACAAACACAGGTTTGTTCTCATGATCATCACCATTACCTGCAAGGTTAGCTGCAAGAGCATATTCATCCTCAACATCACAAGCACTTACATAACCACCATCTTCTGTCGTAATATACGCCTGCTGACTTGGGCAATCTCTCATGATGTGGCCCATCCCTTTACAACGGTGGCACACAATGGCCGTCGTACGGCCCGTGGAAGCAACCGATGAAGTGCTCTTTGTTGGTGCTTGCATACTAGTAGATTTGCTCGTCTCGGATGCGCGTGATGGTGGCGGAGGCGCTGCTGAATGCGCCCTACTCACAGAGGGGGCAGCAGCTCGAAAAATAGGAGGTGGGGCTGTCTTGGCTTGCCCTGGTGTCGATCTCGATGCAGACGTATTCCCAAAGTTGCTCCTAGTCCTTTGTCGCCTACCCTGCAATTCCTTCTCTGCCAAACAAGCAAGCTGGACCAATCTATTAATATCATTATACTCTTTGTAATCAATTATGTCCTGAATTTCACACCTTAAGCCCCCATAAAAACGATCCATCGTATCCTCCTCATCTTCTACAACATTACAACGCAACATGCCTATTTGTAGTTCTTGATAGTATTCCTTGACAGATTTATTACCTTGGTTTAATTGCTGCAATTTCTTACGCATTTCATGGTTAAAAGCAGGAGGAACAAATCTAGCACGCATAGCTACTTTCAATCTATCCCATGTATCAGGTGCTAAACCAGAATTAACTACATGAGTCCACCAAATGATAGCACGATCTTTAAATTCACTAGTAGCTTGTCTGACTCTATGCACTTCAGGAACTAGATGGGCATTAAATTTTTGTTCAACTGTCATCTCCCAATCTAGATAAGTTTCAGCATCATAAACACCCGCAAAGGATGGTATGGTAAATTTAACTTTAGCAAATGGTTCATCATTAGCACGAGCATTGTAGTGCTGAAAATTATTACCTCCCATACCATGACGATTGTGATGTAAGCGGTGTTGTGGGCGTGCATCATGGGCAGCAAATGCAGCGCCAGCATCTCGGCTTTGTCTCTCATTGATGGAACTGATGGAGCACTGCAATGTGTCTATCGAAGCTTGAAGCTTCCTATCGATGCGTCGTTCATCCAAGAGCATCATGAACTCTCCCTTTAAAACACACTCTTGATCATCAGACGACCCACCTATCATGGTTAGTAGAAAACAGAAGACAACACAAAGGTATTATCCCTATCAACTACTAGGTGGTGGAAGGTGGAATCACACATTCTTAAGCGTCTTACCACACCCTTACAAGTGTTCTTATCAATGCAGCAGGTGGTACAACCGGTGGCTGGTTCGTGACACCGTGTCGAGCGTGGGTACGATTGCAAGAGGGAACCTGTTCTGATCAAGAGTAGGTGTAGCTTGGAAGGCACAATATGGTAGCAATGGAGAACAATCAGTTAATTTCAGAATTGCATAGAATTGAATTATAGTTCGTATCTAGCACTTAGCCTATGTTGCTGATCAACCAAGGATGGAAGAAGGCTAAAAATAAGTGTATGACAAAGTGTAGGAGTGGTAAATACAAGATAATTCAATCCAATGCAATCTGGAATTGAAGAACACAAGGATTGACCCAAAACTGAAAACTGAAGATTTCTGTCCACTGGATAGTATGTCGGTATTTTGGCTGTAACTTTTTGTCAGATGCCTGTTTTTCACTGATTCTTTTTTTCTCTGTTTGCTGACGGCTTTTTATACATATTTTCTTTTGGGGCCAACTTCTGAAACCAGACACAGAAATTCGCACAAAAATCACAACTGTTGACTGTTGCAGATTCAAAACAGATAATTGGGTCAACTTTCACCGCACAGATCTCTTAACTGCCTTGCTGGAATTACGTTAAATTTTACAGATAGATGGATAAGGAATTTTTGAATCTAATGGCAGTGATCTCAGTCAAAAATAATCTCGGAATCAAAAGTTATGGCGTTTTTGGTGGCGGCTGCAGAGAAAGGAGAAATCAGCCGAATTTGGAAATTAGGGTTTGGGGTGGGGAATTTTTTTTTGTTTGGATTTTCAATGGAACAAAGATATGACCAGCAACTAGACAATGCTATGACGGACACAAATTCAATTTAGCAAACCAAAACTAACAGATTGAAAGGCACAACGGGGTTTGGATAGCGGAAATTAATTCTTCTTGTGGGGCAATTTTTTTCTGGACTATAGGAAATAAAAACCAATCTACTAACTAGGGATACAAGAATTACCTCACGGGCAACCGTTGCTCTGATACCAACTGATGTGACGATGGCCCGATCTTTCGAGAGGTACTGATAAGTCGATTGTGGAGATCTCGACGTTGATGATCCAAAGGCTCCGACCAAAACAGATCGAACCCCTCGCAATCAATACACCACTGGTCCGTTGGTTATCAACCGTGCCGAACACAGTTGACCTCGCCAAGAAGGCTATCTCCTGCAAGCGAATCGAGAACACAAGCAAGAGAGTTAAGATGCAATCTGAAATTGCGAATAATGTTTAAGTTCACAAGTTGGGGTTCCTCAACCGAACATGCGGCGAAACTGCTAAGCAGAATAAACTCTTAAGAAAAACCCGAGGAAAGCTAAAGGGGTGTGGCCTCTTTAAATAGGGGAGGGGGAAGCCACACTTATCTAACGAAAAGGGATGTGGTACTATTCCTAGTTACTGTTCACGCGCATGGTACTGTTCACATGAACAGTCCGGTCCAAATGGCCCAAGTTACAAGGCCCTCGGCCCACTTTGACTCGGACTGGAAAAGTGATGTGTCTTCTTTCGCAGTTTCTGATCTGCTCAAATGGAGTTTGGAGGTGAGACTAGATTCATCTGAAAGCAGACTTCAAGAGCTTTCCAACGAGTACTCATGGGCCCCGAGAAGCCTTCTAGATCAAAAGTTATGGCCGTTTGAAGTTGGCTTGTCAGGCTGAATCCGAATTGATCTGGAGGCCGAATTGGATTCCAAAACCTGTCCAACTTGAATCCTTCCTTCAATTGGTTCCAAAGTGATGTGGTGCTACAAATATATATATTTTCATCATTAGGTAGCATCATATTCTCATTTAAAATATGTTGAAGTTGAAGAAACGAATTCACCTTTAGTTCATTCTTGATATTGACCGCTATGGTCGTACGTGTTGGTGGCGTGGTCACATCAGCTTCTATGCCGGCGACATAGAATATTGTAGATTTGCCATTACCTTCTTCCTTTCCATCTTGCTTCAAGCGAAATTTCAGTCACCCTTGCTGAACCCCTTCCGACCCTTTTCGTGCACAAACGAGTTGGAATAGTACTGGTAGATTGGTTCTTCAAGTAGGGAGAGGGCTTTAATAATGTGCGAGAGGTGGGGAGGAGAACGGTGCCTGCTGTTCGATGCAGAGAGAATGGACCGGTGAGATCGGGATCTTGGGGGATATTCTGCAGATCGGTGATGTGGCAAGACATCACAGATGGTTCGGATTACAAACCATCTATGATAGAGATATCATAGACAGTTCATAACAAAAACCGTCTATGATAACAAGAGATATCACAGACAATTCATAACAAAAACAGTCGGTAATAATGGCGTCACAAAGACAATATATCGGTACAATATAAATAGCTAATCTCAAAAGATAAAATAGCAAAATTTTATATGTCTTATATATGCTGATTTGAAAGGTTTCAATGAGATCTACAACTTTGCAGTTGAGGTGAAACCCAAATTCCAAAGGGAAGATCAAAAAATTTTGGCAAAAACAGAAACTGAAAACTTAAAAGGCGGGGCTAAAGATGGCCGATTTTGAGGGTTTTAAAGCATGACTAGCACAAGTGGGTCATTTTTTTTGAATTGGACTCGTCATTAGCTTTCCAACGAGTACAAGAACGTCGAAAACGGACACCGTATGCAAAAGTGATGCCCATTTTACTAAAGGTGTCTCAAAAATGAATCTTACTCGGATTCAAGCGGGAGATTATGAAATTTTAGGGGATTTGAAATTTTAGGGGATTATGAGGCAGGAAACATATCACAGATAGTTTTTAATACAAACCATCTTTGATAACTTCATTATTACAAACAATTTTTTAATAAAAACCGTCTGTGAAGTATCACAGACGGTTTAAATAAAATATCGTCTATGATATCTGCCATTATCACAGATGGTTTTTATCAAAAACCATCTATGATGTCTTGTATTATCACGATGGTTCGTATAAATAACCGTCTGTTAAAGTACCACATACGGTTATTCATATAAACCGTATGTAAAACTTATAACACAAATAATTTCTAGGAACCATCTATGATGTAAGCATCCAATTTAATCTTTTTTGTAGTAGTGTATGTTTGGATGTTATGCATGAATCTCTTAATTTCAGACTTGATCCGACCAATTATGCCCAGAAATTTTTGTACCGATCTCTCAATTTCTAGCTTTTCTTCCATGTCCTGCATGCACTTGGTAAATGTTACTTTTTGCATCTGCCATGGTCGGCTTTGACTCCCCAGAGTCGACATTAATTCCTACCCACAGTGGTCGTCATCGGCAGCTACGACATACTGACTAGTTGTGTCTTCCTCCACACTGCTCCGTCTCTCCGAGGTCTGGTGGGCAGCATGGCGGCGATGGGGCAGCAGCCGCTGCGTGGCAGCAACCTGCAGCCATCACATCTAGAGCGGCGGTATCTGCAGGAGCTCTCCAGCGGGTGAGGTTGTTGAAAATAATTTTGACTTGAAGTTAAAATCGAGTATGTAGCTTAAGGTAAAGTTATGTTTAACTTAAAATAGTTGCACTACTACAGAAAAGCCTAATACTAGACGCTAAATCACAGACGGTTTTGTGAAACCGTCTATGATGTACACTATTACAGACGGTTTTAATTTGGAGGCCGTCTGTGGTATTTGTGGCAGGAAAAAGGAGTATCATAGACGGTTCTTACCGCTGAACCGTCTGTGATACTGGAATATCACAGATGGTTTTATAATAAAAACCGTCAGTGATATTCCAGATTATCACAGGCGGTTTTTATTATAAGTATCACAGACGGTTTTATAATAAAAACCGTCTGTGATAATCTGGAATATCACTGACGGTTTTTATTATAAAACCGTCTGTGATATGTTTCCCGCCTTACAATCTCTCAAAATTTCATATTTTCCCGCTTAAGTTCGAGTATGATTCAGTTTTGAGACACCTTCAGTAAAACGGGCATAACTTTTGCATACGGTGTCCGTTTTCGACGTTCTTGTACTCGTTGGAAAGCTAACGACGAGCCCGATCCAAAACAAATGACAAGCTTCTGCTGGTCACCCTCCAAGACCCCGAAAATCGGCCATCTTTGCACCTAAACTTGCGTCACAAGTTTTTGATTTTTGTTTTTGCCCTTTTTCTTGATCTTCCTTTCGGAATTTGGATTTTGCTTCAACTGAAAAGTTATAGATCTCGTCGAAACCTTTCAAATGAGTACATATAAGCTATATAAAACTTTGCTATTTTATCTTTTCAGACTAGTTGCTTATATTGCATCTGTATATAAAATTTTGTGCTTTAATTCACAGACGGTTCTATATATAGAACCGTCTGTGATATTCATTCATCACAGATAGTTCTATGTATAGAACCATCTGTGATAATCTGACCGCTGGGTCCGTCGATCCTCTTCAACCCAATCCTAACCAATAGAAATCCACCAATCCTCACCCCACGGATTGTAGCTCCGCCTCTCCGTTCCCGCGCCAAAAATTTCGAACTCCCGCCTCTCCCTCCCCTATAAATATAACCAAAACCCAGCATGTCTCCTCTTCCTTGCTGTCCTCCTCCTTGTTGTCCTCCTGCTTGCTATTCTCCTCCTCCTTGCAGACGATGCACAAGTCTACAGGAGGCAAGACACCACAGAAGCAACTAGCTCGTGCCAACCGTGCAGGGGCAAGAAGGCATCCAGCTCATGCGTTGCATCAGGGGCGAGAAGGCACAGAGGATCTTTGCTTTTTTCTGTTCTTGTTGTGTAACCTGCTTGTTGTTTTGGAATATTGTAATCTTTTTCTCTGTTCTTGTTGTGTAACCTGCTCGTTGTTTTGGCATATTGTAATGGTAGGCTCTAATCTTAATAAAAATGGATGTTTTATGTTTGTGAAATGAATTGAGATGTGAATTGGATGTATACATATACATGTTGATCTGCATGCTTCAGAGGGCATGGCTAGCATTTCCTGAGACTAGCCAATAAACAGAAATAGGTTTTGGAGTAGAAGGGAATATCACAGATGGTTTTTAACTAAAAATCATCTGTGATAGTTATAATCACAGACGGTTTTTAGTTAAGAACTGTCTGTGATTTATAAATATCACAGACGGTTTTTAATTAAAAACCGTCTATGATATTTGCACCACAGACGGTTCGAAACCGTCTGTGATGACCTCGTATTATCACTGACCCATAAATTCAGACGGTTCACAAAACTGTCTGTGATGTCATTTTTGAACCGTCTGTGATGACCTTTTCTGTAGTAGTGTTGAGTTAAAGATAGAATTCAGTATTTGTGTAAATCCTAAGCGAGTATAAATAGTTCATCTTTGTATCCTACACGTTCGAGGTCCATAGTAGTGATATCGTATTTGTCGACCTTTACACCCTATGCGAGTTGGACCCAACGGCACCGAAATAGAGAGATCTTAAAAATTACGTAGTCAAGCTCTCAAATATTCTCTACAAGGCTGTAGTAGGAGCTTGGGCTAGCAATACTGAACTGCTCACGAAATTCATCTATGCGGACACCTGAGTTCTATACTATGCTCTTTCTATCCTGATCTGTTGTATAAAATGTGTACCCATTAATGTCGTATCCTTGCCATATCATAATTGTAAAGTTTGGCACTTTTGCCAACTATTACAGTGTTTCACTTCATGACTTCCTAGTGAATCGTACCCTCAACCATTCGACGAGGCTGTGTTATCTCATGATCCAAACCTTTAACCAGCCTGGTTTGTCTTGGCATAGCATGTCCTTATACTCTTTAATATATGGGGACACTTCAATCATGTGTTACAAGACCACGAAATGGGTTTGAGTGTACGTATCCAGATCAGGAGTTATTGCTTTTCTTCTGATAGTCCCGATACCGCCTAATCTCCCCTCATAACAAGACATAGGCACACCTATCAAATCGAGCTGAGCCATGTAATCGATGCAGAACTCAATGACTTCTTCAGTTGCATAACATTCATGATGCTGCCCTCTGGCCGAAATTGATTGCGTATATAGGACTTGAGAATTCCCATGTACTTCTCGAATGGGTACATATGACGTAGAAACACGGAGATACATATTGTTGTAGGGGTGGCCCCACCTAAACCCAGCAGGGCTGGTAAAAGGCTGTAAGGCCCAGAATAGGCCATGTGTAATGACATAAATGCCCCTGAAGGGGATGATCAACTGTAAGGGTATAATTGTAAAAGCACTCCCCATGTATATATATATGGAATACAGGCCATGGGGAGGACCCAGGCCATTACTCATCTCCCTCACTCTCCACTACCATCTCTCTCTCTCTGTTTGGTCTGTAACCACAACAGTTGGCGCCGTCCGTGGGGAGGACAGGAGTAAGCCTGAAGTTCGAGGGAGGATGGCACCGGAAAAGGCTTCGTCGACGGCGGCGAAGGGAAAGAAGACGGCTGGGGCGGGGCGCCGCGTGAGCTCCAGGGCTTTGGCGTCGGCTGTCGCGGGTGCGGGTGGCGGCGTGGTCGCAGCAGTCGAGGACGTCGACGCTTGCGCTACGACGACCAACCCCGCCGTCGGCGCCGCGACGACCGACCCCGCCATCGGCGCCGCGACGACCGACCCCGCCATCGGCGCCGCGACGACCGACCCCGCCCTCGGCGCCGCGACGACCGACCCCGACGTCGGCACCGTGACGACCGACCCCGCCTTCGCCACCGCGATGACCGTACCCGCACCGACCCACCCGCGGGGCGCACCGGCGGCCCCGCGTGCGCCGGCAGTAGAAAGCGCGCTACTCGCGGCCCTCAACGCGTTCCAGCGAGAGCTAGGGGACCTTGCGGGGCCGTCTGTGACATGCAGGAGGCTCGAAGCCAGTAGGCCGCACCAGTGGCCACGCCAGAGCCCGCGCCAGAAAGGGCGGACAGCCGCGACGCCCCCACGCCCAGCCGCGCGAAGCCCATCAAGACGGTTGCCGGGTTCTTCGACAAGATGGAGGAATATGCGTGGGCTGAGGAAGATGCGCGGAGACGCAACGCTTCCACCCTCGATCTTGCTCAAGCGACGCGCTCGACATACGACGAGGGGGTGGGCGACGACCCTTCGAAGCAGGCCCGCAGTCGACAGCCCCGGGAGAACCCCCCTGGGAGCAACAGCACCGGGGAGCCGGAAGGCTCTCCAAAGAGCAGGCGCAAGCCCCGGCGTCACCAGCGCAGACCACAAAAGGCCCGCCATACCTTCGTCATCGAGAATGCCCTTCGAGGTCGCGAAGGCGAACTCGGCTGCGATGAGCGACCCCGGGCGGAGCAAGAGCAACTCTATTACGGAAAATGGTGCGAGGTGCACGGTTATGGTAATCACTACATGAAGACATGCACCGCGGTCGTGGAGTTGCAACGGGCGATGGCCGCACCTCGGGATTTGCCCCTTCGGCTCCCTGCCGAGGTCCAGGAGCGGCATCCGAGGGGCAGCCCCTCGCAAGCTTCAGCCAGGGAGGACGCACGGTGCCGCGCCGTCAACGTCATCACCGGAGGCTCCTTATCAGGGGCCCCCGCGGAGCAGCCGCAATCGTGGCTGCCGCCCCGCAACGTCACCTTCACCGTGAGTGACGCTAGGGGCGTGGAGTTCCCTCATCATAATCCTTTGGTCATCCGGGCCCACATCGCGGGCTGCGACGTCAGGCGCATCCTTGTCGACGGAGGGAGCTCTGTGAACATCCTGTTCACAGGGGCCCTCGACCGTATGGGAACCCACCGAAGTCGCCTGGAGCAGGCAGGAGCTCCGCTTCAGGGCATCGGAGGTCAGCCGCTGCGGGCCATAGGGCAGGTATCCCTCCCCGTCACGCTCCACCAGGAGAGTAACATACGGACCCAGCATGTCGTCTTCGACGTAGTGGACATCGCACACCCCTACAACGTCATATTGGGGCGGCCCGCCATCAACTCCTTCGAGGCGGTCCCACACCACGCCTTCTTATGTATGAAGCTCCCGGGCCCGGAGGGTGTCATCACCGTCTTCGGCGACCAAGACCTTGCCAGGCGCATCGAAGTTGGCAGCCAGGATCTGCATCGCCCGGTGCATGCCCTACCGGATGTGCTTGGCGACGCGCCCTCCGCCCCGGGATGGACGCCTAAGCCTCGGCCCGAGGGCGGAGTCAAAAGGGTGCCACTCCAGGCGGAGGGCCAGTTTGTGTCTATTGGTGAGGGGCTCCCCCCAGAGGTCGAGCAAGTTCTACTCCAGGTGCTTCGAAACAACACCGACGTCTTTGCATGGTCACCAGAAGATATCAAGGGCGTGGACCGCGCCGTAATTGAGCACCGCTTGGCGGTCCGCCCTGACGCCAAGCCGGTCAAGCAAAAGCTTCGCCGCATGTCCACGGATCGGCAGCAGGCGGCCAAGGTGGAGGTGGCAAAGCTTCTTCGAGCCGGGGTCATCCGCAAGGTCCACCACCCAGAGTGGCTCGCCAACCCAGTATTGGTCAAGAAGGCTAGCGGGGCCTGGAGTATGTGCATCGATTTTACAGCGCTCAACAAGGCGTGCCCAAAGGACAATTACCCTTTACCGCGCATCAATCAATTGGTCGACGCTACCGTGGGGTGCGAGCTAATATGTTTCTTAGATGCCTACTCCGGTTACCATCAGGTATACATGGCGAAGGACGACGAGAGCAAGACTAGCTTCATCACACCAATCGGCACCTTCTGTTTCATCAGGATGCCCTTTGGCTTGAAGAACGCAGGCGCTACCTTTACCCGCCTCGTTGCCATCGCCCTGGCCGCCCAGCTTGGGAGAAACGTCGAGGCCTACGTCGATGACATGGTAGTCAAAACCCGGCAGCTCGCTTTGCATGGCCGGGACCTTCAGGAGACCTTCGACAACCTCCGGAAAGCCGGCATCAAGCTCAACCCCGACAAGTGCGTCTTCGGCGTGCAGGCAGGCAAACTCCTGGGATTCCTCGTGTCCGGGCGGGGCATCCAGGCGAACCCTGATAAGGTCGACGCCATCTTGGGTATGGAGCCGCCCAAGACGACGAGGGAAGTCCAGAGGCTGGCGGGCTGCATGGCAGCCTTGCGCCGCTTCTTGTCCAGGGCGGCGGAGCGAGGTTTGCCATTTTTTAAGACACTCCACGGGTGCGACGGATTTCATTGGGATGGTGACTGTGCGGAGGCCTTCAACGCGCTCAACAAACACCTGGCGAGTCTCCCCACTCTGGTCGCCCCAGCACCAGAGGCTCCCCTCTTGCTCTATCTGGCTGCGTCAGCTACAGCGGTCAGTGCCGTCCTTGTCCTAGAGGAAGGCGCCGTACAACAGCCTGTATACTTCATCTCCGAAGCCCTTCAAGGCGCCAAAACGAGATATACAGGGCTTGAAAAGCTTGCTTACGCATTGGTCATGGCCTCCAGGAAGCTCCGGCATTATTTTTTGGCCCATCCAATCACGGTGCCTTCCTCATTCCCACTGGCGGAGATGCTGCACAACAAGGAATCCACAGGCCACATCGGCAAGTGGGCTGCCGAGCTCGCCCCGTTTTCCCTGACATACACCTCAAGGACGGCAATCAAATCTCAAGTCCTCGCCGACTTCCTCGCAAAATGGACCCCGCCGGCTCAGCCCGCTCAGAAGCACGACGACCCGGTCTGGACCCTCACCGTCGATGGGGCTTACAGCGTCGCGGGCGCGGGCGTGGGCGCGGTAATTGTCACACCCGAGGGGCAGCGCCTATCGTACTCGGCGCACCTCGCGTTTCCGGCCACCAACAACACAGCGGAGTATGAAGCGCTACTCTTCGGCCTGACCAAGCTCAAGGCAATCGGTGCGCGGCGAGTGCTCGTCCGCACGGACTCGCGTTTGGTGGCCGGCCACATAGACAAGTCATATCAAGCCAAGGACCCCGAGCTGGCTAAATACCTCACCGCCGTAAGAGCATGGGAAAGGCATTTTTTGGGCATCACGGTCAAAGCCATCCCTCGCGCGGAAAATGAGCAGGCCGACGCTCTCGCGAAGGCGGCCAGCCAGCAGCTGCCACCCCCTGACGAGGCATTTTACGAGGTATTGCCGCAGGCGACCATTGCGCAGGACAACCAGGACGCGGCCCTCGTTCACCACATTGCCCAGCAGGGCGACTGGCGAGAGCCTATCTTCAATTTCCTGCAGGGCATCGCCGAGCCAGAGGACCACGCCGAGCTCCGGCGTCTGCAGCACCGTGCCAGATCTTTCCAGGTGTTTGAAGGGACGCTCTACAAATAGGGCGTCTGCGCACCGCTCCTGCGCTGCCTCCCCCACGAAGAAGGGAAGAAGCTCCTTGTGGAGATCCACGCGGGGGCGTGCGGGTCTCATCTCGTGCCGAGGTCGTTGGTCGGCAAGGCATTCAGGCAAGGCTTTTACTGGCCGACTGCCATCGCCGACGCCCAGGACCTCGTGCGTCGCTGCCAGGGGTGTCAGTGGATGGGGCGCATCATCCGCAGGCCTCCGACGAACCTCAACCCTTTCCCCCGGTATGGTCGTTGGCACGCTGGGGCGTCGACATAGTGGGACCACTCCCCCGAGCCCCAGGGGACCTACGGTTCGTGGTCGTCACACTGGAATACTTTTCCAGGTGGCCGGAGGCGGTAGCCCTAGCCATGATAACCTCAGCTGCCATGCAGCGTTTCCTCTGGCAGAACATCATATGTCGCTTCGGCGTGCCCAGGCAACTCACCGTCGACAATGGCCTGCAATTTGATGCCACCCCATTCAAGGCGTTCTGCGGCGACATGGGCATCACGCTTCGGTTCACCTCGGTTGGGCACCCCCAGTCCAACGGGGCAGTCGAAAGGGCGAACGACGCTATCTCTATCGCCATCAAAAAATGCCTGGTTGGGCTGCCGAAGGGCAGGTGGCCGAGCGAGCTTCACAGCGTCCTCTGGTCCCTTCGCACAACGGTCACACGCCCGACGGGGTTCACGCCTTTCAAGCTCCTCTTCAGTGATGAGGCAGTGACGCCTGAAGAAATCAAGGCAGGATCACGGAGGGTCCTCGTCCAAGCGCCCGACGAGGAGCGTCGCGTATCCCTGGACCTCCTCGATGGGGCGCGGGCGAGCGCGGCCCACCATGTTGAGAAGTACGCGCGGCAGACAGTTCGTACTCGAGACCGGTCTGTATACCCGCGACGGTTCAACCCTGGGGATCTCGTCCTTAGAACGGCGCTCCATGCGGAGACCATCGGCAAGCTGGAATCCAAGTGGGAGGTCCATACATCGTAGCGGAAGCATTGCAGAAGGGAGCGTACCGCCTCGCCACGCTCGAGGGACAAACTCTCCGCCACACATGGAACGCGGACAAGCTACGGCGATATTACGCCTAGAAGCAGGACGAGGATTATAATGGCATCAGCCCCTCCTTGTACGAGGCTCGCCCGCGCAAACGGGAGTTCAATAAAGCTCGCTGTTTCCAAAAGTATCATCGTCTGACCGCCATATGTAGACCACTCTAAATAAGACGTAGCGTCGAGGTTCGCCTCTGCACGCGACAGTCTACGGACTATAACAAAGGCGTCGTCGGCCCAAAACACAGCTCACAACATTAAGAATAAATGGTGCATCGTCCCATTGCAAAAATATGAGGTCAAATGATTACAGGCATGGGCGCGCAAGCGCGAACCCCCCCCCCCTCCGCCTGATATCATCAATGCCTCAGTCTTCGCGCGGCGCCGAGGGGCCCGTGCCGCTGCCGTGGCCTCGGGAAACCTCTTCGAGCCAACAGAGGAAGTCCCCTCCCCCGCGCAGCGTTTGCTGTATTGCAACCCTCGCCGCATCCTCCCCGACGCGACTCCAGATCCGCTGGTGGAAGTTCCGGAGGCTAGGCTCGATGGAGCGAATAGCGTCCGGCAGCGCCTCCGGCCGGCCAGGAAGATCCAGGTGAGGGTTTGCCAGCTCCTGCATATGCCTACACCCACGGGTGTGAAGCATGCCGAGGGCAAGGCACGCGCCAAGATAGCCGCAGTGCTCCCCAAAGGTCTTGGCGCTGCGAAGCGCGACGCCCGCCCCCTCCTCGATCAGCCCGAGCGTCTCCATCAGGTCCTCCGGCCCGTGGGTGGCGTCGGGCACGTCAACGCACAGATCACGGAGGGCCCGGTTCAGAGACTCCATTGCCCCCTAGGCTGACGTGGACACGTCATCCAAGGCGCGGGTCTTCCCTGCAAAAGTCTCGGCCAGCTGGGTCTTCTCCCCCTCCAAGGCGGCAATCTGCCGCAGGAAGGAGGCGCGTTCCTCTGCAGCGGCTCGTCTGGCTTCCTCGGCCTCGACTTGTAGGGATGACAAGGCACCCTCCAGCGCGCGGAGCTCTTCGTCCTTTGTCGCGTGAGCGTCATCCGCTTCACGAAGCCTGGCTTCTAGGGCCCTCCGCTCCCGGATGCGGGCCTCGTCTAGCGCGTCGCTGATGACAAGCGTCTGAAAGCAGCAATGTAAGTCACCAGGTGCCCGGTAGCACCATACAAAATGCGCGGCACAGGTACTCACCCTTATTTCTGAGGCCCGCAGCGCCAACGCTAGGTGGTCTCCCTCGCGTGATGATAGCATCCGCCGGTCAAGGCTGCCGCTGGCGCGTTTTGCGGCCATGGTGAGAGCACGGAGTATCTCCAGACGCGGGAGGTAGTCGGACAGGACGGGTTCAGACCCCACCGCGTCGAGGGCTGTGGAGGCTTCGGCCGCTTCGACAGCGGTAGATACCGGCGCGACACCCTGCACAAGGTTTTGGACTTCGCGCACTTCCCCGTTGCTCGATCCTTCACCACGCCCGGGAGACTTTGTCTCGCCTGATGCTGACGGAATGAGCGAGCAGATCGGAGAGAGATTCGCGAAGTCGAGCAGAGAGAGGGAGCCACGCTTACCTCCTGCCCCCCTCACCACAGTAGGGGGTGGTGTCTGTTCGGCCACCGATCGGGGCGTGAGCGCCTCGGTGGTCGGGTGCGAGGCCCCCTCGGCAACATCGGGCGCCACAATTCCAAGCATGGGGCCTGCAATGTTGTAGCGACCCTTCGGAGGCGGGGGAGACTGCATCCGAGGACGTTTCAGCTGAGGAACCGAGGGCGATTCCTCCGTGACGTTAGCGGCCGCAGCTCCTACTCCACCTTCGGTCTCCGCCGCGCCGGATGTGTCCCTGGTAGTAGCAGCACCAACGGCCACGGCCCCCTCGTCAGGCGTAACATTCCTTTCCGGGTTAGTGGGCTCCGGCCTAGTGAAGGCCGTGCCCGTACGCTCAGCAGCGTCTCCAGATAGTGCGGTCGGCGGAATCAAGGCAGCGCGCCTCACCGAACTGGTCCGGCCGGGCGCGTCACCGGTCGAGTGTCCTACCCCAGCAGCGCCAGCTGCCGAGGTGGTGGGCAGGCTGGGTATGGCAGCCTCGGAGCGAGCCCGACGCCGCGAAGACGAGGCGTCTACGCGGCCGCCACTGCCATGATGACCCGAAGCCCCCGCGGGAATCTCCGTTGGTATCGGGCGTTCCGGCACAGCAATACCCAAAACTTCGCATGTGCGGTTCACCCGCCCTGGCTTCGCCGTATGGGCCGAGGAACACCTCAGTTGCGCGCTCCGCGTCTTCTAGCCGAGCCACTGCACAAGAGACAGCAGGGTGATCACGTGAGAACAAGCGCGGATACGCCAAGAGATGCCTGCTGCACTCTAAACAACTTACAAGGGGCGGAGGGCGGAAGCAGGCGGGACACTGGCGGGCAGATCCCGTCCGCTCGGTCATCGCCCCGGCTCGTGTATTTCCACCGGGAAGACAGTGGCGCCACCCCGTACATCGTGAACTCTTCGGCCAGGTCGCGCATACTTAGCCGGCAGGCGACGCCGACAAGCCTCCAGAGTCTCTGCGCGTCATCAGCCTCCGGCTTCACGCTCGGTGAAGTTTTGAACGAGATGGGCCCGCCTCGGCATAGCAGGCCACTCGGGCCGGTCACGTGGCAATAAAACCACCACCGCGTCCAGCCGGACTCCCACTTCCCCAGGGCGGCCGGCGCGGGGAACAGCGTCGTGTAGGACGATCGCAGCACGAAGTCTACACTGCCAAAATTGGAAATAGCTCCATCTCCAGCCTTCTTGGGGCGGCAGCAGGCGTCGTGCAGGGTGGCGAACAGGCTCACGCTGGGACGGCGGCCTTCCGTCCACGTCGCCCATGAGAAGACAGCCAGGCGGACTATTGCGCTCGGCGTCAACTGCGCTAACTCCAACCCATAGGTCCGCAGGACTTCGCCCACAAACATCTATGAGGGCATGCGAAGGCCGGCGTCAAAGAACGCGACGAAAACGATCGTCTCTGTCTCCCGGGGCTTCGGCTCTGTTTCGTTGCGACGGGGTAGGCGAGCCCCATCCCGATCCTCGATCTTCTCGTCGCGAACAAGCCGCTGCAGCGTCTCCTCGGTCACGCGGCTCTTTCCCAACACGCGGGAACACCGGCCCCCCGAGTATTCCATGGTGTCCCACCGCCTTCCGGCATGCGAGCACCCCCGCAGCACCAACTTATAATCCCCAGAAGGGAAGGATAATTTGTCCCAACTAGACGAGGAGCCGCCGCTGGGAGGGCAAGACACGTCGCCATGGCTGGCCATTGTCTCCTAAAGGCAGGGTAAAAGAAACCAAGGCAGGAAGTTGCGCTACCACCGGCACAGAATAAACCAGAACTAAGCGGCAAGTGGGACAAAGTACTCCCATCACGATGAGGGCACCTTATAAAGCCCGCTCGCCTCCTCCACGGCCAGAAAGCGCAGTTAGGCCAGAACCCCAGTGGTTCGAATACGCACGACCTGGAAAGAAGAACCGTCGGTACCTGGAGGGGCGCGCCTGGTAGGTGGCCAGGCAGCGCACAACCCCAGCGCGCGCTTGACACGCGTCCTGCCTCCCTGGGGAAGCAGCGAACAGCCGCGAGCACGCAACCGCTCACATCCCACGACGCGCCAGTTGCAAGCCGCCGCGTGCCCCACCCACACGAAAGCAGACTGCATAACGCGACAACCTGCCCCCTGATAGGCCAGGCGTCGGCATGATTCCAGCCATCATTTAAAGTGCACTATCAAGCCGCGAGGCCGTGGCAGCTGCAAAACGCGGGAAAGCCGGCGGCACAGCACCTGCCTTCACCACTGCATCGCCCACGGTTCCCACAGCTCCGGCTACGCCCGCGGGGGACGGAGCACGCGCGTCTACTTTGGCAAGGCGCCAGCTTCGCTGCCACCCGTTCGAAGGGTAGAGGACGGAGCGCGCGCGCGTCTACTTCGGCCACGGCCACAGCCCCTGGTCAACTTCGGAAAAATTCACAGGCCGCAGGGACGGAGGGGGCCAAGGGACTCGGCAACATGGCTTCGGCCCTGTGAAGCCCTTCTCCATGAGAGGCTCCTGTTATAGGGGTGGCCCCCACCTAAACCCAGCAGGCCTGGTAGAAGGCTGTAAGGCCCAGAATATGCCATGTGTAATGACATAAATGCCCCTGAAGGGGATGATCAACTGTAAGGGTATAATTGTAAAAGCACTCCCCATGTATATATATATGGAATACAGGCCATGGGGAGGACCCAGGCCATTACTCATCTCCCTCACTCTCCACTACCATCTCTCTCTCTGTTTGGTCTGTAACCACAACATATATCTTTATCTCTTTCACAAGGAGGACAATGAGATAGACCACGATATCAAAAAATGACAGAGCGAAATATATATCAAGATGACATAGAGTGATCACCACCTCGGTCTGTAGAGCATCTAGCCTCATGATTGTCACTCAAACTCTGTTCAGTAAAATACTTCTAATTGCAATAGGAAGCAATTGTGTCAGTAGCATATGACAATCATGAGACTTCATGCCAATTAATTTCAAATCTTGCATGAAAATAAGTTTCTTCATGCTGGCGGAGTACTAGACGGGACTTTCACACCATGCAAGCACGACACAGTTTAGTTCTTTCAGACCTAGACAGAGTGTAGCAAGCTAGGGGAAGGTCCTAATATTCATAGCGACCAAGTCATGCCATGCGTTGATACCATCGTTTGTTTTGTCATGAATATTCAGTAAGAGACCAATCAAGCTATCACATACATTCTTCTCTACGTACATGACATCGATGCAATTGAGAACTTCTAAGTGCTCCCAATAAGGTAAGTCCAAAAATACTGACCTCTTCTTCCACATGTTCTTCTGATGGGTCCTCAACATACGCCCCTTTTCACGTACAACATCGATATCCTTGACCATATTGTAGAACTCTTTCCCACTAAATGGCCTTGGTGCAGAGTCATTCTCTTTTTTCTTTCAAATTATTTTTTCATCTTGCGATATGGGTGATACCTTGGAAGGAACCTATGATGACGCATGTATACAATTTTGCGCGAGTTGTTCAACCACACACTCTCAGTATAATAATTGTCTGTGATAAATATTATTCTAAATTCATTCTCATATACATGAATACAAATTCAGTAATGACTCATGAGTAAATATGTATTACTTAGTTGCTTTTTACCGGTCAGTAATGCCATCATGTTATTATACCGAGACCGTTTACATATATAAAAGAGAGTAAATATAAATTCAACTGCATGATTTTACATATGGCATCCAAACTGTGGCCAGTCGCTTTTACAAAAGATAAAAAAAGTAGAAACCTATTTGCTTCAAAGTTTTTTCTTGTGACAGAGGAAGACTGGTTGTGTCTTCCTCCCCACTACTCCATCTCTCGGAGGTCTGGTGGGCAGCACGACGGCGGTGGGGCAGCAGCCATTGCGTGACAGCAACCTGCACCCATCACATCTGGAGCGGTGGTATCTGCAGGAGCTCTCCAACAGATGCGGTTATTGGAAATAATTTTGACTTGAAGTTAAAATCGAGTCTGTAGCTTAAGTTAAAGTTGTGTTTAACTTGAAGATAGTTGAGTTAAAAATAGAATTCAGCATTTGTGTAAATCCTAAGCTACATAAATAGGAAGCATGTAATCTATTTTGAGAGCAAGAGAAGATACTAGACAAATTAATAAAACTCAGTTACACAGTTGTGGCCAGGCCAATTCTCATACGTTGCCTCTGTTTATTTTTGTAATGTGTGACTTTTCACTAAGGGCTGGACCAAATATTGGTATCAAAGTTGGGGAGGCGCGGCACTGCAGCGGCGAAGACAACAGCGAAACGGCCGGCGCGCGCGGCGGTTTGGCACGGCTGGCGGCAATGGAGCGCACGGCTGTGCGTCACACACACACGCATGCGTGCAGTGGCGGGTCCAAGTCGCCAGGCCCGGTCAAGGCGACGGCGAGAAAAACGGCGCCAGTGCACACGTGTGCTGCGGACAATGTGCTCCGAGGCGATTGCGTAGCCAGTGAATCAGTAGCAGCATGCAGCTGTGGCGGCCAGGAAGCAGCAGCAGCAACGAAGCAGCGCATCGCATGCATGCACGTGCAGCGGCAGCATCGCTTGCATGCACGTGCAGCGGCAGGACTCAACACATGCATGCAGGTGCAGCAGCAGCCGTGCATGGCACTCACGATCGACGGACGGCCGTCGAGCTAAGGCCAGATGGCGAGCACTCACAGACGGTGAGCGTGGCAATGAAGAGGAGCTTCTACAGCAGTGTTGGTGGCCGGTGGTCAGAGGTTTGCCGGGAGATTCTGCTTGATAAATTCAATCTATCGGGAGGAGCAAGTTTGTAATTAATATGTAAAGTGTTGAGTCTTAGGGCAGTCCCAATGGGTGGTTTCTATGGCATTAAATAAGATGCTAAGTAGGCAAAATGCTGATGTGTCATTGGAGTTAAGGAGGAGAGATAAGGAAATGATTTCTTATACAAGAAACCATGTCTACACGGTAACCAAGATAGAAAGAGCTGTGATAGGTAGATGATAGGAGAGAGAAGATAGATGATTGGATGAAAATTTTATTTGTAGAAATTATCCATTGGGAGTATAGTTTCTATGGGTAGTGTCTACATTAATTGGCAAGTATAGAAACTACCTCATAGTTTCTCCATTGGGAGTGCCCTTAGACGTTGAGAGAATGTGTCCGTTGTCCTGAGTTAAATCAGTAGAGTTGAGTCTGAAGCATAGAGGAGATATGTTCGCCGTTCTAATTCGAGTACGTAGAGTTGAGTTTGGAACGTTGAGATGATATGTTCGACATTTTGTGTTAAGTCACTACTACAAAATAAATTATACTACACGTCTCATCATAGATGGTTCATGGAGAACTGTCTGTGTTGTTATTATCACAGATAGTTTTACAGAAGTGACCGTTTACTGTCTGTGATGAGCCACTATCACAGACGGATCGTATTAATAACCGTCTGTGATAAGCCACTATCACAGACGGATCTTATTAATAACCGTCTGTGATATTTCATAGACGGTTATTAATACGGACCGTCTGTGATATTTGCACACATCACAAACGTTTATTAATACGAATCGTCTGTGATAGTTCACAGACAATTATTAATACAAACCATCTAAGATAATTACTTATTACAGACAATTTGTACTTGGACGTGTCTAAGATACGCTGCATTAGTAATTAATACCAAGCCAGACCAGTCCCCACAAATCTATCTTCATTGGCTTCATTGAAGGAGGGAATTTTTTGTACGAATAATCTATTTTTTATTCAAAATTACAGAAATATACTTGCGGAAATTTTTTTTACAAAAATAGGCTCCATTCGTCCAATGGTTGGGCGACTGGAGCCTTTCGCCCAACCAGGGGCCAACACAATACTTATCGCCGTACCCTGGAGCGACTGCCTCCAGTCGCCCTCCCGTTGGGCGACTTTCATGCAGTCGCCCCCCCCCCCATTAGGCGACTGCACTCCCCCCGTGATTGTTTTAAATTTTATAGTTTTAAACTGGTAAAAAATGTGCTGGAGTCGTAATAAAAGTTTATGTTTATTGTATGTTGTAGGTGTGTATAAAATTTTAAAAACTTTTTTTATGAACAATTGACCATAGAACGATTCAGACATTCGCTGGTAAGTGACATACGCTGAGAATTCGTGTGCGGAGAAAACCGGTATGTTAATATTTGTTAGATGACTTGATATGTGAATGATTAAATGCGAAAAGACGAGATAATATGCTTGTTTGAATTTAAATAAACTTTATAACACAGTTGGAAGTAACATGTCGCGTACTTTTTCATTACATGCATAACATATAGCATCAGTACCACCCCCTCAATCGCCACCCTAGCCTACCCCGTCACCGCGGCCACGTCCTCCCGTCCGAGAACGTAAAATGATCAGGAGCGTGTCGCACCAGCCTTTGAGCTAGTGGAGTCTGCTGCACTTCTGGCTGTGTGCCCTCTAGTGCACCAGGGTGGGCACTACTGGAGAGAACCTCCGGTGGTGTGCCCCGAAAAGCTGCGTCGGAGGACGGCCCCGGCCAGTCCGAAAAAAACTGGTCTACATCGTCCTAGCCCGAGGAGACGCCATGTGTGTGTTGGTGGGTGTGAAGACCAGCAATAGTAATATCGTTAGTTCATTACATATCGCCTTGGGATAAAAACGAGATCCGACAATGCATACCCGTAGTTGGCGCCATCACGCTAGGATGAGGGGCATACGGCTCAGAGTACACCCCTTGCGTGTGGAAGCCGGGGATGTGCGGAGGAGGTGTGAAAAGCTGCTGAGGTGGTGTAGGAGGCCATCCCCATGCAGAACCCCTGGCTGCTCCGGGTGAGGTGGTGTAGGAGGGCATCCCCAGGCAGAGCCCCTGGCTGCTCCAGGTGAGGTGGTGTAGGACGTGTCGACGTACTACCTCCGGAGTAGTGCCACGCTGGTCGGGGTGGCACTAGTGGACGACCCGTCTATGCGCTGGGCGTGGGTATGGAGACCGCCGGTAGCCTCGTGCAGGACAGCAGGCTAACGATTCATCTACACCCGGCCTCCACCCGACGCAGAAAGCTGACATTCTCCTCGTGAGTCAACTCCGCACCTGTGGCAACCCTCTCCAGTAGTGTGATGGACTCGGTGCACAGCACAGAACCGACGTTAGCCTGGACAAAAAGACATAAAATGGTCCATCATCGAAACGACATTGCCATTTGGGAATCTTTGAAATACATGTAACGTACCGTGATGTGAGCGTCGCGCGCGAGGTGTGCGGGGTACGTGTCTGTCGGAGTGGAAACATGTGTGGTGGGCGGGTCTACGACATGTACGAGCCTGGTACGTGTCTGCGCCTGGTACCAGCGCAGGTACTCTGCGTAGTCCCTGCTGTCGTATGGGCGGTCCTCCTCCACATGGTCATGGAGCGCACCCTCCCACTGTGCAATCCAGGGCTGCATCTTTGTCAACCAGTCTGTACCTCGTTTAACTCCCTTTCTGTTGTGTATTATTATAGGACCATTACGTACTGTAAGTACTTGCGAACACAGTAGTAGGTACGTACATATTTATGAGAAACAATCACTCACACGTGCACGTTCCGCGGAAGCGGTGGTCCAACTGGTACAGGAAGCGCCTTTCGTAGCCCAAACTGCCGCATGACTCACTGGGGTGTGTAGTCCTCCACGAAGATATCATACACGAGCTTCCGGCGCGTGAGCCAGAAAGCCCGGTCACGAAACACAGTGTGGACAGCCCGTCAGGAGCATGGGCCTGCAGTGCCGTATCTACGTAAGGCTCCCAGCGCACGTCGTCGGCTGTGAGGCGGTCGAACTGCTCCACAAAGGGCAGGTACGCCCGCGTGACCTGCACGTGTGCGAACTATACCTGCAAGAAAGACAAGTTGTTAAGTATGACCATCGTTAATAAGAAGGAAATAGTTGACTGTGATAATACTTACTCGTCAACGACACCAAAGAGAGCCCATCGTCGATACCGCCAGTCGGAGTCACGACCATCACGAGCCATATCTGCAGAAAGAATTCAAGTTAGCGCTTATAAGGAACCAAAATAAACGCGTCGTAACCCACTGCAATAAACGTGCACGATTAATTTGTACCCTCAATATTTACTAATTTTTCTAATACGTATAAATTTCACCACACGATTAATTTCTACATTACGGTCTATACTAAATTTTCTATAATAATACATCAAAAATACTATACAAAATTTTGACACTAAATTTTCTACATCTAAATTTCTACACTAAATTGTCTAAAATAATACATCAAAAATACTGTACAAAATTTCGACACAAAATTTTCTACATCTAAATTTCTACACTAAAGTTTCTACAATAATACATCAAAAATATTGTACAAAATTTCACCGCAAAATTTTCTACATTTAAATTTCTACACTAAATTTTCTACAATAATACATCAAAAATACTATACAAAATTTTGACACTAAATTTTCTACAACAAAATTTCTACACTAAATTTTCTACAATAATACATCAAAAATACTGTACATAATTTCGCCACTAAATTTTCTACATCTAAATTTCTACACTAAATTTTCTACAATAATACATAAAAAATACTGTACAAAATTTCGACACTAAATTTTCTACATCTAAATTTCTACACTAAATTTTCTACAATAATGCATCAAAAATAATGTACAAAATTTCTACACTAAATTTTCTACAATTATACATCAAAAACACTGAACAAAATTTCGACACTAAATTTTCTACATCTAAATTTCTACACTAAATTTTCTACAATAATACATCAAAAATACTATACAAAATTTCGCCACTAAATTTTCTACATCTAAATTTCTACACTAAATTTTCTACAATAATACATCAAAAATACTATACAAAATTTCTACACTAAATTTTCTACATCTAAATTTCTACACTAAATTTTCTACAATAATGCATCAAAAATACTATACAAAATTTCTTAACTAAATTTTCTACATCTATAATTTTTACTAACAGCAAGAAAAACAATATACCAAAAAATTACATGGATCCCTCTCCTCTTCCTCTCCCTCTCCTCTCCTCTTCATCTCCCTCTCCTCTTCTCCCTCTCCTCTTCTTCCCCTTCTTCCTCTGTTCTTCTCCTCTCCTTCCTCTCTCGCGTCCTCTCTCGCGCTCGCTGGATCGATCGGCTGAATGGAAATAGGGCTTGGGGCGGCCGAGCACGGCGTGGTTATAGCCCACCCCCAGTTACCACACGATTGGGCGACTGGATGCTAGTCGCCCAACGGTGGGGCGACTGCAATTAATCGGCCAACGGTTGCCAGATTTACCAGGTGTTGCCGCTGGGTTGGGCGAAAGGCTCCAGTCGCCCAACCATTGGGCGACTGGAGCCTATTTATGTAAAAAAATTTCCCGCGGGTATATTTCTGTAATTTCGAATAAAAAATGGATTATTCGTACAAAAAATTCTTGAAGGAGGCGGCTGGCTTTGAGAAGCACTCCGAGTGTAAATCTAACTGCTTGTGGATCGATTTGTTCTAACTTTGTGATTAGAGGTTAGTATTTGTTTCTAATTTATATGTCTTGTAATAAAGAGAGATGATAGCTACATTTAGATTTAACTTATTTGGTAGTTTGCTGCAATTTAAGAATGACTCAGTACTCCTGTCGTAGGGGTGGCCCCCACCTAAGCCCAGCAGGCCTGTTAGGAGGTTATAAGAACCAGAGTAACATGTGTAATGACATAAGTGCCCCTAATGGGGAGGCATGGATGTAAGGGCATAACTGTAAAAGCATACTCCATGTGAATATATATATCAGGATGAGGGGGAGGATGAGGCAGAACACTCCCACCTCTCCACTACCATCTCTCTCTCTGTTTGGTCTGTAACCACAACAGTTGGCGCCGTCCGTGGGGAGGACAAGGACAAGCCGGAAGACCGAAGAAGAAGGATGGCACCGAAAAAAGCTTCATCAGCGGCGGCGAAGGGAAAGAAGACGGCTGGGTCGGAGCGGCGCGTGAATACCAGGGCTTCGGCATCGGCCGCCGAAGGAGCTGGCGGCGGCGCAGGCGCCGTGGTCGCGGACGTCGACGCTCGCGTACAACAACCGACCCCGCCAGCGCCGCTACAACGACATTCGACCCCGTCGTTGGCACTACAGCGACCGACCCTGCCAGCGCCGCTACAGCGACACCCAAACCCGTCGCTGGCACTGCAACGACAGCCCCCGCCACCCTCGCCGGCAGCGCGGATCAGGCGGCCAGGGGTAGCCGCAATAAAGCATCCGGCGGATCTGGAGATCGTGAGGCGATGGTCCCTGCACCGACCCGTCCGCTGGGTGTTCCGGCGGCCCCGACAGCACCTGCGGTGGAAAGCGCCATACTAGCAGCCCTCAATGCGTTCCAGCGGGAGCTAGGGGACCTTCGCGGAACCGTCCGTGATATGCAAGAGGCTCGGAGCCAGCAGGCCGCGCCAGTAATCGCGCCCGAGCCCACGGCGGAGAGGGCGGACAGTCGCGAAGCCCCCACGTCTAGCCGCGTGCCGCTGCGGCGTGTAGATCCGTACTCCCCGCTTTCGGCGGGGCTGCAGCAGGCGGCATGGCCACAAGACTTCAAGTTTCCTAGCGCCATCGACCCGTACAAAGGCGACACGGACCCCTGTGAGTTCGTGCGCGTGTACGAAACCGCGATCGAAGCCGCGGGCGGAGACGACACCACGAAGGTGAAGGGACTCCCCCTCGCGCTGCAAGGAGTGGCGCTCTCTTGGTTCTTTACCATATAGTCGGGCTCCATCAACGCGTGGGAGTGGCTCCGCGATCGCCTTCACAACAACTTCCAAGGAAACTATATCGAGCGAGTCGACGCGGACCATCTCTTCGCTGTGAAGCAAAGACCCTCGGAGAAGCTCCGGGACTACTTCAAGCGCTTCGCCAAGATTCGATGCCAGGTGAAAGACGTTAATGAAACCACCGTCGTTAATACAGCCATACAGGGCCTTCGTCCGGGCCCGATGGCCGAGTACAACGCGCGGAGGCCAATCAAGACAGTCGCCAAGCTCTTCGACAAAATGGACGAGTATGCGCGGGCGGAGGAGGATGCGCGAAGACGCAGCATTACCGCCCTCGGCCTCGCCCATGAGAAGCGCCCCCCCGCGCGAAGTGGGGGCGGGTGGTCCCTCGAAGCAGGGCCGCAGCCGAGAGCCCCGAGGAGGCCCTCCCCGAGGCAGCGATACCGGGGTACAGGAAGGCTCTTCAAGGAGCAGGCATAAACCTCGGCGCCGCCAACGCAGGTCACAGGCGGCCCATCATGTCCTCGACACCGAGAGCGCCCGCCAAGGACCCGACCCCGCCTCATGGAGGGGAGACCGGGGATCGGAAGGCGGACTTGATTGCGGCGGCCAACCCCACGCAGAACAAGAGCTCCAACACTATGGCAAGTGGCGCGAGGTACACGGCTACGGTGATCATTACACAAGGGCATGCACCGCAGTTATGGAGCTGCGGAGGGTGACGGCCGGGTCTCGGGCTCTGCCTGTTCGGCCCCTCGCCGGAGCCCACGTGGGGCACCCCAGGGGTAGCCCCATACGAGCCACCGTAACGGAGGGCGCGCAGCATCGCACCAGTCTACGGACTTTAAATAAGACGTAGCGTCGAGGTCCGCCTCCGCACGCACCAGTCTACGGACTTTAAATAAGACGTAGCGTCGAGGTCCGCCTCCGCACGCGCGAGTCTCCGGACTATAAAGGAAGTCGTAGCGTCGAGGTTCGCCTCCGCACGCACCAGTCTACGGACTTTAAATAAGACGTAGCGTCGAGGTCCGCCTCCGCACGCACCAGTCTACGGACTTTAAATAAGACGTAGCGTCGAGGTCCGCCTCCGCACGCGCGAGTCTCCGGATTATAAGGAAGTCGTAGCGTCGAGGTCCGCCTCCGCACGCGCGAGTCTCCGGACTATAAAGGAAGTCGTAGCGTCGAGGTCCGCCTCCGCACGCACCAGTCTACGGACTTTAAATAAGACGTAGCGTCGAGGTCCGCCTCCGCACGCACCTTTCTACGGACTCTAAATAAGATGTAGCGTCGAGGTCTGCCTCCGCACGCACCAGTCTACGGACTCTAAATAAGACGTAGCGTCGAGGTCCGCCTCCGCACGCACCAGTCTACGGACTCTAAATAAGACGCAACGGGGGGACGCCCTCGCGCGCACCAGTCTACGGACTTTAAATGAAGTCGTAGCATCGAGGTCCGCCTCCGCACTCGCCAGTCCACGGACTCTAAATAAGACGTAGCGTCGAGGTCCGCCTCCGCACGCGCGAGTCTCCGGACTATAAAGAAAGTCGTAGCGTCAAGGTTCGCCTCCGCACGCGCCAGTCCACGGACTCTAAATAAGACGCGGATGTTCTCCCTGTGCACTCTACGGAGTATAAACAAGATGCGGAGGTCATCCCTTCGCGTTCGGCGGTAGGTAACACCAAGAATAAGGTACTACTTGGTTTCATTGTAAAAGCAAAGGGGTTACATGGTTACAAGCATAAGAACCAGTATATCATCCCCCCGCCCTACCCGACCAACCGCTCAGCCTTGGCGCGGTGCGGACGAACCCGTGCCGTCGTCGCCGTGACGCTGAAGGACTCCTTCGAGCCAGTGGAGGAGGTCCCCCTCCCCATGCAGCGTCTGCTGCACGGCGACCCTCGCTGCATCTTCCCCGAAGCGGCCCCAGATCCGTTGATAGAAGTTCTGCAGGCTAGGCCCGATGGAGCGAATGGCGTCCGACATAACCTCTGGTCGGCCGGGAGGATCCAGTTGAGGATTCGCCAGCTCATGGGTATGTCTACACCCACGAGTGTGAAGCAGGGCGAGGGCGAAGCACGCACCAAGATAGCCGCAGTGCTCGCCAAACGTTCTGGCGCCACGAAGAGCAACGCCTGCCCCCTCCTCGATCAACCCGAGCGTCTCCGACAGGGCCTCCGGCCCGTGCGTAGCGTCCAGCACTCTGACGCACAGATCTCGGAGGGCCTGGTTCAGAGACTCCATGGCCCGCCACGCCGACATGGACGCATTTTCCAAGATGAGACTATTCCCTGCAGCAGACTCCGCCAGCTTGGCATTCTCCCCTTCTAGGACGGCGATCTGCTGCAGGAAGGCGGCGCGCTCCTCAGCCGCGGTGCACTTGGCTTCCGTGGCCTCGAGTTGTGCGGCCGCCATGGCGCCCTCCATCGCGCGAAGTTCTTCATCCTTCGCTGCGAGAGCATTGTTTGCTTCACGAAGGCTGGCTTCCAGAGCCCTCCGCTCCCGAACACGGGCCTCGTCAAAGGACCGGCTGAGGGCAAGCGTCTGGCAAAAACAACAAGTCAGCAGGCGCCCAGCAGTACCTTACAAGCTGCAGCGCACATATTTATCCTCATCTCGGAGGCCTGCAACGCGAGCGCTAGGAGTTCCCCCTCGCATGACAACAACATCTCTCGGTCAAGGCCGTTGTCGGCACGCTCTGCGGCTGCGGTGAGGACGCCAAGTATCTCCAGGCGAGGGAGGAAGTCCGAGCGAGCGAGCCCCGGCCCCAACGCGCCAGGATTTACCGAGGCCGCGGCCACGTCAACAGCAACGGACACCTGCGGGGCACCCCGCACAAGGCTTTGGACTTCGCGCATACCTCCGTTGCTCGATCCTTCGCCATGTCCGGGAGACCTTGTCTCGCCTGATGTTGGCAGAATGAGTGAGCAGATCGGAGAGAGTCTCGCGAAGTCACGAGAAGAAAGGGACTCACGCCTACCGGCGCCGTTTCGACTGCCAAGTGGGAGGCGGGCGCCTCGGTGGTCGGCGAGGAGGTCTTCTCGGCCGCGCCAGACACCGTAATCCCACGACAAGGCCACGCAACAGCGTATCGACCCCTCGCTGGCGGCGGGGACTGCGTCCGAGGGCGTTTCGCCTGCGGTGGCACAAGCGATTCTTCCGGGGCAACACCAGCCACGGTTCCCGTCGCCCCCACGGTTTCCTCTGTAGGGGGCGCGCCCTCGCCGGCCGCTGCAGTTGATAGCGCACCATCGACCGTGGTTTTCTCATCGGAAATGGTGCTCCCCCCCGGGTTGGCGAGTTCCAGCTCAACGATGGCCGCGAGCACGGGTTCGTTGGCGTCAGTAGAGGGTGCCGGGGGATTCGAGGCGGCGCGCTCCTCCGAAGTAGTGTGGCCGGGCCCACCGCCGGTCGCACGCCCCGTCTCAGCTGTGTTAGTCGCCGAGGGGCCTGCGGGGTCGCATACGGCAGACGGGGAACGGGCCCGGCGTCGCGAAGATAACACCCCCGCAGGGCTATCACCGTCCTGAGCGCCCGGAGTCCCGGCGGGAAGCTCCCCCGGCATCGCGCGCTCGGGCACAGTAATGCCCAGAGCCTCGCATGTGCGGTTTACCCGCACTTCCTTAGCCGCCTTGACTACGGCCTTGCGAGCCTGGTGCTCCTTAAGCGTGTACGGGCCGAGGAGCGCCGTAACTGCGCACTCCGCATCTTCTAGCCGAGCCACTGCGCAGGAGATCACGTCAGTCAGGCGGAAACCAAACAGATACAATGGCACGCGTAAAACGTGCTGGGCGACTTACAAGGAGCGGAGGGCGGAAGCAGGCGAGATACGGATGGGCTGAACCCGTCCTTGCGGGGGCCGTTCTGTCCAACATACTTCCCCCGGGAGGAGAGTGACGCCGCCCCATACATTGTGAACTCCTCGGCTAGGTCGCGCAGACTCATTCGACGGGCGACACCGACAAGACTCTGTAGCTTTTGCGTGTCGTCAATCTCCGCCTTCAGACTCGACGTACTGTTAAATGAGATCAGTCCACCTCGGCATTGCATTCCGCTCTTGTTGGTCACGGTGTAGTAGAACCACTGCCGAGTCCAGCCGGACTCCCATTGCCTCGGCGAGGCTGGCGCGGGGAACAACGTCGCGCACGACGCCCGGAGCACGAAGTCCACACCGCCGAAGTTGGACACCGCCCCGTCAACTTTTCTGGGTCGACAGCGTGCGTCGTGCAGTGTGGCGAATAAGCTCGCGCTGGGACGCCCCCCCTCTGTCCGCATCGCCCACGTGAAGACAGCCAGGCGGAGTATTACGTGGGGCGTCAGTTGGGCTAGCTCCAACTTGTAGGCCCGCAGGACTTCGCCCATGAACAACGTGGAGGGCATTCGAAGGCCGGCGTCGAAGAACGCGACAAAAACAATCGCCTCCATTGCCCGGGGCTTCGGCTCCGCCTCGTCCCGACGGGGTAGGCGGGCCCCATCGCGATCCACGATCTTCCTCTCATCCACGAGTCGCTGCAGCGTCCCTTCGGTCACGCGGCTCTTCCCCAACACACGGGAACAGCAGCCTCCCGAGTGCTCCATGGCGTCCCACCACTTGTTGGCGCGCGAGCTCCCCCGCGGCACTAGCGCGTACTCCCTGGAAGGATGGGACACCTCGCCCTGGCTAGGCAAGGAGCCGCTGCGGGGATGGTAGCTGGCGTCGTCATGGCTAGCCATCGCTCTTCGCGACCAGGGAGAAAGAAGCAGGGAAAGGAGCAGCTGGCGTTACAATTAGCATGGGCGGAAGCAAAGCGGCAGATCAAAGACAAAAAAAAGAAGCAAGAAAGGGTGCCTCCACCTCAACACTGGCACCTTATAAAGGCCGCTCGCCTCTCATGTGGCTCGAAGCGCAGACAGATCAAACTCGCAGCGATTCGGCTGCCCACGATTTGGAAAGAAGAACCGCCGGGGCTTAGAGGGCCGTGCCCGGTAGGTGACCAAGCAGCGCACAACACCCCCACGCCTTCAACACGCGTCCAAAGGACTCGGCGGCATGGCTTCGGCCCTGTGAAGCCCTTCACCATTAGAGGCTCCTGTCGTAGGGGTGGCCCCCACCTAAGCCCAGCAGGCCTGTTAGGAGGTTATAAGAACCAGAGTAACATGTGTAATGACATAAGTGCCCCTAATGGGGAGGTATGGATGTAAGGGCATAACTGTAAAAGCATACTCCATGTGAATATATATATCAGGATGAGGGGGAGGATGAGGCAGAACACTCCCACCTCTCCACTACCATCTCTCTCTCTGTTTGGTCTGTAACCACAACACTCCTATTTTACTTCAACATATTAATTCTTGCTTAATATATATTACTTCATAATAGTACCTAGCTGGCTAGCTATAGTATTAATAATGCAATTTGACACTAATTTGTTACATGCATAGTGTAAATGGGCGAAGCTGGATGTACGTTGAGAACCATGTGAGTGAAGAGTACATTAATGGCGTGTCTGCTTTTAAAAAAGCAGCTGAGCAGAATATGTTGAAGAATGGGATGAAATATATGTACTGTCTATGCATTGATTGCAATAATCTGAAAATGTTTACCAACTCTGTATAGATTGAAGCTCACTTGATTCGAAGGGGTTTCAAAAAAGGTATACATGCTGGACCAGTCACAGTGAAGAGAAGATTGTACAGGAAGGTATCGAGGGAGACAACGATATGCCGGGTGTGGACTATGCTTTCGATGAGGATAGGTCGTATGATGATAATCTGGATCAGATCCTACGTGATGCAGAAGGAAACTATAGTGAGAGAGAGTTTGGTAAATTCAAGGGCTTAATGGAGGACCTGGAGAAACCACTGTAATTGTTGTTAATTACTATTGTGATATGTGTTTGTGAGATGTGAACTGTGATGTATGCATGTGCTCACTGAGATGTGTTATTGTGATTAGGTGTTAATTTGTTAATTTTTCTAGTGTCAATGGTTAGTGTCTTTGTCTATGCTAGTGTTCATGTCCTGTGCTTGTGTGGGTGTTAGTTTCTGTGATGTTTGAGTTGCTTGAATTAGCTAGCCGGTGACCGTTCCCTTCCCCTTGCTGCCTTGACCCTCTCCTTGCTTCTAAACTCCCTCTTTTCTCCTTTCTACGGTCTGTCGATAGTTAGATTGTGCGAGTGTTCGTCGTAGTTCTTTGTTGTGTTGTTGTGTGCCGCCGTCGTCTAGTTAGCCGTTGATCATTTTCTCCCTCGTTCTCTCTCGACTCCCTCTATGCTTCTAGACTCCCCTAGTGCTTCTTGACTTCCTCATTCTTTATCGCGGTCGGTAGTTAGTTAGGTCGTCGATCAGTAGTCGTGTTCATTCTTGTAGTCGTCATTGTCGTTCGTGCGTCATTCGTGTAGTCAGTCATCATGTAGTTCATTCAGTCGTACGACGTCCATTCGTACAGTCGTTCGTCTCATCGTCTTTTGATTGTTTAGTTCATTCGTCATTTCATCCATGCGAATTAGAGTTCGTTCGGCTGATTTGGTAGTCATTTTAGGCTTAGTTTTCCATTTTATCCTCAATTTCGTTTGACCTAGCTTTAGCTGAGCACCAATAGCCTAACTCTAGTCCTTGTGGGGAATACGACACTCGCCGCTATTACCCGTGCACTTGCGGGTGTGCTATTTTTGCACCATCAACCATATGTGATTGTATAATGTAACTTCTAGATTTTCAAAGCCTTTTTGAAGCTTTTAAAATAAAATTTAACATTTGGATTTTTTGGATTTATTTAAAGCTTAAATGAGTTTTTATTAATTGCAATGATTTCATGAGACTAAATAAAACTTTAACATTTAATAGAAATATTTTTGGGGTTCCTTGTGCTTAAAGGATTTTTCTAGATTTTTCTGAGATTTTTCTGGTTTTATTTGCTATTTTTAGAGCTCAAATAAATTTATTTGAATTTCTAAAAATAGAAAAAAAAAATCCCTAAAACCCTAAATGGCCAAGTTGGCCGAAGCCCATGAGCCGACCTGACCCGTCGCTCGGCCCATCCTGCATCACTCCTGGCCATGCGTTGCCCATCCACACCCGCGCCCGCCCGCTAGATGGCTGTCACGCGTCGCCAATCTGAAGCGTCCGTCTCGTCAGCACTCATCCTGGCCGCGCGTCCCCTCCGTACCACTGATAGCTAGGGCCTACCTTTCATTCGTCTTCTACCTAGAGACTCCTTCCTTGTGTGTTCAAGCTAGATACACCGCCGCCACCGTGACTATACCAGACTCGGAGTCCGTGTCGTGCTCGCCCTCCGCCTCCTCGCCATCCATGTGTTTAAGCCCACCACCTCTCTCGTTTTTTGCATCCCACACCTGACTCGCCTGTGTGCCCTCAACGTTCTCACCGAGCTGCCACCGTCGAGTTCATCATCATCGCCGTCATCCTTCTGCCGGCAAGCCGCATTTCATCAGCAACCGCTCTGCCTCAACCGTTCTCGTTGCCGATGAGTCGCTGTCCGACCTCATTCCTCAGCCAGTCTGCCGCCTCGCTCCAGTCATCGCACCGCACCGCCGTGTCATTCCTCGGTTTGTGCACCGCCACATCGCCCGCACCCGTACCGTGCGTTGGTTCACTTCTCTGTGGATTATGACCACCATGCGCCTAGACGCTGATAGCCAGGACCACATGCCAGTGCCACTGTTATGTAGATCCATGCACCAACCGAGCCAAGTCAGCCGCCAGCTTAGCACACCACGCAAGCCCTAATTCCATGTGGCCACCACAAGTCCATCCACATGTACGACACGTCAGCACCCAAGCAAGTCCCCGTGCTACGTCAGTATGCAATGTCATCTACCACGTGCCATGCCACGTCACACAGCCACCTCAGCCCTAAGTGCCACGTGTCATGCCATGTGTCGTGCCACGTCAGTGATGACATCATAATTATGATTTTCTTTTAGAAAAATAATTCTAGTAAATCCTATTTTCCTTTTTCTTTAGATTTAAATCTTTTGAGAGCCCATTCTTCTTCGTCCTAGCTCCGATTGTCCTGATTCTTTTTTCTAAATTCATCTAAAATTGAGATCTACTTTTTGGTTCTAGTTTTAAAGTTTTTGAAATTCATTTAAATTTTATTTGAATTTATTTTATGTTTTATTTTGTTTACTTTCTCGTTAGATCATGCCTTCAAATGAGCTGAAGCAATATTTCAGGATCCTAAGCCATTAACTAAGGAAGGCCAAGGCAAGTCATATCCTTTAATCATATTGAACCTATTGTTTTCAATCTATTGTGTATTATTTTATTTTAAATTATCCTACATTGCTATTTTATTACGAACCTCTCTATTGGTAGTTAATGACCAAATTGATTAATCCCTCATTGATACTTTGAATGTCATGATTCTATTATCACCATAAGATGGGTAATTATCTAGTGAAGCAATACTATTTGTCAGATGGGTTGTACGTTTAAATTTCTTAGCCATGCTTAGAGTTACGTTGGGTTTATCATTATATGTGATCAATTAATTAATTTTAACTTAATGAGATATTGAATCATGGTGGTCAGCCACAGTTATAAATTTGGTATACCTTGGCATGGGCAGTGTCATTGGTATTGGTTATACAAAATGGTTTTCACTTAGGCGAATGATCATGCAATAAAGGGGAAATGTGGTTAGCACTTCAGGAATGTGAATGTTTTGCCTGGGTAATGTCTAAGGACTTAACATTGTGCGCCATTGATCTGAGCCTTATTATACAAACCACATGTCTAGTATGGGATAGACCTGGCATAATAATTTGTGAAGTTTCGATTTTGATTTCACCACTGATGTTGTATTAGCGCAAGAAGGGACAATTATCAACTAGGTTATTAGCCTAGTCGACGGCAAAACCTTAGCGGACGAGGTCAGGTTGAGATTGAGCATTGTAAGAGTCTTGTTATGATTTTTTGAATGTGAAGATAATCATATTGTGTGGGTAAAGTTGTGCAACTTCTGCAGAGTGTAAAACTATTCGAATAGCCGTGTTCCCAGTTTTGGACAATGCTCGATAATTTCACAGGAGGGGTGGAGTTTTCATAGAAACATGTTTGATTTAATTTGGTAAGTGAATGGTTAGTTCAATGGTGGTTCATTACGTGAATGGTTAATTCACTCGTAGTTCATTGGAGTGAATGGTCAGTTCACTTGTGGTTATTCTCGATTTATTTGATTATTTACTTATTGATCATTTTTAAAGTTCACTTTTAATCTATTTATTGTATTTACTTTCAATTTTTTTGCTTTCTGCAAAATAACCTTTCAGCCACCCTTTGGTAAGTCTTGCATACTATATTGCTTTCTTTGTTACAAACAACTTGCTAAGTACTCTATATACTCATAGCTATATCCATATTTGCTCAGTTGAAGAAGAGAAACCATATCAGTCGAAGGTACCAGAAGGAGGATACTTCGATAACTTCGTGCATTAGGACTTCGCTTCCCAATCAATTGTCTGTGGGCATATCAAATGGCTACCATGTCTTTCTTATTTTCTGCTGTTAGTTTCTTTAAGCCCTTTGGGCTAATTAAATGTAAGATTTACCACAAGGTCATACTCCGATAATTTTTAATATTTGAGTCTTTTTTCTTTATTTATCGTGCATACGGTCGACAATTCATCTATATTGACACTGTGTGCACTAACGTGATTCTGGACTAGTGCATTATCCACAGAGAGTCCGGATTTGCATATTCGGGTCTCCACATACAGTATCACAGACGGTACACGGTCATGCTTGTAAAACTGTCTGTGATAACTATAGTACGGACGGTTCATGCGTAACCATCTTTAATAAGACGTCCATTATAGCTTGTTCTATAGTGCATATTGGAATGTTTGTCCAGTTAATGATAGCGAACCTAATTTTGCAGTGGAAAATGACAGCCAAATTTCCAGTCTGATTTTGACCGCCCCATTAATTCATATTAGCTGTGAAGATTTTAATTCCTGAACATCAATATAATGAGGTAGTTACATAGCCAATCAGCGTAGCCAACTTGTCGCAGCAATGGTTAATTAAGCAAAAATCATCGAGCACCTAGAATAGTTTCTTCTCACTAAGCTAGTGGTTCGCACTTTACGAGGCAACAAGGTAATATTTCATTAATTAGTGGGGAATAATTACTCAACATCAGGCTATACCCGGCCCATTTACGCAGGCCACTAAAAATATCTTGGTCGATCTAGCTAGGCATTCATATAGCTGAAATCCAATTTTACCTTTAGCGTAGTGCTTCACAGAGTAAGATTTCTAATCTAGATAATTACGTAAAGAATAATAAGACGCCGACTGAATTAGGTGAAGATGAGGCCCAACCAATGTTGTAAGCAAGAAACTATGGGCACCTCTGGTCTCCGTTAGTGCCGCTTAAAAAAATAGCTATTAATCGACAATGGTGTCATTTCAATTAGGTGCGGAAAAGCAGTAATTAATCCTTTTTTTCTTTCTAGTTTTCCAATGAAAAGCAAATTGAACAAATCGTTCCATATAGTAAGGTTGGGATAAAAAAATATTCTATAAACAGCCGATTTGATTTTTTTAATTGATACAGGAAATAAATAATATATAATCCCTCCGTTTCGAGATATATAGTCTATTTCCTTCAAAAGTATAATTTCACAATATATATCGTCCATAGAGTAAATGAAGAGCGTAACTAAAAAGGAAGTTTTCCACTTACTACCCGTGCTTTAATGCCATGAAAGTGGTTGTATGGTTGCAGTAAGCATTTATTCTTAATATTGCTCGTGAATAATAATAATTCATATATTATTTTATTTTTATTTAAATTGTTTGCTTAAATCTAAAACCAAGTAATTTTAATTTCATCTACAAAAATAGGAGGCTATATATATCCTATGCATATGAGTTTGTCAATGCCTTCAGTCCATAATGAGATAGAATTTGAAGTTCCAGTTTTACATTGCCCAGCTTTGTATAGGTAGGGTTTAGCGTATGCACTTTGCACTCCCTGTGCTGCACTTATTCCTAAATGGACATCATTTTAATATAATTAGAATGCGCATACGCAATAAAACTTTTCACATCTTTACCATAAACATAGAGAACATTATCTAGATTTGTCACACACATAAAATATATTATGAGATACGTCATCCAAAATTCTTCGAAATGACATTAATTACTATGCCGTCAAAACACTCCCATATTAAAAACCAATATATACACCTCATTGGCTGTTTATAGAGCAAATTTGGCAAAACCACACTACTTATAACAAACCTATCGTAAAATCACACTTTTAAGTATCAGTTTCATATAATCACACTTACATTGCATAATGGTTTACAAAACTACACTTTTAAGTAATGTCAAGCTCCTTGCATATGACAATATTGTTTAAAATTATGGTTTTGCGAAATGTTATGTAGAAATCAGTGTGGTTCTACGAAATTGATTTTTAAAAATCACTACTACAGAAAAGGTCATCACAGACGGTTCGAAAACGTCATCACAGACGGTTTTGTGAACCGTCTGTATTTATGGGTCAGTGATAATCGAAGGTCATCACAGACGGTTTTCGAATCGTCTGTGATTATCAGCTATCACAGACGGTTTTTGAGTAAAAACCGTCTGTGGTACTGATCATCACAGACGGTTTTTGAGTAAAAACCGTCTGTGATAGCTATAATCACAGACGGTTTTTAACTAAAAACCGTCTGTGCTATTCTCTTTTACCCCTAAATCTATTTTTGTTTATTGGCTAGCCTCAGGAAATGCTAGCCATGCTCTCTGAAACAAGCAGATCAACATGTACATGTATACATCCTCACATCTCAATTGATTTCATAAACATAAAACATCCATTTCGCAAATCAATTAATTGAAATGAGAACAAGCAAATACAGTATGAAACACAGTACACATTTTAAGATTAGAGTCTACCATTACAAGAATAGACAGACAAACAACAAACAATAAAGAGGAGGAGAACAACAAACAGGTTGCTCATCTAGCTAACATAACAAGAACAGAGAAAAGCAAAGATCCTCTATGCCTAGGCCTTCTCGCCCCTGATGCAGCGCGTGAGCTGGATGTCTTTGACGCCCACCATCGTCGGTGTTGATTGAGCGCTGCCTTGGCACGAGCTAGTTGCTTCTGCGGTGTCTTGCCTCCCGTTGACGTGTGCGTCGTCTGCAAGGAGGAGGACAGCAAGGAGGAGGAGAACAGCAAGGAGGAGGATAGCAAGGAGGAGAAGAACAACAAGAGGAGGAGAACAAGGACAACAAGGAGGATGAAACTAACAAGGAGGAGGAAACTAGCAAGGAGGCTGGGTTTTGGTAATATTTATAGGGGAGGGAGAGGGAGGGAGAGGCGGGAGTTCGAAATTTTGGGCGCGGGAAAAGAGAGGCGAAGCTACGATCCGTGGGGTGAGGAGGATTGACGGGCCCAGTGGTCAGATTATCACAGACGGTTCTATTGGCTAGAACCATCTGTGATGAATGAATATCACAGACGGTTCTATATATAGAACCATCTGTGAATTAGAGCACATAATTTTATATACCGATACAATATAAACAACTAGTATGAAAATATAAAATAGCAAAGTTTTATATATCTTATATATACTCATTTGAAAGGTTTCGACGAGATCTACAACTTTGCAGTTGAAGCAAAATTCAAATTCCGAAAGGAAGACCAAGAAAAAGGGCAAAAACAGACACCAAAAACTTGCGACGCAAGTTTAGGTCCAAAGATGGCCGATTTTCGGTGTCTTGGAGGGCGACAGGCGCAAGCGGGTCGTTAATTTTGGATCGGGCTCGTCGTTAGCTTTCCACCGAGTACAAGAACGTCGAAAACGGACACCGTATGCAAAAGTTATGCCCGTTTTACTGAAGGTGTGTCAAAACTGAATCCTACTCGGACTCGGGCGGGAAATTATGAAATTTTGGGAAATTGCAAGGCGGGAAACATATCACAGACGGTTTTTAATAAAAAACCGTCTGTGATATTCCAGTATCACAGACGGTTTTATAATAAAAACCGTCTGTGATATTCCAGATTATTACAGACGGTTTTTATTATAAAACCGTCTGTGATATTCCAGTATCACAGACGGTTCAGAGGTAAGAACCGTCTGCGATACTCCTTTTTCCCGCCACAAATACCACAGACGGCCTTCAAATTAAAACCATCTGTAATAGTGTACATCACAGACGGTTTTACAAAACCGTCTGTGATTTGGCGTCTACTATTAGCCTTTCTGTAGTAGTGAATATAGTTTTGGGATAGTTTTATAAAAAATAATGTGTTTTTTTTGCGAAATTTACACTTGTTTTACGTACTCTAACTGTTCACACGCTTATCTTAGTTTACGAGCAACCCCAACCGATTCTTTATCCTGCTCTTTATTGTATATTTACCTAATATGACTCAAGAAATGGACTCCAACCGGTTCTTTATCCTCCTCTTCATTTTTATCGAGTCGCTATTTTCTCCCGGCCGCTAGCTAGATTTAGCGAGCGTCTCCTCACTCGCTTCTCAAATAGCTAGGCCATTGGAATGCTAACTCAAATAGAGAGCTGAAAATAATAGCTGTATGGGGTTATATATCATGCAAGTGGTGATTTATATATCGCAGTACTCTGACGGTCTCGCCTTTCTGGAATCCATGCATCATTTCCGACAACCGCATAAATAAATCAACAGCCAAATGAAGCCACCAATCTAATTGGTTCATTTTGCCTTGGGCAAATCGTGATAATGCATACTAGTAAAAAGTGCAAGATCTACTTTTCATTAGCATTTCAATAAAGTATCGTCATTAACAGAAATGTCCCATATCCATTATATGTAAGTTTTTTCCCTGAGATGTAAGCAAGAAACTATGGGCACCTCTGGTCTCCATTAGTGCCGCTTAAAAAAATAGCTATTAATCGACAATGGTATCATTTCAATTAGGTGCGGAAAAGCAGTAATTAATCCTTTTTTTTCTTTCTAGTTTTCCAATGAAAAGCAAATTGAACAAATCGTTCCATATAGTAAGGTTGGGATAAAAAAAGATTCTATAAACAGCCGATTTGATTTTTTTAATTGATACAGGAAATAAATAATATATAATCCCTCCGTTTCGAGATATATAGTCTATTTCCTTCAAAAGTATAATTTCACAATATATATCGTCCATAGAGTAAATCAAGAGTGTAACTAAAGGAAGTCTTCCACTTACTACCCGTGCTTTATTGCCATGAAAGTGGTTGTATGGTTGTATAAGTATGTCATGCGACAGGTATCTGTATAGTCCAAAGTCATATACGTTAGGTGGCTTCCACTAATATTGTGAAGCAAAGAGAGTAGTAACGACATTTCTAGGAAATAATTGACATGTAATTTATAGATAAAAAATAGGAAATATCAAGGCAAACGTTTCTTGTTTAAAGCGGGGGGGGGGGGGGGGGGGATTTTCATCGAAATTTTAACTTGAAGTCGGAGTTAGCATGTTTAACTTTCGACAAATTGTACAGAAATTACTTTCCCTATGAAAACCTGTAGTGCAATCGTGTAATAAAAAATGTCCCATATCCATTATATATAAGTTTTTTTTCTTCCTGAGATGCATTTCTCCATTATTCTCTAAAATTCATTCATTTAATATACCTCCTTATTTATTTAGTGCTGCATATTTTTGTAGTAAGCATTTATTTTTAATATTGCTCCATGAATAGTAATAATTCATATGTTATTTTCTTTTTATTTAAATTGTTTGCTTAAATCTAAAACCAAGTAATTTTAATTTGATCTACAAAATAGGAGGCTATATATATCCTATGCATATAAGCTTTTCAATGCCTTCGATCAGTCCATAATGAGATAGAATTTGAAGTTCCAGTTTTACATTGCCCAGCTTTGTATACGTAGGGTTTAGCGTATGCACTTTGCACTCCCTGTGCTGCACTTATTCCTAAATGGACATCATTTTAATATAATTAGAATGCGCGTACGCAATAAAACTTTTCACATCTTTACCATAAACATAGAGAAAATTATCTAGATTTGTCACACACATAAAATATATTATGAGATACGTCATCCAAAATTCTTCGGTAGATTTATCACACAGAAATGACATTACTATGTCGTCGAAACGTTCCCATATTAAAAACCAATATATACACCTCATTGGCTGTTTATAGAGCAAAACCACACTACTTATAACAAACCTATCATAAAATCACATGTTTAAGTATCAGTTTTATAGAACCATACTTACTTTGCATAATGTTTTACAAAACTATACTTTTAAGTAATGTCATGCTCGTTGCATATGACAATATTGTTTAAAATCATGGTTTTGCGAAATGTTATGTAGAAATCAGTGTGGTTCTACGAAATTGATTCTTAAAAATATAGTTTTGTGATAGTCTTATAAAAAATAACGTGTTTTTTTGCGAAATTTACTCTTGTTTTACGTACTCTAACTCTTCACACGCTTATCTTACTTTATTAAGTGTACTCACTGCATTCATCCGCGCGGGGGGGGGGGGGGGGGGGGGGGGACCGTTCTTTGAGGTTAAAAAACAAGGTTTGATTAATTAACTAGCCCATCTTTATCAACTATAAAATATGAATCCCATCTTTATTTGGAAACTAACGTTTGCAACAGTCCGTTCACTGTATGGGGTTATATATATATCATGCAACTGGTGATTTATATATCGCAGGTACTCTCATTGTCTCGCCTTTCTGGAATCCATGCATCTTTTCCGACAACCGCATAAATAAATCAGCGGCCAAATGAAGCCACCAATCTAATTGGCTCATTTTGTCTTGGGCAAATCGTGATAATGCATACTAGTAAAAAGTGCAAGATCTACTTTTCATTAGCATTTCAATAAAGTATCGTGATTAACAGCAACAGATAACTCTATACTTGACTTAGTGTTGACTTTGGTGGATTTCGTCTAGACCTCCAATAAAATTCACTTTTAAACTTCCACTGTCCTTTTACATGTATACATGTATTTATTATGCTTTTCCATTTACGATTTTTTGTAGCTGATCCAAGCGCGACGAGATTTTAACCTAATCTTTGTTCCTTTTGACATTACGCTGTCTTAATTAAGTTGAAGAGTTGTTTTGTAGTTCGTTAAATTTGAATTAATTTTTTTATTTTCTCACGATTATAATCACAATTTAATTAATTTTCATGCCCGCATTTTTTCAATCTTCATGTTTGCATATCTTCACTTTCAAGTTTGCTGCCTTTTATTCCCGTGATTACTTAAAGTTTCATATTTTATTGGGAAAGAGATCTAGTTTTAAAGCTCAATTTACTAGGCGAGATAAAAAAAATCGCATTTCTCTTAGTTCATCTTCGACTTTGACTGGTGGCAAATATTTTATACGATTTCGTAACACCGTGCCCGTAATTTTTTTTTTGCCTGTAGGGCTCCACAAAACAACCTGCTACGGGCCAGTGGACGTAGATGCGAGCCTAGCGACGGCCACGCGGCGCGTACGGTGTCGTGACTGATGTTATATTACCATGAACAACACAAAAAAAAATACGAGAAAAGAAAAATCTGAAAAAATTAAAAAGTTAAAAAAAGAATTAAAAAGCTAAAAACTAAAGCTATTTAGAGTAGAGCCTAATTCAGGGGAGCGACGTGGCGAGGCATATCACGGAGATCGGTAGGGGAAGAATTCCCAGGCAGGGCATGGCCATGGAAGAGAGCAGTGGAGAGACCGTGCGAGAGAGAGATGGTGCTCTTAAGGAGCCTTCAAATATGGAAGGCACATTTTCGAATAAAATAATTTGGATAATTTTAGAACACGCTATTAAATATAGAAATGCAAATAAATTAAGAACTTGAAAAATATGAACTCCAAAATATTTTGAATTCAAAAGAAATTCCAAAAATTTGGACAGTTTTCAATTTTTCTGAATATTTTTAAAATGAGTCAAAATATTTGGGAATGTTTAATGGTAGAACATACAGGAAACTTAATGGAAGGTAGCAGAGATTGAACCACATGGACGTGGAGCTTTGAAGGGATTTGCAAACAAGTTGAGCATCGAGCTCGAGATGTGATGTTAAAAATACAATTGACAATTGCATGCAAACTCCATAGTAATATCATCTTTGCAGAATATAGAATCCCTACTCTTGTAAACAATTTAGTTAGTGAAGATATACGGCACTCGGTTCACCTCTACATAGAAAAGGATCTTCTGTAGATAATAGATCACACCGGCACACAATATATATATATATATATATATATATATATATATATATATATATATATATATATATATATATATATATATATAGGAGGTCTCTTTTCTACACCCGGGTGTAATTACACCCTATATCGTATCTCACAATATAGGGAGTATCTCGCGTAACGGATGGTATGTACATGTAGTATATGGGTATTTAAGACCATATAGGTGGTATGAACAATTTTTCAGAAGTAGTATGTATATTTTTCGACATACTCCTTTTTATGCGCGTACATGAAGGTATTTATAAAATACGCTAAAAACTATATACTTCTTTGCAGTTTTTTCATGTGGTTCACATTGGAGTATCTTATAATTAGTATATGAGTATACTTAAAGCAATAAAGGAGTATTTCAAGTTTATTTAGGTGGTATATTAGAGGTGGGTGTAATTCAATATAGAAATATATATATATATATATATATATATATATATATATATATATATATATATATATATATATATATATATATATATATATATATATATATATATATAATATACTAGCTGAATGCCAATGCGTTGCTACGGATTTTTAAAATTTATCATACTACATATTTCTAAACTCACGGGTAGTAAAAATTTTTAGAATATGCATACAAACATGTTCTAAAAGTTTTTAAATCCATCAAATAAGTTGGAAGCCGTTGATCACACCTCGTGGTCATAAGTCGGAAGACATCGACCACACCTCATGGTTGTAGGTCGGGAGCCGTCGAGCACACCTCGTCGTCATAAGTTGGAAGCTATCGACCATCGCGTGTGATCGTAGGTCAGGAGCAGTCGACCATCGCTAGTGGTCGTAAGTTGGCAGCAGTCGACGATCGATTGTAGTCCTAAATCGGGAGCCTTCGACAATGGCTCATGGTCACACATTGGAAGCTTCGACAATCGGGAGCCTTTGTTCGTAGTCTTAAGTCATAAGCCATCGAGGATACCTCGTGGTCGTAAGTCGAAACACATCGACCAGTGCTCATGGCCGTATATTAGAAACCGTCGATCACACCTTGTGGTCGTAAGTTAGAAGTCGTCAACCATCGCACACGTAGGTCAGGAGCAGTCGACCATCGCTAGTAGTCGTATGTTGGCAGGCCTCCGGTGCACTTGTGCCCTGTCGCCCAACTACCGGCGCTAGCCTGCTCAACCCCGACTTCGACCATGGCCCCATCTTCGACCACTGCCACTTTCGACTTCGACCACTGTTCCCAGTTACTATTGTCCCCTTCGACCACGACCCTTCGACGTCGACCACTTCTCCCTTCGACCACAGTCCCCTTCGACCATGGCTTTGACTTTGACCACCTTGTGGGTCTTGCCGTCAAGGGTAGGGAGCTCAATCTTGGGGGTGACCTGAGGGTAGGCGACGGGGATGTCCAACTGGAGGGGGGAACTCATAGCGGTGGAGGTTGTGGATGAACCAGCAGGTGCCCTCCGGGTTGGCGCTACAACTATGATCATGACCGCTACGACCATGTCCATGGGCGCTACGACTACGACCATGACTGCGATTTCGACCACTGCTCCCTTCGACTTCGAGCACTTCCCACTTGGACTTCGACTACTGCCCCCTTCAACCACTGTCGCCTTCGACCACAGCCATTCGACATCGACCACTTCCCTCTTCGACCACATCTTTGACGATGACCACTGATCTTTGACGTCGACCACTGTCCCCCTCGACCATTGCCCCCTTCGACCACAACCCTTTGATGACCACGACCCTTCGACGTCGACCACATCCCCCCACGACCACGACCCCTTCAACCATGGCTTCCACTTCGACCAAGGATCTTCGACTTTGACCACGGATTATCGACTTTGATCACTATCCCCTTCGATCATGGCCCTTTGACTTCGACCACTATCCCCTTGACCACGTCTTGGACTTAGACCACGACCCTTCGACTTCGACCACGGCCCTTCAACTTCGATCGCGAACCTACTTTATCCACTACCCTTCAACTTCGATCGCGGACCAACTTTATCCATAGCCCTTCAACTTCGACCATGACCCTTCAACTTCGACCACGGCCTGTCTTCGACCACAACCCTTTGACTTCAACCACGGATCGACTTCGTCCACGACCCTTCGACTTCGATCACTGCCCCCTTCATCTACTATCCCCTTCGACCACGGCTTAGACTTCAACCACAGCCCATGGCCTAACTTTAACCACAGCCCTTCGACTTTGACCACCGCCCCTCCGACTACAGCTTTGACTTCGACCATGGATCTGTGCATTTAGCCACGGCCCCCTTCAACCATGGCTTCGACTTCGACCATGGCTCCTCGACTTCGCCCATGGCCCCTCGACTACGGCCCAATTCGACCATGGCACCGATTTCAACGACTAGCTTGGGAGACCAAAATCACTAGACAGCGCGACAGGATCCGAGCGAAGAGCAAGAGGAGGTAGAGAGGCTCACTGGGTGAGTGACTGCTAGGCGACGACAGTGGGGGGAGAGCCACATGGGCGGATGTAGTAAGAGGAAGCCGTCGTCATCGCCGAGTGCCCTTCTCTCTGATCCACCGGCTGTTGTTGCTAAGTGCCATTCTCTCCGATCCACTGGCTGCTATCGTCGAGCGTCGTGTCGCTGGTTGGAGGGCGATGGCAGATGGGGGACTATGACCAGATGCTGCCGTGCGGGGAAGGAATTGGTGGTGGCGCTGAGGAGGAGGAGGCACGGCATGAGGGTTCTGAGGAGAAGGAGGTGACGGTTGTGGGAGGTGGAGGTGGGGAGGCGACGGGCAAATAGGGAGAGGAGGCTGCGGGCAAATCTATTGGAGAGGCGGCGACGAGGGGATGCGACGCTGCTGGGAGAAGTTGTGAGACTGTGACCAAACATTACCATATGGGGAAGGAATTAATGGTGGCGTTGAGGAGGAGGAGGAGGCGCAGCACAAGGGTTTGGAGGAGAGAAGGAGGCGACGGTTGCGGGGGGGGGGGGGGGGGTGGAGTGGTTGCGATAGGCGGAGGATGCGGGGGAAGAGAAGAGGAGGAGCGTAGCCCACGCGTGAGAAGAAGAGGAGCACAGCCCACGCATCGGCCCGACCTTTTCTATACGAGGAGCGGAAGAACTACCTACATGTAGATCTAGACGGCTGATCTTTGATCGGACGGCTGAGAAGAGAGGAGGGAGAACAGACCGACGACCACCAACTCACATTTTTATAATAGTAAAGATATGTGTGTGTGTATACTTATATGTATATATATACACATACGTATATACATATATACGTATATATACATATATATACACGCGGTTATATTAGTAATTCTTCATGGCTATTGAACGGATGTGAATTTGCACTACTACAAAAAGGCTAATACTGGACGTGTTATCACATATGATTAACCAAAATCGTTAGTATTAAATACAATGACAGATGGCTTTGGTGCCACGACCGTCTATGTTACTAGCAGAGCTAAAATCTGTCTGTGAAGAGATAATATCACAGATTGTTCATGTTGAAAACCATCTATGAATTATTATAAACGGTTATTAACAAGAACCATCTGTGATATTAACTAATCACATACGGGTTGTATTAAAAACCGTATGTGATATTTCGTTGAATGATTTTGTCGCCCCTTTATTCAACATTCAAATGCCCTTATATATGCTTCCCACACGCCTCCTCCAAACACTCCAAACTGAAGTGCCACCTAGCTTCCCCAAACACTCCAAACCGAAGCACTGCCTAGCTCCCCCAGCCCAAATCGATCGAAGTGTCGCCTGCCCCAATGACGTCGATCGATTACCTCCCTGAGCTCCTTCGTCTTTAGTTGTAACGCCATGGTTCACTACATAAGGCACTCTTGTCGTAAGAGTGTGTTGTGCAGTGTCACCGTCCTGACACAGCGGTGACTCTAGCTGTCGCTGCCTCTCCTTCATCGCTAATGATATATCCTCCATCCGATCCCCTCCCCCCTCTTCCTTGATGCTTGGATATAAAATTACAAAATTGTTAGATGGCTAGGGTTTCGGCCATAAATCTTGATGCTCGTGCATGTGAAAACTAATTGTTGATGCCTTAGTTCTTGTGATAATTAGTGGATGGCTAGGGTTGAAATTCATGTTTTATTGCAGCACGAAAACATGGCGCCAAAGTTTTTTTTTGAAACAAGGGCAAGTGCTTTGTCACATTCCATTAATAGAGAGGAGAGAAAACAACCATTGTGCTGTCACCAAAACAACAAAGCAATAGCACCTACAACCTAAACAATGAGCCACCAAATAGGTCTGCTTTCGTTCATCCGCATTATCTGATTATGCTGCTTTATAACACAATTAGGGAATGTTGATGCATTGACGGAAGCCTATTTTTGAGAACATGAGAACACCATCACAGACGGTTCTTAACTAGAACAGTCTATGATAATAGACTATCATAAATGGTTCATAGTACGAACCATCTATGATAATTGTTATCACAGATAATTCAAAAACCGTCTGTAATGCGCCTAGGGTATTACTGACCCATAAGCACAAACAATTTAGAAAACCATCTACAATGACGTTTCTGAATAGTCTATGATAAGCTTTTCTATAGTAGTGTTGGTATGGATTTCTATATTTAGTGATGATTATTTGTGTAACACCTCGGCCCAATTTCTGAGCCCAGAATACTACCACTACACTATAAAACTACTATTTACAACCATTGCTACTAGAGTTAAGCAGTATTTCCTCTATTACATTTCAACGTCATGTCAAATGACATACGCTTAACGATGAGTATCGAAGTAAATGTACAAATTTGAAAATTATCGAAGGGAAACACACGAGCTACATACGTTTAAATATATCAACTAAAAGTGATGTGCAAATTACCGATTGTATGTGGAATACATGTACTTTTTATGTTTCTTCTTGTTTCAGAGGGCATGACTAGCATTCCATGAGGCTAGTCAACAAACAGAAATAAAATTAGGAATATAAAAAATATCACAGACAATTATTAACTCATAACCGTCTGTGATAGCCAACTATCATAGATGATTTGTAATAGAAACTGTCTGTGATATCTGATGTATCATAGACAGTTTCAATTACAACCGTTTGTGATAGACTTAATGTAGTTGACTATCACAGACGGTTCGAATACCGTCGGTGATGACCTTATGTCATTACTGACTTATAAACTCAGATGTTTTACAAAATTGTCTGTGATGACGTTTTTGAATTGTCTATGATATCCTTTTCTGTTATAGTGATAATCTTTAAAATTACTATATTTGTGACTTATTTATGTAACTGGCCTCAGTAAAAAGGCAGGTTCTTTTTTGGCAGTCATTTTGCACTACATGATTCTACTGGTCCCAAGGGAACGGAATGAGAACCTTTTAGCTTTTACAACCCACATGAAGGGGTTTTTTTAACTAGTGTACTATTTATGAATATTTTATTTGTTAGCTTTTCACACTATATAAATCGTGCCTAACCACACCATAGCCTTCAAGACACGGTAGAAGCCATACTTCGGATCTTACAGTGGAGATTTTCCAGGTTTGACTCTTGTTCTTGTTCTTAAATGCTTGCGATATCATCTCCCATTCTTCTATATTATATACGTCCGGTTTAAAATATCTGAATTTATTTTCGGATATTTCTCTCTCTCCCAAGTTCAGTCACCATGAAAGAGCAAGTGAGAGCAAGGGTTAAGATCTTTGCTTTCCTGCTTTTCTTTGCCATGGTCACACATGGTTTGGCGATTCGCGGGCACGGCATGGGGACTGTGAGGAATGACAACGCCGGTGAGACCATCAACGCGAAAACCGCCCCTCGCGCAGGTTGTGGCAGCAACCACCATGTCATCTCATGCTCACCAGGAATTGGTCATAATAACACAAACAACTAGTACCAGTTCGGGATCCATGGTGATGTCAATTTCTGTGTGCGAAAGATATGTTTGTGTTAATTAAGGTACTAATTCTGATGTCATGTTGTGTTGATATCAACGGCCCTAATCATGACACTATGCTGTTGTAAGGGAAGAGAATGTACTGTATGTATGTCGGACCCCAAGTTTAATACCTGGAATCCTCTGTGATAACACCGCATTATTCCCTGGATCAGTAGATAATGCTCACAGATACATCGCTGCATCATTTCATACACGATAAATTCATACATTACAATACCAGAGTTCAAATAGACCACATCGGGCCAGGGTTACAATAGAGCCGTCAGGCCAAATGTCTTACAATACATAAAAGCGGAAGCGGAAGCGTACATAGCGTAGGGGCACAACTCACCACAGGCAAGCGACTGGGATAACCCGAGTACCAATGCTATTAATCAGGGACCTGACTAATAACGAAGGCACCCGCCAAAACTAGCCTGGTCAACTTCACTGAGGCGAGAGGCAAGACTACCGAAGCCTATTCTAACAACCACCGTCTTCATTTCCTTCGGCATCCTGATCCTCATGATAAGCGTAGTGCTCTTGATTCACATCTTCTGAAAGGGGGGTTAAGAGCGAGATTGAGCACAAACAACCGTGCTCCGCGAGCCAACACACAGAATGCATATAATTATAGATGCAAGGCTATTCAAGGAAGGCTCGGGTTCTTTTATTTGCATAAAGCGACATTTGAAATTACCATAATTAAAATTTCTATGACCTAGCATTTTTCAAGAACTTATGATTTAAATACTAAAAGTGTACAATAAACGGAGTAGTTTCCAATTCCAAATTTTATGGTTACATCCACCATATTTTAGGGTTACATCCACCCTATGTTATGGTTACATCCACCAATGCTTAACTTTTGAATAACAGGTTACTTCCACCTTAGTACCAACACTGGAGTACATCCCTCCAGGATGAATTTCAAAATCAGAGTACATCCCTCTGATAGATTTTTGTCCCACCCACAAAGGTTTTTGAAATAGAACTAACTCGAGGAAGATTTCCATGTCTGCCCTTGACCGTGGGCACGGCTATTCGAATAGTTTGTTTAAGTACTCTGCAGAGACTGTACATCTTTACCCACAAGAGATAATCGTCCCGATAGTTCTACATGATTCCTTGGACATGCAGATCGAGAGAATATCACGAGGCCTTTACAATACCTCGCTCTCTAGCATTTCACTCCTATGGGGTTACGTCCATAGGTTGTGCGGGATGTCCACCATAGGTTAGCGCAGTCGGACTCCGCTCTCCACATACGCTATCCTAGGCAACGTCACCTACATCCGGTGTCCCATTCCAAGTGGGGCTTTCATTACCCACCTACACACGTTCTCCGTGAAATGACTAGAGGGTTCAGTAAATTATTTAGCCAAGCCTACAATATGCCAGCTTGTGGTTGTACTGTTTGTACACGGACGGTCCACACAGGATTAAGTCCTTAGGTTGTTCGGGCGGTTCATTCCACAATCCCCTGTGTTACATCCACACCCACCGTTCTTTCCACCCGCCCAAACAGGTTTAGCAATTTTGAGGGTTTTGAGAAGCATAACACATTTTAACATAAATACTCAGCCACGTACATCCCATGACTGTCCCAAAACTAGTTTCCATAATTAAAGAATGATTATCAGGGCTACTAAGGCCCTGGATTCGACAAGACCAGCATGGCAGTAATATGACTTATAACTATCTTAGCTATAGTTTATACCTAGGGCGACAAATGATCAGGTAGTTCAATGTTACTAGTGGGGTATATCATTATGAGGTGGATACAGGTTATTAGCTACCTTAAGAGTGACATACGTTTGCTTATAAAGTAAAGCATGCAGATTTTCATAATTTAAATGAACATAGTTTCACATGAAATATAGGCGCAACATGATCAAAGTATTGACTCGCCTGGATCGAAAGCTTGGGGGTCTTGTGCTGCTTCGAGCGGGGTCTCGTTCGCGTCGTCGAACTCTACTCGGACGGGAGTACCGGAAAAACCACATAAAATGACGAGCGCCGAGTAAGAACCAAACCAAACAATAAAACAACTCAAATGAACTCGGAATTGAACCAAACCAGAACCATTAAACAGGTCTTGATTTTAGAAAAAATTAGAAGTTGGTTTTGTTAAGTTCGGAGTTATGGTTTAAAAGTTATGGCATTTCAAAGTTTTAAATCCTAGAAAATCCGAAAAATACAAAGGAAGAGAGAGGGTATGGGCTGCTGTCAGGTGGGCCTTAATTAACAGTATTAATGCCCTTCATTTGGTCGGCTTAAGGCATTGCTTAGATGGCCGATTAGGACATATAGAAAATGAGCTCCCCTGGTTTGTCCCGGCCGTGGAGGAGGACGGAGCTTCGCCGGCGGCGGAGGGGTACGGGGGCGCGGCGGCGCCGGCCGAAATGGGCTGCTCGACCCGGCGCGCACCCTGGGGAGGAGTGGGGCGGCCGGAGCTGGCCGGATTTGGCCGGGTGGAGGGCGACGGCGGGTGAGGCGGCGGCGGGGACAGGGGAAGTTGGGCGCCGGCGGCTCGGCCACGGGAGCCCGATTCGTTCATGGTGAAGCATCTTCGGGAAGCTATGAGCTCACCTGCGGTGTTGGCTGGGGCCGAGGTGGAGTAGGGCGGGCTGGCGGCGGAGGCGTGCTCGGCGGCGAGGAGGACCCCGGTGGCGGTTCGCCTGAGAAGAAGGCGGGGTCCGGCGAGGTAAGGGTCGGGCTTGGGGTGGTCCGGCGGTGCTCCGGGCGCGCTTAATTGCCCTGAGGCGCGGTGGTTCACCGAGCGGCTCCGATGCCGGGGTCGGTGAAGAACGGCGTCGCCGGCGGCCTGCGGGAATGGAGAGATCGATTAGGCCGGGGAGGAGGAAGAGGGAGAGGAGAGGAACTCGGGGAAGAGCTCAAAGAGGCCCAAAGTCGACCGGCGGCGCTGAGCGGCGGAGTTGGCCGAAGGGGCGCCCGAGACAGAGGAGGCGGCGGGCTGGCGTTTTGGGCGAGCTTCGGCGAGGGGGGGTGCGGCGCGGCTCAGAGCCCTTTATGGAGGCCGGGAAAGGAGGCTGGGCGCCAAGGGGAGACACGGCGGCGTGCTGCAGGCAGCGGTGGCGTCAGAGCCGTGCAGGTATGCTGCACGCGAACGTGACCGATGGCAGAGGGTACCATGGCAGTCATTGGCGTAGGGAGATGGCGCACGGCCAGGGACGCGAGGGAGGTGATGGAGGCACTGCCACTGCTGCACACTGATGGCGAGGAGAGGCGCTGAAGACGAGGGCTGACACCGCATTCAATCGCCGACGGAGTTGGTGGCGCATGACGACAAGCTGCAGAGGAGGTGCTGGAACCATGGTGGAGAAGGGAAGAACTCTGCCACCAGGAGGAAGAGAAGGATGGGGCTGGGATGGCATGGAGAAGGAAGTGGATGGCTAGGATTGGCTGGGGAAAAATTTCCATTTCATTGGTATATACATATATATCTTCCTCCTATTTTAAAGTATTAATACAATTCCAAATTTCCTGAATCCTTTAATTTTGGAGTATGACTCAAATTTTAGATTTTAAAGAATTGATTCGTTTTACCTCCTTGCAGATAAACAAGGTTTTCAATTTAAATTATTTTTGCATTTTCTGGAATATATATATACATGTATATATATACACACATTAAAACACAAAGAATAGCCAAGTGAGAATAAAAGCTTTTGAATTTTATTAACATATATTTGAATTTTACAATAAGCCAGATTTTGAAAATGGGGTGTTACAGATCCCACCCCCCTTAAAAGGAATCTCGTCCCCGAGATTCGGGTAGAGTAGAAAGAAGGAGGTGGGCCAAGCTGGCTAGCAACGGGTTCTAGGGTTTTGCTTGACACTTCGCCCTTTCCTTGGAGCCACCTAAAGAGAGGATATCCATACAAAAGTGGGCCAACGCCACACCGCAGAAACCGTGTTCTTCTAGGTTTATTTCAGCTGGCTTCCCTTCATCGATTGACATTTTCTGGGGCTTGCTGTTCTTCAATGCTGGTTGCTGCCTTTCCTTTATGCTGGAGTGGATCTGAGTGAATACTTGTACGAGTGATAGGGACCCAAGCGAGTAGGAGCTACTGGTTCCCACTTCTTGCTTCTAGCCATGTCCTTGGCCATTGACAGTGTCTTGATTAGTGAGTTCACAGTGAGAGGGGGGGCCTGAGTCTTAATTGTCTTGACTGGACAATCTGTCACTCCACACTTGCAGACCTGACGAGGTTTTCAGCAGCAAGGTGAGGGGGAAATAGTGTGGGATACGAGAGGATTGGGGAGATGAGGTATTCTAACCCAACTAAAAGAGCACACCCAGGAAACTGGGGCAAACCACACAGAAAAACCAAGGTTTTGAAGGCAAGCTTTTCCTGTGACTGCGAAATACTGTGCCCGAGAGCAAGGAGGCAGTGCACAGGGCCAAATAAATTCTTTTGAACAAGCAACGCCTATGCACGAAGACACACACAAGAGGGCACAGGGTTCTGAGCACTAAGCTTGCTGAAGCAAGGCCACCAAATCTTCATGAGCATCCTTGACATCTTCGAGCTTAAATCTTTTAAGTAAGGGGAAGGAAAAAGGAAATCAAATTTTTTTTTGTAGATAGAAGTAGAGGAAGGAAAGCATCAAGAAGTGCTTTGGCGGTGAAGCCCATGCTCCTCATTATTATTTAAGAACAGTTTTTTTTGTTTTTTTTTGAAATACCAGGGTTGAAAATTTTTGAGTGCCCCCAAAAATTTGCAAAGTAGGTAGATTCCCAAGTTTTGGTTTTGAAAGCAAGTTCTTAGAAATTAAGTTTTTGGGTCCTCAAATACTGGGGCGAAGTTTGTAAAGAAACTTTGAAATCAAGGCTCTTTGCAACGAAGATACACTATATATAATTGATATAAAAAAATTTTTTTTTTTGCAAGACTGATTTTCTGAAAGTGGTTTTGAAATACTTGAATTTTGAAATACCCCCTTTTTTGGCAATGGTATCCTAACCTCTTCCAATATCACAATCTTGACAGAATAATTCACATTCATAGCCCTTCCATTCGTGGGCTTCTTATTCCAATGCCTTGCTAATCCTGCTTATACTCGATTGATTCTAGGGTATCTTCTTTCATTGCTTAATCACTGCACAACTGGTGTCTAGTACTCCAAACAGTGAGTATTATCATTTATTCGATCCACAGATCATATCACTTCCAAGATATCATTTGTAGTTATCATTCACCAGATCAGGGTCTCCTATTCCTCAATTGAATCTCACTTTCCTACATAAAATCATAAATCCAGGCTTGGGTTCATTAGTCAACAATCCCGTCCAACTATTCACCCTAACATTACTCTAATTTCTTTACCTTTGAATCCACCCGTACTCGATCGCTTCATGGTTCCAATATTTCTATATTTTAAATCCACCAATACCATTCACATCTTTTACATTTTAAATCTAACAATACCACTTGTGCTATGGTTCCAATGTTTCAATCCACCAATAACATTTGTATTATAATCCAACCTTTTCCACCATAATTCATAAACTCAATCCTGGATTTATTTCTTTAGCGATACTCCAGTATCTTTACTTTTAAATCCACCGATATCATTTATATTATGGTTTCTTAATACTCCAATCTGTTCCATCTTTAATTAACGCATACTCATAATCCATTTCTCCAGTGATCAATCCCACTATCTACAATCTTGTGCCCAACAACTTTATTGGCATAGACATCCACCGAGACAATGTTTATTAATCAAATCTATAATTCAATGGTTATTATCACATCTCCTATTGTCTCCAAAATTTCCAATAATCCACCCGGTAGTCGACTATACTCTGTTATCCCACCATTGTAAATATTCATCTGGATTCTTACTGTCTATTAAAGCTACAAACCAACAATTGTTATTACACTTCATATTTCTCTAAAGATTCCATCGGTCCACTTATTCAATCGTCTAAATTGGCCCGTTTATTTAACCAATCCAATTATTTAGTCAATCCAATCATTTTAAATCGGCCCACTAATTTAGCCAACCCAATCATTAAATCGGTACTCATGTAGCCAACCCAACCATTCAAATCGGTCCGCTTACTTTTCAACTAGAAATTCATACCATTGATTCTACCTCATGATTGACATGAATCCACCAAGATTTATACATGGGTCTGAGGAACCAGAGCAAACCTTTGGAATAATTTGGTTGGAAGTTAAATCTTAGAAAGTTTTCCTCGGAAGGTTAGGTTTGCAAGAAGGGGTCTGAAAATGAACTTTTTTTTTAATAAATAATTTGATAATTGACTTCCAAGGATAAAACAACTTTCAAAAATATATTTCAAATTTAATCTTTGCGATTTTGGCCCAAAATAGGTTTTCAAAAGGGGTTTATAAGAGGAGTGCTGGACTTTTATTGTTTGAATCCGGGATAAGAAAGGTTTAGAAGTATAAATGACTAGGGCAGCATGTAGATGAGAGGGAGTCATCTGGAAAATAACCTAGAGCCTTTTTAGAGAATAACAGAAGGAGGAGTTTTTATATGAGGGTTTACTAGCCCTCTACCAGCACAACAGAAAACTTGAACAACAACAGAGAGGCAAATAAACACAAGGCATTATGCCTAGGGTAGTTCATTACATTAGGGGTTAAGTATTACATGACAGCCGTGCACAGCATACAGCTTACAACAAGTCATGATATCGGTACACAACGCCTACTAACTGGGTACATACGGGGAAATACAACTAAGGAAGTGTGCGAGCACACCTAAAAAGAGACTGCCTAGACATACTACTGTCTAACCTACATTAGTCCACCTCCGGGGACCGAGGGTGGGTCTGACCGCAGGTTCTCGGCGAACCCTCCTTCGCTTTCCCCATGGGAGATGTGATCCCATGGACCAACTGGTGCAGCTCCGGCCATCTAAAAATTTTGAACACCAATAGATTAGAACAGATGAAATACAAAAGAAATTTTTGGGTGAGTATAGAAATTAAGAGAGTTGAGTAAAGCAATATTACGCTATATTTTTGCAAAAGTTTTACATAGTTTTGTAAATAGGATTCAGACCTTAAATCGTGACCAGTCTAACTAAGGTTTCTACAGTCGTATGCTCTGATACCAGCTCTGTCGGACCCCAAGTTTAATACCTGGAATCCTCTGTGATAACACCGCATTATTCCCTGGATCAGTAGATAATGCTCACAGATACATCGCTGCATCATTTCATACACGATAAATTCATACATTACAATACCAGAGTTCAAATAGACCACATCGGGCCAGGGTTACAATAGAGCCGTCAGGCCAAATGTCTTACAATACATAAAAGCGGAAGCGGAAGCGTACATAGCGTAGGGGCACAACTCACCACAGGCAAGCGACTGGGATAACCCGAGTACCAATGCTATTAATCAGGGACCTGACTAATAACGAAGGCACCCGCCAAAACTAGCCTGGTCAACTTCACTGAGGCGAGAGGCAAGACTACCGAAGCCTATTCTAACAACCACCGTCTTCATTTCCTTCGGCATCCTGATCCTCATGATAAGCGTAGTGCTCTTGATTCACATCTTCTGAAAGGGGGGTTAAGAGCGAGATTGAGCACAAACAACCGTGCTCCGCGAGCCAACACACAGAATGCATATAATTATAGATGCAAGGCTATTCAAGGAAGGCTCGGGTTCTTTTATTTGCATAAAGCGACATTTGAAATTACCATAATTAAAATTTCTATGACCTAGCATTTTTCAAGAACTTATGATTTAAATACTAAAAGTGTACAATAAACGGAGTAGTTTCCAATTCCAAATTTTATGGTTACATCCACCATATTTTAGGGTTACATCCACCCTATGTTATGGTTACATCCACCAATGCTTAACTTTTGAATAACAGGTTACTTCCACCTTAGTACCAACACTGGAGTACATCCCTCCAGGATGAATTTCAAAATCAGAGTACATCCCTCTGATAGATTTTTGTCCCACCCACAAAGGTTTTTGAAATAGAACTAACTCGAGGAAGATTTCCATGTCTGCCCTTGACCGTGGGCACGGCTATTCGAATAGTTTGTTTAAGTACTCTGCAGAGACTGTACATCTTTACCCACAAGAGATAATCGTCCCGATGGTTCTACATGATTCCTTGGACATGCAGATCGAGAGAATATCACGAGGCCTTTACAATACCTCGCTCTCTAGCATTTCACTCCTATGGGGTTACGTCCATAGGTTGTGCGGGATGTCCACCATAGGTTAGCGCAGTCGGACTCCGCTCTCCACATACGCTATCCTAGGCAACGTCACCTACATCCGGTGTCCCATTCCAAGTGGGGCTTTCATTACCCACCTACACACGTTCTCCGTGAAATGACTAGAGGGTTCAGTAAATTATTTAGCCAAGCCTACAATATGCCAGCTTGTGGTTGTACTGTTTGTACACGGACGGTCCACACAGGATTAAGTCCTTAGGTTGTTCGGGCGGTTCATTCCACAATCCCCTGTGTTACATCCACACCCACCGTTCTTTCCACCCGCCCAAACAGGTTTAGCAATTTTGAGGGTTTTGAGAAGCATAACACATTTTAACATAAATACTCAGCCACGTACATCCCATGACTGTCCCAAAACTAGTTTCCATAATTAAAGAATGATTATCAGGGCTACTAAGGCCCTGGATTCGACAAGACCAGCATGGCAGTAATATGACTTATAACTATCTTAGCTATAGTTTATACCTAGGGCGACAAATGATCAGGTAGTTCAATGTTACTAGTGGGGTATATCATTATGAGGTGGATACAGGTTATTAGCTACCTTAAGAGTGACATACGTTTGCTTATAAAGTAAAGCATGCAGATTTTCATAATTTAAATGAACATAGTTTCACATGAAATATAGGCGCAACATGATCAAAGTATTGACTCGCCTGGATCGAAAGCTTGGGGGTCTTGTGCTGCTTCGAGCGGGGTCTCGTTCGCGTCGTCGAACTCTACTCGGACGGGAGTACCGGAAAAACCACATAAAATGACGAGCGCCGAGTAAGAACCAAACCAAACAATAAAACAACTCAAATGAACTCGGAATTGAACCAAACCAGAACCATTAAACAGGTCTTGATTTTAGAAAAAATTAGAAGTTGGTTTTGTTAAGTTCGGAGTTATGGTTTAAAAGTTATGGCATTTCAAAGTTTTAAATCCTAGAAAATCCGAAAAATACAAAGGAAGAGAGAGGGTATGGGCTGCTGTCAGGTGGGCCTTAATTAACAGTATTAATGCCCTTCATTTGGTCGGCTTAAGGCATTGCTTAGATGGCCGATTAGGACATATAGAAAATGAGCTCCCCTGGTTTGTCCCGGCCGTGGAGGAGGACGGAGCTTCGCCGGCGGCGGAGGGGTACGGGGGCGCGGCGGCGCCGGCCGAAATGGGCTGCTCGACCCGGCGCGCACCCTGGGGAGGAGTGGGGCGGCCGGAGCTGGCCGGATTTGGCCGGGTGGAGGGCGACGGCGGGTGAGGCGGCGGCGGGGACAGGGGAAGTTGGGCGCCGGCGGCTCGGCCACGGGAGCCCGATTCGTTCATGGTGAAGCATCTTCGGGAAGCTATGAGCTCACCTGCGGTGTTGGCTGGGGCCGAGGTGGAGTAGGGCGGGCTGGCGGCGGAGGCGTGCTCGGCGGCGAGGAGGACCCCGGTGGCGGTTCGCCTGAGAAGAAGGCGGGGTCCGGCGAGGTAAGGGTCGGGCTTGGGGTGGTCCGGCGGTGCTCCGGGCGCGCTTAATTGCCCTGAGGCGCGGTGGTTCACCGAGCGGCTCCGATGCCGGGGTCGGTGAAGAACGGCGTCGCCGGCGGCCTGCGGGAATGGAGAGATCGATTAGGCCGGGGAGGAGGAAGAGGGAGAGGAGAGGAACTCGGGGAAGAGCTCAAAGAGGCCCAAAGTCGACCGGCGGCGCTGAGCGGCGGAGTTGGCCGAAGGGGCGCCCGAGACAGAGGAGGCGGCGGGCTGGCGTTTTGGGCGAGCTTCGGCGAGGGGGGGTGCGGCGCGGCTCAGAGCCCTTTATGGAGGCCGGGAAAGGAGGCTGGGCGCCAAGGGGAGACACGGCGGCGTGCTGCAGGCAGCGGTGGCGTCAGAGCCGTGCAGGTATGCTGCACGCGAACGTGACCGATGGCAGAGGGTACCATGGCAGTCATTGGCGTAGGGAGATGGCGCACGGCCAGGGACGCGAGGGAGGTGATGGAGGCACTGCCACTGCTGCACACTGATGGCGAGGAGAGGCGCTGAAGACGAGGGCTGACACCGCATTCAATCGCCGACGGAGTTGGTGGCGCATGACGACAAGCTGCAGAGGAGGTGCTGGAACCATGGTGGAGAAGGGAAGAACTCTGCCACCAGGAGGAAGAGAAGGATGGGGCTGGGATGGCATGGAGAAGGAAGTGGATGGCTAGGATTGGCTGGGGAAAAATTTCCATTTCATTGGTATATACATATATATCTTCCTCCTATTTTAAAGTATTAATACAATTCCAAATTTCCTGAATCCTTTAATTTTGGAGTATGACTCAAATTTTAGATTTTAAAGAATTGATTCGTTTTACCTCCTTGCAGATAAACAAGGTTTTCAATTTAAATTATTTTTGCATTTTCTGGAATATATATATACATGTATATATATACACACATTAAAACACAAAGAATAGCCAAGTGAGAATAAAAGCTTTTGAATTTTATTAACATATATTTGAATTTTACAATAAGCCAGATTTTGAAAATGGGGTGTTACAATGTAGAGGTACTTCTATCAAAGTTGCGTATGTAATCTCCAATCGTGTACGTAAACCAGTACTACTCTTGTGATGTTACAAGGCCACGCCTTCCAATAATATTTACAGCTACAAGCTATTGTTCATGAAACAACTAAACTGCATGCTTCCTTTTTGAGTATTGAATCCTTGAAATATGATTCAAATACTGGTTTACATAATTGTTCCTTTTTTAGCATGCGTTTCCCTCGATTTGAGGTACTGGATGAGGATCACGCCTACCACATATATATAATAGATTTAAGGCAGAGATCTAGATGATGGCAAGCCGATTGGGTGAGCGTGAAGGTGTTGATGGTGGATAGACGAGACTGTCATTAGGGAGCATACAAAACCCTACGGCTAGATGGATTTTTAAAGTGTAAATATTCTAAAACAACACGTTTTTCAAAACCATTGTAAAATTGCACTTTTAAGAATTGATTTCAAGGAAGCACGTTGCTGAGGGAGGGTTTCCCACACCACCTCGAGCCCACAACAACCACGGAGCGACGACACACATCTGGGGGTCTACCCTAGGCGAAGTCCATAAGCCAATCTTGGAGGGGAGGGGGGGGGGGCAGGAGGGGAGCAGGGCAACCCTGGATGAGCCACGAACCGACCTTCGGTCTCTCGGACATGGGGGACCCGCATGGTGCTGATGACAAAGATACCTTTAGGAGTTAGCTAGGCCCGGAGGGCAAACGTGTAACTTCACTTACCTCTCCTTCCCATTCTATAAATAGGATCCCTTGTAAGTGGGGAGAGGGCCATTTTGTAACTGTAGGAACCACCCATATTCAATACACTTAGTCATTCACATGTGATTCTCGTTGAGTTCCTCTGCATCCTCTGCAGTTCTCGAATTTGATTAATGTCCATTCTCGTATCAATGATAGTTGGCACCATCCGTAGGGACTCGGACGAGAAGTCATACCGCCTACAAAGGAGAAGGCACGAAAGGTCGCTGAGGTGGGAGGTGGAAACCCCTTTCAAGACTAAAGTCAAGTCAAATCACAACTCGCATCACTCCAAACCCGGTGGTGCACTGGGCCTCTCCGTGGAGGGTTAGGTCACCTTGTTCTGTGCGTGCCTCGGTGCTCCAATTCACACCCAGATGCATACCTCACCCTGCAATTCGCTCTTGGCAGCGCTAACCCGAGGTGATGTTTGTGTCGCAATTTTAGCCACCTCATCAATGAAGGACCGATGATGTGTCCGACTCAGTAACAGGGCCAACCTGGCTTTGTTACACTGTTGAGTGGATCCACCATGTCAGCTGTTGGTTACGACAGAAAGGTGATCATGTGAAATGTTGTAAAAAAATGTGGCATTTTAAAATCTATTCTTAAACGCACGGTTTTGCGATAGTATTGACAAAGTAATTATAGTTTTAAGAAATTTACTATTCTAATAAAAACAAAAAAAACTGTCCAAAATTTTCAGAAACATAGCACTTTGGCAGTCAAAATTTCAAGATGGCTAAAAATCGGCTATTGTCTAATCGATTAGGTCGCTCGCTAAAATATCCTAATTTAAGGGTAGATGTGAACCTACATGGTGACCAACTATTTCAATTTTATGTTATATCACCACTACAAAAAGGGTCATCCCAGACGGTTCAAAACTGTCATCACAAATGGTTTTTTGAACCGTCTGAATTTATGCGTCAGCGATAATCAGAGGTTATCACAGACGATTTGTGAGCCGTCTGTGATAAATACATCATAGATGATTTGTAACTAAAACCATCTATAAAGAACACTGTTATAGACGGTTCTAGCTACCAACAGACGGTTGGAACCGTCTTTGATGTGTCAGTATCGCAGATGGTTGGTATATATCATAGACGGTTTCTGGTTCGAACCATCTGTGATAATTCTTCACAGACGGTTTATACCACAAAACTGTCTGTGATAATTCATTCTATACCTAAAATTTTCTATTTTTCGGCTAGTCTCAGGAAATGTTAACTATATCATCTGAAAACAAGCAAATACAGCAATAAACAAAGCAACACATTCTATTTCCAATAAGATTAGAATCCACCATTACAATATCACATGATATTGAGTAGGTTACGCATAGCACTACATACACAAGAGGACACTTACAATTTTACAAAGATAAGCTTCACGACTACAAATTCAGAAAAATACCTACACTACAAGAAACTTCAAGCTAATGCAAGGTAGACTTACACATCCTGCATTAAACTACAATCTAAAACAAGTGGTGCGGGAAAATTTTCAAATAGCAGAAACAAAAAGGCAACGAACACCATTTTCATCTTCAAGTAGGGAGAGGGCTTTAATAATGTGCGAGAGGTGGGGAGGAGAACGGTGCCTGCTGTTCGATGCAGAGAGAATGGACGGGTGAGATCGGGATCTTGGGGGATATTCTGCGGATCGGTGATGTGGCAGGACATCACAGATGGTTCGGATTACAAACCATCTATGATAGAGATATCATAGACAGTTCATAACAAAAACCGTCTATGATAACAAGAGATATCATAGACAGTTCATAACAAAAACAGTCGGTAATAATGGCGTCACAAAGGCAATATATCGGTACAATATAAATAGCTAATCTCAAAAGATAAAATAGAAAAATTTTATTTGTCTTATATATGCTAATTTGAAAGGTTTCAATGAGATCTACAACTTTGCAGTTGAGGTGAAACCCAAATTCCAAATGGAAAATCAAAAATTTTGGCAAAAACAGAAACTGAAAACTTAAAAGGCAAATTTGGGGCTAAAGATGGCCGATTTTGAGGGTCTTAAAGTGTGACTAGCACAAGTGGGTCAATTTTTTTTGAATCGGACTCGTCATTAGCTTTCCAACGAGTACAAGAACGTCAAAAATGGACACCGTATGCAAAAGTTATGCCCATTTTACTAAAGGTGTCTCAAAATGAATCTTACTCGGATTCAGGCGGGAGATTATGAAATTTTAGGGGATTATGAGGCAGGAAACATATCACAGATAGTTTTTAATACAAACCATCTTTGATAACTTCATTATTACAAACAATTTTTAATAAAAACCGTCTGTGAAGTATCACAGACGGTTTAAATAAAATATCGTCTGTGATATCTGCCATTATCACAGATGGTTCTTATCAAAAACTATCTATGATGTCTTGTATTATCACGATGGTTCGTATAAATAACCGTCTGTGAAAGTACCACATACGGTTATTCATATAAACCGTCTGTAAAACTTACAACACAAACAATTCCTAGGAACCATCTATGATGTAAGCATCCAATTTAATCTTTTTTGTAGTAGTGTATGTTTGGATGTTGTGCATGAATCTCTTAATTTCAGACTTGATCCGACCAATTATGCCCAGAAATTTTTGTGCCGAACTCTCAATTTCTAGCTTTTCTTCCATGTTCTGCATGCACTTGGTAAATGTTACTTTTTGCATCTGCCATGGTCGGCTTTGACTCCCCAGAGTCGACATTAATTCCTACCCACAGTGCTCGTCATCGGCAGCTACGACATACTGACTGGTTGTGTCTTCCTCCACACTGCTCCGTCTCTCGGAGGTCTGGTGGGCAGCATGGCGGCGGTGGGGCAGCAGCCGCTGCGTGGCAGCAACCTGCAGCCATCACATCTAGAGCGGCGGTATCTGCAGGAGCTCTCCAGCGGGTGAGGTTGTTGAAAATAATTTTGACTTGAAGTTAAAATCAAGTCTGTAGCTTAAGTTAAAGTTATGTTTAACTTGAAAATAGTTGAGTTAAAGATAGAATTCAGCATTTGTGTAAATCCTAAGCGAGTATAAATAGTTCATCTTTGTATCCTACACGTTCGAGGTCCACAGTAGTGATATCGTATTTGTCGACCTTTACACCCTATGCGAGTTGGACCCAACGGCACCGAAATAGAGAGATCTTAAAAATTACGTAGTCAAGCTCTCAAATATTCTCTACAAGCCTGTAGTAGGAGCTTGGGCTAGCAGTACTGAACTGCTCACGAAATTCATCTATGCGGACACCTGAGTTCTATACTATGCTCTTTCTATCCTGATCTGTTGTATAAAATGTGTACCCATTAATGTCGTATCCTTGCCATATCATAATTGTAAATTTTGGCACTTTTGCCAACCATTACAGTGTTTCACTTGATGACTTCCACTACTACGGAAAAGGTCATCACAGACGGTTCGAAATCGTCATCACAGACGGTTTTGTGAACCGTCTGTATTTATGGGTCAGTGATAATCGACGGTCATCACAGACGGTTTTTGAACCGTCTGTGATTATCAGATATCACAGACGGTTTTGAGTTAAAAACCGTCTGTGATAGCTGATAATCACAGACGGTTTGGAGTTAAAAACCGTCTGTGATAGCTGATAATCACAGACGGTTTGGAGTTAAAAACCGTCTGTGATTATCAGCTATCACAGACGGTTTTTAACTCAAAACCGTCTGTGATATTCCCTTCAACCCCTAAATATATTTCTGTTTATTGGCTAGCCTCAGGAAATGCTAGCCATGCCCTCTGAAACAAGCAGATAATCACAGACATAAAACATATACAATTCACACATCTCATTTCATTTCAGATACATTTCACATCTCAATTCATTTCACAGACATAAAACATCCAATTGACAACGCGCTTCATTTCACAAACATAAAGCATCCATTTCGCAAATCAATTCATTGAATTGAAATAAAATATCCATTAACAAATACACAATTGTAAAAGATCTACACTGTATTTGCACTTAGAATTACAATAAAAAATCATTCTGGGCAGTGGAACTCTCCATCTGATCTTACGACTTTTGTCCACAAAAACCAAATGAGCTCTCCTCGAATTTTTGCAAAATCCGACTGTGTCAATGCAGATGTAGAGATGGACACAGCCTGTCGATAGGAATATCAACGCGCGCATATATAAAACTTGACATGTATGAAATAAATGTGGGAAGATTGACAAACCTTAGAATTAGTGATTTTGGTGGAATCGAGGAGTAGTCTCATATGGTGGCACATGTAGTATCCACACGTGTTGCCCGGCTCCTGCTGGTGGCACTGCAAAAAATATAATGTGTTAAATCAAGTGGCATTACTACTATGTGTTGTATATGATTAATTAATGTGTAGCTAGCGAATACCCGAAACTTGCGATCATGTTTCAAGGCCTTGGCCCCTGTCGTCGAGTCACGTGTTTGTTGAACGTATGTGGCGAACGACCTTCGTTATTCGAAAAAGTTAGATTAGTTATTCGGAAGGAAAGAAAGAGTACAATGTACAATGTACGTACCTATCGAGTATTTGGGCGATAGCTGTGTACTTGGATTTGTTCTTACTTAGAGAATCAAGGTATATAGCCTTGTTCCATTTTGGTATAATTACAATTAAAATCCAATGGAAATGCTCATTGTATGGCATAAGAACAAATTCCTTATCTTGGTGAGCCAGCAGTGCTTTTGTAATATAGTCCTCGACGAAGGATGCATTCTCGATGATGGTATCAATGGCGACCAAGCGTGGGTCCAGGAAACCAATTCGTGATTTCGATGATCTAGCTTCGGTCAGCATGAATCTATATATAACATAGGAAAGCAACAAATTGTGACATATATCGGTATTACGTGAACAGAGACTGTGATTGTACAGACTTACAGCGTCTAGCATCGAACGAGTGAGGCATCGAGAGCGTTGAGCGTGAAAAGTTCAAATATATCGTCAAAGGTCACCGCGAAGACACAGTCCTGAGCTTCATGCAAGAAATGTTCCGGCTTGAATTTGACAGTGATACCTGAGCGCCGTTCAGCCTCTGGCTTATTGGACTGTTCCATATACCAAAGGTGGAATCTTTGGCAACCAAGTCCTAGTTTTTGAAGCTCTTCCTGGACTACCATCGGCTCAGCTAGCACGAATTTGCGGGCCAATGGCATGGACGGGATATCGTCATCATCCTTCGTCTTTGATTTGCCCTGGCCACTGCCTCAATTGTCGGTCGACTTTATGCTAGTCGACTGTAGTGGTATAGACGGTGCAAGTTGCTCTAGCGAGAATAGCACCCGTGGAGATAGCACCGGTGCAGGTAGCTGTGGTTCGCACTGCCCGTGTGGAGATGGCACCAGTGCAAGTTGCTGTGGTTCGCACTGCACTTCTGGTCCTGCCACCGGTGAAGAAGCCTCCAGGGAGATGTCGGTTTTGGGCCACTGGATGAATGTTCCAATGGCCTGTCCTAGATTCACGATCTCGTCGTTGGGGGGCTTCGGTAGCGGGACCACCTCAAAATTGGCATACACACCATCCACATTAACTTTTGCGAAGCCTGGCGCTAAAGCTTGACCGTGCACCATGGCCCCGATACCAGACGAATATGCCTGGCCCCAAGCAGCGTACAAGGGAATGGAGCCATATCTCACTTGGAGCCTACACGTCGTAGGCTCCTACATAACGATACAAAATTAGCTACTCGAATAGGCCTACCAATGGCGCAAGCATTCGAGAGGTAATAATTATTACCAGGATGTCGTCCACAGGAAATTTGGACTGGGTTTGCGTCGGATGGTTGTGCGAGCTAGCTAGCACAGGAGCGGCGGTACGCTCGGCTTTGTTTCTCTTCCTGCGTCGATACATGTCGGAGTCATCTTGGAAACCATGTTTCCAAGGAACGTAAAGCCCAAGGCCTCTCGTACGGCCCGGGTGCTCCTTGTTTCCCAGGGCCACAGAGAGCATATCATTCTCCCTTGTTCCCTGGAATGATCCCAGGGTAGATTGAAAACTCAGCTCTTCCTGCAAGAGCACGACATGTCATTTCAATTCGTACGAAGTTGTGGAGTAATTACAAGCTACGTAGTTCGATCGATATCTTACCAGGCGCTCGGTCACTTGCTGGTCTGAAGGGTTTCGAAAGGTGACGTCCCCTGATGTCATTGTAGATGACCTTGCTCAAATCCAATTTCGAGCGCGGTCATCCGGGATATTGGAAAACGGCGGGGCGATGTCCTGTGCAGCTGCCAGCTCATCCTCCTTCCTCCACTGCGAGATTTTACTCGCATACCCAGCTGTGCCAAGTCTGTGAGGGTGTGTATTTTTTGCCTGGAGGGCCTTGTGCGCCACACTTGTACTTTTGAAATCTTCGGTCGTTTTCATCGCCTTGAACTCTTCCCATTGTGGTTCCAGGAATGGGTATTTATGAACAGGCGTTTCGTCCGTCTCCACGTATTTCTTGACAAGCGTGCTCTTGAAGTTCTTCCATGCTTTGCACGCCGCTTTGTAGGTTTGTTGTTGCACAGCGTCCAGGTGTTCTTCTGGGAACTCGAACGATGCCAAAATTTCGGTCCACATCTCACGTTTCCGAGTGTCAGGCACGTTCTTCCACGAATTGTATGTGATCTCAATTCGTTCTCGTGCAACTACTCCGACCATGGTTCGGAATGCGTTTACTGCTTTTTGAGGAAGGATAGGGACCCCAGATGCATTCACCGCTGTGATGATCTGTCGGCCCTCAGGCTTCTTTGATAGCCCTCTTCCTTGGCGTCTTGATGTTGGAGCGGACGCCTCCGGCGATGATGTTGAAGAATGCGCGGGTGACATGTTGCTCATTTTGTGGGTCTATTAAGATAAGATGAGAAAGTAATCATATTGAATTGCAAGACAAGAGAGGAGTAGAGGGGAGGGGCAGAAGGGAGGGGGTGATATGGACATAGAGAGGGGGTGATGTGCCTATCTTACCAATGTACCAATGTATCAAGTCCTTCTTTTTCCCGCAAAATTCAAGTCAATTTTAGTACAGAAGTTCAAAAAAAAGAAATTCCCAGATTCTTCGGTGAGCAGCCGACATAGCCGACTTCTTCGGTGAGCGACTATCCATCTGCTTCCCACTCCTCTTCATCTCTAGTCTCTAGATCACGTACGCCAGTAGCGATGAATCATCGCTACTGGCGTACGTGATCCAGAGACCAGAGATGAAGAGGAGTGGGAAGCAGATCGATAGTCGCTCACCGAAGAAGTCGGCTATGTCGGCTGCTCACCGAAGAATCTGGGAATTTCTTTTTTTTGAACTTCTGTACTAAAATTTCCTTGAATTTTGTAATACTATTACTACAAGGTCTCTAAACAAAGTGCCTATCCTAGCACCTACTTTAGTTGCTAAAACTATAAACCAAATAGCAAAGTCCCTAAACAAAGGTCTATGAAGCAAATGACACAAACTAGTGTATCCGGTTCATTGAACGGGAACACTATAGTATGTCACTTGCTTCATTTGCTGTTTTTTGTCTAGATACATGGAGCATTTGGGTGGAAAGATCAACTGTTTCGTCAGGCGCATGACTACCAATTCGAAGCATAGCATAGCATCCGAGGCACATCCGATGCCTGCTGCTGTGTCTTGACGAATGCCAAGAGCTGGTATTCAGATGAGTTATGGGAATAAGATTCATAATTTATAGTTTGAGGAATGCCACATCTGAAGACCAGCTCTTGGCATTCTTCAAGACACAGCTGCAGGCCTCGGATGTGCCTCGGATGCTATGCTATGCTTCAAATTGGCAGTCATGAGCCTGACGACACAATGTATTTATTTCCACCCAAATGGTCAATGTATCTTTTGCAATAATCGCAAGATTTCTTTATCCGAATACACTAGAATGTGTTACTTGCTTCATGCCCTTTGATCATATACTCTTCCTTGATTGGTTAATTTGTGCTCTCAAATTGTAGGGCTGCACATGATAAGATGAGGAAGCAAGAAAAGTGATACATGATGCTCAATGTTAGGAAGAGAGGAGAGGAGTAGAGGGAAGGGGGAGAAGGGAGGGGGTGATGTGCACAGAGAGCGGTTATGTGCCTATACTATATACTATGTACTATATACTATATACTATATACTATATACTATATACTATATACTATATACTATATACTATATACTATATACTATATACTAACACAACAAGCAATGTAATATGTACCAATGTAAACTAAGCAACTGCAGTAAACAATGTACCAATGTAGTATGTACCAAATAGCAAGCTAATTAAGCTACTGCAGTAAACAATGTACCAATGTAATATGTACCAAATAGCAAACTAATTAAGCTACTGCAGTAAACAATGTACCAATGTAATATGTACCAAGCATCAAGCATCAACCCTAAACACTAACAGTAAGCATGAAGCATCAACCCTAAATATGTACTAAGCAACTAACCATAACAGTATGAAGCATCAAGCATCAACCCTAAACACTAACAGTAAGCATGAAGCTCGGGGAGGGATTTGATGACCTTAGGGTTTTGGTGACCTTAGGGACGCAGGAGGAGGAGGCGGCGGCGACGGAGGAGCAGGAGGCAGCGATGACGACGGAGGAGGAGGAGGCGACGGGCTCGGGGAGGTGGCGACGGAGGAGGAGGAGGCTGAGGCGACGTCTTCGTCCGGGGAGGCGGCGGCGGCGGAGGAGGAGGAGGCGACGGAGGAGGAGGAGGCGGCGACATAGGAGGAGGCGGCGGCGACGGAGGAGGAGGAGGCGACGGGCTCGGGGAGGCGGCGATGGAGGAGGAGGAGGCGACGGGCTCGGGGAGGCGGCCGGCGAGGGCTAGGGGAGGCAGCCGGTGAGGGCTCGGGGAGGCGGCGGCGACGACGGGCTCGGGATTTAGATCTAATCGAATAACTGCAACGCACACGGAAAACCCTAGCGAGAGGGTATATGTAGGGAGATTATCACAGACGGTTCTAAACTTAGAACCGTCTGTGATAACATATCACAGACGATTCTAAACATAGAACCGTCTGTGATAGTTTACTATCACAGACGGTTCTAAACTTAGAACCGTCTGTGATAAGCCTTTGCCGGCTGTTGCAATTAAGACAACACCAATAACTACACAGCTGCATTCATATCAACTACCAAACAGCTGCATTCATATACAACACCAACCAGCTGCATTCACACAGTGTATTTCTTGATACATTTTGTCATTCTCAAATACATCACACATATACATCACATATACATAAATGCCAATACATTTTGTCATTCTCAAATACATCACACATATACATTTTCACATATACATCTCAAAATTGACTACATCACACATTTTCACATATACATCTCAAAATTGACTACATCACATATTTTCACATATACATCTCAAAATTGTCACACATTTTCACATATACATTCTTATTGTACTTGCTTATTTCCTTTAAAATTTGCCCTTCATCATGATCAATGCGTACGTAACTAGTTTCGTCACGTTGTTCATCGTCGACCCGTATGCCATTTCCAAAGGGAGGTAACTCGTCAAATTGATTGTATTCCTCCTCGTCCACTACATTCTCCACTCCGACAATTCTCCTTTTTCCATGAGAACTACATGGCGTTTCTTATTTGCCGGGTCGGTTACATAGAAAACTTGAACAACTTGATTGGCGAGTACGAATGGTTCGTCTTTGTACCCGACACGTTGGAGGTCCACGGTCGTGACACCGTACTTGTCAACCTTCACCTGTGGGAGATGCACCCAATGGCAGCGAAATAAGGGGATCTTGAAAACCACATAGTCGAGCTCCCAAATCTCTTCTATGAAGCCATAGTACGAGTTTCTCGACCCATCGGTACTGAATGCATCTATGCGGACACCGCTGTTCTGTTAGTGCTCTTGACATCCTGAGACTCCGTATAGAATGTGTACCCATTTATGTCATATCCTTGCCATGTCACAACTGTAAATGTCGGCCCTTTTGCCAACCATGTCAGCGTCTCACTCGGCGAGCTCCTAGCGATTTGCTCCTTCAACCATTGGTTGAACCGACGGTTGTGTTGCCTCATGATCCAAACATCTGGCCGCTCCGGATTCTGTTGCCGAAGCACACCCTTGTGCTGGTCCACATAAGGCGCCACTTCAGTCATGTGTTGCAACACCGTGAAATGGGCTTGAGTATACATGTCTATATCTGGAGTGATTTCTTTCCTTCCGATAGTTCCGAGACCCTTCAGCCTCCCCTCATGACGAGATTGAGGGACACCTTTCGGTTGAATCTGAGCCATATAATCGACACAAAACTCAATGACCTCTTCGCTTGCATAACCTTCGACGATGCTGCCCTCCGGCCGAGAACGATTCCGTACGTAGGACTTGAGAATTCCCATGAACCTCTCAAATGGGTACATGCTACGTAGGAATACGGGCCCGCACATTTAAATCTCCCACACAACGTGAACAATGAGATGGACCATGATATCGAAAAATGAAGGAGGGAAATACATTTCAAGGTGACATAGAGTCATCACCACCTCGTCCTGCAAAGCATCTAGTCCTTCGGGATCGATGACCTTCTGAGCAATTGTGTTAAAGAAATAACATAGCCTCATGATTGTCTCCCGGACTTTGATCGGCAAAATATTTCTAATTGCAATAGGGAGCATCTGTGTCATCAGCACATGACAATCATGAGACTTCATGCCATTTAACTTCAAATCTTGCATCGAAACAAGTTTCTTCACGTTGCCGGAGTAACCTAACGGAACTTTGACACCATGCAAGCACTGGCACAGTTCTGTTTTCTCAGCCTTGGACAGAGTGTAACACGCAGGGGGAAGGTACGTTCGTGCATTATCAGTGCATGTCGGTGCTAACTCAGGCCTGATGTCCATATCAGCCAAGTCAAGCCGTGCGTTGACGCCGTCCTTTGTTTTATCACGGATGTTCAGTAAGAGACCAATCAAGCTGTCGCACACATTCTTTTCTACATGCATGACGTCGATGTAGTGCCGAACATCTAGATACTCCCAATAAGGTAAGTCCCAAAATATTGATCTCTTCTTCCAGGTGTTCTTCTCATGAGCCCTCAATTTACGTCCCTTTGCGAGGACAACATCTAAATCCTTAACCATATCATAAACCTCGTGTCCCCTCAATTTATGTTAAATCTCCGTCAAATTGTTTCTTCATCTTGCGGTATGGGTGAGCCCTCCGAAGGAACCGGCGGTGACGCATGTAGACGGTTTTGCGTGAGTGTCTCAGCCACACACTCTCGGTACCATCTAAACAGTGAGTACAAGCTTTGGCACCTTTTATACTATGGCCCGATAGGTTACCAAGGGTAGGATAATCATTTATGGTGCAGAACAATAAGGAGCGCAGAGTGAAGTTCTCTCGTTTGTATGCATCCCATACCTGTACCCCTTCGTTCCACAGTACTTTTAGATCTTCCACCAACGGTGCTAGGAACACATCGATATCATTCCCAGGTTGTTTTGGCCCTTGGATAAGTATCGACAGCAAAATGTACTTTTGCTTCATACACAACCAAGGAGGAAGGTTATAGATGCATAGAGTCACGGGCCATGTGCTATGTCGGCTGCTCATGCTACTGAAAGCATTCATTCCATCTGTACTCAGTCCAAACCTTATATTCCTTGGTTCTGCGCCGAACTCTGCAAAACTCCTATCGATGTTTCTCCACTGCGCGGAATCAACAAGGTGTCTTAGCATTCCATCCTTCTTGCGCTCCTACGAGTGCCAACGCAGCAGTTTTGCCTCCTTTGGATTTGCATAAAACCTTTTCAAACAGGGAATTATAGGAAAATACCATGCCACCTTAGCAGGAGGTCCTTTCTTCGCCTCTGTTCCCTCGCCATCATCTGATTGATTGTTACGTTTGTATCGGGATGTGTTGCACACCGGACATACATGCAGGTTTGCATACTCTTTACGGTAGAGGATACAGTCGTTCGGGCATGCATGTATTCTTTCTACTTCCATTCCCAACGGACAAAGAACCTTCTTGGCCTTATACGTGGTTTTAGGCAACTCATTTCCCTCCGGAAGCATGTCCGCTAAAAGACCTAGCAGCGCCGTGAAACTCTTGTCGGACCAACTGTTGCTTGCCTTCAATTTCAACAGTTCAAGCACGGCCGACAACCTCGTGTACTTGCAGCCCATGTACAAAGGTTTCTCTGAGTCCTCCATCAAGCCACGGAATTTAACATACTCTCTCTCATCATAGTTCTCTTCTACATCGCGAAGCATCTGATCCAGATTATCATCGTGCAACCTATCCGAATCCGAGCCACAATCGACATCAGCCGGCGGCATGTCATTCACTTCACCTGCAATGTCATCCGGGGGCATATCATTCACTTCACCGGCGATGTCATCCGGCGGCATATGATCATTCACTTCGCCATGGCTGGTCCAACACGTATAATCCTTTTTGAAACCCCTCCGAATCAAGTGCGCTTCAATTTGCCCTCGGTTCTTAAACATCTTCAAATTCTCGCAGTCAGTGCATGGACAGCACATATATTCCACCCCCTTATTCAACATATCCTCCTTGGCGGCCCTTATAAAAGCAGAAACGCCATTAATGTACTCTTCACTCACACGGCTCGCGGCATACATCCAGCTTCGGTCCTACGTTACGTACATATATAACAACTTAGTATTAAAATCTAGAATAACTAATTATAACTACATATATACCGGCCACATTTATAATATTGAGACTTAATTTCCTAGCTCAATTCATATTACAAACACAATAGCTATTATATAACCAACAATTTTGCAAATTAACCATCTTCAATAACCACTCATGGATTACTTACACCTAAATTGTAATGCAATTAAAAAAAATAAATTTCATTACTAACCATATCTACAGCAACCAGGAAAGTCTGAATCTTAATTCAAAGCTCAATCTCTGCCTCTTCCCACCAAATTAACTGGCCTGAAATCGCCTAGCTTCCTCCCGAGTGAAAAACTGCGCAGCAGTGGCTAGATCTGGATCGAAATGAAGACAGATGCGATCTGAGCAGCGCAATAAATGCCTTAGTCATTATCACAGATGGTTTTTAACTAAAAATCGTCTGTGATAACCAGTTATAACAGACGGTTTTGTATTAAAAACCGTCTGTGATAAGCTTCATACCAGAACGCTTCGCGCGTGTTTCGATGCCAGAACGCTTCGTGTTTCGATCGTCTAATTAACGTCTCTCGATCGTTATACGAAGCGTCTATATCATTCATGTTTGGGTATACGAACCGTTTGTGCTAAAGGTTAAATATGCGCTCCTAATCCAGGTCTCTAGCTTCTACGTACGTACAATACAATATACAATACAACATGGCTTCTACTACTGTTCTTGTGATCATCTCCTTCCTCTCATCTGTTCATCACGAATTGTTCGGTCGGAACCTTACACAGGCGGCCAGCAATTTGCATCTGGAGCAGCGTCTCCGCACCCGCCCTGCTCTCCTTCCCCGACTTTCTTGCATCCGTCAGCTTGACCTGAATCTCCGCCGTCGACGGAGGCGTCTCGCTGCCGCTCAAGAAAGGGAAACAGCCCTCACCCTGGTTCTTCTCCACAATGTGCGCAATGCGGAAGAAGCTCTACACGCATTGCAGAGACTGATCGATAGCCTTGCCGATCAAGCAGAAACGGCAGATTCTGATGAATCTTTTCATGCTATCCTCTACGACATTATGGATGCTGCTGATCATTTGCCCAGAATGCAGGAGGAAGTGCTGAGGACAAGGGCAATCTTAACGGCGTTCGAGAATTTAGCGGCTGATCCTCCAAGTCCCCAAGTTGAAGAAGAAGCTTACGAAGCCCAAAAGAATACAATCTGGGAAACTCTTTACCTGTGCGACTTTCGTAATAAATTTGCCTCTAATTGAAATTAATAAATTTGCCTTTAATTTGTGATCTCTTGTCTCAGTAGTTCTGTAGTTAAGTTATTAGAAGCAATGTGTACTTATATATTAACCTCTGATCTAGAATATGACAGACAAAGGGACATCACAGCCGGTTCTTGTGAAAAACCGTCTGTGAAGATTCCCAGACGGTTCTTAACAACAATCGGCTGTGATAGTCAACACAACACAGACGGTTTTTAATAAAAAACCATCTGTGATAATCCTAGATTATCACAGACGGTTTTTAATAAAAACCGTCTGTGATATTCCAATATCACAGACGGTTCAACGGTAAGAACCGTCTGTGATACTCCTTTTTCCCGCCACAAATACCACAGACGGCCTTCAAATTAAAACCGTCTGTAATAGTTTACATTACAGACGGTTTCACAAAACCGTCTGTGATTTGCCGTCTACTATTAGCCTTTCTGTAGTAGTGTTCCTAGTGAATCGTACCCTCAACCATTCGTTGAGGCTGTGTTATCTCATGATCCAAACCTTTAACTAGCCTGGATTGTCTTGGCATAGCATGTCCTTATGCTCTTTAATATATGGGGACACTTCAATCATGTGTTACAAGACCATGAAATGGGTTTGAGTGTACGTATCCAGATCAGGAGTTATTGCTTTTCTTCTGATAGTCCCGATACTGTCTAATCTCCCCTCATAACAAGACATAGGCACACCTATCAAATCGAGCTGAGCCATGTAATCGCTGCAGAACTCAATGACTTCTTCAGTTGAATAACCTTCATGATGCTGCCCTCTGGCCGAAATTGATTGTGTATATAGGACTTGAGAATTCCCATGCACTTCTCGAACGGGTACATATGACGTAGAAACACAGAGATACATATCTTTATCTCTTTCACAAGGAAGACAATGAGATAGACCATGATATCGAAAAATGACAGAGCGAAATATATATCAAGATGACATAGAGTGATCACCACCTCGGTCTGTAGAGCATCTAGCCTCATGATTGTCACTCAAACTCTGTTCAGTAAAATATTTCTAATTGCAATAGGAAGCAATTGTGTCAGTAGCATATGACAATCACGAGACTTCATGCCAATTAATTTCAAATCTTGCATGAAAATAAGTTTCTTCATGCTGGCGGAGTACTGGACGGGACTTTCACACCATGCAAGCAGAACACAGTTTAGTTCTTTCAGACTTAGACAGAGTGTAGCAAGCTAGGGGAAGGTACATCCGGCCTTTATCAGTCTTTATCGGTACTAACTTGGTCCTAACATTCATAGCGACCAAGTCACACCATGCGTTGATGCCATCGTTTGTTTTGTCATGAATATTCAGTAAGAGACCAATCAAGCTATCACATACATTCTTCTCTACGTGCATGACATCGATGCAATTGAGAACTTCTAAGTGCTCCCAATAATGTAAGTCCAAAAACACTGACCTCTTCTTCCATATGTTCTTCTGATGGGTCCTCAACACACGTCCCTTTTCACGTACAACATCGATATCCTTGACCATATTGTAGAACTCTTTCCCGCTAAATGGCCTTGGTGCTGAGTCATTCTCTTTTTTCTTTCAAATTATTTGTTCATCTTGCGATATGGGTGATACCTTGGAAGGAACCTATGATGACACATGTATACAGTTTTGCGCGAGTTGTTCAACCACACACTCTCGGTATAATAACTGTCTGTGATAAATATTATTCTAAATTCATTCTCATATAGATGAATACAAATTCAGTAATGACTCATGAGTAAATATGATTACTTAGTTGCGTTTTACCAGTCAGTAATGCCATCATGTCATTATACCGAGACCGTTTACATATATAAAAGAGAGTAAATATAAATTCAACTGCATGATTTTACATATGGCACCCAAACAGCATGGCCAGTCGCTTTTACAAAAGATAAAAATGTAGAAACCTATTTGCTTCAAAGTTTGGTTGTGTCTTCCTCCCCACTACTCTGTCTCTCGGAGGTCTGGTGGGCAGCACGACGGCGGTGGGGCAGCAGCCATTGCGTAACAGCAACCTGCACCCATCACATCTGGAGCGGTGGTATCTGCAGGAGCTCTCCAGCAGATGCGGTTGTTGGAAATAATTTTGACTTGAACTTAAAATCGAGTCTGTAGCTTAAGTTAAAGTTGTGTTTAACTTGAAGATAGTTGAGTTAAAGATAGAATTCAGCATTTGTGTAAATCCTAAGCTACATAAATAGGAAGCATGTAATTTATTTTGAGAGCAAGAGAAGATAATAGAGAAATTATAAAAAAAACTCAGTTACACAGTTGTGGCCAGGCCAATTCTCATACGTTGCCTCTGTTTATTTTTGTAATGTGTGACTTTTCACTAAGGGCTGGACCAAATATTGGTATCAAAGTTGGGGAGGCGCGGCACTGCAGCGGCGAAGACAAGAGCGAAACGGCCGGCGCGCGCGGCGGTTTGGTACGGCTGGCGGCAATGGAGCGCACGGCTGTGCGTCACACACACACGCATGCGTGCAGTGGCGGGTCCAAGTCGCCAGGCCCGGTCAAGGCGACGGCGAGAAAAACGGCGCCTGTGCACACGTGTGCTGCGGACAATGTGCTCCGAGGCGATTGCGTAGCCAGTGAATAATCTGGGCGGCGAGCCCGGAATCAGCAGCACAGCTGTGGCGGCCAGGAAGCAGCAGCAGCAACGAAGCAGCGCATCGCATGCATGCAGGTGCAGCAGCAGCATTGCACTAGCAACACATGCATGCAGGTGCAGCAGCAGCCGTGCATGGCACTCACGATCGACGGACGGCCGTCGAGCCAAGGCCAGATGGCGAGCACTCACAGACGCTGAGCGTGGCAATGAAGAGGAGCTTCTACAGCAGTGTTGGTGGCCGGCGGTCAGAGGTTTGCCGGGAGATTCTGCTTGATAAATTCAATCTATCGGGAGGAGCGAGCTAGTTTGAACGTTGAGAGAATGTGTCCGCTAGCTTGAGTTAAATAAGTAGTTAAGTCTGAAGCATTGAGGAGATGCGTTCGTCGTTCTAACTCGAGTACGTTGAGTTGAGTTCGAAACGTTGAGATGATATGTTTGACATTTTGTGCTGAGTTACTACTGTTGGTGTCAATCTTAGGATCACTAGAAGTAGATCTAGAGCGGGATACTTGCTATTCTATGAGGGCTAAGGGTAATGCGTTTAGATCTAAAAGGGAACAGAGAGTAAAGAGAGGGGTTTTAGGGTTACCGACCATCCGTGGTCTTGGTGGCTGGTGCAGAGGCGTCCGCCATGGAGTCGGTGGAGACGGGAGACGTCGGCGGTGAAGACCGGTGGCGGCGCCGTCCAGGAGCGGTGTGGCAGTGGCGCTTCCCGTCACTGGCTGCGCTCCCCCTCGAGATCGGGTTAGGGTTTTTTTGTCGGTGGAGTCGTACGGCTCAGGCGAACCTCGTTATCTGAGCCGCCGGCCCCCACCTGTATTTATAGCGCAGTGTGACAGGGGCCCACCAACCATTAGGGTTGGGCGCCCCCGATCAGGGCGCGAGCTCAAGGGCGCGGCTCGGCGCGACGGGCGCGCGAGCGTGACCGCGCGCGGGTGAGCGCGAGGCGACGCTGGGCTGAGCGGGCCGCGCGTGGGCGAGCAGGCCGCGCGTGAGGCGTGGGCGAGCGGTTCAGCGCGCGAGGCCGCGCGAGTGGGAGCTGGCCGATCGAGCCGCTGCGAGCGGGCAGGCCGCGCGTGCGTGAGGCCGTGGGCGCGCGCGCGGGAGCCGGGCCGAGCAGGCCGCCGTGCGCCGTGGGCCGCGGCTGCGCAGGCCGGGCCAAATGGCCGGTTTGCACAGTAAATCAAGAAAAATTGATTTTATTTTTCCAGAAGCATTCATTTGATGAATTTTGTTAAGTTTGAGATCAATTTTGATCCAAATCCAGAATTTTTTTTTTCCGCTGCGAGCTAAAGTTTATTATCTTCTTATTAAATTCGAACCAACGGGAGAATTTAATTTTGAAGAGCAGAAATTTTATGTTTTTCTCTAATTTTAATTGGAACCAACGGAAAAATTAAAATTAGAGGAATAGTTACATTTATTTACAGTTCATGTTTATAATTTTGCTATTTTCTGACCAAAGTTGATGATAGCAATATTATAAATTGATTTATTTATGAATGTATGCATTAATTCTATCTTCTGCCCAACGGTGATGTAGAATTAGTGTACAAGAATTTTGCATGTTTTAATTTTGACCAACGTTAAATCAAGGCATGCAATTATTATATTATTATGTTTCCTCATTTTTCTGATACTGTTTCAGGACTCAACCCAATGGCATACATCTCGCACATCCCGGCACTTGATGGAAACAATTATCGGGTCTGGCGAGAGAAGTATGATTTGGCACTTGCGCTGTCCGAGAATGACTTAGCCCTCACCTCTCCGTGTCCTACTGAGCCAGTGGACCCGGTGAGGGCAGAAAATGAGACTGATGCTGATTTCACTGCCCGAAAGCGTGATCATGCAGAAGTCAGAATGAAATATGATCTTGAGAAAAAGAAATGGGACATCTCGAATCGCAAGTGCCTGATGGTGGCTAAGGCCACCATTGCAGATCCAATAAGGGGATCCATCCCAGACTGTGACACTGCCACAGAGTATCTACAGAAAGTGAAGAATCAGTTTACTGGGTCTTCAAAGGCCACAGCAAGCACGCTGATTAAGAAACTAGTGAATGAGAGATACTCTAGTGGTGGAATAAGAGAACACATCTTAAAGATGAGCACAACGGCAGCTAAGCTAAATTCCATGGATATGGGGCTCAAGGATGAGTTTCTAATTCATTTGATTTTTGCTTCTCTGCCAAAAGAATTTGACACTTTTGTTGTTAATTACAACATGCAGCCCGACAAATGGGATATAGAAAAGCTCATTGCAATGTGTGTGCAAGAAGAGGAGAGGCTCAAAACCTCACAGGGTGACTTTGCAAACCTTGTGAAGAACAACAAAAGAAAGAACTTTAATGCCAAACCACAAGGGAAACCTCAGTGGGATAGTAGCTCCTCTTCTAAGTCACAGGGAAAGGTTCCCCAGTTTCATAAGCCCAACCAATTTACAGTAGACAAAGACACCTGTAAATTTTGTAAGAAGAAGGCGGGGCACTATCAGAGGGATTGCCCAGAGTTCCTGAAGCATCTGTTGAAGAATGGTAAGGATGTCATTACATTTATAGATGAATCCTTGTATTTAAGTTATGAAAAATCTACTTGGTGGATTGACTCAGGTGCAACTGTTCATGTTGCCAATTCATTACAGGGATTCCATACGAGGAGGACCCTACAAAGAGGAGAAAGAACAATTAAAGTTGCGAACGGAATTGAAGCCGAAGTCGAGGCCATTGGAGATCTCTCTTTAGAATTTCATGATGGTTTTGTACTTAGGCTTTCAGACGTTCTTTATGTACCCTCTTTGCGCAGAAACTTAATAAGTGTGTCGAAATTAGATGATGATGGTTATGATTGCCATTTTGGTGATGGCAAATGCAGACTTGTGTTTAATAATAAATGTGTTGGTCTTGCCTTCCGACAAGACAAGCTTTATTTATTATCACTTTCTGAGAATGTGAATCATGTAACCATTGAGAATGAGAATACCTCTTCGTCTATGAATGAAAGAAAAAAGCGGAAGATAAATCATGATGCATCGTCGAAATTATGGCATTGTCGTTTAGGCCATATTTCGAGGGGGAGAATAGAACGATTGATTAAGAAAACACTTCTTCCGCCATTAGAATTTTCAGATTTAGAACAATGTATTGATTGCATAAAAGGAAAATATGTTAAGAAAATAAAGAAAGACGCCAAACGAAGCGCAGGAATTTTAGAAATAATTCACACAGATATCTGTGGTCCATTTCCTGTGATAAGTGTGGATGGTTATGATTCATTTATAACATTCACAGATGACTATTCGCGTTATGGCTACATTTATCCAATTAAAGAAAGATCAGAAGCATTGGATAAATTTAAGATATTTAAGGCTGAAGTAGAAAATCAGCACAATTTAAAAATTAAGATAGTAAGATCCGACCGTGGGGGGGAGTACTACGGTCGGCACACCCCGTATGGCCAAGTTCCTGGACCTTTTGCAAGGTTCTTACAGGAAAATGGCATAGTTGCCCAGTACTCTACACCGGGCGAACCTCAGCAGAATGGAGTGGCTGAAAGACGCAACCGTACCTTAATGGATATGGTGAGAAGTATGATAAGTTACTCCACGCTACCGATAAGTTTATGGATGGAGGCGTTAAAAACCGCCATTCATATTCTTAATCGAGTACCAAGCAAGTCGGTACCCAAAACACCGTATGAGTTGTGGACGGGAAGAGAACCCTCACTTAACTATTTACGTGTGTGGGGTTGTCCTGCTGAGGCTAAAGTTTTTAACCCAAACATAGGGAAGCTAGATCCCAAGACAGTCAGCTGCCATTTTATTGGCTATCCAGAAAAATCGAAGGGTTATCGCTTCTATTGTCCTGACAGACATACGAAGTTTGTAGAAACAAGACATGCTGTCTTCTTGGAGGATGAGATGATCAGGGGGAGCAGAGTAGCGCGAGAAATTAACCTAGAGGAAAAGCGGGTACATGTGCCCACTCCGATGGTTCAGGAACCATTTTTCACGCTACCTGTTGTTGCTACACCAACAGTGCCAGACACTGTAGTGACAGCACCTGTTGTTAATTCTCCTGTGGAAACGATGAGTGAACATGAGGAACCTGTCCTTCAGGATCCCATAGAACCCATTGTAACCCAAGAGGAAGAGCAACAACAGCCTCACACAGAACAAGCATCGAATAGCGAGGGACTCAGAAGGTCTCAAAGAATCAGAAGATCAGCTATCCCTAATGATTACGAAGTCTATGAAACTGAGGATTTTCAAATGGAGGGTGATCCCACCTCTTTTGAAGAAGCCATGAGAAGCGCTCATTCATCCAAGTGGCTTGAAGCTATGCAGGATGAAATGAAGTCGATGAGCACCAACGGTGTTTGGGACTTAGAAACTATTCCTAAAGGAGCCAAGACAGTAGGCTGTAAATGGGTCTACAAAACAAAACATGACTCTAGAGGGAATATAGAAAGATTTAAAGCGCGACTTGTGGCAAAGGGCTTTACGCAAAGAGAAGGCATAGATTACAATGAGACATTTTCTCCAGTCTCGTGTAAAGATTCTTTTAGAATAATAATGGCGCTTGTAGCTCATTATGATTTAGAATTGCATCAGATGGATGTAAAGACGGCGTTCCTAAATGGGGATTTGGAGGAAAATGTTTACATGGCACAACCGAAAGGTTTTGTTGTGGAAGGAAAAGAACGTATGGGATGCCGCCTGAAGAAATCCATTTATGGATTAAAACAAGCATCAAGGCAATGGTACTTGAAGTTTGATAGTACAATAAGAAGTTTTGGGTTTAAGGAGAATGTAGAGGACAATTGCGTGTATGCAAAGTTTAAGAATGGGAAATACATTTTCCTAATCCTGTATGTGGATGACATCTTACTTGCTAGCAGTGATGTTAACCTATTACAAGAGACCAAGAAGTTCTTGTCCTCGAATTTTGATATGAAGGATCTTGGTGAAGCTTCATTCGTTCTGGGAATAGAGATTCACCGAGATAGAACTAAGGGGGTTTTAGGTTTATCTCAAAAGGCATACTTAGAAAAGGTTCTAAAGAAATATAGTATGCAAAATTGTAAGCCTTCACCTGCTCCTATAGTCAAGGGCGACAGATATGGGGAATTTCAATGCCCCAGGAACCAATATGAGATCGATCAAATGAAAGCGGTTCCATATGCTTCAGCTGTCGGAAGCTTGCAGTATGCTCAAGTGTGTACGCGCCCTGACTTAGCGTTTGTCACCGGGTTACTTGGCAGATTCCAGAGCAATCCTGGAATAGAACATTGGAAATTAGTAAAGAAAGTCTTGCGTTATTTGCAAGGAACAAAAGGCCTCATGATGACATACAGAAGATCAGATTCACTCCATATAGTGGGGTATACAGATTCTGATTATGCGGGAGATGATAGAAAGTCGACATCCGGATATGTATTCACTCTCGCAGGAGGAGCTATATCGTGGAAAAGCTCAAAACAAACCGTCACTACATCATCCACAATGTATGCCGAGTTTGTAGCATGTTATGAGGCCACGGGGCAGGTGAATTGGCTAAAGAAATTCATACCCGGGTTGAAAGTGGTAGATGACATACATAAGCCACTAAAGTTATACTGCGATAATGAACCAGCAGTATGTTATGCTCACAACAATAAGTCAAGTGGTGCTGCCAAACACATTGACATAAAGTATTATGTTGTGAAAGATAAAGTCCGGGATCATATAATCAGTCTTGAGCATATAAGGACAGAAAAGATGCTCGCGGATCCGCTCACAAAAGGCTTACCGCCCAATGTGTTCAGAGAACACTTAGCCGGCATGGGTTTACGGGAAAGCCTATGATTCCTGGACAATAAGGGCCCAGTTGAGAATACATTTCAAAACAGAAAAGTGCATTGTGGCTGTTCAATCTAATGGCATAAGACCGTGACGATGAGGCACGCTCTATGCACTGATCTGTGATGGAATGAGAAAAACAATGAGAGACAAGTATAGAGTTTAAGTATATGTTGAGATCAAGGGGGAGAATGTTAGGATGATCTCTCCACCCAGGTTAGGCCCAACGGCCACCTGGGCCTTGAGCTCGCGCCCTGATCGGGGGCGCCCAACCCTAATGGTTGGTGGGCCCCTGTCACACTGCGCTATAAATACAGGTGGGGGCCGGCGGCTCAGATAACGAGGTTCGCCTGAGCCGTACGACTCCCACCTGTATTTATAGCGCAGTGTGACAGGGGCCCACCAACCATTAGGGTTGGGCGCCCCCGATCAGGGCGCGAGCTCAAGGCCCAGGTGGCCGTTGGGCCTAACCTGGGTGGAGAGATCATCCTAACAACTACTACAAAATAAACTATACTACACGTCTCATCATAGATGGTTCATAGAGAACTGTCTATGTTGTTATTATCACAGATAGTTTTACAGGAATGACTGTTTATCGTCTGTGATGAGCCACTATCACAGACGGTTCGTATTAATATCTGTCTGTGATATTTCATAGACGGTTATTAACACGAACCTTCTATGATATTTGCACACATCACAGACGTTTATTAATACGAACCGTATGTGATAGTTCACAGACGATTATTAATACAAACCGTCTAGGATAATTACTTATTACAAACAGTTTGTGGTTGGATGTGTTTGGGATACGCCGCATTATTAATTAATACCAAGCCAGACCGGTCCCGATAGATCTATCTTTGTTGGCTGCATTAAAGGAGGCGACTGGCTTTGGGAAGCACTCCGAGTGTAAATCTAACTGCTTGTGGATCGATTTGTTCTAACTTGGTGATTAGAGGTTAGTATTTGTTTCTAATTTATATGTCTTGTAATAAAGAGAGATGATAGCTAGATTTAGATATAACTTAATTGTTAGTTTGCTACAATTTAAGAATAAGTCAATACTCCTATTTTACTTCAACATATTAATTCTTGCTTAATATATATTACTTCATGATAGTACTTAGCTAGCTAGCTATAGTATCAATAATGCAATTTGACACTAATCTGTTACATGTGTAGTGTAGATGGACGAAGCTAGATGTATGTTGAGAACCATGTGAGTGAAGAGTACATTAATTGCGTGTTTGCTTTTACAAGAGCGACCGAGTAGAATATGTTGAAGAAGGGGATGGAATATATGTATTGTCCATGCATTGATTGCGATAATCTGAAGATGTTTATCAACTCAGCATAGATCGAAGATCACTTGATTCGAAGGGGTTTCAAAAAAGGTATACATGCTGGACCAGTCACAATGAAGAGAAGATTGTACAGGAAGGTGTCAAGGGAGATAACGATATGCCTGTTGTGGACTATGCTTTCGATGAGGATAGGCCGTATGATGACAATCTGGATCAGATCCTACGCGATGCAAAAGAAAACTATAATGAGACAGAGTTCGATAAATTCAAGGGCTTGATGAAGGACCTGGAGAAACCATTATTCCCAGACTGCAAGCCGCAATACACAAGGTTGTCATTTGTTCTTAAACTGCTGAAATTGAAGGTAAACAATGGTTGGTCCAACAAGAGTTTTACGGTATTGTTAGGTCTCCTAGAGAACATCCTTCTAGAGGGAAATATATTGTTGAGAACCACATACCAAGCTAAGAAGGTTCTCTGTCCACTGGGAATGGAAGTAGAAAGAATACAAGCATGTCCAAATGATTGCAACCTCTATCCTAAAGGGTATGCAAAATTACATATTTGTCTAGCGTGCAAAACATCCTGATGCTAGCGTAAGAATGATTCTGATGACAGCGAAGGCATCAAGGTGAAGCAAGGATCTCCTGCTAAGATGATGTGGTATCTACCTATAATTCCCCATTTGAAGCATTTATTTGCAAACTAAAAGGATGCAAGATTGTTGTGTTGGCACTCAGATGAGCGTAAAAAAGATAAAATGATAAAACACGTTGTTGATTCTGCCTAGTGGAGGAACATCGATAGGATGTTTGTAGACTTCGCTGTAGAACCGATGAATATAAGGTTTCAATTCAGTACAGATGGAATGAATCCTATCGGTAACAAGAACAGCTGACACAACACCTGACCCATGAATGTATGCATGTACAACCTTCCTATTTGACTGTGTATGAAGCGAAAGTACATTTTGATGTCACTACTTATCTAAAGACTGAAGCACCACTAGTGGAAGATCTTGCGACAATGTGGAACAAAGGGGTACATGTATGGGATGCAGACAAACAAGAGAACTTCACTCTGTGCACCATGTTGTTCTGCATCCTCAATGATTTTCCTGCCCTTAGTAACCTGTCGGGATTGAGTGCGAAAGGAGCCAAAACCTATTCGTATTGCTTAGATTATACCAAGAGTGTGTAGTTGGACAACCGCGGTATCACCCATACAGCAAAATGAAGAAACAATTTGATAAAAGAAAAAAAGATGACTCGGCACCAAGGCATTTTAAGTGAAAGAGGTCTGCGATATAGTCAAAGATATCGATGTTGTACTTGAAAAGGGACGTAAGTTGAGGACCCGTCAGAAGAACATGTGAAAGAAGAGGTTAGTATTTTGGGACTTGTCTTACTGGGAGTACTTAGAAATTCGTAATTGCATCGATGTCTTGCATGTAAAGAAAAATGTATGTGATAGTTTGATTGATCTCTTATTAAATATTCATGACAAAACAATGGATGGTGTCAAGCACGGCGTGACTTGGTCACTACGAACATCATAACTAAGTTAGCACTGATAGACAATCATGAGGTTGTGTTATTTTTTTAACGCAATTGCTTAGAAGGTCGTCGATCTCGATGGACTAGATGCTCTGCAGATCGAGGTGGTGACGACTCTATGTCATCTTCAGATGTATTTTCCTCTGTCATTTTTTGATGTTATGGTCCATCTCATTGTCCAACTTGTGAAAGAGATAAAGATATGTGGCCTCATATTTCTACGTCATTTGTGCCCATTTGACAGGTACATGGGAATTCTGAAGTCCTATGTATGCATCGATCTCGATCGGAGGGCAGCATCATCGAAGGTTATGGAACCGAAGAGGTCATTGAGTTTTGTGTCGATTACATGGCTCAGGTCGAACTAATAGGTGTGCCTGTGTCTTGTCACGAGGGGAGGCTAGAGGGTATTGGAACCATCGGATGGAAAACAATAACTCATAATCTGGATATGTACACTCAAGCCCATTTCACGGTCTTACGACACATGACTGAAGTATTCTCGTATATTGAAGAGCAAATGACATGCTACGCCAAGAGAATCCAGGTCGGTTATAGGTTTGAATCACGAGATAGCACAACCTTCACTTCAACGAATGGTTGAGGGTGCGATTCACTAGGAGGTCGTCAAGTGAAATGCTACAATGGTTGGCAAAAGGGCCAAATTTTACAATTGTGACATGGCAATGATACAACATTAATGGGTACATATTTTATACAACAGACCAGGACAAAAACAACACAGTCCAGCGGGCTGAATGACCTTCACCAAGGTCTCTCTGGATGGGGTCCCTCTACAATCAAAGAAAGCAACCACAATATTTTGAGCTACCTACGGGATAATTGGATGGGAATGGGTCCCTATCGCTGTAGCAAACTAGAAAGGTATGGTAGAAGATGAGAGAAATGTTCTATGGATGGAAATTTCAAACTTGTTCGAGATCCCAGCAGAAGTCCAGGAATGAGTGTAATGGCATGCGCTCCTCATGATAGGAAAAGCATGGAAGACTTTCAAGAACACACTTCTCACATAGTACATGACCAAGGATCGCACACGCTTCACGAGGTATCCTTTCGTGTCACCGAAAACATGGGAGGCCTTTGTGCGGATGAAGACGATGACCGAATTTCAATTGCAAAGTGTGGCGCACCAAGCTATCCAGGAACGAAACACTCACCCCTACAGACTTAGCACCGTTGGGTATGTGGGTAAAATCCCGCAATGGAGGATGTGGTCGCAATCTGCTTGGATGTCTCCCTACCATTTATCGGGATCACAAACGAGTGAGCCCGAAACTGGTTAAGAGCGTGGTGATCAACCACATCTTCGGGCGTCGCTTCTTTCAAAAACCCCGCAGATGAGGAAGTGTTCCAACGCCTAGTGAGATATGTCAAACTACCTAGATATTAATAGGTCCATAACTTCATGGGGTTATGCTGAATCTTTCGAAGGCTTCTTCCAAGCAGTTAGGGAGAGGGATGTGCTGTCCACGGCTCTAGGAAACAAGGAGCTCCCAAGTAGCACGTGAGGCCTAGGGGTTTATGTATCTTGGAGGTACGGATTCCCAATTGACTCTGAGGTGTATAGGATTAGGAAGAGATCCAAGACCAAGCACGAGGAAAGTATGAAATGGGACTTTGATGCAAAACTTGAGGACATAACTACCTCACTTCGAGGAGAGATAGATGCATTGAGGAAAGAACTGAGAGAAGTTCACAACCAGTCGCAAGCCACCCTTTTATTACGGTACACAGTACCCTCCAACGTCGAAGTAGCTACGCATCTGCACCACTTTCTAAACATAGTGACACACACTTACCTATCGATGACATTCAGGTAATGTACATCTCTTAAATGTTACGGTAGGAGGCCATGCTGTGCATCCTCAGAATCAGGGTTGTTGGCTGGCTCCATTCCCGTGATACTGGGTGGGAGTTGGCGTATCCATGCCTGCTAGGGACGTTGGTGCACGATGGCTAGCTAGGGACCAGTTTTGTGAAGGTCCAGGTGGAAATGATTAATGATGTTTTTAGGGCTGCCTTCTGAAGAGGCCCCCAAAAAGAGAAATCATGACACTAGGGGATGCCGTCCACACATTCGTCCAGTGGCATAATAGGGACATCACCCTGGACCCTTTCGTGCCGCGATCTCCACATGACCAAGGCTATTAAATAGAATGCTCTATGACTCCACCTCAAGCTCCTCTTTAGATGGCCAGAGCATCATCTTCCGTGAAGGCAACGCCAAAAATGTATCACAACCGAGGCGCTAAGCCCCAATCGAAGAAGATTAATGCACCTCCTAAAGAATGGAAGTTCATGCTCGGAGTGTTGTTGGTCCCCGAGTGACAATTACCCAAGCATAGACTAGTTTACAATACTTTGCATTCTTGGTACATGCAGAGGTCCAACATGAAGCCAAACTAGCATAGTGGATTTAGCGTGAAATACATGGAGGCTCATTTTCTCGACGACTCTGGCTACTTTGTCGTGACTTTTGAAAACTTATTCTTACTATTCAACCTCGACAAACTCAATGTCTCACTTCTACGATGCTGGACACTGTAAGTGTACTATACAATCAAGTTATACATTCACGTAATACCGATATATGTCATAACTCATTACTTATGTATAGATCCATGATCCAACAAGTCCGACGATGGCGAGAATCGGTGGGTTTCCTTGACCCACGCTTGGTCTCTGAGCAATCCATCATCGATAACAGACCCTTCGTCCAAGATTACATATCGAGGGGATTGCTTGCTCATAGTGACAAAGACTACATCATGGTACCCTTCAATCAGGGTTCAGTGCTTCACTAGTTACCATATAAGTTTCATTTATACTTTATACACAACATGAATTTATAATTAATCACTATGGTGGCATACATGACTAGGTCACTGGATTCTAATTGTGATTGTACCAAAGTGGAGCAAGGTAATATATATTAATTCCCTACTTAGGAGCAACCATGACTTCACTCATGTGCAACAAACACTTGACAGGTAAACTGATTTCCTCCCGATCCATAGATAACTCTATTATAGTCTTCCCTTCATTTGGAATGGTCGAGGCTAACTTTTTGGAATCACGTAGGTCATTCAGCACTTATGTTGTCCAAGGAGGGAGACACAAGGAATCTAGCGTCACACTATGACCCAGGACACGATTTTCAATACCCGCTACAACACAACAATCTTACATCGCACTTCATAATAATGCATTTAGAACTAACAATACCAATGTATGTAATTCTATTTTTACAATATCACCAGCAGTTACAGGGCAACGTTTATGGATTCTACATTTCTCGCCATATGGAGGACATCATGGCAACTAAGATGAATGATCCAGAGATTTGTCGACTTGCCAATAATTATTTTGTGATAATGAATATATATATATATATATATATATATATATATATATATATATATATATATATATATATATATATATGACAACAACACGTGGAATTCGATGTAAGTACATTCGATCTTGACAAACTCGCCGAAATTTGAGGAAAGCTCTCCCAATTCTTGATAGCGGAGGTCATCAACAAGATCGGAGAGTTCTACCCTGGCGATGAAGATTAGATGTTGAAACATTTAATAAAATTGTAATCACTTAATTGTGCTTAATCAAACAATTCATTGAAATGTACTTCATTTAGTTGTTTAATTCATTTGTGAGATCCGTGTAATGATTGTTATGTGCTATATATGTAATATGTTTGCTTGTTTTCAGAGGGCATGGATAGTATTTTCTGAGGCTAGCCGAAAAATAGGAAATAATAGAAATATTCAAATAGCTATCACAGACGGTTTGTAGCAGTAAACCGTCTGTGCTATATGAATATCACAGATGGTTTTTGGTATTAGCCGCCTATGATATGTAAGATATCACAGACGGCTATGTTTGAGAACCGTCTATGATATATGACATATCGCAGACAGTTTTTGGCATTAACCGTCTGTGATAATTATCATATCACAGACAGCTAGATTTAATAACCGTCTGTGATACCTGATATATCACAGATAGTTTTTTGAAAAACCGTCTATATTGTATTATCACAGACGATTTTAGAGCCGTCTGTGATAGCCACCTATTATCACAAACACATAATTTCAGACGATTTGATAACTGTCTGTGATGACAGTTGTGAACCATCTATGATGACCCTATCTATCGTAGTAAGTGTAAGTTTGGCAAGTTGTAGTTGTAACTAATTATCTCAACGAGTGAGTCTTTGCATCTGGATGGACCTGTGCTAGTTGAGTTGAGTTCCTACATGTAGCTATGTGTTTAGTTTGCATGTAGAACACTTCGTATGTAGGCGTATCTGGTAGTTCATATAATGCATTGAGATTAAATTCAGAGTATGTCGAGCCAAGATAGGGGAGAATGTTGGAAATAATCCTAACATAGAGTTTAAATCGAGTCTATTGCCTAAGTTAAAGTTGTGTTCAACTTAGAGATAGAATTCATTACATGTTTGAGATAGAGATACAATCCAATATTTGTGTAAACCCTAGGCTATATAAATAGGGGCATGTAATCTATTTTGAGATCAATAGAAGAGAATAGGGAAATTAAAAAAACTCGGTTACACAGTTATGCCCAGGCAATTCTCTTGTGTTCTCTTTGTTTATTTGTGTAATATGTGAGTTTTCTCCAGGGCTCGACCAACAGGGGCGGCATTAGATCTGAGCATGTGAAAGCAGCTCCTTGGTGGCATGTTCCTCACGGTGGCAGTCGCTAATAGCCGAGCGGAGCTCGAGCCCTAGCTTGACTCGGATACCAGTAGAGAGAAGAGAGGAGGAAGATAGGTAGAAAGAGAGGAGGAAGAAGAGGGGAAAGAAGGTGATTTGCTTGGTGACATGTTCAAGCCTAGGTGGCGAAGTTCAGTGACACAGATGTCTACACAGCAAAAATCAGTGATGTGGCCATCACTACGACAAAAAACTACAGAAGAAACCAGCTTAGGAGTGATTTTACTCTGGTTTGCGAGTTTGGGGATGTCAAATGTCTAGTTTTAGAGTTGAGGATTGTTTTCGGACTTAAGCAAGAGTTAAGAAGGGTCAAATGGACCTATTGCTACTTAAAATTAAAACTAATTATTGTGAAGCCTATCTGTCATATGTGCACAGAGAGCGGAGACAAGAGGAGTCGGCACTAACACGTGGTGGGGCTGAGAGCTACGTGGTGTGCGGTGTGCGCAGTCAGCATGGGCTAACGGGGATTTAAGGCCAATGAGGCTGACAGGTGGGCCCGCCCTTCAGGTAGGACTGGAGTTGACGGAATGGGGTTTTGTGATTAAATTTTTTGTAAAAGGTTTAGTTTTATGAAATAGAACTTTAAAGGTGTAGTTTATTTTATTGTTTTAGTAACATATGTGTAGTTTTACAAGATTTACTTAAAAAGAAATTATCTTAATGCATTAGCTGCCAGCCAGTTGTGTAGACCGTTGAAAATGCATACTCTATATATAGCTCGGCATGTAAGTGAAAGGAACTTTGTATACAGTGTCCAGTAAATTCTTATTAGTAGATGCTTGATATAACTTTGTTCGACTGCACTGTTGGAGAAGTTTTCAGATGACTCAACAAATGAGAATATTGTAACCTTTTTGCTAGATATTTTGATCATTAAGGTATATTTTTAGTCAACAAATGAGAATATTGAACTCTTGTTGCTTGATGTTTTGATTATCATGGTTTTTTATCATATAGTACTCCATACAAAAAATGTTCTACATATGGCCCCAATCCACGATAATTTTTTTTACTACGGATCCAATATAATTATCATGTCATGATATTAATTTCCTCCATGGATCTCAAACTGCACTAACAAAATTGTAATAAATTTTTCATCAACAAATTGCACAAAAGGTAGAGGTAATGAAAAAGCTAAAAGTATAAACGAAAAATTATGATATCTAAATTCTTTTGTCAAATCAGAAAAGTAAAATCTGATAATTGTAAAAAAAATCAAAGAACAAATTAAATTTCCATAAAAAGCAGAGCGAAGTATTTGGACATCAGAAGATGTGTGAAATTTCAAAAATAATTATAAAAACACGAAATTGAAGAAATCTTGACCTCTAATTCTTCGTTACCCTTGTATGTATTTTGTTTAGAACTTTGCTCTTTTCCTCAGTTTTTGAAGTTCAAGTGGTTGGCTGTAAAATCATGTGGGAATTAATACGCTACTACAGAAAGGCTAATAGTAGACGGCAAATCACAGACGGTTTTGTGAAACCGTCTGTAATGTAAACTATTACAGACGGTTTTAATTTGAAGGCCGTCTGTGGTATTTGTGGCAGGAAAAAGGAGTATCACAGACAGTTCTTACTGCTGAACCGTCTGTGATACTGGAATATCACAGACGGTTTTTATTAAAAACCGTCTGTGATAATCTGGGATTATCACAGACGGTTTTTTATTAAAAACCGTCTGTGTTGTGTCGACTATCACAGCCGGTTGTTGTTAAGAACCGTCTGGGAATGTTCACAGACGGTTTTTCACAAGAACCGACTGTGATGTCCCTTTGTCTGTCATAATCTAGATCAGAGGTTAATATATAAGTACACATTGCTTCTAATAACTTAACTACAGAACTACTGAGACAAGAGGTCACAAATTAAAGGCAAATTTATTAATTTCAATTAGAGGCAAATTTATTACAAAAGTCGCACAGGTAAAGAGTTTCCCAGATTGTATTCTTTTGGGCTTCGTAAGCTTCTTCTTCAACTTGGGGACTTGGAGGATCAGCCGCTAAATTCTCGAACGCCGTTAAGATTGCCCTTGTCCTCAGCACTTCCTCGTGTAGCCTGGGCAAATGATCAGCAGCATCCATAATGTCGTACAGGATAGCATGAAAAGATTCCTCAGAATCTGTCGTTTCTGCTTGATCGGCAAGGCTATCCATCAGTCTCTGCAATGCGTGTAGAGCTTCTTCCGCGTTGCGCACATTGTGGAGAAGAATCAGGGTGAGGGCTGTTTCCCTTTCTTGAGCGGCAGCGAGACGCCTCCGTCGACGGCGGAGGATCAGGTCAAGCTGACGGATGCAAGAAAGTCGGGGAAGGAGAGCAGGGCGGGTGCGGAGAAGCTGCTCCAGATGCAAATTGCTGGCCGCCTGTGTAAGGTTCCGGCTGAACAATTCGTGATGAACAGATGAGAGGAAGGAGATGATCACAAGAACAGTAGTAGAAGCCATGTTGTATTGTATATTGTATTGTACGTACGTAGAAGAGACCTGGATTAGGAGCGCATATTTAACCTTTAGCACAAACGGTTCGTATACCCAAACATTAATGATATAGACGCTTCGTATAATGATCGAGAGACGTTAATTAGACGATCGAAACACGAAGCGTTCTGGCATCGAACACGCGCGAAGCGTTCTGGTATGAAGCTTATCACAGACGGTTTTTTTATAAAAAACCGTCTGTGATAATTTATTATCACAGACGGTTTTTAGTTAAAAACCGTCTGTGATAATGACTACGGCATTTATTGCGCTGCTCAGACCGCATCGTCTTCATTTCGATCCAGATCTAGCCACTGCTGCACACTTTTTCACTCGGGAGGAAGCTAGAGCGATTTCAGGCCAGTTAATTTGGTGGGAAGAGGCAGAGATTGAGCTTTGAATTAAGATTCAGACTTTCCTGGTTGCTATAGATATGGTTAGTAATGAAATTTATTTATTTTTAATTGCATTACAATTTAGGTGTAAGTAATCCATGAGTGGTTATTGAAGATGGTTAATTAATTTGCAAAATTGTTGGTTATATAATAGCTATTGTGTTTGTAATATGAATTGAGCTAGGAAATTAAGTCTCAATATAATAAATGTGGCCGGTATATATGTAGTTATAATTAGTTATTCTAGATTTTAATACTAAGTTGTTATATATGTACGTAACGTAGGACCGAAGTTGGATGTATGCCGCGAGCCGTGCGAGTCAAGAGTACATTAATGGTGTTTCTGCTTTTATAAGAGCCGCCGAGGAGGATATGTTGAATAAGGGGGTGGAATATATGTGCTGTCCATGCACTGACTGCGAGAATTTGAAGATGTTTAAGAACCGAGGGCAAATTGAAGCGCACTTGATTCGGAGGGGTTTCAAAAAGGATTATACATGTTGGACCAGTCATGGCGAAGTGAATGATCATATGCCGCCGGATGACATCGCCGGTGAAGTGAATGATATGCCCCCGGATGACATCGCAGGTGAAGTGAATGACATGCCGCCGGCTGATGTCGATTGTGGCTCGGATTCGGATAGGTTGCACGATGATAATCTGGATCAGATGCTTCGCGATGTAGAAGAGAACTATGATGAGAGAGAGTATGTTAAATTCCGTGGCTTGATGGAGGACTCAGAGAAACCTTTGTACACGGGCTGCAAGTACACGAGGTTGTCGAGCGTGCTTGAACTGTTGAAATTGAAGGCAAGCAACGGTTGGTCCGACAAGAGTTTCACGGCGCTGCTAGGTCTTTTAGCGGACATGCTTCCGGAGGGAAATGAGTTGCCTAAAACCACGTATAAAGCCAAGAAGGTTCTTTGTCCGTTGGGAATGGAAGTAGAAAGAATACATGCATGCCCGAACGACTGTATCCTCTACCGTAAAGAGTATGCAAACATGCATGTATGTCCGGTGTGCAACACATCCCGATACAAACGTAACAATCAATCAGATGATGGCGAGGGAACAGAGGCGAAGAAAGGACCTCCTGCTAAGGTGGCATGGTATTTTCCTATAATTCCCCGTTTGAAAAGGTTTTATGCAAATCCAAAGGAGGCAAAACTGCTGCGTTGGCACTCGGAGGAGCGTAAGAAGGATGGAATGCTAAGACACCTTGCTAATTCCGCGCAGTGGAGAAACATTGATAGGAGTTTTGCAGAGTTCGGTGCAGAACCAAGGAATATAAGGTTTGGACTGAGTACAGATGGAATGAATCCATTCAGTAGCATGAGCAGCCGACATAGCACATGGCCCGTGACTCTCTGCATCTATAACCTTCCTCCTTGGTTGTGTATGAAGCGAAAGTACATTTTGCTGTCGATACTTATCCAAGGGCCAAACACAACCTGGGAATGATATCGATGTGTTCCTAGCACCGTTGGTGGAAGATCTAAAAGTACTGTGGAACGAAGGGGTACAGGTATGGGATGCATACAAACGAGAGAACTTCACTCTGCGCTCCTTATTGTTCTGCACCATAAATGATTATCCTGCCCTTGGTAACCTATCGGGCTATAGTATAAAAGGTGCCAAAGCTTGTACTCACTGTTTAGATGGTACCGAGAGTGTGTGGCTGAGACACTCACGCAAAATCATCTACATGCGTCACCGCCGGTTCCTTCGGAGGGCTCACCCATACCGCAAGATGAAGAAACAATTTGACGGAGAGAAGGAAGACGGTTCAACTCCAAAGCATTTAAGGGGACGCGAGGTTTATGATATGGTTAAGGATGCAAGATTTGAAGTTAAATGGCATGAAGTCTCATGATTGTCATGTGCTGATGACACAGATGCTCCCTATTGCAATTAGAAATATTCTGCCGATCAAAGTCCGAGAGACAATCATGAGGCTATGTTATTTCTTTAACACAATTGCTCAGAAGGTCATCGATCCCGAAGGACTAGATGCTCTGCAGGACGAGGTGGTGATGACTCTATGTCACCTTGAAATGTATTTCCCTCCTTCGTTTTTCGATATCATGGTCCATCTCATTGTTCACGTTGTGTGGGAGATAAAAATGTGCGGGCCCGTATTCCTACGTAGCATGTACCCATTTGAGAGGTTCATGGGAATTCTCAAGTCCTACGTACGGAATCGTTCTCGGCCGGAGGGCAGCATCGTCGAAGGTTATGCAAGCGAAGAGGTCATTGAGTTTTGTGTCGATTATATGGGTCAGATTCAGCCGATAGGTGTCCCTCAATCTCGTCATGAGGGGAGGCTGAAGGGTCTCGGAACTATCGGAAGGAAAGCAATCACTCCAGATATGGACATGTATACTCAAGCCCATTTCACGGTGTTGCAACACATGACTGAAGTGGCGCCTTATGTGGACCAGCACAAGGGTGTGCTTCGGCAACAGAATCCGGAGCGGTCGGATGTTTGGATCATGAGGCAACACAACCGTCGGTTCAACCAATGGTTGAAGGAGCAAATCGCTAGGAGCTCGCCGAGTGAGACGCTGACATGGTTGGCAAAAGGGCCGACATTTACAGTTGTGACATGGCAAGGATATGACATAAATGGGTACACATTCTATACGCAGTCTCAGGATGTCAAGAGCACTAACCAGAACAGCGGTGTCCGCATAGATGCATTCAGTACCGATGGGTCGAGCAACTCGTACTATGGCTTCATAGAAGAGATTTGGGAGCTCGACTGTGTGGTTTTCAAGATCCCCTTATTTCGCTGCCGTTGGGTGCATCTCCCACAGGTGAAGGTTGACAAGTACGGTGTCACGACCATGGACCTCCAACGTGTCGGGTACAAAGATGAACCATTTGTACTCGCCAATCAAGTTGTTCAAGTTTTCTATGTAACCGACCCGGCAAATAAGAAACGCCATGTAGTTCTTCATGGAAAAAGGAGAATTGTCGGAGTGGAGAATGTAGTGGACGAGGAGGAATACAATCAATTTGACGAGTTACCTCCTTTTGGAAATGGCATAAGGGTCGACGATGAACAACGTGACGAAACTAGTTACGTACGCATTGATCATGATGAAGGGCTAATTTTTAAAGGAAATAAGCAAGTACAATAAGAATGTATATGTGAAAATGTGTGACAATTTTGAGATGTATATGTGAAAATGTGTGATGTAGTCAATTTTGAGATGTATATGTGGAAATGTGTGATGTAGTCAATTTTGAGATGTATATGTGAAAATGTGTGATGTAGTCAATTTTGAGATGTATATGTGGAAATGTGTGATGTAGTCAATTTTGAGATGTATATGTGAAAATGTGTGATGTAGTCAATTTTGAGATGTATATGTGAAAATGTGTGATGTAGTCAATTTTGAGATGTATATATGAAAATGTGTGATGTAGTCAATTTTGAGATGTATATGTGAAAATGTGTGATGTAGTCAATTTTGAGATGTATATGTGAAAATGTGTGATGTATTTGAGAATGACAAAATGTATCAAGAAATACACTGTGTGAATGCAGCTGGTTGGTGTTGTATATGAATGCAGCTGTTTGGTAGTTGATATGAATGCAGCTGTGTAGTTATTGGTGGTCATAATTGCAACAGCCGGCAAAGGCTTATCACAGACGGTTCTAAATTTAGAACCGTCTGTGATAACATATCACAGACGGTTCTAAGTTTAGAACCGTCTGTGATAGTAAACTATCACAGACGGTTTTTAACTCAAAAACGTCTGTGATATGTTATCACAGACGGTTCTAAGTTTAGAACCGTCTGTGATAATCTTCCTACATATACCCTCTCGCTAGGGTTTTCCGTGTGCGCTGCAGTTATTCGATTAGATCTAAATCCCGAGCCCGTCGTCGCCGCCGCCTCCCCGAGCCCTCGCCGGCTGCCTCCCCCAACCCTCGCCGGCAGCCTCCCCGGACGAAGACGTCGCCGCAGCCTCCTCCTCCTCCGTCGCCGCCTCCCCGAGCCCGTCGCCTCCTCCTCCTCCGTCGTCGTCGCCGCCTCCTCCTCCTCCGTCGCCGCCGCCTCCTCCTCCTGCGTCCCTAAGGTCACCAAAACCGTAAGGTCATCAAATCCCTCCCCGAGCTTCATGCTTACTGTTAGTGTTTAGGGTTGATGCTTGATGCTTCATACTGTTATGGTTAGTTGCTTAGTACATATTTAGGGTTGATGCTTCATGCTTACTGTTAGTGTTTAGGGTTGATGCTTGATGCTTCATACTGTTATGGTTAGTTGCTTAGTACATATTTAAGGTTGATGCTTCATGCTTACTGTTAGTGTTTAGGGTTGATGCTTGGTACATATTACATTGGTACATTGTTTACTGCAGTAGCTTAATTAGTTTGCTATTTGGTACATATTACATTGTTACATTGTTTACTGCAGTAGCTTAATTAGTTTGCTATTTGGTACATACAACATTGGTACATTGTTTACTGCAGTTGCTTAGTTTACATTGGTACATATTGCTTGTTGTGTTAGTATATAGTATATAGTATATAGTATATAGTATATAGTACATAGTATATAGTTTGAAATCATTTGGGTCCCCCTTCCCTCTACTCCTCTCCTCCCTTCTCCCCCTTCCCTCTACTCCTCTCCTGATCTCTTTCTAGTGTATCTGGATAAAGAAATCTTGCGATTATTGCAAAAGATACATTGACCATTTGGGTGGAAAGAAATACATTGTGTCGTCATGCTCATGACTGCCAATTTGAAGCATAGCGTAGCATCCGAGGCACATCCAAGGCCTGTAGCTGTGTCTTGAGGAATCCCAAGAGCTGGTCTTCAGATGTGGCATTCCTCAAACTATAAATTATGAATCTTATTCTCATAACCCATCTGAATACCAGCTCTTGGCATTCCTCAAGACACAGCAGCAGGCCTCGGATGTGCCTCGGATGCTATGCTATGCTTCGAATTGGCAGTCATGCGCCTGACGAAACAGTTGATCTTTCCACCCAAATGCTCCATGTATCTAGACAAAAAACAGCAAATGAAGCAAGTGACATACTATAGTGTTCCCGTTCAATGAACCAGATACACTAGTTTGTGTCATTTGCTTCATAGACCTTTGTTTAGGGACTTTGCTATTTGGTTTATAGTTTTAGCAACTAAAGTAGGTGCTAGGATAGGCACTTTGTTTAGAGACCTTGTAGTAATAGTATTACAAAATTCAAGGAAATTTTAGTACAGAAGTTCAAAAAAAACAAATTCCCAGATTCTTCGGTGAGCAGCCGATATAGCCGACTTCTTCGGTGAGCGACTATCCATCTGCTTCTTCCCACTCCTTCTCTTCATCTCTGATCTCTGGATCACGTACGCCAGTAGCGATGATTCAGTTAGATGAATCATCGCTACTGGCGTACATGATCCGGAGACCAGAGATGAAGAGAAGGAGTGGGAAGAAGCAGATGCATAGTCGCTCACCGAAGAAGTCGGCTATGTCGGCTGCTCACCGAAGAATCTGGAATGTCTTTTTTTTGCACTTTTGTAATAAAATTGACTTGAATTTTGCGGGAAAAAGAAGGACTTGATACATTGGTACATTGGTAAGATAGGCACATCACCCACTCTCTATGTCCATATCACCCCCTCCCTTCTCCCCCTCCCCTCTACTCCTCTCTTGTCTTGCAATTCAATATGATTACTTTCTCATCTTATCTTAATAGACCCACAAAATGAGCAACATGTCACCCGCGCATTCTTCAACATCATCGCCGGAGGCGTCCGCTCCAACATCAAGACGCCAAGGAAGAGGGCTATCAAAGAAGCCTGAGGGCCGACAGATCATCACAGCGGTGAATGCATCTGGGGTCTCTATCCTTCCTCAAAAAGCAGTAAACGCATTCCGAACCATGGTCGGAGTAGTTGCACGAGAACGAATTGAGATCACATACAATTCATGGAAGAACGTGCCTGACACTCGGAAACGTGAGCTGTGGACCGAAATTTTGGCATCGTTCGAGTTCCCAGAAGAACACCTGGACGCTGTGCAACAACAAACCTACAAAGCGGCGTGCAAAGCATGGAAGAACTTCAAGAGCACGCTTGTCAAGAAATACGTGGAGACGGACGAAACGCCTGTTCATACATACCCATTCCTGGAACCACAATGGGAAGAGTTCAAGGCGATGAAAACGACCGAAGATTTCAAAAGTACAAGTGTGGCGCACAAGGCCCTCCAGGCAAAAAATACACACCCTCACAGACTTGGCACAGCTGGGTATGCGGGTAAAATCGCGCAGTGGATGAAGGAGGATGAGCTGGCAGCTGCACAGGACATCGCCCCGCCGTTTTCCAATATCCCGGACGACCGCGCTCAAAATTGGATTAGAGCAAGGTCATCTACAACGACATCAGGGGACATCACCTTTCGAAACCCTTCAGACCAGCAAGTGACCGAGCGCCTGGTAAGATATCGATCGAACTACGTAGCTTGTAATTACTCCACAACTTCGTACGAATTGAAATGACATGTCGTGCTCTTGCAGGAAGAGCTGAGTTTTCAATCTACCCTGGGATCATTCCAGGGAACAAGGGAGAATGATATGCTCTCCGTGGCCCTGGGAAACAAGGAGCACCCGGGCCGTACGACAGGCCTTGGGCTTTACGTTCCTTGGAAACATGGTTTCCAAGATGACTCCAACATGTATCGGCGCAGGAAGAGAAACAAAGCCGAGCGTGACGCACAGCTACGAGAAGAGCTCAAGGCATCTCTTAAAGAGGAGATACTGGGTTCGATGGCTGATATAATCAGAGATGAGGTGCGAAAACAGACAGAAAGTCAGCAGGCCGCCACCGCCGCTCCTGTGCTAGCTAGCCCGCACAACCATCTGAGTAGCTGCGCGTCCAATCCGACGCAAACCCAGTCCAAATTTCCTGTGGACGACATCCTGGTAATAATTATTACCTCTCGAATGCTTGCTCCATTGGTAGGCCTATTCGAGTAGCTAATTTTGTATCGTTATGTAGGAGCCTACGACATGCAGGCTCCAAGTGAGATATGGCTCCATTCCCTTGTACGCTGCTTGGGGCCAGGCATATTCGTCTGGTATCGGGGCCATGGTGCACGGTCAAGCTTTAGCGCCAGGCTTCGCAAAAGTTAATGTGGATGGTGTGTATGCCAATGTTGAGGTGGTCCCGCTACCGAAGCCCCCCAACGACGAGATCGTGAATCTAGGACAGGCCATTGGAACATTCATCCAGTGGCCCAAAACCGACATCTCCCTGGAGGCTTCTTCACCGGTGGCAGGACCAGAAGTGCAGTACGAACCACAGCAACTTGCACTGGTGCCATCTCCACACGGGCAGTGCGAACCACAGCTACCTGCACCGGTGCTATCTCCACGGGTGCTATTCTCGCCAGAGCAACTTGCACCGTCTATACCATTACAGTCGACTAGCATAAAGTCGACCCACAATCGAGGCAGTGGCCAGGGCAAATCAAAGACGAAGGATGATGACGATTTCCCGTCCATGCCATTGGCCCGCAAATTCGTGCTAGCTCAGCCGATGGTAGTCCAGGAAGAGCTCCAAAAACTAGGACTTGGTTGCCAAAGATTCCACCTTTGGTATATGGAAGAGTCCAATAAGCCAGCGGCAGAACGGCGCTCAGGTATAACTGTCAAATTCAAGCCGGAACATTTCTTGCACGAAGTACAGGAATGTGTCTTCGCGGTGACCTTTGACGATATATTTGACCTTTTCACGCTCAATGCTCTCGACGCCTCACTCGTTCGATGCTGGACGCTGTAAGTCTGCACAATCACAGTCTCTGTTCACATAATACCGATATATGTCACAATTTGTTGCTTTCCTATGTTATATATAGATTCATGCTGATCGAAGCTAGATCATCGAAATCACAAATTGGTTTCCTGGACCCACGCTTGGTCGCCATTGATACCATCATCGAGAATGCATCCTTCGTCGAGGACTATATTACAAAAGCACTGCTGGCTCACCAAGATAAGGAATTTGTTCTTATGCCATACAATGAGCAGTTCCATTGGATTTTAATTGTAATTATACCAAAATGGAACAAGGCTATTGTAACATCCCAAAAATTGGAATTAGAAAATGAGGGGATTTTGAATTACTTTTGCAAGGTATTCCATTTGGATTCGGATTTTTCGATGCTTTTCTGAATTTGGTTAAGGTTCCAGAAATTGAAGAATTTATAAAAGAGAAAGACAAACAATTGTAAACAAGAATCTGAAAAGATGATCCATAAAAGTAAATAAAGAAATTGGATTTAGGGCATAGAATATTATTTTTTGGAAAAACAATGGCATGGAAAAATAAGGGAAGTAAGTAAAATAAATACCAACTTTAGTTGGAAATATTTTATTTAAGTCCAGAATATTACCAGGAACCTCTGAGAATTTTTCCTAGAATTTTTGGAAGCATTTTCATATTTTTCCGGACTTATTGGGATTTTCTGGTAATTTCTAAAAGCAAAACTTAAAAATCCGGAAAAATCAGAAAGTCAACCGCCCTCCGGCCGACACCTGGTTGGGCGGGATCGAACCACGTCGTCCGGGCGGATCCCGCCTTCCCCTTACCCCCGCTCGCCGCGTGGACGGCCGCGATTTCCCCCTTTTTCCCCGCGCCTCGGCCGATCTCCTCCGTTCCCCTCACTTAACCACGTCGGCCGCCCGATCAACCCTCCCCGCCACGCGGCTTCATCCGCGCCGTCGCGCTGCCCTCACCCCTCTCCCGCTGACCGATGGGCCCGCCCTGTCAGGGCCTTCTTCCCCCTTCGTCCCGCTTCCTCTCTCTGCGCGGGGACAGCACCGCGCGCCTCCGTGGCGCGCATGCGACGGCTTCGCTCGCCTGTGTCGTCCCGTCGCCATGGTGGAAAAGCCTGCGGAGCCGACGCCATCCCTGGATCCACCGCCTCCGCCCACGGTTCGGCGCCACCGCCCCCGGTTTCTCCCCGCCCCGTCGCATCGGCCCGGCCACGTGGCGCCGATCTTCTGCCCAGCTCCCCCCCTCGCGCGTGAGAGACCGCAAAAGCGGAGGAGACCGCGCGGGCGTGGGCGTGCTGCGTCACGCACAGTGCGCCCGGCATTAATGCCGCCCGCGTTACCCCCTGCCTCCGCCACCTGCTCCGACGCGACCGCGCGGGAGCCGCCCGTTGCCAGCTCCCCTCCTAGCAGGTATATAAGGCAATGAACCCTCCGTTGAGTTCCCCACGCCGCTCTCTCCGTTCAACCGAAGGTAATCGGGTATTCGTGCCCTGTAGCCGCCGGCGATCTTTTTCTCCCCCAACTCCGGCGAACTAACTCCCCACTGTTTCACTGTCCCAGAGCCAAATTCCTTGAGCTAGGATCGTCTCCAGAGCGCCGCGAAGCTTCCCCGGCCCTCGTCCGAGCTCCTCGCCGCCTGTGGTTCGCCGCCGCCTGGAGCTTCCCCGAGCCGCCGCTGCCGCTCGACGCCGACCCATCTCCGGACCTCCTCGGCCCTTGAAGACCGCGTCACCGTCTTCACCATAACGCGAGGATCGCGTTTCGACACTCACCCGAAGCTCCCCGACCTTCCCTCACCGCCGGCCACCGTCGTCCACGACTTCTCTGCCCGACCCCGCTGCCGACCCACCTCAAGGGGATAAACTGCCCTATAGAGGTAGGCAAAGCCTCCCCCGCTCTCTTGGCTATCAGCGTTAACTCTCTTCTCCATCCCAACTCCCCGGCCGCGCGCGTTCGAGCCCCTGGCTCCGCAGCGCCGGGTTGAGTTTTCTCGATTTTATTTCGATCTGGCAGGTGGGCCCCACCTGTCAGCCACTGCATTACCGAGTCACCGCTGACCGCCGGGCCCCACCGGTCAGTGAGACATCTAAGCAAGGACCGTACTGACATGTGGACCCAATGAACAGTAACCGGACCCACATGTCAGTAGCACAGAGAACCGAAAAGTAAATAAAAATGGAAATTAAAATGAATCAGAGGCTGACAGTGGGCCCCACATGTCAGAATTTAGTAATTTTTGGATTTGACTAAAAACAGAGAACTTTGACTGGCTATAACTTCTTCATTTTAGCTCCAAATTGAATGAAACAAATTTCTAAATTTGTCTAAATTCCATATCTATCTAATGGACCCAGAACCATAATTTTTAAAAGTTTATTTAATTTTCTGGTGATATTTTGAGTGATTGGTTGCTTTTATTTTATTTGGGTATCCACACGATTATATAGCATACGAGGCTCAGGAAGAGGAATCCGAGGCAGCAACCTTAGAAGCTCAAGATCATCAAGAACCAGATCCCTGTGACCAAGGCGAGTCAACACTTTGAACATATTGCTCCCAGCATTTTAAAGCTATTTCCTTTTAACATATCAACTTGCATGCTACTATTTCATGAAATATGCTATGTTTGATTTCAGCAAGTTAGATATACCCTGTCATTGCTATTGTGAATAATTCTCCTTGCCATACTTGGAATTGTGAACCTTGTCTCCCTAGCAAAACTTATATTATTATGGCTTTTCCAGTAAGTCCAAATAAATATTGCGTTGCTTAGCATTGCTAGATAAACGTGGGGTACATAGCTGCTCCAAAAACAACACTTGCAAAATATGATATTGTTTGGGGGACAGTCATGGGTGGAATGACTGTAGTAAGTGGACACAATATTTTCTTACCTTTGAAAAATCCTAAAATTGCTTAAATACCTGGATGGATGGTTTGGGGGCTGGTATGAGGTGCGAAGGAATGCACAAAATGTGAAATGTGGTAGAACCGTCCAGGTAGCCCTAAGGCCTGAATCTTGTCATGTCAACCCATGTAAAAACAGTGCAACCACAAGTCTGTAAAATACAACTTGGCCCAGTAGATTTATCGAAATCCCGGACTCATCTCACTGGTAGTGGATTGATGGGGTTATGCTATGGCAAGGGGGCCTGAAGGGACACCAGGTCGGGTGAAGTTTCTCAGTCTTGCGCTAGCGCAGAGGGGAGGGAAGCCCGTACGCTAGTAGCGGAGAGAAACATCCCGTGCAAACAGATGGGGCCCATCGCAAATGGGAGGTTACCCATAAAGTGAGATGAGAAAAGGAACTAGATATTTTGAAAAGTCACTGTGATGGTTTGCTCAACCACGTGTCTAAGGCATCATGTGGGGCAACGAGTTGACTGTCTCTTGTGGTGAAAGTGTACAAACTCTGCAGAGTCAAAACTATTCGAATAGCCGTGCCCACGGTCATGGGCAGACATGGGAACATAACTAGATATAGTTCTGTTTACAAAATAACTAGAACTTGGGAGAAGGAAAATTTGAAGGGCGAAGGACTGCCTGGGTTTGGAATTGTCCTGGGTGTCATCCCAGTGGTACGATAAGCGGCTATAACGTTGAAAGATGCTATATGGCGCAGATGCCATGTAATGGTGGATGGAATCTGTGTCAATTATAAGATCAACTTACTTTCTAAACAAAAGTTTTGAGTTTAAAATTGCTAGGTCTCAGGATTTTACTATAATTGTATTCAAAAGCACTCTCTGCAAAATAAAAGGAGCCCAAGCCATCCTTTCATTAGCCATACATGTTTAATTATTGCATTCTGTGTGTTGGCTTGCTGAGCACGGGGTCGGAGTGCTCATTCTCGCTCTTGCGATACAATTCAGAAACAGGAGTTCAAGAACACTACGCCTACGAGGAGGCCCCCGCCAACATCGACGGAAGCAAAGGCGCTAATTAAGGCGTAGGCCTCGGTGGTTAGGCATAGACAAGTAGACCCTAGGCGTTGTGTACATTTATGTTGCCGGGACCCGGGTGGCATATATTGTACACATTACCCTACTGGCCGCTTGCCTGTGGATTTGGGTTTGCTTTTGCTGTGTTTCCGCTGTGCGTATTTGTAATCATGACATTTGGCCTAGTCGGCCCCTTTGTAAACTATCACCCGACGTGGTGTATTTCATTTTATGTAATATAATGGATGATTATGCGATGTATGAAATGATTCAGCAATGTACCTGTGTGCACTAACTACTGATCCATGGATTAGTGCAGTGAAACACAGTAAGATTCGGATTGAAAAATCCGGGTCTGACAGCGCTGGTATCAGAGCATACGACCGTAGGGTAAAAAAAACCTTAGGATGGGTTAGGATCACAATGTTTATAAAACCTATAAAAAGAATTTCGAAAAATATAAGGATACTATCTCTTTTCGTACCCTTCTTAGATCTGTTCTATTCCATTGTTCTTTTAAATACTTTGAGAGATACTAACACTAGTAACCTGATTTCCAGATGGCAGGCGCAAGGGATGAAGGACACTGGGACTACATAGCCCACGGTGTCAATGAGGGGGAGTTTGCTACCATTTTGCGCAAGCTCCTAACTATCTGGAGTTCAAGGACCAGCCCATCTACAGGGGATTGAAGGTTACCACCGGAGAAGAAGAATCCTGGGTTATGGAGGTATTCATATACCCCAGGGATGAGCTCGATCCTTCTCACGTGTTCACATCCGAGCACCGGAGGAGTACTCGGGCCGCTGCGATCCAAGACGCTGCTCGTCTAGCCACCGCACGGCTATGCAACATATACCGGGCCCCCCTGCGCCATGCCCCATACTGCTACCACCCCACACGCCGAGACGGAGCACAGTACAATGAAGTCACCATGCCGGAGAATGAGGACGACCCGATGCTCACGCATCAGGTTGAGCTCACCAGGGCCATGGGGGTGGCCCACACCGTTGCCTTGGAGGAGATCTCCTCCCTCCGCCAGCAGCTCCTCACCAGGCACGTCTCCATGACGTCTCTCCAGCAGCAGCTCGCCCAATGCGAGCAAGCCTTGGCGGAGGCCAAGGCAGAGGCAGCTGCCGCCAGGGCCCAGCCTCCACCGGCCCCTGTACCTGCAGCAGCACCGGTACCTCCTCCGCCAGGGTCAGGCCCCCGCACCCTATTGACCGCGCTTAAGAGCGCGCGACCTCCAGGACCACAGGCTGCGTTTCGTCGGACAAGGCCTCCCCCAAGCCGTAGCCCCCCCAGCACTCCATCGGACTACGACCCATCGGAGGGTAGTGGTAGTCGGTCCCGCTCCCGCTCACCACACTATAGTCCCTCCAACTATGGTGCCTGGTACACTGAGGAGTAGATGGGGTTGTGATGTACTTGCAGTGTGTGATGCAAGTACTAAATCCATGTATCTTAGTTGTTGTATTCGTCCTTTCTATTTCGTAGTCGCGGACCTATGAACTTTAATTATTATGTTGTAATTGTAAGCCCAGCATAAAAGCTGGCTATGTAATTGTTGGTATGTTTAAATGAATGCCCGGATAGCGGCCTTATGTTGGAAATTGCCTCATCATGGTTTTACTGCTTTCTCTTGTATGGGTTGGCACCCCTTGTTTTCCTACATATAGAAATAGCACTAAGTATAAATCTACCACTGCAGATGGCCAGCCGAAGAACTACCAGGGCTCAGACAAATACAAACCCAGCCGAGGTAGACTCAAATCGCGGGGTTCTGCCTGAAGATCAAGGCAGAACTCAAGACCAGGGAAATGACAATCTTCCAAACCCCCCGGAACACCCTACAATGGCCCAAGTTATGGCACAACAAACTCAGATTTTGCAAGCCATATATGCGGGACAGCAAGGAAGCTCAGGAGGGCATAGAGCTGACTTGGGAGATTTCCAGAGGACAAGGCCAATCACATTTACATCGGCAGAAGAACCACTGGAAGCCGAGGACTGGCTTCGAGATATTGAGAGAAAGCTGCGCCTAATTAAATGCGCAGAGGAAGACAAAGTCATGCTCGCTGCACACCAGCTGCAGGGCACCGCAGCAGCTTGGTGGGAGAATTACTTGGCCGCCAGGGGCCAGGAGGATGCCACCACAGAAACCAGCACAGAAGCAGTTCCTTGGGAGGAATTCAAGACCGCTTTCAAGGCTAACTTCGTTCCAACCGGAGTAATGCGGATGAAGAAGAATGAGTTTCGCACACTGAAGCAGGGGAATAGGTCAATAAATGAGTACCTTACCAAATTCACACAATTGGCCCGATATGCCCCAAAGGATGTGGAGGACGAAGAAGAAAAGATTGATAGATTCATTGAAGGAATGAACGAGGAACTACGAGTTCAGCTGATCACTCAAGATTTCACCAGCTTTCATCAACTGGTGAATAAGGCACTGATTCTGGAAAATGAGAGGAAGAACTTGGAGGCCAGCCGCAAGCGAAAGCTATCGGCTCAGCGCCCCCAAGGAAGGTTCGTACAGAAATTCTTCAGCAACCCCTCCTTTTCAAAACCCTATCAATCCAGTGCTTCAACTCCAACCCCTCGACTAAGTGGAAGTTCATCTCAAGCTCCGCGCACCGGGGGGCAGTACACGGGTAGCAACCCAATGGCCAACGTTACATGTTTTGGTTGTGGAGAAAAAGGGCACTATGTCAGTAAGTGCCCACAAAAGCAAAACGCCCCCGGGCGCAGTCAGGTTTCAGCCCCCAACAAGGGGTATCAGAGTTCACAAGGCAGTAAAAGTGTACCAGCCCCAAATCGCGGTCGGGTCAACCACATTACAGCTGAAGAAGCTCAGGAAGCCGCTGGAGTCCTTATGGGTACGTTTTCTGTTAAAACCATACCCGCACAAGTATTATTTGATTCTGGAGCTTCCCATTCATTTATATCAAAAGGGTATGCCGACAAGATGGGGTTACCAGTATATACTCTAAAAAACCAGTGGTGCTTAGTTCACCAGCTGGTCCAATTACTACCACCTCAGTGAGCCCTGGGGTAGCAATTACTATGGAAGGATGGGACTTCTTAGCGGATCTAATAGTTTTACCCTCCCAAACTCTGGACATTATACTGGGGATGGATTGGCTCGCAAAGTATCAAGGGGTCATAAGCTGTGCCACTAGGAAGGTCAAGTTGACCAAGTGTCCTGGGTTAACAATAGAAGTGAAGGTGGATCGCCCGTACCGCTGGGGTAGGGCAATCTATTATTGTGAAGATGTGCCATTAGAAGGAATGACTGTGGTACAAGACTACCCTGAAGTATTTCCCGAGGAATTACCAGGCATGCCACCAGACAGAGATTTGGAATTTGTCATCAACCTAAAGCCCGGTGCTGCACCCGTCTCCAAGAGACCATACCGGATGACGGTGGATGAGTTAGAAGAATTAAAGAAGCAACTATATGAGCTGCAGGATAAGGGGTTCATTAGGCCGAGTTCCTCGCCTTGGGGATCTCCAGTATTATTTGTGAAGAAGAAAGATGGCACCACTCGGATGTGTGTGGATTACAGGGCCCTAAATGAAGTAACCATCAAGAACAAATACCCACTCCCCCGGATTGATGATTTGTTCGATCAACTTGGTGGAGCCACGGTATTCTCCAAAATAGACCTAAGATCGGGCTATCATCAACTGAAGATTAGAGCTGAAGATATACCTAAGACGGCTTTCACCACTAGATATGGGCTGTATGAGTTTACAGTCATGTCTTTTGGGTTAACCAATGCCCCAGCCTACTTCATGAACCTGATGAACAAGGTATTCATGGAGTATTTGGACAAGTTTGTCGTGGTCTTTATTGACGACATCCTTATATACTCCAAGAATGCTGAGGAGCATGCGGAACATCTGCGCCTGGTGTTGGAAAGGCTAAAGGAGCATCAATTATATGCAAAATTTAGCAAGTGTGAATTCTGGCTGCATGACATTAGTTTCTTGGGACACATAGTGTCAGCTGGAGGGGTATCTGTTGATCCCGCCAAAATAGCAGCAGTCATAGAGTGGCAGCAGCCAGCTTCCGTCACTGAAGTGAGGAGCTTTCTCGGATTGGCTGGGTACTACCGGAGATTCATAGAAGGATTCTCTCGGATCGCCAGGCCAATGACTCAACTACTCAAGAAGGAGAAGAAGTTTGAATGGTCCAAGGCATGTGAAGGAAGTTTCCAAGAATTGAAGAAGAAATTGACTACCACGCCTGTGCTAACCCTGCCTGATGTACGCAAGGATTTTGAGGTATACTGTGATGCCTCACATCAAGGGCTTGGATGTGTACTAATGCAGGAAGGCAAGGTAGTGGCGTATGCATCCAGACAGCTTCGCCCTCATGAAGCCAACTACCCTACTCATGACCTGGAATTGGCCTCAGTAGTGCATGCATTGAAGATTTGGAGGCATTATCTGATAGGTAATCACTGTGACATATACACGGACCACCAGAGCCTTAAATATTTCTTCACCCAGTCACACCTCAATTTGAGGCAGAGGAGATGGTTGGAGTTGATTAAGGACTATGACCTGAGCGTCCATTACCACCCAGGGAAGGCTAATGTTGTAGCGGATGCTTTAAGCCGTAAGGCCTATTGCAATAATCTTATGGTACAAGAACATCAACCTGAGCTCTACCAGGAGTTAAAAGCTTTGAATTTGGAAATAGTGGGGCCAGGCACTCTAGCCACCATGGAAATCCAATCAAGTATAGAAGAAATGATTATGACGGCACAGCAAGATGATCCAGCTATTTTGAAATGGAAGAGATTAAGGGAAGAAGGGAAGGCACCCAACATGAATATTGACCATGAGGGTACTCTACGATACGGAACACGTATCGTGGTCCCACATCGAAAGGATCTTAAGAATCTGATACTGAGAGAAGCTCATAGCTCCCCCTATTCCCTGCACCCCGGAAGCACCAAGATGTATCAGGGTATGAAGCAATTCTGCTGGTGGCCCCGTATGAAGAGAGACATAGCTGAACATGTAGCCTGTTGTGATGTGTGTCAGAGAGTGAAAGCAGAACATCAAAGGCCAGCAGGACTACTACAACCATTAAAAATACCCCAATGGAAGTGGGAAGAAGTCGGGATGGACTTTATCACGGGACTTCCACGAACCAAATCTGGATATGACTCCGTATGGGTCGTGATTGACAGGCTGACTAAGGTTGCACATTTCATCCCCGTCAAAACCACATACAAGGGAGATAAGTTAGCCGAGCTATATATGTCACGCATAGTATGTTTACACGGTGTACCAAAACGGATAGTCTCGGATCGAGGTTCCCAGTTTACCTCGCATTTTTGGGCTAGCCTGCATGAAGCTCTCGGTACTTACTTGGATTTTAGCACCGCCTACCACCCCCAGACAGATGGTCAAACGGAGAGAGTGAATCAGATATTGGAAGATATGCTTCGGGCTTGTGCTCTAGATTTTTCTAAGGATTGGGATCGATGCCTACCCTATGCTGAGTTTGCTTATAACAACAGCTATCAGGCCAGTCTTCAGATGTCACCCTTCAAAGCCCTGTATGGTCGACAATGTCGAACCCCTCTACATTGGTCAGAAGTAGGGGAGAACTACGTTTTTGGGCCAGATACTTTAAGGCAGGCTGAAGAAAAGGTTCGCCTAATTAGAGATCGACTGCAAGCAGCCCAGTCCAGGCAGAAAAGTTATGCAGACAAGAGGAGAAGGCCACTAAGTTTTGAAGTGGGAGATCATGTTTATCTGAAGGTATCACCCTTGCGAGGAGTTAGACGATTCAAGGTCAAAGGCAAGCTTACCCCACGGTATGTTGGGCCATTCCCAATTGTGTCTAAAAAGGGGGAAGTTGCCTACCAGCTTGCACTCCCTCCGAATCTATCTGACATACACGACGTCTTCCATGTGTCCCAACTGAAGAAGTGTCTACGAGTACCTGAGGATCAAGCTCCATTGGAGGCAATCGAGATTGAGGAAGACCTAACCTACAAGGAGCGCCCGATCAAGATCCTGGATACCGTGGAAAAGAAAACGCGAACCCAAATCATTCGCATGTGCCGGGTACAATGGAGCCATCACACCAAGAAAGAAGCTACCTGGGAGCGTGAAGACCAGCTACGAAGAGATTACCCCGACTTGTTCACTAGTTAAATCAAATCTCGGGGTCGAGATTTTTTGTAAGGGGGGTAGGTTTGTAACATCCCAAAAATTGGAATTAGAAAATGAGGGGATTTTGAATTACTTTTGCAAGGTATTCCATTTGGATTCGGATTTTTCGATGCTTTTCTGAATTTGGTTAAGGTTCCAGAAATTGAAGAATTTATAAAAGAGAAAGACAAACAATTGTAAACAAGAATCTGAAAAGATGATCCATAAAAGTAAATAAAGAAATTGGATTTAGGGCATAGAATATTATTTTTTGGAAAAACAATGGCATGGAAAAATAAGGGAAGTAAGTAAAATAAATACCAACTTTAGTTGGAAATATTTTATTTAAGTCCAGAATATTACCAGGAACCTCTGAGAATTTTTCCTAGAATTTTTGGAAGCATTTTCATATTTTTTCGGACTTATTGGGATTTTCTGGTAATTTCTAAAAGCAAAACTTAAAAATCCGAAAAAATCAGAAAGTCAACCGCCCTCCGGCCGACACCTGGTCGGGCGGGATCGAACCACGTCGCCCGGGCGGATCCCGCCTTCCCCTTACCCCCGCTCGCCGCGTGGACGGCCGCGATTTCCCCCTTTTTCCCCGCGCCTCGGCCGATCTCCTCCGTTCCCCTCACTTAACCACGTCGGCCGCCCGATCAACCCTCCCCGCCACGCGGCTTCATCCGCGCCGTCGCGCTGCCCTCACCCCTCTCCCGCTGACCGATGGGCCCGCCCTGTCAGGGCCTTCTTCCCCCTTCGCCCCGCTTCCTCTCTCTGCGCGGGGACAGCACCGCGCGCCTCCGTGGCGCGCATGCGACGGCTTCGCTCGCCTGTGTCGTCCCGTCGCCATGGTGGAAAAGCCTGTGGAGCCGACGCCATCCCTGGATCCACCGCCTCCGCCCACGGTTCGGCGCCACCGCCCCCGGTTTCTCCCCGCCCCGTCGCATCGGCCCGGCCACGTGGCGCCGATCTTCTGCCCAGCTCCCCCCCTCGCGCGTGAGAGACCGCAAAAGCGGAGGAGACCGCGCGGGCGTGGGCGTGCTGCGTCACGCACAGTGCGCCCGGCATTAATGCCGCCCGCGTCACCCCCTGCCTCCGCCACCTGCTCCGACGCGACCGCGCGGGAGCCGCCCGTTGCCAGCTCCCCTCCTAGCAGGTATATAAGGCAATGAACCCTCCGTTGAGTTCCCCACGCCGCTCTCTCCGTTCAACCGAAGGTAATCGGGTATTCGTGCCCTGTAGCCGCCGGCGATCTTTTTCTCCCCCAACTCCGGCGAACTAACTCCCCACTGTTTCACTGTCCCAGAGCCAAATTCCTTGAGCTAGGATCGTCTCCAGAGCGCCGCGAAGCTTCCCCGGCCCTCGTCCGAGCTCCTCGCCGCCTGTGGTTCGCCGCCGCCTGGAGCTTCCCCGAGCCGCCGCTGCCGCTCGACGCCGACCCATCTCCGGACCTCCTCGGCCCTTGAAGACCGCGTCACCGTCTTCACCATAACGCGAGGATCGCGTTTCGACACTCACCCGAAGCTCCCCGACCTTTCCTCACCGCCGGCCACCGTCGTCCACGACTTCTCTGCCCGACCCCGCTGCCGACCCACCTCAAGGGGATAAACTGCCCTATAGAGGTAGGCAAAGCCTCCCCCGCTCTCTTGGCTATCAGCGTTAACTCTCTTCTCCATCCCAACTCCCCGGCCGCGCGCGTTCGAGCCCCTGGCTCCGCAGCGCCGGGTTGAGTTTTCTCGATTTTATTTCGATCTGGCAGGTGGGCCCCACCTGTCAGCCACTGCATTACCGAGTCACCGCTGACCGCCGGGCCCCACCGGTCAGTGAGACATCTAAGCAAGGACCGTACTGACATGTGGACCCAATGAACAGTAACCGGACCCACATGTCAGTAGCACAGAGAACCGAAAAGTAAATAAAAATGGAAATTAAAATGAATCAGAGGCTGACAGTGGGCCCCACATGTCAGAATTTAGTAATTTTTGGATTTGACTAAAAACAGAGAACTTTGACTGGCTATAACTTCTTCATTTTAGCTCCAAATTGAATGAAACAAATTTCTAAATTTGTCTAAATTCCATATCTATCTAATGGACCCAGAACCATAATTTTTGGAAGTTTATTTAATTTTCTGGTGATATTTTGAGTGATTGGTTGCTTTTATTTTATTTGGGTATCCACACGATTATATAGCATACGAGGCTCAGGAAGAGGAATCCGAGGCAGCAACCTTAGAAGCTCAAGATCATCAAGAACCAGATCCCTGTGACCAAGGCGAGTCAACACTTTGAACATATTGCTCCCAGCATTTTAAAGCTATTTCCTTTTAACATATCAACTTGCATGCTACTATTTCATGAAATATGCTATGTTTGATTTCAGCAAGTTAGATATACCCTGTCATTGCTATTGTGAATAATTCTCCTTGCCATACTTGGAATTGTGAACCTTGTCTCCCTAGCAAAACTTATATTATTATGGCTTTTCCAGTAAGTCCAAATAAATATTGCGTTGCTTAGCATTGCTAGATAAACGTGGGGTACATAGCTGCTCCAAAAACAACACTTGCAAAATATGATATTGTTTGGGGGACAGTCATGGGTGGAATGACTGTAGTAAGTGGACACAATATTTTCTTACCTTTGAAAAATCCTAAAATTGCTTAAATACCTGGATGGATGGTTTGGGGGCTGGTATGAGGTGCGAAGGAATGCACAAAATGTGAAATGTGGTAGAACCGTCCAGGTAGCCCTAAGGCCTGAATCTTGTCATGTCAACCCATGTAAAAACAGTGCAACCACAAGTCTGTAAAATACAACTTGGCCCAGTAGATTTATCGAAATCCCGGACTCATCTCACTGGTAGTGGATTGATGGGGTTATGCTATGGCAAGGGGGCCTGAAGGGACACCAGGTCGGGTGAAGTTTCTCAGTCTTGCGCTAGCGCAGAGGGGAGGGAAGCCCGTACGCTAGTAGCGGAGAGAAACATCCCGTGCAAACAGATGGGGCCCATCGCAAATGGGAGGTTACCCATAAAGTGAGATGAGAAAAGGAACTAGATATTTTGAAAAGTCACTGTGATGGTTTGCTCAACCACGTGTCTAAGGCATCATGTGGGGCAACGAGTTGACTGTCTCTTGTGGTGAAAGTGTACAAACTCTGCAGAGTCAAAACTATTCGAATAGCCGTGCCCACGGTCATGGGCAGACATGGGAACATAACTAGATATAGTTCTGTTTACAAAATAACTAGAACTTGGGAGAAGGAAAATTTGAAGGGCGAAGGACTGCCTGGGTTTGGAATTGTCCTGGGTGTCATCCCAGTGGTACGATAAGCGGCTATAACGTTGAAAGATGCTATATGGCGCAGATGCCATGTAATGGTGGATGGAATCTGTGTCAATTATAAGATCAACTTACTTTCTAAACAAAAGTTTTGAGTTTAAAATTGCTAGGTCTCAGGATTTTACTATAATTGTATTCAAAAGCACTCTCCGCAAAATAAAAGGAGCCCAAGCCATCCTTTCATTAGCCATACATGTTTAATTATTGCATTCTGTGTGTTGGCTTGCTGAGCACGGGGTCGGAGTGCTCATTCTCGCTCTTGCGATACAATTCAGAAACAGGAGTTCAAGAACACTACGCCTACGAGGAGGCCCCCGCCAACATCAACGGAAGCAAAGGCGCTAATTAAGGCGTAGGCCTCGGTGGTTAGGCATAGACAAGTAGACCCTAGGCGTTGTGTACATTTATGTTGCCGGGACCCTGGTGGCATATATTGTACACATTACCCTACTGGCCGCTTGCCTGTGGATTTGGGTTTGCTTTTGCTGTGTTTCCGCTGTGCGTATTTGTAATCATGACATTTGGCCTAGTCGGCCCCTTTGTAAACTATCACCCGACGTGGTGTATTTCATTTTATGTAATATAATGGATGATTATGCGATGTATGAAATGATTCAGCAATGTACCTGTGTGCACTAACTACTGATCCAGGGATTAGTGCAGTGAAACACGGTAAGATTCGGATTGAAAAATCCGGGTCTGACAGCTATATACCTTGATTCTCTAAGTAAGAACAAATCCAAGTACACAGCTATCGCCCGAATACTCGATAGGTACGTACATTGTACATTGTACTCTTTCTTTCCTTCCGAATAACTAATCTAACTTTTTCGAATAACGAAGGTCGTTCGCCACATACGTTCAACAAACACGTGACTCGACGACAGGGGCCAAGGCCTTGAAACATGATCGCAAGTTTCGGGTATTCTCTAGCTACACATTAATTAATCATATACAACACATAGTAGTAATGCCACTTGATTTAACACATTATATTTTTTGCAGTGCCACCAGCAGGAGCCGGGCAACACATGTGGATACTACGTGTGCCACCATATGAGACTACTCCTCGATTCCACCAAGATCACTAATTCTAAGGTTTGTCAATCTTCCCACATTTATTTCATACATGTCAGTTTTATATATGCGCGCGTTGATATTCCTATCGACAGGGTGCGTCCATCTCTACATCTGCATTGACACAGCTGGATTTTGCAAAAATTCGAGGAGAGCTCATTTGGTTTTTGTGGTCAAAAGTCGTAAGATCAGATGGAGAGTTCCACTGCCCAGAATGATTTTTTATTGTAATTCTAAGTGCAAATACAGTGTAGATCTTTTACAATTGTGTATTTGTTAATGGATATTTTATTTCAACTCAATGAATTGATTTGCGAAATGGATGCTTTATGTTTGTGAAATGAAGTGCGTTGTCAATTGGATGTTTTATGTCTGTGAAATGAATTGAGATGTGAAATGTATCTGAAATGAAATGAGAAGTGTGAATTGTATATGTTTACGTCTGTGATTATCTGCTTGTTTCAGAGGGCATGGCTAGCATTTCCTGAGGCTAGCTATAAACAGAAATAGATTCTGCTGGGGGGAGGAGTATCACAGACGGTTTTTCATTAAAAACCGTCTGTGATAACTTGGATTATCACTGACCCATAATTTCAGACGGTTCAGAAAACCGTCTGTGATGACGTTTCTGAACCGTCTGTAATGTGGTTTTCTGTAGTAGTTGCATGTTGAAATGTTTGTCCTGCTAATGATAGCGAACCTGATTTTAAAGTGGAAAATGACAGCCAAATTTCCAGTCTAATTTTGAATCAGACCTCCCCAGTTATTCATATTAGCTGTGAAGATTTTAATTCCTGAAGATCAATGAGGTAGTTACAAAGCCAATCAGCGTAGCCAACTTGTCGCAGCAATGGTTAATTATGCAAAAATCATCGAGCACCTGGAATAGTTTCTTCCCACTAAGCTAGTGGTTTGCACTTTACGTGGCAACAAGGTAATATTTTATTAATTAGTGGGGAATAATTACTCAACATAATAACCGGCCCATTTACGCAGCACACTAAAAATATCGTGGTCGATCTAGCTAGGCATTCATATAGGTGAATCCAATCTTAGCTTTAGCGTAGTGCTTAACATAATAAGATTACTAATCTAGATAATCACGTAAAGATTAATAAGATGCCGACTGAATTAGGTGAAGATGAGGCGCAACCAATGTTGTAAGCAAGAAACTGTAACGCCTCCATTTCTAGAGACACTAGTAATCTCTATAACTACTTAAGACTGAACTGTTGCGTAGTACTGTACATGAGTGCGCACCACAATAACACATGTTTACAACAAAAGAGCTAAACATTTATTACAGTGATATATATGGTTTATCAACCTACTTTTGACACAGCGGGCGTGCAAGCCCAAAGTTATTTTACAACACAAAGAAAACTCCTAGGCAAACTTGAGCGCGGCAAAGATAGAAAACCAGTCATCCTTGGTGATGAAGGGTTCTTCTAGAACTTCATCACCAGCTTGGACTTTGTAGTTCCATTGGTCTTCTATTTGTTAAATACAACCGTACCCAGCAAGTCACAAGGCTAAACCCTAACGTAATTACTTGCAGGGATAATCAAAGGAGGGGAATACATTGGTTTTATTAATTTGAGGGGATGCAATTTTATTTGCAAACAGGAAAACAAAGAACAAGACTCCTTAAGAATAAAGGGGGTTTCTTTGAACAGTTGATTACTTAGTTTACTCAGATTAAAATATAATGAAATCTACTTATGCTTCGCTGATGGAATCACCCAATAAGATTTCTTTCAACAGTTGATTACTTAGTTTCTAGAAGTACGGCATAGTCGAATACCATTCCTTTCACTCTGCAGAGTTACCCAGTTTTACCCATAAGATTTCTTAACCCTCATGACTGAGTTAAGAAAACTGGGTCCTTTCACTGCTCATCTCTTTATATAGGCTCTACCCAGTATGTCCACTCAACACGGTCTACACTAATCAACCCTAATATCTTCTGCCCATCCTGAGTGTCCCCTACCATTGTTAGGTATGGTTTTACCATTCCGCATACCTAACTCCCATCATCCACACTCCTGCCCCTGTAGAGATTCAATCAAGTTGAGTAGCTACTAAACTAGGGTTGACAAGTCAACACATGTGATTGAGCGATCATTGTGTCTTTTACTCAGCATAAAAGTTCTCGTCCTTACTTTTCACTTGAGGCTGCCAACCACATCCCCAACAACTATGCCCGATGGCACTACCACCCCTCTACTCAAGCCTCCACCCTATGGTAAGGTTGTGAACGAAGACCATCTTGTGGTTTTCCACTACTCAACCTTACCCTAGAACCTGATTTCACAGTGCTACTGGCCAAAAGCCAAATCATTTAGTAGTAGAACATTTGAGTGAGCTAATCTACCATAGGTGAATATGGCATCAAAATTAAACATATATTTTTCAGTGGTAGGACATAGCTAATTAGCATGTCATTCTAAACATTTATTTTAATCAATTAACATTTCACAACTAACATTAATGCAAATGTTGTAATTAAATAATTTAACTTTCATGGGATTCAATATAATCGAAAAATTATAACTTGCCTTACTGCTCTGAAAACTCTACCAGATTGTAAACTTCGTTGCCCAGTTCTGGTACTTGTACCATCACTTCAGAAAGGTTGAGAGCTAGTGCAAACACATAAAATAACATAAGTCCGGGCTTGAGTCTAATCAAACTAGGAATACAAACTAAATAAAGAGGAGTAAAATGCAATAAAATTTAAATAGACAGGTTTGGATTTATTTCAGGCTCAATTTGGTGGAATGGAGGTCAAAAATGGATTCACGACGTTGAAACGACCGAAATGGTGTATTTGTTTTGGTATTTTCTGCATTTTTGGGTGAATTTTGAATTTTGAACACTAATGAACAGTACGGTTTTTTTTGAACAGTACGGGTTGGCCGAACTTAAATAGTGCAGTCCAGCCGAGACACTCGCCCGCTTGGCTAAATGGGTCGGCAGGCCTCGGCCCATGCTGCGCGCGCAAGCACACGTGCCTGATGGGCGACGTGCAAACATCGCAGATAGCTCCGATGCAGCGTGTGTGAGCAACCCAGATTAGACAGTAACGACGCGCTTGAACAGATGTGATACAGCCACGTCGTGATCGAAGTCGTTTTCATCCTTCGGCTTCGCTCCCCCAGCAGAAAACAGAGCACGGCGATGCTTCACGATTCCGCTCCAGCAGTGCTCGCCGGCGAAAAATGGAGACACGGTTGGCTTCCTGGGAGCATGGAGAGTCTATTTTAGGTCTTTGGAAGATGGTAGCATAAGTTGCGGTGGCTGGCGGCAGGAGGGAAGGTTTAGAGTTCTCCGGTGAAATTGTTGTTCCTCGGCGATCCTCTGGCGAGGTCGGATTGTCCCAAATTGGATAAGGATTGAAATTCAAACAAAATTCAAGGAAAATTCAAATTCTATTGAAATTTTTGCGGACGTTTCAGAAACTATCGGCACCTCTGGTCTCCATTAGTCCCGCTTAAAAAAATAGCTATTAATCGACAATGGTGTCCTTTCTATTAAGTGCGGAAAAGTAGTAATTAATCCTTTTTTTCTTTCTAGTTTTCGAATGAAAAGCAAATTGAACAAATCATTCCATATCCTAAGGTTGGGATAAAAAACAGATTCTAGAAACTATCTATTTGATTTTTTTAATTCATATAGGAAATAAGTAATATATAATCCCTCCATTTCGAGATATATGTTCTATTTCCTTTAAACTATAATTTCACAATATATAGTCTCGATAGAGTAAATCGAGAGTATAACTAACACTGCTACAGACAGCCCTATCACAGACGGTTCGGAACCGTCATCACAGACGGTTCCTGAACCGTCAGTGTTTAGGTGTCAGTGATAGTAAGTGGTTATCACAGACTGCTCCAAGCCGTCTGTGATAACTCACATTACAGACGGTTTTTTATACACAAACCGTCTGTGATAGTTGAGTATCACAGACGGTTTTTTATACAAACCGTCTGTGATATTCAAGTATCACAGATGGTTTTTTTTATAAAAAATCGTCTGTGATAGGCGACTATCACAGATGGTTTTTTATACACACCGTCTGTGATACTCAACTATCACAGACAATTTTTTTGTATAAACACCGTCTGTGATATACACAATATCACAGACGGTTAGTAATAAAAACCATCTATTATATTGTACATATCACAGACGGTTAGTAATAAAGGCCGTCTATGATATCTTGTATCACAAACGGTTTTTAACAACGAACCGTCTGTGATAGCAAGTGCTTCAACCATTTTATTTGCTGTTTTTTGGCTAGCCTCAGGATATGCTAGCCATGCCCTCTGAAAGCAAGCAAGCAAGCAGATTACAGATAAATGACAGATATAAGTTAATTGCAACTCAAGGTAAATTACAACAAAATTTGATACACAGATGAATGTAACAAACTGCCAGCTGATCACATACATATATAGAATGAAAATCGTTACACAAAATCTGACAAATGAATTAAATTGAAGGAATTGTTTGATTTGTACAATTGAATCCAATGTTTCAACATCTAATTATCACCATTGCCGGCGTTGAACTCTCCCCTCTTATTTATGACCTCTGCTAGCAAGAATTGGGAGATGATTGCACGAATGTCGATGAGATTGTCAAGATCATATGCACTTTCGTTGAAGTCCACCCGCTGTCGCTAGGAGCAATGTTAAGTCATTAATTAGCATGTGTGTGTAAATATATATACATATATATAATCAGAAAATAATAATTATTGGAAGGACCAGACAAACCTCTGGATCATTGATCTTAGTATCCATGATTTCCTTCATATAACGGCAAACGTAGAATCCACATACGTTGCCCTGTAGCTGCTGGTGGCACTGCAAAAATAGAATTACATACATCGGTATTGTCAATTCTAGAGGCATTATAACAAAGTATGACATAGGATTGTTGTGTTGTAGCGGGTACCGGAAATCGCGTGTTGTGTCGTAGCGTGCCACTGGATTTGTCGTGTCTTCCTCCTTGGGCAACATAATTGGCAAACGCCCTACATGATTCAAAAAACTTAGCCTCGGCCGTGGCAAACAAAAGAAATATTACAATAGAGTTATGTATGGAGGAAATGAGTTTACCTGTTAAGTACTTCTTGCACACGACTGAAGTCGTGGTTGTTCCTAAGGAGGGAATCAAGGTATATTACCTTGCTCCACTTTGGTACAATCACAATCAAAAATCCAGTGATGCCTAGTCATGTGTGTCGCCATAGTGATTAATCCTAAGTTCATGCTGCACGTAAAGTACAAATGAAATATATGTGTGGCAACTAGTGAAGCACTTACCCTTGGTTGAAGGGTACCATGACGTACTCCTTGTCGTTGTGAGCAATCAATCCCCTCGTTATGTAACCTTGCACGAAGGATGCATCTGCGTTGATACATTGCTCAGAGACCAAGCGAGGGTCGAGGAAACCTACCGGTCGTCGCGATCGCCGGACTTGTCGGATCATGTATCTATACATAAAGAAAGAGTAATGACATTTATCTGTATAATGTGAATGTAGAACTTCATTGTACAATACACTTACAGTGTCCAGCATCGTAGAAGTGAGGCGTCGAGTTCATCGAGATTGAATAGTAAGAATAAATCTTCGAATGTCACGACGATATAGCCCGAGTCGTGGAGGAAATGCGTCTCGTTATATTTCAGAGTGAATGCACTCTGCCGGATTGGCTTCATGTTGGACTTCTCCATGTACCAGGTATGCAATGTATTGCAAATCAAACCAAGCTGGGATATTTGTGACTCGGGCACCAACAACACTCCTAGAATAAACTTCCATGGCACGGGACGTGGCTTAGTTTTCTTCGTATGAGCCCTGGAGCCTCGCTTATGATATGTTCTCGGCGGGAGCCGATGCAACAGACTTTACTGGATTTGGAGGTGGAGGTGGAGCCACCGGAGCCGATGTGCCAGGTCCAGGGCGACGTCCCTCTTGGGCCACTGGATGTGAATATTGTGGCACGGACATGTCGAGGACGATGTCCCTCTTGGGCCACTGAATGAATGTGTGAACGGCATCCCCTAATGTGATAGTCAAGTATCACAGACGGTTCCAACCACAAACGGTCTGTGAAAATGATATATCACATACGGTTCGTATTAATAACCGTCTGTAAATTATCACAGATGATTTTTTATACAAAACCGTCTGTGATACTTGACTATCACAGACGGTTTTTTGTACAAACCGTCTGTGATACTTGACTATCACAGACGGTTTTTTATAAAAAATTGTCTGTGATACTCAACTATCACAGACGGTGTTTTATAAAAAAATCGTCTGTGATACTAAACAATCACAGACGGTTCATAACAATGACCGTCTGTGATATACACAATATCACAGACGGTTAATAACAACGGCCGTCTGTGATATATCACAGACGGCTCAGTATTTGAAACCGTCTGTGATATATATATATCACAAACGGCTTGTAACAATGAACCGTCTATGATAGAAATTGCAGCATAGCATAGCATCCGAGGCACATCCGAGGCTTGCTGCTGTGTCTTGAGGAATGCCAAGAGCTGGTCTTCAGATGTGACATTTCTCAAGACACAGCAGCAGGCCTCGGAGGTGCCTCGGATGCTATGCTATGCTTAGAATTGGCATTCTCCACTCCGACAATCCTTCTTTTTCCTGTAAAATTCATGGCAATTTTATTACAAAAGTTCAAAAAAAGACATTCCCAGATACTTCGGTGAGCAGCCGACATAGCCGACTTCTTTGCTGAGCGACTATCCATCTGCTTCTTCCCACTTCTTTTCTTCATCTCTGGTCTCTGGATCACGTACGCCAGTAGCGATGATTCAGTTAGCTGAATCATCGCTACTGGCGTACGTGATCCAGAGACCAGAGATGAAGAAAAGAAGTGGGAAGAAGCAGATGGATAGTCGCTCAGCGAAGAAGTCGGCTGCTCACCGAAGAATCTGGGAACGTCTTTTTTTTGCACTTTTGTAATAAAATTGCCTTGAATTTTGGGGGAAAAAGAAGGATTGTCGGAGTGGACATCACATCTCGGTAGTAGTCGGCATCGTCGAGGAACATGCAAATACAGAGGCAAGCACGACAACACATTTAGATCTATTACAAGATAACAAGCTAGTGAACTCTTTATGGAACGACGGTGCGGGTGAACAAGACACACTTACCACACTTACAGCTATATATGCTCACAGTGGATGAACTCACGCGTGACTAGTACCGGTGGAAAGGTAGATGGGGCGATATTTATAAGGGCCGAGCAGAGGGATGAACTGCTGCCTGCCATTTGATGTGGAGAGAATGGATGGGTGAGATCGAAATCCTGGGTATATGCCAATTATTGGTGACACGTGATTATCACACGCCAATTATTGGTGATATGTGATTATCACAGACGGTTATTAACACGAACCGTATGTGATAATAAATATCACAGACAGTTCTTAATACGAGCCGTCTGTGATGTTTCAGTTATCACAGACGGTTCTTATTACTAACCGTCTGTGATGTCTAAATATCACAGACGGTTCTTAATACGAGCCGTCTGTGATGTTTCAGTTATCACAGACGGTTCTTATTACTAGCCGTCTGTGAACTTTCACAGACGGTTGCTAGTATAAACCGTCTGTGACAGTTTTATCACAGACGGTTTTTTATAAAAAACCGTCTGTCATAAGCTTTATGTCAGAACGTTTCGTGTTTCGATCGTCTAATTAACGTCTCTCGTGTTTCGATCGTCTAATTAACGTCTCTCGATCATTATACGAAGCGTCTATATCATTAATGTTTGGGTATATGAACCGTCTGTGCTAAAGGTTAAATACGCACCTAATCCAGGTCTCTTCTACGTACGTACAATATGGCTTCTACTGTTCTTGTGATCATCTCCTTCCTCTCATATGTTCATCAAGAATTGTTCGGCCGGAACCTTACACAGGCGGCCAGCAATTTGCATCTGGAGCAGCTTCTCCGCACACGCCCTGCTCTCCTTCCCCGACTTTCTTGCATCCGTCAGCTCAACCTAATCCTCCGCCGTCGACGGAGGCGTCTCGCTGCCGCTCAAGAAAGGGAAACAGCCCTTACCCTGGTTCTTCTCCACAATGTGCGCAAAGCAGAAGAAGCTCTACACGCATTGGAGACACAGACACTGATGGATAGCCTTGCCGATCAAGCAAAAACGGCAGATTCTGAGGAATCTTTTCATGCTATCCTCTACGACATTATGGGCTATGCTACTGATTATTTGCCCAGGCTGGAGGAGGAAGTGCTGAGGACAAGGACAATCTTAACGGCGTTCGAGAATTCAGTGGCTGATCCTCCAAGTCCCAAAGTCGAAGAAGAAGCGTACGAAGCCCAAAAGATTACAATCTGGGAAACTCTTTACCTGTGCGACTTTTGTAATAAATTTGCCTCTAATTGAAATTAATAAATTTGCCTTTAATTTGTGATCTCTTGTCTCAGTAGTTTTGTAGTTAAGTTATTAGAAGTAATGTGTACATACTTATATATTAACCTCTGATCATGAACAGAATATGACAGACAAAGGGACATCACAGACGGTTATTGTTAAAAACCATCTGTGATGTTTCAGTTATCACAGACGGTTCGTATTACTAACCGTCTGTGAAAGTTCACAGACGATTATTAACACGAACCGTCTGTGATCTCTAAAATTATCACAGACGGTTTCTGTTAATAACCGTCTGTGAAAATATGTAGACACTATAATATTCACAGACGGTTATTAACTGGAACCGTCTGTGATAATTTTAGAGATCACAGACGGTTCGTGTTAATAACCGTCTGTGAACTTTCACAGACGGTTAGTACTACGAACCGTCTGTGATGTCTCATTTATCACAGACCGTTCGTGTTAATAACCGTCTGTGAAAATATCACTGACGGTTGTCAGTATAAACCGTCTGTGAGACTGTGACAGTTTAATCACAGACGGTTCCGTATGAACCGTCTGTGATGTAGCCGTCCAGTATAGCCTCTTCTGTAGTAGTGTAATGGAAGTTTTCCACTTACTACCCGTGCTTTAATCCTATAAAAGTGGTTGAACGGCTGTAGTATGTCATGCGACAGGTGTATGTATAGTCCAAAGTCATGTACGTTAAGTAGCTTCCACTAATATTGTGAAGCAAAGAGAGTATTAACGACATTTCTTGGAAATAAAATATCAATGCAAACGTTTATTGGTTAGAAAAGGGGGAGAGAGAGACATAAACTGTGTACAAACTTTCAATGAAATTTTGACTTGAAGTCGGAGTTGAAGCATGTTTTTCTTTCGACAAATTGTACAGAAATTACATTCCCTATGAAAACCTTTAGTGCAATCCTATAATAAAAAATGTCCCATATCCATTATATATATGTTTTTTTTCTTTGAGATGTATTTCACCATTGCTCTCTAAAATTCATTCATTTGATATACCCCCTTATTTATTTAGTACTACATATTTTTGTGGTAAGCATTTATTTTTAATATTGCTTCATTAATAATAATAAGCTAAAACCAATGTAAAACCTTCCGTAGATCTAACACACGGAAATGACATTACTATGTCGTCGAAACGCTCCCATATTAAAAACGAATATATACACCTCATTGGCTGCTTATAGAGTAAATTTGGCAAAACTACGCTACTTATAACAAAACTATCTTAAAACCACACGTATCAGTTCCATAGAACCATATTTACTTTGCATAACATTTTACAAAACTGTACTTTTTAAAGTATGGTTTTGCAAAATGTTACATAGAAATAAGTGTGGTTCTACGAAATTGCTTCTTAAAAATACGATTTTGTTATAGTTTATAAAAAATAATGTGTTTTTTTGCAAAATTTACTCTTGTTTTACGTACTCTAACTCTTCGTACACTCATCTTACTTTATTAAGTGTACTCACAGCATTCGTCAGGGGAACCAACAAATGTAGAGCCGTTCTTTGAGGTTAAAAAACAAGGTTTGATTAATTAACTAGCCCATCTTTATCAACTATAAAATATGAATCCCATCTTTATTTGGAAACTAACGTTTGCAACACTCCGTTCACTATATGGGGTTATATATCATGCAAGTGGTGATTTATATATCGCAAGTAACTTGACGGTCTCGCCTTTCTTGAATCCATGTATCTTTTCCGACAACCGCATAAATAAATCAGCGGCCAAATGAAGCCAGCAATCTAATTGGTTCATTTTGTCATGGGCAAATCGTGATAATGCATACTAGTAAAAAGTGCAAGATCTACTTTTCGTTAGCATTCCAATAAAGTATCGTGATTAACAGCAACAGATAACTCTATACTTGACTTGGTGTTGACTTTGGTGGATTTCGTCTAGATCTCCAATAAAATTCGCTTTTAAACTTCCACTGACCTTTTACATGTATACATGTATTTAGTATATATGCTTTTCTATTTACGATTTTTAGTAGCTGATCCAACCGCGACGAGATTTTTTAACCTAGTCTTTGTTCCTTTTGACATTACGCTGTCTTAAATTGAAGATTTGTTTTGTAGTTCGTTAAATTTGAATTAATTTATCATTTTCTTATGATTACAATATCAATTTAATTAATTTTGAGGCCCGCACTTTTTCAATCTTCATGTTTGTATTCCTTCACTTTCAAGTTCACTGCCTGTTGTAGGGGTGGCCCAACCCCCCGTGACTGGGCCGTGCAACTAGTCCAACATGTAATAGGCCCAATAGTGTAGAGGAATATAACAGTGTAAATATACCAGTGTACCCCCATCCTTTGTAAATGCTAAGGGGTAGAATGGGGATTTCCCATTCTACCCCACTCACATATATATAAGCCCCCAGGAGGGGCAAAGGGGGACATTCTCCTTCATTCTCACCACCTCTCCACAGATCTGGCTCTCCTCTTCCTCTTCTACTAGTCCCCTCCTTCTCTGTTTAGCCCGTAGCTACGACAGATGGCGCCGTCTGTGGGGACGACTAGAAGTTACGTATGGAAGAGATTTTCTTCAACGATCAGTGAAAGCAGCGATCTGTGGACTTTTTCAGCAGATCCATCCATGGCAAGCTTCCACAGATAAGTAGTTTGTTCGCTATAAGTTTAACCATCTTGACTGTAGAGGTGTATGGGCTTTGTCTGCATGTTCTGCTTTATTTTGCAGATGATCCGTTGAACAGATCTAATCGAATCGCTCGTTCCTGTGCTGCTGCCATCTCCGCCCTGCTGGGGTGGGGACGGAAGACTTGGCGACGTGACCACGGCAGCTTGCCGCTGTGTTCCTCCGCAAGAAGATGCCTCATCAGCCTCATCTCCGAGCGCAGGCAATCTCAGCGCAAGCCGCGTCGTCCGTGTCGAGGGCCTTCAGTGCGAGGTGGCCCGCGGAGTGCAGTGGCTCTGCGTCGCCAGCGAGACCTCAGCGAGGCCATTTGCCTCTGTTTTGGTCCTCAATTTGGATTTAAATCGCACGATTGCCTCGAGCGTCGGCGTAGTCCACGGACTCTAAATAAGACGTAGCGTCGAGCCTAGCTCCGCACGCGCGAGTCTCCGGACTATAAAGAAGGCGTCGCATCGAGCTCTGCTCTGCGCGCCATAGTCCACGGACTCTAAATAAGACGTAGCGTCGAGCCTAGCTCCGCACGCGCGAGTCTCCGGACTATAAAGAAGGCGTCGCATCGAGCTCTGCTCTGCGCGCCATAGTCCACGGACTCTAAATAAGACGTAGCGTCGAGCCTAGCTCCGCACGCGCGAGTCTCCGGACTATAAAGAAGGCGTCGCATCGAGCTCTGCTCTGCGCGCCATAGTCCACGGACTCTAAATAAGACGTAGCGTCGAGCCTAGCTCCGCACGCGCGAGTCTCCGGACTATAAAGAAGGCGTCGCATCGAGCTCTGCTCTGCGCGCCATAGTCCACGGACTCTAAATAAGACGTAGCGTCGAGCCTAGCTCCGCACGCGCGAGTCTCCGGACTATAAAGAAGGCGTCGCATCGAGCTCTGCTCTGCGCGCCATAGTCCACGGACTCTAAATAAGACGTAGCGTCGAGCCTAGCTCCGCACGCGCGAGTCTCCGGACTATAAAGAAGGCGTCGCATCGAGCTCTGCTCTACGCGCCATAGTCCACGGACTCTAAATAAGACGTAGCGTCGAGCCTAGCTCCGCACGCGCGAGTCTCCGGCCTACGCCTCCAGCGCCCGCTATCCGCGGGCACTCCTTTTTGAATGTAGGGGAACGGCGGTCTCGCCTCCCTACCTCGGCGTGCGTAGTGCCTTCGGCCTACGCCCCAAGCGCCCGCTATCCGCGGGCACTCCTTTTTGAAGGTAGGGGAACGGCGGTCTCGCCTCCCTACCTCGGCGGGCGTAGTGCCTTCGGCCTACGCCCCAAGCGCCCGCTATCCGCGGGCACTCCTTTTTGAAGGTAGGGGAACGGCGGTCTCGCCTCCCTACCTCGGCGTGCGTAGTGCCTTCGGCCTACGCCCCAAGCGCCCGCTATCCGTGGGCACTCCTTTTTGAAGGTAGGGGAACGGCGGTCTCGCCTCCCTACCTCGGCGTGCGTAGTGCCTTCGGCCTACGCCCCAAGCGCCCGCTATCCGCGGGCACTCCTTTTTGAAGGTAGGGGAACGGCGGTCTCGCCTCCCTACCTCGGCGCGCGTACTGCCTTCGGCCTACGCCCCAAGCGCCCGCCCTCAGTAGACACTCTGTTCGAAGGTAGGGGAACAACAGTGTCGGCACGCCTTCGGCCTCGACTCCGCCGTCCGCCTTGTAGGCATCGCCTCGGTGGGACGGCACGTCTTCGGCGCTTGACTCCGTCGTCCGCCTTGTAGGCATCGCCTCGGCGGGATGGCGCGTCTTTGGCGTTCAACGACACGTCTTCAGCGCTCGACTCCGCCATCCGCCTCGTAGGCATCGCCTCGGCGGGACGGCATGTCTTCGGCGCTCGACGACGCGCCTTCGGCCTCGACTCCGCCGTCCGCCTCGTAGGCATCGCCTCGGTGGGACGGCACGTCTTCGACGCTCGACTCCGCCGTCCGCCTTGTAGGCATCGCCTCGGCGGGACGGCACGTCTTCGGCGCTCGACGACATGCCTTCGGCCTCGACTCCGCCGTCCGCCTTGTAGGCATCGCCTCGGTGGGACGGCACGTCTTCGGCGCTCGACTCCGTCGTCCGCCTGGTAGGCATCGCCTCGGCGGGACGGCACGTCTTCGGCGCTCGACGACACGCCTTCGGCCTCGACTCCGCCGTCCGCCTCGTAGGCATCGCCTCGGTGGGACGGCACGTCTTCGACGCTCGACTCCGCCGTCCTCCTTGTAGGCATCGCCTCGGCGGGATGGCACGTCTTCGGCGCTCGACGACACGCCTTCGGCCTCGACTCCGCCGTCCGCCTTGTAGGCATCGCCTCGGTGGGACGGCACGTCTTCGGCGCTCGACTCCGTCGTCCGCCTGGTAGGCATCGCCTCGGCGGGACGGCACGTCTTCGGCGCTCGACGACACGCCTTCGGCCTCGACTTCGCCGTCCGCCTTGTAGGCATCGCCTCGGTGGGACGGCACGTCTTCGGCGCTCGACTCCGTCGTCCGCCTTGTAGGCATCGCCTCGGCGGGACGGCGCGTCTTTGGCGTTCGACGACACGTCTTCGGCGCTCGACTCCACCGTCCGCCTCATAGGCATCGCCTCGGCGGGACGGCACGTCTTCGGCGCTCGACGACGCGTCTTCGGCGCTCGACTCCGTCGTCCGCCTTGTAGGCATCGCCTCGGCGGGACGGCGCGTCTTTGGCGTTCGACGACACATCTTCGGCGCTCGACTCCGCCGTCCACCTCGTAGGCATCGCCTCAGCGGGACGGCATGTCTTCGGCGCTCGACGACGCGCCTTCGGCCTCGACTCCGCCGTCCGCCTTGTAGGCATCGCCTCGGCGGGACGGCACGTCTTCGGCGCTCGACGACGTCTCCGGCGCCCCACCAGTTCCTTCATAAGCATTGCCTCTAGGGTCTGCGAGCTATCAGTTGCATCGGCACCCTCGTGCTTGCTGTCAGGGAACGGGGGGCTGGGGTGGTTGATCGCGTCAGCTCGCCCATCGGGACCTCAGCGCTTGCTGTCGAAGGAGTACTGTTGTAGGGGTGGCCCAACCCCCCGTGACTGGGCCGTGCAACTAGTCCAACATGTAATAGGCCTAATAGTGTAGAGGAATATAACAGTGTAAATATACCAGTGTACCCCCATCCTTTGTAAATGCTAAGGGGTAGAATGGGGATTTCCCATTCTACCCCACTCACATATATATAAGCCCCCAGGAGGGGCAAAGGGGGACATTCTCCTTCATTCTCACCACCTCTCCACAGATCTGGCTCTCCTCTTCCTCTCCTACTAGTCCCCTCCTTCTCTGTTTAGCCCGTAGCTACGACACTGCCTTTTATTGCCGTGATTACTTAAAGTTTCATACTTTATTGGGAAAGTGTTATATCATCACAGATGATACAAAAAATTAGACAAAAAATAAATCTAAAAAATAAAAAAATAAATTAAGAAGTTAGAAATTGAAGTCATTCAAAACGGGACCTAATTCAAGGCAGTGGGTGGGTCAACGGCGATGTCGCGATCCGGTGCGGGCGGCACGACGTCGAGGACGCGAGCTGGATGCGGCCGGCCAGAGAATGCTCTGGGGCGCGACGTGGCGAGGCATATCATGGAGACTAGTAGGGGAAGAATTACCAGGTAGGCTATGGGCAGAGAAGAGAGCAGTGGAACAGACAGATGGGGAGCGGGAGAGATGGTGCTCTTGAGGAGCCTTCAAATAGGGAAGGTATATTTTCGGGATTTCAGGAATAAAAGAATTTGGATAATTTCAGAACACGCTATTAAATATAGAAATACAAATAAATTAAGAAATTGAAAAATATGAACTCCAAAATTTGGACAGGTTACAATTTTTCTGAATATTTCTGAAACGAGTCAAAATATTTGGGAATGTTCAATGGTAGAACATAGAGGAAACTTAATGGAAGGTAGCAGCGATTGAGCCAGGTGGACGTGGAGCTTTGAAGGCATTTGCAAAGAAGTTGAGCATCGTGCTCGAGGTCATGTAAAAATACAATCGACAATTGCATGTAAACCCCATAGTAATATGATCTTTGCAGAATATAAAATCCTTCAACTCCACCTAAAAACTAAAAAGGATCTTCTGTAGAATATATATATCCCCATTCTCTGGAATATGCACTTTCAACAAAAAGCCTTCATGCCTGAAAAGCCAATACCTATTATAGTGTCTATCTTTTCCGAGAGGACTGACATGGATGGATAATTTCTCAATCTCTGTTTCAAGGTGCCATACCTACAAATATATTGAAACTTAGTAAGCACAATAAATATACAAATCATAGCCAGTGACAAAAAAACATGTCTAGAATTCACGGTGCATTGCACATGGAAGTTTCCTGTGAGGAGTTGGGTCCTCACGAGATGCCATTTACCTTCTATCTTGCTTTGGGAAATATTGGTCTTATCTTTCCAAAAGTATTGCATGATTTTTACAATTTTTAAGTAGTGTCGAAAGCAAGGTTGAAGAACCTAGTACTATCACTTGTCTAGCTCAAGAAAACTCATGACTGTAGTTCACTAAAGAGTAAAATAAATCAAGAAAATAAACAGGAAGAATAATTAATGGCCCAACATCCATACGACCATGTGGACAGCAGGAATCCATTTTATGGTTGCAATCTACCATATTCACAAATTTTCTTTGGTAATATAACAGAACTACAAGAGATCAATTTCATAGGGGTATATATACATGTTTTAAAAAAACCATATACTAATGCAACAGTCCAGATGGTACTTTTCAGAATGTCACGAATCTCTCGTGTTAGAAATTCATTCCATACAAACGTTGTGTCATATAGGCCCCATCCCTCCTGTGGATCATTGAAATTATTCTGGAGACTTCTCATGATATGGTATGAGCGGCTAACAAAGAAGTCCTTTCTAAGATCTATTGTCTGCAAGAGCTTCTTGTACCTGCATGATTAGTAAAGGTCGGCTTATTAAGAACATACAGTATTACAGTGCAGTAGTTCAGCATAGGAAATAAATATGTGTAACTTTGTTGTTTAAGGTTTCTTTAGAAAGAAGAACCAGATGCTCCGCAGTTAGAAAATATTACCAGCAATCCAATTCATTTAAAGAGAAGCAGAAATTAAGTAAAGGAACAGAACATACTGTTGTGTTCAATATAAGATGCTTCCATCTTTTGTTCAAATCTTCTACAGCTATCCTCCTTTTAAACCTCCCATACTGCCAAAATAATACGACATGTTAAAAACTAAGTAGACAAAACAAACTATAGTGACAGGAATAAAGTGTTGCTAGCTGTTAGCCTTCCCTTCAAAATAATGAGCAATTTGCAAACCAAAAAAATAGATCAACACTTCTCAATCAAGAAACAAACAGTAGTACACATCAAATTACAAAGTGTTATCTGAAGGCCCAGCCCAAAGACCATGCTCCAAATAATTCAACATGACATCAAAGAAGCTGATCCAAATTAATCACAACCTATAAATTAATTCTTGTAAACACCATGGCAGAAACAGCTAGCAACGGATCTCAAATAATTGATAACACAAATAAGTTCCAAAAGAAATTTAACATATTGCATTTAATTGCAATCTATTGCATATCTAGTAATCTCCATTTTTTGCAATCCCACAACCGTAAATAGAAAAGAACAAGGACAATCAAATCAACAAACACATACCCATACGGGTGGGGAGGAGGAAGCGGCGGCGGAGCGGAGGGGTGGGGGGAGGAGGAGGCGGCGGCGAAGCGGATGAGTAGGGGAGGAGGAGGCGGTGGCGGCGCGGGTTAGGGAGGAGGAGGTAGCGGCGGAGTGGAGGAGCAGGGGGGAGGCGGAGCGGAGGAGTGGGGGGAGGAGGAGGAGGAGGCGGTGGCGTGGGGTGGGGTGGGGAGGAGGAGGCAGCAGCGGAGCGGAGGGTTGGGGGAGGAGGAGGCAGCAGCGCAGCGGAGGAGTAGGGGGAGGAGGAGGCAGTGGCGGCGTGGGGTGGAGAGGAAGAGGCAAGGGCGGAGCGGCGGCGGAGGAAGGGGAGGAGGAGGGCGGAGTGGCGAAGAACGGCAGCGCGGAGAGCGTGGGGAAGATGCGGTCACGCAGAGCCGGGGGAGAAGGTTCGACGGAAGGAGAGAAGCCACTCGGCAGGTGTTTTGTCAGTTGGGCCCACATGTCAGCGTAACTTTTTTTCTAAGGAGTGGGAGAGGACGGACAAACCACCAACTTCTTCTTTTATAATAGTAAAGATACACACACACACACACACACACACATATATATATATATAGACACATAGGCACGGGTTATATTAGTAATTCTCCATGGCTGCTGAACGGATGATGTGAATATGGATTTCTTAGTGATGATTATTTGTATAACACCTCGGCCCGACCTCTGAGCCCGGAATGCTACCACTACTCTATAACACTATTATTTACATCCATTACTGCTAGATTTAGGCAGCATTTCCTCTGTTAAATTTCAATGTCATGTTAAATGGCATACACTTAACAATGATTTTTGAAACAAATGTACAAATTTGTCAATTATCGAAGGGAAACACATGAGCCACACACATCTGCTCTCTTTCCTTCGCACACACACAACACTAACACACCGCCAACGACACCTCTTTGGCTCCCTCATCCCCATACATGAGCACAAGTCCCTACCCCCTCTCTCTCCTCTACACGACGCCATCTCACCATGGACTACTTCGTTGCTTCCTCTCTGTTCTATCGGTTTGACAGTTCGAGCTGCACCATGGGCACGCCGCCTTGGGCTCACCGCTGGTGAGTCTCTGGGTGCTTCCCTTACTTTCCCCTTCGTTCCCCCACCCTTTTTTGATGATACTATAGTGGCTTGGTTTGGTTCCTCGATGGGTTTTGGGTGTGCCACCGTTGGACTACATCTCATTGCTAGTAACCTTGCTGTTGACCTCATGGTCTTCTCCCTCAACTACAGTCTTCAATTTCCCTTGGTTCCCAGCCTCAGTGCCATCAATTTGGGCCTTATGGGGCCATGGTCATGTGCCGTACATCCGGTCCGGCTATAAGGGGCCATGGTTGTGTGCCATACATCTAGTCCAACTACTACTTCCATGGCTGCTCATCCCAACTACAGTGCTCCTATGCATTTTACTAAGCTTCCTCTGTGTCTCTCTCTGGTTGACCTTGGCGCCGGCCCTCCACTTCGACTTCCTCCTTGTCCTAGCCGAGACGGTTCACTCTTCTCCCACTTTAATTTATGCATTTTGATTTAGATTCTATTTCTATTTTGCTCTACTCTTACTCAAGCATGGCTGGGGAAAGTTTTGCGGCTTTGGTCATTGCATCGAGACTTGGTGGGCGGCATGCGCAAGGGAGCATGTCACCTCCCAAGGGCACACGACGGTTCTTCCACGAACTCACCACTTGTCGGGCTGGGACAGAGGAAAGAAAATGGTTAGGGGAATATAGGGCTACTTGGATGTCAGCTTGACAACAACAAGGGATGACAACATTCTTGGTGATGTGGTCGGCCTCCTCTTATCACTACGGTGGTTGTCAACTTGCTGTCCTCTTGTTGTGGTGGTCGGCCCAAGAGTGGTGGTCAGCCCAAGAGGTCATCTATGGTCTTCACTCCTCTCCTTCATCTTCTCCAACTTCCCTAGCTCCTCTCCTCCGAGCTCTCTCTTCTCACTACTTTGGTGTGGCTACCATGAACTTGGGGTTGTAGTGTTTGGCTTGTGTTTTGTTGTGGTGCAATGGAGAGTGGCCTTGGCTTGACCTTAAGGGTTCTCTCGGTGGAGAAATGGAATGAGAGTGAGTGTGGTGCTTGGTTGCTGGTGTTACGCTTACGAAGGAGAGGGTAGTCAACATGTCTCTCTCTTGGCTTGTGCAATGCCAAGGCTGCCCTTACCTCATCTCTTTGGCTCTCTCAACTGACTATGTGCTCAAAGACCATTGGACCATGAGGTTTCTTGGCATTGCGCTTTGGATTTTTCTATGGTGGAAGGTAAGTCGATAAAAATATGGTCATTGATTTCTTCTCCTACCGAATAATGAGGCCGAATTAAGTAAGAGGTGTTGGGCAGCCCCAAACGGTGCAAGTATCTCAGTGAGCACTAATAGATTCGACATTCTAAAGCTGAAGGGTTCTAATGGTAAAACCTTTTGTTTCTTTTGTTCTCCCTTGGATTGTTTTCGTTCTACATTTTTCTCTTCTTTTTTACTTCTCGCTCGGATTGATGCCACCAAAACACTTTGATATACTTTATCGTTCTATGCCTTAACACCCTCTCCGATTCCTCTAGAATCCAAACTCGACGAGACTCGAAGGTGGGGTCTTGCTTAATGGATGACGGTTTTAATGCAATCTTATGCTCTAGATCTCTTAAGTACTTTCTCAACATAGAGATGTGGAACACGTTGTGCACTCCTTGCATGGACTCAAGAAGGTCCAAGCGATATAGCAACTTTCTAATTCATGCTAGAATCAGAAATGACCAAATGTACCTCAGGCTGAGCTTCCCATTGATACCAAATCGCACGATGCCTTTAGTTGGAGACACTCTTAGGAGCACCTAATCACCCACTTCAAATTCTAATTCTCATTTCCTAATGTCCGCATAGCTTTTCTGCCTACTCTAGGCAGCTAGTAGATTCTACCTAATCTCCGCCGCTCGTTCCACTATCCGTTGGACCCAATCCGGACCAAGAATTGCCTTCTTGCCCATGACATCCCAACAAAGTGGTGACCTACACTTCTACCCATACAAAACCTCAAATGGCATTGCTCGAACACTGTAGTGGTAGCTGTTGTTGTAGGAAAACTCCATAAGTGCCAATTAACCCTGCTAGCTACCTGTCCAAGATAGAACACATGACCTCAGTTTGTCTTTTAGTGTTTGAATGGGGCGTTTGGACTGTCCTTCCGTCTACGGGTGGAAAGTGGTACTAAATTGAAGTTTCATGCCAGAGCACTTTGCAAACTCTCCCAAACTTGGAGGTAAACTTGGCATCTCTATCTGAAACTATGGTCTTAGACACATCATGCAACCTTACTATCTCACGCGCATAGATAGGTGCCAAATCATTTATTGAATTCGTAGTTCGAATAGGGATGAAGTGTGTAGATTTACTGAATCAATCCGCCACTACCCAAATCACATCCTTACCTCGTTGGGTACGAGGTAAGCCGATTACCAAATCCATGGTATTATCATCCCATGGCTGCTGAGGAAAATCCAAAGGCTGTAATAGCTCAGCGGGACGCTTATGCTCAGCCTTCACTCGCTGGCAAACTCCACAAGATGCCACATATTGAGCGACATCCACCTTCATTCTCTTCCACTAGAAGCTCTTTTTCGAATTCTCATACATCTTAAGTCTCACTAGGATGTATCGTGTATAGTGTATGATGAGTCTCTCTCAAGATGTCATCCTTGACTTGAGCCCTTTGTGGCATGCAATGGCAACCCTTAAACTGCAACGTGCCCGACTCATCAAGGCTGAAATACCATTTTCCCCCTTATCGAGGCTCTTCATCACTTGCTGAAGCAATTGATTGTGCTGTTATGCTTCTCTCACTCGCTTTGGAATTGTCGATTCCAGCAACAGCTTCATCTCAACCTATGTTGTACTAGCATAATAATAGGAAATTCCCACCCAATTGAAGTTAGTAATAAGACAATCTAGAGTGGTGGGTGTTGTCTTGCGACTAAGGGCACAACTATATTTGCTTTACTCAGATGGTACTGGATAGTGAGATCATAGTTCTTGATCAGTTTGAGCCTTTTTGTTGCCTCAAATTCAACCCCTTCTGAGTGAAGATGTACTTGAGGCTCTTACGGTTAGTGAAAATATCACAGGACTCTCCATACAATTGGTGCCTCCAAATCATTAGAGCAAAAACCACTACGGCTAGCTATAAATTGTGGATAGGGTAATTTTGCTCATGTTTCTTCAATTGTTGTGATGCATACGTAACCGCTTTGTTGTCTTGCATGAGCGTGCAACCCAGACCCACTCGAGAAGCGTCAAAGTAGACCGTGAAATGCTTTCCTAACTCAAGAAGGGTGAGAACGGAGTAGTTACTAACTTCTCTTTAGAAGTGCTATAACTGTGCTCACATTCATTTGTCCACTGAAATTTCACAGCCTTCTGTGTGAGCTGAGACATTGGCTTGGCAATAGTAGAGAAGTCTTTCACGAAACATGATAATAACCAGCTAAGCCAAGAAAACTTCTCACTTCCTTAACATTAGATGGCCTCTTTTAGTCCATGATAGTAGAAATCTTGCCTAAATCTACTGAAATATCTTCCTGGCTAATCACATGACTCAAGAAGTCCACTTCAGAAATCCAGAACTCACACTTCGTTAACTTGGCAAAGAACTGATTTTCTCTCAGAGTCTCCAACACAAGCCTCAAGTGTTACTCATGCTCTTCCTTTGTCTTGGAATAAATCAGGATATCAACGATGAACATAACCACAAAGTTGTCAAGATACTTATGCAGCATATTGTTCATCGTCTCCACGAAGATAGTAAGGGCATTTATTAGTCCAAAGAATATAACATTAAACTTATAGTGCTCATACCTTGTAGAGAAAGCTATTTTTTAATATCTTGCTCCTGCACACGGATCTGATTATACCCAGACTGTAGATCAATCTTGAAAAACACCTTGGCTCCCTTCAATTGATCAAACAAGTCCTCAATGTGAGGCAAATGGTATTTGTTCTTGATGGTCACCTGATTAAGAGCATGATAATCTATGCACATGTGCCAACTCCTATCCTTCTTCTCAATGAATAAGACAGAGGCTCTCCAAGGTGACACACTATAACGAATTAACCCCTTGGACAATGACTCATCCAGTTGCTTTGTGAATATCTCTTGGAAAGGACATGCCAAATGGTACAGGAACAAAGAGATAGTTTGTGTGCCAGAAACAAGATCAATCCCAAACTCCACAACTCTTTCGGGTGTCATTCCCGGAAGCTCTTCATGGAATACATCGGGTTACTCATAGACCACTAGAATGTCCTTAATGCGCAAAGACGCACTTAGCTTTTCTGCAAGTGCTTGAAGCAATCCAGACTTCAACGTTCATCGGCTAGGGAACAGGTTGGCCAAGACAAAGAGAGAACATAGAGGTGCATTCCACTAAAAGATTATTTCCTCCACGGAAGGAGCTTGCAAAGTGACTATCCTCTAGAAGCAAAAAAATCACAGCCCGATAGCAATGCAACTAGTCCATACCCAGGATAACATCAAAAGGCTCTATCTAAATAACCATTAGGTTGGCAACAAAATCCTGACCATATATTGAAACTACATAACTAGGACACACCGTGGAGCTAGTGATGATACCCCCAGAGAACAGACTATAACCGACTAAGAAATCTATTGCACACTTAACTTTGCATTTCTAGTGAACTCATGTGAGACAAATGAGTAAGTAGCACTAGAGTCAAAAAGAATAATAGCATTGTATGAATCCACTAACATGGTACCTATCACAATGTCCGGTCGACCTGTGAACTCAGCGGCAAGCAATATACAGACTCTTGGTGGCATCGGGGCGGTAAGAGCCTCGTCACTCTATTGTGGCAACATAGGAAACAGAGATGGTGCAGCATGCTAAAATGGAGTGGTTGGTGCAGGGTGCTAGCAATACCCAATAGGTGGCGCCCAGGAAAGAGGACGCTACGACGAGGGGTAGCTATCAACATCTGGACTGACCCTCCCAAGACGAAGCATTTGACTATGCAGATACTGGCTCCAACTTAATGATGCTAGAGGGATTCGAATGACGAACCAGCTCCATGTGATTCGACCAAACACAGTGTTGACACTCCCACATCTAAGAACATTTGGCAGCATGGTGCCCATCACCACACTTGAAATAGATCATACCCTAGCCTGGGACAAGTCACAATATTGGTGCAAAAGAAGAATGAGGTGTTAAAGAAGGCAACCACGATGACTTAGACTTAGATGACTATGGGGAAATGCTGGCCCACTTGGACTTCTTGGGCGTGGGCCACTGAGATGACCTACCCCTCTTGCGAAAACACCTCTTCTAGTCACCACCAAAAGCGCTTGGACCACCAGAGGGTTGTAGCCCTTTAGTGAGTTACATCTCTACCTCCATCCCTTTAGCCTATTCTACCATGGACCTGAAGTCATGTGGCATGGTAGCTCCCATAACATGCCAAAACTCAAAGTTGAGCCCTCGGTAGAACCTTTTGGCTTTCTCAAGGTCAATGCTAGTGACCAACAGTACCAAACGGATCAAGTTGTTGAACCCCACCTCGTATTCAGCCACGATCATCATTCCTTACATGCAGGTTGATAGGGCGACCTCCATACTGTCTATGAAAGTTTTCAGGTAATACTTTGCCTTGAACTACACAACGAAGATCTCCCAACTGGTTGTACCTTGTGCAGGGGTCCTGGAATGCTACCACTACTTAATAACATTACCATTGCTACTAGATTTAGGTAGCATTTCCTCTATTAAATTTCAATGTCCCATTAAATATTATACACTTAACGATGAGTATTGAAACAAATGTACAATTTTGCCCATTTTCGAAGGGAAACACATGAGCCACACACATGTACAAATATCAACTGAAGGTGGTGTAGAAATTACTTCTTGCACATGGAATACATGTGCTACTCCTGGTTCATGTTGCCTTTAGTGTTCACCCTAAAAAAACCATAAATAAATATGGGTGAGTCTGAAGACTCAGCAAGCACACAATAAAATAGTGACATTAACACATTCCATATCTATGAACTGTGAGTCATAATCTCTGTAGCTGTATCACTATCTATCATTTCTTTCATGTCAAGCAATGTGACTGCTACTGTAGCTTATATCGGTGTAGTAGTGTGTTCACCCATCGATGAACCACTCTTGCCCTGTCCACTTTCATATGGGGCCTCAAACTACACTCATGTGGAGTGGCCACCGAAGTAGATCATTTTCTCCATCCCGTGGAGGTGCCTATCTCTATAGGTCTTACTCAAGAACACTCCGGATTAATCATATAACTTTCTCACTGACCTGGCACATGCACTCCGGCATTTTGCATGATGCACCATTCTTCCAATGTTGCCATTCAACCATATGTATCACTTATCAGGGAATGAATAGCATGTAATAATGGATATCATCTCATAAAATAAAGCGTGAAGGAATAGGTATCAAGTATCCATCACAACCCACTATTCTATCATGTACTTGCCTATTTAACCTCGAGGACAATGCATGGATGACACCAAACCAAAGCCTCCACCTGTACAAGCAACATCTAGCCTCAATACACATAGCGATATATGCACATAGATGAATGCCATTGTTGCTATGCGCAAACACCAAACTCCATTCTTATTATGCACTACCCTACACGCCAAACACCAATGCCTTGCCCACAATGGATGTGAATCCCACAACACCAAAGATAGGAGCAGGATCCAAAACACCAAGTATCATTTGTGCCCCCTGTTTCCTTCACACACACACACAACACTAACACACCGCATGCGACACCCCTTCAGCTCCGTCATCCCTATACACATGCACAAGTCCCTGCTCGCTCTCTCCTCTATACGACGCCACTACTCCGCACCTAGGGTGCACCAGTCAGGAGCTCGCCACTAGCTCGAGATCCATCGCCAGCTACCTCTCCACCGATTTCCCCTATGCACTACTTCGCCACTTCCTCTCCGGTGCAACAGTAACACCTCGGCCCAACCTCTGAGGCTGGAATGCTACCATTATTCCATAACTCTACCATTTACAACCATTGCTGTTAGATTTAGGCAGCATTTTCTCTACTAAATTTCAACATTATGTCAAATGACATACACTTAATGATGAGTATTGAAGCAAATGTACATACAAATTTTCCAATTATCGAAGGGAAACACATGAGTCACACACATCTAAATATATCAACTAAAGGTGGTGTGCAAATTATTGCTTGCACATGGAATACATGTGCTACTCTTGCACGTGCATGTTGCCTTCAATGTTCACCCAAAAAAACAACAAATAAATAAGGGTGAGTCTGAAAACTCAGCAAGCATAGAATAAAATAGTGCCATTAACACAACAATCCAGTACATTCCATATCTATGAACTGTGAGTCATAATCTATGTAACTATATCACTATCTCCCATTTATTTCATGCCACTCAATGCAATGCGATGCATCTGTCACTGTAGCTTATATTGGTACAATAGAGTATTCACTTGTCGATGAACCACTCTTGCCCTGTCCTCTTTCATATAGGGTCTTAAACGCCACTCTTGTGGAGTGCCTACTAAAATGGGTCTTTTTCTCCATCCCGTGGGGGTGCCTATCTCTGTAGGTCTTACTCAAGAACGCTTTGGATTAGTCATATAGTTTTCTCACCGACCTAGCTCATGCACTCCATACTAGCTATATGACTTACTCACCACCCTAGCTCATATGCATTTTCCATGATGCAACATTCTTCCAATGTTGCCATTCAATAATATGCATTATTTATCGGGGGCATGATATCATCTCATAAAATAAAACATGAAGGAAAAAGTATCAAGTATGGATCATAACCCACTATTCTATCATGCACTTACCTGTTTAACCTCGACGACAATGTGTCGGCAGCATCAAACTAGAGCCTCCACCTGTACAAGCATCATCTAGTCTCAATAAACCATAGCGATATATACACACAGACGAATGACATTGTTCCTACGCGCAAATGCCATACTTAATACACACCACCCTACGTGCCAAACACTAATGCCTTGCCCACTCTGGATCTAAATCCCACAACACCAAACATAGGAGCCGGACCCAAAACACCAAACACCATCTCCCCCCTTTTGCTTCACACACACAACAATAACACACCGCCAGCCACACCCCTTCAGCTCCCTCATCCCCACACATGCACACAAGTATGTGCTCTCTCTCTCCTCTATGCAACACCACTGCCTCACCACCTAGGGCACATCGATCAAGAGCTCACCACCGACTCAGGATCTATCACCAACTACCTCCACTGATTTCCCCTATGTGCTACTTTGCTTCTTCCTCTATGGTTCATCGGTATGATGGTTTGGGCGGCATCGTGGGTGCATCACCTTACGCTCACTGCCAGTGACTCTCTAGGTGACTCCCTTAGTTTTCCCCTTCATTTCCCCACTATTTTGCCAATCCTATAGTGGCTTGGTTTGGTTCCTCGGTGGGTTTTGAGCATGGCGCCAACAATCTATGGCTCGCAGCCAGTGACCTCACCATCGACCACAGGTCTTCTCCCTCAGTTCCAGGCTTTGGTTTCCCTTGGCTCCCAGCCTCGGTGCCATCAATTGGGCCTTAGGGCTCGCCTCGGCCATGGTCGTGTGCCTTACATCCAGTTCGACTACAACTTTCATGGCTTCTTGGCCCAACTACGCCATGCCTTCCTCCAGCTGACCTTGGCGCCATCCCGCCACTTTGACTCCCTCCTTCCCCTACTTGAGATGGTTCACTCTTTTCCCCCCTTTACTTTATGCATTTTGATTTAGCTTCTATTTTTATTTTGCTCTACTCTTACTCATGCATGGCTGGGGAAGTTTTGCTGCTTTTGCCATCGCGTTAGAACTTGGTGGGTGGCATGCACCGAGGAGCATGTCGCCTCCCAAGGGTGCACAATGGTTCTTCCATAGACTCATTATTGTCACATTGTGGTCAGGCTAGGATGGAAGAGATAAAATTGTTAGGGGAATGTGGCCTATTTGGATGTTGGCCTAACAGCAACAAGGGATGACGATGTTCTTTGTGATGTGGACGGCCTCCCCTTGTCACTGTGGTGGTTGTCAACATGTTGACCTCTTGCTGTGGTGGTCAGTTCAAGAGTTTGTCCGTGGTCCTCACTTCTGTCATTTGTCTTCTCCAACATCCCTAGCTCCTCTCCTCCAAGCTCTCTCTTCTCACTACTTTGATGTGGCTACCGTGGACTTGGGGTGGTGGTGTTTGGCTTGTGTTTTGTTGCTGGCTGAGGTATGGCAATGGAGAGTGGCCTTAGCTTGGCCTTGAGGGGGTTCTCAATGGAGAAATGGACTGAGAGTGAGTGAGGTGCTGGGCTATTGGTGTTGTGCTTATGAAGGAGAGGGCAGTTGGTACGCCTTTCCCTCTTGGCATGTGCAATGCCAAGGCTGCCCTTACCTCATCCCTTTGGCTCTCTCATTTGACTATTTGCTCAGGGACCATTGGTCCATGGGGTTTTCTCGGCACTACGCTTTGGATTTTTCTACGGTGGAAGGCAAGTCAGTAAAAATATAGGCATTGGGTTCTTTTACTGCCAAATGATAAGGTCCACTTAAGTGAGAGGTGCTAGCCAGCCCTGGATGGTCTTGGTATCTCAGTGAGCACTAATAGATTCAGCATTCTAAAGTCGAATGGTTCTAACGGCAAAACATTTTGTTTCTTTTATTCTCCCTTGGATTATTTTCATTCTGCACTTTTCTCTTGGTATCTCCGTGATTGATTTAGTAAGTTGACATAGTGCAACCCACTTGATTTTGAAGGCAATCACGCTCCAATAGAACTAGTTATGACGTTTTGTCGAGCTGCGAGCCTGCGACACACCAGCTAGCAATTGGAAACATTGTAGTACTATATATTGGCAAAAGGATTACTACGTACGTATGCAATTTCTTCTTGTAAAAAATACAGTACTACCAAATAATAAAGGGTAAAATTGAACATATGCCACTCCTTATTTTAGCACTCTAGGATTTGCCACTCCTCCTGCCATAATTCATTATTTGCTACTTGATTCGTCCAATTTCCTAGCATTCGCCACAATGGATGATTTTGCACCTCCCCTTCTTCTTTCTCAAACTCCTCTCTTGCTCCCTTACTAGTAATGATTGCTCACAGCCCTCTTTCCTCCCTGCCTCTGTTTTGCTCTCCTCCCTCTTATTCTACTGCGACACCAGCAAGATTTGGCCAACTTGCCAGTGGCCGCCCATTGCCTCCATATTCATCCCTCCATGTGAGCACGAAAAGTGTAGTGATGACATTCCGAGCTCTTTGTTGGACTGGGTGTTATACGTGAGTGGGACAATTGATTCTCTGGTACAATGTGAGGGAGATGCATATAGGGTGTGCCATCTACATGAGCACATAGTTATCACAATTGCTTTGACTTATTAGATCATTATTATTATCATCCCTGAGATTTACTAATGTTGTAGGTGATCCTAGTACCGTAGGCCCCATTCTCCATTATACAAATCACAACCTTTTCAATATTAAAATTATTATTGCTTTTAATAGTAAATTATCTTTTCATTATAATTACCACCTTCACTGTTATTTTAATTGTAGTTAAATTAATAATAGTTCAAAGGAAATAGATTAATCCTTGCATTCATGAGTGATCAATATAAACCTTGGAATACTCTAAGAGAAACTGCTATGAAAAATACCATGTACTTTCAACTCATTAAGTGGAGGATATGGCTGGAGGTGCAAGGTGTAATATTCTGAATTTAATCCTCCTAAGGACCTTTGCACAAATAGGGAAAAAGGCATAAGTAAAAAAGGGATAAGACAGAGAGGGGAGCCGGCCTGGCCATTTTCAAGGCCAACTCGATCAGATGGGGCAATGGACTCAGTGTCCGTGCCACATCGCATGCTGCTTTACAAGGAGGCCAAAGGGGGCGTCCCAATCACAGCAAGCCTAGCCGCCACCTCTGCTCTTCTCTCCATGTGCCCACACCCCATCGAGCCATTGTCGCTGCTTCTGCCCGTGCTGGTGGACGCCGTGGAAAAGAGGGCAGTACCGCTGCCAGGGAAGGCAACTACGCAGTCGCAATCGGGGAGTTTGCCGTTGCTGCTGGCCTGTGAGGTAAGCCGCACCATGTCGGAGGGAGGCTGCGTCGCACTGTGCTGGGGCCATGGTGGGGCCGGGCCAAGCTATGGCACACTCCTAACAAACTCGCCGAAATTCGAGGAAACCTCCAATTCTTGATGGCGGAGGTCATAAACTGTTAGACCATGTGGCTAGGTCTAGAGTTTTTATGATGATGAATAATTGACAACGTTGCTTAGTATTATTATTCGATGCGTGTGCGTATGTGCGTGGACTAATATCGGTCAAGTTGGTGAGAACTTGTGCCGGGAAAAACGTTCTTTGGTCTTTGCATGTGCAGGTTGGGCATGGAGACGTCATGGTCGGTGACGAGGAAGGCCGGGACTAGGAGGGGGAAATCTGAGGTCCAGGCGGTCGAGGATGTCACGAGATGGTCGGGCTCACGCTGGAGTACATGGAGATCAAAGGTGGATGATGCGTGGAGAAGATACAGGAGGTGCGGTCCTGGAGGCTTCGACACACGATAAGTTGAAAAGTCGGAAGTGTGAAAACCCGTGTTAGGAAGGGTTTCGGGTCCCTTAAAATTAGTGGGCCAAAAGCCTGATTGAGATAAAAAGGCTTAGGCCTAGTTAAAAGAGTTGTGTTAGAGTTGAGAGTGGACTCTTAGAATACGAGTCCGGAGCGGCGGGAGATTCGTTTTGATTACGGCGTCGTTTCCGCGTTAGGCTTTGACAACGTGAGGATTTAAGAGCCGAGCGGCCGGCCAGAGAGGACATGGTTTTGGGTGGATGCAAACAGATGTGATTAGAAAAGGATTTTTGCATGCTTTGGTGTTTGCATGCTTTGAGGCTGAACATCTCGTTGATTGCTACTCGGAGTCAAAAATTTTTGCCACTTGTTTTTTCCTTCCTCGCGAAGCGCAATCGGCGGCGTCTCGTCGTTTTCGTGTGCATCGCAGATTTCCATCGGCACAGTGGAGACGTGGCCGAGGTTCACGCATACGAGGATCCTCCGTAGTTCCTGTGCATGCCCCGAGAGATCAAGGCGAGGTCACGTTGTGGGGAGATAGAGATTGCCGAGTGATTCTAAGCGGAGAGAGAGAAAATTCAAGTCTAAGCAATAATTGCAATCGGTCACAGCCATGCATACGTGAGTTTGCTTTTGCCTTCTTTGTTTGCTTTCTTTGTTTGTTTTTTTTGTTTTTGTTTGTTTTTTGTCCTTGTTATAATTGCAGAAAAAAATAATAAATATTAAGAAAAGCTTTTGCTAAGCGCTGCAATCATTCACCCCCTCTGATTGCTATCGACGATCCTACAAGTGATATAAGAGCAGGTTGCTATGGCGTCAGGGAGGTATGTGAGTCGTCCCCCCATGCTAGATGGTACTGATTTTGCTTTTTGGAAGTTTCGGATGCAAACTTATATTGAGGCTCAAGGTAGTGATGTTTGGAATAAAGTTTCTACACCATATGAGGTTCCTGCTGTTGTTACTGATTTAAATAAAGCAGATGTTAATTTAAATGCTTAAGCTCATAATTTGCTGTTTCAAGTAATTTCTCGTAAAGAATTTGATCGTGTAGCTCATATTAATTCTGCCATTTAATTTGGAAAGCTCTTTGCGATTATCATGAAGAAACCACTAAAATCAAGAAGGTGCGTAAAAATCTTTATCAAAAAGAATATTCTGATTTTACTATGAAACCTAGTGAATCCATTGATGATCTCTTTGCTCGATTTGAGAAAATATTGAGTGATCTGCGCGGTGTTGGTGTTATTCCTGCTGATGAAGATAACGTAACAAAAATTTAGAGATCTTTAGGTTCTGAGTGGTTGATGGTTGTCACAACTATTAATCAAACTGTCGATCTAGATACTTTAACTGTGGATGATCTTTATTCTAGATTGAAAACCTATGAGATGGAAGCTTTGCCACCTAAGATTAATAAATCTTCATCTTTCACACTTGTGACTAACCCCGTGCAGGCTGCTTCGTCGAGTGCTTTGTCTTGTGTTTCTTTGTCTGTCTTGTATTCTTTTTCAGAGGAACCGTTCGAGCAGCTTCCTGAAGAGGACTTGGTATTGATCTCCTCACGAGCATACAAGGCACTCAACAATGTGAGGATGAGGAAGCGAGGTGGCGTGTCAGGTCCGATCAGATGCTTTGAGTGTGGTGAGCCAGGCCACATTAAGATGGATTGTCCCAAACTCAAAGTAAAGGTAGTGAAGCAAGAGAAGAATTATCTTCGTCGGCCATCCAAGAACAACAGCACCAAGGGTGGCAATTTCTATCGCAAGCTTGCTGAGAAGATCATATCGGCTATTGAGCGTCTTGATTTGAGCGATGTGGAATATGAGAGCTGCGACGACGATGACCACGATGATGATGATGCTAAAGGCAAGAAGAAGAACAACGATGACTTCACTGGCATGTGCTTGATGGCAGGCAACAACAGTGATGATGGCTATAGTGATCCCGATGAGGTAAGACCATCATATGATGAGCTTGAGGATGGTTTGATTAAACTTGCTATTGAATTAAAAAAGACAAAACAGAAATTAAAAGAAAATATTTGTGCTGTTGAAAGCTTAAATTCTGAAATTAATAGACTTCGAGCTTTAATTCCTGATGATGAATCATGTGAGTCTTGCCAAGCTTTACATTCTGAGTTGGAGGCTATTAGATCTATTAGTGCATCAAACCTAGTTCAACTTAGAGATGTAACTGATAAATTTGATGAATTAAAATTGTCACATGACTCTTGTGATGAAAAATAAAAACTTGCAAATGATGAAATTGAAAAACTCAAATCTAGTTCTTCTACATTTTTAGAGTCAAGTATTTCAAATGCTCAATCAAAATCTTGCTCTAATTGTGAATTGCTAGAAGCTAGACTTAATTCATCTCAGGAATCTATTTAACAAATGCTTTATCATGAGAACATGTCTTGTTCAAATTGTCCTAAGTTAAATATTGAAATTGATGCTTTAACTAGGCAATTGAATGATTTTGCTGAAAAGGAAAGATTAGCTCAATCTAGTGTTTCCAAGAATTTTGTGAATGAACCTGTTAATTGCACTGCTTGTTCCACTTTAGCTAACGAAAATGAGTACCTTAAGGACACTTTAGAGAGATTCTCTTTTGGCAAGAAAAATCTGAATATGATTCTAGACAAGTCAAAAATAAGTGTAAAAAATCATGGTCTAGGATTTAATTTTGTTGAGTATGCCAAGAATAATCCTCCTAAGGTTGTTAAGGTTCTTGAACCTGTAATGATTGAAGTAAAATCTGAACCAAAACAAACTGTGTTTAAATCTGCTGGCTTTGTGCAAAGTTCATCAAATAATAATATAGGTGCTAGCTCATCATCTCAAAAGAATTCTGGTTATGTTAAATTTCATTGCACCTACTGTGGAAGAGATGGACACTTGCATGAATTTTGTTTTAGGCGGGCTAAGAAAGAAAGGAAGGAAAGGTTGAATGCTTTAAGACAAAAATGTGCATTGTCTTTTGTTCCTAGATCAAATGTGAAAGCTATGTTTTTAGAAAAATTTTATGATGGCTTTAAATCTACTTCACATGCTAGATTGGGATTTAATTCAAATAATTCACGCTCTTTTTGGCATTCTGATCATTCACATGCACGTGATTTTGGTTCTAGCTTTGTTGCTCCTGTTCATCGTGTGTCTCGGTATTGGATTCCTAAATCTTATTTCACTAACCTCAATGCTGTGAGACCGATATTTCCTGTGATGTAAGAACAACTAATAAGGATGGAGAACATTAGCTCGATTGGGTTCTAGTCTTTTTCATCATCGCTTGATTGGAACACTTGATGGTTCTTCACTCGTTTGATGACTTGCAAGAGATTTCACTTTTTGAGAGACCATGTGGAAAAGGTGATGTAGTCTTACACCCTATTGAGTTGGATTCTCATGTTGATGATATTATTTCAAAACCACTTGATTCCTCTTATTTTTGCTCTTTTGCGAAGTGGGTTGGGCGTGTTGCATCCTATGGGATTATTCTGAGGGGGAGCTTGATGTTTAAAAATTTAGGAAGCTTTGTTTATTATACTTGTCAAATAAATCAACAAGTCCAAGCCATTGAAATTAAATGATTGTAGAGCTTTTTTTATCATATTTATTCATATACTGTGTAGTTTTGATCATGACTAGTTATAATTAATTTGTTGTACTTGAACTAAAATATGACACGGCAGAATACTTTGACTAGATTGATTATAGATAGTACTTTGCGATGTTCATAAAAAAAGGATTAGCTTAATTGTGAGTCTTATTTTAAATCTAGGCTATGAGGCTCACATGTTTCATATTACAATCTTTTTATAATCATTCAATTTGGCATGTTATAAAAAAAGAGAGATATTTGAAAAGATGTATGCTCCAAGCATGCTATGGTAAACAAAAAAAAGGCACAAAAAAGTGCATAAAACGAAAAGAAGTATGCTTCAAGTATGCCACCATTTACAGGAAGTAAGTTATTATGAAAAGAAGTATGCTACAAGCATACCACATGCGTAAGAATTGAATGTGGAGCAATAAGTTGTTATATGAGACTGCTAGCTCATCTAGATTAAAGATTTGCTTCACTTTTAGGCTTTGACTTTTTATCGTGATATCTCATTGTGCTCTCTATAATTGGTTGGTCATTGTTGAGATGTCTGTTATTGATATAAATCGCCTAATCATGTTGAAAACTTTGTTTTGATATTGCTATATGATATATGACTTTATATGATCTAGATAGCTCTACTAAAAAAATATGGCTTGGTTAAATTATTAAATCAATTCAAAGTGACTTGGATAATCTACAAAGCTTCTAGATTTTTATTCTCATTGCTTCTTTTTAGAATAGTTCTTCTTTGATATATGTCTTGATGATTACATTGCCAAAGGGGGAGAGATTTTGGTGTGCTTTGTGAGATATTGGAGAAATTTGCTCTCTTGTGTTGAGGGGGAGAGATTTGAGACTTGTGGCTTGAAATGCTTTTTTTGGCTTCAGTATTTCGCTTATATCTATTTGAAGCAAATTCATCATACAATCTTGAGGTGTTGTCAATGTATTCATCAAGGGGGAGATTGTTAGACCATGTGGCTAGGTCTAGAGTTTTTATGATGATGAATAATTGACAACGTTGCTTAGTATTGTTATTCGATGCATGTGCGTATGTGTGTGAACTAATATCGGTCAAGTTGGTGAGAACTTGTGTCGGGAAAAACGTTTTTTGGTCTTTGCATGTGCAGGTTGGGCGTGGAGACGTCATGGTCGGTGACGAGGAAGACCGGGACTAGGAGGGGGAAATCTGAGGTCCAGGCGGTCGAGGATGTCACGAGATGGCCGGGCTCACGCTGGAGCACATGGAGATCAAAGGTGGATGATGCGTGGAGAAGATACAGGAGGTGCGGTCCTGGAGGCTTCGACACGCGATGAGTTGAAAAGTCGGAAGTGTGAAAACCCGTGTTAGGAAGGGTTTCGGGTCCCTTAAAATTAGTAGGCCAAAAGCCTGATTGAGATAAAAAGGCTTAGGCCTAGTTAAAAGAGTTGTATTATACGGTTGAGAGTGGACTCTTAGAATACGAGTCCGGAGCGGCGGGAGATTCGTTTTGATTACGGCGTCGTTTCCGCGTGAGGCTTTGACAACGTGAGGATTTAAGAGCCGAGCGGCCGGCCAAGAGAGGACATGGTTTTGGGTGGATGCAAACAGATGTGATTAGAAAAGGATTTTTGCATGCTTTGGTGTTTGCATGCTTTGAGGCTGGACATCTCGTTGATTGCTAGTCGGAGTCAAAAAATTTTGCCACTTGTTTTTTCCTTCCTCGCGAAGCGCAATCGGCGGCGTCTCGTCGTTTTCGCGTGCATGGCAGATTTCCATCGGTACAGTGGAGACGTGGCCGAGGTTCACGCATACGAGGATCCTCCGTAGTTCCTGTGCATGCCCCGAGAGATCAAGGCGAGGTCACGTTGTGGGGAGATAGAGATTGCCGAGTGATTCTAAGGGCACTCCCAACCTGAAACTAGAGGTAGTTTCCATAACATTAAATACTATGCCACCTAAGCAATTTTGTTGATATGGCAACTGAGTTAAGGAAGAGAGAGAGGAGAAACAGTAGACATCGTTTCTCATATCAGAAACGAAGTCCGCTCGTGTTCCAAGGTTGAAGGAAACGATCTTTTTCGTGTTGGACCGTCCCCGTCGTTTCCTCGGCTATCTCCCCACCTCCCTCCCGGATCCCCTGCGCGGACTCCCTTCCCCTCCTCTCGCCGGCGCTTTTCTCGCGCGCCCCCGCTCGATTCCCTTCCGCGCGCGCGCCCCGCTCGATTTCCTTCCGCGCGCGTGCCCCCCGCTCGATCCCCTTCCGCGCGCGCGCCCTGCTCGCTCCCCCCGCTCGATTCCCCCGCACACTCTTACGCCGACGCCTACTTCCATCTTCCTGCGTGGACGACCAGCTTCAATCCTTTTCCTCGTCGACGCTACAGATCGAATCAGGTTTGCCCCCATAAACTAGCCGCATCTGGTTCTGGTTCCGTTTGATCCTGCACGAAGTTAACCCCAATCTGTCACAGTATGAATGGTTTGACGAGACCAAAGGCAAGTCGAGGATCTGGTGCTGAAGCCCCCGGTGCTCGTGACCCTGCTCGTCAAGCTCCTCTTGCTCGTACCCCTATTTTTCAAGCCACCGGTGGTCCTCAACCTGTTGCTGCAGGCGTCAGTGCTCCACTCGTGCATGGTTTGTCTCCTGGCAGAAGAGATAGGTATGCCCCTTCTTTGCAATCATCAGTAGATTTTTTTAGAAAAAGCAATCATCAGTAGATGTGGTTCCTTATGAGATTAGGTATTTCAGTAGTTGCTTGGGAAATTTTGAGATTAGATATTTCAGTAGTTGATTGGGAAATTTATGAGATAGATAATGTTCAGATATAACTAGCCAGTTTTTTTGTACCAGATCTTTTGGCATCACCAGCTTAAATTCATTTTTGAACAATACAAGTGCTAGCCAATTGCCAGAAAACTCCCATTTTGTTGGTGCTACAATTAGTCAACATACTGTGTCACCAACTGGAAATATTTCAATGCATGCTAGTGTTGTTGGTTCAGCGGAAAAAGAACCAATTCAGGAGTATGGTAGGGACTTGGGCCATATCAATTGTTGGAATGCTGTCGAAGTTCCCTATTTCAGGGACTTAGACTCATATGCTTCTGTAGGAAGGATGGGAATTCAAGGCTGAGCAGATAACCTGTCATTGTGGGCTTTGTCTACATGTGTTAAAACAGAAAATTCCAAACTCCTTGCTAAGAATCATACTCTGTGTTAGAAATGGAATATTCAACATTCAGTCACAAATCACAAGTGTGGTGGGTGGAGATTTTGTGTATTTAAATCACAATGTATATTCAGGAGTATGGTATAAAGTATTAAAATCAAAAAGTATTAAAATCAGGGAAAAAGGGGGGAAATTACGTAAATTAAAATCAGAAAGCGGAGGTTAAAGGTGATATTTTGAGAGAAGCACATCGCACCCCGTATACTGTTCATCCAGGAGAGACAAAGATGTACCGTGATTTGAAACAGAATTTCTGGTGGAAACGGATGAAGGTGGATATAGCGAATTATGTGGCTTCTTGTGGCGTTTGTCAGCAAGTGAAAGCGGAACATAAGAGACCAGCAGGGTTGTTGCAGCCATTAGAGGTCCCTCAATGGCCTTGGGATGATATTTCTATGGATTTTGTGGTTGCGTTGCCTCGGTCACCGCGAGGAAAGGATGCAATTTGGGTGATAGTGGATCGACTTAGCAAGTCGGCTCATTTCATTCCCATCCGCACGACCAGCTCAGCGAGTGATTTGGCTCCTATTTACGTGCGAGAGATTGTGAGACTTCATGGTGTGCCAAAGACCATAATTTCTGACAGAGACGCCAAGTTTGTCTCCAAGTTCTGGGAGAGTTTGCAGAGTGCGTTGGGCACCCAGCTCCGCCTGAGTACGACATTTCACCCACAGACAGATGGACAGTCAGAGCGCACCATCCAGACCCTGGAGGATATGTTAAGGTCCTGTGTGTTGTCTTGGAGGGGTAGTTGGGAAGATCAGCTGCCTTTAGCGGAATTTGCCTATAATAACAGCTATCATTCAAGTATCAAGGCTGCACCATTTGAAGTATTATATGGCCGTAAATGCAGGTCGCCCCTTTGCTGGGAAGCGGTGGGCGAGAAGGCAGTTTTGGGTCCGGATTGGGTCCAACAAACAGTTGAAAGAGTGGCCTTGGTGAGGCAGAATTTGTTGGCCGCCCAGAGCAGGCAGAAGAGTTATGCTGATGTGAGAAGGAGGGATCTGGAATTTGAAGTGGGAGATCAGGTGCTCTTGAGAGTATCTCCCACCAAGGGTGTGGTGAGGTTCGGTACCAAAGGGAAGCTTAGCCCGAGGTACGTCGGCCCCTTCACGATTTTGGCGCGGGTTGGGAAGTTGGCATACCGCTTGGATCTTCCAGAATCTATGCGCGGAGTGCATAACGTGTTCCATGTGTCTATGCTGAGGAAGTACCTGCGAGATCCGGAGCATCAAATTTCACTAGAACCATTAATACTTGAGCAAGATCTGTCCTTCGAGTCTAAGCCAGTGCGAATTCTGGAAAGATCTGATAAGGTATTGAGGAATAAAACCTTAAAATATGTCAAGGTGCTCTGGTCGCAGCAGACCGAGAGGGAGGCTACATGGGAATTGGAATCTCGCATGCGTGAACAATATCCAGAGTTATTCACATCAGGTGCGTGTCTTATGATTAAGTTTAATTGTAATTAATCCTTAGTGAGTGTTCGGTGAGAATTCGGGGTCGAATTCCGTTTAAGGGGGGTAGAATGTAATATCCCGGGCGATATTTTATCAAAAAGTATTAAAATCAGGGAAAAAGGGGGGAAATTACGTAAATTTACGGCAACCTGGGCCTGGGCCGAGGCCCAAAAGGGGGGCCGGCCAAGGGAAAAGGGGGGGGGGGGGAGGCGCCCCACCTCCCAAACCCTAGCCGCCCCTCTCCCAAGCCGCCTCTTCACCTCCCTGGCCGCACCTCCCTCCCCCTCCTTGCGCCCCCTCTGGCCAGCAGCATCCCCTCGCCTCCATGGATGCCCCCTGCAATTGGTGAAGGATCCCGATCGCTGCGGTTCGAGAGGAGGACAGCAAACCGTCCGCCGGAAAGATTCGTGGATCCGGAAGGTGGAGATTAGGACGGGAAAAGGAAGGGAGGCAGAGATCGTGTGGGGTTCTTCGTGTTCTTCAGCGATTGGTTGCGGGTAATTACTCCTAATTCTCTCCGCTAGCTGTATAATTAGTTGTTTAGCAATGTCGGTTTTCGGATCTGTTCAGGACAGTCTCTGTTAGACGGTCTTTTTGATGTAGATCCGTGGGGATTCAGGTTTGGTCTTCTCCTAGAGATTTGTAGAGGACATCCTTAGCTTTCCACGAAGTGCTAGAACGCGTCATTCCGACCTCTGTAGAGAAAGTTATGATTTTTTCTAATCGGTCTGTCCTGTAGATCGGGGAAATTCCTGTCAGGTTTCGGTAGATGAGTTTGGGCGACTAGGAATCAGGAGAATCAGAGGATCTCCATATTATGAAAGTTTTAGATATGTTCCTTAGCTTTCCAGAAAGGTCCAGAAATCCGGATTCCGACTCTCGGGGTGAAAGTTATGACAGTTTTAGTGCGCTGTCCAGAGAACCCGTTACAGAATTGATGTTCTAAGAAAGTTAGATGGGGCGGGTAGAAGTTGGCCGAATCAGGAAGACTCACCAACTAGGTTTAGTTAGATAATTTAATTATCTTTCCAGAGAATCTGAGAACGCCCTGTTCGGACTTCTGTACCATTAGATAAGGATTTTTGAAGTTGACTGTCCGTAGAAGGGGACAGGGTGGCCGAAAGGAATTGGGGTGTTGAGTCAAGTTAATCATGTTGGGTTAGTTTGGGGTTGTTTTGTTTAATCTAAAGATTCGTTACAAGTTGTCTTAGCAATCATCATAATTATTATTCAGGAGGAGGAAGGATTCCAGGGGCCGCGCCTTCTGATCATTTCCCATTTTCTCGGGGTTAAGGCAAGTATAATGTTGGTTTAAATTTTATAGTGTGCATTGTTGATGGTTGTTGCTATGAAGATGGTTGTTCCATGCTTTGAGACTTGTGATCTTGATCATGATAATGATATGTTGATATTGTTTATGGTAGATTGCAATTGAAAGAGTTCCTGAGAATTTATGATGCATAGTTGTTGTGAATGCAAGTTTTATTTGTTGAGATATTCACATTCGTGCATCATGCTGATTTATTGAAGTCTTGGTCATGAGATGACCAAGCGCCGAGGTCCCCGACATGTTGTTGTCATGACGGGCTAAAGGTCCCCATACTTGTGGAGTATGGGCAATTGGTCCCTGTACCAGAGGGTACAGGCATGGGTGTGCATTGACGGATGCACACTCCGCATTACCGGTAAAATGCGCAAGAGAAGAGATAAAGAGATTTTTGATCATATTGCATAGCATGTTTATTCATATGATTGATGGATGAATTTGTGAAGTGATGTTCACTTTTACCCTTGCTGCCCCTATTTATATTTGCTGAGTCTTTGAACTCACTCTTGTTGTTGTTTGTTGTTATGGTTGTTGTTTGTTTTAGGTACCCACATGAGATCGGCATGCATGGGAATAAAGAGGGATTAGTTTTGATGCACATGCATGGTCTATTCACCATGGAAGGCAGAAAGAACATTAAATACTATTTGCTGAATAATTTAAGTGGTATTTGATTATTGTCTATCAGGTTCAATGTGTAATAAAGAATAGAACTTATTTGCTTTGATTCCGTTCTTTATCTAAGTAGAATGGTTATGAGTGCGATGGTGATCATAACCCAGTTTTGCTTATAAATGGACTTATTGCTTATTGGTATTCATATCAGTTGATTATGCTTGTTGAGACCCTTGGTTTACTCAAGAAACAAAGGAAGTTCTGCCGAAATTTTGTAAGATGAATATTAGTTTCCTTATTATGTTATTAGTTTGGTAGCATTCCAGGTCATTGTTTGGCTGGGGTGTTACACATCAGTAGATTTTTTTAGAAAAAGCAATCATCAGTAGATGTGGTTCCTTATGAGATTAGGTATTTCAGTAGTTGCTTGGGAAATTTTGAGATTAGATATTTCAGTAGTTGATTGGGAAATTTATGAGATAGATAATGTTCAGATATAACTAGCCAGTTTTTTTGTACCAGATCTTTTGGCATCACCAGCTTAAATTCATTTTTGAACAATACAAGTGCTAGCCAATTGCCAGAAAACTCCCATTTTGTTGGTGCTACAATTAGTCAACATACTGTGTCACCAACTGGAAATATTTCAATGCATGCTAGTGTTGTTGGTTCAGCGGAAAAAGAACCAATTCAGGAGTATGGTAGGGACTTGGGCCATATCAATTGTTGGAATGCTGTCGAAGTTCCCTATTTCAGGGACTTAGACTCATATGCTTCTGTAGGAAGGATGGGAATTCAAGGCTGAGCAGATAACCTGTCATTGTGGGCTTTGTCTACATGTGTTAAAACAGAAAATTCCAAACTCCTTGCTAAGAATCATACTCTGTGTTAGAAATGGAATATTCAACATTCAGTCACAAATCACAAGTGTGGTGGGTGGAGATTTTGTGTATTTAAATCACAATGTATATTCAGGAGTATGGTATAAATTTATCTCCTTTCATATGGTAGGGACTTGGATAACTGCTACTTTTCTGGAGTATGTATATTCAGGAAACCTACTATTGCCTAATGTTGAAACCTACTATAGCTTCTTTTCTAATAACCATACTTGGAATAGCTTATATCCAGTCCTTCTCTATGACTTGGCCATGTAAGTTGACTTTTCTTGCATTACTATTGCCTAATGTCGATACTGATTACATATTTGTGTAGGCCAGAAAAGAACTACACCATACTTGGATGCTATCTATGCCTGCTACTTACACCTCTCACCCTCCCAGAAAAGAACTTACACCTTTCACATTATTTTGCAAAGGCCAAATTGATAAATGTAACCTGCTGTTGTGTTCTTCCTTAACTATGCATTAGAGCCTCAGAAATTCATGTACTTCAGATTGAATAGGCTGGTTACTTTGGCACTGCTAGTATTGCTGGTACTGCTAGTATTGCTGTTTCTCTTGCTGCCTGTTGTTGTTGATTTCGAAATTGGTGATAAGGACAGAGATCAACACTTCCACCATGCTGTTATAGTGTGAATATCAATAGTGTGAATATATACATGACGACTTCAATAGTCTGAATATCATATTGCTGCTGCTATAGTGTGAATATCAATATTCTGAACTCACTTCATATTGCTGCTATAGTGTGAATATCAATAGTCTGAACTCACTTCAATAGTCTGAACTCACTTCAATAGTCTGAACTCACTTCAATAGTCTGAACTCACTTCAATAGTCTGAACTCACATGATCGTTGGATATGGCATGCCTTCTTTGGTGTTGCTGGGTCCAACAATGACATTAACGTTCTTAATCAATCTGATTTATTCATCGAGCAGCTAAGAGGAGAAGCTCCTAAGGTGCAGTACCATGTCAATGGAAGGGAATATAACCAAGGATACTACCTAGCAGATGGTATATACCCCGAGTGGGCTGTTTTTGTTAAGTCAATACGCAAACCACAATCTGATAAACATAAGTTGTTTGCACAACACCAAGAAGGGGCAAGAAAGGACGTTGAATGTGCATTTGGAATATTGCAATCTCGCTTTTGCATTTTACGTCGACCGGCGCGTCTTTATGAACAAGGGGATCTACAGAATGTGATGCTAGCCTGTATCATCCTTCACAATATGATAATTGAGGATGAGAAGGGTATGGAACAGATTCCTATGGATTTGAACGAGGAAGCAAGCACATCGACAGTACAGGCAGCTACAATCACTCATGCAGCTAACCCAGAGATGGCAGAAGTACTAGAAAGAAATGCTAGACTTCGTGATCGTTCTGCTTATAAGCAACTTCAGTTAGACTTGATTGAACATATTTGGCATAAGTTTGGGAATTCCAATTAGGTACTTAAATAATTTTGTTGAACAAACTAGTATGAATGATTTCATAGTGGTCTGTACCCATTTATATTATATGTAGTCATATACAAGTGTTCATTTGTTTAACTGAAAACTCATTATTTAACTCTTTTCATTGTAGATGATGGCTTCGGAGTTCTCTGTGGCATCTATGGAGGTACTGTGCGTCTAAAGTACAAGCCCGGCGAGAGATGGACTGATATGGCTATTCTACTAATTTTATATTTACTATGCATTCTCATTACCCAGCGAGAGAGAGATTGGATGATGGATACCTATCTAGTTTAATATTTATATATTGTAATGCTTATGAACCTGGCTTATTTTGTTACCAAATATGGTACCTATTACTTATGAATTGGTATTATTGATATATAGTTCGCTATCAACGTGTTTGCATGAGATGTATTATTGATATATGATTCTGCCACTAGTATTGATTGATGCTGCCACTAGTATGATTCTGGTTTTTCCTCTGGTGGCCCGTAAAACCTAAGATTGCATGAGATGTATTGTATGTGTGAGTGAGATGGACTGATGTATAGTGCAGGCCACTTTGTTGCTACCACAGCTGATCCATCTCTTTTTTGTGGTGTATTTAAGTTGCCCTCTATATAGAAACTGCTATAGAAATCATGGGTTGGGAGGGATAGTTTCTAAGGATCATTAATTGTGCTCTCTCCCTCTTGGAAACTGTCCATGGAAACCATGGGTTGGGAGTGCCCTAAGTGGAGAGAGAGAAAATTCAAGTCTAAGCAATAATTGCAATCGGTCACAGCCATGCATACGTGAGTTTGCTTTTGCCTTCTTTGTTTGCTTTGTTTGTTTGTTTTTTTGTTTTTGTTTGTTTTTTTTTGTCCTTGTTATAATTGCAGAAAAAATAATAAATATTAAGAAAAGCTTTTGCTAAGCGCTGCAATCATTCACCCCCCTCTGATTGCTATCGACGATCCTACATAAACATGAATGGAGAGTAAAACCCTAGTGATGATAATTAGATGTTGAAATATTTGATATAATTGTAATTGCTCAGTTGTGCTTAATCAAACAATTCATTCAAATGTACTTCATTCAGTTATTTAATTAATTTGTGAGATCTGTGTAATGATTTGTGAGATCAAACATGTGATCTGTTTGCTTGTTTTCAGAGGGCATGGCTAGTATGTACTGATGCTAGCTGAAAAATAGGAAATAATATAGATATTCAAATAGCTATCACAGACGGTTTGTAACAATAAACTGTCTATGCTATATGAATATCATAGACGATTTTTGGTATTAGCCGTCTATGATATGTGAGATATCACAAATGGCTATGTCCAAGAACTGTCTGTGATATGTGACATATCACAGATTATTTTTGGTATTAGCTTTCTATGATATTAGGATATTACACACGGCTATATTTAAGACCGTCTGTGATAATTGATATATTATAGACGGTTTTTTTTGAAAAACCGTATATGTTGTAATTATCACAGACGGCTTGAGATCCGTGTGTGATAACCACCTATTATCACAGGCACATAAACTCAGATGGTTCGGAAACCGTTTGTGATGACCCTTTTTGGCATAGTGCTTGGCTGTGGTGCACCCTACTAGAGGAGACCAAGGCCCACTATGTTGAGCTAAGGCACGCCAAGGATGTGTCCGCCACTGATACTCGTCAAATCTATCATTCCTTGCTGTGTTGTATACTGTTTCCAGGTTCTAACTGCATCATGTTGAGTAGGGGTTGCCAAGGAATATGGTGGGCAAGACACAGAAGGTTTGGACATCATTCCAGGGGATAGATCTAGAAGAGAACGAGTGGCATCATTAGTTTCGAAAGCTTCCCAAAACTTTCAAGTTATAGGTAAAACCCCATATCTTGTTCATCACTGTTTTGTCTTAGTAAATGTGTTCGGGGTCATGTTGGTGGTGGATTATCTTAGTCGACCTCCTCCCTCAATTGCAGGATTTTACCCACATACCCAATGGTGCCTAGTTTGTTGGTGTGCGTATTTTTGCCTGGAGGGCCCTATGTGCCACACTTTCGCTCCTAATATTATTTGTCATCTTCATCGCCACAAACTCTTGCCACTCCGGTTCTAGGAATGGATGCTTGTGGAAGGGCATCAGATCCTTCTCCACATATTCCTTGACAAGAAGGCTTTTGAAGTTCTTCCATGCTTTGCACACAATTAGCAACGTATATCATTACACAGAGGCCTTGTGTTCTTTTGAGATCATGAACGATTGAAATACTTTTGTCACCAGCTCAGTTTTCTAAACTTCGGTCATGGTCTTCCATGAATCAAACGTGATCTCAATCCATTCCTATGCAACTATTCCAAGCATTCTCCAGAATATGGACACTGCTCGGTGAGGATTGAGAGGGGCCCCAGGCGCATCGACATCTGTGATGGTAAATCGGCCCTCGGGCCTTTTCGATAGTCCTCTTCCATGGTGTTTGGATTTTTCAGAGGATGTTGCATCACATGCATCCATTGACGATGATGAAGAATGAGCGGATAACATCTTCAAAAGTATATTTCTAACAACTAGTAAATGACAACATAAATCTAGCATGTCATTTAAATTGGATAACATACTTGAAACATTGAGCATGAAAACAATTAAAACCAGCAAGAAGCTCTTGTTGTAATGTTATTATTGCTCCCAGTTGTAGAGTTGCTAAAGATTCACTCTTGGCCTTCTCAATACTTTGTCTATACTATTCACAATTGGAAATGATTACCACAATTAAGAGTTTGAGATCTAAAAGTTTTCAACTGAACAATTCATAGAAAAGGTCCCAACTCACAAGGATACTACTTACTGCTAGTTAACTGAGTAACAACATGAAAGAATGACCACAAGACTATGTAAGGCCAATTCTTGAGCATTTTGAAACAACAATTAATTAATATGTAGGCAGAATTGAGCTGATTGGTGGTAAGAAATTAAGCAAATATTCAAATTTAACTCTTCCATGTCATTTAAATAGGATAATATACTCGAAACATAGAGCAAGAAAATTAATAAAATCGGCCTAATGCACATTTAAACAAGATTTATTTCACATAAACAGTACACCTACTAGCTTAAGTAATTTGATAAATTCATAAGCAACATGATCACATAATCTCAAAGATAGCAAGGTCTCCTCCTAAAGAGCCGAAAACAAGCTACCGAGTACTGAAAATACTAGCGATCACAGATCTGGAATGATACAACATAGCCAACAAAGAATGTCTAATGGACTAAAGATCAAATCACAGTAGCAAGCATCAATCTTAGAGCTGAAATCTAAACTAGTTAACTAGACTAATTTCAGTAGTAGAAAATTATCTTCATTAAATGTTAAACTGAGCCCATAATCAATATTTGCAAAGTCTCCCAGTGCTAAGATAATTCACAGAACTTAATTAACTAGCACGGCTTACAATGCTTGTAAAGCAAAGAAGGGAAACCAAAAAACTCACAGAGCCAATGGTAATCGAAACCACTGAGAAGAACAAGGGCAATGCACGCCTAAAGGTGCTGGGCTTGGGGGAGGCAGCGACGGGCTTGGGGGAGGCGGCGTTGGGCTCGGGGGAGGTGGCATGCTCAAGGGAGGAGGATGACGCCAGGCATGGGAGAGGAGGACTGCCGGTGTTGTGGGAGGCAATGTCGGGCTCGGGGGAGGTAGTGTCAGGCTCTGGGGAGGCAGCATCGGGCTCAAGGAAGGCGGCGTGCTTGGGAGACGAGTAGGGCGTCAGGCTTAGGGGAGGCGGCATGCTCGGGGGAGGAGTAGGGCACCTAGCGTGGGGGAGGGGGGCTATCGGAGTTTTGGGAGGCAACGACGGGCATGGGGGAGGTGGCAGCATTAGAGTGGGGGCTAGGGGAGTACCATTAGTACAATGGAGGGATAAACCCTAGAGCACAATATATATATATAGGGGAATAAGTATAGACAGTTCTAGTTAAGAACCATCTATGACATTTATCATCACAAGACAATTCTAAAGAAAAATTGTCTATAATAAGCAAACATTACAGATGGTTTTACTTTAGAACCGTCTGTGAAAATTAATATCATAGACAATTTTACTTTAAAACGATTTGTGATATTCTTACATATATATCACACATTCTCATATACGTAAATGCAAATTCACATATATATGACTCATTCTCATATACTAAAAGCAAATTCACTTATATATATAACACATTCTCATATACATAAATGCAAATTCACATATATATCATATATTCTTATATACATAAATGCAAATTCACATATATATCACAAATTCTCATATACATATATAAATGCAAATATAGAACATATAACACATAAACATTTCATTCATCATTCCACTTGTTTATTTCGTTTAAAAATTAGCCCTTCATGATAATCGATGCGTATGTAGCTAGTTTCATCACATTCTTCTTCCTCAACCCTTATGCTATTTCTGAAAGGAGGCAACTCATCAAATTGATTGTATTCTTCCTTGTCCACTATATTCTCAACTCCAACAATCCTCCTTTTTTATGAAGAACAATATGGCGCTTCTTATTTTCCTGGTCAGTTACATAGAAAACTTGAATAACTTGGTTAGAAAGTATGAATGATTCGAGTGACACTGTACTTGTCAACCTGCACCTGTGGGAGATGGACCCAACAGCACAGAAACGAGGGGATCTTGAAAAGCATGTAATCGAGCTCCCAAATCTACTCTATGAACCTATAGTAGGAGTTCCTCCATCGATACTGAATGCATCTATGCAGACACCGTTGTTCTGGTTAGTGCTCTTTACATTCTAAGTCTGTGTATAGAATGTGTACCCATTTATATTATATCCTTGCCATGTCACCACTGTAAATGTTGGCCCTTTTGCCAACCATATCAACATATCAATTGATGAGCTCCTAGCGAGTCGCTCCTTCAACTATTGGTTGAACCGACTGTTGTGTTGTCTCAGGATCCAAACATCTGGCCGCTCCGGATTCTATTGCAAAATCACGTCCTTGTGCGGATCTATATATGGGGACATTTCAGTCATATGTTGCAAGACCATGAAATGGGCCTGTGCATATGCATCTATATCTGGAGTGATTGCTTTCCTTCCAATGGTCCCGATACGTTTGAGCCTCCCCTCATGACGAGATCGAGGCACACCTATTGGTATGACCTGAGCCACGTGATCGACACATAACTCAATGACCTCTTTGGTTGTATAACCTTCGATGATGCCGCCCTCTGGCTAAGATCGATTCTGTATATAGGACTTGAGAATTCTCATAAATCTCTCAAATGGGTACATGCTACGTAGGAACACGAACCCACACATTTTTATCTCTGACACAATGTGAACAATGAGATGGACCATGATATCAAAAAACAACAGAGAGAAATACATCTCAAGTTGACATAGAGTCATCACCACCTAGTCCTATAGAGCATCTAGTCCTTCAGGATCGATGACCTTCTGAGTAATTGTGTTAAAGAAATAACACAACCTCATGATTGTCTATCAGACCTTGATCAGCGAAATATTTCTAATTGCAATAGAGAGCATATGTGTCATCAGCATATGACAATCATGAGACTTCATGCCAATTAACTTCAAATCTTCCATCGAAACAAGTTTCTTCATGTTAGTGGAGTAACCAGACGAAACTTTCACACCATGCAAGCACAGACACAGTTCAGTTCCCTTGGCCTTGGATAGAGCGTAATAAGCAGGGAGAAGGTAACTTCATCCTTTATCAGCCTTTGTCGGTGCTAAGTCAGGCCTGATGTCCATATCAACCAAGTCAAGCCATGCGTTGACACCATCCTTTATTTTGTCATGAATGTTCAGTAAGAGACCAATCAAGTTGTCACATACATTATTCTCTACATGCATGACGTCGATGCAGTGGTGAAATTCTAGGTGCTCCCAATGAGGTAAGTTCCAAAATATTGATCTCTTCTTCTAGACGTTCTTCTCACAGATCCTCGATTTATGTCCCTTTGTGAGCACAACATCTAAATCCTTATCCATATCATAGACCTTTTTCTGCTTAAATTCCTCGGAGCTGAACTGTCCTCATTCTTCTTCTAGACGTTCTTCTCACAGATCCTCGATTTATGTCCCTTTGTGTTCACTACAAGGTTTTGACCCTAATGCCACGATCAACTTTGCAACGACACGAAATTGGTTGCAATAGGTAGGGGCTATTGCCACCATTTTCATTTTTGGTTGCGATAGTTGATCATGTTGCCATGGATATTTTTGCGTGGCGATTACCATGCATTTCGTTGCAATTGGTAGGTGCTATTGCCACCATTTATAAAACGGTTGCAAGTACTTGACAATATTGCCACGCAATGAATTTGCGTTGTGATTCGTTTGATTTGCGTTGCAATATGTCAACGTTATTGCCACGCTTTTGCTGATGGTTGCGAATACTGGACAGTTGTGCAACGGATTTGATTCGTTGCATGAATCGTTGCTTGCGTTGCAATAGGGTTTTATCTATTGCAACGAAATTAGGGTTCGTTGCATCTTCTAGGGTTGTATTGCCACGGTTGTTAGTCGTTGGTATAGAAGACTATCTTTCGTTGCAATAACAAGGTTGTGTTGCCACGAAATTTGAGATCGTTGCATCTTCTAGGGTTGTATTGCCACAGTTGTTAGTCGTTGATATATAAAACTGTTAGACCATGTGGCCAGGTCTAGGTTATTTTAGATGATGAATAATTGACAACGTTGGTTATGGTATTACTTATGGTATGTTGCTTCTTTATATGCTTGTGATAGCATGGTGATATGATAATGTTGCATGATACGCTCGTGTGAGGTATTGTGCGGATTGACTTGAGTCAAGTCGTGGACTTGTGCTCGTACGCGGTTGTTTGTTTATTCATGTACAGGTGTTGCTTGAGGCGGAACATGGTCGATGACGGGACTGAAACTAGGTTCGGGTGGAACTGAGGTTTCGGGACTAAGTTCAGGGAGGAACTGAGGTCCTATCGGTCAAGGCTGTCATGCGGGATGTTCAGGCTAGAGAACAATGCGCATGGAGATGATGCGTGGAGAAGATACAGGAGGTGCGGTCCTGGAGGCTTCGACACGTGGAAGGTTGAAAAATCAGAAGCGTAAAAAGAATTAAAAACCCCATGTTATGAAGGGTTTTGGGTCCCTTGAAAAGTAGTGGGCCAAAAAGCCTGGTTGAAGCAAAAAGGCCTAGGATGAGTTATATTAGGGTTTTGAGTAGAAAGAAAAAGAGGATATAAATAGATATGCATGTGCGGCGGCTGGTGATTTGGGGTTTTACGCAAGGAAGAAAATTTTGTAGCGACTGCATGCTTGACACGAGACAATTTTTGATGCATGCTGTTGGTGACTTTTTGAGTGAGTTGATTTGTTGATTAAAGTATTGAGAGAGTAGTTGATGAAGTTATGTGCATGAGCCATGATCTGAGACATTGATTGGTGGAAATAGAGAGGATGTCGGCGGCTGCATGCCTTGCATGAAGTCTCTAGTATTCTTGATTGAGCATGCTGGCCGGAGGCGTGACTCGTATTGAGCGGCAGACAAGATTTCTTCCACTGGCGAGATTTGGAGCAGCAGCAGCTGGAGAGATTTGGAGCGTGCGGCCGGACGTAGAGGTGCTTCTGCCGAGACGCGTACGTAAGACTAATTAGGTCTTCTAAAAAAAAAGACTAATTAGGTCCTTTTCTTGTGTTATTGGGATTAAGTTTGTTTCTTTTTAGGCTTGTGATTCTTGCATGCATAAAAAATAGTTAGGGCATCAAGTTTGTGATCTGAAAATTTGGTTGATTAATTTCTTACGGATTTTGCTTAGTTGTATAATTAGGGCATAATTTATTCTCGTCACTATCTGCATCAGCGATCTTGTTTATTTTATATCTCAAGTTCTAGACATCTGATTGACGTAATTCCAGTTGGGTTAGTTCAATAATTTTCTCTAGTTTATTCTGACAAAGTTTGAGGTTAATTGGAGTTACGGTTTTTTATTGAGATCAGTTTTAGTAAGGATACAGTGTTCTGTCTAGAATTTGAAACGAGGCTTACATATTTGAGTCCTAGTCGGAGTAGACAGGTTTGTTATATATTGTATTAGAGATTGGGTTTGAGAGATAACAAGAAAGACTTTACCACCATCTGCTATTGCTTCCGCTATTGCCTCCGTCTCCTGGTATATTCTGTTTCCTCTCCCAGGTTCCCTTCAATCTGCTAGTTTCTCGCCTCTCTTAAATATTTTGGTAATAATAGTACATGTGTTTTTGAAGGTTTATTCCAGTGTATGGAATGTGTGGCCATTGAAATGTGATATAATGCTTTGTCTGCTTTTTTTTAATGAATTCAAAACAGACTAATTTGCCCCAAGCATTATGAAGTGTTTAGTTCCTTTTTTGTGAATTTCCCTGTGTCCGTGGTAATTCATAATTCCCAAGCTGAAGAGGATGATCCTTGTGAAAATTCTCAACATTTTCACAAAAGAAATCTAAATAAAAGTGAAGGTACCTAGATTAGAACAACAAGCTCTGTTTCAGTTGTGTATTGCATAACTTAATGCCTGGAAGGTACCAGATCTAACATTCTATTTCAATGACCTATATCTACATGTTACAGATAAGAGGAATGTAGTTTCATGATATATATTGTGTCCCTCATCTATTGACTTGATAGTTCTTTTGCAAGAAGAACATAATATTGGAAATCAGTATCTCTTCTTAGAACAGAATGCAGATCAAATTTTCCCTTTCTAGGACTCTAAGAAAGCATAAAGTCACAAATATTGTATCCAGCTACCATTACAGAATAGATTCAGCACTTTGTGATAAAGCACATTCTTTTCTCTTTGCTCCTCCAAGAGGGCAATGAAACCTGAAACTTGCAAGAAACAAGTCTGAACATTGAATTGAACTGTCATCTGTAATAGATTAACAAACTGACATGATGCATTACTAGCTAGTAGCAATGTATATAGTACAGGAATCTTACATATAACTAAGAAAATGTCAGACTAAAAAAAATGGACTGATTTGCATTAAGGAAAGTTATTCCTGAATGTTTCAAAGGTATTAGGCTATTATCATTTAGCGAGCTGTCTTTAGACTTCAGGCAAAGGTGAAAATCAAGCACAGATCTGAAGGCTATGTTCTCACTGAAATTTAAAGGACAAAATGCAATATCTCTTCTTAGGACAGAATGCAAGGCTGATAATTCTTTTGCAAGAACAAAATATTGGAAATCAGTATCTCTTCTTAGGACAGAATGCAGATCAACTTTTCCCTTTCTAGGACCATTACAGCACAGATCCACCACCATTACAGCACAAATCCAAAGCATAAAGTCACAAATCTAGCATCATCCAACTACCATGATTTATTTGCACTAACCTAGTTGTTAATTAATAGGATGTATGTGTGTTTATTCCAGTGTTTTTGAAAAGAAACCAGATTATTGGAAGTGTGTTTATTCCAGTGTTATTGCTTTCATAAATATTTTGGTAATAATAGTACATGTGTTTTTGAAGGTTTATGTTTTATCTCATGCTCATGGCACTAATCTTCTCTTTTTACTTTGGTATTCATGCAATGTTTGGACAGCTTGGGTGCTAGTTGATTGACTCAGTTAGTAAGAAAGCATGGCGCATGGTGACCGGAGTTGGATGCGCTTGGATAGGTCAACTGATGAGTGGCAAGAAGGATTCAACAAGTTTATTGATAATACATTTGAGGGAACGTATAAAAGACAAACTGCACCTTGTCCATGTTCAAAGTGTCGTTGCATGGCATACAGAACAAAAAGTGAGGTTCAAAGGCATTTGCTGATTAGAGGGTTTGATCAGACTTTCATTGAAGGTGAAGGTAATGCTGAACCTTCAGCTAATGACAGAGATTATGATGAAGGCGTAGCAGGTGATGGTCCCTCTGCCAATGATCTGGTTTCATCATTAATCAGTGGTGGAATACATGGAGAAATTATAGGTAATAACCAAGAGCCAAATAAGAGTGCTAGGAAATTCTATAATTTATTGAAAGAAGCAGAGAAAGAATTGTATCCAGGTTGCAAGGAGGCTACTAAAATATCTTTCATTGTCAGGCTCTTCCAGATTAAGTGCATGAATGGTCTTAGTAACAAATCCATAGAGACCATACTTCTTTTGTTCTCGCATGTGCTCCCTGAAGGCCACTGTGTCCCAAACACCTTGGAGAAAGTGCAAAAGGTTGTTCGAGATCTTGGCCTAGACTACCAAAAGATTCATGCATGTGAGAATGATTGTGTCTTATTTCGAGGAAATTATGCTAACATGGATTCGTGTCCAAAATGTGGTGAGAGTCGATGGAAAACGACGGATTCAGATGGGACTGGTGAGGCTAGTGGCACTAGTGGGGCAAAGAAGCGTATTCCTCGTAAAATACTACGATATTTTCCACTTATTCCTCGGCTGCAAAGATTATACATGACAGAGTCCACTTCATCATATATGCAATGGCACAAGGAAGAATTGGTCCGTGATGGGAAAATGCGGCACCCTGCTGACTCATTGGCATGGAAGCACGTGGATGAGACGTATAAGCACTTTGCATTGGATCCACGCAATGTTAGGCTGGGACTTGCATCTGATGGCTTCAATCCATTTGGGATGCTGAATGTGACATACACTACATGGCCTGTGATCCTAATACCTTACAACTTGCCACCTTGGTTGTGTTTGAAACAATCATATTGGATGATGTCGATGTTGGTACCTGGGCCAAAATCTACTGGAATGAACATTGATGTATATTTGCAGCCCGTGATTGATGAGCTTAAAGATATTTGGACTAAAGGTGTTGAAACATGGGATGCGAAGGAGAAAAAGAACTTTACTCTACGTGCAGTTCTACTTTGGACAATTAATGATTTCCCTGCATATGCGATGTTATCTGGTTGGAGCACAAAAGGAAAGTTTGCTTGTCCTTATTGCCACAAGGATACCGAGTACTTGTGGTTAACATTCAGTTCGAAGCATTGTCTTCTAATGTTATCTTCCTATGCAACACAACAACTAGTAGTAATGTGTTAACCTACTAGACATGGTTCAAGAAAACCTGTTTCGAATCACTAAAAATTGCTTACACGGTGTTATGCTATATAGCCTGATCCAAGCACCAGCCTTACACTGTGTCAAGCTGGTGTGAATTTATTTGTTTTGCACTGTGCTATGATTTGGCTTCCTACACTACAAGAGAAAGGGGTCTCTGACAACACATATCTTGCAACGGAATTAATTTGCGCTGTAGGCTAAACCACTGGCAATGGATAATACCTTGCCATCCCACCTCCCCACGCTAACCGTGCACCCACTCAATACTTATCCCTTTGACCCTTTCCTTGAATACAACAAAGCTATCAGCCGGCCCTAAAAATTTCTCTTTCTTGTGTTCCCCTCCAATCCCTTCCATGATGTTGTGCCACCTCCTCATCTTCAACTCCACGTTCCCACCACCAAAATTTCCCTAGACAACAGCTACACCTCCTCACCACCCTCGTCGTGTACCGTCGTCTCCATCGTCGCATTGGTGTGGTCGCCTCCTTCGCCATCTCTATAGCAGTGATCGCCTCCTTCGCCATCTCTATGGCCTCAATCGCCTCCTCGAAGCTGGAGATGGAGTTGCCATGAAACCATCTAATTTGGTGAGTTCATTTAGATCCGTGCAGCTGCAATTCATTTAGATCTATTTGGTTGATTTTGTTATGAGAACTTTTATCTAGATTTGCATGCTTTACCTTTCTTTTTCTTTGTTTCAATTTGTGCTGCAACTATCCCAGCATCTAGGATTCCAGGGCCACAATGGCCTCCAAAAGAGCTCCTTCTCTCTCATGGTGTTTCTACAAATTTTTTTCATGTTCACAAGGTGTTTGATGAAATTCCAAGCCGGTTGCAGGTCAGTGGATGAGATTGTGAGAATGAATCTGTGTAAATCTTTATGCTGCAGTCAATCATAATGAGTAGATTAGGTCCATTAAGCTATTTAATGTAGTTTTCCAGATTTTCTTAGACATTATCTCTAAAAGATAACTGATTTCTGCCACCATAGAAAATATAGAGCATATGCTATTTTGATTATTTTGGATTATCTATATTATTACTGGATTTGTTTTTGTACGGATAGATTAAGCCTAGTTGTGTCATCGTGGTGGATGCATCAAGCCATGATCAAGACACATGCACGCACGCACTAGTTAAATGCCCGTGCGTTCCTATAGATTTTTAAAATTTATCATATTACATGTTTTAAAACTTACGGGTGGTAAAATTTTTTAGAATATGAAAAAAACAAGTGATACTATACTTGATGATGTTGTGCAGCCGACATGGTGAACTAAAAAAAAGACAGCATCCATTGAGGAATTAGATTAGCAGCCTAAAGAATCTACACCTATCCTTGATCATATTGGAAAATAATGAGAAAGCAATTCGAGTGTGTTTTTCAACAGCTTGTGAAAAGTCCAAATTATAAAGGAAAAATCTGACATATACGTACAAAACTCTGAGAGCTCCTCAGGATGCAGAGTCCAAATAAACTTTCTTAAAACATAGGACTCCCAATGCACACTATATAAAGAGTGGCTTCATAGTGTTACTCCAATTGATGAAAAAAGTTATTATTGCAGCAAGCCATATCGATGGTTAAATTATGATCGATGGACCATTCTTAAGCGAACTCACGGGTCTCTGTCTAGCTCAAATTGAAAAGCTACTTAGATCAAATACTTATATAAAAAAATGTTGTACCAAGCATAAAACTAACATGTCTTCCAACTCGAGCAACAAGCTTGAACTAGTTGTCCTTAGGTACAACCTGCATCAGAACTTCAGAAGATCCAACACATCAATACGTATATGTTTGTCTATTTTCATCAACTAGTAAAAATGGCACAAGTTCAGAAGAGTTGTCTGTAACATCAGAGCTTTATTTCTAGTAATCACATCGCACAAGTTCAAAAGTGTTGTCCCTCACAGCCCCCCTGCAGAAGTTATGAAAAATCATATGCACATTAGTCAAATTTGTGTGGTCAATTCACACATTTATCACATTGGAATGTAAAGCTAATATAAATTCTGGAATTGGTGAATCCAAGAGAAGACAAGAATCTTGGAACAAAGACAAATCCAACAGGTAAATTTACAGAACTTCTACAATAAGCATTTTCTGTACTAAAATTTTGATTTCTTGTCACAGGAATGTTTAGATGATCCATTGTCTACACTTAAAGATGGCTTTTCCACTGATTTGCCAAATTCGAAACGAAAAGTATGTATCTCTATGGAGCATTAACAAAACATAATCTTTTCTGTAAAATTATTTTTTGAATAACTAAATCTAATGCATTATCTTTTGTCTATCAATAGCGAGTATATAGTGACCCTCGAAGTGAAGAATTTAGCATGGTTGATCAATTGAATTGACTAATATTCCACGTAATATAATTTTGCAGAAATATCAGCGTGGTACTACAAATTCACCGGCTGCCAATTCAGTGACGGCATGAGTGTCTAATTAATGTTTGTACTATGTTTCCATTGTGTACTTATTTATTCACACACTTTTATATGTGAACTAGGTTGGCACAAAAGTATTCTTAAAGAGCATGAAAAATCAAAATAAGGATGTTGCCTTCGGTACAGTAGTAAGTTGTGATCCAACACAGAAAATTGAGGGTGTTCAGCTAGGCAAAGAATTTTGGATGGTGCGTGTTAGTATTCCATTGACACAAGATGAACCATTGGTACGACCATACAAGAATTAAAAGGTTATTGGAGATGTATCTGGAGCTTCTATAGCGTGGCCTTCAACTTTTGTATGGTGTTATCCTGTTGCCCCATAAAATTTTATTTATCCTAAATGTCGCATTAACATACTCCAATTTTCATTGTAGATCGAGAAGATAAATGGATGAGATAGACTGAATATGAGAATGGAGGGCTGGACGGCTGGTGGCATTCTATAGGACTTCTTTGTGTTTTATATTTTATTCCCATATGAACATGTGTTCTGAACAAAAAAATTATTCCATGGATTACGTGGATGGTACTTATTGTAATGCAAAAATTGCTTTTAATATATGGCTTACTGTTGTTATTTCTCATGTGTGAGATGGTCTCTAATTTCCTAATTAAATTGCATATGCATTATCTCTTTATTTGGCTCCAAATTGAAATAATTTCCAATATTGTTTATTGATGGTTTATTCCTAGCTACGCATATAGGCGTTGCAGCAATCCAAATCTATATGTTGCTACGAACTATAGAAGTCATTCGTCCGCGATTGGTACAAACACATATAAGCGTTGCCATAGCCCATTAATATCCGTTGCAACTTTGCAACGGTTATTTGTAGGTGTTACCAACACATATATAAGTGTTGCAACAAACCCTTGCAACGCCACTTCTGGCAACGCATAATAAATGCGTTGGTATAGACCCTACCAACGCATATATGGACTTTTAGCAACGCATATATGCGTTGCAAAAGGGGGAGTCATCTTGTAGTGCTATTAATTTCACACTTTGTTAGTTTCTGTACAAAATTGAAGGACATTGACAGTAGATTGCATGATGTTCACTCTCCAATGTAGACAATATATTGATTTCAGATTAGTACATCTGTTACTATAGCATAGGTGATGTTCTCCAATGTAGACAATATATTGATTTCAGATTAGTACCTTTATTACTATAGCACAGGCCAGAGTAGACTGTCAGCCGGATCCCTCCGGCCAAGGGCAACCAACCTCACGAACTCAACGAACACAGAATGAACGCAAGAGAATTTTTTTGGCGCTGTGCAAACTGCTTCAGCTTTTCTGTTTATTGCTTCCTCTTTTATAGCAATTACATACATGCAGCAAGTAAAGCTAATCACTAAATACTTGTAGAAACTGACTACTAATTGCATTAGAAACTGACCACTAACTGTATGAGAAACTGACTAATTACTTGATGTAACTGACCCACTACGAACTTCATGCAGACATGAAAATAATGAGCAATAACACAAGTTTACAAAAGATGTTAACATAGACATATGCCTTGGTCTTTTTTCCTTAGAACTAAATGCAATGCAATTTTATCTACTTGACCAAGAATGAAGTAATATCTAGTATACTAGGATTTGCTTTGTTCCACTTAGAAATACATATCAGTAATAACTATTAACTAGTATAACTTGTGTCGGGTTGTACATTTTCAGCTATTGAACTTTACAAGTTTAGAATGTATATGTTTCTCTTTCTCCTTGCCCTCCACAATTGTGGTTGCTGCTCATGTTCTCCTTTTGGACAGCATTTTATACTTCTATTCATGCATATAACATCTAAGTGACATTCCATTTATCTTTTGCTTTTAGCAGTCTACCAACTGCAGTGAACCAGTTCAAACCTTAGGTACAACAGAGGTTGCAGCGAGGATAAGTGATAAGAACAATGTCCAAACACCAGTACATGGAGAAGATATGTTACAACAGGTAAGTTAATTGAACAATGGATCCAACCATCCTGGATTTCTACCTTGCATTAATGTAACGTAATATTGATCCGACATCTAAATATTTTCAGACTCAGCCGAAAAGTGTTTTGACCACACAAAAAGAAGCTAGACCACCTCCTCGCACCAATAGAGCTTCTACTGTTAACAAAAGTCTATTCAATAACAACAATGCCAATGCGGCACCAACTATTATTTCATTACAACAGCTGCAGAATACTGCTAAAACCCGTGCACAGAAAAAGAACAAGGTAAGAAATGCAAATGTCAGTACATATTTTTGCCAACTAATTTTCAGATTGTGCAGTCCTATATTTTCTCAGCTTCCCCAGTGTTTTAAGGCTCCATAAAATCATGTAAAAAACATATGGTTGCATAGGACTTGATAATCATTGTTTATGATCAATTGATCAATTCCTGCAGATATTGATTCTTGTTTCAATAGATACTAAGCTAAAAATCCGGTAATGAAAACCCTGTACAATCTTGTTTCTTGTACTTCATCCTTAATCGTCGGTACATGCAAATATATTGCAATTGTCTTAACGAAAATGTAGAATGCTGTGGTAACAACCGATGTAGAAGAACATATTATTTTTCCCTTCTCATGAATTTATGAATCTTTACAAATGGAAATAACAAATATGTTACCTGAGACAACATGTGTCTATGTAGTGTGATGATCCATTTTGAGTTGTAGCCCAAGTTGTATAGGTTTCTTGCATGGATGAGTTTGCCTATTTTATTAATGTGCCAATTTTGGGCTTGTGTTGCACAGGAAAGTAATTGAGCGGGGCGCTAAGATTCAAGAATTCTCAGAGCAACTCGCATATGAACAAAGATCGACCTTGGAGATTTCTTTTGTTATCGCAAGATTATTTAGGATCTTTTTAGTCTCATTTTGGAGATTGACATTATAATCTTGTATTATTTGCTTCACTGGACATGATACTCCTTTTAGTTTCATAATATGGTGGATGAAAATAAAGATGTTTGGATTTCATGTCATGCTGCATTTTATATGTCGCTATTACTGTATTGCAACAGCGGTTCATTGAATATATATAAAATGCAATATGCTGCCCTGAATTATTATTTTGTTGCGATACATTGCTTATTGCCACGTTGCTCCTTCGTTGCGATGCAGCTCTTATTGCCACGTACATTCATCGATGGTATAAGTCTTATTTACAACCTAACTCATTTCGTTGCGTTAACATCTCTAGCCACCAAACATTTCTTGTTGCAATAAAACCTATTGCATCCAAATTATAATCGTGGTAATAATTTCCATTGCAACGAAATGTGTCACGTGGCGCGAAAAACACTTGCAACAAAATGATGCACGTGGCAAAAGGTTCTATTGCAACGACAGTTTTGTCATGGCAATAACGTTTATTGCAACGGAGCATGTTCGTGGCGCCAAACACTATTGCCACGGCGTCACTCGTGGCAATATTTGCAATCGCAATGCAATAGGTTCGTGGCACTAGAGGTTATCGCCACCATGACAGTCGTGGCAAAAGCCTCTGTTGCCACGAATAATTTCGTTGCATCTCCTATGTATCGCCATGCTCCACTTCGTGGCAATAAGCATATCTATTGCAACGAAACACAAAACCGATGCGCAAACTTTAGAGCACGCTAGCACTAGCAACGCTTGGCAACGAAAGTGATTTGGTTGGCATTGGTACCTATTGCAACCAAATTGGGCCTATTGCAACGTTTTCGTGTCGTTGCGAAACACCTGATTCCTTGTAGTGGTTGAAGGAACCTACGGTGACACATGTACATAGTTTTGCAGAAGTGTTTCAGCCACACACTCTTGGTATCATCTATGCAGTGCGTACAGGCTTTGGCCCCTTTCGTACTCCAGCTTGACAAGTTAGTAATTAAGGGCAGGATAATCATTTATGGTGCATAACAACATAGAGCTTAAAGTGAAGCTCTCTTTTTTGTATGCATCCCATACCTGTACCCGTTCAATCCACAGTATTTTTAGATCTTCCAGCAACGGTGCTAGGTACACATTAATATCATGCACAGGTTGTTTTAGCCCTTGGATAAGTATCGACAACAAAATATACTTCTGCTTCATACACAACCAAGGAGGAAGGTTGTAGATGCTGAGAGTCACGACCATGTGCTATGTCAGCTGCTCCTATTACAAAAAGGATTCATTCCATCTGTACTCAATACAAATCTTATATTCCTCGGTTCTGCACCAAAGTCTGCAAACCTCCTATCAATATTTCTCCATTGGGGTGGAATCAGCAAGGTGTCTTACCATTTCATCCTTCTTACGCTCCTCCGAGTGTCAACACTAGCAGGACGTCTTTTCTTCACCTCTATTCCCTTTGTTGTCATCTGATTAATTCTTATGTTTGTATTGGGATGCATTGCACACCAGACATACATGCATGTTTGCATACTCTTTACTATAGAGGATAATTTGTTCAGACATGTATATATTCTTTCTACTTCCATTCCTAATGGACAAAAAACCTTCATGACTTTATAGGTCATTTTGGGCAACTTATTTCCCTCTAGAAGTATGTCCACTCAAATACCTAACAACACCCGAAACTCTTGTTGGACCAACTGTTGCTTGCCTTCAATTTCAACAGTTCAAGTACGGCTGATAACCTCATGTATTTTGACTTGTAGCACATGAACAAAGGTTTCTTCGAGTTCTCCATCAAGCCCTAGAATTTAACATACTCTCTCTTATCACAGTTTCCTTCTGCATAGCAAAGCATCTGATCCAGATTGTCATCATACACTCTATCTGAATCAAAACCACAATTAACATCATCTAGCAGCATATCATTGACTTCGTCGGTGATGTCATTATTATTACTTTCCTGTGTAAGCCGCACTTCACCATGACTAGTCCAACGTGCATACCTCTTTTTGAAATCTCTTTGAATCAAGTGCACTTCAATCTATACTCGATTCTTAAACATCTTCAGATCCAAGCAGTCAATGCATGGACAATACATATATTCCAACCCCTTATTCAACACATCCTCCTTGGCAGCTCCTGTAAAAGCAGACACGCTATTAATGTACTCTTTACTCACATGGTTCCCGTCATATATCCAATTTCGGTCCTACGTTAAGCATTTAACAATTTAGTATTTAACATTGAATTAATTACTTAGTATACTAGATATATATGATCTAATGTAGCTATATGTAGCAAGAATAATTAATTTAAGTAGAAATAGACTATGAATTGGCTAAACCCTAAACCACATGTTAGATGTAAATAATCTTCTCTCTACATTATGCTATATCTAAACCATTTTTAATTCTCCTTTCATCAAAAGCTAGATCTAAAATATACTGCACTTAACTAGGTACAAATTACTAACCATAGATGTCAATAACTTAATAGATCTACAATCACTCTTACTAAATCTACAGTTTCCTTTCACCAAATGGACTCAAAGCCTCACCTCCTCAAAGTAGCAGAGCTGTGAGAATAGATTTGATATTTAAGACGGATCTATCAGGGTTGACGGTTTGCAGTTAATATAGTGAAATTATCGTAGACAGTTTTTAATATAAACCGTCTATGATAACTTAATTATCATAGATGGTTTTTAATACAAACCGTCTATGAACTATCACAGATGATTCAAACCAAAAACTGTCTGTGATATTTGGTAATAATCACAGACGGTTCTTGTTGATAACTACCTGTGATGTGATACTTCACAAATGGTTTTCAGCACGAACTGTTTGTGATATTACGTCTTCACAGACGGTTTTAATTTAGCTCTGTCAGCAACACAGACGATGTCTAAACCAAAACTGTCTATGATTATATTTAATATGGATAGTTTTGATTAACCGTTTATGATGTGGCATCTAGTATTAGGCTTTTTGTAGTAGTTGTTAATGGTGGAATGGAGTTCCCAATGGTAACACATGTGCTATTTATAGGAGGTAAAAGTATTACTATTTCATGTAAGCTAGTTTCATCAGCTATTTTCGTTGTGGAAAATGGGTTCTCCACTAATTAAAGAGCATAGACAACTTGAAGTGGGTGAAATATTTGTGCCTTAAGGAATGATAGATTAGTAAATATATGTGGATTTTATCTCAATTTCGGATGACAGCTTTATAGTGCATTTGGTAAGCTGAAATAATATATATGAATTTTTTCAGCGTTGATACACGTACAATATCACAATATTTAACGACATGTTGGAGGTGTAATTTTCAATTGTCATGTCAAAATAGTTGGGAGTGTATGCTTCAATGTTTTAACTCTTTCAAGGACATGAACGTAACCAAGGTTCTTCCCAACATGAAATAGACAATTTGTTAGTTCAGTGTTTAAAAATATACTACAAATAATAATCTGTGACTATTTGCAGCTACTAAGATTCACGATGGACTTATAACCTTGGAGGGTGCATCATATAAGATTTTTGGTATATACACTAGTGTTTCACCCTTCACTGCCAAGTGAATGCTCTTTCGATCTACTGATCTAGCCTTCTCACTTTTCTTGAAAATATATGTGGAGTACTGCTAGTTTAATATTACAGTTCTTACCATATTTATTTATACGTATTTATTCAGAAGTACACACAATACAAAATTAATATGGAGCAGACAGTATAAACTAAATACATTATGCGAACCAAGCCCTATGGACATTCATGATCTTACACCAACACTTTGTCTTCAATTTTCCATGATAGCACTGTCAGTTTCCTCCAATGACATCTGTGCTTTGCTGATAACTCTGGGACATTGCTCGGCAAGGATAGCTCCCAAGTGGACACACATGGTCGATGCCGTCACCAGCAGGGGCAGTCCTTCCATTAATATTGGTCAGTTTGCGCATGTCCTTCCCTTCCATATTCTTGTACATTCCATTCCCTTCCATGTTCCTTGGAATACAGGTGCATGAATTGATAAGAAACACCGCGATGATCACCAACACAATGATCTTCATTTCCGTTACTTCTTGGAGAACCTACAAATGAACATATGTCAGTTATCGCTTCTTGTAGAGGACCTACAAATAATCATATATGTCAACATGCTAAATGTTGTTGCTGATAGCATAGGTATTTCATGCATATAAAATTGGATATATTCACCAAACAAGGATGTAGTCGAAGTTGCTACTAAAAGCTTTTCATTCGCCTTCTTTTGGTAGCAGAAAATACGAAGATGTGCTACTTATAGGTGATAAAAGTGGTACTGTTGCATTTTAATTATTCAAAGTAATTCTCCTAACATGAAAACTTGATTCCCCACCGATTAAAGATAACAGACAACTGAAAGTGGGTGGATTTTTTGCACTTGATATAAATTGGTAGACTTTATCATGTTCCGAGACACTAGTAATGAGTATTTACTAGCTTTTGCCCAACGTTTGTCACAGCAGAGAGAAAAACAATTCTGTTTAAGATATTGGATGTGTAGTTTTCAGTCGTCTTGTCAAATAAGATTGTGACAAACTTTTAATTATAAAATACAAAAGTTAATAGAAATGGTAGTTATAGAGTTACTCCTTTTGTCAAAATAAATTCTTCCTTTTATATATGTGTTGGAAATTTTAAAAGTTAAAGCATGATATTTACAATATAGTAAAAAAATTGTAATAGACAATGTTATAATTTAGTTAATCTTGGAATCAAAATGACACCAAACTTTGGATAACATTTATGGCACCCATCATTTCTCTGATTTTGTGGAAACTTCACTCCAGTTTTCATTCTTTCACACTCTTGGGAGTTGAAAACAGTTGACGTTAGATACGTGCAATAATTCTACCGCAATAGAGTATTCTAGGAAATATCGAATCTATAAGGAACATATGTAACGATCATTTAGCGTTTAGTAATGAATAATAACTAACATACCCACTAATATAATCTGGTCGCACTAAAATAAGTGGTGTAGATTTTTTCTTTTTCTCTTAATTAATAAAAGAATTTCTAGAAAATTTTCTTTTTTCTGATCTAAAGCATAGGAGATGCCTTATAAAGCATGCAAGGAGTGGTAGTTGCCGTTGTTGGAGAGGTACGTGGCCCATCCGTTCCCGGAGATGGCGCTCTTGGAGGCTACTGTTGTCAACGACTCACCCTTCTGTTACAACTCTGGAACGGTTCTTAAACGGTTTTGGCTAGATACTGGAGGGCGCAAGGGTGGTTTTTGCCAGAGACACACCCAAGTACGTTGCCTTTAATTTGTGCACATATTGGTCCATGGCGGGCTTCCTAGACTGGTCGGAAGGGTGGCCCACGGTAGACCTATGAGCCGTTCGACTGGTTTTTGCCACGAATATTTTTTTTATGGGAAACAGTAGTAGAGGCTTCTACTTTGCTATATTAATAAATAAAAAAATGAAGTACATAAAAGAGAGGAGAGGGGCAAGAAGAATAAGGAAAACAAAAGGAGATCAGAGCGACTGGAGCCAAGAAGTAAGTAAATCACGAGTGGCTGGCTTCACCCTATGAAACAACTGGGAAGCCTCCAGTCTAAGACTAGATTTGCAAACATTGATGCTATGAGATTGCTGCTGAAAGATGAACTCATTTCTGATTTTCCAGATGATCCAGGCTACCAAGATAAACTTCCCCATGGCCCCTAAAAACTTTTTTTTGAAAAGGAAGACTTTATTAAATCCCAATTCTATACATCGAGTTGATACACATCATTGGAACAAAAACTTCCAGCCTCTGCCTAAGATAGGCACACAGCTTATGAGTAAAACAAATCTGAACAGAATCTAGTGACATTCAATCCTAAGACAAGATCGCCACCCATATGCCCGGGCAAAGATATCCTTCGCCAACTGCTCCAACTGTCGCGATGCCACCACAACCATATCCTGCATTTCCGGTCGTTGCATGATAGCCCACGAACGGAGTCGGTGAGAGACTGCATAAATAACCTGCAAAGGAGAATAAGAGTTGTTCTTTTCAAAAACAATATCATTCCTGTACAACCATATAGACCAACATGTTGCTGCTGCCCCAAGCAGTACTAATGATTTCAAATGATTAGTTATACCATTTAACCAACTGCCAAACATATGTGTTACACTCCGTGGTTTTGTTAGATTCAGAGCCACTTGAGAGAAACCCCAAACAGCTCGCGCAAATCGGCAATCAAAAAACAAGTGCTGAATTGTCTCATCATTATGACAAAAACAACATGTCTTGCTCCCTTGCCAATTACGCTTGAATAGATTATCTTTCGTTAGAACCACACCCCTCCTAAGGTACCACAAAAAGATCTTCAACTTAAGCGGCGCTTTCAGTTTCCAAAGGCGTTTATTCAAATTAGGGACAGGTGTTTGAATCATCGCTCTATAAAGGGAATTCACCGAGAACTGCCCATTTGGGTTTAAAGACCAGTGAAATTCATCCTGTCCTTGTGTCAGCTGAATATTGGATACTCGTGTTAATAGGTTAGTCCATTCCACCAGCTTGGGTCCAATTAAATCACGTCTCCAAGCAAAATTAGGTGGAGAAGAACCCAAAGCTTCTGAAACTGTGACAAATTTTGGTCTAACAATGTTGTATAAACCAGCATATTGGTTCATCAAACTATCATCGCCTAACCACTTGTCTTCCCAAAATCTGACTTGTGAGCCATCTTTAATACTAAAAGATCCATACCGGAGGAAAATCCTCTTTACTTTCAACAGACTACCCCAAAAATGTGAATCGCTTTGTTTACGTTCGACTTGCACTAAAGGTTTAGATCCCAGGTACTTATTTCTCAACAGTTGTTGCCAAGTACCATCCGTCGTTAAAAGCTTGAAAAGCCATTTACTCAACAACGCTAAGTTCTTGAGATTTAAGTCAGCTATTCCTAAACCACCCTGTTCTTTTGGCTGGCATAGAATATTCCACTTCACAAGTCGATATTTTCTCTTATGTTCATCACCTTGCCAGTAAAATCTGGATCTGAAATAATTTAATTTCTTTAGAACCCCTTTCGGAATCGCAAAAAAAAGACATCATATACATTGGGTGGCTGCTCAAGACGGAATTTATCAACGTCAATCGACCCCCAATTGATAGATGTTTGCTCTTCCAACTACTAAGTTTTTTCTCAAACCGTTCCTCTACCATTCTCCAGTCGATATTTCGCAATTTTCTATAGTGAATCGGGATGCCGAGATACCTAATTGGAAACTCACCGGATTGGCACCCAAAAAGGTCCACATAATCCTGGCTAGCATCCTTAGCATCTCCGAAACAGAAGATTTCACTTTTGTGAAAGTTAATTTTCAGTCCAGATAGTTGCTCAAAAGCGCATAGCAAGAGTTTCAGGTTTTTCGCCTTGTCAACATCATGATCCAAAAATAACACCGTATCGTCTGCATATTGTAGTATCGACAAACTTCCATCTACCAGATGGGGTATAATGCCGTCAAACTGGCCCCTCTCATTAGCCCTTCTAATAAGAATTGCGAGCATGTCCGCAACAATGTTAAATAAAATTGGCGATAAAGGATCACCCTGACGAAGTCCCTTCCTAGTCTGGAAGAAATGACCCATTTCACCATTAACATTAACAGCCACACTACCCCCGTGAATGAAGGATTGAATCCAAGTTATCCACTTGGATGAAAATCCCTTCATACGTAAGGTTTGTAATAGGAAAGGCCATTTAACTTTATCATACGCCTTCTCAAAATCAAGCTTCAAAATTACCCCATTCAAATTCTTACGATGTAACTCATGTACCGTTTCATGCAGTATGACGACTCCTTCCAGGATATTTCGTCCACGCATAAACGCCGTTTGAGTTGGGCTAATGACTCTATCAGCAATTAGATTAATTCTCATTGTCGCCACTTTAGTGAAGATCTTAAAACTCACATTGAGTAAAGAAATGGGCCTGTACTGCTGAATAACATTAGCCTCCTGGACTTTTGGTAATAAAGTAATCACCCCAAAGTTCAAACTAAAAATAGGCAGCTCACCTGTGTGGAACTCATAAAACATGCGCATCAAGCCGTCTTTATGGTTTCCCAAAATTTCTGATAAAATTCAGCAGGAAAGCCATCCGAACCTGGCGCTTTGTTATGTTCCATAGAAAAACCGCATTTCTAACCTCTTCCTCAGAAAACGGGGCGGTCAAAATATTATTTTCAGAATCAGTGACCTGATTAATATCCTCTATCCGATCAGCAATCAGATTAAAGGAACTCTCTTCAGGTTCGCTAAACAAATGTTTATAGAACTGTGTAATGTATTCTTTGAGATTTGACTGTCCCTCGATTTTTCCATTAACATCATCGAGAGAAAAAATCCTTTTTTTCTATGCTTACCATTTGCAATCATATGGAAATACTTAGTATTGTTATCTCCATATAAAATATCCTTGACTTTAGCCCGCTGATAATATTTTATTTCCTCCTCCCTTAGTAATTTGGTAAGGTCATCCCGAGACTGAGCTAAAAGGGTGCGCTCAGCCTCATTCAAATCCCTTACCTCAGCCACTGTGTCAAGATCTATGATAGTAGCCTGCAGAGCAGCCTTCTGCTGCTTATAGCTTCCACTAATATTGGATGCCCAGCCACGCAGATGCCTTTGCAAGGCGCTGAGTTTATTATTCCACCTTCGCACTAAATTATTTCCTTTCACCGGCATATTCCATACCTCCAGGACTCGCTCCTGAAAATCCTCATGTGTGAACCAACTCAACTCAAATCTAAAAAGATTCACTCCTCTCGAATACGCAGGTTGCCCCGTGTCCAGGAGAAGCGGAGTATGATCAGATACCCCTCTATCTAAAGCCCGAATCGACACTAGCGGATATTTTAATTCCCATTCTGTGGACATGAGAACTCGATCTAACTTTTCAAAAGTCGGATTAGGTAAGGAATTTGCCCAAGTGAACTGGCGACCAGTCAACACAATTTCCCTTAAATCAAAGCTGTCAATCACAGCATTAAATAGGAAAGGCCACCGATCATTAAACCTTGTGTTGTTCTTCTCTTTACTATATCTCATAATATTGAAATCCCCTCCAATCAGAGTAGGCAAAAGATTTTGTTGGCAAGCACGAACTAAGTCAGCCAAGAAATTTGATTTGAGATCATCTTGAGCTGGACCATACACTGCCATCAAAATCCATTGAAACTTATCCAACTTGTTAACCAAACGCAACTTGACAAAAAATTCTCCTTCAATTATACCCGATATGTCTAGGACAGCAGCATTAATCCCAAGGAGAATGCCACCAGACCGACCTTTCGGAGGAAGACAATGCCAACTAAAATCGGTACCTCCGGAGAGTCGTGCCAAATTCGATTTTGACATATCTTGATTTCCTGTTTCCATGATAGCTATAAAATCTAGCTTGTGATCTAATGCTGCGTCAGCAATGTATTTATATTTAGCCAAGTCTGAAAGACCTCTGTTATTCCAAAAGAAACCTTTCATTTGATAACCTGTATTTTTTCCTTTTATCCTTCCTACTCTTTGATTTTCGAGGAGAGAACATAAGATCACAAATCCTTGTATCCAAATCTCCCTCATCAAAGTCCACCTCTGAAACCTCCTGGATCAATTGTGAGAGTACATCGCTCGAAGGTTCGGCGACATCATCATCACAGTTGTCCATTTGAAAAGCTATACTATTCTTACTGTTGCCATTCTGTACGTTTTGTAATTTTTTTCGATCAATCTCAATACGTTTCAGCGCATTAATGGACATAAGAACACTATCATTACAACCATTACCTAGTTTAAAACCTATACTTTGTAGGTTTTTAGCACACAAATCAGAAGGCAAATCAACAAAAGAAATCGGAGAGGTCGAAATAGGATTACCATTCATTTGTAACTGTGCGGCGCAAGACGAGTGTGGCATTCCTCTATCAGAGACCACCGTCTTGTTACTCCTCGATGAATCGAAATTCCGCATCGCAGTTCGCTTCATTGCCTTAGCCATCATATGCTCATCCGCTGCAAAGATCCCATTGACTCTAGAATTAGAACGTAAACTGCGACGAACACCATCCACAGCATTAAAATTCTCAGTCAAAGAATCGGTTATATTGGAGCTTGATTGTTTACCAGATTTTCCACCTACACGCGCAACAATTTCTGGTGCAGATATCTCATTCTCCAGCTCACCATTCAACGTTGCACCAGCTGGACACATATCGGTATGCTGGAAGATTGGTGGCAGTACACATTCCTGCCGCCGATCAGCAACATTCCCCTCACATTCCACTACTGCAAGGTGATCACCAACTGAGCACATAAAAGGAGAAGGAAAAGAGATTTCAGCAGGAGAGGATGAATCACAATCCGCAAATGAAATCGAAAACACATTAGGTGATAAGCTAGTACCTTTTTCTTGGTTATCCACATTGCTTTTAAGCAACGCGACATCAGAAACAGTCTTGTTATTGGAACCCCCAAGTACAGACACCGGTATCTCTCCAATCAACACAGAGGCAGGCGAAGGCAGGTCTTCCCCAATATCAGATTGGAGCTCAGCCAAACAACCGAAAGAATTAGCACAAAATGCTTCCGCAGTTGAAGCACTAACCTCCCTCACAGACCGAACATTACTGCCAGGAGACACGGCCACACCCGAACTGAGCTGCATTGGGGCCGGCCCACCATCAACAACCACTGTATTCGAGGAGGAACCTGGATCATTTGCTTGCTTCTGTTTTTTCGACATAAGGTTACCACCCTGTCCATCTGCTGAATGGTCACCCACTCCATCTCCATCATGATTCATGGAATCATCCACTCCTTGAACAGGGACAGCGGGAATAAACATATCACTCTCCAAAGTGAAAGTAATGTCATACCCGAACATCCCGAAAATAGCATCGGGCTTCACAGGTAGCAACGCTCTGTCCACCATGCCAACTTTGATTCGAATCACGCCCAATTTCCTGTACGTAAACATATCCACTTCAATGATCTTGCCAATAGCCGTTCCCAGTGCCCAGAAACCCAAATAATGTCTCCAAGTATGCGGCACCCCCGAGACATGCACCCATACCTCATCAAGTTAGTAAGCAGGCACCACATCACCATTTGTCTGCCATGCTGACACCACTAGAGTCACCCTGTGATTCTTCAACTTGAACTCAACATCAGACATCCTCTGCAATTCATCTTCGGATGGGAAGACAACTAAAAATGAATCCTCCTCATGTGGTAAAGCCTCCCAATTCCATTCAGACCGAGAAAGCCTTACCAACTCATCCTGTACCATTGCAGCAGCAAGAGATCCACCCGAAATTGTCACCAACGCGGTGGGTGACAAGACTAGTTCTTCTTGCTTCAGGTCAAAATCAGGCATACCAAAAAAACATAAACCATTTTTAGCATAACCATACATTTGAGTACTCGGTTTAGGCAACTTGAGCATCGGGCATCGGATGGGCAAATGATTATTCTTCTTATTGCAAATGTAGCAATCAAGAGTCACTTTGCATACCTCCGACAAATGCCCATTCATCTTGCATCTGAAGCAGTGAGGTGGCCTCGGTTTCTTAGCCTTGATCGCACCCCCCTCAACAGGAACAGCATGCTGAAGGTCATCGCCCAAACCAGGAGTAACATCATATTGACGCTGCTGAGAAACTTCTTCAGGTTGCTTCGAATTATACCTCTGCATCGGCCCAGAGCTGCCATGGCCGGAACCACGAGCAGGACCCAGCATCCTCCCAGGTTGATGACGACCCCCTACCGCCCGGCTGGGATGAGGCGGGCGAATCTGCGGCTGCCCATAACCATCCGGCTGGAATCCCCCATTTCCCTGCACGAAGCCCTGAATTGTCAGGGGTAGGCTGCTGCAGCCGTACGCGCTGTCCCGATGGGAAGATACACGCGGCGGGACGCGTTTGTCGCGTTGTGGGCTGCCAGCAGTTGCACGACCACGGTCATGCGCCCCTTCTCGAGAGAAGTGGGACGCGTGGTAGGATGCTTCTGGTGCGACGAGTGCTATCCGGCCACCTGCCACTGCGTGCCCCCAGTTGTCAGCGGTTACGCTTCCCGATCGTAGGGAGCTGAAATGCTGGGCTCTCGTCGGTTGCATTTTCGATTGCGGGGGAGGTGAGGGGGCTTTATAAGGCGTCACCACCGGCATGCGAATGCTCCTCTTGGCTGCTCGCTTACCATTGCTTTGCTTTTCTTCCTCGTTTTTGTGCCATCTGCCCTTGCTCCTACTTCTACACCTTGGGGGAGGATGGCTTGCCGCGATGACCCCGCCCGCCGGCTCAGTGGGAGCGCCTCGTCGGGCCAGCGTTGTTTGTCGCTGCTGCCGGCGGACTGCCCTTTGGTGCTTCGCGTGTGCTGGGGCAGAGTCGCGTTACGGAGGAGATGATCCAGACCCTTGTCCAGGAGAAGAAACTGGAGGAACGTGCAGGGGCCCGCTTGCCCGGCCCCAACGAGATGGAGCCGCGTCCGGCGGAGACAGAGGCGATTGTCTTCGTTGCGTTTTTGATGCCGGGCTCCGGATGCGTGGGCGACGCGAACAGAAGGTGCCCGTCCCAGCGTGAGCCTGTTCGCCATTATGCACGATGCACGCTGCCAACCGAAGAAGGTTGAAGGAGGGGCGCTGTCGAACTTCGGCAGCGTCAACTTCGTGTTGAGGACACAATGCACGAAGCTCTTCCCCGCGTTGGCTACGCGAGGGAAGTGGGAGTCCGGTTGGATGCGTCAGTGGTTGTACTACCACGTGATGAGCACGAGCAATCTGTGTGGCGGGGGCAGCCGATATCGTTCAATAGTTCACCGGACGTGCAGCCGAAGGTCGACGATGAGCAGAAGGCGCGCAGGCTTGCCGGTGTTGCCCTTCGGTTCAACATGCGTGACCTCGTAGAAGAATTCACTATGTACGGAATGGCGCCGCTTTCCAGCCGGTGGAAGTATGAGCGACGGGACGGCACCCGGAAAGACGGCATCCACCCGACAGTATCTTCCCTTCGGCCCTAGATTGCGTGCCCGCGCGTGTACGCGTGCGACCCTTTATGACTGATCCCCCAATTTTGTGTGCAGTGCCTCGGCTGGAGGATGTGGAGTGCGCGGTAGTTGCGCTCCTTGGGCCATACACGACCAAGGAACATAATTTGCGCGAAGCTGCGACCGCCTCGGCGAAGCAGGGGCCGGTAAATCAGGTATGCGAAGTCCTGGAGATTCCCATGCCCGAGCGCGTAGTGCTGGAGGAGGTCCAGAGCCGCCGCCGCGATGGCGACGCAAGGTGGGGGCGCCACCCTCTCGGCGCAAGGCCCGATCTAACGCCGCCGCATACAGCCCGTCGACCGTACCCCCGATCGGTACCGTCGAGACGGAGGGTACGATCGGTGCTAGGTCCAAACACGCCAACTCGGGGGGGGGCACACTACCCCCAGCTTGGGGGCCCTAGGCGGCGGTGGGGCGACGGTCCTCGGTACCGATGCCCCCGAAGACGAGGCCTCGTCGCCTGTTGCGGCCACCGAGGACCTGCCACCCGCGCCAGTTATTGCAGCCACTAGAGCAATTTCTGAGAGCGAAGCGCCCCCGGATACGGTCGCCTCCGGCCTCAAGGGGGCGATTCAATGTGGCGGGCGTGGTCACCGGAGTCCTGGAGTCCGGTGGGGAAGTCGTCGAGGCTGAGGAAGAAGTCGTCGCTCCCCGGACCGATAAAGCCCCCGCACCCCAGATGGAGGCTGAGCGGACACCTCCCTGCACTTTGGTAGAGGCTGTCGAAGGTAGGCGTAATTCTTTTTCCCCCGCGACTTCACGAAGCTCTCTCTGATTTGCTCGCTCATTCCATCGTCGACATCAGGCGAGACCAGGTCTCCCGGACGCGGTCAAGGATCGAGCAATGGAGGTGTTTGCGAAGTCCCCGACCTTGTTGCGCAGGACACATCGTGGCCGTCTGGTGCTGCCAAAGCCGCTGGCGCAGAGGGACCGAGGCTCGTCGTTTCCGATTTCATCCCTCGATCAGAGATGCTTCGCGTCCTTAACGAGGTCACGGAGCGCGCCGGCAGCAGCATGGATCGACTGGTGCTGTCAACGTGCGGGGGAGATCTTTTGGCGCTCGCGCTGAGTGCCTTGAAAATAAGGGTAAGTGCCTAGGTTTGCGGCCTACACCTCTGTCAAGTGCATAGTTAACACTCGCCATTTCTTTTAGACTCTTGCTCGCAGCCAAGCCCTGGAGGAGACTCGCACTCGCTAGCGGAGGGTGCTGGAGGGCTAGCTTCGTGCTCCCGATGAGGCTCACGCCATCAAGCATGAGCGTATTCATACGCTGGAGGCAAAAAGCGCGAAGGCGATTTCCGATGCGCAGATGGTTGCTGCAAATGCAGAGTTCACAGTAGCAGCGACGCACGTGCCACGGAGGAGGCCCAACGCGCTGCGGCGGAAGAGCGCACCGACTTGCCTCAGTAAATCTCCGCGCTGGAGGAGGAGAAGGCCCAGCTTGCCGCATCCTTTGAGGAGAGGAACCGAACCTTGGGTGACACTTCGCTGTCGGCGTGGAGAGTGATGGAGTCTTTGGAACGGGCTCTCCAGGACCTTTGTGTGGACGTGCCGGACATTACGCACAGCCCCGCGGAACTGGCGGAGACACTTGAGCGAATCGAAGAGGGCTCAAGCCTCACCCTCCGTGGTGCCAGAGCCTTCCGCGATCACTACGGCTTCTCCAGCGCATGTCTCGCCTTCGCCATGCTTCACACCCAGGGGTGCGAACATGTCAACGAGCTGGCGGACCCTCAGCTGGATTTGCCAGCTGAGGCCGGGGCGAAGTCCAGTGCCGTCCACGTCATTCAGCCCACCCTCCAGACTTTCTATAGTCGGATCTGGGGCTACATTGGGGAGGATGCAGCCAGGGTCGTGCTGCGGCGAATGCTGCATCAGGAGGGGAACTTCATCCAGTGGCTCGAGGAAGTTCCCCGGTGCGACGACGATGGAGCGGGGCTCGAGGAAGTTCCCCAGCACGACGACGATGGTGCGGGGCTCGAGGAAGTTTCCCGGCGCAACGACGATGGCGCGGACCCCTAGGAGTGATGCCGGGGCCTGCTGTTTTGTGTTATGTATGCCTTGTGGTGTAGTTGTTGCCCTGTGGCCTCCTTTTTGTATGAATGAAACTATTTTCCCAAGGTGCTTTGTTGTTGCGTACCATTCCTGCTTCGGGCAGTTATCATGTTGAGCGCCTAGTTGAAGTAGACGCGCGAGCGCTCCGTCCCCTACCATTCGAAGTGGTGGCAGCGAAGCTGGCGCCTAGTCAAGGTAGACACGCGAGCGCTCCATCCCCTACCCTTCGAAGTGGTGGCAGCGGAGCTGGCGCCTAGTCGAGGTAGACACGCGAGTGCTCCGTTCCCTACCCTTCGAAGTGGTGGCAGCGGAGCTGGCGCCTAGTCGAGGTAGACGCACGAGCGCTTTGTCCCCTACCCTTCGAAGCGGTGGCAGCGGAGTTGGCGCCTAATCGAGGTAGACGCGTGAGTGCTCTATCCCCTACCCTTCGAAGCGGTGGCAGCGGAGCTATCACCTAGTCGAGGTAGACGCGCGAGCACTCCGTCCCCTACCCTTCGAAGTGGTGGCAGCGGAGCTGGCGCCTAGTACCTTGACGCGCGTAGGGGCCACACCCGTCTTGTTTATACTCAGCGGAATGCGTCGGGACAACATCCGTGTCTTATTTATGCTCCGTACGGTGCGTGGGAACATCAACCACGTGTTGTTTATACTCCGAAGAGTACGTGTGAGGGCAACACCCACATGTGCGCGGGGACATCCGCGTCTTGTTTATACTCGGTAGAGTGCGCAGGGACAACATTCGTGTCTTATTTATACTCCGTAGAGTGCGCACGGAGGTATGCCTCGACGCTGTGTCTTACTTATACTCTGTAGGGTGCGAACAGAGGTATGCCTCAATGATGCATCTTATTTGTACCCTGTAGAGTGCGCACGGAGGTATGCCTCGACGCTGCGTCTTATTTATACTCCGTAGAGTGTGCACGGAGGTATGCTTCGACGCTGCGTCTTATTTATACTCCGTAGAGTGCACACGGAGGTATGCCTCGACGCTGCGTCTTATTTATACTCCGTAGAGTGTGCACGGAGGTATGCCTCGACGCTACGTTTTATTTATACTCCGTAGAGTGCGCGCGGAGGTGTCCCCCCGCTGCGTCTTATTTATACTCCATAGAGTGCGTGCGGAGGCGGACCTCGACACTCCGTCTTATTTATACTCCATAGAGTGCGTGCGGAGGCAGACCACTACGCTACGTCCTATTTATACTCCGTAGAGTGCGTGCGGAGGCGGACCTCTACGCTACGTCCTATTTATACTCTGTAGAGTGCGTGCGGAGGCGGACCTCTACGCTACGTCCTATTTATACTCCGTAGAGTGCGTGCGGAGGCGGACCTCTATGCTACGTCTTATTTATACTCCGTAGAGTGCGTGCGGAGGCAGACCTTGATGCTACGTCTTATTTATACTCCGTAGAGTGCATGCGGAGGCGGGCCTCGACGCTACGTCTTATTTATACTCCGTAGAGTGCGTGCGGAGGCGGACCTCGATGCTACGTCTTATTTATACTCCGTAGAGTGTGTGCGGAGGTGGACTGAGATGAAAGCTGGGCAGACGATCGGCTTTATTAATCTCCCGTTTGCACGGCCGAGCGTCATACACTAGGCAAGGTGCCGATGTTGCTACATGCTTTCCTTTTGTCCTAAACATAGTACCGTCGCAACCTGTCTGTGTTCCATATGTGGCGAAGTGTCTACCCTTCCAGTGTGGCAAGGCGGTAGGCTCCTCTCTGCAGAGCTGCCGTGACAATGTATGGGCCTTCCCATTTGGATTCCAGTTTGTCGACCGTGTCCGCATGAAGTGCCATTTTGAGGACGAGGTCCCGCGGCTGGAATCCTCACGGGTATATGGAGCGACCACGCGTGCGCACCATCTGCCGAGCGTATTTTGTGACGTGCTGGGTTGCGCTTACTCGATCCCCATCGAGGAGGTCTAGGGACAATTGACGCTCTTCTTCTGGCGCCTGGACGAGGACCCTTCTCGAGCCACCCCTGATTTCCTCGGGCGTCACAGCCTCATCGCTGAAGAGAAGTTTCAACGGCATGAATCCCGTCGGGTGTGTCACCGTTGTGCGGAGGGACCAGAGGACGCTGTGGAGCTCGCTTGGCCACTTGCCCTTTGGCAGCCCGACAAGACGCTTCTTGACCCCGACGGAGATGGCGTCGTTCGTCTGCTCAACTGCTCCGTTAGACTGCGGGTGCCCGACCGAGGTGAACTGGAGCGTGATGCCCATGCTGTCGCAAAACTCCTTGAACAAGGCAGTGTCGAACTACAGGCCGTTGTCGACGGTGATCTCCCTGGGCACCCCAAAGCGGCATATGATGTTCTGCCAAAGAAAACCTTGCATGGTGATGGGGACGGGGTCCCGATCTTCCAACAGGTTCTGGGTAAATTCGATTTGGTGGAGGCGCAACACAAATCGATCCGGCTTCCGAACGACACGTTCCGAACCCCGCAATCGCAGCACCACGTCTCCTCAGGTTATCAACCGTGCGCAGCCCGGTTGACCTCGCCAAGAAGGCTAATCCTCGCCTGCGAATCGAAGAACACAAGCAAGAACAAGGAAGAACACAACTGAATTGCAGATGGATAGATTTAGCACTCGAAAGTTGGGGTCTCACAAACCGATGAACGGCGAATTGTTCAAAGACAAATCAATCTAAGCAAAACCCAAACCCTAATGGTGGGGGTGGCGGCTGGATATAGAGGAGTTAGGGGCGTGCAAAACCCCTGGACGCGCCCCTAATGGGCTCCAACACGATACAAAGCCGATCGGCCCAAAAGACGGTGGCGCAGCACCCTGACAGATTCTGAACGCCCACTTGTTTCGACGATTCCTGTTGACTCAGAAGGAATTTTGACATGGGACCAAAGCCATTGGAAAGGTGGTCTTCTCAGCTTTCCATACATATGTGGAACGTCCAAAACGGAGTCCGGATGCGATCTGGGCGTCCATTTTAGTGCGGTCTGGTCCTGGACTCCGAATTGGATTCGAAGTCGGTTTGAGTTGGGCCTCCAACATGATTCGACCGCCCTTGCTGGACTTGTGCGCCTTGTAGCCCTTCTCCAAGTATTTCCAGGTCCTCTCCATGGTTCCTAATCATAATTAAATCATTAGGTAGCAATCTATTCTCAAATGAACAAAAGAAAGTACTTAGGAACGAGCTCACCTGTAAATTCAATTGTCGGGCGCGAGCTCTAGTGATTGGTCCTTGAATGTCAAGTGGAGGAGTGTTGTATGTATCCGAAGAAGTGATGTCCTCATCACATGGCCACTGAGGTTGTTGTAGGGGTGGCCCCCACCTAAACCCAGCAGGCCTGTTAGAAGGTTATAGGGCCCAAAATGGGACATATGTAATGGCTTAAATACCCCTGGCAGGGAGGTACCGATGTAAGGGCACATTTGTAATAGCACAGCCCATATGAATATATATACCAAGGGAATACTAGAGGGAGAGGGACGAACACACTCTCCCAACTCTCCACTACCACATCTCTCTCTGTTTGGTCTGTAACCACAACAGTTGGCGCCGTCCGTGGGGAGGACAGGAGCAAGGCTAAAATCCGAAGAAGGATGGCACCGAAAAAAGCTTCGTCGACGGCGGCGAAGGGGAAGAAAGCGGCTGGGTCGGAGCGTCGCGGGGGTACCAGGGCTTCGGCATCGGCTGTCGCGAGCACGGGCGTCGACGCTCGCATTGCGATGACCAACCCCGCCACCACTGCTACAATGACCGACCCAGCCGCTGGCGCTGCGACGACCAACCCCGCCACCGCCGTTGCGACAACCGCCCCCGCCGCTGGCGCTGCGACGACCAACCCCGCCGACGCGACAGCGGCCGGTAGCGCGGACCGGGCGGTTAGAGATAGCTGCAACGGAGCGACCGGCAGCTCGGGAGCTCGCGAGGCGATCGTACTCGTGCCAACCCGGCCGCCGGGCGTGCCGGCGGCCCCGCCCGCACTAGCGGTGGAAAGCGCCCTGCTGGCGGCCCTCAACGCATTCCAGCGGGAGCAAGGGGATCTTCGCGCGGCTGTCCGCGACATGCAAGAGGCTCGGAGCCAGCAAGCCGCGCCAGTGGTCGCGCCAGAGCCCGCGCCGGAAAGGGCAGACAGCCGCGACGCCCCGACATTCAGCCGCGCGCCGCTGCGACGCATCGACCCAGAGTCCCCGCTTTCGGCAGGGCTACAGCTGGCGGCGTGGCCCGAAGACTTCAAATTCCCTAGTGTCTTCGAGCCATACAAAGGCGATACGGACCCCCGCGAGTTTGCGCGCGTGTATGAAACCGCAATCGAGGCCGCGGGTGGAGACGACACCACAAAGGCGAAGGCACTCCCCCTCGCGCTGCAAGGAGTGGCGCTTTCCTGGTTTTTTACCATAGAGCCAAACTCCATCTACGCGTGGGAACAGATCCGTGACCGCCTTCACAACAACTTTCAAGGGAGCTATGTCGAGCGAGTCGACGCTGACCAGCTCTTCGCAGTAAAGCAGAAACCTTCGGAGAAGCTCCGGGACTACTCCAAGCGCTTCGCGAAGGTGCGCTGCCAAGTCAAAGACATTAATGAGACAACCGTGATCAACGCGGCCATACAGGGCCTTCGTCCGGGCCCCATGGCCGAATACAATGCGCGGAAGCCCATCAAGACAGTCGCCAAGCTCTTCGACAAAATGGAGGAGTATGCGCGGGCAAAGGAGGAGGCGCGGAGACGCAGCGCCGCCGCCCCCGACCTCGCCCAAGCAAAGCGCTTGCCACACGGGGGGGGGGGCGAGTGATGATGAAGGAATACGCGTATGCTACGAGAGCAGAAAACAAAAATTTCTACCGCGCACACCAGGACATCATGCTAAGGAGGGATCATGGATCGTTACCACTAGACGCGCAGCGCAGCAGAAGAAGAGTTGGAGAAGCCGATCCAACCACGCGCGTCGAGGTAGTAGTGAAAGTAGCCGATCGTCCCGAACAGATCGTCTCCTCCACGCGATCAACCACACCACAAGCAGATCCAATCTGTAGGTTGTTGATGCCGATCAACGCCGCAACGAGCAGCGCCTCCACTGGTATCCACACGTCCGGGGCTGGAACGCCGATCGCGAGTGTACTAGCACTCGCGAGCGGCTAGGGTTTGGCTCGGGAGGTGGCGGCTAGGGTTTTGCTCGGGAGGAACAGAAGCATGCACCCCTCAGCCCCTCGCCTCCATATATATAGACCTCCTCACTTGGGCCTCGTGGACCGAGGCCCAATAGGAGTCTATCCGGATCTCTATCCGAATTGAGCCCACATCCGAATCACATTCGAATTAGTATTCCAACCCGTTAAGTGTGCGACCCTGTAGGTTCACGTATACTTGGTCGCGACCCGGAAACGCCTTTCCGGTCACCCTGTTAATAGCGGCCTCTAGTAAGACATATTAACCCCAAAGTATACGTAAAGATCATATCGGCTGAACCTGTAATGTTCTCATGTACAAATCCCTTTGCCTCACGATATAGATTAAGCTCAAGGCGAGACCTGTGTCATCCTCTTAATAGCTCAATCACTCTCTCGATTCCGTGATGGATTATAAACTCGTGATTGACTCCTCAATCACCTTGGCATGGCCATGCACTTTCATAATCCATTACATCGAGGGGCCCAGAGATATCTCTCCCATAAGGAGGGGCAAATTCTATCTTGATCATTCACATCCCACTACATGTTTCATGGCAAACCCAAAGACTACTTTTATGACTACCCAGTTACGGAGTAGTGTTTAGTAGTCCCAAAATAAGCTACTACACATGTTGGGAACCATGATGATCTCAAGTCTAAGGATTCCACATAAACACTACTTGAGACCAACTGATGACACATGGAATCTCTGCAGTGTCTCATGGCGGGTCTATCCAACATATGTTCACTAACACATGTCCATATTATTGATTTGGTATCTCCATACCATGATCCATGAGACATGATCATCAATCAATACATATGCTGATCTTTGAATCATATTTGTTCCTCATATGATATATAATCAGGGATCATTTAGAAATAGCAACATTTTGGCATTAAGAGTCTCATGAATAAGTCACATATTCATTGATCAATAATGATAATGTCTATTTAAAGGAACAAACTAATGCATCATAAACATAGTATGTGATATATATAACATCTCCATGTTGCCTCTAGGGCATATCATTAACAGATGATTCCCCGAAGCAGGGCCGCAGACGAGAACCCCGGGAGGACACTCCCGGCGGTAGCGATACCGGGGGGCAGGAGGGCTCTTCAAGGGGCAGGCGCAAGCCCCGACGTCGCCAGCGCAGGCCACAAAAGGTCCGCCATGTCCTCGGCATCGAGAATATCGAGAACGCCTCTCGAGGACCTGTCCCCACCTCGCGGGGAGGGGGCCGGGGATGGGAAGGCGGACCCGATCGTGACAGGCGACCCCGCGCAGAACAGGAAATTCTAGACTACGGCAAGTGGTGTGAGGTGCACGGCTACGGTGACCACCACACGAAGACGTGCGTCGAAGTCACAGAGTTGCGATGGATGGCGGCCGGAGCTCGGGCCGCACCCGGGGAAGGCACGTGGTGCCGCTCCATCATCGTCAGCACCGGAGGGTCCCTATCGGGGGCCCCCTTGGAGCAGCCGCAACCGTGGGTGCCGCCCCGCGACATTACCTTCACCCTCGATGACGCCAGGTGGGTGGAGTTCCCTCACCAAGACCCTTTAGTCATTCAGGCTCACATTGCAGGCCATGACGTCAGGCGCATCCTCGTCGACGGGGGCAGCTCCGCGAACATTCTGTTTGCGGGGGCCCTCGATCGTATGGGAATCCCCCGAAACCACTTAGAGCAGTCAGGAGCTCCACTTCAAGGCTTCGGAGGCCAACCGCTAGAGGCCATAGGACACGTGTCCCTCCCAGTTACATTCCGCCAGGAGGGTAACACCCGAAGCGCGCACGTTATCTTCGATGTCGTAGACATCCCGCACCCCTACAACGTCATATTGGGACGCCCGCCATCAACTCCCTCGAGGCGATCGCACACCACGCCATCATATGTATGAAGCTCCCAGGCCCGGAGGGCGTGATCACTGTCTTCGGCGACCAGGACCTCGCCAAATGAGTCGAAGTCAGCAGCCGGGGTTTACACCGACCGGTGCACGTCCTCCTAGGCAGGCTCGGCGATACACCCTCCGTTCCGGGATGGACACCTAAGCCTCGGCCCGAGGGTGGAGTCAAAAAGGTTCCGCTCCAGGCGGAGGGCCAGTTCGTGTCCATTGGCGAGGGGCTCCCTACGGAGGTCGAGCGAGACCTACTCCAAGTGCTTCAGAACAACGCCGACATTTTTGCATGGTCACCGGAGGACATTAAGGGCGTAGACCGCGCAGTAATCGAGCATCGCTTGGCGGTCCGCCCTGACGCCAAGCCAGTCAAGCAAAAGCTTCGTCGCATGTCCATGGATCGGCAGCAGGCGACCAAGGTGGAGGTGGCGAAGCTTCTCCGGGCCAGGGTCATTCGCGAGGTCCACCACCCAGAGTGGCTCGCCAACCCTGCATTGGTCAAAAAGGCCAGCGGGGCCTGGCGTATGTGCATTGACTTCACGGCACTCAACAAGGCGTGCCCAAAGGACAATTACCCCTTGCCACGCATCGATCAACTGGTCGACGCTACCGCGGGGTGCGAGCTAATGAGTTTCCTGGATGCCTACTCTGACTACCATCAGGTATACATGGCCGAAGACGACGAGGACAAGACCAGTTTCATCACACCGATTGGGACTTTCTGCTTCGTCAGGATGCCCTTCGGCTTGAAGAACGCAGGCGCTACCTTCACCCGCCTCGTCGCACTTGCCCTCGCCGCCCAGCTCGGGAGGAATGTGGAAGCCTACATCGACGACGTGGTAGTCAAAAACCCGGCAGCTCGCTTTGCACGGCCGGGACCTCCAAGAGACCTTCGACAACCTTAGGAAGGCCGGCATCAAGCTCAACCCCGACAAATGCGTCTTTGGCGTGCAGGCGGGCAAACTACTGGGCTTCCTCGTATCCGGACGAGGCATCCAGGCGAATCCCGATAAGGTGGAGGCCATCATGGGTATGGAGCCGCCCAAGACGACGAGGGAGGTCCAGAGGCTGGCGGGCCGCATGGCAGCCCTAAGCCGCTTCCTATCTAGGGCGGCGGAGCGGGGTCTGCCATTCTTTAAGACACTCTGCGGGTGCGACGGATTTCGTTGGGATGACAACTGTGCGGAGGCCTTCAACGAGCTCAAGAAACACCTGGCGAGCCTCCCCACTCTGGTCGCCCCAACACCAGAGGCTCCCCTCTTGCTCTATCTGGCCGCGTCGGCCACAGCGGTTAGTGCCGTCCTCGTCCTAGAGAAAGGCGCTGTACAGCGGCCTGTATACTTTGTATCCGAAGCCCTCCAAGGAGCCAAGACGAGATATACGGAGCTTGAAAAGCTCGCTTACGCGTTGGTCATGGCCTCCAGAAAGCTTCGACATTATTTTTTGGCTCACCCAATCATGGTGCCTTCCTCATTCCCCCTGGTGGAGATGTTACACAATAAGGAATCCACAGGGCGCATCGGCAAGTGGGCTACCGAGCTCGCCCCGTTCTCCCTGACATACGCCTCGCGGACAGTAATCAAATCTCAAGTTCTCGCAGAATGGACTCCGCCAGCTCAGTCCGCCTAGAAGCATGATGACCCAGTGTGGACGCTCACCATCGACGGAGCCTACGGCGTCGCGGGCGCGGGCGTAGGCGCAGTGATTGTTACGCCCGAGGGGCAGTGCCTGTTATACTCGACGCGCCTTGCGTTTCCGGCCACCAATAACACAGCTGAGTATGAAGCGCTGCTCTTCGGCCCGACGAAGCTCAAGGCAGTTGGTGCGCGGCGTGTGCTCGTCCGCACGGACTCGCGTTTGGTGGCAGGCCACGTAGACAAGTCATATCAAGCCAAGGACCCCGAGCTGGCCAAATACCTCGCGGCCGTAAGAGCGAGGGAAAGGCATTTCTTGGGTATCACGGTCAAGGCAATCCCTCGCACGGAAAACGAGCAGGCTGACGCCCTCGCAAAGGCGGCCAGCGAACAACTGGCACCCCCTGACGGGGCATTTTATGAAGTGTTACCGCAGGTGGCCATCGCGCAGGACAACCGGGACGTGGCCCTCGTGCACCACATCGTCCAGCAGGGCGACTGGCGAGAGCCTGTCTTCAATTTCCTGCAGGGCATTGCCGAGCCGGAGGACCCCGTTGAGCTCCGGCGTCTGCAACACCGTGCCAGATCCTTCCAGGTGTTCGAAGGGACACTCTACAAAAAGGGAGTCTGCGCACCGCTCCTGCGTTGCCTCTCGCATGAAGAAGGGAAAAAGCTCCTTGCGGAGATCCACGCGGGGGTGTGCGGGTCTCACCTCGCGCCAAGGTCGTTGGTCGGCAAGGCATTCAGACAAGGCTTTTACTGGCCGACAGACATCACTGACGCCCAGGACCTCGTGTGTCGGTGTCAGGGGTGCCAGTGGATGGGACGTATCATCCGCAGGCCCCCGACCAACCTCAACCCTATTCCCCCGGTGTGGCCGCTGGCACGCTGGGGCGTCAACATAGTGGGTCCACTTCCCCGAGCCCCAGGGGACCTGCGGTTCGTGGTAGTTGCACTGGAATATTTTTCCAGGTGGCCGGAGGCGGTAGCCCTGGCCAAAATAACCTCGGCGGCCATGCAGCGCTTCCTCTGGCAGAACATTATATGTCGCTTCGGCGTGCCCAGGGAGCTCATCGTTTACAACGGTCTACAATTTGACGCCACCTTATTCAAAGAGTTCTATGACAGTATGGGCATCACGCTTCGGTTCACCTCGGTCGGGCACCCCCAGTCCAACGAAGCAGTCGAGAGGGCGAATGGCGCCATCTCTATCGCCGTCAAAAAGCGCCTGGTAGGGTTGCCAAAGGGCAAGTGGCCGAGCGAGCTTCACAGCGTCCTCTGGTCCCTTCGCACAACGGTAACATGCCCGATGGGGTTCACACCTTTCAAACTCCTTTTCGGCGATGAGGCAGTGACGCCTGAAGAAATCAAGGCTGGCTCACGGAGGGTCCTCGTCCAAGCGCCGGACGAGGAGCGTCGCGTGTCCTTGGACCTCCTCGACGGGGCGCGGGCAAGCGCAAACCAGCATGTCGAAAAGTACGCACGGCAGACCGTGCGTACTCGAGACCAGTCCCTATATCTGTGAGGGTTCAAGCCTGGGGATCTCGTCCTCAGAGTGGCACTCCATGCAGAGACCGTTGGCAAGCTGGAGTCCAAGTGGGAAGGTCCATACATCGTGGTGGAAGCATTACAGAAGGGAGCATACCGCCTCGCCACACTCGAGGGGCAAACTCTCCGCCACACATGGAACGCGGATAAGTTGCGGCGATATTACGCCTAGAAGCAGGACGAAAAGTATAGTGGTATCAGCCCCTCCTTGTACGATGCTTGCCCGCGCAAACGGGAGTTCAATAAAACTGGCTGTTCGTAGAAAGTACCATGTTGTCTGGCCACAATGTGCAGAAGATCACCCCCACACTCGAGGTCCGCCTACGCACGCGCCAGTCTACGGACTTTAAACAAAGTCGTAGCGTCGAGGTCCGCCTCCGCACGCGCCAGTCTACGGACTCTAAAGGAAGTCGTAGCGTCGAGGTCTGCCTCCGCACGCGCCAGTCTGCGGACTCTAAAGGAAGTCGTAGCGTCCAGGTCTGCCTCCGCACGCGCCAGTCTACGGACTCTAAACGAAGTCGTAGCGTCGAGGTCCGCCTCCGCACGCGCCATTCTACGGACTCTAAACGAAGTCGTAGCGTCGAGGTCCGCCTCCGCACGCGCCAATCTACGGACTCTAAATGAAGTCGTAGCGTCGAGGTCCGCCTCCGCACGCGCCAGTCTACGGACTCTAAAGGAAGTCGTAGCATTGAGGTCCGCCTCCGCACGTGCCAGTCTACGGACTCTAAAGGAAGTCGTAGCGTCGAGGTCTGCCTCCGCACGCGCCAGTCTGCGGACTCTAAAGGAAGTCGTAGCGTCGAGGTCTGCCTCCGCACGCGCCAGTCTACGGACTCTAAACGAAGTCGTAGCGTCGAGGTCCGCCTCCGCACGCGCCATTCTACGGACTCTAAACGAAGCAGGAGCGCGCAGTACATCACTCCCCTAACCAACCGCTCATCCTTCGGGCGGTGCCGATGGGCCCGCGCCGCCATTGTGGTGCCGGGGAACTTCTTCGAGCTAGCGGAGGAGGTCCCCACCCCCATGCAGCGTATGCTGCACTGCAACCCTGGCCGCGTCTTCCCCGACATAGCCCCAGACCCGTCGGTGAAAGTTTCGGAGGCCAGGCTCGACGAAGCGAATAGCGTCCGACATCGCCTCCGGCTGGGCAGGGAGATTCAGGTGAGGGTTCGCCAGCTCATGGACATGTTTGCACCCATGCGTGTGAAGCATGGCGAGGGCGAGGCATGCGCCGAGGAAGCCGCAATGCTCGCTGAAGGTGCTAGTGCTGCGGAGAGCAACGCCGGCCCCTTCCTCGACCAGCCCAAGCGTCTCCACCAAGTCCTCCGGCCCGTGAGTAGCGTCCGGCACGTCAACACACAGATCCCGCAGGGCCCGGTTCAGAGACTCCATTGCCCTCCACGCCGACATGGACGCATTGTCGAAGGCGCGGTCCTTCTCTGCAAGCGACTCCACCAGCTGGGCCTTCTCCTCCTTTAGAGCGGTGATCTGCTGCAAAAAGGAGGTACGCTCCTCCGCCGCGGCGCGCTGGACTTCCTTGGTCTTCTGTTGCGCGGCCGCCAGGGCGCCCTCCAGCGCGTGAAGCTGTTCGTCCTTCGTGGCATGGGCGTCATCTGCAGCACGAAGACCGACCTCCAGGGCTCTCCGCTCCCGAATACGGGCCTCATCCAGCGCTTGGCTGATGGCAAGCGTCTGGGAATAGCAAGAGTCAGCAGGTGCCCGGTAGTACTCTGGCAACCACGAGCGCACACACCTACCCTTATCTCCGAGGCCTGCAGCGCGAGCGCCAGGAGGTCTCCCTCGCACGACGACAACATCTGTCGATCCAAGCCGCCGCGGGCACGCTCCGCAGCTGCATTAAAAGCGCGAAGTGTCTCCAGGCGCGGGAGGAAGTCAGAGAGAACAAGCTCCGCCCCTGCCGCGTCAAGAGCTGTGGAGGCTTCGGCCACTTCAACGGCGGCAGATGCCTGCAGGGCACCCCGCACAGGGTCCAGGACATCGCGCACACCCCTGTTGCTCGATCCTTCACGTCCGGGAGTCTTCGTCTCGCCTGATGTCGACGGAATGAGCGAGCAAATCGGAGAGAGTTTCGCGAAGTCGTGCGAGGAAAGGGAGCTGTGCCTACCTCCTGCACCCTCCGCCGCAACGGAAGGGGGGGCCCGTTCAACCGCCGGTAGGGGGGCGGGTGCCCCGGTGGGCGGTCGAGAAGACCCTTCGGCCGCGTCGGGCACCACAACTCCAAGCACAGGGCCGGCGACGCCGTACCGACCCCTCGGAGGCGAAGGAGACTGGACGCGAGGATGTTTCGCCTGTGGCACCGCAGGCGATTCTTCCGCGGCGCTAGCAGTCGCAGCTCCCGTCGCGCCTTCAGTCCCAATCGCCCTGGGCGAGTCCTTGGCAGCCGCCGTGGGTGGCAAAGCACCGCCGGCTGCAGCACTCTCGCCAGGAGCGACGTCCCCCCCGGGTTGGCGGGTTCCAGCCCAACGAAGGCCGTGCGTATGGCCTCGACAGCGTCGGCGGGCGGTGCCGCCAATGGGCTTGAGACGACGAGCCCACCTGAACTGGTCCGGCCAGACTCATCGCCGGTCGCACGTCCCGTCCCAGCGACGCCAGCCGCCGAGGTGGCTGGCGGGCTGGGTACGGCAACCTCAGAGCGGGCCCGGCGTCGCAACGGCAATACCCCCGCTTGGCTACCACCGCCACGATGGTCCGGAATCCCGGCGGGAGCCTCCGCCGGCACCGCGCGCTCGGGCACAGCAATGCCCAGAACCTCGCACGTGCGATTTATCCGCCCATGCTTTGCCGCGTTGGTCGCGGCCTCACGCAGCTTGTGCTCCTTGAGCGTGTACGGATCCAGGAACGCCACGACTGCGCGCTGCGCATCTTCTAGCCGGGCCACTGTACAAGAGACAAGTCTTATCAGGAGGAGACTACGCAGACACAAATGGATGCGTACCAGCGCACTGCACGACTTACAAGGAGCGGAGGGCGGAAGCAGGCAAGACAGTGGCGGGCGAACCCCGTCCTCTCGGTCGTTGCCTTGTCGCGTGTACTTCCACCGGGAGGAGAGGGGCGCCACCCCGTACATCGTAAACTCTTCGGCCAAGTCGCGCATACTTAGCTGGCGCGCAACGCCAGCAAGCCTCCATAGCCTCTGTGCGTCGTCAGCCTCCGGCTTCACACTTGGCCAGATATTGAACAAGATTGGCCCGCCTTGGCACAGCAGGCCGCTCGCGCTGGTCACGATGTAATAAAACCACCGCCGCGTCCAGCCGGACTCCCACCTCCCCAAGGTGGCCAACGCAGGGAATAGCGTCGTGCAGGACGCTCGCAGCACGAAGTCCACGCTGCCAAAGTTGGATACAGCTCCCTCCCCGACTTTCTTGAGTCGGCAGCATGCGTCGTGCAGGGTGACGAACAGGCTCGCGCTGGGACGCCGGCCTTCTGTCCGTGCCACACACGAAAAGACAGCTAGGCGGACTATGGCGTTTGGCGTCAGTTGTGCTAATTCCAACTCGTAGGCCCGCAGGACTTCGCCCACAAACATCGTTGAGGGCATTCGAAGGCCGGCGTTGAAAAACGCGATGAAAATGATCGCCTCCATCTCCCGGGGCCTCGGCTCTGTCTCGTCGCGACGGGGTAGGCGAGCCCTATCACGCTCCTCGATCTTCCCTTCCCGCACAAGCCGCTGCAGCATCTCCTCGGTTATGCGACTCCTCCCCAACACACGGGAGCAGCGGCCCCCCGAGTGTTCCATGGCGTCCCACCGCCTGTCGGCACGTGAACGCCCCCGCAGCACCAGCTCGTACTCAAAAGGGACAGACAATTCGTCCTGGCTAGGTAAGGGGCCGCCGCCGGGATGGTGGGAGACATCGTCCTGGCCAGCCATTGCCCTATGCGATCAGGGCAAAAGGAACAAGGTGGGAGCAAGTTGCGCTATTGTCAGAACAAGCAGAGCCAGGAGACAGGCGAGACAGAACGTCCCCACTATAACGGTGGCACCTTATAAAGCCCGCTCGCCTTCCCCACGGCTACAAGTGCAGCCAGATTAACCCCCAGCGGTTCGACTACCCACGGCTTGGAAAAAAGAACCGCCAGCACTTCAACGAGCGTGCCTGGTAGGTGGCCAAACAGCGCGTAGCGCCAACGGGCGCTCGCCACGCGTCCCACTTTTCTGGGGAAGAGGCGAACTGCCGCGGTCACACAACCGCTCACATCCCCTGATGCACCAATCACAAACCGCCGCATGCCCCACCCACGGAAAGGCGGACGGCACGGCAGGATAGCCTGTGCCCTGACAGGCCAGGCTGCATTAAAAGCGCACTACCAGACCGCGGGGTCATAACAGCTTCGAAGCACACCAAAGGGTGCGCTCGCACGCCTAGTTCGACTAGGTGCCAGCTCCGCTGCCACCCGTTCGGAGGGTAGGGGACGGAGCGCGCACGCACGCCTACTTCGACTAGGCGCCAGCTCCGCTGCCACCCGTTCGAATGGTAGGGGACGGAGCGCGCGCACGCCTACTTCGACTAGGCGCCAGCTCCGCTGCCACCCGTTCGAAGGTTAGGGGACGGAGCGCGCGCGCACGCCTACTTCGACTAGGCGCCAGCTCCGCTGCCACCCGTTCGAATGGTAGGGGACGGAGCGCGCGCACGCTTACTTCGACTAGGCGCCAGCTCCGCTGCCACCCGTTCGAAGGGTAGGGGACGGAGCGCGCGCGCACGCCTACTTCGACTAGGCGCCAGCTCCGCTGCCACCCGTTCGAAGGGTAGGGGACGGAGCGCGCGCGAGCCTACTTCGACTAGGCGCCAGCTCCGCTGCCACCCGTTCAGAGGGTAGGGGACAGAGCGCGCGCGTGCCTACTTCTACTAGGCGCCAGCTTCGCTGCCACCCATTCGGACGGTAGGGGACGGAGCACGCGCGTGAGCCTACTTCGACTAGGCGCCAGCTTCGCTGCCACCCGTTCGAAGGGTAGGGGACGGAGCGCGCGCTAGCCTACTTCGACTAGACGCCAGCTCCGCTGCCACCCGTTCGAAGGGTAAAGGACGGAGCGCGCGCGCGCCTACTTCGGCTAGGCGCCAGCGCGGGACGGAGCGCTCGCGTGCCTACCTCAACACCAAGGCTCCGCAAGTTCGGAGGAGTTCACAGGCCTCAGGGACGGAGGGGGCCAAAGGACTTGGCAACATGGCTTCGGCCCTGTGAAGCCCTTCACCCTGAGAGGCTCCTGTTGTAGGGGTGGCCCCCAACAAAAACCAGCAGGCCTGTTAGAAGGTTATAGGGCCCAAAATGGGACATATGTAATGGCTTAAATACCCCTGGTAGGGAGGTACCGATGTAAGGGCACATTTGTAATAGCACAGCCCATATGAATATATATACCAAGGGAAGACTAGAGGGAGAGGGACGAACACACTCTCCCAACTCTCCACTACCACATCTCTCTCTGTTTGGTCTGTAACCACAACAGAGGTAATCTTGGCTAGAGCCACATCCTCTGGCCACCTGGAGAAATACTCCAAGGTGACCACTGCGAACCGCAGGTCTCTTGGTGCCTGAGGAAGTGGTCCCACAACATCGATGCCCCATCGTGCCAGCGGCCATACTGGCGGGATGGGGTTGAGGCTCGTGGGGGGCCCGCGAGTGACCCGCCCCATCCATTGGTAGCCTTGGCATCGGCGCACGAGGCCTTGGGCGTCAGCAACGGCGGTTGGCCAGTAGAAGCCTTGCCTGAATGGCTTACCGACTAGCGAACTCGGCGCGAGGTGCGAACCACAGAGTCCGGCGTGAATTTCCGTGAGGAGGTGCTTTCCCTCTTCGTGCAAAAGACACCGCAGAAGCGGGCACGCAGACTCCTTTCTTATAGAGTATTCCCTCAAGCACCTGGAAGGACGTGGTGCGATACTGCAGGCGCCGGAGTTCGACGGGGTCATCCGGCTCCACGATGCCCTGTAAGAAACTGAAGTTGGGCTCCCGCCAGTCACCCTGCTGGGAAATCTGGTGGACGAGGGCTGCGTCACAGTTGTCCTGCGTGATGGCCGCCGTTGGTAGGACCTCGTAGAATGCCCCCTCGGGAGCTGGGAGCTGTTGGCTGGCGGCCATGATTGGACTCCTTGTTGTGCTCCTGTGGACTCCTTGTTGTGCAGCATCTCCGCCAGGGGGAACGAGGATGGCACCATGATTGGATGGGCCAGAAAATAGTGTTGGAGCTTCCTCAAGGCCATGACCAGCGCGTAGGTGAGCTTCTGGAGCTCCGTATACCGCGTCTTGGTGCCCTGGAGGGCTTCAGAGATGAAGGACAAGGACGGCGCTGACCGTTGTCGCCGAGGCGGCAAGATAGAGCAGGAGGGAAGCCTCTGGCGCTGGAGCAACCAAAGTGGGGAGGCTTGTGAGATGCGTCTTGAGGTCGTCGAAGGCCTTCGCACAATTGTTGTCCCAATGAAAACCATCACAACTGCCGGGGGGGGGGGTCAACGCAGCCATGTGGCCAGCAAGCCTCTGGACCTCCCTTATCGTCTTGGGTGCCTCCATAGCGAGGATTGCGTCGACTTTGTCAGGGTTCGCCTGGATGCCTCGCCCCGGACACAAGGAAACCCAAGAGCTTGCCCGCTTGCACACCGAAGACACACTTGTCTGGGTTAAGCTTGGTGCCCGCCTTCCTGAGGTTGTCAAAGGTCTCCTAGAGATCCTGATTGTGATAGGCGAGCTGTCTGGTTTTTACAACTACGTCATCGACGTAAGCCTCCACGTTCCTCCTGAGCTGAGCGGCCAGTGCCAGCGCGATGAGGCAGGAGAAGGTTGCGCCCGCATTCTTCAAATCGAAGGGCATCCTGACGAAGCAGTATGTCCCAATCAGCATAATGAAGCTGGTCTTGTCCTCGTCGCCCTTAGCCATGTAAATATGGTGGTAGCCGGAGTAGGCGTCCAAGGAGCTCATGAGCTCACACCCCGCAGTGGCATCGACCAGTTGATCTATGCGCAGCAAGGGGCAGTCGTCCTTCGGGCATGCCTTGTTGAGGGCAGTGAAGTCGATGCACATACGCCAGGCGCCGCTGGCCTTCTTCACCAGCACTGGATTGGCAAGCCAATCCAGGTGTTGGACTTCACGGATGACTCCCGCTTGGAGGAGCTTCGCTACCTCCACCTTGGCCGCTTGCTGCCGGTCCATGGACATACGCTGAAGCTTCTGCTTGACTGGTTTGCATCAGGGCGAACCGCTAGGTTATGCTCGATGAGGGCATGGTCCACGCCTTTGATATCCTCCAGGGACCACGCGAAGACATCCGCGTTGCTCCGGAGAACCTGGAGCAAGTCTTGCTCCACCTCCGGAGGAAGGCCCTCACCGATGGACACGAGCTGCCCTTCAGCTTGGAGGGGCACCCTCTTGACTCCGCCCTCCGGCCGGGGCTTGGGCGTCCATCCTGGAGCGGACGGTATGTCCACTTTTAGCTTGTCGGTGAGGATGTGCACCTTGCGGTGCGAGCTCTTGGTGCCAGCTTCCACACGCTGGGCGAGGTCCTGGTCGTCGAAGATGGTGATGACGCCCCGCGGGTCTGGGAGCTTCATACACAAGAAGCCGTGGTGCGGGACCGCCCCGAAGGTGTTGATGAGAGGGCGGCCCAGTATGGCATTGTACGGGTGCAGGATGTCTACAACGTCGAAGACAACATCCTCGCTCCTAGCATTGTCGCCCTGACAAAAGGAGACTCGGAGACATACCTGACCCAAGGCCTTCAGCGGCTAGCCCCGAAACCTAGGAGCGGGGTCTCTGACGGTCGCAAACGACCCCGAGGGATCCCCATGCGGTCGAGGGCTTCCGCAAATAGAATGTTCACGAAGCTGCCCCCGTCGATGAGGACGCGCCTGATGTCACAACCTGCAATGTCGGCCTAGATGACTAGGAGATCTTGGTGGGGGAACTCTACACCCTGGGCGTCAGCTACCGTGAAGGTGATTTCGAGGTGTGCTGTTCTTGGAGGTGGTTGCGCCGAGGAGGTCCCTGGCAAGGATCCGCCGAAGATTGACACTAACGATTTGGCGTTGGGCCCCGTCTAGGGCCTAGCTTCCTACGGCTGCTGCACGTGGGCCACCGCGGGGAGCGGCTCCTTTGAGGCCTGAGCCTATTAGTTGCCTGCCGCAACGCCAGGACTGTGGAGCATGCCCGTGTGAGGTGGTCACCATAGCCATGCACCTCGCACCACCTGCCGTAGTCCTAGATTTCTTGCTCCGCGCGTGGTCTTTCATCGTCCGCAAGGACTTGGGACTTGATGCCGCGCCCCCATCCCCGGCCTCCCCGGCCCCTCCCACAAAATGCAGGAGGAGGGTCCCGGGGAACGTCCTCTATGCCGAGGACATAGCGGGCTTTTTGGGGTCGGCGCTGGTTGCGCTTGGGCTTGTGCCTACCACTTGATGAATTCTCGTGCACCCCAGTGTCGCTATGACCGGGGCGTTTCACGCAGACCGTTGCTTGCGTTTTCCTTCCGGGGAGTCAGATTCATCGTCCTTGCGTCTTCGCGCATCCTCCTCCTCCCGCGCATACTCTTCCATCTTGTCGTAGAGCCTCACAACTGTCTTGATTGGTTTGCAGGCGTTGTGCTCGGCCAGTCGCCCCAGGCGGAGGCCATGTACCGCTGTGTTGATGATGGTTGTCTCGTTGACGTCCTTGACCTGGCAGCGGACATTCACAAAGCGCCTGAAGTACCCCTGGAGCTTCTCCGAGGGTTTTTGCTTAACCGCGAAGAGCTGATCTGCATCAACGCGCTCGACATAGTACCCTTGGAAGTTGTTGTAGAGGCGGTCGCAGATCTGCTCCCATGCGTAGATGGAGTTTGGCTCGATGGTGAAATACCAAGAGAGCGCCACTCCCTGTAACGCAACGGGGAGTCCCTTCGCCTTTGTGGTGTCGTCTTCGCCGGCGGCTTCGATGGCTGTCTCATACACATGCACGAACTCCTTGGGGTCCATGTCACCCTTATACGGCTCGATGGCACTGGGGAACTTGAAGTCCTCGGGCCATGCCGACTGCTGCAGGCCCGCAGAGAGTGGGGACTCTGGGTCCACGCGCCGCCGTGGGGCTCAGTTGGGCATGGGGGCGTCGCGGCTATCGTCCCGTTCTGGTGTGGGCTCCGGCGTGACCGCCGGCGGGGTCTGCTAACCCCGAGCCTCTTGCATATCCCGCACGACTCCCTGGAGATCCGCCAACTCCCGCTGGAGCGTGCCGATGGCCGTCAGTAAGGTGCTCTCTACCGTCGGCGTGGCTGGGGCAATTGGCACACCTGGTCACGTTGCTGGGACAGCGGCGACCACGCCCTGCACTCCCAGGTTGCCCGATGCGTCGGCACGGTCGACGTCGACCGTGGCGCCAGCGGCGGGGTGCGGTCGGCCATCGCGCCAGCCGCGGAGTCGATCGTCGCGCCATGAACATTGACGTTCATGGCTACCGCGCCCGCGTCATCGCAGATGCCCGCACCTGCCGCCGCCGAAGCCCTGGTGTTGACGCGAGACTCCATCGCGCTCCCCTTCTTCTTCTAGCCGCCAATGATGAAGGTTTCTTCGGTGCCATCCTTCAGATCCTGAGGCTTGCTCTTGCCCTTCCCCACGGACGGCGCCAACTGCTGTGGTTACAGACCAAACACAGAGAGAGAGAGAGTATGGTAGTGGAGAGTTATGTGAGCAATGCTTAGGGTTTTCCCCATGGCCTGGATATATATATATATATGCTCACATGGGGAGTGTTTTTACAATAGTACCCTTACATTTGAGCATCCCTCTCAAGGGCATTCATGCCATTATACATGTCCCACTTTGGGCCTTACAGCCTTCTAACAGGCCGGCTGGGCTTAGGTGGGGGCCACCCCTACAACAACTGTCATTTGTCAATCTTGTGTTCTGTCTGCATAGTTGGCCAAATTATTTTATAACCTTTACAACTTTATGATATATGCTGCACTTGTTAGCTACAAGATCTATTTGGAATGGCATATTATAGTTCCAAAGGGACCTTGTAGTAACAATATATGCCACATAGACATTCAAAGGGCATTAAGCAAGTGTTACACTCCAATGCATCGGGTTCAATGAACTGGATACACTGGTTTGTGACATTTGCTTCATAGAACTTTGTTTAGGCCCATAGCTCACTGCAGTTAGTTTTTTCTTAGAAGAGAGATGGCGTCCACACAGTCATCGTCGTCATCTTCATCTGGGTCTCACATTCACAAGATTGGGATAACTAAGCGTGGCCGAGGAGTATCGAAAAGGCTAGAGGGCCGAATGACCATCACGGTGATATCTCTGAATGGGGTCCCTCTCGAACCGAAGAAAGCAACGGCATCATTTCGGACTACCTGTGGGATAATTGGAAGGCAACGGGTCCCTATCACCATAGCAAGCTGGAAAGATTTGGCAAAGGATCAAAAAGATCAACTATGGGAGGAAATTACAAATTCGTTCGATATCCCAGCAGAAATACAAGGACTCGTGCAACGGCACGCACTCCTCGCAATGGGAAAAGCATGGAAGAATTTAAAGAGCACTCTTGTCACACAGTACATGGCAAAGGATGTCACGCCCTTCACGAGGTATCCTTTCGTGTCACCAGAAACATGGGAGGGCTTTGTGCAGATGAAGACAACGACCGAATTTGAACAACAAAGTGGGGCGCACAAGGCTCTCTAGTCACATAACACTTACCCTCACAGACTCAGCACCGCTTAGTACGCGAGCAAAATCCCACAGTGGAGGATGCAGGATGAGATCGCAATCCGATCGAAGGCCTCCCCGCCATTTGCTGGGATCACAAATGAGCGCACTCGAAACTGGTTAAGAGTGAGGTCATTAACCACGTCTTCGGGTGTCTCTTTCAAAAACCCCACAAACGAAGAAGTGTCCCAACGCCTGGTAAGATATGTTAAACTACATTGTTGTTAATACCTCTTGAACTTTATGGGTTCAAAAATAACATGATTGCCTCTTGCAGCAATCATTGACTACCGAATCTTCTCGAGGCTCCTTTCATGAATACAGGGAGAGAGATGTACTATCATAGGCCTTGGGAAACAAGGAGCACCCAGGTCGCATACGAGGCTTGGGGGTTTACGTATCTTGGAGGCACGGATTTCCAAATGACTCTGAGACATACATGAGTACGAAGAGATCCAAGGCCTTCCGCAATGAACAAATAAAACAGTAGCTTCATGCTCAACTTCAAGAACAACTATCTGCCTCACTACAAGAGCAGACTGCCTCACTTCGAGGAGAGATAGATTCATTGAGGGAAGAACTGAGATAAGTCCGCAACTAATCGCAACCCCCTGTTAGTGCGGTACCCAGTCCCCCTCAACGTCGCAGTAGCTGCACGTGCACATCAATTACTGAACATAGCGACGTCCACTTTCCTATCGACAACATCCAGGTAATGTACCTCTTTAGAATGCTACATAGATCTCTCTGGTGGACGCCTTAGCTCATCTTGTATCGTTATGTAGGAGCCCATGCCTTGCATCCTCAGAGTCTGGCTTGTTGGATCTATTTCCATTGATGCTGGGCGGGGGATGGTGTATCCATGGCTGCCAGGGATGCTTGTGCATGGTATACAAATAGAGACCGATTTCATTAAGGTTCAGGTGGACATGATTAATGATATTTTTAAGACCGTTCCTCTTGAGAAGCCCCCAAACGAAGAGATTAAGACATTAGGGGATGCCATCCACACATTCATCCAGTGGCCCAAGAGGGACATCGCCCTCGACTCATCCATGCCACAATCTCCACATCCAGTGGCCCAAGAGGGACATCGCCCTGGACCTATCACATTGGCTCCGGTGGCTCCACCTCCAGCTCCGGTTCCGAAGCCTATTGCATTGGCTCTCGTGCAGACGCTGCCGAAAATGTATCATAAGCGAGGCTCTAAGACTCAAGTGAAGAAAATTAAGGCGCGTCCCGAGCCATGCAAGTTCATTCTAGGAGTTTCATTGGTCCCTGAGTCACAATTACCCCAGCTTGGTTTGGTTTGCAATATATTGCATACCTGGTACATGCAGAGGTCTAACACGAAGCTAAATCGACAGAGTGGATTCACTGTGAAATATACGGAGGCACATTTCCTCCACGACTCGGGCTACTTCATCGTGACATTCGAAGACTTATTCTTACTATTCAATCTCGACGAACTTGACGCCTCACTTCTACGATGCCGGACACTGTAAGTGTACTGTACAATGAAGTTCTACATTCACGTCATACCGACAAATGTCATTACTCTTTCCTTATGTATAGATACATGATCCAACAAGTCAAGTGACTGTAACACCCCAGGACCCACATTACCCTGGGATGCTACTAAAACTGCTCTACAACGAGCCAATTTACAAGATAAAATAAACTGGCAACAATTACTAAACAAGATAGTATAAGCGGAAGCATAAACAACTAAGGAATAACAGGATAGTGATAGCAATTCACTATTTAAAACATCCTCCAACATTTTAATCTAAAACATAGTTCACAAATTTAACATTATTAAGATAATGTAAACAAAGCTATGCAAGGTCTAGAATCCTTTCAACTTTATTACAGCATAAAAATATGATTCACGTGCATCAGTGTGGTGTCGTTCTACCCTTCCCATGCATGCTCAAAGTCCACCTGTAGGGAGGGGGAAACAAGGGTGAGATAAAAATCTCAGCAAGCAAACTGTTTAACAGGCTATTCAAACTACAAACAATTATACATCATCATTTATAATTCCATACAACTATAACCACAATTCATGTCCACAATTATTAAACCACCACAAACTTCCATGAATCATACCTCTTCAATTTCAGATTTTATTGGCATATGAATGCAGTCATTTTATCCACAATTAAATGCAAATGAAACATTTAATCTTCCACAAACCACAATAGGTTAATCATCAACATTCTTCCACAATTACAATGTTATTATCCTCAACCTCAAATCACCATCAATGACGTTAAAGCATTAACAAACAAAATATTGTTTGACTACTTTAAATTCTCAACCACTACAACTAGCAAAAGCAATAAAACATATGTATGTTTTACTTCAACACTTTATTATTTCTCACATCCACAATTGTTATCAACAATTAATACAAGAGAAAAGAATCTCATGCCACAATCACAAACCTTACCGTACACAAGGGATGAACCCCATTCCACGTCCACAACCATAATCCTCATACCACAAATAGCTCACATGAGCCAATTCCACATTACAACTATGAAGTTGTATAATCCACATTACAACTATGAGTTGAATATTCCACAAAATAACTTCACCACAACATATTGCATATGTATGCAAATGAATCTTTCCACAATGCAATGCATATGAATGATATGCTCCACATCACTCTTTCCAGGGCAGGATTTGAGGTGCATCGTATTACGGCAATATACGATGCTTCCCGCGGGATAAGAGGTGCATCGTATTACGGCAATATACGATGCTGTACCGGTACGGTCGCGGCTATGTGCGGCGACATCCACATATGCATATGACATGATATGATATGATATGATATGATATGATAATCATAAATCACATTAATCCATCCTCAAAGGAGCATCAACATGCTCACAACATATCCACATCCACCACATGTTATTTTCATGTTCCACATTATAACATTAAGCAAGAATTCCACATGTCTACTAGCAGATTATCAACATATCAATGGATCAATAGTTGCTACCATCTCCACAATTAAAATATCATGCAATCATGGCATAATGTATTAAATTATGATAATAATGTAAACTGCAAGTAGAAGGAATAACAAGTTAAACGGTAGCAACCACCGCTACGTTTACTTGCCTCAAACCGACGAAGCGAAGTAAAATCAAGAGCGCTCAGGGACAAGACCACCTGTCCAAAAGGCAACTCTCAGCACACAGCTACAGCATACAAACATGACATTAATAATTAAAAACGCCGCTAGAACCCCGAACCCGCACAAACTCCTCTCCGCTCAACAATTCAGCAAATTACCCTCTGCAGCAGTGCTGCTTAACATTTTCGTAACTTTAAAAATATTGATCCATTTACAGCAAACGATATCTCTCTTGATTCATCGCTTAAAAGCCTACATTTTTCATGTAGAACACCTATTTTTATTTTGATCACAGCTAGGTGTAATTTAATGCCCAAAACAGAGGAAGAACTCTGTTCTGGCAGATTGGACAGCAATAAACAAATGCGTCCCAACATCAGTAAAAGGGTCTAAAAATTCTGAATTTTATACATCAGCTATATCTCTAAATTATCTACAACTTTCTCAATTACGTACATGGTCATAAAAATCATTTACGACCTCTAATTCCCAGATTACCGTCGGTCTGTACCAATCTGCTCGCCTGACAAACAGCAGTATTCCCGACCCTGTAACTCCCAGATAACAAGGCATAAAATTCCGAAACAAATACAGGAGATGAGTCTGGAAGTCCTCTACAACTTTCCTTTTGGGAAGGTCCGCAGGAAAATTCGTTTCCTAGGTCAAAACTTTGCGAACAGACACGCTGCGCGAATCAATCTACAGGCAGACATCAACTAATCTCTAATCGGGCAATTAATCTATTAACTACCTTCAAAATCCGTGCCAAGAACCCTAATTATTGCATAGAACAGAGGGTTTGGGATGAGGAAAAATTACCTAGATGATGGATCACCCCTTTTTTTCCTCCTCCTCTTCTTCTTCTTCCTTCTCCTTCCTTCTTCTCCTTCTCCTTCCTCTCCTTGGCTCCAATGGCAGCAGCACTTGTGGGGGGTGGGGGCACCAACCAGGGAGGGGGGCTGCGCCCAAGAGGGTGGGAAAGGGGGTGGCGGCTGTGGGGGAAAAGGGGGAGAGTGGCTTAGGGTTTTAGGGGAGGGAGAGGGGGAGGTGCGGCCACCCCTTGGGCCTCCGGCCCAAGGTGGTCGGCCCACTCTCCCGATAGCCCATCCGAGTTTATTATTATAATTTTTAATTTATTTTATTCATTTTACACTGTTCTATAATTTGTATTTTTTCCTTCCCGCGATTTACCGAAAAACCGGTGACTCCGCGATTATTTTAAAACTTACGCCGAATCGACGATCAGGGTATTACATTCTCCCCACCTAAAAAGGATTCGTCCTCGAATCTAACTCCTTAAACCACAAATCAAGAGAATAGCAAGAAAAGAGCAATGAAGGAAAGAACAACCACAAGAAAGAGCATCCCAAGGATAGATCATCCCAAGGGAACCACTACTACGGGTTCTCACCCGCCTTGAAGAACTCGGGTCCTTCTTCTACATTCGAACTTCAAGCTCCCACGTCACCTCCCACTCGGATTGATTCGCCAAGAGGGCCTCCACATACATGGTGGTTCTCTTCCTCATGTCCAACTCCGATGAGTCCACGACACGCGCCGGTGAACGCCGAGCACCCGCAACTCTTTTGTTGGCTCTGAGCGGCCAACAGATCCTGCCATTCTCACAAAATTCTCCGCCACAACTATCAAGCCACTATCTAATACCATTCTCCTTCCTAAAACATTTTCCTCTATTTATTATAATCGGGATAATACATTGTACCCCTTTTAAAGAATTCAACCATAGATTCCACTCATAACATTACTCAAAGCACGAACAATAACTTCGCAGAAGGAACCCAACCAAAAGAGGAATAAAGGATTCTGAAGCAACATACTAGCAAACAACCTTCCTTCAAAGGACCACAATCCAAAACAAAGGATTCACAACAAAACCATTCACACTCTCCAAATAGACATTTGGAAAAACCACACTGCACGAGCCAAGAGTGAAAATCACTCGACAGACCAAAACAATCATTTTCTTTTCCTAACTGGAAAAGAATACACCACAACATATAACAACTCAATTTGCAGATGACCTCTGCCATAAACACACAGTTTAAACAAGAATCAAGAGAGCATATTACTGCTCGAGTTATTAATAATTTCCCAATCCATTTCCTTTGGAAATTTAACTTCCTTGAACCAAGGATTTCCAAATCATCGCCCAACACATCAACTCATTTAACTTAGGTTGGCAACTTCGACAATGCGCTCAAACTGAGTACATCATCCACACCCTTGCAGAGAGACTCTACTGTCTCCACAAAAATACATTCTAGCCAAGCCAACGACCAATGGAATTACTTTGACAAATAATTCCTAAAACACCTCAATCCTTTTAAGGATAACAACTCGAAATTCATATCACACCCACATTCTCACCTAAATCAATCACATGACCACACCAACTAGATGCCATACACCTCTTAAGGACTTTGCCACTCAACTTGATTACCCCTTTCTTGGAGATGCAAAAAGAAGTAAATTTCAGCACAAAAGAAGATGTTACCATCTGCAATAAACACAAGACCAAAAGAAATAGCAACAATCTTGGATAGCAAAAGATAAGATCACAGTTGAAGGCACATGCCCCTCAAGAAGAAAATACCAAATCTCAACCAATAAGAATACAGTATTGCCATTTGAGCTCAAGAAACTCTTAGGCGGCGGAAAAAAATATTGCCATTTGAGTTCAAGAAGCTCTTAAGCGGCAAAATTAAGAAGTCAAACACACCTAAAAAAATTGCATGACATGACTTCAACCTCCAATACTTTTACCGCACTCTTTCTTTTAACAAAGAGAACAACTTTCTTTGATTACGGTATCACCTTGACAATTCCAACAAAAGTGATTTAAAGACCACAACACATTAATCCCTTAAGAACTAATAAAAGCTCTCAACACGTCACTTTGCTCAAAGAATTTCAGCTGCCACATAAGTCATGAGATCAAAAAGATTGCGTACGCAAATCTCAAAACTTTTGATTTAAGTAGTATCATGGAAGTTATCAAATTCTTTTATTTAAGGAACATTCAACATTATCATCACAACCACAACTAACCATCATGCTAACATCAGAATAATACATTCTTAACAAGCATCATCATATCCACAAATCCCTTCATAAACTTTTCCAAAAGAAACATAAGAAATCACTTCATCATGTTTCTATTATCTGAGTAAGATTGCGACTACTTAATCTAGGAAATCCTAGTGCATAAGCCACCATATTAAATCAAAGCTTTTAAACAAGATGATACTAGAACATGACAATCTTACAAACATGCTAGTATGAATCTCTTATTAGATTCCATATATTCAATTCTTATTGATGCTCAACTCTAATTTAGCACAAATTGATTGTACTCTAGTCATTACTAGCAATAATTGTTATTATTTTATCGTAACAACATTCATGATCCTAACTCCGTTTTACAATCATAAAACAATCATGAGTATAGATTTAGTATCCCACCTTACGTTCAGAAATTAGAACGAAATAACTTTAAACTTCAATAATACCAGCTTTGTAAGACAAGATTCTACAAGTCAATACATCCACCTTCCTCTATTTCTTTATACATATTTCAACAATTTAGCATGGTGAAAGATAGATGAATCTAGCAATTGTACATGCTCATAAAGTATCTAAATAAAGGACAGATTAAAGGTTAATATTACCAAGGCAATATTCCAACACCTCCTTACTTAATCATTCCAAACGGTCAGATTAATTACTATAAACAAAAATAATTCAATTTATCCAACATGATAGAAATTTAAACAATCATAATAACCATTCTAATTCTTTTGCACACTCCTCAATAACTCCATGAGTTCCAATCATGTATAGACAAGTTCTTAATCACAGTTCTTCAAGAAACTATTACAAGGCGATATCAAATTAATCAACTATATTTCCGAGGATGCTAGTTAAATTAATTATGCACCATACTAACATCTCAACTTGATAATTCATACCTTATGAATTAGTTTATATGGTTACCACCTTCCACTTAAGCATAGCAAAACACCACAAAGGGTTTTAACACTCTCTTTCAGAAAGGAGTGGAAATAAACTTCAACACTCAAAATAATCTAAACGGATTACATAGATCCAAGGCTTTAACATATTAATGAGTTTGCAACACAAAACTTTCATTGGTAAAAGTACCAAGCGAACCAATGAGTCATGATTCACAACAAGACCAAATTCCCACAAAGGGACTAACCTTGCAAATCAACAATATTCACAAGCAGCAATAGTGTCTTACTAGTCCGAAAAGAAACAATAATTGCTTCAACGAACAGATAGAGACCAATTGCAAACCCTCAACTACAATGAACCACAAACTCAAGAGAAATTCATTAACTACAATAGACAAAGAATTGGCCAAAATCAACACAAGGAAGATATCAACATTTCTAAATAAACTCACTCACAACATCCGCAACTAAGTTACCCGAGGTAACTACATCGCTAATCCTCATGCTACAAACAGTGGTATAACCTGGCAATGCCAAGGCAGCAAATACAATCTCTACATCATATCATTGACAATTCTCACTCATAACAGTCATAGGAGCAAATCATAATTATACAAAATTATCTCATAATGTAAATCATCAATACAACATGTCAAAAGCATAAATGCAATGCTTGACCCATCCCATCCTAATGTGCACCAGTGTGTCAATTTAATAGTTTCATTACCACGGACCTAACGCCCGCTCTGATACCAACTGTAACACCCCAGGACCCACATTACCCTGGGATGCTACTAAAACTGCTCTACAACGAGCCAATTTACAAGATAAAATAAACTGGCAACAATTACTAAACAAGATAGTATAAGCGGAAGCATAAACAACTAAGGAATAACAGGATAGTGATAGCAATTCACTATTTAAAACATCCTCCAACATTTTAATCTAAAACATAGTTCACAAATTTAACATTATTAAGATAATGTAAACAAAGCTATGCAAGGTCTAGAATCCTTTCAACTTTATTACAGCATAAAAATATGATTCACGTGCATCAGTGTGGTGTCGTTCTACCCTTCCCATGCATGCTCAAAGTCCACCTGTAGGGAGGGGGAAACAAGGGTGAGATAAAAATCTCAGCAAGCAAACTGTTTAACAGGCTATTCAAACTACAAACAATTATACATCATCATTTATAATTCCATACAACTATAACCACAATTCATGTCCACAATTATTAAACCACCACAAACTTCCATGAATCATACCTCTTCAATTTCAGATTTTATTGGCATATGAATGCAGTCATTTTATCCACAATTAAATGCAAATGAAACATTTAATCTTCCACAAACCACAATAGGTTAATCATCAACATTCTTCCACAATTACAATGTTATTATCCTCAACCTCAAATCACCATCAATGACGTTAAAGCATTAACAAACAAAATATTGTTTGACTACTTTAAATTCTCAACCACTACAACTAGCAAAAGCAATAAAACATATGTATGTTTTACTTCAACACTTTATTATTTCTCACATCCACAATTGTTATCAACAATTAATACAAGAGAAAAGAATCTCATGCCACAATCACAAACCTTACCGTACACAAGGGATGAACCCCATTCCACGTCCACAACCATAATCCTCATACCACAAATAGCTCACATGAGCCAATTCCACATTACAACTATGAAGTTGTATAATCCACATTACAACTATGAGTTGAATATTCCACAAAATAACTTCACCACAACATATTGCATATGTATGCAAATGAATCTTTCCACAATGCAATGCATATGAATGATATGCTCCACATCACTCTTTCCAGGGCAGGATTTGAGGTGCATCGTATTACGGCAATATACGATGCTTCCCGCGGGATAAGAGGTGCATCGTATTACGGCAATATACGATGCTGTACCGGTACGGTCGCGGCTATGTGCGGCGACATCCACATATGCATATGACATGATATGATATGATATGATATGATAATCATAAATCACATTAATCCATCCTCAAAGGAGCATCAACATGCTCACAACATATCCACATCCACCACATGTTATTTTCATGTTCCACATTATAACATTAAGCAAGAATTCCACATGTCTACTAGCAGATTATCAACATATCAATGGATCAATAGTTGCTACCATCTCCACAATTAAAATATCATGCAATCATGGCATAATGTATTAAATTATGATAATAATGTAAACTGCAAGTAGAAGGAATAACAAGTTAAACGGTAGCAACCACCGCTACGTTTACTTGCCTCAAACCGACGAAGCGAAGTAAAATCAAGAGCGCTCAGGGACAAGACCACCTGTCCAAAAGGCAACTCTCAGCACACAGCTACAGCATACAAACATGACATTAATAATTAAAAACGCCGCTAGAACCCCGAACCCGCACAAACTCCTCTCCGCTCAACAATTCAGCAAATTACCCTCTGCAGCAGTGCTGCTTAACATTTTCGTAACTTTAAAAATATTGATCCATTTACAGCAAACGATATCTCTCTTGATTCATCGCTTAAAAGCCTACATTTTTCATGTAGAACACCTATTTTTATTTTGATCACAGCTAGGTGTAATTTAATGCCCAAAACAGAGGAAGAACTCTGTTCTGGCAGATTGGACAGCAATAAACAAATGCGTCCCAACATCAGTAAAAGGGTCTAAAAATTCTGAATTTTATACATCAGCTATATCTCTAAATTATCTACAACTTTCTCAATTACGTACATGGTCATAAAAATCATTTACGACCTCTAATTCCCAGATTACCGTCGGTCTGTACCAATCTGCTCGCCTGACAAACAGCAGTATTCCCGACCCTGTAACTCCCAGATAACAAGGCATAAAATTCCGAAACAAATACAGGAGATGAGTCTGGAAGTCCTCTACAACTTTCCTTTTGGGAAAGTCCGCAGGAAAATTCGTTTCCTAGGTCAAAACTTTGCGAACAGACACGCTGCGCGAATCAATCTACAGGCAGACATCAACTAATCTCTAATCGGGCAATTAATCTATTAACTACCTTCAAAATCCGTGCCAAGAACCCTAATTATTCCATAGAACAGAGGGTTTGGGATGAGGAAAAATTACCTAGATGATGGATCACCCCTTTTTTTCCTCCTCCTCTTCTTCTTCTTCCTTCTCCTTCCTTCTTCTCCTTCTCCTTCCTCTCCTTGGCTCCAATGGCAGCAGCACTTGTGGGGGGTGGGGGCACCAACCAGGGAGGGGGGGCTGCGCCCAAGAGGGTGGGAAAGGGGGTGGCGGCTGTGGGGGAAAAGGGGGAGAGTGGCTTAGGGTTTTAGGGGAGGGAGAGGGGGAGGTGCGGCCACCCCTTGGGCCTCCGGCCCAAGGTGGTCGGCCCACTCTCCCGATAGCCCATCCGAGTTTATTATTATAATTTTTAATTTATTTTATTCATTTTACACTGTTCTATAATTTGTATTTTTTCCTTCCCGCGATTTACCGAAAAACCGGTGACTCCGCGATTATTTTAAAACTTACGCCGAATCGACGATCAGGGTATTACAGTGACGGTAGTAACTGGTGGGTTTCCTCGACCCACACTTGGTCTCAGAGCAATCTATCAACACAAATGCATCCTTTGTGCAAGATTACATAACGAAGGGATTGATTGCTCACAGCGACAAGGAGTACATCATGGTACTCTTCAACCAAGGGTAACTGCTTCACTAGTTGTCACACAAGTTTCATTTGTATTTTATATGCAACATGAATTTAGGATTAATCACTATGGCGACACACATGACTAGGTCTCACTGGATTTTGATTGTGATTGTACCAAAGTGGAGCAAAGTAATATACCTTGATTCCCTACTTAGGGGCAACCACGACTTCAGTCATGTTCAAGAAGTAATTAACAGGTAAACTCATTTCCTCCATACATAACTCTACTATAATCCTTCCTTCGTTTGCAATGGCCGAGGCTAACTTTTTTGGAATCACGTAGGTCGTTTACTGCTTATGTTGCCCTAGGAGGGAGACATAACGAGTCCAGTGACACGCTGTGACACAACACGCGATTTCTGGTACCTGCTACAACATAACAATCTTATATCACACTTTGTAATAATGCCTCTAGAATTGATAATACCTATGTATGTAATTCTATATATTTTGCAGTGCCACCAGCAACTACGGGGCAACATATGTGGATTCTACGTTTGCCGCCATATGAAGGAAATCATGGACACTAAGATGAATGATCCAGAGGTTTGTCAACCTTCCAATAATTACTATTATCTGATTATATATATGTATATATACACACACATGCTAATTAATGACTTAACATTGCTAATAGTGACAGTGGGTGGACTTCGACGAAAGTGTATATGATCTTGACAATCTCGTCGAAATTCGTGGAAACATCTCCCAATTCTTGCTAACAGAGGTCATAAAGAAGACTGGAGAGTTCCACCCCGGCAATGGTGATAATTAGATGTTGAAATATTGGATTCAATTGTAGAAATCACTCAATTGTGCTTAATCAAATAATTCATTCAATTTAATTCATTTGTGAGAACTGTGTAACGATTGTCATGATATATATATATGTGTGTGTGTGTGTGTGTGTGTGTGTGTGTGATCTGCTGGTGTTGTTTCATTCATCTGTGTGATTTATGTAATGATTGTCCTGTGCTATATACCTGATCTTGCTTGTTTTCAGAGGGCATGGCTAGCATATCCTGAGGCTAGCCGAAAAAGAGCAAATAAAATCACTTTTGAAATAGCTATCACAGACGGTTCGGTGTTCTAAACCGTCTGTGATATATATCCAGACGGTTTCAAACATTGAACCGTCTATGATATCAACGATATCACAGACGGTTTTTGTTATTAACCGTCAGTGATATGGTTATATCACAGACGGTTCGGAACACCGAACCGTCTGTGATATAACCATATCACAGATGGTTAATAACAAAAATCGTCTGTGATAGTCGAGTATCACAGAGGGTTTGTATAAAAAACTGTCTGTGATACTCGATTATCACAGACAGTTTGTGATATTTACCATATGTATTGTAAGTTATCATAGACTTCTCGGGAGCCGTCTGTGATAACCACCTATTATCACTGACACATAACACAGACAGTTGAGGAACCATCTGTGATGACGGTTCTGAACCGTCTGTGATGACCTTTTCTGTAGTAGTGGTTCTAATATAAAGTACTTTATTAATATGTAGTAGGTGGCAATCAACACATAAATAAAATACTTCAAATATCAGAGCATGTCATGCTATTATTAACTAAATAAATGAATGAATTAGATAACATCATGCAACCATCATGATAAATAAATTGTTTGATCCTACAACCGTCATCAATGCAAAAGTATAACTTATTCCTTCCACACATGAAATAAATGACAATTAAAGTTTAAATGCATTCTGTGCACTAGACTGAATCCGCCAAGAAGTCAGAGACTTCAGCTACTATCTTTCCAATAGTGAGATGCTCTTCTTGGGAGATCATGGTGGCAGTTGTTGCAACATCAAGGGGGTGCAGCTGTAGGAGTAGAGTCGACCTCCATTGGTGCAGGCATCAAACGAAAAGGAAGTTTCATGCTGTCCTTTGCTGCCTTTCTTCTTTTAGGCCTGAAAAGGGTCGACGACATGCGGTGGTTCTGTATAGATCCGCAACCAATTCCCCCACTTGCTACATTTGTAGTAGGTTTGGTCTTGTTAGCCATATGGCTTATCGTTTCACTTTGGCTTTCTAGCCTTATTTTCTTGTGGAGCATTTGGCTTACCTTTTTGGGCTGCAGCCTTGCCTTTCCTTCCCCCTTTTCTTCATTATAGGCTTCCACACCTTGAAGCTCCCAGCATTGGCCTCACAGCCAGCGAAGCTCCCAAGTGGCTGGGGGATGAATTTCTTGCAGAGAACTTCATCCTAATCCTCTGCATCCTGCATAATATCAATTAATTCAACAAACTCTTTATAGCCATCTTGACAATAATTGCGCATAGACTGCACTACACTGGGGTGGAAGGTGGAGAGGGTCTTCTCAATCTTCTGTTTATTTGTGACTTGCTTGCCACAGAGTTGAAGATCGATATAAATTCCGTGCAGAGTAGAATTGTACTTCCCAACCATCTTGAAGTCAGCAAACCTCAATCGGATCCATTCCTGCTGTGCCTGGGGAAGAATGGTGTACTTTAGCTTCTCGAACCACTTTTTTTATGCAATCCATATGGCTAGCGCACTCTTTTCTGCCATGTACTCATTCTTGACAATGAGGCAGAGGTGGTGCCTAAGAAAGTGAAGTGTCTTGTCATTTTCCTCAGAGGTGGGTTTGGATCCTTCAATGCACTAATCCCAATGGCAACGCAGAGTTTCTTGGCTCCAAGTACAATCTCGACATCGAAAGCCCAAGTCAAGTAGTTTTGGATGTGCTGAGCCAGCTCCTCGAACTACCGGTTCGTAATGCCTGTCATCTACAAGTGCATGCAAGAAATATATAAATTTACTACAGGTAAACATACATGAAATAGATTGGATAATGGTACAAAAGACTCTCATAATTTTCCAAAATTTTATGCAGTTGTCTATAATTTTACTGCTAATCTCAGCAATCAAATGCAATTTAAGTAATTACTATTAATCAAAACATAAATAAATATAGAAAAGCATAGAAGATAATAATAATAATAATAATAGTGCTAAACCTGCTAAAAACAATTAAAAAACTAAATTCTCGATGCCCTTTTATGCTGGAATATGAATTTTTCAGTGAATTCTGCAATTTCCAAGGGCTAATTCGCCAAATATTGATTTCTAAGAAATTTTCATGCTATTTTTCAAAAAACCAGGGGCCTATCCATAAAATTCGAAGTCCCTACCCCATAGGTTTCAGAACTCTGAGGGACTATTTGCAAATTGTTTTTGGATTTTTCCTTGTGCTCGGCCATTTTTTGTTGCCTTGGCCCGATTCGACCAAAACTAGCCTGGTCAAAACATGCATGGGGAGGGGATAGGATTCCTCTACCCTATTCCCCAAGGTGTTGGTAGCATGGGCATGAAGGAGCGACAGCGTGTGCCTCATGGTGACGCGAGTAGCGGCGCACCTTGTGCGGAGGCGATGGCGGTCGGAGCGCTGTATGGTGGCACGAGCAATTGTGAAAACAAACCAATCTAGAATGCAAAATTGTATGGAGCAAAAGTAATCTGGAAAGCGATTCAATCTATGAGTGTTGTGCTTCAACTATTACCTTTTGATCCGCCACAGTTGTTCTTGCTGATAACGTGTTGAGGAACCGTCATTGGCCATAGAGATATGGGGGAACTTCTATTCTTTCTTTAATCCTCTTTTTCTTTCACAGTACAATCATTGGGAGCCCCTATAAATAGACTAAAGGATGAGGCGCCCACCAGGCCATGGTCAGGCCCAGACCCAGCTTTCCGAACAAGCTTTTGTACACATAGCTGGTTGCCATGTACCCGGGTGCCAAGTGGTTAAGTGGTCATCATAATTCACCATATAAAAGCTAACACTGATTGGATAAATATTAAAGAGCCAACCATATATATAATCTTGCAGCATTTTGTTTCTTGAGAAGGATGTTCAGGGACTAGGACACCTTTTAATTCTTATTTTTAGTGGATAAGATGTACCATGACTTCCGAGACATGATCCACATTAACATCAAATCCTAAAACGTCAATTCTGATTTCTTTTCAAACACAAAAATCTGCTGGATTGTGCTAACCACTCCGATAGCAGTTTTCTAAATCCTTTGTGCAACTTCTAATTTTCAAAAAAGTCCACCAATTGTCGACTGGAATTGTTCCTATTGCATTTGATGAAATATGGTGTTTGATCTGGCATTCAATCAGGATATATCCATTTCATTTCTGTTACGCTTTCACAGTCCTACAATACTATATGTTAGTGATACGCCCTATAGGCAATCGTAGAGATAATTGTATCACTTTTATGTTTATGGTCCTTTGAATAATATATTATTTTGTCCCTTGAATAAATGTCTTTCATATTGATCAACAAGTATATATGTGACTTGTTCGTGAAACTCTTTTTTCAGTTTTGATGTTATTCTAAATTATCCATGATCTTATATCATTATATGTCACAATTATGGTTTACAGATCAGTACATGTATTGATTGATGATCATGTTCCACAAATCATGGATTTGGGATATCACATCAATAATCTGGGTACATGTTAGAGAACATGATGTTCGATTGACCCACCATGAGACACTACAGGAATTGTTATATTCTTAAATGTCATCAGTCGGTCTCATACATAGTGTATGCATGATCCTTAAATCTGAGATCGTTATTGTTTCCTACGTGTGTAATAGTTTACTAGGGGTTGCTAAATACTACTCCGTGACTGGGTGGTCATAAAGGTAGCTTTCGGGTTTACTATAAAACATGAGGAAGAATATGTTCAATCAAGATGGAATTTGCCCATCCTATATAGCAGGAGAGATATCTCTAGGCCCCTCGATGATGTTGGATTAAGGAAGTACATGGCCATGCTGAATATGGTTGAGGAGTCAATCACAACTGAGTAATCCACTATAAGTTCAAGTGAAGTATCGAGCTGTCATAGGATGGCACGCTTCTCGCCTTGAATTCCATCTAGTATCATGAGGAAAAGGGATCAATACATAAGCACTATATAGGTTCATCTAATATGATCTTTATGTATGTTTGGGAGTCGTTATGTGCTTCTAGGGACCACTACCGATTTAAGGAATGGAAAGGAGTTTTCGGCCCATGCCCAAATATGCATGAACCTATAGGTTTACACTATTAATGGGCTGAAATGATAATAGTTCCGATGATAGTTTCCGAGTGAGATTTGATCCCTATTCGTATCGAATAAGAATCTGATTGGAGGCTATATAAAGAGAAATGCGGGGCTGGGGAAGATATCCTGAAACACACCCATCGAAACCCTAGCCACCATCACTCATAACCCCTGCCATGCGTGCTAGTGTGACGGACCCCAAGTTTAATACCTGGAATCCTCTGTGATAACACTGCATTATTCCCTGGATCAGTAGATAATGCTCACAGATACATCGCTGCATCATTTCATACACGATAAATTCATACATTACAATACCAGAGTTCAAATAGACCACATCGGGCCAGGGTTACAATAGAGCCGTCAGGGCAAATGTCTTACAATACATAAAAGCGGAAGCGGAAGCGTACATAGCGTAGGGGCACAACTCACCACAGGCAAGCGACTGGGATAACCCGAGTGCCAATGCTATTAAGCAGGGACCTGACTAATAACGAAGGCACCCGCCAAAACTAGCCTGGTCAACTTTACTGAGGCGAGAGGCAAGACTACCGAAGCCTATTCTAACAACCACCGTCTTCATTTCCTTCGGCATCCTGATCCTCATGATAAGCGTAGTGCTCTTGATTCACATCTTCTGAAAGGGGGGTTAAGAGCGAGATTGAGCACAAACAACCGTGCTCCGCGAGCCAACACACAGAATGCATATAATTATAGATGCAAGGCTATTCAAGGAAGGCTCGGGTTCTTTTAGTTGCATAAAGCGACATTTGGAAATACGATAACTTAAAATCTCTATGACTTAGCATTTTTCAAGAACTTATGATTTAAATTCTGAAAGTGTACAATAAACGGAGTAGTTTCCAATTCCAAATTTTATGGTTACATCCACCATATTTTAGGGTTACATCCACCCTATGTTATGGTTACATCCACCAATGCTTAACTTTTGAATAGCAGGTTACTTCCACCTTAATACCAACACTGGAGTACATCCCTCCAGTACAAATTACCAAAGTCAGGTTACATCCACCTTAAATTCAAACACTGGAGTACATCCCTCCAGTACAAATTACCAAAGTCAGGTTACATCCGCCTGACAGTTTTCTCCCCACCCACATTAGTTTTTAAATAGAACTAACTCGAGGAAGATTTCCGTGTCTGCCCTTGACCGTGGGCACGGCTATTCGAATAGTTTAAAACACTCTACAGAGGTTGTACATCTTTACCCACAAGAGACTATCAGCTCGATGAGTCCACATGATTCCTTTGCCATGTGGATCGAGAGATCATCACGAGGCCTTTACAATACCTCGCCCTATCGTCATCTCACCCATATGGGCTTACCCTTCCCGAAGAAGGTCCCATAAGTTGTGCGGGAAGATCCACCACAACGTCTAGCGCAGCTGGACTCCACTCTCCACAACGTCTAGCGCAGCTGGTGATCATCACCTTTGCTCGGTGTCCCATTCAAGCCGGATGTTTATTCCTCTTGCACAATCCCTTCTTTCCCCTACCCGTGAGATGACTTCAAGGGTCTAGTAAATTAGTCAGCCAAGCCTACACTTTGCCAGCATGTGGTTGTACGGTTATACACGGAGGGTCCACACAGGATTAAGTCCTTAGGTTGTTCGGGCGGTCATTCCACAATCCCCTGTGTTACATCCACACCCACCACTCTTACCATCCGCCCAAACAAGTTTAGCAATTTTCAGGGTTTTGAGAAGCATAACACATTTTAACATAAATACTCAGCCACGTACATCCCATGGCTGACCCAAAACTAGTTTCCATGACTAAAGAATGATTATCAGGGCTACTAAGGCCCTGGATTCGACAAGACCAGCATGGCAGTAATATGACTTATAACTATCTTAGCTATAGTTTATACCTAGGGCGACAAATGATCAGGTAGTTCAATGTTACTAGTGGGGTATATCGTTATGAGGTGGATACAGGTTATTAGCTACCTTAAGAGTGACATACGTTTGCTTATAAAGTAAAGCATGCAGATTTTCATAATTTAAATAAACATAGTTTCACATGAAATATAGGCGCAACATGATCAAAGTATTGACTCGCCTGGATCGAAAGCTTGGGGTCTTGCGCTGCTTCAAGAGGGGTCTCGTTTGCGTCGTCGAACTCTACTCGGACGGGAGTACCGGAAAAACCACATAAAATGACGAGCGCCGAGTAAGAACCAAACCAAACAATAAAACAACTCAAATGAACTCGGAATTGAACCAAACCAGAACCATTAAACAGGTCTTGATTTTAGAAAAATTTAGAAGTTGGTTTTGTTAAGTTCGGAGTTATGGTTTAAAAGTTATGGCATTTCAAAGTTTTAAATCCTAGAAAATCCGAAAAATACAAAGGAAGAGAGAGGGTATGGGCTGCTGTCAGGTGGGCCTTAATTAACAGTATTAATGCCCTTCATTTGGTCGGCTTAAGGCATTGCTTAGATGGCCGATTAGGACATATAGAAAATGAGCTCCCCTGGTTTGTCCCGGCCGTGGAGGAGGACGGAGCTTCGCCGGCGGCGGAGGGGTACGGGGGCGCGGCGGCGCCGGCCGAAATGGGCTGCTCGACCCGGCGCGCACCCTGGGGAGGAGTGGGGCGGCCGGAGCTGGCCGGATTTGGCCGGGTGGAGGGCGACGGCGGGTGAGGCGGCGGCGGGGACAGGGGAAGTTGGGCGCCGGCGGCTCGGCCACGGGAGCCCGATTCGTTCATGGTGAAGCATCTTCGAGAAGCTATGAGCTCACCTGCGGTGTTGGCTGGGGCCGAGGTGGAGTAGGGCGGGCTGGCGGCGGAGGCGTGCTCGGCGGCGAGGAGGACCCCGGTGGCGGTTCGCCTGAGAAGAAGGCGGGGTCCGGCGAGGTAAGGGTTGGGCTTGGGGTGGTCCGGTGGTGCTCCGGGCGCGCTTAATTGCCCTGAGGCGCGGTGGTTCACCGAGCGGCTCCGATGCCGGGGTCGGTGAAGAACGGCGTCGCCGGCGGCCTGCGGGAATGGAGAGATCGATTAGGCCGGGGAGGAGGAAGAGGGAGAGGAAAGGAACTCGGGGAAGAGATCAAAGAGGCCCAAAGTCGACCGGCGGCGCGGAGCGGCGGAGTTGGCCGAAGGGGCGCCCGAGACAGAGGAGGCGGCGGGCTGGCGTTTTGGGCGAGCTTCGGCGAGGGGGGGGGTGCGGCGCGGCTCAGAGCCCTTTATGGAGGCCGGGAAAGGAGGCTGGGCGCCAAGGGGAGACACGGCGGCGTGCTGCAGGCAGCGGTGGCGTCAGAGCCGTGCAGGTATGCTGCACGCGAACGTGACCGATGGCAGAGGGTACCATGGCAGTCATTGGCGTAGGGAGATGGCGCACGGCCGGGGACGCGAGGGAGGTGATGGAGGCACTGCCACTGCTGCACACTGATGGCGAGGAGAGGCGCTGAAGACGAGGGCTGACACCGCATTCAATCGCCGACGGAGTTGGTGGCGCATGACGACAAGCTGCAGAGGAGGTGCTGGAACCATGGTGGAGAAGGGAAGAACTCTGCCACCAGGAGGAAGAGAAGGATGGGGCTGGGATGGCATGGAGAAGGAAGTGGATGGCTAGGATTGGCTGGCGAAAAATTTCCATTTCATTGGTATATACATATATATCTTCCTCCTATTTTAAAGTATTAATACAATTCCAAATTTCCTGAATCCTTTAATTTTGGAGTATGACTCAAAATTTAGATTTTAAAGAATTGATTCATTTTACCTCCTTGCAGATAAACAAGGTTTTCAATTTAAATTATTTTGCATTTTCTGGAATATATATATACACACATTAAAACACAAAGAATAGCCAACTGAGAATAAAAGCTTTTGAATTTTATTAACATATATTTGAATTTTACAATAAGCCAGATTTTGAAAATGGGGTGTTACATAGTGCTAGCACACCGATGCACGGTGTTCCATCCCTAGATGTGTGTGCATCGATAGAGGCACTACTACAACTGTGGCGCTGATTAGGACGATCACAAGGAGACGGTTGGCCGGATGACGATTGACTACTTCTACTACACCGATGCGCTCTTCGTTCTCTTCGTTGAATCGGCTGTTTCAACTCTACTTCCGCTACACTACGCATTTGTGATAACGATCTATAATCTCTTGCTCACATGGTTTCGTAGTTTATGCGGTAGAAAATTTTAATTTGAGCTAGTGTAGCCTACCCGTATCCCAACACTATGGGCATACGTTCTATCCTTACTACTCTCTCCAATCACAAAAGATTGAATTGATTGATGTTTTCGGATGTGTCCAATCAAACTTTGTAAACTTTAGCTATCAATATTTCTTTGAATATTTAGAATGGACATATGAAAATGATATGTGTTTATTTATCGCAAAAAAGTCTTTCATAATATTAAATTTCTACTAGGTTATCTAAATATATGACAGTAGAAATTAGTGGTCAAAGATATGCTTTAGAGACTAGGTTGATGTTGAAAACATCACTCTTTTGTGACTGTAGGGACTAATTCCTACCACATTATGCATGAGTTTTGAGCTGATTAAAATTGTTAATATGTAGGAAGGTTGTTAGGTTCCTAATGATCTGCAGCGTTACATACCATTAGAATGTAAGGATCCTTCGATTCCGTTGGAACACTTTGATCTCAATCGAACTAGGATTTTAATGAGGAACAATATAAAATATTTTTTCAGATCTTTTAATCATTGGTACGTGTCATGGTTTCGATGTATAATCTTTACCATGATCCTATGTTACAATCCTAAGTTAATCTTTGGTACTTTACTGCTGCCGAGTACTGCTCCGTCCAATCATGCTTGTGTGGCCGGGTCATACACGGCAACGGCATGAACACACCTTTGTCGACCAAAATTAGAACTAAAACAAGGTAGTGTTTAGTTAATGCATTCATTTGAGTCGCATACACTAACCAATTCACCCAAAAAGTTAAGATGATATGGAAAGGCGGACAATATATTTGAAACTCCTGACGTATAAACTCCATCAGGCCTGAGACGTAGACTCGATTTATGCCATAATATATTTTTAAAAATATTGCTTTAAGCATGTTTTAAACTCAAGATCTTTTGACTCTGATACCATATTATTGAGTTATATGCACTAACCAGTTCACACATAAGCTTAAAGTTGATATTGAAAGGTTATCAAATAAATTTTCATCCTCATGTGTTGTGTGCTTGATGTCCTAATGTAATAATTACTTAGTGATGAAAAAATATGGAAATGCGGATTGTGATCTAGATCTTTGCCGAACTACTATATCATTGATCATATATCTGTTTACACAATTGCGATGAGTGGACTGGACTCTTGCATGTCGATTTTGAAGACATTAATAGCATGGTTGCAATAAAAAAAATCAATTTTCAAAGTGCCACAGAATATTTACAGAAAATTAAAGCTTTTTTCCTTTTGGAGTGAAAAAGGGATTTAATTAGTTTTTTGCTAAGATTTCCTAACTCTTTGTCTAAAAACATCGGTAAGGTTGGTATGAACAACAGTGTTAATGCCTTCTAAGAGTTCAGCAAATACCCACTGGGATAAGTGCTCACATTGCATTCTTTTTCTGAATTTAAAATTTTTTATTTCTTTGAGAAGTTATGGCGAATACTGGACTATTTATTTTAAGTTTTTAGTATTCATACCATATTATAGGTTGATGCTGATCGTGCTCAATGCGTGTATTTTTTTACACAGATATAGGAAACAAGTGTCACTGGATTTATCTAACAAATTACCATTGGCTTGAGTAATCCATGGAGAGCCTTCCATTCTGACCACAATTCGGTTATGGTCTTGGTAAATAGTGAGGAGCTTCATCTACCAAGGTCTCACCAAGGCCAACAATTTCGGTTTAAAGCTCATTGGTTGGAGGAAGTTGAGTGTAAGGACATAGTGGAAAAGCCTTGGGCCTCGGCTTGCTTACAAAAGCCAAACTCCATACACGATGTTCTAAGCTTTGTGGTGAATGAGCTAAACGTTTGGAACAAGAATGTTCTAGGTGACCTATAGAAGTGAATTGGAAAGACAAAGAAAGAATTGGAAAAGTGCAGAAGGGACCATTATTGCAGCAAAGAATTGATAGAGAGCAGGTTCTATGGTTTAAACTGGATCGCCTAGAAGATCAATAAGATACCTATTGGAGACAACGATCACTTGTTAACTGGCTACAAAAGGGGACAGAAATACTAAATTTTTCCATGCCTTTGCATCAGACCGGAGGCAAAGGAATGTAATCAAGAAGTTGAAATCAGAAGGGTATTGGGTAGAAGGTGATGTGCAAGCCTACTACACAGAACTTTTCACCTCTAATGTAGAAGCTCTTTCAGGAAGAATTGTTGGTAATGTTCAGTCTAAAGTGACACAAGTTATGAATAAAAGGTTGATGACTGATTTTACGGATAAGGAGATTGAAAATGCTTTGATGCTTTGATGAAAATGCTTTCAGTCTAAAGTGACACAAGTTACAGACGGCATGCCAGCAATCTTCTTTAAAAGATTTTGGGATGTAGTTGGAGTAAACATCAAATCGGAGGTGCTGAATATTCTTAAGGGTGGGGGCATCCCACATGGGTGGAATGATACTAACATAGTACTGATCCCAAAGGTTAAGAATCCCACAAGCTTAAAGGAATTCAGGCCGATAAGTTTGTGTATTGTCATCTAAAGTTGGTGGTGAAGGTGTTGGCTAATAGATTGAAAACCATCTTGCCTAACATCATTTCCTTGAATCAAAGTGCTTTTGTTCGGAGCAGGATGGTTACAGACAATGTGTTAATTGCTTATGAAGCCATACATCAGTTACGAAGAAACGAGACGGGTCAATCGGGCTTTGCAGCTTTCAAACTTGATATGAATAAAAAGCTTATGACAGAGTGGAATGGCCATTTTTAAGACAGATGCTCCAGATGTTGGGTTTCTGTGAAGAATGGGTGAACCTCTTAATGAATTGTATCAGCACAATAAGATATAGAGTTAAAGTCAATAAAACCTATACTGACATGATTATGCCGTAGAGAGGGCTTCGATAGGGGGATCCCCTTTCTCCTTACCTATTTGTTATCTGTGCCAAGGCTCTTTCCATAGCTTTATATGCAGCTGAGATAAACATGGATATTCAAGGTTTGCGAATTAGTCAAGCTGGTCCAAGTTTAACACATCTATTCTTTGCAGATGATTCTTTGTTGTTGATCAAGGCTAACAAGCAAAATGCACAAGCAATATGGCATATCCTTCATGGGTATGAAAAGTGTTCAGGCCAGTCAATCAACAGGGATAAATCAACATTGATGTTCAACGCAAATACAAAGAACCAAGCAAAATCGGTTATCAAGGAGACAATACACATTCACAAGGAGGCGATGAATGAGAAGTATTTAGGCCTTCCTGTCTTTATTGGGCGCTTGAAAAACAAAACCTTTGAATACATTAAAGAAAGGATGTGGAAACATATTCAGGGCTGGAAAAAAAGTTGCTTTCTAAGGCTGGCAAGAAATCTTGATCAAAGCGGTAGCCCAGGTGGTACCCACTTATGCAATGTCATGTTTTTACCTCAGAGCAATTTTTTGTATAATCTTAACTTCTTCATTGATGTTGATTGAGGATATTAGGCTATTACTTACAAGATCTCCCTCAGCGCATCATGTTATTGAGGCTATTAGTAATTTATCGGAGGAAGTGCGCCTAAAAGTCATCTTTCTCCTATGGCGTTGGTGGTATGCTCGCAATAAGATGGTAAGCTGGAGAGCAATAGATCTCACGTGGGGAGGTCGTTCACTCGGTTTACAGCTGCTTGCAATCTGCCCAGAGAATGTTTAGTCACGAAAAGCCAGCAAAATGAATGACAAGAGAAGGAGTCTGGACACCACCAGCTGAAGGAAATTTAAAGATATATTAACACTGATGGATCATTTTGGCCTGAGAGCAGCAAAGGAGGATGGGGTGTGGTGCTCAGGAATTCGGCAGGGGAAGTCCTTACGGCTGCAGCCGGCCATGGCGGTGGTGAATGCGATGGAAATTGTATACAACATGGGTATCCGTCACATTATTCTGGAAAGTGATGCTCAGAACCTTTGTTCTTCTCTGGATCAGGAAGAAGATGATATGGGAATCAATGCTGTGATAATTAGGGAGGCCAAACAATTAATAACTCTGGGCTTTGATGTAGTAGAGGTGAGGTTTTGCTTCAGAAAATGTAATGTTTTGGCGCATGAACTTGCTAAGTTCGGCACGGTTTTGGAATCTTCAAATCCTGTGTGTGGTTTGAAGATTTCCCAAATGTTTGTATCTTGTGTGGCAGTTAGCAATTTGTCTAACATGTGACATTAATGGATCTAGTTCCATCTTCAAAAAAAAAAAAAGAAATTACCATTGGTGACGTAGTGGGAAAACCTTTTCGAGCATCACGTTTTGACAAGACAATTGAAAATCACACCCATTATTTCATTAATTAAATTGAAAGTTGCTTTTTCATTGGCGATATAACTACTCAAAAGAGTCGTTCCCCAAGTAATTTTCTATCTTGTTGTGACCTAAACAGGAAAAGAAGTGTATTCATTTACCCCACCTCCTTTTGCCCATGCAATCTTTAATTAGTGGAGAATCCATTTTCCACAGTAGTAATTATATTTTAACAAATTAAAAGGCAAAACATTCACTTTTATCCTCTATAAGTAGCTTATCACATCAGATTTTGTTCAACTAAAGAAAGTTGCACCAAAACCACAACTTAGCTCAACGAAATTGATCAGAACTCAGTAAGTACTACCACTTCCATTTTGTATTGTTATGTTTTGTTGCATTTGTCATATTTATGTGTTCCATTTCTCTTGTCTTTCATGAATCTAAGTCAAAATGAAGCTCGGCGTATTCATCGTTGTTGGGCTGATTTTTATCAACTTGTGCACCTGCATGCCAAGGAACATGGCGAAGGATGGATCTTACAGTACCACTGTGCCACAGAAGGAAATGCGCAACCTGATGTCCGGCACTGATGGAAGGAACGGGCCTCCCAGCAACGATCACCAGTGCCCACTTGGGACCTACCCCAATTGTCAAGGGATGTCTCAGAGCACTCAAGAAACAGCACAAGATGTTGGAGGAAATTGAGGCAATCCATCTATTTCATAATGGTGCATGAAGATAAAAGGAATATCAGCCTTTCTTGCTTTGCCCAAGGAATTTTTTTGGAATCTTAAACACAACAAGTTTTTGTATGCCAAAGTTGTCAATGTTATATCGATGTTTGTCTATAGCAATCTAGATGAAGTACTACACTTCGTCAAGTTCAACAATGTGTAATTGGTGTCGTTTGTCACATTAATGTTTGTAACTTGTTTGTCTGAATTATGATATATATACGTGGTTCTTGTTGTGTACAAATACGCTGTTGTGTCAAAAAGTTGTTCATTGCAATTGGTTTTATGTAGTATTGGTGTCGTGGTTTCTCCGTAATGTCATGATTGATTGTCAGACAATGCGGTGTATCAAGGGTATCTACATGTGTCCACAAAGTGCGGTATATTGTTAAGACAGTTTGCTTCGTTTGTGCAGAGTAGTCATGTCAAGAGGTGGTTGTTCGATCCACTACAAAAGATCTATTTTCCATTTCATTTTCCATTCTTCTTTGTTTGATATAGCATTTATTCTGTTTCTTACATAACATTTTGGTTCTTACATTTGATGGATATATCACATAATTTTTTTTCTGTTGCCTGATTGTTCTTCAGTAACCCTAGTTGTATTTGTCCATATATACTTTGCATTAGTTACTGCACCTCTGTATATGAAAGAATGATCTAGTTGAAATTCTTAATTTGTCAGTATTAACCGGTTGCGTAGGACAATTCCATAACTCTGTATATAAATTCTTCCTGATATAGCATTTCTTTTTTCTAAGCAAATGCCTCCCAGTCAATCCGTCCATTCATTGCCTAGCTAGCTTCATCCTTTTGTAGGCTTCTTGAGATGTGTATATATATATATATATATATATATATATATATATATATATATATATATATATATATATATATATATATATATATATATATATATATATATATATATATATATATATATATATACAGCTAGCTTGGTAGCTAGCTAGGGCCATCTTATCTGAACACAATTCTAAGATCACCCTCTAGTGTACATCACAAAAGAAGCATTGTGGCAGCTACTTAACGCAACAAAATCATCACCTAACCGTGTTCGTGAATTTATTGATCACCCGGAAGGTGACGCCCCGAAATTGAAAATTGGAAAGGTCGCGGCTGGCCGACGGTGGCGACCAGGGGCGGACCCACAGGGTATGCCGGGTGGGCCAAGGCATACCCTGGGGTCCAGCCGTCTGCCTACCCCTTCCGTCCCGGTTCCCACCAAGGCCATGGCGAGCGGCGACCTGAGGCTGGAGGACTCCTCCTCCGAAGGCGGCGGCGACACCACCGATGCCGACTCCTCCGACGAGTCGCCGCAGCAGCAGGCCAGCAGCCGTGGAGGGGCCCCGGCTCGAATCCCATCCTCACGCGCCTTGCGATGTCGCGGAACTCAAGCCCGCTCGCCGCCACCACTGCCGCACCGGGGGTCTGCCTCCTCCGCTTCGCCACGGAGTCCACCGCCGGGTCCCTCGTCGGCGCCGTCATCGGATACGGTAACCCTGCCATCCCCTCAACCTCCACGTTCAAGTCGACTGCCGCGTTAGGGTTAGGGCTCTTGCGATCTGTGGTCCTGGTGCCACTGTTCTTGTTTTGTTTGGATTGGCCTTAGGGTCTTAATTCCTGTTCTTTGGCTTACAATCCCAAACTTATCATGTGATTTCTGATCTCTTGCTTCAGGTGATTGATGTGAATTTGATCATCACTGACTACTGCATGCCTGGCATGACAGGGTATGACCTGCTGAAGAGGGTCAAGGTAAAATTTGCAGAGCCTTAATTCTTTGTCGGTGTTTATTCATCCATAAATATTGGACCTTGATGGGAGTAAAAATTTGTTCATTTTCATGTTAATTTTGGGGGTCCGGGGGTCATCTTCATTGAAGGACATTCCAGTGGTGATCTTGTCTTCTGATAATGTGGCTGCCAGGATCAACAGGTGAGCAGAAGGAACATATATTGCTATCATACTTCTAGTTTTGCCTTAAAGAATTGAATGCCCAAGGGCTTGTCCAGACTTTGGGATTGGTTTCTTAACTACTAAAAAGATTTGCATCTTTTCCCCCTAAATTTTGTGCCTTGCAGTAAAAGGCTTTTGCTAGTTACGTAGGTCTAAAACTTACAAAGAAAAACTCTGAAACAGAATCTTTTCCTCTTTTTTTTCAAACTCTGCTGATATAATTCTTCTGGTAGAAGAATTTTCGAAAAGTAAGATTCAGAACATGTGTTGTTATTGTCCATTTGCTACTGCCTACGGCCTACCTAAAAATTTGAGCAAGGCTCCAATGAAAATTTGAATAATCTGATAGAAGCTAAATGCAGAAGATCTCTGACATTTCCTTTGAGTGATGTGATCACGGAAGTGTGGTGTTTGGTTTGATGCATTAGATTATAAGGATTCATTCTGCGTAGGTAAACTTGTGGTAATGTTAAATTTGGGTGACACCATGGGCTGTGGAGGAAATGATTGATCGGCTTTAGACTTTCAGTTATCTTCAAGTGCTTGTTCCTCACAGAAAAAAAGAGAAAGAGAAAGAGAAAGAGAGAAAAGAAAAGCAAGTGCTTATTGAATTCATTGGGCTAACGGTGGGAAATGAAATAATTTGGTTTAGAATGAAATGAGTGTGAATTTACTCGGAATTGTAGGGAGAAATTTTTCCTTTTCTCTGTTTACTTGATTTAAGGCAAGACCACATACCCATCTGTATCTTTAGTGTTTGTTTCATTCGTGAAACAAGTTAAGGACAGAAGTAAAGTAAAAGCAACTCAACCTGTAGTTTCACACTCAGTTCCCTACTTTCATATCCTTTAGAAAGCGTAGGCCAAAAAAGTCAGACAAGTGTATTGTAAATCTCTTTTATGTATATTTGAGACTATTAGTATGGTATTTGGACTATTTATATTGTAATTTGTGTTAGTTTCCAACTTAATCCTTGAATTTAAGACTTATCATATTATTTAGTGCCTGTATACCAAATTACGGTGCAAATTTTACAATTATTTACCGAATTGGTAAATGGTTTTACCGAATTGCATATGAAAATTTTGGTGCGGCATACCCTTTGGTAAAATCCTGGGTCCGCCACTGGTGGCGACCGTTGAGTTTTGAGATTGCTCATGCCTGACACTCGAGTTACCACTTACCAGGGGCATCTCCGATGCATCACGAGCACAGGGAGGCTAGACGGCAGAAAACAATCGACGAGACCAACACGAGAAGCCTTAGGAACTAGAGTTACTACGTTGGCCCCTTCAGTTTTATATGTTGATCAAACCTACCTAAACTCTTCATACGTGACTAATCCGAATAATACAATACTTGGGCCACGCTGGCCACTGCTAATGGGCTAAGGTGGTTCATGGTGTCTTAGCAATTAACCGTTAGCGATAAGACAAGCTGTGCCTACAGAGTTGCTCGAAGCTGTCCTTGGACAACGGTCTTTATTCACAAAATTTGTTAAACAAACACATTTTTTGTGATCTTTAGTAACACTGGTCTAAATCGTTATTCAGTGAGCATAGTGTGCAACAGATTAATGTTGCCTGGCTAAAACTGGCTTTAGTAACATGAGTTTAGCGAAATACATGTGAGACTGATTTGCCACAAACTCAATGAACCAAACAAGGTTTTATACTGGACTAACCAAACAAGGTTTTCGGGGATGGTTAACTCATGAAACTTGGATGTTCTTTCTGCCGGGCCGAGACCCCTGTCCGTTTGGGCCCAGCGTCCTGCAGGATTAGCACACAAAGCCCACAACGGAACAACACAGACACCTCACTACGAAAGTCCTTGGTCAGCTAGACACGTCGCTTCCTCTAAAAACAAAACAAAAAAAGGCTAGACACTTCACTTCTGAACTCATCTTTGTTTCTCTTGCATGAGGTGCCTCATACTTATCACAGAAGAAACTATTTTACTACTTGCATGGAGGGAAGGAGCCAACTTAGTTGTCAGCTAAGTCCTCTTCTTTTCATGTTTTACTTTCCTATATGGCAGATGTGTAGGCACTACCACACAGCAGATCTTTCGTGAAGGCCGACAATTTTTCTGATGAGCCCGCAAACAACCGTCACGAATTTTAATGTTAGTGACGGGTTTATAATGCCGTCGAAAACATGTAATTTTCTGTCGGTTCTGCGACAAACACAATTTGACGAGGATGGCATGGATACAATTTGATGCGGTGATTTGTTATAAAAATGATCTTGATTTCAAATGGATGTGCCTTTACCAGTAATAACTTTTGTTGACCCTGAAAATGCATTGTATGTTTTCATTGGAATGGCTATTGATCGTAGAAATGCTTCACCGTGTTGAAGGAACACATACATGGACTAGATAAGGCTACTGCACGAAACACATATGCTGTAATGAAGTCTGACAAGAAAAATTCACCATTAGCGAACGTTGCTGTTTGTAAGACTGACATTCTACAAGCTAAGCTGCCAAATCAAGAAATATCTGGACATTGAATTCCTCTCTTATCAAAATCTTGTCCAAGTTCCAACATAATGAAGAACTACTCTGTAAAGCTGAGAGCCTAGCTGAGCAACAAGAAGTTAACCATAAAATTATCTTGGTAATAATTTTATTTCTCACCCATTTACAATCAATGTCATTATTGCATAGTGCAACTTCAATTGGTTATGTCATTATTGCATAGTGCAACTTCTTGAGAAGATTAATTGGTGAGCAACCCACTAATGGAAATGCTACGCTGTCAAAAACCTACACACGCCAAAGAATCATGCCTAACGATAGCTTCTTGAAAAGATTGGGTGACAACCGCTAGTGGAGAAGCTATGCCGTCAAAAACCTACACATGCCTAAGAATCATGCCTCTAGTTGCAACGACTTCAACTAGTCTTTTCGCACAATAGCTCCTGGGCTGATCTTTTGGTCTTTTGGTTGGAACTTGGTAAATTAATTAGAGCCTTCTCATTGGTCTTAGACTCGGATTTTCTCGATTCGAAATCCTCTGTGATTCCACTGCATTATTCCCTAAATTAGTATATAGTGTTCATAGATATATTACTGAATTAAACTCATACATTGCATAAACTATAATAAACACTTATATTACATATCAGAGTTTAAATTTTCCATATCAAGTGGAATTTACATAGTGGGCCAATCAGGCCCATTATTTGCATTACAAAAGTGGAAGTGGAAGCGAACAGCAAAAGGGTGAGGCCACATCTTGCCACAGGCAAGCGATTGGAGGGTAAAAGATGCCTTGCTACATTCCATGAGTCTGGATAATATATGTGAAAGCAACCACATCAAAGTCTGCCAATTTGAGGCAAGGACTAAGCTACTAGAAAGTGTCCTAATCTCTACCGTCTTCCCCTCATCAGGTCTTAAAGTGGTGTAGTAGGCGTAGTGGTCTTGATCCTCTGGTTCAAAGTTGATTTAGTGCGTGAGGGTGATCACAAATCATCATGCTCTATGAGCAAACACACAGAATTTAATATTATGGATGTATGGCTTATTAAAGGAAGACTCAGGTTCTTTTGTTTACTAAATGAAAAAGCTAAAATTTACAATTAGTAAAAATTTATGTGGCTTAACAATTTCAACTAAACTATGTTTCTAAAGAATGTGAAAGTATGCAGTAGTGTAGGTTCCATCCACCTTCCACATTAACATCAAATCCTAAAACGTCAATTCTGATTTCTTTTAAAACACAAAAATCTGCTGGATTGTGCTAACCGCCCCGGTAGCAGTTTTCTAAATCCTTTGTGCAGCCTCTAATTTTCAGAAAAGTTCAGCAAGTGGCGGTAGCAATTGTTCCTATTGTATTTGATGAAATATGGTTTAGTTTGATCTGCATTCAATCAGGACCCTTGCCATTTCTGTTACGCTTTCACAGTCCTACAATCCTATGAGCATACGTTCGATCCTTCCTAGCCTCCACTCTTACTACTCCAATCACAAAAGATTGACGTTTTGGGATGTGTCCAATCACACTTAGTAAACTTTGGCTATCAATATTTCTTTGAATATTTCGTGTGGACATATGAAAATGATATGTGTATATTTGTCTCAAAAGTACTTTCATAATAATAAATTTTTATTTGGCTTTATAAATATATTACAGTAGAAATTAGTGGTCAAAGACATGTTTTAGGGACTATGTTGATGTTGAAAACGTCACTCTTTTGTGACGGTAAGGACTAATTCCTACCGCATCATGCATGAGTTTTAAGCTGACTAAAATTGTTAATATGTAAGAAGGTTGTTAGGTTCCTGATGATCTGCAGCGTTACATACCATAAAAATGTAAGAATCCTTCGATTCCGTTGGAACACTTTGATCTCAATACTAGGATTTTAATGAGGAGCAATATAAAATATTTTTCCAGATCTTTTAATCTTTGGTACGTGTCATGGTTTAGGTGTATAATCTTTACCATGATCCTATGTTACAATCCTATGCTAATCTTTGTACATTATTACTGCTGCCGTGTACTGGTCCTTCCAATCATGCCCGTGTGGCCGGGTTATATATGGCAACGGCATGAACACATCTTTGTCAACCAAAATTAGAACTAAAACATGTAGTGTTTAGCAAATGTATTTATTTCATACACCAACCAATTAATTCACCCAAAAGGTTAAGCAAATAAGGTAAGGTAGACTATATTTCAACACCCACCTCATGTCCAAACTACACCAGGCCTAAGATACCAAAAGGTTAAGCAGATTAGAAAAAGGTAGACAATATATTTCAACACTTCTCCTGATGTCGAAACTTCACCAAGCCTAAGACGCATACTCAATTTGTGCCAAAATATATTTTAAAAACATTGTGTTAAGCAGGTCTTCTTGAACTCTGGACCTTTTGACTCTGATACCATATTGTTAAGCTACATGCACTTAGCAGATCACACAAGCTTAAAGTTGATAAGGAAAGGTTATCAAATAACCTTTCGTGCTCGTGTGTTGTTTGCTTGATGTCCTAATGTAATAATTATTTAGTAATGAAAGAATATGGAACTGCAGATGGTGATCTAGATCTTTGCGGAACTACTATACCATCGATCATATATCTGTTTACACAATTGCGATGAGTGGAGTGGACTCTTGCATGTCGTTTTTGAAGATTTTTCAAAATTTTCAAATAAATTAAAGCCTTTTTCAAAATTTTCAAATGGCCAGAGAATATTTACAGAAAATTAAAGCCTTTTTCCTCTTGGAGTGAAAAGGGGATTTAATTAGTGTTTTGCTAAGATTTTCTAACTCTATGTTTAAAAACTTCGGTAAGGTCGGTATGGATAACACAGTATTAAGTGCACTTCTAAGAGTTCAGCAAATACCCATTGGGGTAAGTGCTCACATTGCATTCTTTTCTGAATTTAAATATTTTTATTTCTTTGACAAGTTACAGTGAATACTGGACTATTTTTTTAAATTTTTAGTATTCATACCGTAGTATAGGTTGATGCTGATCATGCTCAATGCGTGTCGTATTGTTTTACGCTGACATAGGGAACAAGTGTCACTGGATTTATTTGACAAATTACAGTAGGTCCTATGACGTAGTGGAAAAACCTTTTCGACCATCACGTTTTGACAAGACAATTGAAAATCACACCCACTATTTCATTAATTAAATTGAAAGTTGCTTTTTCATTGGCGATTTAACAACACTAAAGAGTCGTTCCCCAAGTAAATTTTCTATCTTGTTGTGACCTAAACAGGAAAAGAAGTGTATTCATTTACCATAGCTTTCGAGTCACGAATAATGTATTTTTCACCCCGCCTCCTTTTGCCCATTCAATCTTTAATTAGTGGAAAATCCATTCTCCAGAGTAGTAATTATCTTGTAAAAGATAAAAAGGCAAGTCATCCACTTTGTCCCCTATAAGTAGCTTATCACATCAGCTTTTGTTCAACGAAAGAAAGTCGCAGAGCACCCAAGAAACAGCACAAGATTTTGGAGGAAATTGAGGCAATCTATTTCATAATGGTGCATGAAGATAAGAGGAATATCAGCTTTTCTTGCTATGTCCAAGGAATTTTTTTTTGGCATCTTAAACAGAACAAGCTGTTGTATGCAAAAGTTGTCAATGTTATATCGATGTCTCTGTCTATATCAATTTAGATGAAGTACTACACTTCGTCAAGTTCAGCAATGTGTAATTTGTGTCGTTTGTCACCATGTGACTTGTTTATCTCTGAATTGTGATATATATAAGTGGTTCTTGTTGTGTGCAAATACGCTAGCTGTTGTGTCATCAAGTTGTTCACTGCACTTGGTTTTATGTAATATTGGTATCGTGGTCTCAGTAATGTCATGATTGACTGTTAGACAATGCGGTGTATCATGGGTATCTAGATATGTCCACAAAGTGCGTTATGTTGTAAAGACAGGTTGCTTCGTTTGTGCAGAGTAGTCATGTCAAGAGGTGGTTGTTCGAACCACTACAAATGATCTATTTTCCATTTCATTTTTCATTCTTCTTTGTTTGATATAGCATTTATTCTGTTTCTTACGTAACATTTTGGTTCTTACATTTGATGGATATATCACATAATTTTTTTCTGTTGCCTGATTGTTCTTCAGTAACCCTAGTTGTATTTGTCCATATTTACTTTGCATTAATTAGTTACTGCACCTCTGTATATGAAAGAAATGATCTAGTTGAAATTCTTAATTTGTCAGTATTAACCGGTTGCGTAGGTCAATTCCATATATAACTCTGTATATAAATTCCTCCTGAATATAACATTTCTTTTTTCTAAGCAAATGCCTCCCAGGCAATCCGGCCATTCATTGTCTAAATAGCTTCATCCTTTTGTAGGCTTCTTGAGGTGTATTATACATGCGTGTATATATATGCCACTCATGCAGCTAGCTAGGGCCACCTTATCTGCACGCAATTCTCGGATCACCCTCTAGTGTCCATCACAAAAGAAGCATCGAGGCAGCTACTTAACGCAACAAAATCATCACCTAACCGTGTTCGTGAATTTATTAATCACCCGGAAGGTGTCGTTCCGAAATTGAAATATTGGAAAGGTCGCGGCTGGCCGACGGTGGCGACCGTTGAGTTTTGAGATATTGCTCATACCTGACACTCGAGTTACCACTTACCTGGGGCATCTCCGATGCATCACGAGCACAGGGAGGCTAGACGGCAGAAAACAATCGACGAGACCAACACGAGAAGCCTTAGGATCTGAACCACGAGCTCCAGCGTTTGCTTGTCCTCGCTCCTACATAGCCTGTAGAATCAGGTGCGCGGGGTGTGCAGTCCATTTAAGACCTAAGGACCAGAGAGTGAACCTGGTTGAACCTGGCGGGGTACCAGGGTCCGGATCCAAACAAGTGGTATCAGAGCTCAGCCACGTAACATCTCCCAGAAGTGTGGTGTGCACAATCCATGTGTGAGGGGGAAATTGTTAGGAATAGTCTCATATGAATTGTGGGAAAGGAGAAATCACAATTTATAAGTATGAGGGAGCCTGGGGGAGAAGGCCCAATACTACTTATAAGATTGTTGCTTCAAGGGCTTGCTTGTGGATAGCCCGTGGGCTCAGGTGCACAAGGTGTATAGCCCATTTAAGACCTAGGGACCAGAAAGTGAACTTGGTTGGACCTGACGGGGTGCCAGGGTCCGGATCCAGCAGGGTCTACCCACACGTAGCAAACTAGAGTTACTACATTTGCCCCTTCAGTTTTATATGTTGATCAAACCTACCTAAACTCTTCATACGAGACTAATCCGAATAAGATAATCCTTGGGCCACGCTGGCCACTGCTAATGGGCTAAGGTGGTTCATGGTGTCTTAGCAATTGACCGTTAGCGCTAAGACATATGCTGTGCCTATAGAGATGCTCGAAGCTGTCCTTGGACAACGGACACTACCACAGAAAAGGTTATCACAGACGTCGCAGACGATTTTGTGAACCGTCTGAATTTATGGGTCAGTGATAATCGAAGGTTATCACAGACGGTTTTCGAACCGTCTGTGATTATCAGATATCACAGACGGTTTTTCTCTAAAAACTGTCTGTGATAGCTGATAATCGCAGACGGTTTTTCACTAAAAACCGTCCGTCATAGCTGATAATCACAGATGGTTTTTTTACTAAAAACCGTCTGTGATTATCAGATATCACAGACGGTTTTTAGTGAAAAACCGTTTGTGATTATCAGCTACTCCAATAGGCCTATCAATGGAGCAAGCATTCAAGAGATAATAATTATTACCTGGATGTTGTCCACAGGAAATCTGGCCTCGCTTTCTGTCGAATTGGATGCGCAACTACTCGGACAGCTGTGCAGGCTAGCTAGCACAGGAGCGGCGGCCTGCTGACTTTCTGTATGTTTCCGCACCTCATCTCTGACTACATCAGCCAGCTCACCCATTAGTTCCTCTCTAAGAGATGCCTTGATCTCTTCTCGTAGCCGCTCCTCACGCTCGGCTTTGGTTCTCTTCCTACGCCGATATATTTCGGAGTCATCTTGAAAACCATGTTTCCAAGGAACGTAAAGCCCAAGGCCTCTCGTACGGCCCGGGTGCTCCTTGTTTCCCATGGCCACGGAGAGCATATCATTCTCCCTTGTTCCCTGGAATGATCCCAGGTAGATTCTAAACTCAGCTCTTCCTGCAAGAGCACAACATGTCATTTCAATTCGTACGAAGTTGTGGAGTAATTACAAGCTACGTAGATCGATCGATATCTTACCAGGCGCTGGGACACTTGCTGGTCTGCAGAGTTTCGAAAGGAGACTTCCCCCGATGTCATTGTAGATGACCTTGCTCTAATCCAATTTTGAGCGCTCTCATCCGGGATATTGGAAAATGGCGGGGCGATGTCTTGTTGGGCTGCCAGTTCATCCTCTGTCCTCCACTGCGGGATTTTACTTGCATACCCAGCTGTGCCAAGTCTGTGGGGGTGTGTGTGTTTTGCCTGGAGGGCCTTGTGCGCCACACTTGTACTTTTGAAATCTTTGGTTGTCTTCATCGCCTTGAACTCTTCCCATTGTGGTTCCAGGAATGAGTATTTATGAAAAGACATTTTGTCCATCTCCACGTATTTCTTGACAAGCGTGCTCTTGAAGTTCTTCCATGCTTTGCACGTTGCTAGGTAAGTTTGTCGTTGCACGACATCTTGGTGTTCTTCTGGGATCTCGAACGATGCCAAAATTTCGATCCACAGCTCACGTTTCCGGGTCTCAGGCACGTTCTTCCACGAATTGAATGTGATCTCAATTCGTTCTCGTGCAACTATTCCGATCAATGTTCGGAATGCGCTTACTGCTTTGTGAGGAAGGCGAGGGACCCCAGATGCATCGACCGCTGTGATGGTAAATCGGCCCTCAGGCTTCTTCGATAGCCCTCTTCCTTGGCGTCTTGATGTTAGAGCGGATGCCTCCGGCGATGGTGTTGAAGAATGCGCGGATGACATGTTGCTCAATTTGTGGGTCTATTAGGATAAGATAAGAAAGTGCCATACCATAAGATAACAAAGTGCAATATCTATCTATTTCGCTCAATATAGGCGATTACAATACATATATATGTGCATATACATACATACATATACATATATATACCAACATATATACATATATAATGGTAGCAATATGAAGCATCACGTTTTTAATTACCAGATTAATGAACTATTGTTTAATAGTGTGCTTTTTACAAATTGATTTTTATCATGATGATCACATCTAAATTGTCCAGCAAAGACAATCATACCCACTCATAAGACTAGCAACAAGCTCAAGTTTTAATTGATTAATTTGTGCTCTCAAATTGTAGGGTTGCACAAGATTAATCTTGGCCGTCCCGCTACTAAATCATGTACTCTTCCTTGATTGGTTATGCCAAATAATGAATTCAGTCATTTGAGCTCTAGATACAAACTCTACAATCTCAAGATCAATATATCCAGCATGTATATATTCAGACAGCAGTATTTAATGAAGCAAATCCATCCAAATACAAGTTAACTTTCACTCAATGAATTAGTCTTTAACTTGTCAAAATTAATTCCTAACAGATCAGTATATGGATTTGATATAATATGAAAATAGCAAGAACCGAATGGCACAAGAACAATATATCATTGTCTAGAGAATGTCTTCCAGAGTACAAACTTAATTGTGATAACAGAGTTGACAGTAATTAGAGCTCAAAGACTAATTCAACCAATCTCAGTATATGATTTATATCATCATCGAGCAACAACCGATCCCACAAGCAATCTATGTCTCCCAGTGCCAGATAATATATGAAAGATCAACAAGCTAGCACAGCCCACAGAGATTGCACAAAAACGACAGATTCACTCACAAGACTACTCGCCAAAGTACTGCTCACACCGGAAGTCGAGGTAGAGGAACGCCTCACAAGCACAGGAGAGGAGCCGGCCAAGCACCTCACCGGAGAGCACCAGGGAACCGAGGTCGTCACACACCACAGGCAAAACTCAAAGAGAGAGAGAGAGATGAGGACGGGCCCGAGGGAGTCGGCGGCGACGGCTCGGGGGACGGGCCCGAGGGAGGCGGCGGCGACGGCTCGGGGGACGGCCCCGAGGGAGGCGGCTGGTGAGGGCTCGGGGAGGCGGCGGCGACGACTCGGGGGACGGGCCCGAGGGAGGCGGCCGGCGACGGCTCGGGGGATGGCCCCAGGGGGGGCCAGCAACGGCTTGGGGAGTCGGTGGCGACGGCTCAGGGGACGGGCCCGAGGGAGGCGGCCGGCGAGGGCTCGGGGAGGCGGCGGCGACGACGGGCTCGGGATTTAGATCTAGATCGAATAACTGCAGCGCATACGGAAAACCCTAGCCAGAGGGTATATATAGGGAGGCTTATTACGGACGGTTCTAAACTTAGAACCGTCTGTGATATCAATATCACAGACGGTTCTAAGTTTATAACCGTCTGGGATAGTTATACTATCACAGACGGTTCTAAACTTAGAACCATCTGTGATAATAAATATCACAGATGGTTCTAAACTTAGAACGGTCTGTATTTATTATCACAGACGGTTCTAAGTTTAGAACCATCTGTGATATTTATTATCACAGATGGTTCTAAACTTAGAACCGTCTGTGATAATAAATACAGACCGTTCTTAGTTTGGAACCGTCTGTGATAAGCCTTTACCCGACTGTAGTTATTAAGACAAACACCAACCAGCTGCATTCATGATCAACCACCAAACAGCTGCATTCATATACAACACCAATCAGCTGCATTCACACATATACATCACATATACATAAATGCCAATTCACAAATACATCACACTGCAGCATTGTTCTATACATAAATGCCAATTCACATATACATCACACATATACATCACATATACATAAATACCAATTCACATATACATCACACATATACATCTCATTATACTTGCTTATTTCTTTTAAAAATTAGCCCTTCATCATGATCAATGCGTACGTAACTAGTTTCGTCACGTTGTTCGTCGTCGACCCTTATGCCATTTCCAAAAGGAGGTAACTCGTCAAATTGATTGTATTCTTCCTCGTCCACTACATTCTCTACTCCGACAATTCTCCTTTTTCCATGAAGAACTACATGGCGTTTCTTATTTGCCGGGTCGGTTACATAGAAAACTTGAACAACTTGATTGGCGAGTACGAATGGTTCGTCTTTGTACCCGACACGTTGGAGGTCCACGGTCGTGACACTGTACTTGTCACCTGTGGGAGATGCACCCAACGGCAGCGAAATAAGGGGATCTTGAAAACCACATAGTCGAGCTCCCAAATCTCTTCTATGAAGCCATAGTACGAGTTTCTCGACCCATCAGTACTGAACGCATCTATGCGGACACCGCTGTTCTGGTTAGTGCTCTGTACATCCTGAGACTGCGTATAGAATGTGTACTCATTTATGTCATATCCTTGCCATGTTTTTCCTCCTTTGGATTTGCAAAAATCTTTTCAAACAGGGAATTATAGGAAAATACCATGCCACCTTAGCAGGAGGTCCTTTCTTTGCCTCTGTTCCCTCGCCCTCATCTGATTGATTGTTACGTTTGTATCGGGATGCGTTGCACACCGGACATACATGCATGTTTGCATACTCTTTACGGTAGAGGATACAGTCGTTCGGACATGCATGTATTCTTTCTACTTCCATTCCCAACGGACAAAGAATCTTCTTGGCTTTATACGTGGTTTTAGGCAACTCATTTTCCTCTTCCATGGTGTTTGGATTTTTCAGAGGATGTTACATCACATGCATCCATTGACGATGATGAAGAATGAGCAGATAACATCTTCAAAAGTATATTTCTAACAGCTAGTAAATGACAACATAAATCTAGCATGTCATTTAAATTGGATAACATACTTGAAACATTGAGCATGAAAACAATTAAAACCAGCAAGAAGCTCTTGTTGTAATGTTATTATTGCTCCCAGTTGTAGAGTTGCTAAAGATTCACTCTTGGCCTTCTCAATACTTTGTCTATACTATTCACAATTGGAAATGATTACCACAATTAAGAGTTTGAGATCTAAAAGTTTTCAACTGAACAATTCATAGAAAAGGTCCCAACTCACAAGGATACTACTTACTGCTAGTTAACTGAGTAACAACATGAAAGAATGACCACAAGACTATATAGGGCCAATTCTTGAGCATTTTGAAACAACAATTAATTAATATGTAAGCAGAATTGAGCTGATTGGTGGTAAGAAATTAAGCAAATATTCAGATTTAACTCTTCCATGTCATTTAAATAGGATAATATACTCGAAACATAGATCAAGAAAATTAATAAAATCGGCCTAATGCACATTTAAACAAGATTTATTTCACATAAACAGTACACCTACTAGCTTAAGTAATTTGATAAATTCATAAGCAACATGATCACATAATATCAAAGATAGCAAGGTCTCCTCCTAAAGAGCCGAAAACAAGCTACTGAGTACTGAAAATACTAGCGATCACAGATCTGAAATGATACAACATAGCCAACAAAGAATGTCTAATGGACTAAAGATCAAATCACAGTAGCAAGCATCAATCTTAGAGCTGAAATCTAAACTAGATAACTAGACTAATTTCAGTAGTAGAAAAGTATCTTCATTAAATGTTAAACTGAGCCCATAATCAATATTTGCAAAGTCTCCCAGTGCTAAGATAATTCACAGAACTTAATTAACTAGCACGGCTCACAATGCTTGTAAAGCAAAGAAGGGAAACCAAAAAACTCACAGAGCCAATGGTAATCAAAACCACTGAGAAGAACAAGGGCAATGCACGCCTAAAGGCGCTGGGCTTGGGGGAGGCAGCGACGGGCTTGGGGGAGGCGGCGTTGGGCTCGGGGGAGGTGGCATGCTCGAGGGAGGAGGATGACGCCAGGCATGGGAGAGGAGGACTACCGGTGTTGTGGGAGGCAATGTCGGGCTCGGGGGAGGTAGTGTCAGGCTCTGGGGAGGCAGCATTGGGCTCAAGGAAGGCGGCGTGCTTTCGAGACGAGTAGGGCATCAGGCTTAGGGGAGGCGGCATGCTTGGGGGAGGAGTAGGGCACCTAGCGTGGGGGAGGAGGGCTGTCGGAGTTATGGGAGGCAACGACGGGCATGGGGGAGGTGGCAGCATTAGAGTGGGGGCTAGGGGAGTACCATTAGTACAATGGAGAGATAAACCCTAGAGCACAATATATATATATATAGGGGAATAAGTACAGACAGTTCTAGTTAAGAACCATCTATGACATTTATCATCACAAGACGATTCTAAAGAAAAATTGTCTATAATAAGCAAACATCACAGATGGTTTTACTTTAGAACCGTCTGTGAAAATTAATATCATAGACAGTTTTACTTTAAAACCTTTTGTGATATTCTTACATATATATCACACATTGTCATATACGTAAATGCAAATTCACATATATATGACTCATTCTCATATACTAAAAGCAAATTCACTTATATATATAACACATTCTCATATACATAAATGCAAATTCACATATATATCATATATTCTTATATACATAAATGCAAATTCACATATATATCACAAATTCTCATATACATATATAAATGCAAATATAGAACATATAACACATAAACATTTCATTCATCATTCCACTTGTTTATTTCGTTTAAAAATTAGCCCTTCATGATAATCGATGCGTATGTAGCTAGTTTCATCACATTGTTCTTCCTCAACCCTTATGCTATTTCTGAAAGGAGGCAACTCGTCAAATTGATTGTATTCTTCCTTGTCCACTATATTCTCAACTCCAACAATCCTCCTTTTTTATGAAGAACAATATGGCGCTTCTTATTTTCCTGGTCAGTTACATAGAAAACTTGAATAACTTGGTTAGAAAGTATGAATGATTCGAGTGACACTGTACTTGTCAACCTGCACCTGTGGGAGATGGACCCAACAGCACAGAAACGAGGGGATCTTGAAAAGCACGTAATCGAGCTCCCAAATCTACTCTATGAACCTATAGTAGGAGTTCCTCCATTGATACTGAATGCATCATGCAGACACCATTAATCTGGTTAGTGCTCTTTACATCCTGAGTCTGTGTATAGAATGTGTACCCATTTATATTATATCCTTGCCATGTCACCACTGTAAATATTGGCCCTTTTGCCAACCATATCAACATATCAATTGATGAGCTCCTAGCGAGTCGCTCCTTCAACTATTGGTTGAACCGACTGTTGTGTTGTCTCAGGATCCAAATATCTGGCCGCTCCGGATTCTATTGCAAAATCACGTCCTTGTGCTGATCTATATATGGGGACATTTCAGTCATATGTTGCAAGACCATGAAATGGGCCTGTGCATATGCATCTATATCTGGAGTGATTGCTTTCCTTCCAATGGTCCCGATACCTTTGAGCCTCCCCTCATGACGAGATCGAGGCACACCTATTGGTATGACCTGAGCCACGTGATCGACACAGAACTCAATGACCTCTTTGGTTGTATAACCTTTGATGATGCTGCCCTCTGGCTAAGATCGATTCTGTATATAGGACTTGAGAATTCTCATAAATCTCTCAAATGGGTACATGCTACATAGGAACACGGACCCACACATTTTTATCTCTGACACAATGTGAACAATGAGATGGACCATGATATCAAAAAACAACAGAGAGAAATACATCTCAAGTTGACATAGAGTCATCACCACCTAGTCCTATAGAGCATCTAGTCCTTCAGGATCGATGACCTTCTGAGTAATTGTGTTAAAGAAATAACACAACCTCATGATTGTCTATCAGACCTTGATCAGCGAAATATTTCTAATTGCAATAGAGAGCATATGTGTCATCAGCATATGACAATCATGAGACTTCATGCCAATTAACTTCAAATCTTCCATCGAAACAAGTTTCTTCATGTTAGTGGAGTAACCAGATGAAACTTTCACACCATGCAAGCACAGACACAGTTCAGTTCCCTTGGCCTTGGATAGAGCGTAATAAGCAGGGAGAAGGTAACTTCATCCTTTATCAGCCTTTGTCGGTGCTAAGTCAGGCCTGATGTCCATATCAACCAAGTCAAGCCATGCGTTGACACCATCCTTTGTTTTGTCATGAATGTTCAGTAAGAGAGCAATCAAGCTGTCACATACATTATTCTCTACATGCATGACGTCGATGCAGTGGTGAAATTCTAGGTGCTCCCAATGAGGTAAGTTCTAAAATATTGATATCTTCTTCTAGACGTTCTTCTCACAGATCCTCGATTTATGTCCCTTTGTGAGAACAACATCTAAATCCTTATCCATATCATAGACCTTTTTCTGCTTAAATTCCTTGGAGCTGAACTGTCCTCATTCTTCTTCTAGACGTTCTTCTCACAGATCCTCGATTTATGTCCCTTTGTGTTGAAGGAACCTACTGTGACGCATGTACATAGTTTTGCACAAGTGTTTCAGCCACACACTCTTGGTATCATCTATGCAGTGCGTACAGGCTTTGGCCCCTTTCGTACTCTAGCTTGACAAGTTAGTAAGGGCAGGATAATCATTTGTGGTGCATAACAACATAGAGTTTAAAGTGAAACTCTCTTTTTTGTATGCATCCCATACCTGTACCCGTTCAATCCACAGTATTTTTAGATCTTCCAGCAACGGTGCTAGGTACACATTAATATCATACACAGGTTGTTTTAGCCCTTGGATAAGTATCGACAGCAAAATATACTTCTGCTTCATACACAACCAAGGAGGAAGGTTGTAGATGCTGAGAGTCACCGACCATGTGCTATGTCAGCTGCTCCTATTACAAAAAGGATTCATTCCATCTGTACTCAATACAAATCTTATATTCCTCGGTTCTGCAGCAAAGTCTGCAAACCTCCTATCAATATTTCTCCACTGAGGTGGAATCAGCAAGCTGTCTTACCATTCCATCCTTCTTACGCTCCTCCGAGTGTCAACACTAGCAGGACGTCTTTTCTTCACCTCTATTCCCTTTGTTGTCATCTGATTAATTCTTATGTTTGTATTGGGATGCATTGCACACCAGACATACATGCATGTTTGCATACTCTTTACTATAGAGGATAATTTGTTCGGACATGTATATATTCTTTCTACTTCCATTCCTAATGGACAAAGAACCTTCATAACTTTATAGGTCGTTTTGGGCACTTATTTCCCTCTAGAAGTATGTCCACTCAAATACCTAACAACACCCGAAACTCTTGTTGGACCAACTGTTGCTTGCCTTCAATTTCAGCAGTTCAAGTACGGCTGATAACCTCATGTATTTTGACTTGTAGCACATGAACAAAGGTTTCTTCGAGTTCTCCATCAAGCCCCAGAATTTAACATACTCTCTCTTATCACAGTTTCCTTCTGCATAGCAAAGCATCTGATCCAGATTGTCATCATGCACTCTATCTGAATCAAAACCACAATTAACATCATCTAGCAGCATATCATTGACTTCGTCGGTGATGTCATTATTATTACTTTCCTGTGTAAGCCGCTCTTCACCATGACTAGTCCAACGTGCATACCTCTTTTTGAAATCTCTTTGAATCAAGTGCACTTCAATCTATACTCGATTCTTAAACATCTTCAGATCCAAGCAGTCAATGCATGGACAATACATATATTCCAACCCCTTATTCAACATATCCTCCTTGGCAGCTCCTGTAAAAGCATACACGCTATTAATATACTCTTTACTCACATGGTTCCCATCATATATCCAATTTCGGTCCTACGTTAAGCATTTAACAATTTAGTATTTAACATTGAATTAATTACTTAGTATACTAGATATATATGATCTAATGTAGCTATATGTAGCAAGAATAATTAATTTAAGTAGAAATAGACTATGAATTGGCTAAACCCTAAACCACATGTTAGATGTAAATAATCTTCTGTCTACATTATGCTATATCTAAACCATTTTTAATTCTCCTTTCATCAAAAGCTAGATCTAAAATATACTGCACTTAGCTAGGTACAAATTACTAACCATAGATGTCAATAACTTAATAGATCTACAATCACTCTTACTAAATCTACGGTTTCCTTTCACCAAATGGACTCAAAGCATCACCTCCTCAAAGTAGCAGAGCTGTGAGAATAGATTTGAAATTTAAGACGGATCTATCAGGGTTGACGGTTTGCAGTTAATATAGTGAAATTATCGTAGACAGTTTTTAATATAAACCGTCTATGATAACTTAGTTATCATAGATGGTTTTTAATACAAACCGTCTGTGAACTATCACAGATGATTCAAACCAAAAACTGTCTGTGATATTTGGTAATAATCACAGACGGTTCTTGTTGATAATTACCTGTGATGTGATACTTCACAAATGGTTTTCAGCACGAACTGTTTGTGATATTACGTCTTCACAGACGGTTTTAATTTAGCTCTGTCAGCAACACAGACGATGTCTAAACCAAAACTGTCTATGATTATATTTAATATGGATAGTTTTGATTAACCGTTTATGATGTGGCATCTAGTATTAGGCTTTTTGTAGTAGTTGTTAATGGTGGAATGGAGTTCCCAATGGTAACACATGTGCTATTTATAGGAGGTAAAAGTATTACTATTTCATGTAAGCTAGTTTCATCAGCTATTTTCGTTGTGGAAAATGGGTTCTCCACTAATTAAAGAGCATAGACAACTTGAAGTGGGTGAAATATTTGTGCCTTAAGGAATGATAGATTGGTAAATATATGTGGATTTTATCTCAATTTCGGATGACAGCTTTATAGTGCATTTGGTAAGCTGAAATAATATATATGAATTTTTTCAGCGTTGATACACGTACAATATCACAATATTTAACGACATGTTGGAGGTGTAATTTTCAATTGTCATGTCAAAATAGTTGGGAGTGTATGCTTCAATGTTTTAACTCTTTCAAGGACATGAACGTAACCAAGGTTCTTCCCAACATGAAATAGACAATTTGTTAGTTCAGTGTTTAAAAATATACTACAAATAATAATCTGTGACTATTTGCAGCTACTAAGATTCACGATGGACTTATAACCTTGGAGGGTGCATCATATAAGATTTTTGGTATATACACTAGTGTTTCACCCTTCACTGCCAAGTGAATGCTCTTTCGATCTATTGATCTAGCCTTCTCACTTTTCTTGAAAATATATGTGGAGTACTGCTAGTTTAATATTACAGTTCTTACCATATTTATTTATACGTATTTATTCAGAAGTACACACAATACAAAATTAATATGGAGCAGACAGTATAAACTAAATACATTATGCGAACCAAGCCCTATGGACATTCATGATCTTACACCAACACTTTGTCTTCAATTTTCCATGTAGCACTGTCAGTTTCCTCCAATGAGGAACATCTGTGCTTTGCTGATAACTCTGGTGATAACTCTGGGACATTGCTCGGCAAGGATAGCTCCCAAGTGGACACACATGGTCGATGCCGTCACCAGCAGGGGCAGTCCTTCCATTAATATTGGTCAGTTTGCGCATGTCCTTCCCTTCCATATTCTTGTACATTCCATTCCCTTCCATGTTCCTTGGAATACAGGTGCATGAATTGATAAGAAACACCGCGATGATCACCAACACAATGATCTTCATTTCCGTTACTTCTTGGAGAACCTACAAATGAACATATGTCAGTTATCGCTTCTTGTAGTCGGCATGACTAAGAAATCGTGTGGACAACGAGTAGATCGTCTCTTGTGGGTAAAATGTACAAACTTTGCAGAGTGAAAACTATTCGAGTAGCCATGTGCACGGTCAAGGGTGGACATGGGAACTTAACGAAATATAGTTCTATTTCAAAAATTTTGTGGGTGGGATTGGAAAAGTGGCAGGCAGTAAAAAGGCCTAATTTGTGATGCCCTAGGTGTCACCCCAGTGATAAGGCACGCGGGTATAACGCTGAATGGTTAGCATATAGTGGAGGAGCCATGTAACGGTGGATGGAATATGTGCTACTATTATTACTGCATTCTCTTTACCCAAATATCATATTTTAGTTTTAACTGTTAGGTCTCAGGGAATTTCTATGTATCATATTTTAAAAGCAATTTATGGTAAATAAAACAACTTGAGCCTTCCCTTGATAAGCTACACATGTTATCTATTTGTATCCTACGTATTGGCTTGTGGAGCATGGTGGTTTGTGCTCACTCTCGCTCACTTAATTAATCTAGAATTAGGAGAGTCATATCACTGCGCCTTGGGATGCAACTGGTAAAGAAGATGAAGAGGCGAAGAACTAGGTCTCGAACCCAGTTGGTTGCCTGTGGGCACGTCCTAAGGGTATCACCTGTGTGTTTCGTTTCTACTGCTGCATTTTATTGATTTCTGCTTGATCGGCCCATGTCTATGTCTACTATTATATTTACGTTTTGGCATGATATGTACTTTGATGTTCAATAATGTATCTGTAAGCGCTATCTACTGATCCAGAGAATAGTGTTGTGAAATCACAGAGGATTCTGGATTGTAAAATCTGGGTCTGACAGCAATCACAAATGAATCCTTGTAACTTGGACCTTTTCTGGTTGCACAGACTCAGATGATGCAACAAATGCAGACTTTAGTCAACAACCATCTTAACAATCAGCCCAACCCTCAATTCACCACCCATGTACCCCAAGTTACACGACCTCAATCTAGACTTGTAGAATTTATGAGGACTAGACCACCAAGCAGATGACCGGCTTCGTGTGGTCGAAATAAAGTTGATATTTCACACCATCAATCAAGGGAACATGTCAGTGACTGACTACCTCAATAGGTTCACTCATCTTGCCCGCTATGCCCCAGGGAATATCACCACCGATAAAGCTAGGCAGAGCTATTTTTTGAAAGGCCTTAACTTAGGACTCCAGGTGGGACTGATCACACAAACTTTTCTAAAATTTGAAGAGTTGGTTAATAGGGCATTGCTGGAAGGCAATTGCAGTGAGTTGGAGAAAACCCACATGCGCAAGATGACCGAGCAAGTGTCCTACCTACAAAGTTAGCCAACAGTCCATGTCACACCATCACAGTTTACTCCATCAGCCTCACTAGCTATTTTCTGGACACCCACGCTAGTTTCTAACCCAGTGAATTTAGGATCTAGCAATAATCTAAGTAATCAATCTCAAGGATGCACCCACTCAAGATTTGGATTGACATGCTTCAATTGCAAGGAGACATGCCATTTCGCATGCAAATGCCTAATAGGCGACAAGCACTTACAGCAATCTCATTCAATCTATGCAGTACCCCCACCAAGACTTCCATTCGAGGAGCAGGTTGTGGAATACCTTTAGCATCAACTCGAGGCAACTAGATACCTCAGAGCATTGTAAGAGGAAGCGTGAACCACGTTATCACCAATGTCACATTGGGTAACCTATTCCTCAACCAGGACTCAATTTCGGGTTTACCTGGCCTAGAAGTGTGAAGACTTTTTGCAAAGTCAAGTTTTTCTCCCATCTCAAGTTGCTTGAATCTCGGGGTCAAGATTTTGTTTTAGGGGGTAGCTTGTAACATCTCATGTTTTTGAGATATTTAAATTTTTTTGTCAAGAAAAGGTTTTATAAAATTTCTTGGATTTTCTAAAATTAACTAAAGCTTTATTTGAATTTTTAGAAATTAAAAAGGTTTAATTTGTGAAAAATAAATATCAGATATTGCCAAAAATATTATATTTGAGTTCCTTGTGCCACAATGTATTTTTTTCAAATTTCCTTGGATTTTTATGGAGTTGTTTGCTATTTTTTCTTGCCTTATTTGAGTTCTTCGTATTTTCTAAAATGAAAAAGCCATTTAAAATTCTAGAAAAATTTTTGGGATGATTTCCATTAGCCCAACTTCTCTTTTCGCTCTCTCTCTCTCTCTCTCCGGCCTAGCCTAAACCACGTTCTAGTCCAATCCTGTTCTCGCGCCAGCCTACTTGTCCCAAGCCGAAGCATTGTGCCGTGTCTTCTCTGTGTGCACCATGCGTCCCGTTCCCTTGCCGTCACCGACAGGTTGGTCCCGCCTATTAGAGTCATCTTCTTGGATCCAAATTCTACAGCTGTGGCTGAAATGGACACTATAGCACCGCCTTGCCATCCTTGAACTTCACTTCGCCCACTACCTCTCCATGCTTGAAAAGGGACCCCAAACCCTCGACTTCCACACCTTAAGCCACCCATGCCCTCGCAAAACACTAGATCACCTTGAAAAGGGCCTATGCTTGTAGCTCACGGTCGTAGTCAGTAGTTGAACACTGTGGTCGTAGCCAGTGGTCGTATGCCGTGGTCGTAGCCTATGGTCGAAGCCAGTGGTCGATGGTACAGTCGACCTCGATGCTAGAAGACTTGTGTGGTCGGAGATGCAGTCGAGGTGCTGTGGTTGTAAGCAGTGGTCGAAGACTGTGATCGTAGTGAATGGTCGAAGACTTTGGTCGTATCCAGTGGTCGTAGCCTAGGGTACAACAATGTTTTTTGTTTCTTAATGCGATTCCCACCTGTTTGCTAGGAAATAGTACGTCTATTCATACGTTCATATGTGTGCACACACAGGAACTGGAGGCTGCTGTGATGATTCTATCAAATCTGAGTACTTTTACAAGGACTACCTCTCTCTCCATTGGTTTATGTGGGAGGCGATATATTGCTTTCACACATGCATGCATATACACATACACTCAAGTACTCAGAATCTCAGTATTGACAATGACAACTTCCTGTTAAGCGAATATTGCTACGTATGATGATGATATGATGTTTATTTGTATCATAATATGCTGAGCACCTCCAGCTCCATTGACTCTTTTGCTGCTGTTGCTATTGCTATCTATATTTGTTTTGTTTCCTCTGGAGTATGCTGTGAACTGGCATTTTCAGAGCAAGCCATACATGTTAAAAGAGTTAGAATGAACATATTGAAGTGATGACTTACCTCTATCTTCTTTTAATAAAAAAAATTGGGAAGCTACAACAATGTTTTTTTCGTTTCTTAAAAATTGGTCCATCATAAAATGTTTTCCTTTGTTAATATTTCATGAACTGTTAGACATGTTTATCCCCTACATATCCATGTCTGTTGAATGTTTTTGTTTGGTAGCAATTCACGGGCACTCAACTAGTATATATAAATGCAAATTCAATAATGCCTCAACAGTAAATATGTATTACTTTGTTGTTTTCTACCAGTCAGTAATGTTGTTGATCATGTCATTATAACGAGACTATTTACATATATAGAAAATAGTAAATACAAATTCAACTGCTTGTATTTACATATAGCCAAATAGCATGGCCAGTCGCTTCTTACAAAAGATAAAAAAGTAGAAACCTAACTGCTTCAAAGTTTTTCTAGTGGCAGAGGTGGCATGATATCTCTATCTTCAAAATTTCATAGGCGACGTGGTCAGCATTAGATGGTTTGGGATCATCAGCAAATGAAGCTCGAAATGCGTCCACCCGCTGATGCGCTCATTCGAGTATCTCTCAGACACCCTCCAACTAAACAATCAAGTCGAATTGAGCCCATAGGTGCTTTTCCCTTTCTTGAGGGGTCTCAGTAAGGTTGACTTGGTCACCCGCTGCCTCGACTAAGCACTCCAAGTGATGGCAGGCCTCCTGGAGATATGCAACATCGTTGAGGAGGACCACGTCAATGGCGAGGTTAGCTCGTCGGAAGCAGGAGACCAACCGGAAGACGCGGCGGAGGAGGATGTCAAGACAACGAAAGGTGGACTTTAACTATTTTCGCAAATCCTCTGACATAGAAGGGAGGACACTATTGGCACAGTGTCCTCCCGCAGCATTCGCCTGTGTACGATCATTCAAGACTTCTCCAGTTTCCATCAATTGGTGAACAAGACATTGATCTTAGAGAATAAAAGAAAGAACATGGAAACTAGCCGCAAGCGAAAGCAAGTGGCACCGCCCCAGGGGAGGTTCATCCAGAAGTTCTTCAACAATCCCTCTTTATTCAGGCTAAGTCTACCCAAAGCTCCAACCCTAGCACCCCATCCAAGTGGCAACTCTTTCGAAACTAAACGACCAGGCGGCCAATCCACCGGAACGAACTATGCTGCCAACTACATTTGTTTTAACTGCAGGGAGAAAGGGCATTTCGCCAACCGATGCTCACACAAACAGACCACTCCCATGAAGTTTAACATAGGGACCACTCCTATTTGTGGCCAAGCATCAGCACCCAGCAAGGGGTATCAGACCCTCAACCCAGCATGACTGCCTCAACTCCCAACCATGGCCCGGTTAATCACATCACCGTCGAGGAAGATCAGGAGGCCGTATGAGTTCTGATGGGTACATTTTCTGTCATGTCAATACCAGCGCATACTCTCTTTGATTCTGGGGCTTCATGTTCATTTATAGCCAAGAGATATGTGGATAAGCTTGGGTTGCCTACCTACCCACTAAAGAAACCAGTGGTACTTAGCTCACCTGCTGGGATTATCACCGCTACTTTAGTATGCCCTGGGATAGAAATCACCATGGAAGAGTTTGGTTTCCTAGTAGACTTAATAGTATTGAACTCCTAGACCCTAGATATTATACTAGGGATGGACTGGCTAGGAAGACATCAGGGAATAATAGACTGTGCCACTAGGAGGGTAAGCCTAACCAAGTGTCCTAGGTTGACCATAGAAGTAAAGGTGGATCGAACCTATTGTTGGGGTCGTGCAGTTTATCATTTTGAGGACATACCTCTGGAAGGAATGCTGGTAGTACAGGATTACCCTAAAGTATTTCCTGAAGAATTACCAGGCATGCTGCCAGACAGGGACCTTGAGTTCGTCATCAACCTAAAGCCTGGTGCTGCCCCAATTTTTAAAAGACCCTATAGAATGACTGTTGATGAGTTAGAGAAGCTAAAGAAACAACTCCACGAAGTGCAAGACAAGGGTTTTATCAGGCCTAGTTCCTCACCTTGGGGATCTCTGGTGCTTTTTCTGAAGAAGAAGGATGGCACTGCCCAGATATGTGTGGATCACCGATCCTTGAATGAAGTAACCATCAAAAATAAGTACTCCCTGCCTAGAATTGATGACCTATTTGACCAACTTGGGGGAGCTACCATATTCTCCAAAATTGACTTAAGGTTGGGCTATCACCAGCTAAAGATCAGGGTTGGAGACATTCCAAAGACAGCTTTTACCACTAGATATGGATTGTACGAATTTATGGTCATGTCTTTTGGCTTAACCAATGCCCCAGCCTATTGTCAAGTACCTGGACAAATTTGTGCTGGTGTTCATTAACGACAATCTCATCTACTCCAAGAATGTAGAAGAGCATGCTGAGCACCTATGCCTAGTCCTAGAGAAGCTAAAAGAACACCAACTTTAGGCCAAATACATCAAGTGTAAATTCTGGCTAAAAGATATCAGCTTTCTAAGCCATACAGTGTCTGCCGGAAGAGTATCTGTCGACCCAGCCAAGATAGAAGACGTAGTGAAATGGAAACAACCCACTATTGTCACAGAAGTGCGAAGCTTTCTTGGGTTGGTAGGATACTATAGGAGATTTATAGAAGGATTTTCCCGGATTGCCAGGCCATTGACACAACTACTCAAGAAGGAGGAGAAATTTGATTGGACAAAGACTTGTGAAAAAGTTTTCAAGAACTAAACAAGAGACTAACCTCCACCCCTATGCTAGTCCTGCCAGACATACGCAAGGACTTTGAGGTGCATTGTGATGCCTCACACCAAGGCCTTGGGTGTGTACTGATGCAAGAGGGCAAAGTCGTGGCATATGCATCTAGACAGCTTCACCCTCATGAAACAAATTATCCCACCCATGATTTGGAATTAGCTTCGGTGGTGCATGCCCTAAAGAGTTGGTGACACTATTTGATCGGTAACCATTGCGACATATATACCGATCATAAGAGCCTCAAGTACTTCTTCACGTAGTCAAACCTCAACCTGAGGCAGAGAAGATGGTTGGAGCTGATTAAAGATTACGGTTTAAGTGTTCATTATCACACGGGCAAGGCAAATGTGGTAGCTGATGCCCTAAGTCGTAAAGCCTACTGCAATAATCTCATGGTTCAAGAGCAACAGCCTGAGCTTTATAAAGAGTTAGTGGTGCTCAATATAGAGATAATAGAACAAGGCACCATAGCAACCATGGAGGTGCAACCAAGCATAGAAGAGCAAATCATAGCTGTACAGAAGGAGAACTCAAACATTTTAAGGTTAAGAAGCTTAATGGAAAAAGGGAAGGCTCCTAAAATAACTGTGGATCAACAAGGTGTTCTAAAGTATGAGACATGTATCTTTGTTCCCCACCAAAAGGACCTTAAAGACCTAATACATAGGGAAGTCCACAGCTCTGCGTATTCACTTCACCCTAGAAGTACCAAGATGTATCAAGACATGAAGAAGTGGTACTGGTGGCCACACATGAAGAGGGACATTGCCGAACATGCTGCCTGCTGTGATGTACATCAAAGAGTGAAAGCCGAGCATCAAAGGCCAGCAGGATTATTACAGCCATTGCAAATACCTCAGTGGAAGTGGGAAGAGGTTGGAATGACTTCATTACTGGTCTACCACGAACCATATCGAGGTATGACTCCACATGGGTTATAATAGATAGATTGACCAAAGTTGCCCACTTCATCCCTATCAAAACCACCTATAAAGGAGACAAGCTGCTAGAGTTGTACATGCCCCGCATCATGTGTTTTTACGTTGTGCCAAGAAGGATAGTTTCAGATTGAGGTTCTCAGTTTACCTCAAACTTCTGGGCTAGTCTTCATGAATCCCTCGGCACCCATTTAAATTTTGGTACTACTACCACCCACAAACGGACAGTCAAACAGAGAAGGTAAATCAAATACTAAAGGATATGCTTCGAGCCTATGCCCTAGATTTCACTAAGGATTGGGACAAATGCCTACCTTATGCTAAATTTGCTTACAATAATAGTTATCAAGCTAGCCTACAGATGTCCCCATTTGAAGCATTGTATGGAAGGAAATGTCAGACTCCTCTGCACTGGTTAAAAGTAGGCGAGGGCTACATCTTCGGACCAGAAACTCTAAAGCAGGCTGAAGAAAAAGTCCACCTGATTACGGACCGATTTCAAGCAGATCAATCAAGACAAAAGAGTTACGCGGACAAGAGGCGTAGGCCATTAAGTTTTGAAATTGGAGATTATGTCTACCTGAAGGTGTCACCCTTGCGAGGAGTTAGAAGGTTCAAAGTTAAAGGCATGCTTGCCCCACGTTATGTTGGACCATTCCCAATTGTGGCCAAGAAAGGAGAAGTAGCTTACCAATTAGAGCTACCCATGACTCTAGCTGATGTACACAATGTCTTCCACGTGTCTCAACTCAATCGGTCTAGAAGTGTCTTTGAGTGCCAGAAGATCAAACCCCGCTGGAAACAATCAAACTCAAGAGTGACCTAACCTACAAGGAGCGCCCCATCAAGATTTTAGACACCGTAGAAAAGAAGACAAGGAAACAGACCATTCGCTTGTGCAGAGTACAATGGAATCATCACACCAAGAAGGAAGCCACCTGGGAATGTGAAGATCAATTGAGAAAGGATTACCCCTATCTATTCTCATACTAGGCTGAATCTTGGGGTCGAGATTCTTTTAAACAGGATTTTTGAAATATTTTGGAATGCAACTTCTTAGCATTTGAATTTTGATGGATTTTCCTTGGGTTTGGTTGAGGTTCCAACAATTAAAGAAAATCAGGAAAATAGAATTATGAAAGAAATGCAAAAATAATAGAAAGTAAACCTAAAATCAAATTCAAATCTGAAAAGATGATCCAAAAATTAGGGTAGGAGGATTCAGTTCAAATCAGTTATCGAAAACTCAAAAAGGTGCAAATATACAAGTATAGAAGAATTAGTTAAATAAAGATGGCAAGAGGGGGGAATTAATGAAAATCTAGAAATGTGCATTGGGCAAAAACAATAGTAAAAAATAAAAATACTACTACTACTAATATATATATATATATAATATAATAATAATAAAATAAAATAAAATAAAATATGAAAAATAAATAAAATATAATGATATAAAAAGAATGACAAATAAATAACAAAAAAAGAGGCCTTTTCAGCCCGGCTTGAGCCAACCACCGGGCCGGCTCTTCCTTCTTCTCCCTCCCTCGCTAACAGTCAGCCCTGGCCGAAACGCCTCCTCGCCCAAACGCCGTGGCAGCCGCCTCCCTGCCGTGCCTGCTTAGACCGTCGGTCGCCCGCCTGCCTCCACGTCTAGGTCATTGATGTCAGCCACAGTTTCTGTCGCAGCTCGTCCCACAGTCACGCTGTCGCGTCACCCCGACCATCGTGCCAGACAAGCCTCCGTCATGCACAGTGCCTGCATGTTCCCATCGCATCCCCTCGGCTCACGCGCTTCTGACACCTCCCCCTGTTTTGGTGTAAGTAAGCGTCCGCACCCACGCCCTGCGCCGTCGTCCTGTCACCCGTGCTCTGTAGCCATGCCGACACCAAGACCGGCCAACTACCCCCCATGTTGCCTGCCCCTTTCCACCGCCTATAAAGCCTGGCTCAACCCCTTGGTAGCATCGCCGTTCTCTGCTCTTTCCCCCATCCCGAGTAATTGGCCTCCCCGCGCCTCTAGCTCACCAGCGAACATCTTCTTCCCCAACACCGGCCGGTGGGAAATCCATCAATTGGTGCCACAGTGGTTTAATTCCGCCAAGCCGGAGCTTCATTGGAGCACCATGAAGCCATCCCCGCCATCGATCGAACCCTCCCCGCTTGTACCTCTGCTCACTGTCGCCTCACGCCGCCGGACCACCACCACCTCTCCTGAGCCACGCTGACCCCCGAGGTAGCCTCCTGTCTGTGCCTCGATGCTCCATTGGCGTTTAATTGAACTCTGATGATGTGCATCGCCGTAATCGCTCTTCCCCTGTTTTGCCGCCGCCGATCACCACCGCCACAAAATTGGTTGGTAGGACCAAGCCTGGATGTGCGCGTGGGCATGAGCATCCCATTTTTGGAATGCTCATGGCCAGCCGCCATTTCCTCCACCGGCGGCGAGCATGCCATTCATCGGCAGGAGGAAGAAGCTACTGTAGCGAGCGATTAATTAATGGTTAAGATAGGTAGTTACTGACTAATAATGACTAGTTAAGACTAAGGGCTCACTAACATGTGGGCTATATCACTTAATCCAAAATAGTGACCGGTCCCACTTGTCAACGGGTTTGAAAAGAAAAAGATAAGAGAAAAATAAAATTTTCATGGGTCCCACCTATTAGTCTCTCTCTTTTTATTTTATTGAATTTATTTGAACTGAGAACTTCAAAGGGGCATAACTTATTCATCTTAACTTTAAATTGAGTTAAATAAATTTTTAAATTCAATATCTATCTAATGGGACCAAAACCATAATTTTTGAAGCGTTGTGAGAATTTGTTTGGTTACTGATTTTTATTTGAATTTCCGCACAATGTAAAATAATGTACGAGGCACAAGAGGAAGAGGCAGTGGCTTAAGCAACTCTCAACAATCAAGACCAAATCAACTTTGACCAAGGTGAGTCAATACTTTGATCATGTTGACCCTACATTTTTTGTAAATTATTTCTGCTTTAAATTATCAAATTGCATGCTATTATTTCATGTGCAAATATATATTGTTTTAAGATTCTAGTTGTATGCCCATTATTTAACTTACTAGTATTACACTCCTTTGGAACATTTGAATATTTGTGCCTTGTCACCTTAGCAAAATTATATGGTAACATTTCAAAAATAAGTCTACAATTATACGCCATGCTTAGTACTGCTTAGATACTTGGGAGCACCAAAATGCCCTAGCATCACTTTAATCATGAGAAACTGATTTGGGAAGTCATGGGTGGAAATGACTGGTATATTTTTGACATGATTATTTTATGCTCCCAAAAACCCCAACTTGCTTAAATATCTGGGTGGATGGTACGGGGGGCTGGTGTGTGGTGCAGTGGAAGCACGGTGTGTGGTTTGTAGTAGACCATCCAGATAACTCTAAGGACTGAATCTTGTCATGACCACCTATGTAAAATAGTACAGCCACAAGTCTGCAAATTGCAACTTGGCTAAGTAAATCTATCAAACCCCTGGACTCATCTCACCGATAGTGGAAAGGAGCGGAATATTGCAAGGGTAAGGGGAGGCCTAAAGGGACACCGAGTGGAGGGTGAAGTTTGCCAGTCGTGCAACATTGTGGAGAGTGGAGTCTGAATGTGCTAGTATCTGTGACAAGCATCCCGCACAATATATGGGACCCACCACAAGTGGGAGCAGCCCATAGGGTGAGATGACAAAAAGGGGCCAGATATTTTGAAAAGTTACTATGATGGTCTACTCAACCACATGACTAAGGAATCGTGTGGAGCAATGAGCGGATTATCTCTTGTGGTAAAGTGTACAAACTCTGCAGAGTGAAAACTATTCGAATAGCCATGCCCATGGTCAAGGACGGATATGGGAACTTAACTAGATATAGTTCTATTTCAAAAAATTTGTGGGTGGAATTGGAAAAGTGATGAGCAGTGAAAAGCCCTGATTTGTGTTGCCCTGAGTGTCGCCCCAGTGATAAGGTAAGCCGTTATGACGCTGAAAGGTAAGCATATAGTGCAAAAACCATGTAATAGTGGATGGAATCTGGATCGCTATTATTATTGCATTCTTTCATATATTGATAAAATCTGTTTTAGTTAAAACTGTCAGGTCTTAGGAAATTTCTAAGTAACATATATTAGAAGCAATTGATGGCAAATATAATAACCCGAGCCTTTCCTTGATAAGCCATGCTTTTTATCTATTGCATCCTGTGTATTGGCTTGTGGAGCACGATGGATTTGTGCTCACCCTCGCAATATCACAACCAGAAATAGGAAATCAAGACCATTATGCTTATAAGGACGCTCTTGCCAATGATGGAGGAGCCAACGAAGAAAACAAGGGTGACTTTCTCGAGTTTGAGTCCTAGACAAGTAGACTTGATGGAGATTTGTGTGCATATGTATTATCTAGACCTAGATAATACCTGTTGCACACACTTACCCCTCAGTCGTTTGCCTGTGGATAATGGTCTTACTTTTGCTTATCTTTCTGCTGCTATCTTTTATATTGTAAGTATTTGGCCTAATTGGCCCTTTTGTAATCTGTCACCCGATGTGGTGTATTTTAACTCTGATATGTAATATTATGGTTCGGTATATTCAATGCGATGTATGAGTTGATGCAGCAATGTACCTGTGAGCATTATCTACTGATCCAGGGAATAGTGCAGTAAATCACATGGAATTCTGGATTGAAAAATCCGGGTCCGACACAACTATGGTCAATAACGTGAATCAACGCTATGCTCATAGAGAAGCCGATGCCTAGAATGATCAAGGATGCTGGGTGAGATGGCTAAGCTCTAGCATGGCATGAGAAATGCGGGAAATGCTGAAGGGAAGTTCGAATGACGGGTTGCACCATGTGGCTTGGTTGATCTAAGTGACGTATGGTCCGGTGAAACTAGAATGGAAGAGACTTGCTGGTGCGTAGCAAGCCAATGGTGCACCTACACATGGTAAACATGGTGATTGGTTGCAATGGAAGATGAAGACTATGTCAAGAAAAGGTATTTTGGTAGTTTGACCAAAATACTAAAAACTACTTTGGATCAAAACCACGATATTTAGGGTAGCGGTTTAGCTCAAGGAGAAGTACAGAAAATCAAGTTGGATCAAGGCTAAGGATTTAGCGGATTTGGGTTTATGTGCTTTAAAAAGTGTGAATAAGTTAGTGTGTGAATTAAAACCCGTGTGCATGGGGTTATCAGGTTTCCCCATATGTGCTATATGGTAGTATCCACTATGAGTTATATGGGCTGGCTAGCCTATGAATTTAACGAGTTGGGATGGCGACTTGTTAGTTAACCATCCAACCATCCTCTTATTGTTATTAAGTGTTCTAGGTTTAGGATTTGAGAGAAGTTGAGTGCTGTGGTATGCTTTCATGTTATTCAAATGGAGTGGCTATAAAACCTTCATCCTCAAGTAGAAATATATCAATCCTTATTCATCTCCTATGGATTCATCTTGTGTTGATTGATTTGCTCTTGATTTGGTGGTTTTGGCTCTTCTCTCTTCCCTTCTTGATCTTACTATGTGAAAAATGTGTAAAAGATGGTGATGATCTCTAGAAATCAATCTCTACCTAGCTAGACACTTGGTTCGCAAGTTCATGAAGAAACTCGATTTTTGCTCTTTTTGGACACTCCAAGTGATTTCTTGTGCTAATCTAAATAATAGAAACCAATGACCTCGAACCACAGAGCAAGAATAGAGCAGGCAGGGCCTATCACCACAGTTGATGGCCTTGAGAATTTGGGCCTCGACGAAGTGGTTGATGCAGGCCTTGGCCATGAAGGGGATGGTGACTGTGCGATTGATGTCACGGATGATGCCTGGGTCTGACATGCAGGTGAAGTGGGAAGGAGTTTGAAGACCTAAAAACTCGAAGTCCAAGCACTTTCCAAGGCTTAATTCGGAGTCACCTCAAGCCAATCAGAATTTAATTTCATGTCGGAATTCGGTTTGGAACAGCTAGCGGGATATATATTAAAAAGTCTGTAACTTTTACAAACACAGTCTAATTTAGGTATTTTTGTACTTATTGGAAAGATTTTTCCAAGGCCCAAATAGATAAGATCTCAACCCAGAAATCTTATGGATTAACCACTATCTCCGAAACAATGTGGCGGCCAAAAATTTATGTGTTCATGTTAAAATTCAAGTCTTGTTAGTTGTCTAAGAAAGGCTATAAAGCCAAGGGGTGCACTCCATATATGACCGGGACGAAATTATTTTAGGTTTTAATGCAGAAAATTTATCTTTCGATCATGGAGAGTTTACTTAGTTTCTAATTCTCAGTAAACATTATTCTCACTGATTCTTGAGAGAATTGTTAGAATTGGTCGGTCGTAATTAATCATTCAATTCATGCTCCAATTACGTACTGGTTGTGTGGATTGATGTACTTGCGAAGGTTGCAATGCAATTGCTATTGCTGAGGTCTTGTGCTAAACAAAAGGTTTCTGCAATTACTGATTGGATCGTTATCTTGGTTCATCATTCGTCGATTGTCATCACAAGATTGGGTCACCCCGAATGAAGTTGAGAGGGGAGCCAAAGGAAGAGAGGATGTGTGGTCGCCAGAGCTAGGAGAGGGAGCGCAGCGTGGGGATTGAATTATCAATTAAACTACCGGAAACGGAGGCGGTTTGATTTCGCTAATTAACAGAGTTACACGCCTGACGTGAATTTTTGGTAAGATCCAACTTTGCATACTAGGTCTCCGATAGAAACAGACAACGTTTCCGATCATCCAACTTTGATATACACGTTTCCTAATTTTGATTCAACTATTAATTTCTAGAAAGCCACTTCAATCAAAAATATCATATTTAGATGTATGCATGCAAGAAGGTTTTGTTTAACGGCAAAACAAACATTATTATTTTAGATACAATACAAATATGTAAGATATATTCGGCGAATACAAGCAACAATCAAACTAGTTAAAATTTTACATCGTCTACACTGAGTGCTCAACGCATTCATTAGTCCCGACAATTGACTTTCTGAATCCATGACATGATTGCATCCCGTAAGCCATTTGACGAACGTGCAACCCATAACTTGAGGAAGCCTTGGGCCGACTGCATGAACTGCTTCATTGCATAGTCTTGTGGTTGAAATGCCTTTTTATCCCTATCCCTTCGGATGGTTTTACCTGCACCTGGCATTACTGTTCTTGTCTTTTCAAGGTAAACGTGAGCAGTACCGTGTTTAGACTTCAGAAACACCTGATAAGTGGTTGCTTCAGCCTTGCGGTAAAGATAATCTATTGCTTTTGGTAACAACACCTCACCCAGTTTATCCATGCCAACATTTATATGTATGCCTTCTTGTTCCTCCCCATCGATTACTTCAGTTGCACAACTCTCATATGTTGGCATTAGGTCCATGGGAGAGTCATGGGGCATAATGTAAGTTCGCAGTTTCAAAGGTGGAAAATTGTTTGGGTTACTGCTGTTGCATTCAGCAGCGGGCCTCTGCCCATTGTACTCATCAAATAGTGAGATGTGCAGCTGCAAAATGATTTCAATAACAGGCTCTGGAAATAACTTTGATAAGCTCAGTGTATTTGTCTCGGTAGTACAAGGCATGCTTTCGTATTCCTTGCAACAGAATGGGTCAGGGCGAAACCGTTGGACGAAAGCTTTGTGGAGATTGACACTTTCTTTCTTGTCAAAAGGGGCAGTGTATTGAAAGTCTTGAAACCAGTAAAAATCTTTTGTAGGCAGTTGAGTGAGTTCTTTCGTAACGACATCAATGGTAGACTTGCAGAGGGATGCTGTCGACTGTAAGACCTTAATTGCAGTCCCAATTATGTCTACACTTTCTGAAAGACGTAGAATCAACAATAGAAAAAATGTTTCCTTGGGCGCCCTGTAATCTGCATAAAATAGGCTTACTGAAGCTTCTAACCCTCGATCTGGGCAATATATGGTATGAACAGCAAAGTGACGGTATTGGCTTCCATGCGACATTTCATAGCACAAAAATTTCCCATCTAGTAGTTGCCTGACAAGAGGGTCGAAAAACACGTATTGCCGGGGTGTTCCACCAAAATGCATGAACTTTAACAATTCCTCGGCACCATCTGCAAACCTTTCAAACCTTCTGACAGTAGCGCTACTTGGCTCATCTTTACTACGACCGACGAAAGAGGACACGAATGATCTAGTTGCATGAGCAATTCTTTTAGCAAACGAGGACTGTCTTACTTCTTGCTTGATCCCTTCAGCTTCCACAGCTTGCTGCTTACAGCTGCGCAGCGTGTCATCGCACTCTTGAGCAGCGCGCTTCAGCATCTTCCGCCATCGTAGCAAAGGCACATCAGTGATCTGCCATTTGTTTGACGTCTCCAGTGCAGCATCCATCTTGATATGCGCCGTCTCCAGCCTCTCCACACGGTCCCTTTGCTCCAATCTTTCTGTGTTGCCAAGCAGCCCAGTTACTGCCCGGTTAACCGCCTCACCAATAACCGCAGAACTAACAATTTCCGCCATTAGGGCAATAGGGCTGCGCAATTTTGAGAATTCTGCTAAACAAAGAAAGGATTAATCCTACCTACAGAATTAATGCAGTAGAATCTTGCTACTTTAAGCAAGGATTTACTTACTGAATTGGCTCTCCGAATGTAATTTTTCTTTGAGCTGTGGCTTCTGCCTGTAAACATGTTTCAAGAACATCAGCTGAAGAGTGGAGTCTAGGATATAAAAACATTCGACATGTTGACATCACATAATGTGGCGAGAATACACAAGGCGAATGAAAGTGACCTCGACCAGATAACAACTACCTACCTGAGTGAGCACAAGAAAGAAAAAGTAATGGCAACTTTGACTCTGAGAGACCTCAAACTCCGTCAATTTGATACAATATGGAAATGAAATATCAATCTGAAGAAGGCAACTTAGCATGGAACACTTAAAAAGTGGAACAAGATAAAATTTTAAAATGAATACATAGCATGGAACAGTCTGCAATCCATCAGCAGATCAGCCTCAGCTATAAAATATGCGCATGCCACGTAATTAGTAATTCTTCTCTAATCGTAACAAAAAATCTGGCTTGGCTTCGCGAAAGTATATTATTTCCTTTTAGAATAAGTCTATTTTACATCCCAAAATATTAGAAAAGTCCATTTAACACCCTTAAGCAAAAAAAACCAGTTATTTAACACCCCCATCTGTTAAAACTAGGTTACTTAACACCCTTGTCCGTTAGTTTCACTGGCATGGACTGTTCCCAGGCAGATGTGGCCACATGGGCATGCACAGATGGCAAGGAGGGTCGGCCAGTGGCGTGAATAGGGGTTCCAGGGCACGATGTTTGGCACGCATTTGCTCCCAGGGCGCATTATTTGCCATGCAATTGCCCTCCCTCATCACCTCCACCCTGCCTAGGAGTAGCCGCCATGGAGGAGTCAAGTGCTAGGGGCTTTGGATCTGTGTGCATGCCCTCATCTTGGAATCGAAGGAGATCAGATGTGCCATGCTCACTGGTGTCGTACAGGGAGAAACAAGTACTATGCAACTAAATTCAAGTAGATTATAGCCTCCAATCACCACTTGTCCCACTAAAATTTGATCTTTACTAACTACCGCACATACCAACTAAGAACCCATCTACGAACTAGAGCAAATTGGGAGATACATAGTAGTACAACTGAAAACCGTCAAGTCTTGCTATGGTCACTACCACACATAGGGTTATCATAGATGGTTTGTAACCGTCATCAGAGATGATTTCTGAACTGTTTGATTTATTGCGTCAGTGATAACAAGTGGCTGTCACAGATGGCTCTCAAATCATCTATGATAAGCCATAACACAGGCAGATTTTGAAAATAATCCTATCTGATATCCCCATATGTCATAGATAGGGGTGGAAAACGGTAACGGATAATTCGTTTTATCCGATATTCGTATCCGAGAAAACACAAATATGGTAAGCAAAAATCCGTATTCGAAAATATTCGTATTCGTATTCGAGAATATTCGTATCCGTATTTGAGAGTATTCGTATTCGCATTCGTATTCGAGAATATTCGTATCCGTATTCGTATTCGAGACTCGATTCGTATTCGATCCGTTTCTAGAACTTATGAAAAAATCATACAAATTTTGTGATTCAAAATTTGAATTTAGGCGGTTTAAAACCGGTAACCGGTCAAAAACTGGTGAAAAATCGGTAAAACCGCTAGGAATCCGTTTTATCTGATATTCGTATCCGAGAAAATCCGTATTCGAAAATATCCGTATTCGTATTCGAGAATATTCGTATCCGTATTTGAGAATATTCGAATTCGTATCCGTATTCGTTTGAAAAATATGGATTCGTATTCGTATTTGAGACTATTCGACCGTATCCGATCCGTTTCCACCCCTAGTCATAGATGGTTAATACAAAAAAAACATGTATAATGATCTACGTATCACAAATGATTTTGTGTTAGAAATTGTCTGTGATAGTTTTTTGTATAGCTAAAAAATTTTGTTTTTGGTTAACCTAAAAAAATGCTAGTCATGCCTTCTGAAAACAAGCAAATAGATTACAGATAAATGACAGATAAATGAATTACAACTCAAAGTGAATTACAGCTCAAAAACAATTACAAAAGACTATTCGAGTTACTATTGAATTACAAATAAAAGTGAATTACAATTAAATGAATTATAATCAAATCAAATATTTGAAAATGTATTAATCGATGTCATGGGAGTGAATTATCAAAAAGGTTGTCGATATTGTTGGATCGGAAATGGCGACAGAGGGGGGGTGAATGGAGCCCTTTTAAAAATTACCCCGAGAATCCACATGAATTTTTCTACTCACCGATAGCCATGTAAGCTAGAATGAGAATCTAGCTGACTGTGAATAGAAACTGAAAATAGAGACTGCTGGAGACAAAAGATTAAGAGAACTAAAAACATGCAGACCAGAGCAGCACCAAGGAAGGCAGGCTAAAAGAAACCGGGGCAAAGAGAAGCATCCTTACTGCCGAGAAGATAAAGCAAAAACACTGCACTGCCAAAAATAAAAATTGGTCAAATGAAAACCACCCTACACTGATTACTTGATTGGGATTCCAATTAAAATAGCAAGATGCCAACTTGAAAACCACCCTACACTATTACTTGATTGGGATTCCAATTAAAATAGCAAGATGCCAACTTCTTTTGATTCTCAATTCTGCACAACCGAGAAGACACAAGAGATCAAAAAGATAGACAAGGAAGCTTTAGACTGAAATTTTGGACAGACCAAAAATAGCAATTTTGGGTTTGAAAACTGATCCCTGTGGACTGCAATTTAGAGATACCTGATAGAGTTTCCTGCTGGCCTAGAACTGAAAGCTAAAAGGATATCAACCGAAAAAGAAAAAGGAGAAAGCAGGCAAAAAAGCTAGGAAAGAAAAAGAGACTTTAAAACAGCAGGAGACAAGCTTCAAATGATTTACGCTCAAAGTTGTTCACAAAAGGATCAAACCAACTGCCACCTGATTGCTGTTCACACGGCACACAAAAAGACTAACCCGAAAAGGCACAAGAGCAATCAAAGAATCGGCAGTAGTTGATGATTAACTAGCCGAGAGTACATGCTGCCGTAACTGAAATTAATTGGAATCTTCAATGATTGCCATTGCGGAACAAGATAACAATTCACTGCTGCCGAGTAGTACTCCTGTCGGCCAATTAAATTGAAATCTGTTGAGCTGGCCGAAACAACAAAAATCAAGAACACTAGATGATTCTAGGCCAAGACAGCAGCTGTTGAAACCAGACTTTTAGACTGATTTTACTCCATTCGGTTCAATCAAAAAGGTGTTGCACTGGCCTACAAACTGCAAATAAAAAGGAGACTGGCAATCTTTAGAAAACAACCAGTTCTTCTCGGGTGGAAATCTTGCCGCAAGAAGCATACATACTTCTGCATGTAGCCGAGATAAAAGACTAGAGAAAACTAAAAGCTGCCATTCTCTGATCACTTAGTTGGAGCTCCAACTAAAACAACAAATTGTTTCTTTGAGAAGAGTGACAATCAAACAAGAAACAGTCTTGCCCAAAAGAAATAAACAGAGAATCATTTGGCTGAGAGACTGAGCTTCAGAGACAAACCAACAGAGACCAAAGGAACAAACAGAAAGAAGGCCAACAACACAACACACAAAAAGAAACAAACAAGAGATTGGACTTGACAAAGATGCAAAGAGATGAATGATTATTCAGGGTTGTTCTCAGCTCACATCTCTCTTAATCTCACACTAGCTAAGTCCTCATACATGCTTGAAAGATAACACACTCATACAAGCACAGAAACCCTAACTCTCACACCCACTCTCTCATCTTTCTCCACTAGAGAGCATCCTCTATTTATAGCCTCCACTAATGGGTTTACAACACACTTTACCCATTAGCTCTCAACAACTCATGGCGCTTTATCCACAATCCACTTCCTTTAGTGCAGCTTTATGTATTCACCAAAACGCCCCTCGCGCACCTTCTAGGAAGCTTCCTCATTCCTTGCCCTCCAAGCCACGCAGCCACCTCGAGTCCTCGCCGTCTTCGGCACACCTCGACCGTTCTGACCTCGGCACCGCCCGCGCCTAGTCCGGTCATCCCGTGCCTCGCCACGACTCCACCTCGACGTCCTGCAGCCATCACAGACAAGAAATACATCACATAGTACCGCTCGACACATGTAATCATACATTACCATCAGGAAAAAATCAAAGCCCAAACCGAACGAACCGAAAAATAAACGACTTAAGCACGTTCGACCTAGTTCGACAAGGTCCGACCGAAACCGATTGGACCGTGCAACGACATAGCCCGAACCACACAAACCAAACTCGACTCTCCTAAAACAGATGTCAATTACTCATCACACACACGGGGCACGTCCACATGGTCTATCAGATATTTTAATATCGATCTTACGTATGATTATTTGGATTCAGATGATCTCTCGTAATGAACTGACTATGATCACACAGAGAAAGACATAGGAATTTTGTACAGGTTTGGGTCTTCTCTTAGAAGAATAATAACCCTACTCGTATGTGGCTATTGCTCAAAGGACTAATTACAATCGAGAAAGCGATGCAGAATGTCTTACACTATTTCTGTTGTCTCCCTCTGTTTTGTCAGATCTATTGGGTTTCGCCCCCTGCTTCTATCTAACGTCAACCCTTATATAGCATACGAAGGAATGGCAGTTGTTCTAGGCCAAGAGATGCCATAATGTTTTAGATGATAACCATCTAATGGGAGTTATTGTCAGAGAGACATGGTATCTCACTCGTCGTGCAATGGTTATTGTCAGAGAGAAGCTATGTGTAGTTATTTCATAAAATAATCACGCATGTTAACTGCCTTGTTAGACAAACTCATGATGTAGGAGGTTATCATACACAAGCCAGTCGAAGTTAGTTGTCGAAGAGTCTACGAACATAAGATGGTCGTAGAATGACTTACGACCATATCACACTTGTAGAATGACTTACTACTAAGGTGTAGTCATAGAAGAGTTTATGAGTAAGGAGTGGTTGTAGAAGAGCTTACGACTACCTTATGAAATCTCTCCTTTATCGATAAGGGGTACACTTTAGGAGTAATAATATCATTTACAGATAAATAATAATTTGAGAATTGTTATATCCTCGTCATCTAACCGCCAACTTCAAGTGAAAATAACTTATTTGAGAAAGAGAAGTCGTAGGCGAATGAAGATCAGAAACACAGCCTTCTCGATCTAATTCAACTAGAAATGAACTTGGTCAAAAAGGTAATTTTCCTTGAGTTGTAAGACATATTGGCTTCAAATAGAGGAATGCGAATTAGCTTTTGCCAATCTATTCATTTGGAGTAGTTCCCAAAGGGATAATAACTGTTGAGTTCCCAAGATTGGTAATCAGCTCGTACGACTATAAACACTTACCCTAGGGTAACTTTTGAGCTTCTTACTTTCCCTCTTGCTACAATCTTCTTTGAGTTTTTCGCTGTCAACCAAGCCATTTTCTTCCTCCAATTTCTTCCAAATCCAAACTAATCGCTTGGAGAAGATGCCGAAGTCTTCTACTAATTGGCTGGTGTCAGAGATGGATGTCACAAAGATGAAAGCCTTGGTTGCAGTTGAGAAGATTCCTTCAAGGAAGTTTGTGAAGTGGATTGAAGCTACCGGACAACATAGGCCATCGAGGAGATTGGGCAAATCCCAGTTTTCCAAGCATACTGTGAGTGCAAACATCAACTTCCTGCTCACCCCTTTCTCACAGCCATACTTGAGCACTTTAGGGTGGAATTGGTGACTTTAGTTCCCAATTTGATCACTATGTTAAGTATATTCGTGTACTTGTGAGAGGCCTACCTGGGGATTCCTCTAGATCTTGAGCTGTTTCGGTACTACTACGAAATAAGCAGGTAGACCAGAATTGCCGGAAGCTGTGGTTTGAATTTCCATGCCGGCAAGATAGAGAAATACATCCAGATGTTTACTCAGTCCTCATGGCCGAATTGGAAGAAGAAGTGGTTTTACTAAGAGACAAACAACGAAGATAGTCTTTCCTTTGTGGGAAAGGCCACATAGAAAATTCTTCTTGTAATTCTATCCTTAAAGACCTTATTCGGATAGCCCATTGCATCCAAGCCATCAAAAACTTAAGGGAAAAGGAACTTACAAGTTGGCATGTGGTGAAAGACTTCATCACTCGTCGTATCAGCCATTTGAAGAAACGAGCACATCTAATGTGCACATACTCGGGGGGCCAAGAATATAACCATAGACTATGAGGATAGAAAGTAATAATCAAACTCATTCTCTTAGCTAAGTTTTGAATTTTGAGTTCTATTTACCAATCACTTTATCTCCCAAAGTATATCTTACTTTGGGAGAGATTGATACTCGAGTCAAAGCCATCTGTGAGAAGGCTCCAATAGTCGATGTGAATGCTCCACATATGTTGGTGGATGTATCCACCAAGGAAAGAGAAGAATGCCTAAAGATAATCAAAGTTCAATCACATCTTTAAGATTGCGTAGTCGTAAGCAATGAGTACTTAGCATTCTTCCCTATTGTAAAAAGTTGGCATGGAAAACCGTTCGGATGACCAAGAGGTCAAATTGATGGTAATCAGAAAAGAGATGGAGGAGATTAAATCTCCTCTGACCAAGAGGCGTTGACTGACAAAAGCTATTGACAAGTAGGGTGAGAGTTCAAGTGCTGCTCCTCCCTCTCCTCCTCTATCTGCCCCCATCAAGAAGTTCCTTGTAGATGTATCTACTATAGAGGAGGTAGGGGGCGGCTGCACTAGAATAACTAGCTCCTAAGATCAAGGTATCCCCCTATTACGATGACAAAACTTTCTCAGTTGGTGCTTCTCAAGGCTTTATTAAGCAACTCAAAAAGGAGAACTTGAAGGGTTTTGTATCTTTTATGAAGGAGGCTGCTGTAGTAGCAGAACTTGTGATAAAAAAGGAGACTGCTCTTCAAGTAGTCAAAACTAGTCTCGACCATCAAGAAGGGCAAGAGAAACAAGGAGTAGTTGCACCTGCTCTAAGTCTATGACTAGATGCTGTCGAAGATGAACCTGCCATTTAATGACCAGATGTGGTTGTGGAGAAGAAGTTGAAGAAACCTTCCTAAGAGAAGATTCCTTACAAGTTCAAAATCAAGGCTAGGAAAGCAAGGTATGTAAATAAGAGTATAAAAATAGTATTTTACCCTTTTATCTTCTTTAATGCCAATTCACTTCTTTTCTCGTGTCTTTAGCTTGGCTCCCCATCGTTTGGGGATGCTTCTATTGTGAAGCCCCTTGCTATTATTCCCGTAGTCGAAAAGATGACAGAGAAGATGGTCGAAGAATCAACCACTATGGCGATGGCGAGAACTACTATGATGGACAATGTGGAGGTGACCACTTGTTAATGATGAGTAATTGACATTGGTTTAGATAAAGTCGAGTTTGGTTTGGGTGGTTCGGATTCGAGTCATTGCGTGGTGCAACGGGCTCGGTCGGACTGTGGTCAAACTTGGTCGTATGAGATTAGGACGTATATTCTGATTATTCGACAGGTTTGGACTTCGGTATGTGTAAGTATGACTTACTGATGCTATGTATGCTTTCATGTATCGAGCGGTGCTATTTGATGTGTTTCTTGTCTGTGTGGCTGCAGGACATCGGGCGGAGTCGTGGTGAGACACGGTGGACCGGACTAGGCGCAGGTGGCGCTGAGGTCAGAACGGTCGGGATGTGTCGAAGATGACGTGGACTCGAGGTGGTTGCGAGGCGTGCGAGACAAGGAGCGCGGAAGCTTCCCGGAAGGTGCAGGAGGGGCGAATCGGGAAATTCGCAAGGCTGCACAAGCGGGAGCGGGCTCCGTTGGATTTAGCGGGCGTAACAGGGCGGAGACCCGTTAGCCAAGGCTATATAAAGAGTGGAGGGGCTGCATGCCCACTTGAGCACTTGAATGAATTTTAGGGTTTCCTTTAGTCAAAATAGGCTTTAGAGGTTGTTTTGGCTTTAGGCTTTAGTTGGTGAGAGTGGGTGGAGAGGCAGAGTGTGCTCCCTCTGTACTCCATCGATGGTTTCTATGTGAGTTCATCCTTCCCAAGCATGTATGGGTGTGTTCTTGGCTTAGTGAGAGGGAGAGGATGAGTTGAGAGTCTTGTAATCATTCCTCTTGTATCAATCGGGGTATGTGGACGTAGCTCAGTTGTAATCTCTGAATAGTTGGAATGAAATCTGAAGTTTCTCCTGTGCTCCTGTTATGTTCTTCGTTCCTCTTTTGGGTGATTTCTTGATTTTCGGTGTTTTGAGTTCTTGATTGCTGGAAAGGCCCAAAATGGGTTGCTCCTTGATGGGATAGTGCCTCAAGATCATTTGATCAAGTTTCCCAAGAGCAAACCTCTTTTAATCTCAGATTTGGCATTTTGGGTTGCTCTGTTCTTCTTTAACCCTTCTAGGGTTTTTGAGCATTTCTTGTTTCCCTTTGCAAGATGGGCTGAGATTTGGCATGGAGAGTCCTATGGCTATTGCTAACATATCTGCAAAGTCTCTTAGCCATAGGATCAAAGGTTTGGAAGCAATTTGATTTTTGGCTCGGGTTGTGCAAAAATTCAGATTTTTACCCATAATCTGAAATTCTTGCTTCTTGCTTTGATTCTCTTGTTTCCCAAGGTCCCCTTACTATTTAGTATGTTGTAGTAAGGCCTTGGATCGAACAGATTGAGAGCAAACCTTCTTTTTAGCCAAAAATCCGAAGTCTCAAAGTTCCAGCCTGAAAATCCTGTTTGCTGTTTTTCTCGAGAGGTACTACCGCTCCTGGAGAGGTACTACCGCTCAGCGGTACTTCCGCTCGACCCAGCGGTACTACCGCTCGACCCAGCGGTACTACCGCTCGACCCAGCGGTACTACCGCTTGCAGCCTGACTTGCGTTGAATTTGTTTTTCTTGATTGCTTCCTTCTGGCTTTAGTTTTTCCTTGTCTCTGTGATTTCCAGTGAGGGCTTATTTTCTACCTTCATAGCTTCCATAGCTATTGGAGGAGAAGATACTCTTTGGGGGCGATTTTTAGAGATCGACATTCACCCCCCCTCTGTCGCCATTTCGGTCCTACAATTGGTATCAGAGCCAGGTTAGCTCTTTTCAATAGATCTTAACCGGTCTCAAGAGCCATGGCGACGGACAAGTACTCGACCAAGCCTCCCGTCTTTGATGGCCTGGATTACGCCTTCTGGAAGAGCCGAATGGAAACATAAATCCAGGCTCAGGGGTATGCCATTTGGCGGAAGGTGAAGGTCAGATTTGTTGTTCCTACCGATGAGAACATTAATGCTGGAAATATGCATGATGGTGAGGCAAACGCTAAGGCAAGGAACATCATAATCCAGGGCTTGAGTCGTAGCGAGTTTGACCGCATATCTCATCTTTCGTCCGCCTTCGATATTTGCGAGACCCTCGATGCTTACCATGAGGGTACCACCCAGATCAAGACGGTTCGACAGGACCAGTTCAAGCGAGAGTACAACAAATTCGAGATGCTTGCTGGTGAGTCCCTAGATGAGTGCTTCGCGCGTTTCCACAAGGTCTTGAGCAACCTCCGAGCGGTCGGTCTCACATACCCCGACTCGGACAACGCTCGTCAGATGCTTGCGGCACTCGATCTGCGTGTGTGGGAGATGAAAGTGACCACCATCAAAGACACAACAGACCTCTCGACCCTGACTCTTGACGCGATGTACTCGCGCCTCAAGACTCACGAGATTGACGTTGTCTCTCGTAGGTCGAAGTCACAGTCGATGGCTTTGGTCACCGATCCCAGTTCAGCTTCCGGTCTCTCTTCTGAGTGTTCCTGCGGATTCTCCCTTGCTGCGCTCTGTGACATAACTGATGATCAGTTAGAGCAGCTTGCGGATGAGCAGCTTGCCCTCCTTGCTCGAAGATTCTCCCATGCTTACAAAGGGAGGAGGGACAGAAAGAGAGGAGGACCCGTGATTTGCTTCGAGTGTGGTGGCCCCAACCACATCCGAGCAAACTGCCCCAAACTTGGGAAGGGCAAAGGTGACTACGGCGGTTCGGGCAAGAACGACTACACCGACAAGAACCGCAACACGAAGCCCTCAGCACCTGCTCAAGGCAAGAAGAAGTTCCGCAACTTCAGGAAGGCCAAGAAGCTCTTCCACCGCGTCCTCACCGCCTTCGACGACCTCGACCTCAGCGAGGTGGAGGGATGGAGCGACGACGACGGGATGGGTGACCAAGAGCCCAAGGATGGCGGCGACGACTTCTCCGGCATGTGCTTCATGGCCCTCGAGGGCAAACTGAGCGACAGCGAGCTGTACTCCGACTCGGACGAGGTATGCCCCACCTACGACCAGCTCAATCATGCTTTTCTTAAGCTAGGTAGTTTTCATGCTAGAGCTAGGGCTAGGTGTACTGAGTTAGAGAAGGAAGTAGATAGATTATCACGGGAGCTTACTTCACTTACATCTGCTCCCTCCCACGATGATTGTGATACATGCTGTGCTCTGTTGGGTGACATGGAGAAATTAAGGACCTCGCATGATAGTGTGTCCTTCGAGCTTGATTCTGTTAAGGTGGAGAATGTTAGTCTGCTTGCTGAGTTAGAGTTGAGTAGGATGGCTGTTACCCTACTTACTACTGATGAGACTACTTCTCCCACCTCATGTGAGGTTAAGGACATTGCTGCTAGAGGACCTTATGCCATGCTCCTTGATCTGCCCGAGTCTTGTAAAAACTATAATAAATTGAAGATGAACCTAAAACGGGCAGATCACAAGATTGCTGAGTTGAGTGCTTCTTTACTTGAGCCCATTGATTCATGTTTGAACTGTCCAAAGTTAACTGTTGAACTTGAATCTGTCTCAAAACAGTTTTGTTGTAGCTACAGGCTAAACAGGAAGAGAGGGGGATCGGTAGAAGAGGAAGAGAGGAGCCAGATCTGTGTGGGAGAGTTAGGTGAGAATGAGAGGATCCCCCCTTTGCCCCTCCTGGGGGCTTATATATATGTGAGTGGGGTAGAATGGGAAATCCCCATTATACCCCTTAGTATTTACAAAGGATGGGGGTACACTGGTATATTTACACTGTTATATTCATCTACACTATTGGGCCTATTACATGTTGGACTAGTTGCACGGCCCAGTCACGAGGGGTTAGGCCACCCCTACAACAGTACTCCCTCGACAGCAAGCGCTGAGGTCCCGATGGGCGAGCTGACGCGATCAACCACCCCAGCCCCCCGTTCCCTGACAGCAAGCACGAGGGTGCCGATGCAACTGATAGCTCGTAGACCCTAGAGGCCATGCTTATGAAGGAACCGGTGAAGCGCCGGAGACGTCGTCGAGCGCCGAAGACGTGCCGTCCCACCGAGGCGATGTCTACAAGGTGGACGGCGGAGTCGAGGCCGAAGGTGCGTCGTCGAGCGTCGAAGACGTGCCGTCCCGCCGAGGCAATGCCTACAAGGCGGACGACGGAGTCGAGGCTGAAGGCGTGTCATCGAGCGCCGAAGACGTGCCGTCCCGCCGAGGCGATGCCTACGAGGAGGACGGCGGAGTCGAGCGCCAAAGGCGTGCCATCCCACCGAGGCGATGCCTACGAGGCGGACGGCGGAGTCGAGGCCGAAGACGTGTTGTCGAGCGCCGAAGACGTGCCGTCCCGCCGAGGCGATGCCTACAAGGCGGACGGCGGAGTCGAGCGTCGAAGACGTGTCGTCGAGCGCCGAAGACGTGTCGGCGAGCGCCGAAGACGTGTCCTCGAGCGCCGAAGACATGTCGTCCCGCCGAGGCGATGCCTACGAGGCGGACAGCGGAGTCGAGCGCCGAAGGCGTGTCGTCGAACGCCGAAGACGTGCTGTCCCGCCGAGGCGATGCCTACAAGGCGGACGACGGAGTCGAGCGCCGAAGACGCGACGTCCCACCGAGGCGATGCCTACGAGGCGGACGGCGGAGTCGAGGCCGAAGACGTGTCGTCGAGTGCCGAAGACGTGCCGTCCCGCCGAAGCGATGCCTACGAGGCAGACGGCGGAGTCGAGCGCCGAAGACGTGTCGTCGAATGCCGAAGACGTGCCGTCCCACCGAGGCAATGCCTACAAGGCGGACGGTGGAATCGAGGCCAAAGGCGTGTCATCGAGCGCCGAAGACGTGCCGTCCCGCCGAGGCGATGCCTACGAGGCGGACGGCGGAGCCGAGCGCCGAAGGCGTGCCGTCGAACGCCGAAGACGTGCCGTCCCGCTGAGGCGATGCCTACAAGGCGGACGACGGAGTCGAGCACCGAAGACGTGCCGTCCCACCGAGGCGATGCCTACGAGGCGGACAGCGGAGTCGAGGCCGAAGACGTGTCGTCGAGCGCTGAAGACGTGCCGTCCCGCCGAGGCGATGCCTACAAGGCGGACGGCGGAGTCGGGCACAGAAGACGTGTCGTCGAGCGCCGAAGACGTGTCCACGAGCGCCGAAGACGTGCCGTCCCGCCGAGGCGATGCCTACGAGGCGGACGGCGGAGTCGAGCGCCGAAGGCGTGTCGTCGAACGCCGAAGACGTGCTGTCCCGCCGAGGCGATGCCTACAAGGCGGACGACGGAGTCGAGCGCCGAAGACGTGCCGTCCCACCGAGGCGATGCCTACGAGGCGGACGGCGGAGTCGAGGCCGAAGACGTGTCGTCGAGCGCCGAAGACGTGCCGTCCCGCCGATGCGATGCCTACAAGGCGGACGGCGGAGTTGAGCGCCGAAGACGTGTCGTCGAGCGCCGAAGACGTGCCGTCCCGCCGAGGCGGTGCCTACAAGGCGGACGGCGGAGTCGAGCGCCGAAGACGCGCCGACGCTGTTGTTCCCCTACCTTCGAAAAGGAGCGCCCGCGGGGAGCGGGTGCTTGGAGCGTAGGCCGAAGGCACTACGCACGCCGAGGTAGGGAGGCGAGACCGCCGTTCCCCTACCTTCAAAAAGAGTGCCCGCTGAGGGCGGGCGCTTGGAGCGTAGGCCGAAGGCACTGCGCACGCCGAGGTAGGGAGGCGAGACCGCCGTTCCCCTACCTTCAAAAAGGAGTGCCCGCGGGGAGCGGGCGCTTGGAGCGTAGGCCGAAGGCACTACGCACACCGAGGTAGGGAGGCGAGACCGCCATTACCCTACCTTCAAAAAGAGTGCCCGCTGAGGGCGGGCGCTTGGAGCGTAGGCCGAAGGCACTAGGCACGTCGAGGTAGGGAGGCGAGACCGCCGTTCCCCTACCTTCAAAAAGAGTGCCCGCTGAGGGCGGGCGCTTGGAGCGTAGGCCGAAGGCACTACGCACGCCGAGGTAGGGAGGCGAGACCGCCGTTCCCCTACCTTCAAAAAGGAGTGCCCGCGGGGAGCGGGCGCTTGGAGCGTAGGCCGAAGGCACTACGCACGCCGAGGTAGGGAGGCGAGACCGCCGTTCCCCTACCTTCAAAAAGGAGTGCCCGCGGGGAGCGGGCGCTTGGAGCCTAGGCCGAAGGCACTACGCACGCTGAGGTAGGGAGGCGAGACCGCCGTTCCCCTACCTTTAAAAAGAGTGCCCGCTGAGGGCGGGCGCTTGGAGCGTAGGCCGAAGGCACTACGCACGCCGAGGTAGGGAGGCGAGACCGCCGTTCCCCTACCTTCAAAAAGGAGTGCCCGCGGGGAGCGGGCGCTTGGAGCGTAGGCCGAAGGCACTACGCACGCCGAGGTAGGGAGGCGAGACCGCCGTTCCCCTACCTTCAAAAAGGAGTGCCCGCGGGGAGCGGGCGCTTGGAGCCTAGGCCGAAGGCACTACGCACGCTGAGGTAGGGAGGCGAGACCGCCGTTCCCCTACCTTCAAAACGAGTGCCCGCTGAGGGCGGGCGCTTGGAGCGTAGGCCGAAGGCACTACGCACGCCGAGGTAGGGTGGCGAGACCGTCGTTCCCCTACCTTCAAAAAGGAGTGCCCGCGGGGAGCGGGCGCTTGGAGCATAGGCCGAAGGCACTACGCACGCTGAGGTAGGGAGGCGAGACCGCCGTTTCCCTACCTTCAAAAAGAGTGCCCGCTGAGGGCGGGTGCTTGGAGCGTAGGCCGAAGGCACTACGCACGCCGAGGTAGGGAGGCGAGACCGCCGTTCCCCTACCTTGAAAAAGGAGTGCCCGCGGGGAGCGGGCGCTTGGAGCGTAGGCCGAAGGCACTACGCACGCCGAGGTAGGGAGGCGAGACCGCCGTTCCCCTACCTTCAAAAAGGAGTGCCCGCGGGGAGCGGGCGCTTGGAGCGTAGGCCGAAGGCACTACGCACGCCGAGGTAGGGAGGCGAGACCGCCGTTCCCCTACCTTCAAAATGGAGAGCCCACGGGGAGCGGGCGCTTGGATCGTAGGCCGAAGGCACTACGCACGCCGAGGTAGGGAGGCGAGACCGCCGTTCCCCTACCTTCAAAAAGGAGTGCCCGCGGGGAGCGGGCGCTTGGAGCGTAGGCCGAAGGCACTACGCACGCCGAGGTAGGGAGGCGAGACCGCCGTTCCCCTACCTTCAAAAAGGAGTGATACACTCCCTGGTGTAACGCGCTCGTAGGTGCGACATCCAGGTGCCGCATCACTAGGGCGAGGCACTCCCTAGTGACTCGGCCATCGCGCAATTTTTATACTCCGTAGAGTACGTGAGGGTAATTGGTGCGTGCGGAGGCGGACCTCGGCGCACGACTTAATTTATAGTCCGCGGACTCTCGCGTGCGGAGGCAGACCTCGGCGCAAGACTTAGTTTATAGTCCTTGGACTCTCGCGTGCGGAGGCAGACCTCGGCGCACGACTTAATTTATAGTCCGCAGACTGGTGCGTGCGGAGGCGGACCTCAGCGCACGACTTGTTTAGAGTCCGTAGACTTGCGCAGCGACAACACCTGCGTCTTATTTATGCTCCGTAGAGAGCGTGGGATCAGAGTCCCCGTCTTGTTTATACTCCGTAGAGTCGTGCGTGCGGAAGCTGAGCTCAACGCTACGTCTTATTTAATGTCCGTAGACATCATGCGTGCGGAGGCGGACCTCGACGCTACGACTTCCTTTATAGTCCGTGGACTCGCGCGTGCGGAGGAATGCCTCGACGGTCACGTCTTTTTTTAAAGAGGAATGCCACGACGGTCACGTCTTTTTTAAAGTCCGTAGACATCATGCGTGCGGAGCTAGGCTCAACGCTACGTCTTATTTATAGTCCGTGGACTCGCGCGTGCGGAGGAATGCCTCGACGGTCACGTCTTTTTTAAAGTCCGTAGACATCATGCGTGCGGAGCTAGGCTCAACGCTACGTCTTATTTATAGTCCGTGGACTCGCGCGTGCGGAGGAATGCCTCGACGGTCACGTCTTTTTTAAAGTCCGTAGACATCATGCGTGCGGAGCTAGGCTCAACGCTACGTCTTATTTATAGTCCGTAGACTACGCCGAGGCGCCAGGCCGTCGTACGATTTAAATCCACAAGAGCCAAAACAAGGGCGCGAAAGAAATGGCCGAAGACTTGCGCTAACAACATGCTCCAGAATGGAGTACCAGGAAAGCATTAGATGCTACGGCAGCCCAAAACAGGCCAAACCGAAGAAGCAAATACGGCCAAATAAAACGCTCTTAGAATGGAACTGTAGCCGCAATAAATGATATGTTGTATAACCGTTTTCTTGATACCATGCAAGCAAAAGATGCAGCAGGGATTACTAAGGCCTCGCACGTAATCACATGTAATGCGTACCGGGATGGATGGTGACGACGCGGAGTATACTCCGCAGGTGCGGAGACCCTGGCGCCGCACGTTGTATCCATGTATGCATGCTTGACAGGTGTCTTGCTGTCGAAGCCCAGGTTGGAGGCGAGGTCACAGCGCCCGCAGTCCATCATGATCGGAGGCCCGGGTTGTACGGGAGAAGCCCGGAGGCAAGGTCCGAGGTGCGGAGGCCAGCACAACGGACGGGCCTCGCCGATGATGCGGGGCTACCATCCGGAGGACTCCTCTTAGCGTAGCCTTCGGCTTCGTGGATGGCGTGTAGACCACGCAGCCCACGCGAAGTACGTGCAGATGCTTCGAAGCCGCCAAAGTTGCGCGAGGCCACCGTAGTGCCTACGGCTGGTAGACACACGTAGCGCACGCAGTGGGTTGACGCCGCCGACGCGGAGTCCGTGCCATCCAGACGCGGGGCTGAGGCGGAGGGCGGCGAAGCCATCACGGAGCCAAGCGAAGGGCAGCGCGGTCGTCCCGAAGCTGAGTCGAAGGCCGGCGAAGTCTTGGAGGGATCGAGGCAGGGTTGATGAAGAAGTCCCGCCGAGGAAGTCTCCGCCTGGGCAGAGCTGTCGACCAAGGTGGTCCCCGCCTGCGCGGAGGCCCTGGCCGTTGCGTCGACAGCATAAGACACCAGGGAGTCAGCCGCCTGCGAGTGCCCTTGGCATCATTGAAATTTGTACCACTTCGGGCCGCGGCGCTTCAGCTGGAGAGTCGTCAACGTCACCGTCAACGGCGGGATGTTATTCGCCGAGCGGGGGGTCTCGATGGCGGGCTCGGAGCCATACGGCGTGAAGAGGTTGCTCTCGGTGAAGACAGCTCCGTCAGCTACTACCTCGCCCAGCTTTGCCAGCTTTCCACCGCATGCGTCCGCCTCCGTCGACTCTGTTCGTAGCCTTCGGCACAGCTCCGCAAGCCTTCCGCGTCCAAATTTGCCGCCACCCCCAAGACCTCGCTGAAACCGGAGGCGTGAGCCCACGCATGCGAAGACCACCTCGGCCAGGCCGGAACTTCACCAATGTGTCGCCGACGTGGTGCGCGGAGACCTCGCCGGGACCTCGCCAGAGCGTTGTCGACGTGGAGCTCAGAGGAGGCTTCGTCGGGGCCACTTCGAAGGTGGGGAGGCCCGGACTGCTTCGGAGAGAGCCTCGCTGGGACCTCACCGACGCGCGTGGCATCACGGGCGTGTACATTAGGAGCAGCGAAGCCACAGTGCCAACACCGAGCGGCGCTCATCGCCGCAGAGGACTTTGGAGGTGCTCGGCGACGCGGAGTCCAGGCGAGCGTAGAGACAAGCGGAGCCTGGCGCGGCGTGCCTGGATGGACACCGGGTGCTCGCCCGGGCGAGACGAGGTCGCCTCACGCTTCGCATTAGCAACCGTGGAGAGAGAAAAAAGGAGTTCATGCATGTATGCATGGGTGGACGGTGCATGGCTCCCGTACAAGTGTATGGGTGGGTACGTGATTGCGTGCACTCCGCGCCTGCATGCAGTGTACAGAGACTTCGCGCCAGGGAGACTTCGCGCACGCATGAAGTCCTGCGTGCAGATGCCTGGGGCACGGAACCCGAAGTTGCGACGTGGACTTCGATAGTGTGCGAAGTTAGCCCTCCCTACGGTCCGACAGGCCGCTCCCATGTGGCGATGGCTCGCTGGGACTTCGCCGGGAGCTCGGACTTCCGCCTCCGCCTCGACGCCTTGGCGGAACTCTGCATGCATGGAGACTTCGCGAGCGCCTGGAAGGGACTTTTAAGTGCATGCCTGAGTGGTACGTGCATGAACAACTTGCTTCTACGAATGGTTAACATGCATGCATGGATCGAATGGGTATGTGGATAACACGCATGCATGGTTTAATGGATATGAGACTCCGCGGGCTCCGCGCCCATCTCCGCGCCATGCGACGTCGCCTGGCGACCGCCGGCTTTGCGCCCTGCGCCTTCGCGGACTGCGCGACGGGCCGTGCGGACTCCGGCGTGGACAAGGCAAAGACACGCGTATCACCTTGGCCAGAAAAGGTCACGCCACCAGACCAACTAAGACCTTGCTTCCCTGCACAACCGCCCCCCCAGCAGAGCAGAGATAGTAGGAGCGTAGAAGTAGGTGATTCGATTAGATCTATCCACTACTGCATCTACAACACAAAGCAAGCGAACTACTTATCTTTGCATAGCCGCTGCTTCCGCTGAATCTCGGAGGAATCTCTTCCATACGTAACTTCTACTCGTCCCCACGGACGGCGCCATCTGTTGTAGCTACAGGCTAAACAGGAAGAGAGGGGGATCGGTAGAAGAGGAAGAGAGGAGCCATATCTGTGTGGGAGAGTTAGGTGAGAATGAGAGGATCCCCCCTTTGCCCCTCCTGGGGGCTTGTATATATGTGAGTGGGGTAGAATGGGAAATCCCCATTATACCCCTTAGTATTTACAAAGGATGGGGGTACACTGGTATATTTACACGGTTATATTCCTCTACACTATTGGGCCTATTACATGTTGGACTAGTTGCACGGCCCAGTCACGGGGGGTTGGGCCACCCCTACAACAAGTTTCAAGAAATGATTGACAACAACAAGAAAATAGCTCAGTATGCGACTAAGGATCCTGTTAGCTCACCATGCATTAGTTGTGATAAACTAAAACTTGAACTCGTTACTTTGAATGACAAATGTGTGAAGCTAACTAAGGACTTACTAGAGAAGCCACAATCTGGTTGTGATGTGATTGATGGTGTGGGGGAGAAGCCCCAGGGTAAGGGTGAGACGCCTAGAGACGTGAACCAACCTGCTAGCAGTAGGATTGTCCATTCTTAGTCGGCTGTGCATGCATAAGCCAATCGTCCCTCTGTTGTTGGTTCTTCATCTGCTCCCCTACCTCCTGCTGTTCCCTCTTCCCCCTGCTCTTCTTGCACCTCTCTCTTTCGGGAGTGTCAGTACCTTATGAACACTCTCGAGAGATTTGTAGGAGGCAAGAAGAAGCTTAATCTTATTCTAGACCAATCCAAGATTTGCAAGTTCAATCAAGGTCTAGGATATGATTTTTATGAGGATATGAGGAAGCATCCACCTGCTATTCTCCGACCCATAGTAGGAGGTGTGATCGAGGTCGAGCCCAGGTCTGATGAGGTTAAATTCAAATCAGCGGGCTTTGTCCAAGGGATTTCTGACAGCAAGGTGAGTCCACCTGCAGCTTCGGCCTCTCAGAAGGCGAAGCCATCTCTAGTATCATTGCACCTTCTGTCAAAAGAATGGACATACGATCGACAGATGCTTCAGGCGCGCCAGGATCGCATAGAGAGACCTGTTGCAGCTCTTAGGCGTATTCAGGGTCAGCCCCAGACCTTGAGTGCATCTAAGACCAACACGAGGTCTCGGTTTGCTTCAGTTGCTTCTGACGGGTTTGGGCAGCATCGAGGACTTGGTTTTCCTGAGTCTTCTGGTTTTCATCCTCATGCTGCTCCGGGTCGTGACTTCCGCCGTCCTGAGGGTACATCTCGTTTCCCCCGTCGAGACAGCTATCCGCGGCGTGATCAGCATGTTGCCGGTGTTCCGACTCGCTCTCCCGTAGCAGTCGGACCCCGCAACAGCTTCAGGTCTGCTCACAGACCTTCTGCTTTGAGTGACAGAGAGCGTAGGGTAGATAGAGGTCAGTCGTGTTTGACTACTTCATCTGCTCGACGTGTTACTCAGTATTGGGTGCCAAAATCACTGTTGATTTACCCCAGTACTGAGACTTTACTCTCTTGTTGACTCAGGTTCGACGGGCAGGGAAGGGAAAGGTTTGGCTCGTCGACTCCGGGTGTTCACGGCACATGACCGGAGATTCCCGTTGGTTTTCTTCCCTTGCCCGTGCTCCAGGTGATGAGACGATCACCTTCGGAGATGCTTCATCTTGGCGCGTCATCGCCAAAGGTACTGTGCGCATTAATGATTCTTTCATTTTGAAAGATGTTGCCTTGGTTAGTAAGCTGCAGTACAATTTACTTTCAGTTTCTTAGCTTACCGATGACGGCTTTGAGGTGAGCTTTAAGAAAAACAATTGCAAAATTCTTGATTCTTCGGGTAGTCTGGTTTGCGGGATTTCTCGTTTTGGGAGGATCTTTCGTGCTGATTTTTCTGAGTCTTCTGGTGATCCTCTCTGGTGTTTAGTTGCTTCTGAGTCCCGCAACCTCTCGTTCTGGCATAGTAGACTTGGTCATATTGGATTTGACCACTTGACTCGAGTTAGCGGCCACGATCTCATTCGTGGTCTGCTGAAACTCAAGATGGTCAAAGATCTAGTCTGTGCTCCATGCCGGCACGGCAAGATGGTTGCCGCTTCTCACCCTCCGGTCACAGTTACTATGACCGATACACCGGGACAGCTGCTCCACATGGATACAGTGGGACCAGCTCGAGTGTAGTCAGCAGGAGGGAAGTGGTATGTCCTTGTCGTGGTCGATGACTTCTCGAGGTATTCTTGGGTGTTTTTCTTAGCCTCGAAGGATGAGACGTTTTCACATTTCTGAGGTATTTTCAGTAGGCTTTCTGTTGAGCTCCCGGGTGCCTTACGAGCGATCCGAAGTGATAATGGCACGGAGTTCAAGAATTCCTACTTCGAGAGTTTCTGTGGTGACACAGGTGTAGAGCACCAGTTCTCTTCTCCGCACGTCCCACAACAAAATGGCGTTGTGGAGAGGAAGAGCCGTACCTTGGTCGAGATGGCCAGGACGGTGCTTGATGAGTACTCTACACCGCGGAAGTTTTGGGCTGAGGCTATAGCTACCGCGTGCCATGTCTCAAATCGAGTATTTCTTAGGGCACACTTGCACCGCACTTCTTATGAGTTGAGATATGGGCGAAAGCCTAGCGTCTCTCATTTTTGTGTGTTTGGTTGCAAGTGCTTTATTTTGAAGTCCGGGAACCTAGACAAGTTTGAGTCACGCTCTTGTGATGGTATCTTTCTAGGTTACTCGCCTTCTTCGCGGGCTTATAGAGTTTGGAACTGCGAGTCTAGTAAGATGGTAGAGACCTGTGAGGTTACTTTCGATGAGGCTAGTCCTGAGACTAGGCCCGATATCTCAGGTTCTTTAGAGCAGTCTGAACCCATCTTCGTGGATGATGAGGATGATGGAGACGAGGGTTGTCTACCCGATCCAGTCCTTCATCCACCCCTTGAGGTGCCGTCTTCCACCGCACCTCGAGGTGATCAGCCTCTGCCTTCCGCTTCTTCTGGAGCTAGTGGCTCTGCTCCTACCTCTTCTGCTCATGAGGTAGATGCCACTTCTTCATCTCATCCAGGACCTCCTAGACACATTCAGAAAGCTCATCCTTCCGAGCAGATCATTGGAGACCTTTTCGAGCGTGTTACCCGCTCAAAATCTGGCTTATATCAATTCTGTCTCCATTCTGCTTTCATTGCCTCCTTTGAACCCAAAGATGTTTCTCATGCTCTTTCCGATGAGTCTTGGGTAATTGCCATGCATGAGGAGTTAGAGAATTTCGAGAGAAACAAGGTCTGGTCGCTTGTCGAGCCCCCGCGAGGTCACAATGTCATTGGGACTAAGTGGGTGTTCAAGAACAAGCAGAGCGAGGATGGGGTCGTTATTCGAAACAAGGCTAGACTGGTAGCTCAGGGCTTTTCTCAGGTCGAGGGTCTCGACTTCGAGGAGACCTTTGCCCCTGTAGCTAGACTTGAAGCCATTAGAATTCTGCTTGCCTTTGCAGCTTCTAAGGGTTTCAAGCTTTACCAGATGGATGTCAAGAGTGCCTTCCTCAATGGCTTTATTGAGGAAAAAGTCTACGTCAGACAGCCTCCAGGTTTCGAGAACCCCAAATACCCAAACCATGTATTCAAGCTTTCCAAAGCTCTGTATGGACTTAAGCAAGCTCCTCGTGCTTGGTATGAGAGGCTTAAGTCCTACTTGTTGAGTCATGGTTTCGAAATGGGTAAAGTAGACAAGACCTTGTTCATCCGTAGGCTTGGCGATGACCTTCTGCTCGTCCAAATCTATGTCGATGACATCATCTTTGGCGGCTCTTCCCATGCTCTGGTTTCACAGTTCTCGGATGTCATGAGCACCGAGTTTGAGATGAGCATGATGGGCGAGTTGACCTTCTTTCTTGGCTTCCAAATCAAGCAGACTCGGGAGGGTACATTTCTTCATCAGGGAAAGTACACTCGTGACCTCCTGAGGCGCTTCGATATGAGTGATGGTGATGGGAACGGGGTCCCGATCTTCCAACAGGTTCTGGGTAAATTCGATTTGGTGGAGGCGCGACACAAATCGATCCGGCTTCCGAACGACACGTTCCGAACCCCGCAATCGCAGCACCACGTCTCCTCAGGTTATCAACCGTGCGCAGCCCGGTTGACCTCGCCAAGAAGGCTAATCCTCGCCTGCGAATCGAAGAACACAAGCAAGAACCAGGAAGAACACAACTAAATTGCAGATGGATAGATTTAGCACTCGAAAGTTGGGGTCTCACAAACCGATGAACGGCGAATTGTTCAAAGACAAATCAATCTAAGCAAAACCCAAACCCTAATGGTGGGGGTGGCGGCTGGATATAGAGGAGTTAGGGGCGTGCAAAACCCCTGGACGCGCCCCTAATGGGCTCCCACACGATACAAAGTCGATCGGCCCAAAAGACGGTGGCGCAGCACCCTGACAGATTCTGAATGCCCACTTGTTTCGACGATTCCCGTTGACTCAGAAGGAATTTTGACATGGGACCAAAGCCATTGGAAAGGTGGTCTTTTCAGCTTTCCATACATATGTGGAACGTCCAAAACGGAGTCCGGATGCGATCTGGGCGTCCGTTTTAGTGCGGTCTGATCCTGGACTCCGAATTGGATTCGAAGTCGGTTTGAGTTGGGCCTCCAACATGATTCGACCGCCCTTGCTGGACTTGTGCGCCTTGTAGCCCTTCTCCAAGTATTTCCAGGTCCTCTCCATGGTTCCTAATCATAATTAAATCATTAGGTAGCAATCTATTCTCAAATGGACAAAAGAAAGTACTTAGGAACGAGCTCACCTGTAAATTCAATTGTCGGGCGCGAGCTCTAGTGATTGGTCCTTGAATGTCAAGTGGAGGAGTGTTGTATGTATCCGAAGAAGTGATGTCCTCATCATCCTCCCCCTCTTGAAGCGGAGTTGTCCTCAACTCAGCCTAATCTTCTTCTCCCAAGTATGGCTTCAAATCTGAAATGTTAAAGGTGGAACTAACCCCAAACTCGGGAGGCAACTCAAGTTTATATGCATTATCATTTATCTTCTCAATTATCTTAAAAGGACCAGCAGCTCTAGGCATCAATTTTGATTTTCTTAACTCAGGAAATCGATCATTTCTCAAGTGCAACCAAACAAAATCACCCGGTTCAAGTTTAACTTCCTTTCGACCTTTACTACAAGCAATCCTATATTTTGCATTCATCTTTTCAATGTTTGCCTTAGTAGTCTCATGCATTTTGACAATAAAATCAGCACGCTCCTTAGCATCATTATGAACTCTCTCACTAGTAGGCAAAGGTAAAATATCAATAGGGGCACGGGGATTGAATCCATACACTACCTGAAAAGGACTTATCTTAGTGGTGGAGTGTTCCGCTCGATTATATGCGAACTCAACATGCGGCAAACACTCTTCCCACAACTTCAAATTGTTCTTCAAAATAGCTCTCAACATGGTAGACAATGTGCGGTTCACCACCTCAGTTTGGCCATCAGTTTGTGGGTGACATGTTGTAGAGAACAGCAACTTTGTACCCAACTTGTTCCATAGAGTACGCCAAAAGTGACTCAAGAACTTGACATCACGATCTGAAACAATAGTAGAAGGCATACCATGCAAACGAACTATCTCTTTGAAAAAGAGGTCAGCAATATGAACGGCATCATCGGTTTTATGACATGGTATAAAGTGAGCCATCTTAGAAAAGCGATCCACAACAACAAAAATGCTATCCCTCCCCCTCTTAGTCCTAGGCAATCCTAAAACAAAGTCCATAGAAATATCTGCCCACGGAATAGAAGGAACAGGAAGAGGCATATATAAACCATGTGGATTCAAGCGAGACTTAGCTTTTTGACATGTAGTGCAGCGAGCAACAAACCGCTCAACATCTCGCCTCATCTTTGGCCAAAACAAGTGTTTGGCCAGAACGTCCTCCGTCTTGTTAGCACCAAAATGTCCCATCAAACCGCCTCCATGCGCCTCCTGCAACAACAAAAGACGAACGGATCCAACTGGAATGCATAGGCGGTTAGCTCTAAACAAATACCCATCATTGATCATGAATTTATTCCATGCTTGTCCCTGTTTACAATGCAACAACACATCCTTAAAATCAGCATCAAAAGCATATTGTCCTTTAATAGTTTCAAGACCAAAAATGCGACAATCAAGTTGAGACAACATGGTATAGCGTCGAGACAAAGCATCAGCAATCACATTATCCTTCCCTTTCTTGTGTTTAATGACATAAGGAAAAGATTCAATAAATTCAACCCACTTAGCATGTCTACGATTCAAATTGGTTTGACTACGAATATGCTTAAGTGATTCATGATCGGAATGAATGACAAATTCTTTAGGCCATAAATAGTGTTGCCACGTCTCTAAAGAACGAACAAGAGCATACAATTCTTTATCATACGTGGAATAATTAAGAGCAGGACCATTCAATTTTTCACTAAAGTAGGCAACAGGTTTGCCTTCTTGCATCAAAACACCACCAATACCAATTCCGCTAGCATCACATTCGAGCTCAAAAGTCTTACCAAAATCCGGAAGTTGGAGCAATGGTGCGTGTGTAAGCTTGTCCTTCAAAAGATTAAAGGACTCCTCTTGTGATGGCCCCCAATGGAACACGACGCCCTTCTTTGTCAACTCAATCAATGGTGTCGCAATGGTGCTGAATTCTTTGACAAAGCGGCGATAAAATCCTGCAAGGCCAAGAAAACTCCGCACTTGGGAGACTGTCGTGGGCGTGGGCCAACTCCATATCGCCTCCACCTTGGCTCTATCAACCTCAATGCCCTGTGGAGTCACAACATAGCCAAGAAAAGAGACTCGATCCGTGCAAAAGGTGCACTTGTCAAGGTTACCAAACAAACGTGCATCTCTCAAAGCATTAAAAACAGCACGTAAGTGATTCAAATGTTCATCCATGGACTTGCTATAAATCAAGATATCATCAAAGTAAACGACCACAAATTTGCCAATGAAAGGACGTAAAACCTCGTTCATTAATCTCATGAAAGTGCTAGGTGCATTAGTTAACCCAAAAGGCATGACTAACCACTCATACAAGCCGAACTTAGTTTTAAAAGCAGTTTTCCATTCATCGCCAAGTTTCATTCTTATTTGGTGGTATCCACTACGCAAGTCAATCTTTGTGAAAATTATAGCACCACACAACTCATCAAGCATGTTGTCTAGCCTAGGAATAGGATGACGATACCTTATAGTAATGTTGTTAATGGCTCTACAATCTACACACATACGCCAAGAACCATCTTTTTTGGGAACCAAAAGAATAGGAACAGCACAAGGACTAAGGCTCTCACGTACGTACCCACGGTCCAAAAGGTCTTGGACTTGTCGCTGAATCTCCTTAGTCTCTTCAGGATTGGTCCTGTACGGCGCACGGTTTGGCAAACTCGCTCCAGGGATCAAATCAATCTGGTGCTCAATCCCTCTAATGGGTGGAAGTCCTGGAGGTATCTCATCAGGGAAAACATCTCTAAACTCCTGCAAAAGGTTAGTGACAGGAGCAGGCAAAGTGCAAGGCATATTATCAAGAGAAAATAAGGCATCTTTGCACACAAAAGCATAGCATGTATCATGAACATCATCAATTTCAGCAAGGTCTGATTTTGTGGCAAGCATAACATAATTTTTCAAATGGATTACTTGCTGTTTTTCAGATTTATCATGTTCCTTTGTATCATTAGCAGCAGCAACTCTCTCCCTATCGGCCTCTATAATCTCAGCTGGGGTCAAAGGCAGTAAAGTAACTTTCTTTCCCTTATGCATAAAAGTGTATTTGTTACTACTACCATGGTGTAAAGCATCATTATCAAATTCCCAAGGTCGACCCAATAAAAGAGAGCATGCTTGCATGGGAACCACATCACAATCAACATGATCAACATACCCACCAATGGAAAAATGGACTCGGCATGTTTGTGTTACCTTAGCTTTTCCAGAATCATTTAACCACTGAATATGATATGGATGGGGATGCGGTCGCGTGGTCAAGCCAAGCTTCTTGACCAAATCAGAACTCACCAAGTTGTTGCAGCTTCCTCCATCAATGATGACACGTGCACGCCGGTTCGTGATTGCGAAGAAAGTCTGAAACAAATTATGGCGTTGAAGCTTATCGGGTTGTTGTACCTGTGTGCTGAGGACTCGCTGCACAATGATGCTCCGTAGCGTCGCTGTGGACGCCCCACCAAGGACCAAGTCGTCATCACCACCGCCATTGTCGTCCGAGGCAGCAGCAACATCATCATCCTCCTCGACATCTGAAGTGCTGATGTAGCCTCCATCTTCTGTGGCGATGTATGCCCGTTGGCTAGGGCAATTCTTCTGCACATGACCAAGCCCATGGCAGCGGTCGCACTGAATGTCGGAGGAGCGGCCCGTTGAAGCCACGGAAGAAGAACTCTTGGCTGGAACCTGCAAAGAATTTTTTGTAGCATCTGCAAAGCGTGTCGTGGAAGGTGGCTTCGGTGGCGCTGCTGCAATCTTGTTCACAGGTGGTGGAGGAGAACGAAAACTCGAAGAAGACTTGGGCAGTCCCGTCGATGTAGTCGTGCGCGGCGTGTAGAAGGGTCGTCCGGTGCTTACCTTCGCTGATTCCTTGCGTCCCTGCAATTCTTTTTCTGCAAGCATAGCAAGCTGGAACAACTGGTTGACAGTAGTAAATTCTTTATAATCAACAATGTCCTGAATTTCACGCCGTAACCCCCCGTAGAAACGACAACTCTTATCATCCGTGTCCTCAACAACCCCACAACGCATCATACCCTTTTGAAGCTCAGCATAATAGTCCTGAACAGAACGATCACCTTGTTCTAAGCGCTGCAATTTTTTTCGCAAATCAAGTTTATATGTGGGAGGAACAAAACGATTACACATATCTTCTTTTAACCGTTCCCATGTATCAGGTTGTAAGCGCATGTTACTTAGTTCATTCCACCAGATAATAGCAAAGTCCTTAAACTCACTAGTAGCTTGTCTAACTCTATGTTGTTCAGGAACCAAGTGAGAATTAAATTTCTGCTCTACCGTCATCTCCCAATCAAGATATATATCAGCATCATAAAGACCAGCAAAAGATGGAATGGTAAACTTGACTTTAGCAAAAGGGTCATCGTTACCATGACGGTTCTGGTTATTACCTCCCATACCATGTCGGTTTTGCTGAAGACGCCGACGTAATCGTGCATCTTGTGTCGCCCGCTGATCAATGTTGCCATCCGCATCATACACTGTGTCATCATCAGGACGATGGCCATCATTGACAGGTGGCAGGCGTGCCTCCAATGTGTCCATCCGACCAGTGAGGTCAGCCAACCGCCGCTCCACCCGCTCAATGCCTTCCGTGGTGTTCAACTTGGCAATGGCGGCGACGATGGTGTCCATTCTCGCGCCGAGTGAAGCATTTTGTTTGTCGAGCGCAGCTTGTAGCTGGCCGCGACTAACACACTCGTTGAAATCGACCGGTGTCTCGCCCCCTTCGTCTCCTGCCATGGTTAGTGGAAACACAGGGAAAACAAAAGGATTATCCCTATCAACTACAAATGAAGGGCAGTGGGATCTCGCAAAGGAAGTGTCTTACCAAGCTCTTACAAGTGTTCTTACCAAAGCAGCAGGTGGTACAACCGGTGGCTGGTTCGTGAAACCATGACGAGCGTGGGTACGATTGCAAGGGTCAAAACTGTGCTATCCAGAAGTAGATATATGAAGCTTGGAAGGCCAAATATGTCAGTGGAACACAAATCAATAACAGATAGTAATGCTGAATAATTGTCCCAAGCACTGGTCCTAGTTGCTGGCCTAAATGTGTCCTATATCAGTGTTAGGATATGATGAACAAGGAGTCAAGATCAGAATAGTAAGGCAAAGACAGCAACAAAGATGGCCAGGCACTGAGAGACTTAATGCAGCATAAGCACAAAACAAAAGAATTTCTGTCACCTAAAACTGTGCTCTTTCTTTTTTTTCTTTTTTTTTCTTTTAGGCACGGAACTCAGGTGCCTTTGCTCTGAGGCAAAACCAGGTGCCGAAATTTTTCTTTTTTGTTTCTTTTTTCTGTTATTTTTTTCACAAAGCAGAGCATAGAAATAGGAACCACACAAAGTTTCACCTCAAACTAATGTAAGGTGTGGCCTACAGAAAATAATGAATGTGCTGGAAATTCGGTGAATCAATTTCGGAGCTCGAGTACTGCACTTTCCAGGCCGAATTTGGGCAAAATAAATTCGCCGAAACCCAACTAAGTCAGGTCGGTTTCGGATGCAAAATTTAATTTCACCCAATTTCAAAAAAAAATCTCCTGATTTCGAGTCCGTATGCAAAAGTTATGGCCGTTTGAAGATGGGACTCCGAGTTATGGTTTCTGTGGAGGCCGAAACGAAATCGGGTGGAGGGAATTGGTGGAAATTGGTGGCGGAAGCTCGGGTAATGGTGGGGGATGGTGGTGTGTGATCACGAGACGTGAAGGATGACTCAAATAGAGGGTGGGATATGGGTGGGAAAACAAAAACAGAGGGTGGAAAACGCGATGGATGACGGCTAGGGTTTGTATGAAAGAGATGTAGCGGAAGCAAGACAACCCGAAACAAAACACGATCTAAACCAGCAACACAACTCGACTAAGGACACAAACGCAACACTACAGACTCTGGAATCAAATTGTGCAAAGGCTAAACGAGATCTAGGACGGGAAACAACCTATGACTACAATTTTTTGTAGGGCTTTTTCATGGACTCTAGGACGAAACCGAAAACAACAAAGGAGGGTAACGCGAACCTGAAGGAACACCTGAAGCTCTGATTACCACTTGATGGGAATGGGGTCCCGATCTTCCAACAGGTTCTGGGTAAATTCGATTTGGTGGAGGCGCGACACAAATCGATCCGGCTTCCGAACGACACGTTCCGAACCCCGCAATCGCAGCACCACGTCTCCTCAGGTTATCAACCGTGCGCAGCCCGGTTGACCTCGCCAAGAAGGCTAATCCTCGCCTGCGAATCGAAGAACACAAGCAAGAACCAGGAAGAACACAACTGAATTGCAGATGGATAGATTTAGCACTCGAAAGTTGGGGTCTCACAAACCGATGAACGGCGAATTGTTCAAAGACAAATCAATCTAAGCAAAACCCAAACCCTAATGGTGGGGGTGGCGGCTGGATATAGAGGAGTTAGGGGCGTGCAAAACCCCTGGACGCGCCCCTAATGGGCTCCCACACGATACAAAGCCGATCGGCCCAAAAGACGGTGGCGCAGCACCCTGACAGATTCTGAATGCCCACTTGTTTCGACGATTCCCGTTGACGCAGAAGGAATTTTGACATGGGACCAAAGCCATTGGAAAGGCGGTCTTCTCAGCTTTCCATACATATGTGGAACGTCCAAAACGGAGTCCGGATGCGATCTGGGCGTCCGTTTTAGTGCGGTCTAGTCCTGGACTCCGAATTGGATTCGAAGTTGGTTTGAGTTGGGCCTCCAACATGATTCGACCGCCCTTGCTGGACTTGTGCGCCTTGTAGCCCTTCTCCAAGTATTTCCAGGTCCTCTCCATGGTTCCTAATCATAATTAAATCATTAGGTAGCAATCTATTCTCAAATAGACAAAAGAAAGTACTTAGGAACGAGCTCACCTGTAAATTCAATTGTCGGGCGCGAGCTCTAGTGATTGGTCCTTGAATGTCAAGTGGAGGAGTGTTGTATGTATCCAAAGAAGTGATGTCCTCATCAGATGGTAAGCCTGTGTCGACTCCCATGGCTTCTACAGCCTATCTTGACCCAGCTGAGGATGGCGAGCCAGTTGATCAGAAAGAGTTCAGAAGTATGATCGGCTCCCTTCTTTACCTCACTGCCTTGAGACCAGACATACACTTCTCTGTGTGTCTGTGTGCTCGTTTTCAGGCATCTCCTCGCGTATCTCACCGCCAGCGGTGAAACACATCTTTCGGTACCTCCGAGCTACCATTGACCATGGTATCTGGTACTCTTCCTCATCCTGTCTTTCCTTGAGAGCCTTCTCGGACGCAGACTTTGCTGGCTGTAGGATAGATAGGAAGAACACTTCTGGCACTTGCCAATTCATTGGCACTTCTCTCGTCTCTTGGTCTTCTAGGAAGCAGTCCGGTGTTGCACAGTCCACCGCAGAGGCCGAGTATGTTGCTGCAGCCAGCTGCTGCAGTCAGGTACTCTGGATGGCTTCGACCCTGCGGGACTTTGGGTTAGTTATCGACAGTGTTCCACTCTTTTGTGATAACACTTCTGCGATTAACATTGCTAAGAACCCAGTGCAACACTCTCGGACCAAGCACATCGATATCCGTTATCACTTCCTTAGAGACCATGTAGAGAAGGGAGATATAGTGCTCCAGTTTGTGGAAAGTGACCACCAGTTGGCTGATATCTTTACCAAGCCATTGGATAGCTCTAGGTTTTCAGCTCTGCGGGGAGAGCTTGGGGTGGTTTGTCCTTATGGACTGTAGTGAGGGGGAGTTTTGGGCTTTACTGCTTTACTATATTGATTATGCTTCTGTCTCATTTCTGTCACATTGCATACGGGTGCATTGGGTTAGTCCTTCTAGCATAGGTTAGAGTGTTTCTCTAGTCTAGTTGCTTAGCTGTCTTCTTCTCATCTTGTGACCTAGGGTTCTGCTCTATTAGCCGCTTCTCTTCTCTTACTAGGTTGAGCCCACTCACTGCTTTCAGGTTCTAGCAAGGGTCGGGCCACCCTTGGGTAGACGGGGTACGTGTTTGCTCCCTAGTGAGGTAGATTACCGTCTAATAGTCCTAGTGTCATATGGGGTATATGAGAGTCAGTCTGAGCCATAGTATCCTCTATATCTTATCTATGCTTTAAGGACTGCCTGTTTGCTGTTTTCTTTCCCAGCTTCTCGATTTTATTGCTTTGGTTCAGGGGGAGTTCTTTTGGGAGCTTCTGGAGCTTAATATTGACTTAACTCAACTTGAACTAAAAGTTGCATCTAATGTTGAGGGGGAGCTGGACTTTCTTGCATTTTCAGCATTCTAGCATTGTAATCAATCTGCATTGAGCCTTGATTATTATCCTGTTATGACATGCTTCAATGCTTTACACCTTGCCATGACTTGTGCTTAGCTTGCTAGATTTATCGTGACCTCATATGTATAGACTAGCTCTTTGCCATGATAAGTTAATTAAAATTGCTCAACTTGAATTAAAACTTGTCATGCTAGCATTTGAGTCTAGTCTCTCTTGAGCTATCCCTTTATGATTCATGCCATGTCAAGTAGGCTAAGTTGAGCGTTGAATCTCTATTGAGCCATAGTTTGAGTTGTTTTAGTCTCTTGATGATACATGAGTTAGTACAAAATGTTAAAAAAACAAAAAGATCTCTTTTGTGCGAAAAAACTGATTTCACCAATTCTTTCCTATGAGACGGCTTGCCATTGCACTTGGCACGAACTTAGGGGAAGTTTTGGATGACCTAGACTATCTTCTTAAGCTGCTTGCTTGGAGTAGTCGCATAAGGCTTGAGATCTAGCACATGATAAAACAAAAATCTGGTTGGCAACAACCATGAATTTCAAAAGAAAATATGTCATTTGTGCTCCATTTGCTTAAGCTTCAAAAAGAACCAAGTACTTTAACCAAAGTTTCAATCTTGAGCTTATAGCACTCTATTTGGACTCAATGTTAGCTTCCTTGTTCCGCTTAGCTTATTGACATGGCCTGCATCATCCTTGGATATCTCTAGTTAGACTTTGCTCATTGATGACTTGACTTGCTCACTAAAATGCATTACATTTCAGATTGTCATCTATGTGCTCTAGCTGGCTTACATATATGTTGTCATGATCTAGATAGCGTTTTATTGAGTTATGGCTTGGTGTATTACATTATGGTCATTATGGATAATTCTCATGGCTCTAAATGCTTAAATAAACAAACTTCAGCCATATTCATCCATTATGTCATATTCTCTCTATTGCATCTTGATGTGTTTATTGCCAAAAGGGGGAGGATAGAGAAGAAAAAGTCTGTTGGGAACAGTTTAGAGCTTTGGAAATCAATTTGCTCTTTCTTGTTGCTCTAGTGTTCCTTCTGTCGACACGGTCATTAGCTTCATTCCCTTCTTTGGACCTTGTTGGATTCTTCAAACTCAAACTCAACTCTTTGCGCTTTTTCGGGTTTGTCAATATACTCATCAAGGGGGAGATTGATGGACCATGTGGAGGTGACCACTTGTTAATGATGAGTAATTGACATTGGTTTAGATAAAGTCGAGTTTGGTTTGGGTGGTTCGGATTCGAGTCATTGCGTGGTGCAACGGGCTCGGTCGGACTGTGGTCAAACTTGGCCGTATGAGATTAGGATGTATATTCTGATTATTCGACAGGTTTGGACTTCGGTATGCGTAAGTATGACTTACTGATGCTATGTATGCTTTCATGTATCGAGCGGTGCTATTTGATGTGTTTCTTGTCTGTGTGGCTGCAGGACATCGGGCGGAGTCGTGGTGAGACACGGTGGACCGGACTAGGCGCAGGTGGCGCTGAGGTCAGAACGGTCGGGATGTGTTGAAGACGACGTGGACTCGAGGTGGTTGCGAGGCGTGCGAGACAAGGAGCGCGGAAGCTTCCCGGAAGGTGCAGGAGGGGCGAATTGGGAAATTCGCAAGGCTGCACAAGCGGGAGCGGGCTCCGTTGGATTTAGCGGGCGTAACGGGGCGGAGACCCGTTAGCCAAGGCTATATAAAGAGTGGAGGGGCTGCATGCCCACTTGAGCACTTGAATGAATTTTAGGGTTTCCTTTAGTCAAAATAGGCTTTAGAGGTTGTTTTGGCTTTAGGCTTTAGTTGGTGAGAGTGGGTGGAGAGGCAGAGTGTGCTCCCTCTGTACTCCATCAATGGTTTCTATGTGAGTTCATCCTTCCCAAGCATGTATGGGTGTGTTCTTGGCTTAGTGAGAGGGAGAGGATGAGTTGAGAGTCTTGTAATCATTCCTCTTGTATCAATCGGGGTATGTGGACGTAGCTCAGTTGTAATCCCTGAATAGTTGGAATGAAATCTGAAGTTTCTCCCGTGCTCCTGTTATGTTCTTCGTTCCTCTTTTGGGTGATTTCTTGATTTTCGGTGTTTTGAGTTCTTGATTGCTGGAAAGGCCCAAAATGGGTTGCTCCTTGATGGGATAGTGCCTCAAGATCATTTGATCAAGTTTCCCAAGAGCAAACCTCTTTTAATCTCAGATTTGACATTTTGGGTTGCTCTGTTCTTCTTTAACCCTTCTAGGGTTTTTGAGCATTTCTTGTTTCCCTTTGCAAGATGGGCTGAGATTTGGCATGGAGAGTCCTATGGCTATTGCTAACATATCACTACAAGAGATGTGTCATTTTGTGACATATATGGCATGACAAAGGGTCTAAATGTCACTAAATCATCTAGTTTATGACGTTTTTGTAGAGATAATTTGGCTTAGTGACAAAAATAATATGAATGTCACAAAAAATGTCATGATGCAAGTCTAAATCAATGTAGTGACAATATTTGTTGTGTCATTAGGGCTACTTTGCGAACGTCATAAATTAATGACAAAACTGGTGTGTCAGAAATTATTATATATCCATGTAGTGACAATATTTTGCTCACGGGTATCAAAATGGGCGAAAATCTCTGTCCATCGGGTAAACGGGTACGGGTATGGATTAGCCCTATCTATACCTGTCTCGCCCGTTTATCCGTGAAATAAACTGACAGGTGGGCCCTAAAATAATAAACCCTAAATCTCGCCCGCCGCCCGCCCGCCCGCCCAGTAACTCTTCGTCCGCCCCCTCGCACTCTCTGTGTCTCGCCGCCGCCTCCTCCTCCTCCTCCGCCCCCCACCGGCCGCCGGCCTCCTCCTCCACCGCATCTGACCCACCCGGCCGCCAGCCTCCTCCTCCGCCCGCACCCGGCCGCCGGCCTCCTCCTCCGCCCCCACCCGGCCTCCTCCGCCCGCACCCGGCCGCCGGCCTCCTCCTCCTCCCCCCATCCGGCCGCCGGCCTCCTCCTCCGCCCCCAGATCCGCCTCCTCCGCCCGCACCTGGCCGCCGGCCTCCTCCTCCTCCGCCCCCAGATCCGCCTCCTCCGCCCGCACCCGGCCGCCGGCCTCCTCCTCCGCCCCCAGATCCGCCCTCTCCTCCACCGGGGCCCCCCCACATTCACATCTCCACGAGCCTCGCCGCCCCTCGCGCACATCGACAGCCTCGTCCTTGCGACCATGCACCAGCGGGAGCCCGCCGCCAGCCCGCCACCGTCCGCCTCCTAGACGAAGCTAAGAAGATCACCTTCAACCTCACTGTCAAGCAGCTTGTCAGCATCGAACCGGCACCCTGGACCGAGAGCCTCCGCCGCGAGTACGTCAAGCTCATCGACGGCTTCTTCTCCATCCCCTTCCCTTTCGCCTCCCTCCTTCCCTTCACCACCTACGGCCAGGCCCTCAAGGTGCTCGTTCTTTTGCATTTGTTTGGTAATTATCAATTCTTGTGCACGTGTGGTAGCAAGTACTATCAAATAGGTCGGACATTGGGAGGATATGTCAACAGTTTCATAATGTGTTGTTATAATTTGGGGTCAGATTAGGTCAACCTTGTGTAAATCAACTCTTGTCCAAAAGAAAATTTGCTCCTGACGGCTTGTTGTTTTAGGTTGAGTTTGAGTACCAGCCTTATTAATTCACAAAACAGTTAGTTCGCTACATTATTGTTGTGTGTAAATTTGCTTGCTCACTATGAGGTTTGGGGACTGAGATGATGTTGACTATTTCTTTATGTCTTTCTTATCTGCTTGTAGTCTAAAGGATGAATCTGCTGTGAATACAACTCCTACTGATTTTCCAAGAACATGTTTTCACATGGTGTATGCATAAAAATGGCCTTATGTGTTCTCATTTTCTTTACATGGATGAGTGCCAAAGCTATCCAACCTAACAGCCAAACTGAGAATCACTAGCAGTAACATCATACTTGGACTAAATCATAAAAATCTGAACTATATGATTGACCTCTTCTACATCCCCTACTTTCAGTAAATTAAGCCAACAGATTCTACCTCATAGTGACATTCTATTTAAATACATATATATTGAGTGTAAGAGCCACAATGCAATTCAGAGTTCATAGGATATTTGTGCTTGACAGACTGCAGTTAGGCAATGCCTAATTTTCATTGCTCACCTTGTGATAACTGATAAGTACATCTCCCAAAGACTTTTGCATGTTGAAACTGAGAACTCCATACATAAGACATCAGTTTCGATACATAAGGACCATAGACCTCATTACATTCCATAAGACATCAGGTTCCATACAATAGGACCATAGAAGGTTCAAGACCCATAAATAAGTAGCACAGAAGGTCCAGGACCCATAGACATGATAAGTACCATTCCATAGACATCAGGTTCCATACATATTAGCATATAAGATTCACGACACATTTTGTTCTTTGATCATCAAAAGAACTATGTAAATATTAGCATATACGAACTGTCCTAAAGGACTCTCATTTTGTTGACAGTTAGAATTGAGTAAACACATTTTATGTTGAGAATCCAGAAGCAACTGGCATTGGGGAAATTATAATTCCAACCAAGGTCTTTGTTGTTGGTTGAAATAGCACCAGTATCCCTTTAGCGTATACATATGAAGCCATTCTTGCTTATGTTGCTGCTGCAACTGGGGAAAGGCTGCAGGAAGGGAGGATCACAAGCTTCATCTCAACAATCCCATGAGCATGAGCTCCTTTTACTTGCAGCTGATCTCCCTTGTTCACTTGCAGCCAATCACTACTCTTCACTTGCAGCTGATGTCACCTCTTCTTTTTCCTCCATTTCAAGTTTGTGCGGGTGTTGGACAACTCAAAACCCAGATCATGAGATCCATAACCACCCCACTATGTTACTGAGTTTTATTTAGGCCTAAAATCTTTTGCCTTCTTGTTTTCCTGTCATAACTATGTTTGGCTGTGAGGCGCATACCTCAGCATCTTAGCACCTTGTTGCCTTGAGCAGAAAGGCGCACACCTCACCTAAGATGCTGTGCCTGGAGCAGCTTGAGGCATTTTACTAAGCTGCACATTGCCTGAGCACCTAAGCGCGCACTTTTGACAGCACTGGGCAGGCTTTAACTGGCAATTGCCAGGAAGACAAATTTAGTTTTCTAACTTTATACGACAGATGCTTTATTGTCTCTTACGCCATCACATGGCTAGCATAATTTATGGAAGATACACTTCCATCCTATATAAAAAATATTAGCATAAACTAAAGAATACCTGGAATTTTGCTGTTGGCCTCAAGGCTCAATGCTTTTATTGATATACAGGTCAGACATTACTACTATCGCCTTGTTCGACGCATGAAGAAGCTTCTGGGTCCTGAGTTCTCACTTGATGCAAAAAAACTCCAAGGACACCATTGCTGCTATGCTCCGCTGGTAATTGATTGAATTTATGATGTGTGAATTGATCTGATAAGATGTAGGTCAAACTACTATTGATTTTATTTATATAGCATAATAGTGAAAGCCTAGTAGCTGACCTCAAAATGTTTCGGAGCTATCTTTCTGGCATATCATTTTCCCAGGAGGATAGGACTTTATATATCTTGTCTTTTTAGCTTACAAATCATATAAAGGAAGCAGATCCACAAGCACCTGCAAAGCTGAAGCTGCAGTTATTTCCAATAAATGAAGCTACACGGAAGGCATTGGAGAAGGTAAAAATGTGTCTTTGTTGCTACTTGCTAGCAAGCTGCAAAATGAATCACATGTTTCAGCAACAGCTGTATTTGATACAGCAGTTATTGCTGGTTAATTATTGGCCAGAACACTCAGATCCTTGTAGTCGATAAAATGTCCATGATAGATGAAACATGATGTATAAATAACTTGATTAGTGCTATTTGCATTAAAAATAAACTTTTTTCTATGGTCAGTGTGGAATTGAGATATTCTTTTCTGTTCTCAAACCTGCGAATAGCTTGAGATATGACAGCCCTATCTCCTCTTAACAGGATGAACATAATCCACATCTGGAGCTCACATTAAGCTCTAGGAAAAAAATATCATCTGTGCTAGAACATCTGAACCGCAAGTGGGGCAACTCAAACATTGCATCTGGAGAGCTTGTGCTTTTTCCGTATTGTGCTCATCAAGAGGATTTAGCTACATATCAGAGGTGGACAACAAGAGATACTGTTGCAGTGGCTGACGTTTTTCTGTCGGTGAATAGCCCCTGTTTTCCGATTAAGGTATAGATTTTTTTGTAATATAAAATAGTAATCCACTAGACCATTAGTGGACAACCATAATGATTGCTAACTGTTGTATGCGCTTTTTTAAATAAGGTATGGTTGGTTTTCCCTTGCTGAGCTTGAAGCAGGAGCAAATGAAATATCTTTGACCCACTTTGAGAATTGCATGATACCTGAAGACATCCAGGACAAATCTTCCTCAGGGGCTTGTGTGCAAAAGGATGGTACTTTGCTCAGTGACTTCACTTCTGAGCAACCTCCTTATAATCCGAAAGATCAGTCGGCATTGTTGCTTGCTACGCCATCTAGTAGAGGCAAGAATGCTAAGGAGCCAGAGCGGTCCATTAATGCTCCCCCCTCACAGTTTGGCAGGCAAAAGCAAGAACAAGTTCCTGCAAACCGAGCTTTTGAGGTCCTACTTTCTGTTTCATGCATCCTTTTGTCAAGTGAACATCCCTATGGTTGATCCTCTACTTTCTAATCATTTCTATTATACTTCAGGTTGATCTGGGGATATCTGAAGGAGAGTGGGCAGATACCCTTACTGATATCAGTGTTGGATTCTTACTGACAGAAGCATCAAAGTGCGCTAATTCGGATTTTCTAGGGACTTCTGTTGTTAAAAATGCTTTGTTTCTTGAGAATCCCTGCAGCTATGACTCGTTTGATGCTGCTGTTACCCTTCATGCTTCTCGTTATCAAGCAGCAGAGCAGCCGGCCCGTACATCCCATTCGACCATCTGGGGTGCAGAAGAAACATGTGATGAGTTCAGTTTTAACTTGGCAGCAGCTAGGAAGCAGGAAGGTTCAAACACTTCAGCTAGCAGCTCTCCTGACAGTGACAATGAAGTTCATTCTTTAAATTCAGAAGGGTTCCAAGGTTTCCTTCAGGTTTGTTGTGATTTTGGGGGTTCTCAACAAGGAAGCATCCAGAAGAAACTGAGAAGCTGAGGAAGCAAGGAAGTGAGATCCAAGGCTTCCTTCGTTCCTTGTTTGGCAGCAAATTTGCATCATCTGATGCTGAGTAGTAAGCTCTCAAACTTAGGCTATAGATGAAATTTTGGTGGCTAGAGTTATCATTTTGATATGGATACCTGTGATGAGGTTGAGACAACAATTATATGTGTTTTGAATTTGTGTTGAGACACCAACTTTATGTGTTTTGAATTTGTTGATGCATGAAATGCTTGATATTTAATATCAGACCTGATTTGATTTGAATGTGTGTTGAGACAGCAACTATTTGTGCATTTTGTTGGATGGTTTGAATGTATGGGCTGATAAAAATATTTGAGCTCAAATTTGTGGGCTGAAAAAAAAATATGGGCTGCAATCATAAAAAAATGGTACCCATCGGGCCAGAGAAAAAAATAGCCCAATTACTATTTCAGCCCAAATAATTTATGACGTTTTTTAAATCTGCCACGTCAGCGTGACATCAACATTTTATGACGTTTCTAAATCTGCCACGTCATCTGCCACGTAAGCATTTTTTATGACGTTTTAAAATCTGCCACGTCAGTATTTTTTATGATGTTTTTATATCTGCCACGCAGCATTTTTATGACGTTTTTAAATCTGTCACGTCAGCGCCACGTCAACATTTTATGACATTTTTTTATCCTACGTGGCAGCTGCCTACGTGGCAAGGCCTATGATTTTGTGACATAAAACAAATGTCATAAGTTATTGTGACATTAAAATGAATGTCATAATTTTTGTGACACGGGACAAACAAGCGTCATTAAACAAATTTGTGACGCTCATTTTTTGACATAACGATTTTCGTCACACCGATGTCATAAAAGGTGAATTATGACATAATTTTAGATATTATGACATAAATGATATGTCAAAAAATGACACCTCTTGTAGTGTATCTGCAAAGTCTCTTAGCCATAGGATCAAAGGTTTGGAAGCAATTTGATTTTTGGCTCGGGTTGTGCAAAAATTCAGATTTTTACCCATAATCTGAAATTCTTGCTTCTTGGTTTGATTCTCTTGTTTCCAAGGTCCCCTTACTATTTAGTATGTTGTAGTAAGGCCTTGGATCGAAAAGATTGAGAGCAAACCTTCTTTTTAGCTAAAAATCCGAAGTCTCAAAGTTCCAGCCTGAAAATCCTGTTTGCTGTTTTTCTCAAGAGGTACTACCGCTCCTGGAGAGGTACTACCACTCCTGGAGAGGTACTACCGCTCGACCCAGCGGTACTACCGCTCAGCGGTACTACCGCTCGTCCCAGCGGTACTACCGCTTGCAGCCTGACTTGTGCTGAATTTGTTTTTCTTGATTGCTTCCTTCTGGCTTTAGTTTTTCCTTGTCTCTGTGATTTTCAGTGAGGGCTTATTTTCTACCTTCATAGCTTCCATAGCTATTGGAGGAGAAGATACTCTTTGGGGGCGATTTTTAGAGATCGACATTCACCCCCCCTCTGTCGCCATTTCGGTCTTACATACTACTAAAGCGAGAGTGGCTACGACCACCGAGGTGGCCAAAACAGAAGCAAAGGCAACTGTTATTTAGATTTCTTGCTCAAAGTGATGATTGATCACCTCTCCGTAAACTCTTTGATCCAGGGACACTTGAGGAACTCATCTCCAACTGGAGCTATGGTTAGGAGAATGATGTGACCTGTCATCATGCCGATTTCCTCGAGGTGAGTTCTACGAATTACTAGACACAGTCATACCTGTTTGACTCCCAGAGTTGTGTCAATGAGATTTCTCGAGTCTGGTCATCATGCTTTGGAGTCTTCACGTGATCCCTTCAGCGAAGTGGCCGTAGCTCGGTGCTCAAGCAAGCTCTTGAGTTGGATTTTTGAACAAGTCATTTATGCAATGAAGCTCTCGAGCCTCTTCAAATTGGCACTGTATAGGCCCAAGCAAAAACCTTTGGGCAGTCAATCTTCTCCATTGAATGGTCTCAGGATCCTCACTATCTGAGGCTAGTTGAGGCCGCCTTAAATGAAAGCAATTATTTTGAGGATTTCTCCCACGCTCATCGTGGTCACTGGAGGCCTTCTCGCCATCATCACGAGGGGTCACAGTGTGTTAGCGGCGGAGAGCGTTGTCAGCTCTTTCTCCAGGAGAGCAATCAATATCTACGGGGATGGGAAAGAGCTCCTGGATATAATATGCACTTATGTCGAATGTCCCCTCAGTTGAGGAGTCATCCAATGAGAGCACATCATGACCTGGAGTGAACTGCACCAGGAAGGGGAATTTCGGTATAACAGTCTCCCATTGGAGTTGAACCCTACGAAAGTATGGGCGAACTCGCAGGAAGCCCACCCACGCTCTTTCTGGGGATAATTGGAGAGTTACGACCACTAGATGTCAATGTAGTCCCAGAATAAGGGATTCTAAGAATTGTTGAGCCTGATCGAATGGCCGTTGGGGGATTGAACACTTAGGGATGGGCCCCTCGTCATCTTGCGAGTCCTATTTGTGGTTGGATTGACCTTGCTCTTTGGAGAAACTTGTTCCTCTATTGAGCATAACGCTGTAAGGGATAAGGATCCTCCTCAGCCTTATCTGCAGTGTGATCTCTTGGACCTCGCAATGGATCTCTAGAGATAGCCTCATTATTAGATGAAAGCATGGTCTAGTCGCAGTCATAGCAGGCATCCATGTCGAGGTCTGCGTAGTCGGCCAAGTCAAACCAATTCTCCTTGTTTTATTCTCCTGCCATGAGGACTTCAGAAAGAAGAGAACTTGATGACAAGGAATTACCAGAGTTTGGAAGAAAATCCCCATGGATGGTGCCAACTGTCAATATTTTAATATCGATTTTACATATGATTATTTGGATTTGGGGTATCTCTCCTAACGACCTGGCTACGATCACACAGAGAAAGACATAGGAATTTTACACAGGTTTGAGCCTTCTCTTGGGAGAATAACAACCTACTCCTATGTGGCTTTTGCTCAAAAGACTAATTACAATCAAGAAAAGCGATGCAGAAAGTCTTGCACTATTTCTATCGTCTCCCTTGGTTCTGTCGTGTCCATCGGGTTTTGCCCCCTACTTCTGTTTGACATCAACCCTTATATAGCATACAAAGGGATGGTAGTTGTTCCAGGCCAAGAGACGCCTTAATGTTTTGGATGATAACCATCTGATGGGAGTTATTGTCAGGGAGACAGGGTATCTCACTTTTCATGCAGTGGTCACTATAAGAGAAAAGTTATGCGCAGTTATTTTAGAGAAAAATCATGCATGTTAACTACCTTGTCAAACAGACCCATGATGTAGCAGGTTGTTGTAGACAAGCCAGTGAAAGTTAAGCTAGTGGTGAAGAGTCTACGAACATAAGGTGGTCATAGAATGACTTACGACCATGTCACATTCGTAGGACAACTTATGACTAAGGAGTGGTCATAGAAGAGCTTACTAGTAAGGACTAAGGAGTGGTCGTGGTTACGTTGTGAAATCTCTCCCTTATAGATAAGGGGTATACTTAAGGAGTAACAATATCATTTATAGATAAATAATATTTTGAGGATTGTTATATCTACTTCAAAGGTGGAGAGCTGTCCTTGAATGTCCAAGAGTTTGTTCAGATCAAATGTACTTGATTTGATTTTTATGCCTTGTCACTAGGAGGAGTAAAGTAGTAAATATATATTTTTAAATTGATAATTAGAAGATAATTATTGTGAAATTGACAAACCTCTGGATCATTCGTCTTAGCACTAATGATTTTCTACATATGACAGCAAATATGAAATGCACATAGGTTGCCTTGTAACTGCTGGTGGCACTGGAAAAATAGAATTACATACATAGGTATAGTCAGTTCGAGAGGTATTATTATGAAGTATGATATAGGATTATTGTATTGTAGTGGGTACCAAAAATCACGTCCTGTGTTGCAGTGTGGCGCTCGATTCCTTGTGTCTATTTCCACTGGCAACATAGGCGCTGAACGACCTACGTGATTCCAAAAAGTTATTCTTGGCCATTGCAACCGAAGAGAAGACAATAATAGAGTTATCTATAGAGGAAATGAGCATATATGTCGAGTATTTGTTGCCCAAGAGTGAAGTCATGGTTCTTCTTAAGTAGGGAATCAAGTTATATTACTTTGTTCCACTTTGGTACAATGACTATAAGGATCCAGTACCACCTATTCATGTATGTCGCCATAGTCATAAAACCTAAGTTTATGTTGCATATAAAATACAATTAAAATTTATATAGTAACTAGTGAAGCACTTACCCCTGGTTGTAGCACACTAGTATATAGTCCTTATTGCCCTAAGCAAACAATCCCATCATTATGTAATTTTTTATGTCGGATTGTCGGATCCCAGAGCAACAACTCCAGAATCCTCTATGTAAATCGCACTAGTCGAGGATCAAGTAGTGCACACAGTGGCAATAGAGAGACATATCAAACATAGTGACCAACTTTATTAATTAAAAGAGTATAGCCTTATGGCAAATATTTACATCCACAACCCATAGGCCAAATTAAAATAATAGCAGTGGAAAATAAAACCAAAGCAGAAGAAGCCCAACAAGCTTGTCCATAGGCAAACGATAGTAAGATGTGGCCTACTCGTCCAGGTCTTCACCATAGTCGAAGTAGTCCTCCTCTGAGCAACAGAATTAAGTAAGGGTAAGCACATAAAATGTACTCCATAAGCTACACGAAAAATGGAATAATAATGCAAGGCTGACAAGTGAAGGCATATAGGGTTATTTGAGCATAAAACAACATTTAAAGAAATATAATAAATAGATTGAAATTTGCTGACTTTAATATAGTAAGTAAAAACAGCATTGTAGTTAAAATAGATACCATTAGTGTAGGTCCATTCCCTACAATAACCTATCCGTGGGCATCCCACCTAGACCATCTCTCTCCAAAAGATCTCATATGGATTCCATCCATCCTAAATCAATTTTTATATTTTATTTTGAAATATCCATTGTCCTTCTTGACTCATCGATGTCAAGAATAAATTTGAAAAACTTGTCAGTTTATGTGAAAAGTTAGCCCAAGCCTAGAATTATTTCTAAGCATTTGCTACAAAATTCTCTAGCTAATACTAGTGTACTAACTAGAGTTTTATTCTAGGGTGACAAGGTATATAGAAATCAACATCAAAGGAGGTATTAAAAGGAGGTATTAACAAGTAGGCAATAACTAAGTTTAAAACTAAATTGAAATACGTTGAATAAAAATATGCATGTAGAATAATTTAAAACAACATAATTTTATTTGTAAACTAGGATCAAGATGATCAAGGTGTATAACTTGCATTGCTCCGTGAATTGGTAAGAATTGTAGTCGAAGATTTCCTCGGAAACGTCACGGTCTACATGTGAAATAACCCACTAAACTCAAATAAATTCAAATAAACTCCAAAAATTTGAAAATAAGGAAGATTTGGATACATCTTAATTTTAGATGAATTTATAAATTTGAATAGGTTCAATCAGAGCTAGGATGAAGGAGAATGGGCTTTCGGAAGTATTTTTGCCATGGTCAAAAATAGCAGTGGTCGTGGCTATATGTGGTCAAAAATATATTGTGGTTGAAAGCTAACGTGGTCGAAGCTAGATTGTTTTGTTTGTGGTCGAAGCTTCAATTTTTGTGTGTGATCAGAGCTACATCATTTTGTGTGTGGTCGAAGATACAGTTGCTAGTCAATGATCAAAGCTACAATGTTTTGTGTATGGTCAGAGCTACAGTGTTTTGTGTGTGGTCGAAGATATAGTGGCTGGTTGATGGTTGAAGCTACAGTGGCTAGTCAATGGTCGAAGTATATAGAGTGGTCTGTGGTAAAAGTATATAGAGTGGTCGAAGTGATCGAACTCTAAAGAGTGGTTGAAGCGGTTGAAAGCTATAAAGTGGTCAGGGTGGTCAGATGTTATAAAGTGGTCGGGACGGTCAGAAATCCGGTTATCCCTTGCGTAGTGGAGGCAGCTCAGCTCCAGCGAAAATTGTGGTTCTGGCCGAGGGGTGGACAAGTTCAACGAAGATGCAATGAAGCCGGAGGAGAGGTCGACAGGGTGCAAAGGTAGTGGGGGTTGCCAAAATTTCTCGCTGGTTGAGAACACTAGTGTGGATGAGGGAGTGCACAGTGCGGGGGGGGGGGGAATGGAGCATAGGAGGAAGTTGAGTAAGGTGTGGGGGTGCTCAGGGTGGTATTTATAGGGCTCAGGGAAGAGGAATGGCCGGGAGGTGGCTCATCATATTTATGGCCAGCGTAGTGTCGCTTAAAAGTGAGGATTAACGAGGTTTAAAGAGGGATGAGGCAGTGGGAATGATTCAGGTGGTTTAGTTCCACTAATGCATATAATGCCCGAGCTAACGGGAAGAAACAAAAACATTAAATAGCTTGAGCGGGGACGACAATGATGGTGGGCGGAGGAAGAAGAAAGAGAGGAAGGAGGAAGGCCTGACAGGTAGGACCTAGCTAGCGAAGCGGAGAAGAGAGAGGCGGCGGCTGATGAGTGGGCCGCGCAGTGGAGACAGAAGAGAGAGTGGTGCGAGAATGGGGAAATGGTGACATGTGGTGGAGGGGTTGGATCCGGACCGACTAGGTGTCAGCCCAGGAGGAGTTAGGCGATTTTAAATCATTTTGGATTTTCAAAAACTCCCAAAGAATGAAACAAGAGTTTAGAAAATAGCAAATAAAGTACAAAAAATTAAGGAAAATTCATAGACATTCCTGAATTTGCTTTGGATTTAGGAAAAATATTTCCAACTTAAAGTTGATCTTTAAATTTTTACAAAAAATACTTTTGAATCTTGAAATTATTTTTAAATTCAAATAAGAACCAAATGCTTTAAAATAAATAATTTGAAGTAGTATTTTTACAGAAATTCAAAATACCCTTTATTTGATAATATTTTTATGTTTCAATTAAATTAATTTTAAGAAAAGCGTTTTTAAATGCTGAAAATAGGCAAACAAAATCTCCAAAATTCCGGCAGTCAAAGAACAATTGTTTTTATTTTAAATTAAATTAATTTTTTACTAAAAATTTTGAAATGAACAGCTGGGTTATGACATGAATGCATCTTGGGTGATGCTTAGCTCAGAGATCAATTGTGGGCCGAGGAAACTCACTGGTTCTCGTGATCACGAGCTTCCTGCATCATGTATCTATATTTATCAATATTACATGAATGTTGAACTTTATTGTACATGAAGTAGCACTTGCTCTAGCTTGCATCATGTATCTATATTTATCATGCATCATGTATCTATATTTATCAGTATTACATGAAGTAGCACTTGCTCTAGCCTTTCCTCCAAACATGCTAGCTTTCCAAAACATTCTGCATGAATCTCCTCTTTTATGCACTCCTTGCGCTTGGCCTTGGATCTCTTCTGACTCCTATACGAGTCAGAGTTGTCTGAGAATCCCTGTCTCCAAGGAAAGTAAACCCTAAGGAATCACATGTGACCTAGATGCTCCTTATTTTCTAGGGCTGTAGATAATATGTCCCTCTCCCTGATAGCCTGAAAGTTGCCTTGGAAGGATTCTATAGTCAACATTCCCTGTAAGAGGCCAACATGTTATATCAGTTCCTATGAAGTTATGGACATATTACTAGCCAAGTAGTTCGATATCTTACCAAGTGTTCTAACACTTCCTGGTCTACCAGGTTCTTGAAGGATATGGTGCCTGAAGATGTGGTAGATGTCATCGCTCTTAACCAATTTTGAGAACGCTCATCTGTGATCCTAGAAAATGGTGGGGAGGCCTCCAACAGGATCGCCTCCTCATTCTCCCTTCTCCATTGCAGGATTTTACCCACGTACCAGCGGTGTTGAGCCTGTGGGAGTGAGTGTTCTGGGCCTAGATTGCCTTGTGCGCCACACTTTCTTAGAATTTGGTGGTTGTCTTCGTGCCCACAAAGGTGTCCCATATAACCGGATGGAGGAAAGTATATTTCATAAACGATGTTCCATCTTGTTTCATGTACTTCACGACAAGCATACTCTTGAAGTTCTTCCATGCCATGCCCATCGCATGAGGCCACGGACTTCTTCTCCAATCTCGAAGGACCTTATGACATCCTCCCAAAGCTACTCTTTCTCTTCACATGTCAGACACTTCTAGTTCAGTGTGATGATGGGGACCCATTGCCTTGTAACTATCCCACAGGTGGTCTGAAATGCGGCCGCTACTTTCTTGGGATGTAGAGGGATCTCAACTAGACTGACCTCTGTGATGGTCATTTGGCTCTCACACATTTTTGATATGCCTCGGCCCTCTTGCTTAGTTGCTCCTCTAGTCTAGTCATCGAATGCATTCAGGGAAACTGAGCCTAAAGACGATGTGGATGCCATCTCGCTTAGTTGCTAGTTATGAAGCATTCAAATTGCATTTAGTATGGGGTATATAAAACACAAACTAATTATCATAAAATTTTACTTCTCTTAGGTGTCTTGCATATCATCGACAAATCTATCCATTGCCCTTTCCTAAAGTAAATATCATTTCTTAATTTCCAAAAATTTCACAAACGAGCTAGACAAAAACAATTTCTAGCAGCATTCTTAGTATTACTTATCCAAAATTTAGCAATTGATTCAAAATCATCACCAATTCATATTCCTAGTAAATGTGAAATCTCTGACCAAACAAATTTCATCACATCACATTCAAAAAATAGGTGGGCAATAAATTCTTTTCCTGAACACAATAAACAAGTATCATCGCTATTTTTTGTTGTTCAAGTTGTCTCTACTGAGCAATTTGTTATGAGATAAAAGCCAAAGAAAGCATTGCACCCTAAGAGGGACATAATGTTTCCAAATAGTAGGAATATTCTGTTAGTGATATGCCCTAGAGCCAACATGGAGATGTTATATATATATCACATACTATGTTTATGATGCATTACTTTGTTCCTTGAAATAGACATTATCATTATTGATCAATGAGTATGTGACTTATTCATGAGACTCTTAATGCCAAAATGTTGCTATTTCTAAATGATCCCTGATTATATATCATATGAGGAACAAATGTGATTCAAAGATCAGCATATGTATTGATTGATGATCATGTCTCATGGATCATGGTATGGAGATACCAAATCAATAATATGGACATGTGTTAGTGAACATATGTTGGATAGACTCGCCATGAGACACTGCAGAGATTCCATGTGTCATCAGTTGGTCTCAAGTAGTGTTTATGTAGAATCCTTAGACTTGAGATCATCATGGTTCCCAACATACGTAGTAGCCTATTTTGGGACTACTAACCACTACTCCGTAACTGGGTAGTCATAAAAGTAGTCTTCGGGTTTGCTATGAAACATGTAGTGGGATCTGAATGATCAAGATAGAATTTGCCCCTCCTTATGGGAGAGATATCTCTGGGCCCCTCGATGTAATGGATTATGAAAGTGCATGACCATGCCAAGGTGATTGAGGAGTCAATCACGAGTTTATAATCCATCACGGAATCGAGAGAGTGATTGAGCTATTAAGAGGATGACACAGGTCTCGCCTTGAGCTCAATCTATATCGTGAGGCAAAGGGATTCGTACATGAGAACATTACAGGTTCAGCCGATATGATCTTTACGTATACTTTAGGGTTAATATGTCTTACTAGAGGCCGCTATTAACAGGGTGACCGTAAAGGCGTTTTCGGGTCGCGACCAAGTATACGTGAACCTACAGGGTCGCACACTTAACGGGTTGGAACACTAATTCGAATGTGATTCGGATGTGGGCTCAATTCGGATAGAGATCCGGATAGACTCCTATTGGGCCTCGGTCCACGAGGCCCAAGTGAGGAGGTCTATATATGTGGAGGCAAGGGGCTGAGGGGTGCATGCTTCTGTTAATCCCGAGCCAAACCCTAGCCGCCACCTCCCGAGCCAAACCCTAGCCGCTCGCGAGTGCTAGTACACTCGCGATCGGAGTTCCAGCTCCGGACGTGTGGATACCGGTGGAGGCGTTGCTCGTTGCGGCTTTGATCGGCATCAACAACCTACAGATTGGATCTGCTCGTGGTGTGGTTGATCGCGTGGAGGAGACGATCTGTTCGGGACGATCGGCTACTTCCACTACTACCTCGACGCGCGTGGTTGGATCGGCTTCTCCAACTCTTCTTCCGCTGCGCTGCGCGTCTAGTGGTAACGATCCATGATCCCTCCTTAGCATGATGTCCTGGTGTGCGCGGTAGAAAAGTTTTGTTTTCTGCTATCGTAGCCTACGCGCATTCCTTCAGTGGTATCAGAGCCATCTTGCTTCTAGATCAGTCGGTTCATGTGATGAATCGATGGTAGCACGGGTTGATGAGATCAATCAGTGAATAGGGGTTAGATGAGGCGCAGATTGTATCACTACTAGTGGCCTAGAGATTGTCTCGGATCGGCATAAGGTGGTTATGTCGAATACTAGTAGGATATGAATCTGATAGCCTCGGGCCAGTGAAAAAACTAGTGTCCTAGAGATTGTCTCGGATCGGCATAAGGTGGTTATGTCGAATACTAGTAAGTTATGGATCTGATAGCCTCGGCCCAGTGGAAAAACTAGCGTCCTAGAGAATGTCTCGGATCGGCATAAGGTGGTTGTGCCGAATAGTTTTTCCATTGCGATTTCATAGATTGGATCTGTAAATTTCGTAGGGTGTGCCGTGCGTACCGCCCTTGTATAGCGTCTTGGGTTCACATCGTTAGGTAGAATGCGATTCTACGTCTAACTTGTTTTTGCAGGGAATGACGTGAATAGTATGGCCCTATATCTTATTGGAATGTATGAGATGTATGTGATGCATGTAACATTCGTTCATGGCCTGCGTGTCATGATTATTTCAGCTATTGTTAGCTGTCTATATTATATTTAACGACCTGCGTGTCGACCTTAATGCTTGAATCTATCTTTGTAATCTTCAATTTCTAGCTATTATAGGTAGTAGCCTAGTTTTGAGGTTACAAGCTTTCAAGCATGGTGGCCTAAAGGAGTGATGTGGAGGATGGAGATCGTCTACACCTACATGGAGATGGAGATCACCATTTTTTGGGCCATACTACTTCACAGTTAAATGTGTTTATCTGTGATGTTATCTTTCTTATTCTTATGCAATGATATTTGTGATTTGTTGCTATGGTAATCCCTCATAAAATTAGGTGTTCATGCCCTTCCATATGTTGCACCAAAAGATAATGATCACCGCATGGTAGGTCTACCAAAGTAGAGTGCCGTCGGTTATCATCATTATTTGGGGTAGATGTCGGACATCTACATGCGGAAGCATTTGGTTTACTTAACAAGGTTATCAAAACAGTTTTGGACCTTGGGGCATAGGTTGGGGCCGGGGCATACTGATGTCACCCAACAAGCAAGAGTCACATAGGGATGTGATTAGCAAGGTGTTGCTTACCCATGTCACTAGTTTTCTAGCCGTGATGCCAAAGCTCACTAGGAATTAGTGAAATAAGGATCTTGACCCACTATGTAACTTAGAGGGAGTTTTGTTGCAAAACACATAGTGGGAGTCTTTTGTTAAATAGTTTAATAAAAGATGAACATAAACATAGTGCTAAACTTTGCATATTCTTGTGTTGTAGATCATGTCAGCTAACGCCGCATCCAGTACTTTTAATTTGTGATCTATTCTTGAAAAAGAAAAACTCAATGGAACGAACTTTATGGATTGGTATCGCAACTTGAGAATTGTTCTCAAGCAAGAGCGCAAGGAGTATGTCCTTGAGTCTCCTTATCCTGATGACTTGCCTGATAATGCTACTGCGGCTGCACGGAGAGCTTATGAGAAGCAAACGAATGATTGCCTTGATGTGAGCTGTCTCATGCTTGCCACAATGTCCTCTGAGCTTCAGAAGCAATATGAGAACACAGATGCCTACAATATCATTGTGGGGTTGCGTGGTATGTTTGAGAACCAAGCAAGGGCTGAGAGGTTCAACACTTCAAAGTCCTTGTTTGCGTGCAGGCTTGCAGAAGGGAATCCCGTCAGCCCTCATGTGATTAAGATGATTGGCTACATTGAGAGTCTGGAAAAGCTTGGTTTTCCCCTTAGCCAAGAGTTGGCTACTGATGTGATTCTCCAGTCGCTCCCCCCGAGCTTTGAGCCATTCATACTGAACTATCACATGAACAACATGGACAAGACCTTGGCTGAGTTGCATGGGATGCTAAAAGCTGCCGAGGAAAGCATTAAGAAAAGCAGCAATCATGTGATGATGATGCAGAAAGGCAAGGGCAAGCCCAATGTCAAGAAAGGCGCGGTCAAAAGAAAGTTAGCTCCCAATGAGATCGCGAGCAGTTCTAAGGCCAAGCAAGTCAAGAAGGGCGCTGCTCCTAATGTAGATTGTTACTACTGTAAGCAATCAGGTCATTGGAAAAGGAACTGCCCAAAGTACTTGGAGGATCTTGAGAAGAAGAAGGGAAGTACGACTTCCTCTCTAGGTATAAATGTTATAGAGATCAATCTTGCTACTTCATCCACTGATTCTTGGGTATTTGATACCGGATCGGTTGCTCACCTTTGCAAATCATTGCAGGGGCTAAGAAGAAGTAGAAGTTTGAGGAGGAGCGAAGTGGATCTTCGCGTTGGCAATGGAGCAAAAGTTGCTGCGGTCGCTGTTGGCACCATGCCATTGTCTTTACCTTCAGGATTAGTTTTGGAATTGAATAATTGTTATTGTGTTCCATCTCTTTCCAAGAACATTATTTCTGCTTCATGTTTGCAAGCAGAAGGTTATGACTTTAGATCTGTGAACAATGGTTGTTCTCTTTATTTCAAAGATATGTTCTATTGTCATACTCCATTGGTGAATGGGTTATATGTTCTTACTCTTAAAGAGTCACCAGTCTATAACATTAATGCAAAGAGGCAACGTTCGAATGATTTGAATCCCACGTTTATTTGGCACTGTCGCTTAGGTCACATAAATGAGAAACGCATGGAGAAGCTCCATAGAGATGGTATTCTGCACTCATTTGATTTGGAATCATTTGAGACATGCGAATCTTGTTTACTTGGCAAGATGACAAAGGCACCTTTCACCGGTCAAGGTGAACGGGCAAGTGACTTATTGGCACTCGTACATTCTGATGTATGTGAACCAATGAGCTCAATAGCCAGAGGTAGTTTTCAGTACTTCATAACTTTTACTGATGACTTTAGTAGATATGGGTATATCTACCTGATGAAGCATAAGTCTGAATCCTTTGAAAAGTTCAAAGAATTCCAAAATGAAGTGCAAAATCATTTAGGCAAGACAATCAAGTTTCTACGTTCTGATCGTGGAGGCGAGTATTTGAGCCATGAGTTTGGCAATCATCTAAAGGATTGTGGAATTGTTCCACAATTGACTCCGCCAGGAACACCTCAATGGAATGGGGTATCTGAACGGAGAAATCACACCTTATTAGATATGGTGCGCTCCATGATGAGCCAAAGTGATCTCCCGTTGTCTTTTTGGGGGTACGCTCTTGAAACAGCCGCTTTCACACTAAACAGGGTTCCATCAAATCAGTAGAAAAGACACCATATGAGATGTGGACAGGACAACGTCCTAGCTTGTCTTTTCTTAAGATTTGGGGATGTGAGGCTTATGTAAAACGTTTACAATCTGATAAGCTCACTCCTAAATCTGATAAATGCTTCTTTATCGGGTATCCTAAGGAAACAAAAGGATATTACTTCTATAATCAAGGAGAAGGCAAAGTGTTTGTCGCCCAGCATGATGTCTTCTTAGAGAAAGAGTTTCTCTCAAAAAGGGATAGTGGGAGCACGGTGCAACTTGAAGAAATTCGAGAAACACCTGAAAACATTTCAGCTCCTACAGAACCACAACAGGATGAACAAACTGTTGAAGAACCTGTTGTGGACACACCGGCACCACGTAGGTCAGAGAGGTCACGTCATGCACCTGAGAGGTACATGTTCTTGACTACTCAACAACGGGACATATTGTTGTTAGACAACGATGAGCCTAAGACCTATGAAGAAGCGATGGTGGGACCAGACTCTGAGAAATGGCTTGAAGCCATGAGATCCGAAATTGAATCCATGCACAGTAATCAAGTTTGGAACTTGGTTGATCCACCTGATGGTGTTAAAACCATTGAGTGCAAATGGGTTTTCAAGAAAAAGATAGACATAGATGGAAATGTTCACATCTATAAAGCGCGATTGGTGGCCAAAGGTTTCAAACAAATTCAAGGTGTTGATTATGATGAAACTTTTTCGCCCGTCGCAATGCTAAAGTCTATTCGGATCATTCTAGCGATTGCTGCATATTTCGACTATGAAATATGGAAAATGGATGTCAAAACAGCTTTCCTTAATGGAAATCTGAGTGAGGATGTGTACATGACACAGCCCATGGGTTTTGTCGATCCGCAATTAGCTGGAAAGATATGCAAGCTGCAAAGATCCATTTATGGATTAAAGCAGGCATCTCGGAGTTGGAACATTCATTTTGATGAAGTAATCAAAGGGTTTGGTTTCATCAAGAACGAAGAAGAGCCTTGTGTTTACAAAAAGGCTAGTGGGAGCGCACTCGTATTTCTGGTCTTATATGTGGATGACATATTACTGATTGGAAATGACATTCCTATGCTCGAATCTGTTAAGTCTTCATTGAAAAATAGTTTCTCTATGAAAGACTTAGGAGAGGCGGCATATATTCTGGGCATCAAGATCTATAGGGATAGATCAAGAAGGCTAATTGGATTAAGCCAAGATACGTACATTGACAAGGTGTTGAAAAGGTTCAACATGCAGGATTCCAAGAAAGGCTTCCTACCTATGTCACATGGCATAAATCTTAGCAAGAGTCAGTGTCCTAGTACACCTGATGAGCGGTATAAAATGAATGCGATTCCATTTGCTTCGGCTATGGGGTCCATTATGTATGACATGCTTTGTACACGTCCAGATGTCTCGTATGCTTTAAGTGCTACAAGTAGATACCAGTCAGATCCAGGTGAAAGTCACTGGATTGCCGTAAAGAACATCTTGAGGTACTTGAGAAGAACTAAAGATGTGTTCCTCGTCTATGGGGGTGAGGAAGAGCTCGTTGTAAATGGTTACACCGATGCTAGCTTCCAAACTGACAAAGACGATTTTAGATCGCAATCTGGATTTGTGTTCTGCCTGAATGGCGGTGCGGTGAGCTGGAAGAGTTCCAAGCAGGAGACGGTTGCTGATTCTACAACAGAAGCCGAGTACATAGCAGCTTCTAAAGCTGCTAAAGAGGCTGTTTGGATCAAGAAATTTATTTCTGAGCTTGGTGTGGTGGCTAGTGCCTCCAGCCCAATGGACCTCTACTGTGACAATAGTGGGGCCATTGCGCAAGCCAAGGAGCCTAGATCGCACCAGAAGTCCAAGCATATTTTACGGCGATTTCATCTCATCCGCGAGATAGTGGAGAGAGGCGATGTGAAGATATGCAAAGTACAAACGGATTTGAACATTGCAGATCCGTTGACAAAGCCACTTCCCCAGCCAAAGCATGAGGCTCACACTAGGGCAATGGGTATTAGATACCTACATGGTTGACTCTAGTGCAAGTGGGAGACTGTTAGTGATATGCCCTAGAGGCAACATGGAGATGTTATATATATCACATACTATGTTTATGATGCATTACTTTGTTCCTTGAAATAGACATTATCATTATTGATCAATGAGTATGTGACTTATTCATGAGACTCTTAATGCCAAAATGTTGCTATTTCTAAATGATCCCTGATTATATATCATATGAGAAACAAATATGATTCAAAGATCAGCATATGTATTGATTGATGATCATGTCTCATGGATCATGGTATGGAGATACCAAATCAATAATATGGACATGTGTTAGTGAACATATGTTGGATAGACCCGCCATGAGACACTACAGAGATTCCATGTGTCATCAGTTGGTCTCAAGCAGTGTTTATGTAGAATCCTTAGACTTGAGATCATCATGGTTCCCAACATACGTAGTAGCCTATTTTGGGACTACTAACCACTACTCCGTAACTGGGTAGTCATAAAAGTAGTCTTCGGGTTTGCTATGAAACATGTAGTGGGATGTGAATGATCAAGATAGAAATTGCCCCTCCTTATGGGAGAGATATCTCTGGGCCCCTCGATGTAATGGATTATGAAAGTGCATGGCCATGCCAAGGTGATTGAGGAGTCAATCACGAGTTTATAATCCATCACGAAATCGAGAGAGTGATTGAGCTATTAAGAGGATGACACAGGTCTCGCCTTGAGCTCAATCTATATCGTGAGGCAAAGGGATTCGTACATGAGAACATTACAGGTTCAGCCGATATGATCTTTACGTATACTTTGGGGTTAATATGTCTTACTAGAGGCCGCTATTAACAGGGTGACCGTAAAGGCGTTTTCGGGTCGCGACCAAGTATACGTGAACCTACAGGGTCGCACACTTAACGGGTTGGAACACTAATTCGAATGTGATTCGGATGTGGGCTCAATTCGGATAGAGATCCGGATAGACTCCTATTGGGCCTCGGTCCACGAGGCCCAAGTGAGGAGGTCTATATATGTGGAGGCAAGGGGCTGAGGGGTGCATGCTTCTGTTAATCCCGAGCCAAACCCTAGCCGCCACCTCCCGAGCCAAACCCTAGCCGCTCGCGAGTGCTAGTACACTCGCGATCGGCGTTCCAGCTCCGGACGTGTGGATACCGGTGGAGGCGTTGCTCGTTGCGGCGTTGATCGGCATCAACAACCTACAGATTGGATCTGCTCGTGGTGTGGTTGATCGCGTGGAGGAGACGATCTGTTCGGGACGATCGGCTACTTCCACTACTACCTCGACGCGCATGGTTGGATCGGCTTCTCCAACTCTTCTTCCGCTGCGCTACGCGTGTAGTGGTAACGATCCATGATCCCTCCTTAGTATGATGTCCTGGTGTGCGCGGTAGAAAAGTTTTGTTTTCTGCTATCGTAGCCTACGCACATTCCTTCATATTCATAGCAGAGATACTACCAAAATTGACTACTGCATAAAGGGATAATAGACTCCATAAGAATTACATTTCTAAACTGTAGCATCTTCTTATTCATTGAAAACAATAGTGTCAGTAATATTCAATATTTCTAACCAGATATTAATTATCCTTTCATCGACACATCTTCTAAAAATGAATTTGAGTCTAGTGCCATCCCAAACATCAGAGTTTACAACATATTTTCATTAAATAGGATGCAAATTTCCCAATATTGCCTACGTAGACATGAATTCCAAACCAATTTTCTTTCCAAAATCTAATTTTATTCTCCTTACCAATTCTCCATTGACAACCCTTTTTAGCTGCTTTAGCAACCCAAAGCCAAGGAGGAGCTACGCGATGGCGATGGGGACAAGATCCAAACAAAGGCGAGCATCCTAAATACATACAGTAAGCTACACACATTACATGAAAGATTACACAGATTACCATAGAGTTGAGGAGGAGCCGCGCGATAGTGACACGGAGCCGGGGAGGAGCCATGCAACGGTGATAGGGAGCCAGAAGAGGAGCCATGTGACGGGGAACCACAGGGAGGAGGCACCAAGTTGGTGCTCGATAGGGAACTAAAGGAGGCAGCGGCATGCAACAGGGAGGAGAGTAATGAGGGGATGAACCTAAGTTTGCATAGAGTGAGTTAGGTTTTTGCCCTAAGTGTTTGTATATATAGAAGATTATCCCAGATGATTTTTGAAAAATAATCATCTGTGACAAGTCACAACACATACAATTTTAAAATTAACCATCTGTGATATCCTACATATCACAGATGGCTAATACAAAAACTGCCTATGATGGTCTACGTATCACAAACGGTTTTGTGTTAGAAATCATCTGTGATAGTTCTTTGTATAGCTAAAATTTTTCTGTTTTTCACCTAGCCTTAGGAAATGCTAGTCTTGCCCTCTGAAAACAAGCAAACAGATTACAGATAAATGACAGACAAGTGAATTACAACTCAAAATGATTTACAACTCAAAGTGAATTACATCTCAAAATTCAACACGGCTATTTCCTTTAAAAAATAGCCTTTCATGATGATTAACATGTATATAGCTAGCTTCCTCACTGGGTTCTTCCTCGGGCCTAATGATGTCTCTGAATGGTGGTAACTCATTAAATTGATTGTACTCTTTCTCATCCATGACATTCCCAACTTTGACAATCCTTTTTTCTATGAAAAACTACATGGTGGTTCCTATTTGTCAGGTCCATTACATAAAAACTTGAACTTACTTAGCGAGTACGAATGATTTGTCTTTGTATCCAACATGTTCGAAGTCCACAGTAGTGACACTGTACATATCAACCATCACACCCTATGGAAGTTGGACCCAACGGCACCGAAACAGAGGGATCTTGAAAAGTATGTAGTTGAACTCCCAATCTCCTCTATAAACCCATACTAGGAGCTCAACCCACATTTCATTATGTTGGTCCAGTGGTATTGAACTGCTCCTGAAATGCATCTATATGGATGCCACTATTCTGGACTATACGCTTCCTATCCTGAGCTAGCGTATAAAATATATACCCATTTATGTTGTATTCTTGCCATGTCACAATTGTAAATTTTGGCCCTTTTGCCAACCATCACAGCATATCATCACTTGATGACCTCCTAGTGAATCACAACTTTAATCATTCGTTAAACTGACAATTGTGCTCTCTCATGATCCAAACCTCCAACTGGCCTGTATTCTCTTGACGTGCCATATCTTTATGATCATCAATGTATAGGGACACTTTAGTCATATGTTGCAAGATAGTGAAGTGGGTTTAAGCGTACGTATCTAGATCAAAAGTGATTGTTTCCTTCTGATAGTCCTGATACCCTCCAGCCTCCCCTCATGACAAGATAGAGATACACCTATCAGTTCTACCTGAGTCATGTAGTTGACATAGAACTCAATGACCTCTTCGATTGTAACATTTGATATGTTACCCTCCGATTGAGATCGATTCTGTATATGAGACTTGAGAATTCCCATGTATCTCTCGAATGGGTACATATGACATAGAAACACATGGCCGTATATCTTTATCTTTTTCACAAGGTGAACAATAAGATGGACCATGATATTGAAAAATGATGGAGAAAAATACATCTCAAGATGATATAGAGTCATCACCACCTCGGCCTGTATAGCATCTAATCCATCGGGATTGACAATCTTTTGAGCAATTGAGTTCCCTTCTGTATTGTGCAACATCTGATCTAGATTATCATGATGCAACCTGTCCTCATTAAAAGAACAATCGATATTTGGTATATCATTGTCTTTCTCGATGATGTTACTACCTTCCTGTATAATCTGCTCTTCACCATAAATGCTCCGGTATGTTTAAAACCCATTTGAATAAGTGTGCTTCTATCTGCACTGAATTGGTAACATATGTTAAAATTCTCGCAATCAATGCATTGACAGTACATAAATTTCATCCCTCTCTTCAATATATCCTACTCGGGATCTTTTCTAAAAGCAAACACGCCATCAATGTACTCTTCACCCACATGGTTCTCAATGTACATCTAATTTCGGTCCATCTATGCTGCACATATAACAAATTAATGTTAAATTAGATTAATGCTCTCCTAGATAGCCATTACATGTATGTACACTAGCTCTTACATATAATTGCCATTCACCGTAATTTGCCCATCTAGAGTAGCTAGCCATGATTCATGAACCAATCCAACAAGAACTAAAATAGATAGGAGTGAGACACACTCCTAAATTGGAGCGAAAACTACCAAGCTAGATCTTTATTTTCTTTCAACTAAAAAGTGCACAGATGTAGCTAGAATATGTTGCACTTCATTATATATTACCAATTACTAACATTAGATCACCAAGAAAAAATGGATAAACAAGCACCCTTCTAAATGTCTGGTCTCCTTTCACCAAATCGCCTCAAAACCGCCACACGCCTAACAGATAGAGTATCTGTCAGAATCAGGGTATTTAATAACACAATGAATATCAGAGACGCTTCCTTTCAAAACCTGTCTGTGATAAGTAGGCCATCATAGATGGGTTTTCACAAAAACTATCTGTGATGTATCACTGGTGGCTTTTCACAAAAATCGTGTGTGATAAGTCAATACACAACAGATGTCTTTTATTATAAACAGTCTGTGATGTATCACATACGGTTTGTATTAAAAATCCATTTAGAATAAGTAGGTCATCACTGATGGTTCTTACTATCAATTGCAACATAAATGATCACGCTAGTAAAACCGTCTGAGATAATTACGCTGTAGCTTAACACTGACGGATTGTAGAAGCGTTTGTGATGTGGTGTCCAGTATAATTTGTAGTGGGTATGGAGAAATTTCATATAAAAATTCCAACTTGATCATATCCACATGTGAAAGAACGAAACCCTTCCAATGCTCAGCCATTGAAAAGACACCCTACATCACAATCCACTTGGAGAGAATGATGACTGCAATTAACCTTGATCACAACATCACGTGCTCTGATTCTTGCTCTTTGCATTGCTTTTTGCTGGTCAAAGGTCGTAGATGCATTGTAGAATCACCACCTAGGGTCTCGTCGCGACGGAGAAGACGATGTGGGTGGGAAGATGAACCGTCTCTTGGTCGCACCACACAATAGGGTCCTTCTATTTAATTCAACTTGCCCCGACCCCCTACCACTTGTGCATGCCCATGTGACCAAAACCTCCTTAGAACTGTCCATGCCAGCAAACCACGGGCAAAACCACCGTAGGGTGTTAAGTAACACGGTTTTAATAGATAGGAGTGTTAAATAACCGGTTTTTTTACTTGGAGATGTAAAATGGATTTATTTCTTTCTTTCCTTATGTGTGGGCGCTCATTTGTAACATACAGTTGCTTCTACCGGTGTGCTTTTCTTTGGATTATTTGAAAATTAAATAAAGATGTGACAAAAGCTTCTTTCATTCCTTTGGGCCCTTCGGATTGACTAATCCTGGAAAAAAAAATCAAATGCTATTCTTAACTTAGAGTCCGTCCTGACCAGTGAAGCGAATTAATTACTGTCAGTCCTGAGCATTAATTCTGCCGAATCACTCAAAAAATTGTATGCTTTCCGTAGCAATTAGCAGTCTGGCCGTCAACATCGTATTTACTTCCAGTCAGAAAAGAGCGAGCAACTGCCCATGGCCATGCCCTCCCTCCGGCCAGTCAAATCTTCATTTCTTCTGCTAGCTTTGGTCGCCTCTCTTTCACATCAACTCTTCTTCTCACTGCAACCGGGATGTTTTTAAGCCAAGAGTATGTTTCGCTGGTTTTGATAGCTAATGGTTATTTTCACTGATTCTCAGTACGCTTGGTTGCTCTACTTGATGCCCGAGCATACTGCTTTGGGCCGTTTGGCTATGTTTGTGGCACATGCATCAACTGAAAAGATGGTGGGTAGATATTAGGAAATCTTAAATCTCAGTTTAAAGGCCCCGTTTGGCACAGCTCTAGCTCCGAGATCTATGCTGGATCTGTAGTTTGTTGATCAAATTAAAGTGATTTAAATATTTTTATTTAATATATAATATAAATGAAATGAGTCATGTAAATGCACTTAATATGCCTGCAACTCTAGATCCAGGATTTCCTAGAGCTACAGATGACCAGCTCTAGGAAATCTATAGATTTCCTAGAGCTAGAGCTCTGCCAAACGGGGCCAAAGTAGCCAGAAAATGCCATCCTAAACAGGTTGCGTATTAAGTGGTTTTTCATGTAACTGAAATCATTTGTACTAATAAGTTCACATGGGGCACTAATATTACCCTTTAAAAAAAGGAAAAAGGACAAGTATAGTTTTTTACAGTAATAGAAGCAGCGCTACTAGTACTCGGTGTGTTCTTCTCAGTTGCGCCTGATGACTTTTAGTCTTAGCACGAGTACTTATATAAATAAACTAAATACCGATAAATCAATTTAAAAATAGTATCTCGATAAGTTATTTTTTCAGAGAAATGATAAATCATAAGCTATAAATAAAAAAGAAAGGAGCTTTCATTAATAGTGGGAAAAAACTTGCAAGACAAAAAACAAATCAAGGGAAAGAAGGAAGGGAAACCAGTACATGACCGGGGAGGCCGAGAGAAGCTGCTGACGAGCTGGGAGGCAACAGGATGTCCTTGCTCCCGTTTCGCACCAGAGGCCTACCTCACGTGGTGAGGTTTCAAGTTTACGGCGCTCGAGCTTCTAGTTTTTATAAGTCAAAAGTTATTTTAAACACGTTGATCTTTTAATACAATTTTTTATTTGTATTATATGTAGAGATATAACGGCGTTATTTATTTATCTCATATTTTTCTATTTTTATTTAATTAAATACTTTAAAAAATACTAACAACCGTTACAGTATCATTTTAATAAAAAATCATGGATTTTAGTAAAAAATCACAGCAGTTTGGGACAGGGCCTAAATGATCCAACTCTCTATCGCGAAGAACCAGTGATATTAATCTATATGCAAACACGAATGATCGGTAACTAGCATTTTTCATATTAAAAAATTACATGAGACCCAACTCATATTCCCCTTGTTTAAAAAAAGGATAAGTATAGTTTTTTAAAAAGGGCTACTTAGTTTTCAAGTGGGTTCTTTTCGGATCCTTTAATTGTACAAAAACTGATTTGTTTAAATTTCACATAAAACCTAGATTTGGCTAAAAGTTTTAAAACACACCAATTCACCTTCTCTAGTCGACATCCTTATACTACAAGTTGCAAGGCAACTTGAACGCTTGTGCCTACTTCCCATCCAGCCTGGTCGAAACCCCCAAGTTGAATGCTTTGCACATGCAGCAGCGAGTTTTTGCTTATTCTTCTACTCTTTTGCATGAAGATGAGTCCCTTATTGCAATGTCACTAGAGCACATGATTCTTCCTTCTGATCTTAAATTAGGGGAGAAGAAGCAGGCATATGACAAGAAGCAGGCAGAGTAATCTCTCACTCAAAAGGGAAATTAAATTATTTCCACTGCTTCTATCCCTGCTCGGACTAGCAGTCTAGCTATCAGTTCTACCTCTCCCCTGTCACCCATTTGTACACGGGGAATTGGATCATATACCCTCCCTTTAGTTGGGAAATTCAGGATTTACCCTCCGCATCTCACTGACACGTGGGGTCATCATAAGTCACTGACACGTGGGCTAGGAGGGTAAATCCTGAATTTCAATCTAAATGGAGGGTATATGATTAATTAGGGGTTTGTACACTGGGTATGTGCTTGATCGTGCAAAATAGCACACCCGCAAGTGCACAGGTTGCCACTGAAATAGCGGCGAGTGTCGTGTTCTCCACAGGGACTAGACTGAGACTACCGGTGCTCGGCTAAAGCTAGGTCAATCGAAACATGGGATAACTAAACATAAAACGACTACTAAAGCAACCAACGGACGGACAAAACAATCGAAAGACGACAGAACGAACGACCGTACGAATGGACGTCGTACGACCGAACAAACTACAACAACAACTAACGCACGAACAACACAGACGCACGAACTACAACGACTACGAGAACGAACGACATGACCACCGACCTTCGACCTATCTAACTACCGACCGCGAGAAAGAAAGGGAGAGTCGAGAAGCACTGGGGGAGTCGAGAGAGAACAAGGTAGAAGAAGGACGATAGCTAAATAGACGACGACGGTAGAGCACTAAACACAGAACTACTAACGAACGCACGACTTAACTAACTAACGACCGCGGAAGGGAGAGAAAATAGGGAGGTCGAGAAGCAAGGAGGGGGATTGAGATAGCAAGAGGGAAAGGAGACGGTCGCCGGCTAACTAATTCGTGCAACACAAACACACACATATACTAACGAACAACAGGACAAGCACAGAACAGACCCTACACAAAACTGATCACAAATAAACAAGCCTACACAAGTACTGAATACAAACTGACCACCACAAATGATAATTAGCACTACTGCACTACTGAAAATACTACTAACTGGACACAAATTTGCACAATTTTCACAGAGCCTATATCACAATGATAAAACAGAGCACAATAACATCACTGATCTCAGGCACACATCACAGATCACAAGCACAGTTTAACACTCACAATTCTCATCTCACAATCATAGCGCATACATGATCAACAAAGAAGAAAATAGATGAACAGTAATTGAGAATTACAAGAAAATCAAGAGGAACTGGAATGGACCGTAGAAGGAGAAGCCGAGGGCAGCAGAGGTGGAGACCGTCGGTGATGTGAGCCGAGGAAGGAGGTGCCAGTGGCCGGCGTCGGTGGAACGCTTGCCGTCGGTGAAGGGGTCGCAGAAGTCGAGGCAGTCGGCGGTGTAGATGTCGGTGAAGTGGTGGCGGTGACAGAAGAAGTCGGGCTGTCGGCGGCACCGTAGAGGAAGCAGTGGAGCGGTCGGAGCTCGTGTCGGTGGAGACGCCGGCGGTGAAGGGGGCGCGGTGAGGGAGCGGCAGAAGGAAGTGGAGGTGGTTGGCTGAACTGAGGAGAATGGAGGTGCGGTGTAGTGGCGAATCGGAGAAGAGGGAGGCGGAGCAGACGGAGAAGGGAGGCACGATGGAGAGAGGAAGAGCTAAGGGGGCGGCGGCGCTGATGTGGTGGCGCGTGGGTGCTGCGGTGGAGAGGCCGGAGGTGGAGAAGGAGAAGGGGCGGCGCGGTGGAGGAAGCGAGGTGCGCGCCGTAGGGAGAGCAAGAAGGGAGGCGGAGACTGAAGGGTGTAGAGAAGGTGGCCGGTGGGGTAGAAGAAGAAGGGGGATACTGGGGGAGCGGCGGGTGCACCGGAGAAGAAGGGCGGTCGCCGTGGAGGAAGAGGAGCAGATGGGGGCCAAGGGAGAAGAAGATGAAAAACCGGGCTCGGCTGTTCCCAAGAGGCGGCACTAGGGTTAAGGGGATTGGGGTTTTTGGCAATTTTGCATTTTTGTCCTCCCAATTTCCAGAATTTGCAATAAAGTCCTTCCCCCATTAGATTTCTTCTGTTTTGATCCTCCGGAGCTCCGTTTTCAGCGTGGTTTGATCCCACGCATTTGTGATGACGCGTACAACTATACGGAGTAGTTCAGATTTGTCGTTTCTGCGCCTAGATCGCGCCGGCCTGCGGAAAAGTACAAAAAATGTAAAATGGTCCATTTCGAGCAATTAAATATAGAAAATAATGCAAATGATGATAAATGGTCCCAAAATGCGAAAAATGTGAGGGCAAAATGAGGGCTAAATTTATATAAAAATGACGCATGTCATACCCCAAGCTTAAACTTTTATTTGTCCTCAAGTAAATGGCATGATATTATCGAACCCGGACAAGAAGTCATGATTGTAAAAGACTAGTGTCATGCATGTAATAAGTCAAGAGGCATATAACAATGTAAAATGAGATCATCTGACTTGAGTTTTGAGAACCATCTAAGATGAGAATGAATCAAGCAAAGATCTCAAATGATAGCTACAACATTTGACCAAATCAAGTTACACACAAAAGTGTCAAAATACACTCAAGTGATCACATGTATCCAACCAAAATTGTAAGGCATCGGAACTAGGTATAACATCAAGAATGAGCATAGCAAAGGGTCACGCTAAGGCATATGCTATTTGAGTCAAAGAGACTAATACTTGCATGATATTTATGAAAAAGCCCACACTTGAGCCATGATACCTAATTTTTGTTAATTTTTAGCAAATTTAAAACACACATTGGGCACAAGTGCCACTTATTCCAATCCTTGGGCAAGCTTGCCACTTATTCACACATTCAAACTTCAATTGGGCAAAAATGCCACTTATTCAGACGTTTGCAAACCAATGTGACAAAGTCACTTATTCAACTCACTCACTCCTTGCAAAACAATTTTTTTTCTCTTTTTTTTAAGATTAAGCATCTTTAACCGGTTTTCATTAATGCTAAGTAACACGTGTCCTAAGACATGGATACCTAGATAATTCAACCAAGTTATTGGCTCAAGATAGGACTACCCCTTTCACAAATTTTACACTCAAGTAAAGTATCAATATCTAAAATAACATATGCCAAAGCATGAACTAAGATATAATCATTCAAGAGGCTATGACTAGAACCAATTCAATCCGCAAATGGTCAAAACACATGTGTAACTCGCAATGAATCAAATGCTATAGGATCACAAGGTTTCTAAGCACATCAAGGATAATAAACAATACTCAAGCTCTACAATATGATGCCAAGTGACTTAAGACATACAAGGAACTAGTTACAATATAGCTCAATGAAAATTTCAGCATGACCTTTCTAGATTAATTATGGCATGGGCTCACATGGCCAAGATATACAATAAGCATGACATGAGAGCAAATAGTAAAGGCCATATGTCATCACATAAGCATAATATGAAGCATAAGAATGACCATATATCATCAACTACACAACAATAAGCTCAAATGCTCACAAATATAATACAAACATGCTAGAACATCATCCATACACATACAAGTCTTCCCCCAAGCTTAAATTGAGCAATGAATCAAGAATATACTTAAAGGGGTAAGAAACAGCTCACCGGGCGTATATGATGTAGTGGAAGTAGACAAAATATCCCATAGCTTCTCGCACGTACAAGGATGAGGATCTAGCACGGGACCTGAAATAAAAAAGAAAGAAAAGAAACCAACAAAAACTAACAAAAGGAATGGAAATAAAAAAGATAAAAGGATGCTCATTTGGATGTAGCGGGAGGAGGGCTAAGGACGGGACATGGAAAAGGCACATGTCCGCCCTCCTTATGAAACAACATGCCTCGAAATCCACCGGGATCCCAAGGAATATCGACTCGAGTCAAGTCCACTCGTAGTCGATGGTACACAAGTGAAACCCTACATACAAACTCAAAGATATGGCATATATGTGTGATAGGGTTGACACCCTCTAAGTCATCAATAGAATATCCAATCATGTAGGTATATCGATAAAGTACATCATGAGGTCTATCAGTGAGATGAGCACAACTAGTAATAGCATATGTCTCGTCTGAGCCAAGGAAATCAAACCTGAGGTGGTCGGGGAAGAGTTTCCAAACTACCTGAAGTGTAGGTGAAGGAGAATGTACGGTAGTAGAAACCTCCAGAGGGGCGATGTCGATGAAGGAAGTAGCTGGTGGTGGATCAATAGAAATGTGCTCCTGCTCGACATCGGAAGCAGCCCCCTCATCAAGATGTGGAACCTCAGAACTCAAAAGCATATCCAAAATGAACTCGTCATTATCTGGCTCAAAGCTCTCATCATCTATATCTAGCTCATCACAACTCAAGAGTGGATCTACCGCAACCTCATCCTCATAGTCAGGAGTGAAACAATCATCATCAGGAGGTAGGTCCTCATCATCTAGCTCAATGATCTCTCTCTCAGAGTCAATAGGCAAAGGATTGGACTGAGGTGCCTCTAAGTGTATATGTGGTGTCTCCAACAACAGGCCCTCGCTAGCAAGATCAGGTGTAAGACTCGGAGGCTGACACTCATCTCTATCCAGAACTATCTCTGTGGTGCTAATGTAAGGCTGTGAAACGGTAAAACTATCCACACAAGTAGAACTGGTGCTCATAATTGCCTCAATCTCATCCTGAATCGCCATCGCACGATCACCACCAGGAGGCACAGTCATCAGTTCCTTGCATAATGCATCAAGTCTGGCAGCCTGATCTACATATGAAGGAGGTGGCTCATGAGACTGCTCTAAGGACTCAGACATAGGAACTGTAAACTGGCTCGGTGAAGGAACAGGTGAACTAAACGCAGGAGGTGTCGGATCCAATGCGAAGCAACTACTCATTCTACTCTCCTGATCTCCTATAATCCTAGAAATCCTCTCCTCAAATCTAGACAACTGATCGAGCTCAGGAGTAGGAGTCTAATGCTGAGGTACAGGATAGTGCTGGTGTGACCAATGAGAAATATCCTGATCTCCATATCTAAAACCCTGCAATGGTGTACTAGAAGAAAATGATGAAATATCAGGGTTGTTGTTTCCATATGACAGACTCGAGTGCTCAGGCCATCCAGGGTGATAAGTGTCAGGGAATGGCCCACTCGGCTGAGCAAAGCTTATCCCGTAACACTCTGGAGTGGACAAATAACCACACTGGCACTCAGCAGGTGAATGGCCCTGAAAACCACAAGTCTGGCATATAGGAACAACTGGAGAGTGGGCGCCTAATAAAGAACTGTAATGATCCTGCCCGCTCTCTAACACAACTCCTCGCTCTAAAGCATAGCGCTCTAACTAACGAGACAATAGATTTACCTGTTCTTGAAGAGTATCATAAGTACTAGGGGTGCTCATAAAACCACGAGAATCAGAATAGTAAGCCATAGCATCAATAAGTACCAATATCAATCACCCTGGGAGAATGGATACGAAGATCGCAAAAGAGAGAACTTGGGAAAGGGTTAGGGGTTAGCAATATATCACAAATATGAAAAATGACAAAATAAAAGACAGGTCAGCACAAACACAAAACAAGCAAAAGAAAACAAACGACCTAGTCTATAGCCTAACACTGTCGCTCTAAGCTAGTCCCCGGCAACGGCGCCAAAATGCTTGATCGTGCAAAATAGCACACCCGCAAGTGCACGGGTTGCCACTGAAATAGCGGCGAGTGTCGTGTTCTCCACAGGGACTAGACTGAGGCTACCGGTGCTCGGCTAAAGCTAGGTCAATCGAAACATGGGATAACTAAACCTAAAACGACTACTAAAGCAACCAACGGACGGACTAAACAATCGAAAGACGACAGAACGAACGACCGTTCGTACGACCGAACGAACTACAACAACAACTAACGCACGAACAACACAGACGCACGAACTACAACGACTACGAGAACGAACGACATGACCACCGACCTTCGACCTATCTAACTACCGACCGCGAGAAAGAAAGGGAGAGTCGAGAAGCACTGGGGAGTCGAGAGAGAACAAGGTAGAAGAAGGACGATAGCTAAATAGACGACGACGGTAGAGCACTAAACACAGAACTACTAACGAACGCACGACTTAACTAACTAACGACCGCGGAAGGGAGAGAAAATAGGGAGGTCGAGAAGCAAGGAGGGGGATTGAGATAGCAAGAGGGAAAGGAGACGGTCGCCGGCTAACTAATTCGTGCAACACAAACACACACATATACTAACGAACAACAGGACAAGCACAGAACAGACCCTACACAAAACTGATCACAAATAAACAAGCCTACACAAGTACTGAATACAAACTGACCACCACAAATGATAATTAGCACTACTGCACTACTGAAAATACTACTAACTGGACACAAATTTGCACAATTGTCACAGAGCCTATATCACAATGATAAAACAGAGCACAATAACATCACTGATCTCAGGCACACATCACAGATCACAAGCACAGTTTAACACTCACAGTTCCCATCTCACAATCATAGTGCATACATGATCAACAAAGAAGAAAATAGATGAACAGTAATTGAGAATTAGAAGAAAATCAAGAGGAACTGGAATGGACCGTAGAAGGAGAAGCCGAGGGCAGCAGAGGTGGAGACCGTCGGTGAAGTGAGCCGAGGAAGGAGGTGCCAGTGGCCGGCGTCGGTGGAACGCTTGCCGTCAGTGAAGGGGTCACAGAAGTCGAGGCAGTCGGCGGTGTAGATGTCGGTGAAGTGGTGGCGGTGACAGAAGAAGTCGGGCTGTCGGCGGCACCGTAGAGGAAGCAGTGGAGCGGTCGGAGCTCGTGTCGGTGGAGACGCCGGCGGTGAAGGGGGCACGGTGAGGGAGCGGCAGAAGGAAGTGGAGGTGGTTGGCCGAACTGAGGAGAATGGAGGTGCGGTGTAGTGGCGAATCGGAGAAGAGGGAGGCGGAGCAGACGGAGAAGGGAGGCACGATGGAGAGAGGAAGAGCTAAGGGGGCGGCGGCGCTGATGTGGTGGCGCATGGGTGCTGCGGTGGAGAGGCCGGAGGTGGAGAAGGAGAAGGGGCGGCGCGGTGGAGGAAGCGAGGTGCGCGCCGTAGGGAGAGCAAGAAGGGAGGCGGAGACTGAAGGGTGTAGAGGAGGTGTCCGGTGGGGTAGAAGAAGAAGAGGGAGACTGGGGGAGCGGCGGGCGCACCGGAGAAGAAGGGCGGTCGCCGTGGAGGAAGAGGAGCAGATGGGGGCCAAGGGAGAAGAAGATGAAAAACCGGGCTCGGCTGTTCCCAGGAGGCGGCGCTAGGGTTAAGGGGATTGGGGTTTTTGGCAATTTTGCATTTTTGTCCTCCCAATTTCCAGAATTTGCAATAAAGTCCTTCCCCCATTAGATTTCTTCTGTTTTGATCCTCCGGAGCTCCGTTTTCAGCGTGGTTTGATCCCACGCGTTTGTGACGACGCGTACAACTGTACGGAGCAGTTCAGATTTGTCGTTTCTGCGCCTAGATCGCGTCGGCCTGTGGAAAAGTACAAAAAATGTAAAATGGTCCATTTCGAGCAATTAAATATAGAAAATAATGCAAATGATGATAAATGGTCCCAAAATGCGAAAAATGTGAGGGCAAAATGAGGGCTAAATTTATATAAAAATGACGCATGTCAGTATGGATGGGAAATCAACCAGAAGCAGCGACACAATATTAATACACTACAACAAATATGAGGTTCAGTGATGAGCAGAAATCTTCACGTACTGTTGGTGTTTTGTCATAAATAATATTTGGTGTCGAAAAAAGTGGTGTCATGACCATCGTCATAGAATGTGCGTTATAGTCATGACCATCGTCATAGAATGTGCGTTATAGATTGTATCTAATGACGCGGGAATCATTTTTCATCATAAATTTAACGACAAAGCCGTAATTGGCATGGAAATTCAGTAATTGGTGATGTTTGTAACTGTCATGCTAGGTTTGGTAAACGTCATGCAAAATGTGCTATTTCGTCATAGATTAGTCAGCCTGCCTAGCCGGGTAGGCGTTGGGAAGGTGTTCTGCATGACTTTTTTTAGTCACAGGTGGGCAAATATTGTCGTCATGCATTGTAGGGCTGCCTGGCCAGTAGGCTTGAGCAATACGTGTTATTACTTTTGTGTTTCATTTTGTGATGTGTTTTTCATCATGGATGGTTCATAGCTTTTTGTTGCAAAATGTAGGTTGTCCGCCCGAGCATGTTGTTGCATGATGTTTTATTTCATCATAGATCTATCATTGGTCTTCGTCAGAAATGGTTGCTCACTTTGTTAGGCCAATGGATGACCTCTTTTGTCATAATTAAATTTGTACAATCATCACAAAAATGACATAGGCAGACTGGTACTAAGCTACATGACATTTTTTTTCACCACCAATTGCACTTTCTTTTTGCCACAAAACATGTAGCCTATGACAGAAATGTTGTCACATATAAAACATATTATTTCATTACAAATTCATGCAACATGAACACTACAAAGAAATCCATACCAAAACCAAGCATTTGATATCATCGAAGATATACACAGATTTCAGAAACAACGACTTGTCATTATACTTTTCAACCAAAAGTAGCATTACTTGAAGTACACCTACAGTTATGTGATAGATGCAGAACACTACAAGAGGCATCTCACATGGCAAGTACATCCAAACATGAAAGTTGACAGAAAAATGTATCTAGAAAATAGAAAGTTTAATAGTGGACATATCATAGAAGAACCTCCAAAATGCTTACCAGTTTGATGAACCTATGACATTAAACTACTCTAAAATGACATTGAACTACTTGTAAATGTGAACTTCTCTGACCATCGGTTTAAGGGTTGTGCTGAACCTATGTGATGGTCAATAGATGAAGAAGAATCACTTCATTTTCTTGTTGCTTCTTTTACAACTCTTCCATCTCTTCTAGTTGTTTGTTCCTTGCTGCCTCCCCCTCTTGTACATGCCGCTTTAGCATTTGTAATTCTTGCTGTTGAGACTCTATTGTTTGTCAAAGTGTAGTTGCTCCCTTTCAGTAGAAGTGAAGTGTTTCTTCGAGCTATTGTACACGTGCAGCGGCCGTAGTTGTGGAAGTTCCCTCCAAGCTTGACCGAATGCCCACATTGTGAAGGAACCTACTAGTTGCATTGAATTGAGAGAGAATTTCTAAGACAACAGCTTTAAAAGATTTTTGTTGTTGTCCTTCTTATAGAGATTACTCCATAATAGCTTCCATATTGGCCTAGAATAGGAAGAATTAAATTCATGTTAAAATTTTTTGTAATCAACGATGAGAAATGAGAACTGAAATGTCGATCAAAAGGGAAATGACATTAAGGATTGGCAAATCATAGATATTCTACTAGAATTGAACAAAAATTGCAAAGTTAAACTTTCAGCTTGTTTTATACAATACTATAGTAATTCTGTCGCAAATTTGCCCGCAAGGTGCTGTAAGCAGCACTCAATGAAGTGATTCAAAATGGCACATGAACAAGAGTTTAAACATCAGATTTAGCTGGTGGTCACAACAGTAACAGGGTACCAAAAGGTTCATGAAGGGAACAAGAGCAGAGCTGAAATAACAGCACTGTACGAAGGCATAGGCACAAGATCACAATAGGCAAAACAAGGGTGGAATCGAATGTACAATACAAAAATGGATTGCAAATGTGAACTTTAAGGAGACAAAATAACAATGCGGACTCAATTTATAATTAATCATAATCCCAAGATTATGTTCATTAATTATTACATGATTCCATGGCGTAAAAGTGATAGGAGAGTAAATAACACTTTAACATGAATCAATTGTAATGTCATGTTAATTAATGAGCCAGAAATCATATGTACAAGTATGCTAGCATATAGGTTATCAAATAGAATAATGCGTAGATTGATATATGAGCATATTGCTCTCATGTACTAGTTACCCAAATTGGCCATCATCTTAGCACGGTGTCTAGACCTTTTGATGGAACAATGTGACAATCTATAAATATATTTTGGTAGGTTCAATCTTGTAATTACTCACCATGTTGAAAAAGAAAATCAAATGCTCTTTTCAATTTAAATAGCTTCAAACCAGCTGCTATAAGGATAACTCTATTGTGACCAATAGGGTTGAAGTTTGGATTAACAGAGTAACAGTGCTAGTAAAAGTGAGCATTGTCAGTTCAAAAAGAGATGGCATAACTGACCTAAAGCAAGTAGGTAATTAATGTAGAACAAGCCAAGGTGGCAAATACGCAGCTAGAATGTCATATTTTTGTCAAACTAAAGCTACTCAGAATGCCAATGTATATATATGTGAATATAGACCGTAGTTTGAAATGAACCAACAAAGGTATATGAAATGAACCAACAAAGGTATATGACTTACCATTGCCTAGTTTACGGGCTCACTAAAACCTTTCTTTGTATTTGTCCCTCTACATTTGTGTTATGAAAATTTGAAATTGTTATTGAACTGGTACAAATTAGGTGACAGTGAAAACATAAGTTATTGGTAATAAATGTTCATAGCTATGGTAACTGATGCTATGCAAGCTATTGTTTCAGACTTGATTGTCTTGTTTGGCAAATATAATTGATCAAAATTGACTAGACATTTATCTGATAATTACCTAGTTCTCTAAGTTTTGTATATACTATGCTTGCTATAGTTGGGTTCTAGTCTTTTGTAACCACATAATTAATTCCTGACTGGTTGTATTATTTGCTTATTGAAATATGGTACCGGTTATCCTGCTCTTCCTAAAAAAAGATATGTACTTACTAAAATAGTGATGTGCAATGTAGCTCTAAGAGCCTATTGTCTGATGAAGTTTAACTTACTCCCTATTCAGTTTGTTTTTTTAGAAGTTTCCTAAAAAGACAAGGTGATGTCAGAGACATTCAGATTTAGAAAATTGGAATGATAGTTGTACTTACGAACCATAGTTTTTGGGTCATACCACTTCTCCAACAATTGTTTCCATTGATCCTCACTTATGCTGTCTAGTGGTGATGTTTGTGTGACTTGGTCTAGTGGAACACCATCAATGTAATACTTCTTGAACCTATATCACATCTATCGCACCCTTTTCTTGAGAATATCAATGCATACATGTTTCGTTCTGTTATCATTCATGTTAATGTCAAACTTTACCTACAATTGTAGCGAGGATTGTTATTGTAGCACTCCATACAGTAAGAGTAAAGTAGAAATCTACATGGTAACAATACCGAAATGTGAAATTTTGTGGAATTTACTTACACCCACTTTGCCCATAAAATCTGCAATAACATTTCCATTTTCATCTTTCTTGTACTCTTTCCAATACGGGAGGATAGGGACATTCTGCCTAACAGCAATGGCACACTTTGATGCTAACTTGGCAGCTTGCACTGGTTCCTGAGGCCGTCTCTTCTCTTCAACAAAAGCAATTGGCATTTTAGTTCCCAACCCTCTAATCAACTTTTCAAGCCCTTAACCTATAGTTTGCCCCCTATGACACACTCGCTTTGCAGTTGGTGGTGTAAGTGCTGTATCTGAAAAAGAATTATGCTTAGTGTCAGATTGCATCATGTGTTGAAAGCATTAGCAATATACTACCTGGATCTTCCAATGTGAAGTCCTCTTGAAACTGCCCAAGAACATGAATACATTGATTTACATCATCTGCGGTAGAAGGTGATATAGCAACAACAGGTGACAGTTCAACAATAGTAGATGATGGCAAAACAACAAGAGATAACGGTTTAGCAACAGGAGATGACGGTTGAGAGGGTTGTACTACAACTGATGGTCTCTTTCGATGACTCCTTCGAGGACTTAGGGTATCAATGACATCTCTTCGTTGAGTAGAAGGTGCCACAACAACATGAGATGATGGTTGAGAGGTTTGTACTACAACTAATGGTCTCTTTTGAGGACTCCTTCGAGGACTTAGAGCATCCAATTACATTTTGTCATTGAGTAGAAGGTGCCACAGCAATATGAGATGTCGGTTGAGAGGTTTGTACTACAACTGGCAGTCTCTTTCAAGGACTCCTTCGAGGATTTAGGGCATCCACTACATCTCATCTTTGACTGGTCTCTCCTTCAGCCTGTTTGTGCTTACTTGTCTTGATGTAGACAATGTCACTCTAGAACCTTGTTTTATTTGGTGAAGGTGTCGACGTTGTTTTTCGAGGTCTTGTTCCTGGAGCCATTTGAGAAGTATCCAAGGCTAGATAAGATAGTACGATTTGTCATTGCTTTGTGCTATTTAAAATTAGCAAATAATGTAATAAAAATACTAGCAGGTAAGACTGCAATACAATGACATAAAGATCACAAGCATCGAACATCATTAGTAGCATGTACAAAGAAGAAACAACACCTTGTGCATCTCCTCCTCATGTACTAAGCTATCATCACTTTCTTCTATCTCTCTTCCCTCCTCATCATTTGGATCATAGTTAGGTTTGGAGTCTTCATTATTTCTACTCCTCTTGTTCGCTATGGTCATCTTCTCATTAGGATTTTTAGGACACATGCCTTTCAGAATGGATGATATCTTATTGATACCAAATGCTTGCAGTCTTACATTATTCCTCAAAATATTTTCACACCTCCATAATTCATAGTTGTTATGGTCCATTTGTTACATGAATAAAATTTGTGATAGTAAGTTTCGTTGATGGGGCTAGAAAGAACAAATGATATACTATTTCTTACATATGGCAATGGCAATAACATGTATTTGTAATTGGGCTAAGTACTATTTTAGAAGGGTAATTCGGTAGAAATAAAAAATAGTATGGAAGGGTCAACTATTGACTGGTATAACACAAGGGCATATGTAACAATTTGATAATCCAATTCCATAACATTATTCACCAAAATATTCATCCTTGCTAGAGGTTACTTGATAGGGGCCAGTGAAAGGGCGGATGGAGGAGCCGAAGAGGATGATGGGGGTGACAACACTGGGTGGAAGTGGAGGTGGCACAGGGGGGTTGGGTGAGGAGGCGGCAGGGGTTGGGGGGAGGAGGAGGTGTGACACGGGAGGTTGGGGGAGGAGTCATGGCACAAGGGGCAAGAGGGGTGGAGGGCTACGAGTTAAGGGTCAGTGTGAGCACGTCATAATTTTTCTCCCACCTACTTGAACGCACTTCACTTTTTCTCCCTCCCGCGCGAGCACACCTTACATTTCATGATAGAATTCCAAGTTTTAATTAGAACTTAAAGTTTTCAATTAAAAGTTGTAACTATATTTGGATTCAACAATTTGTTTAAAAATTTAAATTTATTATCTTATCCGCTCATATCCATTTCTAAATCATTTTGGGAGGTTTTATGGTTGGTCAGATGGCTTGATTTGGAATGGTGTTATATAATTAGCATATTTTTTTTGAAACTTTTAATTATGTAAAGCAATAAATAGTCCTGTCCTTTGTTCGGATTTGAGATTACTATGTTTATGTCTTGTAATTACTTTTGCAATCATTCTGACTATAACTCTGTGTGCAATTTTCTCGTAATGGTAGGAGAGAGGGGAGAGCTAGGGGTAGGTTGTACAATTTTCTCTTTTTGGCTGATTTCTGTTTCAACTTTGAAAAGAACAGTGCAATGGTGAGGTGCCTTCTCTTTTGCTTCTAGCTGATGGGCAGGAGAAGAATAAATGCTAGAGAGTCTCCTCTACACCCTATGAGCATAGAACACAGGAGAGATCTAGCCCCAGCAAGCAATGTCATCTACATAGCATATGCTTTGTGTTGAGCCGATCCATAAGTAGCAGCCATGCGAAGACCTTTAGTTTCATTAGTAATACTTTCTTGATGATCAAGTGTTGAAAGAACCACTTAACAGAGCACCAATCTGCCATCTTTGACTTGAAATCGAGCAATTCCCTTGTAGTAAGTATTTAGGATTGGACCTATAATATCCTATTAGCATAAATCGTAGTTCTTTTAGGTTAAGCATTTTTTATGAAATAAGAACGAATGGACTAATTTTGACCTAGGATGCTACAATTAACTACAATTTATCTAACATCCATGAAGTTTTCTTTCGATAGGGTTTTTTTCTTCAAATTTGTCAATAGGTGGGCTTCATGGCTTCAAACAAAGGTTTCTTTTGGAAGGCTAAATACTATGAGTGCCAATTTGCCATTGCTGTGTTGTGCCATGGAATCAATTCAGTTAAGATAATCTAGTACATATTTCTATGCAATTCAAAATCAAGTGTGTTAACCTATTAGTGCTCCAAAATAGTAAATAATTCGTTTTACCACTTGATGATGTGAAGCATGTGGGAAATCTTAAAGCCAGCATGCACACACAGAGCAAAGTGTATGCCTGACCTTAAAGCGGTGAGATACAAAGGAGAGCCAATTATGCTTCTGTATTCTTTTTGATCAATAGATTCTCCATCTTTGTCAAGGTCCAACACAGCATTAGACCCCATCGGTGTGGAAATTGGTTGGACTGTCCCCATGTCGAAGCGAACTTAGTTTGATAAACAAAAGTACCCAACTTTAATTGCTTGATCTAAAAGTCTAGGAAGAATGCGAGCTCTCCCATGATGCTCATCTCGACTTCCCTACTCATAGTATCTAAAAACTTGGAAACAAAAGCATGAGAGGAACCACCAAAGATGATATCATCCACATAGATCTGTACGAGTAAAAGATCATAGCCATACTTGAGAGTAAACAAAGTCTTATCTACCTTGCCCATTTGGAAGTCATTTTTAGCAAATATGATTTAAGCCTGTCATACCATGCTTTGGGTGCTTTTTAGACTACATATAGCTTTGGATAATTTGTAGATATGATCAGGAAACTTAGGATTCTCAAAACTAGGTAGTTGTGTACCATAAACTTCCTACTTAATATAGCCATTAAGAAAAGTATTTTTTTTCACATCCATTTGATATAGTCTTAAACCCTTTGATGCAGCAAATGCTATTTGTTGGATCGAAATCGGCAACAGATATGGGGTGAATGTTGCTTGAAAATTTTTAACCCCCAAAAATACCCACTAGAGAAACTTCTCTCCAATAGCTACAGAAAACTATGAAGAGAAATTTCCATGCTCTCTGGAACTCTTGGTAACCACAAAAAGAGAGGAAAGACAGAGAAGAAGCAACCAAAAAGGAGCAGCAGCAAAACCCTAGTGCCCGGTCATACCGGTGTGCAGTGGCCGATCAGACCGGTGCCATAATGCCGGTCTGATCGCCCCTATTAACCCGGTCTGACCGCAGTTCAAAATCCGGTCTGACCGGTCCAGCCCAGGCAGCACCCCGACAACCCTCTGAAAAATTCAGACCTTGCTTATGTTCAGGTATTTTGATGAAATTCTCTGATCTCTTCCACCCAGCAGAACAAGACTTGATTTAAATAGTAGGAGAGCCCCAAGAGCCAAAAGAACTCATTTAGAGAGCAAGAAATTGAGATTTTGACAAAAACTGTAACTTCAACAGAGAATGAACCAAAACTCAAAATACTCAATGAACTCTCATTCTTTGCTCATGATTTTTTGCAACCAGATTACTGACAACCTCAGGACATGCCAGCAAGAATCTCATGGCAACTCATGAAGGGAATCAAAAGAGGGCCAAGGATCCATTGAGAGAAACCCTAGAAATGAAGAACAGAGGAGGTGACAAAAGAGAATCTTTGATTCAATCAATTTGCTCTCGGGAAAAATCAATCAAATGGTCTTGAGACCTACTCCCATCATTGAGCAATCCATTTTGCTACTCCTCAGCTAGAAACAACATCAAAACAAAAATCTGAGAAATCAAGTAGTGATGAATACGAAGAGAAAACAGGCAAGTACAAGAGATGAGCTTCAGAAGATTCATTCCTAGAAACAAAAGGATCACAAAGGAGTCCCCATACGTGATTATAAATAGAGGAATGATTACATGATGTCTCAACTCATCTCCATCCTCTCACAAACACAAGAAACCCAAGAACACACACGAGAGAAAGAAAGAGAGCAGAACACACACTCTGTCTCCCTCACCAACTCTCCATACCAACTAAAGCCTAAAGCAAAACAACCTCTCCAAAGGTCATTTGACTAAAAGCAAAACCCTAAAAGCCATGCACTCCCCTCTAAAGACATGCATGCACCAGGAGACATCCCCTCCTTATATAGGTTTTGGCTAATGGGTCTCCAACCCGTTTTGCCGCTAATTCCAAACGGAAACCACTCTACTTGTGCAGCCTTGCGAAATTACCAAATCGCCCCTCCTGCACCTTCCGGGAAGTTTTTTCGTTTCTTTTTGTCCAAGCGTCGCAACCACCTCAAGTCCTCGCCGTCTTCGGCACACCTCGACCGTTCTGACCATGGCACCGCCTGCGCCTAGTCCGATCATCCCATGCCTCGCCACGACTCCATCTCGATGTCCTGCAGCCATCACAGGACAAGAAACACATCACATAGCACCGCTCGACACAAATAATCACAATTAGCATCAAATAATCATACTCAAGTATAAAATGGCCCAAAAAGCTCAAACGGGAAGAAGAATACGCCTCAAGTCCAACTAACCAAACCCGACTGAGCCAAATGCCATCATGGCACAAAACGCACAATCCAAACTCAATCTTTCCAGAACCCTCATCAATTACTCATCGTAAACATGGGGTCATAACCACATGGTCTCTCAATCTCCCCCTTGATGAGTATATTGACAAAACCAGAAAAAGTGCATAGTTGAGTTTGAAAAAGAAAGAAAGTCAAGCATGGTCTAAAGTAAACAAAGAAGCTCATGACCATGTCGACAACGGAGCAATAACAGAAAGAGCAAGATTTCCTCTCAAAAGCTCCAAGAATGCCTAAATGGCTTTTTCTCTGCTATTCTCCCCCTTTTGGCAATAAGCACATCAAGGATGCAAAAGAGAGAATAAGGCATGATGTGGCTGAAGTTTGTTTATTTTAAGCATTTAGAGCCATGAAGATTATCCAAAATGACCATTTGAAGATTACACCAAGCCATAACACAGAAGTATGCTATCAAGATCATGACAAGACATGTATAATCAAGCTAGGCCAAATAAATCATAATCTGAAAATTAGTCGAATTTCCTAGCATGTCAAGTCAACCATGATTCTAGTCTAGTTAAAGGTATCCAAAGATGATGCAGGCCATATCAATGATCTAAGTGGAACCAAGAAGCTAGTATTGAGTCAATTTAGAGTGCTACAAGTTCAAGAATGAGACATTTGTTCATGTACTTGTAAGTCTCATAATTTTTAGCAAATTGAGCATAATTGGCATATTTTTCTTTAGAAATCTCATGATTGTTTCCAACCAGATTTTTGTTTAGTCATGTGCTAGACCTCAAGCCTTATGCGACCACTCCAAGCAAGAATCTTAAGAAGATAGTCTTGGTCATCCAAAACTCCCCCTGAGTTCATGCCTAGTGCAATGGCAAGTCGTCTCACGAGAAAGAATTGGTGAGATCAGTTTTTTCACACAAAAGAGATCTTTTTGCATTTTCATGAACAGAAGACTTGTACTAACTCATGCTTCATCAAGAAACTAGCATAGCTCAATCTAAAGCTCAATAAAGATTTAAGACTCAACTCAGTCTATTTGATATGGCATGAATCATAAAAGGATAACTAAAGAGAGACTAGTCTCAAAAGCTAACATGACATGATTTAATTCAAGTTGAGCATTTTAATCAACCTATCATGGCAAAGACTTGACTACACATATAACGTCATGATAAATCTAGCAAGTAAGCATAAATTATGGCAAGATGTAATGCATTGTAAACATGTCATAAAGGATAATAATCAAGGCTCCATGTAATTATATTACAATGCAGAATGCTGAAATGACATGCAAGGAAATCCAGCTCCCCCTCAACATGTGATGCAACTTTAGTTCAAGTTGAGTTACGGCAATATTAAGATCTAGAAGCTCCCAAATGAACTCCCCCTAAACCAAAGCAATAAATACGAGAAGCTGGCAAAAAACTCAGAAAAGGCAGTCCTTAAAGCATAGATAAGATATAGAGGAAACTATGGCTCAGACTGACTCTCATCTACCTCATATGACTCTAGGACTATCAACTGATCATCTAACATACTAAGGAGCAAACATGTACCCTGTCTACCCAAGGATGGCCCAACCCTTGCTAGAACCTATAAGAAGTGAGTGAGCTCAACCTAGTAAGAAGAGAATAGCTAATAAGCAGCATCCTAGAATCACAAGATGAGAGGAAGAAGTCTAAGCAACTAGATAATAGAAACACTCTAATCTATGCTAGAAGGACTAAACCCAATGCATCCGTATGCAATGCAACAGAAAGGAGTAAGAGCATAATAAACATGATAAAGCATGAAGTACAAAACTCCCCCTCACAACAGTCCATAAGGACAAACCACCCCAAGCTCTCCCGCAAAGCTGAAAACCTAGAGCTATCCAAAGGCTTGGTAAAGATGTCAGCCAACTGGTGGTCACTCTCCACAAACTGGAGCACTATGTCACCCTTCTCCACATGGTCTCGAAGGAAGTGATATCTAATATCAATATGCTTGGTCCGAGAATGCTGCAATGGATTCTTAGCAATGTTAATCACAGAAGTGTTATCACAAAAGAGTGGAACACTGTCGATAACTAACCCAAAGTCCTACAGGGTCGAGACCATCCAAAGCACCAGGCTACAGCAACTGGCGGCAGCAACGTACTCGGCCTCTGCGGTGGATTGTGCAACACCGGACTGCTTCCTCGAGGACTAGGAAACGAGAGAAGTGCCAATAAATTGGTAGGTGCCAGAAGTGCTCTTCCTATCTATCCTACAGCCAGCAAAGTCTGCATCCGAGTAGGCTCTCAAGGAAAGATAGGACGAGGAAGAGTACCAGATACCATAGTCAATGGTAGCTCGAAGGTACCGAAGGATGCGCTTCATCTCCTGGCGGTGAGACACGCGAGGAGAAGCCTGAAATCGAGCACACAGACACATGGAGAAGTGTATGTCCGGTCTCGAGGAAGTGAGGTACAAGAGGGAGCCAATCATGCTGCAATACTCCTTCTGATCAACTGGCTCACCGTCCTCATCTGGATCAAGAGAAGCTGTGGACGCCATGGGAGTTGACACGGGCTTACCATCACTTATGTCAAAGCGTCTCAGGAGGTCACGAGTGTACTTGCTTTGATGCAAGAAGGTACCCTACTGAGTCTGCTTGATCTGGAAGCCAAGGAAAAAGGTCAACTCACCCATCATACTCATCTCAAACTCGGTGCTCATGACATCTGAGAACTATGAGACAAGAGTATGAGAAGAGCCGCCAAAGATGATGTCATCCACATAAATCTGGACGAGCAGTAGGTCAGTGCCATGCCGGCGAATGAACAAGGTCTTATCCACCTTACCCATCTCAAAACCATGACTCAACAAATAGGACTTAAGCCTCTCATACCAAGCTCTAGGGGCCTTCTTAAGTCCATACAAGGCTTTGAAAAGCTTGAAAACATGGTTTGGGTATTTGGGGTTCTCGAAACCTGGAGGTTGTCTCACATAAACCTCTTCCTTAATAAAGCCATTGTGGAAGGCACTCTTGACATCCATCTGGTAAAGCTTGAAACCCTTAGAAGCCGCGAAAGCAAGCAAGATTCTAATGGCCTCAAGTCTAGCTACAGGGGCAAAGGTCTCCTCAAAATCTAGACCCTCAACTTGGGAGAAGCCCTGAGCTACCAGTCTAGCCTTGTTCCAAACGACAACCCCATCCTCACTCTGCTTGTTTTTGAACACCCACTTAGTCCCAATGATATTGTGACCTTGAGGGGGCTCAACAAGCGACCAGACCTTATTTCTCTCAAAATTCTCTAACTCCTCATGCATGGCATTGACCCAAGACTCATCAGAAAGAGCATGACAAATGTCCTTGGGCTCAAATGAGGCAACAAAGGCAGAATGGAGACAGAAATGTGACATGCCAAACTTTGAGCGAGTGACCCGCTCAAAAACGTCTCCAATCATCTACTCTGAAGGATGGTCTTTCTGGATATGTCGGGGAGGTTCTGGATGAGATGAAGAAGTGGCCTCTACCTCATGAGCTGATGAGGTAGGAACAGAGCCACTAGCTCCAGAGGAAGCAGAAGGCATGGGCTAATCACATGGAGGTGCAGTGGAAGACGGCACCTTAGGAGGAGGATGAGTAACTGGATCGGGTAGACAACCCCATCTCCATCATCCTCATCATCAACAAAGATGGGCTCGGACTGCTCTAAAGAACCTAAGATATCGGGCCTCGTCAAAGGTCACCTCACAGGTCTCTACCAACTTATTAGACTTGCAGTTCCAGACACTATACGCCCGCGACGAAACCGAGTAACCTAGAAAGATACCATCACAAGAACATGACTCAAACTTATCTAGGTTTCCAGACTTCAGAATGAAACACTTGTAACCAAATACACGAAAATGAGAGACACTGAGCTTTCGCCCCGTATCTCAACTCATAGGAAGTGCGATGCAAGTGTGCCCGAAGAAAAACTCTGTTCGAAACATGGCACGCAGTCGCAATAGCCTCAGCCCAAAACTTCCTAGGTGTAGAGTACTCATCGAGCATCGTCCTGGCCATCTTGACCAAGGTACGGTTCTTCCTCTCCACGACGTCATTTTGCTGTGGGACGTGCTGAGAAGAGAACTGGTGCTCTACACCTGTCTCATCGCAGAACCTCTCAAAGTAGGAATTCTTGAACTCCGTGCCATTGTCACTGCGGATCGCTCGTAAGGCACCCGGGAGCTCAACAGAAAGCATACTGAAAAGACCTCAAAAATGTGTAAACGTCTCATCCTTCGAGGCTAAGAAAAACACCCAAGAAAACCTTGAAAAGTCATCGACTACGACAAGAACATACCACTTCGCTCCTGCTGACTGCACTTGAGCTGGTCCAACCGTGTCCATGTGGAGCAGCTGTCCTGGTGCATCGGTCATAGTCACTGTGACCGGAGGGTGAAAAGCGGCAACCATCTTGCCGTGCCGGCAAGGAGCGCAAACAATATCTTTGACCATCTTGAGTTTCGGCAGACCACGAATGAGATCGTGGCCGCTAACTCGGGTCAAATGGTCAAATCCAATATGACCAAGTCTCCTATGCTAGAAAGTAAGGTCACAGGACTCAGAAGCAACTAAACACCGGAGAGGATCACCAGAAGACTCAGAGAAATCAGCACGAAAGATCCTCCCATAACGAGAAATCCCGCAAACCGGACTACCTAAAGAATCAATAATTTTGCAAGCGTTTTTCTTAAAGCTCACCTCAAAGCCGTCATCGGTAAGCCGAGAAACAGAAAGCAAATTATATTGCAGCTTACTAACCAAGGCACCATCTTTCAAAATAAAAGACTCATTAACGCGCACTGTACCATTGGCGATGACGCGCCCAGACGAAGCGTCTCCGAAGGTGATCGTCTCATCACCTGGAGCACGGGCTAGGGAAGAGAACCAACGAGAATCTCCGGTCATGTGTCGTGAACACCCGGAGTCTACAAGCCAAACCTTTCCCTTCCCTGCCCGGCGAACCTAAGTCAAACAGAGAGTAAAGGCTCAGTACTGGGATAAATCAAGAGTGATTTTGGCACACAATACTGAGTAACACGTCGAGCAGCAGATGTAGTCAAACACGACTGACCTCTAACTACCCTACGCTCTCTGTCGCTCAAAGAAGCAGAAGGTTTGTGTGCAGACCTGAAGCTGTTGCTGGGTCCGACTGCTACGGGAAAGCAAGTCAGAGCACCGACAACATGCTGATCACGCCGCGGGTAGTCATCTCGACGGGGAAAGTGAGATCTACTCTTAGGACGGCGGAAGTCACGACCAGGAGCAGTACGAGGACTAAAACCAGAAAACTCAAAAAATCCAAGTCCTCGATGCTGCCACAAACCATCACCAGAAGCAAGCCTAGACCTCGTGTTGGTCTTAGGTGCACTCAAAGTCTGGGGCTAACCCTGAATACACCTAAGATCATGAACACGGTCTCTCCGCGTGATCTTTGCGCGCTTGAAGCATCGCTCGATCAAGTATCCATCCTTCTGACAGAAGGTGCAATGATACTTCACCTTCTGAGAGGTAGAAGTAGCATGATGAGGCTTCGCCTTCTGAGAGGCCGAAGCAGCAGGTGGAATCACCTTGCTGTCAGAAATCCCTTGGACAAAGCCCGCTGACTTGAATTGAACTTTCACAGTACTGGGCTCAATCTCGATCACACCTGCTGCTATGGGTCAAAGAACAGCAGGTGGATGCTTCCTCATGTCCTCATAAAAATCATATCCTAGACCTTGATTAAATTTGCAAATCTTAGATTGGTCTAGAATAAGATTTAACTTCTTCTTGCCTCCTACAAACCTCTCGAGAGTGTTCATAAGATACTGACACTCCCGAAAGAGAGAGGTGCATGAAGTGCAGGGGGAAGAAGAGACAACAGCAGGTAAGGGAGTAGAAGAAGAACGAGTAGCAGAAGACGATGTGGCGTTGTATGGATGCGGGGTGTCCATGACATCAAAGACGATGTCCTCGCCTCTGGCATTGTCGGCCTGGCCCAAGGAGACCCAGAGGCGCGCCGGCCCAAGGCCTTGAGGGGCTTGCCGCCGAAACCCTGGAGAGGGGCCTCTGACGCTCTTAGACAACTCCGGGGTATTCCCATGCGATCGAGGGTCTCCGCGAACAAGATGTTCGCAGAGCTTCCACCGTCAATGAGGACGCGCCTAACGTCGCGGCCTGCAATGTCAGCTTGGATGACCAAAGGATCTTGATAAGGAAACTCCACTCCGTGGGCGTCGACTGGCGCGAAGGTGATGTTGCAGTGCGGTCTCCCCTGGGGTGCTTGGGCCGGGGAGGTTCTCGACGAGGAACCTCCGGAGATGACGTTAATGATGCGGCGCTGGCTCTTTCCCGGGGCCCCAGCTTGCTGGGGGCTTCCTTGCGGTGGTTGCACGTGAGCTGTCGAGGTCGGCGCTTCCAGGGCCCACACTAGGGTCGTCGGTTGTCTCAGCGCTATAAGTTCGACACATGCTCGCGTGAAGTGATCACCATAGCCATGCACCTCGCACCACCGGCCGTAGTCTAGGATTTCTTGCTCCGCACGTGGTCTGGCGTCACTGCTTCCTCCTAGTTCTCGGGGAACGCCTTGTGTGGCGAAGACGTGGCGAGCCTTTTGGGACCTTCGTTGGTTACGCCGGGGCTTGCGCCTGCCGCCTGACAAGTTCTCGTGTGCCCCAGTGTCGTCGCCCTTGGGGGCGCTTCCCCCGGACACTTGCTCGCGCTTTGCTCTCGAGTCGTCCTTCGCGTTCCCTCTTTGCGGCAACTCCCCCGCCCAAACGGTGTCGGAGTCGTCGTCCTTGCGTCTTCGCGCATCTTCCTCTGCCTGGGCGTACTCTTCCATTTTGTCGAAGAGCTTCCGCGCGTTATACTCGGCAAGCGGTCCCCGGCGGAGACCCCGTATCGCTGCATTGATGATGGTTGTCTCGTTAGCGTCCTTGACTTGGCAGCGCACCTTGGCGAAGCACTTGCAGTTGTCGCGGAGTGTCTCGGAGGGTTTCTGCTTGCCGGCGAAGACCTGGTCTGCGTCGACGTGCTCGGCGTAGTTTCCTTCGAAGCTGTTGTAAAGGCGGTCGCGGATCTGCTCCCACGCGTAAATGGAGTTTGGTTTTATGGTAAAAAACCAAGAAAGCGCCACTCCCTGCAACGCAAGGGGGAGTCCCTTCGCCTTCGTGGTGTCCTAACTCCTACTGGAATGCGCTGAGAGCTGCCAGGAATGCGTTCTCCATTGTGGACGCAGCCGAGGCCGACGGCGCACCTGGCGGACCGGCCGGAACTGCGGCGGCCACCGCCCTGGCCCCCGGGCTGCCAGTTGCACCGATGCGGCAGTAGTGGCGGGGTCGGGCGTCGCAGCGGCGGTAATAGGGGCAGTCGTCGTGGTGGTGATGGCGGGGCCAGTCGTCGCGGCGCGACCGCCGACGTCGAAGCCCGCGTGTTGACGTGGCGCTCCGTCGCGACCGCCTTCTTCCCCTTCGCTGCCGATGATGAAACTTTTTTCGGTGCCATCCCTTTTCTGATCTTGGGGCTTACTCCTGTCCTCCCCACGGACGGCACCAACTGTTGTGGCTACAGACCAAACAGAGAGAGAGTATGGTAGTGGAGAGTTAGGTGAATAATGGCTTAGGGTTCCCCCCATGGCTGGTATTGTATTCATATACCCTCTTGGGGAGTGCTTTTACAATAGTACCCTTACATTTGAGTATCCCCTTAGGGGCACTTATGTCATTATACATGTCCCATTTTGGGCCTTACAGCCTTCTAACAGGCCTGCTGGGCTTAGGTAGGGGCCACCCCTACAACATACCCACTAGAGAAACTTCTCTCCAATAGCTACAGAAAACTATGAAGAGAAATTTCCATGCTCTCTAGAACTCTTGGTAACCACAAAAAGAGAGGAAAGACAGGGAAGAAGCAACCAAAAAGGAGTAGCAGCAAAACCCTAGTGCCCGGTCATACCGGTGTGCAGTAGCCGGTCAGACCGATCCCATAATGCCGGTCTGACCGCCCCTATTAACCCGGTCTGACCGTAGTTCAAAATCCGGTCTGACCGGTCCAGCCCAGGCAGCACCCCGACAACCCTCTGAAAAATTCAAACCTTGCTTATATTCAGGTATTTTGATGAAATTCTCTGATCTCTTCCACCCAGCAGAACAAGACTTGATTTAAATAGTAGGAGAGCCCCAAGAACCAAAAGAACTCATTTAGAGAGCAAGAAATTGAGATTTTGACAAAAACTGTAACTTCAACAGAGAATGAACCAAAACTCAAAATACTCAATGAACTCTCATTCTTTGCTCACGATCTTTTGCAACCAGATTACTGACAACCTCAGGACATGCCAGCAAGAATCTCATGGCAACTCATGAAGGGAATCAAAAGAGGGCCAAGGATCCATTGAGAGAAACCCTAGAAATGAAGAACAGAGGAGGTGACAAAAGAGAATCTTTGATTCAATCAATTTGCTCTTGGGAAAAATCAATCAAATGGTCTTGAGACCTATTCCCATCACTGAGCAATCCATTTTGCTACTCCTCAGCTAGAAACAACATCAAAACGAAAATCTGAGAAATCAAGTAGTGATGAATACGAAGAGAAAACAAGCAAGTACGAGAGATGAGCTTCAGAAGATTCATTCCTAAAAACAAAAGGATCACAAAGGAGTCCCCATACGCGATTATAAATAGAGGAATGATTACATGATGTCTCAACTCATCTCCATCCTCTCACAAACACAAGAAACCCAAGAACACACACGAGAGAAAGAAAGAGAGCAGAACACACACTCTGTCTCCCTCACCAACTCTCCATACCAACTAAAGCCTAAAGCAAAACAACCTCTCCAAAGGTCATTTGACTAAAAGCAAAACCCTAAAAGCCATACGCTCCCCTCTAAAGACATGCATGCACCAGGAGACATCCCCTCCTTATATAGGCTTTGGCTAACGGGTCTCCAACCCGTTTTGCCCGCTAATTCCAAATGGAAACCACTCCACTTGTGCAACCTTGCAAAATTACCAAATCGCCCCTCCTGCACCTTCCGGGAAGTTTCCTTGTTTCTTTTCATCCAAGCCTCGCAACCACCTCGAGTCCTCGCCGTCTTCAGCACACCTCGACCGTTCTGACCTCGGCACCGCCTGCGCCTAGTCCGGTCATTCCGTGCCTCGCCACGACTCCGTCTCGACGTCCTGCAGCCATCACAGACAAGAAACACATCACATAGCACCACTCAACACAAATAATCACAATTAGCATCAAATAATCATACTCAAGTATAAAATGGCCCAAAAAGCTCGAACAAGAAGAAGAATACACCTCAAGTCCAACTAACCAAACCCGACTGAGCCAAATGCCATCATGGCACGAAATGCACAATCCAAACTCAATCTTTCCAGAACCCACAAACATGGGGTCATAACCACACGGTCTCTCACTATCAGAATTCTAATGGTTTCTAATCGAGCAACAGGAGCAAATGTTTCACCAAAGTCAAGACATTCTACCTGGGTGAATCCTTGAGCCAAAAGTCTAGCCTTATTTCGAATAACAACACTATCCTCACTTGTTTGTTCTTAAAGACCTATTTAGTTCCAATAACATTATGACTATGAGGAGGTGAAACCAAATACTAGACTTTATTACGCTCAAAGTTTTCTAATTTCTCATGCATGGCATTAATCCAAGACTCATCAGATAAAGTGTGACTTATATCTTGGGGTTCAAAAGAGGAGATGAAGGTAGAATGAGCATATGAGGCACTGAGTTATACCTACTATGAAGAACTCTCTTATTTAACTCACCAATCACTTCTTCAGGGGGATGACTTCGTTGAATATGTAGAGGAGCCTATGAAGTGGTCGTAGGAGTAGTCATAGATGTAGTCAAAGAGGTCGTAGTGGCATCTACCTCATGAGTGGTCGTAGGTGTTGTAGTGTGACTCAGGAACTCCCTATTGTCGTCGTCAAAGTCATAGAAGATATCCTCGAATGTGTCAGAGACCTGTATACCTGCATTGTTGGGTCTAGTACTAGGACTAAAAGTGACCTTGCAAGTCTCAACAATTTTGTTAGTTTCTAAGTTGAGTACACGATAGCTTCGAGTGTGAACTGCATAACCAAGAAAGATGACATCTAAGGATCTAGATTTAAATTTATCAAGATTGCTATGTTTAAATATGAAGCATCGACATCCAAAAACCCTCAAGTGAGACACATTAGAAGAATAACCAAATAGAAGCTCATAGGAGATCTTATGCAGTTTAGCTCGCAAGAATACTCTACTGGAAATGTAACAGGCAGTCAAAACAACTTCAGCCCAATACTTCTGTCAGACCCAGATTTTACAATCCGGAATCTTCTGTGATTCCACCGCACTATTCCCTGGATCAGTAGACAGTGCTCACAGATTACAGTTCTGAATATCAAAGTACATATCATGCGGAAGCGTAAATATAATAGTAAACTTACACATGGGCCGATTAGGCCGAAATCGATAAATTGCAGCAGTGGAAGAACGAAGCACACAGGTGGGACCTTCAGGACATGCCCACAGGCAGCCAACTGGAGGTTCGCGACCTAGCCCTTGACATCTTCATCTTCTCGGCCAGCTTGTCCAATCTTGTTGCTGAGGTGAGGTGATTTGATTCCTGATTCTGAATTTTGTCGCAAAAGCGAGCATGAGCACTCCGACCCCGTGCTCCGTGAGCCAATACACAGAATGCAATTAAACAGTATGCATGGCTTATCAAAGGAAGGCTCGGGTTATTTTATTTTTGCGTAGAGTGCTTTTGAATACAATTACTTAAAAATCCCTAAGACCTAGCAGTTTGAACCAAATCATAATGTACAAGGAAATGCATTATTAATATCAATTCAGATTCCATCCACCGTTACATGGCATCTGCACCATATAGCAATTTCTTCAGCGTTATAGCCGCTTAAGTTACCACTGGGACGACACCCAGGACAGATCCAAACCAGGGCAGTCCTTCGCCCTTCAAGTTTCCATTCCCAGTTTCCAATGTTTTTAAAACAGAACTATATCCAGTTAAGTTCCCATGTCTGCCCTTGACCGTGGGCACGGCTATTCGAATAGTTTTGACTCTGCAGAGTTTGTACACTTTCACCACAAGAGACAGTTTACTCGTTGCCCCACACAATTCCTTAGCCGTGTGGTTGAGCCAACCATCACAGTAACTTTTCAAAGTACCTCGCCCCTTCCATCATTTCACCCTATGGGTCGCTCCCACTTGCGGTGGGTCCCATACGTTGTGCGGGATGTTCTCCTTCTGAACGTATCCGGCAAAATGGGTTCGCCCGGGGATGGGGAAGCCAGTGGAGGAGGCGGAGCGACCCGAGACGACGGCGAGGTGGGCGGGCGGCAGCTCAGAGCGGCCGGTGGTGAGGTGGGAAGGGGGACGGCGGCGCCGGCGTGGGGAGAGGAGAATCGGAGATGTGCGGGAGCAGGAGGGAATCACGGGGAGGCTCACCGACGGGTTGGCAGGGCCGGAGGGGGAGGGAGGCCGGCTGGCGGCATGAGCCTGCGCCGTTGCGGCCCTGCGCACGGCGCCGGCGACGTACAGGCGGCGGGGGCGTCAGCCGGCGGTCGGCGAAGCTCCAGGGCGGTGAGATGGTGCTCCACTGGCATGGAATCGATGGGTGGTTGAACGAGGAGGCGGCGGCGGTGGGATTGGCGGCGGCGGCCGGTTTCGGGGGAAATCGGTCGTGTGGCGAGCTCCGGCTATGGCTCCGCAATTCAACTGGAGGGGGAGTATCTGGGGAGCTGAGTCACACCGTGACGCACTTAGGGCTGTGGGGGAGTCGTCGGAAAGCTGGGACGGCGGGGAGGCTGCTGCGGGTGTTGACAGCGCTGGGCGGGAGGGAGACAGAGGAGCAAGGGTGTGGCGTGCGGGGAGCTACTCATGCTCACGGGGTGGTTGCGGAGACTGTGGGCGCGCAAGGGAAACCGGGGGCGACGAGGAGAAATCGGTGGGCGGCGTGGTTGCATGGAGGCCACGCGGAGGTGAGGAGCTGAGCACAGCAGAGAAGGCGTGGGCGAGGGGAAAGAAAGGAGGGGCGCTCGGGAGGCTGGGCCCAATGGCAGGGAGGGGAAAGGAGAGAGAGGGGATGGCAAGAGAAAGTTTGGTGGGGCCCACATGGAAGTGAGGGTTGAAAGAAAAGGAAGGAAAAAGGGAAAAGAAAGGCTCAAGTAGGGTTTTGAATTTTCTGGATTTGTAATTTATATTTTCATTAGTATTCATTGATTTTTGAGTTTTCCATTGTTTTAAAATTTAGAATTTTGGGATTTCTGGTTCAATTATTTAGATGCAAATGTTTGCTTCTTGAAATGATATATATATATATATATATATATATATATATATATATATATATATATATATATATATATATATATATATATATATATATATATATATATATGTTTGTAGTATGTTGCACATTTATTTCGTTACACGGCTACCTCTACATTTTTAGGCTTGTTCATTTATACACATTTCGAATATGGAATCCAAATTTTTATTTGCGATTCCTCCCTCCTTATACTGGATCATCTTTTCATATTCGTATTTAAAATTTTAAACTTCCATTATTTGTATATTTCTTTTGGCTTTACATTCTTGGAACCTCAACCAAAAACTTAAGAAACACCATGAAAATCCAAATTCAGAATAGAATATATTGCAAAAATATTTCAAGAGCTTCACATTTTACAAATTTAAATTTTTGGGATGTTACAAACCTACCCCCCTTAAATGAATCTCGTCCCCGAGATTCCGGTAGAGCAGAGAGAAGTAAGGTGAGGTTATATGGGCTAGCAATGGGTTTCGGGTATTGCTTGACGTATAGCTCTTTAGCTTCATGAAGAGATAAAAATCTGCACAATAGGGGTTTGAAGAAGTCGAAAGGGAAGAGTGAAACCTTGTTCTCCTGGATAGGTTGTAGACTGCCAACTACTTGCTCCTTAACATTTTTGTCTCTTAGTGCTACCCCCCTTAAATAAATGACGATTGTCATTATTCATCTATTGTACTCTTAGCTGTCTTGATCAACAAGAGATTTGAGGAGCAATTCATGGGGCAAGGGTCTTGTCCTTCGTAGAAACAGGTGACCCTGTTCTGTGGGCTTCCTCCTAGCGGGTGGTCTTCTTCGTAGTGATGTTGTTTTTCTTAAATACTAGGAGGTTGAAAAGTCTTCGCTTCTTCTTGATTGCCCTGGTTTTGGGTTACTTGTTATTTCGTTCCTCTGGATCCGATGGGGTTTTCAGCAAGAGGTGAGAGAGAATAGCATGAGGTAAGGATAGAATCGTGGGGATAAGGTAATCCGAACCCATTCTAATTTTAAAAGAGCACATCCAGGGAGCTGGAGTGATGCTGAGCCACACAAATTTTTAAAAGCAAGCTTTTGCTGTGACTGCGAAATAGGACGCCTAAGGGCAAGAAGACAGTGCACAGGGACCAATGAAAATCTTGCGACAATTCAACGTTTACTCGGGAAAGCACACATAAGGGGCATAGGGTTTATCTGCATAGTTCATTTAAAACGAAACCACCTTATCTTCATGAACACCTTTGACGTTCCTAGCCTTAAATATTTGGAGTGAAGGTACGAGAAGAGGAGCAAAATCTTTCTTTCGAAATCAATAGAATGAAAAGGGAAGTATTTGGGGTAATTTGATTGATATCAACACTCACTTTTATGTTATCATTTTGAATTCGGGGTAAGAGAGCCACAGAAGTATAAATGGCTAGGGCAGCATTTAGATGAGGGGGAATCGCCTAAGAGAGAAGAGAATGGGCAACACTACTTATATTTCTGGAAATAGTATTTTAAAGAAATATTTCTAATCATGAACTAACGGCCAGGCTAACTAGGTCACGACCTGCAGTCGATATGCTCTGATACCATCCCTGTCAGACCCAGATTTTACAATCCGGAATCTTCTGTGATTCCACCGCACTATTCCCTGGATCAGTAGATAGTGCTCATAGATTACAGTTCTGAATATCAAAGTACATATCATGCGGAAGCGTAAATATAATAGTAAACTTACACATGGGCCGATTAGGCCGAAATCGATAAATTGCAGCAGCGGAAGAACGAAGCACACAGGTGGGACCTTCAGGACATGCCCACAGGCAGCCAACTGGAGGTTCGCGACCTAGCCCTTGACATCTTCATCTTCTCGGCCAGCTTGTCCAATCTTGTTGCTGAGGTGAGGTGATTTGATTCCTGATTCTGAATTTTGTCGCAAAAGCGAGCATGAGCACTCCGACCCCGTGCTCCGCGAGCCAATACACAGAATGCAATTAAATAGTATGCATGGCTTATCAAAGGAAGGCTCGGGTTATTTTATTTTTGCGTAGAGTGCTTTTGAATACAATTACTTAAAAATCCCTAAGACCTAGCAATTTGAACCAAATCATAATGTACAAGGAAATGCATTATTAATATCGATTCAGATTCCATCCACCGTTACATGGCATCTGCACCATATAGCAATTTCTTAAGCGTTATAGCCGCTTAACTTACCACTGGGACGACACCGAAGACAATTCCAAACCAGGGCAGTCCTTCGCCCTTCAATTTTCCATTCCCAGTTTCCAATGTTTTTAAAACAGAACTATATCCAGTTAAGTTCCCATGTCTGCCCTTGACCGTGGGCACGGCTATTCGAATAGTTTTGACTCTGCAGAGTTTGTACACTTTCACCACAAGAGACAGTTTACTCGTTGCCCCACACGATTCCTTAGCCGTGTGGTTGAGCCAACCATCACAGTAACTTTTCAAAGTACCTTGCCCCTTCCATCATTTCACCCTATGGGTCGCTCCCACTTGCGGTGGCTCCCATACGTTGTGCGGGATGTTCTCCTTCTGAACGTCTAGCAGCTGGCTCCCCACCCCTGCTAGCCCGCCACAGCAGAACTTCACCTTCCACGGGTGTCCCATTCAAGCCGTCACACAGACTGCCGCTTGCACTATCCCACACCTCCTCCTGGAAGGATGACTTTCAGGGTCCGGTAAATCTACTAAGCCAAGTTGTATTTTACAGACTTGTGGTTGTACTGTTTTACACGGGTTGACATGACAAGATTCAGTCCTTAGTGGTATCTGGGCGGTTCTACCACAAACCACACTCTCGTGCACCACTGCACCATACCCCCGAACCATCCGCCCAGATATTTAAGCATGTTGGGGTTTTTGGAAACATAAAATAATCATATCCAACATTTATCAGTCATTACCACCATGACTGCCCCAACCAAATTTTTCTCATGATTAAAAGTGATGCTTGGGCGCTCTCGCGCCCATGAGTATCTAAACAATACTACGCATGGCATATAATTACGGACTTATTTTCGAAAGGTTACTATTATAAAGTTGTCGTTGAGACTTATTTATCGGTGACGGCTAATGGCGGGGTTTATACTTTAAATCATGTCTTTCAAATTTTAAATATGTATTTCATTCCAAACGGTTAGGACATATCGTTTAATAAATTTTATGGAGCTGCTTGATTTGTCATTTAATTAAATCTAAATTGTAATTAAATGTTCAAAACTACATTAGTTACTCATACATGACATTTAATCCAATTTTAAAGCTTAAATAATCTTATTTTATATCCTAATTAAATTCAATTAGCTCTTCCAAATTTTTCTCAAATTTTCCTTGATTTTTCTTAATTGAAATGGATTAAAAATTAATAGGAATAAAAATAGAAATGAATAGTGTTGGAAGGGGGATTCGAACCCGGGTCCTCTCAGGGAGCGCGTTAAGCAGCAGGCGCCGGCGACCATCTGGGCATTCGTTCTGTTGTGAAAAGAGTGGGGGATTTAATGAGAAAACCTATTACCGAAGGTGAGCTCAGAACAGAGCAAAACAAAGGGGGCGGCTCGGGCAGCCATGGCCGACGGTGGCGCCGGCGAGGAGCGGCTGGGGAGGCGAGCGTATCCGGCAAAATGGGTTCGCCCGGGGATGGGGAAGCCAGTGGAGGAGGCGGAGCGACCCGAGACGGCGGCGAGGTGGGCGGGCGGCAGCTCGGAGCGGCCAGTGGCGAGGTGGGAAGGGGGACGGCAGCGCCGGCGTGGGGAGAGGAGAATCGGAGATGTGCGGGAGCAGGAGGGAATCACGGGGAGGCTCACCGACGGGTTGGCAGGGCCGGAGGGGGAGGGAGGCCGGCTGGCGGCGTGAGCCTGCGGCGTTGCGGCCCTGCGCACGGCGTCGGCGACGTACAGGCGGCGGGGGCGTCGACCGGCGGTCGGCGAAGCTCCAGGGCGGTGAGATGGTGCTCCACTGGCATGGAATCGATGGGTGGTTGAACGAGGAGGCGGCGGCGGTGGCCGGTTTCGGGGGAAATCGGTCGTGTGGCGAGCTCCGGCTATGGCTCCGCAATTCAACTGGAGGGGGAGTATCTGGGGAGCTGAGTCACACCGTGAAGCACTTAGGGCGGTGGGGGAGTCGCCGGAAAGCTGGGACGGCGGGGAGGCTGCTGCGGGTGTTGACAGCGCTGGGCGGGAGGGAGACAGAGGAGCAAGGGTGTGGCGCGCGGGGAGCTACTCATGCTCACGGGGTGGTTGCGGAGACTGTGGGCGCGCAAGGGAAACCGGGGGCGACGAGGAGAAATCGGTGGGCGGCGTGGTTGCATGGAGGCCACACGGAGGTGAGGAGCTGAGCACAGCAGAGAAGGCGTGGGCGAGGGGAAAGAAAGGAGGGGCGCTCGGGAGGCTGGGCCCAACGGCAGGGAGGGGAAAGGAGAGAGAGGGGATGGCAAGAGAAAGTTTGGTGGGGCCCACATGGAAGTGAGGGGAGAAAGAAAAGGAAGGAAAAAGGGAAAAGAAAGGCTCAAGTAGGGTTTTGAATTTTCTGGATTTGTAATTTATATTTTCATTAGTATTCATTGATTTTTGAGTTTTCCATTGTTTTAAAATTCAGAATTTTGGGATTTCTGGTTCAATTATTTAGATGCAAATGTTTGCTTCTTGAAATGATATATATATATATATATATATATATATATATATATATATATATATATATGTTTGTAGTATGTTGCACATTTATTTCGTTACACGGCTACCTCTACATTTTTAGGCTTGTTCATTTATACACATTTCGAATATGGAATCCAAATTTTTATTTGCGATTCCTCCCTCCTTATACTGGATCATCTTTTCAGATTCGTATTTAAAATTTTAAACTTCCATTATTTGTATATTTCTTTTGGCTTTACATTCTTGGAACCTCAACCAAAAACTTAAGAAACACCATGAAAATCCAAATTCAGAATAGAATATATTGCAAAAATATTTCAAGAGCTTCACATTTTACAAATTTAAATTTTTGGTATGTTACAATTTCCTAGGAGTAGCATGTTCATTTAACATTATTCTTGCCATCTCGACCAAAGTTCTATTCTTACGTTTGACCACACCATTCTATTGAGGCACTCGAGCTGACAAAAATTGATGGTCTAAACCCTTTTCAGTAAAAACAAGCAAATGATGTGTTCTTGAATTTAGTTCCATTATCACTTCTCATTGCTCTAAGTGCTCCTGGAAGTTCATTAGCATGTCTAAGAGCTATCTCTCCAAAATGACTGAAAGCTTCATTCTTAGATGCTATAAAATAAACCCAAGAGAATCTAGAGTATTCATCAACAATAGCAAGACATACCATTTACCTCCAACAAACTGAACTCTAGAAGGACCTATTGTGTCCATATGCAACAATTGACCCAAAGAATGAGTCATGACAAGAGTTAGAGGAGGATGTGATGATGAGACCATCTTACGATGTCAACAAGGTGAACAAATTAGATCCATTGACTTTTCAATCTTAATACTAGGAATTCCTCTAACCAGATTCATACTACTTGGCCAACCGAGATGATCAAATCCAATATGACCTAATCTATAGTGCCAAAAGAACAAATCTTTTGAGTCTGAAGAAATAAGGCACCTAACATCAGAAAAGCTGAATACAAAAGGTCACCCTTAAACAAGCGACCAACTCGACTAATTTTGCATAAAAGATCACTAGATGAATCCAAATACATCATGAATGCTTTTTAAAGTTCACCTCAAGATTATGATCTACCAACTGTGAAACTGAAAGCAATTTATAGCTCAACTTACTGATTAGTGCGGCGTCCTTTAAGATAAACTTGTTGATGTGCACGGTGCCTTTAGCAAGAACTCATCCTTAAGAGTTGTCTCCAAACGTGATCATCTCATCACCAGGGGCATGAGTAAGGGAGGAGAACCATCGTGAGTCTCCAGTCATGTGGCGAGACCAATTGGAGTCAATGAACTACTGTTCTCCTTCCTTTTTCGACGAGACTACAGAGCATGAACAATCGTTGATACCTTAGTACTGCAGTTAGACAATAAAGATTTAGGTATCAAGTACTGAGATACTCGATGAAAAGGGGAAAAAGCACGAACTAATAAAGATTTAAGTGAAGTAGTAGCATTTGACATACAATCGATGAGATGTTGATTTGACCACGGGGTGGTCTGATCTCCTCAGCAGAGCTGGTCTAACTATTGACCGGTCTAAATGAGCAAAAAAAGCTAGTAAAAAATGATCTGACTGCATGTGTAAAGTTGGTCTGACTCCTGATCGGTCTAAACGAGTAGAGACTACTGGTCAAAAGTCTCTTGAGAAGCTGGTCTGACGCGGGAAACAATGGGTTGAACATCTGGGTTAACCTTGCTTGTTTGACCATGTGAAGCAGCTGGTTGAAAACACCTATCCTTCTTTTCTCTCTTTGTTTTCTAAAGCAGAATTGAACCAAATGACCATCTTCACTTTTTGGAAGTGTAGGATGAGAGTGTACATTGAGGCTCAGGGTAGGGACATTTGGAATAAAGTTTATAGACTATTCGAAGTTCCTGTTACTGTTATGACTTTAAATAAAGCAGATGTTGATTTAAATGCTCAAGCTCATAACTTGTTGTTTCAAGGAATTTCTCACAAATAATTTGATTAAGTAGCTAGTATTAATTCTGCCCACTTAATGTGGAAAACTCTTTATGATTATCATGAAGGAACCACTAAAATCAAGTGTGCAGGAATCTGTATAAAAAAGAGTGCTCTGACTTTGCTATGATATCTGGTGAATCTATTGATGATCTTTTTGCTCATTTTGAGAAGATATTGAGTAATTTGCGTAGTGTTAATGTTATTCCTACTGATGGAGATAATGCAACTAAAATTTTGAGATCTTTAGGTTCTGTTTGGTTGATGGTTGTCATGACCATTAATCAAACTATTGATCTAGATACTCTAACCATGGATGATCTTTATTCTAGATTAAAAACCTATGAGATGGAAGCTTTGCCATCTAAAATTGATAAATCTTCATCTTTAGCACTTATGACTAACCTCGTGTAGGCTGCTTTCTCGAGTGCATTGTCTTATGTTTCCTTGTCGGCATTGACTTCTTTTTCAGAGGAATAGTTCGAGTAGCTACCTAAAGAAGATCTGGTGCTGATCTCCTCATTGGCATACAAGGCACTCAATAATGTGAGGGTGAGGAAGCAAGGTGGCATGTCAAGTCCACTCAGATGTATGAATGTGGTGAGTCAGGCCACATTAAGATGGACCGTGCCAAGCTCAAAGGGAGAGTGGTCAAGGAAGACAAGAGTTATTATTACCGACCATCTAAGGACAACAACATCAAGTGCGGCAATTTTCGTCACAAGTTTGCCAAAAAGATCATATCGGTTCTTGGGCGTCTTGATTTGAGTGATGTAGAATATGAGAGTTGCGAAGATGTCGACCACAATGATGATGATGCTAGAGGAAAGAAAAAGAAGAATGATAAGTTCACGGGCATATGCTTCATGGCAAGCAACAACAACGACAACAACTACAGTGATCTTGATGTGGTAAGCCCATCGTATGATGAGCTTGAAGATGGTATAGTTAAATTGCTATTGAATTGAAAAAGGCCAAAAAGAAATTGAAAGAAAATAATTTTGTTGTTGAAAGCTTGAATTATGAGATTAATAGACCTAAAGCTTCTATTCCTAACGAAGAATCATGTGGACCTCGTCAAGTTTTGCATTCTGAGTTGGAGTCTGCTAGATCAATTAGTACATCAAACATGGTTCAACTTAGGGATGTAACTGCTAGATTTGATGAATTAAGGTTGGCGCATGACTCTCATGATGAAAAGTTAAAATTTGGTAATGATGACATGGAAAAGCTTAAGTTTAACTCTTCTAAAGCTTGTTCTAACTATGATTTGTTACAAGCTAGACTTAATTTATCTTAGGAATTAATTCAACAAATTCTTTATTATGAGACTCTTTCTTGCTTTAACTATCCCAAGCTTAACACTGAAATAGAAGCGTGGACTAGACAACTTAGTGATTTTTGTTGCAAAAGAGAAATTGCCTCAGTCTAGCCTTCTAAGGATCTTTCAAATGAATTTGTTAAGTGCTCATCTTATTTCTCACTAGTTAAAGAGAATGAGTATCTTAAGGACTGTTGTAGGGGTGGCCCCCACCTAAACCCAGCAGGCTTGTTAGAAGGTTATAGGGCCCAAAATGGGACATATGTAATGGCTTAAATACCCCTGGCAGGGAGGTACCGATGTAAGGGCACAATTGTAAAAGCACAGCCCATATGAATATATATACCAAGGGAAGGCTAGAGGGAGAGGGAGGATCACCTTCTCCCAACTCTCCACTACCACATCTCTCTCTGTTTGGTCTGTAACCACAAAAGTTGGCGCCGTCCGTGGGGAGGACAGGAGCAAGCCTGAAATCCGAAGAAGGATGGCACCGAAAAAAACTTCGTCGACGGCGGCGAAGGGAAAGAAGGCGGCTGGGTTGGAGCGTCGCGGGGGTACCAGGGCTTCAGCATCGGCTGTCGCGGGCGCGGGTGACGGCGTGGGCGCGGTGGTCGCGGACGTCGACGCTCGCACTGCGACGACCGACCCCGCCACTGGCGCTGCGACGACCGACCCCACCACTGGCGCTGTGACGATCGACCCCGCCATTGGCGCTGCGACGACCAACCCCGCCACCGCCGCTACAACAACCAACCCCGCCACCGCCGCTACAACGACCAATCCCACCGACGCGACAGCGACCAACCCCGCCACCCTCGCCGCAACGCTCGCCGGTAGCGCGGACCTGGCGGTTGGAGATAGCCACAACGGAGTAACCGGCAGCTCGGGAGCTCACGAGGTGATCGTACCCGTGCCGACCCGTCCGCCGGGCGCGCCGGCGGCCCCGCCCGCACCAGCGGTGGAAAGCGCCCTGCTGGCGGCCCTCAACGCGTTCCAGCGGGAGCTAGGGGATCTTCGCGGAGCTGTCCGAGACATGCAAGAGGCTCGGAGCCAGCAAGCCGCGCCAGTGGTCGCGCCAGAGCCTGCGCCGGAAAGGGTAGACAGCCGCGACGCCCCCACATCCAGCCGCGTGCCGCGTTGATCCAGAGTCCCCACTTTCAGCAGGACTACAGCAGGCGGCGTGGCCCGAAGACTTCAAATTCTCCAGTGTCATTGAGCCTTACAAAGGCGATACGGACCACCGCGAGTTCGTGCGCGTGTACGAAACCGCAATCGAGGCTGCGGGTGGAGACGACACCACAAAGGTGAAGGGGCTCCCCCTTGTGCTGCAAGGAGTGGCGCTTTCCTAGTTTTTTACCATAGAGCCAAACTCCATCTACGCGTGGGAGCAGATCCGCGACCGCCTTTACAACCATTTTCAAGGGAGCTATGTCGAGCGGGTCGACGCAGACCAGCTCTTCGCCGTAAAGCAGAAACCTTCGGAGAAGCTCCGGGACTACTCCAAGCGCTTCGCGAAGGTGCGCTGCCAAGTCAAAGACATCAATGAGACAACCGTCATCAACGCGGCCATACAGGGCCTTCGTCCGGGCCCCATAGCCGAATACAACGCGCGGAAGCCTATCAAGATAGTCACCAAGCTCTTCGACAAAATGGAGGAGTATGCGCGGGCAAAGGAGGAGGCGCGGAGACGCAGCGCCGCCGCCCCCGACCTCGCCCAAGCAAAGCGCTTGCCACACGAGGGGGGGGGGCGAGTGATGATTCCCTGAAGCAGGGCCGCAGACGAGAACCCCGGGGAGACACTCCCGGCGGTAGCGATACCAGGGGGCAGGAGGGCTCTTCAAGGGGTAGGCGCAAGCCCCGATGTCGCCAGCGCAGGCCACAAAAGGTCTGCCATGTCCTCGGCATCGAGAATGCCCCTCGAGGACCTACCCCCACCTCGCGGGGAGGGGGCCGGGGATGGGAAGGCGGACCAGATCGCGACGGGCGACCCCGCGCGGAACAAGAAATTCTAGATTACAGCAAGTGGTGTGAGGTGCACGGTTACGGCGACCACCACACGAAGACGTGCGTCGAAGTCATGGAGTTGCGACGGATGACGGTCGGAGCTCAGCCCGCATCCGGGGAAGGCACATGGTGCCGCTCCATCAGCGTCATCACCGGAGGGTCCCTATCGGGGGCCCCCTTGGAGCAGCCGCAACCGTGGGTACCGCCCCGCGACATTACCTTCACCCTCGATGACGCCGGGCGTGTGGAGTTCCCTCACCAAGACCCTTTAGTCATTCAGGCTCACATCGCAGGCCATGACGTCAGGCGCATCCTCGTCGACTGGGGGAGCTCTGCGAACATTCTGTTCGTGGGGGCCCTCGATTGTATGGGAATCCCCCGAAGCCGCTTAGAGCAATCAGGAGCTCCACTTCAAGGCTTCGGAGGCCAACCGCTGGAGGCCATAGGACACTGTCCCTTCCAGTTACATTCCACCAGGAGGGTAACACCCGAAGCGCGCACGTCATCTTCGATGTCGTAGACATCCCGTACCCCTACAATGTCATATTGGGATGGCCCGCCATCAACTCCCTCGAGGCGATCCCGCACCACGCCTTCTTATGTATGAAGCTCCCAGGCCCGGAGGGCGTGATCACTGTCTTCGGCGACCAGGACCTCGCCAGACGCGTCGAAGTCAGCAGCCGGGATTTACACCGACCGGTGCACGTCCTCCCTGGCATGCTCAGCGATACGCCCTCCACTCCGGGATGGACACCTAAGCCTCGGCCCGAGGGTGGGGTCAAAAAGGTTCCGCTCTAGGCGGAGGGCCAGTTTATGTCCATTGGCGAGGGGCTCCCTACGGAGGTCGAGCGAGACCTACTCCAAGTGCTTCAGAACAACGCTGACATTTTTGCATGGTCACCAGAGGACATTAAGGGCGTAGACCACGCAGTAATCGAGCATCGCTTGGCGGTCCGCCCTGATGCCAAGCCGGTCAAGAAAAAGCTTCGCCGCATGTCCATGGATCGACAGCAGGCGGCCAAGGTGGAGGTGGCGAAGCTTCTCCGGGCCGGGGTCATTCGCGAGGTCCACCCCCAGAGTGGCTCGCCAACCCTGTATTGGTCAAAAAGGCCAGCGGGGCCTGGCGTATGTGCATTGACTTCACGGCACTCAACAAGGCGTGCCCAAAGGACAATTACCCCTTGCCACGCATCGATCAACTGGTCGACGCTACCGCTGGGTGCGAGCTAATGAGTTTCCTGGATGCCTACTCTGGCTACCACCAGGTATACATGGCGGAAGACGACGAGGACAAGACCAGTTTCATCACACCGATTGGGACTTTCTGCTTCGTCAGGATGCCCTTCGACTTGAAGAACGCAGACGCTACCTTCACCCGCCTCGTCGCACTTGCCCTCGCCGCCCAGCTCGGGAGGAATGTGGAAGCCTACGTCGATGACGTGGTAGTCAAAACCCGGCAGCTCGCTTCGCACGGCCGGGACCTCCAGGAGACCTTCGACAACCTCAGGAAGGCCGGCATCAAGCTCAACCCCGACAAATGCGTCTTTGGCGTGCAGGCGGGCAAACTACTGGGCTTCCTCGTATCCGAACGAGGCATCCAGGCGAATCCCGATAAGGTTGAGGCCATCATGGGTATGGAGCCACCCAAGACGATGACGAGGGAGGTCCAGAGGCTGGCGGGCCGCATGGCAGCCTTAAGCCGCTTCCTATCTAGGGCGGCGGAGCGGGGTCTGCCATTCTTTAAGACACTCCGCGGGTGCGACGGATTTTGTTGGGATAGCGACTGTGCGGAGGCCTTCAACGAGCTCAAGAAACACCTGGCGAGCCTCCCCACTCTGGACGCCCCAACACCAGAGGCTTCCCTCTTGCTCTATCTGGCCGCGTCGGTTACAGTGGTCAGTACCGTCCTCGTCCTAGAGGAAGGCGCCGTACAGCGGCCCGTATACTTTGTCTCCGAAGCCCTCCAAGGCGCTAAGACAAGATATACAGAGCTTGAAAAGCTCGCTTACGCGTTGGTCATGGCCTCCAGAAAGCTTCGACATTATTGTTTGGCTCACCCAATCACAGTGCCTTCCTCGTTCCCCCTGGCGGAGATGTTACACAATAAGGAATCCACGGGGCGCATCGGCAAGTGGGCTGCCGAGCTCGCTCTGTTCTCCCTGACATACGCCTTGCGAACGGCAATCAAATCTCAAATTTTCACCGACTTCCTCGCAGAATGGACTCCGCTGGCTCAGCCCGCCCAGAAGCGCGACGACCCAGTATGGGTGCTCACCATCGACAGAGCCTACGGCGTCGCGGGCGCGGGCGTAGGCGCAGTGATTGTTACGCCCGAGGGGCAGCGCCTGTTATACTTGGCGCACCTTACGTTTCCGGCCACCAATAACACAGCTGAGTATGAAGCGCTACTCTTCGGCCTGACGAAGCTCAAGGCAATTGGTGCGCGGCGTGTGCTCGTCTGCACGGACTCGCGTTTGGTGGCAGGCCACGTAGACAAGTCATATCAAGCCAAGGACCCCTAGCTGGCCAAATACCTCGCGGCCGTAAGATCGAGGGAAAGGCATTTCTTGGGCATCACGGTCAAGGCCATCCCTCGCGCGGAAAATGAGCAGGCCGAAGCCCTCGCAAAGGCGGCCAGCCAACAACTGCCACCCCCTGACGGGGCGTTTTACGAAGTGTTACCACAGGCGGCCATCGCGCAGGACAACCGAGACGCGGCCCTCGTTCACCACATCGTCCAGCAGGGCGACTGGCGAGAGCCTATCTTCAATTTCCTACAGGGCATTGCCGAGCCGGAGGACCCCGCCGAGCTCCGGCGTCTGCAACACCGGGCCAGATCCTTCCAGGTGTTCGAAGGGACACTCTACAAAAAGGGAGTTTGCGCACCGCTCCTGCGCTGCCTCTCGCACGAAGAAGGGAAAAAGCTCCTTGCGGAGATCCACACGGGGGTGTGTGGGTCTCACCTCGCGCCAAGGTCGTTGGTCGGCAAGGCATTCAGGCAAGGCTTTTACTGGCCGACTGCCATCACTGACACCCAGGACCTCGTGCGTCGGTGTCAGGGGTGCCAGTGGATGGGACGTATCATCCGTAGGCCCCCGACGAACCTCAACCCTATTCCCCCGGTGTGACCGCTGGCACGCTGGGGCGTCGACATAGTGGGACCACTTCCCCGAGCCCTAGGGGACCTACGGTTCGTGGTAGTTGCGCTGGAATATTTTTCCAGGTGGCCGGAGGCGATAGCCCTGGCCAAAATAACCTCGGCGGCCATGCAGCGCTTCCTCTGGCAGATCATTATATGTCGCTTCGGCGTGCCCAGGGAGCTCACCGTCGACAACAGCCTGCAATTCGACGCCACCCTATTCAAAGAGTTCTGTGACAGTATGGGCATCACGCTTCGGTTCGCCTCGGTCGGGCACCCCCAGTCCAACGGAGTAGTCGAGAGGGCGAATGGCGCCATCTCTATCACCGTCAAAAAGCGCCTGGTAGGGTTGCCAAAGGGCAAGTGGCCGAGCGAGCTTCACAGCGTCCTCTTGTCCCTTCGCACAACGGTAACACGCCCGACGGGGTTCACGCCTTTCAAACTCCTTTTTGGTGATGAGGTAGTGACGCCTGAGGAAATCAAGGCTGGCTCGCGGAGGGTCCTCGTCCAAGCGCCCGACGAGGAGCGTCGCGTGTCCTTGGACCTCCTCAACGGGGCGCGGGCGAGCGCAGCCCAACATGTCGAAAAGTACGCGTGGCAGACCGTGCGTACTCGAGACCGGTCCTTATATCCGCGAGGGTTCAAGCCTAGGGATCTCGTCCTCAGAGTGGCGCTCTATGCGGAGACCGTTGGCAAGCTGGAGTCCAAGTGGGAAGGCCCATACATCGTTGCTGAAGCATTACAGAAGGGAGCATACCGCCTCGCCACACTCAAGGGGCAAACTCTCCGCCAGACAAGGAACGCGGATAAGTTGCGGCGATATTACGCCTAAAAGTAGGACGAAAAGTATAATGGCATCAGCCCCTCCTTGTACGATGCTCGCCCGCGCAAATGGGAGTTCAATAAAACTAGCTGTTCGCAGAAAGTACCATGCTGTCTGGCCACAATATGCAGAAGATCACCCCCGCACTCGAGGTCCGCCTCCGCATGCGCCAGTCTGCGGACTCGAAATGAAGTCGTAGCGTCAAGGTCCACCTCCGCACGCGCCAGTCTGCGGACTCTAAATGAAGTCGTAGCGTCGAGGTCCGCCTCCGCACGCGCCAGTCTGTGGACTTTAAATGAAGTCGTAGCGTCGAGGTCCGCTTCCGCACGCGCCAATCTGCGGACTCTAAATGAAGTCGTAGCGTCGAGGTCCGCCTCCGCACGCGCCAGTCTGCAGACTCTAAATGAAGTCGTAGCGTCGAGGTTCGCCTCCGCATGCGCCGAGGTCCGCCTCCGCACGCGCCAGTCTATGGACTCTAAATGAAGTCGTAGCGTCGAGGTCCGCCTCCGCACGCGCCAGTTTGCGGACTCTAAATGAAGTCGTAGCGTCGAGGTCCGCCTCCGCACGCGCCAGTCTGCGGACTCTAAATGAAGTCGTAGCGTCGAGGTCCGCCTCCGCACGCGCCAGTCTACGGACTCTAAATGAAGTCGTAGCGTCGAGGTCCGCCTCAGCACGCGCCAGTCTGCGGACTCTAAATGAAGTCGTAGCGTCGAGGTCCGCCTCCGCACGCGCCAGTCTGCGGACTCTAAATGAAGTCATAGCGTCGAGGTCCGCCTCCGCACGCGCCAGTCTACGGACTCTAAATGATGTCGTAGCGTCGAGGTCCGCCTCCGCACGCGCCAGTCTATGGACTCTAAATAAGACGCAGCAGGGGGACGCCCTTGCGCGCACTCTCCGGAGTATAAACAAGACGCAGATCCCGTGCACACACAGGCGTTGCCCCTGTGCGTACTCCTCGGAGTATAAAAGCAGTATACAACATTAAGAACGGGTGCTACTTCGGTTCACTGCAAAAAATGTCGGGGTTACATGACCACAAAAGCACGAGCGCGCAGTACACCACTCCCCTAACCAACCGCTCATCCTTCGTGCGGTGCCGATGGGCCCGCGCCGCCATTATGGCGCCGGGGAACTCCTTCGAGCCAGCGGAGGAGGTCTCCACCCCCATGCAGCGTTCGCTGCACTGCAACCCTGGCCGCGTCTTCCCCGACATAGCCCCAGATCCGTCGGTGAAAGTTTCGGAGGCCAGGCTCGATGAAGTGAATAGCGTCCAACATCACCTCCAGCCGGGCAGGGAGATCCAAGTGAGGGTTCGCCAGCTCATGGACATGCCTACACCCATGCGTGTGAAGCATGGCGAGGGCGAGGCATGCGCCGAGGAAGCCGCAATGCTCGCTGAAGGTGCTAGCGCTACGGAGAGCAACGCCGGCCCCTTCCTCGACCAGCCTGAGCGTCTCCATCAAGTCCTCTGGCCCGTGAGTAGCGTCCGGCACGTCGACACACAGATCCCGCAGGGCCCGGTTCAGAGACTCCATTGCCCTCCACGCCGACATGGACGCATTGTCCAAGGCGCGGTCCTTCTCCGCAAGAGACTCCACCAGCTGGGCCTTCTCCTCCTTTAGAGCGGTGATCTGCTGCAAAAAGGAGGTATGTTCCTCCGCCGCGGCGCGCTGGACTTCCTCGGTCTTGTGTCGCGCGGCCTCCAGGGCGCCCTCCAGCGCGTGAAGCTGTTCATCCTTCGTGGCGTGGGCGTCATCCGCAGCACGAAGACCGACCTCCAGGGCTCTCCGCTCCCGAATACGGGCCTCATCCAGCGCTTGGCTGATGACAAGCGTCTGGGAATAGCAACAAGAGTCAGCAGGTGCCCGGTAGTACTCTAGCAACCGCGAGCGCACATACTTACCCTTATCTCCGAGGCCTGCAGCGCGAGCGCCAGGAGGTCTCCCTCGCACGACGACAACATCTGTCGATCCAAGCCGCCGCGGGCGCGCTCCGCAGCTGCATTAAAAGCGCGAAGTGTCTCCAGGCGCGGGAGGAAGTCGGAGAGAACAAGCTCCGCCCCCGCCGCGTCAGGGGCTGCGGAGGCTTCGACCACTTCAACGGCGGCAGACGCCTGCAGGGCACCCTGCACAGGGTCCGGGACGTCGCGCACACCCCCGTTGCTCGATCCTTCACGTCCGGGAGACTTCGTCTCGCCTGATGTCGACGGAATGAGCGAGCAAATTGGAGAGAGTTTCACGAAGTCGTGCGAGGAAAGGGAGCTGCGCCTACCTCCTGCACCCTTCGCCGCGACGGAAGGGGTGCCCGTTCAACCGCCGGTAAGGGGGCGGGTGCCTTGGGGGGCGGTCGAGAAGACCCTTCGGCCGCATCGGGCACCACAACTCCAATCACAGGACCGACGACGCCGTACCGACCCCTTGGAGGTGAGGGAGACTGGACTCGAGGACATTTCGCCTGTGACACCGCAAGCGATTCTTCCGCGGCGCTAGCAGTCGCAGCTCCTGTCGCGCCCTCAGTCCCTACCGCCTCGGGCGCGTCCTTGGCAGCCGTCGTGGGTGGCAAAGCACCGTCGGCCGCAGCACTCTCGCTAGGAGCGACGTCCCCCTGGGTTGGCAGGTTCCGGCCCAACGAAGGCCGTGCGTATGGCCTCGACAGCGCCGGCGGATGGTGCCGCCAATGGGCTCGAGACGACGCGCCCACCCGAACTGGTCCGGCTAGACTCATCGTCGGTCGCACGTTCTGTCCCAGCAGCGCCAACCGCCGAGGGGGCTGGCGGGCTGGGTACGGCAACCTCGGAGCAGGCCCGGCGCCGCGAAGGCAATACCCCCGCTTGGCTACCACCGCCACAATGGTCCGGAATCCTTGCGGGAGCCTCCACCGGCACCGCGCGCTTGGGCACAGCAATGCCCAGAACCTCGCACGTGCGATTTATCCGCCCCTGCTTCACCGCTTTGGTTGCGACCTCACGCAGCGTGTACGGACCCAGGAACACCACAACTACGCGCTCCGCATCTTCTAGCCGGGCCACTGCACAAAAGACATGTCTTATCAGGCGGGGACTATGCAGACAAAATGGATGCATACCAATGCACTGCACGACGCAGTGGAGGGCGGAAGCAGGCAAGGCAGTGGCGGGCGAACCCCGTCCTCTCGGTCGTCGCCCCGTCGCGCGTACTTCTATTGGGAGGAGAGGGGCGCCACCCCGTACATCGTAAACTCTTCAACCAAGTCGCACATACTTAGCCGGCACGCAACGCCAGCAAGCCTCCGTAGCCTCTGTGTGTTGTCAGCCTCCGGCTTCACACTTGGCGAGATATTGAACGAGATTGGCCCACCTCGGCACAGCAGGCCGCTCGCGCTGGTCACGATGTAATAAAACCACCGCCGTGTCCAGCCGGACTCCCACCTCCCCAAGGTGGCCGACGCAGGGAATAGCGTCGTGTAGGACGCTCGCAGCACGAAGTCCACGCCGCCAAAGTTGGATACAGCCCCTCCCTGACTTTCTTGGGTCGGCAGCATGCGTCGTGCAGGGTGATGAACAGGCTCGCGCTGGGACGTCGGCCTTCTGTCCGTGCCGCCCACGAAAAGACAGCTAGGCGGACTATGGCGTTTGGCGTCAGCTGTGCTAATTCCAACTCGTAGGCCCGCAGGACTTCGCCCACAAACATCGTTGAGGGCATTCGAAGGCCGGCGTCAAAAAACGCGACGCAAACGATCGCCTCCATCTCCCGGGGCCTCGACTCTGTCTCGTCGCGACGGTGTAGGCGAGCCCCATCACGCTCCTCGATCTTCCCTTCCCGTACAAGCCGCTGCAGCATCTCTTCAGTTACGTGACTCCTCCCCAGCACACGGGAGCAGCGGCCCCCCGAGTATTCCATGGCGTCCCACCGCCTGTCGGCACATGAACGCCCCGCAGCACCAGCTGGTACTCAGAAGGGACAGACAACTCGTCCCGGCTGGGTAAGGAGCCGCCGCTGGGATGGTGGGAGATATCGTCCTGGCCGGCCATTGTCCTCTATGATCAGGGCAAAAGGAACAAGCTGGGAGCAAGTTGCGCTATTGTCAGAACAAGCAGAGCCAGGAGACAGGCGAGACAGAACGTCCCCACTACAACGGTTTGACTACCTACGACTTGCAAAAAAGAACCGCCAGCACTTCGAGGAGCATGCCTGGTAGGTGGCCAGACAGCGCGCAACGCCAACAGGCGCCCGCCACGCGTCCCGCTTTCCTGGGGATGAGGCGAACTGTCGTGGTCACGCAACCGCTCACATCCCACGACGCACCAATCACAAGCCGCCGCATGCCCCACCCACGGGAAGGCGGACGGCACGGCAGGACAGCCTGCGCCCTGACAGGCCAGGCGTCGGCACGATTCCAGGTACCATTAAAAGCGCACTACCAGACCGCGGGGTCATAACATCTTCGAAGCACACCGACGCCGGCGGCGTGAGCCCCGCCTCCACCACTGCCTACTCCGACTAGGCGCTAGCTCCGCTGCCACCCGTTCGAAGGGTAGGGGATGGAGCGCTCGCGCGTCTACTTCGACTAGGCGCCAGCTCCGCTGCCACCCGCTCGGAGGGTAGGGGACGGAGCGCTCGTGCGTCTACTTCGACCAGGCGCCAGCTCCGCTGCCACCCGTTCGAAGGGTATGGGGACGGAGCGCGCGTGCGCCTACTTTGACTAGGCGGCAGCGGAGACGGAGCGCTCGCGCGTCTACTTCGACTAGGCGCCAGCTCCGCTGCCACCCGTTCGAAGGGTAGGGGATGGCGCGCGCGCGCGCCTACTTTGACCAGGCGCCAGCTCCGCTGCCACCCGTTCGGAGGGTAGGGTATGGAGCGCTCGCGCGTCTTATTCGACTAGGCGCCAGTTCCGCTGCCACCCGTTCGAAGGGTGGGGGACGGAGCGCTCGCGCATCTACCTCAGCTGCAATACAAGTATCGGCTTCGGCTACGGCCTCAGACCCCGGGACCCGCTGCACACCAAGGCTCCGCAAGTTCAGAGAAGTTCACAGGCCGTAGGGACGGAGGGGGCCAAAGGACTCGACAACATGGCTTCGGCCCTGTAAAGCCCTTCACCATGAGAGGCTCCTGTTGTAGGGGTGGCCCCCACCTAAACCCAGCTGGCCTGTTAGAAGGTTATAGGGCCCAAAATGGGACATATGTAATGGCTTAAATACCCCTGGCAGGGAGGTACCGATGTAAGGGCACAATTGTAAAAGCACAGCCCATATGAATATATATACCAAGGGAAGGCTAGAGGGAGAGGGAGGATCACCTTCTCCCAACTCTCCACTACCACATCTCTCTTTGTTTGGTCTGTAACCACAACAAGGACACTTCAGAAAGATTTTCATTTGGCAAGAAGAATTTGAATATGATCCTGGATAAGTCGAAAACAAGTGTGAAAAATCATGGTCCAGCTTTTAATTTTGTTGAGCATACTAAGAACAATCCTCCTAAAGTTGTCAAGTTACTCGAACTGGGAAAGTTTGAAGTTAAATTTGAATGAAAATAAATTGTCTTTAAATCTGCTGATATTGCAATAGAGTTCTCTATTAAAGTGGGCATTGTGAAGCAAAATGATACGACTGCTCATCAAGTCAAGTATCAGTGCACCTATTGTGGTAGAAATGGTCATTTGATTCAATTTTGTTTTCAAAAAGCAAATATAGAGAAGAAGGATAGGTTAAGGAAGGATACTCAAGTGAAGTTTGTGCTAGTGATATGCCCTAGAGGCAACATGGAGATGTTGTATATATCACATACTATGTTTATGATACATTACTTTGTTCCTTGAAATAGACATTATCATTATTGATCAATGAGTATGTGACTTATTCATGAGACTCTTAATGCTAAAATGTTGCTATTTCTAAATGATCCCTGATCATATATCATACGAGGAACAAATATGATTCAAAGATCAGCATATGTATTGATTGATGATTATGTCTCATGGATCATGGTATGGTGATACCAAATCAATAATATGGACATGTGTTAGTGAACATATGTTGGATAGACCCGCCATGAGACACTGCAGAGATTCCATGTGTCATCAGTTGGTCTCAAGTAGTGTTTATGTAGAATCCTTAGACTTGAGATCATCATGGTTCCCAACATGCGTAGTAGCTTATTTTGGGACTACTAAACACTACTCCGTAACTGGGTAGTTATAAAAGTAGTCTTCGGGTTTGCCATGAAACATGTAGTGGGATGTGAATGATCAAGATAAAATTTGCCCCTCCTTATGGGAGAGATATCTCTGGCCCCTCGATGTAATGGATTATGAAAGTGCATGGCCATGCCAAGGTGATTGAGGAGTCAATCACAGGTTTATAATCCATCATGGAATCGAGAGAGTGATTGAGCTATTAAGAGGATGACACAGGTCTCACCTTGAGCTCAATCTATATCGTGAGGCAAAGGGATTCGTACATGAGAACATTACAGGTTCAGCCGATATGATCTTTACGTATACTTTGGGGTTAATATGTCTTACTAGAGGCCGCTATTAACAGCGTGACCGGAAAGGCGTTTCCGGGTCGCGACCAAGTATACGTGAACCTACAGGGTCGCACACTTAACGGGTTGGAACACTAATTCGAATATGATTCAGATGTGGGCTCAATTCGGATAGAGATCCGAATAGACTACTATTGGGCCTCGGTCTACAAGGCCCAAGTGAGGAGGTCTATATATATGGTGGTGAGGGGCTGAGGGGGACACGCTTCTGTTAACCTCTAGCATAACCCTAGCCGCCACCTCCCGAGCCAAACCCTAGCCGCTCACGAGTGCTAGTACACTCGCGATCGGCGTTCCAGCCCCGGACGTGTGGATACCGGTGGAGGCGCTGCTCGTTGCGGTGTTGATCGGCATCAACAACCTACAGATTGGATCTGCTCGTGGTGTGGTTGATCACGTGGAGGAGACAATCTGTTCGAGACGATCGGCTAATTCCACTACTACCTCGACGCGCGTGGTTGGATCGGTTTCTCCAACTCTTCTTCCGCTGCATTGCGCGTCTAGTGGTAACGATCCATGATCCCTCCTTAGCATGATGTCCTTGTGTGCGCGGTAGAAAAGTTTTGTTTTCTTCTTTCGTAGCCTACGCGCTTCCTTCAGTCTGTGCAAGCCTATCATTGTCGCTTTTCTCTTTCTAATCAATTATCTATAGGCTATCGTTTTTCTCCCTCTAATCAATCGTCTATAGGTTCAGGAGTTTTTGCAATAGGACCAATCAGCCCAGCTTTCTCCTATGGTCAAAACAACATGGTTGGACTAGAGTTTCGACCAGCGTTTGAATGACCAGTGTTTCGACTAGTGCTTTCTACTCGATTAGACCAGTCAATGGTCAAAATAGTCAAACCAGCTTTCCCCATGGTCAGAATAGCATGGTCGGATCAAGGTTTTGACCAATGTTATAGAGGTGCTCAGATCAATTTTGACCAATGTTTTCTACTCGCTCAGACTGGTCGATGGTTAGATCGGCTTTTCAACGGCAGTCTAACCAAAATTTGATAAACTCTAATACTTCACTTAAATTATTATCATTGTCTGTTGTTGCTCCTATTCATTGTGTGTCACAGTACTAGTCTCCTAAATCTTGTCTCACTAACCCCAGTACTATGAGACCGACATTTTCTGTGATGTAAGACCAGCTAACACGGGATAAACAACATGTGCTTGATTAGGTTCCAGTCTTTTACATCATTGCTTGATTAGAACATTTGATGGTTCTTGATAGGAATGGGGTCCCGATCTTCCAATAGGTTCTGGATATGTTCGATTTGGTGGAGGCGCGACACAATTCGATCCGGCTTCCGAACAACACGTTCCGAACCCCGCAATCGCAGCAGCACGTCTCCTCAGGTTATCAACCGTCCGTAGCCCGGTTGACCTCGCCAAGAAGGCTAATCCTCGCCTGCGAATCGAAGAACACAAGCAAGAACAAGGAAGAACACAACTAAATTGCAGATGTATTGATTTAGCACTTGAAAGTTGGGGTCTCACAAACCGATGAACGGCGAAACTGTTCAAAGACAGGATAATCTAAGAAAAACCCAAACCCTAATGGTGGCGGTGGCGGCTGGATATAGAGGAGTGAGGGGCGTGCAAAACCTCTGGATGCGCCCTAATGGGCTCAAACATGATACAAAGCCGAACGGCCCAAAAGACGGTGGCGCAGCACCCTAACAGATTCTGAATGCCCAATTGTTTCGATGATTCCTGTTGACTCAGAAGGAATTTTGACATGGGACCAGATCCATTGGAAATATCGTCTTCTCAGCTTTCCATACATATGCAGAACGTCCAAAACGGAGCCCGGATGCGATCTGGGCATCCGTTTTAGTGCGGCCTGGTCCTGGACTCCGAATTGGATTCGAAGTCGGCTTGAGTTGGGCCTCCAACATGATTCGACCGCCCTTGCTGGACTTGTGCGCCTCGTAGCCCTTCTCCATGTACTTCCAGGTCCTCTCCATGGTTCCTAGTCATAATTAAATCATTAGGTAGCAATCGATTCTCAAATGAACAAAAAGAAGTACTTAGGAACGAGCTCACCTGTAAATTCAATTGTCGGGCGCGAGCTCTAGTGATTGGTCCTTATGTCAAGTGGAGGAGTGTTGTGTGTATCCGAAAAAGTTATGTCCTCATCAGTTCTTCACCTTATTTGATGGCATCCAAGAGATTTCACCTTCTGAGAAGACCATGTGGAAAAGTATGTTGTCCTACACCTGGTTGAGTTCCTTTTTCAGATTGCACATTTTCTCTCAATCGCTTAAGTCTTCTCTTTGTGCGCGGTTGAGAAGTGAATTGGGTGTGTTGCATCCTATGGGATTGTTCTGATGGGGAGTTTGTTGTTTAACAATTACAGAAGCTTTGCTTATTATACTTGTCAAATAATTCACTGCCATGGAGATCAAATGAGTAGTAGAGCTCTTTTTATCATATTTACTCATGTGTTGTATAGCTTTGATCATGACTGGTTATAATTAATCTGCTACAATTGAACTAAAGTATGATATAGCGGAATACTTTGACTATATTGATTATAATTATTACTTTGCAATGTTCATCAAAAAGGATTAGCTTAATTGTGAGTCTTATTTTAAATCTTGGCTATGAGGCTCGTATGTTTCATATTGCAATCTTTTTATGTTCACTCAAGTTGGCATGTTAAAAAATGAAAGAGAAGGTTGAAAAGATGTATGCTTCTAGCATGCCATGGTTAAACAAAAGAAAATGCATAAATGAAAAGAAGTATACTTCAAGTATGCCATCATTTAAAAGAAGTTTGCTATAAACATGTCATCATGAAAAGAGGTATGCTCAAGCATGCCATATGCTTAAGAATTGTGTGGGGAGCAATAGATTGCTATATGAGACCGCTAACTTGTCTAGACTTAAAGTTTGCTTCACTTTTAGGCTTACTCTTTTCAATGTGATATCCCATTTTTGCTCTTTATAGATCAGTTTGGTCACTATGAGATGCATGTCATTAATCTAATTTGCTTAATCATGTTAAAGACTAGTTTTGATAGTGCTATATGATATACGAATTTATATGATCTAGGGAGCTTTACTCAAAGATGGCTGTTGTAGGGGTGGCCCCCACCTAAGCCCAGCAGGCCTGTTAGATGAATGTAAGACCCAAAACGGGATATGTGTAATGACGCAAGTGCCCCCGAGGGGGATACCCAGATGTGAGGGTATAATTGTAAAAACGCTCCCATGAGGATATATATATATACGATGCAGGTCATGGGGAAGACCCTAAGCCATTACTCACCTAACTCTCCACTACCATACTCTCTCTCTGTTTGGTCTGTAACCACAACAGTTGGCGCCGTCCGTGGGGAGGACAAGAGCAAGCCTCCAGATCCGAAGGAGGATGGCACCAAAGAAAGGTTCACCATCGGCGGTGAAGAAGAAGAAGACGGGAGCGGCGAAGTCTCGCGTCAACACCAGGGCTTCGGCTCTAGCAGCTGCAGGTACGGGTGGCGGTGCAGGCGTGATGACTGTGAGCACCAGCGTTCAAGACGCGACGCCCAACCCCGTCGTCACCGCCGCAACAAACAACCCCGTCACCGACACGACGCCCAACCCCGCCACCACCGCCCCGACGACCAACCCCGACGGTGGCAACGCAGGCGCGTCCACTTTCCCACCCGACGTAGTGAGCGTTCCCGGCGACGGTGCGGACCTCATCACCAGCTCCAGGGTCCTCCAGGGCAACGCGACGGGCAGCCCGGGCGCGCTGGCCGTGGTCACCGTCGCGCCAGTCGCGCCGCTGGGCGCACCAATGGCCCCAGCCACGTCCGCGGTGGAGACCGCCCTGCTGGCGGCCCTCAACGCGTTCCAGCGGGAGTTAATAGACCTCCGCGGGGCCGTGTGGGACATGCAGGAGGTTCGAAGCCAACAGACCCCACCAGCGGTCGCGTCGGAGCCCACGCCGGACAGGGCGGACAGCCGCGATGCCCCCACATCCAGCCGCGTCCCGCTACGACGTGTGGATCCGGAGTCCCCACTCTCCGCGGGCCTACAGCAGGCGGCGTGGCCGAAAGACTTCAAGTTCCCCAGCGCTATCGAATCGTACAAGGGCGACACGGACCCGCGAGAATTCATGCGCATATACGAAACTGCCATCGAAGCCGCTGGCGGAGACGACACCACGAAGGCGAAGGGACTCCCCCTCGCATTGCAAGGCATGGTGCTCTCTTGGTTTTTTACCATAGAGCCAAACTCCATCTACGCGTGGGAGCAAATCCGCGATCGCCTCTACAACAACTTCCAGGGTGTGGAATTCCCCCATCAAGATCCCCTCGTCATCCGGGCCGCCATCGCGGGGTGCGACATTGGCCGCATTCTGGTGGACGGCGGCAGCTCCGCAAACATCTTGTTCGCGGTAGCCTTTGACCAAATGGGGATCCCCCGAAGCCGACTAGGCTCCTCGGGAATCCCCCTGCAAGGCTTCGGCCAGGAGGACAATGTACGGAGCGAAGACGCCATCTTCGATGTCGTCGATATCCTGTATCCATACAATGCCATCCTGGGGCGACCAATCCTCAAATCCTTCGGAGCGGTACCTCACCACGGCTTCCTATGCATGAAGCTCCCAGGACCACGAGCCATTATCACCATCTATGGTGACCAGGACATGGCCCGGCATATCGAGCTCAGCACCAAAGGTCCGCACCGCGAGGCTCAGCGAAACACCTAGGATGGGATTCGAGGATCCGCAGCATCCTAAGGAACCAGCATGGCGAACCCCCACGCAGATCGTCCCATTACCAGAGGCTCCGGCCACACTAGCAACAAGTGGTTAGTACCTCCGTCTTTTGTAACCGCTCACCCGCGCAAACGGGAATTTAATAAAGTTCACCATTTTCCGTACTCCCTTTACTGCCTACAGAGGTACACAGTGAGAACGCGCAAAGGCTTGCCCCCGCGCGCACCCCCGGAGTATAAATAAGACGCGCGTTCGCACGCGCACTCTCCGTCAAAAGCACGGGTATGAATATAAACAAAGACACGCGTCCGCGCGCGCACTCTTTGTCAAAAGCACGGGCATGAGTATAAACAAAGACACGCATCCGTGCGCGCACTCTCCGTCAAAGACACGGGCATGAGTATAAACAAAGACGCATGGGGGGACACCTCCGCGCGCACTCCACAGAGTATAAATAAGACGTAGCCTTGAGGTCCGCCTCCGCATGCAATTTTGCCGCCCGCAACGCGCGGAGGCTTGCCTACGCGCGCAGTCCACGGACTCTAAATAAGACGTAGCGTTGAGGTCTGCCTCCGCACGCACTCTACGGAGTATAAATAAGACGTAGCATTGAGGTCCGCCTCCGCACGCACCTCGCCGCCCGCAACGCGCAGAGGCTTGCCTCCGCGTGCAGTCCACGAACTCTAAATAAGACGTAGCGTTGAGGTCTGCCTCCGCACGCACTCTACGGAGTATAAATAAGACGTAGCGTTGAGGTCCGCCTCTGCACGCACCTCGCCGCCCGCAACGTGCAGAGGCTTGCCTCCGTGCGTAGTCCACAGACTCTAAATAAGATGTAGCATTGAGGTCTGCCTCCGCACGCACTCTACGGAGTATAAAAAAGACACGGATGCTATCCCTGCGCACTCTACGGAGTATAAACAAGACGCGAACCCCGCGCACGCATGGGCGTTCCCCCAGTGCGTACTCTTCGGAGTATAAATAAGACGTGGATGTCGACCTCACGCACTCTCCGGAGTATATTTATAAAAAAAATGCAGAGGCTATCCCGCCGCGCACTACGAGGTATAAGGGCGTCGCTCTCGCGCGTACTCTCCGGACTATAAAAAAGGACGCGGACGCAATCCCGACGTACTCTACGGAGTGCAAAGCGCTCCACGGGGGCCCACTCCTATGCGCATCCTGCGAAGTACCAAGGCGACGCACCAGAGGCCAGCTCCCATGCGAGCGCACCCGTGGGCGAAAGGCACCAGAGGCTGTCCTTGCACAATCCCAAGGGGCGCACCGCTTGCACGTCTACTTCGACTAAGGCGCCAGCTCCGCTGTCGCCACTTCGAAGGGTAGGGGACGGAGCACTCGCGCGTCTACTTCGACTAAGGCACCAGCTCCGCTGCCACCACTTCGATGGGTAGGGGACGGAGCGCTCGCGCGTCTACTTCGACTAAGGCGCCAGCTCCGCTGCCACCACTTCGAAGGGTAGGGGACGGAGCGCTCGCGCGTCTACTTCGACTAAGGCGCCAGCTCCGCTGCCACCACTTCGAAGGGTAGGGGACGGAGCGCTCGCGCGTCTACTTCGACTAAGGCGCCAGCTCCGCTGCCACCACTTCGAAGGGTAGGGGACGGAGCGCTCGCGCGTCTACTTCGACTAAGGCGTCAGCTCCGCTGCCACCACATCGAAGGGTAGGGGACGCAGCGCTCGCGCGTCTACTTCGACTAAGGCGCCAGCTCCGCTGCCACCACATCGAAGTGTAGGGGACGGAGCGCTCACGCGTCTACTTCGACTAAGGCGCCAGCTCCGCTGCCACCACTTCGAAGGGTAGGGGACAGAGCGCTCGCGCGTCTACTTCGACTAAGGCGCCAGCTCCGCTGCCACCACTTCGAAGGGTAGGGGACGGAGCGCTCGCGCGTCTACTTCCACTAGGGCGCCAGCTCCGCTGCCACCACTTCGAAGGGTAGGGGACGGAGCGCTCGCACGTCTACATCAACTAAGGTGCCAGCTCAGCTGCCACCACTTCGAAGGGTAGGAAACGGAGCGCCCGCGCGTCTACTTGAACTAAGGCGCCAGCTCCGTCTCCACCACCCTACCCTCTTGAGGCGCAAATCGTCGTGAACAGGCATATGCAGTAACCCTCCGAGTTTACCATGGGGCAGCATAGCCAGAGAGGCAGAGACGCACTTCACAAGTTCTAACCAAGATTATTCATTCAATTCGATAACGACGCTTCCAAAGGTGAATTACAAAGGCGTAGAAACGTCTCCGGCGCACGAGGCCGCTACTCGGCAGGCTCATCCTTAACACGCATCCGTGCTGAGGCTCCGCTCGAAGACGCTCGACTCGCCCAAAAATCCAGCACTTCTTCGGCCCGTCGCCAGCGCCGAAGACGCCGCCGGGTCGCAAGATCAGAAATTAGCAGTCGGCCCCAGCTGTGTAGCTGTTCGCAACAAGGGGGCAAAGATCAACATAGCGGCGAAGCAACATCGTACTTTATTCAAAAAAGAAAAATGGCACTGGGTACAACACACGCCAACGTGCGACAACCTGCTGTCACACCTGTGGGTTCACAGCGTCGTCCGGGGCCACAGCGCCATCCTCGTCACGCCGCGGGACCTCGTCTAGAAACTGACCAAGGTTTCCCTCGCCGTGTAGGTTGTTTCGCAGCTCAACAATGGCTGTGGCCTCCCCGCAGTACTCCCATATCCGCTCATGGAAGAACTTCACGGCACGGCGAGCGGCGCGCACGGCACCAGACATTACCCCGCCTCCGGCGGGCATCTCGGGTTGAGGATCAGCAAGCCCTGCAACATGTTCGCAGCCGCGGAGTCGCAGGAGCGCGCACAGCAGGCACGACGCCACGTAGGCGTAGTGGTTGCCAAAGGTCGTCGTGGCACCGCGTGCAATGGCGGCCACGTCTCCGATCCACCGAAGCGATCACGACAGGTCCTCGGGCCCGAAGGACCGTTCCGGCACTTCGGCGATAAGCCTCTTGAGGCTGTCTTCCAGGGCCAACCTAGCGTCCCAAGCGGCTACCGAAGCGTCGCCCAAGGCTCGATCCTGCTCCGCTAGAGAGGCGGCAAGCTCGCTGTTCTCCCTCTCCAACGCAGCGAGTTGTTGCAGCAAGACGTCCCACTCCGCAGCTGCTTCTCGCCGCATCGCTTCAACGGCTGATGCTCACGCTGCGGCGACGAGCTCCTCGGTGCGCGACTTCATCTCCGCACACTCCGCTTCCAGGCGGCGTATGCGAGCGTCCTGGGCGGAGCGCGCCCCCGGAGCTCCCTGCAGCTCTCCTTTGGCCTGCAGCCTACTCCATAGCGCTCCTTGCTCACGAGCGTGAGCAGCTTGCAGGGCCTGGGCCAACATGAGTGTCTGCGCGGCGGAGGGGTCAGCAAGCGCTAAACGACTGCAAGTGGTCCAAAGGACAGACGCCTACCCTCACTCCAGACACTTCCAATGCATCCCCAAGGCGCATTGATCCATAGGTCTGCAACGCCTGTTGGCCAATGTTGGCGGCCGCGTCGTCCGTAATTCCGCGCCATGCCCTCAACGCAACCGACGGAGGGACGAAGTCCGCCGGACTTGGACGCGCGGCATCTGTGTCGGCAGCGCCAGGACCCCCACGCCCAAGGGATGGCTCTTCCTCCGGGATAAGTGCCGCTGCAAGAAGAAGTATACGCTTATCACGAGGCGCGGAAAGATTGTCCTAAAAGCAATGCCGCCTTAGCTTACCCTCGGTGGCAGAGGGGGGACTTCGCGGGGACGCCTCCCTAGCCCCGGGTGGGGCCGCAACGACTTCGGCCCCAGCGGACGGCATTGACCCGCGGGGCGGAGGGACCTCCGAGTTGGGACCTAGTGCCAACCGATCCTGCGCCACGGTCACTGCGGCAAGGGGGCTGGGACGACGCGGAGTAGAGGAACTTCGGTGTTCGATGCGGAGTCCCACAAGCTCCCAACACCGATCGCCACGGCAAACCCTTGCGAAGTCCGCTGAAGGGGGGACCGCAGGCGCGGCTGCTTCGCCTGAGGGGAAGGCCCCACCTCGGTAACCGCTACAAAAGAAGCCTCTCCGGTGACAATATCAGCCAAAGGGGTCTCCACAGCTACAACGACGGCGGCCGGGGGCTTCGTCCTCATGGCTTCCGCGGAGGGCACCTCCGCCTCGGCTGCCGTTGTTGGCAAAGACTGCGCTCCACATACTTTCGCAAAGGGCAGCTCCACCGTGGCCGTAGCCGCAGATGAGGACTTCGCACCGGTGTCACCAGCCAGCACTACCTCCGCCTCGGCGACTGTCGCGGGCGACGAGACCTCCCTCTCCCGGTAACCCGCGGTGCGCTCTCCGCCCCTGGCGCCTTCGCCCTGAGTACCCGCGCCCTCCGGGTCTGAGTCGGCGTACTTCGCCGAATCTGACTTCGGGCTCACCGCGTCGGCGGGAGCAGCGACAACCGCCGTACGGGACGTGGTCGCAGTGGTCCGGGTCCTCTTGCGAGACGACGTTTTTGTCATCGCGGCACCATCGTCCTGATGTTGCGGGTCCGGAGCGGTGCGATCCGGCACGGGAAGCCCCAAGGCCTCGCACACGCGGTTAATCCGCCCTAATCCCGCCTTCGCAGTCGCGGCTGCGCGTTGCCCATGCTCTCTGGCGGTGTATGGCCCAAGGAACACGCGTGCTGCGCGCTCCGCGTCCTCCAGGCGAGTTCCTACGCGGGGCAGAAAACACAGTCACACAATGCGAATACGTACGAACGGATGGAAGGGCACGGTCGAGGCTTACGAAGACCGCGCGGCACGGGCAGCGAGCAAACAGACGGTTGAACGTTGTCGTCCCGACGTTCCCCAGCCGTAAAGCGCCAATCGCGGGCGAGCGGCGTCGCACCGCACATCGTGTACTCCTCGGCGAGGTCGCGCATATTGAAGCGGGCGACGACCCCCGCAAGCCTCCGCACCCTCCGCCTGTCTTCCTGGTCAAGTGTTTGGCCGGGCGTGGTCTTGAAGGCGATCGGCCCGCCCGTGCACTCAAGGCCGCTACCACTCGCCACACGGTGATAAAACACCGCCTCGTCCAATTGGACTCCCATTTCCCTCGTGTCAAGTTCACGGGGAAGAGCCTCCCACACGATGCCCGCAGAACGAAGTGGACGCTGCCGAACTTCGACAGCGTCCCGTCCTTCCGCTCCTTCGGTTGGCACCGGGCTTCGTGCAAATATGCGAACAATGAGGCGCTGGGCCAACATGCTTCAGCGCGAAGGGCCCAGCTGAACATGAGTGGTAGCCATAGGCTTCACGATTGGTACTTGTAGGCTTCGAGTTATTCAATTCTAGTAATCTTTGAGTACCTTGAGTACTCATGTCTGATGGGACAATGGTCTGAACAGCCTGTGCATGGCGGTCAGACTAGTCTTTCTAAGAAGTCATTGCTATAGTACCCTGTTGATACTCGGTAGGCAGTGCTACTGTACCTGGTTAGGTACTCAATGATCAGTACTCGTTGGTCAATGTTCGATGGTGCGGTGACTTGTGGATGGTTAGTAGTCGTAGACTGGGAGTGCTACGAGTGTTTTGAGTGATCTAAGGTTGATTTCTGGAAAGTGTGGAAATTGTGATCGTGGATGATCTGGTTTGTGTTTACTGATGGTTGAGGTTGTGGTTTGAGTGTGTGGTCTACGACGGTCAAGTTGGGAGAACTTGTGCGATGGGAAAACATTCTTTGGTCTTTTCATGTACAGGTTGGTGTGGAGACAATCATGATCAGCAACAAGGAGGACCGGGACTAGGAGGAGGAAATCTGAGATCCAAGCAGTCAATTATGTCTCGAGGTGGTCGATCTCACATTTGAGCGCATGGAGGTCAAAATGGATGATGTGTGGAGAAGCTGTGTAGGCTTTGGTCTTTGCAAGTGCAGGTGGGCATGGAGACGATCATGGTTGGTGTCGAGGAAGACTAGAATTAGGAGGGGAAATCTGAGGTCCAGGCAGTTGAGGATATCACATGAGGTGGTCAGGCTCGTGCTGGAGCAGGTGGAGATCAAAGGTGGATGATGCGTGGAGAAGCTACGGGAGGTGCGGTCCTAGAGGCTTCAACACATGATGAGACTGAAAGAGTTACAGATAGAGTTCATAATTTGGAAGGTTTAGAGATTATGGAAAACCCGTATTGGGAAGGTTTTGGGGTCCCTTGATTTTTTGAAGAGATAGGATTTTGTAGGATCGAATATGGCAACAGAGGGGAGTGAATGGTGCCTCCTTTTAAAAACAACTCCTCAAAGTATCCACATGCGATTCACCTCTCCGATAGCTACAAAAAGCTATGAAGAAGAAAGCTCATTCTCTCTGGACATCCACAGGAAAGAAACAACTCAAGAAAATTATCAACAAAGAAAACAGAGTGCAACAGCTCACTGAAAATGCAGGCCGGTCTGACCGGTGGTAATGGGCCGGTCAGATCGCCATTACACCGCCGGTTGGACTGCCTGATACAAGCCGGTCAGACCGCCGGTAGAGAACCGGTCTGACCGGCCCCTCTGTCCAGACAACGGCGTAGCCCGACAAGAATTCTGGACTTTCAGAATTTTGGCCGATTTAAAGACAAATCATGTAATGTTGTGGTTCCTTTTGCCAAAGAAGAGCAAAAGCTTGTTCTAGATATCAAGGAGACTCTAAGAGACAAGAGTCCTCAACACAAGAGCAACAATCAAGGATTTGAGTAGAAATTAGACATTTAACAGAAGCTAGGGCTGAAATTTAAATTACTTCTCAATCTCAAGTCTTTTTCCCATGAGCTTGTGAAATTCAACTAGAGAGGTCTTCACAACAACAAAACATGAATCTTAGACCTTCTTTTGAAGAGAAAACACAAGAACTCAAATGCCTCTGCTATGAAACCCTAGAATGGTAAATAACAGAGCAAAAGATGCCTCAAGAGGGAAAAGTAGAATGCATACTCAACCTGAACTTTTGCTCTTGGAAACTGAATGGCCAAATGGCCTTAGGGCTTTTCCCACCATGGAGCAAGAGATTTCAAGGCAAATTAGCTCAAGAGACAAAACAACCCATCTCAACAGAGAACAAGCAAGAACTACGAGAACACACAGAAACTCGGAGAATCACAACATCTCAAGTAAAGAAATTTCTCATAATAAGATTGAGGAAGAGAGATGAGTGATTACAAAGGTTTAGCTCACATCCTTCTCACTACATGCTTGAGAAAGGATTCACACTCACAGAGCAACACGCTCAACTCTCTCCAGAGTTTGCAACTCTCTACTGGAATGTCTTGACCTCAACTCACTGCCTACTCCACTTCTTAAAGCCAGAACCATAGCTACAAGAAGGAAAACAAGAATTGCAGGCCAGCAAACACTTCCACCTCACACACCAAAGAGGTAAATCCCACTCACATGCTGAGTGAGCCACAAGAGGCAAAACAAGAAATGCAGTCCCTATTCCACTTCCTTGCTCTACACACATGAGGCAAGAAAGTCAAACCAACTAGGTTTGGAGGGAATCAGCCATTTCACTCACGCTTGAGTCAATTCTCCAAATTGCCCTCAAGTACCTTCCCGGAAGCTTCCCGCAACCGGTACCTCGACCGTCTAGACCTCGACTCCTCCCTGAGCCTAGTCCGGTCCGCTTCGCTTGCACATGACCGTACCTGGCATCCTAACCATCTGGACCTCAACTCCTCCCTGAGTTTAGTCCCGATCCACTCGCCGCTGCCCGTCGCGTCCACCCGACACCGACCGAGACTTCCGACTCCACCTGAGTCTAGTCTTGGTCTGTTCCGTCGCACACAACCGCAACCGACCTCCAAACCGTCTGGACCTCCGACTTCTCCCTGAGCCTAGTCCCAGTTCTTCCGTCGTCGCCCGTCATGTCCATCACCGGTAGCTCCAGCTCCGGTTCCTCGTCTCTCGACTCACAACCACCTCACCAGCCTCGATCATCTCCGGCATCACCGACCGTCTGGACCTCAACACCTCCTGTGCCTAGTCCCGGTCCTCCTCGCCTCACCATGACCTAGCTCCGAAGTCCTGCAGTCACACAGACAAGCAAACCGTCACATAGCACCGCACGAAACAGCATAATCAATATTAGCACAAGTGAAGGTACTCAACCCTAGAATTCCCGAAACAAACTCAAACTCACTAAACCAACCGTCAATTACTCATCACCAACATGGGGATACCTCCACATGGTCTCTCAATCTCCCCCTTGATGAGTATATTGACAAACACCAAAAAAGCATAAGAATTGAGTTTGTTTGAAAGTCAAACATGGTCCAAAGGAAGAAAATGAAGCTAATGGCCATGATGACACAAGGAGCAAAAGAAAGAGCAAGTTTTCCCCAAAGCTCCCAAAATGGCTTTTTCTCCAACTATTCTCCCCCTTTTGGCAAAAAAGTCATCAAGTTACTTGGAGGAAAATAAAGTATGGTGTGGCTGAATTTTATACAATGCTAAGCAATTAGAGCCATGAAGATTATCCATAATGACCATTTAGTATTACACCAAGCCATAAAAGCATATGAAAGCTATCAATATCATGACAGCATATGCATAATCAAGCCAAGACACATAAGTATGAATCTGAATATTAGATGAATTCACTTAACATGTCAAGCCATTCAAGGTCAAAGTCTAGCTAAAGGTATCCAAAGATGATGCAAGCCATGTCAATAATCTAAGTGGAACCAAGAAGCTAGTATTGAGCCATTTAAGAGTGCTACAAGTTCAAGAATGAATCATTTTTTCAAGTACTTGGTTCTTGTTGAAGTTAAGAAAATTTAGCACAAGTGACATTTTTCTTTGAAACTCATAGTTGTTTCCAACCAAAATTTTAGTCATGTGCTAGATCTCAAGCCTTATGCGACCATTCCAAGTAAGAAGCTTAAGGAGATGATCTTGGTCATCCCAAACTCCCCCTGAGTTCATGCCTAGTGCAATGGCAAGCAGTCTCATTACAAAGAATTGGTGAGATCAGTTTTTTCGCACATAAAAAGAGATCTTTTTGCTTTAAACAGTTGTACTAACTCATGATTTATCAAGGAACTAGCATAGCTCAATCTAAGGCTCAATTAAAGATTCAAAGCTCAACTTAGCCTATTTGACATGGCATGAATCATAAGAGGATAACTAAAGACAGACTAGTCTCAAGAAGTAACATGACATGTCTTAATTCAAGTTGTGCAATTTTAATTAATTTATCAATGGCAAAGGCTTGACGACACATATAAAGATATGATAACTCTAGCAATTAAGCACAAATCATGGTAAGATGTAAAGCATTGTAAACATGTCAACTAAGGATCAAGGCTCCATGCAATTATATTACAATGCAAAATGCTAAAATGCAAAAAATCCAACTCCCCCTCAACATGTGATGCACTTTTAGTTCAAGTTGAGTTATATCAATATTAAGCTCCAAAAGCTCCCAAATGAACTCCCCTTGAACCAAAGCTAAAGACTGAGAAGTTGGCAAAGAAGTCAGAAAAGCAGTCCTGAAAGCATAGAGAAGATATAGAGGATACTATAGCTCAGACTGACTCTCATCTACCCCATATGATACAAAGACTATCAACTGCTCATCTAACACACTAAGGAGCAAACACGTTCCCTGTCTACCCAAGGGTGGCCCAGCCCTTGCTAGAACCTATAAGAAGTGAGTGAGCTCAACCTAGTGAGAAGAGGCGAGCAAATAAACAGCATCCTAGATCACAAGATGAGAGTAAGACATCTAAGCAACTAGACAAGAGAAGCTCTCTAATCTATGCTAGGAGGACTAACCCAAATGCACCCCGAATGCACATGCAACAAAATGAGAACAGGAGCAAAATATATATGATATGCCAGTAAAGTACAGAAACTCCCTCTCACTACAATCCATAAGGACAAACCACCCCAAGCTCTCCCCGCAAGGCTGAAAACCTAGAGCTATCCAAAGGCTTGGTGAAGATATCATCCAACTGGTGGTCACTCTCCACAAACTGGAGCACTATGTCACCCTTCTCCATATGGTCTCAAAGGAAGTGATATCAGATATCAATATGCTTGGTCCAAGAATGCTGCACTGCGTTCTTAGCAATGTTAATAGCAGAAGTGCTATCACAAAAGAGTGGAACACTGTCTATAACTAACCCAAAGTCCCGCAGGGTCGAAGCCATCCAAAGTACCTGGCTGCAGCAACTGGCTGCGGTAACGTACTCGGCCTCTGCAGTAGACTGTGCAACACCGGACTGCTTCCTGGAGGACCAAGAGACAAGAGAAGTGCCAATGAATTGGCAGGTGCTAGAAGTGCTCTTCCTATCTATCCTACAGCCAGCAAAGTCTGCGCCCGAATAGGCTCTGAGGGAAAGACAAGAAGAGGAAGAGTACCAGATACCATAGTCAATGGTAGCTCGAAGGTACCGAAGAATGCGCTTCACCGCCTGGCGGTGAGATACGTGAGGAGAAGCCTAAAACCGAGCACAAAGACACACAGAGAAGTGTATGTCCGGTCTCGAGGCAGTGAGGTACAAGAGGGAGCTGATCATGCTTCTATACTCTTTCTGATCAACTGGCTCGTCATCCTCATCCATGGGAGTTGACACCGGCTTACTATCACTCATGTCAAAGCGTCTCAGGAGGTCACGAGTGTACTTGCCCTGATGCAAGAAAGTACCTTCCCGAGTCTGCTTGATCTGGAAGCCAAGGAAGAAAGTCAACTCACCCATCATGCTCAGCTCAAACTCGGTGCTCATGACATCCGAGAACTGTGAAACAAGAGCATGAGAAGAGCCGCCAAAGATGATGTCATCCACATAAATCTGGATGAGCAGAAGATCAGTGCCATGCCGGCGAATGAACAAGGTCTTATCCACCTTACCCATCTCAAAACCATGACTCAACAGGTAGGACTTAAGCCTCTCATACCAAGCTCTAGGGGCCTGCTTAAGTCCATACAAAGCTTTGGAAAGCTTGTAGACATTGTTTGGTAATTTGGGTTCTCGAAACCAGGAGGCTATCTAACATAGACTTCTTCCTCAATAAAGCCACTGAGGAAGGCACTCTTGACATCCATCTGGTAAAGCTTAAAACCCTTAGAAGCTGCGAAAGCAAGCAGGATTCTAATGGCCTCAAGTCGAGCTACAGGGGCAAAGGTCTCCTCAAAATCTAGACCCTCAACCTGGAAGAAGCCCTGAGCTACCAGTCTAGCCTTGTTTCGAATAACCACCCCATCCTCACTCTTCTTGTTCTTGAACACCCACTTAGTCCCAATGACATTGTGACCTCGAGGGGGCTCAACAAGCAACTAGACCTTGTTTCTCTCGAAATTCTCTAATTCCTAACGCATGGCATTGACCCAAGACTCATCAGATAGTGCATGACACACATCCTTGGGCTCAAATGAAGCAATGAAGGCAGAATGGAGACAGAACTGAGACAATCCAGACTTTGAGCACGTGACATGCTCAAAAAGGTCTCTAATAATCTGCTCGGAAGGATGGTCTTTTTGGATGTTTCGGGGAGGTCCAGGGTGAGATGAAGAAGTGGCCTCTACCTCATGAGCTGTTAAGGTAGGAACAGAGCCACTAGCTCCAGAGGAAGCAGAAGGCATGGGTTGATCTCCTTGAGGTGCGGTGGAAGAAGGCACCTCAAGGGGAGGATGAGGAACTGGATTAGGTAGACAACCCTCATCTCCATCGTCCTTATCATCCACAAAGATGGTCTCGGACTGCTCTAAAGAACCTGAGATATCGGGCCTAGTCCCCGGACTGGCCTCATCAAAGGTCACCTCGCAGGTCTCTACCATTTTACTAGTCTCGCAGTTCCAGACCCTATATGCCCGCGAAGAAGGCGAGTAACCTAGAAAGATCCCATCACAAGAACGTGACTCGAACTTATCTAGGTTCTCAGACTTCAAGATAAAACACTTGCATCCAAACACATAAAAATGCGAGACGCTGGGCTTCCGCCCATATCTCAACTCATAAGAGGTGCGATGCAAGTGTGCCCTGAGAAAAACTCGATTGGAAACATGGCACGTGGTGGCTATAGCCTCAGCCAAAAACTTCCTCGGTGTAGAGTACTCATCAAGCATCGTCCTGGCCATCTCCACCATGGTACGGTTCTTTCTCTCCACAACGCCATTCTGCTGAGGGGCGTATGGAGAAGAGAACTGGTGCTCTACACCGGTCTCACCGCAAAACCTCTCAAAGTAAGAATTCTTGAACTCCGTGCCATTGTCACTGCGGATCGCTCGTAAGGCACCCGGGAGCTCAACAGAAAGCTTACTAAACAAACCCCGAAAATGGGTATATGTCTCATCATTCGAGGCCAAGAGAAACACCCAAGAATACCTCGAGAAGTCATCAACCACGACAAGAACATACCACTTCCCTCCTGCTAACTGCACTCCAGCTGGTCCAACTGTGTCCATATGGAGCAGCTATCCTGGTGCATCGGTCATAGTAAATGTGACCAGAGGGTGAGAAGCGGCAACCATCTTGCCGTGCCGGCATGGAGCGCAAACAAGATCTTTGACCATCTTGAGTTTCGGTAGACCACGAATGAGATCGTGGCTGCTAACTCGGGTCAAATGGTCAAATCCAATATGACCAAGTCACCTATGCCAGAAAGTAAGGTCGCGGGACTCAGAGGCAACTAAACACCTGAGAGGATCACCAGAAGACTCAACAAAATCAGCACGAAAGATCCTCCCATAACGAGAAATCCCGCAAACCAGACTACTCGAAGAATCAAGAATTTTGCAATTGTTTTTCTTGAAGCTCACCTCGAAACCGTCATCAGTAAGCTGAGAAACCGAAAGCAAATTATACTGCAGCTTACTTACCAAGGCGACATCTTTTAAAATAAAAGAATCATTAATGCGCACAGTACCTTTCGCGTGACGCGCCCAGACGAAGTATCTCCAAAGGTGATAGACTCATCACCTGGAGCACGGGCTAAGGAAGAGAACCAACGAGAGTCTTCGGTCATATGACGAGAACAACCGGAGTCCACAAGCCAAACCTCTCCCTTCCCAGCCCGACGAACCTGAGTCAAACAGAGAGTAGAGGCTCAGTACTAGGATAAATCAAGAGTGATTTTGGCACCCAATACTGAGTAACACGTCGAGCAAAAGAAGTAGCCACACACGACTGACCTCTATCTACCCTACGTTCTCTGTTGCTCAAAGAAGCAAAAGGTCTACGTGTAGACCTGAAGCTGTTGCTGGGTCCGACTGCTACGGGGCAGCGAGTCGAAGCACCAACAATACGCTGAACTCGCCGCGGGTAGCCATCTCGACGGGGGAACTGAGATCTACCCTCAGAACGGCGGAAGTCACAACCAGGGGCATATCGAGGACGAAAACCAGAAGACTCAGAAAATCCAAGTCCTCGATGCTGCCCAAACCCATCAGAAGCAACTCTAGACCTCGTGTTGGTCTTAGGTGCACTCAAGGTCTGGGGCTGACCCTGAATACGCCTAAGAGCGTCAACACGGTCTCTACGCACGATCTTGGTGCGCCTGAAGCATCTCTCGACCGAGTGACCATCCTTCTGACAGAAGGTATAATGGTACTTCACCTTCTGAGAGGTAGAAGTAGCATGATGAGGCTTTGCCTTCTGAGAGGTCGAAGTGACAGGTGGAATCACCTTGCTATCAGAAATCCCCTGGACAAAGCCCGCTGATTTGAATTGCACTTTCTCAGATCTGGGCTCTATCTCGATCACACCCGCTGCTAAGGGTCTAAGAACAGCAGGTGGATGCTTCCTCATATCCTCATAAAAATCGTATCCTAGACCTTGATTGAATTTGCAATTCTTTGATTGGTCTAGAATAAGATTAAGCTTCTTCTTGCCTCCTACAAACCTCTCGAGAGTGTTCATAAGGTACTGACACTCACGAAAGAGAGAGGTGCAAGAAGAGCAGGAGGAGGAAGAGACAGCAGAAGGTAAGGGAGTAGAAGAAGAACCGACAGCAGAGGAACGGATTGCTTCTGCACGCACAGCCGACTAAGAAGGGACAGTCCTGCTGCTAGCAATTTGGTTCACGTCACTAGGCATCTCTACCAAACCCTCATGCTTCTTCCCAACACACACATTACAAGCAACTGATGGTGGCTTCTCTAGTAGGTCCTTAGTTAGCTTCACGCATTTTTCATCCAATGCAACAAAGTCAGATTTTAGTTTGTTACAATTATTGCATGGTGAGCTAACAGGATCCTTAGAAGCAAACTTAGCCAATTTGTTATTATCATCAACTAATTCTTGAAACTGCTTAGAGACAGATTCAAGTTCAGCAGTCAGCTTAGGACAATTCACACATGAAGCAATAGGCTCAAGTAGAAAGGCTTGTAACTCAGCAATTTTGTGATCTGCCCTTTTTAAGTTCATCTTTAAATTATTGCAACTTTCACAAGTCTCAGGCAGATCAAGAAGCATGGTATAAAGACCTCTAAAAGCATTCTCCTTGTCCTCACATGAGGTGCGAGAAGTTGTCTCAACAACAGTAGATGAAAAGGCAGCTACCCTACTCATCTCTAGTTCAGCTAAAAGACTAACATTCTCCACCTTAATCATATCAAGCTCAGAAAACAAACTATCATGCGAGGACCTTAATTTCTCCATGTCACCAAGCAAAGCACAGCATGTATCACATTCGTCACGGGAGGGAGCAGATATAAGTGAAGTAAGCTCCCGTGACAATCTATCTACTTCCTTCTTCAACTCGCTACATCTAACTCTAGATCTAGCATGAAATCTACCTAGCTTAAGAAAAACATCATTAAGCTGGTCATATGAGGGGTATACCTCGTCGGAGTCGGCGTACAGCTCGTTGTCGCTCACTTCGCCCTCAAGGGCCATGAAGCACATGCCGGAGAAGTCATTGCTATCCTTGGGGTCTTGGTCGTCCTTCCCACCATCGTCACTCCACCCCTCCACCTCGCTGAGATCGAGGTCATCGAAGGCGGTGAGTACACGATGGAACAGCTTCTTGGCTTTGCCAAGGTTGCGGAACTTCTTGTCTTTGCTTGGCGACTTCTTGTTGCGGTTCTTGTCAGTGTAGACGTTCTTGCTCGAACCGCCGAAGTCATGTTTGCCCTCCAGCTTGGGGCAGTTTGCCCAAATATAGTTGAGGCCACCACACTCGAAGCAAATCACTCGTCCTCCTCCTCTTTTTCTCTCTCTAACCCTCTTGTAAGCATGGGAAAATTTTCTGGCTAAGAGGGCTAGCTGGTTTTCTGGAAGCTGTTCTATTAGGTCATCACTCATCTCACAAACAGCAGCAAGAGAAAAACCAGAAACGCCATCAGAGGGAAACTCAAGTCGAAATGGGATCAGTGACCAAGGCCATCAATTATGATTTCGACTTACGAGAGACAATGTCGATCTCGTGAGTTTTGAGGCGTGAGTACAACGCATCAAGAGTCAAAGTCGAGAGGTTCATGGTGTCCTTGATGGTGGTCACCTTCATCTCCCAAACGTGCAGATCCAAAGTCGAAAGCATTTGATGAGCGTTGTCCGAGTCGGGGTATGTGAGACCGACCGCTCGGAGGTTGCTCAAAATCTTGTGGAATCTCGCAAAGCATTCATCCAAGGACTCTCCAGCGACATTTCAAACTTGTTGTAATCTCGCTTGAATTGGTCCTGTTGCACCGTCTTTATTTGGGTGGTGCCCTCATGGTAAGTATCAAGGGTCTCCCAAATATCGAAGGGCGATGTAAGATGAGAAATGCGATCAAACTCATTTTGGCTCAAACCTTGGATGATAATGTTCCTTGCGATTCACCTCTTTTTAAAAACAACCCCTCAAAGTATCCACATGCGATTCACCTCTCTGATAGCTACAAAAAGCTATGAAGAAGAAAGCTCATTCTCTCTGGACATCTACAGGAAAGAAGCAACTCAAGAAAATTATCAACCAAGAAAACAGATTGCAACAGCTCACTAAAAATGCAGGCCAGTCTGACCGGTGGTAATGGGCCGGTCAGACCGCCATTACACCACCAGTTGTGATAGGAACGAGGTTCCGATCTTCCAACAGGTTCTGGATATGTTCGATTTGGTGGAGGCGCGACACAATTCGATCCGGCTTCCGAACAACACGTTCCGAACCCCGCAATCGCAGCACCACGTCTCCTCAGGTTATCAACCGTGCGCAGCCCGGTTGACCTCACCAAGAAGGCTAATCCTCACCTGCGAATCGAAGAACACAAGCAAGAACAAAGAAGAACACAACTGAATTGCAGATGTATTGATTTAGCACTCAAAAGTTGGGGTCTCACAAACCGATGAACGACGAAACTGTTCAAAGACAGAACAATCTAAGCAAAACCTAAACCCTAATGGTGGGGGTGGAAGCTGGATATAGAGGAGTGAGGGGCGTGCAAAACCCCTGGACGCGCCCTAATGGGCTCCAACACGATACAAAGCCGAACGGCCCAAAAGACGGTGGCGCAGCACCCTAACAGATTCTTAATGCCCACTTGTTTCGATGATTTCTGTTGACTCAGAAGGAATTTTGACATGGGACCAGACCCATTGGAAAGGTCATCTTCTAAGCTTTCCATCCATATGTACAACGTTCAAAACGGAGCCCGGATGCGATCTGGGCGTCCATTTTAGTGCGGCCTGGTCCTAGACTCCGAATTGGATTCGAAGTCGGCTTGAGTTGGGCCTCCAACATGATTCGACCGCCCTTGCTGGACTTGTGCGCCTCATAGCCCTTCTCCATGTACTTCCAGGTCCTCTCCATGGTTCCTAGTCATAATTAAATCATTAGGTAGCAATCGATTCTCAAATGAACAAAAATAAGTACTTAGGAACGAGCTCACCTGTAAATTCAATTGTCGGGCGCGAGCTCTAGTGATTGGTCATTGAATGTCAAGTGGAGGAGTGTTGTGTGTATCCGAAGAAGTGATGTCCTCATCATCCTCCCCCTCTTGAAGCGGAGTTGTCCTCAACTCAGCCTCATCTTCTTCTCCCAAGTATGGCTTCAAATCTTGGTGGTGGAGTGTTCCGCTCGATTATATGCGAACTCAACATGCGGCAAACACTCTTCCCACAGCTTCAAATTATTCTTCAAAACAACTCTCAACATGGTAGACAATGTTCGGTTCACCACCTCGGTTTGGCCATCAGTTTGTGGGTGACATGTTGTAGAGAACAACAACTTTGTACCCAACTTGTTCCATAGAGTACGCCAAAAGTGACTCAAGAACTTGGCATCACGATCTGAAATAATAGTAGAAGGCATACCATGCAAACGAACTATCTCTTTGAAAAAGAGGTCAGCAATATGAACGGCATCATCGGTTTTATGACATGGTATAAAGTGAGCCATCTTAGAAAAGCGATCCACAACAACAAAAATGCTATCCCTCCCCCTCTTAGTCCTGGGCAATCCTAAAACAAAGTCCATAGAAATATCTGCCCACGGAATAGAAGGAACAGGAAGAGGCATATATAAACCATGTGGATGCAAGTGAGACTTAGCTTTTTGACATGTAGTGCAGCGAGCCACAAACCGCTCAACATCTCGCCTCATCTTTGGCCAAAAGAAGTGTGTGGCCAGAACGTCCTCCGTCTTCTTAGCACCAAAATGTCCCATCAAACCGCCTCCATGCGCAACCTGCAACAACAAAAGACGAACGGATCCAACTGGAATGCATAGGCGGTTAGCTCTAAATAAAAACCCATCCTTGATCATGAATTTATTCCATACTTGTCCCTCTTTACAATGCAACAACACATCCTTAAAATCAGCATCAAAAGCATATTGTGCTTTAATAGGTTTAAGACCAAAAATGCGACAATCAAGTTGAGACAATATGGTATAGCGTCGAGACAAAGCATCAGCAATCACATTATCCTTTCCTTTCTTGTGTTTAATGACATAAGGAAAAGATTCAATAAATTCAACCCACTTAGCATGTCTACGATTCAAATTGGTTTGACTACGAATATGCTTAAGTGATTCATGATCGGAATGAATGACAAATTCTTTAGACCATAAATAGTGTTGCCGCGTCTCTAAAGAACGAACAAGAGCATACAATTCTTTATCATACGTGGAATAATTAAGAGCAGGACCATTCAATTTTTCACTAAAGTAGGCAACAGGTTTGCCTCCTTGCATCAAAACACCACCAATACCAATTCCGCTAGCATCACATTCCAGCTCAAAAGGCTTACCAAATTCCGGAAGTTGGAGCAATGGTGCGTGTGTAAGCTTGTCCTTCAAAAGATTAAAGGACTCCTCTTGTGATGGCCCCCAATGGAACACGACGCCCTTCTTTGTCAACTCAATCAACGGTGTCGCAATGGTGCTGAATTTCTTGACAAAGCGGCGATAAAATCCTGCAAGGCCAAGAAAACTCCGCACTTGGGAGACCGTCGTGGGCGTGGGCCAACTCCATATCGCCTCCACCTTGGCTCTATCAACCTCAATTGCCTGTGGAGTCACAACATAGCCAAGAAAAGAGACTCGATCCGTGCAAAAGGTGCACTTCCCAAGGTTACCAAACAAACGTCAATCTCTCAAAGCATTAAAAACAGCACGTAAGTGATTCAAATGTTTATCTATGGACTTGCTATAAATTAAGATAGCATCAAAGTAAACAACCACAAATTTGCCAACGAAAGGATGTAAAACCTCGTTCATTAATCTCATGAAAGTGCTAGGTGCATTAGTTAAACCAAAAGGCATGACTAACCACTCATACAAGCCGAACTTAGTTTTAAAAGCAGTTTTCCATTCATCGCCAAGTTTCATTCTTATTTGGTGGTATCCACTACGCAAGTCAATCTTTGTGAAAATTATAGCACCACACAACTCATCAAGCATGTCGTCTAGCCTGGGAATAGGATGACGATACCTTATATTAATGTTGTTAATGGCTCTACAATCTACACACATACGCCAAGAACCTGAAGGAACGCGCGTAGGCTACGATAGCAGAAAATAAAAATTTCTACCGCGCACACCAGGACATCATGCTAAGGAGGGATCACAGATCGTTACCACTAGACGCGCAGCGCAGCGGAAGAAGAGTTGGAGAAGCCGATCCAACCACGCGCGTCGAGGTAGTAGTGGAAGTAGCCGATCGTCCCGAACAGATCGTCTCCTCCACGCGATCAACCACACCACGAGCAGATCCAATCTGTAGTTTGTTGATGCCGATCAACGCCGCAACGAGCAGCGCCTCCACCGGTATCCACACGTCCGGGGCTGGAACGCCGATCGCGAGTGTACCAGCACTCGCGAGCGGCTAGGGTTTGGCTCGGGAGGTGGCGGCTAGGGTTTTGCTCGGGAGGAACAGAAGCGTACATCCCTCAGCCCCCCGCCTCCAAATATATAGACCTCCTCACTTGGGCCTCGTGGACCGAGGCCCAATAGGAGTCTATCCAGATCTCTATCCGAATTGAGCCCACATCCGAATCACATTCGAATTAGTGTTCCAACCCGTTAAGTGTGCGACCCTGTAGGTTCACGTATACTTGGTCACAACCCGGAAACACCTTTCCGGTCACCTTGTTAATAGCGGCCTCTAGCAGGACATATTAACCCCAAAGTATACGTAAAGATCATATCGGCTGAACCTGTAATGTTCTCATGTACGAATCCCTTTGCCTCACGATATAGATTAAGCTCAAGGCGAGACCTGTGTCATCCTCTTAATAGCTCAATCACTCTCTCGATTCTGTTATGGATTATAAACTTGTGATTGACTCCTCAATCACATTGGCATGGCCATGCACTTTCATAATCCATTACATCGAGGGGCACAGAGATATCTCTCCCATAAGGAGGGGCAAATTCTATCTTGATCATTCACATCCCACTACATGTTTCATAGCAAACCCGAAGACTACTTTTATGACTACCCAGTTACGGAGTAGTGGTTAGTAGTCCCAAAATAGGCTACTACGCATGTTGGGAACCATGATGATCTCAAGTCTAAGGATTCTACATAAACACTACTTGAGACCAACTAATGACACATGGAATCTCTGCAGTGTCTCATGGCGGGTCTATCCAACATATGTTCACTAACACATGTCCATATTATTGATTTGGTATCTCCATACCATGATCCATGAGACATGATCATCAATCAATACATATGCTGATCTTTGAATCATATTTGTTCCTCATATGATATATGATCAGGGATCATCTAGAAATAGCAACATTTTGGCATTAAGAGTCTCATGAATAAGTCACATACTCATTGATCAATAATGATAATGTCTATTTCAAGGAACAAAGCAATGTATCATAAACATAGTATGTGATATATTCAACATCTCCATGTTGCCTCTAGGGCATATCACCAACAGTCTCCCACTTGCACTAGAGTCAACCATGTAGGTATCTAATACCCATTGCCCTAGTGTGAGCCTCATGCTTTGGCTGGGGAAGCGGCTTTGTCAACGGATCTGCAATGTTCAAATCTGTTTGTACTTTGCATATCTTCACATCGCCTCTCTCCACAATCTCGCGGATGAGATGAAATCGCCGTAGAATGTGCTTGGACTTCTGGTGCGATCTAGGCACCTTGGCTTGCGCAATGGCCCCACTATTGTCACAGTAGAGGTCCATTGGGCTGGAGGCACTAGCCACCACACCAAGCTCAGAAACAAATTTCTTGATCCAAACAGCCTCGTTAGCAGCTTCAGAAGCTGCTATGTACTCGGCTTCTGTTGTAGAATCAGCAACCGTCTCCTGCTTGGAACTCTTCCAGCTCACCGCACCGCCATTCAGGCAGAACACAAATCCAGATTGCGATCTAAAATCATCTTTGTCAGTTTGGAAGCTAGCATCGGTGTAACCATTTACAACGAGCTCTTCCTCACCCCCATAGACGAGGAACACATCTTTAGTTCTTCTCAAGTACTTCAAGATGTTCTTTACGGCAATCCAGTGACTTTCACCTGGATCTGACTGGTATCTACTTGTAGCACTTAAAGCATACGAGACATCTGGACGTGTACAAAGCATGGCATACATAATGGATCCCATAGCCGAAGCATATGGAATCGCATTCATTTTATCCCGCTCATCAGGTGTACTAGGACACTGACTCTTGCTAAGATTTATACCATGTGACATAGGTAGGAAGCCTTTCTTGGAATCCTGCATGTTGAACCTTTTCAACACCTTGTCAATGTACGTATCTTGGCTTAATCCAATTAGCCTTCTTGATCTATCCCTATAGATCTTGATGCCCAGAATATATGCCGCCTCTCCTAAGTCTTTCATAGAGAAACTATTTTTCAATGAAGACTTAACAGATTCGAGCATAGGAATGTCATTTCCGATCAGTAATATGTCATCCACATATAAGACCAGAAACACGAGTGCGCTCCCACTAGCCTTTTTGTAAACACAAGGCTCTTCTTCGTTCTTGATGAAACCAAACCCTTTGATTACTTCATCAAAACGAATGTTCCAACTCCGAGATGCCTGCTTTAATCCATAAATGGATCTTTGCAGCTTGCATATCTTTCCAGCTGATTGCGGATCGACAAAACCCGTGGGCTGTGTCATGTACACATCCTCACTCAGATTTCCATTAAGGAAAGCTGTTTTGACATCCATTTGCCATATTTCATAGTCAAAATATGCAGCAATCGCTAGAATGATCCGAATAGACTTTAGCATTGCGACGGGCGAAAAAGTTTCATCATAATCAACACCTTGAATTTGTTTGAAACCTTTGGCCACCAATCGCGTTTTATAGATGTGAACATTTCCATCTATGTCTATCTTTTTCTTGAAAATCCATTTGCACTCAATGGTTTTAACACCATCAGGTGGATCAACCAAGTTCCAAACTTGATTACTGTGCATGGATTCAATTTCGGATCTCATGGCTTCAAGCCATTTCTCAGAGTCTGGTCCCACCATCGCTTCTTCATAGGTCTTAGGCTCATCGTTGTCTAACAACAATATGTCCCGTTGTTGAGTAGTCAAGAACATGTACCTCTCAGGTGCACGACGTGACCTCTCTGACCTACGTGGTGCCGGTGTGTCCACAACAGGTTCTTCAACAGTTTGTTCATCCTGTTGTGGTTCTGTAGGAGCTGAAACGTTTTCAGGTGTTTCCCGAATTTCTTCAAGTTGCACCATGCTCCCACTATCCCTTCTTGACAGAAACTCTTTCTCTAAGAAGACACCATGCCGGGCGACAAACACTTTGCCTTCTCCTTGATTATAGAAGTAATATCCTTTTGTTTCCTTAGGATACCCGATAAAGAAGCATTTATCAGATTTAGGAGTGAGCTTATCAGATTGTAAACGTTTTACATAAGCCTCACATCCCCAAATCTTAAGAAAAGACAAGCTAGGACGTTGTCCTGTCCACATCTCATATGGTGTCTTTTCTACTGATTTTGATGGAACCCTGTTTAGTGTGAAAGCGGCTGTTTCAAGAGCGTACCCCCAAAAAGACAACGGAAGATCACTTTGGCTCATCATGGAGCGCACCATATCTAATAAGGTGCGATTTCTCCGTTCAGATACCCCATTCCATTGAGGTGTTCCTGGCGGAGTCAATTGTGGAACAATTCCACAATCCTTCAGATGATTGCCAAACTCTTGGCTCAAATACTCGCCTCCACGATCAGATCGTAGAAACTTGATTGTCTTGCCTAAATGATTTTGCACTTCATTTTGGAATTCTTTGAACTTTTCAAAGGATTCAGACTTATGCTTCATCAGGTAGATATACCCATATCTACTAAAGTCATCAGTAAAAGTTATGAAGTACTGAAAACCCCCTCTGGCTATTGAGCTCATTGGTCCACATACATCAGAATGTACGAGTGCCAATAAGTCACTTGCCCGTTCACCTTGACCGGTGAAAGGTGCCTTTGTCATCTTGCCAAGTAAACAAGATTCGCATGTCTCAAATGATTCAAAATCAAATGAGTGCAGAATACCATCTCTATGGAGCTTCTCCATGCGTTTCTCATTTATGTGACCTAAGCGACAGTGCCAAATAAACGTGGGATTCAAATCATTCGAACGTTGCCTCTTTGCATTAATGTTATAGACCGGTGACTCTTCAAGAGTAAGAACATATAACACATTCACCAATGGAGTATGACAATAGAACATATCTTTGAAATAAAGAGAACAACCATTGTTCACAGATCTAAAGTCATAACCTTCTGCTTGCAAACATGAAGCAGAAATAATGTTCTTGGAAAGAGATGGAACACAATAACAATTATTCAATTCCAAAACTAATCCTGAAGGTAAAGACAATGGCATGGTGCCAACAGTGACCGCAGCAACTTTTGCTCCATTGCCAACGCGAAGATCCACTTCGCTCCTCCTCAAACTTCTACTTCTTCTTAGCCCCTGCAACGATTTGCAAAGGTGAGCGACCGATCCGGTATCAAATACCCAAGAATCAGTGGATGAAGTAGCAAGATTGATCTCTATAACATTTATACCTGGAGAGGAAGTCGTACTTCCCTTCTTCTTCTCAAGATCCTCCAAGTACTTTGGGCAGTTCCTTTTCCAATGACCTGATTGCTTACAGTAGTAACAATCTGCATTAGGAGCAGCGCCCTTCTTGACTTGCTTGGCCTTAGAACTGTTCGCGATCTCATCGGGAGCTAACTTTCTTTTGACCGCGCCTTTCTTGACATTGGGCTTGCCCTTGCCTTTCTGCATCATCATCACATGATTGCTGCTTTTCTTAATGCTTTCCTCGGCAGCTTTTAGCATCCCATGCAACTCTGCCAAGGTCTTATCCATGTTGTTCATGTGATAGTTCAGTATGAATGGCTCAAAGCTCGGGGGGAGCGACTGGAGAATCACATCAGTAGCCAACTCTTGGCTAAGGGGAAAACCAAGCTTTTCCAGACTCTCAATGTAGCCAATCATCTTAATCACATGAGGGCTGACGGGATTCCCTTCTGCAAGCCTGCACGCAAACAAGGACTTTGAAGTGTTGAACCTCTCAGCCCTTGCTTGGTTCTCAAACATACCACGCAACCCCACAATGATATTGTAGGCATCTGTGTTCTCATATTGCTTCTGAAGCTCAGAGGACATTGTGGCAAGCATGAGACAGCTCACATCAAGGTAATCATTCGTTTGCTTCTCATAAGCTCTCCGTGCAGCCGCAGTAGCATTATCAGGCAAGTCATCAGGATAATGAGACTCAAGGACATACTCCTTGCGCTCTTGCTTGAGAACAATTCTCAAGTTGCGATACCAATCCATAAAGTTCGTTCCATTGAGTTTTTCTTTCTCAAGAATAGATCGCAAATTAAAAGAACTGGATGCGGCATTAGTTGACATGATCTACAACAAAGAATATGCAAAGTTTAGCACTATGTTTATGTTCATCTTTTATTAAACTATTTAACAAAAGACTCCCACTATGTGTTTTGCAACAAAACTCCCTCTAAGTTACATAGTGGGTCAAGATCCTCATTTCACTAATTCCTAGTGAGCTTTGGCATCACGGCTAGAAAACTAGTGACATGGGTAAGCAACACCTTGCTAATCACATCCCTATGTGACTCTTGCTTGTTGGGTGACATCAATATGCCCCGGCCCCAACCTATGCCCCAAGGTCCAAAACTGTTTTGATAACCTTGTTAAGTAAACCAAATGCTTCCGCATGTAGATGTCCGACATCTACCCCAAATAATGATGATAACCGATGGCACTCTACTTTGGTAGACCTACCATACGGTGATCATTATCTTTTGGTGCAACATATGGAAGGGCATGAACACCTAATTTTATGAGGGATTCTATCCTACCAAAGCAACATATCACAAAAACATTGCATAAGAATAAGATAGATAATATCACAGATAAACACATTTAACTGTGAAGTAGTATGGCCCAAAAAATGCTGATCTCCATCTCCATGTAGGTGTAGACGATCTCCATCCTCCACATCACTCCTTTAGGCCACCATGCTTGAAATCTTGTAACCTCAAAACTAGGCTACTACCTATAATAGCTAGAAATTGAAGATTACAAAGATAGATTCAAGCATTAAGGTCGACACGCAGGTCGTTAAATACAATATAGACAGCTAACAATAGCTGAAATAATCATGACACGCAGGCCATGAACGAATGTTACATGCATCACATACATCTCATACATTCCAATAAGATATAGGGCCATACTATTCACATCATTCTCTGCAAAAACAAGTTAGACGTAGAATCGTATTCTACCTAACGATGTGAACCCATGACGCTATACAAGGCGGGTACGCACGGCGGTCCCGCTGACCCTACGAAATTTACAGATCCAATCTATGAAATCGCAATGGAAAAACTATTCGGCACAACCACCTTATGCCGATCTGAGACATTCTCTAGGAAGCTAGTTTTTCCACTGGGCCGAGGCCATCAGATCCGTAACCTACTAGTATTCGACATAACCACCTTATGCCGATCCGAGACATTCTCTAGGACACTAGTTTTTTTCATTGGCCCGAGGCTATCAGATTCATATCCTACTAGTATTCGACATAACCACCTTATGCCGATCCGAGACAATCTCTAGGGCACTAGTAGTGATACAATCTGCGCCTCATCTAACCCCGATTCACCGATTGATCTCATCAACCCGTGCTACCATCGATTCATCACATGAACCGATTGATCTAGACTGTAATAGATCCAATCTACTACAACCGCATATCAACATATGCGCTGATCCAGATCGCAAACTAAGCAAGATGGCTCTGATACCACTGAAGGAACGCGCGTAGGCCACGATAGCAGAAAATAAAAAATTTCTACCGCGCACACCAGGACATCATGCTAAGGAGGGATCATAGATCGTTACCACTAGACGCACAGCGCAGCGGAAGAAGAGTTGGAGAAGCCGATCCAACCACGCGCGTCGAGGTAGTAGTGGAAGTAGCTGATCGACCCGAACAGATCGTCTCCTCCACGCGATCAACCACACCACGAGCAGATCCAATCTGTAGTTTGTTGATGCCGATCAACGCCGCAACGAGCAGCGCCTCCACCGGTATCCACACGTCCGGGGCTGGAACGCCGATCGCGAGTGTACCAGCACTCGCGAGCGGCTAGGGTTTGGCTCGGGAGGTGGCGGCTAGGGTTTTGCTCGGGAGGAACAGAAGCGTACATCCCTCAGCCCCCCGCCTCCAAATATATAGACCTCCTCACTTGGGCCTCGTGGACCGAGGCCCAAGAGGAGTCTATCCGGATCTCTATCCGAATTGAGCCCACATCCGAATCACATTCGAATTAGTGTTCCAACCTGTTAAGTGTGCGACCCTGTAGGTTCACGTATACTTGGTCGCGACCCGGAAACACCTTTCCGGTCACCCTGTTAATAGCGGCCTCTAGCAAGACATATTAACCCCAAAGTATACGTAAAGATCATATCGGCTGAACCTGTAATGTTCTCATGTACGAATCCCTTTGCCTCACGATATAGATTAAGCTCAAGGCGAGACCTGTGTCATCCTCTTAATAGCTCAATCACTCTCTCGATTCCGTGATGGATTATAAACTTCTGATTGACTCCTCAATCACATTGGCATGGCCATGCACTTTCATAATCCATTACATCGAGGGGCCCAGAGATATCTCTCCCATAAGGAGGGGCAAATTCTATCTTGATCATTCACATCCCACTACATGTTTCATAGCAAACCCGAAGACTACTTTTATGACTACCCAGTTACGGAGTAGTGGTTAGTAGTCCCAAAATAGGCTACTACGCATGTTGGGAACCATGATGATCTCAAGTCTAAGGATTCTACATAAACACTACTTGAGACCAACTAATGACACATGGAATCTCTGCAGTGTCTCATGGCGGGTCTATCCAACATATGTTCACTAACACATGTCTATATTATTGATTTGGTATCTCCATACCATGATCCATGAGACATGATCATCAATCAATACATATGCTGATCTTTGAATCATATTTGTTCCTCATATGATATATGATCAGGGATCATCTAGAAATAGCAACATTTTGGCATTAAGAGTCTCATGAATAAGTCACATACTCATTGATCAATAATGATAATGTCTATTTCAAGGAACAAAGCAATGTATCATAAACATAGTATGTGATATATTCAACATCTCCATGTTGCCTCTAGGGCATATCACCAACAGAACCATCTTTTTTGGGAACCAAAAGAACAGGAACAGCACAAGGACTAAGGCTCTCACGTACGTACCCACGGTCCAAAAGGTCTTGGACTTGTCGCTGAATCTCTTTAGTCTCTTCAGGATTGGTCCTGTACGCCGCACGGTTTGGCAAACTCGCTCCAGGGATCAAGTCAATCTGGTGCTCAATCCCTCGAATGGGTGGAAGTCCTGGAGGTATCTCATCAGGGAAAACATCTCTAAACTCCTGCAAAAGGTTAGTGACAGGAGCAGGCAAAGTGCAAGGCATATTATCAAGAGAAAATAAAGCATCTTTGCACACAAAAGCATAGCATGTATCATTAACATCATCAATTGCAGCAAGGTCTGATTTTGTGGCAAGCATAACAGAATTTTTCAAATGGATTACTTGCTGTTTTTCAGATTTATCATGTTCCTTTGGATCATTAGCAGCAGCAGCAGCTCTATCCCTATCAGCCTCTATAATCTCTGCTGGGGTCAAAGGCAGTAAAGTAACATTCTTTCCCTTATGCATAAAAGTGTATTTGTTACTACTACTATGGTGCAAAGCATCATTATCAAATTCCCAAGGTTGACCCAATAAAAGAGAGCATGCTTGCATGGGAACCACATCACAATCAACATGATCAACATAATCACCAAAGGAAAAATGGACTCGGCATGTTTGCGTTACCTTAGCTTTTCCAGAGTCATTTAACCACTGAATATGGTATGGATGTGGATGCGGTCGCGTGGTCAAGCCAAGCTTCTTGACCAAATCAGAACTCACCAAGTTGTTGCAGCTTCCTCCATCAATGATGACACGTGCGCGCCGGTTCTTGATTGTGAAGAAAGTCTGAAACAAATTATGGCGTTGAAGCTTATCGGGTTGTTGTACCTGTGTGCTGAGGACTCGCTGCACAATGATGCTACGTAGCGTCGCTGTGGATGCCCCACCAAGGACCAGGTCGTCATCACCACCGCCATTGGCGTCCGAGGCAGCAGCAACATCATCATCCTCCTCGACATCCGAAGTGCTGATGTAGCCTCCATCTTCTGTGGCGATGTATGCCCGTTGGCTAGGGCAATTCTTCTGCACATGACCAAGCCCATGGCAGCGGTGGCACTGAATGTCGGAGGAGCGGCCTGTTGAAGCCACGGAAGAAGAACTCTTGGCTGGACCCTGCAAAGAATTTTTTTGTAGAATCTGCAAGGCGTGTCGTGGAAGGTGGCTTCGGTGGCGCTGCTGCAAACTTGTTCACAGGTGGCAGAGGAGAACGAAAACTCGAAGAAGACTTGGGCAGTCCCGTCGATGTAGTCGTTCGCGGCGTGTAGAAGGGTCGTCCGGTGCTTATCTTCGCTGAATCCTTGCGTCCCTGCAATTCTTTTTCTGCAAGCATAGCAAGCTGGAACAACTGGTTGACAGTAGTAAAATCTTTATAATCAACAATGTCCTGAATTTCACGCCGTAACCCCTCGTAAAAACGACAAATCTTATCCTCCGTTTCCTCAACAACCCCACAACGCACCATACCCTTTTGAAGCTCAGCATAATAGTCTTGAACAGAACTATCACCTTGTTCTAAGCGTTGCAATTTTTTTCTCAAATCACGTTTATATGAGGGAGGAACAAAACGATTACGCATAGCTTCTTTTAACCGCTCCCATGTATCAGGTTGTAAGCGCATGGTACCCAGTTCATTCCACCAGATAATAGCAAAGTCCTTAAACTTACTAGTAGCTTGTCTAACTCTATGTTGTTCAGGAACTAAGTGAGAATTAAACTTCTGCTCTACCGTCATCTCCCAATCAAGATATATTTCAGCATCATAAAGACCAGAAAAAGATGGAATGGTAAATTTGACTTTAGCAAAAGGGTCGTCGTTACCATGACGGTTCTAGTTATTACCTCCCGTACCATGTCAGTTTTGCTGAAGACGCCGACGTAGTCGTGCATCTTGTGTCGCCCGCTGATCAATGTTGCCATCCGCATCATACACGGTGTCATCATCACGACGATGGCCGTCATTGACAGGTGGCAGGCGTGCCTCCAATGTGTCCATCCGACCAGTGAGGTCAGCCATCCGCCGCTCCACCCGCTCAATGCCTTCCGTGGTGTTCAACTGGGCAATGGCGGCGACGATGGTGTCCATTCTCGCGCCAAGATCAGTGAGTGAAGCATTTTGTTTTTTGAGCGCAGCTTGTAGCTGGCCGCGACTAACACACTCATTGAAATCGCCCGGTGTCTCGTCCCCTTCGTCTCCTGCCATGGTTAGTGGAAACACAGGGAAAACAAAAGGATTATCCCTATCAACTACAAAGTAAGGGCAGTGGATACCCGCAAAGGAAGTGGCTTACCAAGCTCTTACAAGTGTTCTTACCAAAGCAAGGCAAAGGATACCTGGAGAGTGTGATCCGGCGATTGCAAGGGTCAAAAACTGTGCTATTCGGAAGTAGGTATATGGAGCTTGGCAGGCCAAATATGTTAGTGGAACACAAATCAATAACAGATAGTAATGCTGAATAAATGTCCAAAGCACTGGTCCTAGTTGCTGGTCTAAATGTGTCCTATATCAGTGTTAGGATATGATGAACAAGGAGTCAAGGCCAGAATAGTAAAGCAAAGACAGCAACAAAGATGGCCTGGCAATGAGAAACTTATTTCAGCATAAGCACAAAACAAATGAAGCTCTGTCACCTAAAACTGTGCTCTGTCACGTTTTTTTAGGGACGGATAGCACTCTCAGCACTATAAGCCCAGGTGCCGAAATTGTTCTTATTTTTTTTCTTTTTTTCTTTTATTTTTTTCACAAATCAGAGCACAGAAATAGGAACCACACAAAGTTTCACCTCAATCTAATGTAAGGTGTGGCCTACAGAAAATGATGAATGTGCTGTAAATTCGGTGATGAAATTTCGGAGCTCGAGTACTGCACTTTCCAGGCCGAATTTGGGCAAAATAAATTCGCCAAACCCGACAAAGCGGGGAGTTTCGGATGCAAAATTTAATTTCACCCAATTTGATAAAAAAATCTCCTAATTTCGAGTCCGTATGAGAAAGTTACGGCCGTTTGAAAGAGGACCTCCGAGTTATGGTTGCTGTGGAGGCCGAAACGAAAATCGGGTGGAAGAAATTGGTGGAAATTGGGGGCGGAAGCTCGGGGAAAGGTGGGGGATGGTGCTGGGAGATCACGAGACGCAATGGATGACTCAAACAGAGGGTGGGATATGGGTGGGAAAACAAAATTGACGGCTAGGGTTTGTATGAGAGGTAGCGGAAGCAAGACAACCCGAAACAAAACACGATCTAAACCAGCAACACAACTCGACTAAGGACACAAACTCAACACTACGGACTCTGAAATCAAATTGTGCAAAAGGCTAAATGAGATCTGGGACAGGAAACAACCTATGACTACAAATTTTTTTGTAGGGCTTTTTCTTGGACTCTAGGATGAAACCGAAAACAACAAAGGTAGGGTAAACTCGAACCTTTAGGAACACCTGAAGCTCTGATTACCACTTGATAGGAACGGGGCCCCGATCTTCCAACAGGTTCTGGATATGTTCGATATGGTGGAGGCGCGACACAATTCGATCCAGCTTCCGAACAACACGTTCCGAACCCCGCAATCGCAGCACCACGTCTCCTCAGGTAATCAACCGTGTGCAGCCCGGTTGACCTCACTAAGAAGGCTAATCCTCACCTGCGAATCGAAGAACACAAGCAAGAACAAAGAAGAACACAACTGAATTGCAGATGTATTGATTTAGCATTTGAAAGTTGGGGTCTCACAAACCGATGAACGACGAAACTGTTCAAAGACAGAATAATCTAAGCAAAACCCAAACCCTAATGGTGGGGGTGGCGGCTGGATATAGAGGAGTGAGGGGCGTACAAAACCCCTGGACGCACCCTAATGGGCTCCAACACGATACAAAGCCGAACGGCCCAAAAGACGGTGGCGCAGCACCTTGACAGATTCTGAACGCCAACTTGTTTCGACGATTCCTGTTGACTCAGAAGGAATTTTGACATGGGACTAGAGCCATTGGAAAGTTTGTCTTCTAGGCTTTCCATCCATATGTATAACGTCCAAAACGGAGCCCGAATGCGATCTGGGCATCCGTTTTAGTGCGGCCTGGTCCTGGACTCCGAATTGGATTCGAAGTCGGCTTGAGTTGGGCCTCCAATATGATTCGACCGCCCTTGCTGGACTTGTGCGCCTCGTAGCCCTTCTCCAAGTACTTCCAGGTCCTCTCCATAGCTCCTAATCATAATTAAATCATTAGGTAGCAATCGATTCTCAAATGAACAAAAAGAAGTACTTAGGAATGAGCTCACCTGTAAATTCAATTGTCGGGCGCGAGCTCTAGTGATTGGTCCTTGAATGTCAAGTGGAGGAGTGTTGTGTGTATCCGAAGAAGTGATGTCCTCATCAAGTTGGACTGCCTGATACAAGCCGGTCAGACCGGTGACCACAGGCCGGTCAGACCGCCGGCAGAGAACCGGTCTGACCGGCCCCTCTGTCCAGACAACGGCGCAGCCCGACAAGAATTCTGGACTTTCAGAATTTTGGCCGATTTGAAGACAAATCAAGTAATGATGTGGTTCCTTTTGCCAAAGAAGAAAAAAAGCTTGTTCTAGATATCAAGGAGACTCTAAGAGACAAGAGTCCTCAACACAAGAGCAACAATCAAGGATTTGAGTAGAAATTAGACATTTTAACAGAAGCTAGGGCTGAAATTTAAATTACTTCTCAATCTCAAGTCTTTTTCCCATGAGCTTGTGAAATTCAACTAGAGAGGTCCTCACAACAACAAAACATGAATCTTAGACCTTCTTTTGAAGAGAAAACACAAGAACTCAAATGCCTCTGCTATGAAACCCTAGAATGGTAAATAATAGAGCAAAAGACGCCTCAAGAGGGAAAAGTAGAATGCATACTCAACCTGAACTTTTGCTCTTGGAAACTGAATGGCCAAATGGCCTTAGGGCGTTTCCCATCATAGAGCAAGAGATTTCAAGGCAAATTAGCTCAAGAGACAAAACAACCCATCTCAACAGAGAACAAGCAAGAACTACGAGAACACACAGAAACTCAGAGAATCACAACATCTCAAGTAAAGAAATTTCTCATAATAAGATTGAGGAAAAGAGATGAATGATTACAAAGGTTTAGCTCACATCCTTCTCACTACATGCTTGAGAAAGGATTCACACTCACAGAGCAACACGCTCAACTCTCTCCAGAGTTCACAACTCTCTACTGGAATGTCTTGACCTCAACTCACTGCCTACTCCACTTGACAAGAAGGAAAACAAGAATTGCAGGCCAGCAAACACTTCCACCTCACACACCAAAGAGGTAAATCCCACTCACATGCTGAGTGAGCCACAAGAGGCAAAACAAGAAATGCAGTCCCTATTCCACTTCCTTGCTCTACACACATGAGGCAAGAAAGTCAAACCAACTAGGTTTGGAGGGAATCAGCCATTTCACTCACGCTTGAGTCAATTCTCCAAATTGCCCTCAAGTACATTCCCGGAAGCTTCCCGCAACCGGTACCTCGACCGTCTAGACCTCGACTCCTCCCTGAGCCTAGTCCGGTCCGCTTCGCTTGCACATGACCGTACCTGGCATCCTAACCGTCTGGACCTCAACTCCTCCCTGAGTTTAGTCCCGATCCACTCGCCGCTGCCCGTCGCGTCCACCCGACACCGACCGAGACTTCCGACTCCACCTGAGTCTAGTCTTGGTCTGTTCCGTCGCACACAACCGCAACCGACCTCCAAACCGTCTGGACCTCCGACTTCTCCCTGAGCCTAGTCCCAGTTCTTCCGTCGTCGCCCGTCATGTCCATCACCGGTAGCTCCAGCTCCGGTTCCTCGTCTCTCGACTCACAACCACCTCACCAGCCTCGATCATCTCCGGCATCACCGACCGTCTGGACCTCAACACCTCCTGTGCCTAGTCCCGGTCCTCCTCGCCTCACCATTACCTAGCTACGAAGTCCTGTAGTCACACAGACAAGCAAACCGTTACATAGCACCGCACGAAACAACATAATCAATATTAGCACAAGTGAAGGTACTCAACCTAGAATACCCGAAACAAACTCAAACTCACTAAACCAACCGTCAATTACTCATCACCAACATGGGGATACCTCCACATGGTCTCTCAGATTTCATGTCCGTGTTTGATGAGGACATGTTTGGGGTGTTAGCCTATGAGAAATTCGATAGTATGATCACCTCAGTCGGCTTTTGTATGAACGAAGCCGATAAATGTGTCTACTATCGGTTTAGCGGGCGCAACGGTGTCATTCTATGCCTTTTTGTAGATGACATATTGATTTTTGGGACCAACATGGATGTGATCAATAGAACAAAGTCTTTCCTTTCCCAGAACTTCGATATGAAAGATCTGGGTGAGGCTAATGTTATCTTAAACATCAATCTTATAAAGGGTGAGAATGGGATTACTCTTTCACAATCCCATTATGTGGATAAGGTCCTAACCAGATTTGGGTTTATGGACTGTAAGCCAGTAGCCACACTATATGATCCAAATGCAAAGCTGCATAAGAACACTGGGCATGGGAAGGATCAGCTTAAATATTCTCAAATAATAGGATATGTGATGTACTTTACTAGTGTAACAAGGCTAGACATCTCATATGATGTAAGAAGATTGAGTCGTTATACATCCAATCCAGGAGATGATCACTGGATAGCACTAGAAAGAGTATTCAAATACTTGAAGGGGACCTCTAATTTGGTAATACATTATTCTGGCCATCTGATATGCTAGTGTTGTCCCGATCTTTCAATGAGAAGGATAATTTTGATTGAATGATGATCAACTCTCACGATCTAGGCTATGAATGCATCACGTACGAACCAAGCAATTGTTGAACTAATCACAAGTCATTATCAACCGTGCCAAGAACGCAGTTCACCTGACCACGAAGGTCTATTCCTGCATGCAACCGAAAAACACGCAAGAACAAGATCTCAAGCAATCTGAAATTGCAAATATATAAATTGAGTTCAGAAGGTGGGATTCCGTAGAGGTTCTTTACGGTTGGTCTAATCGACACAAGTGAAGAACAAGAGTTTTCACAATGGAAAAACTAAGCAAACGAAATCCAAAGAAACTAGAAGGGTGTGGCCTCCTTAAATAGGAGAGGGAAAGTCGCGCAAAACTGAGAAATAAAGGGTGGTACTATTCATGTAAATAGTTTGGTCGTGAACAGTATGGGCCTAGAGAGGAGGGTGCCTTCCCCTTGGGCCCAAGCATTACAAGGCCCAATTTGGCCTAAACAGGTGACGCAACACCTTCTTTTAGTGATTGTGGTATGCATAGGAGGAATTTGAAGATGAGTCTAGATCCATTGGAAAGAGAACGAGAAAATATTTTCATCAAGTACTCATGGACCTCAAACGTACTCCGTATGTGAAAGTTATGAACATTTGAAGTTGGTGCTGTCTTCGGAGGCCGAATTGAATCACACTTGTTTATCTTCATGATCATCTCCTAAGTTCCTAAGTAAAAGAACATCATATGCATGAGGTAGTAGCATATTCTCATGAGAACAAAATGCACTCCTAGAAACGAAGTTACGTGATAGTTCAATTGTTGTGCGCAAGCTCTTGTGACTGGACCTTGCAAGTGTATAGGTTCAGATCCATTAGTTGTATGCATGGAAGTGATGTCCTCATCACCATCCAGCAGTCCTGGAAAGATTCAGTGATTCTAACTGGATCAGTGACTCCGATGACATGAAGGCTACGAGTGGTTATGTATTCACTCGTGTAGGTGGGGCCGTTTCATGGAAGTTTTCAAAACAGACTATCCTTACATGATCCACCATGGAGGCTAAGTTAGTAGCAATTAATTCAGCAGTAGTATAGGTAGAATGGATTAGAGAACTCTTTTCTGACCTGCTTATGTTGGAAAAGCCTATTCTAGCCATATTGACCTACTGCGATAACCAAACTGTTCTAGTTAAGGCGAAGAGTAGGAAGGACAATATGAAGTCCTTAAAACACATAAAAAGGCGACTTAAGTCGATAATGCAAGCCAGAGAGACGGGTATCATTTCTGTAGAATACATCCAGTCTGAAAGGAACTTGGTAGATCTTTTCACTAAAGGAATGGCGCGAAAGGCCATCCTTGCAGCATCTCAGGGAATGGGGCTCATACCCATGTAAAGGCTCACATCGGTGGTAACCTATCCTAGAAGATCGGAGATCCTGTGAATTAGGCTCTAGGACAACAATTTGGCTGGAATATGAGAGCATATCTAACGGGTCCCATTAGCCGTAGTGCTCTTTCTATATGTGTAATACCCTGATCGTCGATTCGGCGTAAGTTTTAAAATAATCGCGGAGTCACCGGTTTTTCGGTAAATCGCGGGAAGAAAAAAATAAAAATTATAGAACAGTGTAAAATGAATAAAATAAATTAAAAATTATAATAATAAACTCGGATGGGCTATCGGGAGAGTGGGCCGACCACCTTGGGCCGGAGGCCCAAGGGGTGGCCGCACCTCCCCCTCTCCCTCCCCTAAAACCCTAAGCCACTCTCCCCCTTTCCCCCCACAGCCGCCACCCTCTTGGGCGCAGCCCCCCTCGCTGGTTGGTGCCCCCACCCCCCCACAAGTGCTGCTGCCATTGGAGCCAAGGAGAGGAAGGAGAAGGAGAAGAAGGAAGGAGAAGGAAGAAGAAGAAGAGGAGGAAAAAAAGGGGTGATCCATCATCTAGGTAATTTTTCCTCATCCCAAACCCTCTGTTCTATGGAATAATTAGGGTTCTTGGCACGGATTTTGAAGGTAGTTAATAGATTAATTGCCCGATTAGAGATTAGCTGATGTCTGCCTGTAGATTGATTCGCGCAGCGTGTCTGTTCGCAAAGTTTTGACCTAGTAAACGAATTTTCCTGCGGACCTTCCCAAAAGGAAAGTTGTAGAGTACTTCCAGACGCATCTCGTGAATTTGTTTAGGAATTTTATTCCTTTTTATCTGGGAGTTACAGGGTCGGGAATACTGCTGTTCGTCAGGCGAGCAGATTGGTACAGACCGACGGTAATCTGGGAATTAGAGGTCGTAAATGATTTTTATGACCATGTCCGTAATCGAGAAAGTTGTACATAATTTAGAGATATAGCTTCTGTATAAAATTCAGAATTTTTAGACCCTTTTACTGATGTTGGGACGCATTTGTTTATTGCTATCCAATCTGCCAGAACAGAGTTCTTCCTCTGTTTTGGGCATTAAATTACACCTAGCTGTGATCAAAATAAAAATAGGTGTTCTACATGAAAAATGTAGTCTTTTAAGCGATGAATCCAGAGAGATATCGTTTGCTGTAAATGGATCAATATTTTTAAAGTTACAAAAATGTTAAGCAGCACTGCTGCAGAGGGTAATTTGCTGAATTGTTGAGCGGAGAGGAGTTTGTGCGGGTTCGGGGTTCTAGCGACGTTTTTAATTATTAATGTCATGTTTGTATGCTGTATCTGTGTGCTGAGAGTTGCCTTTTGGACAGGTGGTCTTGTCCCTGAGCGCTCTTGATTTTACTTCGCTTCGTCGGTTTGAGGCAAGTAAACGTAGCGGTGGTTGCTACCGTTTAACTTGTTATTCCTTCTACTTGCAGTTTACATTATTATCATAATTTGATACATTATGCCATGATTGCATGATAATTTAATTGTGGAGATGGTAGCAAGTACTTATCCATTGATATGTTGATAATCTGCTAGTAGCCATGTGGAAATCTTGCTTAATGTTATAATGTGGAACATGAAAATAACATGTGGTGGATGTGGATATGTCGTGAGCATGTTGATGCTCCTTTGAGGATGGATTAATGTGATTTGTGATTATCATATCATATCATGTCATATGCATATGTGGATGTCGCCGCACATAGCCGCGACCGTACCGGTACAGCATCGTATATTGCCGTAATACGATGCACCTCTTATCCCGCGGGAAGCATCGTATATTGCCGTAATACGATGCGATGCACCTCAAATCCTGCCCTGGAAAGAGTGATGTGGAGCATAGCATTCATATGCATTGCATTGTGGAAAGATTCATTTGCATACATATGCAATATGTTGTGGTGAAGTTATTTTGTGGAATATTCAACTCATAGTTGTAATGTGGATTATACAACTTCATACTTGTAATGTGGAATTGGCTCATGTGAGCTATTTGTGGTATGAGGATTATGGTTGTGGACGTGGAATGGGGTCCATGCCTTGTGTACGGTAAGGTTTGTGATTGTGGCATGAGATTATTTTCTCTTGTATTAATTGTTGATAACAATTGTGGATGTGAGAAATAATAAAGTGTTGAAGTAAAACATACATATGTTTTATTGCTTTTGCTAGTTGTAGTGGTTGAGAATTTAAAGTAGTCAAACAAGATTTTATTTGTTAATGCTTTAACGTCATTGATGGTGATTTGAGGTTGAGGATAATAACATTGTAATTGTGGAAGAATGTTGATGATTAACCTATTGTGGTTTGTGGAAGATTAAATGTTTCATTTGCATTTAATTGTGGATAAAATGACTGCATTCATATGCCAATAAAATCTGAAATTGAAGAGGTATGATTCATGGAAGTTTGTGGTGGTTTAATATTTGTGGACATGAATTGTGGTTATAGTTGTATGGAATTATAAATGATGATGTATAATTGTTTGTAGTTTGAATAACCTGTTAAACAGTTTGCTTGCCGAGATTTTTATCTCACCCTTGTTTCCCCCTCCCTATAGGTGGACTTTGGGCATGCATGGGAAGGGTAGAACGGCACCACACTGATGCACGTGAATCATATTTTTATGCTTTAATAAAGTTGAAAGGATTCTAGACCTTGCATAGCTTTGTTTACATTATCTTAATAATGTTAAATTTGTGAACTATGTTTTAGATTAAAATGTTGGAGGATGTTTTAAATAGTGAATTGCTATCACTATCCTGTTATTCCTTAGTTGTTTATGCTTCCGCTTATACTATCTTGTTTAGTAATTGTTGCCAGTTTATTTTATCTTGTAAATTGGCTCGTTGTAGAGCAGTTTTAGTAGCATCCCAAGGTAATGTGGGTCCTGGGGTGTTACAATATGGAAGGTTGAGCATTAGCTCTTCATGAACTCGAGGTCTATAGAATTAAGGCAATCGTCCTATAGGATTCCTAGAAGAGTTCACCTATGTGAGTGTGATTGTGAGGTCACAATCAAAGAAAGATAAGAGTATACTTTCTTGAGCACTCATGAGCTAGATATAGGGACATGATCGTATAGTACAGAATGTGATATAGTACAGAATGAGTGATGTCAAGAGTTCACCTATGTGAGTGTGATATAGGGACAGTTGGTATCAGAGCGGGGCGTTAGGTCCGTGGTAATGAAACTATTAAATTGACACACTGGTGCACATTAGGATGGGATGGGTCAAGCATTGCATTTATGCTTTTGACATGTTGTATTGATGATTTACATTATGAGATAATCTTGTATGATTATAATTTGCTCCTATGACTGTTATGAGTGAGAATTGTCAATGATAAGATGTAGAGGTTGTATTTGCTGCCTTGGCATTGCCAGGTTATACCACTATTTGTAGCATAGGGATTAGCGATGTAGTTACCTCGGGTAACTTAGTTGCGGATGTTGTGAGTGAGTTTATTTAGAAATGTTGATATCTTCCTTGAGTTGATTTTGGCCAATTCTTTGTCTATTGCAGTTAATGAATTTCTCTTGAGTTTGTGGTTCTTTGTAGTTGAGGGTTTGCAATTGGTCTCTATCTGTTCGTTGAAGCAATTATTGTTTCTTTTCGGACTAGTAAGACACTATTGCTGCTTGTGAATATTGTTGATTTGCAAGGTTAGTCCCTTTGTGGGAATTTTGTCTTGTTGTGAATCATGACTCATTGGTTCGCTTGGTACTTTTACCAATGAAAGTTTTGTGTTGCAAACTCATTAATATGTTAAAGCCTTGGATCTATGTAATCCGTTTAGATTATTTTGAGTGTTGAAGTTTATTTCCACTCCTTTCTGAAAGAGAGTGTTAAAACCCTTTGTGGTGTTTTGCTATGCTTAAGTGGAAGGTGGTAACCATATAAACTAATTCATAAGAGATGAATTATCAAGTTGAGATGTTAGTATGGTGCATAATTAATTTAACTAGCATCCTCGGAAATATAGTTGATTAATTTGATATCGCCTTGTAATAGTTTTTTGAAGAACTGTGATTAAGAACTTGTCTATACATGATTGGAACTCATGGAGTTATTGAGGAGTGTGCAAAAGAATTAGAATGATTATTATGATTGTTTAAATTTCTATCATGTTGGATAAATTGAATTATTTTTGTTTATAGTAATTAATCTGACTGTTTGGAATGATTAAGTAAGGAGGTGTTGGAATATTGCCTTGGTAATATTAACCTTTAATCTGTCCTTTATTTAGATACTTTATGAGCATGTACAATTGCTAGATTCATCTATCTTTCACCATGCTAAATTGTTGAAATATGTATAAAGAAATAGAGGAAGGTGGATGCATTGACTTGTAGAATCTTGTCTTACAAAGCTGGTATTATTGAAGTTTAAAGTTATTTCGTTCTAATTTCTGAACGTAAGGTGGGATACTGAATCTATGCTCATGATTGTTTTATGATTGTAAAACGGAGTTAGGATCATGAATGTTGTTATGATAAAATAATAACAATTATTGCTAGTAATGACTAGAGTACAATCAATTTGTGCTAAATTAGAGTTGAGCGTCAATAAGAATTGAATATATGGAATCTAATAAGAGATTCATACTAGCATGTTTGTGAGATTGTCATGTTCTAGTATCATCTTGTTTAAAAGCTTTGATTTAATATGGTGGCTTATGCACTAGGATTTCCTAGATTAAGTTGTCGCAATCTTACTCAGATAATAGAAATATGATGAAGTGATTTCTTATGTTTCTTTTGGAAAAGTTTATGAAGGGATTTGTGGATATGATGATGCTTGTTAAGAATGTATTATTCTGATGTTAGCATGATGGTTAGTTGTGGTTGTGATGATAATGTTGAATGTTCCTTAAATAAAAGAATTTGATAACTTCCATGAAACTACTTAAATCAAAAGTTTTGAGATTTGCGTACGCAATCTTTTTGATCTCATGACTTATGTGGCAGCTGAAATTGTTTGAGCAAAGTGACGTGTTGAGAGCTTTTATTAGTTCTTAAGGGATTAATGTGTTGTGGTCTTTAAATCACTTTTGTTGGAATTGTCATGGTGATACCGTAATCAAAGAAAGTTGTTCTCTTTGTTAAAAGAAAGAGTGCGGTAAAAGTATTGGAGGTTGAAGTCACGTCATGCAATTTTTTTAGGTGTGTTTGACTTCTTAATTTCGCCGCTTAAGAGCTTCTTGAACTCAAATGGCAATATTTTTTTCCGCCGCCTAAGAGTTTCTTGAGCTCAAATGGCAATACTGTATTCTTATTGGTTGAGATTTGGTATTTTCTTCTTGAGGGGCATGTGCCTTCAACTGTGATCTTATCTTTTGCTATCCAAGATTGTTGCTATTTCTTTTGGTTTTGCATTTATTGCGGATGGTAGCATCATCCTCTGTGCTGAAATTTACTTCTTTTTGCCTCTTCTAAGAAAGGGGTAATCAATTTGGGTTGCAAAGTCCTTTAAGAGGTGTATGGCATCTAGTTGGTGTGGTCATGTGATTGATTTTGGTGAGAATGTGGGTGTGATATGAATTTCGAGTTGTTATCCTTAAAAGGATTGAGGTGTTTTAGGAATTATCTGTCAAAGTAATTCCATTGGTCGTTGGCTTGGCTAGAATGTATTTTTGTGGAGACAGTAGAGTCTCTCTGCAAGGGTGTGGATGATGTACTCAGTTTGAGTGCATTGTCGAAGTTGCCAACCTAAGATAAATGAGTTGGTGTGTTGGGTGATGATTTGAAAATCCTTGGTTCGAGGAAGTTAAATTTCCAAAGGGAATGGATTGGGAATTATTAATAACTCGAGCAGTAATATGCTCTCTTGATTCTTGTTTAAACTGTGTGTTTATGGCAGAGGTCATCTGCAAATTGAGTTGTTATATGTTGTGGTGTATTCTTTTCCAGTTAGGAAAAGAAAATGATTGTTTTGGTCTGTCGAGTGATTTTCACTCTTGGCTCGTGCAGTGTGGTTTTTCCAAATGTCTATTTGGAGAGTGTGAATGGTTTTGTTGTGAATCCTTTGTTTTGGATTGTGGTCCTTTGAAGGAAGGTTGTTTGCTAGTATGTTGCTTGAGAATCCTTTATTCCTCTTTTGGTTGGGTTCCTTCTGCGAAGTTATTATTCGTGCTTTGAGTAATGTTATGAGTGGAATCTGTGGTTGAATTCTTTAAAAGGGGTACAATGTATTATCCCGATTATAATAAATAGAGGAAAATGTTTTAGGAAGGAGGATGGTATTAGATAGTGGCTTGATAGTTGTGGCGGAGAATTTTGTGAGAACGGCAGGATCTGTTGGCCGCTCAGAGCCAACAAAAGAGTTGCGGGTGCTCGGCGTTCACCGGCGCGTGTCGTGGACTCATCGGAGTTGGACATGAGGAAGAGAACCACCATGTATGTGGAGGCCCTCTTGGCGAATCAATCCGAGCGGGAGGTGACGTGGGAGCTTGAAGTTCAAATGTAGAAGAAGGACCCGAGTTCTTCAAGGCGGGTGAGAACCCGTAGTAGTGGTTCCCTTGGGATGATCTATCCTTGGGATGCTCTTTCTTGTGGTTGTTCTTTCCTTCATTGCTCTTTTCTTGCTATTCTCTTGATTTGTGGTTTGAGGAGTTAGATTCGAGGACGAATCCTTTTTAGGTGGGGAGAATGTAATACCCTGATCGTCGATTCGGCGTAAGTTTTAAAATAATCGCGGAGTCACCGGTTTTTCGGTAAATCGCGGGAAGAAAAAAATAAAAATTATAGAACAGTGTAAAATGAATAAAATAAATTAAAAATTATAATAATAAACTCGGATGGGCTATCGGGAGAGTGGGCCGACCACCTTGGGCCTCCGGCCCAAGGGGTGGCCGCACCTCCCCCTCTCCCTCCCCTAAAACCCTAAGCCACTCTCCCCCTTTCCCCCCACAGCCGCCACCCCCCTTTCCCACCCTCTTGGGCGCAGCCCCCCTCCCTGGTTGGTGCCCCCACCCCCCCACAAGTGCTGCTGCCATTGGAGCCAAGGAGAGGAAGGAGAAGGAGAAGAAGGAAGAAGAAGAAGAGGAGGAAAAAAGGGGTGATCCATCATCTAGGTAATTTTTCCTCATCCCAAACCCTCTGTTCTATGGAATAATTAGGATTCTTGGCACGGATTTTGAAGGTAGTTAATAGATTAATTGCCCGATTAGAGATTAGCTGATGTCTGCCTGTAGATTGATTCGCGCAGCGTGTCTGTTCGCAAAGTTTTGACCTAGTAAACGAATTTTCCTGCAGACCTTCCCAAAAGGAAAGTTGTAGAGTACTTCCAGACGCATCTCCTGTATTTGTTTAGGAATTTTATGCCTTTTTATCTGGGAGTTACAGGGTCGGGAATACTGCTGTTCGTCAGGCGAGCAGATTGGTACAGACCGACGGTAATCTGGGAATTAGAGGTCGTAAATGATTTTTATGACCATGTCCGTAATTGAGAAAGTTGTACATAATTTAGAGATATAGCTGCTGTATAAAATTCAGAATGTTTAGACCCTTTTACTGATGTTGGGACGCATTTGTTTATTGCTGTCCAATCTGCCAGAACAGAGTTCTTCCTCTGTTTTGGGCATTAAATTACACCTAGCTGTGATCAAAATAAAAATAGGTGTTCTACATGAAAAATGTAGTCTTTTAAGCGATGAATCCAGAGAGATATCGTTTGCTGTAAATGGATCAATATTTTTAAAGTTACAAAAATGTTAAGCAGCACTGCTGCAGAGGGTAATTTGCTGAATTGTTGAGCGGAGAGGAGTTTGTGCGGGTTCGGGGTTCTAGCGACGTTTTTAATTATTAATGTCATGTTTGTATGCTGTAGCTGTGTGCTGAGAGTTTCCTTTTGGACAGGTGGTCTTGTCCCTGAGCGCTCTTGATTTAACTTCGCTTCGTCGGTTTGAGGCAAGTAAACGTAGCGGTGGTTGCTACCGTTTAACTTGTTATTCCTTCTACTTGCAGTTTACATTATTATCATAATTTGATACATTATGCCATGATTGCATGATAACTTAATTGTGGAGATGGTAGCAAGTACTTATCCATTGATATGTTGATAATCTGCTAGTAGCCATGTGGAAATCTTGCTTAATGTTATAATGTGGAACATGAAAATAACATGTGGTAGATATGGATATGTCGTGAGCATGTTGATGCTCCTTTGAGGATGGATTAATGTGATTTGTGATTATCATATCATATCATGTCATATGCATATGTGGATGTCGCCGCACATAGCCGCGACCGTACCGGTACAGCATCGTATATTGCCATAATACGATGCACCTCTTATCCCGCGGGAAGCATCGTATATTGCCGTAATACGATGCACCTCAAATCCTGCCCTGGAAAGAGTGATGTGGAGCATAGCATTCATATGCATTGCATTGTGGAAAGATTCATTTGCATACATGTGCAATATGTTGTGGTGAAGTTATTTTGTGGAATATTCAACTCATAGTTGTAATGTGGATTATACAACTTCATAGTTGTAATGTGGAATTGGCTCATGTGAGCTATTTGTGGTATGAGGATTATGGTTGTGGACGTGGAATGGGGTCCATCCCTTGTGTACGGTAAGGTTTGTGATTGTGGCATGAGATTCTTTTCTCTTGTATTAATTGTTGATAACAATTGTGGATGTGAGAAATAATAAAGTGTTGAAGTAAAACATACATATGTTTTATTGCTTTTGCTAGTTGTAGTGGTTGAGAATTTAAAGTAGTCAAACAAGATTTTATTTGTTAATGCTTTAACGTCATTGATGGTGATTTGAGGTTGAGGATAATAACATTGTAATTGTGGAAGAATGTTGATGATTAACCTATTGTGGTTTGTGGAAGATTAAATGTTTCATTTGCATTTAATTGTGGATAAAATGACTGCATTCATATGCCAATAAAATCTGAAATTGAAGAGATATGATTCATGGAAGTTTGTGGTGGTTTAATATTTGTGGACATGAATTGTGGTTATAGTTGTATGGAATTATAAATGATGATGTATAATTGTTTGTAGTTTGAATAGCCTGTTAAACAGTTTGCTTGCTGAGATTTTTATCTCACCCTTGTTTCCCCCTCCCTACAGGTGGACTTTGAGCATGCATGGGAAGGGTAGAACGGCACCACACTGATGCACGTGAATCATATTTTTATGCTGTAATAAAGTTGAAAGGATTCTAGACCTTGCATAGCTTTGTTTACATTATCTTAATAATGTTAAATTTGTGAACTATGTTTTAGATTAAAATGTTGGAGGATGTTTTAAATAGTGAATTGCTATCACTATCCTGTTATTCCTTAGTTGTTTATGCTTCCGCTTATACTATCTTGTTTAGTAATTGTTGCCAGTTTATTTTATCTTGTAAATTGGCTCGTTGTAGAGCAGTTTTAGTAGCATCCCAAGGTAATGTGGGTCCTGGGGTGTTACAATATGGAAGGTTGAGCATTAGCTCTTCATGAACTCGAGGTCTATAGAATTAAGGCAATCGTCCTATAGGATTCCTAGAAGAGTTCACCTATGTGAGTGTGATTGTGAGGTCGCAATCAAAGAAAGATAAGAGTATACTTTCTTGAGCACTCATGAGCTAGATATAGGGACATGGTCGTATAGTACAGAATGCGACTTGGGCGAAAGTTCTCACACCAAGGCATTGGATGAAGGCAAAGTCCTCCTTTGTCTGTGCAGAGTCGTAGTCCTTGTTGCTAGGCTTTGGATTCAAACCCGCAAGGTACCCATCATCGAACAGCTGTATATTAAACAAGACATTATCTTTTATCAATTGATAAATTGGTGGGGATTGTTGGTTACTGTGGGGGCATCTCGGTAATTTTCCAATTGAGAAAATAAAATAAAATGGAGGTGGGGCCCACCTGTCAGTGGGCCAAGTGAAGAAATAACGGGGAGGAGATGCAGTCTCCTCCCCATGTGCGTGCGCATGCAGGCGTGTCCGCTCCGCCAGAATTTGGTGCTTCGGCGGGCGATATGGGCGGTGAGTGGGGAGGCGGCGACTATAGAGGTGGTGGTGGATGCGCGGGCTAGCTCGAGTTCCTCAGAGCCGGCCGCTCGCATCACCACAGTGCAACCCCCTGCCTCCTCTTCTTAAGGCCCCCATTTCTTCCTCCGTGAGGTATCTCTCCTCCGATCTCGATTTGCTCCTCTGTGGTTTCTTCCTCTCTAGTCTTCCAGTTGTGAGGAGCGTTGGTGCTTCTGCGCCATCTCAGATTGGAGCTTTTATCTTCAGATTCCCGAGTGAACCTATCGTTTGGTGGGGTATGAGGGGAAATCTGAAGGTGGAAGGATGACCCGATGGAGGAAGAAGGCAGTGACAATTCCCCCATTGCGTTGAGTACACTCGGCTGGTGCATTGTTGTGGTCTTGTGCGGCATCACCCTAACCTTTAACTCCGACGTCGGCTACCCGAGGTTGGAGAGGGCATTGTATCTCCGTCAAACACTCTCTTCTTCTGCATCGGCACAGGGGGTACTAGGATTTCTGGAATAGCACTCTCAAGTGTGCCTTGCCCTGTTCTTTTTGTTCTTCACCGACTTGAGTTGCTTCTGGACGGCTTTGAGTGCCATATGCACTGTGAGTATATGATTCTTCTACATATTTTGGCGGCTGTACTTGTCCTTCAATTTATGTTTTAAGTTCAAATACTGGGAGTTGCTATCTATGCTTGTGGGCTCAGAACTTGTGCTCTGTGATGAATCTATCGAATACTAAAATTAGTCTAGATAACTAGATTAGATTTGAGTTCATTTGAATTGTTTTCATCTATTTGTACCATGGCTAGATGTATTTCAGTTGAGCAGCTTTGTTCACAATCAATTGAAATCATTGAGCATGCAGTAGTCTCATTTGTCCAGTTCTATTTAGAACTGATCATTTCTGTAATATGTTCATCTTATGATTATTGTTTGATCTTCTGGAACACTGTCAGAATACTGCTTGTCATTCCATTGCATGTGAACATTTGAAACTGAAATTCAGAGTTTGTTATCCTCTGTATATGCAAATTTGTGATAGTGAAAACATAATTTAGAGCTCAAGTCTTAATCTCTAGTTATCAGATCTTTTGTGAAGAGTTTCAACATTAGCATGAGAAGGCCAAGACCAAAAATCTTGAGCAACTCTGTTCTAAGAGCAATTTTTAAGCACTTATTGTGTTTAATGCTAAAACTAAGTGCTTCCCTGTGTGTAGAACTGCATGTCATGTTCTTTGCAGCAGTATTTTCGTTATATACATTGGGTATATGGACTAGTATGAATGGCACGATGAACTTACTTGATTACATGCAATTTATGTTATTTATATTCTATTGGAAATGTTCTGAATTTATGTTTTATTTAATTGGAATTAAAACTGAATACATGCTCATACCGCATTATTTACAATAGCCTTAGCATACTAGATCTAGAGCACTTTGCGAGGGCCCTCAGACTAAGATGGCTTTGGCAATAATGGGGAGCTCAAACCAAACCCTGGTAAGCAATGGAAAACCCATGCGATGACCAAGATTGACGCATCTTTGCAGGGGGGCACTGCCATAACAATTGGTGATGGAATGAATGCATCATTCTGGACATCATCTTGGGCGGAAGGAAACAGACTATGCAATATCATGCCCACCATCTTCGCATATAGGAGGGAAAACCGTAGCCTATGTTCTACCCTAGTAGGGAACAATTGGCTGCATGACCTAAATTGGGCAACCGACCTTACTACGCAACACATACACGAGCTAGTCTCCATCTGGGGATACACTTCTACCATAACTCTATAGGATGATACCGAGGATACATGGAAGCTAACTCCCAATTGAGTGTACACGGCTGTCTGAGCCTATAGAGTGCAACTCCTAGGGGCAATAAAAACCACAATGAATCCTCTAGTTAAGAACCGCTTGTGATTGCATTTTAGCATCCTAGTAAATAGGCCTACAGGGATGCCACCGAACTGTGACATGGATTTTGTCATAGATTTGAAGCCCGTGACAACACCTACCTCCAAAAGACCATATCGTATGCTCCTGATTGAGTTGGTCGAATTAAATAAACAGCTCAAAGAGTAGCTGGACAAAGGATTCATCCATCCTAGCTCGTCCCCATGGGAAGCCCTGTGTTGTTTGTGAATAAGAAGGATGGTAGTCTAAGAATGTGTGTTGACTATCGATCTCTGAATAAAGTCACCATCAAAAACAAATATCCTCTCTCTAGGATTGATGATTTGAATGGTGCACATGTCTTTTCCAAAATTGATCTGAGGCTCGGATATTTTCAACTCAAAATCAATCCAGAAGACATTCCAAAGACTGTATTCACCACCCGTTACGGCTGTATGAATACAGCATAATATCATTGGACTTACCAATGCTCCTGCTAGCTTTATGAATCTTATGAATAAGATTTATATGGAGTATTTGGACAAGTTTGTGGTGGTCTTCATCAATGATATTCTCATATACTCCAAGAATGCAAAAGAACATGATCAACATATGTGAATGGTGCTCGAGAAACTTTGGGAACATCAACTATATGCCAAGTACAGTAAGTGCAAATTTTGGTTGAAGGAAATCAGCTTCCTAGGCCATATTCTTTCTAAAGGAGGCATTGCTATGGATCGTAGCAAATTACATGATGTACTAGCTTGGAATCAGCCTCGCACTATCCCTAAAGTTTAAAGTTTTCTCACTTTATCGGGATATTATCACCAGTTCATCGAAAACTTCTCCAAGATTTCAAGACCAATGACCCAACTTCTGAAAAAGGATCAGAAGTTTGAATGGTTAGCAGCTTATGAGGAGAGCTTTCAAGAGCTGAAAAAGAAACTTACCACAGCCCCAGTGCTCATATTGCCTGACAAACACAAGGCTTTGTTATGTATTGTGATACATCTCGACATGGCCTTGGTTGTGTGTTGATGTAGGAAGGCAAAGTTGTAGCATATACTTCACGTCAGTTACGACTTCATGAAGAAAAATATCTAACTCATGATTTGGAATTAGCTGTTGTGGTTCATGCCCTCAAACACATGGAGGCATTATGTCATCGACAATCAATGTGAGTTGTACACGATCACAAAACCTTGATGTATTTCTTCACGCAACTAGATCTGAATCTAAGGCAAAGGAGGTGGCTTGAATTGATCAAAGAGTACAATCTTGACATTCATTACCACCCTGGTAAGGCCAATGTTGTAGCAGATGCCCTCAGCCGAAAGCTTCACCACATCAATGCGTCAGTTGAAGTCCGTCAACCAGCATCATGTGGAGAGCCTTGGAGACTCAACCTCAAGGAAGTTGAGGTGGGATTTCTTGTTGCATTAGTGCTACACCCTACATTTGAATCTCAAATCCAAACTGCCCAACTGAAGGACCCCGCGATCGCAAAAATCAAGTGCGATCCGCAGAGTGGTGAAGAATCAGAGTTTCCAAAAATGCGAGTGGAATGGTTATGCATGGATAGCGGCTTTATGTCCCGAATGACCAAGAAATCAAGGAGTTAATCCTCTGAGAAGCTCATGATTCACCACTCTCTACTCATCCAAGAAGTACGAAAATGTATCGGGATCTCCAGGAACGATTATGGCGGCCCGGTATGAAGAAGACATCGCCGCACACATCGCTAACTACGATGTGTGTCAAAGGATCAAAGTAGAGCACCAGTGACCAGCGGGATTGCTCCAACCTTTGAAGGTTTCCGAGTGAAAATGGGATGATGTCGGCATGGATGTCATTATCGAATTGGCAAAAGCCCAAAATGGGCATGATTTGATTTGGGTCATTGTGGACCGCCTGACCAAGCTGGCTCATTTCATCCCAGTAAACACATCCTATCATGGAGATAAGCTAGTTGAGCTCTACATGAACCATATCATCTGATTGCATGGAGTGCCAAAGTAAACAACTTCTTATCGAGGCCCTCAGTTTACCTCACGATTTTGGGAAAGCTTACATAAGCTTATGGGAACCGAGCTATTCTTTAGCATGGCGTTCCACCCACAAACGGGAGTACAAACTAAAAGAATAAATCAAATTCTAGAAGATATGTTAAGAGCCTGTGTGCTGTCTTATAGCATGAATCGGGGGAATGATTGGCGTTCGCCAAATTCTCTTACAGCAATAGTTTCCAATCAAGCCTCCAAATGTTTTCGTTCGAAGCACTTGATGGGAGAAAGTGTAGAACACCTCTTTTTTGGTCTGAGGTTGGTCAAAATCAATTCTTTGGACCTGTTGTTATCCAAGGAGCTCAAGAACAAGTTGATGCAATACGAAACTGACTGAAGAAAGCCCAGTCCCGTCAAAAGAGCTATGCCGACCACTGCCATCATGAGTTGAGCTTTCAGATAGGTGATTATGTGTATCTCAAGATTTCACTACTCCATGGCATTCGCCTTTTCCAGGTCCATGGAAAATTGTCACCTTGGTACATCGGGCCAACCGGATCGTTGCAAGGGAAGGTGAGGTGGCATACCAATTGGAGCTACCACCTCAACTTCTGGATGTGCACGATGTCTTCCATGTCTCTTAGTTCAAGGAGTGCTCCGCACACCGAGTGAACACACCGAATTGGATAACATTGATCTGCAACCCGAACTTTCTTACCGGGAGCATCCAATCTGCATTCTAGACCAAGCCAAACGACAAACTTGCAACTGCTCTATCAAGATGTTGAAGGTCCAATGGAGTAATCATGCTGAGGATGAAGCAACATGGGAACAAGAAGATCGATTTAGAACCGACTTCCCAAATTTCTTTACCGAACCCGTCGAATCTCAGGGACGAAATTCATTGTAAGGGGGTAGACCTGTAATATCCTAAAATTCCTAAGGAATACAAAAATGAGGGTAATTTACAAACTTTTGCATGCCTTTGTTCTCCCTTGGCTTTTATTGGAGTTTCTTCCGAAAATTTTGATTTTCAAAAATCAAACGTGCATAAAATATAAATCATATCAAATCCGAATCAAAAAATTATACTTAAACTTAATGAGAAATCTTCTCAGATTTTTTCTAGAAAAATCAAGAAAAGATAAAACTCTGAAAATCTACATAATTGTTTGTACCATGCAAAAAGATTTTCCCCAAATCTTTTGAATGCATCTGGCGAGTGACTAAAATGCCCGAACCTCTCAGCTCAGCTCACCTCTTTCCCTCTCCTTGCTGTGTGGGGCCCAATCACAGAGATCATCGTCCAACTCACACACGTGTGCCAGCTCCACTGTGCTCATGGCTAAGCTGCCCTCAGTTTTAGATGTCGCGGCCACAATTCCCCTTTGCTGCTGCCCACTCCTGCCAAACCAATCACTCTGACGCGATAGTTCTCTTCCCCCTTGTCATCTTCTTGACCTCGCACTCTACAGCAAGAGCCCGAGACTGTGCCTATAAAACCCACCCCCGACTGTCCCATAGCTCCTTAGCTCGCCACTCAATTCTTGTGTGAGTATTCTTCAGCACACCACTCTAAACCATCGAGAAACCAAAGTCGTACGTGACTCTAGTGAGCACGCCACCATGCTCAAGCATCTGCGGTGAGCTTCTCTCCTCGACCCTGTCTCAACGTGGCTTACCTCTCCCTTGAGCACCCGACTCATTTGTTTGACCTTTCATCAGTGGGTCACTCGAGCTAGACCATCTTCTTCATCTCCGACCAGACGTCATCGTAAGACTTTCTCTCTCTGGTGAGCCGTACCTCTATTCCAATCACCCGTACTGTTGCATGCATGCATGCAAGCTCATGCGTACCACTTTTTGTAGCTTCACCATTGCTGGAGAAATTGTTGTTGCCGAGGAGCCCTTCGCCACTTATGAGGTCTCTGATGCTAGCTTATTCCACTCCTTCTCATGGACCATTCTCCCACCCATTAACCGTCATCATCTTCGATGAGCTCCTCCTCCCTTGTAGAGTATATAAGTTGAAAACGAGTAATCGTAGTCAAAAAGAGAACTAAGGTAATTGAAGTCGACAGGAGAACTAAAGTGACTGTAGTCAAAAAGAAAACTAGAGTGATCAAGAAGAGAACTAAAGTAGTCAAACTCGTAAAAGGAATTGTGGTAGTCGAACGTCAGAACAGAATTGTAGCAGTCAAAGTCAAAATCTAGCGGTGCTGTCATAATCTTTGACCGCTCGCATAGTCGAGATCTCTGACCGACCACATAGCCAAGATCTCCAACCACCCGCGTAGTCGAGATCTCCGACCATTTAAATAGTTGAGGTCTTTGACTGCTTGCGTGGTCATGATAATCGACCGCTAGCCTGATCGTGATCTTCGACCACTAGTGTCGCAGTGATCTTCAACCACAACCATTGTCAAAATCTTTGACGTCAACCATAGTCAAAATATTCGACCGCTTGCTAGTCAAAACTTCTGACTGCAGTAGTCATAATCTTCGTCCTATGACCGTAGTCGTAGCCTCTATTGCTAACGATAGTCGTAAGTTATGGCACCGATCAATAGCCGATGGTCGATAGTCGTAAGTTATAGTACATGGTCGGTAGTCAAAAATCTATAGAACCTGGTCGATAATCAGTAGTCATAAGTCGTAATACCCACTCGGCGCTCAGAAAACATTCGTGGTTAAAGACCGGTAGCACTAGATTTGTGTGAGCGATACGACCGAAGTTGCGATAGGACAAAGACCTTTGTAGTCGAAGTGCCATGGTCAGTGGAACGGTACTCAAAGCATCCAAATAATATTGATAGTTGTAAATAACTCTGTACTCATCGAGAAGGATTAATTCAAACCAAGCCAAAACTCAAATACTTGTAACTTTTGCATTCGAACTCCAATCTAATGATCTTTGTTTCTAAATTTTTATAAAAACAAGATCTTTCTAAATTTACAAAAATATTTGAGTCTTGTCTCTGTTCATTTGGCTCTTATTTGTTTTTATCTAGATTTATTTACTGGTTAGATGACTCCACGCAGACGACACCGAGAACGCATCCAAACATTCTCTAAGCAATAGGAGCAAGGCAAGTGCCCCCTTTGACCATGTTGACCCTAGTATTTCAATTATTGTATATTGTTTGTAAAATCTATTATGCATGCGTGCATATTTTGTTAAAACTACTATACTGTGGGTAATGGTAGTTACGACCGCTTGTATCATTGAACCTCCTTGAAAATTTGATACCCTCACTATTGCAACCTCTAAGACATGGTTTAGACAATGTTTACTGTCAAATTGGGAATACTATATTAATATATGATCTATATGCTTAGACAAGCACTAGTTTCTGCTAAGTTTGATCTTTCAAACAACATTTCACACGTGGGTATGATGGTTTAAAAAATGTTGGACCAGATTGGGAACGAAGGAAGAACGAAGGAAGAACAGAGAGCATGGGAGCAAACTTCAGATTTCCATTCATTGAATCAAAAGGAATACAGAGGAGTCCCGATACACATGGACATTAGAAGCATGGATGATTACATGGATTCACCACTCAATCCTCTCCTCTCCCTATCTCAAGAACACACCTCTCTACATGCTTGCTAGGGAGGAACACAACACAGAGAAGGAACTACAAAGGAGACATGAGTACAGACACCTCTCTGCCTCTCCTACCAACCCTCAACAACTAAAGCCTAAAGGCAAAACAAACTCTCAAAGCCTCTTTTGACTCTAGCAAACCCTAACTCTCTCCCAAAGCCATGGGGAGGCATGCAGCCCCCTCCACCTATTTATAGCGCTTGGCTAATGGGTCACCACCCCGTTACGCCCACTAAATCCAACGGAGCCCGCTCCCGCTTGTGTAGCCTTGCGAATTTACCGATTCGCCCCTCGTGCACCTTCCGGGAAGCTTCCGCGCTCCTTGTCGTCCACGACTCGCAACCACATCGAATCTCCGCCGTCTTCGACACATACGACCGTTCTGACCTCGACACCTCCCTGTGTCTAGTCCGGTCACCTCGTGTCTCACCACGACTCCGCCTCGACGTCCTGCAGTCACACAGACAAGAAACACGTCACATAGCACCGCTCGATACATGAAAGCGTAAATAGCATAAGCACATCATACTTACTCATGACGAAGTCCAAACCTGTCGAATCATCGGAATATGCAACCTAATCCCATACGACCAAGTTTGACCAAGTCCGACCGAGCCCGTTGCACCACGCAACGACATGGTCCGACCACACAATCCAAACTCGACTATCCTAAACTTTTGTCAATTACTCATCACACACACGGGATGACCTCCACATGGTCTCTCATATAAACATCTCAATATTGGATAGGTAGACATGAATTCCCAAACCAATGATCTTTCCAAAAATCTAATTTTATTTCCCTTACAAATTCTCCATTGACAACCCATTTTAGCTACTTTAGCAACCCAAAGCTAAGGAGGAGCCACGAGGCGACGACGAGGACAAGATCCAAATAAAGGTGAGCAGATCCTAAACACATACAGTGAGCTACACCGATTATGTGAAAGATTACACAAATTACTAGAGAGTTGAGCAGAAGCCGTGCGGTGGTGATGGGGAGCCAGGGAGGAGCCACACAACAACAATGGATAACTCGAAGAAGGAGCCACGCGATGGGATACCGCAGGGAGGAGGGACCAAGGTGATGCTCGACGGGGAACCAAAGGAGGTGACGACACACAATGGGGAGCAGAGCAATGAGGGAATGAACCTAGTTGTGCATAGAGTGAGTTGGGTTTTCACCCTAAGTGTCTGTATATATAGAACATTATCATAGATAGTTTTAAAAATAACCACCTGTGATAAGTCACAACACAGACGGTTTTTAAAAAATAACCATCTATGATATCCTACATATCACAGACATCTAATACAAAAACCATCTATGATGGTCTACATATCACAAATAGTTTTGTTTTGTAAACCATCTATGACAGTTCTTTGCATAGCAAAATTTTTTTCTATTTTTGGCTAGCCTTAGGAAATGCTAGCCATGCCCTCTAAAAACAAGCAAGCAGATTACAAATAAATAACAGATAAGTGAATTACAACTCAAAATTCCACTTGGCTATTTCCTTTTAAAATAGCCCTTCATGATGATCGAATGCATATAGCTAGTTTCCTTCCTGGGTTCTTCCTCGGGTTTGATGCCATCTTCAAATGGAGGCAACTCATCAAATTGATTGTACTCTTCCTCATCCACGATATTTTGAACTCCGACAAACATTCCATTTCATGAAGAACTAAATGGTAGTTCTTATTTGCCAGGTCCATTACATAAAAAATTTGAACAACTTGCTTAGCGAGTACGAATAGTTTGTCTTTGTATCCAACATGTTCGAGGTCCACAGTAGTGATACCATACTTGTCAACCTTCACATCCTGTGGAAGTTAGACCCAACGGTACTAAAATAGTGGATCTTGAAAAGTACATAGTTGAGCTCCCAAATTTCCTCTACGAACCCATAGTAGGAGTTTAACCCACGTTTCATTATGTTTGGCCCAAAGGTATTGAACTGCTCCTGAAACGCATCTATTCGGATACCACTATTCTGGACTGTGCTCTTCCTATCTTGAGCTGTCATATATAATATGTACCCATTTATGGCTTATTGTAACATCCTGAAAAATTTAAATTAAAAAAATATGAATTTCTTGAATTATTTGTGGCCATATATTCTATTTGGAATTTGGATTTCATTGTGTTTTCCCGATTTTGGGTTGTGATTTCAAAAGTTGAATAAAGTCATAACAGAAAAAGAAACAAACAATAGTAATGCCAAAAAGGGGATATGCAAATAATAGAAAACAAAAATTTTAAATACGAACCTAAAAAGATGATCCAGTATAAGGAGGGAGAAATCCGAGTTAAAAATATAAAACTGCATTTTGGAAATCATGATACAAATAGCAATAAAAGTACATGAATAAAAATACCAACGCATATATATATGTATGCATGTATGTGTATATATAAATTGTGCAAGAAGGAGCCTGTTAAAAATTAGCAAATAAAAATAAGTATTATGCAAAAGGCTTAGCAAGATGAGTAAGACATAAAATATAATGACACAAAAATAAATAGGCGTGAAGGAAATATATACATGTATATAAATGAACCAATAAATAAAAATGTATATATGTGAATCTATATATAAGTAAATAAGTATAAAACCTATACAAAAATAGAATAAACAAATATATATATAAGCATATATGTATATACCTAGGTATAAACATGCAATACATCAACAATAAATAAATAAAAAAAAGGGGGAAAGCAATAAAGCCAGGCTGGCCAAATCGGCCCAGCTCCACCCGCACCTGCGCCCCTGCCGCATTTTCTTCCTCTGGCCGCTGGGTCCACTCACCAGCGCCTCCCCTCCTTTTTCCTCTCTTCCCCCTGCGCCCGCATTCCTTTCTTCTCCTCCTCTCATTTCTCCCGTGCGCCTGGCCTCTTCTCCGCCGCTCAATTCCGGTCAAAAGCCGGCTGACCCGGGGCGCGAGAGACACGGCCGACGTGCGGGAGCTCCTCGAATCGCGCGGCCATAACCCGCCGCCCGCTGACGCCGCCTCCTCCGCGAATCCCGGCTGCGCCACGCCTTCCGCACGTCGCTCGCACGGCCGCTGCAGGCCTTCCTCGGCGCCAGCACACCCCAGCGGCTATAAAGCTCAATCGAGACTCAAATCGCGTCGCCTCACCTCCACCTTCCTTCCACCGTGGGGAATTGATCTCTAAAGCCTCGTAGCTCGCCGGCCGTGTCTTCCCCCTCCAACTCTGGCGAACCGGCGAACCACCAATTGCGCCCACCTCGGACAAATTCCTTCGAGCCGGAGCACCCTCAAGGCATCGCGAAGTCACCCCCAGCCTCGGCCGAGCTTCTCCCCAGCTCATCTTCACCAGCGTCGTGCGCTCTCTTTGCCCGCCGCCGCCGCACGATGCCAGGTCGCCACGGCCTCTCCCTCGCTCGTCCAAACACATGGTAAGTCTCCCCTTGACCTCTTGCAACTTGTGCTCGCGCCAATTTGCTCCCTCTTCCACGCCGGCGCCGCCGCCCCGATCCACCTCCACCGCCGGCCACTCCCATCACCGCCTGAGCCGCCTCACCGCCATTCCAAGCCGAGGCACCTTCCCATTAGCTTCCTCACTTCCCGGGGACTCCATTTCACTGGTCGGCCTAACCTCCCCGGCCTCTTCCCACCGGCGGCACCGCCATTCCCTCCGTGTGCCCCGCCTCCTCTGTCTCGGCCGATGATATCCTCTGTGTCCCCTCAGCCCTGTAGCTTTAACAATGTACTCCCCCTACAGACAAACAAGACACACCGTTCGGTCAGTTGGTTAGCTCAGCTAAGTGCTAATGTGTCCAATGCGGAGGTCTTGAGTTCTATCCCGTAAGGCCGCATCCTTTTATTTCTTGTATCTATTGATTTTTCCTACTCCATTTTAATTAAGAAAAATTCAGGAAAAATAAGAAATAATCTAGGAAAACTAATAAAGTTTATTGAGAGTGTAAATGGGCCTAATAAATATTTAACCTTAGATTGAACGTTACATATTAGTTGCTAATATTCTTCTAATCTTTTGTATAGAACTTAATCCCTAACTTAAGGAATAGTGAGAAATTAATTAGGGATAACCTGTAGGTTCAAGCTCTCATGATGTTCTAATAAATAAAGAGTTAGTAAACCATAAGCTATGAACCATTGCATATTAGTAAATGATGTAGAAATTAACCATTGCAAAATTAAACCCTAAAATATTGTCTTTATCCCTAGTAACTAGGATAATCCATTTTTACTGTTAAATAATGTGAACATTAATAAACAAACCTTTAGGCCATGATATTCAAATTAAAATAGAGGCTACCTTGTATGCAACTGACTTATGGTTAAGCTTTAAATAATTATTGATTCATGCTAACACCAAATTAAATGAAAGAAATATTTAAATTGAAAGTTAGGCTTCATAATGCAGACCCCACCCTTAGTACATCGCCGATAAATAAATATCCGAAGCTAGATTTAGTTAATAAGGACAATTGGTATTTAGATTAACATTTCACATAAAATGATTCATACTAAGCCTTGCTCCGGTAGCTAAGTTTAAACTAGAATTAGAAGTGGAGCTAAGCCTAATAGTAGCTAAAGTATGAGCAAGCTAATAATAGTGCCATTAACTAAATCCTAACACTAGCTTTGGTACATAATAAAATTTAGTACAAGTGTATATAAATCAAGCTGGGACACATACCAAAGGATCCTAATTCGAATTAAACTTTAGCTAGCGATGAATGAGGATACATAAAATATGATAATAGGATTATTAAAGATTTAAATTTTAATTAGTTACCGTATATGAATAAATAAGGAGCCTCTGCTATTTATTTTAATCCAATTAATAAGTAAAGACATATATAAGAGATTATTCTTAATAAAGATATCTAAGTATTATAATACTTTTGACTAAAAGATTTATAGAATAAGTACAGATCTCATCCATCAGTCCAGTTTGCCTTTACCTAACTTGCAAGGAATACATACTCTAAAGATAAAATTTGTGCACTAAACTTCTACACCAGTCTATAGGTCTAACCCGACTCATGGAACTTCCTTGATAAATAACAAAATAATAAAAAGAGATTATTAATAAAAAGATCAAGTTATCGTATGCTATTACCAACCTTGCCTCAAATCACCGAATCACCCATTAACTCGTAACAAAACTAAATTGAGTTTATTCGGATTTATTTGGATCTTTTTGAGTTATTTGCTTTATTTGGATTCAGTCGTTTGTCACGTATTTAGAAATCGGGAGTCGTGAAGATTCAATGGATCAAGCGAGATCAAGCTCGAAGTGAAGATAGAGACCAGAAGCCCAAGTGAAAGCATTGTGTGATCTCAAGATCGCGGTAAACTGCGCCAGGCGAGTCAATACTTTGATCATGTTGAACCTACATTTCTACAAATTACTTTGTTTTAAATTAGCAAATTTCATGCTGTTTAATTATATGCAAAGACATGCTAAGTTTAAGATTCTAGTTATATGCCACTGTTTACCTTGAATAATATTACACCCTCTATTGAATATTTGCATGTGTGAACCTTGTCGCCCTAGCAAAAATTATAATTATAATATTTCGAAAATAAGTCCCTAATAATATGCTACGCTTAGTACTGCATTGATATACATGGGGCACTGAAAATGCTCCAAAACGTTATCAACATGTTTAATCATGAAAATTGGTTTGGGCAGTCATGGGGATAGTGACTGGTATACCTGATATGATTATTTTACAATCCCAAAATCCCCAACTTGCTTTAATATCTGGGCGGATTGGTTCGAGGGTGTGTATGTGTGGTGCAGTGGAAGCACAAAATTTGGGTTAGTGATAGACCGCCCAGATACCACTAAGGACTGAATCTTGTCATGACCTCCCCGGTAAAACAGTACAACCACAAGTCCGTAAAATACGACTTGGCTAAGTAAATTTATCGAAAACCCCGGACTCATCTCACTGGTAGTGGATTGATGGGGTTACGCTATGGCAAGGGGGCCTGAAGGGACACCAGGTAGGGTGAAGTTTTCCAGCTTTCCTAATGTTGCGGGATGTGGAAGCCCGGCTGCATTAGTGTCTGGGGGAAATATCCCGCGCACAGATGGGACCCACCGCAAGTGGGCAGTTTCCCATAAGTGTGAGATGAGAAAAGGACCTAGATACTTTGAAAAGTCACTGTGATTGTCTGCTCAACCACATGTCTAAGGTATCGTGTGGGGCAATGAGTTGATTATCTCTTGTGGTGAAAGTGTACAAGCTCTGCAGAGTCAAAACTATTCGAATAGCCGTGCCCACGGTCAAGGGCGGACATGGGAACTTAACCAGATATAGTTCTATTTCAAAATGTTTTGTGGGTGGGATGGAAAAGTGGAGGGCAGTGAAAGGCCCTGATTTGAGTTGTCCTGGGTGTCGTCCCAGTGGTAAGTTAAGCGGCTATAACGCTGAAGAAATTGCTATATGGTGCAGATGCCATGTAACGGTGGATGGAATCTGAATCGATATTAATAATGCATTTCCTTGTACATTATGATTTGTTCCAAAATTGCTAAGTCATAGGGCTTTTTAATTAATTGTATTCAAAAGCACTCTACGCAAAATAAAATAACCCGAGCCTCTCATCTGTTAAGCCATGCATACTATTTAATTGCATTCTGTGTATTGGCTCGCGGAGCACGGGGTCGGAGTGCTCACGCTCGCTTTTGCGACAAAATTCAGAATCAGGAACCAAGTCACTGTACCGCAGCAACAAGATTGGACAAGCTGGCAGAGAAGATGAAGATGTCAAGGGCTAGGTCGCGAACCTCCAGTTGGCTGCCTGTGGGCATGTCCTGAAGGTCCCACCTGTGTGCTTCGTTCTTCCGCTGCTGCAATTTAATGATTTCGGCCTAATCGGCCCATGAGTAAGTCTACTATTAAATTTTACGCTTCCGCATGATATGTATTTTGATATTCATTACTGTAACTGTGAGCACTATCTACTGATCCAGGGAATAGTGCAGTAATCACAGAGGAATCCGGATGTTAATATCTGGGTCCTTACACTTATCCTTGCCATGTCACAATTGTAAATTTTGACCCTTTTGTCAACCATTACAGCATATCATCACTTGATGACCTCCAGTGAATTGTACCTTTAATCATTCATTAAACTCACGGTTGTACTCTCTCATGATCCAAACCTCTGATCGGCCTAGATTCTCTTGGCATACCTTGTCTTTGTGCTCATCGATGTACGGGAACACTTTGGTCATGTGTTGCAAAATAGCTAAATGGGCTTGAGCGTACGTATCCAAATCGAGGGTAATTGTTTTCTTTCCGATGATCCCGATACCCTACAGCCTCTTCTCATGACGAGATAGAGGTACACCTATTAGTTCCACCTAAGCCATGTAGTCGATGTAGAACTCAATGACCTGTTCGGTTGCATATAGGGCTGTAAACGAGCCGAGCTCGAGCGAGCCTAAGATCGACATCGAACTTTAAGCTGGGCTCGAGCTCGGCTCGGACCAAACTCGAGCTCGCTCGAGCTCGGACTCGTGTAGGCTCGTGTAGGACAAAACTCGAGAGGGACTGAGGGAGTACATGCGGGCTGCGGCGGCCGGATCCGGGTCGAGGAGGGGCGGCGCCGGCAGGGGAGAGGAGGGGCGCTGGGGGGGAGGAGAGGCGGCGGCGGGGGAGAGGAGGGGCGCCGGGGGGACGAGAGGCGGTGGCGGGGGCCGGGGGGCTAGGGGCGGCGGCGGGGGGCGAGGAGGGGGACGGGGGGCGACGGCGGGGAATAGGAAGGGGATGGGAGGGGAGAAGGGGCGGCGGGGGGAGGGGTGAGGAGGGGGACGGGGGGGTGGCGGAGGAGAGGAAGGGGATGGGACGGCGGCGGGGGGTGAAGGGGGGGGCGGCGTGGGGGGCGAGGAGGGGGACGGGGGCGGCGGCGGGGGGCGACGAGGGGGACAGGGGGAGGGGGCGACGAGGGGGACGAGGGTGGGGGGCGGCCGGCGGCGGGGGCGAGGAGGGGGACGGGGGCGGCGGCGGGGGAGGAGGGGCGGCGGGGGAGAGGAGGGGCGGCGACGGGGGGGTGAGGAGGGGCGGCGGGGGGGCGACGAGGGGGACGGGGTGGGGGGCGGCCAGCGGGGGGGCGAGGAGGGGCGGGGGGCGGCCAGCGGGGGGGCGAGGAGGGGCGGGGGGCGGCGAGGAGGGGTGGGGGCCAGGAGGGGCGACGACGAGGGCAACCGCCAACCGGGCAGCGGAGGCGGGTAGGGGAGAGGAGGGAGGGGGCCTGGCGTCGCCTGGGAATCTGGGATGGAGTGGGGGATTTTGAGAGGAGAGGCGGGAGGGGGTGTGGGGGAATTGGGGAGGGTAAAAAAATCTTAAGCTCGCGAGCTATTCGAGTTCGGCTCGTTAAAGCTCGCGAGCTTAAGATGAAGCTCGAATTCGGTTCGTTTGGAGCTCGAGCCAAGCTCGAATCGAGTCTAGACGAGCCAAGCTCGAGCAGCTCGCGAGCCTCGAGCTTTTTTTACAGCCCTAGTTGCATAACCTTCGATAATATTGTTCTCTAGCGAGATAAATTCTGTACATAGGACTTGAGAATTCTCATGTATCTCTCGAATGGCTACATGTGATGTAGGAACACAGGATCACGTATCTTTATCTTTTTCACAAGGTGAACAATGAGATAGACAGTGATACTGAAAAATGACAGAGGGAAATACATCTTAAGACGACATAGAGTCGTCACCACCTCGGCCTATAGAGTATCTAGTCCATTGGGATCAATGACCTTCTAAGCAATTGAGTTTCCTTTTGTATCGCGCAACATCTGATCTAGATTATGATCATGTAACCTAACTTCATTGAAAGAACAATTGACATCCGGTATATTGTTGTCTCCCTCAACTTTGTTACTACCTTCCTGTATAATCTGCTCTTCATCGTAACTGCTCTAATATGTATACCCCTTTTTAATACCCATTCAAATCAAGTGTGCTTTTATCTACGCTGAATTGGTAAACATCTTAAGATTCTCGCAATCATGCATGGACAGTATATAAATTTCATCACCTCTTCAATATATCCTACTCGGCAGCTCTTCTAAAAGCAGACACACTTTCGATGAACTTTTCACTCATTAGTTCTCAACATACATTCAACTTCAGTCCAACGTTGCACAAATAACAAATTAATGTTAAATTAAATTAATACTCTCCTAAGTAGCCATTACATGTAAGTACACTAGCTCTTACATATAATTGTCATTTACCATAACTTGTCCATATAAAGTAGCTAACTATGATTCATGAACTAATCCAACAAGAATTAAAGTAGATAAGAGTGAGGCCCACTCTTAAATTGGAGCAAAAACTACCAAGCTAGATCTTTCTTTCCTTTCAACTAAAAAGTGCACAAATCTAGGTAAAATATAATGCATTCTATTATATATATAGTACCAATTACTAACGTTATATCACTAAGAACAAATGGATACACAAGTACCCTTCCAAATCTCCGTTCTCCTTTCACCAATAGCCTCAAACCTGCCGCGTGCCTAACAGACAGAATATATGTCAGGACGAGGGTATTTAATAACATAGTGAATATCACAAACGCTTCTATTCAAAACTTGTCCGTGATAAATAGGCCATCATAGACGGTCTTTTACAAAAACTGTCTATGAGGTATCATTGATGGTTTTTCATAAAAATCATCTGTGATAAATCCATACTCATAGATGGTTTTTATTACAAACCGTCTGCGATATATTACATATGGTTTGTGTAAAAAATCGTCTAGGATAAGTAGGTCATCACTGATGGTTCTCACCATCAGTTACCACATAGACGATCACGCTAGTAAAACTATCTGAGATAATTACGTTTCAGCTTAACACTAACGAATTCTATAGAACCATCTGTGATAATGCGTCTAGTATGACCTTGTCTATAGTAGTGGGTATGGAGAAATTTCGCATAAAAACTCCAACTCGATCAAACCCACATGTGAAGAACAAAACCCTACCAATGCTCTGCCACCGAAAAACACACTACATCACAATCCAGTTGGAGAGGATGATGACTGCAACTAATCTCGATCACAACGTCACGTGCTCCGATTCTTGCTCTTCGCATCGCTTTTTGCAGGGTCACACCTAGGGTCTCGGCACGATGGAGTCGATGTGGATTGGAAGATGAACTGCCTCTTGGTCGCACCACACAACAGGGGCCCTTCTATTTGATTCGACTTAGCCCGACCCCCCCTTGCCACTGTGCATGTCCATGTGACCAAAACCGCCTTGGAACAATCCACGTCGGCGAAACCACCTTGCAAAACCACCAAAGGGTGTTAAGTAACATGGTTTTAATAGATAGGGGTGTTTAAATAACTGGTTTTTACTTAAGAGTGTTAAATGGATTTTTCTATTTTTTGGATGTAAAATAGACTTATTTCATTCTTTCTTTATGTCTGTGCTCGTTTGTAACATAAAGTTGATTCTACCGGTGTGCTTTTCTTTAGATTAATTCAAAATTAAATAAAGATGTGACAGAAGCTTCTTTCATTCTTTGGGCCCTTCGGGTTGACTAACCCTGGAAAAATCAAATGCTATTTCATCTTTGGTGAATCGCTAAAAAACTCGTATGCTTTCCGCGGTAGCAATTGTCTGGCCGTTGAGCCTTTAATTTGCCCAACATCGCATTTACTTCCAGTCAGAAAAGAGCGAGCAACTGCCCACGGCCATGCCCTCCCTCCGGCCAGCCAAATCTCCTTTCCGTCTGCTAGCTTTGGTCGCCTCTCTTTCACGTCAACTCATCTTCTCCCAGCAACGTTGCATCAGTAAAATAGCCGGGAAGGTTTTAAGCTAAGGGTTATTTTCACTGTTTTTGATAGCTAAGAGCACTACTACAGAAAAGGTCATCACAGACGGTTCAAAAACGTCATCACAAACGGTTTTGTGAACCGTCTGAATTTATGGGTCAGTGATAATCGAAGGTTATCACAGACCTATGTGACATATATTATTACTACAAGGTCTCTAAACAAAGTTCTATGAAGCAAATGACACAAACTAGTGTATCAGGCTTATTGAACCGGATACACTAGAGTGTGTCACTTGCTTCATGCCCTTTGAAGGTCTATGTGGCATATAGGGCATGTTTGGTTGGAGGCCACAATTTGCCATGCCTCAACTTAAGAATTTGCCACACTTGTGGCTAGCCAAATTTGTGGCAAAAAAAAGGTGTTTGGTTGATAACTAAGGTGTGGCAAAAACTTTGTGGCTGTTGTTTGGTTCACTGCCACAAAAGTGTGGCAAAAAATTATGGCAAGTGTTTGGATTACTCCACATGTAGGCTAAACACACTTGTATAAAAATCATTATTGGAGTAACAACACCTAAAGTGATATAATACAATAGTATACCATACATTTCACCATTATAATACCAACAGTATGAACAATCCACCATTATACCATACATTTCAACAATACCATACAGTCCATAAGCAATATAATACAATAGTTCAACAATACCATATAGTACAGTTTTGTGGCCAAAGCAAACAGCAGTAATACATAAAGGCCAGACAAGGGTACCTTAGTGCTTATGCGTCGGGGAGGCGGCCGGCGAGGGCTCGGGGAGGCGGCCAGCGAGGGCTCGGGGAGGCAGCAGCGACGAGACAGATCGGGATTTAGATGTAGAATATAACTGCAGCATACGGGGAAAACCCTAGCCAGAGGGTATTTATAGGGAGGCTTATTACAGACAGTTCTAGACGTACAACCGTCTGTGATATCAATATCACAGACGGTTCTAAGTTTAAAAACCGTCTATGATAAATCTTATCACAGACGGTTTTTTATAAAAAACTGTCTGTCATAAGCTTTATGTCAGAACATTTCGTGTTTCGATCGTCTAATTAACGTCTCTCGATCGTTATACGAAGCGTCTATATCATTAATGTTTGGGTATACGAACCGTCTGTGCTAAAGGTTAAATATGTGCGCCTAATCCAGGTCTCTTCTACGTACGTACAATATGGCTTCTACTATTCTTGTGATCATCTCCTTCCTCTCATCTGTTCATCAAGAATTGTTCGGCCGGAACCTTACACAGGCGGCCAGCAATTTGCATCTGGAGCAGCTTCTCCGCACACGCCCTACTCTCCTTCCCCGACTTTCTTGCATCCGTCAGCTCGACCTGATCATCCGCCGTCGACGGAGGCGTCTCGCTGCCGCTCAAGAAAGGGAAACAGCCCTTACCCTGGTTCTTCTCCACAATGTGCGCAAATCGGAAGAAGCTCTACACGCATTGGAGAGACTGATGGATAGCCTTGCCAATCAAGCAGAAACGGCAGATTCTGAGGAATCTTTTCATGCTATCCTCTACGACATTATGGGCTATGCTACTGATTCTTTGCCCAGGCTGGAGGAGGAAGTGCTGAGGACAAGGACAATCTTAACGGCGTTCGATAAGTTAGCGGCTGATCCTCCAAGTCCCAAAGTCGAAGAAGAAGCGTACGAATCCCAAAAGATTACAATCTAGGAAACTCTTTACCTGTGCGACTTTTGTAATAAATTTGCCTCTAATTGAAATTAATAAATTTGCCTTTAATTTGTGATCTCTTGTCTCAGTAGTTCTGTAGTTAAGTTATTAGAAGCAATGTGTACTTATATATTAACCTCTGATCATAAACAGAATATGACAGACAAAGGGACATCACAGACGATTCTTGTCAAAAACCGTCTGTGAACATTCACAGACGGTTCTTAAGAAGAACTGTCTGTGATAATCTATACAACACAGACGGTTTTTAAAAAAAACCGGCTGTGATACTAAAGTATCACAGACGGTTCATCGGTAAGGACCGTTTGTGATACTCGACCACTAATACAGACGGTGTCCAAATTAAAATCGTCTGTGTTAGTGTCAATCACAGACGGTTTGACAAAACCGTCTGTGATTGGTCGTCTAGTATTAGGCTTTCTGTAGTAGTGGAGGTTATTTACACTGCATCAGTATGCTTGGTTGCTCTATTTGATGCCCAAACATACTGTTTCGGGGCGTTTGGCTATGTTTGTGTCACACGCATCGACTGAAAATATGCTGGGCAGATATTAGGAGATCTTAAATCTCAGTTTAAAGTACTCAGGAAATTAAGCCACCTGCATATTAAGTGGTTTCTCATGTAAATGAAACCATTTTTACTAATAAGTCACATGGGGCACTCATAGCCCCCTTGTTTAAAAAGGACAAGTATAGTTTTTTGAAATAATAGAAGCAGTGCTACTAGTATTCGGGTGTGTTCTTTTCGGCTGCGCTTAATAGCTTTTGGTCCTAACGTGAGTATTTATGCAAACAAACCAAATACCGATAAACTGTTTCGAAAAGATTATCTATTTATTTAGAGAAATTATAAGTCATAATTATAAGAAAAAAGAAATGAGCTTTCATTCATAGCGGGGAAAAACTTGCAAGACAAAAACAAATCAAGCGGAAAAAAACTTGCAAGGCAAAAACAAATAAAGTGAACGAAGGAAGGAAACCAGTACATGGCCGGGGAGGCCGAGAGAAGCTGCTAACGAAGTAAGCTGCGAGGCAACAACACTTGGATAGCGGATGAGGCTTCAAGCTTGAGGCCTCGATCGTTTCAAATAGCAATAGTTTCTAGTTTTTATAAACTAAAAGTTGTTTAGAATGTATTAACTTCTTAACAAATTTTTTTCTTTGTATTATTCGTAGAGATATAACGGTGTTTTTTATTTTTTATTTTTTAATTGAATATATTAGAACAAACCAACAACCGTTATAGTGCTACTTTAGGGAAAAAAAAGTCAAAAGCGCTTTAGAATAGGCCCTAAATGACCAACTCACTATGGCGAAGAAAGGTATGTACTAGTGATGTAAATCTATACGCAAATGCGAATGATTGGTAACTTGCATTTTTCGTATTAAAACATTACAGATGAGACCCAACCCACATTCCCCTTGTTTAAAAAAGGGACAAGTACAATTTTTTGAAGTAATTGGAGAAGAGCTATTTAGTTTTCTGGTGGGTTCTTTTCATGTCCTTTAATTATGTTACACCGACTAGTTTAAATTCCACACAAAACCTGGATTTGGCCAAAAGTTTTAAAACACACCTTTTCACTCCCATGGCCCGATATAGTTGGCATCCTTGAAACTACGAGTTGCAGAGTTCACGGCCAAATTGCCCCCCCCCCCCCCACCCGGCGGCCATAATTTCTAAACTAGCCGCCGACGCCGTGAAATACCGTATATGGCTCCCTGGTGCGCTCGAGCACCGTGCGATGTTTTGTGGCGCACTCAGGAACGCGTGAGGTGGCTTGCCACGGCCAGGTGGTGTGCGGGTGAGGTGGCATAGCCGCTAGCCCCGCAAGGGGAAGGTGGCGCGGTCGAAAACTACACGACACAGCCTCCCACCACGTGTTGGCCCAGCATAACCTGGCCCCTCCCCGCGCACTCGCGCCTGCCAGGCGGTGGCTCCTGCGGCCCGCCCCCTGGCCCCTGCGGTGTTTGATGGCCACCTTCATGCGGTACCTCGGCGCACTAGCCCACGGTGCCCACCTCGTGCGGCTGGCAGCCACGCCAACTAATCCGTGGGCCACCTGGCCATGCCAGCCCACCTCACGCGGTTCCCGAGCGCGCCACCACACATCGCAGGGTGCCTGAGCACGCTAGGGGGCCATATCCAGCATTTCACGACGCCGGTGGCTAGTTCGGAAATTACAGCTGATGGGGGGGCAATTTGGCCATGAATTCTAAGTTGGAAGGCAACTTGAACGCTTGAGCCTAGTCGAACACCCAAAGTTGAATGCTTGCACATACAGCAGCAAGAATTTGCTTATTCTTCTACTCTTTTGCATGAAGATGAGTCCCTTATTGCTATGTCACTAGAGCACATGCCTCTTTCTTCTGATCTTAAATTAGGGGGTGAAGAAGCAGGCATAAATCATTTCCACTGCTTCTATCCCTCTCCTTGGTGTATTAGTGTATCCAGGCTAAGAGGGCTGCTGGTTGGCCTAGCGGTCCAGTGATGAATTCTAGCTCTCCCCTATCACCCATTTGTACACTGGGTACAGACGGAAAATCAACTAGAATCAACAGTTCAATATTCATATACTTTAGCCATTACCACTCCGAACACTACAGTTTGGATGGTCCACAAAATTTTCTGTCTGGGCCTTTTCCAAACAGCACTTAACATGGTAATACAGTATCTAATCCTTTACTCGGTCTCATGGTCACCAGTAGACATTTGTCCCACAGGTTGCAACCCAAGCTTCAAATTGCTAACCTTTTCACCAAACGTTAGACCCAGAAGCAGAATGCTTTTCCTCTTTCCAAATTCAATACAATCGATCCACCATTGATTTGAGCGTTCTTCTTTCCAAACTTAATACAATTGATCCACCATCGATTTGAGGGGAAGTGTTAAAGTAATATGTGTATTTAGAATAGGAATAGGGTCCACATATTGTTTCTCCCTTTGCCAGTTTTTTTAGGAAACACGCAAAAGAATTGCACACCGTTGCATTAAGAAGAGTTGAAAACAGTACAAGTCACTAGGAAGACTAGTGACCGCAGATACAAGAGCAAAACAAAAAGACAAAGCTAAAACACAAGATGGCTAGAAATGAGAAAACAAACAAAATGAAGAAAGAACAGCGGATTGAAGGATGCCCCTAGCCAACGTAGCACAGCTGCAAGGAAGGAAAGCTAAACGGTAAATCTTAGAGGAACCGACAGCAACTTCGTGCCTGCTTGGCGCCAACTCGATAATTCCTATAGCAGCTTGGCTACGAAAGCTTCGTTGTACAACTTGGAGTTGTCGAAGACTCAAGCATTACGTTCTCGCCAGATCATCCAGAAAAAAGAATAACAATTGAATCAAATCCTTTCAGTTGCTCCTTGGGTAAGCATTTTCATAGAGCTGCCATTTTCATATGACTTGAGGAAGCATTGGGCCGACTGCATGAACTGCTTCTTTGCATCGTCTTGTGGTTGAAATGCCTTTTTATCCCTATCCCTTCGGATGGTTTTACCTGCACCTGGCATTACCTTTCTTGTCTTTTCAAGGTAAATGTGAGCAGTACCCTGTTTAGACTTCAGAAGCATCTGCAAGTGGTTGCTTCAGCCTTGCAGTAAAGATGTTAGACCATGTGGCTAGGTTTAGGATATTTTGGTGATGAATAATTGACAATGGTTAATTTGTTATGATGAATAATTGGTGATTTTGTTTAGCGGTGTTATGCGAGTTGTGTTGCGTGTGTGCGGACTGATGTTGGCCAAGTTGAGACGAACTTGTGCCGGAAGAATGTTCTTTGGTCTTTGCATGTGCAGGTTGAGCATGGAGGCGATCATGGTCGGTGACGAGGTGGACCGGAACTAGGATGGGGAGATCTGAGGTTCAGTCGGTCAAGGAGGTCACGAGATGATCGGGCTCATGCTTGGGGCGCATGGAGATCAAAGGTGGATGATACGTGAAGAAGCTACGGGAGGTGCGGTCCTGGAGGCTTCGACACGTGACGCGTTAAAAAAGTCGTGAGTGTGAAAAACCCGTGTTAGGAAGGGTTTCGGGTCCCTTGAAAATTAGTGGGCCAAAAGTCTAGTTGAGATAAAAAGGCCCAGGCCCAGTTGGAGTTGGATTAGGATTTTAAAGCCTAGTTGGAGTTGGATTAGGATTTTAAGGCTTAGTTGGAGTTGGATTAGGATTTTAAGGCCTAGTTGAAGTTGGATTAGGATTCATAGTTGGCTGTATAAAAAGAACGGGGTGCAAGGAGAAAGATGGTACCGAGGAGCGACGTGGAGAAAAAGAAGGCGTTGTTTTGGAGGCGCGGTACGAAGCAACGAGAGGAAATCGAAGGATGCGGCGGCTGTGAGCGAAACAACTGGATGAACAGTGTTTGTCGTTTTTGAATAAAGTTTGTGAGTTTTTTATTTCGCATCTATTATCCTTTTTCTTGGTTTTCTGATTCCTATAAATTCTCCATGCATTGATCTATGGCTAGGTATTTTTGTTGCTTGCATACATGAATTATTTTTAATTAAAAAATTAATTAGAAGATTAAGAAAAAAACGAGAACGGAAGTTCGCTGCTACAGTAAATCGATACAGTGTGCGCTACAGTACTTCGCTACAGTGATTTGCTACAGTATTGCTACAGTAAATTCAGAAAAAAATTGTTTTTTGTTATTTCTGGTTTTTGCATATTAAAAGGTAGAAAATCTAAAAAAGGTTTCCGCTGTGCGTTGCAATCATTCACCCCCCTCTGATTTCTATCAACGATCCTACAAGTGGTATCAGAGCAGGTTTATTTTTCTAATTGATCTTAAACCGGTAATTAGAAAACATGTCGACGGATAGGTATTCCACAAAACCTTGTATTTTCGATGGTGTTGATTTTCAGTATTGGAAAGCGAAGATGGAGGCATATATTCAAGCTCAAGGCTTTGCAATATGGGAGAAGGTCTACAAACCTTATCAAGTGCCCGAGAACGATGCTGTGTCAGCAGCAAATTTAGCACAAGTGGAGGCAAATAGCAAGGCAAGGAACTTAATAATTCAAGGACTAGGAAGGAGTGATTTTGATCGTGTTGTGCATCTTAAATCTGCATATGAGGTATGGAAAGCACTATGTGATTATCATGAGGGTTCATCTACTATTAAAGAGGTACGTCAAGATATGTACAAAAAGGATTACATGCGTTTTGAGATGAAACCTGGTGAATCAATAGATGATTGCTTTGCCCGCTTTAATAAAATTCTTAGTAACCTACGTGCTGTTAATGTTACTTATACTGATGCTGAAAATGCACGTCAATTACTTGGAGCATTAGATATGTCTATATGGGAGATGAAGGTTACATCAATTAGAGAATCTATTGTCATGAGTACGCTTACATTAGATGTCCTTTATTCTAAATTGAAAACTCATGAATTAGATGTTTTTGCTAGAAAAAATAATAGTAATAAATCAATTGCTTTAGCATCACAATCTAGCAAGTCTTATGGTGAAAATTCTTCTACTAGCTATGCTTTGTCTTCTTTGTCTTCACTAACCGATGAACAGCTAGAGCAACTTCCGGAAGATGATTTAGCACTCCTCTCTACACGCTTCACAAGAGCTTTGCAGAATGTGAGATCAAGAAAGAGAGGAAATTTTGGTCCTCAAAGGTGCTATGAGTGTGGTGATCTCAATCATATTCGTCTCAAATGTCCAAAGTTTCTAGCAAGATTTGCAAGGGAAGAGAATGAGAAGGAAGAAGGGATGGAGAAAGAAAAAAGGAAGAATAAAAAGAAGGGCTATATGAATCGCAAGGTGGTGCATCGTGTTCTTGCCGCTCTTGGGCAAATTAATTTGAGTGATATGGACACGGACAGCGAGGATGATACTCCCAAAAGCAAGAAAGATTTAACTGGGTTGTGTCTAATGGCAAGTAGCAAAAGCTCCACAGACAATGATGATCTTGACAGCGACGACTACAATGAGGTAGAACCTTCTTATGATGATTTAGCTAAAGCTGTTGCTAAACTTGGTACTTTGGTAGAAAAGAAAGATAAAAAGATTAAGAAATACGATACGTTGATTGAATCTCTAAATTCTGAAATTGCAAGACTTAGAGTTTTAATTCCTGATGATGAATCTTGTGAGTCTTGTCAAATTTTACATTCTGAGTTAGAGAATGCTAGGTCACTGAATGCTTTAAACATGGATCAACTTAGAGATGTAACTGCTAAATTTGATGAATTAAGATTAGCACATGACTCTTGTGATGAAAAATTGAAATGTGCTAATGATGAAATTGAAAAGCTCAAGTTTAGCTCTTCTTCAGGTTTAGAATCAAGTATTTCAAATGTTCATTCTAAAGCTTGTTCTAAATGTGAATTATTAGAAGCTAGACTTAACTCATCTCAGGAAACAATTCAACAGATGCTTTATCATGAGATATCTTCTTGCTCAAATTGTCCTAAGCTTAACATTGAAATAGAAGTTTTGACTAGACAACTTAATGATTTTGCTGAAAAAGAAAGATTGGCTCAGTCTAGTGCTTCTAAAAATTTTGTGAATGAACTTGTCAAATGCGCAACTTGTCCCACTCTAGCTAAAGAGAATGAGTACCTGAAAGACACTTTAGAGAGATTTTCTTTTGGCAAGAAAATTTTGAATATGATTCTAGACAAGTCAAAAATAAGTGTGAAAAATCATGGTTTAGGATTTAATTTTGTTGAGAATGCCAAGAATAATCCTCCTAAGGTTATTAAGTCTCTTGAACCCGGAAAAATTGAAGTGAAACTTGAACCAAATCAAACTGTGTTTAAATCAGCTGGCTTTGTGCAAAGTTCATCAAATAATAATGTAGGTGCTAGCTCATCATCTCAAAAGAATTTTGGTTATGTTAAATTTCATTGCACCTATTGTGGAAGAGATGGACACTTGAATGAATTTTGCTTTAGACGTGTCAAGAAAGAGAGAAAGGAAAGATTGAATGCTTCGAGACAAAAACATGCAATGTCTTTTGTTCCTAGAACTAATGTGAAAGCTATGTTTTTTGAGAACTTTCATGATGGCTTTAAATCTGCTTCGCATGCTAGATTGGGATTTAGTTCAAATGATTCACGTTCTTTTCGGCATTCTAATCATCCACATGCACGTGATTTTGGTTCTAGCTTTGTTGCTCCTGGCCGTCGTGTGTCACAGTACTGGATTTCTAAATCTTATTTTACTAACCCCAATACTGTGAGACCGATGTTTCCTGTCATGTAAGAACAACTGATACACTTGATGGTTCTTCACTCCTTTGATGATTTGCAAGAAATTTCACTTTTTGAAAGACTATGTGGAAAAGGTGATGTTGTCTTACATCTTGTTAAATTCTCAAGTTGCTAATTTGCACATGAAATCGTTTGTTACTTCTCGTTTTCCTCAATTGTGAAGTGAGTTGGGAGTATTACATCTTATGGGATTATTCTGAGGGGGAGCTTATTGTTTAAAAATTTCGGAAGCTTTGTTTATTATCCTTGTCAAATAACTCATCAAATCCAAGTCATTGAAATCAATTGAGTAGTAGAGCTCTCTTTATCATATCTATTCATATGTTGTGTAGCTTTGATCAGGACTGTTTATAATTAAATTGCTACATTTGAATTAAAAGTATGACATGGCGGAATACTTTGACTAGATTAATTATAGTTATTTACTTTGCGATGTCCATCGAAAAGGATTAGCTTGATTGTGAGTCTTATTTTAACTCTTGGTTATGAGGCTCGCATGTTTCATGTTCCAATTCTTATGATCACTCAATTTGGCATGTTATTAAAAAAGTATATGAAGAAAAAATTGAAAAGATGTATGCTTCAAGCATGCCATGGTGAACAAAAAAAGGCACAAAAGTGCGCAAAATGAAAAGAAGTATGCTTCAAGCATGCCACCATCAAAAAAGAAGAAGAAGAAGAAGAAGAAGAAGAAAAGTGTGTTATTATGAAAAGAAGTATGCTACAAGCATGCCACATGCCTAAAAATTGAGTGTGGAGCAATAAGTTGTTATATGAGACTGCTAGCCCGTCTAGAGTTAAAATTTGCTTCACTTTTAGGTTTTGACTTTTCATTGTGATATCTCATTGTGCTCTCTATAATTGGTTTGGTCATTGTTGAGATGCATGTCATTGATATAAATTGCTTAATCATATTGAAAATTTGTTTTGACATTGCTATGTGATATGATAAAGTAAATTAATAAAGTAAATTGCTCTACTCAAAAATATGTCTTGGTTGCTTTATTAAATAAATGCACAATGACTTGGATAATTTACAAAGCTTCTTGATTTTTACTTTCATTGCTCCGTCTTAGAATTATTCTTTTTAAATTTTCTTGATGATTACATTGCCAAAGGGGGAGAGATTTGGTGTGCTTTGCGAGAAATTAAAATTGCCTCTATTGTGTTGAGGGGGAGAGATTTGAGATGTGTGGCTTAAAAAGCTTTTTCGGTTTCAGTTCTTCACTTATATCTATTTGAAGCTAATTCATCATACAATTTTGTGGTGTTGTCAATGTATTCATTAAGGGGGAGATTGTTAGACCATGTGGCTAGGTTTAGGATATTTTGGTGATGAATAATTGACAATGGTTAATTTGTTATGATGAATAATTGATGATTTTGTTTAGCGGTGTTATGCGAGTTGTGTTGCGTGTGTGCGGACTGATGTTGGCTAAGTTGAGACGAACTTGTGCCGGAAGAATGTTCTTTGGTCTTTGCATGTGCAGGTTGAGCAAGGAGGCGATCATGGTCGGTGACGAGGTGGACCGGAACTAGGATGGGGAGATCTGAGGTTCAGTCGGTCAAGGAGGTCACGAGATGATCGGGCTCATGCTTGGGGCGCATGGAGATCAAAGGTGGATGATACGTGAAGAAGCTACGGGAGGTGCGGTCCTGGAGGCTTCGACACGTGACGCGTTAAAAAAGTCGTGAGTGTGAAAAACCCGTGTTAGGAAGGGTTTCGGGTCCCTTGAAAATTAGTGGGCCAAAAGTCTAGTTGAGATAAAAAGGCCCAGGCCCAGTTGGAGTTGGATTAGGATTTTAAGGCCTAATTGGAGTTGTATTAGGATTTTAAGGCCTAGTTGGAGTTGGATTAGGATTTTAAGGCCTAGTTGGAGTTGGATTAGGATTTTAAGGCCTAGTTGAAGTTGGATTAGGATTCATAGTTGGCTGTATAAAAAGAACGGGGTGCAAGGAGAAAGATGGTACCGAGGAGCGATGTGGAGAAAAAGAAGGTGTTGTTTTGGAGGCGCGGTACGAAGCGACGAGAGGAAATCAAGGATGCGGCGGCTGTGAGCGAAACAACTGGATGAACAGTGTTTATCGTTTTTGAATAAAGTTTGTGAGTTTTTTATTTCGCATCTATTATCTTTTTTCTTGGTTTTCTGATTCCTATAAATTCTCCATGCATTGATCTATGGCTAGGTATTTTTGTTGCTTGCATACATGAATTATTTTTAATTAAAAAATTAATTAGAAGATTAAGAAAAAAACGAGAACGGAAGTTCGCTGCTACAGTAAATCGATACAGTGTGCGCTACAGTGATTTGCTACAGTATTGCTACAGTAAATTCAGAAAAAAATTTTGTTTTTTTTTATTTCTGGTTTTTGCATATTAAAAGGTAGAAAATCTAAAAAAGGTTTCCGCTGTGCGTTGCAATCATTCACCCCCCTCTGATTGCTATCAACGATCCTACAAAAGATAATCTATTGCTTTTGGTAACAACACCTGACACAGTTTATCCATGCCAACATTTATCTGTATGCCTTCTTGTTCCTCCCCATCGATTACTTGAGTTGCACAACTCTCATATGTAGGCATTAGGTCCATGGGAGAGTCATGGGGCATAATATAAGTTCGCAGTTTCAAAGGTGGAAAATCGTTTGGGTTACTTCTGTTGCATTCAGCAGCGGGCCTCTGCCCATTGTACTCGTCAAATAGTGAGATGTGCAGCTGCAAAATGATTTCAATAACAGGCTCTGGAAATAGCTTTGATAAGCTCAGTGTATTTGTCTTGGTAGTACAAGGCAAGCTTTCGTATTCCTTGCAACAGAATGGGTCAGGGCGAAACCGTTGGACGAAAGCTTCGTGGACATTGACACTTTCTCGTCAAAAGCAGCATTGTATTGAAAGTGTTGAAACCAGTAAAAATCTTGTCTAGGCAGTTGAGTGAGCTCTTTCGTAACGACATCAATGGTAGACTTGCAGAGGGATGCTGTCGACTGTAAGCCCTTAATTGCAGTCCTGATTATGTCCTGATCAACCGTAGAAAAAAATTTCCCTGGGCGCCTTGTAATCTGCATAAACTAGGCTTACTAAAGCTTCTAACGCTCGATCTGGGCAATATAAGGTTTGAACACGAAGTAACGGTATTGGCTTCCATGCGACATTTCATAGCACAAAAATTTCCCGTCTAGTATTTGCCTGACAAGAGGGTAGAAAAACACGTATCGCCGTGGTGTTCCACAAAAATGCATGAACTTTAAGAATTCCTCGGCACCATCTGCAAACCTTTCAAACCTTCTGACAGTAGCGCTACTTGGCTCATTGTTGCTACGACCGACGAAAGAGGACACGAATGATCTAGTTGCATGAGCAATTCTTTTAGCATATGAGGACTGTCTTACTTCTTGTCCCTTCAGCTTCCACAGCTTGCTGCTTACATCTGCATCTTCCGCCATCGTAGCAAAGGCACATCAGTGATCTGCCATTTGTTTGACGTCTCCAATGCAGCATCCATGCATCTTGATGTGCGCCATCTCCAGCCTCTCCACATTGTCTCTCTGCTCCAATCTTTCTTTGTTGCCAAGTAGCCCAGTTACTGCCCGGTTAACCGCCTCACCAATTACCGCAGAACTAACAATTTCGGCCATTAGGGCAATAGGGCTGAGCAATTCTGCTAAACAAAGAAAGGATTAATCCTACCTACAGAATTAATGAAGTAGAATCTTGCTACTTTGAGCAAGGATTTACTTACTGAATTGGCTCTCCGAATGTAATTCTTCTTTGAGTTGTGGGTTCTGCCTGTAAACATGTTTCAAGAACATCAGCTGAAGAGTGTTGACATCAAAGAACATGGCGAGAATGCACAAGGCGAATGAAAGTGACCTCGACCAGATGACACCTAACTGCCTGAGTGAGCACAAGAAAGAAAAGTAATAGCAACTTTGACTCATTGAGGCCTCAAACTCCGTCAACACGACAGAATATGGAAATGAAATATCAATCTGAAACAACTTAACATCGAACACTTATAAAGTGGAAAAATATCAATTTTAAAAAGAAATACGTGGCATGGAACAGTCTGCAATACATATAAACCTCAGCTATACAAATATACGCATGCCACGTAATTAGTAATTCCTCTCTAATCGTATCAAAAAATCCGGCTAGGCTTTATTAGATCTATAAGATGAATTTGATACATTGCCCAGCCAAAGGGGCAATATATAGTACAGGACCCAAGGGGCATAAGACTAAACCCTATAAATTAAGAAATATGACAAATACCTTTATATTCTTAACACCCCTCTCAAATGTAAGGTGTATGTAATAGCATTGTATTTGAAAATATTAGCAATAAAATAGAAAAAAATCCAAAATCCGACTTTAAACATGTCTTCGTAGCGTTCAGTTCTTGAAAATTGTGTCGAGGCCAGAAGATCTCCATCTGGGGTCGTGCAGTAGCCCATAAAGTATGGTGGCAGCTCATAAAGCAAATCGAAGCCCGAAGGCAGCGGCGCAGAAGAAAAACGTGGTAGCCTTAAAAACTCGGGGCGACAACTCAGAAAGAAACGGCAGTAGTATAACTTCTATGATCTGCAGCAACCCAAAGAGAAGAGCGACGACTGCAATCATGCAAAAAGAAGAGGATCATACTCGATCCAAGAGGATAGACCGTTGCTAGCAAATCAATCGTCTGACTGACAAAGAAATTTGTGGATTTGTACAGTTTTAACGAACTGAAAGATAAATGCTACAGCTTGGATGGACTCAAAAGAAGACTCAGAAAATAAAAACTTAAAGTACTAAGTAGCAGAACTGACAGCTCCTAACACCAACACAAAAGATCTCCTTTCCACCCGCACCCACTTGCAAGCAAAAGATCGAGAGTTCACAGTCTTGACAGAAAAAAAGATTAGCAAATATGACAATTAACGAAGCCATCATCACCACAAGCACTAGCCAGCACCCTTTTATCATGGCAACATGGCAGCGTCACAACACAACAGCAATGCCAACTTCGGCTGTCGGTGCTTGGGTGACAACTTCGGAAACAGGCGGTGACGAGCTACGCCAGATCTAGGCGGGGCATGGCGGCCAGCTCTGGTGCAAGGAAGAGAGCCCAAGAAGAAGATAGCCATACCCACACAGGGAGAGCCAGAGGCGGCCAGATCCAGGTAGGGCAATGATGGATCCGGGCTTGGCAGTGATGTGGCGATAAGATCGTCGGATCGGCATGAGGGAACTAGGAAGATCCAGCCGGAAGCCACAATGGCCAAGAGCCATTGCAGCGGCAGTTGCACAGCAGGCAGTGACGAGGTGGCCACCTCCGAGAGTAGATATCACCCTTCCCCGGGGATAGCGGTAGCGGAAGACGACCGGAGGCTAGGCATTGAACCTAGGCTTTGATACCATGTTAGATTGATAGGATGAATCGTTGATATCTTGCACAGCCCAAAGGGACAATATATAGTATAAGACCTAAGGGACATAAGACTAAACGTTAGAAACTAGAAAATACCATAAATACCATTATATCCTTAATAGGCTTCATGTAAGCATATTATTTCTTTTTAGAATAAGTCTATTTTACATCCGCAAACTATAGAAAAGTCCATATAACACCCCTAAGAAAAAAAAGGTTATTTAACACCCCATCTATTAAAACTAGGTTACTTAACAACCCGTAATGGTTGCTTGGTGGTTTCGCTAACATGAACTATTCCAAGGCAGATTTGGCCACATGGGCATGCATAGGTGGCAAGGAGGGTCGATTGGTGGCGCGAATAAGGGGTCCCATGGCACGATGTTTGGCACGCATTCACTCTCAAGGAGCATTATTTGCCATGCAGTTGCCCTCGCTCATCACCCCCACCATGCCCAAGAGTAGCCGCCATAGAGGAGATGAGCGCCAGGAGCTCTGGATCTGCACGCATGCCCTTGTCTTGGAATCAAAGGAGCTCAAATGTGTCGCACTCACCGGTGTCGTATAGGGAGAAACATGTATTATGCAATTAAAATCAAGTAGATTATAGCCCCTGATCACCACTTGTCCAACCAAAATTTGATCTTTACTAACTACCGCATGTACCAACCAAGAACCCATCTACGAACTAGAGCAAATTGAGATATACATATCTGAGAAACGACTGAAAGTGGTCAAGATCTTGGTATGGTATGGAGAAATTTCGCATAAAATTTCCAACTTGATCAATCTGTCACCAAAAAAACACCCTATATCGTAATCCAGTTGGAGAGGAGGATGACTGCAACTAACCTCGATCAGAATGTCGCATGCTCCGATTTTTGCTCTTCGCATCACTTTTCTCCAACCAAGGTCACTGTTGCATTGTAGAATTGATGTGACCACGCCACAAACACATACGACAATAGCGCCCAATATCAAGATTGAACTAAAGGTGAATTCGATTCTTCAGCCTCAACATATTTTAAATGAGAATATGATACTACCTAATGATGAAAATATATATTTTTACAGCACCACGTCACTTTTACACCAATTCAAGCAAGAGTTCAAGATGGACACGTTTTGGAATCCAATTCGGCCTCCAGATCAATTCGGATTCAGCCAAACAGGCCCAACTTCAAATGTGCATAACTTTGACATATGAAGTCCGTTTGGGGTCCACGAGTACTTGTTGGAAAGCTTTTCTCATCCTATTTCCAATGGATCTGGTATCACCTATAAATTTCATCTGTGCGCATCGCAATCATCAAAAGAGTCAGTGTTGGGCACGTACTGGAATCGGATTCGGACTGCTGCAATGGTGCAAGTTGAAACGGACGTAACTTTCTCATACGGACTCCGTTTGGGACGTTCTTGGATTTGATGGAAATATTATCAAGTATACTTTCTAAAGGATTCAACCCCATGATCAAATTCTATCCGAGCCGGCCGCAATTGTCAAAAGAGTCCATGTTAGGCATGTACTGGAATCGGATTGGGACTGCTGCAATGGTGCAAGTTTAAATGGACATAACTTCCTCATACGGACTCCGTTTGGGACGTTCTTGTCCTTCATGGAAAGATTATGAAGTCTACTTTCCAATGGATCCAACCTTATCTTCAAATTCCATCTGAGCCGGCTGCAATCATAAAAAGAGTCTACGTTAGTTTCTGAGTCCGAGTCAAAAAAGGTGCTACGCCACCACCACTTGGGCCCATGGGCCTTGTAACCCTAGGGGTCGTTCTCCCTATATAGGAGCCGCCGCATCCGTTGCTAGGACTTGAATTTCGTTGAGTTTAGGTTTAGCTATTATGCAAACTTCTGTTCTTTAGTTTTGTCGGACGACCACCTGTCAAGACAGCCGTCGGAATCCTACCTTTTGAACTCAATATCAATATTTGCAATTTCAGATTGCTTGTTATCTTGTTCTTGCGTGTTCTTTGATTGCATGCAGGAATAAACCTTCGTGGTCAGGTCAATCGCATTCTTGGCACGGTTGATAACATCTTGGGGTTGGTTCAGCGATTGCTAAGGCGCAAGCGACGTTGTACGGTTGTAGTCGGATCGCAAGGGTCACCTCCACCAAAATCGAAGTTACCAGCCTATCGGAAGATCGGGACCCCGTCACCTCATCAGTTGGTATCAGAGCTTCAGTTGACCGGTAGGAATTCTTTGTATCCCTAGTTAGTAGATTGATTTTTATTTTCCATAGTCCAGAAAAATTGCCCCACAAAAAGAGTTAATTTCCGCTGTCCAAACCCCGTTGTGCCTTTCAATCTGTTAGTTTTGATTTGCTAAATTGAATTTGTGTCCATTTTAGCTTTGTCTAGTTGCTGGTCATATCCTTGATTCCATCAAAATCCAAACAAAAAAAAATTCCTCCACCACAAACCCTAATTCCAATTCGGTTGCTTTTTCTTTCTCTGCAGCTGCCACAAAAAACATCATAACTTTTGATTCTTTGATCGTTTTTGAGTGAAATCACTGCCTTTAGATTCATAGCTTTATTATATATCTTCCTGTAAAATTTCGCGTCAATCCAGTATGGCAGTAAGAAGATATCTGCAGTGCAAGTTGACCTAAAATTCCAGATTGAATCTGCAACAGTCAGCACTTGTGAATTTTGTGCGAATTTGTCGGTCGGTTTCCAGAACTTGGCCCCAAAACAAAAGTTGTAGAAAAAGTCGTCAGAAAACGGAGAAAAAAATAATCATTGAAAAAGAGGCAACTTAAAGAAAGTTACGGCCGAAATACCGACGTGCTGTCCAGTGGACAGAAATCTTCAGTTTTCAAGTTTTGGGTCAATCCTTGTGTTCTTCAATTCTAGATTGCATTCGATTGAATTATCTTGTATTTACCACTCCTATACATTGCCATATACTTATTTTAGCCTTCTTCCATCTTTGGTTGATCAGCAACATAGGCTAAGTGCTAGATACGAACTATAATTCAATTCTATGCAATTTCTAAAATTAATTGGTTGTTTTCCTTTGCTACAAAATACATAACCTATCCAAGCTCCACTTTTCTACTAACCGAACAGGTCTCGCTGTACCTTGCAATCGCTTTACTCATCACTTGAGCTAGATTTATCACGAACCAGCCACCGGTTGCACCACCTGTTTGTTTTGGTTAGAACTTGTAAGAATTTGGTAAGAGCTTGAGAGATCCATTACTTGAATTGAGCCTCCATATCCTAGTAGTTGATAGGAACATATACTTGTGATTTGTTTCCTTGTTTGCTACTAACCATGGCAGGTTCATGGGATGATTACGAGATAGATCCATATCTTCTTCGAGCCATTGACCGAGAGCGCAAAGAAATTCGCGAGGAAGATGCACGCTTAAGACAAGCTTCTTCACCATCGGAGGTATATGATCGTGATAGTGCGTTCGGTAAAACTAAAATCACTTTGCCATCCTTTGCTGGTAAATTTGATCCTGATGCCTATATTGACTAGGAGATAGCGCTAGATATAGAATTTGAATATCATGATTGGTCTGATAAGCAAAAGATTAGAGCTGCCAATAGTGTTTTTATTGATGATGCAATGCTTTGGTGGAAATACTTAAGTAGACTTGGAAGAGTGCCTCAAACGTGGCATGCATTAAAGAAACTTTTGAGAGATCACCGTTTTCCTAAATATCATGCTGATTATTTGCTAGTTAGATTGCAACGTTTAAAACAACGAAGTAGAACTGTAAGGGAATATTATCATGATTTAAAAACTTGTTTATTGCGTTGTGACTTAGAGGAACATGCTGAAGCTACAGAGAATAGATTCTTATGTGGGCTTAATAAAGAAATTCAGGACCTTCTCATTCACAAAGAATATAATTCTCTCCCTCATTTGTTTATACTTGCTTGTAATGTTGAACGTCAGATTGAGAAGAAATTGAGAGTGCTTGATGATAAGAAACATGAGAACAAACCCTTGTTTGTGCCTTTTTCTATGACTAACAACTTGCAGGTAGTTGAGAACCATGTCGAAGAGGAGCATGAACTGATTCAATCATCGACTCCATTAGTTGAGAATGAAGATGAGGAGATGGATGCACCTACATCATCTGAGGGGAGCCAAAAAGGTAAAAATCATAGTGCTATCATCCCTCACGGTGAGTATGCTTGTGAAGAACTACAATTACGCACTGTTCATGCTATTTTAGAGCAAAATTTAGTGGAAAACAATTCTGACATGCCCATATTTCAAGTAGAGAATTCACACCGCATTGATTTGAATGTTGAGAATGAGTTGAGTGCACCTTGTCAAAAAATAATTGAATTGCCTGCTATTTTGAGTGATTCATGTGATGAATTAATCACATACAATGATCATGTGGCTTTGGTTAAATATAAAGAAGTTTTGACTAGAATTTCTCCTGTTAATTCATTGTGTTACATCATGTTGGATCTATCTATGAAATTGTCACATGCTATGGAGAAAGTTTCTGAACTTGCATGTTCGAAATTCTTGTTTAGTGCCTACACCCCTGGGTATAAGTTTAATTTGAATGGAGATTATGGTGTAGAAAATCAATTTCTTGTATATCGAATATGCATAACTTGTGATCACATGGATGAATTGCAGCTTGTTGTTTTGAGCAACAACTCTTGTATGCTCAATCTTGTTCATTATGAAAGAAAAATAAAATTAATTTAGTGATCATTCAATGCATATGTATTCTTCTCTTGTTGAATCATCTAACATTGACAATCTGAATAATGAAATTGATGTATGGAAGAACATGCAAATCTTTTCACCCTTACTAGATGAATTTGCTATTGCTCAATTGAAATCTGATTATATGGATAAATTTTGTTTGATCCCAAAAGTTGTAGCTTTGCCCATATGTGCCACCACAACAAGTTTACAACTTCAAAGATTTGAATTGCATAAATGCTTCACTTACATTTGCAAAACAAGTTGTAATAATTACTGTGTGAGAAATTTTGATTTGTTTATTAACATATATGATTACTTTTGGGTTAATAATACAATGAGGTTTTATGATTGCTACTGTGTTATAACATTAATTGTGCAACAACGAAGAACTGTTAAAACGGATGACATATACATATACCATGCATACACCTTGGCTTCTTTGTTACCATACTTTCAGTTTATCAAAAGCCGAGGACGGCTTTGTTTTCAAGAAGGGGAGGATGATGAGAACATGACCCCTATGGATACAACCATATTTGCTATGCTTGTTATCCCAATTACAAGAGCTCCTACGCATCGCTTAAATTATCAGGTGAGCTATTTTCAAAGAGGTTTTACTTTGTTTCATAAAGACCGTATGATATTACATAATGAGAGTTTGTTGCGTTTGTTATCATGTACCGAGATTTATGATCAAGATAATGCAATACATGAGGCTACACATATGTTAAAACCGATGACGGTTTTCTGTCAAGAAGGGGAGGATGATGTGACCACGCCACAAACACATACGACAATAGCGCCCAATATCAAGATTGAACTAAAGGCGAATTCGTTTCTTCAGCCTCAACATATTTTAAATAAGAATATGATACTACCTAATGATGAAAATATATATTTTTACCGCACCACGTCACTTTTACACCAATTCAAGCAAGAGTTCAAGATGTACATGTTTTGGAATCCAATTCGGCCTCCAGATCAATTCGGATTCAGCCTGACAGGCCCAACTTCAAATGTGCATAACTTTCACATATGAAGTCCGTTTGAGGTCCACGAGTACTTGTTGGAAAGATTTTCTCATCCTCGTGCCAATGAATCTAGTATAACCTCTAAATTCCATCTGTGCGCATAGCAATCATCAAAATAGTCAGTGTTGGGCACGTACTGGAATCGGATTCGGACTGCTGCAATGGTGCAAGTTTAAACGGACGTAACTTTCTCATACGGACTCCGTTTGGGACGTTCTTGGATTTGATGGAAAGCTTATCAAGTATACTTTCTAAACGATTCAACCCCATGATCAAATTCTATCCGAGCCGGCCGCAATTGTCAAAAGAGTCTGTGTTGGGCACGTACTAAAATAGGATTTGGACTGCTGCAATGGTGCAAGTTTAAACGGACATAACTTCCTCATACGGACTCCGTTTGGGACGTTCTTCTACTTAATGGAAAGATTATGAAGTCTACTTTCCAATGGATCCAACCTCATCTTCAAACTCCATCTGAACCGGCTGCAATCATAAAAAAGAGTCCACGTTAGTTTCTGAGTCCGAGTCAAAAAAGGTGCTGCGTCACCACCACTTGGACCCATGGGCCTTGTAACCCTAGGGGGTCGTTCTCCCTATATAGGAGCCGCCGCCTCCGTTGTTAGGACTTGGATTTCGTTGAGTTTATGTTTAGCTATTATGCAAACTTCTATTCTTTAGTTGTGTCGGACGACCACCTGTCAAGACTGCCGTCGGAATCCCACCTTTTGAACTCAATATCAATATTTACAATTTCAGATTGCTTGTTATCTTGTTCTTGCGTGTTCTTTGATTACATGCAGGAATAGACCTTCATTGTCAGGTCAACCGCGTTCTTGGTACAGTTGATAACATCTTGGGGTTGGTTCAGCGATTGCTAAGGCGCAAGCGACGTTGTACAGTTGTAGTCGGATCGCAAGGGTCACATCCACCAAAATCCAAAATCGAAGTTATCATCCTATCGGAAGATCGGGACCCCATCGCCTCATCAAGAATCATAACCTAGGGTCTGCCGTGATAGAGAAGACAATGGAGTCGATGTGGGTCGGAAGATAAACCGGCTCTGAGTCGCACCACACAACAGGCCCTTCTATTTGATTCAACTTGGCCCGACCCCCTTGCCAGTTGTGCATGCTCATGTGACCAAAATAGACTTATTTCTTTCTTGTTTTTTTTAGTGTGTGCGCTCATTTGTAACATAAAGTTGCGTCTACCTGTGTGCTTTTCTTTAGATTAATTCAAAAATAAAGATGTGACAGAAGCTTCTTTCATTCCTCTTGGGCCCTTCGGGTTGACTAATCCCGGAAAAAATCAAATGCTATTCATCCTTAAATTAGAATCGGTCCTGACCAGTGTAGCGAATTAATTACTGTCAGTCCTGACCGTTAATTCTGGTGAATCACTCAAAAAATCATATGCTTCCGTAGCCATTATCAGTCTGGCCGTTGAGCCTTAATTTGCCCAACATCGTATTTACTTCCAGTCAGAAAAGAGCGAGCAACTAACCATGAGAGCAACTCCAGCAGATCCCCTACTTGAGCCCTCAAAACTCAAATTTGAGGGCTTGAGCCAAAAAACGAGCTCCAGCAGAGCCCCTACTAGAGCCCTCAAATTTGAGGAGGCCCTCAAATCACCCTCCCACCCCTCATTCCTAGGGGCCCCCTACTCCGGCTCTCATTTTTCAGCTTTCCTCGTTTTTTGTGGAACATTTGTGCTTTCAATTTAAATTCGGAACAAATTTGAATTTAAATTTGAATATTCGTATTTGAATTCATATTTGAATTTGGAACAAATTTCAATTTAAATTTGAATGTTATGTGATGAACTTTGTGCTTTCAATTTAAATTCGGAACAAATTTGAATTTAAATTTGAATATTCGTATTTGAATTCGGAACAAATTTGAATTTAAATTTGAATGTTATGTGATGAACTTTGTGCTTTCAATTTAAATTCAGAACAAATTTGAATTTAAATTTGAATATTCGTATTTGAATTCATATTTGAATTCATATTTGAATTCGGAACAAATTTGAATGTTATGTGATGAACTTTGTGCTTTCAATTTAAATTCGGAACAAATTTGAATTTAAATTTGAATATTCGTATTTGAATTCATATATTTAAATATTGTCCCTCATTGTGAAATCATAAATATTTTATTGTGTATTGTGCTTTTGTCCCATACATATGCATATAGTGTGTGAGGAAATAGAGGGAATTGAGAAGTAGGGGCCCTGTTTTGAGGGCTCCTGCTGGAGTGCAGCCCAGAAAACAGGGCCCTCAAAAGTAGAGGGAGCCCTCAAATGAAAAGTAGGGGCCCTGTTTTGAGGGCTACTGCTGGAGTTGCTATGCCCCTCGGGCCAGTCAAATCTCCTTTTCATCTCACTGCAACGTTGCATCAGTAAAATAACCGGGAAGGTTGGGTTATTTTCACTGTTTTTGATAGCTAAGAGGTTATTTACACTGCATCAGTATGCTTGGCTGCTCTAATTGATGCCCAAACATACCGGTTTGGACCGTTTGGCTACGTTTGTGTCACACGCATCGACTGAAAAGATGGTGGGCAGATATTAGGAGATCTTAAATCTCAGTTTAAAGTAGCCAGAAAATGCCATCCTAAACAGGTTGTATATTAAGTGGTTTCTCATGTAATTGAAATCATTTTTATTAATAAGTTCACATGGGGCACTCATATTCCCTTTGTTTTAAAAAAAGGACAATTATAGTTTTTTTGAAATAATAGAAGTAACGCTACTAGTATTCAGGTGTGTTCCCTTCAGATGTGCCTCATGCTTTTAGCACTAACACAAGCACTTATACGGATGAACTGAATATCGATAAACTACTTTAAAAATATTCTCTCGATAAGTTGTTTGTTCAGAGAAATAATAAGTTATAAGCCAGAAGCTATAAACTGAAAGAAATTATCTTTCTTTAATAGCGGGAAAAAAACTTGCAAGACCAAAATAAATCATTGGAAAGAAGGAAGGGAAACTAGTACATGGCCCAGGAGGCCTACCTCACTTATAAGCTGGGAGGCAACAACACTTGTGTTTGGTTGCTGGGATGAGGTGGGATGGAATGGGATGGTTCCTTTGACCAAGCCCATCCATGTGTTTGGTTTGAGGGATGAGGTGGGATGGAATGGTCCAAAGTGGGATGAGCCTATGCAAATTTAGAGAATATTCTCCTTAGATGCTGGACCATGTGGTTCCACTTTTTTTGTGGAACCATCTCATCCCATCCTCATCCCATCCCATTCCACTCCATCCCAGCAACCAAACACACCCTTAGATGTCGTTCGCTCCCATTAGGTTTCAAGCTCAGGGCCTCATTGCAAATAATGATAGCTTCTAGATTTTAGAAGTCAAAAGTTATTTAGAATGGTTGACTTTGTAATACGGTTTTTTCTTTTTTTTTCCTTTGCATTATCCTAGAGAAATAATGATGTCTTTTCCTATTTTTTTTCTTATTTTCCTTTAATTGAACACCTCAGAAAAAAGCTAACCATGTTACAATGTCATTTTAGACAAAAATCACGACACTTTGGAATAGGGCCTAATAATCCAACTCATTATGGCGAAGAAGGTGTATACCAGTGACATAAATCTATATGTAAACACAAATGATTGGTAACTAGCATTTTTCATATTTAAAAATTACAGATGAGACCCAACTCATATTCCCCTTGTTTAAAAAATGACAAGTATAGTTTTTTTGAAGAAGAGCTACTTAGTTTTTGGTGGGTTCTTTTGGGATCCCTTAATTGTACTAAATCGATTTATTTAAATTCCACACAAAATCTCGATTTGGCCAAAAGTTTTAAAACACACCTATTCACCTCCTCTTATTAGCATCCTTGATACTAGACTACAAGTTGGAAGGCGACTTGAACGCTTGTGCCTACTTCCCTTCCAGCCTGGTCGGAACCCCCAAAGTTGAATGCTTTGCACGTGCAGTAGCAAGTTTTTGCTTATTCTTCTACTCTCTTGCATGAAGATGAGTCCCTTATTGCTATGTCACTAGAGCACATGCCTCTTCGTTCTGATCTTAAATTAGGGGAGAAGAAGCAGGCATATGACAAGAAACAGGCAGAGCAAACCCTCACTAAAAGGGGAAAATAAATTATTTCCACTGCTTCTATCCCTCTCCTTGTATTAGTGTATCCAGGCTAGGAGGGCTACTGGTCGGACTAGCGGTCCAGTGATTAGTTCTAGCTCTTCCTTGTCACCCATTTGTACACTGGGTACATATGGGAAATCAACCAGAAGCAGCGGCTCAATATTCATATACTTTAGAACTTTACCAACTACCAGTCCAAACATTACAGTTTGGATCATCCACAAAATTGTTCGTCTGGGCCTTTTCCATACAGCACTTAACATGGTGAAGGATCATATGAGAAAGTTCAGAATAATATTATGATGAAGCATTGCAAGAAGTGTTTTTGCAAAGATCGTATTTTATTTGGGCTATTTTCTGGAAGTTTTAGGGTAATCGGTAGTATCGCTGTTGTGGCAGCGGTCATACCGTAGTGCGGTAGTACCGTAAATGTTGGTGTAGCCGTACCACAATATGATAGTACTGGAGTTTAAACACGGTACATTTTTTAGAGAGGTCCAACTCAGGATTACAAGGAGCGGTGGTACCAGCTTGAGAGAAGTGGTAGTACCATTTTTGGTAGAAAAATAGGATTTTAGGTTTTGAGGCATGGATTGAGTTAGGGAGGCCTGGGTCATTGCATTAAGGTTGTATAATGTATATTTTGACTAACATTGGTCAAATTGTGAAGAACATGTGCCGGGAAATGATTTCTTTGTCTTTGGATATGCAGAATTGCTTAGAGTCAACCGTGGTCAAAAGCGAGGACCGGGGCTAGGCTCATAGAGGAGTTGAGGCCCAGAACAACTAAGGGTGCAGGTGAGATGGTGAGCTCAAGCATGGCACGAGAAAAGCGGGAAATGTTGAAAGCGAGTTCGAATGGCGAGATTGCACCATTAGGCTTGAATGGACCAAGTGAGCCATGGTTTGGTGGAACCGAGATGGAAGAGACTTGACGACACGTGGCAAACTAGTGGTGCACCTACACGTGGTAAGGATGGCGATTGCTTGCAAAGGATGGTAAAGACCAGAGTCAACAAAGGGTATTAATTTGGCCAAAATAACAGAAACTACCATGGATCAAAACTGCGGTGCGTGGGCGGCATGTTGGAGAGTAGTTTAGGTTAAGGTGGAGCTAGTTTGATCAAGACAGATCAACGCTAAGAACTTAGCGGATAAGGACATATGTGCATTGAAAAGCGTGTATAAGTAACATTTGTGGGTTAAAACCCGTGTGTATGGAGTTAATGAGTTTTCCTATTGTGATAGTGGATAGGATCCACTAAGGGCTAGATGTGGCTAGTTGCCCACCTATATAAGGGGTTAGGATGGAGACATGTGATTAATCATCCAACCCATCTTTCTTGTGCCTTCATGTCTAGGGCTAGGGTTTGATAGTAGAGTGCCTTATGTACTCTCTGTCCTCTAAGGTGGAGTGGCTATAAAACTTACCTTCTCAAGTAAGCAATACATTAATCTTTATGCACTTACATATCATGTCTTAATTGATTTCCTCTTGTGTCGGTTGGTTTTGATCTCTACTCTTTTCTTCTTTTGATCTTGTTGTACCAAGGATGTATAAGAGATGGAGAGAATCTCGAGAAATCATCCTCCACCCATCTAGGCACTTTCATAGTAAGTTCATCAAGAAACTCGGTTTTTGCATACTTTTGATCTTCCAAATGATTTCTTGCTTCAAGGGTTTTTTTACTTGATTTCTTTGGTATTCTTACTTGTTATGACATGTGAGAGCATATCCAAATACATCTTAGCTATTCTCTACCCATAAGCAAGCCCTGGTCATCAATTTAGCTTTTAGGTCACTTTTGGTGCATGCTTGCTCAAATCTCAAAAGGTCACAACTTTGTCGTGAGTTTTGCAATCAATGGATGGAATAGGCTCTTGAGATCTTAAGAAATATGTGTACAAATTTTTATGGCTTTTGGATCATTCAATCAAAAGTTACATGAATTTGTGATCTCGCGGTCGTGCTGAAAAACTTATTCTTCCTGATCATGGTGTAGCAACGGTTGTATCGTAAGCTCTGTAGCAGTAGTATCGTAGCTACTGGTCTTTGACCACTTTGGTTTTTGACCACTCAGTAATCGTCGACCACACTGGTCGTATTTCTACTTAGTTTGACCACTTTGGTTTTCGACCACTCACTGGTTGTCGAAAACTTGAATTATGTTGAAACCACTCGGGTCTTTGATCACTCACTGGTTGTCGGCCACACTGGTCATAGTTCGACTTGGTTCGACCATTTTAGTTTTTGACCACTCACTTGTCGTCAACCAAGGTCAGTCTTCCTAGCATAGACCAGGGTTGGTATCACATTATGCTGTTTAGATTTCTTTCTCTTATCTTGTGACCTTAGGATGCTACTTATTAGTTGCTTCTCTTCTCACTAGGTTGAGTTCACTCAATTCTTCTAGTTCTAGTAGGGTTTGGGCCCCCTGGTAGGTAGGGAACGTGTTTACTCCCTTGTGTTTGGATGTCCAGCAAATAGTCCTAGAGTCATATGGGATAGATGAGAGCGAGTCCGAGCCATAGTGATCCATCTATCTTGTTTATGCTTTAAGGACTACCATTTTCTCATTTTTCCTATGCTTCTTCTCTTTTGCTTATTGCTTTGGTTCAGAGGGGGTTCATTTAAGATTTTCTTGAGCCTAATGTTGACATAACTCAACTTGAACCAAAAACTTTCTAAAATTTGACTAACTTGCTAAGGGGGGGCTAGAATCTTTTTTGTATCATGTTGCATTTAAATTCAGTAATGTGCATTGTAATATAAATACATGGAGTTTTGACCTAGGCCAGATCCTTTTTAGCCTATTTCCCTCTCCCAAGCCCAAATTAGCGTCAAACACTGGCCTAGGTCCACTAGGCCACTATCGTGATTCACATGACACATGGTAGAAATTCTAGGTCTCACTCAGTCTCTTCTCTCACTCAAGTCTCTCCTCTCTGTCTCTCTCCATTTGGTGGCGCAGGAGCTTCTGGTCTTATGGGAGCACTGGAGCGGCCGTTTCGCAATACAAGTCACCTTGCCATCGCCGCTCGCCAATGCGGTGCAGCCGCATAGGTTCACCCTCCCTGACCTAGTGACCCCCATGGCGTCATGGCCCCATATCCCTAATCTGGTAATCCATCTGTCTCCTCCTCCCCTAGCAATCTCTGATTTGAAGCAAAATTATGCGTCTAAATAAAGATGTGAGTTGCATTTTGCTTAAAGAAGTGAGGTATCTATAATGATTCTAAAGTTTTTGCATAGTAGTTGATTATATTATGATGACTTATGTATATTTAGAAAATATGTAAGTGTTATCAAGTTTGTCATGTAGCTTGATGTGTTGGACACTTGGATGATTTGATCCCCTTTGATGTCTGCCTATCTGATCCATGTTTTGTTTAGCATACTACTTAAGTTGCTTAGTTAAAAATCGTTCAATAAAGTATGTTCACGATAAAAAGCACTTTTGAACTTCCGCTTGGGAATATAAAAATCTAACAAAGAGAATTGTCTTTTAACTTGATTAAAGCATCTCGTTGTGATTGTACAACTTTATTATAGAATTATTCTGATTTGAACTTTGACTCAGGTTAGTAGTTCTAGGGAAACAATTTATCTCTAATTCCAATCATCATGATTAAAACTATTAGTCTTTGAGTTCTGTTTTTCACTCATTGCTGAAGTTACTTCCTTTTTGTGTGCTTGTCTGCATGATCGTTTCCAATGCATGAAGTATTGTCGTGTTAATTTTTTATTATTTTAGAATTTCTTTATATTATTTGAGATGTTATCTCTAATATAAACAATTGTACTTCGATTTTCGCTATTGTGGACATTTATGTTTTCAATTGAACAATATTTTGTAACTTCGAATACCCATCTTAAAATTCCTAGGTCCGCCACTGTTGCTAGCGGTTACTGTGCGACCACTACGCCCGTGCCTCCGCGGTCTGCTGCTCACGCCTGTGCCACCACTCCCTTCCCTATTGCACCTGCTCGTCCATTATGGCAAGTGATGCTAGCATTCCACACCGAAGAGCTTCAGCCTGGAGGCAAACAGCACCTCAGAATAGCAACATATAGGGTTGAAAATGGATTCAGATATTATGTTACTTAGATATTCGGCGACTGAATTCAAATATATCAAATCCGAATACCTAATATCTAAATCTAGATACAAAATGAATTCGGATATGTCAGATCCAGATACCTAATAATCGGATGCGGATCTGGTATAGATCGTCTTGGATTTAGATCCGAATATCTGGAATCATCAAATATAATAACAGCAACTTACTAATACGTATCTTTTGCATTTAACCTCTAAATTAGACATATTATATATGCATTTCGATCATCTCAACAAGCCCGTCATCATGGTGGGCTTTAATTTGACATTTCTTATTTTTTTTTTATTTTGGCATATCCCCAATAAAACTTTTTGTATGCTCTTTTTAGTTAAATTTAATATGTTTATAACCGATTTATTTACAATATATGTAGAATTAGTTAGGATTAGTGACAAAATAGCAGCAATAAGCAATGATTATGTGATAAACTAGAGAAAATGGGGCATACATATTACTATAAAAGTGATATTGATTTGTTAAACTTCATTGTGTCGTAGGGTGCGAAGCTATCCTCAAAAGCTACATTATACAAATACGTGATATGAATGATTTATTTGTTGCTATCAATATTTAATGCACAGTTATATGTTAGAGTCACCGAGTCAATTATTTATTAATTTATAATATTAAAATAATTCGGTGCCATGTTTTAAATATGAGAGTCCACAGATAGTTATTGGAATCCAAAAAATAGTCGAATCCGATCTGATTTTGGGTACAATCCGATCTAAATTCATATTCAACATATGTCCAGTCCATATTTGTATTTGACGTTTATCCGATTCATATTTGAGTTCGAGGAAAAATATAGATACGAATATAGTTTAAACACTGTTTAATTCGTATCTGATCCATTTTCACCCTAGCAATAGACGCTTTCCTCTACTCAAACAAACAACGTATAGCCGCCGTATTTTGCACACTGCCCATACAATATGGAACCCTTTGTGCGAAAACTGACATCTTCGGGTTGCCGTCTTTTATTGTGCTCTAGGATTTCACATAAATAGCTTCGTTTATTGTGCTCCTTGCCTACTGAACTAGGTAGGACAGTTGTCGTAATCCTGTTCCTACTATCCAGAATTATCACTGTCTAAAATACAGTGCTCCGTTGTTAGTCATAAACTCGGCCTGCCGTTAGTTATTCTGCCTTCATCTACGTATTCGCTTCAGATGTATATACCTGCCTACGCTGTATATAACTATAGAACGGCCGCATATTTTTTGGCTGAACTCATCCTTCTATACTACGGCAGTGATCTTTTTATGATACAGCTACATTTTTTTAGAAGTATTCATTTCTCTCTTGTTTGCTATTTAATCATGGAGAGACAATAGAGTTTTATTCGGGAATTGGGGTGTTGAGTTAAACAGGGCTTATTTACTAGTTGGGTTGGTGTTCTTGCGAGGCTGCATCCACATTGCTGGTCAATGTAGAAGACATGGCACCACAGCTGACATTTTTTATTCGCGTATTGTTGGATAAAGCAAGCATACGATCCATGAATCAGTTCCCGAAAAGAATCAGATCGATCTCCATATCTTAATCCCTGCAGACTAATGTTTGTCAACAAATATCTGTGTGAGCTGAAAAAAATGAATGGTCTTCTTGACTATTACAAAAAAAACTTTGAGGAAACTCCTCACCGAAAAAAGAAACGCTTATTTTAGATAAAAAACTTTGAGCAAACTGAACTTCTACAGACACGAACACAGTCAGAGATACTATCCCTAAACAAGGAGCCTGGAAGGAGCAGAACGAAGAAATGAAATAGCAAACAAAAAACTGACCAATTAGTGAAAGGCTACAGCAAGTATAGCTGAAGATGAGAAAAGAGCAAATTGTCTGTTCCTCCGGCGTCACTTCTTTCTGAAACCACAGGTCTGGATCTTCTTTCCACCTTTGCTCTGTCAGGAAATCTGGTCATAAACGTTTACCATGTAAGCCTGCCTATACTAGGGAGGTAAATGCATAGTAAGCAGAAAAAACTTTGGTCAGCTGTACAAAAGTGTTGGTGTCGCCAAGGGAACACGCTGATGCAGGCCTTGGCCATGAAGGGGATGGACATGACGGCGCGGATGTCGGCAGGGACGTGCTCGAGCGCCATGACGGCGCAGACCCCATCCTCTTCGGCCAGACACGGCTGGCCAGTGGTGACAACATATGATGCCGCCTGGTTGGGCGTGAGGAAGGTAGAGGAGGGCCGCGGGAGAGGGAAGCGAGGACAGGCCGCGTACGCCGATGCCACAGAGATGTGCGTGAGAGGGGCCGCCGTCGTCGGTGTCAGGGAGAGGAAGCGAGAGGGCAGCGGTCGCCGGAGCCGGAGAGAGGATGGAATTTGGAATGAGATGTGCGTGGATTGATTTCGCTAATTAACAGAGTTACACGCCAGACGTGAATTTCCTCCAATTGAAAGACACGATGTTTTGTATCAAATTTAAACTCGTACCTTTTATGTCAAGTATAGACGAAGGTTCCTTCCGCTTCCAACCTTTTGACTTAATGCATTCCTAAAATTTCCACAGCAAAGCTCTGGCTCAATCCTAATATTATAGACAGTTAATTCTTATAAATTAATGGAACTGCTAGAAATTTGTCGAACTTTTTTTTAGGGAAAATTAGTTGATTTTCTGACCTCGGGATATGCTTGAAGATTCACGCCTGCACCACCTCACCTGCACGTCCATCACCGGTGAGATTGATCATGCCGCCGTTGCCTCCATTGTGTGCGTGCTCTAGCTGGAATCGGGTGAATATTCATAGGATTAGGGTAAGGATTCACCGGAGCCCTCAAAGTTAGAGGGCGGCTGAGCAGCGGAAGATCGATGGTGGATGGTGGAGGCGGGGCGGCGGTTGTGTTGCCGGCCGCGGGCTTGGGTGAAGGCTGTGGGCGGTGGATGTCAGTGGGGATGACAAGAAGAAAAGAATATTAGGAGGTGGCGGGAGATGGTGGAGGATCCGACAGCAGTAGCTGTCAAAGATAGGGAAGAAGAAGGTGGTGGCAGGGTAGGCGAGCACCATCGGCGAAGGAAGAGGAGCCAGTAACGGCGGTGAGGCAAGCGGGCGGCGTCGATGGAGGAAGAGGAGGTGGTAGCTCAAAGGAGATGCAGCGGAGCGCTGGTTGTCTTGGCCGGTGCCGACAAGGCAGCGGCAAGAGAGGATGACCGGATGAGCATGGGAAGCAAGCGCCGCCGCCGCATGAAGCACACGAGGGATGCCGACTCGAGTTGATAAGGGTAAGGAGGGACACTCACTTGGCTGTATAGGATGGGGAAGTGATCTAGACCATTCAATCTTCATCTGACGCTCCTAAATGTACTCTAAATGTGACCGATTTATTAAGAGAAATCATTCGAATGTTAATTAGACACTCTCATAAATTAATGCACTGCAACATTTTTCACATGCGTATTCGAGATATACACGATTGCTAATTTTGATTCAACTATTAATTTCTAGAAAGTCACTTCAATGAAAAATATCATATTTAGATGTATGCATGCAGGAAGGTTTTATTTCACGGCAAAACAAACTTTATTATTTTAGATACAGTACAAATATGCAAGATATATTTGGCGAATACAAGCATCAATCAAGCTAGTTAAAATTTTACATCGTCTACACAGAGTATTCAACGCATTCATTAGTCCCGACGATTGAGTTTCTGAATCCATGCCATGATTGCATCCCGTAAGCCATTTGACGAAAAGGCAACCCATAACTTGAGGAAGTCTTGGGCCGACAGCATGAACTGCTTCATTGCATAATCTCGTGGTTGAAATGCCCTTTTACCCCTATCCCTTCGGATGGTTTTACCTGCACCTGGCCTTACTGTTCTTGTCTTTTCAAGATAAATGTGAGCAGTACCGTGCTTAGACTTCAGAAACATCTGATAAGTGGTTGCTTCAGCCTTGTGGTAAAGATAATCTATTGCTTTTGGTAACAACACCTCACCCAGTTTATCCATGCCAATATTTATATGTATGCCTTCTTGTTCCTCCCCATCGATTACTTCAGTTGCACAACTCTCATATGTAGGCATTAGGTCCATGGCAGAGTCATGGGGCATAATATAAGTTCGCAGTTTCAAAGGTGGAAAATCGTTTGGGTTACTTCTGTTGCATTCAGCAGCGGGCCTCTGCAAAAGTATTTCAATAACAGGCTCTGGAAATAGCTTTGATAAGCTCAGTGTGTTTGTCTTGGTAGTACAAGCCATGCTTTCGTATTCCTTGCAACAGAATGGGTCAGGGCGAAACCGTTCGACGAAAGCTTTGTGGACATTGGCACTTTCTTTCTGGTCAAAAGCGGCAGGGTATTGAAATCTTGAAACCAGTAAAAATCTTGTGTAGGCAGTTGAGTGAGCTCTTTCGTAACGGCATCACTGGTAGACTTGCAGAGCGATGTTGTCGACTGTATGCTCTTAATTGCAGTCCCGATTATGTCTACACTTTCTGAAAAACGAAGAATCAATAATAGAAAAAAATTTTCCTTGGGCGTCTTGTAATCTGCATAAACTAGGCTTACTATAGCTTCTAACCCTCGATCTGGGCAATATATGGTTTGAACAGCGAAGTAACGGTATTGGCTTCCATGCGACATTTCATAGCACAAAAATTTCCCATCTAGTAATTGCCTGACAAGAGGGTCGAAAAACACGTATTGCCGTGGTGTTCCACAAAAATGCATGAACTTTAAGAATTCCTCGGCACCATCTGCAAACCTTTCAAACCTTCTGACAGTAGCGCTACTTGGCTCATCGTTACTACGACCGACGAAAGAGGACACGAATGATCTAGTTGCATGAGCAATTCTTTTAGCATATGAGGACTGTCTTACTTCTTGTTTTATCCCTTCAGCTTCCACAGCTTGCTGCTTACATCTGCGCAGCGTGTCGTCGCACTCTTGAGCAGCGCGCTTCAGCATCTTCCGCCATCGTAGCAAAGGCACATCAGTGATCTGCCATTTGTTTGACGTCTCCAGTGCAGCATCCATCTTGATGTGCGCCATCTCCAGCCTCTCCACATGGTCCCTTTGCTCCAATCTTTCCTTGTTGCCAAGCAGCCCAGTTACTGCCCGGTTAACCGCCTCACCAATAACCGCAGAACTAACAATTTCGGCCATTAGGGCAATAGGGCTGAGCAATTCTGCTAAACAAAGAAAGGATTAATCCTACCTACAGAATTAATGAGTAGAATCTTGCTACTTTGAGCAAGGATTTACTTACTGAATTAGCTCTCGAATGTAATTCTTCTTTGAGGTGTGGGTTCTGCCTGTAAACATGTTTCAAGAACATCAACTGAAGAGTGCAGTCTAGGATATAAAAACATTCGACATGTCGACATCAAAGAATATGGCGAGAATGCACAAGGCGAATAAAACTGACCTCGACCAAATAACACCTAACTACCTGAGGGAGCACAAGAAAGAAAAAGTAATAGCAACTTTGACTCTCTGAGGCCTCAAACTCCGTCAATATGATAGAATATGGAAATGAAATATCAATCTGAAGTAGACAACTTAACATGGAACACTTATAAAGTGGAAAAGATAAATTTAAAAAGGAATAGATAGCATGGAACGGTCTGCAATCCATCAGCAGATCAGCCTCAGCTATACAAATATACGCATGCCACGTAATTAGTAATTCTCTAATCGTAAAAAAAATCTGGCTAGGCTTCACGTAAGTATATTATTTCTTTTTAGTAATTAGTAATTTTACAAACATATGCATGCCACGTAATTAGCAATTTTACACCCCAAACTATAGAAAAATCCATTTAGCACCCCTAAGAAAAAAAGTAGTTATTTAACACCCCATCTATTACAACTGTGTTACTTAACTACCCGTAATGGTTGCCTGGTGACTTCGCTGACATGAACTGTTCCAAGACGGATTTGGCCACATGGGCATGCACAGGTGGTCAGGACGGTCGACCAGTGGTGTCAATAGGGGTCCTAGGGCGCAATGTTTGGCACGCATTTTCTCCCAGGGCACATTATTGGCCATGTAGTTGCCCTGCTCATAACCCCCACCCCACCCAAGAGTAGCCGCCATGGAGGAGACAAGCGCCAGGAGCTCGGATATGTGCGTATGCCCTTGTCTTGGAATCAAAGGAGCTCAAATTTGCCACACTCACCGGTGTTGTACAAGGAGAAATAAGTACTATGCAACTAAAATCAAGTAGATTATAACCTCCGATCACCACTTGTCCCATCAAAATTTGATCTTTATTGACTACCGCACATACCAACCAAGAACCCATCTACAAACTAGAGCAAATTGAGATATACATGATGGTACAACTGAAAGAGGTCAAGATGGTATTGAGAAATTTTGCATAAAAATTCCAACTTGATCAAATCCACATGCGAAGAACAAAACCCTACCAATGCTCTGCTACCGAAAAACACCATACATCACAATCCAATAGGGGATGATGATAATTGCAACTAACCTCAATCACAATGTCGCTTGCTCCGATTCTTGCTCTTCGCATCTCTTTTCACTAGCCAAGGTCACAGCGGCATCGTAGAATCACCACCTAGGGTCTTGCCGTGACGGAGAAGGCAATGTAGTCAAGTGTGGGTGGGAAGATGAACTTGCTTGCACCACACAACGATTCCTTCTATTTGATTCGACTTGGCCTGACCCCCTTGCCACCTGTGCATGTCCATGTGACCAAAACCAGCTTGAAACAGTCCATGTCAGCAAAACCACTCGGCAATATCACGGGTATTAAGTAACCTGGTTTTAATAGATAGGGTTATTAAATAACCGGTTTTTACTTGAGGGGTGTTAAAAGGTGCGCTCATTTCTAACATAAAGTTGCTTCTACCAGTGTCCTTTTCTTTAGATTAGTTTAAAATTAAATAAAATTGTGACAGGGGCTTCTTTCATTCCTTTGGGGCCCTTCGGTTTGACTATCCTGAAAAAAATTAAATGCTATTCATCCTTAAATTAAAGTCGATCCTAACCAGTGTAGCGAATTAATTACTGTCAGCCTTGACCATTAATTCTGGTGAATAACTCAAAAAATCATATGCTTTCCGTAGGAATTAATTTGCCCAACATCGCATTTACTTCCAGTCAGACAAGGGCGAGCAACTACCCATGCCCTCCCTCCGGCTAGTCAAATCTCCTTATCTTCTGCTGGCTTTGGTCGCCTCACTTTTTCGCATCAGTAAAATAACCGGGAAGGTTTTAAGCTAAGAATTTTTGCCTTTTTTAGCCCCGTGCGACGTGTAATTTTTGGATGTAGTCCCCCGTGCCAGGTATTTGCAAATATAGCCCCGTCTTGGGCTGCTTCCGCGCCCGGACGATGCTGCTGCCCGATTTCGTGCCTCTGCACCGTAGAACCAGCCTCCGACATCTCCGCTCCGCAGAACTATCTGGGGCCACCTCTTCCCGTGCCTCCAGTCTGCGGGACCCCTTTCCCGCGCCCCCGCGCCGCAGAAAGCCGTGGCACAGCCGGACCTGCCTACCTAGCCGCACGCCTCCCATGCCCCCCCCTCCGTAGAACCCCCCGGGCCCTCGACTCCCAGCTGTGTTCAGCGCGACACGTGCGCGGCATGGCCTGATTCCGCGGCCCGCTTGCACGGGATCGTGCAGGCACGTGCTGCACGCGGCCACGCGTCGTCACACCGGTGAGAGGCGCTGCCTGCTCACCATGACAGATGTTGGGTGCGAAGGTGGGGCACCCTAGCTGTTATGTGCTATAAAATGACAGGGCCGGCCCTGTGAATTTATTGACCTGGAGCGAAGCTAGAAAGATGGGCCCTTTAATATAACTCTAATAATATAATGATATTTCTAATAAGTGTAATGCATAAAAAACATTCTTATCAAACAAGTTATACATCTTACCTTAAAAATTATGCCATACTAAATTCAATTTCAGAATTTCAGAAAATTCAATGTCATACTAAACATGCGTGCTGCACCGTAAGGGATTCCTAAATCCCAAATCTAAAGAATAAATATTGGGGACAAAAGCAAACTAAATATTGATTAAACATATATACTTGACATACCGCATACACAAACACAATCAAGTCGCTTAGGGGCAATTTTTTACCTCTGTACGTACGAAGACCAGGAACTGAGGAACGGAGAGTGCACGCGACGCACGGCCGCACGGGCGCACCGCGCACAGCCGATCGGTGATGGCAGCACGAGTGCACGACGCGCAGTCTCGCAACCGCAGAGTCGCAGGTCGTAGCGGCCAGCGGGGAAGAAGGCAGTCGCGGCCGCGCGGCGGAAGGGCAGAACGCGGAGTCGCGGACGCGGAAGCCGAATTGACGCGACGGAAGGCAAATCGTGATTCGCGCAGCACGTACGTGGCTACGTGCCTTTCCTGCTTCGGTGCTTCCTGGCCTCCTGGACTCCTAGCTTTTCCTATAATCCTATGGGCCATAGAAAGATACTGAATACTATACCTAGTACTTACGTATCTGGGGTTGGGCCCCTTGGCGTCGAGGGCCCTGTGCGGCGGCACAGCTCGACCCCCCAGGGCTGGCCCTGGGTAGGCGCAATCCTGCCCCTCCACCCCATTGTCCGTCTTCTAGGAGGAACCAAGATAGGCAGAGAAGGTAGAAAGAAGGGAGGGAAAGCTCTGGAAGTGGGTATTTTGGAGTGGTTTAGTTTTGGAATTTTAAGTTCGCGCAGTTGCGAAAGCTGCATATCAGCCCATGAGCTTGAAGAAAAGGTAATTCTCATGAGCATGTGATTATTTTTTGACAATGTGCTTAGCATATAATTAGCAAAATGGTAACCTCTTAGTCTAGAGAAGTAGTAGTTAGCGTTGTGTAGTTGGTCCGTGCCGTAGTTCACCTAGAAGACATGGTGTTGTTATTATCGTTAATTAGTTGTTAGTTATGTTAATTGCGTACATGCCATTGCTTATGTGTAGGTAATTGAGTCTGCGTGCTAAAAATATTTGTTATGATTAGTGCGTTAGAAAATAATTAGTACACAATGTGTCGTTGCTAATTTGTTAATTTATGCAGACTGTATGCCGGCACAAATTGAAAGTACGTAGTGCGTTAGAAAATAATTATGGTGCAATATATAGGGTGTTCATATTTTCCTGCCCAGTGAATGTAACAAAATTTGAAAATGTGAAACATTATTAGCTGGTACTATGTGGACTATTTGACAGAAAAAATGAAGTTGCGTAGTGCATTAACAAGTTACTATTGTGCAATGTGTAGGGTGATATTTTTTATGTGTCCCCAGAAAGTATGAAGCTTCCAAAATCGTAAACATTACTAAATGCATGTGCACGGACTAATTCCATGTGCCGTGTACTATGTGGGTTTCGTACATGCCAATGTCAAATACATCTTGTTAGACATTCAAGATTTGTTCGTGTTCTACGGGAGTGGTCTCGTGTACTATGTGAACCTATCAGATTGCAACTAGACCGTGATCCCGGTGTCAGGTCTGAAGGACATGAGCCTCTTGGACGTCAGGGCGGTGCGTCCGCTCTGTGTTCAATTGGGCTACAGCAAGGAAGAAGCTGCACATCAAGGCGTTGTACGCCTTAGTGCTGGGTGGTGCAGGGGAGTCATTCAGCAACTTGTGAAGGTGACCAGTGACGCGTCATGGAGGAACTACATGGAGGCTATGTGCAACCCAGCTGCTGCGATATATGTCGGACCAATGGTGTTTGTTCAATTTGTGGAAAGGACATAATCATCCGCTATAGGTGGTTCCGGTGGAGATGCTGCTCATGAGGTGGCTAGGTTGATCTCCCGTGGTGACGTTGGTGGTGATGCTAGCACAGCTGCAGGCGAGGAAGTGGGCAACAGAGACCTGATGAGGTGTGCTGATGCCTTCGAGCTGAATGAAGGCGTGGAGAGCTGGTGGGTAGCCCGTATTGATTGCTACAAGTGCCTTGCTAACCAGGCGGGACAAGTGGAAAGCAAGGACAAGGAGGACGTGCAAACGGCTAGCTCCAGAGACAAGGAAGATGGAAAAGCTAGTTTGGGAGGACCATTAGGTGGTATTGTGGCCACAGACGTTACATATGTATCGTCTAGATTGGATGACATCAAAATGACATCCTTGGTTTTGCCATAGACAGAGGGGGGTATTGGGGCTTCAATAAAGACACTCTCTTGTTAGGGAAGCGCATCCCTTACAAGAGCGCTACCTAGCAGGCCATTGCCCGATACGCTGTTAATAGTAGTCAGACATATTGGATGTACAGGTCTAACCCCGATACCTATATCGTGAAGCGGCACGGTGACGAACATCCGCATAACTATGCTGAAGGATCATACATGCCTGCTTGCTGAGCCACTTCATAAGAACCGCAATGTGACATCATCTTACGTTGCGAATCTGATCAGCCACCTCATTGTCGTAGATGTTTCTGTGTCTCCGAAGTTGCTGTTGGCAGATGCTGCCAATATAGTGGGGTTCCCGGTGAGCTACAGCAAGGTTTGGCGGGTGAAGCGAAGGTCATGGAGCGTATGTTCGGCACATACGAATAGGCCAAGATAGAGAGAATGGGGAGAAATGTATGAGGAGGGGAAGGAGAACAATGCAGGGGAAGTGCTTGAGGAATGGCTACCTTTTATAGCCTCAACTCTTGACTCCTTTGCCACCAAATGGCCACTTCTTTGGCACTAGCAAGCAGGCATTTTGCGAGGACAAAATGGTCTTTTCGCATCTCTAATAGAAGACAGATAATGGTCAGTACGAGTGATTATAGAGAGGTGAATTTACAGTAAACCCAGAGGGGTAGCTTGACATGGTGTCTTGACCCGATGAGGCAGCTTTGCACCACGACATGACCCAATGAGGCTGCTTTGCACACTAACGAGATCAAACGAGACAACCTTGTGTAGTGACAAGACCAAACAGGGTAGCTTTGTACAAGACGTGATGTTACACTGGACAACAAATCGTCCATCGTGTTACTGCCTCACGGATGCGAATTTGCCCAAACCGAATTAGATTTGTAATGTGTACGCTACGTTGGCTTAGCCTACAAGTACTACCCTTCCACAACAATTTTTTCTGCACCATGACTATAACACTACATCGCTAATATGGAGAAGCAATGGGAGGAGATCACCCAACTCATAAGGGTTGCTGCAGCCTGAGATGAACAATGGGAGTGTGCCAGGAGGCGACCTCCCCGGAACAAAGCCTCTCATACCTCCCACCCATACCTCAACGTTCCCGAGCATTCACCGCAAGACCTGCCCGTGGGAGAGACGCCCCCTCTGCTAGTGCAGGGGCACATACAAGTTCTTTAAGTCTAAGGAGCAGTTAAGCTTGGGTAGCATTACTGGAGTTGCGGTAACTACTCCTAGGACTATCCCGACCGGTGTTGGGATACAGCCCATTACCGGCAGCCGGTAAGGACGGATTACATGACATTCCCCTACTAGTTCTCTTCTATGGCATGCACTAATAAGCTCTCCCTTCTTCTCGTACTTTTTGGATCTACTATGCGTGTAATGTAAACAAATTGATAGGGAGGTCCACCTGCATGACCAGTGGTATCTGGACTGTGAGGAGTGGGATGCCAAGATGAAACATGAGAGGAGGGAGGAGCGGCGGTGCAACGAAGATCAAAGCGAGCGTATTCGGTGGGAGACGCAAGCTCATTTGGAAGTGTGCAGGTGCAGAGAGCATGAGGCTCGTGAGGAGGAGTGCAAGAAAAGCGTGAACTGTTGGCTAAGTCTAGGGCGGCCGGCGAGAACTACAACGCCGACCTCGGGAGGAAGGGCAAATGGCTGCAGTCCACGCAGTAGACCGGTCCATTCCGTAGTATCCTGCTATCCTACCCGCCAAGCTATTTCTTTCTCCAAAAGGCGTGCCTTCCTACATAGTCCGTGTGCATGTGTCACTGCGTACCTTTGTAGTAGCGTTGTTGAAAACAAAATCCAATGAGCGAAGTTTCCTACATGGGATCCGCATGGACATATACAGGGAGCCAATGTGGTTAAAAAAGCATGGAAATAGATTATTTTCAATCAATAATTATGATCATTTAGTTTATAACATTTTGTAATGGTGTTCATAATCTATATCGTACGAATGAAGCATAAACAATTAAATATAAAGAATGCAAAAGATCACTTGTTCAGACATATTTTTACATTAGTTTTGCACAAATAAAATACTTGAAATTAATTTTAAATATAAACAAATTTATTTACATTAACGTATAATTATCTGTTATATTTTGATTAATCGACTGTAACAATCCGTCGTTCAGAGGTAAACTCATTAGTTGCACTTTTCACGAAGCTGCATGGTGCCTGGGGCATTTTCGTGCGAGGGGCCACAGAAGGGCCTTCTATAAAATTTTCATAATGTTTGGACCTCTCTTTCCATATTAAAAATTCTACAAATAGTATACATAAATAATTTTTTGAGAAAAATTCCTAATGGTTAAAATTGTGGAAAAATTATACAACTAAGTACACTATGTAGGGAGGCTTCACAAAAAAGTTTATTATTTTTTGAGCTCATTTATTATATTTAAAATTTTCTATAACAAATACATTTAAATAGATTTTTCTGGATAATTGGTACAGTTGGGCAATAAAAAATATGGCGCATGGGGCTGGCGATGGCGGCGTTCCGCTCCCCCTGGTGCGGGAGAAATTTTATTGTGCCCCCGTGGCACATAGCCGGTTATGTCACGGGGCAACCGAATGTTGACACGTGGCATATAAGAATAAAAAATTTTATTTTTTACTGCTTTGCACTGTAGCAAATCAATAAAAAATTTATTATTTTTACTGTTTACTACAGTACAAAAATATATTTTTATTGCCTTGCTACAGTGCATAACAGTAAAAATATAATTTTTTGTTCTTACATGCCACGTGTCAACGTTTAGTTGGCCCGTGACACAACCGGCTCTGTGTCACGGGGGCACAACCTGGTGCGGAGGGTGGCTACTGCCGGCAGGGCAGAAGCTAGGTCCCGAGCGCGCACGGCAAGCGCGGAAGGTGGGTGCTGCGTTGGGCTGCCACAGAAAGCCGGGTTCCGTGCTCCCTGAGTGCGTAACCAGCCCTCTGTGGGTCATTTTCGCAATTCCATTGCCACATGGGCTACATTTGCAATTTAAGAGCATAAGGGGATTAAAATAATAATGCATCCTTAAGCTAAGGGCTATTTTCGCTGGTATTGATAGCTATGGATTATTTTCACTGATTTAGTATGCTTGATTGCTGTACTTGATGCCCAAACATACTGTTTTGGGCCGTTTGGCTTTGTTTGTGTCACATGCATCGACTGAAAAGATGGTGGGCAGATATTAGATCTTAAATCTTAGTTTAAATTAGCCAGAAAGTTAAGCCATCCTAAATAGGTTGCATATTAATTGATTTCTCGTGTAATTGAAATCATTTTTACTAATACGTTCACATGGGGCACTCATATTCCCCCTGTTTTTTTTTAAAAAAGGGACAAGTATAGTTTCTGAAGTAATAGAAATAGAGCCACCAGTATTCAAGTGTGTTCTTTCTGGCTGTGCCTGATATATTTTAGCCCTAGATTAAGCTCTTATGCAAACGAACCGAATGTCGATAAACTGATAAGCCGCTTTAAAAATGCTATCTCGATAAACCACTTAAAAAAGATATACTCCATCTGTTTATTTGGATAAGCGATAAGTTATAAGCCATAAGATATAAAACAAAAAAGGGAGCTTTCATTAATAGCAGGAAAAAACTTGCAAGACAAAAACAAATAAGGGAAAGAAAGAAGGGAAACTAGTACATGGCCGGGAGGCCGAGAGAAGCTGTTCACGAACTAAGAGCAACTCCAGCAGTAGCCCTCAAAACAGGGCCCCTACTTTTTATTTGAGGGCTCTCCCTACTTTTGAGGGCTATGTTTTTTGGACTACACTCCAGCAGGAGCCCTCAAAATAGGACCCTCAAATTCATTCTTAGAGGGGATGACACATAGGACCCACCCTCATCCTCATCCTACTTTTGAGGGCCGAGGGGCAAAAAACTCACTCCAGCAGGGCCCCTACTTGAGCCCTCAAAAGTAGGGGCTCCCTCGAGACCCCCTAGGAATGAGGGCTCGAGGCGGAGATTTGAGGGCCCCCTACTTTTGAGGGCTCAAGTAGGGGCCCTGCTGGAGTGAGTTTTTTGCCCCTCGGCCCTCAAAAGTAGGATGATGGCTCAAGTAGGGGCCCTGCTGGAGTTGCTCTAAGCTGGGAGGTAACAACACTTGGATTTCCTTCGCTCCCGTTTCGCACCAAAGGCCTACCTCACCTCGCTGGTGAGGTTTCAAGCTTAAGGTCTGTTTAAATAGTGATAGCTTCTAGTTTTTAAAAGGCAAAAGTTAGTTAGAACGAATTGATTTCTTACCATACTTTTTTCTTTTTTTATATTATCTGTAGAGATATAATAATATTGTTTATTTTTCTTTATTTTTGTAATTAAATGTCTCAAAAAAATCTAATAACCATTGCAGCATCATTTCAGAAAAAAGTCATGCACTTTGGAACAAGGCATAAATGACCCAACTCGCTATGGTGAAGAAAGTATATACCAGTGATGAAAATCTATATGCAAATGCAAATAATTGGTAACTAGCATTTTTTATATTAAAAAATTACAGATGAGATCTGTTGTGGCTACTGACCAAACAGTAAAGTGGAAGAATAGTGGAGTGATTGTGATGGATGAACAATGCTTGCCCCTCCTCCATGTTCAGGGCAAGTATATATATCTCCATGAAACACAATTACAATCTCACCCTTATAGGCATGTGTCTTCTATAAGGGTATACATGTTATTACATGTGTCATATTGGGCCTTACAATTCCCTAACAGACCGGATGGGCTCAGGTGGGGGCCACCCCTACTACAGAAGCCTCTCATGGTAAAGGGTTTCTCACGGGTCGAAACCATGTTGCCGAGCCCTTTGGCCCCCTCCGTCCCTAGGGCCTGTGATGCAATCTGTGTTGGGTCGTACGGGCCAAAATGGTAATGTTGTCTGACCAAAGTCATACCGCCCCTTTGCGCGTAGTGGGACACGCGGCCGAATGTTGCTGGCGCACCGTGCGTTGCCGGTTGGAGTTTGACCGTGATCGTGTAACCGTTCATGGTGTCGTGGGACATGTGTGCGCACACGATTGGCGGGTCGTGCGGTGTCAGTTTTCGCCGATTGGGCTTCCCGATCGTGGGGGCAGCCGAACAGGCTTTAAAGCTGAGGTCACCGTCGCATCGCTGTCCTTCACGCTTAACTAGTTGCGACAGTACTACCTTTCCACAGCCGCTCCTGTGCGCACTACTGCCATACACCGCCCATCACCACCGTCCACCGCCACAGTATGCAACAGCCCAGCTGTTTATTTCAAAATTTCAGAAAAAAAGTTAAATCAAAATTAATTTAATTTAAAAAATAAAACAAGTGTTCTTTGGTTGCCTAAATCACAGAAATTTTATTTTGCTTGTTTTTAGCTTTTAAAAAGGCTTTTGTTAAAACTAATTTAACTAAAAACATAAATATATTAAATAAAAGCTATTTGTAAATTTTTGAAATACTACGCCAAATTAAGTATTTTTACGCAATTGGCTTTTATTTGGATTTTCTGGGATTTATTTGGATTTACCTGGATTTTATTCCCAAGCCTAGAGCAAGAAAAAGTAATTTAAAAATTTTATTAAAGCCAAAAATAGAGTTTATTTTGATTTTCCCAAGCTTCCCTAAATTTTTTAGAATTTTTAAGAATTCTCTGAAATTAAAAATCAATTTTAAAAGTCAAAAAGGTATTTTTGTAAAATTTTTAAAGGCCAAATTTGAATTAAAAATATTTTTTTGAAGTCTAAAGTTGCTCTAAGAATTTTTTATAAAATTTCAGACATTATTTACTATTTTATAAGTATTTATAAATTTTCTGGTATTTTCTAAAAATTTAATCCGGATTAATCTCGGGCTGACACGTGTCGCGCTCGGATTTAATCCATCCCTCTCCCCGATCTAATCTTAGCCATCCACTACAACTTAACCCTTCATTCAAATCCAACGGCCAAGATCTTTCCCGTCGCCACTTGTCGCACATCCGGCCGTCCACCCCTTCATCTCCTCTTTTTCTCGCCGACGGGTGGGACCCACCTGTCATGAGCTTCTTCAACCTCCCTTCATCTTCAACCTACAGTCAACCACCATTAAAGCTCTGCGTGAAACTCCAAAGCGTCGCCCCTCTTCCCATTGGCCGCCTCATCGGGCTTCCCCCCTCGCCGCCGCACCTTTCCCGCCATTAATGGCGCTGCCGCCGCGTTCACACCGTCCCCACCGAACCGGTTCTGCCCCGCGGAAACCGACGAGCAGCCGTGCCCATCTCCCTATAAAAAACCCCCCGCGGGGGCACTCCCTGGCATCCCCACTCCCTGGCCGAGCGCTAGAGCCGCCACGCCAAGCGTTGCCACCGAGCCCTCTCTCTCCTCCGCCGTCGCCTCCCTCCGGCCGCCCTGAGCCCCGGCGTCAGTAAGGCCGAGGTCCCCACCGCCTCCTCTACCCCCGCCGCACCTCGCCGGTCGCCGCCAGTTGCCCGTGCACTGGTGAGCGCGCCGCCCCGTGCGCCACCTGTGCCTCGGCCACGTCAGCCGGCCTTGCCGACATGGCAGCCGACGTGGCAGACGATTGCCCGGCCACATCATCAGGCTGTCCATGTCAGCATTTTTTGTTTTAAAAATAATTCCCGCTCAAATTCAAAATTGCTGACGTCATCACTACCCCTTTTTCAGTGCAAAAATAAATCAGAAAATCTGTTTTTTTTCTTTTTCTTCCTTTTAAACTTCCAGAAGCCTGTAAATCCTCATTTTAACTCCGATTTGACCCGTTCAAATTTCCAAATTCTTATAAATCCTAAACTACCCAAATCTAGACTCTTTTAAATTTTTTGAATTTTATTTGCTTGGTTCTTTGCGCGTAGATTTCAAAGATCTCGGAGAAAACGACGTCGATGTTTCGCACCAGGTCTTCGAGCAAGACAAGTTACACCTTTGACCATATTGACCCTAATATTTTAAATTATTTATATTGTTTTTAAATTATTATTGCATGCGTAATTTTATCCAAGTTAATTTAAATTCAGTTTTGTACTCTAGTTATACCCAAATTCTTTGGACAACCAAATCTGACCTTCGATATCAATATACCTTGTTAACCCTAGATAAAACCTAGTTAGTATATTAGCACTAACTAGAAATTTTGGTAGAAATGCTTAGCCATGCTTAAAATAATTATGGGTCGGGATTGATCTTTCACATAAAATGACGAACTTTAAAACTAGATAATCCGAATTTAATTCCAAGTCAGAATTTGGTCCGAAATGGCCAGCAGGATCCATATTAAAAAGTTTATATCTTTTGCAAACGGAGTCCAATTCAGGTATTCTTGTGCTTGTTGGCCCACACAATAGATAAGGTCATAGCTGTAGAAACCTCACAGATTGACCGTTATATCCGAAACAAAGTGGCGGCAAAAAATTTATGCGTTCATATTGGAATCCAAGTCTTGTTAGTTGTGTAAGGAAAGTTATAAGTCAAGGGTGCACTCCATGTATGAGGGGGAAGCCAAGGGTTGTGTTGCATGTATGAGAGAGACGAAATTATTTTAGGTTTTAAGGTAGAAAATTGAACTTTTGATCATAGAGAGTCTGCTTAGTTTCTAGTTCTTATTAAACATTGTTCTTACTGATTCTTAAGAGAATTGCTAGAATTAATCGGTCGTAATCATGGTTGTCACGGCGTCGCCTAGGCAACGCCAAATCGTCCTGGCGACCAGAGGGGGATGCCGAGGCTAGTCGCCTAGCCTACTCCTGCTGTTGACGTCGATCTTTGGCCTGCACCCGCCACCGGCGTCGATCTCCAGCCTGCTTCCGCCGCCAGCGTCGATCTCCAGCGGTGCGGGGAGGGGAGGCGGCGGGGGGAGATCGAGCGCGGGGAGGGGAGGTGGCGGGGAGAGATCGGGCGTGGGGAAGGGAGGCGGCGGGGAGAGATCGGGCGCGAGGAGGGGAGGCGGCGGGGAGAGAGAGCGGGAGCCGAAGGGCAGTCAGGCGGACTGGTTGGCGGTGACTAGGGTTAGGAGATCGGGCGCAGGGAGCTGGAGGCCGTGGGGGGGAGGCGAGGGGAGAAGGCGCCGGGGAAAGGATGCGGCGGACGGGGGAGGCGGCGGCGAGGAGAGGAGGCGGCGGACGGGGGAGGCGGCGGCGGGGAGAGGAGGCGACAGACGGGGGAGGCGGCATGGGAGAGACGGGAGACTGGGGGAGAGAGGAGGTCGGGAGAGACGGGAGACATGGGGTATGAGGGGTATGAGAGGAGTATTGAGGGGTATGAGAGGAGTATGAGAGAGACGGAAGACTACGTTGGCATCATATACATTGCCCGTATGCATTATGGCGCTCGCCATGGCGTCGCCGCGGCGTCCAGGCGCCCCTCACTCGCCGTGGTCGTCGACTCCGCCGTGACAACCATGGTCGTAATCATTCAATTCGTGCTCCAACTACATATTGGGTGTGTGAATTGATTTGCTTATGAAGGTTGTGATTTAATTGCTAGGAGGAGGAGGCAGGGAGCGCAGCGTGGGGATTGAATTTTGACTGAGAGGTGGGTTTTGATTTCGCTAATTAACAGAGTTACACGCCAGACGTGAATTTTTGGTAAGATCCAACTTTGCATACTAGATCTCCGATTGAAAGAGATGGATGGCCACAAAGTTTCCATCATCTAGGTGGCTAATGACCCAAATTTAAACTCGTTCCTTTTATGTTAGTATAGAAGAAGGTTCCTTCCGCTTCCTACTTTTTGACTTAATGCATTCCTAAAATTTCCACAGCAAAGATCTTGCTCAATCCTAATATTATAGGATAACTGCAACACAAAATAATTAATTAATTCTTATAAATTATTGCACTGCAACAATTTTCACATGCGTGTACGAGATATACACGATTGCTAATTTTGATTGAACTATTAATTTCTAGAAAGCCACTTCAATGAAAAATATCATATTTAGATGTATGTATGCAAGAAGGTTTTATTTCACGGCGAATACAAGCATCAATCAAGCTAGTTAAAATTTTACATCCCCTACACTGAGTATTCAACGCATTCATTAGTCCCGACGACTGACTTTCTGAATCCATGCCATGATTGCATCCCGTAAGCCATTTGACGAACGGGCAACCCTTAACTTGAGGAAGCCTTGGGCCGACTGCATGATCTGCTTCATTACGTAGTCTGGTGGATGAAATGCCTTTTTATCCCTATCCCTTCGGATGATTTTACCTGCACCTGGCCTTACTGTTCTTGTCTTTTCATGGTAAATGTGAGCAGTACCGTGTTTAGACTTCACAAACATCTGATAGGTGGTTGCTTCAGCCTTGCGGTAAAGATAATCTCTTGCTTTTGGTAACAACACCTCACCTAGTTTATCCATGCCAACATTTATATGTATGCCTTCTTGTTCCTCCCCATCGATTACTTCAGTTGCACAACTCTCACATGTAGGCATTAGGTCCATGGGAGAGTCATGGGGCATAATGTAAGTACGCAGTTTCAAAGGTGGAAAATCGTTTGGGTTACTTCTGTTGCATTCAGCAGCGGGCCTCTGCCCATTGTACCGTCAAATAGTGAGATGTGGAGCTGCAAAAGGATATCAGTAACAGGCTCTGGAAATAGCTTTGATAAGCTCACTGTATTTGTCTTGGTAGTACAAGGCATGCTTTCGTGTTCCTTGCAACAGAATGGGTCAGGGCGAAACCGCTGGACGAAAGCTTTGTGCACATTGGCACATTCTTTCTGGTCAAAAGGGGCAGGGTATTGAAAGTCTTGAAACCAGTAAAAATCTTGTGTAGGCAGTTGAGTGAGCTCTTTCGTGACGACATCAATGGTAGACTTGCAGAGGGAAGCTGTCGACTGTAAGCTCTTAATTGCAGTGCCGATTATGTCTACACTTTCTGAAAGACGTAGAATCAACAATAGAAAAAAAATCCTTTGGCGCCTTGTAATCTGCATAAACTAGGCTTACTAGAGCTTCTAACCCTCGCTCTGGGCTATATATGGTTTGAACAGCAAAGTAACGGTATTGGCTTCCATGCGGCATTTCATAGCACAAAAATTTCCCATCTAGTAGTTGCCTAACAAGAGGGTCGAAAAACACGTATTGCCGTGGTGTTCCACAAAAATGCATGAACTTTAAGAATTCCTCGGCACCATCTGCAAGCCTTTCAAACCTTCTGACAGTAGTGCTACTTGGCTCATCGTTACTACGACCGACGAAAGAGGACACGAATTCTTTTATCCCTTCATGAGCAATTCTTTTAGCAAATGAGGACTATCTTACTTCTTGTTTTATCCCTTCAGCTTCCACAGCTTGCTGCTTACAGCTGCGCAGCGCGTCATCGCACTCTTGAGCAGCGCGCTTCAGCATCTTCCGCCATCGTAGCAAAGGCACATCAGTGATCTGCCATTTGTTTGACGTCTCCAGTGCAGCATCCATCTTGATGTGCGCCATCTGCTGTTAGAAATTAGCCCATTTAATTATGGCCTATTTTCTTAATTGTAAAGTATGCATGGTTTAATACCATATTGCTAAGGCAGAGTGAGCAAGACCGATTTATAAGGTGCAGTCCTCCCCACTCATTGAATATAGAAATAGATGGTATGAGGATGGTTCTGTCTAGTCACACACACGCGCACGCATGCGCGCGCGCGTATTCGCGTATTTTGCTGAACCATGCAGCTCACTCTCTCTATTTGAATGAGATTCAACCGTTTGAATTCGAGGCTTTTACTGGGGTTTTGATGATAGACAGTTACTAGTGGATCAATGGCTGGTTGAATGTGTCAGTTACCAGTGGGTAAATGACTGTTTTAATCATATCAGTTATCAGTCTGTCTATATATATGCCTGGAGACGTCCAGAGTGTACAGAAGAATCCTACTGCCTCCACTTTTTCCTTCTCTGCGATTTTGTGCTCGAGTACTATGCTGTCTAAACCTCGTTAACCTTTCTTCCCAGCGTGCACCTGGAAGGAGGGAGAGCAGTTATCTCCGAACCGTTGCCGCAGAGAGTACATGCACGGGGGTAGCAATAAGGTTTCTGGGCAGCGCATCTGTGCGACCGCTCACTGCACTGCTTCATCTTCGTTCTGCACTGCGTCAAGCCTACGCGGCTTCCTGTTCCTCATCAGGTTAACAAGTAAGTCGTTCGCGCGCACGTTCGACTTGGTTACTATATTCTTTCTTGAGTATATTCTGAAGTATGATGAGTACCCTGTTGTTAGTTGTGAGTTTTGCATCATTACTTTATTGTTTTTGTCTCCTAATAAAATTTGGAATTGAAGTATTGCTTTACTTTACAACATCTCCAGCCTCTCCACATGGTCTCTCTGCTCCAATCTTTCCTTGTTGCCAAGTAGCCCAGTTACTGCCCGGTTAACCGCCTCACCAATAACCGCAGAACTAACAATTTCGGCCATTAGGGCAATAGGGCTGAGCAATTCTGCTAAACAAAGAAAGGATTAATCCTACCTATAGAATTAATGCAGCAGAATCTTGCTACTTTGAGCAAGGATTTACTTACTGAATTGGCTCTCCGAGTGTAATTCTTCTTTGAGGTTTGGGTTCTGCCTGTAAACATGTTTCAAGAACATCAGCTGAAGAGTGGAGTGTAGGGTATAAAAACATTCGACATGTTAGACATCAAAGAATATGGCGCGAGAAGAAACAAGGCGAATGAAAGTGACCTCGACCAGATAACACCTAACTACCTGAGGGAGCACAAGAAAGAAAAAGTAATAGCAACTTTGAGGCCTCAAACTCCGTCAATATGACAGAATATGGAAGTGAAATATCAATCTGAAGTAGACAACTTAACATGGGACACTTACAAAGTGGAAAAGGATAAATTTTAAAAAGGAATACATAGCATGGAACAGTCTGCAATCCATCAGCAGATCAGCCTCAACTATACAAATATACGCATGCCACGTAATTAGTAATTCTTCTCCAATAGTAACAAAAAATCTGGCTAGGCTTCACGCAAGTATATTATTTCATTTTAGAATAAGTCTATTTTACACTCCAAACTATCAGAAAAGTCCATTTTACACCCCTAAACAAAAAAAAAACAGTTATTCAACACCCCATCTATTATAACCAGTGTGCTTTTCTTTAGATTAATTCAAACTTAAATAAAGATGTGACAGAAGCTTCTTTCATTCCTTTGGGCCCTTCGGGTTGACTAATTCTGGAAAAAAAAATCAAATGCAGTTCATTACTGTCAGTCCTGACCATTAATTCTGGTGAATCACTCAAAAAATCATATACTTTCCGTAGAAATTATCAGTCTGGCCGTTGAGCCTTAATTTGCCCAACATCGCATTTATTTCCAGTCAGAAAAGCAAGCAACTGCCCATGGCCACGCCTCCCTCCGGCCGAGTGGATTTTTTTTGGCTGATTTATGTCTTATATCTTAAATATTTAAATTCTGACTATTTGTAAATAGCAGTATGTAGAGAAAAATGGTCACATATTATTTTGATACATTGTTTACTACAATTTTTCTATTGACCCCGTCTTAAAAAACACATCATTTAAAAGCTAGTTATTATAGACAATACAAACATAAGTCAACATTAAACCCAAAAGAATTTGACCTAATCTCCTTACTTCTGCTAGCTTTGGTCGCCCCTCTCTCACATCAACGTTGCATCAATAAAATAACCGGGAAGGTTTTAAGGTCAGGGTTATTTTCACTGGTTTTGATAGCTAAGAGTTTATTTTCACTGATTCAGTTTGTTTGGTTGCTCTACTTGATGCCCAAACATACTGGTTTGGGCCGTTTGGCTATCTTTATGTAACATGCATCGACTGAAAAGATGTTGGGCAGATATTAGGAGATCTCAAATCTCAGTTTAAAGTAGCCAGAAAATTAAGCCATCCTAAACAGGTTGCAAATTAAGTGGTTTCTCATGTAATTGAAATCATTTTTACTAATAAGTTCACATGGGGCACTCATATTCCCCTTGTTTTTTTAAAAAGACAAGTATAGTTTTTTTTGAAGTAATAGAAGCAGAGCTACTAGTATTCGGGTGTGTTCTTTTCGGCTACGCGGATGATTTTCGGCCTTAGCGTGAGCTCTTCTGCGAACCAAAGAAAATACCAATAAACTGATAAGCCATTTTGAAAAACCTGTCTCGATAAGCCGTTTTAAAAAGATGACAAAGCCATTCTGTTTGTTTATTTGGAGAAATGATAAGTCAAAAAAGCGATACCTTTTAGTTTTTAGAAATTAAAAGTTATTTAGAACACGTTGACTTTTTAATATGTTTTTTCTTTTTTGTATTATCTGTAGAGATATAATGATGTTTTAATTTTTCTATTTTTTTCTTTATTTTTTAATTGAATATCTCATAAAATATTACCAGCTGTTATAGTATTATTTCAGAAAAAAAGTCATGACACTTTATAACAGTGGCTAAATGACCCAATTCGCTATGGCGAAGAAGGTACGTACCAGAGATATAAATCTATATGCAAACGCGAATGATTGGTAACTAGCATTTTTCATATTAAAAATTACAGATGAGACCGAACTCATATTCCCCATTTTAAAAAAGGGAGAAGTATAGTTTTTTGAAGTAATAGGAGATGAGCTACTTAGTTTTCGGGTGGGCTATTTTCAGATCCTTTAATCATGTAAAACCGATTTGTTTAAACTCTACACAAAACCTGGATTTGGTCAAAAGTTTTAAAACATACCTTTTAGGGTGGGATCTTTTTGACTGTAACTTATGGCTTATGAATTAAAATTTTGAATTCTAACCATTCACGAGAGGCAGTACGCAGAGGAAAATAGTCGTATACGATTTTGACCGGTACAACTAAATTCAATACACTTTTTACTACAATCTTCCTATTGAACCCGCCTTTAAAAATGTACGATTTGAAAGCTAGTTACTATAGGATAAGCCATAAGCCACAAGTCATCAGTGGAAAAGAAAGCATCCCTTAGTTGGCATCCTTGATACTACAAGTTGTAAGGCGACTTGAACGCTTGTGCCTACTTCCCATCAAACCCGGTCGGAACCCCCAAAGCTAAAGCTATGTTTATATTAGATTCTAATAGCTGTTTTTCTACATTGTCTTTTATACAGTATCTATCTTTTAAATAAAGTGTCTTTTAAGTCAGTGTCTACTAGTTGATTGTAGTACACACTGCAGCGACTTCATTTATATCGGCCAAAATCACATGCAAGTATCTCTCTACAAGTTTCTTTATAAATGGTTACTAAACCAAAATCGAAAGTCTATATGAACAAGCTCGAATGCTTTAGACGTGCAGCAGCAAGTTTTTGCTTATTCTTCTCCTCTTTTGCAGATCAAGACGGCTATAGGCGTTGATGGCAACAACCAAATATTGCCGCTGGCCATCACATTCATCGAAAGTGAGAATCATGAAAACTGGTTGTGGTTCCTCAGACATGTCAGGGTTGGAGTTGTCGGCGCTTATTCTGATGTGTGCGTAATCCATGATCGCCACGCCGGGATTGTAAAGGCCATAAGAAAACTTCAGGAAGACTTTGAGAAGCCATTTTCTTGGCCAGATATGAGGAACAGATGGTGCATTCGTCACTTAGGGTGAACTTTTTCAAGCAGTGCCCAAAACAACCGTTGATGAAACTATTCAAGAGGCCTACTATGCAGAACCAGTGGAGAAAGTTTGATGCTTTATGGGCATTGTTGGATGAGCATAACAGGAAGCACGTCGACAAGAGGAGCAAGGGCCTGATCATGGCTAGGGTGGCACAACCGGAATGCTTGGTAGTACTCGATGAGCCTAACCCAGCTGGTCTGAGAAGGAGGAGCTCATGAATTATCAAGTGCTTCTCGCAGTGAATCGAGGGAGAACCATTGGAGAAGTGATCACTGTTGCACGACAAGGACGACACAAGGTATGACATAATGATGACTAACCTTGTAGAGGTGTACAATTGGGTTCTCAGGGGCTTTCATTCTTAGCCCTTGTTGCCATCGTGGAAAGTATTCTTCACAGCACACATCGGCTACTTCAGAGAGAGGCACGCGAATGTCGCACTTCATGTGACAAATCCCCGAGCATTATATTCATAAAAAATTACAGCATACATGCAGACAAAGGCAAAGAAGTGCCAATTGCACATAGTACACATCATGGGCAACAAGGAGCATCATTTCGACGTGGTACTCTGTGATAGAGTTGAATTGGGACGGCTCGTTCGCTTGTTACCTACGAGGTATGCTTTGGAGATCATGCAAAGGAACTTAGCTGCACGTGCAACAAGCTGAAGCTATTACACAAGCCATGCTCTCATGTTCTCGCTACATGCGGGACCGTGGGCATGGATCATTCGAACTTCATGTCAGAGTACTTTTTCAAGGAGAGGGTACTACATGCATGGTGTGGGGAGCTCAAGGGGTTCAGGGTTGTGGGGAACTTCGCCACCTTGGATATTGTAGGGAGGACCTGGATTCCAGATGTTAACATGCTAAAGGGTGGGAAGGCTCGGTGACAGAGCTGGCGTACTAGAAATGGTATGGACGAAGCGCAAGCCAGAGCATCTGGTGCACGTTGCGGGTGATGCGGTCAGGAGGGTATAAGACCGAGAAGGCCGACTAGAGGGGGTGAATAGGAGGTCTAAAAAGTCTCTATGAATTAATATTAACAATTAAAGGCTTTTCTATTTGCCTAAACCAGTATACAATGTGGATGCTAAATTCAAGTTGGTTTAGTACAAATAGTGCTTAAGTCAAATGAATTCGCCTAAGTGCACCAAAAATTCTAGCCTAGGTCAATGTTTGCAATTCTAGATTTACAAGCAATCAAAAAAATGCTAAGCGAGTAAATTGCTTGAATGTAAAAAAACACAAGAAAGCAAACCACAAATGACACGTTCTCTTTTTACTGTGGTGTTCGGAGACTTGCCGGTCTCCCATAGTCCACGTTGAGGTAAGCCCGAACAAATCGGACCGGCTCCACAAATTAAGCCTTCCACCTCAATCACTAGTGATAGCTCTTTCCCGCTCCAGGTAGGTGAGCTTCAACCTTCACAACTTCGCCGGGTCTTCTCACAACCTTCTTTGAGAAGATCACCGCACACGATACCTCCCACGCCGTCTAGGAGTCGGCAAACTCTAAGAGTAAAAAGCCAAGTCCCTCATTTGACTCTCACCACGTGCAACGAATACACAAGCTCAATCCGGACACAAAATCCTCATCTAGATGCAACATATGCACTCTATATCACCTCTCCTCTCTCACAAAGTGCAACACATGCACAATTGAGTGGAGAGCCTCACACTAGCTCAAAAGAGTGAAATGGAGTCCCAAAAACCTTACCCCAACCGACCATAAGGGAGTATTTATAGACCATACCTCGAAACTAGCCGTTGGAGTCAAATACAGGATTTTGCGGAACTACCGCCGTTATAGGAGCGGTACTACCGCTCCCCATCATAACGGCTAGAAAAATAGCCGTTAGTCAGTCATTTGCGGAACTACCGCAGTTATAAAATGCGGTACTACCGTTCTGCGGTAGTTCCGGAAAGTCGACGCGGTACTTCCGCTCCCGGTTTTTCAGCACAGACAGCACTCGAAAAAATAGTCATAACTTTTGATTCCGATGTCGGAATTGAGTGATCTTGGACTCTATAGAAAGCTTATTCAAAGGGCTACACGACCCATCTATTTACATAATATCAAACACATTAGATCAATGCAGAAATCAAAAGAGATCCAAAAGAGTCATTCCCATGGTCTATGTCCAAAGGAAATAGTAACAAACAATCTTAGACCATGCCAAGAGATAATGCATGATCTCTAACTTTTAGAAAACACATTTGCAAACTTAGATCATGTCACAAGGAGTAGATACATGGATTTCAACTTTTTGCAAAACACATTTGCAAAGTATAGTCATATGTTATAAGAATTCACCACATGAACTTCAACCATTTGCAAAACACATTCGCAAATGTAAGCCTCATGTCAGGATGAGCTAGAGCATGTGAGGTTGAACCATCAACACATGATGAGACTCAAACTACTAGACATGACCCCTCTTAATAGTATGGCAACCTATACTAGCAATCCGGTCTTTCAACCAAACACCGAGACCGGTAAAAGATTAAGAACACATCCTTAGCCCTAACTAGTCATACCTTTGCCTTGGGTCATTGTCTCGATATGTATCAACTTATTGATGCATCCTTTTCATCAACTCCATCAATACATGATGGTCTTCCTTGACTTGATGATCAACACATAATTATCTCCATGCATCAACTCATGATGCGTCCTTTTCTTTGATGGCCTTCAACACATGAAGCCATCTTCTTCTTGATCTTGACTTAATAATTTTCAACCCATGAAGTCATCCTCATTTGCTTTTAAAACAGATTTTTTAATAAATGCATGCTCCTAGTTTGATCCCAATGTATGTATAAAAGGAAATATGGATCAATACTAATGAAACTCCAAAACATAGAGAGAGAGCTCCCCATAAATGTGTGTATACAAGTCTATATGAAGAAAAACATATGCACATATTCATTTGAACTATTTGAGGAGTTTAATCTATATTTTAGATCTAAGGAATGCATTAGCATATGAGAAAGTGATTTTGAATGCATACCTCTTTGATTTCACTTTTTCATCCAAATGAGATAAACTATAATATACTTTGAACAAACATATGAGTCTCATATATACATTTGTCATTATCACCAAAACAATATAAAAGTGTTTGTCATTAACATCAAAATCTCATAATGACATTTGTCATTAACACCAAACCAACTTAAATGAAGCTTGATCTTTCAATCTCCCCTTTTTGGTGCTTGATGACAAATCCATTTATGATAATAGCATATAGGTGAAAATAGCTAAATGATAGGCAATTAAGTGCATAAGAGAAGGTGAAAGCATTATTCAACATATGAAAAATTTTAATTTCTCCTCAATAAATATGTTATCACATTTCTCCCCCATTGGCATTAGCATCTATATTTTTCATTTGTCCAAGCTATTGTTTCTCCCCCATTTGGCATTATCACAATGCTAAATTTCTCTCCCCAATTATTAAAGGCTATTATCACAAATTTCAATGCTATTATCACAAATTTCTCCCCCATTTGGCATTAAGCACCAAAAAGAGACAATTAACACCAAATAGCATTGATTAGCATAACAACAAGGGAAGGAGACAAATTAAGCCATTAAAGGAGATTTTTTCATTATGAGGGGCTTAATAGCAATTAAGAGCATATCATTGATTCTTAAGAAATGAGAAGCTTGATTCCAATTTGATTCATCTTAATATGGTCATAAAAAGTATGAACAAAAATGCATATGACCAAAATGATACCACTTAAATCAACTTAAGATATTTGAAACACATTCAAATAGTCTTACTCTTAGCAGCTTGTTGAGGGCCTTTGGCATTTGATATCACTTGTAGCATTTGAAGCACACTCCAATTTGAAGTTTCAGATGTTCAGGATTTCACATTCCAATTGGCCTTCAAAAGCTTCCTGAAAAACTGACTTACAAATGGCTAATAACTCTGAGAAAATTTGTGAGTATAGAAGAATGTCTGAGGATCAAAAGTCATAATTATAGCTTCCTCAGATTATGAGCACATTAAAAGATAAAAAATCATAAATCAGCTCAAAACATAAGTTTTCAGAAATCTGAAAGTCTGAAATTTTCAAACTTTTGCATCTCACATTAGCTTCTAGAGAGAGATGAAAAATTGATCAAATGCTCCTTATAAATTCTGAGAAAACTTGACATTGAAGAACAACTATGGAGGATCAATTTTTATTATTTTGGCTTCCTTCAAATCTGAACCCATTTGAAGAAATAAAAATCACAAATCGGCTCAGAATCATGGAAGTTCTGAATTTTCAGCAGTTTTGCTAAAGAGAGAAAAGGTCAAAACTTTTTCAAATTAACTTGAAATATTTTCGAACTTTGCAGATATGAACTTGATGCTATTTTTGACCTTTTCCAACAAGAATTTTTGAAAAAGACTTCTCCAATCAAAAGATATGCTAAAATGCGCTTTGAGAGCAAGAGAAGGAATTGATTTTGCATCAAATGCTTAAAATCCAAACCAATTGGATTTCCATGGAGTATTTTGCTTTCTTAGCTTCATATGAGTTATAAATACTATTTCAAGATAAGATACATAAAGAAATCTTGCTCAAATAGCCAAACTCATTATATGCAAGAATATGTCATTTTGGGTCGATTATACTTTTTGGATGAGATTCAAATAAATATAACTTTTCGACGGTTGGTCTTTTGCAAAAGCTTTGAACTAGAGAAATGTTTGAAATGACCAACCCTTTGAGTTTTTTATTGACCACTTTTTCAAATACTCAATAGATTGTAATTTAGAGAAATATGTCGTTTAATCCAAAAACAAGATCATATAAGATTCTTTTAAGTCCAAATCTTCCTTTTGATTTCTAAAATAGAAATTTTTACTCAAAAAGCTTTGAAATCATTTTAAATACATAGTTAAGTACTTTTATTTAGTTTTTCATAATTTTAGCCCTTTTAAACAATATTTTTTATTTTTGACCAAAGAGACTCTTTTGAAAAGGTAATCTTGCATATCATTTGATTATTACTCCATGAATAGCAAAAGAGAATGAAACACATTCAATCCCAAAAACCATAATTCATTTTTGGGCAAATAAGTAAAATAATTTTCCCAATAGTAATACTTTAACATTTTTGCTTTAGTAAGCACAAAAGTATTTTATATATATATATATATATATATATATATATATATATATATATATATATATATGTTTTTCACAAAGAAAAACTCCCCCCTTACACAAGGTCTCTTCTTGGCAATTTCTATTCCTTTGACACACAAAGGATTCTCCTCTTCTTGATTTTCTTCTCTTCTCTTATCTCTTCCTCCTTTGATTAACCATGTTTCTTCTTATGTCATCTAGCACAAGGATTAATGGGTACCACTTGTAAACCACTTGTCCATAATTTGTATCACTTTGATCTTTGTACCACTTAAGATGATATTAAAAATCACTTGAGATACCACTTGTAAACAGAAATGTCATTTGAAATAGCACTTGGAGGAGGATGATATCATTAGAGGATACACCACTTGTAAAGGTGGATACCACTTGGAAGAAGATAATATCATAGGTGAAAGAGCTTGATTAATATATAAGATTATCTCGGCAAGAGGAAATACCAAGTGAAAAGAGTAGATACCACTTGAAAGATAACATCACTTGGAAATCAATGATATCATATATGTGAAGAGCTTGGTTAAAAAATATTTGCTTGCCAAGATGAAAAGGATATCAATCCCAGAGATCAATTGAAGGAATAAGGATACCACTTAATTTTCACAACTAAGTGATACCATTTGAAGAAAATGGATGATATCACTTGATAAGATTGGAGTGAAGTACATGTCGATGTCAAGATGACTAAAAGTCTACCACTCTTTTGAGGTAATGCCACTTTATGAAAAGCAAAGGATTAATATGGCATGTGAGGTCAAGAAATACATGAGGGTAGCTAGTAAGGATAAAATGGATCATCTTGATTTTGAGGAGCAAGAGGAAATGGCTGAGGAAATTGGAAATCAATTTTTGAATCAAAGCAGCCACTTGCCAGAAATATCGGAAGTACCGCCGTTTCACCACCAGTAGTTCCGGAAAACGGAAGTACTACTGGATGGCTGCCGGTAGTTCCAATTTTTCTGGGAGCATGCCTAGAGATTGGATTTTTGAGGAGAGCTTTGATATAGTATTGTACCATGCTCCAAAGTTTTTCAGAAAGAAACATTAATCTCTTATAGAGCATTTCCAACTATATGCCAGGATTAAAACTCTTTTCAATACAATTTTTAACAAATTAGTCTTTCAATTTTCCAAAACAAACTCATTTTCAATAAATTCTTCAAGATTGCAAAAATGAGCATTTGGAGGTAATTTTAAGCATTCAATTACATGTATGAGTTGTAAATACCCTTGTGAGCTAATATATGTCAATAGATTTAGCTCAAATGGCAAAACTCATTTAAGTGTGGGCGAAATAGTTTTGGTCGCAATCTAGCACTTAAGTTTTTGGGCGAGTTTCAAAACCAAATAACTTTTGATTGGTTGGCCTTTCGGAAAATTTTTGAATACCAATAATGTTTGAAATATCCAACTATAGGTTTTTGGTATTGAACACATTTTCAAATTCCTTTTAGAATTGATTTTGGGGAATTTTTGAGTTTAAAGCCAAAACAAGATACTAAATTGATAGTTTTAAATTAGAAACTCAGTTTTATTTGAAATAAGTTTTTCTAAAGCCAAAACCTTTGTAAAACCTTTGAAATGAATTTGTATACATTTTTCAACTAGTTTTGCAAAGATGTATTAATAATTTCAAATTTTTTGACTTTTGGCTAAATGGCTCAATTTTGAAAAACAATTCTAACACTTAATTAATATGGGCCCACTTAGAGATGTGATACACATGAATATGATTTGGCACTCTCCCTTAATGTGCCATTAATATCTTGCTTATAATTTACAATAATGAAATTTTAGCACAAGAGCAAGAGCACCCCTTTTAAATGTTTTTCATGCAATGCAACCTACGCAAGCTAGGGGCTAAATACATTAATGTAGATACTTGTTACCGAGATAGCATTGGTTCATAATATATCATGACCATCCTCAAGCTTGGCTCCAATTGCGCATATGGTGGAGTTCAACTCTTCATGAATGAGCCAAGCCTCCGATGCATCTCCAAGTACCTATTAAGCATTTAAGCGCATTTTGGTACTCAAAGGTTGGTTGGGTCCATAAATGTTAGCCACAATGGATTTAGGAACCCAAACGGCCCTAGGAGTGGTTTTATGTAAACTAACATTCCTAGCAAATACATTGCTATTTCTATCATTCCTAAGCAAATAATGTTCATTAAATAGAGATGGCTTAGGAATGATACCTTTGGGACAATCCTTACTAAAATGTCCCTTTTCCCGGCAATTGTAGCAAGTTTGGCAATTATTACCTCTTCTTATCTTCTTGTCTTGCTCATTACCGGTTTGCCTCTTCATCGATTGATTTTTCTTGTTTTCCACCTTTTGGGGCACTTAGAGGCGAAGTGACCCATCTTGTTGCATCTAAAGCATTTGACTTTATTGGATTGTTCTTCAAGTTGCTTTGGGATGCTCTTCACCTCTTTCTTGGAGGTGTAACCAATACCTCTCTTGTCATTTGACTTTCTTTGACTTCCTAAAATTTTGTCAAGAGAGGCCTTCACTTTGTAGTTTTTCTCCAAGTCTTTTCTCAAAGTTATGACTTGGATTTTGAAATCATTATTCTCCTCTACAAGGTTAGTCTCAACAAGCATAGAGGAAATAGAAGCATCTATATTTGAGCAACAAGGTAAATCAAGCAAATCATCACATGAGGTGGATACATTAACTTTAGATGAATTGCAAGAGCTAGGAACTACACATGGCATGCCATCTATTAAATTACATGTAATTCCTACATCCACCTTTGATTTAGAATATTCCTTGAGAAGAAGAATTTCATGTTCTTCTTTTAGCTTATTATAATCATTTTGAAGGGAAACATATTCATTCTTCAAAATTCTATATTTAGCTTTTTCTTTCTCAAGGAATTCATTTAATTCTTCTAACATGTCCATCAACTCATCATATGAAGGTACATCATCATTATCATTATAATTTACCTTCTTGTTACCTTTTACCATAAAGCATTGAGTTGATGTAGAGGGAATAGTGGATTCTTTATCGTCGGAGCTAGAAGTTGAGCATTCTTCTCCCGGCATTCACTCTTGTATGCAATCTTCATCGGATGAGGTGGACTCTTCATATTTATCTTGAATTTGTGTCCACATATCATGAGCGCTCTCAAGATTGCATATTGTGTTAAACACTTCTACACTCAAAGCACTAAATAAAGCGTTAGTTGCTTGAGCGTCGAGATGTAGGCATTTCTCTTCCTCAATAGTTAGAGCTAGAGGATCCAATGGAGGAGAAAAGCCCACATCTACAATCCGCCATATTTTTGGGCTCATGGCTTTAAAATAACAAATCATGCGGATTTTCCAACTAACATAATTTGTGCCAGCAAATAGAGGTGTGTCATCTAGGTGCACAATTCCACTAGTCACCATCCTTTATACTCTCCAGGCAGTTAAGCCTAATATATGAGAGACCGTGGCTCTGGTACCACTTGTAAGATCGAGGAGGCCGACTAGAGGAGGGTGAATAGGCGGTCTAAAAATTCTCTACGAATTAATATTAACAATTAAAGAGCTTTTCTATTTGCCTAAACCAAGTATACAATGCGGAAGCTAAATTCAAGTTGGTTTAGTACAAATAGTGCCTAAGTCAAATGAATTCGCCTAAGTGCACCAACAATTCTAGCCTAGGTCAATGTTTGCAATTCTAGATTTACAAGCAATCAAAATAATGCTAAGCAAGTAAATTGCTTGAATGTAAAAAGAGCACAAGAAAGCAAACCACAAATGACACGTTCTCTTTTTACCGTAGTGTTCGGAGACTTGCCGGTCTCCCCTAGTCCACGTTGAGGTAAGCCCGAACAAATCGGACCGGCTCCACGAATTAAGCCTTCCACCTCAAATCACTAGTGATAGCTCTTTCCCGCTCAGGGTAGGTGAGCTTCAACCTTCACAACTTCGCCGGGTCTTCTCACAACCTTCTTTGAGAAGATCACCGCGCACGACACCTCCCACGCCGTCTAGGAGTCGGCAAACTCCAAGAGTAAAAAGCCAAGTCCATCACTTGACTCTCACCACGTGCAACGAATGCACAAGCTCAATCCGGACACAAAGTCCTCCTCTAGATGCAACACATGCACTCTAGATCACCTCTCCTCTCTTACAAAGTGCAACACATGCACAATTGAGTGGAGAGCCTCACACTAGCCCACAAATCGATTGTCATTAATTACCAAAACTCACCATTAACTCATAATGGAGGGACTAGATTCTCAATCTTTCCCTTTTGGTAATTGATGACAATCTTTACAAATAATGAGATAATAAATTGAATATAAAATTATTTGAATTCAAAGTGCGGTTCTACCGCCGTTATAAAATCCAGTACTACCGCTCTGTGGTAGTTCCGCAAAGTCGGTGTGGCAGTTCCGCTTGAGCCGGAACCAAACTTGGCGCTCTCTGAAAAAAAAGGCTCCGCTCTACCTCCGGAGCCTCCAAGCTCCGTCAGTACCGCTCCAAGCAGCGGAACTACCGCACCTAGCGGTAGTTCTAGTGTTAAAATCGCCGGTACTTCCAATCCCGCGAAATCTCAAATGCATCTGGAGGGTGCTCTCTATAAAAAAGGCTCTGCTCGCAATCCGGAGCTTCCGGTTGCCGGTAGTACCGATTTTGCCTGCAGAACTTCCGCTCTGCGGTAGTTCTGATGTCGGTACTACCGCTCTTACAGACAGAGCACAGATTTGCTTTTAAAACAGATTTTTTAATAAATGCATGCTCCTAGTTTGATCCCAATGTATGTATAAAAGGAAATATGGATCAATACTAATGAAACTCCAAAACATAGAGAGAGAGCTGCCCCTAAATGTGTGCATACAAGTCTATATGAAGAAAAACATATGCACATATTCATTTGAACTATTTGAGGAGTTCAATCTATATTTTGGATCTAAGGAATGCATTAGCATATGAGAAAGTAATTTGGAATGCATACCTCTTTGATTTCACTTTTTCATCCAAATGAGACTAAGCTATAATATACTTTGAACAAACATATGAGTCTCATATATACATTTGTCATTATCACCAAAACAATATAAAAGTGTTTGTCATTAACATCAAAATCTCATAATGGCATTTGTCATTAACACGAAAACCAACTTAAATGAAGCTTGATCTTTCAAAGGGGCACACAACTAAACGATGCAACGCATGAGCTGATCAGTAAACAGAGCGGCATGGTTTTTACTACTAGTTGTTAGAGACTAGAATTAAAATTCCATTGTAAACTGTATTTTGTTAGTTTGCACTTTTGATGTGCGGAATGTCATACTAAATGTTTCATATATTTCATGTACCATTTATATAATTGCTATGTTACATCCCCTTTTCAGTAATGTAGTTTGTGTTGCGCTGGTAGCCTAGTATTGTTATGTTTATTTATTTACAAGTTGTATTTACTATTACTTTACATGTGACTTTTTTTTGGTTTTGTATAAATGCTAACTTGAATTCATTTTGCAGGTATGGCTCGTGATCTTCGTGGGTCGGACTGGCCTTATGGCCTGTTGGATGAGCACGTTGACTGGCTGCATCATGCTTCTCATTGTGTCCCGCTTGCAGGGAGCGCGGAGGAGCTAGCTAAGGTGGACGTGGTCCGGACACGCACACCTCGAGTGGTCTGGAGACTAGATCCCCGCTGGACAGTCAAGTGTGCACTTCGCCAGCGTTGTACTATTACTGTAAGAATTTTTCGTGCTAACCTTTACTTGCTTCGCAAGCTGCGGAATGTCGAGCTACTCCCTCTCGCCCGGATGGTGCAAACCACTGATGAGGATGAACTGGCCTTGCCTGCAGGCGGGGACAACGGTGTGGAGCGCTCACAATGCTTCTCGTTCGACCGTTCTCTGCCGACAGCTTTGGTGGACCATTGGCGGCCAAAGACGCGCACTTTCCACCTCCCATTCGGGGAGATGATGCCTACTCTATAGGATGTGTCCCTACTGCTTGGCCTTCCGATCACGGGAGCTGCTACCTTCCTGCCGGAGGCCCAGGTTGGGTGGCGCTCGAACTTGCTTGCCAGATTCAAGGGGGTCTTTCCACCGGGTGCCGCGAATGACTACTACGTCTTCCCGGCGGGTCAGACACATGGGCCGTCGCTGAGGTGGCTCTCACAGTTCCGGGTATGTGTTCTTTCTGATTGGTCCTATAAGCTCTCATTTCCGCTATTACGTGCTAATAACTTCTTGGTTGCATTCAGGTGGAGTGGATGGATCCAGATGCAAACAAGAAGTAGGTCCTGCGCCATTTGGAGGTGTACTTGCGTGGCTGTTTGGTTGGGTGTTCTTCACCACCAGCCATGGCAATACCGTCGATGTGCGCCTCATCGCTCATGTTAGGGCAGTCACTGATGGCGATGCCCTGCAGGTCAGCTTGGGTTCGGCCGCACTTGCCAGGACCTATCGTGGCTTATGCGACGCGTGCATGAGGACCAGGCGAACTCGATCCTCGCGGGTTGTCTGCTGCTACTGCAGCTATGGTCGTTCGAGTGCTTCAGCCTCAGACAACCCATGCTAGAGGACATGAGTCCGTACGGGCAGAGATATACCCAGGGGAGACGTCGATCGGCCTACGATGGGTTCTCTCTGATGTCGTCGACGGGTAAGTAATATGACAATTAGCTATTTTTTGCATATTAACAATGGTCGTATGTAACAGTTGTTGTTCCTTACAGGTACAGTTCACGCACATCCAGGTCACGTAGGCATATCTGCCCTTTGTGGAGCAGTTCGATCGCCTCATAGCTGACAACATGCGTTGCGAGCCATACTCACCTACGGCACTGGAGGACCGCGCTCCTGACGGGTTGTCCACGCTCTGCTGGCATAATCGGGCTTTCTGGCTGACATGCTGGAAACTCGTGTATGACATCTTCGTCGAGAACTATGCGCCACAGCGTGTGATGCGGTAGTTTGGCCTACGTCAGGTGGTTCCGGTACCAGTCGGACCATCGGTGCCATAAAGCGTGCACGCGTGAGTGACTGCCACTCATAAATCACCTTGTACAAATGAAATGGTCCTATAATCAGGCACTCTAGAAAGGGAGTGAAACGCAGCACGGACTGGACGGCAAAAATGGAGGGGTGGACTGCACAATGGGAGGGCGCGCTTGATGACTGCGTGGAGGAGGACCGCCCCTACGATAGCAGCGACTACGTGGAGTATCTGTGCTGGTACCAGCCTCAAACAACATAATAATGGCGGATATCACATCCATACATGTGCATAACTAAAAAGGTATAGTAGTACATAAGCGTAAATGGGCCAGATGGCCAAGGTCTTACATCATAGTTGGGGAGGCCAAATATATATGAAATTTTGTAGTGGAAAAGATACATGGCAGTGGAATCTTTTAGGATATGCCAATAGGAAATCAACTGGGCACGCAACGTAGTATTCGATGTCGTCTTTAGCCTTCGATGGATGGTGACAAATGTTCACTTGCAAATCATTCCTTGGGTACTGAATTCATATAGTTGGGCAAGAATGAGTACAAAAGTAGGCAAGAATGAGTACAAAAGTACTCAACAAGTCCTTATATCATAATGCAAGTATATATGTCTATGTCTACATGCAAGGCTTAACCAATGGAAGGCCTTATGTTTCTTTTAGTATGAAGCCAGTTTACCAAATATCATATTATAGCAAGTTTCCAAATCTATGACTTAGCTATTTTTAACTATAACCAAATGTACAATTTTAATTAAATCTGTGAGAGTGAACTCCCTTCACAGTTGTCCTCCATGTCTATTCCATAAGCATAATACCATGTCCACTCCATACCAAGATACCATACCATCTTCTCATATTGTCATACATAACCACCATTAACCAGTAACCATAGTTTATGAAAACTACATAAGTGTGGCATTTCTACACTTTGCCCATATCCAGGGGCATGGTTATTCAAATCAATTTTTAACACTCTACAAAGGTTGTACAACTTTACCCATAAGATATAATTAACTCATAATATCAGCCATCACACGCTTCCGTAGGCGTGCGACTAAGAAATCAAAACAAGCTTTTACAACGCTCAGTTCTGATGCTTTTTTCCACTCTGGATGTGTAACCTCTCAGTGCTAAGGGACCACAGTTGTTAGGGAGTCACTCGTCATTCACGTTAAAAGAAATCCATAGTGGGACAGTGACCAATGTGGGTCATTCCTAGAATAATCACAATAGAAATCCACCTACCAAACTACTACGCATGAGTCCACACCAAAATAAAGCAAATTAGTTGGTCAGGTCAATCTCATACTTGACTTGTGGTTGCACGATTGGGTGTAGAAAAGAGTGGCATAAGATTCGATCCTTAATTGACTCAGGTGAGACAAACCAACAAACTCAAAGTCATCGGTCTCCTTCCAACCACTCACCTGAGTCTTCACCAATTTATAAAACATTTGCTATCTCCAATGATAACCTACATTGCATCTCCATGTTACACAATGTCTCCGGTGTCTATTGGTAATATTTGTGTTGTATTCCATTTTCCACTAACGCATTTGTAAGCATAACCATTGTTTATTAAAGTTTTACTAAGGGTGGAGTATTTGTAATAAGTATCCTAGGATAATACTTAACAATTGCATGGTATAACTAAGCATCAACATTTAACATAACCTTTAATTGAATAATAATAATAAGCATGCCATTTGTGAATTGAAAGCAAAGTAATTGCATTTGAAAAACTAGATTCAACATGATCAATCATAAGGATTTGTCTTGCTCAACTGAGGATAGCGTTGGTTCTTGATCGATAGCGGTGGGGGTGTCCGAAGCGTCAAATTCTATAAACACACAAACATCCACATTCAACATAAATCCAAATGAATTCCAAATAAAATATAAATAAACTCAAAAAATTATGATTTTGGTGCTATTGGAAAGATATTAAATTTATATGAATTTAGAATAAAAATAAAGTCATTTGGATTTAACATGAGGGAGAATGGGCTCTCCAATGTTTGACTCAAGAGGAAATTTTAGAAAATGAAAAATCCTGATAGGTGGGACCTATAGGGATTTTCTTTTCTTTTTGAATTGTTTTTAAAAGAAAACACTCTACAACTGATAGGTGGGGTCAAGATCCTCACTCAAACCTTAAATTCAAGTTTAATTAAATTTTCTAATGATCTCATGTCCACATGTAAAACTAATATTAACCACTAACTAATTACCGATTTATATTATCCTAATGTTCTGTGTGGGGTCCATATGTCAGCGTCACATCATCTTCTTCCTTGCCCCAAAAAGGGGAACTAGAGGAGGCAGCCATGGCAGCTTGGGAAGATAGTTACTATCAGTTAGCCTCCATTGTCTACCAAGGCTCTGCATATGTATGTAGATACATAAGCGTGTTTTAACCAGATCTCTAGTTAAATGTGCACTCCAACCTAAATATTGGCAATGCCCTATTTAACCTTCATTAATGTGTAATGCTAAGTAGCTTTTAATCTAAATTAATGGAGCCTAGCAGTTTGACAGTGCTTCGTTATAAATTATGTATTCAAAAGATTCACTAATGATCTAGGGTTTATGGTTGCATGAAACATTGACTAAATTAATTATCTACCTAATCAAACCTGCGGCTAAATAGTAATTAACCTCATATTGAACTATTAACTAAACTCATGGGCCCTTTTTAAACCTAGTATTATCGGGTTATTGTTCTTTGTTAGTACCTAGCATGCTTTATCCCCTTAACTAGTCTTTACCATGCTAAATTTGCAGGACTGCTGGCTATTTGGTATTCCTAGAGTCCTAAGTTAATGTTGAACTGTGAGAGGCTTCATTGAGTACTAATGTGCTAAAGGCAAAATTAACATTCAACTGTGAGGGGCTTAACTAAGGTATTAATGTGCTAGCGTACTAAATCTCAACATCAATTGACTTGGTTTTGTTCACTACATGGGTTACTAGCATTGATAAGTTCCCTCCTAACATCCAGTAATCCATCTAGGTGAGGTCCAACTACTATGCTATTATAACATTAGCCTCCATAGATTACTAGCATTAAAACTTAAGTGATTCTCTACCGTTTCCATCTACTTGAACTATAGTGTGTCCTATGGTTCTATCTCTTTCTCTCTTTGGTTCTGACAGAGGAGAAATAGGGGAGTTCCTTGGCCGTACTTGGCGTTAGTGATAGGGGCTACGACGGCATTGAGGAGGGGCAAAATGGGTTGCTACGGGCTCAAGGGACCCCTGGGTAGCGATGGTGCGAGAGGAGGTAGCTTGTAGCGGCGACGCGAGTGAGTTTGGCGGTGACAGCATGGCTACAGCCGTGATGGCTATCTGGTGGATGCCTCACAAATGCATGTGCATCATGAGCATCTACATGGTTGGAGGGACTTACTAGTGTGGATGCCAGAGGCGGAGGAGGATTGAGGTGTGCCGGTGACTATGACCTGGGGTGGTGTCATGTGCTCATCATGGAGACAGCAAACGGGGAGAGGGCTACCCAAATTAATGGTGGCAAAGGTTAGAGGGAGGTGAGAACCTCCATTAGGGAGGAATTGAGAGGAAACTCATTGGTGAGTAGATGGCACTAGCGGCAGCATGCTCGGCAGTTTACGAGGAAGACAACAACGCCTGTGTGTTCCTATGAGGGAAAGCCAAAATTGATTGACTGAAAATGATGTTAGGGGTGTGGAACACAGCATGACACGAGTGGTTGGGGGGGGGGACTCACCGAGTTGGCTGGAACATGAGGCGGAGGTGGCGGTCAGCACGAGCATGGCGCGTCTTCGAGCTTGAGGAGGAAGAAGATGTTTTGGGGTGTTGGGGAGGCAAGAGGGAACCTAAGGGGCGTCTTAAATAGAGAAGAGAAGGAGGGAGGAGACGAGGGCACGGACAGGGGCGGAGGCACATGGGCCGGAAGGGGTTCCCAGGAACCCGGTTCCAAAACAAAATTTAGTTATTACTAGTAAATATTCACCCTTTGTGCACCCCCTTGACCCAATATGGTGTACCCCTAGCTCAAAAAACACCCTCACTCGCCCTGTCCAGTCCATTCGTTTTGAAGTGGTGCACCCCCTCTATTTTGCTCTGGCTCCGCCACTGGGCACGGAGACAAGTTCTTGCATGAGATTTCACGAGCGTGTGCGTGAACATGGCTTGATGGGGGATGACACTGTGATTAACAAGGTCGTGATGCTGTGTGAGAGGGTGCAAGGCTCGAGGTAGCTGTCCTCTGCGTCTCTTCCATTTGCTACATGTGAGCGCTCATGTAGGGAGAGAGAACGGGGGTGATGTGAAGAAGAAAAGTAGTGGAGGGAGGTGCTGACGAATGGGGCCAGGCGGTAATGAGACCAAGAGATGGAGAGGGTGGCGGCCTGGCGTGCTAGCATGGGTTGGGGCGGTCACACATGTGAGTGGGCTGCGTGCATATGGGCTATGGGAGGAGGAAGGAGTGGAAGGAAAGAGGGGTGGTGTGGGCCGGCTTGGCCAGGCCACATGAAGAAAGAGAGGGAAGCGGGCTGCCGGGAGAGAAAAAGAAGGAGAAAGCTGGGCCAACAGCTGGGTTTCGGTCTGAAGGCGAGCGAGGGAAAAGAAGACATTTTAAACTTTATTTGAGATTTAAATTTCAAATTTGAGTTTGGATTTGAACATCTTGAGGGATTTTGCACACAGGGACTTTAGGAAAATATTTTTATTTTCACTTAATTGAATTTTAGAACTTTAGAAATCCAAATTTTATTTGAATTTAAAGTTAAATTTTGCAACACAAAAGGTTTTAAAATATTTTTGAGTAGTATACAATTGGTTTTAATATTTTGCAAATTTGAATTTTGGGCTAAGGATTTTTTTAATTTTAAATTCAAACAAGACTTTTGGAAATTTTGAAATGCAACAAAAGTTTTTGAAATATATGAAATTTATGAAAAATTAAATTTGACCTAAATTTGGGCTGTTACAGCTGGTTCCCACAGACGGCACCAGATGTCATAAGAAAAATGTGAGACCTAATCTTTTGTAGGGTATTTTTAGTGAGAAGCATCTCAAAGAAATAAGTTGGGAACCGAGAGCAAATAGGGAAGGATGCGGGATCAAAGGGGAAGGAGGGAGCATGAAGTAATTATAACCCCCTCGTAGCTATAGGGGCGGTGTATTTATAAGGAGCATGTGGCTTTATAGGGTTTGTGCAGGTTTTTAGGCTCTATTTTATATAGCTTTTGGTTTATAGTTTCTAGCTTTTAGAAGTAAAAATTATTTGGAATGCATTAGCTTCTTACGAGGCTTTTTTTCCTTTGTTTTTTTTTCTTTTTTGCCTTCTTCCTTTACATTATCCGTAAAGATATAACAATGTTTTTTTTATTTTTTCACATTTTTCTTTATTTTTCTTTAATTGAATACCTCATTAAAATTAACAGCCGCTACTATGCCATTTTACCCAAAAACTAAAATCCATCAGAAAAAGCCGATTTGAACAGGGGCTTAGTTCCATGCACTATTTTTGAGAAAATTTTGGGAATATATAAAGGAAATATTTGAACGGGGCTTAGTCCCATGCTCTATTTTTTGAGAAAATTTTAGGAATATATAAAGATAATATTTGACCCATATAGGATTAGTTTATTTTGTAGGAATGCAGAATTTCGAGCTATTATTTGACAAATTAGTTATATTGTAATAAAATATGTATATTTGTTTTTATTAAATTACATTATAAATAGAAATATTCTGGAAAATAACAATTGGATAAAAATCATACCATATCCGTGTTCATATTTTTTAAAAAAATTTGAATACTAACACTAATCGGGAGAAATTGCAAATCGAACGACAAAATTTAAACCATATTCATGTTAGTCGAATAATACGATAATTCGTACACGTTTCACACCTGTCGGCCGTGGGCTGGGATTGTAGGCGTCGTCGTCCTCCTGCCCGTGGTCGCCGTCGCCGCCTGCAGCGATCCGCGCGCAGCCGTGGCGGCTTTCGTTGCCAACCTCCTCATGCTCGACTTCCTGTTCCGATCCGGCAGCAGCACGTCGTCCAGGCCTGTGGTCTCCTGCCCTGGCCTGCACCGCCGAGGGCTTCGTGAACTAGTTGTTGCGGACGATTTGTACGCACATTTGTTCGATTTGTTGTTTGGATGTTAGCATTGGGACTTTTCATTTGCAATTTTCTGATTTTTTTTTTGCTTTCCTTGGAGGCTTGGAGTATGCGTTTTTTTTGTGTGAAATTCTTCCTGAATTTTATCCAATTTTTGTGACCTATTTTGAATCTGGCAATTGATCATATACCCTCCACTTAGATGGAAATTAAGGATTACCCTCTGACCCACGTGTCAGTGACGTATGATGATCCTACATGTCATTGAGATGTGGAGGATAAATCCTCAATTTCCCAATTAAAGGGAAATTCGTCATTTTCCCAAAATACTGATACGCCGACACGGCTATATATATTTAAATAATAAATAAATAAATTATATATATGTGTATTATTTTCTACGTTTCCACATGTTTATTATCTGAAATAATGTAAATTGTAAACTTGTAATTTGTAAAGTGTATACTCGGAATATGTACCTCATAAATTGTTTTGTTAATCCTGGCGACAATTGTTGATTTGAATACCATTTTTAGAAATAAGAACTCCATTAACTTGGGAAAAAGTAACATGATCAGATCAGCAAGACTACACGGGAGGAGATGCGGGAGCCGGCGACGCACAAGAGATGTAGTCGGCGGTGAGACGCGGAAGATGTAGTCGGCGATGAGATGCGAGAGATGTCGTCGGTGGCGAGATGCGGGAGCCAGCGGGAGGAGATGCGAGTGAGGAGATGGAAGTGGCGACGAGATGCGGGAGCGGGTGGCGGCTCGAGCGGCCGATGCGGAGAAGCGCGAGCGAGCGATGGGAATGATGCGCTCAGGAATCGGTGCTTATGGTTAGGGTTAGGGATGGGTCGGCCTGGGCTGGTCGTGTCCTGGGCCATTCCTGGGCTGGCTATGTCCAGGCCGTGTCCGACTCGTATATTTACTGTGTCCGACACGTGTCGAGAATTTTAATAATTAAAATTAATTCCAAAATCGGCCGATACGTCGCCGACACGTGTCGGAGACGTGTCCGTGTCGTATCCGTGTCCGACACGTGTCGGACACGGATACGGCGGTTTTGACACGTGTCCGTGCTACAGAGTGAATAGACATGATTTCAATGACAGTATGTTTTGTATTTAAATGTTCACATGTTAGGCATTGAATATACCTACTGATGATCCTTTCATTGCTGATGATGCTTGCCAGTTCTGAAATGTTGTTTCCAATCTGAACACCATAAATCTTTACATAATTGTTTCCTAAATATGTACGTTGGGTTGGAAGAACTTATGAACCATTTTGTTAAAGGGGAACTGTGCCTTTCTTTTCAACTTGGCATGCTATATGGTAATTGATGTACAAATGCAGTTTTATCCATCACTGACATGTACGGTCGTTACTGTATGTTGGGACTTATGTTACAGATAATTCATGTCAATATTTTCTTCACATTCTGAATGAGATTCTCTAGAATTTCAATTTGCAGTGATTCCTGCCACTTCATTGCTGTTCAAAGATGAGGCCCTTTTACGGTAGTTTCACGGTCCATTGGCTGAGCTAATTCAACAATTAAAATTGAGAAGCTTGAGGGACGTATTTATTATTTACAATAGCTCCTAAAGCATGTCCTGAACCTCTAGACTAGAGCTAACCTGTTTTTGTCAGTTTTTCCAGGACTTCATCACATTTATTGGATGCTTATATTAAGAAAAATATCTGGTTTCAGAAGCCAAAAGAGGATTTAGGGATGCTTACTATTTTTGTATTTTATAAATAGATAAAATTGAACTCATTTTATACGAAAACTCAGAAATACCATATATGCTAATTGGCAAATTTCTGGTTTTGAACGAAAGTACAATTATAACTCATTTAGAAAAATGATTTTACGAACTGTAATATTCATTTAGGAATATATTTTTACTAATTAGCAAAGTGCATTAGTCATTGCCCAGACATAATGATTATACCATGTTCATACTTTGAGGTGTTTGCAAGGTATTTTAATGTTACAGGGGCAGAACTATGTGTCAACTTCAGCTGCCCTGTTGTCTTAAAAAAAATGGATTTTTTGTTATATTAGCTGCCTGATTCTAGTGAGTTTTGCTTCCTTACCTATGCGGATGTTCCTACACATGTTTAGCTATTGCATCGAAAATTTGTGGGCGAGGACCTACTATTGTGAACCCTGCGATTGTTCACACATGACTTCAGAAAATTCCCTCAAAGAATTTCTCTTTATTGTGTATGAAGACAAATGGCACTAAGGCATCTTTAATTTATAATTGAACTGACATTTGAAGAGGATTTATAATCAATATTGTATTTTGCGCCAGCAGATCCTTGAGGAAGAGAGAGTTCATCAGAAGTTGACTCTCGGGGAATACCCCTTGTATCTAGTTGCATTGGATGAGGACGTCCTTTCTTCTGAACTGGACCATTCTTTGCAGGTACTGATTCATATTGGTCTAGCATGTGTATTTTGATATTATGAATCTCATTGGAGTTCTATGATTTCCAGGAATGCCTTATTGAAGGGGATACAAGTTCTATCTGGCATGTTGCAAAAGCCATTCATAATTTAGAGGTGTGTGTGTCTTCCCTTCATGTATTTGGGATGTTTTGTACTTGAAACAAGGATTAATCTCATTCATGATGCCTTTGTGTATAGCAGAAGTATTATATGGATAGACTAAGTTATTATCTGCTACTATACTGCAGATTGCAGAACACTTTACAATGCTACAAATCTACAATCTCATAAGTTTTTGACTTCATCTTTCATTAACTAGAAGGCCTCACACCCTATTATAATTTAGTGTACTGACTTTCATAAAATTCTTAAAGTGATGCAGTTATGCCTATTACTGTATCATTTTTCCAGTTTGCCTTTGGAGCTATTCCCAATGTTAGGGCCAAGGGTGTAGCATCAACCAAAGCTGCAGAGTTGCTGAATAATATGCAACTAGAAGATCCTGTCAACATGGACGATGTAACACCAATTGATTTCAAACTTTTGTGATTGAGATCTCTAAATTTAGCTGGCCATTTTAATTTTGTTTGTTTGTTGTGCTTTAGGTGGGGATTCCAGAGATAAACACCCTTATTTTGTTAGATAGAGAGGTAGATCTTTTGTTCTAATTATATTGGCATTTTTAGTTCTGAAAACAACCCTGTTGCACTTTCCCCTGATTTTTTTTGAATGTATGATCTATTGCATTTATTTATTTTCTTAAAATCAAGAAATATTAATACAAATTACGCTGATCTTAGGGGCGATACCCATCTTTGGATGCCTTCTACTTTTTGTAATATATCTTTTTTTTCATTCAGGTGGATATGGTGACACCAATGTGCTCTCAGTTGACATATGAAGGTTTACTAGACGAGGTGACTATGAAGTTTGCCATTCATTACTCATTAGTGTTTGATCTGTTAGCAGTTAGCCTTTTCTATTGGACAATAAAATGCCAGTATAGTTATCATACGACTCTACAAGCTAGCATGTGTGTGACATTCTAACATTGCTTCATCTGAAGTCTGAGCAAATGCAAAACTTCACATACTTCCCTTTCTCCTAACCATGGTTGTCATGGCGTCGCCAAATCGTCACCTTGGCGACGCCTAGGTGTCGTGGCGGTCCAGGGGGGACGCTATGGAGCTTTGCCGTGACAACCATCCTCCCCTACTCCCATCCCATGGTCGCCCCCTGTCTTCCTTGGCTTCGGCCGGTGGGAACGGCCGAATCCGATTGGATTATGGCCGAGGGCGGTTGGATTCGGCGTAGACGGGGCGGGAGGCAGCGGGGAGAGGAGGAGCCGGGCTGGGGGAGGAGGCGGAGGGGAGGGGAGGCGCTGGGGGAGGATGCGGCGGGGAGGGGAGGCGGCGGGGAGGGGAGGCAGCTGGGGGAGGAGGCGCCGGGCTGGGGGAGGAGGCGGTGGGGAGGGGAGGCGCTGGGGGGAGGAGGCGGTGGGGAGGGGAGGCAGCGGGGGGAGGAGGCGCCGGGGAGAGGAGGCCGTGGGAGAGAGAAGGAGAGAGAGGAGTCGGGAGAGAGAGAGAGAGAGAGAGAGAGAGAGAGAGAGGAGTCGACAGCGACTATAAATATTGTGGTGAGGAGGTGAGTTTGGAAGATAATACATTTCCGTTTCTTGCCGTGTTCTCGCCATGGCGTTCTAGCGCCTCTTAGGCGCCGTGGTTGCCAATTACGCTGTGACAACTATGCTCCTAACTGTTAACATGCTCAAACCAACGCATATCCTTCAATTCTGCTTCCATATTTGTCGTGACTACTCTGCTAGATCCTCCTTATGAGCAGGCACAATGAATTTCAGAATGATATATCAAATTTGAACCATAGAGTTGCAGATAGGCAAACACAGTAAGCCACCAAAGACCACCTAAAACTCTGATTGTTACATCAATGATGCTGGCTCCTTCAACCTTCATGTTTGCTACCTCAGTTTCAAAATAGGTGTCATTTTAGAATGTATGTAGACAAACATTTTAAACTTTGACCACTAATACACACGAAAATGTTCAGATTGATCTTATTGAAATAATATTCCTAGATTTCACATCAAAAGTACTTTCCGAATATTATATTTTTGTACTTATCTACATATTACTGTAAAATTCAATGGTTAAAAGTGTATATTGGTGATTTTGTCAATGCTTAAAATGACATCTATTTTAGTATTATTCTAATCAGTTGACTGATTTTATGATTCAATATTAGTTTGCATAGATGTGTACTGGACTTGAGCTGTGTTCAGAATGTTTCATTTTCATACTCCCTGAACTAACTATGATAGCATTTAGCTGTTAGCTAATGGCTAATTTGCCTTCTATTATTGTCCCATGTAGGAAATGTGAAATACCAGTAGATAGATGGTGCAATGTGTTAGCTATGTATACATCGCTGGAGAGTACATGTCGGGAGTCCTTCGTGGTTTTCTTGTTGAGCAGGGCACTCTTTCTCAGTTTTCTTGTCCAGGTGCTCATGCTCAGAATGGTGTGGCTGAACGCAAGCATCGTCATCTTCTTGAGATAGCTCATGCTCTCATGATTGCTTCTGCTGTTCCACCACATTTCTGGGTTGAGGTTGTTTCTACTGTCACTTTCTTGATCAACATTCAGCCTTCATCTGCTCTTCAGGGTGGGATCCCAGTTGAGCGCCTTTGTGGCCAGACTCTTGATTATTCCAGTCTTCGCCTCTTTGAGTGTGTGTGCTATCTTCTTTTTGCACCTCGTGAGCGCACCAAACTGACCGCTCAGTCAATTGAGTGCGTTTTTCTGAGCTACAGTGCCGAGCACAAAGGATATTGTTGTTGGGATCGTGTTGGCCGACGGATGCGAATTTCTCGGGATGTTACTTTTGATGAGTCTCGTCTTTTCTATCCTCGTCCTTCTCCTTCCTCCACTTCAGCATCTGTTGTTGAGCTGCTTTCATTTCTGACTTTTCCTTCCAGTCCTATAGTCACCACTTCACCACAGCCTTTGGTCTCTCCGGTGCCTCCTCAGTCAACCCCTTCTTTACCACCGGCATCCTCTCCTGAGGTTGCTCCTGATCTTGTTCCTTCTTATCCTTTCTACTATACTCGTCGCCCGCGAGTTGAGGATCCTTCTGATATGCCCTCCCCTTCTGACGGGTCATCTCCTTCGGCCACTCCTCGTTATGCTCTTCGTGATCGCCAGTCTATTCGGCCTCCTGAGCATTTTGGTTTTGCTACCGCTGCGCTTGCCGAACCGACTTCTTATCGTGATACTGTTGTTCATCAGGAGTGGCAGCATGTGATGATGGAGGAGATCGCTACCCTTGAGCGTACTGGCACGTGGGATCTTGTTCCTCTTCCTGCGCGTGTTACTCCTATCACGTGTAAGTGGGTGTATAAGGTTAAGACTCGCTCTGATGGTTCTCTTGAGCGTTACAAGACTCGTCTTGTAGCGCGTGGTTTTCAGCAGGAGTATGGTCGTGACTATGATGAGACTTTTGCTCCTGTCGCTCACATGACCACCGTTCGCACTCTTCTTGTTGTGGCCTCTGTTCGACAGTGGTCTATCTCTCAGTTGGACGTCAAGAATGCTTTTCTCAATGGCGAGTTGCGTGAGGAGGTCTACATGCAGCCACCCCCTGGGTATTCTGTTCCCGAGGGTATGGTTTGTCGTCTTTGCCGATCTCTCTATGGCCTCAAGCAAGCTCCTCGTGCTTGGTTTGATCGTTTCTCCTCTGTTGTCACTGCAGCTGGTTTCTCGGCCAGTGCTCATGATTCTGCTCTTTTCATCCACACTTCATCTTGTGGTCGGACGCTTCTCCTTTTGTATGTTGATGATATGATCATTACTGGAGACGATTCTCAGTATATCACTTTTGTTAAGGAGCGTCTTCATGAGCAGTTTCTTATGTCTGATCTGGGTCCTCTTCGCTACTTTCTTGGGATTGAGGTTATTTCTATTCCTGAGGGTTTCTATCTGTCCCAAGAAAAGTATATCCAGGATCTTCTTGATCGTGCCTCTCTTACTAATCAGCGCACAGCTGAGACTCCCATGGAGCTTAATGTTCATCTTCGTCCTACTGATGGTGAGCCTTTTGCTGATTCTACTCGCTATCGTCATCTTGTTGGGAGCCTTGTTTATTTTGGTGTCACTCGTCCTGACATTTCGTACCCTGTGCATATCTTGAGTCAGTTTGTTTCTGCTCCCACTCAGCTCCACTATAGTCATCTTCTTCGTGTTCTACGATATCTTTGTGGAACTATCTCTCGTCGTCTCTTTTTCCCTCGCTCCAGCTCTTTACAGCTCCAGGCATATTCTGATGCCACCTGGGCTAGTGATCCCTCTGATCGCCGGTCTCTCTCTGCCTATTGCGTTTTTCTTGGTGGTTTTCTCATTACTTACAAGACTAAGAAGCAAACAGCAGTTTCTTGTTCGAGTGTTAAGGCTGAGTTGCGAGATATGGCTTTGTTGATTGCGGAGGTTACTTGGCTACGACGGTTACTTGAGGACTTTGGTGTTTCTGTTTCTGCACCGACTCATCTTTTATCTGACAATACAGGTGCTATTAACATTGCTAAAGATCCGGTGAAAAATGAGCTTACAAAGCATATTGGTGTTGATGCTTCCTACATGCAGACACAGGTGCAGGACCAGGTTGTTGCTCTTCAGTATGTGCTTTCCGAGCTTCAGTTGGCAGATTTTTTCATAAAGGCACAAACTAGGGCCCAACACAGTTTTCACCTCTCCAAACTTCATGTTGTTGATCCACCATAAGTTTGCGGGGGGTGTTAGATATGTATATATAGCTGTGTATCTACCTTATTGTATGTGGGGTTTTTTGTATATATGTCACATATGTACATGTATATATATTGGCCTATTGGCCTCATAATGAATAGATGCACTATTCATAACACAATGATCTTTGAGAAAATATCCTCTATTACTATTTCTCTTCTATTTATTCTCCTACCCTCCTTGTGCTAGGTTACATGCTGCTAGGGTAGTATGGTGCAATGATCTTTCAGAAAATATCCTAATTTTGCTAGATTACATGTGTTACTACTTTTTCTAGGGAGTAGGGTGCAATGATCTTTCGGCAAATGGTGAACTAGTTAATCTTAGGCCAACTGGAAATGCACATGCAACTGCATTCTTATATGTGTTCTTTGCAGCAGGGTAGTGTTGCCACAGATTTTAACTCAGTGGTTGGGTTTGTCTCCTTTTTATCTGTTTTATTCGTTATGATTCTGTAAGCAATATTAACCCAAGTGCCATATCATCAACTGCATGGATAATACTTGTGTGATCGTTATTGCCTAAGTCAATGCAATCAAAATAAACAGAATGTCCATCATTCTAATGCTGCATTTCTTTTGATTATAAAATCTAAAGTAGATTCAAATGAATCATTCAATTGTGTTTTATTCTGCAGATGTTGCAAATCTATAATGGATCTGTGGAAGTTGATGCAAGCATCATGGGGTCCCAAGAAGATGGGAAAAAGGTTAATGTTCCACTAAATTTGAGGTAAGTATCCCCTAATATATGCTCTTTCAGTTAGCAACAGTGAATCTTCATATCACATTTTCAAATACATTTTATATCAATGTTTCGTGTGCTTCTGAGGCTGTGAACACATTTTTCTAAGCTTCCTGTGATACTAGTATATTTGTCGAACTTGGATTTTATTAATCTAGAATACTTTGTGATTACATCACACTATTCTCTGGATCAGTAGATAGTGCTCATAGATACATTGCTGTATATCAAAATCACATTTTGCGGAAGCGTAAATAATAAGTAATAACTTACACATGGGCCGGTTAGGCCAAAATCATTAAAATGCAGTAGCGGAAACAGAAACTTCACAAGTAGGACCTTTAGAACACGTCCATAGGTAACCAACTAGGGTTCGCGACCTAGTTTTTGGCCTCATCGCCTTTCAGCTCCGTCGACTCCTTTAGATGATCACAGGGTTTGACTTTTTTCTTCTTACTTACTGAATAATGATAATTGACCAACAATGAGTACGAAGGTACTGAGCAAGTTACCACACAGAATGAAGTAATAATAGATGTAAGCCTGTCAAATGGAGACTTGAGGTTCTTTTGTTTTCTAAAGGCATTATTTTCAAAGTTACAATAAATAGGAAATTCTCTAAGACTTAGCATTTTTAACTAAACTATATTTTCTAAAATTATTTGAGGGAATGCAGTAGTAATAGTAGTGGATGTTATATCCACTTATTATAGCGCATGGTTACCTTCACCATATGCTAGTTTTGTTACTAGAGCTACATCCACCCATTATAATCACTAGGTTACGTCCACTCAGGGGAAATCAATTCAGGGCTACATCCGCTCGACAAGTTTTCATCCCATCCATAAAGTTTTAGAATAGACACCAACTCAAGTAAGTTTCTATGCCCGCCCATGACTATGGGCATGACTGTTCAAATAGTTTTCACTTTATATAGGTTGTACACTTTACTCACAAGAGATAATCAACTTATTATGTTTCACACATTTTCTTTGACATGTGAGTCAAGAAGATCACCATAAGGCCTTTATAATGCATCTCCTAGCGAGGCCACACCCGCTAAGGTTTCCACCATTATGGGGGCTACGTCCACCCGCTCCAGAAGCCCCCTTTTGCACCATCACGTCAAAGGCCTCCACTCGCTCAATTGACCGTGTGCCACTGGATGGTGTAACCCACACTGGGTTGATGCAAATTAGTCGGTTAGGTCGTACCTATTATAGACTTGTGGTTATACTATTTTACATTGGAAGGTCATAATAGGATTCAGTCCTTAAAGTTATCTGAGCGTTGCTACCACAACCACAATGTCATGCTACATCTGTACCAACCACCCATACCATTTGCTCAGATAGGTAAAAGCAACTTTTAGAGTTTTTGAGAAGCATAAAACTAAGTTATCTCAAAATACCAGCCATCTTTTTAATGGTTGTCCAAAAACCAGTTTTATATTTGAAATTGATGACAGAGCAATTTAATGCCCCCGAGTATCTAAGTAACGCTAAATATGACGCTTAGATACAACTTATAACTAGTATATTTACCAGTAATTCCAGGGTGACAAGGGTTTATGTCCAAAACCAAGGAGTAGGGTATAATTAAACAATTATCCATACGAATTTAACTATGAACAAGTGTGAACATAATTTGCGTAACAAGGTGAAGTATGCAATTTGATATTTTCAAATAAAATAATTTGCATTCAAAAGGTAAGTGCGATATTATCAAGGTAATAACTTGTCTCGCTCAATTTATCATAGCCTTGATTTTGCTTAAAGCTTTCTCAGTCAATGATCTTGAAACTCCTGATAGTCGTCTTTATCCGAATCTTGATCACGCTCGATCTGTCACCTCTTTGGGACCCCAACATCTAATTATGCGGTAAACGATCGAAATCCAAATAAATCCAAAGAACATTCAAAAGTCCAAGTAAATTCAATAGAGTTTATTTAAGTTTTGCTATGATTGGGTGGAGGGTATGAGGGAAGATTTAGTGAGTTGCGGGATAGAGACGGAGGCAAATGAATTTTGAGTGAAAGCGAAACGATGGAGTAACTTTGCCGGGAAGGATATAATAGAAGGATCGATATCGAAGGAACATTCACAGGAATAGTCTCCTTCCGATTGGAAGATGGCTAGACATAGCCGATTATGGAATGTCATGGCACAATTTTCAATTTAATGACTTCTTTTATTATTTCGTATTTATTAAAGGGGTTTCAAGAGTTGGGTTAGACTTATGATAGACATGAGAGTCCACTTGGATGATTGGGCAATAGGTGACGAGCATTGATACATAGGATTCAAGGCGAGAGTTTCACACGCGATGAGAGTAACTTTAATTTGCCGAGAATTAATCTTAGATGTCATATTTTAACAGAATTCTCTTTTAAGGTTGTGCCAGAAGAGTTAGTACATTAATTATTCTTAATTGCCAATTTAAATCCGGGGATAAAGATAGGACGATTGTTATTTAGGCAAGATTGCATTTTTAACAAGACTTCAAATTTTTATTTAGGCAAGATAGCATGTGAACTTCTTGCAGCAGCAACACAGCTGCAAACATCGCATGTGGCAAAGCACGAGCAGCATGTCCAGCAGTGCTACGTAACTTCTGCGAGCCCACTGTGCCCAACTGGCATCTTTGACCCCATGCACTGCCGGAATCACTGCACAGTCTTGCGTCCTCGCCTCCTATGCCTTGGCCGTGCACCTTTGCTGCAATTTGGAGCCACCACCTCACGAGTACGGGCTGTGGTCACCGTGGCTGACTGCCACGGGGGTTGTCCCTTTGTTGTGCGACAAGAGAAGGGCGATGCCACTGCCAACGGCAAGTCTAGCCACCGGAGCTTAAGAATCCATGGGAGATGAGAGAGAAATGGGGAGAGAGTGGAGAGAGAGTATTTGCAACGATTTACGGGCTTGGGTTGAGAGGGAGAGAGAGATTGCCACCTAGACGACACGTTAGTGTGAAATTCCATGTCAACACCATGTTAACCAATGAAATCATCTGACAACCTCACTTGAGCTACTAAAGTATCTAGTTTCTTAGGTCAGTGACCTATGTGAGCCATAGGGACAAGTTTGATGACCAACAATGCAAATCACTCATTTTTAAATAGCATTATCATGATTCATAACCAAGGATTGAAAAACCGGATACGGAAAAAATATCAGACCCTCCTCGGTACTGGTTATGGGCCGGTTACCGGTGAACAGGGAAACAAGCTTGACTCAATTTTTCATGTTGATTAGAAAGCTTTCATTTTGTTGCTTCATTTAATACAATTTGACTTCATTACCTTAGCTCTACAGTTTCATTCTATGATGCACGGACACGGATACGTCGACACGACACGACACCGACACGGGAATTCGCCGTTTTGCTAAAAATACCGATACGGCGACACGGCTATATATATTTAAATAATAAATAAATTATATATATATATATATATTATTTTCTATGTTTCCACATGCTTATTAAACTGAAATAATGTAAATTTGTAATTTGTAAAGTGTAATTTCCTCTCTAGCACTAGAATTAGTGGATTCCATTGTTCTAGAATGATGAAACAAGCAATCAAGCATAAATTTGCTAAATGCCTAAATATATATTGCTGGCTTACTGCAGTCTGCATCTCAACTCAAAATGCTAAAATAGAGAAGCGGGGAGATGATATCTCGGTGGAGTGGAGACGCCGGCGGCGCGCGGGAGAAAGTCGGCGGTGCGCGGGAGAAAGCTGACGAGCGGCGGCGAGGTGCGGGCGGCGGGAGAAAGCCGACGGGCGGCGGTGAGGTGCGGGAGCGAGCGGCGGTGCGAACAGCCGATGCAAAGAAGCGGAGAAGCACGAGCGCGATAGAAATGAGGCGCTCGGTATCCGGGGCGGGAGGTTAGGGTTAAGGCAACGCCCGTGCGTGCGTTATGGGCCAGCCTGGGCCGGCCGTGTCCTAGGCCATTCCTGGTCCGACTGTGTCCAGGCTGTGTCCAACTTATATATTTAGTGTGTCCGACACGTGTCGAGAATTTTAATGATTAAAATTAATTCTAAAATCGGCCGATACGTCGCCGACACGTGTCCAAGACGTGTCTGTGTCGTATCCGTGTCCGACACGTGTCGGACACGGATACGACGGTTTTGAGGCGTGTCCGTGCTACATAGGTTTCATTAGCTTGCAAACTATCATTTACTAACAATTTTTTTTGCTAGCATTAAAATTTAAGACTTTTTGGACCAATGTTTTTTACCGACCCAGGCCGGTATGACTGGTAACCGGCCGGTAACTGCTGATTTTTTTATCCTTTATCATGACCCGTCTCTATATAATTGCAAATACATCATTTTGCTTCTTCGTTCAGCAAGAAGCTTCTGTAATCTGTATTTGAACCCATGTTAGAGTGCAAGTGCTTGCATTTTTTACAGAATATTTGTCATTTAGAGCTATAAATTTATGGTGATGTTCTTTTCTTTTCAGTGATAAGTTGTATAAGGAGATTCGAGACCTTAATTTTGAAGTTGTAGTTCAGGTTCATTCCAGAGACCTGTCCTTGTTATCTTATGTGAAGAAACTTTGTGCCAATCCTGGTGGTGGTTTTGGTTGTTATCCAATGTCGTTATAAATTAGTTGAATCTTAACTTGTTAACTATAGCTTCCATCATTGATGTCAAGTTCACATTATTGCAAATTGTATTGACTGCAGGTCTTGCGCCAAAAGGCAACATCTATCCAGCAAGATTACGCAGAAGTAAAATCCACCAATGTATGAATAAAAGAGTTTTGCATCATGTTGTACATGCTTTAGTATTTATTGTCCTTCGCAACATTGGTGAAGAAAAAAGGTGTACATATGGAGTTCATAATGAGCACCCTTTTCAGCTAATTTACAGCTAGAATTAGTATTAACCCCTGTTTGTGTATATTCTTATTGAAGATTACAATTCATGATTGAGTTGTTTTGGGCACAGTGGCATTGGGTCCACGTGTAGTCCTTTTTGTTATAGTTAAGAGAGTTAGACACTAATGTTGTTGGTGATGTTGCTATTGACGGGCTGCTGTCACTACAGTTCCTTTGAAATATATACTTATCATATCCAGAACAAGAATTTTATTTGTTAGCATAGTACTTACTGGCCTTCTATTGGTCACTATCCATAACGGACAATTTTATTTGTTAGCACAAGTAGGATAACCTGGACACATATTACTGGCCTGCTATTGAGCACTGACATGAATTGAACTGTCTGATGCAGCAGGTTTGAAAAACGAGAACTACTGAATGTCCGTAGTTTTAATATTTACAAGAGAAGAAAATATTATACTATAACTCCAAAAATAGCATATGTGTTGTCTAGTTGGCAGCGCCTTGATCTTGAGTCAAAATACGATTATTTGATTTGGTGACTCATGGGCATGTGTCTGACAATACACTTCAGGGTGGGTGAACACGAGTGTTAGGATAAAACTACCTAAATTTTTAGTCAAAATATGATTGCCGGATGGGGAGATGTAGGTGGCGTTTGATGTTACAATTTGGGGGTAAGATGGACATGAGTGTTAGGATAAAGTATAATTTTGTCCCTTTTTTTGAAAACTACATATTTTGCATAACTTTCTAGTGAATTTGTTGTATTAACTGTTAGGTATCTGCATGTGTATCCCAGTTCTGTTTGAATGTTATGCCCTGTCCGTTTTCACCACAGTTAGCTACCATTTTGGCTAGAACAATCTGAAAATAGGAAGTTATTTTAATAATTTTATTGTTTTACAGACTCAGTCGGTTTCTGAGCTGAAGGATTTTGTGAAGAGGTTGCACTCCCTTCCAGAAATAGCTGTGAGTTAATTACGTTACCTTCATTTTATCTCTGTTTTGACTAAATTTACTTACGACATGCAATGATTCAGAGGCATGTTCATTTAGCACAACACTTGCAATCATTTACGGGAAAACCATCCTTTCATGCCCGACTAGACATAGAACAAACAATATTGGAGGTGCAGAACTTTGAAATGTGAGTTTATCTTTGCACCTTGTTAGAGATAGAGTTCTAGTAGCCTATCCTAACAATCTGCGCTGGAGATACCCTGCGCTATAGTCTGTTAGTTAACTCAATCTCTTTGTATTTGGTAACAGATCCGAAAGATAAGGCAGCATGTCTGTTATAGAAAAGGATTAGTTATTCCCTTGTATAGATAGATTCTGATCAGACCTTCTATCCTTATTGCTTCCGGATCTGTATGTAATCACATGGTATCAGAGCCATCCCCATCCATGTCGAGCACCTCCAGTTCCTCCTCTGTTTCTTCCCTTGCCATCCCGGTAACGGAAAAACTCACCAGATCCAATCATATGCTGTGGAAGGCTCAAATCCTTCCCACAGTTCGAGGCGCGATGCTGATGGGGTTTCTTGATGGTTCAACCAAACCTCCGCCAGAAGAAATCGAAGTGAAGCAAGGCGAGAAGGCATGCAAGGCCGCCAATCCAGATTATCTCCAGTGGCTGGCCAAGGATCAACAACTCCTTGGCTATCTGTTGGCATCTCTAACCAGAGAGATTCTGGTGTATGTCGCCGACAAGAGGACTGCCGCTGAAGCGTGGAAGACAATCGAGATGATGTTTTCCTCGCAAACGCGTGCGCGATCAGTCAATACGCGCATAGCGTTAGCCACAACACAGAAGGGCAACATGAGTGTGGCTGAATATGTTGGGAAGATGAAAGCCCTAGCTGTTGAGATGGCTTCTGCTGGCAAACCACTAGAAGATGAAGAACTGATCTCCTACATCCTCAGCGGTCTTGATATGGAGTTCAATCCGGTGGTGTCAACCATTCTGGGGCGCACTGAACCGGCTTCAGTTGGAGAGGTATATTCTCAACTTCTCAGTTTTGAGCAGAGAGTTCAACTACTGCAGGGAAATCTATCCCAATCTTCTGCAAACTCTGCTATGCGTGGAAGAGGAGGCTTCCAGCGCGGTTTTCAGAAGAATCGCGGGCGTGGTCGTGGCTCTTGAGGCCGCGGCAATTACAACTCCTCTGGACAGCGCAATGGAGAAGACAACCGACCTAGATGTCAACTCTGCAAGAAGAAAGGGCACACTGTGGAGATCTGCTGGCACAGGTTCGATGCTGATTTTGTTCCTCCAAGTGACAAAACTGCTGCAGCTGCTTCCTATGGTGTCGACACAAACTGGTACGTTGATTCGGGCGCTACTGATCACATCACCAACAAATATGGAGGAGATCAGATCCATGCAGCAAATGGAGCAGGTATGAACATTGTGCATGTTGGTCATTCACATATTCATACCCCTAATCGCACTCTTCGGCTCAAAAACATTCTTCATGTTCCTAAAGCTGCAAAAAGTCTTGTCTCAGTTCATCGTTTTGCTGTTGACAACCATGCTTACTTTGAATTTCATCCTGACTTCTTTTTTATCAAGGATCGAGCAACGAATCAAATTCTGTTCCAAGGCAAGAGTGAAGGGGGCCTTTATCCCTTCTCATCCACTAGCTCCAGCAAGCAAGCTTTTGGTGTTTCAAAGCCATCCATGTCACAATGGCATAGCCGTCTAGGTCATCCTTCACCATATGTTATTCAGCATGTCATCAACCATAATAAATTGCCTTGTTCCTTAGAGTCCAATAAGAATTCAGTTTGTAATGCCTGTCAGCAGGCCAAGAGTCATCAACTCCCTTTTTCAAGGTCTTCTAGCATATCTAGTGCTCCTTTAGAGCTAGTTTTCTCTGATGTATGGGGTCCTGCCCTTGAATCTGTTGGAAGAAATAAATACTATGTCAGTTTTATCGATGATTTCAGTAAATTTACTTGGATATACTTGCTAAAGAACAAAGCTGAAGTTTTTCAGAAGTTCCATGAGTTTCAGAATCTTGTTGAAAGGTTGTTCAATAGAAAAATTCTCTCTGTTCAAACAGATTGGGGAGGTGAATATGTAAAGCTCAATTCCTTTTTCCACAAAATAGGGATCTCTCATAGGGTTTCCTGTCCTCACACCCATCAGCAAAATGGTGCTGCAGAACGCAAACACAGACACATCGTTGAAGTTGGTCTTGCTCTCCTTTCTCATGCATCTATGCCCCTTAAGTTTTGGGATGAGGCTTTCATTGCAGCCACTTATTTGATAAATCGCACACCCACCAAAATCTAAAATTGGTCTACTCCTTTGGAACGCCTTCACAACACCTCTCCTGATTACTCCTCTCTTCGTATCTTTGGGTGTGCCTGTTGGCCCAATCTTCGTCCCTACAATAATCATAAACTTCAATTTCGCTCCAAGCAATGCGCTTTTCTTGGTTATAGCAATTTACACAAGGGGTTTAAGTGTCTAGATATCTCAACCGGCAGAGCTTACATCTCTAGAGATGTTGTTTTCGATGAGCAAGTGTTTCCTTTTGCCAATCTCTATCCAAATGCAGGAGCACGCCTTCACTCTGAAATTCTTCTTCTTCCAGAACAAACTCCTGTCTCATTCTGTTGATCAAGGGGGTGAAGATGTGTTTGATCAACCTGCTGTTATATGTCCTCCTGATAACCCTAATGCTTCTTTTAAGTCTGCTGTTCAGTTTCCAGGAATAACCAGAGAAGAACAGGACATCACAGCATCAGTCTCGAGTGCTAATGGTGGATTATCTCCTTCTGACGCAATGCCACCAAGAGCATCTGTTACTCAAGTCTACAGCCGGCGCCCCAAACTTGCAGTATCTGCACCCGAGTCTGTACTGCCGGCTTCTGTTCAGGATATTCAAGTATACAGCAGGCGCTCCAGATCTGTGGCATCTGCACCTGAGTTTGAAATGTTATCTCCTGTCCAGGAAAACGTCACTGAACCTCTCTCCAACAATCTACTGATGTCTTCATCCGATAATCCATCACAACTTCTTGACAGCAGTGCTGCTTCTCAAGCTCAACTTCCTGTTGCAGAGCCTTCTCAGCATCGTCCAGTAACAAGACTGCAAAGAGGTATTATCCAACCCGCAACTTTTACTGATGGAAGGATTAAATATACTGATGGTCGTGTTAAATATAGTTTCCTTACTTCAACTGGGGAACCATGCACTGTAGAAGAAGCCTTAAAGGATAAAAACTGGAAGGATGCTATGGATCTTGAGTATATGGCATTAAAAAACAACAATACTTGGCACTTAGTCCCTCCTAGAGATGGAATGAATTTGATTGATTGCAAATGGGTTTATAAAATTAAGAAGAAGGCTGATGGTAGTATAGAAAGGTATAAAGCTCGCCTAGTTGCAAAAGGTTTTAAACAAAGGTATGGGATTGATTATGAAGACACTTTTAGTCCCGTTGTCAAGGCAGCATCTATTAGAATTGTTCTGTCTATTGCTGTTTCACAAGGATGGAGTCTTCGACAACTTGATGTTCAGAATGCCTTCCTCCATGGATTGCTTGAGGAAGATGTGTATATGAGGCAACCTCCTGGATATGAAGATAAGATGCTTAAGAACTATGTTTGCAAACTGGATAAATCCCTGTATGGCCTTAAACAGGCGCCAAGAGCATGGTATTCTAGAATCAGTGACAAATTGGTAAGGCTTGGCTTTACTCCCTCTAAGGCTGACACATCTTTATTCTTTTATAGAAAAGGCAGTACTGTTATCTTCATGCTTATATATGTTGATGACATAATTGTTGCTAGTTCAAACCCTAATGCTACTACAGCTCTACTTGAGGATTTGAGAACTGAGTTTCCTCTAAAAGACTTGGGCGAGCTACACTACTTCTTGGGCATTGAGGTGAGAAAAATACAGGATGGTATTCTTCTAACCTAGGAGAAATATACCACAGATTTGCTAAAGAAAGTGCAGATGTACAACTGTAAACCTGCTAATACTCCTATGACAGTAAGTGACAAGTTAACAGCACAAGGTGAGAAACTTGGAACAGAAGATGGGACCAGGTACAGAAGCATTGTTGGAGCCTTGCAATACTTAACACTAACAAGACCTGATATTGCTTTTTCAGTAAATAAGGTCTGTCAATACTTGCATGCTCCCACTACTTTGCATTGGATAGCAGTTAAGAGGATCTTAAGATACTTGAAATATACTTTAGGACTTGGATTAGAGTTAAGTAATTCATCATCCATGCTTGTCTCAGCTTTTTCAGATGCAGAATGGGCTGGCTGCTTAGATGATCACAGATCAACTGGAGGATTTGCAGTATTTCTAGGAAGAAATCTTGTATCATGGAGTGCACGAAAACAGGCAACAGTATCAAGATCCAGTACAGAAGCAGAATACAAGGCAGTAGCAAATGCTACAGCTGAGATTATGTGGGTACAAACTCTCCTCAAGGAACTTGGCATACACAGCCCATCAGTAGCAAAGCTATGGTGTGATAATATTGGAGCAATGTATCTCTCAGCTAATCCTGTCTTTCATGCTCGCACAAAACACATTGAAGTGGATTATCATTTTGTTCGAGAGAGAGTTAAGAACAAGCTATTGGATATTGAATTTGTTTCTTCAGGAGATCAAGTAGCAGATGGATTTACCAAGCCTCTTCCAGTGAAGCAACTTGAGGAATTCAAATACAATCTCAACTTAGCCAAGTTGTGATTGAAGGGGGGTGTTAGAGATAGAGTTCTAGTAGCCTATCCTAACAATCTGCGCTGGAGATACCCTGCGCTATAGTCTGTTAGTTAACTCAATCTCTTTGTATTTGGTAACAGATCCGAAAGATAAGGCAGCAGGTCTGTTATAGAAAAGGATTAGTTATTCCCTTGTATAGATAGATTCTGATCAGACCTTCTATCCTTATTGCTTCCGGATCTGTATGTAATCTGTTGAGCCTTTGCTCTATATAAACAAGAAGGGATCGGCAGGGGTCCTTACGGCCAAACTTTCACACACCTCTCCTTAATTCTTTTTTGTTTCCTTTTAAAGTGCATTTCTTGTAGTTCATTCCTCATTCTGATTTGAATTCTCCTTAAGTTCTCTCATTTGTTTTAAGTTTTATGTCCTGTGTGTTTGCTTATGTCTACATTGCAGAAAACATATGACCAAAACATAGGTTTTGTACTTAAGCTTTCATAGAGTTAAACTTGTCATTTTATTTTGATTTTTTAGTTTCACAACTTTTATGGCATAATCTATTTAACCCCATCTTTAAAAAAACAATATTTTGACCTGAAAGAGTGTGTCAAGCTGTCAATTTAGCCTAAAAATTTAGCAACTGTTACCTTTAATTAAATGCTACTAGCTTAGGGACTAAACAGGATAGGTTGAACTTTTGTATTTCTGGGACTAAACCAAGACTCCCATGAATGTTTGGGATATATGATACTTAAATCCTTCTGCAACTTTCTTTACTAGAATCTTATATATAGTTGTATAATTTCGGTCACTTGTGTGAAACAAAGAGGATTAGTTTGGGAAGCATTGAACCTCTCTCGAGGCCGCATGAATCTATTAATAGATGGCTGAAACGCCAGATCTGTTACAGGCGGTGAATCGTGTATATCCCGGTTTGCCATAACTACCATATCTCTAATTGAATACAATCTCTGCTTTCTGTTACAACAGACCGATCTCTTTCTATACAAGGACACCTGAATAAGGCAACCGAGATATGCATGATTCACCTGATGCGGTACATATATAGATAAGCTAAGATACCTTATCTAACAGCCCCCCTCAATCACAACTTTCGTAAGTTGAGATTGTGCTTGAATTCTTCAAGTCTCCGAATGGACAATGGCTTGGTAAACCCATCTGCAACTTGATCTCTTGTAGGTATATATCTTACATCTAGTAGTTTCTGATTTACTCTTTCTCTGACAAAATGATAATCTACCTCAATGTGTTTAGTTCTTGCATGAAACACTGGGTTTTCTAAAAGATATTTAGCCCCCATATTGTCACACCATAATATAGCAACAGAAGGAGAATTTATATTCAGCTCACACAGAAGAGTTTGAATCCATATAACTTCGGCTGTAGCATTTGCCATTGACTTATATTCAGCCTCGGTGCTAGATCTTGATACTGTTGCTTGTTTTCGTGCACTCCATAATATAAGATTATTTCCTAGAAACACAACAAACCCTCCAGTTGATTTTCTGTCATCAGGGCAGCCAGCCCAATCTGCATCAGAGAAGGCACTAACACGCATACTTTTTGATTTGTTTATATGTAACCCAACACCCATAGTGTGTTTTAGATATCTTAAGATCATCTTAACTGCAGTCCAATGCAATATAGTTGGTGAATGTAGATATTGACAGACCTTATTAACAGGAAAGGAAATATCTGGTCTAGTTAATGTTAAATACTGCAAAGCACCAACAATACTTCTATATCTTGTAGAATCCTTAGGACTAAGAAGATCACCTTGAACTGATATTTTTTTTTCTGATGTTGACATAGGAGTACTTACAGACTTGCAGTTCATCATGTTGGCTCTTTTAAGCAGGTCAGCTGTGTACTTCTATTGTGCCAAGAGAATTCCTTCTTTGGTTTTCTTGACTTCAATTCCAAGAAAATAATGAAGTTCACCCAAATCTTTAAGTGCAAAATCTTGCTTGAGATCCTGCAATAGTTCTGTTGTTGCATTCATAGAAGAGCTTGCAACTATTATATCATCAACATAGATAAGAATGAATATGGTGACATTTCCTTTGTTATAGTAGAATAAGGAGGTGTCGGCCTTAGATGGATAAAAACCAAGTTTTTGAAGCTTCTCACTGAGTTTTGAATACCAAGCTCTGGGAGCTTGTTTGAGTCCATATAGTGACTTATCTACTTTGCATACATGATTGCACAATACTTTATCCTCATACCCAGGTGGTTGTTTCATGAAGACATCTTCTTCCAGGATGCCATGAAGAAATGCATTTTGCACATCTAATTGGCGAAGACTCCATCCTCTAGATAAAGCAATAGACAAAACAAGTCTAATAGTAGCAGCCTTAACTACAGGACTAAAAGTATCTTCATAATCAATGCCATACCTTTGTTTGAAGCCTTTTGCCACTAATCTTGCTTTATATCTATCCACCGATCCATCTGACTTTCTCTTGATTCTATAAACCCACTTACAATCAATTATGTTCATATTCTTACTTGGAGGGACTAGATGCCAAGTCTGATTTTTCATTAAGGTAGCAAATTCAGCATCCATTGCTTCTTTCCAATCTTTGTTTTGTAAGGCCTCATATAGATTCTCAGGTTCACCAGTTGAAGTGAGGAAACCGTACTTAATTCTCCCATCTGTAAAAGTCATAGGTTTAGTAATACCTCTTTGAAGTCTTGTGAGAGGTCGATGTGGAGCAGAAGTATCATGGTCATTCGCAGAGAATTTTTCAGAAAGATCTACAGAACCTGATGCTCTGGACAGTAAGGGTGACGTCTCCAATTCATGCTCTTCTGCAGCAGATGGAGCTTCAGCATTTGACTGCGGTATTCTGGATCGTTGACTATATACCTGCGTAACAGGTGGTCGAACTCGGGTACTTGGCTGGACCGAAGAGACCCCTTGGGTACTTGGCTGGACCGAAGTGACCCCTGGTACAGCAGCAGTAGTCTCGGCAGGATTCAAAACCGCAGGTTCCATGCTGATGTTTGCAGAATCAGCAGCTTCTGTGTCAACATTTTCCCTGTGTGCCTCATCAATATTTGTATAAACTTCATGAGCAGAGTTAGAGTTAGGATCATTAGAAAATTGATCAGCTGTGACCTGCTCCCCCTGGTGATCAATAGGATTTAACAGATTAGAAGGAAGAAGAAGGATTTCAGATCAGAGTCTAGCTCCTGCATTGGAGTGAAGTTTAGAGAAGGGAAAATTGTCTTTATCAAAGACAACATCACGGGATATATAAATTCTTCCTGAGGAGATATCTAGACATTTGAAACCTTTGTGCATGTTGCTATAACCAAGGAATACACATTGCTTAGAGCGGAATTGCACTTTGCGAGTATTGTAAGGGCGAAGATTAGGCCAACATGCACATCCAAAGACACGAAGAGATGAATAATCTGCTTTGACTTGAAACAGACATTCTAAAGGAGTTGTTCCAATGACTCTACTAGGTGTTCTATTGATTAAGTAGGTAGCAGCAATGAAGGCCTCATCCCAAAATTTTAAGGGCATTGAGGCATGAGCAAGAAGAGCTAGTCCTACTTAAACAATATGGCGGTGCTTTCTCTCTGCGGATCCATTTTGTTGATGCGCATGAGGACAAGACACATGATGGGATATTTCGACCCTTTTGAAAAAGGAATTAAGTTTCTCATATTCACCACCCCAATCAGTTTGCATGGAAATGATTTTTCTACCAAATTGTCGTTCAACAAGACTTTGGAATTCTTGAAATTTTTGGAAGACTTCAGATTTGTGTTTAATGAGATAAATCCAAACAAACTTACTAAAATCATCAATGAAGCTTACATAGTATCTATATCTTCCAACAGAGTCGGGTGCAGGACCCCAAACATAAGAAAAGATCAATTCCAAAGGAAAAAGGGATATTTTATTGGATCTTGAATAAGGAAGTTGATGACTCTTGGCCTTTTGGCAAGCATCGCATACACTCTTTATTGATTTCTAATAAACATGGAAGATTATTGTGGTTGTACGGTAGTGCTCAGTCTGAACAAACACAAGAGTCGGTCCTTAATCGACTAGGCCGAAACATACACTTAACCAAAATCTTGTGCTAAAACCACACCAATCCAATCTAACCATCCACCCTGGTCTAAAACAATTTTTACCTTTTGTTTAATTTTAAAAAAACAGTGGCAATACCAATCACCACTAATTTCCAAATACAAAACTAGTTTAATGAAATATAGTTTCCCATTCCAAGGTTACAAAAGTTAAATAGCATGACTAAGCATTTTACTACCGTTCTAATATTTGTCAGAGATTTAATAATAATCTCAGCATTGAGACAAAGAAAATCCTAAGGTTACAAAGGTACAATGCATTCAATTTCAATTGAGGGCATAACAAGGTTGGATTAGCTAATATCTTAAGATAGAAACTAATGTTTTTATGTAATTAGCAATGCAATTAAATTTAAAATAATAAAAAGTATTTCTCAAACATAGGTACAAAATGTTCAAAGGAGACTTGCCTTGCTCGAAGACTTGATGCTGCGAATCGTCAAAATCGAACTCTCCGTAATAGTCGTAGTCTACACGCGAAGAACCAAACAAAATAAATTCAAATAAAATCCAATTAAAATCCAAAAATTATAAAATATGCACTCGCAGATAGATTATGATTTTAGATGAATTTAGGAGAAAGAATCAATGGATTCGGAGTTTGTATGAGGGAGAACGAATATCTGAAAGTTTAGACATCACATGAAATGATAACAACACCGAGAATTACTTTTTGAAAAGTATTATGTCGGTAGGCTGCAAGGTGGCTGGCGAACGGGAAAAATGGGATCCTGGCGATGAGGCGAAGGTGGTGACATGGGTACGGCGACGAGGAACGGCGGCAATCACCCGCAGTGAGAGAAAAACGGCACCGACGGCACGGTAGCGACAACAGTAGGTTGGAGAGAGATAGTACCGGGTATGTAATGTGGAGATGTAGGGTGAGCACGGGGTAGAACACAGTATGGTGAAGCTAGGGAAATTATTGGCTAAGCTGAAAATTGAACGGAGACGATAGAGAAAAAGGAAAAACTTGATATCTTGGTGCTCGGTGAAGCGAATCTAAAACCACTTGGCAGGTAGCTACCTGGGATGGTTTGGCACGATATGACGCAAACGGATTAGGGAAAATACCAACGGATAGACGGGGACACGAGATGCCATTGGCGACCATGGCGAGGTGTCGGAGGCGAAAATTTGTGGAGGCTTTTTGGGGAAAAGGAAGGGAGCACGGCGTAGAACGCAGTGAGGCAAGTTTAAGAAAAATTACGGCATGAGCTAAAGCTTACCGGAGGCGACGAATCAACGTCGGGAAGTCAACATGGACATTTTCGCGGAAAGCTTAATTCTTGACAATTGGCTCCATGAAAAATTAAACAAAATGGTAGAAAAATTTCTTAGAGGCTAGGACACGATATGACGCGAACAAAAATCAAAGCGCTCACCGAAAAAGGGTGTACGCGCGAAGGCACGGTTTTTTTGTGTTTGGCTCGACAAGGTCGACAAGGACTCGGGGAATCTTAAGGTGAGGGCGATGGAAGCACGATGTGGAACGCGTCGAGGCAAACTCAACGGTGCGAACGGCTCGGCCAAAGGACATCGGATGGTAGCGGAACGCGACGGAGAAGACATTCAGCGATCGGTGGGTTGACATCGGCGTTCCGGGCAAACGGATAAGAGTTAGCAGGTGGGGTTTGCGGCGAAACGAAGAGGAGAATGTGGAGAACACAATGCTCACCTCGGTTATGGTGGAACATGCATGGTCGGCTTGCAGCGAGGAAAGAAGCGACGGCGTGGTTTGGCCACGGTGCTCCGGCGAAGCTCCGGCGAAGGCGAGTGAAGCACCACGTAGAACGCGCTGTAATATCCCGGGCGATATTTTTATCAAATAGTATTAAAATCAGGGAAAAAGGGGGGGGGGAATTACGTAAATCGACGGCAACCTGGGCCTGGGCCGAGGCCCAAAAGGGGGGCCGGCCAAGGGAAAAGGGGGGGGGGGGAGGCGCCCCACTCCCCAAAACCCTAGCCGCCCCTCTCCCAAGCCGCCTCTCCACCTCCCTGGCCACACCTCCCTCTCCCTCCTTGCGCCCCCTCTGGCCAGCAGCATCCCCTCGCCTCCATGGATGCCCCCTGCAATTGGTGAAGGGTCCCGATCGCTGCGGTTCGAGAGGAGGACAGCAAACCGTCTGTTGGAAAGATTCGTGGATCCGGAAGGTGGAAATTAGGACGGGAAAAGGAAGGGAGGCAGAGATCGTGTGGGGTTCTTCGTGTTCTTCAGCGATTGGTTGCGGGTAATTACTCCTAATTCTCTCCGCTAGCGGTATAATTAGTTGTTTAGCAATATCGGTTTTCGGATCTGTTCAGGACAGTCTCTGTTAGATGGTCTTTTTGATGTAGATCCGTGGGGATTCAGGTTTGGTCTTCTCCTAGAGATTTGTAGAGGATATCCTTAGCTTTCCACGAAGTGCTAGAACGCGTCATTCGGACCTCTGTAGAGAAAGTTATGATTTTTCTAATCGGACTGTCTTGTAGATCGGGGAAATTCCTGTCAGGTTTCGGTAGATGAGTTTGGGCGACTAGGAATCAGGGGAATCAGAGGATCTCCATATTATGAAAGTTTTCGATATTTTCCTTAGCTTTCCAGAAAGGTCAAGAAATCCGGATTCCGACTCTCGGGGTGAAAGTTATGACAGTTTTAGTGCGCTGTCCAGAGAACCCGTTACAGAATTGATGTTCTAAGAAAGTTAGATGGGGCGGATAGAAGTTGGCCGAATCAGGAAGACTCACCAACTAGGTTTAGTTAGATAATTTAATTATCTTTCCAGAGATTCTGAGAACGCCCTGTTCGGACTTCTGTACCATTAGATAAGGATTTTTGAAGTTGACTGTCCGTAGAAGGGGACAGGGTGGCCGAAAGGAATTGGGGTGTTGAGTCAAGTTAATCATGTTGGGTTAGTTTGGGGTTGTTTCGTTTAATCTAAAGATTCGTACAGTTGTCTTAGCAATCATTATAATTATTATTCAGGAGGAGGAAGGATTCCAGGGGCCGCGCCTTCTGATCATTTCCCATTTTCTCGGGGTTAAGGCAAGTATAATGTTGGTTTAAATTTTATAGTGTGCAATGTTGATAATTGTTGCTATGAAAATGGTTGTTCCATGCTTTGAGACTTGTGATCTTGATCATGATAATGATATGTTGATATTGTTTATGGTAGACTGCAATTGAAAGAGTTCCTGAGAATTTATGATGCATAGTTGTTGTGAATGCAAGTTTTATTTGTTGAGACATTCACATTTGTGCATCATGCTGATTTATTGAAGTCTTGGTCACGAGATGACCAAGCGCCGAGGTCCCCGACATGATGTTGTCATGACGGGCTAAAGGTCCCCATACTTGTGGAGTATGGGCAATTGGTCCCTGTACCAGAGGGTACAGGCATGGGTGTGCATTGACGGATGCACACTCCGCATTACCGGTAAAATGCGCAAGAGAAGAGATAAAGATAATTTTTGATCATATTGCATAGCATGTTTATTCATATGACTGATGGATGAATTTGTGAAGTGATGTTCACTTCTTTCCTCGCTGCCCCTATTTATATTTGCTGAGTCTTTGAACTCACTCTTGTTGTTGTTTGTTGTTATGTTTGTTGTTTGTTTTAGGTACCCACATGAGATCGGCATGCATGGGAATAAAGAGGGATTAGTTTTGTTGCACATGCACGGTCTATTCACCATGGAAGGCAGAAAGAACATTAAACATTATTTGCTGAATAAATTAAGTGGTATTTGATTATTTGTCTATCAGGTTCAATGTGTAATAAAGGATAGAACTTATTTGCTTTGATTCCGTTCTTTATTTAAGTAGAATGGTTATGAGTGCAAAGGTGATCATAACCCAGTTTTACTTATAAATGAACTCTTTGCTTATTGGTATTCATATCAGTTGATTATGCTTGTTGAGACTTTTGGTTTACTCAATAAACAAAGGAAGTTCTGCCGAAATTTTGTAAGATGAATATTAGTTTCCTTATTATGCTATTAGCTTGGTAGCATTCCAGGTCATTGTTTGGCTGGGGTGTTACAGTTGGTATCAGAGCGGGCTGTAGGTCCGTGGTTAATGAAATCTTAAACATGACACACTAAGCACAGTAGGGGGAATGGGAATTGCATTGCATCTAAATTGCTGTTGATTATCATTGATGATTGTGTACTTAATGCGTGACTCTGTTATTGTTGTGTTATAGTGATGGCAAGGGGTAGAGGTCGTGGCCGTGGTCGTGGTCGTGGTCGGCAGGGTGCCGGTCGAGGCCAGGCCGTGTCCCCGCCCGAAGTTCAGAACTCTGCAGCTGGGGAGGCCAGTCCTGTGGGGTCAGAGGAAGAGGTTGCTTCAGCGGTTCAGGGGAACCAGACTCCACCAGCTGCACCTATTGCCGCACCTGTGGTGGTACCTGCGACAGTACCGGCTATGGGCGCTATGGGACTGCACCAATGGAATGCTCTGAGGTTGGACACCTTCGATGGTCTGGGAACGCCGGTGGATGCTGCTAACTGGCTGCGGCACATCGAGAGGCATTTGGGAGTGTTGGGTTTGACTTCGGAGCAGAAGGTTCAGTATGTGGCTTTTCAGTTGAAGGGGCAAGCAGATATCTGGTGGGAAGGAGTCCTGTCAGCCAGAACCGCTGCCCAAGGACCAGCGACTTGGGAACAATTTGTGGAGCACTTCAGGAGGAGGTTTTACCCTGCATCATTTGTGGAAAGAATGGAGGTATCATTGAACAGCTATAAGCAGGGTAAGATGACCGTGTCAGAGTATGAAGCGGGTTTTAATAATTTAATCCGCTTTGTACCATTTGTGGCTACTAATGATGTGGAGAAGGCCAAGAGGTTTCGCAGAGGGCTCAGGCAGGAGTTTCGCCAGGTGTTGGGGGCCTTGGAGCTTCGTGATTTTGGCTCCTTGGTGGAGCAAGCTAGGGGCATGGAGTTAGAGATGCAGCTTGGGGGAGGATCGCAGGATGCAGGGGGTACTGCGGCTTCTGAGGGCTCGGAGGGCAGTCAGAAGAAGAGTTTTGGAGGAGGCAGTGGGTCATCGCTGAAGCCAGTTCCAAGGAAGTTCAAGGGCACACAAAATTCATTCAAGTCCAAGTTCACCAAGTCCCAGGCATCTTCTACCTTTCGATCTTCATCAAATGCTCCTATGATGCGTCCGGCCCCAGGACAGGGAATGAAATGCTTCAAGTGTGGGGATGGTCATCGTGCTTCAGAGTGTTCTTGGGTTGGAGCTTGTCGCCATTGTGGTCAGGAGGGCCACAAGGCATTGGTTTGTAAGCGGAATCCCGCCAGCATCATTAAATGGGAACCAGTCCAGGCATCTCCTTCAGCGCCAGCGGCTTCTTCTCGAGGGTCGGTGCAGATGCTAGCAGCCGCCCCTACCCAGCCTTGGGTGCCGCCTCAGCCTCACTACCCTTCTCCTGGAGGGATGCCACCAGGGTACTTTTGGCCGCCTTCCCCCGCGGCATTGTTTCCAGCTGTGGCGCCTTCAGCACCCCCTGCAGCGGCGGCATTGCCACACCCAGGTGTTGGGGCACCAGCCGCCCCAGCCTCAGTCTCCTACGCCATGCCGACTGCTGAGTCGGTGGGTCGTCCTGATGTGGTGACAGGTACGCTTTCGGTAGATTCAGTGGAGGCTTTTGTTCTGTTTGACTCTGGGGCTACTTTTTCCTTTGCATCCTTAGAGTTTGCTAGCCGGGCAAAGTTGAGTATGCAGCAAATATCTCAGTCCATTTTAGTAAATTCACCTGGGGGAATTCTTTCCAGTTCCACAGTCTGTCCGGGGTGTGTGCTCACTATAGATGGGGAGAACTTTATTGCTAACTTGATGGTTATGAGGATGGAGCCGTTTGATGTTATTTTGGGAATGGATTGGTTGCATAGTTACCGTGCTGTCATATCATGTTTTTGGAAGACGGTAACTTTGCAAGCGCCGTCGGGTCAGGAGATAGTTTTCCAGGGCAGTGCTCCCTCTTTTTCACCTAGTGTGCTGGCTAGTCTGTATCCTGGCAGTAGAGCAGTAAAGAGTGGATTTCTTTTATCTCTAGTGGAAAAGCCAAATTCCTCTTTGATTGCAGAAAGTATTCCGGTGGTCCGAGAATTCTTGGATGTATTTCCGGCAGAGTTGCCAGGGATGCCACCTCCGCGTCCAGTGGAGTTCAGGATTGATTTAGTGCCAGGGGCACGACCAGTTTCTATGACCCCGTACCGGTTGGCTCGACCTTTTCAGGAAGAACTAAAGAAGCAGTTAGATGATTTGAGAGCGAAGGACCTTATTCGACCGAGCGTGTCGCCGTGGGGGGCACCGGTGCTATTTACCAAGAAGAAACACGGAAGTTGGCACATGTGCATTGATTATCGTGCTCTCAACCAGTTGACCATCAAGAATAAGTACCCTTTACCCCGCATTGAAGATTTATTTGATCAGTTGAGAGGAGCTAAGGTATTCTCCAAGATTGATCTCCAATCGGGATACAATCAGATCCCTGTCCGAGAGGAGGATATTGAGAAAACGGCATTCTCCACGAGGTATGGGCACTTTGAATTTAAAGTTATGTCTTTTGGACTAACAAATGCCCCTGCTGCTTTCATGGAGACAATGAATAGGATGTTGCATGAGTATCTGGATGACTTTGTAGTTGTCTTCATTGATGATATCTTGATTTACTCAAAGACTGAAGCAGAACATGAACGGCATTTAAGGCTTGTATTGGAAACATTAAGAGAGCATAAGTTCTTTGCTAAGTTAAAGAAATGCGAGTTCTGGGTGTCACAGGTGGGGTTCTTGGGGCATATCATCAGTGATAAGGGAATATCTGTTGATCCAGGTAAGGTTTCTACAGTGGTGGAGTGGGGAAGACCGACCAATGTCAAGGAGGTGAGGAGTTTCCTCGGGATGGCAGGCTATTACCGGAGATTTGTGCAAAACTTCTCCATTATTGCCAAGCCTTTATCAAGGCTCACACAGAAGGATGTGAGGTTCTTGTGGGATGATGATTGTGAGCGCAGTTTTCAGATTTTGAAGGAAAAGCTGGTGACCGCTCCTGTTCTCATTGTTCCGGAACCAGGGAAACGTTTCACGGTTTTCTCCGATGCCTCACGAGTTGGACTGGGATGTGTTCTCATGCAGGATGGTAAGGTTATAGCTTATGCGTCAAGGCAACTGAAGAATCATGAGCAGAATTACCCAACCCATGACCTAGAGTTGGCTGCCGTAGTGTTTGCATTAAAACTTTGGAGGCACTACCTGTATGGTGAGTCTTGTGATGTGTTCACCGATCACAAGAGTCTTAAGTATATTTTTACCCAGAAGGACCTGAATTTGAGGCAACGCAGATGGCTGGAGTTGATTAAGGATTATGATCTCACCATTCAGTACCACCCAGGTAAGGCCAATGTGGTGGCTGATGCACTTAGTCGCAAGGCGACGCCTGCTACTCTGGATTGTCTTATTGCTGATTTTGACCGTATGGGGATATCATATTGTTATGCGGGCACGGCACGAGTGGAGTCACAGTTGATCTTGGAGTCAGCCATTCCAGAGCGTGTGCGGGAAGCACAACAGCATGATCAGTTATTGCAAAGGGTCAGGAAGCGTATAGAGATGGGCAAGGAAGGGGATTTCAGTTTGGATGAGTCTGGCGCAGTGCGTTTTAAGGGACGCATCTGTGTGCCACAGAAGGCAGAGGTTAAAAGTGATATATTGAGGGAAGCACATCGCACCCCATATACTGTTCATCCGGGGGAGACAAAGATGTACCGTGATTTGAAACAGAATTTCTGGTGGAAACGGATGAAAGTGGATATAGCGAATTATGTGGCTTCTTGTGGTGTTTGTCAGCAAGTAAAAGCAGAACATAAGAGACCAGCAGGGTTGTTGCAGCCATTAGAGGTCCCTCAGTGGCCTTGGGATGATATTTCTATGGATTTTGTGGTTGCGTTGCCTCGGTCACCGCGAGGGAAGGATGCTGTTTGGGTGATAGTGGATCGACTTAGCAAGTCGGCTCACTTCATTCCCATCCGTACGACCAGCTCAGCGAGCGATTTGGCTCCTATTTACGTGCGAGAGATTGTGAGACTTCATGGTGTGCCAAAGACCATAATTTCAGACAGGGATGCCAAGTTTGTCTCCAAGTTCTGGGAGAGTTTGCAGAGTGCATTGGGCACCCGGCTTCGCCTGAGTACGGCATTTCACCCTCAGACAGATGGACAGTCAGAGCGCACCATTCAGACCTTGGAGGATATGTTAAGGTCCTGTGTCTTGTCTTGGAGGGGTAGTTGGGAAGATCAGCTGCCTTTAGCGGAATTTGCCTATAATAACAGCTATCATTCAAGTATCAAGGCTGCACCATTTGAAGTATTATATGGCCGAAAATGCAGGTCGCCCCTGTGCTGGGAGGCGGTGGGCGAGAAGGCAGTTTTGGGTCCGGATTGGGTCCAACAGACAGTTGAAAGAGTGGCCTTGGTGAGGCAGAATTTGTTGGCCGCCCAGAGTAGGCAGAAAAGTTATGCTGATGTGAGAAGGAGGGATCTGGAGTTTGAAGTGAGAGATCAGGTGCTCGTGAGAGTATCTCCCACCAAGGGTGTGGTGAGGTTCGGTACCAAAGGGAAGCTTAGCCCGAGGTACGTTGGCCCCTTCACGATTTTGGCGCGGGTTGGGAAGTTGGCATACCGCTTGGATCTTCCAGAATCCATGCACGGAGTGCATAACGTGTTCCATGTGTCTATGTTGAGGAAGTACCTGCGAGATCCGGAGCATCATATTTCACTAGAACCATTAGTACTTGAACAAGATCTGTCCTTCGAGTCCAAGCCAGTGCGAATTCTGGAAAGATCTGATAAGGTATTGAGGAACAAAACTTTAAAATATGTCAAGGTGCTCTGGTCGCAGCAAACCGAAAGGGAGGCTACATGGGAATTGGAATCTCGCATGCGGGAACAATATCCAGAGTTATTTACATCAGGTGCGTGTTTTATGATTAAGTTTAATTGTGATTAGCGTTGTGAAAGTATGGTTAGAATTCGGGGTCGAATTCCGTTTAAGGGGGGTAGAATGTAATATCCCGGGCGATATTTTTATCAAATAGTATTAAAATCAGGGAAAAAGGGGGGGGGGGAATTACGTAAATCAACGGCAACCTGGGCCTGGGCCGAGGCCCAAAAGGGGGGCCGGCCAAGGGAAAAGGGGGGGGGAGGCGCCCCACTCCCCAAAACCCTAGCCGCCCCTCTCCCAAGCCGCCTCTCCACCTCCCTGGCCGCACCTCCCTCTCCCTCCTTGCGCCCCCTCTGGCCAGCAGCATCCCCTCGCCTCCATGGATGCCCCCTGCAATTGGTGAAGGGTCCCGATCGCTGCGGTTCGAGAGGAGGACAGCAAACCGTCTGTTGGAAAGATTCGTGGATCCGGAAGGTGGAAATTAGGATGGGAAAAGGAAGGGAGGCAGAGATCGTGTGGGGTTCTTCGTGTTCTTCAGCGATTGGTTGCGGGTAATTACTCCTAATTCTCTCCGCTAGCGGTATAATTAGTTGTTTAGCAATATCGGTTTTCGGATCTGTTCAGGACAGTCTCTGTTAGACGGTTTTTTTGATGTAGATCCGTGGGGATTCAGGTTTGGTCTTCTCCTAGAGATTTGTAGAGGACATCCTTAGCTTTCCACGAAGTGCTAGAACGCGTCATTCGGACCTCTGTAGAGAAAGTTATGATTTTTCTAATCGGACTGTCTTGTAGATCGGGGAAATTCCTGTCAGGTTTCGGTAGATGAGTTTGGGCGACTAGGAATCAGGGGAATCAGAGGATCTCCATATTATGAAAGTTTTAGATATTTTCCTTAGCTTTCCAGAAAGGTCAAGAAATCCGGATTCCGACTCTCGGGGTGAAAGTTATGACAGTTTTAGTGCGCTGTCCAGAGAACCCGTTACAGAATTGATGTTCTAAGAAAGTTAGATGGGGCGGATAGAAGTTGGCCGAATCAGGAAGACTCACCAACTAGGTTTAGTTAGATAATTTAATTATCTTTCCAGAGAATCTGAGAACGCCCTGTTCGGACTTCTGTACCATTAGATAAGGATTTTTGAAGTTGACTGTCCGTAGAAGGGGACAGGGTGGCCGAAAGGAATTGGGGTGTTGAGTCAAGTTAATCATGTTGGGTTAGTTTGGGGTTGTTTCGTTTAATCTAAAGATTCGTACAGTTGTCTTAGCAATCATTATAATTATTATTCAGGAGGAGGAAGGATTCCAGGGGCCGCGCCTTCTGATCATTTCCCATTTTCTCGGGGTTAAGGCAAGTATAATGTTGGTTTAAATTTTATAGTGTGCAATGTTGATAATTGTTGCTATGAAAATGGTTGTTCCATGCTTTGAGACTTGTGATCTTGATCATGATAATGATATGTTGATATTGTTTATGGTAGACTGCAATTGAAAGAGTTCCTGAGAATTTATGATGCATAGTTGTTGTGAATGCAAGTTTTATTTGTTGAGACATTCACATTTGTGCATCATGCTGATTTATTGAAGTCTTGGTCACGAGATGACCAAGCGCCGAGGTCCCCGACATGATGTTGTCATGACGGGCTAAAGGTCCCCATACTTGTGGAGTATGGGCAATTGGTCCCTGTACCAGAGGGTACAGGCATGGGTGTGCATTGACGGATGCACACTCCGCATTACCGGTAAAATGCGCAAGAGAAGAGATAAAGAGAATTTTTGATCATATTGCATAGCATGTTTATTCATATGACTGATGGATGAATTTGTGAAGTGATGTTCACTTCTTTCCTCGCTGCCCCTATTTATATTTGCTGAGTCTTTGAACTCACTCTTGTTGTTGTTTGTTGTTATGTTTGTTGTTTGTTTTAGGTACCCACATGAGATCGGCATGCATGGGAATAAAGAGGGATTAGTTTTGTTGCACATGCACGGTCTATTCACCATGGAAGGCAGAAAGAACATTAAACATTATTTGCTGAATAAATTAAGTGGTATTTGATTATTTGTCTATCAGGTTCAATGTGTAATAAAGGATAGAACTTATTTGCTTTGATTCCGTTCTTTATTTAAGTAGAATGGTTATGAGTGCAAAGGTGATCATAACCCAGTTTTACTTATAAATGAACTCTTTGCTTATTGGTATTCATATCAGTTGATTATGCTTGTTGAGACTTTTGGTTTACTCAATAAACAAAGGAAGTTCTGCCGAAATTTTGTAAGATGAATATTAGTTTCCTTATTATGCTATTAGCTTGGTAGCATTCCAGGTCATTGTTTGGCTGGGGTGTTACACGCGCAAAGGCGAAGCCGGTGGTGTGGTCAAAAGTGGTGGAACTCCACTGTAGAAGGCGCAAACGGCCGATGAACGCCGTTCGGTTGACAAAAGAAAAACACCGATTGCGAAGAGGAGGAAGGGAAAGAGGACATGAAATTTTCGGGGGTGACTAAGGAAGAGGAGGGGCACCCGGTGCTCCTTTTTATAGGGGTGGAGGTGGACTGGAGAGGGAGATCAACCGACGATGTCTTTTAGAGCAACGGTTTCATTTTCGTGTAAATACACATGAAGGAGGAGAGAAACGGTTGGGAATGGAAGAGTCTTAAAGTGAGCAAGTGAATGCACTTGATTGCACGAAAAATCGTGGAGGATTTCATGAGGAATGAAGAGCTCAAAGAAACGGCCATGGCAGCAGGTTGCTCTGGACGAAACGCACGTAGGGAAGAAGATGAATCGAGGAGAGAGAAAATAGGAATAAAATAATATATATTTTTTTCAAAAAAATAAAATAAAATAAATTCGAAAAAATTCAACAAAAATCCTTGGAACCCGAAAATACCAAATAAAATAATTTTGGATTTAATTGGCGTATATTTTAACCACTTAAAATATTTTTACTTTCTAAGCTTTAATTTAATCCAAATAAATTCAAAAACTCCAAAAATTTAAAAATAGGATATAAATGAATAGATTGGAATTTTTGATGAGTTTAGAAATTTGAATGGGCTCATTCGGAGTTAAAATGAAGAAATACGAACTTTTGGAAATTTGAGAGGAGGGAAAAAGAATAAACTGATTTTTTGAAATTATTTTTGAACTGAAAAATTAGATTATGACATTATCAAGGGAAATGATTTTTAGAGGAATTATTTTTCTGTGGGAAAAAGGGATTTATATGTCAGGGTGACGTCAGCAGAGATTTTGATTTTCTGGCCGAATTATTTTTCAACAGGAAAAGGGTTTTATTCACTGACAGGTGGGACCGGCTTTTGTGGACTAGGTCCATAAACCAGGGAGAAGGCTGAGGTGGCACGCAGTTGGCGTAGCGCTTGCGTAGCTCACGGCTGCTGAGGTGGCGCACGGGGACTGAGGGCATCAGTGGATGGCGACGCTGCTGGGGTCGGCGAGGGGTGCGCGAGAGGTAGGAGGACACGGGGAGTTAAGTGCACCTTGGCACGACACTCGGGAATGCTCGGTGCTAGCCGGCGACGAGGATGCAGGGGTGGCGGAGTGAGGGCGTTGGCGGCAGGGCTCTTCGGCGGTGGATTCACTCGGTGGAGGGGCGGGGATGCGCGCACAGATCTGGCGAAGGTGGAGGCGACGAACGGCTATCGGTTATACCAAAGTTAAGGTCGGCGCAAAGACGAGTAAAGGGGGAGGTAAGCGGGGTTTAAAGTGGGGAAAAGGTAGAGGTTGAATGCGGGAGTGATTAGGCTTTCAATTGTAGCAAATGCTCGGGCTAACAAGAAGAAACGACCAAATTTAAGAGCTTGGGCGGAGCATTAATGGTGGCGGTGGAAGGTTGAAGAAGGCAAGAAGAAAGAAGAAGCTGACAGGCGGGGTTGGGCTGAGATTAAATTGGGCGAGGATGGATTGAATCAGGGAGCGACACGTGATGGCCTAGTAGAGAGGTTGAGGATTAAATTTGATTTAGATTTTGAAATAAAATTTAGATAAATCCAAATAAAGTTCAAATACTTTAAATTAATTAATTTGAAATTAAATTTTTCAGAGAGCGAAATTTTGGGATGTTACAAGTGGCATATTAAGAAGTTTCACAAAAAATTTATGTGAAGCTCATTGCTAGCTTTCTGTTTTTGGTTTTGAGGATATCATTATTGTCAATCAGTTTGTCTTTCAGTTACCTCTGAATTTATGGTAAAATGTTAGCTAAGATAGATGAATTCACAGATGTTTTGAGTACATTGAGGAGATGATCCATAAGCAAGAATCTATTGAAAATGTGCTTCGCCTTCTAGTCTTACTTTCGCTTACAAATGGTGGGCTGCCAAAGAAAAATTTCGATTACTTGAGGTATGCTTATGTTGCTTTATAAAGCCAGTGTTTCTGGGATTTTCCTCTATTGCTTTTCTGTTAAATTTTATGTTCATTATTTTTCATAGCTTTGCAACTTGCAAGATATGTTGTAACTTACAGGTAAAATGGGTTGACAGGATCTTTTGGCCTGGAGCACATTTTTTTAGTTATCCTGTTTGAAGCTGTGTTTTTTCTCCCACCTATATATGAACTATTAGAAATGTCGATATGTGAATTGTTAATCTTAAATTTATTCTTTGCAGAATCGAAAGCTATATAGTTTTTTTACATAATACCAGTACTAATGACCAAGACGGGTTTTTATAGTAATAGAAGACTTAAGGACATGGAGCGATTACTTTGAATATATTATCTTAGTTGACTTTGTACCAATGTCTGTAAAATGTTTTAGTTAATGATTTGAATAAGATAATGCAGATCAGAGGCTGGTGTTTGATTTAGCCTAGTGTAATGCTGAAATTCACTAGTATGATGCATGTTTTGCTGGGTGAAAAGGAGTAAAGATTGTGCTTATAAGTTAATATCCATAGCTTGTTGAAGGTTGCAAACGAGAATATGGTCTATAATTCGATATCCGAGGCTGCAAATAGATACAGTCAGATTATATCCAAAACATCTGGTTTCCATATCCATTTAGGATATAAATATTTTGAGTAATTTGGCATCCACAAAGCATTTGATTAGCATGCCAAATCTTTAAAATGTCAACGAATACATGTATATAATATTAAGTTCTATTTGGAAATATGATTTGACTCAGATGCCATAAGGATCCACATAAAAGTATGGAATGTTTTACAGATAAGTAATTAAGTATCTTCTAACATGTCTGATGCCACACAAAGGCTGTCTATTTTATGCATGTAAAACGAGAAGGGTTGCTGCTTTATGGTACCCAGTAGGCAGGCACAGACAATACTTTACAGCATTTTCTGCTTGCTTAAACTGAGTATTTTCTGCACCATTCTAGTCGCCGATTTGTTGCTATAGGCGGTATTTGAATAAATTTGTTTTAGGACTTGTATTATGCATTTCTTGGAATTTATTTTTGTCCCATGCCAGCATTGTTGTTGATTATACACCAAGTATTTATCCTTGTCTTCTTTCTTTTCTATGCTACTGGCTAGGCGGGAAATACTGCATAGTTATGGTTTTGAGCACATGCCCCTGTTATACAATCTGGAAAAGGCAGGCCTTTTTAAGAGGCAGGTTAGTCAGATTAGCTCCTCAATGAACTTTTTTTTTATTTCAGAGTTCTCTGCAGCTCCTTAAATGTTGTTTTATCATGTTATTTTATCTAGTTTCTTCTTTTCATCTCTAATTTTCTGCAACATACTGTTGTGCTACACAGGAATCAAGAAGTAATTGGGTTGGTATTACAAGAGCTCTGCAGCTTATAGTTGATGTAAATGACACAACAAAGTATTAACTGCTGAAGCTCTACATTTACTTTGCATTCATCTCCTTATGTTCCATTTGCTAATGCTGCAACCATTTGGTTTTCACATGCCTGGTCACATAAATATTTATCAATGCATGTTTAAGAACAAACATAACATTGTCAACCATCTCCATAAACGTGACAGCATTGCGAGGCATAATTACTACAGCAGGGTTCACTGTTCCAGTGGGAACCAGCTAATTCCCGGTTTCTCCAGTGGGTAGTGGGAGCTATTATGTTGTTTTACATGAATTGCATAAGGACAAGGTTTAACAATATAAGCAAGAGGAAACTTAAGACCTGGAGAAAAGAGACAATGGGAACAAAAAGTGTACGGAAAACAACAATAGTCGAGCCGATTTCCATCTGGAGGTTTTTGCCCTATCTGGTTTTGTTAAACCTGGTCGCTAGTAACCGAAATAGATAGAATTGTAAACATTGATCTCTCTTTCATTCTTAGTAGGCTATATTTTCTTGCTTATTCTGGTTACAAGTCCAACTGCAAATAGTATACATTGTGGGTTTCTTTCGCCTTTAGATTTTTTTTTGCCTAATGATGTTTTCCTTATCTGAAGGCAAAAAAAGTGTACATTTTGGGTTTCATCTTCATTTTTGTTATCATCCGGATGTGGTCTTTAACTCATAGCATTTTTTAAAGCTGCACTAACATAACTTCATACTGAATTAATCTCCACAAATTAATCTGACTGAAGTGCAAGTTTAGTTTTGTAACTATGGTTTAATCTGTGCATATGTTTCTTACTAGTATTAATCTTTCTTTTCGAAAAATGCTGTTATTAACCTGCAAGTGACTTTGACTCTTCCATATAACTTAAATAGTTTGTTGGAGTCTTTAGTTATACTAAGCTGCAAAATAACATCTGATTTTTAGCTGCTTCAATAATAAATAAAGTAGTATAAATGGATTAATTGCTATTTTCCATACTTCCAACGGAAATTCATGTCATGATATTTTATCGAAACTTGTTAGAAGTATTGTTTTTGTATTTGTTCAAAAGTTTTTCATTTTCCATCACTGCATCACATCATGGATATGATATTCAAAACACAACTAGATTATTCCTACTTCTGCTTGTTGGGTATTCATAAATTTGCTATTCTTTATCTGCAATCCCGAGTCATCATGGTCTTGGTAACAACTACTACTTACCTGTTCTTATTTTCAATCTCAGCCCTAGTGATATATCGTATATCTTAGTATTCGCCTTGTTCAGCATGCAGTGAGATCTGGATGGTAAGTTTATCATGCCAGTTTATTTTTGATCTCTTAGTTTTTCAGTGACAATGTTTTGTTTTTCATTTTTTGAATGTAGTACGCAGATAATGATGTGTTTAATTTTCTTAGGAAGAATATTTTATATGAACCTTCTGTACACATGTAAGATGAGATAAAATCAAAGAGATAATAAAATTAAAGCTCTAGTTTGGTTACATATGCTTTTTAATTCATTTCCATTTTTCTCCACTTTGGGGAGAACAAAATTAAATTTACGGCGGGGAAAAAATTATGCCTATTTCTTCTCCTCTCCACCTCCTGTCTTAGTGTTGAATGACATTCCGTACAACAATAGGGATGTAACTCCCAATTTTCTTTGTTTACTGTCCTATTTTTTTCTCCTAACATTCTGTTACCTATCGGAGCAAAAGTTGTTATTTATGTCTATTGATTCATCTGCTTATGATTTCTCCCTCAACTCTAGAAGTCTTGGTGCACATTCTTATATAAAAATGTTGTAAATGTTATATTGAGCAATTAGTTTGCTTGAATGACCTTAATTAAAGCGGTAGAAGGTTTGCCACATGTTCTTTCTGCTATTAAAATTTATTTGCCATCTTGCAGGCGATCTATTGAAGAATTGTTGAAATTATTGCCAGGTCCTCATCTGGATTTGAAAAGAGTGAGTGGATGTTGTCTACATTGAAATTTACTTTATAGGGAAGCTAATTACTTTTTCTAAAAGATTTATCTCATGCATATAGGGTGGTTCGGCCATTAATTCTTCATTGGAAGTACTCCCAGGTTCGGGAGCTCAACAGAGCATTGACAGGTAAATTTTCCTAGAAATGGATAGGGAGGGTTACCACAATCGTGTTGACTTTGTTTAGAGGTTTGAGGAAAAGGTGGTGGTAACGTTTGAATTTTTTATTTGAATATCCGAATTTGACGTGCTATTCCATTATCCTATTTTTATTATTTACTAATGATAGTTTATACACGGCAAACACTTGTCATGTTGAGTTAATGACTAAAGTATAGGCTGCCAAATTTGTGCTGTTCTCCACTGAGTTTGCCCCTTAAGATTGTTTACTTTAGAGCTATTCACAATTGTACGTCTTATTCATTATTGAATGCGATATATACAAGTCTTACATAGGCCACATGGGCTAACCTAGGCTAATGGGCCAATACATGCCTACACTTTTTATATGCCTGAAATGCATGAGCTTAGTTCAACTTTCTGGACCATCCAGGATCAAATCATGTGGTGTATCACTGGATGTAGCATTAGATCTAGCTGAATGAGATAATATGTAAAACAGAAGAAAGCTAAAAGGAAACTAGTGAAGATATGAAAGCAAAGTAAAAAAAGGCAAACAAGACAAAGCTATTATTTTGTCATTTGACATCACATCGCCTACCAGTAGTTCCCCCCTGGAGAAGCCTAGAATTGCACTGGCTTTTTAAAATTGTGAAAGTTTTGCCAAAATAGTACAAAACTACACACTGTTTCACTTTATGTCCTTTTTTTGTACTAATAAGGAAAGAATTGTCACTAATTACATTTTTAATCTTTCCTCTAGTTGTCAACTTGTCATACGATTGTGCTTATCTTCGTCTGTTTTTTTTTGAAACATGTCTATTTGTTCTAGGGTTGGTCATCGTTCTCTGGTTTTGGTTGTCTTTATTGGTGGTGTAACATTTGCTGAGATTGCTGCCCTTCGATTTCTTAGTGCGCAGGTACATATTTTTGCCAACTTCTTTCCATTTTTTTCACATGTTTAGAACAAATGAATTCCAAAGTATTATACAGGTTGAATTTTTTGGAGTTCAGAAATTCACGTCAATTTTTGTGGTGCATATGTACTTTCCTGATTTTGGTTTTTATGGTGCATCATTACGAACTCACTAAGTAGGCTTTGGTTCAACCTATAAGAAGAGTTGAAAGAATATTTCTCTTGTCTATTGCACAGCCTATAAAGGCATTATATATTACATGACTCAACATAACCCTAAAACAGGAAATGACATTTATACCCTTAACACCCCTTTAAATACAAGGCATATGTAATATCATTGTATTTGAAAAGGTTGACACTAAAGTAGGGAAAATCCGAAATCCAAGTCTTGAAGATGTCATAGTGTGCGGCTCTTGGAAAATTGTGTCGAGTACCAACCAAGGTTAGAAATACCGGAACCGGGTCAAATCCCGCCGGGTGGGCGGTACCGGTAACCGACCGGTTAAATCGATGAAAACACAGATGAATTTTGCTAAACGGAAATTTGCATGGGGGCGGTTTAGGGCCGGTAACCGGACCGGTTACTAGTCAGAAACTAGAAAAACCGGGGGGAAACCGGTTAATGGCAGTTAGATAGTCGAGTAATGCAAGTATTAAATGGAAAGTATTTAATGAAGTATCAAGGTCTCAAGTTGCACATAAAAATTGCTCATTACTACCTTGACCATGTAGTGAAGCTCTCTCCAAGTGTCGTGTCGCATCTGAAATAATGAAAACACAAGTTAATAGTAATGAATGGTAACTTGAGTAATATACTAAAAAGTGAACAATAATGGAGTATCAATTCGTACCAATACATTGTTGAGAAACGCAAAGGTTGTGCAATGTACTTATTGTTATCAATTAGAACAAGTCCTTCAGAATGAGCTAGATGGGCTTTGTATTGATCCCAAGTGTATGTTGGATGGGCATGTTGTATCCAATGATTATAAACTTATTGGTAATATGTAGGTTCCGCCCACTGGTAAATAATTCTTGCATTGGGTTAATTTGCATAATGGTAAGTAGGATAAGAAGAGATGTCCGAGAACGAATGAGAATCATCACCAGAAGATAGTAGGTTGGCATCTCGACGCCCATAAGTCAGAAAAGAGTATTGAGCTACTATGGGATGCGTAGTAAGAAGTGTTGTGGCCGAGAATGATTCTCGTTGGCGGTTCTTAGCCCTCATATAGATCTTATTGATTGTTCTTGATGCATGACAACCATGGTCTTCATCCTAGATAGCATGCGTGAAAATTCTCAGGTGAATTCTAATGGTTGACATGTGTTTTATTGATCTTGTACTCCATCGTGAGACGGTGAAGAGGTACTAGCGTCAGACTCTTGGTACTCTACTGCATCAGATGTTGGAGTTTCCGTCTCTTCATCGCTTCCCACAATATCCTCGTCAATGTCTTTTTTCTTCTTCTTAGTAGGCACTTGTTTCCTTGTTTACGTAAGAGAGGCAAAGTCTCGAGCCAATTTTTGAGTTGGTTGGCTACAAGTTTTTCTTTTTATAACATGAGTCTTGCCAATAGTTTTCTTAGTCTATTGCTTTAACAGTTGATCATCTAGTGTTTTATCGAGTTCATTCTCAGAGATGGCATTAACTACAATTGTAGATGGCATGGGGGGCTCACCTTCCTCATCTAGCAGAGGCTCTGAGTGGCTCATGTAGCTGTCAAACCACTCATGGATTGGGTTTGCTCTGTCGTACATAGTGGCATTAATCTGATCTCCAAAAGGATCTACATCCCTATTTTTATTCCTAATCTCATGCTCTTGCAATTGTAGCCTTAGATTGTAGTGGACATACACGAGCTTATACAATTTCTTGTATTCAAGACGGTTCCTCAATTGGGTATGCACTAAAGCAAATGTGCTCCAATTATGTTCACATCCACTGGAGAAAACACATTGTGAGACAATCCGCAAGGTGTATTTTTTTGTAGTGTTAATGTGTCCGCTCCAAACGTCATCCACCATGCAGCTGCAAGTAACATGAAAAATATATTGAACATGTACTGATGGTTGATTTTTATGTATTTCAAACATATTTTGAACATATCTACAGTCATATGAGTAGTAGCAAGGTAAGCCTCATTTGAAGCAAATAGGCCTCGTCGGTTATGATAATATTCTATCTCGACTAGAGCCTGCACTGCATCCTCGTGTGTGTCGGCCATTCTTTGAATTGCTTTTGTCAGTGCATTGACGAGGGCTACATTCTTCCCCAAATCATATAGTTTGTGGCTCTACGGGGTTAAGTAACGATTCTGTGCAAACACACATAGTCTATTAGACAAAATATAACAAATATGATTTAAAATGTGTTATGATTTAGGAAAGTATGTACTTGCCTGGAATAATGTAGGTGCGTTGCTTTAACATTGCAATTCTTCTATTAACTAGCACTATAATATGAGCATATGTAGCCTCATCTTCTTTTAACATGGCTTTAAGTTCAAATGGATGTTTTTATGTTTTTGCAACCATTCCTGCCACTGTTGTAGGTTTCTGTTGGTCTACAAATCTCAATAGTCGATAAATCAGTTCTACCACTTTAATGACCCAATCCATACTAGACCACCATTGTCTACTTGTGAGGTAGGAATACATGTATTCTCCTTCGGTCATGCACAAATGGTTGAAGCTCCATACATTTGATACCATCCACTTCATGAACTTGACTTTTCTGTCTCAAACTCTTCAAGAAAACAAATGTCGTTCTAAACCTTATGGCATTTGGACGAATTATCTATCCAATTTGTTGTCGCATTTCATTATGTAGGCGATTATGGTTGTATAGGAATCGACAAATCCTCTTGGTTGCCTTGACAACTGCAGCAACCTCCTTGAAATGGCTGATGTCCTTTAACATGAGGTTCACAGTATGCGCTGCACAGAGTTGCCAGTTTAGAGTTGGATATTCTTCAATTACCAATTGACATGCTTTCTTGTAGTTTGCACCATTGTCAGTCACAATCTGCATAATATGTTTAACTCCAATTTCTTCGACAACTTTACAGATCTCACGATACAGAAAATCCGCATTTTATGCGTCACCGGTTGCATTCACTTATGGAAAAATATTCTTCCACTGCAATACAACATGAAGCTAATTATACTCATCTGTCTAGGTCCTGTCTAGGAATCACACATGATGGATACTCCGTATATGCTCCAGTCTTCTTTGAACTCCTGTACATACTCCTTTATCTCTAGTTCATTAGCATCAAAGTATGGCCTATCGTTTTCATGGCCTCTAGGTGACGGAACGCCTTCACCAAATTCTTGTGTAACCATGATGGCAACACAAAAATAAGGACATTCTGCCTTATTTCCAGAAATGTCAATACTATAGAACCACTTAGCTCAAACTTTCCCAAGTTTTGACTTTGCTTCTATTTTAAGCGTTGTGTCAATGCGGGGTTGGACGGGTGCTCGACTACGCAAAATAGCAGAATCAACTCTCATAAACTGTGACCTGCCAAATATCCTAGAAAGGGCATTGCTTCCTATACCCCTTCCTCTGGCACTTCCACTACCACCACCATGTTCAAACATCGCACCCTGGGCTCTTGCTCTCTACTCGAGTTGGTGTAACTCCAACCACTCTCGGCGAGCCTATTCCATCTGCTTTTCCTCATCATCATCGAAGACATCTTCACGTGATGGACCACGAGCTATAGACTCTGAAGCAACTTGCGCCATTCACAATCGCTCATCTCTAATAGATTTTTTCTTGACCTTCGTTTCTTCTATACTTGCTAGCATGAGCCTTCGCACTTCTGCCGGAACCCCATTGCAAGGAATAACATTCTCATCTCTAATAGATTTCTTCTTGGCCTTCGTTTCTTCTATACTTGCTAGCATGAGCCTTCGCACTTCTGCCGGAACCCCATTGCAAGGAATAACATCCCCGTGCTTCCTAGCAAGATGTTTTTTCAGGCGTGTGACACCTCCGTCTGATTTGGTACGCTTACAATATCTGCACTTCCACCCAGCACTTCCTAGTCTCTCTTCATGCACCTCCTAGTCTCTCTTCATGGTCCCAAACATTGATACTTTTAGCAGCCATCATTTACAATATCATGCAACGGCATTAGCCATGCCTTATATTATACAAGAGCCCAGAAGTAAGATTTACCTATGTCTTCTGTCTAACTTGTCCAGTATAGAAATAAAAACATGTGTATTTCTTATTATGGTAGCATTCTGTACAAGAACAACAAGAGTAAAGGAGTTAAAAAATTTGTAAATTTTCTAACTGAAGAAACAAATTGGTAAAAGAATTCAGGAACTACTTGATGCTGTAACAAAATGACTATTTATGTGGAGTATAGATATGGACTCACTTAACTAGCTGCTGGCCTATTGCTGCTGCTCCCTCCCCTCCTGTGTTGTTGCTCCTCCTCTCCCTCTTGTGCTCTGCTGCAGCTTCTCTCCCTCCTAAGCTGCTGCTGCTGCTTTTCCTCTCCACTCCCATGCTGCAGTTGCTCCTTTTTTGTCCCCCGCCTGCAGCACTTTCCTCCCCTTCACATGCAGCTACTGTTGTTGCACTTTCCAGCATGTCCTCTGGGCCTTGGCTGCTCCCAAGTGCCAACATGAAGCATCCAATGTTTCTTTTGCAGCACATGCTGTCCAATCTTCCCCATACATGGCCTACAAATTCAAATTTTCATTTGACGAATTTCGGCCGGTATTTGTGCTACCAGACCTGGGCGGTATTTTCGGTTATCGGCGGTTACCGGCCGGTAATCCGAACCCTGTTACCAACCATCCATAATCGTGCAACAGCCCAAAAAGCACAAAGTGTAGGGGGCTGGGAAAGTAGAGGTAAATAGAAGCAAAGTTGACGGTAGCAACACGATGAAGATGCGGAAGGTGACACCATTAGAGAGTAGTCAAATCAGGCTGAAGAGAGAGAAGCATAGCTGCGCAGATCGAAGCCCGAAATGGCGGTGGCACGGAAAATAAGCGCGGTGGCCTTAGAAACTCGGGGCGGTGGCTCAGAGAGAAGCGATGGCATCATGAATACTTCTATGATCTGCAGCGGCTCAGAGAAGAGTGGCAGCTACGGCTATGAAAAAGGAAGGAGAGGACCACACTCATCCAAGAGGATGTAACGTGGTTAGTAAAGCAATCGGCTGATTGACAAGGAAATTATGGACTCGCACGGATTTGATGAGCTCAAAGAGTGTTGATACAGATTTGGATGGACGCAAGAGAAGATTCAAAAGGAAATACTAGCAGCTGAACTGGCAGCAGTAGCACGACCACTCGCGGCAAAACAACATGCAACAACTCCAACACCAACCACACGGTTGCACCATACCAAATTCATTCTTGGAGAGAGAGGAGATCAAGAATCCCCTCATTTTTTCTCCTCTTTGCTCCTTCCTCACGTAGATCCAGCGAGCAATGGTGTTGGGTGGAGAGCAGCAGCTGCAGTCGGAGGGGGAGCGTAGCACCACGGTGATGCGGATGCGAGCCGAGAGCAGAGGAGCAAGCGGCACCGAGAGGCCGAGGGCCTGGTGTAGGTGTGTCGCGAGCTGACGCCGGTTGGGCGAGCGATGGGAGGGCGCAGCCTAGAGGAGGCGCCGGTGTGGGCAGCATCGAGGGTGGTTGGATCCGGGGTGGCGGCGGCCTGGCGCGTTGAGGGAGGTGGTGGAGGCGGTCGGATCTGGCTGCTCGGGTTGGATCCGGCTGCTCGGGTCAGATACATGGTGGCGGCGACCGGATCTGATGCGCGGCGGCCGGAGAGGCGAGAACGCAGGTGGGGGCATCATCGACCTTGTGGAAGGCTGCTGGGAGTGGGATTCAAACGGATCTGGCGGCTCAGAGTGCAGAGGAGGCCTGAGGCGACCGGGAGGAATCCCGGTGGCGGCGCGGCACAGAGGGGTGCTCGGTCGCAGGCCTTGGCGGGTGTGGGCCGACGCAGAGGACGGCGCCGCGGAGGAAGCCGAAGGTGAGCTAGGCCGGGTTGGAATAGATGTGGTCGCCCCCGGGAGTGGAGATTGCTCCGCCCAGGGGTACAACGACGACGGCAGTCAGCGGTGGCGGTTATGTACCCTAACCCTAACCTTGCTTTGATACCATCTAAGAAGAGTTGGAAGTATTTCTCTTGTTTATTGCAAAGCCCAAAAAGGCATTATATGTTATGACTCAACACAACCCTAAAGCAGGAAATCACATAGATACCCTTATCACAACCATTTCCTATGGATTGTAACAGAGACAAATTCCTTTCCCGGCAGTGTTCACCAATGCGCTAGGCACTAGTCGGGCGGCAGACTGGCGTCTAGTGCCTAATCGCCGTCAAGGCGGGAAAAATCGGCTAGGTGGGCATGGCGGGAGGGTGGCCCCTAGCGCCTAGGCGCTGCCTAGACCTGATTTTTAGAAAACTATTTCACAGTTAGTTGTGTCCGGTGTTATGAAAAACTGCTGTTGGTCCAGTTACCACTGGAGGCGCCATTGATTGTTACCAATGATAATTGGTCCACTGCTAGATTATGCGCTTTTATCATATCTAGGCCTGCATTAACTGTCATGTTTCCAAGTGGAACTCAATGCGTAGTGGTGAGTGATCAGTGGTCTCGGCCGTGGGCTTCATCGTCCAGTTACTGTGGTGATGGTGATGGCGGCTGGAGGGAGAATGGAATGTGGGGGGATGGGTAGGGTGAGAGAGAAGGTAACTTTTTGCTAGATTCTCATCTGCATTAACACTGAAGTAGGCCCAAAAATCATTGGTTGGTATTAATAAAATCAATCAACTAACTTGTCCCTAAGCAACTTCTGTCTAAAGCCAGCAGACGTCCGGTGTTTCTCGATGGCGCCATGTAGGCAGTGGCACGTGTGAGCGCAAGCGATGCTGGTGGCGCTGGGTTGGGGGAGGGATGGAACGGTTTTGGGTGTTATGAATATTGCGTGTATATTTATGAAGCCCAAAGGATAATATATATAGGGAGTTAAGGGAACATATAGAAGAATATGCCATATACAGATAAGGAAACCAAGACATATAAGGAAACGAATAACAACCAAGTAAGGCATATAAGGACTAGACTATTACAAATAAATGCTAAGGTAATTGTTTGCAATATACTAGTTGATATCTTTGAAATCTGTGGCACATCTTAAGAATTTCTCCCGTAGAGAACAGACTTTCAATCGGCCACAACAAAAATTAATTAGCATTTTGACTAAATTCATTGGTCAGAATGTGCATTCTAGGTAGTAATTGCATTTCAGCTGTTGTGTACTTATGTTTATCTCAATTGGCCTACAGTTTGTTACATATGGAGGAGTCATACAAGGGTAAATTCCAAGTCCTAATTAATAAACATTATGTCTTTGAAACTTGGTTCAAAAACATACATCAATAGGCCAGTTCATACTAGATATCATACTGGTCAAACTGGCAATCACTAGCACCTATTCAATCCAAGTTACATGCAAATTGGGTTTGAGTTAGAATGGGCTGTAAACAATTTTGGATGAGTAGATTTCAGTAAGATAGTTTAATTTGTACTTCAAATATCTCAAAAAAATTGCCAAGAATTAGAAACAAAATTTTTGGCCGTAGACTGGTTTCTCCTCAGTTATTGGCGCATGGTTTTATAATTTGCCAAGACTATTGGGGTGTGGTTTTATAATTAAAAGTTGGATCTCTCCATTTTACTTTGGTACTCATCATTAGCTTATATGAAGCTCCCTTTCAAAACAAAAAAAGGAGCTAGCACTGGCATCATATTGCAATTAGGTGACATTTTTCCACCGATACTATGATGCTTCTTCTAGTAATATTTTCACATTTTTTTCATTTAGCTTTTTTTTTGGTGGTTTTGTTAAAGTGATTTGAGGAAATTGAGTGACTGAAGCGATCAGTTTTTGCAACTTACATTACAGTATTACACTATAGTTTAGTTCACAAAAATCCTGCCAAGACCTGAGTTTCTTATTTTTCATATTCTTCTATCTTGTCTGTTGCAGGAAGGAATGGGCTATGACTTCCTGGTTGCAGCAACAAAGGTTGTCAATGGCAACACAACTTAGACCTATTATAGCCAATAGCAAAGAGGGAATGATGTAATTGTTTTTGCTGTACATACGTCTTTCTGATTATACACACCCGAGCTCCAGAGGGATTTCCTTGTTTCGTACTGGGTCATCAGTGTCCTGCAGCTGGATTTTCAACGTCATTTTTGTTTATCTAGCTGGAAATGCCTCGCTTTGATACTTAACATGAATTAAAGTAGGCATGCTGGATAGTAGTAGGCTAACCAACACCTGGCTTCTGGCCGTTGACTTTTAGTTGAAATTGTATTGCGGCAGTTATTAGTCTTTTTGGAGACATTTAATTAAAAAATAAAGAAAAATAAGAAAAAGTAAAGACACTGTTATATCTTAATGGACATTGCAAAGAAAAAAGAAATAAGGAAAAAGTAAAAAAAAATAAAATTAAGAAGTTAATACGTTTATTTTGGTTTCTAATATCTGAAAGCTAGAAACGGAAATTAAAAGGGGTCTAGAACCTTGCGCAAACTAATGGGAGGGAATCCGGAAATCACCTCTGGATTCTGGAATAGCCACATTGGGAATGAGAACTATGGTTGTATCATTTAGCTTGTCCGGTACAGTACGGCCCTCCAGAAAATCAAGCACAGCTCTGCACACTTCTTGGCGGACAGTGTGCTACCGTTAGGGGTGTAAAGGGCCTGTGTAATTTCATTTCTGATTGAAGGTATGTGAAGTGAATACAAAAGAGGTAAAAAGTTATCTGGTATTATTTATATTTGACTTTGACTTCGAGAAAAATATGGAATAGGATATGAAATGAGTGATGTCCGTTTGTATATATCCATATGTCAAATGATATAAAGAAGTAGGTTATGACTTTACTTAGAAACAAGATAATATATATGTGGATTGCTATATCTAAACAGATGGGGAATATTGAGAGCTCTTTCTTTGACATCTCGGAGATTAGTTTCTTCATGTTCGCTTTGATTGCACTCTACTGTCTAGGTGCGTGTCTGCAGTGTTTTTTTTTTTTGCGCGAGTGTCTGCAGTGTTGTTTATCATTTGTCCGGCAACGGAAAGAGCTATTGCAAAAATTAAACCACGTACGTCAGCTAGCCAAAATTTTGTTATGGGGTTAACTAAAAGCCAAATCATGTGAGCAATCACTTGTTAGTAAAAAGAGGTGCGGCAGGGACGTGGGACTCCATGCGCATCCACTTCCGAAGGAACGTAATTATTTGCGCAACTTGGTCAGGTCAGGCTCTTCCAATTTCCAGCTTCAACGTGTTTACATGTAGCAAATAAGTCCTAAAAATTATAAAATTTTATGTAAAACCTCTCGACACAGTCAACCAAATTGTGTAATTTTTGAGAATTTTATGTGCTCTGAATTTACCATGTTAATTTGTGTTAATTAATCATAGTTAGTGATATACGATGCTCATTTAATTGGCCTGCATGTGTGATTGAAGTTGGTTTGTAAATTATAAATCGAGGTAATTAGCGATATGCGATGCTCAGTTATCTTTTGCAGTGCGTGGCCTCTGTTCTTCGCACATATGTCGACCCATTGCTGCTATCTTTCCTTTCCCGTTGTGTCATTCGCACAATTGTCACTTTGTCCATGTGATTCCCCTCTTGCGCTCCCTCATTTGCACTGATTTCATTATATCTGTGCCATCCACCCTCGCCCACTCCCTTGTCTCCACATTTGTCTGTGTTACCATGCTGTCCCCTCAATCGAAGTGCTACGCGTCGACAAAGAGTCCTTAATTTGCGAAGTGAGCGCACCGGGTTCTCTTTTTGCTCAGCCATAAATAAGAACCTTGGTCATCAGTCATCTTAGTCGCTCATCGCGGAAGCTCATTCTCATAGTCGTCGCTCAAAATTAATAGTGCATAGCTAATTATTTTAAGAAGCCAGTGCATAGCTCATTAAGGATGCAACAGGAGGACACGGCAGTGCTGATTGCTTCACCTAAAAGACAAGTAATTTTGTATCGCATGTTTTCGACATTATTTCCATTGTCCTAGTTAATATATGTTATTTAGTTGGTCGTAATTAATGTAGTTTGTATTCTAAAATAAGTAGGTCGTTGTAATTTATATATAGTTTTTACTTTTTGTGTACATACGATACCTATAATTTGTTATTGTATGGTAGTGTGTAACTAAGCAGTCGTAATTACTATAGTAGCAATTAGTTAGGATTAAGTAATGAGTTAGTGCTAAGTAATTAAGTGTTAAGGACACTGGTAATGAATCACTTGTAATTTTTTTTGGACAGGTAATCAAATTGACGGTAATTAATGAATTATTCGTATGTCATTACATGCATGTAATCACTAACTTCACATGCATGTAATCACTAACTTGCATGCTGCTTGTCATCATTTTTTGTTGTAACGCTTACTGAGGATCTGGTTGTTGTGGCTTCAGGTAGTCGCAGACATGGAACACTTGACAATGTTCTACGGTGATGGTTTTGTAAGGGCTGGACCTGATGGGTTTGATCTATCGACATGCCAATACAAGGTGCTCCAGGTTGAAGTGCTTGGCATCATAAATATCACGAGCTACAAAGCTGCATCCGGAGGGAGTTCGCCATGGAGATAATGGCGATGAAACTTACGATCAAGGGGATCATTTGTACGAATAGCTTGTGGGAGCTCGTGAAGGTGAATGCACCGTAGCATGGAGGTAGTACATGCAAATTGCCTCCTAGCCTGAGGCGGCCATTTATGGGAGGCCGATAGTGTATATTAGTTTCGTGCGCTGGGCGTCGAAATATGTTGATGAGCCCGGCCCCTCAACACTCGGGGAACCACAGCTGGAGCTTCAAGACAATACCACTGAATGTGCTGTATCAGAGGGAAGACTCACCCCTGATTTCATGTGGAATGACGGGGTGGGCATGTGGTGGTTAGCTCACATTGACTGCCATGAGTATCTACCGGATTAGGTGCTCGGGTTGGAGTCTGATGATACCAACGACGGCGCACAGCAGACGGTTGGTCCACCCAGGGGAATTGTGTCATCGGAGGTGTCCTATGTATCCTCCAGAATCGTTGATGTTGCGGTGTGTTCCCTCATTCTGTCGCAAGAAGAAGGGTCCCAGTGGGGGTTTCAAGCTGACACCCTCCTAGTTGGGTAGTGCTTTCCTAGTAAGGCAGCTATGCAACAAGCTATTGCACGGTATACCTTGTCTTTCAGCCGTGTGTACGGAGTGCACCATTCTAACCCAGCCAATTACATAGTGAAGTGCATAGTGAAGGCCACCCTGCAAAGTTCAGCACTCAACAAGCCAATATTTTTAGCTCAGTCTTCTCGATCAAGTCGATGATCGACCATACTTGCGTGCTCAGCGAGCCCCTGCGCCATCATTAGTGAACTCCGTATTTGAAGCCGAGCGAAAAGAGAACCCGATGCGTTGCAATCAAAAATTACGGATGTGTTATCGACACGTAGCACCATGTGTGATAGGGGAAACATGGTAAAGAGTGACATATCTTCACACGACGGAGTAGGTGAGGCGGGATGACATGGACAGATTGACATTTGTGAGGACTAGGGAGCGGGCAAGGAGGGACGGTATGGTTGAGCCAACACATGTTTGAAGGAGGGAGTGGGCAAGGGGGGTAGTATGGATAGACAGACATTTGCATTGGCTCATCCATGCCATCCCCCTTCCCAGCTCCCTCGCACACACAAATGCCAGTGTATCCATGCCGACCCCCTCACTCGCGATGCTGCGTGTTGACAATGAGTTCGTAATTTCCTGTGGCAATGCACCGGGTTCTCTTTTCCCTCACCTCAAATACAGAGTTCTCGCAATACCCCTCCATTGTTCTCCTTTATGTCCTCAAGTATTTGTCCTCATTCTCTGTACGATGGTTTGCTTCTCCCTCCTCTGGACGTCGAGATGAGCCAACTGAGTGCTTTCAATGGCACCCACACTGATTTGCCCCAAGTGCAACACACTTTTCAGACGTAAGACCTCACAGATGGCTGCAAATCCTAGGTGGCACTACTACAAGTACCCCTTTCACTTGATGAGTCAGCTTGTTTCGGGTTGGTTCCAATTGTTCACCACATGTTAGAAAATATTTTTCTGATTGAATTACAGGATGGCCCAAGTGGTTGCCGATTCTGGGTGTGGGAGGATGAAATAACCACGAGGCTTGGCATTGTTCCACAGGAGAAAGTTGTGATGGGGGGGGGGTACTGAAATGGTGGAGATGCGGCATCGTTTTGATAGACTTGAGTGGAATATTAACTTAATATTGTGTGCTATTTTCTTTCTTGTGTTCATTGTTACCTTAAAGGTGTAGTGTTGCAAGTGTTGTTTTCATTCGCATTGTTACTTGCAGTGCTTTGTATCATTTATGTATGTCTAATACATATCCATGCTTATACCATAGTAGACGGTTGCATGTTCACTGTTTCAGTGCTGTATCGTGTGCATTAACCTAGAGGCGTCCATATGCATTGAACCTACATAGATTATGCAATGAAGAGGGTTACATGGCACACAGCCTAACGACCCGCATGCCTTTAGGAAATTACAACTATATAGGACATATGGATGAAGAGGGTGCGGAATGATGGGGCGTCGAACAAGATGTGCACGAGGGAGCGGGCAAGGGGGGTGGCATGGATAGAGTGACAAGTGTTTGCACGAGGGAGTGGGCTAGAGGGGACGACACAGACAGAGTGACAAATGTGCGCACGAGGGAGCGGGCGACGGGCGACGGCACGGACACATGGACAAGTGTGCACGAGGGAGTGGGTGAAGGTCGACGGCACAGACACAGTGCAACACTGCCTCACAGGGTAGTGACATGAAATTAACCACACCATGCCAACCCTTTGGCTTATAAAAGGAGGTGGAAGAGATCTAGCAGAGAACACTACACAACGAAACCCAACACTACACCAGAGCTTCCTTCACCTCATCGGGATGGACAAGAGGTAGAAGAAGTAATGGGACAAGATGATGAAGCAATGACAGGAGACCTGTGAACTAGCAATGTCTACTGCAGCCCGCGACGAACAAGCAAGGGTTGCTGCAGCACATGACAAATAAGCAGAGCATGCCAGAAGGTCACCTCCCCATAATGATGCCCCCGTAGGAGCATGTCCATCCTAAACGTTCCAACTGAGTGTTTGCCACAACACCCGCCCGAGGGGGAGACGTGCCCCTCTATTGGTGCAAGGAGCTATGCAAGTTCTTCAAGTCTACGCAGTGCCTCAGCCTAGGCATATGTTACCTGGGTTGCGCGAAGTATTCTTGTGACTATCTTAACTGTTGTTGGGACACGAGCAGCTATTGGCAACATGTAAGGACTAGTTACAGTGTGTTCTCCACTACCATTTCTCTTTCAAAGTATGCACTAACAACCTCTTCCATCTACTCGTTGTCCTCGGAATCAATATGTGGCTACTACAAGTAGATCGACATAGAAATCCACCCATATAACTAGTGGACTCTTGACTACGAGGAGTGGAATATCAAAAGGGCCTGTGTGACCCAGAAGGAGGAACACCGTAGCAGGGAGATGAAAGCTCATCTCGAGGTGTGCACGAGTAGGGAGCATGAGGCTCGCGAGAGGGAGCACGAGAAAAAGAGAGAAATGGCAGCCAAAGTCAAAGAGGCCGCCGAGGAGTTCAACGCTGAGCTCGTAAGGAAGGAAAAATAGCCCCAATCCACACAGTAGTTTGTGCCATTCCGAACTAGTCCTCCAAAGGCCGAATTTATTTTTATTCTAAAAAGGCGCATATGCAGTGGCGGACGCAGAAATTTTAGAATGGGTGTTCGAAATTGTAAAAATATTTTTCAGTACAAAACGTAAAGATCTACAGTTGCAATAGTTAACATACAATTGTTCGTATTAGGGATAATATCTCAAATAATATAAAGAAATTACAAAACAATTGCAAAAGTTCACAAATTACAAAATACAATTGCAAAATTCAGATCGAGTCATATACTAAATTGATGTAATCAATAGCTACGGGTATGATAAGTGTCTTACCTGCAGCCAAATACAGTGACCTCCTTCTCACCAAAGAGAAGGGTCTTGGAGTCCTTGACCTTGACCTCGTGATGCCTCCACTGGCCGTGTATGGTGTCATACTTGAACATATACGTCTAAAGATAACGGAATTAGTTAGTACCACAGGTGAATTTGTACCAACATTGTTGAAGGTCAACCAGAAAACATTTAACATTTTACCAGGTCCACCCCCAAATTAAAGCAACCAGAAGCAACCTAATATTTGAAAGGTGTATGGTATGACAAACAAAGCTTACTCTAATAATGTAATGCAGGGAGATCTGAAACCTAAAAGTAGATTTTGCACACAACATTACTGACCAGTGATGAGTGTAGATTACATGATATTGCATCTAGATGCAGCAAAAAGACCCTTTTTCACAGCTATCACTTAGCCGCACCACAAGTCCATTGCATTGCAGCCCATCTAAATAAATAGATCAATGACCATTTGATCCATACACTATTATCCAAAATCCTCACAGATCTAATTACTACGATACAAAAATGAGTAGCTATGTAAAGCTCGCATCCAAGTCTGTCAAAATAGCAGATCCAAAACAAAAACCCATCTATCTTCCCACATCTATCCACACGCCAACGGAGCTGACGAGATCAGAGCAAGGCACGAGCGATACCATGTAGTTGGTGGTGCTGAAGGGATCGTAGACGGCGACGAGCTCGACGTCGTCACTCTGCAGGGCCACCCTGTCCACGAGCCTCCCGATCCTCCCGAACCCTGCAACCAACCGCCCAAAAAAATCCATCAAAACCATTCGACCCCCCGGCAAACATCGAAAAAAAACAGATCCGAGCGTGGAGCCGAACTCACCATTGATACCGATCTCAATCTTCAATGTTTTGCAACTGAGCCAGGCACAGATCTGGCGGAGCGGAGGCGGCGAGGCAGAGCGGAGGCGGAGGGTGGAGGCGGCAAGGCGGAGGGCGGTGGTGGTGAGGCGGAGCGGAGGCGGCGAGGTGGAGGGCCGAGGCGGAGGGCGGAGGCGGCGAGGCTAGGGTTAGGCTGGTCCGCATGATTTTCCCATGGGGGTCGGGGGGAGGGGGACCGGGACGGGATAGCCAGGCCACACGGACAGAAATGGGCTGGGCCCTGCTTCACGCACGGTCGCGGGCTGCGGTCTGCTGCGTTTAATCGGGCTCTCGGGCTGAATTGTGACTGTAAACAGCTGATTTGGCCCAACTACATATATATACATGTATTATACCTCATATATACTAGATTTTTTGTTAAAAAATTTGGGTGTTCAGCTGAACACCCATGAACTACTGTAGATCCGCCCCTACTCATATGTATCGTAGGAGTACTTCGGTTTGTTTATCGTGCATGATGTTATTTTTAATGCACATAACCAAACCTTGTGCGTCATGTTATTTTCAGCTTTATTATAAAGTCTATTTTAATTCGTAACATCAAATATCGTCATCATTTTGCATTCAATTCTTCGAAAGAAAGTCCCTATATTACCATCTTATGACTAAATCCTAAGGTTTCAAATCCATAAATCAAGTTTGAACTTAATTAAACCATTATCTCAATTTATAATTTACAAACCAACTACAATCACACATGCAAACTAATTAAATAAACATCACATGTCACTAATTATGATTAAATTAACATGAATTAACATGGCAAATTCGGAGCACATAAAATTCTCAAAAAATTACACAATTTGGTTGACTATGTCAAAAGGCTTCACATAAAAGTTCATAAGTTTTAGAGCTCGTTTGCTACATGTAACAACTCCTACATATATTGAAATCATACGAATTTTTGAGCAATATTCATAGTGGATAAAATTATCAAAAAAATTACACAATTAAGTACATTGTGTTTTGAGATAGCACATAAAATTATATATTTTTTGAACTCATTTATTATATTTAAAAATTCAAATAAATAGTACACAAAAAATAATTAAGGCAGATGATTAAGCTGGCTAATTCTTGGTGCCTAGTGGTAGGGCGGCAGGGCAGCTGGTGCCTGTGGTGGGGGTGGCAAGCCTTGACTGCCTAGCCACCGGGCCACCGATGGTCGGGCGACAGGTCACACGTGTCGGTCCTACAGCGTCATCGCCAACCACCAGGTGGCAAAAATGCTATTTTTACTAATACAGCACGCATATGGATATTTTTGTAATTACGGTTGCAAACAGTGCTATATATGCCAAAAATTGCTTCAATTACACGATCTCTTACTTATATATGTTTTGAATAACTACACAATCTCATAGGCACAACTTTGACTAACAACTTTAAAAACAAAGAATATGTTATTACAAAGATTTTTACGACGAATCTATTAATATTACTTTTGTATCTGTATTAGTACTCAATGTAAAAAAATACGAGAAGTGTAAAAACAATTGATTACACGGTCTTTAAAACGACTTTTATCGGAGAACAAAGTTACTAACGTATAAACGTTTCCACACTCCGAAGGAATCAAACTGTATCAATAATGATTTCCACGAATTCAACGAGTTAAGGTCTCCCCATTTTCGCATTCTTTTGCCCTATAAAGCTCGAAGCATTCGCTAGAACTAAATTAACATCATCGAATAAATTAACCTACTAGCGAGCTTTCTTTCTCGCGCAACTGCTCTGGTCAGTTCTCGCACGCTGGCAGCAGTAATCCTAGCTCCTACTATGATCCTGGCAACTCCACGGGCATGGCCACTCGCATCATCGTAGTGTTACTATGGGCAATATCTAGTTCTATATATTGCCCCGACCAAAATTTGACATTCGAATTTGAATTTGGCAATGTCTAGTTCTATATATTGCCACTCGTATCTTCGTTGTCTACTGTTATCTCAAAAAACATAATCACAAATTATCGACCATGGTAAAAAACCATCAGACATACGCGTTATGAAGGCGGCCTATTATCGCCGCTCCTTCCCTGAGCACTGGTTACGGTACTGGTACTGCCCTGCTGCTCGCTTTCAAAGCCACGGTGTGTTCTAGCGAATTACCTCGATTTTGTAGTATCCTGTACCCATCACTGAATTATCTAATTCACTGTATGTCTTAGCAAATACCATACGTTTGGATCCTCGTGCCAATTTTGCCTTTGAAAAGAAAACTCCAAGGAACAGCATTGTTAGGTTTTCTAGCAGACATCATTCTGGAGGGAAATGTGTTGTCTAGAACCACGTACAAAACTAAGAATGTTCTTTACCCACTAGGAATGAAAGTAGAAAGAATACATGCATGTCCGAACAATTGTATTCTCTACCGTAATGAATATGCAAATTTGCATGTATGTCTGGTGTGCAAAACATCCTAATAGAAACGTAAGAATCACTCCGATGATGGCAACGGCATCGAGATGAAGTAAGGACCTCCTACTAAGGTGTTGTGGTATCTGCCTGTAATTTCACGTTTGAAGTGTCTATTTGTGAATCGAAAAAAGCAAGATTGCTACGTTGGCACTCAGAGGAGTGTAAGAAAGATAGAAAACTAAGACACCTTGTTGATTCTGCCCAGTGGAGAAACTTCGATAGGAGCTTCAAAGACTTCGGTACGAAATCGAGGAATATAAGATTTGTCTTAAGTACAGATGGAATGAATCTTTTCAGTAACATAAACAGTCAACATAGCACCAGGCCTGTGAATCTATGTATATACAACATTCCTCCTTAGTTGTGTATGAAACGAAAGTATATTTTGATATCACTACTTATCCAAGGGCTGAAATAACCTGAGAACGATATTAATGTTTATTTAGCACCATTACTAGAAGATCTTGTGATATAGTGTAAAGAATGGGTAAAGATATGGGATGTGGACAAATGAGAGAACTTCACTCTGCGCGCCATATTGTTTTGCACCATCAATTATTTCCTATCCTTGGTAACTTGCTCTGCAATCATTGCTATACTCATTGATTTGTACTTCATATGCAACACGAACTTAGTCTGTGGGGGTGCGTGTTTTTTTGCCTGGAAGGCACTATGTGTCACATTTTCACTACTAAAATTATCTGTCATCTTCATCGCTATAAACGCTTTCCATTGTGGTTCCAGGATTGGATACTTGTGGAGGGGTGTCAGATCCTTCTCCACGTATTGCTTGATAAGTAGGCTCTTGAAATTCTTCCATGCTTTGCACGCCGCTAGCAATGCATGTCATTGCACAGAGACCTAGTGTTCTTCCGGGATCTCGAACGATCAAAAAACTTCCATCAGCAGCTCACTTTTTTGAACTTTGGTCATGTTCTTCCATGAATCAAACGTGATCTCAATCCGTGTCTATGCAGCTATTCGACCAGTCTCTACAATACGGACACTACTCGGCGAGGATTAAGAGGGGTCCCAGATGCATCAACATCCGTGATGATAAATTAGCCTTTGAGCCTTTTCAATAGTCTTCTTCCTTTTTGGGGTTTTCTAGAGGATGGTGCATCACACACATCCAACAATGATGATGAAGAATAAGCAGATGACATCTTCAAAAGATAATAGAAGTGAGCAATTCTTGAGCAATTTTTGAGCCAATTCTTGGTGAATTGGAATAATTCCAACAACAAATGTATGACATGAGTATTAAATAAATATCTCTTGACAGAGATGGACTACTTAGGTCACAAAAATAGGAATTCATGTTTAGCAGAGCAAGTAAATGGGCTATAATGAACTGCATAATGCACAGATTCATTTAACTGATTTGCTCATAGGTGTCGGGTTGTACCTACTAGCAGTCAGGCCTCCTTGCCAAATATTTGAAGACAAGTAGCAGTATACTTAACAATGAACTACAGATAGATATCAAAACTATTTACTTCAAGTAAATTGCTCTAACAAAGATAATTAGATATATGACTTACTGGCCGAAAACATGTTTAATAAGAATCAGTATGTAAAGATAATAACTTAGCTCACAGTTTGACTCAATATCACAAATTGTCACATAAGAATTTCATGTTGACCAAATTTTTCATTGAGCAGTCACAACACCCACAAATTATCATGCAAAGTCCCCCCTGTGCTAGCACTTACGAGTTTCAGAGATAATAGAACCGAGATTAACTAGCATGGCAAACTGAGTATGACAGTAAATATCAAAGTATAGAGGAAAACTCAAAGCTGCAATGGCAGTCTAATCCAATGAGTTGACAATGCTGGAGTCGAAAGAGGCAGCGATGGGCTTAGGGGAGGCGGCATCAGGCTCTAAGGAGGCGACGTTCTCAGGAGAGGAGTGTCACCAGAGTCCGGTGAGGAGGAGGGTGACGGGTTCGGGGGAGGTGGCAACGAGCTCAAGGGAGGCGGCGTAGGCCTCGGGGGAGGAGGAGGTCAACGGGCTTGGGGGAGGCGGTGTGCTTGAGGGAGGAGTGCCGCCGGAGTTAGGGGAGGAGGAGGAGGGTGATGGGCTCGGGGGAGGTGGTGGCGTTAGTGGGGTATAGCGTTAGTACAGTGAGAACAAACCCTAGTGTGCAATACATTTATATAGGGGAATAATCACAGATGGTTCTAGTTAAAAATTGTCTATGATATTCATAATCATAGATAGTTCTTAGGTAAAACTGTCTATAATAATAAAACATCATAGATGGTTTTAATTTGCAACCGTATGTGGTAATAAATATCACGGATAGTTTAACTTTAAAACCGTCTGTGTTAATTCCTCCTCACATTCACATATATCACACATTCACATATATCACACATTCCCATATACATAAATGCAAATTCACACATATATATTACACATTCTCATATACATAAATGCAAATTCACATATATATCACACATTCTTATATACATAAATGCAAATTCACACACACACACACACACACACACACACATATATATATATATATATCACACATTCTCATATACATAGATAAATGCAAATATAGAACATATCACACATAAACCTTTCATTCATAATTCCACATGCTTGTTTTCTTTAAAAATTAGCCTTTCATGATGATCGATGTGTATGTAGCTAGTTTCATTATGTTGTTCTTCCTTGACCCTTATGCCGTTTCCGAAAGGAGGCAACTCATCAAATTGATTGTATTCTGCCTCATCCACTACAATCTCAACTCCGACAATCCTCCTTTTTCCATGAAGAACAACGTGGCACTTCTTATTTGCCTAGTCGGTTATATAGAAAACTTGAACAACTTGGTTAGCTAGTACAAATGGTTCATCTTGGTATCCGACATGTTTGAGGTCCACGGTAGTAACACCGTACTTGTCAACCTTCACCTGTGGGAGATGGATCCAATGGCATTGAAACAAGGGGATCTTGAAAAGCACGTAGTCGAGCTCTCAAATCTCCTCTAGGAACCCATAGTAGGAGTTTCTCAATCCATCGGTACTGAACGCATCTATGCGGACACCACTGTTCAGGTTAGTGCTCTTTACATTCTAAGACTACGTATAGAATGTGTACCCATTTATGTCGTATCCTTGCCATGTCACAACTGTAAATGTTGGCCCTTTTGCCAACCATGTCACCATATTACTTGATGAGCTCCTAGTGAGTCGCTTCTTCAACCTTTGGTTGAACCAACTGTTGTGTTGTCTCGTAATCCAAACATCCAGTCGCTCTGAATTCTGTTGCCCTAGCATGTCCTTGTACTGGTAGATATATGGAGACACTTTAGTCATTGTTGCAAGACTATGAAATAGACTTGAGCGTACACATCCATATCTGGAGTGATTGCTTTCCTTCCGATGGTCCTGATACCCTTGAGCCTCCTGTCATGGCGAGATCGAGGCACACCTATTGGTTTGACTTGAGCCATGTAATCGACACTGAACTCAATAACCTCTTTAGTTTCATAACCTTCGATGATGTTGCCCTCCAACCGAGATCGATTTTGTATATAGGACTTAATAATTTCCATGAACCTCTCGAACAGGTACATGCTATGTAGGAACATGGGCCTGCACATTTTTATCTCCCACACAATGTGAACAACGAGAGGTACCATGACATCAAAAAACGATAGAGGTAAATACATCTCAAGATGATATAGAGTTGTCACGACCTCGTCCTACAGAGTATCTCGTCCTTCGGGATCGATGACCTTTTGAGCAATTATGTTAAAGAAATAACACAATCTCATGATTGTCTCTTGGACCTTGATCAGCAAAATACATCTAATTGCAATAGGGGGTATCTGTTTCATCAGCACATGACAATCATGAGACTTCAAGCCAATTAACTTCAAATCTTCCATCGAAATAAGTTTCTTCATGTTGGTGGAGTAACTAGATGGAACTTTCACACCATGCAAGCACTGGCATAGTTCAGTTCTCTCAGTTCTGGATAGAGTGTAACAAGCAATGGGAATGTAAGTTCGTCCTTTGTTGGTGTTAACTCATGCCTGATGTCCATATCAACCAAGTTAAGTCGTGCATTGACACCATCCTTTGTTTTGCCACAAATTTTTAGTAAGAGACCAATCAAGCTGTTACACACATTCTTCTCTTCGTGCATGAGTCGATGTAGTGGTGAATTTCTAGGTGTTCCAAGTAAGGTAAGCCCGAGAATTTAACATACTCTCTCTCATCACAGTTCCCTTCTACATCGCGAAGTATCTGATCCAGATTGTCATCATCCAGCCTATCTGAATCGGAATAACAATCGACATCATCTGGTGGCATATCATTGACTTCATCGACGATGTCATTATTACGACCTTCCTGTGTAACATGCTCTGCACCATGATTGGTCCAACATGCATAACCCTTTTTGAAACCCCTTCAAATCAGGTGCGCTTCAATCAATGCTCGGTTCTTAAACTTCTTTAGATTCTCACAGTCAATGCATGGACAGTATATATATTCCAACACCTTATTCAACATATCCTCCAAGGTAGCTCTTGTAAAAACAGACACACCATTAATGTACTCTTCACTTACACGGTTCCTAGCGTACATCCAGCTTCGGTTCTACGTTATACATATAACAAATTAGTTTCTTTTGATTTTGACATAACAAACAATTTCTATGAGACATTAGAACCCCCATTTACCCCCATTTATACGATTTACGGATACATAAATCAGATTTTTTTACTTTAAACTACACTTTTGACCTTAGAACACTAACAGGTCAGATTTTAGATTTTCATTTTAGTAAGTAAAATAAGTCAGTTAATTCATTAAGGTTACGTTTATACCATGTATCAATGGCCAATTCTCAGTGGGAGGTTTATTATTTATTTCAAGCTATTTTTGCTCTTTCTTAATCTTCAAAAAGAAATAAATTCCCTAGATATATATGATCTAAAGTAGCTATGTGTAACAAGAATAATTAATTAAATTGAATTAAGTACAAATAGACTATGAATTGACTAAACCTAAACCCTAGACCATGCTAGATGTAAATAATCTTCTATCTACATCGAGCTAGCTAGATCTAAACTATCTTCGATTTTTCTTCCACCAAAAGCTAGATCTAAATAATAACATAATTAGAAACAAATTACTAACCATAGGTACTCAAGAAACGAATGGATCTATAATCACTCTTGTCAAATAGTCTCCTTTCACCAAATGACTGCCTCAAAGCCCCACATTCAGCTCAAAGCAGTAGCCTAAATCTGGAATTTAAGACAGAGGGTCATCGGGTCTGCGTAATAAATGTAGTGGAATTATCACTAAAAATGGCATGTTTTTTTACAAAAAGCTTTAAATCCATAGAATAAATTAGAAAATCATACTCATGGTCATGTGAAAGAACAATTATTCTATTTGACCTTGGTCATGCTAAGATGAGCTTAAAAGATTAACAGAATCACAACACGACATAAAAAGCTCCAACTAGCAAAAATTCGCACAAAAACTCCAAATCATGCTCTAGATATGCATTTTTACCAATCTTTCTCCCTCTTCGACAATGGAATCATCAAGATATATAAAAATAGATGAGGCATGAATGAAATAAAATGGCTACATTTTATTCATTTTTTACTTAAGAAGGCATGAAAATTATCCAAAGTAAGTCTACAAGTATTTCTTAGACCATGTGATGGTTGTGCATTTTGTTGATGATGAATAATTGACATTTGGTCTTATTGGAATTTGCATTTGTGAAAGTTTTGGTTGATACACTTTTGTACTTGAGTTTTTAGGATGGCAAAATGACCACATCTAGTTTCGACCATGGTGGTAGTCCGATCGGCCTTGTGATGGTTGGTCTGATCGGTAGGTCTAAACAATACATTTCGACCACGGCAATCTTCGACCATGGTATTTTGACCATGGTATTTCAATCATGGTAGACTTTGACCAAATTAGACTTTGGCCATGTTTGACTTTGACATGTTCGGTTTCGATCACGGCAGACTTCGACCATGTCTGACTTAGACCACATTCGGTGTCGATCATGGTAGACTTCGCCCAAGTCTGACTTCGACCATGCCTGGCTACGACCATGGCAATTTGATCACAATATTTTGACTTTATTAGTCGAAACTCGATAGTCGTAGACTTTACTGGTCGGTACTCGAAGGTCATAGACTTTACTAGTTGATACTCGATAGTCACAGACTTTACTGGTTGATACTCAATACTCGTAGACTTTGCAGTCTACTATCGTTGTCTTAGGCTTTTCGATCCGTTGTCGTAGACCTCACGATCGGTTGTCTTAGGCTTTTGCGATCGTGTCGGAACCCGGAGCAAGAACTCCTGGATCCTCTGTGTAAATCGCACTAGTCCAGGATCAGCTAGTGCACACAGCATACAACAAAGATAAATATCAACCATAATGACATTTATTAACCGAATATGGGCATGAATGCCAAAGTTTACATCAACGGCACATAAGCCAAAATTAAGTAATAAGCAGCGGAAGAAAAACCGAAGCGGAAGAAGCCCACTGAGCCTGCCCACAGGCAAACGACAGTAAGACGCGGCCTATTCATCCAGATCTTCACCGTAGTTGACGTCTTCCTTTTCTGTGTGGAAAAAGCAATGTGAGTACAAACTTGTACTCCACAAGTCACACGGAAAATGCACCACAATGATAAAGGCTTCAATGGAAGGCTTATAGGGTTAGTTTGCATAAAACAATACTTAAGAAATACAATAAGTAGTTTGAAATTGCTGAATTTAATACAGTAAGTAAAAATAATACTTGTAGTAGAAAGTAATACCGTCAGTGCAGGCTTCGACCATACACCAACCTATCCACGAGCATCCCACCCGGACCATCTTTTCCAAAAGATCTCGTATGGATTCCATCTATCCACACGCTTTCACTGCGCAACTCTGATGAATTCCATCCATTCACCATATTTCAATCTCTCACGGATTCCATCCATCCGCAAGATTTTCATCTCTTGTGGATTCCATCCATCCACAAGGTTTTCAAAAATAATTTTTGAAATCCATAAAAAAACTTTTACTCAGCATGCCCATGACCGTGGGCACGGCTATCCAGGATAGATTATACACTCTGCAGAGGTTGTACAGCTTTACCCACAAGACACGATCATCCCATATTGCCACGCGGTTACACACTTCCTTAGGTGTGCGGCGAGGAGTCGTGACAAGGCCTTTACAATGCAAAGCCTTCAACCTGGCCAAGCCAACTCTAAGGTTTCACCCCAGTACGGAATCCACCAGACCGGGACCCCCTCTTGAGCCTAGACGAGACTTCTCATGGCTTAACCACGCTCGCCTAAGTGAGACTTCACATGGCACCAACCATGCTCACTTTCAACCTACGACTTGACTCAGGTTGGGACTTCACAAATTATTCAGCCAGGGCTGTCCCATACCAGCCATGTGGTAGTACGATTAGGGCTTTGCAACAGTAGCTCACAGACCGGTCCTTAATCTGACTTAGGCCCAACCACATACCCCTGTGCACAACAATCAACCGCTGCGGCTCCAACCAACAGGGCACGCCTGCACCCACCACTCTAGCCAATTGCCTAAGTCTAAACCAGTTTTATATTTGTTTTCAAAATAATTCATAAACCTCCTTGACTCACCAAAGTCAAGAGTACATATCAAAAGCATATCATTTTATGTGAAAGGTTCATCATTTTATGCGAGAAATATCCCAAAACAAAATTATATGACTAGGCAGGGCTAAGCATTTGATTAAACTCTCTAGCCAACACTAATGTATTAACTAGAGTTTGCTTCTAGGGTGACAAGGTATTGAGGAATTCAAATTCAATGGAGGGATTAACAAGTAGGCAATAACTAAATTTAAAACTGAATTGAAATACGTTGAATAAAAATATGCATGCAATATAATTTAAACCAACATAATTTTATTTTGAAAACTGGGATCAACATGATCAAGGAGTGTGACTTGCCTTGCTCTTCAACTTGGTTTGAATCTTCGTCGTCAAAATTTCCCGAATCGTTGAAGTCTACACGTGAGAATAACCCACCAAATTCAAAACAATTGAAATTAAATTCAAATTGACTTCAAATATTTGAATTGAGGCTAGAAATGGATAGAGGAGAATTTTTGATGAATTTAGAAATTTGAATGGGCCAAATTGGAGTTAGGATGAAGAAGGACGGGCTCCGGGAAATTTGAAAAGAGGAAAAATGGAAAAAGAGGATTTTTGGAATTATTGCGTCAGCAGGGATTTTATTTTCGGCTGATTTATTTTTCAATGGAAAAATGGATTTATTGCGCCAGCATGACCTCAGCCCTGAAGTGGGCCGGCTGATAGTGGCCCCTTGGTCCACAGACCGGGTCCACGGGCCATTTGGAGAGCTGAGGTGGCACGGGAGAGGGCGGGTGCGCACGTGGCTCTGACGGGGCAGGAGGGGGCCGACGCGGCTGCCACCTGGCGGCCACGTGGCGTCCACGCTGGCACAAGCGGCAGCTCCAGCCGGCGCACGGGGACCGGGACCTCGCTGGCGAGCGGCGGCGCTGCTGACGGCGGCGAGGGCGGGAGCGGGGAGAGGAGGCCGAGGGGATTGCGGTGGTGGGTGCGGCCTTACCGGCGGCGAGCTGGCGGCGGCCGAGGCGGTGGCGCGCTCGGGTCCAACGGCGCGGCGGCGCTACGGTGGCTGGGGAGCACGGCGGAGAGGCGGAGGGGCTTCGCGGCGAGGCGAGGAAGCCGAGAGAGGCGACGGCGCGGCACGGGGAGGCCGGAGATGGCGGCGATTGCTCGTCGTTGCTTTCGCCGGCGCTCGGGGAGATGCCGCACGGCGCGAGCGCTCTCGGGTGGCGGAGGAGGAACGGGGAGCGGAGGGGGAAGTGGAGAGAGGAGAGGCGGCGCTCGGGGCGGGAGCGGCGCAACGGCTGGCGGCGGCGCGGCCGGAGAAGAAGGGCGCGCGGGGAAGACGGAGCTGACGGATGGGGCCCGCGGGGCAGAGAGAGAAGGAGGGGAAGGGCGCGGGCGGCGGAGATGGTGACGCGCGGCATGGAGCAGATCGGGCGGCCGAGGGAGGCGCATGGGGCGGACGGGGCGGATGAATTAGGGGGCGACGTGGCGGCCATCGGGAGAGGGTAGGCGGGGTGGAGCGAAGGGTGGAGATGGGCCGGGGAGAGGCGACGTGGGCGGTCATCTGACCGTCCATGTGGTGGCTGGAGGGGAAGGAGGGGATTTTGAATTTCATTTTCTGATTTATTTTTTCAGCAAAGCCTAGAATATTCAATAAGCCTTAGAAAAATATAAAATAAACTCCAAAAATTTCAGAAAAATTCAGAGAATCTCCTGGGGACATTTTGGACTTAATAAAATTATTTCCAATTAATGTTGGTATTTAATTGTTATACTAAAAATACTTTTTAATTTTAAAAATAGATTTTTTTAAAACTCCAGAAAATCCAGGAAACCAAATAAGAGCCAAATAAATCCAGATAATTAATTTGACATAAGATTTTTATATAAAATCAAAATATCATTTTATTTAATAATAATTTTAGGTTTTTCTGAAAATACTTTTCAAATGCAACTTTTCAAAAACAGAAAATCTAGGGCAAAACCAAAAAGAAATTTAGGCACAAAAATACTTATTTTAATTTAAATTTTATTTTAATTAATTTTTATTTACTTATTTATTTATTTATTTATTTATTTTTATTTTACTAAAAATCTGGGCTGTTACAGATCGGTTGCCGTTTACTTCACAGTTGGTACTTGTAGACTTTATGGTCGGTACGAATGCTTCAACTCTTGTGATTTTTTAGTACCTTGAGTACTCGTGGCTGATGGGTCAGTGGTTGACTGATCTATGCATGGTAGTCGGTGATCAGTGGTCTTTGCTATAGTACTAGGTAGGTACTTGGTAGTTGGTGCTTTGGTACTCATGGACGGTAGTCTATGCGGTACTCAATGATCAATAGTGCAACGAATGGTTGGTGATCGGTAGTCATAGACTTAGCGATCTAGTGTTTTAGTCATAGCGATCAGTACTCAGTAGTCGGTACTCGATGGTTTTATAGTTGGTAGTGGTGTGGTCTTGCAGGCTTCGACACGGATGGTGTTGGTGCATGATAAAGATACAGGAGATGCTGTCCTGGAGGCTTCGTCATGTGGTGAGATTGGAAACGTTATGGAAGGAGTCCGTAATGGGAAGGATTAGAGATATTAGAAAACCCATGTTTGGAAGGGTTTTGGGTCCCTTGATTTTTGGAAGAAATAGGATTGCGTGTCTAGTTTGATAAGGACACAATTTAGGGCTCTAGCATATAAAAGTAGGGGAGAGGTGAAGTGTTTAGCCATGGCTTTGCGAGGCTTTTTGGTGCTAGAGTTTTAGGGGGCCATGAGGGCACTTTGTAGCCATAGAACATGATTCAGAAGTAATAGATCAGACCAATTCCAAGAAAATTTAGTCGGCATCGGTGATGTATTTTCTGAGCATCATTTTCTTGTGTCTTTGGCTATTTTCTAACACATCACAATCTTGCATGCCATGAGCTCGGTGTCTATGGTCATCAGTTCAATCCAACCGAGCATAGTACGGTGTTGTCTTCGGTGTGTTCTATTTCAAGCGATCGAAATGGTTAAAGCTTTTGAGCGGAGGGAGATTTCGACCACTTGCAAAGTTAGTCGTAGCGAGCAGTTGAATGATCGAAGTGTTCATCGAGCACACATAAAGGAGGTCAAGCAAGTAGACAAACAACTTGTGGTTGAAATCTACATCCGGTAATTTATATTGCTTTTTCTTCTGGTTTGAGATTTGTTTTCAGGTATCAAAAAGCGGAGGAAATCATTCACCCCCCGGTAATTGCGCCATACGATCCTACAAGTGGTATTAGTGCCAACTGTGATGGCATTTGAGAGGTATGTAAACTATCCCCCATGCTAGATGTTACTGATTTTGCCTTTTGGAAGTGTCGGATGCAAGTGTACATTGAGGCACAAGGTAGTGATGTTTGGAATAAGGTTTGTAGACCTTACGAAGTTCCTGCTACTGTTATGACTCTAAATGATAAGAACACGTACCCTATGGATACAACCATATTTGCTATACTTGTTCCAATTACAACAGCTCCTACACATCACTTAAATTATGAGGTGAGCTCGTTTCAAAGAGATTTTACTTTATTTGATAAAGAACTTATGATATTACATAATAAGAGTTTGTTGCATTTGTTATCATGTACCAAGATTTATGATCAAGATCATGCAATACGTGATGCTACACCTATATTAAAATCGAGGACAGTTTTCTGTCAAGAAGGGGAGGATGATGTGACCACGCCACCAACACATACGACCATAGCGGTCAATATCAAGATTGAACTAAAGAAGGCTTCTCAGGGCCCGTGAGTACTCGTTGGAAAGCTCTTGGAGTCTACTTTCAGATGGATCTAGTCTCACCTCCAAACTCCATCCGAGAAGATCAAAAACTACAAAACAAGTCTCGTCACTTTTCCAGTCCGAGTCAAAGTGGGCCAAGGGCCTTGTAACTTGGGCTATAAGCTGAAAAAATGGTAACAAAGAAGCCAAGGTGTATGTATGGTATATGTATATGTCATCCGTTTTAACCGTTCTTCGTTGTTGCACAATTAATGTTATAAAACAGCAATGATCATAAAAGCTCGTTGTATTATTACCCCAAGAGTAATCATATATGTTAATGAGCAATTCAAAATTTCTCACACAGTAATTATTGCAACTTGTTTTGCAAATGTAAGTGAAGCATTTATGCAATTCAAATATTTAAATTTGTAAACTTGTAGTGGTGGCACATATGGGCAAAACTACAACTTTTGGAATCAAGCAAAGTTCATCTATATAATCATATCTCAATCGAACAATAGCAAATTCATCTAGTAAGAGTGAAGAGCTTTGTATGTTCTGCCATAATTCATCATCTTTATTCAGATTGTCTATACTACATGGTGCAAAAAGAGATGAACACATAGGCATTGAATGAGTACTAAATTTTACTTCCCTCTCACATTCAACATGATTCAGCATACAAGAATTGTTGTCCCAAACAACAAGTTTCAATTCATCCATGTGATCGCAAGTTATGCATATTCGATATACAAGAAATTGATTTTCCACACCATAATCTCCAATCAAATTAAACTTATATCCAGGGGTGTAGGTACTAAATAAGAATTTCGAACATGCAAGTTCAGAAACTTTCTCCATAGCATGTGACAATTTCATAGGTAGATCCAACATGATGTAACACAATGAATTTGCAGGAGAAATTCTAGTCAAAACTTCTTTATGTGTTATTAATTTAACATGTGCAAAATTATGAGAATTTAGATCAGCATATGGTTTATTTAAGTCAACACTAGGAATATCAAAAGATTGCACTACAGCAGATATATACTCACAAGGTTGCTCTATGTCTTGTTGTAGCACCAAATCAATACCGTGAGCGATGATAGTACCATGTTCTTTACCTTTTTGGCTCTCCTCAGATGATGTAAGTGCATCCATCTCCTTCATTCTCAACCAATGGGGTCAGTGATTCAATCAGCTCATGCTCTTCTTTGGCATGGTTCTCAACTACCTGCAAGTTGTTAGTCACAGAAAATGGCACAAACACAGGTTTGTTCTCATGATCATCAGCATTACCTGCAAGGTTAGCTGCAAGAGCATATTCATCCTCAACATCACTAGCACTTACATAACCACCATCTTCTGTCGCAATGTACGCCCGCTGACTTGTGCAATCTCTCATGACGTGGCCCATCCCTTTACAACGGTGGCACACAATGCCTGTCGTACGGCCCGTGTAAGCAACCGATGAAGAGCTTCTGCTGATGCTTGCACATTAGTAGATTTGCTCGTCTCGGGTGCGCGTGATGGTGGCGGCGGAGCTGCTGAACGCGCCCTACTCACAGAGGGGGCAGCAGCTCGACAAATAGGAGGTGGGGCTATCTTGGCTTGCCCAGGCGTTGATCTCGATGTAGACGTACCTCCAAAGTTGCTCCTTGTCCTTTGTTGCCTACCCTGCGATTATTTTTCTGCCAAACAAGCAAGCTGGAACAACTGGTTGACAGTAGTAAAATCTTTATAATCAACAATGTCCTGAATTTCACGCCGTAACCCCCCGTAAAAACGACAAATCTTATCCTCCGTTTCCTCAACAACCCCACAATGCAACATGCCTATTTGTAGTTCTTGATAATATTTCTCGACAGATTTATTACCTGGGTCTAAGCACTGCAATTTCTTATGCATTTCATGTTTTAAAGCAGGAGGAACAAATCTAGCAAGCATAGCTCCTTTTAACCGCTCCCATGTATCAGGTTGTAAGCGCATGATACCCAGTTCATTCAACCAGATAATAGCAAAGTCCTTAAACTCACTAGTAGCTTGTCTAACTCTATGTTGTTCAGGAACCAAGTGAGAATTAAACTTCTGCTCTACCGTCATCTCCCAATCAAGATATATTTCAGCATCATAAAGACCAGAAAAAGATGGAATGGTAAATTTGACTTTAGCAAAAGGGTCATGATTAGAACGATCATTGTGGTGCTGAAAATTATTACCTCCCATACCGTGACGGTTTTGATGTAGGCGGTGTTGTGGGCGTGCATCTTGGGCAGCAAATGAAGCACTGGCATCGCGGTTTTGTCTCTCATTATCATCTCCCTCCTCACGATCTTGGCCCGCATCGTGATCATACTCGCGTCCATTGTTTGGTGGCCGATTCACCATTCTTTCAAGGCGTGCAGTGAGTGTTGTAATACTCTCATTGATGGAACTGATGGAGCGCTGCCATGAGTCCATCGAAGCTTGAAGCTTCCTATTGATGCGTTGTCCATCCCAGAGTGTCATGAGCTCTCCCTTTAAAACACACACTTGATCATCAGACGACCCACCTGTCATGGTTAGTAGAAAACAAAAGACAACACAAATGTATTATCCCTATCCACTACTAGGTGGTGGAAGGTGGAATCACACATTCTCAAGCGTCTTACTACACTCTTACAAGTGTTCTTACCAATGCAGCAGGTGGTACAACTGGTGGCTGGTTCGTGACACCGTGTCGAGCGTGGGTACGATTGCAAGAGGGAACCTGTTCTGATCAAGAGTAGGTGTAGCTTGGAAGGCACAATATGGTAGCAATGGAGAACAATCAGTTAATTTCAGAATTGCATAGAATTGAATTATAGTCCGTATCTAACACTTCGCCTATGTTGCTGATCAACCAAGAATGGAACAAGGCTAAAATCAAGTGTATGGCAATGTGTAGGAGTGGTAAATACAAGATAATTCAATCCAATGCAATCTGGAATTGAAGAACACAAGGATTGACCCAAAACTGAAAACTGAAGATTTCTGTCCACTGGATAGCACATCGGTATTTTGGCCGTAACTTTTTCTCAGATGCCTCTTTTTCACTGATTCTTTTTTTCTCTATTTTCTGACGGCTTTTTATACAGATTTTATTTTGGGTCCAACTTCCAAAACCCGACACAGAAATTCGCACAAAAAATCACAACTGCTGACAGTTGCAGATTCAAAACAGATAATTGGGTCAACTTTCACCGCATATATCTCTTAACTGCCTTTCTGGAATGACGTGAAATTTTACAGATAGATGGATAAGGAATTTTTGAATCTAATGGCGGTGGTCTCACTCAAAATTAATCTCGGAATCAAAAGATATGGCGTTTTTGGTGGCGGCTGCAGAGAAAGGAAAAATCAGCCGAATTTGGAAATTAGGGTTTGGGGTGGGGAATTTTTCTTTTGTTTGGATTTTTAATGGAACAAAGATATGACCAGCAACTAGACAATGCTAATATGGACACAAATTCAATTTAGCAAACCAAAACTAACTGATTGAAAGGCACAACGGGGTTTGGACAGCAGAATTAATTCTTTTTGTGGGGCAATTTTTTTCTGGACTATAGGAAATAAAAATCAATCTACTAACTAGGGATACAAGAATTACCTCACGGGCAACCGTTGCTCTGATACCAACTGATGTGACGATGGCCCGATCTTCCGAGAGGTACTGATAAGTCGATTGTGGAGATCTCGACGTTGATGATCCAAAGGCTCCGACCAAAACAGATCGAACCCCTCGTAATCACTACACCACTACTCCGTTGGTTATCAACCGTGCCGAACACGATTGACCTCGCCAAGAAGGCTATCTCCTGCAAGCGAATCGAGAACACAAGCAAGAGAGTAAAAGATGCAATCTGAAATTGTGAATAAAGATTAAGTTCACAAGTTAGGGTTTCTCAACCGAACATGCGGCGAAACTGCTAAGCAGAATAATCTCTTAAGAAAAACCCAAGGAAAACTAAAGGGGTGCGGCCTCCTTAAATAGGGGAGGGAAAGCCGCACTTATCTAATGACAAGGGATATGGTACTATTCGTGGTTACTGTTCACGCGGCCGTGGTACTGTTCACGTGAACAGTACTGGACCAAATAGCCCAAGTTACAAGGCCCTTGGCCCACTTTGACTCGGACTGAAAAAGTGACGTGACTTGTTTTGTAGTTTCTGATCTGCTCGGATGGAGTTTGGAGGTGAGACTAGATCCATCTGAAAGTAGACTCCAAGAGCTTTCCAACGAGTACTCACGGGCCCTGAGAAGCCTTCTTTAGTTCAATCTTGATATTGACCGCTATGGTCGTATGTGTTGGTGGCGTGGTCACATCACTAAATAAAATAGATATTGATCTAAATGCTCAAGCTTGTAACATGTTATTTCAAGGGATTTCTTGCAAAGAATTCAATTGTATAGCTCATATTGATTCTACTCACTTAATATGGAAAAGTCTTTGTGATTATCATGAAGGAACCACTAAGATCAAGAAAGTGCATAAGAATCTGTACCAAAAGGAGTACTCTAATTTTGATATGAAGCCTGGTGAATCTATTGATGATCTATTTTCTCGTTTTGAAAAAAATCTTGAGTGATCTGTGTGGTGTTAATGTTATTCCTACTGATGAAGATAATGCAACAAAAATTTTGAGATCTTTAGGTCATGAGTGGGTAATGGTTGTCACAACTATTAATTAAACTATCGATCTAGATGCTTTAACCATGGATGATCTTTATTCTAGATTGAAAACCTATGAGATGGAAGCTTTGCCATCTAGGATTGAGACATCTTCATTTTTAGCACTTGTAGCTAACCCTATGCAGGCTGCTTCATCGAGTAATTTAAAAAATATGAAAGTTGCTCTTGTCACTAGTTCAATCTTTCTTTGCTAAGAAAGTTATGTCTAGTGAACCCTCTTTATGTAAAACGATGTGAATTGCTTGAAGCTAAACTTAATTCATCTCAGGAATCAATTCAACAAATGCTTTATCATGAGAGACTTTTCTGCTCTAATTGTCCTAAGCTTAACACATAAGTAGAAGCCTTGATTAGACAACTTAACGATTTTGCTGAAAAAGAAAGATTGCCTCCATCTAGTTTTTCTAAGAATTTAGTGAATGAACCTGGTAAATGCACAACCTGTCCTGGTTTGACTAAAGAAAATGAGTATCTTAAGAACACTTTGGAGATATTTTCTTTTGGCAAGAAATTTTAAACATGATTCTAGATCAATAAAAACAAGTGTGAAAAATATGGTCTAGTATTTGATTTTGTTGAGTATGCTAAGAATAATCCTCCTAGGTTTGTTAAGCTTCTTGAACTAGGAAAAATTGAAGTAAACTCTAAGCCAAAAACTAGTTGTTTTTAAATTTGTTGGTATAGCAAAGGGCCCCTCTACCAAAGTGGGTGTTGTGAAGTCAACAGATACAACTTTTCATCAAGTCAAGTATCAATACACTTATTGTGGTAGAGATGGTCATGTGGTTCAATTTTGCTTTTGAAAAGCTAAGAAAGAAAAGAGAGATAGGTTAAGAAAGCGTTCTCAAGTGGAGACTGTGCAAGCTCCCTCTAACCAATCGTTTTTAGGCCCTTGCTCTATTCTCTCTAATCAATCGTTTGCAGGCTATCACTTTTCTCCCTCTAACCAATCGTCTGCAGGTTTGGGAGTTTTTGCCACAGGACCAATCAGACCAGTTTTCTCCTGTGGTTGGAACAACGTGGTTGGATCAACGTTTCGACCAGCTTTACTAAGGTGCTTAGATCGGTTTTGACCAGTGCTTTCTACTCGGTTAGACTGGTCAATGGTCAGACCAATTAGACCAGCTTTACATAGGAGGTTTGCTTGTTTTTGACCAGCATTATCTGCTTAGTTAGACTAGTTAGGGGTCAGATCAGCTTTACCTAAGTAGTCGGATCGTTTTCGACCGGTGATGTCCATGCTATCCGACTGATCGGTGGTTAGACCAGCTCTATTGAGGAGGTCAGACCGCCCTGTGGTTGAATTAGTTTCTCAACAACCATCTGATCAAAAATTTGTCAGAAGCTAATACTTCACTTAAATCTTTATTAGTGTCTATTGTTGCTCCTGTTTGTCGTGTGCCACAGTACTGAATTCCTAAGTCTTATTTCACTAACCCTAGTATTGTGAGAGTGACGTTTCCTTTAATGTAAGACTGGCTAATTTGGGATGAAGAACATGTGCTTCATTGGGTTCTAGTCTTTTACGTCATTGTTCGATTGGAATATCTGATGGTTCTTCACTTCCTTTGATGGCTTCCAAGAGATTTCACCTTCTGATTAGACCATATGGAAAAGGTGATGTTGTCCTACACCGGTTGAGTAATATTTTCAGTTTGCTCATTATTTTCTCAAATCTACTTGATTCTTCTTGGTTTGGTCTTTTGCGAAGTAATTTGGGTGTGTTGCATCTTTTGGGATTATTTTGGGGGGAGCTTGATGTTTAAAAGATTTAGAGGCTTTGTTGATTATACTTGTCAAATAATACATCAGTCCAAGTCATTGAAATTAAATGAGTAGTAGAGCTGTATTTATCATATTTAGTCATTTACTTTATAGGCCTTAATCGTGATAGTTGTAATTAATGTGCTATACTTGAACTAAAATATAACATGGTTGAGTACTTTGACTAGATTGATTATAGATAGCACCTTGTGATGTTAGTCAAAAAGGATTAGCTTGATTGAGTCCTCTTTTAAATCTTGGTCAAGAGGCTTGTATGTTTTATATTGCAATCTTTTTATGCTCACTCATATTGGCATGTTAGGATAAAAATAACAAATTGAGAAAGAGAAGATTGAAAAGATGTATGCTTTAAGCATGCCATAGTTAAACAAAAGAAAAAATACAAAACGTGCTCATTGATAAGAACTATGCTTCAAGCATGCTACCATTTAAAAGATGTGTGCTACAAAAATAGCATCATGAAAAGTTGTATGCTACAAGCATGCCACATGCTTATAAAAATTGAGTGTTGAGTAATAGGTTGCTATATGAGCATTGCTAGTGTGATTAGATGTAAAGATTACTTCACTTTTAGGCTTACTTTTTTCGGTGTGATATCTCTTTGTGCTCTTTATGAATCAGTTTGGTCATGGTCATAATGCCTATCATTAATCCAATTTGCTTAATCATACTAAAGATTTGTTTAGACTTGCTTTATAGTATATGACTTTATATGATCTAGAGAGCTCTACTACAGAAAGATGACTTGGACACATTCTTAGTTCAATGCAAAGTGGCATGGATGATCTGCAAAGCTTCTGGATGTTTCCTCTCTTTGGAGCTCTTGATGATTTCACTGCCAAAGAGGGAGAAATTAGAAGAAAGGGGGAGAATTTTTTGAGAGTTTGGGGAGAAGAAAAATTGAAACAAAACTCACTCTCTGGATTTGAGGGGGATTTTTCTAAGCTTTCTTTTGACTGTGGTTTGTTCCTTTCACAAATTCCCTCATTCAAGAGTTTTTGATGTGTTATCAATGTATTCATCAAGTGGAAGATTGTTAGACTATGATAGTCGTGCATTTTCTTGATGATGAGTAATTGACATTTGGTTTTATTGTATTTGCATTTGTGAAAGTTCTGGTCCATGCGCTTTTGTGCTTAAGTTTTTAGGATGGCAAAATGACTACCTCTGGCTTCGACTACGGACGATAGTCCGATCGGCTTTGTGATGGTTGGTCTGATTGGTAGGTCCAAACGACATATTTCAACGATGGTATTTTGACCATGTCAAGCTTAGACCATGGTATTTCGACCACGGTATTTCGATTGTGGTATGTAAATCACGGTAGACTTTGGCCACGTCAGACTTTGACCATGTCCGACTTTGACTGTGAACTAGTCAGAGGTTGTAAGGTCATCTGCTACAGTAACCAATCGATGGTCATAGCTACAGTACTTTTCCATAGTCGTAGCTATAGTATCTAGTTAATGCTCAATAGTCGTAGACTTTACTGGTCGATACTCAATAGTCGTAGACTTTACTGGTTTGTACTCGATAGTTGTAGACTTTACTAGTCGGTACTCGATAATTGTAGACTTTTCTGGTCAGTACTCCATAGTCGTAGATTTTACTGGTCGATACTCGATAGTCATAAATGTTGCGGTCTACTGTCATTGCCTTAGGCTTTTCGATCGGTTGTCGTAGACCTCACATCGGTAGTTTTAGGCTTTTGCGATCGGTTATCGTAGACTTCATGGTCAGTACTCATAGACTTCATGGTCGGTACAAGTGCTTCAACTCTTGTGGTTTTCGAGTATCTTGAGTAGTCGTGTCTGATGGGTCAGTGGTTGACTAATCTATGCATGGTGGTCGGTATGTGGTGGTAGGTACTTGGTGGTTGGTGCTTTGGTACTCATGGATGGTAGTCTGTGCGGTACTCGGTGATCAATGGTGCAGTGAATGGTTAGAGATCGCTAGTCGTAGACTTAGTGATCTGGTGTTTTAGTGATAGCAATCGGTACTCAGTAGTCGGTACTCGATGGTTCTTTGGTCGATAGCGATGCTTGTTATTCTCGAGTGTTCTTAGCAATGGTAATTTCTGAGTACTTGTGTTTGAGTACTTGATGAGCTAGCGACTGGTCTTGCAAAGTGGTTGTAACTGGTTGTAATGAGTGATATGAACTTGGTTATTTCTAGAGAGTGTGAAAATTATGGTCGTAGATGCTTGGTTGGTATTTGTGCATGGTTTGGTTCTTGTCTATCCATAGACGAGGGTGTGTTATACATGTGTGTGCTGATGACAGTCAAGTTGTGAAGAACTTGTGTTGGTGGAAAGCGTCCTTTGGTCTTTGCATGTGCAGGCGGGCGTGGAGATGGTCATGGTCAGTGATGAGGAGGACCGGGACTAGGATGAGGAAATATGAGGTCTAGACAGTCGAGGATGTCACGCGAAGTGGTCGGGCTCACGCTGGAGCACGTGGAGATCAAACGTGGTGTTTCGTGGAGATTGTGGGCTTCGAGTATGCACTGCATCAGCGGTTTGATTGGCTATGCATGGTAGTTGGACTAGTCGTTCTGAGTGGTCTAAGGTGAGTTTTGGAAAGCATGGAAATTGTGGTCGTGGTTGATTTGATTCTTGTCTATGGATGGACAAGAGTGTGATTTGTGTGTGGTGTCATTTTATAGCTAGGCAAGTAGGAGTCCAAATAGAGAAAGCGATGCTATTGTGTTTGGGTTGGAGAATAGAGAGGAAGAGTCTGAGAAGAAGATGGTGGATCTGACAGGTGGGCCCCACCAGTTGGTGACTACGAGCAGGCGAAGACACGAGGGTGACGCGTGGTGGTACGACGGCTTGGTTGACGGGTTGGCCTAGGCTGGCAGTGAGACAAAGAGAGGGAGAGGCGGGCTGGCATGTGTGAGTTGGGCTAGAGAGAGCTAGGCTGGGCCAAAGGAACAGGTCGACGGAAAGAGGCTTGGCCCATAAGGACTTTTAGGATTTTCAAGGAATTTCTGAATTTTAGAAAAGGGAATAACTTCAATTGAGCTCCAATATATAGCAAATAAACTCCAAAAATCCAGAAAAATTCCTCGCATCACAAGGAACCCAAATAAAATAGGTTTTAATTTAATTGATGTTTACTTTGTTCATATTAAATTGCTTGAATTTCTAAAAAAATTCAAATTAAGTTTTAATTAATTCAAGAAAATTCCAAATTGTTGTTTTTATTTTAAAACTTTAAAAAGGCAGCAAAACTAGGATGTTACATTTGATGAATTCATTATCAAATGTAGAGAAATTATGAAAAAATGCATGAATTAGGCTAAGTGGGGAGAAAATGAGGGAGTAGCAATGAAAACTTTAGTAATCTACTACTGAGTTACACGACATCTTGAAACAACATTAGAAGCAGGAGTAAAATGGTTTGCAAGAAAATGATGAGAATGCATACGAGAACCACCTAGACCTCTCCAAATTGGCATGCGAAATGACCGGTACTCCCTCTGTCTAGACACTATTTATGGTCTATCCTCATGATATCCTAACCCAAAGTGCTACCTAGCTTCACCAAGGAGTCAAAGAACTCCTCTACAAACCTAGACCTATTCCTAGAAGGAAAGACAGGAGGCCTAGCTCTCGAGACACTAGCAAGTAAAGGAACTCCTCTAATGGACTTGAAGGAATGTATTCTCTCCTTTCTCTCAACCTCAACTTTATGAAAGTAGAATTCAATAATGTAGCCATCCTTCTTGCCGAAGGTGCAATGGTACTTGACCTTTTGAGGGGATCTAACTTGCTAAAGTAGAAAAACTTGACTTGCTAGAAGGTTGCAAAAATCCAGCTGACGTAAACATAGTTTTTGAAGGCTTAGGGGTTTGACCTCAAACTTGCTATTCTCTGCAACTCTCACAACCTTAGGTGAGTAGTTTCTAGAAAGATCTAGGGAGTTGAAACCTAGACCTTTCTTCTTCACACTCATCTTAGATTGGTCAAGGATCATGTTGAGGTTCTTCTTCCCACTAAAAAATCTCTCAAGAGTCTTTTTAAGGTAGTCATTTTCTTTAGCTAAGTTCTCACATGAAGTACACTTGGTGTTCTTGATTATCCTAGCATATCTTTCTTTGTGGATAGGTACCTCAAGTCTCAAAGCCTCATAACACACAGGAGGTTTCTCTGATCCTACCCAACTACCCCTTCAACTTGACTCTAAACGTCTCATACATCTCATCTAAATCAGTTCCAATCTCAGCACAAAATGTATAATAAATAGAATCAATTACTTTCTTAGATGCAATCATGGATAAGAATTCTTCATTTTTTACATTTGTCCTCAAGTGTCTTGTTAAGAGCATCAATTTTAGTTATGAGCTTAGAGCAATTTTTACAAGTTTCAGTTCTAGAATGAAGAAACATTTTAGTCACCTCTTCCAACTTATGTTTGCTAACCATACAATGAGAAAAAGTATGGTCAAGATTGAACTTGAGCAATTCTTTAGTGGCACTATCAACTTTTAGTTCAAGCAATGCATAATTTGAGCATGATGAAACAACAGCATCTAAAGCAATAGCATCCATGCAATCATTTTCATTACTTGATTTGAGTGTCACTAGTTCATCTAGAGCAACTTTGAGTTGCTTAACAATAGAAGAATGTGCAGTTTTAAGAATAGCCAACTAATCATGCAATGACAAGCAAGAATCATAGTTTTCATCATCATGAATTATGAACTTGATTTAAGTTGTCAATCATAAGATCATGATTCATGACCTTAGCTTGCTTCTTCAGGTTTAGTTTAGTTGCAACAAGAGCACGCATAATTTCTCCATCCGAGGGACGTATCTCATCGAGATCACTGTAGTGATCATTGTTGTCAGAAGTGTCAACATCAGTGATGCTGCCTATGGCCTTGTCTTGGATCTTCTTCTTGCTTCAGGAGTCATCCTTGTCGCCCTCAGTCTCTGAGTCCACATCGCTCATATTGATGTTCTTAGGAGCGGCAAGGACCCCATTAACAAACTTACAGTAGTTGGGTTTCTCGTCACGAGCTTGAGGATGCATTCAGGAGTCTTTCTCCTCCTTGCCCTTCAGCTTATGACACTTATCCCGAATATGGTTTGGCTCACCATAGTCAAAGCATATGAAAGGACCACTCCTCTTTATATTCCTCACTTTGTGATAAACTCTTATGAATTTGGTGGATATGAGTGCTAAGTCATCCTCATAAAGTCTCTCTAGCTACTCATGATTCAGTGAATGCAAAGCAAATAGTGAAAATCTAGAAGAACCAAAATCCAAAGGACTAGAAGAGCTACTCTGAGTAGGGTCAATTACAAGAGCCATCGACTTTATCTTGGAGAGGCGTGAAATGAAGTCAATCTCATGCATCATCCACCTCGAGTAGAGCTTACCTAGGGTAAGCTCACACATGACAATGTTGTCATTGATAGAAGTTATCTTCATCCCCAAACTTTCTCATCAAGATCACCTAGCAGTTGGCGTGCATTCTTAGAGTCAGAAAAAGTCAAGCCAATAGCACACAAATCATGAATTGCCTTGGTAAATCTTCCCCACAACTCATCTAAAGATTCACTAACTTTTGCTTGATTTTAGAATATTCTTTCTTGAGTTAGTTGTATCACTTCCTTGATCACAGTTGAGCTCTCATGGTAGTCAGCGAGGATCTTCTAGATCTTATAAGCAGATGCCAAATGAGCTACTCACTCAAAGTCAGATCAACTAAGCCCCTGAATCAGAAAGTTTCATGCCTTGCATTTGCCCCCACAACTAGAGTGTTTACTAGATCATCAGTAAACACAATATAAGGATTCTTAACTTTAAGCCAAATTGAGTGCCCTTGGGCCTAGATGTAATTAAGAGGACATTTGAGACTTCTAATAAGAAAAGTAAAGCCCATCAAAGATGGGTGGCTTAGTTGAATACTTGTTTGATGCCATGGCTGTAAGATTGATTAAGATCTATCAAGAAGAGCTAACTAGGCTATGAAGATCAGAATTAAAAAGACAAAAATAAAGCAATAACCTTAAAAGCCCAAGAGAGAGATTTTTTAGCACCTCACCAATCTAATCAGTGGCCGGTTTGACTAGCTTGACCACGACGATCTGACTGGTGGCTGGTACGGCTGGGCTTAGGAGCAGTCTAACCGCTCCCCTATTTTCATAATAGATAATCAGCTCGAGCCAAGACCAAGAATGGTGTAACTCCCAAAATCCTTAACCAAAAGAGATAAAAATTTTCACACATCTTGCTTAGGATCTCATAAACCTATTCCATCCAAAGATCATATAAATCTTGGTCAAAATTCTAAACTTTCCCAAAGACAAGCAAGATTGCACTATAACTAGGCAAACTTCAAAATCTTGGGATATGACATGCTTGTGGGTAGAGAATAGCCAAGATGGCTCTAGATTAGTCCTCACATATTACAATAAGCTATTTATCTCAAAGATTTGAAGCAAAACCCTAAAAACAAGAAACCTCAAATTAGGTAAAATCCAAGCAAAACCAGGCAACTTTGAAATCCTACAAGATTTGATACCTAGATGGATGAGATTTAATCTCTGTGAGTCATCTTTATCTCTTACATGTCTTTGACATACAGCAAGATCAAGACGTGGAAGGAAGATATCAAAACCAACATGAACAAGAGCAATTCAACCAAAATAACAAGATATCATGAGTGATGAATAAAGTTGATCTATTGCTACTTGAAGATAAAGGTTTTATAAGCACTCTACCAAGAGGACAACAGAGCACACCACAAAAACTCTTCTCTAACCCTAACACTAGAACACAAGGTTGGAATGGTTGGATGGTTAGCTTGCAAGTTTTCATTCCAACCCGTTAAATACATGAGGCAACCAGCACACATCTAACCTAATGGATACTATCCACTAGCACATTTAAGAGAAGCCTGTTAACCCCACACAACATCGGTTTTACTCATAGACTTAACTCATGAACGCTTTTCAATGTACATGAACCCAAATCTGCTGAGTCTTTAGCCTTTGATTCATTTGATCTTCTCACCATTTCCTTGACCTAAACCACTTTCCCAAGTGCTGCTCGAGTGCCATGATTTTGATCCTTCGAAGCTTTTGGTATTTGGCAAACTGCCAAAATACCTTTGCCTTGACCCGGCCTTCATCTTCCCTTACAAGCAACCACCATGCTTACCACGTGTAGGTGCATCAATGGCTTGCCATAGGTCAGCAAGTCTCTCCAGTTCTAGTTCTACCGGACCACACCTTGCTTGGACCAATCAAGCCACTTGGTGTGGATTTAGGATTGGTCTCGATCTTCTAGTGGATAATAATTCAATTGGTAGAGAATGATGTTGATGACGAGGCTACTTGACCAAAACGACCAAGTTCATCCTGCAATTGCTACACCATGCTCTTATCATTGTCAATTTCGCTAAGAACAACAGTTGACCTAATTACGAAGATCAAATCCTGCAAGCAATCGAAGAACAAGCAAGAATTCAAGTAAAGAGCAATCTGAAAATTGCTAGATATAAAAGTCGCATAAGGATATTTGAGGTTTTGTAGCACAAATCTATTGGTCTAATCGACATAAGAGACAACATGGAGTTTGCACACATGGGCTAAACAAAACCTAACCCTAAAGACTACAAATACAAGGCTTATATATCCCCTTGGGACATCCACAAGGTCCCCAAACTGAGTAAAACTCAACCCTACGATGCATTAGACTCAAACTCATACAAAAAGGATACCTTGATTTTTCCACCGTCACATTGTTTTGGATATTGCAGTGTGACAAGAATGTTTTTGAAGCTGAGGCCTTACCCATTGGATGAGCCTTGGAATATGCTATCAAACAAGCCCAAGAACACCCAAATAAATCTTTGTTTGTGAAAATTATGACCTTTTTATTACGGGTATGTCTGGCTGCCCCGAAGCAAATCTGAATTGAGTTCTGAGTTGATTCTGAGTTTGATTTCGATTGGGCTTGAGAAAATTCTGAATTGGGCTTAGAAACCTCATCCAAAACTTGGGCTTTAAGTTGTTAGATATGTCCCCTTTTGCTCTCCCACCGTATGGGCTTTTTTTCCTCCTCGATCAACCACATGGGTTACTTGGCTTTCTCCTTTCCATCCATATGGGTTTTGAGCTTCTTGTTCTCCATGGGCATAGCAGCAAATATGGCTATTCTCCTCCTTGTGCTTCTCCATTTCTTTGGACCTGGCCTCCCTCTCTTCCCTTTGGGTTCCAAAGTCTTTCATTTGTCAAACCTGAGAATGCACAAAGTGATATCATGAGGTAGTATCCATCCTTATGAATAACCATATTAAGCATAGTTAGGAATGAATTCATCTTAGTGTTAAGCTTCTTTTCCAAAGCTCTAGCTCTTCTAGCAAGCACATGTTGTTCAGAAGTGCTTGATGAATTACAAGGAACAACATAGACAAGGATTTCCTCATCATTCTCCCCTTCTTCACAAAACGCCATCGTCGGCTTTTGATAATCTGAAAATATACTAAACAAAGAGAACGTCGTATATGCATGGTATATGTATCTGTCATCCACACTTCTCTTGCTTAGTGCATCACGAACATCAGAAGGAGTAGTAAACAAAGAGAATAACACATATGCATGGTATATCTATGAATCAATGATGGTGTTATTCTCGTTGTTGTGTACAAACCATTTAGTACAATAACAACTATAAGATGTATACATTGCAATATTATCATTCACATCATTCTCCCTCTCATGAAAAAAATTGTCCTCGACTTTTCTAAGGACATAGACAAGATATCAAAGAGAAAAACCCGATCAAGTTGTTCAAATATAGGGGAGAAAATTTTTAGTGCCTTCTATCCTTCAACTACGCTACTCCGATTACTTGTACATGATTGTACATCAAATGATGAATAAATAGGCTTATGAAATATTTCTAAATAGTAAGGACTATTGTTGAAACTCATCTCATTATGATCATGATATGGTAGCAAAAATTGTTTATCCAAAATATGCAATTGTAATTTAGCAAGCTTGTCACATGTAATTTATATTTGTTAAACATAGAACTTGTCATCAACACCATAACCACCAATCAAATTGAACTTGTATGTGTAGGTATAAGTACTAACTAGTGATTTTAAACATGAAATTTTAGCAAGGTTCTCAATCACACTTATAGCTCCCTAGGATTATCGAACATGATATAGTATAAAAAATCATCAAGAGATATTCTAGTAAAAACTTCATTATGAGTAATCAATTTCACGTTATGTAAATTGAGCAAAGAAATTTTAGAACATGAAATTTTCAATTGAACACATGAGTTCTCACAATTACCCACCTTTTCACATTTAAATTCAGCAACGTGGTTGTTACCTTTATCGACCTCCTTAGTTGATGTAGGTGTTTTACGTATCAAATCTTTATGATGATATAACAGGGCAGCAAGCATTCTATCCCCAATAGTAGTATCTCCTCATCTTTTGCTTCCAATAGTATCAGTTGTTGAACGTTCAACTCTTTGTCTTCAGTGTCAACTTCTCTCATTTCTTTTGGTGTATCTCTCTCACACTCAATTTGAGTGCTCTCAATCTCATATATGGTAGAATCATACAGCTCACTCTTTTCTTCAGCATGGTTGTCAACTTCCTAGAAGTTGTTAATCACAAAAAAAGGCACAAACGTAAGTTTGATCTCATGTTTCCTATAATCAAGCATTCTTAATGTTTCCTCAATCTGACTTTCAATCCTATAAGCAATTGTAAATAAATGAGAGAGAGAATATATTCTTTGTGAACAGGAAGGCCCTAAATATCTTGATTAAACCTACTTAGGATCCTATTCTCTGTAGCTTCAGCATGTTCCTCTAAACCACAATGCAACAAACGAGTTTTTAATTTATGATAGTATTCCTTTACAGTTCTACTATCTTGTTTTGAATGTTGCAATCTATTTAACAAGTCATGTGAATAATATGAATGAACAAATCTAAATCTCATGACTAGTTTCATGTCATCCCAAGTTATAGGTAAATGGTGTTGTGTACAATATTCCCTCCACCAAATTGATGCAAATTCAATAAATTTACTAGTAGCAGCTCTAATTCTTTTATTTTTAGGAAAATCATACCATGTAAATTTCTGATCGACTGATAATTCCCAATCAAGATATACATCAGGATAATATTTACCAGCAAATAGAGGTATTGTAAACTTAGTGTTCATTAATGCATCATCACGTACCTCTTGCTGAACTCTACCCATACCTCATCTGTAACACCCCAGTCAGGCAATGACCTGGAATGCTACCAAACTAGTAGTAAGACAATGATAATTTAAATATGCTACACAAAATTTCGGCAGAACCTCCTTTGTTTACTGTCTAAATTAGAGGTTTCAACAAGCATAATTAAAAAAAGGGAAGAATAACCTCAGTAATATAATCAATTCTAATCAATATTGGCTTAGATTACTAGAACACTCATAGTTATAAAATTTAGATAAAGAACAGAAGCATCATAAAAGAATTCTAATCCTTTGTTACAATTTAAATCCGGCAATCAATAATCATCTACTACTTAAGTAATTCATGCAAATAGTATTTAATTTTCTCCCTTTCTTCCATTGGGGATAGATCGTGCAAAGTGTAATAATTCTAATCTTTCCTTTTCCACATGCATGCCGATCTCATAAATGTACCTAAAAAACACAACAACAGCAAGAGTGAATCCAACGACTCAGCAAATATAATAGATAGTAACAAGAACATCCATGAACATCACTTCACAAATTCATCCATCAACCATAGAAATAATAGTAACAAGAACATTCATGAACATCACTTCACAAATTCATCCATCAACCATATAAATAAGCCATGCTATGCAAGATGGTCAAAAATCTCTTTATCTCTTTCTCTTCTGCATTTTACCGGTAATGCAAAGTGTGCATCCGTCGATGCACACCCATGCCTGTACCATCTGGTACAGGGACCAATTGCCCATACTCCACAAGTATGGGAACCTTTAGCCCGTCATGTCATCAACATGACGGGGACCTCGGCGCTTGGTCATCTCGTGACCAAGACTTCAATAAATCAGCATGATGCATATGCGTGAATGTCTCAATAAATAAAACTTACATCCACAATATCTATGCACCAGAAATACTCATGAGCACTTTAAATTGCAATCAACCATAAACAGCACCAGTACATCCTTACCACAACCATGAACACATATACTCATAAAATAGATCAAACATCAACAATCCATCAACCATCAACAATCCACACTATCAATTTTAAACAATCATCATACTTGCCTTTACCGAAGGAGCGAATGGATCAAGCACAATCAGGAGCGAAGCCACCTATTCACAGGGAACCACTTAGCACAAAACCATAATATAATATTCACAACTGAGAAGTAAACGCCTCTATGCCCAAAACCCGCAACTCCCTCTCCGCTTAACGGTTCTACACTCTGTCCGCTGCAGCAGCGCTGCTTAATTTTTTTGTATCTTTAACAATATTAAGACAATCACAGAAAATGATATATTTCTGGATTCCTCACTTAAATATCTTCACTTTTCATGTAGATCACATATTTTTATTTTGATCCTAGCAAGGTGTAACTTAATGCGCAAAACAGAGGACGTTCTCTGTTCTGGCAATCTGGGCAGCCAGATTCTAACGCGTCCCAACCACAGTGTAAGGCTCTAAAAATTATGATTCTTATAGAGTAGCTAGATTACTGAATTACCTACATTTTTCTAAATTTCGACCAAAAACATAAAAATCATCTACTACCCCTAAATCACACTTGAACAGCAATCTGCCCCAATCTGCACCCCTGACAGACAGCGATATTCCCGACTCTACTACGCCAAAATCCCGCGGCCTAAAATTCTGGACAAATTACAGAAAATATATCTCGTCGTCCTCTACAATTTTCCTTTGGTTCATACCCGCAGGCAAAATCGTCTCGTGGGTCTAAACTGCGCAAATAGTCGCGCTGCGCGGATTGATCTACAGGCAGACAGCAGGAAATCTCTAATCGGGTAATCAATCTGCTAATCCCCTTCTAATCCCCTGCCAAGAACCCTAATTACTCTAAAAACAGAAGGATTTGAGATGAGGGAGAGTTACCTAGAGGATCCCCTTGGAATCACCCATCTTCTTTCCCTTCTTCATCCTCCTTCTTTTCTTCTCCTTCTCTCCCTTCTTCTTCCTTCCTTCTCGCTTTCTCCCAGCACCAAGGGACAACAATGGGGGGAGAGGTGTGCTGGACATGGTGGAGGTGCAGGGGCAGGGAGGGGTGCGGCCAAGGGGGAGAGAGGAGGGGGCAAAAGGGGGTTGCAGCTAGGGTTGGGGGGAAGGCGCCTCCCCCCTCCTGGGCCGGCCTCCACTTGGGCCGAGGCCCAGGCCCAGGTTGCCGGGATTTTTCAGAAACCCCTCTAAAAATTCTTGTTTAATTATTTTCTATGTGGTCCTTCTCTTCAATTTATCGATTAACTCTCGAATCACTTTTGGGGTATTACATTCTACCCCCCTTAAACGAAATTCGACCCCGAATTCTATCCACACTTACACCAAGTTTAAATCACGGTTAAAACTTAACCATATTAACACGCTCCTGTTGTGAATAATTCTCATGCATGCGAAACTCCAATTCCCAGGTGGCCTCTCTCTCTCTGACTGCTGCGACCAAAGCACCTTGACATACTTTTAAAATTTTATTCCTCAATGCTTGCACCCCGCGCATAGATTCTGGAAAATCCAAGAGGCTTCCCGATCCGAGCCATGATCATGAAAGGCCCGACGTACCTCGGTCTAAGCTTCCCTTTGGTTCCGAACCTCACCACACCCTAGGTGGGAGATACTCTCAAAAGCACCTGATCCCCCACTTCAAATTCCAGATCCCTTCTTCTCACATTCGCATAGCTTTTCTGCCTGCTCTGGGCGGCCAACAGATTCTATCTCACCAAGGCCACTCGTTCAATTGTCTTCTGGACCAAATCCGGGCCCAAGACTGCCTTTTCACCCACCGCTTCCCAGCAAAGGGGGGTGACCTACATCTACACCCGTACCACTTCGAATGGCGCAGCTTTAATTCTGGAATGGTAGCTGTTATTATAAGCGAACTCCGCTAAAGGCAGCTGATCTTACTCGTTGGTCAACAACTTTAATGGAAACCCACACTCCAGATCTTTCAAGCACTCCCTCGATATCGGGTCGTACGAAACGTTGTGTACCCCACTCTAGGACCCATGGTGGTCCTAGTGATACACCAACCTCCAAATCCTTGCAACTAATAGAAGCGATTGAATATACCTTGGGTTATCATTCCCTTTGGCATTGACCCACGCAACCTGCACAACACAAGTAACTCTTGTTCCAACTCTCAATCGATCTTTTTACCTTAACAAGGAGTACCTCCTTTCACTACGGACGCACAACGGTGCTCATTGTAAACCAACTCTTTTACAAATAGAGTTCAACTGAAAATAAGGGATTCTCATCGCAACCACACATCACCAACTCCCCATCAAAAGGGTCAAATCAAAAGGAAAAAAACGAGAATTCAACACGAGAACCTCTCCACATACCAAGTAGATAGTTTGCAAATAAACAACGCATAAGTCAAAGGAGAATCACTCAAATGTCAAACCCGTCCATTATTTTTTTCCTGGACCAGAAAAACCACACATGCCAACATAAAGTCAACTCAAACCACAAAAGACTTTTGCTATCATCACATAGCTCAAACAATAATCAAGAGAGAATCTCACTTCCCGACAAAATGTTCTTTCCTCGTGTTTTTTTCCTTTTAGGAATAAAGTCTTGTGAATCATGAGATTCCAAATCATCCCATACCACACTAACTCACTTCTCTTAAGTTGGCAATATCAACACTACGCTCAAACCGAGTGCATCAACCACACATTCGTAGAGAGACTCTATTGACCTCACAATAACATACTCTAACCAACTCCTCTACCAACAGGGTTACTTTGATAAATAATTTCCAATGCACCACATCATTGTTTTCACCTACGATCTTTTCACCACAACCCTTTAAGGATAATCAACTTGAAATTCTCAGCACACATCCAAAGGATACTATCAAGGTGCATCACACTATTTAGAATCCATTTGTTCCACTATTCCCACACAACATCATTAGCCTCCAAGGTTCCCGCATAGAACATCAAACCAAACTTTCTATCTCCAGGGCTCCTATATATATGTTCTTAGATATAATTGATACAAAGACTCTCGAATTCGGTGACTAAAATTCCCACAATCAAACATGCTCAATCATTAACAACCACATGAAAACATATTCTCAACCTAATTATCTTTAGGAAGAATCTAACTCTTGGAGGGTTACTCACCGAAACCAAGTCATACATGGCAATAATTCAACAATCCCTACTATCCTATTAATTCCCATAACGGTTAGACTTCTTCACAATTATAATCTCATTAACTACACCATCATAATCCTCATACTAACCCTTGCAAAGTACCCAATCACGATACTCCAATGAAATTGATCAAGATTCTCATACTTTCAATAATTCTAATGTTCCATTAAAATGAACGAAACACTCTTGAACCACTATTTATTATAGGTTCCTCTAGTTGCAACCCAAATCGGCTACCCTTTTCTTAGAAGAGACAAAAGGTAGTAAATTTCAGCACATAGACAGGTGTACCAGTTGCAATAGACACCAGACCAAGGGAAATAGCAATGATCTTGGAAAACAAAAGATAAGTTCATAGTCGAAGGCACATGCCCCTCAAGAGAAAAGTATCAAATCTCAACCAATAAGAATACGGTATTGTCATTTAAGCTCAAGAAACTCTTATGCAGTGAAAATGAGAGGTCAAGCACATCTCTAAAAGTTACACAACTTGACTCCAATCTCAAGTACTTTTACCACAATCTTTCATTTAACAAAGGGAGCAACTTTCTTCGATTACAGTATTACCTTGACATTTCCAACAAAAGAGATTTGAAGACCACACTCATTAATCTTTTAAGAACTAAAAAAACTTCTCAACGCGTCAGTTTGCTCAAAACAATTTCACCTACCACCTAAGTCATGAGGTCTAAAAGATCGCGTACACAAATCCCAAAACTTTTGATTTAAATACTATTATGGAAGTTATCAAATTCTTTTATTTATAGAACATTCAACATTATCATCTCAACCACGTACTAACAATCATACTAGCTTCAAAATAATACACTCTTAACAAGAACCATCATATCCTCATATTCCCTGATAAACTTTTCCCAAAAGGAATGCAATAATTCACTTCATCATGTTTCTATTATCTAAACAAGATTGCAACTAACAATCCACAATATTGAAACAAAACTCTTCTAACAAGCTAGTACTAGAACAAGGCAACCTCAAAAACCGTTATGAGCATAGTTTCAACATTCCACCTTATGTTCAACAATTTAAAACGAAATTCTTCAAACTTCAATAATATAAGCTCTATAAGACAAGGTTTTACAGGTTATACTTCATCCTTCCTCTATTTCTTTATACGTACTTCAACAATTTTGCATAGTGAAAGGTAGATGAACCTTGCAGTTATACATGCTCATAAATATCTAAATAAAGGACATATTAAAGGTTAACATTACTAAGGCAATATTCCAACACCTCCTTAATTAATCATCTCGAACGATCGGATTAATTACCGAAGACAAAAATAATTCAATTTACCCAACAGGATAGAAATTTAAACAATCATAATAATCGTTCTAATTCTCGTTGTACACTCCTCAAAACTCCATGAGTTCCAATCATGTATAGACAAATTCTTAATCACAATTCTTCAAGAAACTATTACAAGGCGACATCAAATTAATCAACTACACTTCCGAGGATTGTAATTGAAATTAATTATGCACCACGCTAACATCTCAACTTGTTAATCTCATACCCTATGATTTAATTTATATGATTACCACCTCCCACTTAAGCATAGTAAAACTCCACAAAGGATTTTAACATTCTCTTTCAGAAAGGAGAGGAATTAAATTTCAACACGCGAAATAATCCAAATAAATGCAAAGATCCAAGGCTTTCCCATGTTAATGAATTTGCAACATAAAACTTTCATTAATAAAAAAATACCAAGCGAACAAATGAGACATGTTTCACAACAAGACAAAACTCCCACGAAGGGACCAACCCTGCAAATCAACAATGTTCCCCAGTAGCAAAGCGTCTCAATAGTCTGAAAAACAATACTTGCTTCAAAGAACAGGTAGAGACCAAATGAAAACCCTCAACTGCAATGAACCATGATACCAAGATAAATTCATCTTCCACCACAGAATAAGAATTGACCAAATTCAGCTTAAGGAAGCGAAAAACTTTTCTAAAGCACTCATTCCTAACTTCTGAAATTAAGTTGCCCAAGCAAAGATCCCTCACCAATTCAATACCACGAATAGTGCCATAACTTGGCCACGCCTATGGCCGCACCACGATCTCTATCTCTCGACATCAACTACCACCACACATAATAGTCATATAGTCAAATCATGGGCACCAAAAGATCATCTCATAAAAAGTACAAAGTCATACATTAAGCACATATTCAACTATGATAATCGACGGAAACGCAGATGCAATACAAACCCCATTCCCATCTACAGTGCTTAGTGTATCAAAATTAATATTTCATTAACCACGGACCTACAGCCCGCTCTGATACCATCTGTAACACCCCAGTCAGGCAATGACCTGGAATGCTACCAAACTAGTAGTAAGACAATGATAATTTAAATATGCTACACAAAAATTCGATAGAACCTCCTTTGTTTACTGTCTAAATCAGAGGTTTCAACAAGCATAATTAAAAAAAGGGAAAAATAACCTCAGTAATATAATCAATTCTAATCAATATTGGCTTAGATTACTAGAACACTCATAGTTATAAAATTTAGATAAAGAACAGAAGCATCATAAAAGAATTCTAATCCTTTGTTACAATTTAAATCCGGCAATCAATAATCATCTACTACTTAAGTAATTCATGCAAATAGTATTTAATTTTCTCCCTTTCTTCCATTGTGGATAGATCGTGCAAAGTGCAATAATTCTAATCTTTCCTTTTCCCCATGCATGCCGATCTCATAAATGTACCTAAAAAAACACAACAACAGCAAGAGTGAGTCCAACGACTCAGCAAATATAATAGATAGTAACAAGAACATCCATGAACATCACTTCACAAATTCATCCACCAACCATAGAAATAATAGTAACAAGAACATTCATGAACATCACTTCACAAATTCATCCATCAACCATATAAATAAGCCATGCTATGCAAGATGGTCAAAAAATCTCTTTATCTCTTTCTCTTCTGCATTTTACCGGTAATGCAAAGTGTGCATCCGTCGATGCACACCCATGCCAGTACCATCTGGTACAGGGACCAATTGCCCATACTCCACAAGTATGGGGACCTTTAGCCCGTCATGTCATCAACATGACGGGGACCTCGGCGCTTGGTCATCTCGTGACCAAGACTTCAATAAATCAGCATGATGCGTATGCGTGAATGTCTCAATAAATAAAACTTACATCCACAATATCTATGCACCAGAAATACTCATGAGCACTTTAAATTGCAATCAACCATAAATAGCACCAGTACATCCTTACCACGACCATGAACACATATACTCATAAAATAGATCAAACATCAACAATCCATCAACCATCAACAATCCACACTATCAATTTTAAACCATCATCATACTTGCCTTTACCGAAGGAGCGAATGGATCAAGCACGATCAGGAGCGAAGCCACCTATTCAGAGGGAACCACTTAGCACAAAATCATAATATAATATTCACAACTGAGAAGTAAACGCCTCTATGCCCAAAACCCGCAACTCCCTCTCCGCTTAACGGTTCTACACTCTGTCCGCTGCAGCAGCGCTGCTTAATTTTTTTGTATCTTTAACAATATTAAGACAATCACAGAAAATGATATATTTCTGGATTCCTCACTTAAATATCTTCACGTTTCATGTAGATCACATATTTTTATTTTGATCCTAGCAAGGTGTAACTTAATGCGCAAAACAGAGGACGTTCTCTGTTCTGGCAATCTGGGCAGCCAGATTCTAACGTGTCCCAACCACAGTGTAAGGCTCTAAAAATTATGATTCTTATAGAGTAGCTAGATTACTGAATTACCTACATTTTTCTAAATTGCGACCAAAAACATAAAAATCATCTACTACCCCTAAATCACACTTGAACAGCAATCTGCCCCAATCTGCACCCCTAACAGACAGCGATATTCCCGACTCTGCAACGCCCAAACCCGCCGCCTAAAATTCTGGACAAATTACAGGAAATATATCTCGTCGTCCTCTACAATTTTCCTTTTGTTCATACCCGCAGGCAAAATCGTCTCGTGGGTCTAAACTGCGCAAACAGTCGCGCTGCGCGGATTGATCTACAGGCAGACAGCAGGAAATCTCTAATCTGGTAATCAATCTGCTAATCCCCTTCTAATCCCGTGCCAAGAACCCTAATTACTCTAAAAACAGAAGGATTTGAGATGAGGGAGAGTTACCTAGAGGATCCCCTTGGAATCACCCATCATCTTTCCCTTCTTCTTCCTCCTTCCTTTCTTCTCCTTCTCTCCCTTCTTCTTCCTTCCTTCTCGCTTTCTCCTAGCACCAAGGGACAACAATGGGGGGAGAGGTGTGCTGGACATGGTGGAGGTGCAGGGGCAGGGAGGGGTGCGGCCAAGGGGGAGAGAGGAGGGGGCAAAAGGGGGTGGAAGCTAGGGTTGGGGGGAAGGCGTCTCCCCCCTCCTGGGCCGGCCTCCACTTGGGCCGAGGCCCAGGCCCAGGTTGCCGGGATTTTTCAGAAAACTCCTCTAAAGATTCTTGTTTAATTATTTTCTATATGGTCCTTCTCTTCAATTAATCGATTAACTCTCGAATCGCTTTGGGGTATTACATCATCGATTGTGACAGAGTCGACGGCGATCACGATCATTGGAACCCTCAAGTTCCGTATCGAGGTGCTCAAACAAGTGTTGATCATGGTAAGGGTGTCATTGATCCGGTCCAATACATTGTAGATGTCCTCAATTTTCTTGTTGACCACATGATCAAAGTGTTGCACAAGCATTCTTTTATGAGGAGTGTGGGGCACTGCACTCTCAAGCTTTGAAAATTGCTTTCATCCTTGCTACCATTCCTAGATGTGTGTGATCCTGCCATTGTTAGTAGGAAATAAGAAACTCACATGAAATATACTAGTTCCCTATCGCTACTAGGTAATGGGGTTTACAAAAGTCACACACACTCAAGCTCTTACCAAATTCTTACCAAAGCAAACAGGTGGTGCAACTGGTGACTGGTTCGTGATAACTTGACTCAAGTAATGGGTATAACGATTGCTAGTATATCGAGACCTGTGATAGTTAGTAGTAAGTGTAGCCTGGAAGGCTCTAGATATGTAGCAATGGAGAATAACCAATTAATTTTAAAAAATTGCATAGAATTGAATTATAGTTTGTATCTAATACTTAGCTTATGTTGTTGATCAACCAAGGATGGAAGAAGGCTAAAACAAGTGCATAACAATGTATAGGAGTGATAGACATAAGATAATTCAATAAAATGCAATATAGAATTGAAAAACACAAGGATTGACCCAAATCTGAAAACTTAATATTTCTATTCACTGGATAGTATGTTGGTATTTTGGCCGTAACTTTTTGTTAGATCTATCTTTTTCAATGACTCTTTTTTCTTTATTTCCAGATAGACATTTCTACAATTTTTATTTTGGAGACAGCTTCTGGAAACTGACAAAAAAATCCTCACAAAAATCACAAGTGCTGACTACTATAGATTCAAACCAGAAATTTGGATCAACTTTCACCACATATATCTCTCAACTACCTTACTAAATTGATGTGACATTTTACAGACAGATGGATAATGAATTTATGAATCTAATGGCGGTGGTTTCACTCAAAAAGGTTAATGGACTCAAAAGTTATGGTGTTTTGTGTGGCACTGGCAGAAAGGGAGTCTTCTGGCTGAAAATTGGAGATTAGGATTTGGGGTGCTCTAGATGGATTTTGACATGGAGATTTTTTTTTTGGAATTTTTAGGAGCAAAGATATGGCCAGCAACTATATGATGCTAAGACGGACATAAATTCAATTTAGCAAATCAAAACTAATAGATTGAAAGGCACAAACGGGGTTTGGATAGTGGAAATTAAATCTTTTTGTAGGGCAATTTTCTGGTTATAGATACGAAAAATAAAATTAAAACTAAAATCTCACCGGGTAATTTGTGCTTTGATACCACTTGATGTAGGATTGTTCCTGATCTTTCGGTGGATGATAATTCGATTGGTAGAGAATGACACTGACGACGAGCCTACTTGACCGAAATGACAAAGTCTATCCAGCAATCATTAGACCACGTTCTTGTCATTTTCAACCTTGCTAAGAATGATGGTTTACCTGATCATGAAGATCAATTCCTACTAGTAATCGAAGAACAAGCAAGAACTCAAGTAAATAGCAACCTGAACATTGCTAGATATGAAAGTCACACAAGGATAATTGAGATTCTGTAACACATATCTATTGGTCTAATCAACACAAGAGACAATGTGGAGTTGCACACAAGGGCTAAACTGATCTAAAGAAAACCTAACCCTAAAGGCTGTGAGTACAAGGCTTATATAGCCCTTTGGGATGTCCACAAGGTCTTCAAACTGAGTACAACTCAATCCTACATTGTATTAGACTCAAACTCACACAAAAAGGGAACCCTGATTTTTCTACTGTCACATTGTTTTGGATATTTTAGTGTGGCCAGAAGATTTCTGAAGGTAGGGCCTTAACCATTGGATGGGCCTTAGAATAGGTTTTCAAACAAGCTTAACAACGCCCAAATTGGACACCGTTTGTGAAGGTTATGGCCTTTTTATTACAGATCTATCTGGCTGTCCCGAACCAAATCCGAATTGAGTTACGAGTTGATTCTGAGTTTGATTTCGGTTGGGCCTGAGAAAATTCCGAATTTGGCTTAGAAACCTCATCCAAACTTGGGTTTTAAGTTCTTGGACCTTTCTCCTTTTGCTCTCCCACTGTATGTGCTTTCTTTCCTCCTCGGTCAACCGCATGGGCCGCTTGGCTTTCTCCTTTCCATTCACATGGGTTTTGAGCTTCTTGTTTTTCATGGGCATAGCAACAAATATAGCTACCCTCCTCCTTATGTTTCTCCATTACTTTGGACCCGGTCTCCCTCTCTTCCCTCTCGGTTTCAAAGTCTCCATTTGTCAAACCTGAGAATGTACAAAGTGATATCATAGGGTAGTATTCTATCCTTATGAACAACCATATTAAGCATAGTTAGGAATGAATTCACCTTAGTGTTAAATTTCTTTTCCAAACCTTTAGCTCTTCTAGCAAGCTCATATTGTTCTGAAGTGCTTGATGAATTACAAGGAACAACATAGCCAAGGATGTCCTCATCACAACCTGTCATTCGAACCTTCCCTTCAACCTTCATTGCCATCCCTTTGTCATACTTGAGCTCAACCATCTCACCCAGCATCCTTTACCGTTCTGGACCTCGGCTCTTCTATGAACGTAATCGCAGTTCTTGTTGTTGACCATAGTTGACTCGAAGCCTCCCTGTACATCTAAAGATAAAGAAATTATTTTTGGACACAAGTTCTTCACAATTTCATCCACATTAACCAAAACATATGTCATACAATATAAATACAATGACCAAATATAATTCAATTCATCCAAAAAAACAATTTCCTAAAATCTTAGAACAATCCGTCAGACAATCCTTAAGGCCGATCTGACCACCAACTAATGGCCAATCAGACCAGTTGATCTCAGTGCCAAATACCCTTATGGAAAAATGCAACCGGCATTGACCACTGGTCATACCATTCGGCGGTCTAACCGTCACGGTCATATCACCAAGCGGTCTGACTAAAAATAGCCAGAGCGGTTAGACCGAAGGTACCCAGTAGTCCGACTGGTTTTTTTGACAACAACCACTAACAAAATGTAAATACTACAAAATTTAAGTTTCAGTTCCACAAACTTGGCAATAGTTCATCACATAATATCATAGACCTTCTCACGTAGTCCCTTTTGAGAGGTTGGACACTATGTTGGAGTACCTACACTATCATCATTGCGAGGTTATGCTGCACTGTGACATAAGCCCAGCAACATTCTATTCGACGAAGACATGGTAGCGCATGTCAGAAAAAAAAACAAATGTAATCTTGAGCACATGTGTTATTTTGTAGTTCTAGCTTTTTTTTTTGTTTTTGGTTGAAGTCACGCAGTCTGTCGAGATTAGTCTGGACTGACCGGGTTTCTTTAAAGCAGATTTCAGTTAGCTGTTGTTAGTTGTTTTTGGATAGTAGTCTACTTGATGCCCGGATCGTGGGATGGCATACGGGATCCGTTTTATTCAATTGACCATCTCATGCATGTAACAAACTCTCACCTGGGAGCTAATAAATAAGAGTAATAAACTTCAGGGCAGAGATGCGAAAGTTAGCAGCTCAAAGCCAAGTTCCATACTGCTCTGTGTTGTCGTATTTTCTTCAGAGTCTAACCACGTCCGAAACTCCAGTGTATCTGAAACTTCTGAGTGAAGAAGCGATTCTGGAGTAGCTTTCGCAGGTGGTTTTCTGACAGCGCATGTCGCAGACTTTGGTATTGCAAAATTGTTATTTGGTAATGACAACTCCACCGTTTCTGTGAGGATGCCAGGAACAATTGGGTATATGGCACCAGGTACATCTACTGTACTCTTACTTGATCTCGATCATGCTATACCATTTAATTGATTGCCATGACTATTTTTTTTCTTCCGTTTGGACATGTCTTGGGTATAGTTTGGATCTGATGGAAAAGCATCAAGAAAAATTGATGCTTTCAGCTACGGGATCATGCTTCTTGAAGTATTCGGTGGAAAGAAGCCCACAGATCCCATGTTTGTTAAAGAACTAACCCATAGGAAGTGGGTTAATCAAGCATTTGTTAGAAATTGGCCCATTTAATTATAGCATATTTCCTTAATTCCAAAGCATGCTTAGTTTAGTACCATATTGCTAAGGCAGGGTGAGGAAGACCGATTTATAAGGTGGAGTCCTCACCACTCCTTAAATATGGAAAGAAATGGTATGAGGATGGTTCTGTCTAGTCGCACGCGCGCGTGCGTATTCGCGTATTTTTGCGTGATTGTGACTTGTGACCGTTTCGTGGCGCGCCACTTGGCAGACCAAGTCTATCTTTATTTTCCTAAACTCTGCACCTCTCTCTCTCTCTGTTTGAATGAAATTCAAATATTTGATGAGGCAATTACAAGTGAATTTACACTGCTTAATTTGTGATTTGATGAGGCAGTTACTAGTGCATAATTCTGTTTAAAATGCAGCAGTTACTAGTGAGTAGTAACTGCAGCGCCCTTAAAAGGTCTGGAGACAACCAGGAAAAAAGCGAGAATTTTGCACCTCCATTCTTCCTCTACTTTCTGCTCTTGTGTTGTTGTGCTACGCCGTCTGAACCTGTAGGACCGAAATGGCGACAGAGGGGGGGTGAATGTCGCTCGCTTCAAAATCGTCCCCGAGAAATCGAACACTGATTTTTCAAAAAGATGCAAAATAAAGCACCTCACAGAAAATTAAAATTAATTTCTCTGAATTTTGGAACGCATGCGACACCGAAAAATTCAGCATAAATCAGAGACCAGCCAGTAAAAAATTCAACTGAAAAAACCTTTGTTTGATCTGCATGCAAAATTGTTGAAAGTTAGCACAAAAAGAAAAAGATGCAATGCTAAGGATGAAGAGAACCATTCGGCTCAACACATTGCCATGTACTGAATTCTTACTGTTCTCGGCACAAGACGAAAACTGAAGACTGAACCTTAGAACTGAAAATTCAGAGAAAGCACAAATCCAAGAAAATGAGAGAGGAACTTCTTTTCTTTTCAGAGGGAGACACCAAGGGACTATTCTAAATACCTTTAGGGCCTCAAACAATAAGGGAAAACACCAAAAATACAAGAATTTCAGAGATTTGCCAAGAACTCGAAAAAGTACAGAGACAACACCAAAATCCAAATTACTCCTCAATCTTTGATCCTTTGGCTATGAAATTTTGCAGATATGTTAGCAATAGCCATGGGATAAACCAGGTCAAATTTCATGCCATTTCTCCAAGGGAATCAAGAATGGCATCAAAACCCTAGAATGCCAAAAACAAGAACAGAGGAGTCTCAAAAGATAAAACTGAAATTAAACTTGGTTTGCTCTTTGGATCAACTAGCCAAATGGCTTTTGAGCATCTCTCATGTCATAGCAACCCATTTTGGGCTTTCCCAACAAGAATCAACAAGAAACACAAAAACTCACAAATCAAGCCAAGAGAGACATCGAAGAACAGAGAGCACACAGAGAATAAAAACTTCAGATTTCATTCATTTGATCAAAGGGAAATACAAGGAGTCATGATACGCATGGACATTCAAACAAGAGGAATGATTACATGACTCTCAATCCATCTCCAACCTCTCCCTCTCAATCCCTCAACCATACATGCTTGGGAAGGAAGAACACACTCAGGCACTCACCTAGAAACCATCGATGGGGAACAGAGGAAACACTACTCTGCCTCCTCCACCAACTAAAGCCTAAAGCATAACCACTTGCCAAAGACTCTTTTGACTCAAAATGAAACCCTAAAATCCTCTCAAGTGTTCAAGTGGACATGCAGCCCCTCCACTCCTTTTATAGCCCATGGCTAACGGGTCTCCGCCCTGTTACGCCCGCTATTTCCAACGGAGCCCGCTCCCGCTTGTGCAGCCTTGCGAAATTCCCGTTTCGCCCCTCCTGCACCTTCCGGGAAGCTTCCGCGCTCCTTGTCTCGCATGCCTCGCAACCACCTCGAGTCCACGTCGTCTTCGACACCTCCTAACTGTTCTGACCTCAGCGCCACCTGCGCCTAGTCCAGTCCTCCGTGTCTCGTCACGACTCCGTCTCGACGTCATGCAGTCACACAGACAAGAAACACGTCAAATAGCACCGCTCGATACATGAAAGCATAAATACCATCATACTTACCACAGATGAAGTCCAAACCTGTCAAATCAAAGAATCAGCGTCCTAACCCCATATGACCATGTTTGACCACAGTCCGACCGAGCCCGTTGCACCACGCAACGACTCGACTCCGAACCACCCAAACCAAACTCGACTTATCTAAACTAATGTCAATTACTCATCATTAACACGTGGTCACCTCCACATGGTCCATCAATCTCCCCCTTGATGAGTATATTGACAAACTCCGAAAAAGCAGAAAGTTGAGTTTGAAGAAGTCAAACATGGTCCAATGAAGGGAAAGAAACTAATGACCATGTCGAAAGAAGGAACCACTAGAGCAACAACTGAAAGAGCAAATTGATTTCCAAAGCTCTAAAAAGTTCCCAAATGACTTTTTCTACTCTATTCTCCCCCTTTTGGCAATAAACGCATCAAGAATGCAAAGGAGAAAATATGACATGTCAATGGATGTATATGGCTGAAGTTTGATTATTTCTAAGCATTTTGAGCCATGAGAATTATCCATAATGACCAGAATGAGATACACCAAGCCATAACTCAATAAAAAGCTATCTAGATCATGATATGACATGTATAAACTAGTTAGAACACATGGATGACAATCTGAAACATAGTGCATTAAGTGAGAAATGCCAAGTCATCAAGGAGTAAAGTCTAACTAGAGATATCCAAGGATGATGCAAGCCATGTCAATTAAGCTAAGCGGAACCAAGAAGCTACAATTGAGACCAAATCGAGTGCTATGCTCAAGAATGAAACATTTGTATAAGTACTTGGTTCTTTTTGTAGGTTAAGCAAATTGAACACATAAAACATTGTCTTTCTAAAGCTAATGGTTGTTTCCAACCCAATTTTTTTGTTTATGTGCTAGATCTCAAGCCTTATACGACTACTCCAAGCAAGAAGCTTAAGAAGATAGTCTAGGTCATCCAAAACTCCCCCTGAGTTCATGCCTAGTGCAATGGCAAGCCATCTCATGAGAAAGAATTGGTGAAATCAGTTTTTTCGCACAAAAGAGATCTTTTTGCTTTGTAAACATGATGTACTAACTTATGCATCATCAAGAGACTAAAACAGCTCAATCTAAGGCTCAATAAAGATTCAACGCTCGGCTAAGCCTAGTTGACATGGCATGAATCATAAAAGGATAGCTCAAGAAGGACTAGACTCAAATGCTAGCATGACAAGTTTTACTTCAAGTTGTGCAATTTTAATTAACTTATCATGGTAAAAACTAGTCTACACATATGAAGTCATGATCAATCTAGCATATAAGGCACAAGTCATGGCAAGGTGTACAGCATTGTAAACATGTCATAACATGATAAAAATCAAGGCTCAAAGCAGTTATATTACAATGCTAAATGCTAAAATGCAGAAAAATCCAGCTCCCCCTCAACATGAGATGCAACTTTTAGTTCAAGTTGAGTTAAGTCAAAATTAAGCTCCAGAAGCTCCCAAATGAACTCCTCCTGAACCAAAGCCATAAAATTGAGAAGCTGGCAAATAAAACCAAACAGGCAGTCCTTAAAGCATAGATAAGATATAGAGACAACTATGGCTCAGACTGACTCTCATCTACCCCATATGACTCCAGGACAATCAGCTGACAGTAATTCACACACTAGAGAGCAAACACGTACCCTGTCTACCCGAGGGTGGCCCAACCCTCGCTAGAGCCTACAAGAAGTGAGTGAGCTCAACCTAGTGAGATAAGAAACAGCTAATATGCAGCATCCTGGAAGCACAAGATAAGAGTAAGAAGTCTAAGCAACTCGGCAAGAAAACCACTCTAACCTATACTGGAAGGACTAAACCCAAATCCACCCCGAATGCAATGCAACAGAAATGAGACAGAAGCATAATCAATATAGTAAAGCAATAAAGCCCAAAGCTCCCCCTCACTACAGTCCGTAAGGACAAACCACCCCAAGCTCTCCCCGTAGAGCTGAAAACCTCAAACTATCCAAAGGCTTGGTGAAGATGTCAGCCAACTGGTGGTCACTCTCCACAAACTGGAGCACTATATCACTCTTCTCTACATGGTCTCTAAGGAAGTGGTATCGGATATCAATGTGCTTGGTCCGAGAGTGCTGCACTGGGTTTTTAGCAATGTTAATCGCAGAAGTGTTGTCACAAAAGAGTGGAACACTGTCGATAACTAACCCAAAGTCCCGCAGGGTCGAGACCATCCAAAGTACCTGGCTACAGCAACTGGCTGCAGCAACGTACTCGGCCTCTGCGGTAGACTGTGCAACACCGGACTGCTTCCTAGAAGACCAGGAAACAAGAGAAGTGCCAATGAATTGGCAGGTGCCAGACGTGCTCTTCCTATCTATCCTATAGCCGGCAAAGTCTGCATCCGAAAAGGCTCTCAAGGAAAGACAGGATGAGGAGGAGTACCAGATACCATAGTCAATGGTAGCTCGAAGGTACCAAAAGATGCGCTTCACCGCCTGACGGTGAGATACGCGAGGAGAAGCCTGAAAACGAGCACACAGACACACTGAGAAGTGTATGTCTGGTCTCGAGGCAGTGAGGTAAAGAAGGGAGCTGATCATACTCCTATACTCCTTCTGATCAACAGGCTCGCCATCCTCATCTGGGTCAAGATAGGCTGTAGAAGCCATCGGAGTTGACACCGGCTTACCATCACTCAAGTCGAAGCGTCTTAGGAGGTCGCGAGTGTACTTGCCTTGATGCAAGAAGGTACCCTCCCGAGTCTGCTTGATTTGGAAGCCAAGGAAGAAAGTCAACTCTCCCATCATGCTCATCTCAAACTCGGTGCTCATGACATCCGAGAACTGTGAAACCAGAGCATGGGAAGAGCCGCCAAAGATGATGTCATCGACATAAATTTGGATGAGCAGAAGGTCATTGCCAAGCCTACGGATAAACAAGGTCTTATCTACTCTACCCATTTCAAACCCATGACTCAACAAGTAGGACTTAAGCCTCTCATACCAAGCTCTGGGGGCCTGCTTAAGTCCATACAATGCTTTGGAAAGCTTGAAGATATGGTGTGGGTATTTGGGGTTCTCGAAACCTGGAGGCTGTCTGACGTAAACTTCTTCCTCAATGACTCCATTAAGGAAGGCACTCTTGACGTCCATCTGGTAGAGCTTGAACCCCTTAGAAGCTGCAAGGGCAAGCAGGATTCTAATGGCCTCAAGTCGAGCTACAGGGGCAAAGGTCTCCTCGAAGTCTAGACCCTCAACCTGGGAAAACCCCTGAGCTACCAGTCTAGCCTTGTTTCGAATAACCACTCCATCCTCGCTCTGCTTGTTCTTGAACACCCACTTAGTCCCAATAATATTGTGACCTCGCGGGGACTCGACAAGCGACCAGACCTTGTTCCTCTCAAAATTTTCTAGCTCCTCATGCATGGCATTGACCCAAGACTCATTGGAAAGAGCATGAGAAATATCCTTGGGCTCAAAGGAGGCAATGAAAGCAGAGTGGAGACAGAATTGAGATAAGCCAGATTTTGAGCGGGTAACACGCTCGAACAGGTCTCCAATCATCTGCTCAGAAGGATGCCTTTTCTGGATATGACGGGGAGGTCCAGGATGAGATGAAGAAGTGGCCTCTACCTCGTGAGCTGACGAGGTAGGAACAGAGCCACTAGCTCCAGAGGAAGCAGAAGGCATGGGCTGATCACCTGGAGGTGCGGTGGAAGACGACACCTCAAGGAGTGGACAAGGGACTGGATCAGGTAGACAACCCTCATCTCCATCGTCCTCGTCATCCACAAAGATGGTCTCGGACTGCTCTAAAGAACCTGAGATATCTGGCCTAGTCCCCGGACTGGCCTCGTAAAAGGTCACCTCACAGGTCTCTACCATTTTGCTAGACTCACAGTTCCAGACCCTATAAGCCCGCGAAGAAGGCGAGTAATCTAGAAAGATCCCATCACAAGAACGTGACTCGAACTTATCTAGGTTCCCGGACTTCAGAATAAAGCACTTGCAACCAAACACACGAAAATGAGAGACGCTGGGCTTTCGCCCGTATCTCAACTCATACGAAGTGCGGTGCAAGTGTGCCCGAAGAAATACTCGATTGGAAACATGGCACGCGGTAGCTATAGCCTCAGCCCAAAACTTCCGCGGTGTAGAATACTCATCAAGCATCGTCCTGGCCATCTCGACCAAGGTACGGTTCTTCCTCTCCACAGCGCCATTTTGTTGTGGGACGTGCGGAGAAGAGAACTGGTGCTCTACACCCGTCTCACTACAGAAACTCTCGAAGTAGGAATTCTTGAACTCCGTGCCATTGTCACTGCGGATCGCTCGTAAAGCACCCGGGAGCTCAACAGAAAGCCTACCGAAAAGACCTCGGAAATGTGAAAATGTCTCATCCTTCGAGGCTAAGAAAAACACCCAAGAATACCTCGAGAAGTCATCGACCACGACAAGAACATACCACTTCCCTCCTGCTGACTGCACTCGAGCTGGTCCAATAGTGTCCATATGGAGCAGCTGTCCCGGTGCATCGGTCATAGTAACTGTGACCGGAGAGTGAGAAGCGGCAACCATCTTGCCGTGCCGGCATGGAGCACAGACTAGATCTTTGACCATCTTGAGTTTCGGCAAACCACAAATGAGATCGTGGCCGCTAACTCGAGTCAAATGGTCAAACCCAATGTGACCAAGTCTCCTATGCCAGAAAGAAAGATCGCGGGACTCAGAAGCAACGAAACACCTGAGAGGATCACCAAAAGACTCAGAAAAATCAGCACGAAAGATCCTCCCAAAACGAGAAATGCCGCAAACCAGACTACCCGAAGCATCAAGAATTTTGCAATTGTTTTTCTTAAAGCTCACCTCAAAGTCGTCATCGGTAAGCTGAGAAATTGAAAGCAAATTGTACTACAGCTTACTAACCAAGGCAACATCCTTTAGAATAAAAGAGGCATTAATGCGCACAATACCTTTGGCGATGACGCGCCCAGACGAAGCGTCTCCGAAGGTGATCGTCTCATCACCTGGAGCGCGGGTTAGGGAGGAGAACCAACGGGAGTCTCCGGTCATATGTCGAGAACAACCGGAGTCTACAACCCAAACCTTCTCCTTCCCTACCCGGCGAACCTGAGTCAAACAGAGAGTAAAGTCTCAGTACTGGGGTAAATCAAGAGTGATTTTGGCACCCAATACTGAACAACACGTCGAGCAGATGAAGTCGTCAAGCACGACTGACCTCTATCTACCCTACGCTCTCTGTGACTCAGAGAAGCAGAAGGTTTGTGTGCAGACCTGAAGCTGTTGCTAGGTCCGACTGCTATGGGAAAGCGAGTCAAAACAGCGGCAACCTGCTGATCACGCCGTGGGTAACTGTCTCGACGGGGGAAACGAGATGTACCCTCAGGACGACAGAAGTCATGACCCGAAACAGCACGAGGACGAAAACCAGAAGACTCAGAAAAACCAAGTCCTCGATGCTGCCCAAACCCGTCAAAAGCAAACCTGGACCTCGCACCTAGTCTTAGGTGCACTCAAGATCTGGGGCTGACCCTGAATACGCCCAAATGCCTCCGCACGGTCTCTACGCGCAATCCTAGCGTGCCTGAAGCATCGATCGACTGTGTGTCCATCCTTCTGACAGAAGGTGCAGTGGTACTTCACCTTCTGAGAGGTAGAAGTAGCACGGGGAGGCTTCGCCTTCTGAGAGGCCGAAGCTGCAGGTGGACTCACCTTGCTGTCAGAGATCCCTTGGACAAAGCCCGCTGATTTGAATTTAACCTCATCAGATCTGGGCTCGACCTCGATCACACCTCCTACTATGGGTCGGAGAATAGCAGGTGGATGCTTCCTCATATCCTCATAAAAATCATATCCTAGACCTTGATTGAACTTGCAAATCTTGGATTGGTCTAGAATAAGATTAAGCTTCTTCTTGCCGCCTACAAATCTCTCGAGAGTGTTCATAAGATACTGACACTCCCGGAAGAGAGAGGTGCAAGAAGAGCAGGGAGAAGAAGAGACAGCAGAAGGTAAGGGAGCAGAAGAAGAACCAACAGTAGAGGAAAGAATGGCTTGTGCACGCACAGCCGACTCTGAGGGGACAGTCCTACTACTAGCAGGTTGGTTCGCGTCTCTAGGCGTCTCACCCTTACCCTGGGGCTTCTCCCCCACACCATCAATCACATCACAACCAGGTTGTAGCTTCTCTTGTAAGTCCTTAGTTAGCTTCACACATTTGTCATTCAATGCAACAAGTTCAAGTTTTAGTTTATCACAACTAATGCATGGTGAGCTAACAGGATCCTTAGTCGCATACTGAGCCATTTTCTTGTTGTTGTCAATCATTTCTTGAAACTGTTTTGAGACAGATTCAAGTTCAGCAGTTAACTTTGGACAGTTCAAACATGAATCAATAGGCTCAAATAAAGAAGCATGCAACTCAGCAATCTTGTGATTTGCCCGTTTTAGGTTCGACTTCAGCTTATTGCAGTTTTCACATGACTCGGGCAGATCAAGCAACATGGTATAAAGGCCTCTAAAAGCATTGTCCTTATCCTCACATGAGGTGCAAGCACTAGTCTCAACAGGAGTAGATGAAATGGAAGCAATCCTACTCATCTCTAGTTCAGCTAACAGACTAATGTTCTCCACCTTAACAGTATCAAGCTCGGAGGACAAACTATCATGCGAGGTCCTTAACTTCTCCAAATCACCCAACAAGGCAGAGCATGTATCACAATCATCACTAGCAGGAGCAGATGTAAGAGCAATAATCTCTAGTGACAATCTATCTACTTCCTTCTCTAACTCAGTACACCTAGCCCTAGCTCTAGCATGAAAACCACCTAGCTTAAGAAAAGCATGATTGAGCTGGTCGTAGGTGGGGCATACCTCGTCCGAGTCGGAGTACAGCTCGCTGTCGCTCAGTTCGCCCTCGAGGGCCATGAAGCACATGCTGGAGCAGTCGTCGCCGCTCTTGGGGTCTTGGTCACCCGTCCCGTCGTCGCTCCATCCCTCCACCTCGCTGAGGTCGAGGTCGTCGAACGCGGTGAGGACGCGGTGAAACAGCTTCTTGGCCTTCCCGAGGTTGCGGAACGTCTTCTTGCCTTGAGAGTGCGCTGGAGTCTTCTTGTTGCGGTTCTTGTCGGTGTAGTCGTTCTTGCCCGAACCGCCGTAGTCAGCTTTGCCCTTCTCCAGCTTAGGGCAGTTTGTCCGAATGTGGTTGGGGCCACCACACTCGAAGCAAATCACAGGTCCTCCCCTCTTCCTGTCCCTCCTCCTCTTGTAAGCATGGGAAAACTTCCGAGCTAGGAGGGCCAGTTGCTCATCCTCGAGCTGCTCTAACTGATCATCAGTTACGTCACATAGAGCAGCAAGGGAGAAACCACAAAGTGAATCAACAGAATGACCAGAACCCGAGGTGGGATCGGTGACTAAAGCCATCGACTGAGACTTCGACTTACGAGAGACAATGTCAATCTCGTGCGTCTTGAGGCGCGAGTACAGCGCGTCAAGCGTCAACGTCGAGAGGTCCGTGGTGTCCTTGATGGTAGTCACTTTCATCTCCCAAACGCGAAGATCAAGTGCCGTGAGCATCTTTCGAGCGTTATCCGAGTCGGAGTATGTGAGACCGACGGCCCGGAGGTTGCTCAAGATCTTGTGAAAACGCGCAAAACACTCATCTAAAGACTCACCAGCAAGCATCTCAAACTTGTTATACTCCCGCTTAACTGGTCCTGTCGCACCGTCTTAATCTGGGTGGTGCCCTCATGGTATGCATCGAGGGTCTCCCAGATATCGAAGGTGGACGAGAGATGAGAGATGCGGTCAAACTCACTACGACTCAGGCCCTGAATAATGATGTTCCTTGCCTTAGCGTTTGCCTCAACATTAGCCATGTTTCCGGCATTGATGTTCTCATCGGCAGGAACAGCAAACTGGACCTTGACCTTGCGCCAGATGGCGTACCCCTGAGCCTGGATGTATGTCTCCATTCGGCTCTTCCAGAAGGGGTAATCGATGCCATCGAAAACGGGCAGCTTGGTCGAGTACTTGTCCGTCGCCATGACTCTTGAGACCGGTTAAGATCTATTGAAAAGAGCTAACCGGCTCTGATACCAATTGTAGGACCGAAATGGCGACAGAGGGGGGGTGAATGTCGCTCGCTTCAAAATCGCCCCCGAGAAATCGAACACTGATTTTTCAAAAAGATGCAAAACAAAGCACCTCACAGAAAATTAAAATTAATTTCTCTGAATTTTGGAACGCATGGACACCGAAAAATTCAGCATAAATCAGAGACCAGCCAGTAAAAAATTCAACTGAAAAAACCTTTGTTTGATCTGCATGAAAAATTGTTGAAAGTTAGCACAAAAAGAAAAGGATGCAATGCTAAGGATGAAGAGAACCATTCGGCTCAACACATTGCCATGTACTGAATTCTTACTGTTCTCGGCACAAGACGAAAACTGAAGACTGAACCTTAGAACTGAAAATTCAGAGAAAGCACAAATCCAAGAAAATGAGAGAGGAACTTCTTTTCTTTTCAGAGGGAGACACCAAGGGACTATTCTAAATACCTTTAGGGCCTCAAACAATAAGGGAAAACACCAAAAATACAAGAATTTTAGAGATTTGCCAAGAACTCGAAAAAGTATAGAGACAACACCAAAATCCAAATTACTCCTCAATCTTTGATCCTTTGGCTATGAAAATTTGCAGATATGTTAGCAATAGCTATGGGATAAACCAGGTCAAATTTCATGCCATTTCTCCAAGGGAATCAAGAATGGCATCAAAACCCTAGAATGCCAAAAACAAGAACAGAGGAGTCTCAAAAGATAAAACTGAAATTAAACTTGGTTTGCTCTTTGGATCAACTAGCCAAATGGCTTTTGAGCATCTCTCATGTCATAGCAACCCATTTTGGGCTTTCCCAACAAGAATCAACAAGAAACACAAAAACTCACAAATCAAGCCAAGAGAGACATCGAAGAACAGAGAGCACACAGAGAATAAAAACTTCAGATTTCATTCATTTGATCAAAGGGAAATACAAGGAGTCACGATACGCATGGACATTCAAACAAGAGGAATGATTACATGACTCTCAATCCATCTCCAACCTCTCCCTCTCAATCCCTCAACCATACATGCTTGGGAAGGAAGAACACACTCAGGCACTCACCTAGAAACCATCGATGGGGAACAGAGGAAACACTACTCTGCCTCCTCCACCAACTAAAGCCTAAAGCATAACCACTTGCCAAAGACTCTTTTGACTCAAAATGAAACCCTAAAATCCTCTCAAGTGTTCAAGTGGACATGCAGCCCCTCCACTCCTTTTATAGCCCATGGCTAACGGGTCTCCGCCCTGTTACGCCCGCTATTTCCAACGGAGCCCGCTCCCGCTTGTGCAGCCTTGCGAAATTCCCGTTTCGCCCCTCCTGCACCTTCCTGGAAGCTTCCGCGCTCCTTGTCTCGCACGCCTCGCAACCACCTCGAGTCCACGTCATCTTCGACACCTCCTGACTGTTCTGACCTCAGCGCCACCTGCGCCTAGTCTAGTCCTCCGTGTCTCGCCACGACTCCGTCTCGACGTCATGCAGTCACACAGACAAGAAACACGTCAAATAGCACCGCTCGATACATGAAAGCATAAATACCATCATACTTACCACAGATGAAGTCCAAACCTGTCAAATCAAAGAATCAGCGTCCTAACCCCATATGACCATGTTTGACCACAGTCCGACCGAACCCGTTGCACCACACAACGACTCGACTCCGAACCACCCAAACCAAACTCGACTTATCTAAACTAATGTCAATTACTCATCATTAACATGTGGTCACCTCCACATGGTCCATCAGAACCTCGTCGACCTTTCTTCCCGGCGTGCACCCGGAAGGAGGAAGAGCGGCTATCTCCGAACCGTTGCCGCAGAGAGTACCTGCACGGGGTGGCAATAAGGTTTCTGGGCAGCGTATCTGCGTGACCGCTCATTGCACTGCGTCATCTGTGTTCTGCACTGCGTCAAGCCTGCGCGGCTTCCTGTTCTTCTATCAGGCTAACAAGTAAGTCGTTCATGCGCACGTTTGACTTTGTTATTATATTGTTTTTCTTGTGTATATTCTGAAGTATGATGAGTAGCTTGCTATTAGTTATGAGTTTTGCATCATTAGTTTATTATTTTTGTGTTCTAATAAAACTTGGAATTAAAATATTGCTAACATTTCCAGCAGCATTTCCATCAAATGCTGTGGATGCTACCCGCCGCCACTCCCCTCGGTCGATATTATCGTGGATGACAAACTACTACTGCATGATTTTTTAGTTGCTTTAGCCTTCTAGTGCCAATGTTTGAGTTGGGTTTCCTGTGCTCAAATGACACGCAGGACCAAATTAAGAATGACGATGTGTGATGTGGTCGCGAGACTGAAGAAGATAAAAAGGACTACATGGCTTCTATAGCAAGAATGCACAGTGCTCAGTGAAAGATTACATTTGGCTGTATGAATAATGTATCTCTACAAAGTTTCGTAGCGTGTTCTTGATTTTAGCTTCAGTATTTTGAAAGATCATATATGTAAAATATGCTCTGGCCTCATCTACTTGAAGTGGAGGTGATGGTAAAACTTTCCAAGAACCAGCCTATAAGGTGTATGACCTCTTCGTTTTTAGCATCCTTTAATGCTCCCGGTTTTCTTTGGAATGGGATTTGCGGTTGGACGAGCCATGGAGGATTGCCGGAGCGACTAGGGCACCGTCGAGATGAGGGGCGAAGCCCAATGGGGCAAGGGGTTCCTTGGCACCAGGGTAAAAAAAAAACACTTATTACTATCCCAAATTCACCATATGTGCACCACCCCCAGCCCAAAATTGTGCACCCCTAGTGGCCCAGGTCTTTTTTTTCTTTTTTGCTTCATGCCTCTGCCGACTGCCGATTCAACTTCTTTCTTTTTCCATCTACTGGACGAGAGGATTCTATTCCTTGCTGCCGCCACGTCGAGCCATCGAGGCTTCAACAGCATCGCGGCATCGCCGATTCGCCGGCGCCCAACTGCAGTACTGCACGGTGCCGCAAAAAGCTAGGTGAACACTTGTATTGCAAGAGCTAGGTGATTCAACTTTCTTTACTTGTATTGCCACCCAGCGAACAGGAACATGATTTTTTTTAATAGTTTTTCAGCTGAAAATTAACATGTTTTTATTCTCCTTTGTTGTAGGCCATTAAGGACATTGAGTTCAGATAATATATTTGCCTATATTAATGGATTTATTTATTTTGGTACGTACTTTCTGCTGCTAATGCTTTATCATCGACTCGCTGTTCATTGTCAATCACTTTGTTATATTATATATGTTAAAAACTGATGGTACAACATATTTTCTATATATTGTCCGTCGAAATTTTTGTGTACTGTGCTATATGTGTGGTGAAGTGTGTACCCCCTTGGTTTCTCTCTAGCTTCGCCCCTGGAGATGAGGTGTTGTGCCTTGAGCAACATGACGGCTCAAGGGACCACCCTGGTCTAGCAAGTGTGAGATGATAATCCTTTGTATTTCCTATCTGGTACTTGATGAGGAAGTATAAAAACATTCAAACCGATCTGCTCAATTAAATTTTTAGAGGCTCGGCGTGCTCCAATAGATTAAAAAGATTGGATAGTTCAATCTATCTACTGTATAATTATATTGCTCTTTCATTTATCAAACACAAGGCCTACTTAATGTTGCAAAAAAAACTGTAGGTGTACCTGTGAGATAATGAAGATGTTCATAACAACTAATCCAGCAATCTATTTTTGTAGAGTAAGAACTGGCAAGTTTAATATAATACATGACAATGCTAGAGGGACGAGGTCATAGAGGAAAGAATAAGCCAATGGCCGTAATACAATATGTTTCAAAAACCAGTAATTCGAGCCATGAACCATTATCACATATAGTCGAATTTTATATGAAAAGGGTTACAAATTAAACTGACACCATAGACCCATGCATTAATGCAAATTACTAGACCAAATATATATGAGCTAGCTACATGTTACATCCATCTAGCTAGCTAGCCCCTCATTACATGTAGTCGAACCTGTTCTGAAAATTAAAGGTGTACAACTCACACCATAAAAGGTGTACGTACAACTCACACCATAAACCATGGATTACTGGAAACCAGATCAAAGACATTAATTCCCATCGAGCTATTTAGACGCTCTTGTTCTTCTTGCCAATGACCTCCTGAAGCATGGACTCAAGAATTTCAAGCCTCATGGGTTTGGGCACAAACACATCAGCACCGGCACTCATGAATGCTTCCTCGCTGCATAAATCAGCCGAGACCCCAACAATCTTGACTTCAGTAGCTCCCATAGCGCGGATCTTGACTATTGCCTGACAAGCGACACAGGGAAATTGTCAACTGTTTTGTAGTTATCAGTACTACTTGGACAATTAAATGCCAATCAAACGAAGGGAAATGTTTCTTTTGCAATAAGCTATCAAAGAAATTTTTACACAAAAAATCTAAAGGGAAATTGAAGTACCTCAGGACCCGTCATTACGGGCATATCCTTGTCAGTCAAAACAATGTCAAACGTTTTCCCTTCAAGGAAAAGATCGACAGCTTCTTTTCCATTGTTAGCTACAGTAGTTTCACAATTAAACCTGTTCAGCATTGCCAAGAGAATGATGCGATCAATCTCAATATCTTCAACAAGTAATGCCTTCGCAGGTGACCTTTGATGGTTGAATGCCATGAGCAAACTACAAACAGATCAATAAAGAGAAGAATTATTTCTGGTCCAACAAATATTTTGAAGAATATGCTTACCTAGTATTCTTAAGAAAAATCGTAATATTCCTTAGGCAACTACGATGCTGTGTATTCAATATCATTTTTTTGTAATTGTAATATCATAACAAATATTAATATCTCCCATGCACTTCATAAATCCCATCAGCTGATAATAATTATAAAAGGTTTAGTTAATAAAATCATGCATGACAAGCTGAAATCATAAAAAATGGCTGATATTATATGATTGGTCATTTTCTTTTGTTTTTTTTTTGAGAAAATAAAGATGTATCAACTAGTTTATGAGTTTTCTCCAGGGGAAAAAACTAGTTTGGAGGATAACAGTAATATCAATGAAATTATGATGAGAAAAAACCAAGTATTGAGGATAACATTAATATCAATGAAATTGTGACAATAATAACAGGTCGTGATGCATGGATAACAATGATAACAGATTGTGATACATGGATGACATACATGGATTAATTCTATAGTTTTGTTCTAGACATATAGTACCTGTATCAAACGCTGGTATGGTCATAGAAACTATAGAAAAAACAAGAGAGGAAGGATTAGGAACCTGGAAGCTGGAAAAACCCTTGTGGTAGAGGATGTAGCACACGTACGTTTTATGCTTACAAGTTGGCTTCCATGTACTACTTGTATGACCAGGTATTTATAGGCGAAACAGAGGGCAAAAGTTACCGCGCCGAATCTGAAATGATACGGCCGAAAGACAAGATCTCCATGCACATTAATTGCTACTCATCACGTGAGTTGACACTCGGTCATTTCTTGAAAAACTGCACAATATCTTGTTGGTTAATGAGCCACACCTTGGTGTTATATTCAATATTCATCTTTCTAGAAAATAAGGGAATAATCCATAAAAACCCTTGTAAGTCACGTACTTTTCAATTTGCCTCAATATCGATCTAATTATTATTTACTCTGCCCCCATAAGTTAAGTTAGCGTGCAAATAACCCTAGGCCACGTTAGAACTATTTCTCGTGGTTTTCATTATCTTTAGTACTTGTTTAAGTAGTGTCAATACTTGTTTAAATGATGCTAATACTTATTTCAATTATTTAGATGATTTTAGCACTTGTAACGCTCCGTTTTATTACTAATATTTCTGTGCTATAATCTTGTATTATAAATACCGAAATTACTTGAATCATTGAAACAAGTATTGACATTACTTAAATGAATAATAAAATCACTAAAACAATTGCTAGAGATAATTAAAGCCACGAGTGCAAACATACAATTAGGGGTATTTGCAAGCCAACTTAAGTTACGAGGGATAAAGTAAATGAAAAATGAGATATAACATATAGGGTGTTTATGGATTTTCCCAAGAAAATAAGAGCTATTGTGCGGCCATGTACAGCTTTATGACATCAAAGTTTGCCGTTTATGCACTTCATAGAGAATCAAGCATATCGTATATTTCTAGTTTTGCATAAAACCACGTGCTGGTCACATTTTAAAGATTTGCACGTATTATGGGAATTTTCGAGATGTGCCCTGCGATCAGCATCATCCAGTATATTCCAGATCGCAAAGCCAGCGTAGTGCCAGGTGTTTGCTTAATTTGCCTTTCTCAAATTGGTGGAAGAAATGCGCATGTGATTATATAGGCCGGTTAATTATATTGTGCATTGGCTTAAGCTGGACTAGCTACAGGAAATGTACAGATGAGCGTACAATGTAAATTCCAAACAAATTACAAAGGCGCTAGAGTGTGGCACTCGAATTTCGAACCCTGTAATTCAAATGCTAACTGTGAATAGGCTCGATTAGCTAGAGTTAGTTTAAAATATTGATTTTTTTGGAAAAGTTTAAAGGAAAAACATAACACTACTACAGAATATAATTCAGATTGAAAATTACGAGTCATTTTGTGATATGCGAGTTTCCCTAATACATGAAGTTGGTGTAAATTTGCTAATGAGTAGCGTTTCTATATATAGTAGCCACGCTCTTATTAGAAAAGTACATTCTATATTCCAAATTCAAGTATAGGGGAGAATTCATCGGAAAAATATATACGGGAATTGTAAAACTAAGATAGATAACTTTTAACCAAAAAAATAACTTACATCATTGGATTTTTTCTTCCATCACTACAACAGAGAAGGTTATACTGGACGTCTCGTCACAGATGGTTCCCCGAATCCATCAGTATTACAATTATCACATACGGTTTTACATAAGTGACAGTCTATGATAGTACAATTGATAGAACCATCTATGATAAATAATTATCACATATTGTTTTAATCTTTATTAGAACTGTCTATGAAGTCTCCCATTATCACAGACAGTTCTTGTAATAATTAACAGATGATTCCTAATAAACACCGTCTGTGATAAATAATTTTCACGGATAGTTCGTGGTTGGAAGTGTATGTGATACGTCGCGTTATTAAATACCTTGTCAGGCCAGTCTCGACAAATCTATCTGCAGTGTGTTGCTTTGAAGGAGACGGACGGCTTTAGGAAGTTTGGTGAAAGTATACCGAAGGTTTACATGTGTGCTTGTAAATTGATTTGTTCTTGGTGACTTGAGCTTAGTATTTGCTTCAATTGTATACATTATAATCAAGAGAGATGATAGCTAGATTTAGATATAGAAGTTTGCTCCAATTTAAGAAGGGGCCATTACTCTTAGTCTACTTCAATATATTCTTACTTGATATATATATATATATATATATATATATATATATATATATATATATATTTATTTATTTATTTATTTATGAATAGTACGTAGCTAGCTATTTTAGATGAACAATTTAAGGTGAATGACAATTATGTATAAGTATTAGGTTAGCTAGCTATAGAAGCATTAATCTAATTTGACACTAATTTGTTATATGCGTGCCATAGATGGACTGAAACTGATGTACATTGAGAATCGTGCGAGTAAAGAGTACATTGATGGCACGTCTGCTTTTAGAATAGCGACCAGGCAGGATATATTGATGAAGAGGATGAAATATATGTATTGTTCATACATTGATTGTGATAATCTGAAGATATTTACTAACTCAGCGTAAATCGAAGCTCACTTGATTTGAAGAGATTTCAAAAATCGGTATACATGTTGGATCAGTCACAGTAAAGAGAAGATTATATAAGAAGATAATTATAACATCGTCGAGGGAGACAACGATATGCCGAATGTGGACTGTGCTTTCGATAAGGATATTTTGCATGATGACAATCTTGATCAGATACTACGCAACATAGAAGGGAACTATAGTGATAGAGAATTTGGTAAATTCGAAAACTTGATGGAGGACTCGGACAAACCTTTGTTCTTGGGCTGCAAGCTGTAATATACAAGGTTGTCAACCATTCTTGAACTGCTGAAATTAAAGGCAAGCATGGTTGATCCGATAAGGGTTTCACGGCATTGTTATCTCCTAGAGGACAACCTTCTGGAGAGAAATGTGTTGCCCAAAATTACCTATCAAGCCAAGAAGGTTCTTTGTTTATTAGGAATAAAAATAGAAAGAATACATACATGTCCGAACAGTTGTATTCTCTACTGTAAGTAGTATGCAAACTTATATACTTCTCCAGTGTGCAAAGCATCCCGATAGAAGCATAAGAATGACTTCGATGACGGTGAGGACATCGAGATGAAGTAAGGACCTCCTGCTAAGGTGTTATGGTATCTGCCTGTAATTCTGTATTTGAAGCGTTATTTGATAACTGAAAGGATGCAAGATTGTTACATTACCACTCGGAGAAGCGTAACAAAGATGGAAAGATAAGATACCTTGTTGATTCTGTCTTTATAGATAGTACATAAACTGTTTGTTAGCGTAGACACAAAAATTCAGATAGTTTAAAAACTGTTTATGATATAGATTTAGAATCATTTATGATAACTCATTGTGTGGTAGTGTATGATAGTGCGAATCACTACTAGAAAATGGATCATCCCTCACGAGAACCCGTCAGCCAAATTTAATTTTCCTTACCAGCCAGCCCTGAGGGATTTTTCCTGACGGGAACCCATCAGGGATATATAACCTGACGGTTTTCTGTATTTTCCTCACGGTTTTGAACCGTGAGGGATGATCCGTTTCCTAGTAGTGAATCAAGTACCCTCTCGATCTTCGATCATTGAGTGGGTGGTGATAGCGAGACAATAGTGTCGCGGCCCATCACAAGTAAGGTAGCGATTGATCAACGGTAAATGGTGAGGATGGCGGTAGTGAGAGGGCAGCGAGATGACATAAGAGTTATGGATTGCATCGACAGTAACAGTGGCGTCAAATGCTAGGGTGGTGTTCTAGGCATAGAAGTGCAAGGTGGGAGAAGGATAAGGTGGTAGAGCTTGATTTATAAAACCGATCAAAATGATCTAGATTACATGTTGAACTCAGCATATCCACGCTTGTGTCGTGCACTAGGAGTGCGAAAGGTGCCTATCGTGCATAATCATTTACTTGTCTCTAGTCAAAACGCTAATTTTTTTCTAAAAAAAATATTTTTGTTCTATATAGCTAAAATCTATGTTACTCTGGTACATTTAGCTGTACCTAATATGTTATAATTAACTAGCAATCTCCTCCAAGTAAATACTTAGCCAACCATGCACTAAGGTGCGGATATTACGTACAATTGACGTACGTGTTACATATGAACAAATAATTAATTTTTTTACTCTTGAGCTTTCGTTTCCATGCATTTGTAGATTGGGTACAGTAAATATTAGAATAGGCATACACATTTTTAGATTGGGTAGTACATATGTTAATTCCGCAAATTTATTTTGGGCAGTTGCCTACGTATGGCAATAATTAAGAATTAATTATCATGTACTTGCTGACCCCGAAGTCTAATTTTCGTTTCAATAATGCGGCATTTTTCGAAGTTAGCAAGTTTTGAGGAGGAACAATATATACGGGACAGATGAAACGAATATGAAAGAGGGAATAAACACGTGCAGAGAGAGAAAAGATTGAGGCGGTACCTTAAATATCACTGGGACTACATAATAAATTGCCATAAACTTCATCACTGCTGCAGGTACTATATACCAAGAGCCAATGGCATCCATCCATACTTCTGTACGGCTGCTAAATTTCCAGCTATATGCATTATGTTTACTTCTAAGTTGGTATATATAAAATTTTAATGTAATTAAAGAGCCTAATTAATTAAAGTAGAATAGGTAAGAGTCAGCGTACTTGATCTTTATTAACATTCCTTTTGCCCTACCACAACAGGCTGCTTAGCATAAATACCTAAACTTATTATCATGCACCTTCTTGTGCATGCATGTGTTTGCTAACATACATTTTGCCCACAGATATAAGCTGCTAATACAATAAACCGCTGTTGACTAACAAGATGCGCCAAGAAGCGCTCCCGAAAAGCCTACCTGCCGAGCCCACTCTTCATCGCGTTTTTTTAGAAATACACCTGAATCATATTAAGCAAAGTGACGTACAAGTAGAATTACAAAAGAGTCCTTAAAGACATGAAAATTACAATTAAGCTCAGGTACTACATGTGGCATTAGCACGAGATGAGATTCTTCCCAGCGCAGAGGCATCGTGGTCATCTCGAAGCCCGTTAACTCTGCCGTCGATGGCGGTGGTATCGACGCTGGGAGGCGATGCGGTCGGTGCCGACACAAAGGCGGCCAAGATGAGTGGCGGTATTGGTGCGTAGGTGGCGATGGCGTGTTGGCCTAGCCAAGGAAAAAAACGTATATAAGTAAAAGAACTATTGGAATTAATTTTGACTCATGCATGCTAATTGTATTAGACATGATCGAAACTGCAATCGAAGGTGTGATCGAAGTTGTAGTCATAGGCATAGTCGAAACAGCAGTCGTGACTATGATCGAAGTGTAAGTGGTCATAAGAGTCATTTTGTTAGTGGTCGTAGACCTGAGTCATAGTCGAAGCCATAGTCGGAGTCGTGTATTCGAGTCATACTCGTAAGAGTACTGTAGCAGGAAGTAGTCGTAAGTCATAGGAGGACTCGTAGTCATAGGCGTAGTCGAGAAGCTGTGGTTGAAGTTGTGCGTCCGAGTAACGTCTGAGTTAATGAGTTGGCTAAGTCTTTCGGGTAGTGCACGATTTGCGCAAGTCGTGGAGTCGTGGTGCGTAGTGTGCGCAAGTCGTGAAGTGATGTCCGGTGAAACCGGATCACGGAGTATCTATTTATATCCTTATAATCAGTATGTTGAAAGAAGCGATGAATAATAAAGAAAAATGAAAAAGGACACAAGTCGAGTTCGCGTCGGAAAATTACTCTACTGTTCATCTTCCCCGTGTAGTGTGTGTCTACGAGTAAATTGAGTGTGATTCCTAGGTTGAGTTCCTACAATTGGTATCAGAGCTCAGGTGCGAGGAGAAGCTGCCTGGCGGTAACTCGCTGGTTGGCGTGATGGTGTACGCAGCGGTGCGCGTCAAGCGGAGGTGCACAGGTGTTGGCGACGAGTCGGCTATGGCTCCATGCGCTCAGGTGCATGATGGTAAAGGTCTGTGTGGCCATGGAGAGGCCAGTGTAGTGTGCCAGAATTGCACGTGGCATGCACACCGGTGGCAGTGTGATCACCATGCTGTGGCAATGATGGGCATACCAGTGTCAAATTCCATGCGAGGTGGGAAGCATTGGTGTGCTGCAAAGCATGAGTAGCGTCGACGGCAAATGTCGTTCTTCCACCATCAGCAGCATCATGGTGCAAGTTATCATGAACACGACGATGCCTAAAGCGGTGGCGGCATCATCGAAGTGTGTGTTTGAATCGTTTTGTGTATATGGCATAGTAGAAGTGTTGCATGTGTCATTGAGTTGTTTGTGCACGTAGGAGGTGTGTTACATACGTGTGCATTGCATCTTGGCTTCACACACGTGCTCATGCCCTAGGTGCACCATCTTGATTGCCTCCCATGATGACTTTGCTGTGTCTTTCCTAGAGAGGGAAGATATGATTCTTCTAGCATAGCTTGGTAGATGGCATACAATGACATCCGATTGTTGTGGTACTCTGCAGCACTAGGCTCCACTGCTTCCCACATGTTCTAAGCCTGAAGAGCGGCATGCATCTTCATTGCCCAAATCGTGTAGTTCGTGAGGTTGAGCTGAGCGTACGACAATGTCAGCACGCTCTCCCTCTTCAACACTTGTGAGTCAGACGAACCACCTCGCAGCAGGCCTCGTACTATGAACGAAGATGCACTCCTTCCTTCCCTCGGCATCTTCTCCGACTCACGGGAATCACCAAAGCTCTGATACCAATTGTTGGCCCAGCCAAGGGAAGACACGCACACGAGTGGAGAATGAGTAAACATAGTAGAGACTTTTTTCGGCAACACACACCTTTTCTTCTTTCTTTTCTATTTACTCAATCTTCTCAAATTGCTCTATAGATTACATGGCTTAAATAGACACAACCGAGCTGCACATGCAGGCCACTCACCCACTATAGCCACATGACTACCCGTGATCCGATTTTACCATCCACGATCCCTATGACTCAGACACTGTGCACTATCTGAAAGACTCGCTTCACTAACAAACTAACACAGCTAGTGGACATGACTGGTGCAGACATAGTGACCAAGTCTACGACCACACATAGACCTGACCAAGTCGGTGACTTTGAGTCCTTCGAGTCTTTTGACTATGGCATTCTGACCACAACGTCAACCACGGCTCTCCGACCACGGTGTCTCGACCATGGCACTTCAACCGTGGCTCTTCGACCACACCTCTCGACCACGGCGTCTTCGACCCCAACTACTACTCGACTTACAAGTACTTCAACCACCGCAACTTTGGTAGTACCACTCACACTGAGCTGGTCTATCGGTCTTTCGATCACACAGATTTTCGAGCACCGACTGGTTCATTGTAACTTTTACTACAGCTATGACCAGTCTACTGTAGTTATGACTGTTTCATTGTGTCTTACGACCAGTTCCCTATAGCTACAACTGGTTCATTGTAGCTACGACTACTGTAGCACTAGGGCACACTTACTGCTATAGTGCTCGGACTCAAAGACCGCTACAGTACTCGAAAACACCGAGTACTTAACACATGACTACACAGTACTCGAACACACCGAGCATACAACTACATAGTACTCGAACACACCGAGTACACGATTATATAGTACTCAAACACACTGAGTACACGACTACACAGTACTTGAACACACCGAGTACTGGACATATGACTACATAGTAGTCTAACACACCAAATACTCGACACCGACTATTATCAACAACACAACAAGATTAGTTCCAACATGGCACACGGGTCAAGGCCCATCATCTTCTACGGCGATGGCACAACTCGCCATAGGAGAGTTTGGGCCTAGGTGGTCGGGTCTCGACGACGGTGTAGAGGCGGTGACAGCAAAATAATCTGGTGGCGGCGTGGCGTGCGGAGATACATGACTGACATCGGTGTTATTGGTGGTGGCAGCATGCATGCGAAGGTGTGCACCCTATCGTTTCCATGGAGGGTGGCAACGGCATGCATGCCAAGGGCATGTGCCCATCGTCAAAGGTGGAACTGGTCCACAACACGCCACGAGCACGTGAATGGTGGCCAGGCTCACTGTGGACGAGCTCAGGCAAGATTTGGATGGCAGCGATGATGGCACGATTGCCAAGAGCAATCATGTAGAAGAAGAAGCCACCATTGGCAGTTAGATCACATCTGTCGTAGGCGATGTAGGCATTTTAGATGTTGTTGATCGTCGTAGGCAATCTAGACTAGGGTAGGGGATGGGTTTTCCATAGGAAAAACCAATCTGCAACAAGCCATGGTGACGAGGACATCCCTACTGCACCTATATCATTTGTTGCTGCTCGAGGTGACAATGCACAAGAAATACAAGAATGGGTGAATTCACTCCTAGCTGAGTCTAACTTTGATATCAATGAGTTATATACTGCCTAAATTGTGTGCTCTCCTTCTACTCAGGTGTTCAAGCATGGAGAAATACTTAACCATGGATGTGCATTGCTCGGTAGCATGTCCCTCTGACCAGCGAATTCAGTGGGACATGGAATAGTAGAGCCCATGAAGTCTACTTTCAAATGCAACAAATGGAACATCATTTGGAGTTGTGTGCAAGAAGTTATGGTTGTTCTATTGGAACCTACCCAGGAAGTTAACACCTGTTTCTGAGTGACCTATCAGCTGATCTTAGTGATTCAAGACTTAGCCATAGTGACCTTTCACCTGGTCTTAGTGAAGCTACACGTGGTCTTGACCACTTTTCATTTGGTCTTGATGGCTCTTGACTGGTCTTGCGACTTCACGGACTAGTCTTAACGACTCTCACATTGGTTTTCCAACTTCATAAACTGATCTTAGCAATTCTTCAACTGGCCTTGCGAATTCACAACTAGTCTTAGTGACTCTTGAGCTGGTCTTTCTGCTCACACCCAGCTAGGGGGATGTCCTAGTATAAATACCCTGTACTTATTCCCCTCCACAACTCTTCACAAATTTTATTAGAACATTTATTCCTGTTTAGCCAAATATGCTATAAACAAATTTGTGAGGGAGTTCTCTAACCCTTTCTCTTGTGATTTCCTTGTGAGATTGCATAAGTGATCCTTCGAGGATGACCTATTTGTGCTTCCAACTTTGTACATGGTTGTGCAGATTGGAAACTTAAAGAGTGTGGTTGGGTGAATACTTGTTGCAGTTCCTTGCATTAGCTTTTGGTTGGCCTCAAGGTTCATCAGGTTGCACTAGTATATTGGATGCTTGCAGCTAGTTATCTTAGAGTGTTGTTGGTTGGATTTTGGTGGTCTTCATTGGATCCTTCAAGTAGCACTAGTTACCCTTGCATTATAGATTCTACGACATGAAGATTGGGCAACCCCACATCACATAGGGGTTGGAAGGGATCAATCGATAAAACTTACCTACTAACCTATGCAAGAGTGTTATTGTATTGATAATATATTGTGTTGCCAACGATCAAACAATTCATGAACAAGATGTAGACACAAGATTAGTCCCAACAGCATTCTCTCAACTTTATTGATATAGTAAGATGCGGTATAGAGAAGGTTGTTGGTGCCTATTAACTAACATTTTACTCAAAGTTATTTATCCTTGGAATATGCAATATTTGTGCTTAATTGTGTGATGCACCTGAAATGGCACATCATTTCTTTGTAGTTTATTGTATTATTACATTGATTTCATCATTAATTGCTCAACTATTAATTACTTTCCAAATGCATAAGATATGTTTTGATTGATATTATCTACAGGATCCGAAGGGAATGACACACTTTAGGAATAGAAATGGAAAGTAGAAATCATGAGGAAGAAAACTCAATTTGGATCACCACAAACCGACCCTCTAGAGAAGAAAATGACCAATGGTAGGATCGCCATAGACCGTATCGAGTGACACTGTATCAGGCAACTATATCACCCTCTAGCGAGATTACCACATCACATGGATCATGATTCGTGAAAGCTCCAAGGAGGTATTCGGCCTCCTGGTGGTGCAAACCCCTTTGTAGTATTAAAACCCTAGGATCAACTATTTTAAGGAGACCGATTGCATCTACAAACAAGGAGGCAAGAAGAGAGAACCACTGCAATATCTATCACGTCAAGAACACCATCTCTACCATATTTTCCACCATAGTTTATCCTCCATTCATTGGTCCTTATAATCATTCATCTATTGGTGTAACCAGAACATCAATAACATCTTTATTAATATATCTTTGCTATTCTCATATTATTGTCATCATGTTCTTCATTATTTAGCTATTGTTCTTGGTTCCCATGGATATCAGTATTTTTAAGTTCCACAATTTATTTACTGTTTTTATTATTCTCGCAATTTACTATTTAGCAATTTTAATTTCTGCAATTTATTTTCAGCATTTATTTTTGGCAATTTATCTGTTTTTTGCTTAGTGAAGAAAATTGAAAAATTTAGAGGATAGTCCCAATATTAACCTTTTAAATAAAACATTGAAGAAGAAAAAGAAAAGGATGGGAGAACAAAATCCAAAGCTTAGTGCATTCCTACACCTTCGCAAAATATATTTACTCGATCTACTATTAATATCCTAAAATTACAGTGTTAGTTCAGCAAAATCAATTTGGTGGTTTACCCTGAAAATGCTACATTGCATGTTCAAGTATTTTCTGAATTTATGTGATATGTCTAAAGTGAAAGGTGTTGACTCTAACGCCGTCGAGTTAAAATTATTTCCATTTTCTTTGAGAGCTAAAGCTAAAGAATTGTTATTGTCTTTGCCTGCTGCTTGCATCAAATCATTGCAAACTTGTACTTCATCATTTTTGTCAGAAGTTCAGAGAAATTATCAAATTAGGGTTTTGCCAAAGTCTAGAGGAAGTCGCCATCCCACGCCATCGTATGGCATGGAACCAAGAGGGCGCACCGACTGACCGACCCACGTCTGCTCTAGCACTTACTGGTGATAGTTTGAGCGCTAACCTGCGCTTGCCTGGTGTTGACCCGCCATAGGAGAGCCCTGTCACTACTACAGAAAAGGACATCACAGACGGTTAAAAAACGTCATCACAGACGGTTTTCTGAACCGTCTGAATTTATAGGTCAGTGATAATCGAAGGTTATCACAGACGGTTTGACAACCGTCTGTGATATATCAATATCACAGACAGTTTTTAACTGAAAATCGTCTGTGATAGCTGATTATCACAGACGGTTTTTAACTAAAAACCGTCTGTGATATTGATATATCACAGATGGTTTGTAAATAAAAACCGTCTGTGATATTGTTTTAGTTAAAACCGTCTGTGATATGTCACCAATCACAGACGGTTTGTAACTAAAAACCATCTGTGATGTTCTTTTCTACCCCTAAATCTATTTCTGTTTATTGGCTAGCCTCAGGAAATGCTAGCCATGCCCTCTGAAACAAGCAGATAAACAAGTATATGTATACATACAATTCACATCTCAATTCATTTGACAAACATAAAATATCCAATTCACATCACATTTCATTCACAGACATAAGGCATCCATTTCGCAAATAAATTAATTGAAATGAAATAAAATATCCATTAACAAATTCACAATTACAGAGTGATAAGAGCAATAAAAAATCATTTTGTGCAATGGAACTCTCCATATGATCTTATGACTTTAGTCCACAAAAACCAAACTAACTCTCCTCGAATTTTTGCAATTCTGAGAAACTTGATTTTTCCTCGGTTTGCGGGCCCGTTTTGAGGGCCTAAACGACGTTTTTTGGGGTCGCAGTTGCCGCGTATGTGCCTGGAGGCTTACGCGGATCTGAAATCTCCAGATTTTCGGACTTCTTTTTTTCGTTCTATCTTCTGATTTCCTTTCCAACGGATCAAGAATCGCCTCAATCGGAGGTCGTATGCAAAAGTTAGTTGTTTCTCTCTCATCTTTCTTTCTTTCTTTTTACACACGACGCGGTTGAGAACTACTCCGAAACCAACTCCGAGATCATGTCCGACTCCGAAACCAACTAGGGCAAAGCCTCCCTAGAAACCGAGTCCTCCTCCTCTCCTTCCCTCACCGTGGCAGTTCGAATCTAACTGCAGCGGTGAGACCAAAATGTGAACAGAACTCGAAACTCTAGAGGAACTAGACACTAAGACCAGCAAAGAACATGACGATGCAACCGAAAGTTCAACAATGCAATGTACTGAAAAGAAAAATTGCGAGGCTAAGACTGGTTTGGACAGATTGATCTACTGCTAATTTTTTTTTGTTTTTGTGTACTCTAGGTAAGGAAAAGCAATCTAATCTAGAAATTTCTCACCGAGCAACCTTGAGCTCTGATACCACTTGATGGAGACGAGGTGCCCAATCTTTCAATGAGATTGATAACTATCGATTTTGGGTGGAGGCGACTCTCACGATCCGACTACAACCGTACGACGACGCTTGCGCCTTAGCAAACCAACTCCGAAGTGTTATTGACCACGCTGGAGGCGCGATCAACCTGAACACGAAGTTCAATCCCTGCGAGCAATCGAAGAACTAGCAAGACTAAGACGAAGGCAATCTGATATTGCAAATATGAATGAAGCATAAATTGTATTGCGAATAACAAAGATGGGATCTCGAAGCTGTCTTGACAGGTGGTCGTCCGACACAACTGAAGAACAAAGTTTGCACAATGGCTAAACCTAAACTCAATGAAATCCAAGTCTTAGCAACGGAGGTGGTGGCTCCTTTACAGGGAGAACGACCAGGGGGGCGTCCTAGGGCACGCCCTAGGGTTACAAGGCCCATGGGCCCAAGTGAAGGTGGCGCAGCACCCTTTTTGACTCGGACTCAAAAATCAACATGGCGTCTTTTGATGATTACGGCCGGCTCAGATGGAATTTGAAGATGAGGTTAGATCCGTTGGAAAATAGACTTCATAAGATTTCCATGAAGTACAAGAACATCCCAATCGGAGTCCGTATGAGGAAGTTATGCCCGTTTGAACTTGGTACCATCACAGCAGTCCGACTCTGATTCCAGAACGTGTCCAACTCGAATTCTTGTTTGGCTTGGCCCCAAAGTGACATGGTGAACTCCTTTATTCCATCCAGGCATGTCCATGACTCCACGTCCCTCTCCTTCATCCTTTCCCAGGTTCCTAAGCACAATTAAATCACTTGCATTAGGTAGCGGTCTATTCTCAGTAATATATGAACCTAGGAATGAATTCACCTGGTAATTAAGTTGACGAGCACAAGCTCGAGTGAGTGGTCCTTGTAACACTTTTGTGGCTGAGTTGTATCCATGGAAGGGATGTCCTCATCAGTCACGATCTCGTCGTTGGGGGGCTTCGGTAGCGGGACGACCTCAAAATTGACATGCACACCATCCACATTAACTTTTGCGAAGCCTGGCGCTAAAGCTTGACCGTGCAGCATGGCCCCGATACCAGACGGATATGCCTGGCCCCAAGCAGCGTGCAAGGGAACGGAGGCATATCTAACTTGGAGCCTGCACTTCATAGGCTCCTACATAATGACACAGAATTAACTAGTCGAATAGGCCTATCAATGGAGCAAGCATTTGAGAGATAATAATTATTACCAGGATGTCGTCCACAGAAAATCTAGCATCGGTTTGCGTCGTATTAGACGCGCAACTACTCGGACGGTTGTGCGGGCTAGCTAGTACAGGATCGGTGGCGACGGCCTGCTGACTTTCAGTATGTTTCCGCACCTCATCTCTAACTACATGAGCCAGCTCACCCATTAGCTCATCTCTAAGAGATGCCTTGATCTCTTCTCGTAGCCGTGCATCATGCTCGACTTTGTTTCTCTTCCTGCGCCGATACATGTCGGAGTCATCTTGGAAACCATGTTTCCAAGGAACGTAAAGGCCAAGGCCTCTCGTACGGCCCGGGTGCTCCTTGTTTCCCAGGGCCGTGGAGAGCATATCATTCTCCCTTGTTCTCTGGAATGATCACAGGGTAGTTTCAAAACTCAGCTCTTCCTGCAAGAGCACGACATGTCATTTCACTTCGTACGAAGTTGTGGAGTAATTACAAGCTACGTAGTTCAATCGATATCTTACCAGGCGCTGGGACACTTGCTGGTCTGCAGGGTTTCGAAAGGAGACGTCCCCCGATGTGGTTGTGGATGACCTTGCTCTAATCCAATTTCGAGCGCGCTCATCCGGGATATTGGCAAATGGCAGGGCGATGTCCTGCAGGGCTGCCTGGTCATCCTCGCTCCTCCACTGCAGGATTTTACCCACATACCCAGCTGTGCCAAGTCTGTGGGGATGTGTGTTTTTTGCCTAGAGGGCCTTGTGCGCCGCACTTGTACTTTTGAAATCTTCGGTCGTCTTCGAAGCCTTGAACTCTTCCCATTGTGGTCCAGAAATGGGTATTTATGAAAGGGCGTTTCGTCTTTCTCCACGTAGTCCTTGACAAGCTTGCTCTTGAAGTTCTTCCATGCTTTGCACGCCCCTAGCAAGGCTTGTCGTTGCACGGCGTCTTGGTGTTCTTCTGGGATCTCGAACGATGCCAAAATTTCTGTCAGCAGCTCTCTTTTCCGAGTCACAGGCACGTCGATCATGCTCTTCCATGCGCTTACTGCTTTGCGAGGAAGGAGAGGGACCCCAGATACATCGACCTGTGTGATGGTAAATCGGCCCTCAGGCTTCTTCGATAGCCCTCTTTCTTGGCGTCTTGATTTTGAAGCGGACGCCTCCGGCGATGGTGTTGAAGAATGCGCGGATGACATTTTGCTCAATTTGTGGATCTATTACAATAAGATAAGAAAGTGCCATACCATAAGATAAGAAAGTGCAATATCTATATATTTCGCTCAATATAGGCGATTACAATACATATATATGTGTATATACATACATATACATATATATACCTACATATATACATATATAATGGTAGCAATATGAAGCAACAAGCATCAATAATAGAATCAATAACATTCTAAACATGAATATGTATGACAATGTAAAAGGCATGTATCAATTAAGACTAGCAACAAACTCAAGTTTTAATTGATTAATTTGTGCTCTCAAATTGTAGGGTTGCACAAGATTAATCTTGGCCGTCCCGCTACTAAATCATATACTCTTCCTTGATTGGTTATGCCAAATAATAAACTCGGTCTTTTGAGCTCTAGATACAAACTCTACAATCTCAAGATTAAAGTATATTCAGCATGCATGTATTCATATTGCAGTATTCAAAAAAAGCAAGACCAACCAAATTAAATTTGCTCAATAATTTATGTTTCAACTTAACAAAATTCCCAACGGATCAACATATGAATATGCTAATATCTGAAACAGCATGAACCGATTGAATGACAGCTATATCCCATAAGCAATCTATGTTTCCAGAGTCACAAGACAACAAGACTCACTCACAAGCATATATATCAAAGTCTAGAGACTGCCTTCCAGAGTCACAAGACAACAATGACAGCTATTAGAGCTCAATGACCGATTGAACCAATCTCAGTATATGATATTTGTTATCATCGAGCAACCAAATATCCCATAAGCAATCTATGTTTCCCAGTGCCAGGTAATGTAAAGAAGATTAACAAACTTGCACAGCCCACACAGATTGCATACAAAAATCACAGACTCACTCACAAGACCGGTGATATTCGAAATCACCAGAAGAACAGGGGCTAGGGGAGGCGGCGGCGATGACGGGCTCAGGGAGGCGGCCAGCGAGGGCTCGAGGAGGCGACATCTCGGGAAGGCGGCGGCGACGGCTCGGGGAGGCGACCGGCGAGGGCTCGAGGGAGGCGGCGGCGACGGCTCGAGGGAGGCGGCCGGGGAGGGCTCGAGGGAGGCGGCGGCGACGGCTCGGGGAGGTAGATCGGGATTTAGATATAGAATAACTGCAGAATACACGGAAAATCTTAGCCAGAGGGTATATATAGGGGATTATTACAGACGGTTATACACTTAGAACCGTCTGTGATATCAATATCACAGACGGTTCTAAGTTTAGAACCGTCTGTGATAAGCCTACTATCACAGACAGTTCTATGTTTAGAACCGTCTGAGATAGTAGGCTTATCACAGACGGTTCTAAACTTAGAACCGTCTGTGATATTGATATCCGACCGACTGTAGTCATTCATGATCAATCGCCAACCAGCTGCATTCATGATCAACCACCTACCAGTTGCATTCATTTACACATTTTCTCAATCTCAAAATTGACTACATCACACATTCTCATTTACACATTTTCTCAATCTGCATTCATATATACAACACGAACCACCAACACAGTGTATTTCTTTACACATTTTCTCAATCTCAAAATTGACTACATCACACATTTTCACATATACATAAATGCAAATTCACAAATACATCACACTGCAGCATTATTCTATACATAAATGTCAATTCACATATACATCATACACATGCATTGTTGTATACATAAATGACAATTCACATATACATCACACAAATGCATTGTTATATACATATATGCAAATGCCCATATATATGTCGCACATTCTCATTGTACTTGCTTATTTCCTTTAAAAATTAGCCCTTCATCATGATCAATGGAAATTTTTGTACGGATAACCCATTTTTTATTCGAAAATACAGAAATATACCCGCGACAAAATTTTTTACACAAATAGGCTCGAGTCGCCAAACCATTGGGCGATTTACACTTGTCGCCCCACCAAAACGCGACTTATAAAGAATCTGGTAACCGTTGGGCGATTAAATGCAATCGCCTCCCCGTTAAGCGATTCAAATGAATCGCCCCCCCCCCCCCCCCGTTCGGCGACATAAAGAAGAGTCGCCCAACGGGGGGGCGACTGCATGTGAAACAGCCCGACGGCCGAGTTCCTTTTCTTCCCCACGCCTGCTCGCTCGCCATTCACTGTCTCCACCGCGCGAGAAGACAGAGCAGAAGAGAGGAAGGAAGAGGAGGAGGAGAGGGGAAGAAGAGAAGGAGAGGGAGAGGAGAGGGAAGAAGAGAAGGAGAGGGGGAGGAGAGGGAAGAAGAGAAGGAGAGGGGGAGGAGAGGGAGAGGAGGAGAAGCCGCGGGATTTGAAGGTATTTTTCTACTTTTAGAAAATTTATTTTAGAAAATTAGTTTAGATAAATTTAGTTTAGAAAATCTAGTGTAGATATTTAGTTTACAAATTTAGTTTAGATATTTAGTTTAGAAAATTAGCTTAGATATTTAGTTTAGAAAATCTAGTTTAGAACATTTAATTTAGAAATGTAGATGCAGTTTACAAATTTAGATGTATAAATTTAAATGTAGAAAAATATAGTTTTTTGTATAATATTTGTAATGCATTATTGTGGAAATTTGACTTTAGAAAATTTGTTTAGATAAATTTAGTTTAGAAAATGTAGTGTAGAGTGTAGATATTTAGTTTACAAATTTAGCTTAGATATTTAGTAGAGATATTTAGTTTAGAAAATTAGCTTAGATATTTAGTTTAGAAAATCTAGTTTAGAACATTAAATTTAGAAATGTAGATGCAGTTTACAAATTTAGATGTACAAATTTAAATGTAGAAAAATATAGTTTTTTGTATAATATTTGTAATGTATTATTGTGGAAAATTTACTTTACAAATTTATTGTAGATCATTCAATGTACAAATGTAGATGCAGTTTACAAAATTGAAATGAAGAAAATTTAAATGTAGAAAATTGTTGTGTCGAAATTTTGTATACTATTTTTCATGTAGAATTGTAGAAAATGTAGTGTGCAAATTTACATTTAGATAACTTTACAGTTATGGCGGGTGACTGGCGGTACACGCTGTTGGACGAGCACTTGGACCGCGTGCACCGCGCTTCCCGTCGTGCGCCGCCACCGGGGAGCACGGACGAGTCGACTGAGCTGGGAGTGGTCCGGACACGCACACCTCGTGTGGCCTGGGGACTCGACCCCCGTTGGACTGCCAGGTTTGCACTACGCCAACATTTTAGTATTACCTTAAAAATATTTAATGCTGACCTTCACTTTATTTGCAGGCTGTGGGATGCCGGACTTCTCCCTCTTGCCCGGATGGTGCAGGCCACGGATGAGGACGGAGGTGCCTTGGCCGGGGAGGGGGACGAGGCGGGCGTGGAGCGATCACGACGCTTCCCGTTCGACCGTTCCCTGCTGACGGCTTTGGTGGACCGTTGGCGGCCCGAGACGCACACTTTCCATCTACCAGTCGGGGAGATGGCGTCGACCCTGCAGGACATGTCCGTACTACTTGGCCTTCCGGTCGCGGGAGACGCTGCCTTCCTACCGGAGGCTCCCGCCGAGTGGCGCGAGGACCTGCTCGGCAGATTCCAGGGGGTCCTTCCATCGGCCGATCAGCACCACATCTTCGACGAGAGGCAGAAGCATGGACCGACGCTGAGGTGGCTGGCACAGTACCGGGTACGTGGTGTTTCAAGTCGATCGCGTCTTCGAAACTCTTATTTGTGCAATTACATACTAATAAAAACTTGCTGTGGCATTCAGGTTGAGCGCATGGTTGCAGATGCTGACGATTTCCAGGTCGCGCGCCACCTGGAGGCTTACTTGCTGTGGCTGTTTGGTTGGGTGCTCTTCACCACCAGCCACGGCAACACCGTTGACGCGCGCCTTATCGCTTATGCGAGGGCGATTGCGGACGGTGAGGTCGTCCAGATCAGCTGGGGATCGGCCGCACTTGCCGCGACGTACCGCGGCCTGTGCGATGCGTGCACGAGGATTAAGGCGAACTCGATCCTCACGGGATGTCCCCTGCTGCTGCAGTTGTGGTCGTTTGAGCGCTTCAGTCTCGGACGACCTGTACTAGACGACATGGGTCCCTACGGGGCCGAGATGTACGTGGGGGGAGACATCGACCAGCCGACGATGGGTTCTATTTGGTGTCGTCGACGAGTGAGTTTTATTTTATCGTAGTCAACTTTTTAACGATCGTCGTACTAAAATAATTTGCCTTTCTTGCAGGTACAGTTCGCGCACGTGCAGGTCACGCGGGCGTACTACCCCTTCGTGGAGCAGTTGGACCGCCTCGCAGACTCCGACGTGCGCTGGGAGCCTTACGCACCGAAGGCAGTGCAGGCCCGTGCTCCTGACGGGCTATCTGCACTGTGCTGGCGTGACCAGGCTTTCTGGCTGACCCGCCGGAAGCTCGTGTACGGCATCTACGTGGAGGACTACGCACCGCAGCGAGTCATGCGGCAGTTTGGGCTGCGGCAGGCACTTCCTGTACCAGTCGGGCCGCCGATTCTGCCCCGCGTGCACGCGTGAGTGATCGCTTCTGATATTTTTGTACGTACTTACTATTGTGATCGCAAGTACTTACATTACGTAATGGTTCCATAAACAGGCACACCACGAAGGGCGTCAAGAAAGGCACAGACTGGTCCAGGAGGATGCAGCCCTGGATTGCGCAGTGGGAGGGTGCGCTGGATGACCGCGTGGAGGAGGACCGGCCATACGACATAGCCGACTACGCGGAGTACCTCATCTGGTACCAGGCGCGGACTCATACCAGGCTGGTACATGTCGTTGACCCACCTGCCCCACACGTCGCCGCACCGACAGACGCGTACCCTGCGCACTTCGCACGCGACGCTCACATCGTGGTACGTAACTTGTAATTTCAAAAATTCTCAAATGGCAATATCGTTTCGATGATGGACCATTCTATGTCTTTTTGTCCAGGCTGACGTCGGTGTTGCGATGTGGTCGGAGTCGTCCGCAGTAGCGCAGAGGTTGGGCACAGGTGGGGAGTTGACCCGCGAGGAGGCCGTCAGCTTTGCGCGACGGATGGAGGCCGGGTGTAGACGTATCGTCAGCCTGCTGTCCTGCACGAGGCTACCGGTGGTCTCCACACCTACGCCCAGTGCACCCCGACCACCAGTGCCACCCCGACCACCAGTGCCACCCCGACCAGCGTGGCACTACTCCGGAGGTAGTACGTGGACACGTCCACCTCCCCCGGAGCAGCCAGGGAGTTCTACGTGGACACGTCCACCTCCCCCGGACCAGCCAGGGAGTTCTCCTTGGTCACGGCCTCCTACGTACATCCCCGGCTTCCACACGGATGATTTCATGGCGCCATGTACGGGTACGCATCGTCCGAGCTTGTTTTTAACCTAAGACGACATGCAACGAACTAACGATATTACTATTGCAGGTCCTTACCAGCAGCAGGGACGCTTCTCCCCGGGCCACATCGAGGTGGACCAGTTTTTTACGGACTGGCCTGGGCCGTACTCCGACGCAGCACCGGAACCGGACGTTCTCTCCGGCAGTGGCCTCCCCGGTGCACCGGATGCCACACAGCCGGAGGTGCAGGTGACTCCACCGGCGCAGCCGCGGGTGCGAAACCCACCTGCTCGTTTTACTTTTTCGGACCCTCGTCGCCCGCCGCCTCGTAATCCGTTGCACCGGAGGACGGCCAAGCGGGGCCGTATGGCAGGACGCGGGCGCGGTGATGGAGCAGGTGATGGAGCACCTTAGGGTGGGGAGTGAGGGGTGTATGTCATGCATGTAATGGATAAATACGCGGCATGTTACTGCGTTATATTATAAAGTTCATTTAACTTCAAACAATGCTATTATCTCTTCTTTTCGTATAGAAAATTATTTCTATATCAAGTAATGTGACAAATATTAAATACCAGTTCTTGTGAGACTTAATTACGAAATTAAAAAAATGTGACATATACCAGTACATGTGACTATACCACATTTTTTACGAGTTTCAAATTACAAAATTCACAAAACCCTTAACAGGATCCATGCAGTCGCGAGCAGGCGTGGGGAAGAAAAGGGGCTCGGCCGTCGGGCTGTTTCACATGCAATCGCCCCCCCCCCCCCCCGGTTGGGCGACTCTTCTTTATGTCGCCGAACGGGGGGGCGATTCAATTGAATCGCTTAACAGGGAGGCGATTGCATTTAATCGCCCAACGGTTACCAGATTCTTTTTAAGTCGCGTTTTGGTGGGGCGACAAGCGTAAATCGCCCAATGGTTTGGCGACTCGAGCCTATTTGTGTAAAAAATTTTGTCGCGGGTATATTTCTGTATTTTCGAATAAAAAATGGGTTATCCGTACAAAAATTTCATGATCAATGCGTACGTAACAAGTTTCGTCACGTTGTTCGTCGTCGACCCTTATGCCATTTCCAAAAGGAGGTAACTCGTCAAATTGATTGTATTCTTCCTCATTCACTACATTCTCTACTCCGACAATTATCCTTTTTCCATGAAGAACTACATGGCGTTTCTTATTTGCCGGGTCGGTTACATAGAAAACTTGAACAACTTGATTGGCGAGTACGAATGGTTCGTCTTTGTACCCGACTCGTTGGAGGTCCACGGTAGTGACACCGTACTTGTTCACTTGTGGGAGATGCACCCAACGGCAGCGAAATAAGGGGATCTTGAAAACCACATAGTCGAGCTCCCAAATCTCTTCTATGAAGCCATAGTACGAGTTTCTCGACCCATCAGTATTGAACGCATCTATGCGGACACCGCTGTTCTCATTAGTGCTCTTGACATCCTGAGACTGCGTATAGAATGTGTACCCATTTATGTCATATCCTTGCCATGTCACAACTGTAAATGTCGGCCCTTTTGCCAACCATGTAAGCGTCTCACTTGGCGAGCTCCTAGCGATTTGCTCCTTCAACCATTGGTTGAACCGACTGTTGTGTTGCCTCATGATCCAAACATTCGGCCGCTCCGAATTCTGTTGCCGAAGCACATCCATCTGCTAGTCAACATAAGGTGCCACTTCAGTCATGTGTTGCAACACCGTGAAATGGGCTTGAGTATACGTGTCCATATCTGGAGTGATTGTTTTCCTTCCGATAGTTCCGAGACCTTTCAGCCTCCCCTCATGACGAGATTGAGGCAAACCTATCGGTTGAATCTAAGCCATATAATCGACACAAAACTCAATGACGTCTTCGCTTGCATAACCTTCGACGATGCTGCCCTCCGGCCGAGAACGATTCCGTACGTAGGACTTGAGAATTCCCATGAACCTCTCAAATGGGTACATGCTACGTAGGAATACGGGCCCGCGCATTTTTATCTCCACACAACGTGAACAATGAGATGGACCATGATATCGAAAAACGAAGGAGGGAAATACATTTCAAGGTGACATAGAGTCATCACCGCCTCGTCCTGCAGAGCATCTAGTCCTTCGGGATCGATGACCTTCTGAGCAATTGTGTTAAAGAAATAACATAGCCTCATGATTGTCTTTCGGACTTTGATCGGCAAAATATTTCTAATTGCAATAGGGAGCATCTGTGTCATCAGCACATGACAATCGTGAGACTTCATGCCATTTAGCTTCAAATCTTGCATCGAAACAAGTTTCTTCACGTTGCCGGAGTAACCAGACGGAACTTTGACACCATGCAAGCACTGGCACAGTTCTATTTTCTCAGCCTTGGACAGAGAGTAACATGCAGGGGGAAGGTACATTCGTCCATTATCAGTGCATGTCGCTGCTAACTCAGGCCTGATGTCCATATCAGCCAAGTCAAGCCGTGCGTTCACGCCGTCCTTTGTTTTCTCACGAATATTCAGTAAGAGACCAATCAAGCTGTCGCATACATTCTTTTCTACGTGCATGACGTCGATGCAGTGTCGAACATCTAGGTACTCCCAATAAGGTAAGTCCCAAAATATTGATCTCTTCTTCCAGGTGTTCTTCTCAAGAGCTCTCAATTTACGTCCCTTTCCGAGTACAACATCTAAATCCTTAACCATATCATAAACCTCGTGTCCCCTTAAATGCCTTGGAGCTGAACCGTCTTCCTTCTCTCCGTCAAATTGTTTCTTCATCTTGCGGTATGGGTGAGCCCTCCGAAGGAACCGGCGGTGACACATGTAGACGGTTTTGCGTGAGTGTTTCAGCCACACACTCTCGGTACCATCTAAACAGTGAGTACAAGCTTTGGCACCTTTTGTAATATGGCCCGATAGGTTACCAAGGGCAGGATAATCATTTATGGTGCAGAACAATAAGGAGCGCAGAGTGAAGTTCTCTCGTTTGTATGCATCCCATACCTGTACCCCTTCATTCCACAGTACTTTTAGATCCTCCACCAACGGTGCTAGGAACACATCAATATCATTCCCAGGTTGTTTTGGCCCTAGGATAAGTATCGACAGCAAAATATACTTTCGCTTCATACACAACCAAGGAGGAATGTTATAGATGCATAGAGTCACGGGCCATGTGCTATGTCGGCTGCTCATGCTACTGAAAGGATTCATTCCATCTGTACTCAGTCCAAACCTTATATTCCTTGGTTCTGCACCGAAGTCTGCAAAACTCCTATCGATGTTTCTCCAATGTGCGGAATCAGCAAGGTGTTTTAGCATTCCATCCTTCTTGCGCTCTTCCGAGTGCCAGCGCAGCAGTTTTGCCTCTTTTGGATTTGCAAAAAACCTTTTCAAACGGGGAATTATAGGAAAATACCATGCCACCTTAGCAGGAGGTCCTTTCTTCGCCTCTGTTCCCTCGTCATCATCTGATTGATTGATACGTTTGTATCGGGAAATGCGTTGCACACCGGACATACATGCATATTTTCATACTCTTTACGGTAGAGGATACAGTCGTTCGGACATGCATGTATTCTTTCTACTTAAATTCCCAACGGACAAAGAACCTTCTTGACTTTATACGTGGTTTTAGGCAACTCATTTCCCTCCGGAAGCATGTCCGCTAAAAGACCTAGCAGCGCCGTGAAACTCTTGTCGGACCAACCATTGCTTGCCTTCAATTTCAACAGTTCAAGCACGGCCGACAACCTCGTGTACTTGCAGCACATGAACAAAGGTTTCTCCGAGTCCTCCATCAAGCCCCGGAATTTAACATACTCTCTCTCATCATAATCCTCTTCTACATCGCGAAGCATATGATCCAGATTATCATCATGCAACCTATCCAAATCCGAACCACAATCGACATCATCCGGTGGCATGTCATTCACTTCACCGGCGATGTCATCCGGCGGCATATCATTCACTTCACCGGTGATGTCATCCGGCGGCATTTGATCATTGACTTCGCCATGACTGGTCCAACACGTATAACCCTTTTTGAAACCCCTCCGAATCAAGTACGCTTCAATTTGCCCTGGGTTCATAAACATCTTTAAATTCTCGCAATCAGTGCATAGATTGTACATATATTCCACCCCCTTATTCAACATATCCTCCTCGGCAGCTCTTGTAAAAGCAGACACGCCATTAATGTGCTGTTCACTCACACGGCTCGTGGCATACATCCAGCTTCGATCCTACGTTACGTACATATATAACAACTTAGTATTAAAAATTAAATTAACTAATTATTACTACATTTATACCGGCCATGTAACATCCCAAAATTTTTATTTGCCTTTTATTGTTTTTCTGGAGTTTATTTGGATTTATCTGGATTTTATTTCAAAGTCTAAAGCAAGAAAATGTATTTTTAATATTTTATTAAAGCCAAAAAGAGTTTATTTTACCTTTCCAACCTTCCCTAAAAATTTAAAATAATTGTTGAGAATTTTCTGGAATTAAAAATCAATTTTAAAAGTTAAAAAGTATTTTATAAAATTATTAAATGCAAAACTAAAATTAGAATTATTTTTATTAAACCTAAAATAGATCCAGGGATATTCTATGAATTTTCTGGAATTTTTAGAGATTAATTACTATTCTTTCTAAGCAATTATAGTGTTTCTAGTATTTTCTGAAATTTAATCCGAAAATAAAAATCAAATTAATCCTAGCTTGCCACGTGCGCTCTCAGATTGAATCCTTCTCTCTCCACGTTTTAATCCTAGCCACACATGATCACTTACCCCTTCATAACCATCCAAGAGCCATGAAACAACCCCCCCCCCCCCCCACGTGCCACGTGTCGCAAATCCAACGGCCCGTACACCTTCACTTCTCCTATCTCTCACCAACACATGGACCCCACATGTCATATGTTTCTTCAACCTCTCCTCCTTCCTCCTCCCACCCTCTCTCTCCTCCACCATGGATACCGAAATAAAGCTTTGAAATCCCGCCGTTTATTCCTCTAACTCCCGTTAAAAGCATGCAATTGAATGCCCTAATCACCCCCACTAATCCCGGCCGCTTTCCCCTTTATTTTTCCCTCTCAAAACCGAAATCCCTTCCTCTCCTCTCTCTTCTATAAAAGGGCCTCCCCAACACCCTTTCTTCCCCTTCGGCTCCTCCAACCACCACCACCCTTCCCCTCCTCCCCGGCCGCCGCCCCGCCGTCGTGCGCCGCCGCCCGGCCATCTCCCGCCGGCCACCCCGCAGCACCCCGCCGCCGCCGCCGCCTTTTGCCACTGCCGCCGGCCGCCCCGGGCATCCCCGCCGCCACCGGTAGGTGCGCCGCCGCCCCGTCTACCCCCGTCGCCGGTCGCCGCCCCGTCTCCGGCCGCCGGTCGCCGGCCGTACCGCCCATGTGCCTCCCCTTTGATTCCATCCCTAGTTATTTTGCTTACCTTGTTTATTTTGTTTGGTTGATGCTTCCTTGTCATGAAAGAACAAAGGCTCACTTGGCTAGGGGAGTCAAGATAATGCATGCATGCATGAGGTTGTGAGTTCAAATCCTGGGCATGCATTTCGGTTGGACTTTTTAGCCAAAATTTTTGTTCACCTCCAGTCAATGACAAGCGGGACCCACTTGTCATATTCTATTAAAATAAAAAACTGCACCCAATGACAACCGGGCCCCACATGTCATACACTCCAATATACCCCAGCTTGTGAGTTCAAATCCTGGGCATGCATTTCGGTTGGACTTTAGCCAAACTTTTTGTTCACCTCTAGTCAATGACAAGCGGGACCCACTTGTCATATTCTATTAAAATAAAAAAACTGCACCCAATGACAACCGGGCCCCACATGTCATACACTCCAATATACCCCCAGAATCAGCCAAAAATAAGATTCCAGAGAATATTCCCTCGTTTTGCATTTTCTGGAATTTCCAAACCGATCAAACTTCCAATCGCTAGTTCTCCGTCGTCCGAGCTCCGAATCCAGTTATTCAAATTTCTAAATTCTTCTAAAATCATATTCTATCTGTCAGTATATATTTTATAATTTTTGGATTTTATTTTGATTTTATTTGAATTTATTTGTTTGGTTCTTCGCGCGTAGATTTCGACGAATCCGGAGAGTATTTCTTCGACGAATCGCAGCAAGACTTCGAGCAAGGCAAGTTACACCTTTGATCATGTTTCTCCCAGTAATTTAAATTATTTATGTTGTTTTAAATTATTATGCATGCGTACTTTTATTCAAACTAGTTCAAATGTGATTTAAACTTTAGTTACGCCGAATTCCTTTGTGTATGGCCAATCTTGTTATTGAACGAACATACCTTGTCACCATAGATGCAAACCTAGTTGGTACATTAGTATTAACTAGAAAGTTTTATATAATTGCTTAGCCATGCTTAGAATAATTTAGGTGGGAAGAATGGTTTCACTTAAACCGTTGATTTATAGAATTTATTCTTGACTTTGGTGAGTCAAGAAAGCTTATGGAAGTTTGATAAAATAAAATTGTAAAACCTGTTTTGGACTTAGGCATTGGTATGGTGGTGGGTGCTTGCTGGCATGCGTCGTAGTTTGTGGACTCGATGTTGACTGCCAGGCACAAGGGGTATGCGGGTAGGCTTAAGTCAAATTAAGGACTGGTCTGTGAACTACTAATACAAAGTCACACCGTACTACCACAAGTCTGGTATGGGACAGACCTGGCTAAGTAATTTGTGAAGTTCCATTTTAGTTTCGCTATAGGCTGAATGTGAGCGTGGCGTAGGCCATGACAAGTCTCACATGGCACAAGAGGGGGCACCAACATGTGGATTCATGTTGTGGTGAAACCTCAGTGGCGGCGTAGCTAATTTGGTAATGGAACATTGGAACAGCCTTGTCATGAACTCTCAGCCGCACACCTAAGGCAGTGTGTTAATCGTGTGGCAAAACGAGAGGACATGTCTTGTGGGTAAAGTTGTACACCTCTGCAGAGTAACAAACTATCCTGGATAGCCGTGTCCACGGTGAAGGACATGCTTAGTATGGTTTCTCACGGATTAGACTTTGGTTTTAATAAAATTTGGTTTTTGGACACTTGTTAAATCTTTTGGAAAGATGGTCCGGGTGTGATACCCGTGGATAGGTTAGTGTTAGGTTCTTGCCTGCACTAACGTTATTATTTTAATTAAAGGAATGTTTTACATATTGTATCAAATTCAGCTTTTGCACTTACTTTACTGTATTTAATTCAATGATGTTGTTTATGCAAATAAACCATAACATGCCTTCATTTGTAACCCCTTATGCATGCATCACATCTGTTATAATTCCTGGTGTAACTTGTGGAGTACTCTATGTACTCACCTTGCTTAAACACTGTTGCCAGAGGATGACGACGTCAACTATGTTGAGGATTGCGACGAATAGGCCACGTCTTACAGTCAATTCGCCTTGTGGGAAAGCAGGATGGACTGCTCCTTTATTTATCTTCCGCTATTTACTTTTATGTTCGCCCATGAAGCCACCTTATTGTAAACTTGGCCCTAAGGCCCGTACTTTTGATTTTAATAAAGTTTGGTTATCGTGCATGATATGTATCACTGTGAAACTGTGTGCACTAACTTTTCCTGGGATAGTGCGATTTACACAGTGGGTTCTGGAGTTGTTGCTCCGGGTCCCGACAGGCCACATGTATTATATTGAGGCTTAATTTGCTACCTCAATTCATATTATAAACACAACAGCTATTATATAACCAACAATTTTGCAAACCATCTTCAATTAATAACACTCACCAATTACTTAGATCTAAATTGTAATGCATGCAAAGAAAAAATAAAATTCATTACTAACCATATCTAGAGCAACCAGGAAAGTATAAATCTTCAAAGCTCAATATCTGCCTCCTCCCACCAAATTAACTGGCCTGAAATCGCCAAGCTTGCCTCCTGAGCGAAAGAGTAAAGCACCAGCTAGATCTGGATCGAAATGAAGACAGATGCGGTCTGAGCAGCGCAATAAATGCCTACTTCCATTATCACAGACGGTTTTTAATAAAAAATCGTCTGTGATTATCTGGGATTATCACAGATGGTTTTTAATACAGACCGTCTGTGATTATCTGGGATTATCACAGACGGTTTTTAATACAGACCGTCTGTGATACTCGGTATCACAGACGGTTCATCGGTAAGAACCGTCTGTGATACTCGTTTTCCCCGACGCCACCAACACAGACGGTGTCCAAATTAAAACCGTCTGTGTTAGTGTTGGTCACAGACGGTTTTGTCAAACCGTCTGTGATTGGCCGTCTAGTATTAGGCTTTCTGTAGTAGTGCTGGTACTTATTTGCTTTGATTAGTCTATTTGAGGTTGTTTTATTTAGTTGATTGTGCAATCATCCTATTAGTTGCTAAATTGAAACATGGCATTCGAATTTAGTTAACCAATCTATATCAAATAGTGATTTCTATGCTTAGATTAGTATAATCATGTGATAGGTGTGCCGGTGAAAAGGTAGTATTGATATGTAGGGTAAGAGCAATCTTAGCATAATACATCTTTGTAGTTCGTACCAATTCATTTCATGCAAATGAACCTATCCTGGGTGATCCTTCGTGAAACCTAGATAAATTCACATTTTTGCTGTTTAGTTCTTTCAAACCCACCTTTCAAATAATGCTTTGTTAGCAGTAATTGCATACTTTACTCGTTATCCCATCTGTATCCTGAGACTCGATACACTGGAATACTCAAGGTGAGAACCTACAACTGACCCATTCGCTTGCGTTACAATTATTGCCCGTATTTAGCATCAATAAGCTTTTCTAGCGTTGTTGCTGGGAAAATTTTCAGTTTTACGGTTAAGGTTTTATTACTAACACTCTTTTTCCTAAACATCATTGCTAGTTTTTGTTTTTCCTGTTTTCTTTTGCAACAAAGGATATTTTCCATGCTCCTCCAAGAGCTTGTGGGAATATTCGAAACCATCTCTGGGTTATTTTGCTCCGCCAAAATCAGATATGAATTAAGGTGGAAGTTGAGGAGTACAAGCTGAACCCGACATTGATAAAGATGGTCCAAGAAAGGTCATTCGAGTCATTTTGCAGCACCTTTCAACATCCCTAACATCACATTGTGACGTTCAATCGAGTCATTTGTAGCGCCTTTCAACACCAAGGAATACCAACAGATTGATACAAATGAATCTTATTTCCTTTCTCGGTGATAAGGCAAAATCATGGTACACTCTTATTGTTGACATGTTCAAAGGTAACTGGGCTGAACTTTTTTTAAAAAAAAATTGCATGAGATTTTCCCTGTTCCCAAGAGGCATGACATCTTAAATTTTACTTAATTGCCTGATGAGACGCTTAGTTAACCTTGGACGCGATATCATGGATTGCTTAGCGCTGGTCCAGATTTATGCAAACTTTCTATATGTCCCTATTGGAAAGTTCGGCGGGATATCTTGATGCTTATCAAGTGGTTCTTTTTTAATTGAAACCCAAAGATCGCAAAGTGGTTATTGAGCTAATTGAAAGAGTTCAATCCATGAGCACCTGGGTAGAATCTAATGATGAGGAAGATAACAATGAACGTCTTAAGGTAGAGGAAGCCAGGCCCGAACCAGTTGCTACACGAGAACTCGTTATTACTCAACAAGAAGCTGAGGTTAGCACCCAGCAGACTTTTGAAGATGAAGTCAAACTGCAACTTCCTCTGTCTAAGGATTTGGCTTGTCCTTCACAACTCGAAGACATTACGTTTAATAACCATATCCCTCAGAACCTGCAATCAAAGAAGATTGACCAGAAGAAACTGGAGGGAAATTGCTGAAGAGAAAGAACAATAATACCCACATTGATTGTGGGAAAGAAAAAAAATCATAACTTACAAGTATGAGAGAGATTTTATCTATTAGATTAGTCTTTTGGAGGAGAATGCCTAATACCACTTATAAGTCTGTTGCTCCATAGACTTAGTTATATTCAGCTCGTTTGGACCTGTGGTCTGAAGAGTAAATCTGGTTGGACTTAGGTATGCGGTTAGGGTCCGATCCAACAATTGCTATCAGAGCCTAGGTGCTTAACATCTTCCTGGTTGCTAATGTGTGAGAGGGAGACTGTTCGGAATAGTCCCACATTTGTTATGGGAAAAGAAAAGGCACAACTTATAAATGTGAGGGAGACCTCACTTATTGGACTGGTCTTTTGGATGAAGAAGGCCTAATACCAATTATAAGTTTGTTGCTCTATGGGTATAGTTATATTCACTCCGTTTAGATTTATGATTTAAGAAGTAAATTTGATTGGACTTAGGCATATGGACAGAGCTGTTCTGACAGCATTGAGCTGGCAAAGAAGGCCCTGCGTGCAGATAATGATGAGCCATTGACATCACAAGTGTTAGTACTCAAGGAAATTCTAGAGCCTAGAGCCTAGAGAGGACCAACCCCTTTTGACATGGAAAGTATTCGAAAGTATTCTCGAATATGCAAGATAGAAGCTGGAAATTCAAGTGATGACGTTGTCTGTGTGATGTGGGAGTGGATATAAGAACATTTCTTTTAGCTTATAAATTATAGGGTTATTCGAACAAAAAATTAGAACAATTTTTTATCTTTTTTTAAATAGCTTATTGGGATATTTTTTTAAAATGGCTTATTAGCATTTGATTCATTCGTATAAGTACTCGGACTTAAACTAAAAATTATCAGCCACAGTCGAAAAGAACCCACCTAAGTGTTATACCACATCAAACTTTCAAATAATTATTTATGGATACGTTACCGGTCTATGTTAGTGCAATGCTATTGTCAACTGAACAGGTCCTTAGCAGATTCAGCGCAACGATCTGTAACTGCTCTGCTCCCAAATCTTTCTGTCTTTTGGCGGTTCTGCAACAGTAGCTTAGTTCTTGCTGGTTTTGTAGCAGCGCACTCTCCGGACTCTCCGTATCTGTAATAACTGTGCATGGTTATTCCCTGTGCCTCTCTTTACAGCCTACTTAAAGGGTGTTAAACTATGTGGATAGGTCAATTTAGTGGTGATAAATAATTGACATTTGGGTTGCTTTGAAATTTGCATTTATGAAAGTTTCAATTAGTGCTCTTTTGCATCACTAGAATCAGCAAACCTCAATCACAGCTGAAGGACCACTACTCCTACAGAAAGCCTAATACTAGACGGCCAATCATAAACGGTTTGACAAAACCGTCTGTGACTGACACTAACACAGACGGTTTTCATTTGGACACCGTCTGTGTTGGCGGCGTCGGAGAAAACGAGTATCACAGATGGTCTGTATTAAAAACTGTCTGTGATAATCCCAGATTATCACAGACGGTTTTTATTAAAAAAACCGTCTGTGATAACGGCACTGGGCATTTATTGTGCTGCTCAGACCGCATCTGTCTTCATTTCGATCCAGATCTAGCCGCTGCTGCGCACTCTTTCGCTCAGGAGGCAAGGTAGGCGATTTCAGGCTAGTTAATTTGGAGGGAGGAGATAGAGATTGAGCTTTGAAGATTCATACTTTCCTGGTAGCTCTAGATATGGTTAGTAATGAAATTTATTTTTTCTTTGCATTACAATTTAGATCTAAGTAATTGGTGAGTGTTATTGAAAATAGTTTGCAAAATTGTTGGTCATATAATAGCTGTTGTGTTTATAATATGAATTGAGCTAGCAAATTAAGCCTCCATATAATACATTTGGCCGGTATATATGTAGTAATAATTAGTTAATTTAATTTTTAATACTAAGTTGTTATATATGTACGTAACGTAGGACCGAACCTGAATGTATGCCGCGAGCCGTGTGAGTGAAGAGTATATTAATGGCGTGTCTGCTTTTACAAAAGCTGCCGAGGAGGATATGTTGAATAAGGAGGTGGAATATATGTACTGTCCATGCACTGACTGCGAGAATTTAAAGATGTTTAAGAACCGAGGGCAAATTGAAGCGCACTTGATTCGGAGGGGTTTCAAAAAGGGTTATACGTGTTGGACCAGTCTTGGCGAAGTGAATGATCATATGCCGCCGGATGACATCGCCGGAGAAGTAAATGATATGCCGCGGGATGACATCGCTGGTGAAGTGAATGACATGCCGCCAGTTGATGTCGATTGTGGTTCGGATTCGGATAAGTTGCACGATGATACTCTGGATCAGATGCTTCACGATGTAGAAGAGAACTATGATGAGAGAGTATGTTAAATTTTGGGGCTTGATGGAGGACTCAAAGAAACCTTTGTTCACGTGCTGCAAGTACACGAGGTTGTCGGCCGTGCTTGAACTGTTAAAATTGAAATCAAGCAACGGTTGGTCCGACAAGAGCTTCACGGCGCTACTAGGTCTTTTAGCGGACATGCTTCCGGAGGGAAATGAGTTGCCTAAAACCACGTATAAAGCCAAGAAGGTTCTTTGTCCGTTTGGAATCGAAGTCGAAAGAATACATGCATGTCCGAACGACTGTATCCTCTACCGTAAAGAGTATGCAAACATGCATGTATGTCTGGTGTGCAACGCATCCCGATACAAACGTAACAATCAATCAAATGATGGCGACGGAACAGACGCGAAGAAAGGACCTCCTGCTAAGGTGGCATGGTATTTTCCTATAATTCCCCGTTTAAAAAGGTTTTTTTGCAAATATAAAGGAGGCAAAACTGCTGCGTTGGCACTCGGAGGAGCGCAAGAAAGATGGAATGCTAAGACACCTTGCTGATTCCGCCCAGTAGAGAAACATCGATAGGAGTTTTGCAGACTTCGGTGCAGAACCAGGAAATATAAGGTTTGGACTGAGTACAGATGGAATGAATCCTTTCAGTAGCATGAGCAGCCAACATAGCACATGGCCCGTGACTCTCTGCATCTATAACCTTCCTCCTTGGTTGTGTATGAAGCGAAAGTATATTTTGCTATCGATACTTATCCAAGGGCCAAAACAACCTGGGAATGATATTGATGTGTTCCTAGCACCGTTGGTGGAAGATCTAAAAGTACTGTGGAACGAAGGGGTACATGTATGGAATGCATACAAACGAGAGAACTTCACTCTGCGCTCCTTATTGTTCTGCACCATAAATGATTATCCTGCCCTTGATAACCTATCGGGCCATAGTACAAAAGGTGCCAAAGGTTGTACTCACTGTTTAGATGGTACCAAGAGTGTGTGGCTAAGACACTCATGCAAAACCGTCTACATACGTCACCGCCGGTTCCTTCGGAGGGCTCACCCATACCGCAAGATGAAGAAACAATTTGACGGAGAGAAAGAAGACGGTATTTTACTCAAAAACCGTCTGTGATTATCAGATATCACAGACGGTTTGTAATTAAAAACCGTCTGTGATATTGATATATCACAGATGGTTTTTGCTTAAAAACCGTTTGTGATATTTACACCACAGACGGTTCGAAAACTGTCTGTGATAACCTTCCATTATCACTGACTCATAAATTCAGACGGTTCAGAAAATCGTCTGTGATGACGTTTCTGAACCGTCTGTATTATTGTTTTCTGTAGTAGTGCACGACAGAACAACCACAGTAATTCAACCACGGCAGACTTCGATCACTGCAGAACGACTGCGAAAGAATGACCACGATATGTCGACCACGACAGATGACCAAGTGGTCGACTACGGCAGAATGACCACAGCATGTCGACTACGACAGAATGACTACGACAGGTCGACCATGACAGACCTCGACCATGGCAGACTTCAACCACGGCAGACTTCGACCACGGCATTTCTACCACGACAGGTCGACCATTGCATACCAACCACGGCAGGTCGATCATGGCATTTCTACCATGGCTGGTCAATCATTGCATTTCGACAATGGCAGGTCAAGCATGGCAAAATGACCACAGGTGAACAACCGCATCAAAAACGACCTCGGTCGGGAGTTTTTAGAAGACTCCAAGACTCTAAAGTTGGAGAGCAGTTGAAGACTCCGGAGTTAGAGGCTTTGGCAAAACCGATCATAGCTATAGTAAACTGGTCGTAGTTACAGCGAACCAGTCATAGCTACAGTAAATCGATCGATGGTCGTAAGCGAAGTAGGACCGATCGTATGCTTCAATGTAACTGGTCATAGCTACTGTGAATCGGTCATATGCTATGGGGAATCAGTCGTACTAAATAGTGAACAAGATACAATGGACTATGCTATGGGGAATCAATGGACTATCCTAGCTAGGATGGTTGGGGTCACAAGCTTCAGTGGACTAGTTGAAAGTGACAATAATCGATAGGTGGTCATTGCTATAGAACCAGGGAGGTACTTGGTGGTCGTTGCTACAGTACCAGGTAGGTACTCGATGGATGTTGCTATAGTACCAGGTTGGTACTCAATGATGGGAAGTCGATAGTTTGCATTCAGTACATGGTCAGCACTCGGTGATTGATGCTTGGTACTCTGTGGTCGATGGAGCAGTTATTGGCTGATGGTTAGTAGTCATAGACTGGGAGTGTAATGATGCTTATATTTTGCGAGTGTTCTGAGTGAAGCGATAGTAATTCCCTAGTATTTGTTTTTTCTAGTACTGTGCATGGCGGTCATAGCGGTCGTAATGAGTGGTCAGAGGTTGATTTCTAGAGAACGAGAAAAATGAGGTCATGGATGACTGTACCAGCCCAGGTTTTTATAAAAAATAATAATAGTAAAAATAATTTAAAATAAAAATAAGTGTTTTGGTTGCCTAAATTTTATTTTTGATTTGCCCTGATTTTTCTGCTTTTAAGAACGCTGGATTTCAAAAGTAATTGAGGTAAATACACAAAAATATTATTAAATAAAATGATATTTTGATTTCCTATAAAAATATTATTTCAAATTAATTATTTGGAAGCATTTAGCATTTATCTAGATTTTCTGTGTTTTTCTAGATTTTAAAAATCAATTTCAAAGCTACAAAGTATTTTGATAAAAATTAAAAGACCAACTTTAACTGGAAATATTTTTTCCTAAGTCTAGAAAACTTGAACAACTTGATTGGCGAGTACGAATGGTTCATCTTTGTACCCGACACGTTGGAGGTCCACGGTCGTGACACCGTACTTGTCAACCTTCACCTGTGGGAGATGCACCCAATGGCAGCGAAATAAGGGGATCTTGAAAACCACATAGTCGAGCTCCCAAATCTCTTCTATGAAGCCATAGTACGAGTTTCTCGACCCATCGGTACTGAATGCATCTATGTGGACACCGCTGTTCTGGTTAGTGCTCTTGACATCCTGAGACTGCATATAGAATGTGTACTCATTTATGTCATATCCTTGCCATATCACAACTGTAAATGTCGGCCCTTTTGCCAACCATGTCAGCGTCTCACTCGGTGAGCTCCTAGCGATTTGCTCCCCTCCGGCCGAGAACGATTCCGTACGTAGGACTTGAGAATTCCCATGAACATCTCAAATGGGTACATGCTATGTAGGAATACGGGCCCGCACATTTTTATCTCCCACACAACGTGAACAATGAGATGGACCATGATATCGAAAAACGAAGGAGGGAAATACATTTCAAGGTGACATAGAGTCATCATCACCTCGTCCGACAGAGCATCTAGTCCTTCGGGATCGATAACCTTTTGAGCAATTCTGTTAAAGAAATAACATAGCCTCAATAGGGAGCATCTGTGTCATCAACACATGACAATCATGAGACTTCATGCCATTTAACTTCAAATCTTGCATCGAAACAAGTTTCTTCACGTTGCCGGAGTAACCAGACGGAACTTTGACACCATGCAAGCACTGGCACAGTTCTGTTTTCTCAGCCTTGGATAGAGTGTAACACGCAGGGGGAAGGTACGTTCGTCCATTATCAGTGCTTGTCGGTGCTAACTCAGGCCTGATGTTCATGTCAGCCAAGTCAAGCCGTGCGTTGACGCCGTCCTTTGTTTTATCACGGATGTTCAGAAAGAGACCAATCAAGCTGTCGCATACATTATTTTCTACGTGCATGACGTTGATGCAGTGTCGAACATCTAGGTACTCCCAATAAGGTAAGTCCCAAAATATTGATCTCATCTTCCAGGTGTTCTTCTCATGAGCCCTCAATTTACGTCCCTTTCCGAGGACAACATCTAAATCCTTAACCATATCATAAACCTCGAGTCCCATTAAATGCCTTGGAGCTGAACCATCTTCCTTCTCTCCATCAAATTGTTTCTTCATCTTGCGGTATGGGTGAGCCCTCCAAAGGAACCGACGGTGACGCATGTAGACGGTTTTGCGTGAGTGGTTCAACCACATACTCTCGGTACCATCTAAACAGTGAGTACAAGCTTTGGCACCTTTTGTACTATGGCTCGATAGGTTACCAAGGGCAGGATAATCATTTATGGTGCAGAACAATAAGGAGCGTAGAGTGAAGTTCTCTCGTTTGTATGCACCCCATACCTGTACCCCTTCGTTCCACAGTACTTTTAGATCTTCCACCAACGGTGCTAGGAACACATCAATATCATTCCCTGGTTGTTTTTGGTCTTGGATAAGTATCGACAGCAAAATATACTTTCGCTTCATACACAACCAAGGAGGAAGGTTATAGATGCAGAGAGTCACGGGCCATGTGCTATGTCGGCTGCTCATGCTACTGAAAGGATTCATTCCATCTGTACTCAGTCCAAACCTTATATTGCTTGGTTCTGCACCGAAGTCTGCAAAACTCCTATAGATGTTTCTCCACTGCGCGGAATCAGCAAGGTGCCTTAGCATTCCATCTTTCTTGCGCTCCTCCGAGTGCCAACGCAGCAGTTTTGCCTCCTTTGGATTTGCAAAAACCTTTTCAAATGGAAAATTATAGGAAAATACCATGCCACCTTAGCAGGTGATCCTTTCTTCGCCTCTGTTCCCTCCCCATCATCTGATTGATTGTTACGTTTGTATCGGGATGCGTTGCACACCGGACATACATGCATGTTTGCATACTCTTTACGGTAGAGGATACAGTCGTTCAGACATGCATGTATTCTTTCTACTTCCATTCCCAACGGACAAAGAAACTTCTTGGCTTTATACGTGGTTTTAGGCAACTCATTTCCCTCCGGAAGCATGTCCGCTAAAAGACCTAGCAGCGCCGTGAAACTCTTGTCGGACCAACTGTTGCTTGCCTTCAATTTCAACAGTTCAAGCACGGCCGACAACCTCGTGTACTTGCAGCACGTGAACAAAGGTTTCTCCGAGTCCTCCATCAAGCCCCGGAATTTAACATACTCTCTCTCATCATAGTTCTCTTCTACATCGCGAAGCATCTGATCCAGATTATCATCGTGCAACCTATACGAATCCGAACGACAATCGACATCATCCGGCGGTATGTCATTCACTTCACCGGTGATGTCATCCGGTGGCATATCATTCACTTCACCGGCGATGTCATCCGGCGGCATATGATCATCCACTTCGCCATGACTGGTTCAACACGTATAATCCTTTTTGAAACCCCTCCGAATCAAGTGCGCTTCAATTTGCCCTCGGTTCTTAAACATCTTTAAATTCTCGCAGTCAGTGCATAGACAGTACATATATTCCACCTCCTTATTCAACATATCCTCCTCGGCGGCTCTTATAAAAGCAGACACACCATTAATGTACTCTTCACTCACACGGCTCGCGGCATACATCCAGCTTCGGTCCTACGTTACTACATATATAACAACTTAGTATTAAAAATTAGATTAACTAATTATTACTACATATATACCGGCCACATTTATTATTTGAGGCTTAATTTGCTAGCTCAATTCATATTATAAACACAACAGCTATTATATAACCAACAATTTTCCAAATTAACCATCTTCAATAACACTCATGGATTACTTAGACCTAAATTGTAATGCAATTAAAGAAAAAATAAATTTTATTACTAACCATATCTAGAGCAACCAGGAAAGTATGAATCTTCAAAGCTCAATCTCTGCCTCTTCCCACCAAATTAACTGGCCTGAAATCGCCTAGCTTCCTCCTGAGTGAAAAAGTGCGCAGCAGTGGCTAGATCTGGATCGAAATGAAGACGATGCGGTCTGAGCAGCGCAATAAATGCCTAGTGCCATTATCACAGACGGTTTTTAATTAAAAACCATCTGTGAATTATCACAGACGGTTTTTAATAAAAACCGTATGTGATAACCAGCTTATCACAGATGGTTTTTTTATTAAAAACCGTTTGTGATAATCTGGGATTATCACAGACGGTTGTTAATATAGACCGACCGTCTGTGATACTCCTTTTTCCCGCCACAAATACCACAGACGGCCTCCAAATTATAACCGTCTGTAATAGTGTACATCACAGACGGTTTCACAAAACCGTCTGTGATTTGACGTCTACTATTAGCCTTTTTGTAGTAGTGGAGGGAGGATAGTTGTGGACGATAGCCAGCCTAGAGTGCGGCCAAGAATTTGTTGAGCCCTTTGGATGAGAAGTGGTGCATGATTTGGAGCAACAAACTCCAGATCATTGAAGGGATGAGATTGTAATTGGTAGTTGTACTGTCTTAACAAATAATATCCTTTCACTATTATAAAGTAGCAGAAGTCTGGTTGGTTGTGGGCTTCCTTGTCAAAGGCCAGCTTCTGTGTTCAAGTAGCTCTCGCAATATAAAAGTTTATGTTCTTTTTATTTTACAATTTTTAACCAGCATTATAGAATATCCGGCGGTTGCAAATGAATCACAATTTTTTTAGGTTATCAATATAAATTTTTCTACTCTTCTTGTTATTAGACATTTTTAAATAAACCGCATTACATAGTTATGGTGATGGCAAATGGATCACAATTTTTTAAAGGTTCACCAATATAAAATTTTCCACTCTTCTTGTCATTTTACATTTTTTAAGCACATTACAAAGTAAAATGGCGGTGGCAAATGGAGCACAATTTTTTTCAGGTTCACAATATAAATTTTTTTATTGTTTTGTTCATTTTATATTCTTAAAGTGAATTACAGAGTATTTGGTGGTGTTAAATGGATCATAATTTTTCTTTATGTTCACCTACCAAGACATATGCAAGTGTAGCAACATCACCATTAAGTGTTGTAGGGTAACTAAACTAACTATTTTTTCATGCATTGAGCGAGGAATTCTACGTATGGGTGTTAGCAACACATAGCATGTGTTGCATTTGAGTTTTCCTGCAACACAAGCTATATGTGTTTCAAAGTGTGTGTTAGAACAGATCGGTCCTATTGCAGTGCGTATTCTTCGCTATGTACGTGGTACTCTTGATTACGGCTTGCAGCTCTATCAGTCATCATCTCACAGTCTTGTGGCTTATTCGAACGCAGATTGGGTTGGCTGCCCCAATACTAGACACTCAACATCAGCCTATTGCATCTTTCTTGATGACAACCTTGTGTCCTGGTCATCTAAATGACAGGCTATTGTTTCCCGATCCAGCGTTGAAGCTTAATACCACAGTGTGGCAAACGCAGTGGCAGCAACATGCAAGCTGCGTCAACTTCATGAACTTCGTCAGCCATCTGACTGTGCAACAGTGGTGTACTGTGACAATGTAAGTGCCATGTATTTATCTTGCATATCCTGTGCAGCATCAACAAGCAAAGCATGTGTTGATTGGTCTTCATTTTGTCCGTGAACGTGTCTCTTTGGGTGAAGCTTTCACATCTACCCGAAGATGGTTCAGACGGTGGGGGGCTGTTAGGGCAACGCTATAGTCAACTTCAGCTGCTCAGTCTCTGTCTTTTGCCAGTTCTGCAACATTAGCTCAGTTTTTGCCGGTTTTGTAGCAGCGCACTCTCCGGATCTGTGATAACTGTGCATGGCTATCCCCTGCGCCTCTCTGTACAGCCTACTTAAAGGGCATCACAAGAATAATCAACAAAGGTTTTGAGTTGCGCCAAATCACAACTCTAGAGGCTGCTTCTATGCTGTTAGTGTAGCTGATAGGTCGGTCAAGCAACCCTTGGGAATTCTAAACAACATGAGAATATGGTGATTTCCAATACGATGGCTGGCTTAATATACTCATTTTTGCGCGTCAAAGAAAAGTAGGGAGCGAACGGCCGGCGCGGGCAAACGGCGAGACTGGTGGTGGTGCACGGAAAATGGGAATTGGGAAGCCACGGCTGGTACGATTTCTCACGGGCGCCTAGAGTATAGAAGTACTCAAAATCCTATTTATATCTTAGAGTGCACGTATCATGTTGAGATTATGTACAGGTGACTGAATCGAAGTGCTATATGTGAGAAAGATCAAATATTCAATTAAAAATTATAATGAAATTCTACCCAAAGTGTTTAGCCATGTATGTTGACCAATCCAATTGATACATGAATCCACATTGTCATGTTTGCAAATCAATATGGGTGGTTGAATTGATGTCGAGTGAGAAATTTCAAATTTGGATATAAAAATTCTAATGAAATTCTATTGGAACTGTTTAGCCATGTATATTGACCAATCCACTTGATACATGAAACTAATAGGAGAAACAAGAAATACGAATAAGGCATGAAAACAGCATAGAATACGAGAGTGCAATCAATGATTCAATATCGGCTACAGGATGTCAATAATCTCATAGAACTGATTGGAACGCAATAATTCTGTTTGAATTCCATAGAAAATTGTTCAAATCTCGCAAGAAACGAGAAAAAAATTCTTGTGTCACTACTCACTAACAAGGCCTAATATGACAACAGTTCTGCTATACATACTATGTTTCCCTTTATCCCTTACTACACTCGTACGATGCGGCGATGTCACGTGAGCTCGTTCCTGGTTGACGCAGCCCCAACCACGAGTAGATGCCGTGCGTGCCTCCTCTAGCCGTTGCTCTGAAGCACAGCTGAGAGTCCATGTGGAGGTGACCACATGTTTGTGATGAGTAATTGACTCTTGGTTTAGAAAGTTTGAGTTTGGGTTGGGCACTTCCTGCCAAGTCATAGCCTTAGAAGTGATCGGAATCGCCTTCTGTGCAAAGTCGTAGCTTCTGACTGTGGTCGTAGGCTCTTACGACCACATTGGTTGTGGTCGGAAGCCTGTCGGGCAGGTTATGAACTTATTGTCGTCAATCGGGAGCCAGCCGGGTTGTTTACGACCACTCTATCAGCAGTCGAAAGCCGGAAAACAATGTTTTACTCTTTCTGGCCGTGGTCGGAAGGCTGTACGACCACATGGCGTTTACGACCACTCTGACCTTGGTCGTAGGTCACCAGGGAAGTCTACGACTGGTTTTGCCGTGGTCGAAAATCTATTCGACCACGTTGGCCGTGGTCGAAGCCTAGTACGACCACGTTTGGTCATGGTCGAAGGCAGTTACGACCACACTGACGGAGAACGCGGTCGTAAGGCGTAGTCGGTGGTCGAAAGCAGTCATACGACCACGTTGTCGCAGACTTCACTTCCTAAGAACGAAAGCGGGTTTCGACCACGTTATGGGCGAACATGGTCGTAGCTCGGTCGGATGCGGTCAGACGAGCTTGGAGCGTGGTCGCAAGTGGGCGACTGCGGTCGGAAGTGTTCAAACGTTGTTGGAAGGGCTTCGACCATAGTGAACCAAGTCGTACGTGATCGAGAAGGGTTTCGACCACGGTGGAAAGCGATGAACGTGGTCGGAAAGTGGTTCGACCACGATGGAATCTCTGGTTTTGGTCGTAGTCTCTGGGAACCGGTCGTATGGACTTCTGAGATAGTCGTATCATCTTGAGATGTGGTCGTAGGACTTAAGAAAGTCTTGATCTATGGTTTCGACCAGTCATAAGTTGGTACAACTTGGTCGGGTAAGTTGGAACTGAAACTTGTGATGGTCGTAGCTAGCTTTAAGGCGGTCGTAAGGACCACTGGGGTGGTCGTATGGTCTATGGTAACGATCGTAGGTCTTGAGAATTAATGTTTAAGTATTTTTGACCGATCGTAGTGAATGTACGACCTTGTGAAGCATGTTTTGAGTTCCTTTTATGCAGATGTCTGTACACATTGTGTTGTGCGGTGCTATGTAATGGTTTGCTTGTCTGTGATGTTTGCAGGACCTTGAGACTAGTCGTGGCGAGGCATGGAGGGCCGAGACTAGGCACGGGCGGTGCTGAGGTCAAGAGCGGCCAGGAAGTGCTGAAGATGACGAGGTCTGTGAGGTGGTTGCAAGCCGAGGAGATGAGGAACCGGAGCTGGAGCTGCCAGAGGACCTTGGAGACAAGTCTTGATGAGGCTTGGAGTGGTCGGGACTAGACACGGGGGATGTCGAGGTCCAGAACGACCAAGGGAAGCCGAAGGAGACCTAGTCTTGCGAGGTGGTTGCAAGCTTGGACGACAAGGCAGGAGGAAGCTTCCGGGAAGGCAGTGGAGTGGCATTTTGGAGAAATGCGGAAAGCTGCAAAGGGAAGCTGTGTCTCTGCCAATGCACAGGAGTTGTTGGCGCTAACGGGCAAAGCAGTGGAGCCATTGGGTGTAACGGGTAAAGCACTGGAGCTCGTTCTCGCTAGTGGGTAAAGTGAGTTGAAAACCCGGTGTTAGGTGGGGGTTTGCGGGTTCCCCCTCTTTAGTGTGTGGCTATAAATAGAGAGGGTAGAGCTCGGGTACTTGTGAGATTCTGATCCCCGAGTTGCTCTGTTCTTCCTTTGTTATTTGTGAGTGTGTGGGTTCTCGGGATGGAGCAAGTGTGCTCATGTATCTCCCAGTTGGAGTGGCTGTAGAAACCTCCATTATCAAGCATTCATCTCTCTTCCTCTATTTGTTTTCTGTCGTCTTGAGATGTTGTGATTGACTTGTTTGCGATCTGTTTTGAGAGCTTGGACTTCTTGCTATCCTTTTCTCTCCTCTCTTCTTCGTGAGTCTGCTTTCGTCTTTGTGTGCTTTGATTAGCTCAGAACTGGGAATCTGTCTCAAGGCCACTTGGCCAGTTCATTCCCGAAAGTAGGAGTCGAATTAGAGAAGTTCTCTTTACCGGATGATTGTGCGCCTCGAGTCCTTCTGTTCTTGGTTCATCCTCTCAGTTATCGCTGTTTGAATTCTTTTGTCGGCTCAGGCAAGTGTTCGACCACGTGGTGTTTGACCATCAGTTGGCTTACGACCACGTGTGTTCGATCGAAGAAGCTAGTTCTTTCGCCCGATTTGTCGTGTGAGTACTTGGGAGTTTTTAGAAGGCACCATTCACCCCCCCTCTGTTGCCATTTCGGTCCTACAACAGCGCTCGTCACCTCCGCGGCAGATCCCGCCAGGCCGCCACCATCTTTGCAACGGCCGTCTCGCCCACAAAAAACAACAAAGAATCCAAAATGCCTAACGCCTCCGGCCGGATCCTTTCACTGGTGCCATGCGCTGTCGCAGCATCGAGTCACCAATTGTTTCTTTTTTATTTGGTTTCACGGCTCTCACCTTTCCTGTACTGTTCTTGGAGCCTTGGACTTGGCCGCTTTGGTGCTTGAGGAAATGAGGCAGCACTCAGGTCCTCCGGCTGTGCTCCTCTTTGCCACCGGTGAGTGGATTCAGCCGGGGTGACTGCCGCAGCTACGTCGGCTGTCGTCCACCGCCACCATGGCTCGCCAGTCGCCATAGCAGATAGCCGGGTCGTAGTGAATTGGTGTCGACATAGCGGAAAGCAGACACTATATTCCTATAGCGGAATTTAAAGACACTCGTAATTCTTTAGTTAACCATGTATAGTTCATGACTTTCTACCACGATAAAAAGCAACTCTAACATGCAAAATAGCCAAGTCAATTAGTAACTTAGGCATAATAGTACATGCATGATAAATTAGCCGGAATTAGATATTGCATAAGATCAATGTTAAAGCAATCTACCAACAATATGACACTAGAAGTTTAGACTCGATCTTAGCATCAGTTCAGACATCAAATGTTAGGAAACGTCGAACTGGACATGACTTGCAACTTGCAAGCATGGCTCTCAGTTTCAGTTGCTCACCGACGGCGCCTATCAGTTAGTCAAGCTGTGAACAAGCAAGCAGCAAAGAAGAAACATGAGATTCAACCATGTGGCGAGTATGGTCTATGGCAAGCACCATTAGCCATAGAGCAGGAGATTAGGAAACGATGGCTGAGGAGGATGAGTATGAAGTATGGTGACTATTACTAATTTGGTATTTCACTTTGTATAGGAATGATGCGGCAGTAGAGAGCTGCTAAATCGGCTATGTAGTAGCCACTAAAGCACTTGTCAGACAGCTATGGCAGTAGCTAAGTTTAAAGCTGCTATTTCTGACCACTACTTCGTATCAGTAGCGTTTATACTCCGCTATGCAATTACGGACGTTACAAACACTATTTAGTACATTGGATAAAACCCACGGTGTTGCAATTGCTAGAGCTCTAATGGCTAATATCCTTAGTAATATTAATGTAAGGTGTAGTATAATGTAATCAGATCAGAGAAAAAATGATTGTATGCTTGCTTATAGATTACTTCCTCCGTTTCGCTATATTTGTCCACAACTCACTATACGTAGAAACTAAGCAATCAACAAATCTAAAAAAATACTTCATAAGAAATAACCATACATACCTCTATTAAATGACATATCACAATCACTTAATTTATTCTAAAGCGTTTAAATAGTGGTAGAGAAAAACTGTAATAACTACACTCTAGATTCCCTCATGGACAAATATATTGAAACGGACATTCCGAGGTCATGGTTAAATATAGAGAAATGGAGGACTACATGCTAGATGACTTGCAAGTTCGACGAGTTCCTATCGGATGAACTTTTGGCACATATGACATGATTTCAACTTGTATTTGTAAAAATAGCTATATGTGGGCAGAATTGGCAAAAATAGCATTTATGCTGCCCCGTCACCAGGTGGCAGTGCCCTAGGGCCGACAGCTGGTCCATCGAAGCCCAGCCATCGGGCGGCAGGGGCCTACCCCCACCCACCATGCGGCCACCTTCCTACCTCCCCGCACCGGACAGCAGTGATTAAGTTGACTATTTAGCTAGCTTAATTACTTACTTGAATTAGTATTGCTTATTTACCGTTTGCTTGAATTTTTAAATGTATCAAATGAGCTCAAAAAATTATGACATTTTATATGTAGCCTCGCGACACAATGTGCTTCATTATATAATTTTTTTGTTGTTTTATATCCACTTTGAATGCTGCTCAAAAATTCATATGATTGTCCTAATTGTACGAGTTGTTACATATAGCAAATGGACTCAAAAAAATTACAAAATTTTATGTACAGTCTCCTGACAGAGTCAACCTAATTGTTAATTTTTTTTGAGAACTTTATGTGCTATGCATTTTCATGTTATTTCATGTTAATTTAATCAAAATTAGAGATATATGATGCTCATTTAATTAGCGATTGAAAATAATTAATTAGTTTAATTTCATAATTAGAAAATTTAATATGCACTGCTCATAGAAATTTATAGATATAGGAAATGAGCACAAAAATTTTGGAATTTTTTGTGAAGCTTCCCGACGCAGCATATTTCGTTATGTATTTCTATGCACTGCTCATAGAAATTTATAGATATAGCAAATGAGCACAAAAATTTTGGAATTTTTTGTGGAGCTTCCCGACGCAGCGTATTTCGTTATGTAATTTGCTCATAAATTTTTTTCGTTACAAATTTTACTCAAAAATTATTTACATAAACTATTTGTAGGAATGTTTAATATAGCAAATGAGATGAAAAATTATAGCAGTGGACTTAATGGTGCAATTTTTTATTCAATTACGCAAGGAGTATATAGAGCTTAGATTAGTTCATTACAAAAGATGTTACATAACCTTAGACATAGCTTATAGGCTTTGCCAAATGATGACATTATACATATGTAACGTCTACTTCTAGGTACAAAAGGAGGGAGGGAGAAAGAAGGTAGTACAACTCCTGACAAAACTAACGTACAACTAACTACTCCCCCGGCATAGCCCCCTCCGCAGGTAGAGTAGTTCCCCAGGGAGCGAGAGCGATTGCGACTAACACTCGGTGACCTGGAGCTAGAGTGAGAACAAGAGTGTGAGCGACAAGGACCTCAGCTGCAACCCCCGACGTGTGCAGCGGGTGGTGGGTGTATGTGCTTACGAGCTGTAAGCCTAGTGCGGGGTCCCGGGTAAAGTGTCGGGGGTGCTCCATGGGCGACTGGAGCAGGCAAAGGCAGAAGATGGGTAGCCGGTGCTGGTGCTACTGGTGGTGCTACTCACAATTGTACTAGAGCTGAAACTCGCTCTGGGGATGACGGAGTGTAGTATGTTATAGCCCTACAGTGCTCCAACTCAGTCTCTGCTGCAATCCACTCTCGCTCAGAGAAAGTGAGTGCAGTCTGCACCCTGGCTAGCTGAACCCAAAGGACGTCGAAGTGCTGGTAACTAGAAGTCCACAGCATCTGAATCTACCCTATCTCCTAGAGAGCTCAAAAGTAGGAGTCTGCCAGGACCTGCGTAAGCAATACCTGGTGGGAAAGTTGAGTGTTGTCCACTGGAGTAGGCTGGAGGTCAGGGTAGGGAGCTCCAGTACGGATGAAGGGGAAGAAACAGTAGGGAGACTATAGTATCTCACTCCCATGCAGTCGACAAAGCTGAGCTAAAGCAAAGTGTGATGCATCTTGTATGACATCAGAACAGTGACTCCTGGGTGTGTGATAGGGATGGTGAGGGGATCAAATCCTCCCTCCCTAGCATACACAAAGGCCTCCATGGTCCAGATGTCACGGTCCAAGACCCTTGTCCTCTGGCCCCTAAAGTTGGGCGGCTAGCTATAACTGAGGTACTACATCAGCTGATGGAGTAGTCCCACGAACTCACCCTCTACCTCAGCATGAGCAAAGTAGTCCTAGGAACCCACTGAAGAAGATCTGACCATCTACAATTTTGAGCAACAAGAGGTTAGAAAAGGTAAAGTATAAAGAAAGTGCGGATGTGATATAATAGTACAAAAAATGCTATGAGTTGGAAAAATTATAGTAGTGGACTTAATGGTGAAATTTTTTATTCGATTATGCAAGAAGTACAACAATAGCACAAAAAAACGCATTGTAACGGATGCGATATGGCTCACTCATCTAAGCCACTACTATCTCCTCACCGCGTCTGCCTCCTCGTGCATGGCCTTGTCTTCCGTTGAGCACGAGCATGTCCCGTAGGGTATGTCAGCCGGTCGGGAGCTTGCATGTTGGTTCGTAGGAGGTATGGAGACCGTTCCGTCTGTTGAGTGGTCGATGGTAGTCCAATAGGCTGAAGTACACCAGGCAATATCTACTAGTAAGTGTCGAGGTGCTCTTGCTAAGACATGCTAAATTGGGAGCCACCAGAGATGAGGTTGTGAACGAAGGACTCTAGGAATCCCCGATGTGCAGAGGAGCCCTGGTCTTCACCGTACGGTGTGGCAGTGATGCCAGAGGTGCTCTACCCACTAAAGTCTCCAAACCCTACATACGGTGTGAACGACGAGCTCTACCCTACGTACGATGTGAATGGCTAGCTCTGCCCTGCATACGATGCAAACCCTGGTTCTAAGTAACTCCCTGGAAGCAGCCGGGAGGCTCGTATCATCATCGATGGGCTAGCCGTCACCCCCACGTTGAATTGAAGGTTGCAAGATGGAACATTATTACTTACATTAAATATTTTAGATGTATAATGTGAATCTCGAACCTCCCGGATGTGTAGTGAAGATGATCGACGAGGAGCGATAGTCTGTGTAGGGTGTGCGGAAAGTAAAAGTGATGCATTCCGATGATAGATTTACGGTGAGAGAACACCCTGATGTAAGCGGAACGTAAGGCATAATAGGAAAACAAAACATACATTTGTACGTAATTTATCTTCTCGTCGATCTGGGTCGCGTATGATCGGCGACTAGTACTAGGACACCGGCCAGACTCGCTAGGTCGCGTTGGCTGGCTGAACTTGCTAGGTCGCAACGACTTGGTGGGTTAGCACGGTGCCCCCATTGGGTGCCCGATGCATATGGCGTGGTCCGTCGATCGGTCGTAGCTCAAGTTGTCTACTATTATTTTAGTTTGTGATAGGATGTACTTAAAAAGTTTTCTGCAGGGCTGGTGGTGTGTCTGGGCAGCTAATAGCAATTTCGAACATGTTTGCGATGAGCTGCGTCCACTCCAACTAAAGTGACATAAGAAACAGGTTTAGTAATGAGTAGTATTAATTTCCTAAATGAAACAATCAGACTTTGCAACTATCTTACAGTGTCATAGCACCGTGAAGTGTTGTGGTGATCGATGGAGCATTCTAGAATGTCGTCGTGTGTGAGCTGCTTTGGGTGATTTGGTAGAGGAACGGTGAGTCTGCCATGCACCGGGGTACGTACCACTGTAGGTACTCGTCATACATCCAGACATCGTACGGACGCTACTCCATTAGGACATCCAGCCGTGCCCTTTTCGTCCATGCCATTGTCCACTCCTGCTGTAGTGGCTGCCAGTCCATACCATGCTGACCCATCCTGGATTGCCTGCATTTCCAAAATCATCAATGTTACAAACCAAGACATAAACAATGCAAACATTACTCAGATGGAGTTTTACTCATCGGTGTACCTCTCCTGGTAGGAACCTGCCGTCCGGAGGGGGCACAACCTAGTATAAACTGAACTATCACATTACACGCTACGGTGCGTAAGCCTCCACTATGTACGTGAACACCAAATGGCTAGTTGTTGCCCATAGGTCAATGTCCTGCAAGCATTGCGCGGATAGCCCGTGCGGCACTACACTCACCACAAACTCTTGAGTCCATAGATCCCAGATGATGTCGTTGTCGTGCAAAGTCTCGAACTCGTTGTGCCACAACAAGAAGCACATGGATGATCTGTCCTTGGCCCAATGCAGATAGGCACCAGTCAACCAGAAGCCCATAGTGGGCATGTCTATCAGGTCAGCAAGCTCACCGAACGGGTGCATTGGCCTCACAATGGTCGAACACCCGATAGGGAAGTGCTCCCAACTTCACAACTGTAGGAGCATATAGTAGACAGCCAGGTTGGAGGAACCACCGGTACAGCACTGGCAATTGTCACACAACCCCTGATATGTGGTGCATAGGATGGCCAATCCCCAGCTGTAGTGAGGCATCTCCCCAACCGTCATATCAGCCAACCGGCGAGGCGGATTAACTCGGGGTTGCAAATATCGCCGTGTGTGCTGGAAATATGCTCCAACTAGGTATGCTATGAGGTGCGTCCTGATGACCTCGACCGCTGCATCCTGTGGTCACACACTGAATTCCTTTAGCCAGGTGTGGGGACGCCACGAGAACCCTCCAGAATAGCTAGGCGCAACCAATACACCAGCCTCTCCTTCCAGTCCACCGATGTAGGGGCTGGAACAACTGTGTCAACCCAAAGAGGGAGATCGGTCAAGAATGAGACTTCCTGGAGAGTGACAGTCATCTCACCCCACCGAAAATGAAATATGTGCGTCTCGGGCCTTCACCTGTTCACTAGTGCCGCCAACAGGCTATCATCGAGGGTGAACCAACGTCCAATGGAGACCAGCTTCGCAAACGGCAACAAGCCCGTGGCTCGCAGGATTGAGACGTAGCGATTGTCCAGCTCCCAATGATCCATCCCTCCCCGCAGCTTGAAGTGCAGAGGGCCAACCGCGTCCGTCGTCATCCATGAGTGGTACTAGTGGTTCTCATCGTAGAACTCTTCAAAAAGCTCCAGTAAAAGCAAAGCTATATATATACATATACATACATATATGTAATATATATTATATATATGTATATATATACATATGTACATACATACACATATACATATATATACCTACATATGTACATATAAATATATAATGGTTGCAATATGAAGCATCACGTTTTTAATTACTAGATTAATGAACTGCTGTTTAACAATGCACTTTTTACAAAATTGATTTCTATCATGTGATCACATCTAAATTGCCCAAGAAAGGCAGAATATGAAATATGCACAGATCCAGTCTTTATTCCATTCTATGGACTTCACAACCCACCAAAACATGGCATGTTGCATCCTACCTTTATATTCGACATCACAACTTTGGTTCCAGTTACAAAAGGTTAACAGATGAATGGACCTACACACTATTTCCAACTTGATGCATTAAAAATTGTTTGCTATTAGCTCATGCACTCATACAGTCATACCCACACATGAAAATGCATAATGTCAAAACAACGAAGCTTGACGACAAATGTACCTGTACAATAAAAGCTTTTATGTGTCGAATCTTGGAAATGTTGTCCAATAGATGTGAGTCTGAGGGTAAAAATCCCTTATTCACAAAATAGTGCTTTTCAATCCTTGCAAATGCCGGAATAAAAGCTAACCGTGTGTTATCACTTATCATATATAAAAGGCTATATAATACAAAGTTCTAAGACCATAAAGTATTACAATATCCATAAAAACATGTATATGCATACATATACATATACATATATAATGGCAGTACAATAATATAAATTGAAAATTATGATGAAATAAATAATTACGTAAATACACATATACATATATAATAGCAGTACAATACCACAAATTAATAATTATGATGAAATAAATAATTACATAAATATACATATACATATATAATGGCGGTACAATACTATGTATTAAAAATTACGATGAAATAAACACTTACATAAATATAGATATACATATACATATATAATGGTGGTACAATACAACATATTAAAAATTATGATCAAATAAATCATTACATAAATATACACACATATATACAAACATATACATATATAATAGCAGTACAACACTACAAATTACTAATTACGATGAAATAAATAATTTCATAACATACATATACATAAACATATATAATGGCAGTACAATACAACATATAAAAGATTATGATGAAATAAATAATTACACAAATATACACATAAGACTACGAAAAAAATTGTGTGTGACTACGAGGTAAGGCTGCGAGAAAAATTACAAGCGTGACTGCGAGAGAAGACTGTGAGATTGCTTGCAATTTATAGTGAGGGCAGGAGCGCAAGGCGCACTAACGACGCATCGATAATCATGGAAAAGAAATGCGTGTGGGGAGTAGATGCGATGGCATGACGCTTTCGGTGGTTTGCTCCCTCATCGCGTATGGCACGGGAGAACGAAACTAATGGCCTTTGGCCCACTAGGGTTGGCATGATCTACTAATGTAGTAAAAAAGAAACCAAAAAGTTTGTAAAAACAAAAGGAAAAGCATGTTGACTCCGCACCTGCTGCACAGTGCCAAGGCCTGCTACCCGGCCACCGTGCGGCAGGCCATTTATTTTTGCTAATTACCTTTTTTACCTAATTACTATGTGACTAATCACCTGGAGCGCTGGCTTGGCGGCGGGCCACCTGCTGCACATTGGCCGAGCTCCATCGGTCAACTGTGAGGCCACGTCTCCGCCGCCCAATGGCCAGGTGGCAAAAAAATACATTTTTGCCATTCTTACACGCGCGCTAGCATTTTCGCAAATACGGGTTCGAACAGTGCCATATATGCCAAAAATTCCCCCATCGTATTTCACCAAGCGAAATACAAATAGGATATTTATTAAAAAAAAGCTATCTCACTCAAGACAATCCATAGGGTTTCTTAAGAACAAAATAATATCCACATGGTGCTACTCTTAAGATAAAAAAATTACATATGTATTAAAATTTGGACTACATATAAATTCCAATTCAAACTCAAAAAATAATAATTTTTCTAATATATGTAAAATTAAATTTGGAAAATAAAATGAAATTGGCATTAAATTCAGTTAGGAATATACAAATATATATATATACAACTGCACTAATGAGTGCGTGCACGCACACTACATGCGGGTCACTAGCTGCACGTGTACCCTGGCTTCCTGTTGCGGTCGTGCGTAATTTCATAAATTATCGATGATAATTTTTGTGTATGAGATAGTAACTTTGCAAATGCAAGTAACTTGATGAATTATAAATGATAATTTTATGTTCAGAAGATAGTAACTTTCCATAACTAACAACCCTACTAAATCTCAGAAAAACAGCACGGTGGGTGGTTATGGTCTGACATATGCATGCATGCAACAGGAGAGAAAAGAGAATAAGTGCACTTGACTTGTGATTTTTTATCTTGTTTATGAGCTAAAAATAAAATAATTCTTTCACCAAAAATTCAATATGCGATCCATTTGCACCATTGTGTTCAAAATTATGAGCTTAACAAAATAAGATTCATGTTAAATATGTTTTGATGCTACGAAATTCGTATCATTTTTACTACCAGTCAAAAATAACTTTATTGTCAATAACCAGTAACTTTGTGTAAAGTTACTGCGAAGTACGGATATATAAAGTTACTGTCATGCGTGAGTGAAGTTATCGTCAAATATAGGTAGAGTTACTGTCAATTTTATAGTATTATAACTGACAGCAATTCTACATATGTATGTTTGACAGTAACTTAATTCACAAACGGCAATAACTTTATGTACAAGTTATTTGCTATTGACATGTATGTTTCTCTTTCCTCTCAATACATGTATGTTAACAGTAACTTCACTTGCACAGTAGTAACTTTCTGTATAGGTTATTTGCTATTGACATGCATATTTCTCTCTCCTCTCAATACATGCATGTTTGTCTGGTGATCTGGTGGGATTTGGTCGATGGAAGGGGGCAGCGCGCTTATTCTACTCGTAGCTACTGAATAATTATATATATATATATAGGACAAGTGTTTCATGCACCCAGGTGCCTAGGCACCCATATCAATACCCGTTGATTTGCTTTGAGATTCGCAACGTTTGATGTGGGTATCTTCATATACCCATAAAAAGTATATTTGAGATGTCAAACTCCGAAAAAATTTAAATTCAACTTCAGTTTAATTAGTTTGAACTATTCTTATAGTATATACTCACTGTAGTCGCATTGAACTCAAAAGTAGTTCAAACTAGTTTGAACTGAGTTCAAAACTTACTTACCATAAATATATCAAAGGTATAAAACATTTTCATACCCAAACTCAAAAAAATTATCAATCATACACGTGTATCGGACGGTTCTTGATGTGGGTGCCTAGGCACCCAGTGCCTTCCGTAATTTTCCTATATATATATATGTATGTATATATGTATGTATATATGAATCTGATAAAAATTAAATAATAATTAAATTAGATGGAATTAATAGGAAGTTTCAACCATGTTAAAGTTTGATCTGCAGAAACTAAACAAATTGATAGCCTTCGAAGTTCTATCTAAATCCAGTTAAAATTGGCACATGTTTTCTGTGGAAAAAAATGATATTTGAAGTATCTAGCACGTGGGGATGTATGGGTTGTTGACCTGTCGGTATCTAATTTTAACTTAATTATGTTAGCTCAAATAATTTTTTTCTTTGGTAACTTAGCCTAAAATATTGTTTGGCTAGATTAGATGTGTAACTTGGGTTGGCAGTAGAACAACATAAATTGGAAGGGTTAGTTACGATGGATTAGCTTATTTCGCTATCCGCTTGGGATTGATGGCTTTTCAAAGAACTTGTTTATTTGCACTTTTGGATGCAACAATTAGTTGAAAATATTTTCTTTGGAGTTGTAACACTAAAATCTTGCCCAAACTAACTAGATTCCACGATGCAACACAGCAAACGCAAACCGGAATTTAATCTTGGGCTTAGGGTTAAAACGCTTTGACTTGGTTAAGTTAATGCTCCTTAACCATATATGTTAATCAAGTTACCCTGAACAAAACGCAACTCTTTTTTTTAACCATAACTGAGACAATTCGTAGTAGACCAATATGATGGATGATTTTTGGCACACCATACAGGGAAATTTTAGGCAACCGCCTAAGTCAAGAATCCATATACAGAGTTTTTCTGTAAACAAATAGGAGAGGTATTAACAAAGTTCAGACCTGGTCGAGTCACAAGTTCATCTGGGTACATCGCAGCCTGATAAAAAGCTACAGTGAACACAAAATGCAAGAATAAATCATTTTTTTCAACTTTGCTACCCTGAGGCTTCGAAGTGGCATTCTGTCATGGTCACTGAAGCACCATACTATACAGTGGCAAACCAAACACCCACAAAGGCGGTTATTCACTTTCGTAGTCATCTTCATCTCCGAACGAGAAGACCGAAGCGTCTGCAGCAATCGCCTTGAATTCGCTCATGCTGGAAGATTCAACTATAGCAGGTGGTGGTCCTGTGGTGGAGCTGCTCTTGCTGCTAACTTCAGTTTTGAGAGATGTGGCGTCAGGTGCCCTTGCAGTTCCTTGTTCGCTGGTTATAGCTACTTTCTCGATTCTGCTAGCAGCAGCCGATGCCTCCTTTTGCACAGCGCTCGTTTCAGATGCTTTAGCAGCATTTCTAGTACGACTCTCCCTCCTACCCTTGGATGATCCATCTTCCGCTTCACTGTCAGAGAAGACGTCATCTTTATCATGACTCCCAACTCCCTTGTTGGACTCTGCAGGTGCAGCATTATTTTCTTTTGCAATGGTACTTGTGGAGGAATCAGCATCAGATTTCTTATCAGCCGATTCAGCAGCTGTTTTTGGTTTTGGTGGTTGTGAACCATCATAATCTACGATAACGACCTCGACCTGGAACCCAGGTGACGGTAATTTTCTCTGAATAATATAATAAATATTTGGTTAGTCCGAACAAAAAGAATTGCAAAATAACTGTAGGAAGATGTAGCACTGCAATATGTATTGAATAGAGTTGTTGTATTGATTGCCAGCAATACATGGTGTATAAATAGGCAAGGGTCTAGGGTTTGGTCTAACAGAGACCACCCTGGACACCCTAACAGAAAGCCTAACAACCCTAACAGAAAGTGACTAAGGGCACATGGGGATAAGCCAGCCTTAACAGGTAACAGCCTGTCTAACACCCCCCCCCCCCGGCAGCAGTCGGAGCGTCCACACCTCGGACGTTTAGACTGGACCGAAACTCACTGAAGACCGATGAAGGAAGGCCCTTGGTGAAGATGTCGGCATACTGGGAAGTAGTGGGGACATGCAGTACGCGAACATCACCAAGAGCCACTTTCTCACGGACGAAGTGAATATCAATCTCAATGTGCTTGGTGCGCTAATGCTGAACTAGGTTGGAGGACATATAGACTGAGCTGATGTTGTCGCAATATACCAAGGTAGTCTGCCGAAGAGGAGTATGCAGTTCCAACAGAAGATGGCGTAACCAGGAGGCCTCGGCAACAGCATTGGCCACACCGCGATACTCAGCCTCTGCGCTGGAGCGTGACACTGTGTTCTGACGCTTGAAGGACCAGGAAACAAGGTTATCTCCGAGAAACACGGCATAGCCCGAGGTGGACTTGCGCGTGTCCGGGCAACCGGCCCAGTCAGCATCAGAGTAAACCACGAGGTCAGACTGCGAGGATGGCTGAATAAGGAGGCCGAGATGGAGAGTGCCACGAACATACCGAAGAATCCGTTTGAGAGCAGCAAGGTGGGGCTCGCGAGGGTCGTGCATATGAAGACACACCTGCTGAACTGCATAAGAGATGTCCGACCTGGTGAATGTGAGGTACTGCAAGGCCCCGGCTAAGCTGCGAAAATCGCTGGGATCACTGACAGGATCACCGGCTGAGGCTGAGACTTTTGGATTGGTGTCAACAGGGGTGGTGCATGGCTTGCAGTCTGCCATGCCTGCACGCTCCAGGATGTCCATCATATACTATCGTTGTGAGAGAAGAAGACTATCACGACACCGCTGCACATGCATTCCCAAGAAGTGATGAAGCTCACCAAGATCCTTCATAGAAAACTCCTGCTGCAATGTAGAGATGATGCGACGGAGGAGCTCGGCAGATGAGGCGGTGAGAACGATGTCGTCGACATAAAGGAGCAGGTAGACCATCTGAGAGCCGCGGTGGTAAACAAACAGAGAGGTGTCAGACTTGGCCTCAATGAACCCAAGGGATAGGAGATATGAGGCAAATCGGCTGTACCAAGCACGAGGAGTTTGCTTGAGACCATATAGTGATTTGTTCAGGCGGCAGACAAATGCTGGATGAGTAGAATCCTCGAACCCTGATGGCTGTGAACAATAAACTGTCTCAGACAAGGTCCCGTGAAGGAAGGCGTTCTTCACATCATGCTGATGGATTGGCCACTTCCTGGAGAGGGCAAGAGCTAGCACTGTCCGCACGGTTGCCGGTTTCACAACGGGACTGAAAGTCTCAGCGAAATCCACTCCCGGGCGCTGAGTAAAACCACGTAGCACCCAACGGGCTTTATAGCGCTCGAGAGAACCATCTGCCTTGAGCTTGTGCTTGAAGATCCATTTACCAGAAACAACATTTGCCTTGCTCGGGCGAGGAACCAAATCCCAGGTGCGGTTTTGCAAGAGGGCCGCATATTCTTCTTCCATAGCAGTCCGCCAATTGGGATCGGCGAGGGCTGCACGGTAAGTCCGAGGGACAGGTGACAACTGCGTGACGTGGTAGAGAGCGGGTAGCCGAAAACCGGACTTGCCGCGTGTTGTCATCGGGTGCGGATTGAGCACAGGAGGCACCGGCACTGCGCCCGGAGGAAGGGGCGCCGGGGAGGACGCTGCAGCTGGGGCAGGAGGTGCCGGAGAGTGCACCGGGGCAGAGGGTGGAGGATCCACCTTCGCACGCCGGGTGTAGACATGGCGTATGATGCGTCAGGCGGGGGCCGCATGTGGCAATGCAGGTGGAGGGGCTGCCGCACATGGTAGTACCGAAGGGGGAGACACCCTGCACACCGCATCGACCTCCATCGGTGTGCGCGGCAAGGTTGGCGGTGCAGTGTCGTCGACAGCCGTACATGGCAGAGTGGCGGGTGTGGCATCGTCCGGGGCCGCGCGTGGCACGCGCGTGGAGACGTCAGCACGCTCGTCGGCCAGGCGCGCGGGAGTCGATGTGGGAAGACCTGCAGGCAAAGAGGTGCACGACGGTCCAATGGGAGTCGACACGGGATTAGTGTAGTCATCCAGAAACTCAAAGTCTGCCGTGGAAGGGGTGGAAGGAAGATCGGCAAAGGGAAAGGAAGTTTCATCAAAGGTGACATGACGGGAGATGTAGACCCGATTGGAGGCCATGTCGAGACATCGGTATCCCTTATGGTGGGCGGAGTAGCCAAGGAAAGTACATAGGGCGGAGCGAGGGGCAAGTTTGTGGGAGGCTGTGGAGGCAAGGTTTGGGTAGCATGTGCATCCAAAGACGCGAAGATGATCATATGAGGGCGAAGACCCAAAGAGCGCATGGTGAGGTGTGGAGAGATTCAGCGTCTTGGTGGGAAGGATGTTGAGGAGGTAGGTGGCAGTGGTCAATGCCTCAACCCAGAAGGATGGTGGCATAGACGCCTGAAACAAAAGCGAGCGAATGACATTGTTGATGGAACGAATGATACGCTCAGCTTTACCATTCTGTTGGGAGGTGTAGGGGCAGGACATGCGGAGGTGGACACCACGGGTGAGGAAGAACGTGCGGGCGCTGGAGTTGTCAAACTCGCGGCTGTTGTCGCACTGAACTGCCTTGATGGTGACGCCGAACTGAGTGGAAACAAGCGAGAAGTTAGCGAGTGTTGGAAAAGTGTCAGACTTGAACCGAAGAGGAAAAGTCCACAGATGATGCGAGTAGTCGTCGAGAATGACCAAATAATACTTGTAACCAGAAACACTATCAACAGGTGATGTCCAGAGGTCACAATGTATAAGATCAAACTTGTGGGAAGCACGGGACGCTGACACATGAAAAGGAAGACGAACATGACGACCCAGTTGACAGGCATGACAAATGTAAGGACATGTAGTTTTATTACATGAAGGAAGGATAGAAGAACTCGCTAACTTAGACAAAACGTCATGACCGGGATGACCGAGACGGCGATGCCAAAGCGGAGCGGAGGAAGTGGCGAGGAGAGACTCGGCGGTGGGAAGATGCAGGGGGTAGAGCGGTCCGGAGCTATTGCACCTGATGATCACGTTCCGAGACCGAAGATCCTTCACAAAACAGCCAGTGGGATCAAATTCGACAGAACAGTTATTATCAGATGTAAACTGACGAACGGAAATGAGATTTTTAATAAGAGTGGGAGAAACGAGGACATTATTGAGACGAAGGGAACCATGAATGTCGGCTGTGCCGGTAGAGGTAACGGGAAGTAAAGAGCCGTTACCAACAACAATGGAGGAAGGAGTGGAATACTGAAGAGCTGAGGAGTGAGAGGATACCAGGGTCGGAGGCCATGTGGGAGGTAGCGCCGGAGTCGAAGTACCACTCGGGTTGCGGGGGTAGGGTGAGCATCATGGTGGAGAAGGCACCCGCAGGGCTGCGCTGGTCCCAGGATGGTATGGCGGGGTGCCCAAAGTCTTGGCCGGCAGGGGAGCCACCATAGAAACCAGTGGTCTGGGCGGGAGGAGCCCACTGGTTCTGGGTGGCCAGCAGAGCATGTGGTGCAGCGTGGCCGGGAGGAATCCACTGGGTCTGGGCGGCCAGGAGAGCGTGATGTTGTGGAGGTGACGGCGAAGCCTGGGGAGACATGGCCGGCGCGGAGACGCGTCCTGTCGGAAGAGGAGCAAGAGGAGGACGGGGACCAGGCCACATTTGAATGGTACCTGACCAAGGGTTGTAGAAGCCGGGCCAACCACCAAGTTTGGGTGCGCCGGAGCCGCCTGCGTCGCCGTTTTGGCCAGCACGGCCGGAGCGCTTACCGCGCCGACCTCGAGCGTGGGAAGAGCCGCCGCTCCCGCCCCCGCCTCCGTTGCTGCCTCCGGGGCCGCTGAGAGCAGAGGAGCGGTTGGTGGGAGGCGAGGCCGATTGGACGCCGGAGGAGAGCAGAGCGGTGGCCGAAAGGTTCTTGCGGTTGGCCATATGGAGTTCTTCCAGAAGGAGATCAGCACGAGCCTCAAGGAAGGAGGGGAAAGGTCGACTGCGTTGGAGGTGCAGGCCGATGGCGGTGAACTTCTCGTTGAGGCTGCGAATGACGTGCAGGACAAGAGTCCGGTCGGCGACGACTTCCCCGAGATCGGTGAGTGTGTCGGCCATGCTCTTGAAGCGGCGGCAGTAATCAGCAATGGAGAGGTCTCCTTGGATAAGGGTGCGGAACTCGGTGTCGAGGTAGAGGACGCGCGATTCCCGATTGCCGAGGAATTGGGTCTCGACGGCGAGCCAGGTGACGCGCGCGGTGGCCCGGCGCTCCAGCACAGTCTCGATGAGCTCGGTGGAGAGGGTGCCGAGAATCCAGGATTTGACGATGCAATCCATGCGGATCCAATCGGGAAGACCCGGATTGGGAGCATCGCAGAGCACGTGATCTTCGAGAGAGTATTTCCCAAGGGCGAGGAGGAAGAGCTCGCGCCACCGTGTGTAGTGGCCGGAGGTGAGGTCGAGGACGAGAGGAACCAGCGACCGGATGTTCTGGACACCGACGGCTTGAGCGTGAAGATTGGCGATGGCGGCGGCTTCATGAAGGAGAAGAGCGTCGTGAAGGGGAGGAGGTGCCTCGCGGACAGACTCGGCGTCGGAGTCATCGTCCCCAGAAGCGGCGGCGCGCTCACGAGCGGCGCGTGCGAGAGCAGCGCACTCCCGATCAGCGGCGGCCGCACGTTCTTGGGCGGCGATGGCGGCCTCGCGCTCAGCGGCTTCGGCCCGCGCGAGCGCGGCGGCGAGGCGCGCATCGCGGGTCACCGTGGCGGCGCGGGCATCATCTTTAGCTCTAGCGGCGGCGTCGGCCGTGGAAGGATCGGCTTCGGCTGCAGCAGCGGGAGCAGAGGATGGTGGCGGCGGATCGCCAGGCATGGTGGATTTTAGGGTTAGGCGGAAACGGATGGCCGAGATCGACCGGATGGTCGGGATCGAACGGCTGATACCATGTAGGAAGATGTAGCACTGCAATATGTATTGAATAGAGTTGTTGTATTGATTGCCAGCAATACATGGTGTATAAATAGGCAAGGGTCTAGGGTTTGGTCTAACAGAGACCACCCTGGACACCCTAACAGAAAGCCTAACAACCCTAACAGAAAGTGACTAAGGGCACATGGGCATAAGCCAACCTTAACAGGTAACAGCCTGTCTAACAATAACGTCAATAACTCAGTAACCACCAACAGAAGATGCAAGCCTTAGACAAGTAACTCATCATTGGTGCAAATATCGTTTTTTCTCTTCACCCCCTACCCACATGTGCCATTTTTTCCTTTTGCTTTTTTTACTTGTGGACCCACATGTCAGCATTGAAATCAAACTCATCACCCATTCATCCTATCCCAATTCCCCACCTTGAATCCAATACCCATGACCTAACCCTAGCCGCAATTTGCCATTGCCATCAAGGATGCTGCCGAGGACGATGGCGGCGCAGCAGGAGGGGCTCAATGGCAAATGATGTAGCACGGACATGTGTCTAAACCGTTGTATCCATGTCCAACACCGTGTCGGACACGGATACAACACGAACACGTGTCGGCGATGTATCGATCGATTTTGGAATTAATTTTAATTGTTAAAATTCTCGACACGTGTCGGACACGGTAATTATGCGAGTTAGACACGGCCCAGGACACAACCAATCCATGAGATTGCCCTAACCCTAGGCCAGCTCCACCCCGAGCCCCCCATTCCCCACCCAGGCGCCTCGCCAGTTCGCTGCCACTCACGCTTTTCCGCATGTCCCTGCTCACGCTGCCACCCGCCGGCTCCTGCATCTCGTCGCCGCCTACATCTCCTCGCCGCCGGCTCCCGCAACTCCTCCCGTGCGCCGCCAGCTCCCTCTAGAGTCAAAGCGCACTTGCTGAAAATTACTAATGGTGAATGCAAGATATGTCCTAAGGTGACAGCACCTATTCTTGCTCGGCTAAAAAGTGAAGTTGTAAAGGCTGAGGATGAATATGCAAAAACAAGGCCAAGAAATGTGCCCTTGCCACCATCAACTGTTGGTAGTGTTGCGAGTGCTAGTGTTTCTTCATCAAACATGGACTCGGCTATGTTGGGGAATAAGAAGCGAAGGGGACCCCCTTCAATATTAGAGAAAGCTTAGGCTAAGGATTTCCGCAATCAATTGGATGCACAAATTGCAAGCATGTTTTATTCTGGAGGTATGCAATCAATATAGCAAGAAATCCACATTTTCAACAATCTTATAGCTTTGCTGCAAACAATAACATTTCTGGTTATGTCCCACCTGGGTACAACAAGTTGAGAACTACACTTTTTCAACAAGAAAAGACTCACATTGTGACCTTATTGGAGCATACACGGAGCACATGGCACGATCAAGATGGCACTCCAAAACATGGTGATTAGTGACAAATGGGAGACATAGAGATGACAATAGAGGAATGGCACAAACCATTAGAGACCTAGTACTCAATGAAGTGTGGTGAGATAACGTGAACTACATTGTTGAATTCACTGAGCCAATCTATGAAATGATATGTGTGACGGACACCGACACACCATGCCTTCATCTAATTTATGAGATGTGGGATACAATGATTGAGACTGTGAAGAAAGTGATATATAGGCATGAAGGTAAGGAAGAAAATGAGGAGTCCACCTTTTACTCGGTTGTTCAAAGCATATTGGTTGATCGTTGGGTAAAAGGCAACACTCCACTCCATTGTTTGGCACATTCACTTAATCCAAGGTAAATTATAAATTTTCGGTCTTCCTTTGCTTTTACTTGTAGATATTATAATCCATTTTTGTTTGTAGATATTATAGTGACAAGTGGATCAACCAAGGTGTTGTTGACCTTGTACCCCCACACAAGGATCTTGAGATTTCATAAATGAGAATGAAGCGCTTCAAAAAGTTCTTCCCTCTCCTTGAAGATCTCAAGAAAGTGAAAGAAGAATATGCAAGATTTCCACTTGTTCTGGAGAATTCAATGACTTTGATTCTATTTATGATAGACGGATCCTTAATCCAATGAATTGGTAGGCAAATCATGGATAATATGTTCCTGTGCTACAAAATTTGGCTCTCAAATTGGTTAACCAACCGGCCTCATCTCCTTGTTGTGAAAAGAAACTGGAGCACATATAGCTTCATCAATAGCATGGAAAGAACCAAATTAACTCCTGAGCGTGCTGAAGATTAGATATTTGTGCATAACAATTTAAGACTTCTCTCAAGAAGGACAGAAGCATATAAAACAAAGACAACTAGAATCTGGGATGTGGGAGGAGATAGCTTTGAATCTTTAACTGGTGTTGGCATTCTAGAGGTTGCTCAACTCTCTTGAAAACCAGAGTTGCAGTGTGTGTTGTTTGAAGATGAGCCTACTGCGATGATCCAAGAAGAAAATGAGGACGAAATTGAAGTCTAAGAGTCTCATGCTGCCTTTAAACTAGCTTTGCTACTAGAATTTGAGTTTGTGATGTACCTTAAGTTGAACCACTCCTATCCTATGTTGGCTAGTGGATATTTGCTTTTGGTTGAACTCTACATTTAAGTTTCTATCTTCGAACTTGGCTATTTCTTAATATTTATCGCTTATCCTTATCAATTATCAATTGTTGTTGCTCTATTAGTATATTGCTTTAATTGTTTAAGAATTAAATATACATATTAATATGTTACCTTTGTAATCTTACCGATCTGATCATTTTACTTTTTCTCAGGTTAATGGAATTCTTATTTCTGAAAATAGTATTCACATCAACAATTGTCGCCAGGATTAACAAAACAATTGATAAGGTACATATTCCGAGTATGCACTTTACAAATTACAAGTTTACAATTTACATTATTTCAGTTTAATAAGTATGAGGAAACATAGAAAATAATACATATATATATAATTTATTTATTATTTAAATATATATAGCCGTGTTGTCGCATCTGTATTTTTGGAAAAACGGCGAATTCCCGTGTCGGTATCGTCGTGTCGACGTATCCGTGTCCGTGCATCATAGATGGCAATGGTAGCAGGGTAGGAGGATGGCAGACGTAGATAATTGAATTAACTGCTGCAATTTTGAATTTGACTAGCGCGTGAATTTTTTGTTCGAATTTTTCTGACAATCGTGTTAAACTGGATTTCTCACCGGGATTCAAGATGTTGTTTTCACCAAGAATGTTAAGCCAGGAGTGGACACAGGGAATGTCTAATATCTGATCTCAACATGATAAAATGCTAAAAAATAATCTGCCTAAAATGCCTATCATTACTGGGACAATTCCATACAACACATGCCTCCTATCATCTATTAATTGGGTGCGACAGACTGGCAGATGTCAATTATGCAATGTACGTCAAAATCGTCCTATTCTCCACAAAGGAGACAGAAAGGAATGCAAAATGAGAGATAATGTATCCGGAGTTGATAAGACTCATCAGAAGAGACCAACCGACTCAGGATAGTTAAGGAATTTCATGGGCAACCGGTTAGATACACTCATACACGGCGGATGAACAGGTGGAAAAGGTGGCTCTTGGAGTTTCAATTAGTCCAGCTAACTATCATCATACTGGCACTCCATGCACACTTTCTGGTTGCTATCATTTTTCAGTATTGTATTCCTACTCAAACATTTAAAACATCGTATATGCAAAGTTTTACACAATAAGTACTCAAGCTGCACAACAGTAAACAGTGATGTACTGATGTTGATAAATGTGAAGTACATCAAGGCAATATCTGCGTTTTCAACCCTTATTATGTGTCTATCGTGGACGCCAGATCAACTTTCATCAGATTAGTACTGTTATCTATTAGCCAATGCTCTCTTTGGACTAGTCTTATATAGTAAAGCTTGGAAACGCAAGAGGACTTAGCCAAATTAAAACTGGAAACTTTGTGGTGTGCCTGGTTCTATAGTTTAATATTAGCTCTTGACAAATAAATCCATACGAATAAAACCAAAGACGAAATAACAGTTACCTTGTCAAAGTCATCAAGATCAGTTGAATTCAATGTCACCCTGTTCTCCATCATTGTTGTATTTAGCCAGCTGAAGAAAGGTGAACAAGGGGAACATAGAATTAAGACAATGATTTCTTTCCAGCTTCCAATGTAAAATTTTGATGCCATCCAATCTAAATTATATATACATTTACATCTCTGCATCTAACAACCTCGTTCTAATAAAAAGAAAATGAAACCATTAAGCACAAGAAGCACAGATACTTATGTCTAGGAAATAACAATATCCTTAGGAAATGGAGCTCACCAGTAGAAATCTCCCTGACGATCATGAAAATGAATCTTGAAATCACCAGCTACCTCTGCTAATCCAGGCTCCCCTGGCAGTGCAAAAACCATAATCCCCTTCTTTGGTGCACTGAACCAGAAATCTTCTGGCTGAAAATATGATAGTAAAGTTACTTTCCAGAGATCACAGAGGAATAACTTCCACACATTTAGCATAAGAATCAAAGATCTACAGTAGTACAAAGCTTCCATAGGTCATATGTCATGGCATATCTGGGGTGAGGGACCCTAGGCCTGATCGAGGTGTCGCTGAACACAAGTGGCGTGAGGGCACCGCTGACCAGCAGCCACACCACAAGGGCAGGAGAGAAGGGGAATAGACTAAGAACTCTTCTTATTTCTTGCTTAATGAAAAAAAAATGACAGTACTGTGCTTATATAAAGCTGGCCATCTAACAATGAAATATTATCTTAGGTAACCTTCCTAACAGATAAGATCATATTCCTATCAATAACTTGATAGATAAAGAATCTCAGATGGCCCTAGCTATTGTGGCTGCTGCCCTCCTTTGGTGTGCCATCACGTAGGCCATAATGTGCTGCATGTGGCATCATATCATAGGTGGCAGCAAAATAAAAGAGCTTGAAATATTTTTCATGTTTTTGGTACTTTGTTTTAAAGGAAACAGAAAGGAGAGCCCTACTAAACTATATTAAAGAAGGACTGAAACAAAGAAAAAGAAAAATACAGAGAAAACAAAGTAGGCTGCTCAAAACCTCAAACAGCAGCATTCACAAATTCCAAGCGGAATCTTTCTTTCTAGCATTGCTATTGTATGTAGTTTCCATGAAGCAAAACCCAGATAATCGCACAATCTTTCAGCATGCATCAATTTTTCCAGACAGATATAAAAGTGGAAGTTAGCATATCTCCTAAAAGAAACACCACACACATTTCATGTAATATTCACTGGATTCCAAATGATGAATAAGTCCCTGTACTGTGGTCTTTGTGGGGCTGTGGTAGTTTTTGTTTTTTGACTGCTTTAGGACAGCATCTGCTTTTGCTTTAGGACAGCATCTGTTTTTAGGACAGCATCTGCTTTTGGGACAGCATCTGCTTTAGGACAGCATATTGACCGCCTTAGGACAGCATCTAGGATAGCATCTTAGCATATGCTTGGCTGGTTCTCAGCCTATAAATATGTATCTCCAACCCCTCAGGTTGGTATGGCATTGTGTGAGAAATAAACAAGAGAAAATTGCCCCATCCCCAAGTGTCATCCTCTCGATGAGAGTAAGGATCTTGCTATCACCAACAGCAAGACTCCAGCGAGTAACAAGTGGTATCAGAGCCATACTATCCTGTAGCCTGAGCATCTCCTGCTCATCTCCTTCTCCGGCCTCGCAGCAGCCCCAGCCGATAGCAGCAGCAGCCCCGGCTGTCCCCGCTCACTCCTCTCCGGAGACGGGCAGCAGCTCGTCAGAAGCAGCCCTCTCTCCACGCAACAGCCCCCCAGTAGCGCGCCATGTCCGCAGGGCAGTCTCAGCGCTCGGTCGCCTCGAGCACGCGGCGTCAGCAGACGGCCGAGCTCGCCGCGGCAGAGCAGCGCGAGCGAGCGGCGGCGGAGACCGCTGCGGCGGCGGAAAGGGCGTCAAGGCTGGCAGCGGCAGAGCTGGCAGCAGCCAGAGCGGAGGTGGAAGCGGCGGCGGCGGCAGATGCAGCGCGTGCGGCAGCAGCGGAGGTCAAGGTTCTGCGCGGCAGCAACAGCAGCTCCGGCTCTGTTGATGACAGCGCCGCCGCGGACCCTCAGCTGCTGGAGAGGGAGGCAGCGCAAGGGCGAACGGCGCAATGGGCAGCCGTGCACGCCCACGAGCGCGGCGGCAGCCCAGACAGGCGCGGACGCGCCGGCGGCGCTCCTGAAGAAGGCGCACACGGCGGTGGCGCTCCTGGAGGAGGCACGCACGGCGGCGGCGTACGGGTCGACGGAGAGCGCTGCCCTCACAGGCAACGCGGCTCTCTCCCCGGTTCGGTACCGTGGTCACCACGAGTACCAAGCTGTCGTCAGGGACGTCGGCCACGGCGGCGGGTGGCCTACCCTCACCAAGACCAACTATGTCGAGTGGGCTGCGGTGATGAGGGTAAAGCTCCAGGTGCGGCATATGTGGGATGCAGTCAGGTACGGCGACGTCGACTACGACCAGGATCGACGGGCGCTGGATGCTCTCATCGCCGCAGTCCCACCCGAGATGCAGTTCTCGCTTACCAACAAGCGGACTGCCAAAGAGGCTTGGGACGCCATCGCTGCAGCACGCATCGGCAGCGACCGCGCCCGCAAGTCTACACTGCAGGCACTACGCACGGAGTGGGAGCACCTGGCCTTCAAGCCAGGTGAGGACGTTGATGACTTTGCTCTCCGTCTCAACACTCTGTTGCACAAGTTGGTGCAGTTCGGCGACGACACCTACGGCGAAGAGAGAGCTGTGGAGAAGCTCTTCCGCTGCGTCCCCGAGAAGTACAAGCAGATGGCTCGCTCGATCGGGTCTCTGCTGGACCTCTCCACGATGACCATCGAGGAGGCGTTGGGTCGCCTAAAGGTCGTCAACATCGATGAGCCACAGCGCCCCTCGGGACCCGTCACCATTGGCGAGAAGCTCCTCCTCACTCGGGAGCAGTGGGATGCCGGCCAAGGTGACAAGAAGAAGGGGGAGCCTTCTTCCACGACAGGCGGCCGCAAGCGCGGCAAGCCGCGCAAAGGCGCCCAAGGCGGCGATGCTGGCAAGCAAAAGCCGGCACGAGACGACTCTTGCCACAACTGCGGCAAGCTTGGTCATTGGGCCAAGGAGTGTCGACAGCCACGACGCGGCCAGGCCCACGTCGCGCAAGCGGAGGAGGAGCAGCCGGTCCTGTTCATTGCTCATGCGAGCATCGAACTACCTCCAGCGGCACCGGCCGCAGTGGCTCTCCTCCACCTTGACGAGCCAAAAGCACACGCCCTCCTCGGCGACAGTTCCGGCAATGACAAGACCGACGGGTGGTGCCTCGACACCGGCGCCACCCACCACATGACCGGGCGGCGGGAGTTCTCCCAGCTTGACTCAGGCGTTCGAGGCACCGTCAAGTTCGGCGACGCCTCCGCCGTGGAGATCAAGGGCGTCGGCTCTGTCGTCTTCGTCGCCAAGACTGGCGAGCACCGGCTGCTCACCGGCGTCTACTACATCCCCGATCTGCGGAACTCCATCATCAGCTTGGGACAGCTGGATGAGAACGGCTCGCGTGTCAAGATCGAGCACGGGGTGCTGCGGATTTGGGATCTTCGACGCCGCCTTCTTGCCAAGGTAACCAGAGGCGCAAATCGACTCTACACTCTTCACGTGCAGGTGGCACAACCCCTCTGTCTCGCTGCTCATCGGGACGACGAGGCGTGGCAGTGGCACGAGCGCTTTGGGCACCTTCACTTCGAGGCCCTGAAGCGGCTCAGTGCCACGGAAATGGTGCGAGGCCTGCCGTGCCTTGACCATGTAGAGCAGTTCTGCGACGTCTGCGTGATGACGAAGCAGAGGCGACTCCCCTTTCCCCAGCAGGCGAGTTTCCGAGCCAAGGAGAGGCTCGAGCTCGTGCACGGGGACTTGTGTGGCCCGGTGACACCGGCCACACCGGGAGGACGACGCTACTTCCTGCTGCTCGTCGACGACCTCTCCCGCTACATGTGGGTGATGGTCCTCGGCAGCAAGGGAGAGGCTGCGGACGCCATCAGGCGCACGCAGGCTGCTGCGGAGGCGGAGTGCGGCCGCAAGCTGCGCGTGCTGCGCACAGACAACGGCGGCGAATTCACGGCGGCTGAATTCGCGTCGTACTGCGCTGATGAGGGCATTCAGCGCCACTACTCCGCGCCGTACAGCCCGCAGCAGAACGGCGTCGTCAAGCGGCGCAACCAGACGGTTGTGGGGATGGCTCGAGCCCTCCTCAAGCAGAGGGGGATGCCAGCTGTCTTCTGGGGAGAGGCGGTGGTGACGGCCGTCTACATCCTCAACCGCTCGCCTACCAAGGCGCTCGACGGCAGGACGCCGTACGAGGCTTGGCATGGGCGCAAGCCGGCGGTCTCCCACTTGCGGGTCTTCGGCTCCCTCGCGTTCGCCAAGGAGCTTGGCCACATCGGCAAGCTCGACGACAGGAGCACTCCGAGAGTGTTCATCGGCTACACGGAGGGCTCGAAGGCCTACCGCATCCTCGACCCTGTCACACAGCGCGTCCGCATCTCGCGTGACGCTGTGTTCGACGAAGGGCGAGGCTGGACGTGGGACAAGGCGGTGGACGACGGTTCGACTTCGACTCTCAGGGACTTTGTTGTCGACTACGTCCACTTCGAGAGAGCCGAGGGAGCTAGCAGCTCGTCTTCACCGAGCTTGTCCACCTCGACACCTTGCTCGCCACCAGCTCCGGCGAGTGCTCCACCACCTTCGGCACCGGCTACGCCCCTCTCTTCACCACCGGCCACTCCACGCTCTCCCGCACCGGCTCACCACTCTCCTGCACCGGCGGCCACACCACCGGAATCGGCCCCAACAGCTTCGGTCCACGATGAGCAGCGCACGGTGGAGTTCGCTACTCCGCTGTCTCACGACGAGGATCGCGTCGACGCCTACCACGTCGACGAGCCTCTGCGCTATCGTACCATGGACAACATCCTCGGCGAGCTGCCCGTCCCTGGACTGGCGCAGCACGACTTCGAGGCGGAGCTGCACTTGGCGTGCGACGACGGCGAGCCCCGCTCCTTCGCTGAGGCGGAGGGAGACGCGGCGTGGCGTGTCGCGATGAAGCAGGAGATGGACGCTGTCGAGCAGAACCGGACGTGGGAGCTGGCGAATCTTCCTGCCGGTCACCGCGCGATCACCCTTAAGTGGGTGTTCAAGCTGAAGCGGGATGAAGCCGGCGCCATCGTCAAGCACAAGGCTCGCTTGGTGGCACGAGGCTTCGTGCAGCAGGAGGGGGTCGACTTCGATGACGCCTTCGCACCCGTCGCGCGCATGGAGTCCGTTCGTCTTCTCCTCGCACTTGCAGCTCAGGAGGATTGGCGCGTCCATCACATGGACGTCAAGTCCGCCTTCCTCAACGGCGACTTGAAGGAGGAGGTCTACGTACGTCAGCCGCCGGGATTCGTCATCCCCGGCAAGGAGGGCAAGGTTCTCCGCCTGCGCAAGGCCCTCTACGGCTTGCGGCAGGCACCACGAGCCTGGAACGCTAAGCTGGACTCCACCCGCAAGCAAATGGGGTTCCAGCAGAGCGCACACGAGGCTGCAGTCTACCGGCGGGGCAAAGGCGGCAACGCCCTGCTGGTGGGCGTCTACGTCGACGACTTGGTGATCACTGGCATCAAGGATGCGGAGGTTGCGGCATTCAAGGAAGAGATGAAGGCCACCTTCCAGATGAGTGACCTGGGGCCTCTCTCCTTCTACTTAGGGATCGAGGTGCACCAGGATGATTCCGGGATCACGCTTCGACAGACCGCCTACGCCAAGCGCGTCGTTGAGCTAGCTGGGCTCACCGACTGCAACCCAGCTCTCACTCCAATGGAGGAGAGGCTGAAGCTGAGCCGCGACAGCACGACGGAGGAGGTGGACGCTACGCAGTACCGGCGTCTTGTGGGGAGCCTTCGCTACCTCGCCCACACACGACCGGACTTGGCATTCTCCGTCGGCTACGTTAGTCGGTTCATGCAACGACCGACGACGGAGCATCAGCAGGCTGTGAAGAGGATCATCCGCTACGTTGCGGGGACTCTTGACCACGGCCTCCATTACCCGAGGTGTCCCGGCGCGGCACACTTCGTCGGGTACAGCGACAGCGACCACGCGGGCGACATCGACACCAGCAAGAGCACAAGCGGGATTCTCTTCTTCCTCGGCAAGTGTCTCGTTCACTGGCAGTCAGTCAAGCAGCAGGTGGTGGCCCTGTCCAGCTGTGAGGCCGAGTACATAGCGGCTTCCACCGCTTCGACTCAGGCACTCTGGCTCGCTCGACTGCTTGGTGATCTCCTCGGCAGGGACACTGAAGCAGTGGAGCTCAGGGTGGACAGCAAGTCCGCTCTAGCCCTGGCAAAGAACCCCGTTTTTCATGAACGGAGCAAGCACATCCGGGTGAAGTACCATTTCATCCGAGACTGCTTGGATGAAGGAAGCATCAAGGCAAGCTACATCAACACCACGGATCAGCTTGCGGATCTGCTCACCAAGCCTCTTGGAAGGATCAAGTTCCTTGAGCTCTGCTCCAAGATCAGGATGGTTCAACCCTCCCACAAGACGACGCACAAGACTTAGGGGGAGAATGATGAATAAGTCCCTGTACTGTGGTCTTTGTGGGGCTGTGGTAGTTTTTGTTTTTTGACTGCTTTAGGACAGCATCTGCTTTTAGGACAGCATCTGCTTTTGCTTTAGGACAGCATCTGGTTTTAGGACAGCATCTGCTTTTGGGACAGCATCTGCTTTAGGACAGCATATTGACCGCCTTAGGACAGCATCTAGGATAGCATCTTAGCATATGCTTGGCTGGTTCTCAGCCTATAAATATGTATCTCCAACCCCTCAGGTTGGTATGGCATTGTGTGAGAAATAAACAAGAGAAAATTGCCCCATCCCCAAGTGTCATCCTCTCGATGAGAGTAAGGATCTTGCTATTACCAACAGCAAGACTCCAGCGAGTAACACCAAAAGTATGTCCATTTGTCATCATGAGAGATGTCTAGAGGAAAACATGGACAATCATGATTTGTAAATCCTGAAACTCTTGTGACACGATTTCTGACAGCAGTTGGACCAAGCCTCAAGATATATATGCCAACTTGGTAATACTAAGTGTTCGGCCTGGGTTCAAACAGGGGTAAAAACCCTTTTTTCAGCAAAGGGAAAAAAGTCTCAAGACAGCTCTTGCATAATTAAGATCTCATGCACTGAAGCTACTATCATCTTTTGCAAATAATAAGAGCTGACGACAATCCATTGGCAATACAATAGTAAAAAAATACACCACATAACCCCATGAGACTAGAACAACACAATCTGCTATTTCAAAGTTCATCCTTTGCAATGCCTTTTGTAAGTACTTATCTGCTTAAGGGCATACTGCCACCAAAATAATCCTTTTGTACTAATCGCATTACAGAATTGGAATAATAATGCTGCCATAAATACTGCACCTATGGAATTCTTTGTTATTTATAACTATAGAGGAAAATGGGAAGCAATGTAATGTCTTTCCTTACATTTGTTATGAATATTGTGTGTATTGATATGAGACCCAAAGGGCCATATATATAGGAGTACAAGAATATGCCATATAGAGATAAGGTATATATGGAATAGAATACAAACTCTATATCCTAATACAACTCTATCTCCAATACCCTTAACACCCCCCCACAAATGCAAGGCGTATGCAATAGCATTGCATTTGAAAAAAAGGGTTAATACTAAAACAAGAAATATCCGACATCCGAGTCGTGATAAAGTCGTCGTTGCGTGCAGTCGTTGAATAAACTGTCAAATCAAGCCGAAGAGGAATAGATAGAAGCATGACGGCACAGATCGAAGCCTGAGACAGCGGCGGCGTAGTGCACAAAAAGCGCAACAGAGGCGCGGTGCAAAAAAAGCGCGGCGGCCTTAAAAACTCGGGGCGGCGGCTCAAAGAGAAGCGGCGGCATCATAAAGACTTCTACGATCTGCAGCGGCTCAAAAAAAAGAGCAGCGGCTACTGCCATGCAAAAGAAAATTCCTACACTTCTATGACTGACAATAAATTTGTGGACTCGCACAGCTTGAGTGAACTAAAAAGTAAAGACTACGGATTTGGATGGACACAATGGAAGACTCAAAAGAAAAAAAAAATCCCAACTATAGAAGGAATCAGCAGAGAAACCCACTCCCTCAAAAACCCCCTTCTTTTTTTTAACACAGTCGGTTTATAAAACCGACCGACCGCAAACGCCAGGCCGACCGAAACACAGAGAGGCGAGGTCGGCGGCGACAGCCTCCAGCGGGGGCGGAGCGGCGGCGGCGACAGCCTCCGGCGGGGGCGGAGCGGCGACGTCCCGAGTCCGAGCGGGCGAAGCAGATCCCGAGCGGCGGCCCGCGAAGCCGGCGGCCTCGGGCGGAGAAGACGGCAAAGGCGGCCTCGGGCGGAGACGACGGCGAAGGCGGCCTCGGGCAGAGACGACGGCGAAGTCGACCCCGAGCGGCGTCCCTCGACGCCAGCGATGAAACCCCGAGCGGCAGCCCACAAGGAAGAGCCGCCGCCGCCAGATCCGGCGAAGACGAGCCGGTGGGATCCAGGCGAAGTGGCCGTCGGCGAGCACAGAGGCAGCTGCTGTCGGCCAGATCCGAGCGAAGAGGCTGTCGGCGGACAAAAAGGCAGCGGCTCGGGAAGAGCAGCGGCGGCCCGAAGAGGGTCCGGGAGAGGCTAGGCCGGCGGAGACCAGCCGACGTCAAGAGAGCCGAGCGGTGGCGGCAGTCCAATAAGAGGACGGCGACCAGATCGAGCTCGGGTGCGGCGCAGCGATCTTGGATCCGGCGCGGTGGCAGAAGAGGCCAGCAACGGTGGCTTGTCTGGAGACGAGGCGGCGTCGTCGTCGTCGAGCAGCCCAACAAGATGGCCGCCCCCGGGAGAGAAGATCGATCCTCCCGGAGGCAGCAGCAACAGCGGAAGTAGATCGGTTAGGGTTTTAACCGAGCTCTGATACCATGTTATGAATATTGTGTGTATTGATATGAGACCCAAAGGGCCATATATATAGGAGAGTACAAGAGAATATGCCATATAGAGATAAGGCATATATGGAATAGAATACAAACTCTATATCCTAATACAACTCTATCTCCAATACCCTTAACAATATTTATCTTCCTTTTCATTAAGCAAACAATATGCCATGCTGCCAGACATCCACATGAATACAACAATGTATTGGCCCTGAATATGCCGGCCCCCTGGGACTGCTCGTGTAATATTCTGAAAATAACACTCTTGAGGACTTATGCGTAAATAGTGAAAAGGCAATACGTGAAAAATAGGATGCTTGAATTTTTAGAGGAATTGGTACCAGGTACAGGGAAGTTGGGAGGTCGGATCCGAAGTTGTGCCATGATAGAAGGGTGTGTGGGGGAGAGGAAGACCGAGACCCAAAAATGCCAAATGCTTGGTTTTCTTTTTCTTCTACTGGCGCCACCACCTGCTACTGCTAGCATTCCATCGCTCGCTTGCCACGTGACAACACGCATAGCCATCGCCATCCATTGCCAGCAATCGCTGTCACCACGTCGCCAGCGCATCGCACCTATCTCCCGCACGCTAGCACGTTGCCCGCCAGTGCGCTCTAGCCACGCACCAGCAAAATCCATCACCCGCACACAACGCAAGCCGAGTGCCAGTGCATGTCCACATGCTAGCGTCGTTCGTGTCGCCCGCCGTTCCTGCGCTCCCGCGCTGCCGTGTAGCCATCGCATGCCACTTTGCTGGCACCCCTCATCGCCCGCACACCTATCACACCCGGCCAGCATTCACACGCGATAGGCGCTGCCACGTCTTGGCTTGGATCTGCAGTGCACCAAGGGGGAAGGATCAAAGAGGAAAAGAGGAGCACGGTAGGAAAAAAATCAGGTGAGAAAACCGAAGAAAAGGTGAGGAAGAGATCGTGATCTGGGCTTTCTTCATCGAGGTAAGGTAACGATCTGGATGTTTCTCCTCTGTTTTGCTAATTCTGTTAGAGATTAGAGTCGAGATTAGAGAAGGAAGTGGCAAGTGTTCATCAGGAGATCAATTAGTAGATCGGTTAATTTGCTATATTGTTCTACTGTGATTTCAGATACCGTATAGACAAAACTGGAGAATGCCATCTAATAGGTAGTTGTAGAGAATATTGCAAGCTTCCTGTAGAATATTTAACTATGTCAATTGGATGGTTAAATTTTGGGTTATGATTTCTGTAAGCCTGCTGTTTGGAAATTGTAGTCAATTAGCAACACACGAATCATCAGTAAATTAAAAATAGTAAATGGAGTAATTAGAGCATTTAGTCTAAATGAAAAGCGTAGCTAATTTCTTAATGATTCTAGAGAGTCCAAGAACATGAATTTTAGATGGGTAGAACGAAAGTTATGAATTTTGAAAGACTGCTGTCCAAAACAGGTTGCTACCAGGGTTCACAATTTCGCCGAAATTTCGTTTATCTCGTCAATTTCGTTACCCTCCGAGAAGAAAACAACTCGGTCAAAAAATTCATTTCAGTTTGAATTTTGCATCCTTAAGGGTTTTGGAAAACGGCCTAGAGAGCTATCAAAGCTCGTATCACAGTGGAAAAGTCTGTTGTCATGCTCCCTGTTGGCCAGGGATCGAATCCCACATCAAGCAAACAATTTTTCCCAATTTTGTCTCACTAACACGTTGGTCCCACAAGCAAAAAGTTGAGTAAAAACTTCAGTTGCTTGTGGCATGATTCGAACCTGGGTCAAACAAATGGCAAGGACAAGGTCTTCCGCTAGAGCAGAGCAATTCTTGCGTTGCACATGTGAATTCTAATATATATCCCATATTTAAAGTTTATAAATTCAAATTCGATCTAAATTTGACCGAATTTTTTACCGAAATGACTCGCCCACCTCCGAATTTTTTTTCAAAACGAAATTGTTTTCCCTGGTTGCTACTGGACGCAGTCATGGAAAATTATTTGTTTGACTGATTAGATGGCAGAAGTGAATTTTTGGCATAACTAGAAAGAGGTAGAAAACTTTCTGTAGTTTTTGAAAATGTCATGGTTTACTATAGTTACATGAGCAGATTAATATATATGAAAAATATTAAGCCTACTGTTCTAGAAAATGACAAATCTGTCTTTTGGGTAAACAAATGGTGGTTTAAGGACCTGCTCTTTTTTTGGCTTATGGCTATGTCTTATGGCTTTTGGATGAAATTTTTGAATTTTGAGCTGTTCGTGACAGAAATTACGAAGAGAGAGAAACTCTCTTGCGATTTTGGCTAGTACAGATATTGAGCTTTTAATGTATATTACAATTAACTTGTAGACCTTGTATTGAGAAAATCCTCTGTTTGAATGTTAGGTACTATAGCAAAAACCAAAATCCGCTTTTAGAAGCCGCAAAGAACATGCCTTAAATGATTTAATCTGAGCTCGTGGCCAAATAAGAACTTGTAGGGAATTTTATGTAGATTTCAGAACTGATATGGGTTGCTATGATAGAACTTAGGAGTTAGAAGTTATGTCATTTTTAGTAACAGGTCAGCAGGGATGACTGTCTATAAAGGGGAGTATTGTGGATTCGGAAAGCACTGAGGAGCATTGTCGTTTAATTGTCTTGTATTGCTATGGTTTGTAATAAGATTGAATAATTACTATAGTAGTAGCATCGGGGTTGGTGTCATCTTCTAATCAACCCGGTCATCGCATCTAGAAAAGGCAAATGCATAGTACAATGATAGTTGGTGGTTGATAATTGCCCATTATTATTGAATTACTCATGTCATGTAATAATTGATTACCCTTTTGTTCAGTATGATATAATTCAATAATAAATGTGATGTGGTAAAATGATAGAAGGTTGCACTCATGACATAACAAGCATTATGAGCCAGGGCGGTAAGTCAAATAGCTATGCGTAAAACTATTTGACTATTCCGGAGTGCTCTTGAGTAAGACCTACAAACATAGGCATCTCCACGGGATGAAGGTAGAGAGTGAACATCAACGGGTGTTCCCTCAGCTATACTGGTATAAGTTCAAAAGATGCATGTGGGCATTACATTTCATTGCATTATGGTTTGTTGATAAGAAAAAGAAAGTTGGTATTGCGGTAAATGTTGTTTATTGATGATAAGAAACGAGAAAAAGATAGAATTGTGGTAAAACGTGGAATACGATGTAAGTTGATGCTATTGTTTTATTATGCACTTACTGAGTCGTGAACTCACTTTTACTTTATTATTGTTTTTAGGTGAACATTGAAGGCGACATGTATAGGTGGACGTAGAACATGTGACCTTGCACTTTTGTAGCTCTTCACTTCATCTAGTGATCTATCACATATTGTCATAAATAATTTAGTACTATCCATACAAATATTAGTTGATAAATGGTTTTCCTTAGCTTTTTATGGTTCATAATGTTGCTACTTGATGCGTTCATTGGTTTAGTTTTATAATTAATCTACCTTAGTGGTTATTTAGTTCATCTTAAGTTCAATTTGTTGATTACTGTGTTGCTAAATTTCGGTTTAAGATTACTTTGTATGATTAACTCTTGTAGTCTAGTTGTTGGTAATGTGCAAGTATTGGTTAAATTTGGTAGTGGTAATAATTGTGGGTGACATTCTGGGCTTTGTTAAGCCGAGGTGTTACAGCTCAAGGTATAGACTAAGCTACCATTTGAAGAGGATATTCCACCAGCCCAAGGAGATATTCGTTTATCTAGCATTGAATCATTGATACATCAAAAAAACATTTGTCAACATGTTGTGGTCGGTGGTTGGGTACGGATCGAGCACCGAGGGTAGGGCATGGCCATGCTGCTGCCAAGACTCTGAGGCTTAGTTGAAAAAGAGGAGACTAGAAACTTTGTTTATTCATTACTTGATGATAATAAGTACAGTGTTGTCCCGTTTTTAGAGATGGCTAGACTTGACCTCTAAGAAGCATATCCCTATATTAAAGAAACTAATCCTTAGTAATAGGAAGCTTATATTTAATACATGGAATAAATCTAAGAGGAAATAAACCCAAATAATAAGAAAACTAATTATTATATTCCTAATCCGCGATATGCTGTCAATGCTATTAAACTATCCAAACAGATAGCATCATACAATACCGCATGGATACTGTCCACATGCACTATAGTACCTGTGTACTGTTCACGCACGCTACAGTACCGGTGCTGTTCATGTGCTTGCTGCCGTACCTCACCGGGGTCAAAGACCATAGCATTACACCCCTCACGGCTTAGACCACAACATTACACCCCTCACGGCAAGACAACTCATCCTCGAGCTGTCAGGTGGTGGCCATGGTTGAAGTTCTTTATAACCCCATATGATGAGAGGGCACGATGATGTCGTGTTGCATAGAAGATCCATGAAGCCCCGCTAAATGAGGATAGCAACCCTCTAGTGTCAGTTAACGTCACAGTAGTCGCCGGTGGCAAGAGCAACTGGCACGGGACAGCAGCATCATCCTTCTTGCCCTGAGATGCAGCAGTTATGGGAGAGATGCAACAACACCGCTGCCCCCCACCTATCAGCTGTTGTGCTCCGCATCGCTTAAGACACTGTGTTGGTGGACGATGTGGCAAGGGTGACGACGAAACAACGGTAGCCTTCTTCCTTGGTAGTGGTACCAATGGTGTAGTCAAGGATAGCTAACTCTGGAGAGTCATCGTTGGTGAAGGCGATAGCAGGACCAACGCTGATGACGGCGATGACACTGATGGCAGTGTCACCATTGCAGTGGCAGATGTCGCCTCTTGCTGCTCCTCCATCTTGAACATGGTCGCAACCGACGGCGATGGCGACTCAAAAACCGTAGCAACATGTTGCGCCTACTCCATCTTGGCCATTTACTCTTTCGTCAAGGCCATTAAGTTGGCGCAGATCTCAATGGAGAATAACTCTGCATCGGAAGCCATGGTGGTTAGCATGATGGTGACGACACAGAGGTTGACGTGTTTAACAAAACTTGACCAAGTTTGCACTCCGAGCGCATACTTCAGCTGCCGGTACTACAAGGCGACATTTCCCCCATCAGGTGGTGCGATGCCAACCACTCCTCTTCCTCCATCATCCGCCGCTCCTTGAAGAATTGCTCAAAGCGATTCAACCAAGATTGTAGGTCTTCCTTGTTGTCGAAGGTCAGAAGCCGTATGTAGTGGAATCGTGAAGCTCAGGCCTTCATAGGATCGAAACCCTACTGCTTGCGATTGATGGCGAAGCAGCAGTTGGCTTGATATCAAATGTTGTGGTCGGTGATTGGGTACCGGTTCGAGGACCTAGGGTAGGACGCTCACCCTTGAACAACGGCCAGGCATGCCATCGCTAAGACTCTAAGGCTTAGTTGAAGAAGAGGGGAAGAGACTAGGAACTTTTTTTATTCATTACTTGATGATAATAGGTACAGCGATGTCCCTTTTATAGAGATGGCTAGACTTTACCTCTAAGAAACATATCCCTATATTAAAAACTAATCCCGAATAATAGAAAAAATATATCTAATACATGGAATAAATCTTTAAAAATAAACCCAAATAATAAGAAAACTAATTATTATATTCCTAATCCGCGTTATGCTGCCAATGCTATTAAACTATCCAAACAGATAGCATCCTACAGTACCGCACGGATACTATCAATGTGCACTATAGTAACGTATACTGTTCACACGGGCTACAGTACCGGGTATTGTTCATGCAATTGTTGCGGTACCTCACCGGGATCATAGACCGTAGCATAACTAGCCTCATAGGCGCGGCGCGGCACGCCGCGCCAGCCACCGTGTGTACCGAAGTAAAAGAGGCGAAAATTCGTAGCTAAAGGAAAGCGTAGGGTTTTCTAAAAAAAAGCGAGGGGCTTTTCGCAATAAAAGGAGACCAGAGGGGTTTTTTCGTAAAAATCAGGGGTTGTTTTGAAAGAACCGAGGGCATGTACGTAATTTCGGAAACTGCGGATCGTTACCAACGAAAAATAAATATGCGCAGGGTCTTTTTTGAAAAATCCAGGGACCTTTCCACGAGGAAAAAGGACCTTTACGTAATTTTCGGAAAACACAGGGAAAGTGCCTCCCCCGGCCGTACGAAAAACCCCCCCGCCACGCGCTGGCCGGAGCGCGCGGGCGGGGCGACGTGGCCCGCCTCCTCGCGCGGGGAACCCCCGGGGCGTAATACAGGATGATATGTGGGTGCCATTATAAACTATACAAAATAGGCATAAAAGAAGACATAAGTAACAATACAGACAATCTGCTCAAATGTTGATGATAGCCAATTAACAACCTTGAGATTATGTTAATTATGCACATGAAGAAATACGTACAGAAGTTAGCAAAAGCATCTGAACATAAAACAAGAATGGTTTATAAAATGAAAAGGCATACCATTAGCTCTTTTGTTCTTGGATGCTTCTTTGTTGAAAAAAGAACACCTGCATAATAGATTTATTACTCAATGCAAGAGAAAACCTCAAAACATAGCTAGAGTTATTTGACTAAATTATGATACCATGAGATGGAAATTTCAGTTTCAATCAAAATGAAGGAATGTACCATTGTGATTCGACACAGTAATTGATGGCCTAATCCAATAGGGGCATCTATGAAGGCGAAATCCCCTAAGCATGCACCTGTAAAGTGTAATTACATGCTTCATTACTAAAGTACGCGATACATGCAGTTCATACTAAGAATATGGTGGACTATGGTGGAAATAGTATGAAGACCTGCGCGGAGGCTGATTTTCACCATTGAAGTACGTTAAGATACGCTCAAAATACTTCACATATCTCTGTAATTTTTGTAACGCGTTCAGAACAATACATTGAATAACTTGTTTAAATAAATTTTCATAATTTTGAGGGTTACTCACAATCTGACTTGGGAGAATAAGCCCTCTTCTGTCTACACATCTTTTCTGATTGTAGTATTCAATGGATTCCTCCACAGTAGGAAAGAACTGTCCATTACATATGATACACAAGCTTCAAATGTTGAGAGAATTTGGTGCAGATTCTGCTGCAGAACTTATTGTAATTATCATGTAATGCAAATACTAATTTTACCTTTAGGTATAGTAGAAGACTGGAGATCATCAACCCTGTCCTTGCCTTTCCAGCTTTGCAATGGACAACCACCACATTTTCTATATCCTCCTTCAACCATGAGTAGGCGCTTTGGCAAAATGATATGACAAGTTGTATCGGAGGGCAATTATGATCATCAAAAGGGAAGCATGCGACCTGAAACATGCACATTAAACTTGAACATATCCAACAAAATGCATTATTGGATTACCAAATTACTCAAAGGAAGCTGAGAAAAAAGATGGGAATGTTTTATGTGTCACCAGATGCACCATTGGGACTTTATTGTCCTCATTTTTTGGGTGGGTGTATGTGTGTATCACATCTATACTAATATAAAAAGGAGCAATTGTATTCTTTCCTACATCCACGGTCGTGTGCACAAAGCATTCCTAAACCTCCGTTGGACAGCATCAATGGCTCAGAATCATTCCATATCCTACCACTCACGGTGAATTCTAGCCATTGATCTTTCGAATCTAACAGACTAGATTTAAACTATATCCTGCCAACAATTATTACGAATAATTACTGTAATCATACCCAAGGTTCCAAAAACCGGAACCAGAAGAAATCCCGGTCGGCGGCCGGTAACGGTAACCAGGCGGTTACCGGCCGGTTACCGGAAAAACTGGTAAAAAACCGATCACAATTTGAAAATCAAAATTTGAATTTTGAGATATTTTGAAACCGGTAACCGGAAAAACCGGTGGGTAACCGGAAAACCGGAAAAAAACCGGCCAAAATTCGAAAAATCAAAAATTCGTACTGGCCGGTTTTTTGGTTACCGGTTTCCACCGGTAAAACCGGTAACCGCCGGGATTTTGAACCATGATCATACCTCCTATGCCACCATAATCCTGTATGGAATTATTACAAATAATTACGATAATCATACCTCTGAACCCTCTAATCCTGCCTAATCAATCATCCCCTTACCCATGGATTCTACGTGCACGCTTACTAGTGATATGAAAATGAGGGACCTACACAAAATCATAAGTTGTCCATACCTTTCCCTCAAAAAGAGATGCATCATACAGCCTTTCTGAGCAAAGGTTGTACACCTTATACTTCCCCTGTAGCACAATAATTGAATTTGGAGGTTAAGAAGCATAAATAGATCAAGTAACATTCCTAACTGAGTCTTCTAAATGATGTGCAAGAATATAAACCCACAAATGCTAGTTCTTTTACTACAATGTAAGTTTAGACTCAATTGGATTAAATAATGATAACTAAATAGTCCACTTGTCATGTGGGGCAAATATTATACCCGCCGTTCCCGGCTGAGCTAACTCAGAATCAGGATAGGTTACGGGTAAAACTTATGAACAGATTGCTGGTAGCAGTTAAGAGTTAGAGATTAGCTAAGAGTTAGAGTTGGTTTCCAAGAAGGATTAGGAGTTGGAGTCGGATTGCTTGTCCAGTCCTCTATATAAAGGACCTTGGTTATGATTTGAGAAATAACAAGAAATCAATCTATTCTTCTATCTCTTGCTGCTCACCAACATAGGGCGTAGGGGGGAAAACCCTCGCCCGGCTGTTGATCACGGCTACGGCCTTCGGAGCAGAGGACCTGCGCCAGCCAGCCGTGACATCTTGGTATCAGTATCCAGGCCTCCGCCATCGGTCGCTCCGCCACCAGCTTTTTCCGCCGCCTCGTCTCCGCCATCGCCCTCCCCTGTTTCCGCTCCGCCATCTGCTTCGTCCGCCGCTTCAGCCATGCCGGGCGCCGATGAGGATGATCTCAAGGCCCTGATTCTCGCCCTTACCAAGGAGGTCCAGGCCCTTCAATCATCCGTCAACACCCACGCTCAGGCAATCCAGCGCCTTGAGCTGCAGCCGCCACTCCAACACTCCTCCGCGTCATCCGGCAACCGCGTCACCTCAGGCGAGCATCACAACGATCGGCCGCCGCGTTTTCAGAAGATGGACTTTCCCAAGTATGATGGCAAGGGCGATCCGCTTCCTTTTATCCATCGATGTGAATCCTACTTCCATCAACAGCGCATTGCCGAGGAGAAGGTGTGGATGGCCTCATACAATCTGCTGGACATTGCCCAACTGTGGTACATCCAGGTGCAGAAAGATGAGGGCACACCCCCATGGCGCCGCTTCACCGAACTCCTCAATCTGAGGTTCGGCCCTCCCCTGCGCTCCAATCCATTAGGGGAACTCGTCGCCTGTAAACGGACGAGCACAGTGGCCGACTTCCAGGACCGATTCCAGGTTCTTCTTGCTCGGGCTGGGTCTCTGACAGAAGCACAGAAGGTACAGCTCTTCACCGCCGGCCTTCAACCGCCGCTCAGCTTCGACGTCGAGATCCACAACCCCCAGACGCTTGCGGTTGCCATGAGCCTGGCGCGCAAACTGGAACTCCGCGACCAGTCAGGGGCGCCGCCAACACGTTCGTGGACAAAAGGCCTTCTGCCGCCACCAGTTCACCGCCACTTGGCCGTGCAGTCGCCAGCAGCCCCGCCGGTCACCCCATCCACGGTATCTGTGGAGGGTCGCCAAGTGAAACGTCTGTCACCGGCGGAGATGGAGGAACGCCGTCGCCTCGGGCTATGCTATAACTGCAATGAGAAGTTTGGAAGGGGTCACAACAGGGTGTGCCAGCACCTTTTCTTATTAGAGCTGAACGACGCGGATGACTCTGCCGAAGCAGAGGACACCGACCAAGCCGCCGAGGAACCGAGGATATCTCTGCACGCGATTGCCGGCGTCCGCACCAGCGAGACTATGCAGGTGTGTGTCCAGGTGGGAGGCGCCACACTCCACGCTCTCCTCGACTCGGGCTCCACGCATAACTTCATCTCCGAAGAGGCAGCGGGCCGCACCGATCTTGTACTACGCCGCCGCGGGGAGTTGTCGGTCACGGTGGCCAACGGCGAGAGAGTACCTTGTCTCGGCGTGTTCCAGCAGGCGGCCTTTTCCATCGCAGGGGAGGCCTTCCAGGCGGACTTCTTCGCCCTTCCTCTGGCCGGCTACGACGCGGTGCTGGGCACTCAGTGGCTCGCCACCCTTGGCCCCATTCTTTGGGACTTCGGGGCTCTCACCATGTCATTCTGGCGCAGCGACCACCGCGTCCGCTGGCACTGCGTGGCGGGGTCGGCGAGTCCCGGTCTGCGCTCCTGCTCCGGTCCGGATCTCTTGGAGGCCCTTCTCGCCGACTTTGCCCCAATTTTTGCCGAGCCGCATGGGTTGCCGCCGCCGCGATCCCGGGATCACAACATCAACCTTCTGCCCGGCTCGTCTCCGGTGGCTGTTCGACCGTATCACTACCCGGCCACACACAAGGATGAGCTGGAACGCCAGTGCGCCATCATGTTGGACCAAGGCCTGATTCGGCACAGTTCGTCCGCCTTCTCGTCCCCGGTTCTGTTGGTAAAGAAGGCCGATGGCTCGTGGAGGTTCTGCGTCGACTATAGAGCACTCAACGCCATCACGGTCAAGGATGCCTTCCCTATTCCGGTGGTCGACGAACTCCTGGACGAGCTGCACGGCGCCAAATACTTCACCAAGCTCGACCTCCGCTCAGGCTACCACCAAGTCCGCATGAATCCAGAAGATGTGGCCAAGACGGCCTTCCGAACACACGATGGCCTCTACGAGTTTCTCGTCATGCCGTTTGGACTATGCAACGCCCCGGCAACATTCCAGGCGCTCATGAACGATGTGTTGCGCCCATTCCTCCGCCGGTTCGTGCTCGTCTTCTTTGATGATATACTAATCTTCAGCGATTCGTGGGCCGATCACCTCCGCCATGTGCGCACTGTCCTCACCACGCTCCAACAGCATAAGCTCTTCATCAAGAGGTCCAAGTGCGCCTTCGGGGTGGATTCCATCTCCTACCTGGGCCACATCATCTCGGCGACAGGCGTGGCAATGGATCCCGCTAAGGTGCAGGCCGTCCTCGACTGGCCACTACCTCGCTCGGCTCGCGCGGTCCGCGGATTCCTCGGCCTCGCCGGATATTACCGCAAATTCGTGCGGGATTACGGCACCATTGCCGCCCCCCTCACGGCTCTGCTTCGCAAGGATGGGTTTCTGTGGTCGGACGAGGCTGCCACGGCATTCCAAACACTGAAGACGGCACTCACCACGGCGCCAGTGCTCACCCTTCCGGATTTCACCCAGCAGTTCATTGTCGAGTGCGACGCTTCAGGCCACGGCTTTGGGGCGGTGCTGCTACAAGATAAACATCCCATCGCTTTCTTCAGCCGTCCGGTGGCACCTCGACATCGCTCTCTGGCCGCTTATGAGAGGGAATTGATCGGCCTAGTGCAAGCCATCCGACACTGGCGGCCTTATCTCTGGGGGCGCCGTTTTCTGGTCAAGACGGATCATTTCAGTCTCAAATATCTGTTGGATCAGCGTCTTGCTACCATACCCCAGCACCATTGGGTGGGCAAGCTCCTGGGATTCGACTTCGCCGTGGAATATAAACCGGGCAACACCAACACAGTGGCTGACGCACTATCCCGCCGGGACACGGAGGTGGGTACCGTCCTCGCCATCTCGTCACCCAGGTTTGATTTCCTAGAACGCATCCGACAAGCTCAAACCACGGATCCCGCGTTGGTGGCCCTCCGCGACGAGATCGACGCCGGCCAACGGGCGGGTTCCTGGTCCATCACTGACGGCTTGATCACCTTCGACTCCAAGCTATACATCGCGCCAACGTCGCCACTCCTGCATGAATTGGTATCCGCCGTCCATGATGACGGCCACGAGGGCGTCCTGCGCACGCTCCATCGGCTCCGTCGCGACTTCTATTCGCCTAAACTTCGCTCTGTGGTCCAGGATTTCATCCGTAGCTGCTCCACTTGCCAGCAGTACAAGACAGAGCATCTCCGACCCGCGGGACTCCTTCTGCCACTACCTGTTCCAACCATGGTCTGGGCAGATATCAGCCTCGACTTCATCGAAGCTTTGCCACGCGTGGGTGGCAAATCGGTGATTCTTACGGTGGTCGACCGCTTCAGCAAATACTGTCATTTCATTCCGCTGGCACACCCGTATACGGCAGAAACGGTGGCCAAGGCATTCTTTGGAGACATTGTGCGCCTCCACGGCATACCACAGTCCATGGTATCGGACAGGGACCCGGTTTTTACCTCCACATTTTGGCGCGAATTGATGCGGCTTTGTGGCGCCAAGCTGCACATGACCACCGCTTTCCACCCCCAGTCAGACGGCCAGGCTGAGGCAGCAAACAAGGTCATTGTGATGTACCTCAGATGCTTCACGGGGGATAGGCCGCGTCATTGGCTTCGCTGGCTCCCTTGGGCAGAGTACGTCTACAACACAGCTTTCCAAACTGCTCTCCGCGACACGCCATTCAAGATTGTCTATGGCCGGGAGCCCCCGTCCATCCGCTCCTATGAACCGGGCAAGACGCGAGTCGCTGCAGTTGCGAAAAATATGGCGGACAGGGATGAACTGCTGGCAGACGTTCGCTACCGCCTTGAGCAAGCCCAGGCGATCTACAAGAAACAATACGACAAGCATCACCGCGAGGTCCACTACACCATAGGGGATTGGGTGTGGCTTCGCGTCCGTCAACGCACCCCGGCTTCACTTCCACATTCCACCACAGGCAAGTTGCGTCCTCGCTTCTATGGGCCATATCGCATCGAGGCAATCATCAACGACGTCGCTGTCCGTTTGACTCTTCCTTCAAAGGCACGTCTACACAACGTCTTCCACATCGGCCTTCTCAAGAAATTTGTCGGGACGCCCCCTGATGCACCACCACCACTTCCGGCTATGCACTATGGTGCTGCAGTTCCGGAGCCGGAGCGCGCAGTCCGCACTCGATTGGCGCGAGGTGTCCGCCAGGTTCTCATCCAATGGAAGGGCGAGCCGCCAGCATCGGCTACTTGGGAAGACCTCGACGCTTTCATCGAACGTCACCCATCCTTCCAGCTCGCGGACGAGCTGCTCGTCGAGGGGGGGAGAGATGTCATGTGGGGCAAATATTATACCCGCCGTTCCCGACTGAGCTAACTCAGAATCAGGATAGGTTACGGGTAAAACTTATGAACAGATTGCTGGTAGCAGTTAAGAGTTAGAGATTAGCTAAGAGTTAGAGTTGGTTTCCAAGAAGGATTAGGAGTTGGAGTCGGATTGCTTGTCCAGTCCTCTATATAAAGGACCTTGGTTATGATTTGAGAAATAACAAGAAATCAATCTATTCTTCTATCTCTTGCTGCTCACCAACATAGGGCGTAGGGGGGAAAACCCTCGCCCGGCTGTTGATCACGGCTACGGCCTTCGGAGCAGAGGACCTGCGCCAGCCAGCCGTGACACCACTGATGTTAACTAAATTAAATAATGAAAACTAAATAGTCCACTGATATTAACTATTATTCACTGAAATCCTTAAATGCATTTTTTTCCAAATTAACTATTCATTGGTACACAGAAAAAAAAAGACACGTTGAAAATGCATAGACAAAAAATTACATATGCCACCCTCATGCAAATGCAAAACCATACAAGTACAAATGATCGTCTAGTGACAGAGTTAACCTGCATAACCATCATGGTAGAAAAGATTAAACTCCTTAGAGTCTTTAGTTATTTAATGTGAATAAGTCATCAACTGTTGTGACACTGATAAATGTCCTTCGAAAGTTATTCCTGTGTCATTTTCAGAGGACAAGCTGAAAAGCAGTAGAATTGAAGATAACTCTTTTTTTTTCCAAGAAATGTAAGCCTACTTATATTATCAGGTTAATGAAGCGTGGTCAAGGTACCACGGACCAAATGATGCATAAAGAGGCAAAAAAGAAGCAGTTATCTGTAAGACACTCTTACCAAAAACCTGAAACCGAAATGTGTTGTCCATGTAGCATATATGTTAAGAAACTCAATATATAGTGAAAGTTACCTTGTGGTGCATTTCAAAGAACCTGATGACTTCCTCCATGTGGTTGCGATAGAAGCCCTGCAATAGAAGTATCACCTTGTTTTCTTCTAGAGACAAATAAAAATGAGCAAACAGTAAGCAAACTTTGAAGTCTTGGTAGTGCACTGACCTCAAAATATCCAAAAAGTCCTGAGCTCAAATCACCAGCAGGAAAACCCATAGCAATTATGTTCTCTGTAATATATGTCATATCTAAATCAAAGCCTCCTTCCTATCATAGGAAAGAGAACCAGATCAACAGCTGTTGTCCTTGATATTCGATCTACAAAAACTACACAATAAAGAGACTATACTGCCTATTGTTTGCCATAAAATTTCTTAAGGTGTCGTCTTAAGGTGTCGAAAACAACAATCAACTTCCAAGGATGTAAAAAAACCTCACACACATTGTTCCTGAATCAGTACAGACATTTGATCCTTCTCTCAAAATATATAGAATTGCTTATTGTCCTTGACATTATATCAAAGTAACACAGGACTAATGATTTACTATCATCAGAAGGATTTAAACATGATCACCAAACTACATAGAAATACAAAATGTGAATAAATTTTTGATAAAAATGACTGATGTGAGAAGATGCATGTTAAATATGAAAAGAGAAACTAATACACAGAGCTAACTGTTAACACAGATGGATGCTGACACAAGAAATATGATGCATAAAGCTTTTCCAAGATAATGTTCTGATCAGGTCTTGTAAGCGAGTGGTGGAAAGCTGAACAAAATTGTTATTCAATCAGAGAAGGCAATGTGTAAAAGCTTGTGCCTTGATCATGCTACACAATAAGAACTGAACTAGTGAAGAAAAGGATCTGAAGATGTAAAAGTTTAGTCAAGTTTGAGATAACAAGCACACACAAATGTACCTGATATCGTCTTTTATTCTGTGAGACCATGTGGCGAGCCTTGACTTGCACTGCCTTAACAGCATTCTTCGAGGAATCCACAATGCCTTTTGTCAAAGAACCAAAAACACCAGGTTGTGCCGTTGTTGGGGTGGTACTACCTTCAGCACTCCCATCTTGCTGTGAAGATTTTGGAGACAAGCGCAATCCAAGGCCACTCGTGAGGCGGGAAAAGCTTTTTTTTCCTGTTGGCGAATCTTGACCTGAAGAAGGCTGAGGGATTTTCAGGTTTTTAGCCCATGAGGATAAGCCAGATGTAGACAATATGGATGATCGCGCCTCGTGTCCTGCAGCATCTTGTGTGGGAGCAGCAGTTGGAGCAGGGGAAGGTGAAGGAACAACAGGGTTTGTACTGGCACCCTGAGTGGAAGAATCATTTGAAGTGGACTGAGGAACAGGATCAGTCGTAGTAACAGGAGGAGAAGCAGATGAATCCTGGCTGTCCATAGTAGTGGGTGGCAAAAGAGATGGCTTGTCTTGTTGTTCTTCCATGATTGACAAATAGAGTTAATTAATCTCGGAGAGTAGAAACATGAGCAACATCTGCAAGATCATCATATATGGATATAAGACAGGCAGTTCAATCCACAATTACTAAAACAGTTTGTGAAGCAGTGGGGTTCCCTGCTCCACAGACGTGGTTGTGAACAATGACCAGTGCGGATGAATCCTTAAAATGTCTTGTCCTCTACTTTCAATTGCATAATTTTTATTTACAGAGAATGTGAATGCTACTTCAATTTTCACATTATTAACCGATCTGGAATACATCATTTTGATCAATAAGAAATGGCGTATCAACACTTGTATTAAACAGTATGTCATGCATCTGACAACAACAATACATGACACATCTGCATAAGTATCGGCTTACCGCTATAACCAATGACTTATGTACTAGGGAATTCCAGTTAAATCCCATAGGATAGGATGAAAAACCACAGGAATACCTAACTGAGCTGTTCGAGGTGCAGCCATCATTGTGGGGAGTGGGGAGACAAACCAGTTCGCTTGAACAGCAAGCATGAACGGGGAATATACAATCTAACACAGATCTACCAACATGTATCACATATCCAACTAATATATTCATCTATCACATAGCAATGTTCATGAATACCAACATCTATCATAGATCCAACAACATAATCTAGTCATTTGGGCGATTTGGGTTCCATACCTTCAGTTTGGGGAGGAAGGTACACCCAAGGTGAGGGAGAGGAGGGGTTCCATACCTTCAGTTTGGGGAGGAAGGCACACCCAAGGTGACGGAGAGGAGGAAGACGAGTGGATCCAGTCGCGGATGCAGGGGATCCCCTCGTCGCCGCGGTCGCCGGTCTCCTCGCCTTCCCCTCGTCCACGCGGTCGCCGGTCTTCCTCGCTAGCCCTCCGTCGGTCGGGCGACGGCGGATCGATCTCTGCCTGTTCTCGACTGGGGAGAAGGGGGAGAGGTTGCGCTGTGTTCGAATAGAGATGGGAGAGGTGAGGGCCTGAGAGGGCCGCCTGACCGAATTTTTTGTATTTAAGCCCTTTTTTTAAAAAATATTCACATTTAGACCCCTGGTGGTTTTAATTCCGTTTTTGGACCCAGGGAGTCGGAGCCGTGGATCACGGCGCCGAGGTAACACGTCTCGGCGCCGTGATCGATGGCTCCGAGGCCCCAGGCCGGCACCAGCGTGGCGACCCGCGTGGTGCCGACGTGGCAGAAGCTCGGCGCCGTGATCAATGGCTCCGAGCTCGGCGCCGTGACTCGTGGCTCCGACCTCGGAGCCGTGGATCTTGGCGCCGAGCTAGCGGCATTTGCCCAGGCCAGGCCGAGCCATTTCGCGTCGCGTCTGCCCTCAGCCCCCAGCCCCCGACTCCTGCCCCGCCGCCTCCCCGCCGCCTCCCCGGCCGCCACCGCCTCCCCGGCTCGCGCCGCCAGCGCCTCCCCGGCCCGGCCGCCTCCCCGCCGCCTTCCCGGCCCCCGCCGCCTCCCCGGCCGCCACCGCCTCCCCGGCCCGGCCGTCTCCTCGCCGCCTTCCCGGCCCCCGCCGCCTCCCCGCCCCGGCCGCCTCCCCGCCGCCTCCCCGCCGCCTCCCCGAGCCGGCAGCGCCTCCCCGGCCGCCTCCCCGCCGCCTCCCCGCGCCCGGCCGCCTCCCTGCCGCCTCCCCGGGCCGGCAGCGCCTCCCCGGCCGCCTCCCCGCGCCCGGCCGCCTCCCTGCCGCCTCCCCGGGCCGGCAGCGCCTCCCCGGCCCACGCCGCCTCCCCGGCCGCCACCGCCTCCCCGCCCGCCACCGCCTCCCCGGCCCCCGCAAGCGTTCAAGGTGAATCATTGCGGATATCGTGAATTTTTTTCCACATATGTTACACACTGTCGCTTAATGTTCACTCCATATCTATGGTACCTACGAGAAGGCATAATGATTTTAGACTTTTGGTGTGATTAATACAATATCTAGATAAATATTGGTGGTTCTGTTTGACTCCAAAAAAAGACATTGTAGGCTGCATATTATAACTGAAAATCTCATGTGACTATATCTGGATCGTATTAGATATATAGATGTTTGAATGGGAAAGGGTTCATTGAGATATTTTATTGCTTAAACAAGTATGCATGTGATTTATCCAAAATTTCGCTTAAAGGTATTGAGTTTGGTTTTGTGTATGAACTAGATGGACAACGTAGTAACCCTATATCATGGAGGCAGTGTGACAAGTGATGATTATGGAAATGTTCAATTTGTTGAAATGCAAAGGGTGCCTCTGATGTTCAGTGATCGGCCGTCGTTTAGTGAGTTGGTTGCTAGGGCCCGGGAGAAGCTACATTGTCATGGAAACGAGGAGAGCATCACAGTTGAGGGGTTACTTCACTTCGGTTCGAAAGACACAATTCTCAGGCGGTTGATCTTAATTGGTTGTGAGGATGAGTGGGACAAATATGTCAAAGTGGTTATGAGGAATGAGTTAAAATGTTTGGACCTTGTTGTGCGGAAGGTGTCCATTGAACCAACCCCTCACGGTTATTCACCAGAACTAGGTGATCAGGCACCCTTTGACCCTCCGTTACTGGATCTTGCGGTGGATGTGGAAGAAGTGCCTGAGGTGCCCGATGCTCTATCTGCCCCGAACGAGGTTCAGATTTCTCAACCAGTTCGAGTTGACTGTCGGACTGATGATGTCGTGGCGGCCCCTCAGGAGATGGGATTGACCCAGAATCATCCCAGTAAGTGTCGAGCAACACTTTAGCCTTTTGTCGTCATTGCTTTTTTTTGTCTCAATCCCATCGTTTTCGTGCTTATGATGCAGGAGACATTCCTGATAATGTTGGTGTTCCTCCCGTTGCTCCATCTAGCAACGTTGAAGAAGTCTGCAGGGACTCCAATAGTGTGGATGTTCAAATTGTGGATGATCTGCAGCCTTACGAGATCGCAAGGGCCGTTGAATCTGACGATGACCGCCCTTTTGGAGAGCTGACCGAAAGTGATATTGAGCTTATCAGGCGTTATTGCCCTGGCCGGGATCCATCAGTTCATGAATTCAGCGATCTTAGGCATTCTCATGGGGCTTATGCAAAAGGAAGGGATGACGAGCTGCTAGATGCTCCTGAGGCCGGTTCAAGCATGACAATTGAGAAAGGCATGATGTTTGAGGACTTGTCTGCATTGAGAAGGTGGCTGCAGGAGTATTCAGTGATTCGTAAAAGGCCATTCAAGGTGAGGCATTCTTATGTGGAGCGGAGGTACACAGTTGTGTGCGAGAAGGAAACATGTGAATAGAGGGTTTGTGCTAGGAAACAGAAGGACACGGGAAAGTTCAAGATCACAAGAATCGTTGGCCCACACACTTGTGCCGAAGCAGAGCTCAAACAGAAGCATCCGCAGTTGACCTCTACCATTATTGCCAAGTCACTGTGTCACATAGTAAAGGGAGAACCCAATATGAAGGTGAAGACACTTGCTGGGATTGTTAAGGAGAAATTTGGATACGAGATAAGGTATGGAAAAACATGGAGGGCAAAGCAACGCATCTGGAAGATGATATATGGGGACTGGGAAGATGGGTACTTGCAGTTGCCAGCACTTTTCAATGCAATCAAAGCGGTTAATCCAGGCATGCATTATGAGTACGTCCCGAAACCAAACGAATGGACTCAAGATGGGATGCAGATATTCTTCCGTGCTTTCTGGTGCTTTGCTCAGTCCATCGAGGCCTTTCGGCATTGTCGTCCCGTCTTCTCCATTGACGGTACGTTTCTTCTTGGCAAATACCAGGGCACACTTCTGATAGCCATTTCGTGTGACGCAGACAACACGTTGGTTCCTTTGGCGTTTGCTTTGGTTGAGAGGGAGAACAAAGACAGCTGGGGATGGTTCTTGCGGCTCGTTCGGAGGCACGTGGTCGGCCCTGGTAGGGAGGTGGGTGTCATATCTGATAGACACCAGGGCATACTTGCTGCCGTACAAGAGCAGATACCGGGGTATCCACCTTTGCACCACCGTTGGTGCACTCGGCATCTTGCCGAGAATCTACTCCGTAAGGATTGTAGGAAGGATAACTTTCCTCTGTTCGAGGAGGTCGCTCGAATGCTTGAGGTCAAGTTATTCCAGGAGAAGTTGGAGCAGCTTAATACTGCAACAACCGCAGAAGGTAGACAGTGGTTGTCGGGATTGATGAGAGGTGTAGACAAATGGACAAGGGCTCATGACGATGGTGGCTGGAGGTACGAGTTTCAGACAAGCAATATGGCCGAATCCTTCAATAACTTGCTTAGGGGTATACGTGGTATGCCAGTCAATGCTATAGTATCATTCACCTTTTACAAGCTTGTTGCCTGGTTCAACGAAAGACACACACATGCAATGGCGCTACAGAGTAAGCAAGAGAGATGGGCGCCAAAACCGAAGCGTCACCTTGAAAAGGCAAAGGCGAGGGCTGAGGCACATGAGGTACAGTGTTTTGACAACTCCACGGGCACTTACGAGGTTGTAGAAAGGGGTGGTACAACGACCGATGGAGAGCTCCGGCCGACGAGGAAGCATAAGGTTGTTCTTATTGATTTCTCATGCACATGTGGTAAACCGAGGCAGTACCACTTTCCATGTTCTCATTATGTGGCAGCAGCGAGGCATCGCAACTTTGACTACGAGAGCAAGATACCTCGGGAGTTCAGTGTTGACAACCTTGTGCTTACGTGGTCTCCCCGTTTCGAGCCTTATCGGGATGAGGGAGAGTGGCCACCGTACACCGGGCCCAAATACATTGCGGATACGGGTAGCCGTTGGAACAAACGTGGAACCAGGAAAAGGACGAGACACAAGATGGTTATGGATCAGCTTCAAGGAACAACGAGGCGAGGGAGAGCAACCCCCTTTCTTACTAACCCCGAGCAGAACCAATGTAGCAGATGTGGTAGACTTGGCCACAATTCACGCACATGCCATTGGCCACTTAGTCAGGTGCGAGTGCTTGTTATTCGTTATGTTTCATAGTTCGTCTAGTTATTTTTTCATATGTAATTTGTTATGTTTCTTATTTAATTTCTTATTCTTTCCATATTTTATGCATGTTCAATTTTTTGTTTACTTGTATGTTGGACTGACAAATTCAATTTTTTTGTAGGATGGCGCAATTCCACCTGCTAGACCAGTACTACGAGGAGAGCCACCGAGGACGGCTCACCGCGGAGGGGGGGTATTGCCTTCATCACTTCCTATACAATTTGAGTTTATATTGATGCATTAACTACATAAATTGGTCTATTCTATACAGGAACTGCCCATCCTTCGTCCTCGAACCCATGATGGGTTCCTGGACATGCGGTACGACGAGAGGTACACTCCCTTCCTGGAGAGGGCTGGCCTAGACGCCATCTCTTACCAGGTTCGCCGTGGGTTGCCCACCTTGAACCCCCCGGCCATCACCGCACTGATTGACAGGTATTCTCCTAAACCATTGCTCCACTTGCATGTTCATTGTTGGTCGGCTATGTGCGCCTCAAATTCTCTGACATGTAGTCCTCTTTTTTGTATCATGTAGGTGGAGGCCGGAGACTCACAGCTTCCACCTCCCATTCGGTGAGATGACTATTACGCTCCAGGACACTTAGAAGATACTTGGTGTCGCCATTCACGGTCGTCCAGTGATCGGACCGTGCGTGCCTGCTGGTTGGAGAGCCCGAGTAGAGGCCTTCCTCGGGACAGAGCTTCCTGCTGAGGCAGTCCATCGCAGTTCTGCAGTTATGATCACATGGCTCCGGCAGACTTTCGCAGAGTGTCCTGCACACGCGGACGAGCAGACCGTTGCCTACTACTGCAGGTAGGGGTGGATATCGAGCCAACTCGTCGTACAAATCGAGCTTTTTGATTAAATTGACATAGTTTGATTTAATATCATTTCACATATAATTGCAGGGCATGGATCCTGCACTTGTTTGGCTGCGTTCTCTTCCCCGACGGAACGGGGGACAGCGCGTCGTGGATGTACATCCACTGCCTCACTGACTGGGACACGGCGGGGCAGTACAGCTGGGCTTCCGGGGTGTTGGCGTTCCTTTACCGCCACCTCTGCGAGGCGTGTCGTCGGAGTTCGCCGAACGCGACAGTAGGTGGTTGCCTCTACCTCCTCCAGCTGTGGATGTGGTGTCGTCTACCAGTTGGTCGTCCCACAGTTTCGCCTCCTCGTCCGTGGTTCGCAGAGGTTCCTCCTCGTCGACGTCCGACACTTGCATATCTTTGGGACCAGGTCTCAGTGCCCTTCGCCCGGACGAAGAGGGCCTACCTAGAGTACACGAACGAGCTAGATGCGCTCACGGCCTCCAGTGTAAGTTAATTCCATTTGGTTTCGTGATTTTCAGTTGTTAGTATATGACCTTAAACGTTAAATTGTTTCAATGCAGGTTAAGTGGGAGCCGTACGCCGAGCCGGAGGTGCAGGCCATTCAGTTTAGCGCACTATGCAGCATAGACGAGGCCCTCTACAGGAAGAGGTGCCCTCTTATCTGTTTCTATGCTGTTGAGTATCACCTGCCACATAGAGTTGCACGCCAGTTTGGTATGAGGCAGATGTGGCCAGTAGCGCAGTTCTCCACGTCTGTGGCCTTGCACAAGTAAGTGGCATGCAATTTCAATTCTAACCTTGAAATCCAATTGCACAGAGCTTTTTCTATTTTTAACGTTTGGTTTACGTGACATGCAGATTTGATCGTCGGCGACAGAAGAAGGTCACAGATTTCGAGCAGCACCACCACGTGTACGTTGAGGAGTGGACACACTTTCAGGACCACGTGGACGACAACGACGAGCCGCACAGCAACGAGAACTTCCGGCGGTACCAAGTTTGGTACCAGCGTGCGACGCGGTCCAAGCTTAAGGGCCAATGGACTCAGGATGACTACGCCGACATTGCGTCCTCGGGTGACGAAGACACGCCGTACGACCAGTCGACTCGCCTTGGGACGCAGGTGGAGACGGCACCAGTCTTGGACCGTGTGGTAATGTTCAATCTCATTGCTTATTTTCCAATAAATTTCACTACATATAGTAAATTATCCATTCTTTTGCTTGTTTGCAGGGCAACACCCTGAAGCAGTCCGTACAGGACATAGAGCATTTCTCCAGGACAGTCGACGACGCCCGGACGCTTACCTTCCTAGAGGTATGCTTCGACAAAGCCACTTACAAAAATAGTACGTAATATCTTCGTATCTTGTTGGTTAACAAAATGTTGGATGACAGAGGCTAGCAGGTCGGCTACGTCGTGCGGCTAGTCGTTGTGGGTGCAGCACCGGCGCGGGGAGGGACGTAGACGTGCCTACGACACGACTTTCAGACCCGACGCGGCGAGGGTCTTACACGGCACAGAGCTCATCCCCCACGAGCGACACTTTCCCTGACGAGGGGGGTGAGGACGACGACGAGGTGGAGCAGCAGACTTACGATGAGATAGGCCCGTCTCAGCTCGTAGGCGCTCCTGAGACTCAGCCTTCACAGCCTGTACCACGCAGACGCCGCCGGGAGCCTAGCCGTTACACTCCAGGCACCGACGCCCTTGGTAAGGGTAAGGGTAAGGCTAGGAGGTAGTGATATTTATGTGTAGGCTTGTGGGTCGTGTTGTAATGAGCTACTTGTTTGTATGTATGTGTATATGTTATATTCATGTGATATTTGTGTTCGAATCCGTAGTCTGTACTTTGTTGTTCTATAATTCCTGCAATGAATTTATGTTTACTGCAAACGACTGCAAATGATACGAACTATGAATTTATGAATTTTTTACTTATGAATTTATGCTTCCTGAAAAAGCACAATCGGCTGAAAAGGCAAACGACCTAAAATAAAACAGCTTTGCCCAGTCACAACACGAAACAACACATAGATTGCACGTACATAAAATATAGCAAGTACTACAACCATCAACACAGCAACGACGGTAAACATGGAGGGTACCAAAAAATGACAACAAAACCAAGTACTACAGCCATCAACACACCAACGAACACAACAACTAAAACACAACACAACCATACACCTTCTTACCTACATGCCAAACGAGCCTCGTGGCACCCACATGGAGAAATGCTGAGGGGGTCGCCTCGGACGTGGTTGTCCATCGTGGTAGTGGCATGCACATATGCAGCTCGGGTTCGCGCAGCAACATGTGGGATCATAAGAGCTTCCTATATTCACGACCTCCTCGTTGCCCCTCTCGCGTTGCATCTGTTCACGGAGGTCGTTGTTCTCCTCAGTGAGATTCTCCATTCGGTACTCCAAGTCCCATATTTGAGCCCATAATGTACCCACATAACGATCAACATACCGTTCGTGAGGAGGGTCGATCCAGTGGGAGAAGTCGCATTTGGCCATCTGCACAAAAAATGACGGTAAACTTCGCGGGTCCATAAGCAATACAAAATGTAACATTACTAATTTGTACCCCGGAGCGTGAGCATCGGAAGAAACGTCGCCCGCCATCGTTCGGGGAATCCAAGATCTGGACGACCGCGTACTCATTGTGTCTGCATTTCGGCCACGGTGGTTGAGCACGCCGGCTTGGTATCAATCGGTACTGCGGACCGAACATATCCCTCGTTTCTAAGGGAATGTCGTCCTTCGGTGACCCAAATCCCACTGGCCCCTCGACTTCAGACATGGTATGTTTCACCACGAAAGAGAGGGTACTACTTTGTTCGATTCACAATGTCATGAGACCCCAACCCTGCTACTTATAGCCAACAGGGCAGCTTAATGCAGTGACCACCAAAAAAAGAGGCTTTTGCTCAGGGACATGACAACACGCCCCTGCTTTGCTCAGGGACATGACACAAGAGGTCAGCTTTTCCTCAGTGAGATGACAAAACAGGGCAGCTTTGCTCAGTGACATGACAAAAGAGTTCAGATTTTGCTCAGTGACATGACAAAACGAGGCAGCATATGCCAGCTTTGCGCAGTGACGGAGTAGGCCTTTAGCCTGTACACATATAGGGCGTAGGTCTTTAGCCTTTACAGGAGTAGGCCTGTAGGCCTGTACACATATAGGGGCGTAGGTCTTTAGCCTTTACAGGAGTAGGCCTGTAGGCCTGTACACATATAGAGGCGTAGGTCTTTAGCCTTTACAGGAGTAGGCCTGTAGGCCTGTACACATATAGGGGCGTAGATCTTTAGCTTTCTAGGCTTTGAATGGTCCAATCTCTGAAAAGGCTACACTGCAATTAGGAGACTATAGTCTCTGAAAAGCCTACATAGGGTCATTTATTGCTACACTGGAATCCAGGAAAAGCGAAAATATCCTCTCCATGGACTATGCCCACTGCACCAGATAACCTGCCTACATAAAGGCCTCCCTACTATGTCTTCCATACCACATCTCCTCCTCAAGGCATCACAATACTACTATACAACAATGTCTTCCTGGAGGTCCGACCCATTTGGAGTGCCGGAGTGGCATGAGCGCCCGAAGTGCCATTGCGGCTTTAGGACGATGTTGGGAGTCTGGACTGATCGAGTACAACGAGCCAAATACGGCCGTAGGTTCTTCAAATGTCCTGACCTGGATGACGACTTCGTGGTAACGACCACAACTAAATCATTTGTTTCTCGTTATCTTTTTTCAACTTGATCGATGACATCTACCACGCCACACATAGGCTTGCAGGTTCATCGAATGGGTGGATCGGGTGTCGCCGGCATGGCCAAATAACCGGGCAGAGGAGGTGGAAAACAAAGCACAATACTTTGTCAAGATGACTCAGGCTCGCGAGGTGGAACGACAGATGCGGCTTGACCAAGAGCGTCGCGTAAGGGTGGACCAAATCCGTCTGAAGGGCAAGGAGGATGAGCTGCAAAGGAGGCGGGAGCAGTTAAGTCTGCGTGAAGCTGCCATCAAGCGTCAGGAGGAGGAGCTCCAAGCTCGGGAGGCAGCTCTCAAGACCAAGAGTGACAGGAAGAAGGATGCAGCGGAGCCATCTTCAGGGCGTGACAAAAAGGGGAAACAACCACGCTACACCCAATAGACAAAATGTAATAGACCCAGCAAGTTATTTTCCCTAAGGCATGCATGTTAGGACTAGTGGTGGAATTCTGAACATTAGAAGTACAGAGTTGCACACATGCCACATGCCTGCCATGTCAAAATATCACTCACCTTCGAAATATCACTTACCACTATATGCATCGATATTTCTACGCTCAATCCTTCGGCAAAAAAATTTAGCTTAATTTGGTTTGCATGTCCAACCTGCAATGAACATAAATTTTTATTACGACTTCATCAGATTCGTTCCCATATTACAACTACAAAATAACAAACCTTGCAAAAACCACGGGAATCAAACCTTAAAAGACACTTACCATTTTATATATCGACCGTTCTACGCACAATCGTTCCTAAAAAAATTACCATATTTTTTTATGCATCTACAACGAGCCAATCAACATAAACTTGTTTTACAATTTTTTCAAATTGTTTTGTAATTCACAACTACAAAATTAACAAAACTTATAATCATTACAGTTCAAATTAACAAAATACAACTAGTAATTTTTTTTGCGACAACGTTAAAGCCTGATCGGTGCAAACCCTAGACGCCGAGTGTCTGCAGACGTGGCAGGGAGCTCGGCGCCACGTGGCAGGGAGCTCGGCGCCAAGATCCACGGCTCCGAGGTCGGAGCCACGAGTCACGGCGCCGAGCTCGGAGCCGTGGATCACGGCGCCGAGCTTCTGCCACGTCGGCACCACGCGGGTCGCCACGCTGGTGCCGGCCTGGGGCCTCGGAGCCATCGATCACGGCGCCGAGACGTGTTACCTCGGCGCCGTGATCCACGGCTCCGACCCCCTGGGTCCAAAAATGGAATTAAAACCACCAGGGGTCTAAATGTGAATATTTTTCAAAAAAAGGGCTTAAATACAAAAAATTCGGGCCGCCTGACCCGGGCAGTCACGTGCGATATCACGTGACGAGGGCGAGGGCGATGCCGATGCGGCTTGGAGACGACGAGGCGACGAGCTCATCCGGGGGAGAAGTGGTGGGGCCGTACAGAGGTTAAATGCATCCTGCGTGGCCCCTCGCGCGGTGAGGCATGAAGCCTAAGGGAGATGGAGAAAGCGAATTTTTTATTAATTAATCTCTACTCTCTACCTATTTAAAATTAAAGTTTTTGTCGTAGGACAACTTACGACCATATAGTCATAGAAGAACTTACGACTAAGGAATAGTCGTAGAAGAAATCACGGCTATGTGGCATAGAAAAGTTTACGACTGAGGAGTAGTCGTGGAAGAACTCAAGACTGTGATCATAGAAAAACGACCACCCTATGAAACTTCTCCCTTATCGATAAGGAGTATATTCAAATAATATAATAACGTAACAATTCGAGGATTATTATATTCTCGTCATCTAGCCCCCAAATTTTAAGTGAAAGTAACTTACTTAAGAAATAAATGTCGTAGACGAAAGATGGTCGAAATTAAAGCCTTTTTTATTCTCTTTTGACTAGAAGCAATCTTGGTCAAGAAGTTCATTTCGCTTGAGTTGTGAAGACAAGCGAACTTCAAACAGAGGAAGTAAAGAATTCCAATCGACTTCCGCCAATCTATGTGTAGGAGAAATTCCCGAAGAGGTAATAACTGTTCATTTCCTTATATGGATAACCGGTTAGCATGGTTATAAGAACTTACCGTAGGTTAACCCTCGAGTTTCTTACTTTCCCCTTCTGCTCCGCTCCCCTTCGAGCTTTCTGCCGCCAACCAAATCCTCTTCTTCCTCCAATTTCTTCCAAATTCAAACCAACTACTTGGGAAAATGACTAAGTCCTCATCCAATTGGTCAGTATCGGAGATGAATGTTGCAAAATCGAGGGCATTAGAGGAGGCTAGGAAGATTCCTCCATGAAAATTCATTAGATGGATCAAAATTGCTGGATAAAATTGGTCATCGAGAGAAATTGGACAAATATTGGTGTTCCAGGTGTATTGTGAGTGCGGCCTTCGACTTCCAACTCATCCCTTTCTCATGATTGTACTCGAGCACTTTGGGGTCGAATTGATGAACTTGGTTTCTAATTTGATCACCATGTTGAGTGTATTTGTGTACTTGTACGAAGTTTATCTAGGGGTTCCTTCATATCTAAAGCTCTTTCGGTACTACTACGAGATGAGTAGGTAGACCGGAATTGCCAAGAACTGCGATCTAAAACTCCATGACAGCAAGACAGAGAAGTACATCCAGATATTCACTCGGTCTTTATGCCCGAACTGAAAGAAAAGATGGTTCTAATGAGAGACAACTAGTGAAAATAGCCTTTCCTTTGTGGGGAAGGGTGCCGAAAAGATTTCTTCGGCCTAAGTTGGATAGCCCCCTGCATCTTAGCCATCAAAGATCTAAGGGATAAGGGACTCACCGGCTGCCATGTGATGAAGGATTTCATCACCCATCATATCAACCCCCTGAAGCGACGAGCATATCCCATGTTGATGTACTTAGGAGCCACAGATATGGCTAGAGACTACGAAAACAGTAAGTAATAATCGTACTCGTACTTGTTCTCGTAATCAGATTTGAATTTTGAGTATTGTGTACTAACCACTTTCATCTGTCTATGCAAATCTTACTTTGGCAAAGTTGGATTCTCGAGTCAAAGCTATCTATAAGAAGGCTCCAACACTCGATGTGGAGGCCCCACGTATCCTAGTGGATGTATCCATTAAAGAGAGAGAAGAACGCCTAAAGGTAATCAAAATATCGATTTTGTCTTTAGGAATACATAGTTGTAGAGAACGACTAAATAGTATTCTTCTTTCTCGTAGAATGTGTCAGACTTGGATTTTTGTGGGACTCGATTTTTCAACTCAGAATTCTCTGTGATTTTATCGCACTATTCTCTGGATCAGTAGATAGTGCTCATAGATACATTACTGAACATCAAAATACATATCATGTGGAAGCGAAAATATAATAGTAGACTTACTCATGGGCCGGTCAGGCCGAAATCAATAAAATGCAGTAGCGAAAATGAATCACACAGATGGGACCCTCAGGACGTGCCCACAGGCAGCCAACTGGGGATTCACGACATAGTTCTTGATCTCTTCTTCTTCACCATCATGATCTGGTGTATTGCTATAGTAATCTTACTCCTGATTCTAGATTAATTGTGATAGCGAGAGTAAGCACAAATTCACCATGCTCCGCGAGCCAATATACAGGATGCAAATAGATAACATACAAGGCTTATCAAGGAAAGATTGGGTTATTTTATTTGCCAATTGCCTTTAAAATATGATACATAAAAATTTTCTGAGGCCTAGCAATTTGAACTAAAACATAACGTGTGAAGAATGCAATAATAATAGCGATCTAGATTCCATCCACCATTACATGGTTTTTGCACCATATGCTAACCTTTCAGTGTTATAACTGCTTACATTATCACTGAGGCGATACCCAATGCAACACAAATCAGGGCTTCCACTGCCCATCATTTTTCCAATTCCACCCATAAAGTTTTTTTGAAATAGAGCTATAACATATGCTCCCATTTAATGTAGATTATAACTGCTTAGAATAATTGAGCCCTTGTAAATGCCCACGAAACAACCAGGAGATAAGCTATAGAGACCAATATAGTGTCTTAAGAAACTGGATAAGCAGAGCTAAAAGCTAAACCAGGATAAGGATGAAACATTTAAAGTACTGAGTACTAGAAAAGGAGATACTCCGTGCAGTTTTAATACAAGCTATGTCTATGCTATATTCATATCGTTCACATCATTAAAATATAGTAGATATAACCTCTTTATTAGGTGGCATATATCTATAGAATCAGACAATAAATTCTACCCCCTCTCCCTCCTTCCGCCAATGCTTTTTTTCTCCCTTGGTTGGATTTTGTGCCTATGCAATGTCTTGCATGAGACACTACTCCCTCTCTCTCTCTCTTTTAATTTCTCTTCTACCTCCCCTTCAATCCTATGCAGCAGTTTATGGACAATGCTGATATCACTGTATTGGAAGTGCCCTCATTAAGATTAAAGTTTGTCCACGATCTTCATTTCAAAAGGAAAAAATGACTTTTCTTATTAAGAATCGCTTTACCTGAACTATTAAAAAAATAGCCGGCAAAAGTTGAACAAACCCTTCCGATGATAGACTCCGCAACTTATTTACTAAAGACTGGCCTCCAGCTTCAGTAATTGCAGTTCGAAAGATGTAGGAGTTTAGTATACGAAATAGCGTAACTAAGAATGTTGAATGGGAAAAAATTAAGACCATCAGAATCGTCAGCTCTGTCTCCAGTTACTGAATCAGAATCCATCGGCCTGGCAATTAAAATCGGAAGCAACTCTGCTACCGTGGCTTTTATTGAAGCTTTCATAACAGTAACAAGTGTATCCCGGTAAATTAGCACCGCAGGAAGTTGGTCCTGCAAGATACAAAAACAAACCATATCAATCGGCTTACATATAGATTATTGACAGGGCAGAGCCACCGCCTGACGACCCTAAGCGGCTGCCCGGACTCGCCGGCGGACCACGATGGAAAGCTTATGTCCGCCACTGCCCCCGAACTAATGAACCTGAACTAAAATCGCATTAGAATCGCGTCAAAATAAGATGGCGGTAGTTTCGTAATAACCATAAGCCCGGGCTCCCTAGACCTCATGTCCGCCACTGCCAGTGGCGGAGCCAGGATTTCAACTTTGGGTATTCCTATTTCCACATAAAAAAATCCAATCCATAGATTTAAAATATAGTTCAGAGTAGTACGTTATCGATAATTAAAGTCACAAAAATAGTCAAATAACAAATTGTTCCGCTCTAAAATATGCATGAAACAAATTAATAAGTAATAAAGAGAACTTACAAAATACTATAATGTTGCTTTAACCTTACGATTCTTCATGGCTTGGAAGCGGTTGATGATGTCTTTGTCCTTAACTTGTAGAAAGATCTCCCGCTCAATAAATGTAACCAAACAATCATTCAAGTATTGATCCCCAATCTTATTTCTCAATTTGTTCTTCACATAATTCATGATAAAAAAGACTCTTTCAACACTTGCAGTTGCTACTGGAAGCACTAGCACCAATTTGAGAAGCCTGTAAATAACTTCATGTCTAAGATGCTTCTTTGTTTCAACAAGCTTAATGGAAAGCTCAGCAAGACTTCTCACATTTCTAAACCTTTCATCAGTGCGCATATCAGTAATGTACAAATTGAGTTGAGGAGGAAGATTGAGAAATCCTTAGGATAAAATCCAGCAAGCTTAACTAATTTGTCTTTGTCAAAAGCAGCAAATGAATCAATAGGACTGAATGAAGCCATGCAAATAAGCAATTCTGTGTTTACAGGCTTCTTAAATTGGTGCTAGTAGGCTAGAATAGCGAAAATATCACAGAATACATCATTATACATTTATATATATAAGTATACATACATATATACTACAGATTACACCAAAAAAGTTGGGTATTCCCGGGAATACCCAGGAATACCATTGGATCCGCCCATGGCCACTGCCCCCGCATCCCATCTGCTCGGCCTTCCGAGATTTGCTGGCGCACCACTGACTGTTGAAATATTGAATATACCAAAAAAAAGGAGTAGTATCCAGAAACAAATAAACCTCACAGGAGATTGACCTTTTAAAAAAAAGTGAACTTGATTTTCTGTCCTAATAAAATTTTAAATGTATTTTATTTACAATGTGTCCAATGCCTTTACGATTTCTACTATGTTGTGTTGTTTGCCAATTCACATCGTATTATTGATTGCATACGACGTAGTGTGCCTGCGTTTTTCATCGCTTGAGCTCCACAATTCTTTCAATTTTGTCAGTGCTTGCAGTGCTATTGTTTTTAGCATGCAGAGCACGCAAACTTCTTCACGTGTCGTTCGGCCGTTTGCGTCGCCGACCGGCGATCCGGCGTAGCACTTGATATTTTTACCTATTAGCTAACCAAATGATGGAGAGTTTATTGTTTCAGGTCACCCATTTGATGTTACAAGCATCAAAATTAATTACAGTTAAGTTACAGCTACATCCTTCCATGTCAGTTGTTTGAGCTGTAGCTGTTACGTGCTGATCCTAAGGTGGTGATCGGTTCGGTTGAAAAGCTCATGGCTTATGATTGAAAATACTGTAGCTGGCTGAAAAAACACTGTAGCTGACAGAGGCTTAATTAAATTTAAAAAAAAAGACGTATAATACAAACAAATACGGGAAAAAAAGAACCGGCAAAAAAGCTCAACAAAAAGCCAAAAGTTCAGAAAAAGACGAAACTTATTAATAGTGAAAAATAAGCCAGAAGCCGAAGCCGAAGCCGAGTTGATCAGGGAAATAGAAGACAATCCTGTTTCAACTTATAAAGAATCAAAAGTACTACCTTAGTTTCTAATCAATATTTAAAAAAAATCAATACCAGAGGAAACTCTTATCGTGTTGTTGACTAGTCATCTGACTTTCCCTTAAGCAACAATATTAAGGTGTCATGCAGTTATTTTAAGAGAATTGCAATGTAGGGCTGTGCCATTTTACATCTTGAACTTGTATTTTACTTTTTCAATCCTCTGAACTTACATTGTAAAGTTATGATACTTTATATCCTAAACTTGTATTTTACTTTCTCAGCATGTCACTTTACCTCTTAAACTTGTATTTTGCTTTCTCAACCCTCGATTTGCATTTATTTGCACCACATATCTATTAGGCCATTTGTTAACAGAAAATATTGAGCTGACATAACATATGGCTAATGTCGTAGGGTCAGACTCAATAGTGTGGGCATAGTGTCGAGTTAGCACAGCGCCCTCTTCTCCCTTGCAGTGTGGCTGAAAGATCAAGCTCCGTTTAAGTTGGTTTTGGTGTTAATGACAAATGCCATTATGAGATTTTGATATAAATGACAAAATACTTTTATAATATTTTGGTGATAATGATAAATGCATATATGAGACTAATATGCTTGTTTAAGTTTATTTATATTTAATCTGATTTGGATGGAAAGGTGAAATCAAAGAGGTATGCATTCGAAATCACTCTCTCATATAATAATGCATCCCTTAGATCCAAAATATAGATTGAACTCCTAAATTAGTCCAAAATGAATATGTGCATATGTCCTCATTATATAGACTTGTATGCACACATTTAGGGGGATCTATCTCTATGTTTTGGAGTTTCATTAGTATTGATCCATGTTTCCTTTTATACATACATTGGGATCAAACTAGGATCATGCATTCATTAAAAATCTGTTTTAAAAGCCAAATCTGTGCTCTGTCTGGAAGAGCGGTAGTACCGCTGATTTCAACGTCGGAACTACTGTAGAGCGGAAGTTCCGCGCCCAGAATCGGTACTACCGGCGACCGGAAGCTCCGGATAGCGAGCGGAGCCTTTTTTCCAGAGAGCACCCTCCGGATGCATTTGAGTTTTCACGGGATCGGAAGTACCGACGATTTGCACGCCGGAACTACCGCAGGTTGCGGTAGTACCGCAGTATAAGAGCGGTACTTCCGGAGTCCGGAAGCTCCGGAGGTAGAGCGGAATCTTTTTTCCAGAGAGCACCAAGTTTGGTTCCGGCTCAAGCGGAACTACCGCGCCGACTTTGCGGAACTACCGCAGAGCGGTAGTACCGGAAGTTACAACGGCGGTAGTACCGCACTTTGAATTAAAATAATTTCATATTCAATTTATTATCTCATTATTTGTTGAGATTGTCACCAATTACCAAAAGGGAAAGATTGAGAATCTAGTCCCTCTATTATGAGTTAATGGTGAGTTTTGGTAATTGATGACATTTGTTTTGTGGACTAACATTTTTCATGAGTTGGATGAATAGGTTAGATTCCACAAATGAGGATGACTTGGGATGACTTCATGGGTTGAAGATCATCAATTCAAGATCAAGAAGAAGTTAGCTTCATGAGTTGAAGGCTATCAAAGAAGAAGAACATGTGTCATGAGTTGATGCATGATCATGTGTTGATCAAGTCAAGGAAGACCATCATGTGTTGATGGAGTTGATGAGAAGGATGCATCATGAGTTGATGCATATCGAGATGATGACCCAAGGCAAATGTATGACTAGCTAGGGCTAAGGATGTGTTCCTAGTCTTTTACCGGTCTCGGTGTTTGATTGAAAGACCGGATTGCTAGTATAGGTTGTCGTACTATTAAGAGGGGTCATGTCTAGTAGTTTGAGTCTCATCATGTGTTGATAGCTCAACCTCACTTGCTCTAGCTCATCTTGGCATGAGGCTTGCATTTGCGAATGTGTTTTGCAAATGGTTGAAGCCCATGTGGCAAATCCTTGTAACATGTGACTATACTTTGCAAATGTGTTTTACAAAAGGTTGAAGTCCATGTACCTACTCCTTGTGACATGATCTAAGTTTGCAAATGTGTTTTGCAAAAGTTGAAGATCATGTATTATCCCTTGGCATAGTCTAAAATCGTTTAGTGCTATTCCCTTTAGACATAGACCATGAGAGTGACTCTTTTAGATATCTTTTGATTTCTGCATTGATCTAATGTGTTTGAGATCATGCAAATAGATGGGTTGTGTAGCCCTTTGAATAAGCTTTCCATAGAGTCCAAGATCACTCAATTCCGACATCGGAGTCAAAAGTTATGACCGTTTTTCTGAGTGCTGTCTGTGCTGAAGCGGAAGTACCGCGCCGACTTCCCGGTACTACGGCAGAACGGTAGTACCGCATTTTATAACTGCGGTAGTACCGCAAATGGCTGACTAACGGCTATTTTTCTAGCCGTTATGGTGGGGAGCGGTAGTACCGGTACTGTAGCAGCGGTAGTACCGCAAAATCCTGTTTTTGACTCCAACGGCTAGTTTTGAGGTGTGGGTTATAAATACTCCCTTGTGGCCATTTGGGGTAAGGTTCTAGGGACTCCATTTCACTCTTTTAAGCTAGTGTGATGGTCTCCACTCAATTGTGCATGTGTTGCACTTTGTGAGAGAGGAGAGGTGATCTAGAGTGCATGTGTTGCATCTAGAGGAGGACTTTGTGTCCGGATTGAGCTTGTGCATTCGTTACACGTGGTGAGAGTCAAGTGAGAGACTTGACTTGTTACTCTTGGAGTTTGCCGACTCCTAGACGGCGTGGGAGGCGTCGTGCCCGGTGATCTTCTCAAAGAAACTTGTGGGAAGGCCCGACGTGTGTGAAGGTTGGAGCTCACCTACCCGGAGCGGGGAAGAGCTACCACTAGTGGATTTGAGGTGGAAGGCTTAATTCGTGGAGCCGGTCCAATTCGTTTGGGCTAACCTCAACGGTAAAAAGAGAACGTGTCATTTGTAGTTTGCTTTCTTGTGCTCTTTTTACATTCAAGCAATTTACATTCATAGAATTAAATTGATTGCTTGTCAACCTAAGATTGCAAACCTTGACCTAGGATAGAAGTGTTGGTGCACTTAGGCGAATTTATTTGTTCTAGGCGTTATTTGAGCTAAACCAACTTGAATCTAGCTTCCGCATTGTATACTTGGTTTAGGCAAATAGAAAAGGTCTTGAATTGCTAATATTAATTTGAGGAAAAGTTTAGACCGCCTATTCACCCTACTCTAGTCGGCCTCCTCGATCTTACAAGTGGTATCAGAGCTTGGTCTCTCATCTATTAGGCTTAACCGCCTAGAGAGTATAAAGGATGGCAACTAGTGAGATTGTGCACCTAGATGACACACCTCTATTTGATGGCACAAATTATGATAATTGGAAAATCCACATGATTTGTTATTGTAAGGCCATGAGCCCAAAAATATGACGGATTGTAGATGTGAGCTTTTCTCCTCCATTGGATCCTCTAGCTCCAACTATTGAGGATGAGAAATGCTGACATCTCGACGCTCAAGCTACTAATGCTCTTTTTAGTGCTTTGAGTGTAGAGGTGTTCAACACAATATGCAATCTCAATAGCGCTCATGATATGTGGACAAGTATTCAAGATAAATATGAAGTGCCCACCTCATCCGATGAAGATTGCATACAAGAGTGGACGTCGGGAGAAGAATGCTCAACTTCTAGCTCCGACGATGAAGAATCCACCGTCCCCTCCACATCAACTCGGTGCTTCATGGCAAAAGGTAAAAAGAAGGTAAACTTTGATGATAATGATGATGCATCTTCTTATGATGAGTTGATGGACATGCTAGAAGAACTTAATGAATTTCTTGGAAAGGAGAAAGCTAAATTTAAGGTTTTGAAGAAAGAATATGTCTCTCTTCAAAATAATTATGATGTGTTAAAAGAAGAACATGAGTCTCTTCTTTTCAAGGAATATTCTAAATCTAGCATGGATATAGGAATTACATGCAATTTGCTAGATGATATACCATGTGTAATTCCTAGCTCAAGCATTTCATCTAAAATCAATGTTTCCACCTCATGTGAGGATTTAATAGATGATATGTCATATGTAGCTTCTAATTCTAGCAATTCATCTAAAACTAGTGTTTCTACATCTTGTGATGATTTGCTAGATTTACCTTGTTGCTCAAATATAAATGATTTCACCTCCTCTATGTTTGTTGAGACTAACCTTGTAGAGGAGAATAATGAGCTCAAGGCCCACGTCAAAAGTTTGAAAAATGACTTGGAGAAAAGCTACGAAGGGAAGGCCTCTATTGACAAGATATTGGGTAGTCAAAGAAAATTCAATGACAAGAGAGGTATTGGCTTCATCTCCAAGAAGAAGGAGAATAGCAAAACAAGGCACAATGCAAGACATACGAAGAATGTCAAGTGCCATGGTTGCAATGAAACGGGTCACTTCGCCTCTAAGTGCCCCAATAAGGTGGAAAACAAGAAAAATCCAATAATGAAGAAGCAAACCGGCAATGAGCAAGGCAAGAAGATAAGAAAAGGTAATAATTACCAAACTTGCTATAATTGCCGGGAAAAGGGACATTTGAGTAAGGATTGTCCCAAAGGTATCATTCCTAAGCCATCTCTCATTAATGAACATTATTTGCTTAGGAAAGATAAAAATGGCAATGTGTTTGCTAGGGATGTTAGTTTACATAAAACCACACCTAGGGCCATTTGGGTGCCCAAATCTATTGTGACTAACATTCATGGACCCAATCAAGTTTTGGGTACCAAAATGCACTTCAATGCTTAATAGGTACTTGGAGAGGCATTGGAGGCTTGGCTCATTCATGAAGAGGTGAACTCCACCATATGCACAAATGGAAGCCAAGCTTGGGGATGATCTTGCCAAATTATGAACCAATGCCATCTCGGTAACAAGTATCTACATTTAAATTTATATAGCCCCTAGCCTTGTGTAGGTTGCATTGCATAAAAATCACTTAAAAGGGGTGTTCTTGCTTTTGTGCTAAAATTTCATTATTGCAAATTATGAGCAAGATACAAGTGGCACATTAAGGGGGAGTGCTAAATCATATTCATGTATATCACATCCCTAAGTGTGCCCAAATTAATTAAGTGCTAGAATTGTTTTTCAAAATTGAGCCATTTAGCCAAAAGTCAAAAATTTCAAAATTATTAATATACCTTTGCAAAACTAGTTGAAAAATGTATACAAATGCTTTTCAAAGGTTTTACAAAAGTTTTTGGGTTTAGAAATCTTATTTCAAGTAAAAGTGAGTTTGTAACCCAAAACTATCAACTTAGTATCTTGTTTTGGCTTTAAACTCAAAGATTCCCCAAAATCAATTCTAAAAGGAATTTGAAAATGTGTTCAATACCAAAAATCTAGGGTTGGCTATTTCAAACATTATTGGTATTCAAAAGTTTTCCAAAAGGCCAACCAATCAAAAGTTATTTGGATTTGAAACTCGCCCAAAAACTTAAGTTGACCTATGTGGTCACAATATAGCACTTATGTGAGTTTTGCCATTTGAGCCCAAATAATTGATGTATATTGGCTCACAAGGGTATTTACAAACTCATACATACAAATGATTGATTAATATACCCTCAAATACTCATTTTTGCAATCGTAAAGGATTTGTTGAAAATGAGCTTATTTTGGAAAATTGAAAGATTAATTTGTTAAAAACTATATTGAAAAGGTTTTTAATCTTGGCATATAGTTGGAATTGCTCCATAAGAGATTTATGTTTCTTTGTGAAAAACTTTGGAGCATGGTACAACACTATATCAAAGCTCTTCTCAAAAATTCCAAGTCTCTTGGTGTGCTCCCAGAAAAATCGAAACTACCGGCAGCCATCCAGCGGTACTTCCGTTTTCCGGAACTACCGGTGGTGAAATGGCGGTACTTCCGATATTTCTGGCAAGTGGCTGTTTTGATTTAAAAATTGATTCCCAATTTCCTCAGCCATCTCCTTTGCTCCTCTCAGTCAAGTTGATCCTTGTGAACTCTTGCTAGCTACCCTCAAGTATCTTCTTGACTTTATATGCCATTTTGCTCCTCTTTTGATTCCGTTTCATTAAAAATGGCAATATCTAAAAGAGTGGTAGACCTTTGATCATCTTAACATCGACATGTGCTTCACTCCAATCTTTTCAAGTGATGTCATCCATTTTCTTCAAGTGGTATCTCTTAGTTGTGAAAATTAAGTGATATCCTTAATCCTTCAATTGATATCTTTTGGATTGATATCTCTTTCATCTTAGCAAGCAAATATTTCTTTACCAAGCTCCTCACCTATATGATATCATTGATTTCCAAGTGATGTTATCTTTCAAGTGGTATCTACTCTTTTGACTTGGTATTTCCTCTTACCGAGATAATCTTTTCTATTAATCAAGCTCTTTCACCGTTGATATCATCTTCTTCCAAGTGGTATCCACCTTTACGAGTGGTATATCCTCTAATGATGTCATCCCCCTCCAAGTGCTACTTCAAATGACATTTCTATCTACAAGTGGTATATTCACACAAGTGATTAAAAGGGAGGAGATGAGAAAAGAGAAGAAAAAGAAGAAGAGGAGAATCCCCCTTACACAAAAGAGGAGAAAACAATTTCAGGGGAGTTTTTCCTTGAGAAAAACATATATAATACTTTTGTGCTTACTAAAGCAAAAAGGGTAAAATATTACTACTGAAAAAATTATTTTACTTATTTGCCCAAAAATGATTTATGGTTCTTGCGAATGAATGTGTTTCATTCTCTTTTGGTATTCATGGAGTAATAATCAAATGATATGCAAGATTACCTTTTCAAAAGAGCATTTTGGTCAAAAATCAAAAATCTTGTTTAAAAGGCTAAAAGTTGTGAAAAACTAAATAAAAGTATTCAACTATGTATTTCAAATGTTTTCAAAGCCTTTCAAGTAAAAATTTTATTTTAGAAACAAAAGGAAAGATTTGGCCCCAAAAGAATCTTATATGATCTTGTTTTTGAATTAAACGACATATTTCCTTATATCAAAATCTATCGAGTTTTGGAAAAAGTGGTCAATACAAAACTCAAAGGGTTGGTCATTTCAAACTTTTCTCTAGTTCAAAGCTTTTGCAAAAGACCAACCGTTGAAAAGTTATATCTATTGGAATTTCACCGAAAAACAAGTATTAACCCAAAATGACCTATTCTTGCATATAATGAGTTTAACTATTTGAGCAAGATTTCTTTGTGTATCTTGGCTTGAAATAGTATTTGTAACTCATATGAAGCTAAGAAAGTAAATTACTCCATGAAAATCCAATTGGTTTGGATTTTTAGCTTTTGATGCAAAATCAATTCCTTCTCTTGCTTTCAAAACGCATTTAGGCATATCTTTTGAAAGAAAAATTCTTTTTCAAAAATTCCTGTTGTAAAAGGTCACAAATAGCTTCAAGTTCATTTCTGCAAAATTTGAAAATATTTCAAGTTAATTTGAAAGAGTTGTGACTTTTTCTCTCTTTAGCAAGTGCTGAAAAATTCAGAACTTCCATGATTCTGAGCCGATTTGTGATTTTTATATATTCAAATAGGTTCAGATTCAAAGGTAGCCAAAATAATGAAAAATGATCCTCTATAGTTGGTCTTCATTGTCAAATCTGCTAAGAATTTATAAAGAGCATTTGATCAATTTTCCATCTCTCTCTAGAAGCTAATGTGAGTTGCAAAAGTCTGAAATTTCAGACTTCCAGATTTCTGAAGAATCATGTTTTGAGCTGATTTATTATTTTTGTATCTTTAATTAGGATCATAATCTGAGAAAGCTATAATTATGACTTTTGATCCTCAGATATTGAACTATACTGACAATTATTCTCAGATTTATTGGATATTTGTAAGTCAGTTTTTCAGGAAGCTTTTTCAAGGCCACTTGGAATGCAAAATCAGGAAATGATCCACATGCTACAAGTGTTTTATATACAAGTGATATCAACTCAAGTGATATAACATCAAGTGGTATCAAATACCAAACAAAGAAAACTTCAAAAGTCTTCAAGGAGCTCTCATGAGTAAGATTATTTGAATGTGTTTCGAATATCTTTAACTATTTTAATTGGTTTCAATTGGTCATTTGCATTTAGTTTCATATTTCTTAATGACCAAATCAAATTGGTATCAAACTCCTCATAATAACAATACAATTGGTATCAAGCTCCTCATGATAAAATATCTCCTTTCATGGCTTAGCTTGTATTCTTCCCTTGTCTTTAGAATAATCAATGCTATTTGGTGTTAATTATCTCTTTTTGGTGCTTAATGCCAAATGGGGGAGAAATGTGTGATAATAGCATTGAAATTTATGATAATAGTCTTGGATAGTGGGGGATAAAAATTTACAATTGCGATAATGCCAAATGGGGGAGACATAATAGAAATGCCAATGCTAATGGGGGAGAAATGTGATAACATATTCATTAAGGAGAAATTAAAATTTTAATCTATATGTCAAATAATGCTTTCACCTTCTCTTATGCACTTCATGTTATATCATTTGGTCATTTTCACCTATGCGCTATTATCATAAATGGATTTGTCATCAATCACCAAAAAGGGGGAGATTGAAAGATCAAGCTCCGTTTAAGTTGGTTTTGGTGTTAATGACAAATGCCATTATGAGATTTTGATATAAATGACAAAATACTTTTATAATGTTTTGGTGATAATGATAAATGCATATATGAGACTAATATGCTTGTTTAAGTTTATTTATATTTAATCTGATTTGGATGGAAAGGTGAAATCAAAGAGGTATGCATTCGAAATCACTCTCTCATATAATAATGCATCCCTTAGATCCAAAATATAGATTGAACTCCTAAATTAGTCCAAAATGAATATGTGCATATGTCCTCATTATATAGACTTGTATGCACACATTTAGGGGGAGCTATCTCTATGTTTTGGAGTTTCATTAGTATTGATCCATGTTTCCTTTTATACATACATTGGGATCAAACTAGGATCATGCATTCATTAAAAATCTGTTTTAAAAGCCAAATCTGTGCTCTGTCTGGAAGAGCGGTAGTACCGCTGATTTCAACGTCGGAACTACTGTAGAGCGGAAGTTCCGCGCCCAGAATCGGTACTACCGGCGACCGGAAGCTCCGGATAGCGAGCGGAGCCTTTTTTCCAGAGAGCACCCTCCGGATGCATTTGAGTTTTCACGGGATCGGAAGTACCGACGATTTGCACGCCGGAACTACCGCAGGTTGCGGTAGTACCGCAGTATAAGAGCGGTACTTCCGGAGTCCGGAAGCTCCGGAGGTAGAGCGGAATCTTTTTTCCAGAGAGCACCAAGTTTGGTTCCGGCTCAAGCGGAACTACCGCGCCGACTTTGCGGAACTACCGCAGAGCGGTAGTACCGGAAGTTACAACGGCGGTAGTACCGCACTTTGAATTAAAATGATTTCATATTCAATTTATTATCTCATTATTTGTTGAGATTGTCACCAATTACCAAAAGGGAAAGATTGAGAATCTAGTCCCTCTATTATGAGTTAATGGTGAGTTTTGGTAATTGATGACATTTGTTTTGTGGACTAACATTTTTCATGAGTTGGATGAATAGGTTAGATTCCACAAATGAGGATGACTTGGGATGACTTCATGGGTTGAAGATCACCAAGTCAAGATCAAGAAGAAGTTAGCTTCATGAGTTGAAGGCTATCAAAGAAGAAGAACATGTGTCATGAGTTGATGCATGATCATGTGTTGATCAAATCAAGGAAGACCATCATGTGTTGATGGAGTTGATGAGAAGGATGCATCATGAGTTGATGCATATCGAGATGATGACCTAAGGCAAATGTATGACTAGCTAGGGCTAAGGATGTGTTCCTAGTCTTTTACCGGTCTCGGTGTTTGATTGAAAGACCGGATTGCTAGTATAGGTTGTCGTACTATTAAGAGGGGTCATGTCTAGTAGTTTGAGTCTCATCATGTGTTGATAGCTCAACCTCACTTGCTCTAGCTCATCTTGGCATGAGGCTTGCATTTGCGAATGTGTTTTGCAAATGGTTGAAGCCCATGTGGCAAATCCTTGTAACATGTGACTATACTTTGCAAATGTGTTTTGCAAAAGGTTGAAGTCCATGTACCTACTCCTTGTGACATGATCTAAGTTTGCAAATGTGTTTTGCAAAAGTTGAAGATCACGTATTATCCCTTGGCATGGTCTAAAATCGTTTAGTGCTATTCCCTTTAGACATAGACCATGAGAGTGACTCTTTTAGATATCTTTTGATTTCTGCATTGATCTAATGTGTTTGAGATCATGCAAATAGATGGGTTGTGTAGCCCTTTGAATAAGCTTTCCATAGAGTCCAAGATCACTCAATTCCGACATCGGAGTCAAAAGTTATGACCGTTTTTCTGAGTGCTGTCTGTGCTGAAGCGGAAGTACCGCGCCGACTTCCCGGTACTACCGTTCATTTTATAACTGCGGTAGTACCGCAAATAGCTGACTAACGGCTATTTTTCTAGCCGTTATGGTGGGGAGCGGTAGTACCGGAACTGTAGCAGCGGTAGTACTGCAAAATCCTGTTTTTGACTCCAACGGCTAGTTTTGAGGTGTGGGTTAGAAATACTCCCTTGTGGCCGGTTGGGGTAAGGTTCTAGGGACTCCATTTCACTCTTTTGAGCTAGTGTGAGGCTCTCCACTCAATTGTGCATGTGTTGCACTTTGTGAGAGAGTAGAGGTGATCTAGAGTGTATGTGTTGCATCTAGAGGAGGACTTTGTGTCCGGATTGAGCTTGTGCATTCGTTGCACATGGTGAGAGTCAAGTGAGAGACTTGACTTGTTACTCTTGGAGTTTGCCGACTCCTAGACGGCGTGGGAGGCGTCGTGCCCGGTGATCTTCTCAAAGAAGCTTGTGGGAAGGCCCGGCGTGTGTGAAGGTTGGAGCTCACCTACCCGGAGCGGGGAAGAGCTACCACTAGTGGATTTGAGGTGGAAGGCTTAATTTGTGGAGCCGGTCCAATTCGTTTGGGCTAACCTCAACGTGGATTAGGGGAGACCGGCAAGTCTCCGAACACCACGGTAAAAAGAGAACGTGTCATTTGTGGTTTGCTTTCTTATGCTCTTTTTACATTCAAGCAATTTACATTCATAGAATTAAATTGATTGCTTGTCAACCTAAGATTGCAAACCTTGACCTAGGATAGAAGTGTTGGTGCACTTCGGCGAATTTATTTGTTCTAGGCGTTATTTGAGCTAAACCAACTTGAATTTAGCTTCCGCATTGTATACTTGGTTTAGGCAAATAGAAAAGGTCTTGAATTGCTAATATTAATTTGAAGAAAAATTTAGACCGCCTATTCACCCTACTCTAGTCGGCCTCCTCGATCTTACAGTGGCAGAGTAGGGAAAGGAGGGCACAGGACAACAGCAGGTAGGGCACAGGGAGGAGCACGATGGTAGAGCTCTACGACGAAAGGGGCGACTGGAGGAGATGGATTTCGGCTTCAGTGCGATGTGGCACGCCTTGTAATGTGGATGGCCTAGCGCAAGGACGACAGGGACGGCGATTCCCTAGGAGCCGAGAGGGGAGAGGTGGAGTAGCTCAATGCCGTTGACTCATCCAACGAGCTTCCATGATGGAAGTGACACTAATAAGACCGTAATGAAGTAGGGAAAGGTAGTGATATGGTCAATTTAGGAGATGAACTAAATTATTTACGAGGTTTACTATCATGGTTTGGAGCGCTGGTAGCTGTTCATTGGATTGCTGAGAGGTTTACCGCCGTGGTTTGGAGCAATGGCACCTGTTCATTAGATTAGGGACAAGGAAGGGGGTACAGGGGCGTTGTGGTGGGATGAAAAAGGTGGAAGGAGTAGCAAACGGGTTAAGAAGTGCTTGGACATTAATTTATCGTCATCCTCATCACCGTCGACCTCACCAATGCTGGCCCCGTCGTCCCTATGGAGCCACTCCTCTTTCTTCCGCGCACAGCTTTGTAGGCCTCGGGAACATGCCATGTGCACGGCATCACCAGAGCCCCGCCATGACAACTCACTATCGCTCCACTCCCTCTAACCCCTGCTCTGCCACGCTGCAAGGGGAAAGAGGGCATTGTGCCAACTTGACACTGTGTCCACGCAATCGACTTCGATCTTACGCAATCAGTCATGTGCTATGCTAGCTCAACATTTTTGTTAGCAAATGACCCGATGGACATGCGGTGCAAATAAACACAAAATTCAGAGGCTAAGAAAGTAAAATGTAAGTTCAGAGGGGTAAAATGGTATACTTCTACAAGTTTAAAGGGCTAAGAAAATAAAATACAAGTTCAGATGATAAAGTGACACAATCCTATAAATTTAGGAGTTGAAAAAGTAAAATACAAATTTATAAGGTAAAATGATATAACCCTACAAATTCAGAGAGCTACACTGTAATACTCTCTTTTTTTAACAACAGGTGCCATGCCTGTTAGCGAAATATACGAGTGCCTGTAAATTTTGGTGTTGTTTATACTTTATACACCAAAATCCCATGTTGACCTAGAAGTTCCATCGCATAGGTGAACAGTTACATAATCTCAGTTACTGTAAAACATAAACTGGCAGTTGATTTTATTTTTGGTCTTATATATGGTATGCCCCTTTATTCGGTTAAGCATTTCTACAAATCTGCGTAGGTGGTTCCCAGATGTAGGCTGTGCAAACTGCTGGTTAGCCATTTTCTTGCCTTTTGTGTGCCCAAAATTGACTTGTCAACGTTTGCCTAGCCATCACTCTTGCCCGTTGATTTTGTACCAGATGTAGATTTTATTTGGAAAATTTAGACACAGTTCTTATGTACACATATAGGCTGAAAGTTTAAATTATTTTGTAGCTCCAATAATTTATATATTGCTATTTGAACCCAATGTATTTCATCTTTCATCTAACTCCATTCAACCAAATTCCTTGCTAGAAATTTCCGCTGCAACGCGCGCGGGGTATCAACTGGTTACTATTGTTAAGGTGTCACACCGAACTGTCCTCTAAGCCATCCCAACTCCCAAGTCAGCGTAATTCAGTGTTTGCTTCATTAGTAAGAAGGTAGACTTTGAGATTGATGCATATACTCCTCATATCCTACGGTGTATATCTAGAGATGGCAATGGGTACCCGATACCCGAATACCCGACGGGTTTTACCCGATAAAGAGACGGGTATGAAAAATTTTATGTACCCATGGGTACGTTATTGGGCGAAATCCTCTACCCGCCGGGTAGGCGGGTGCGGGTGTGGGTATATACTACCCATACCCGTCTACCTGCGGGTAATGAATACCCGCATTAGACAACTAGACATCCCACTCAAATGTTAATTTTATTATCTACTTGTTGTTGATTGTTTATTTGTTTGTCATATGTTGATATGGTCATGTCAAGTATGTTTATGTGATGCACTAATTTTGATCATTAGACGCTTTTGTGCTTGGCATGTATGATTAATGAATGTCTAAATTGATGATATTCTTATGTGTTGAACCGGGTATGCTTGCGGGTACGAGTTACCCGTCGGGTAGTAATACCCGCGCGGGTACGGGTATGGGTAAATTTTCCTACCTGCGTGCGGATACGGGTAACCCGATGGGTAAATTTACACCTAGCGGGTACGGGTATGGAATGGCAATACCCGATGGGTATTTACCCGTTGCCATCTCTATGTATATCCCAAAGTTAGCAAAATTCAGTATTCGGAACACAAGAAATTTTTCTTGATTCCTGTAGGTATTGACTTGCTTCGTGTTAAGGAACATTGGAACACACGAATATTTTCTGATTCCTACGGAATTGAACTATTTTCTGTGAAATTTTCCTATGCAGGAATTTCACATAAAATAGTTCAATTCCCGCAGAAATCAAGAAATATTCACATATTCAAAGCGGTTCCTTGATTCCTGCAAAATTCCTGTGTCCCAAATGGGCACTTCTTTATGAGATTTCCTTTTTGTCATTTTCCCACCGGTAAAATAAAAAGAGCACATGATCTCAAATTATAACCCTCAACACGAAATTCAAAGACCAAAATAGTACTTCTCATTTAAACAAATCTAATTAATTTATTAAATGTCAAGCTAACATGTTAACTATCCATATATGACATTGGCACCCAAATCAGTGCATGAAACTAAAAACATCTGTCCGATAGAAAGTATACACATCAAAATATTCTGAAAAGGACAGCTTCTAATTACATATAAGAAGTGCCAAGCCGATTTTTTGCCCCCCAAAACTTCAGAATGGAATACCAAATTGGCACTGCAAAAATCTTTTGCTAGCAACAAATTCTTCAGAAGATTAAAATATCCCAAAAAGCGTCGAAGCAGCAAAGAGCAAAAATAGTACTCCTCCTAGCATGCCAACCTGGTGAAATGCACTTTCTGTAAGTCATGTGAACTCTGGCCAAACTCTCAAAATGATGTACAACACTACAACAGGATAACAGCAATACCAAAGCAACAAGCCAAAACAAAAAGTAACTAGAACTAATGACATGCTTTCTGTAACTGCATTAAAATTCACGCTCGTACTAACTCACGAAGCGACTAGAACTAACAACAAGCCAAAGCACAGAAGATCACAGAAGATCGACCATAAGAATTTTAGTTGTCTTACCAGCTTCTCAGATAGGTAGTTGGCTAGGAATGCTCCCCCAACAATTGCAAGGGAAGTTGCAATCAAGTGTCCAGCTATGGCCCCACTAGCAACGCCCAAAGGAGACTACAGAAACAAGAGTCTGGTTAATTCTTACACAAGCTAAACCAAATCTACAAGCAAGCGCGTTATTTAAAAAAAAAATCTACAAACAGGTGCATTCCTAAGTCTCAACCAGACCTGCGCAGCACCCAAAGCAATTGTAGCCAGCATAGAGCGATCCCCCCACTCCTACATGTACAGAAAGTTTAGCAAGCAATATGTCAGTTCATGAATTGACAAATATCTAAGGACCCAGCTCCTAGAAGTGCTTGACAGATAATTTTTCTGAGCATGAGAAGCAACTTACGGCAAAGAAAACAAGACTGAAAGATTTCCAAAGGACCTCAAGAGGACTGGTGAGTTTCTTAGAAACCTGTAACAAAAAAAAAAAACCTTCAGTACATAAAGATGGCAGACAGGCCTGGAAACTTCTTTCATTACCTCAAATTTGTCTAGAACACAACTCAATAAATTCTCAAAAGCAACACATGCTAAAGATACAAATATTTTGTTGGACATTGCATAGTTGCACTCGCTTTTCAGGAACTTAATGTGAAAGTAAAATATTATAGTCTTTGACAAGAATTCTCAACAGAATCAAAAGTTTGGAAAAGCACTACCTTTTCCTTGACAAGCTCCTCAGCTGCAGCCAGTTCACCAGGTTCAGAGTTTCTCTGAAGATTTACGTTTGCATTATCAGGAAGTGCCCAAGCATCTTTTATTGACTTGAAACCAAAAAATGCAAGGAGAGCAACTGCTGCATACTCTCCTATGGGCAACGCTGCAGAAGCACCATGTTTCCAGAAGTATGTCCGTTAGTATATATGAGACAAACTTATCAAAACTTCACAAATCTAAAACCAATTCAAATGCACAAAGAATGACAAATATGTATATTACAAATTGTATTACAAAAAGTACCCAGAAAAAAGCATTAAAATTTTATTTTAAAGCACAATTAATTGATTTACTTAAGGACAGTAGTATTACTAACTTGTTTGGAATTGTGCCGGTACAGACTGAAAGATCCGTCCAATTATAACACTCACGATAGTCATCAAGGAAAGAGCAGCCATTGACCCAAGTAAAACCTGCTCATAAAATGCACACAAAAATATCACTGTTAAAAACAGTTAGCTAAGAAACTGCATATTTCTCTATAAAAAGCAAAATGGAAGGCAAAGATATAATCAAGAAGAGAGAAATGTATATATGCCACTACAATGAACCATGGTAACAACAATGCCACTACAAAACTAAAACTATGAAAATGCCAGTACAAAACAACAATTCTCATAGAAATGCCAATGTAGACAATTTTGTAGCATGACGTTATTAAAAAAAGTTATCACTTTATGATAGTGCCAATTATGGCATCCACTGAAACACAAATGCGTCTTCCCAAATTTCAGATTGCATGCATCCCCCAGTACGGGCGCCCAGATGTGCCTATTGCCATTCCCCACCAACCCGCTGCCTCCGCCACCTCACCTCAGGCAGCTGGCATCATTAGGTTCAGACACAATCCATGCTACAGGATGGTGCTAGAATCTTGGCTGTGGCTGATGGAGTAAAATGGCTATGCGAGTTTAGTTCCAGCAAGGAAGACAACGGGATTTGTTAGACAGCTGGCTTAGGCCTTGTAGATTGGGTTTCCTCTATATTAGGCATGATATCCTACGGCTGTTACTACTTCTATAAACCAGCCTCAGGACTCTTTGCCTATATATACTTGTATGCCTATGGACATAATATACATGATTCATATCGGCTTACATGGTATCAGATGCATCGGGCTTTTCCTGATCCCCTTCTGTTGCCCTAGCGTGCGCGCCCCTCGGCTGCGCCGCCGCCGCGCGAGCGATTCCCCAATTGCTGTTGCGGCTTCCTCTTCCGCTGCCCTAGGTTGAGCGCGCCTCTCGGCTGCGCCGCCACCACGCGTGCGACTCCCCTGGTCGCCGCTGCCTCTCCTCCACGCGTGCGACTCCCTCGGTCGCCGCTGCCTCTCCCTGCCCCCATGGCGACACCTCCCGCCCCTTCTTCCCCTCATGCCACCGATGCAGATGCTGCTGCCAAGCGCGCTGCAGATCAGCTGGCGGCACAGGCGGAGCGCGATTGCGTCGTCAAGATCAAGCGCGACGCCGCTCTCGCCCGTGCTGCTGCGGCGGAGCGCGAAGCGGCCGCGGCCTCCCACGAACGCGATGCCGCCGCCGAACGCGTTCGCGCTGCTCTTGAGCGCGCGGCCCGTGAACGCGCCGCTGCCGCCGAGGACCAGGAACAGGACGCCGCCGCAGATGTTGAGTCCCGCGTCTCCGACGACCCGCCCCTCCCTGTTCACGACACCATCTTCCTGCACGAAGCAGCCGCTCTCGTCAACCTTCATGCTCAGGCCGTGGCGGTCCAGAACATCCGCACCCTGATCCCACTCGTCCTCGATGTGAAGTCCGGCCACTACACTCGCTGGCGCGAGCTCTTCATCCTCACGGTCGGCAAGTATTCTCTTCAGGACCACATCCTCTCCGACAATCCTGCGCCTGCTCTCCCTGACTGGGCACGCATGGATTGCGTCGTCAAGTCCTGGATCTATGGCACGATCTCCATCGAGCTTGTTGAGATTGTGATGGATCGCGGCGCTACTGCGCGTGTTGCCTGGCTCGCCATTGAAACTCAATTCCTTGGCAACCGTGAAACACGTGCACTCTACCTCGACGCCGAGTTCCGGAATTTTTCCCAGGGTGACCTCTCCATCGCCGACTACTGCCGACGCTTCAAGAGCATGGCTGACGCCCTCGGTGATCTCGGCGAGTCTGTCGCGGACCGCACACTTGTGCTCAACGTGATCCGCGGCCTCAACGAGAAGTACTCCTCCATTGGTCTCCATCTACAGCGCGCTCGCCCCTTTCCCACGTTCCTGGAGGCCCGTGCTGATCTTCTGCTTGAAGAACTCAACATGGCGAACCGTTCCTCCTCGACATCCACCGCCCTCATCGCAACAACTGGTGACACTTCGGCCTCCATCACCTCTGCAGCCGCAGCCTCCTACAGGTTCCGGGGGCGGTAATGGCGGCAAACCTCAGCAGAACAACCGCCGCCGCGGGAAGCGCGGAGGCCGTTCCGGTGGTAACACCGCTGCTGGGGGCGGTAGCAACCCGCAGACCGGCGCACCCAAACAGGGCGGATCCTGGCCCTCATTCTACAACCCTTGGACGGGTTCCATCCAAATGTGGCCAGGATCCCACCCTCCTCTTGCACCCCTACCTCCGGCGCGTCCACCCCAACAACATCAGCAGCACCACCAACAGCAGGCGTTGCTGGCTCAACATCAGCAGCAACAGGCGTTGCAGGCTCAGCAGCCCGCGTTCCAGCCTCAAGCGTTGGTGGCCGGGGCACAAGGGTATTGGACTGCTCCCCAGGGAACCTACACCCCGGCGCCATCCTCCTGGGATCAACAATCGCTGGTCTCCTCCTTCAACACCATGACTCTTCAACAGCCTCAACCACAACACGAATGGTACTTCGATTCAGGTGCCACTTCTCACATGACCTCCACGTCCAATTCTCTTTCCAGTACTTTCCTTCCACGGTACCCTGTTCCCTCCTCCATTGTTGTCGGTGACGGATCCTTGCTTCCTGTCACTTCCACCGGCGTTGCTCACCTTCCAGGTTCATTATGTCTTAATAATGTTCTTGTCTCCCCAAACCTTATTAAGAATCTTATATCTGTTCGCCGTTTTACTTCTGACAACAATTGCTCAGTTGAATTTGACCCCACTGGTTGCTCTGTGAAGGATCTTCAGTCTCGGAACGTGATCCTCAGGTGTGACAGCACCGGGCCTCTCTACCCTCTGCGCCTGCCTTCCACATTGCCGAGCACCTTCCTCGCAACTTCTACTTCGTCCCTTTGGCACCGGCGGTTGGGTCATCCTGGTCATGATGTCATGGTCCAACTTATGCATTCCTCCTTCATTCCAGCTTGTCATAAAGAAAACAGCAGCTCTCTTTGTCATGCTTGTCAGCTAGGTCGTCATGTTCGTCTTCCCTTTCATGTGTCTAGTTCTCGTGCTCGTCAGAATTTTGACCTTATTCACTGTGATCTTTGGACATCACCTGTACTCAGTGTCTCTGGTTACAAATACTATTTGGCCATTCTTGACGATTGCTCTCACTACTTGTGGACGATTCCATTACGACTTAAGTCTGACACATTCTCTGCACTTGCCAATTTTTTTGCTCTCGTGCATACTCAGTTTGGTGCTTCCATTAAAGCCGTGTAGTGCGACAATGGCCGCGAATTCGACAACTCCGGTGCCCGCACCTTCTTTCTCAGCCGGGGCGTTCACCTTCGAATGTCCTGCCCCTACACATCCGCCCAAAACGGTAAAGCCGAGCGGATCATTCGTTCTATCAACAATGTCATCCGCTCGCTCCTGTTCCAGGCTAGCTTTCCTCCTTCCTATTGGGCTGATGCACTATCCACTGCCACATCTCTTCTTAATATTCTACCCACCAAGACACTGAACTCCACCACCCCGCACTTTGCTCTTCACGGCATCGTGCCCTCATACACTCATCTTCGAGTTTTCGGTTGAGCTTGTTATCCTAACCTCTCCGCTACTGCACCACACAAACTTGCCCCTCGCTCTGCTCGGTGCGTGTTCCTTGGTTATTCCCCTCATCACAAAGGATACCGCTGTCTTGACCTTTGTTCCAACAAAATACTCATTTCTCGTCATGTTACCTTCGACGAGAACGCATTTCCTTTTGCGGAATCGGACTCCCAGTCCACCCATGATGATCTCGCCTTCCTGGATGATCTCTCTAACCAAGTGCCGGCGCCCATAGGCCCAGCCCGTGCTCTTCTCCCTGCAGGTCCTGCCCGACATGGTGTCTCTGCTGCATTGCCACATGCGGCCCCTGACGACCCCTCTCGGCTGAGCGCAGTCGGTCCCAGCACTTGTCCTGCCGCGCCACCCGCGGCACCACCCGCGGCATCTCCACCTCTTCAGCTGCCTCGAGCGGCCGCACCACGCCTGGCGGTCTTCCCTGCGCCGCCTTCATCACCTCCGTCGCCAGCACAGCCGCCTCCGACTCCGAGGACTACCATACCGGTTGCTGCTCGGGATTTTCGGCACGTCTACACTCGCCGTCAAGCTCCCGATCCATCACCGGTACAGCCGTCGCCAGTTCCCAGGACCACCGTACCAGTTGCTGATCGGGACGTTCGGCACGTCTACACTCGCCGCCAAGTGACTGCCACCCCTTCCACGGTTACTTCTCTTCCCACAGGTGCCATTCCTGTTCCACCAGTGGTGAACCAGCACTCCATGACGACCCGTGCCAAGGACGGTTTTCGCCTTCCTGCGCTGTACCACACAGCGCACCTCTCGCCGATCCCGAAGACATACAAAGGTGCCCTTGCTGACCCAAATTGGCGGGTTGCTATGGAAGAAGAACATGCCGCCCTGCTGCAAAATCACACCTGGGATCTCGTTCCTCGCCCACCAAGAGCGAATGTTGTCTCAGGTAAATGGGTTTTTCGCCACAAATTCAAAGCTGATGGATCTCTTGAGCGGTACAAAGCCAGATGGGTCCTTCGCGGTTTTACTCAGCGTCCTGGAGTGGATTTTGATGAGACTTTCAGTCCCGTTGTGAAGCCAGCCACGGTGCGCACAGTCCTGTCCCTGGCATTGTCCCGCAGCTGGCCGATCCATCAACTCGACGTGAAGAATGCCTTTCTCCACGGCACACTGGCCGAAACTGTCTACTGCGCTCAGCCATCAGGTTTTGAGGATCTTGCACACCCTGATCGTGTTTGCCGCCTCAATAGATCGCTTTATGGTCTTAAGCAGGCACCCCGCGCGTGGTACAGCCGTTTTGCTGCTCATCTGCTCTCTCTTGGGTTCGTGGAGGCCAAGTCTGATGCATCCCTGTTCGTCTTCCGTCGGGGCGACGACACCATCTACCTTCTGCTATATGTTGATGACATCGTCCTTACGGCATCCTCTTCGACGCTTCTCCAGCACACCATCATGGCCCTGCAGCGTGAGTTCTCTATGAAGGATTTGGGCGAGCTTCATCACTTCCTTGGGATGCATGTTCAGCGTTGTCATGGTGGTCTTCTTTTGTCTCAACGGCAGTATATGTTGGATATTCTGACTCGCGCCGGGATGTCTGATTGCAAACCATGCAGCACGCCAGTTGACACAAACCCTAAAGTCTCCGCTGAGAGTGGTTCCCCTGTTCAGGACGCCTCTGACTTTCGCAGCTTGGCCGGCGCTCTCCAGTATTTGACCTTCACACGACCAGATATTGCTTATGTTGTCCAGCAGGTCTGTCTTCACATGCATGACCCACGGGAACCTCACCTTGCCGCACTTAAGCGCATTCTTCGGTACATCCGCGGCACCTTGCATTTGGGACTTCTTCTTCGACCATCGACACAGACCGACCTTGTGGTTTATTCAGACGCTGATTGGGCTGGTTGTCCTGACACTCGCAAATCTACCTCAGGTTACGCGATGTTTCTCGGGGACAATCTCATCTCTTGGTCTTCCAAGCGTCAGAATACAGTCTCTCGTTCCAGTGCAGAAGCAGAATATCGAGCAGTGGCTAATGCTGTTGCCGAGGCCACTTGGTTACGTCAGCTTCTCCTCGAGTTGCACACTCCTCTTCAGCAAGCCACCTTGGTCTACTGTGACAACATCAGCACTGTTTATATGTCCAGCAACCCAATTCAGCATCAGCGCACCAAACACATCGAGATTGATCTTCACTTCGTCCGGGAGCGTGTTGCCCTTGGTCATGTCCGTGTACTGCATGTTCCTACATCGTCACAGTACGCCGATATCTTCACCAAAGGCTTACCATCTTCCGTTTTCACAGAGTTTAGGTCCAGTCTGAATGTCCGCAGTACCGACGCTCAGACTGCGGGGGCGTGTTAGACAGCTGGCTTAGGCCTTGTAGATTGGGTTTCCTCTATATTAGGCATGATATCCTACGGCTGTTACTACTTCTATAAACCAGCCTCAGGACTCTTTGCCTATATATACTTGTATGCCTATGGACATAATATACATGATTCATATCGGCTTACAGGATTTTCCACACCATCGACAGTTTCCTTCTTTGCAAGCAATTGGATAGGTTTCATACATGCCCCCCCCCCCTGCTGAGCTTGTAGGAGCACTCAATGAGCATTAGACCGTTCAAGAGAATCCAGTAGGGGACACAATACTAAACCCTAGTACAATAGAAAATACCATTAATATCCTTAACAGATCTGACTTTCTGCCTACAAAAAACGGCATAAATAAGCCATCCTTTGAGGTGGCATTTTTATAGTTTTTAGGTTTGTAGTGAAAATTTTATTATTGAAGTGCTTCGGAGTGGCAAATATACAATTTTCTCCATCAAGAAGAGACCAACAGAAGAGGAAAAGCCAAATACAAGAAAACAGGAAAACTTAAATAATTAGACAATAAAGTACAGATCTAAAATGCCCCCACAACATACCAATGCTCTTTGGTATTGCATAGCGAGTAGCGCAGCAATGAAAAATGTCTGCAATGATAGAAAGGGTCAACCCGATCAAATCTCTTGGTTTACTTGAATGCACTAAACATATAACATAAGCTTCAAAGTAAACCAGATGATGTCCGCTGAAGAGAGGTTCAAATAAAAAGAGCACTGTGGAACAACATATAGCTACAACTGATAGTGATAGGAGAAAAATAGGAACTACAATACAAGTCTAAACTACAACACAGTAATTCATTATCAAGGACTCAAGGTAATACAAATCCAATATTATTGAGTTGAAGTCTTAAAATAGCATACACAATAATCAGAACAGTAGATGAAGTTGCACACTTGCATGCTGCTAAGCTTCATATTATACATTACATCCCAAGGCTTCATCATCTATCAAGCTTCTGTGACGAATAATGAGATGGAAAATGAGAGAAGAACTCTACAGAGGGCTGACAATACCAAAATTCAGTGAAGGGTACACTTTAGAGATGGAGCATGAGAATGAAAACCTCTAAAGAGGGTTAACAACAAAAAGTGTAGGTGAACTCCAGACTTATGAGTAAAACTCAGAAGAATTTGAAAAATCCCAAAACTTCAGCTTGGTTAGTGGAATTAGTAACTCCAAGTGTGTTGTGAAGGTCTTCCTAACACTGCAAAGATATGTTAGTTTAAAGTACAAGTTTGTCTTTTAATGAAAATCTCTCTTTAAAGGAGGAGAAAAGAAATGCTGAAATGTATCTAGGACAAGCAGAGAAAGAGGCCAACTGAAATGGATTATATACCTTATCTCCGATCTCTGATACAAAAATCAGTGTAAATGCTGCCGTGAAACCTGACTTTGCTAGCATAGCTATAACTGCAGATGGTTGTCCTTTAAAGAAAACAATAAAAGCAGATGCCAAAGCACACAGAAGTAGCACAGCAGCAAAAGATTGCAGGTAACGATATCCTGAAAGTGGTTTTGTTCTGCATGCATTGCCAAGGATAGAAGTTCAGTGCTATTTATAAGAGGTCGGGACAAATTGAATGAAAAAAGTGAATGATGATACCCACGGTTTGTTTGAATTTCTGGTAGTAGAACTATTCAAAAAATCCCCATGGCTACCTGCTTCATCTCCTTCATAGCTCCCAGCTCCAAGATTTACATTCGATGTTTGCACTCTAACATCATGCCTTACAGGTTTCAACCATGATAACAACCTACATCTTACTGTTAAAATAAAACCACGTAATTAAAATCATACAATAATGCCTAGCCAAAATCAAACAAGAGACCTAAAATAATAATAATAAACTCCACCCTTGGGTGTTGCAATACTAGATGTTTTTAGAATGTTATGCATCTAAGGCTCCTTTGGCACAAATACAAATTGAAAGTGCATGCCATTTAGAGTTGATGTGCATATAAGAAAGTGTACATCAACTTTACCACCAACTTCCACAAAAATAACATGGTACCTCGTACTTGGTTCGCTACGTGTATAAATTTTATAAATTCTACTTCTACAATGACCAACATTGGATGGGTCAAACAAATGTGATGTCTCTTCTCAAAAAGTCTACTTATACAATAATCCAAAATGTTTCATCTCCTTGTAATCTTTTCATCTTACATGTGATTCTGGGATGCTCCCTAGCCAAAAATATTGGCTCATGTGATCTCAAGTGCACATTGCAAACAATCACAACGGTGTAAAAGGATTGTAACATTTGCTTGGGCTACGCAAGCATGTCACATATGATGCCAGATTCATTTCATCAAAACTCTTCAAAGGCTCTACTTCAGTATCACTACCGAAAGAATTTACGCTAGCCCTTAAAAGGTTCTATAACATGCTAAAAGGTATTGCTCTTCAAAGCTTCTAGCATTAGTCCCAAATCTCCATAATTTGCAACCAAACAATTCCTAATTTACATGTTAAACCTCGAATTGATTTATCTAGATGCAAGCTTGGGTAAGACCAAATCGGAGTTCTAGGCCTGCCCCCCAAAAAATGGAGTTTTAAGGACCTATGGCTCTTATTTCTTATCTCCAAGAACCAGAAACTATGAATCAGTACGATCCACTCAGCCACAGCCTACGAGCAGCGCGCCGATTCAGAGCTGAAACGAACCAAAACGTGCGCCAGAATAAACTCAAATCAACAGATGATGCAAGGATTCGATCAAACACGGGCGACGAATAGGCTCAAAACATTTAGAAGATTGGCATTTGGAGCCTACAAACAGCAATTTGTTTCGTTCCGAGGCGCGTACCAAACCTCACCCTGGCCGCCTTCTGCTCTGCAGCGCGCCGAGGACCCCTCGCCGCCGCCGGCCGCGCCTGACCCACCGCGCCGGCGCCATGTGCCCCGCTGGGCCAACTCACCGTAGCAAGTACCACTACCATCCCGTAGCCGCTGGCTGCTGCGGCTGGAGTTGGGGTGGAAGAGAGCAGAGGAGTGACCGAGAGAGGAGAAGCCGTGAAGATAGCAGCCTTTTTTCTTTTTCTGATTTTACACGTGCCGTGCTTGCAGATAGAGCTGCAACGAGCCGAGCATGGTCAGGCTCGGCTCGGCTCGGCCGAGCTTGAAACATGAGCCGAGCTAAGCGAACCCTGATGAGAGGTCAAGCTACTAATGGAGATGAAACTCTACCAACATCCCGCATACCAAATTGGAGAAGTGATTTACCAATAAGGAGAAAACAAACATCATTATTGAGTTATATGCTCTAACCAGTTCATCTAAAAACATATGCTGATGAGAAAAAACGGGTAATTCACTTGTACTTCAATACTCCTTACATGTAAGTTCCCTTAGACCTAAGATGCAAAATAGAAGTGGACTGAAATTATTATTTTTTAATTGCGTCAATCAGATCTTGAATTCAATTCTCTTGGCTCTAATATCATATTAAGTTGTATGCACCAGCTAGTTCACCTAAAAGCCTAAGCTAATGAGCAAAGATAGACAATTCACTTATACTTCAACACTCTCCCTTTGTAAAATATGAGGAGGAAGATGAATAGTTCGGAAATCCGCACTACAAACTAGCGCCAAGCTCTGAATATTTATATCAACAACAAGCTATTGCCGGAAGGTGTACAAGGACTACATGAGTCGGTTACAACAAGACTTTTATGTATATATGATAAAAATCTTTAACATAAGGAAGGAGATAGAGGTAGACTCCGTATACTATAAGTAATATAGAGATATACTCTATTATTTAACACCCTCCCTCAATCTCAATTGAGCAAATTGAGATTGTTTCTTGCTTCTGAAAACTGTCAAATAGGCAGCAATTTTGTGAGAACATCAGCTACCTGATCTTGTGATGAAATGAAGTGTATTTCTAAACCTTTGCTAGCAACCTGTTCTTTGACAAAGTGAAAATCAACTTCCATATGCTTAGTTCTAGCATAAAAAATCGGGTTTGCTTAAAGGTAGGTGGCTCCTAAATTGTCACACCAAAGACATGAAGCTCTCAGTTGAAAAATACCAAGTTCACCCAAAAGAGACCGAATCCATATTACTTCAGCAGTTGCATTTGCCAATGCTTTATACTCAGACTATGTACTTGACCTCAAAATTGTGACTTGCTTCCTTGAACTCCAAGAGATTAAATTTGAACTAAAGGACACTCCAAAGCCACTAGTTGATCTCCGATCATCAGGACATCCAATCCAATTCACATTCGAGAAAGCACTGATTAAGGAGGAAGGCGATTTGCAAATGTGAAGACTCTTTGAAGTAATACCTTTGAGATAACGAAGTTTCCTCTTCACTACTCCCATGTGTTGATCCATTGATGCACTAAAAAAATTGACATAACTTGTTCACAGAGAAGGAAATGTTATGCCAAGTCAGTGTTACATACTGCAAGGCCCCAACAATACTTCTATACTGATGGACCTTGTGGAGGTGACCCCGAGTGTGTGATGAGTAATTGACATCAGTTTAGGAAAGTCGAGTTGGTTTGTGTGGTTTGGACCATATCATTGCGTGGTGCAATTGGTTTGGTCGGACTTGGTCAAACTTGGTCGTACGAGCTTAGGATGCTTATTTTCTTGATTCGACAGGTTTGGGCTCTGTTATGCGTAAGTATCGCTTATTGATGCTATTATGCTTACATGTGTCGAGCGGTGCTATTTGATGTGTTTCTTGTCTGTGATGGCTGCAGGACGTCGAGGTGGAGTCGTGGCGAGGCACGGAGGACCGGACTAGGCTCAGGTGGTGCCGAGGTCAGAACGGTCGAGGTGTGCCAAAGACGGCGAGGACTCAAGGTGTTTGCGAGGCGTGGACGACAAGGAACGCGGAAGCTTCCCGGAAGGTGCAGGAGGGGCGTTTCGGTAAAAACGCAAAGCTGCACAGGTGGAAGCAGTTTCGTTCGGAGTTAGCGGGCAAAACGGGTTGGGAATCCGTTATGCAAAGGCTATAAATAGGAGATGATCTCCTCTTGTGGCTGCATGTATTCCAAGAGGGTGAATGGGTTGTTAGGATTTGCTTTAGTCAAAAGAGCTTTTGAGAGGTGGTTTTGGCTTTAAGCTTTAGTTGGTAGAAGAGGGCAGAAGGTTGTCCCCCTGTGTGTGTTCGTGAGTTCTCCTCTCCAAGAAGTATGTAGTGTTCTTGTGTTCTTGAGTCTTGGGAGAGGGAGAGGTTTGAGTAGAGACTTTATGTAATCATTCCTCTGTTTGTAATCGCGTATGGGGACTCCTCTTGTTACCAGGAATGAAATCCCATAAGTTTATTTCCCGTGCTCCTGTCTGTTCTTCGTTCCTCTTTTTGATGATTTTTGAGATTTCTTGTTTTTGTTTTGGTTCTTGTTGAGAAGGAGCAAAATGGGTTGCTGTGATCTGGGAGATGATTCAAAGCCATTTGGCTAGTCCATTGTAAAACCCCAGCTATTTATTTCAAAAAAATTTAGTGAAAAAAAAATTATTTTAATTTAAAAATAAAAATAAGTGTTCTTTGGTTGCCTAAATTTTGAAGATTTTATTTGCATTGATTTTCTGGAGTTTATTTGGATTTATCTGGATTTTATTTCGAATTCTAAAGCAAGAAAATGAGTTTAAAATATTTTATTAAAGCCAAAAAGAGTTTATTTTATCTTTCCTAGCCTTCCCAAAATTTTAAATTGAAGTTTGAGAATTTTCTGGATTTAAAAATCAATTTTAAAGGTTAAAAAGTATTTTATAAAACTATTAAATAAAAATCTGGAATTAAAAATATTTTTTCCTAAGTCTAAAATGTTTCCAGGCATATTTTATAATTTTTCTGGAATTTTTAGACATTAAATATTATTTTTATAAGTGTTTATGAAGTTTCTAGTATTTTCTGAAATTTTATTCCGAAAATAAAAATCAAATTCATCCAAGCCGCCACGTGTCGCTCTCAGATTGAATCACTCTCTCTCCACGATTTAATCCTAGCCACACATGATCACTTACCCCTTCATCTCCATCCAAAGACCATGAAACACTCACTTGCCACGTGTCAACAATCCGACGGCCCATACCCCTTCACTTCCTCCCTCTCTCTATTACACATGGACCCCACATGTCATATGTTTCTTCAACCTCTCCTTCTTCCTCCTCCCACCCTCTCTCTCCTCCACCATTAGAGCCGAATGAAGCTTTTAATTGACGCCCGTTTCTCCCTCTTAACTCCCGATTAAAGCGTGGAAACGGACGCCCTAATCACCCTCATCAATCTCCCGGCCGTTCCCCGTCCATTAATCTTCTCAAAACTGAAATCCTCTCCCCTCCCTTCTCTTTCTATAAATTGGCCTCCCCTCACCATTCCTCCCCCTTCCTCCCTCCTATTCGGCCGGCCCTCACTCCCTTCTTCTCCAGCCGCCGTGCGTCACCTCCCACCGGCCGCCGCCGCCGCCCGGTCGCCTCCCGTCGCCGCCCCCATTCCAACCGCCGCCGCCTCCTCCTTGCGCCGTCGCCGGCCACCCCGGGCCCCGCCGCCGCCGTCGGAAGGTGCGCCGCCACCTCCTCTACCCCCGCCGCCGCTCGCCGCCCCGCCTCCGGCCGCCGGTCGCCGGCGAGGTCGCCTCCCGTACGCGCTCCCGCGTACCTCCCTGTGTTCCCTTCTCTAATATTGCTCTTCTCTGTTTAATTGGTATGGTTGTTGTTCCTTTGTCATGAAAGAGCAAGAGGCCACTTGGCTAGTGGGTGCATGTTAGTGCATGCATGCATGAGGTTGTGAGTTCAAGTCCAGTGCAATGCATTTTCGGTTGGACTTTTGGCCACATTTTGTTCACCTCTAGTCCATGACAAGCGGGACCCACATGTCATAAAATAATAAAATAAAATTCTGCACTCAATGACAACCGGGCCCCACGTGTCATACACTCCAATATACTCCAAAAATCAGCCAAAAATAAGATTCCAGAGAATATTCTTTCGGTTTTGCATTTTCTGGAATTTCCAATCCATTCAAACTTCCAATCGCTCGTTCTCCCTCGTCCGATCTCCGAATCCAGTGTTTCAAATCTCTAAATTTGTCTAAAATCATAATCTAAGTTGCAGTATATATTTTATAATTTTTGGATTTTATTTGGATTTTATTTCGATTTTATTTGGTTGGTTCTTCGCGCGTAGATTTCGACGAATTCGGAGAGAACGACGCCGACGAATCGCACCAGGTCTTCGAGCAAGGCAAGTCACCCTCCTTGATCATGTTGATCCCAGTTTTCAAAATAAAATTATGTTGATTTAAATTATATTGCATGCATATTTTTATTCAGCGTATTTCAATTCAGTTTTAAATCTAGTTATTGCCTACTTGTTAATTCCTCCATTGTTATTGAATCCCTTATACCTTGTCACCCTAGAATTAAACTCTAGTTAATACATTAGTGTTGGCTAGAGAGTTTATTCAAACGCTTAGCCCTGCATATTCATATAATTTTACTTTGGGATACCTTTTCACATAAAATGATGACCCTTTTTACATAAAATGATATGTACTCTTGACTTTGGTGAGTCAAGGAGTGTTATGAATTATTTTGAAAACAAATATGAAACTGGTTTAGACTTAGGCAATTGGTTAGAGTGGTGGGTGCAGGCATGCCCTGTTGGTTGGAGCCGCAGTGGTTGATTGTCGTGCACGGGGGTTTGTGGTTGAGCCTAAGTCAATTAAGGACCGGTCTGTGAGCTACTGTTGCAAAGCCCTATCGTACTACCACAAGTCTGGTATGGGACAGACCTGGCCAACTAATTTGTGAAGTTCCAACATGATCTCGCTATAGGCTGAATGTGAGCGCGGCGTAGGCCGTGAGAAGTCTCACACGGCACAAGAGGGGGCTCCAACATGTGGATTCATGTTGTGGTGAAACCTTAGTGGCGGCGTGATTTTGTTGACAACGGATCATTGTAAAGGCCTTGTCACGACTCCTCGCCGCACACCTAAGGAAGTGTGTAATCGCGTGGCAATATGGGATGATCGTGTCTTGTGGGTAAAGCTGTACAACCTCTGCAGAGTGTATAACCTATCCTGGATAGCCGTGCCCACGGTCATGGGCAAGCTGAGTAAAGTTTTTCATGGATTAGACTTTGTTTTTCAAAACGTTTTCGAAAACCTTGTGGATGGATGGAATCCACGAGAGATGAAAACCTTGCGGATGGATGGAATCCGTGAGAGATGGAAATCTGGTGAATGGATGGAATTCATCAGAGTTGTGCAGTGAAAGCGTGTGGATGGATGGAATCCATACGTGAGCTTTTGAAAAGATGGTCCGGGTGGGATGCCTGTGGATAGGTTGGTGTTTGGTCGGAGCCGACACTAACGGTATTACTTTCTACTACAAGTATTGTTTTATCTACTGTATTAAATTCAGCAATTTCAATCTATTATTATATTTCTTAAATGTTGTTTTATGCAAACTAACCCTATAAACCTTCCGTTGAAGCCTTTATCATTATGTTGCATTTCCCGGGTGACTTGTGGAGTACTTTTTGTACTCATGTTGCTATATCTAACTCTTTTCAGAGGAAGCCTTCGACGACTTCAGTGAGGATTGCGACTAGGCCACGTCTTACAGTCATTCGCCTTGTGGGAAGGCTGGATGGGCTGCCGCTTTATGTATTTCTTCCGCTGTCTTCTTTTGTTCTTATTGTAATCTTGGCCATCAGGCTCATATTAGCCAAATAAAGTTTGTCATTACGCATGATAATTGTCTTTGTGATACTGTGTGCACTAGCTTTTCCTGGGATAGTGCGATTAACACAGAGGGTTCTGGAGTTGTTGCTCCGGGTCCCGACATCCATCCTAAGAGCAAACCTTGTTTAATCTCAATTTTTGCAGTTTGAGCTCCTCTGTTCTTATTTTCTTTTCTAGGGTTTTGGTGTAAATCTTGTTCCCCTTCATGAGATGGCATGGAACTTGGCATACTAAGTCCTCAGGCTATTAAGTAGCTATCCTCAAAGTTTCATGACCAAATGATCAAAGGTTAGATAGGAATTTGAGTTTTTGGGGCTGCTCTCTGTATTTTTCAATTCTTAGGTAGAATCTGAAATTCTTGCTTTTTAGTTGGATTTTCTTGTTTCCCTAGACTCCTTTGGTTAATTAGAATGTTATTTCTCTGTTCTGGGCTGAGAAATCCAGAGAGAAACCTCTAATTCCCTTGCTGTGAGGAGAGTTGAGTTTGCCCTGAAAATTGCAATCTGCTGTTTGTCTGAATTTTCGAGGAGCGGTTAGACCGGGGTTGGAATGGCGGTCAGACCGGCTCACCATGGGCGGTCAGACCGGCCCTATATGGGCGGTCAGACCGGCGGCCAGGGAGCGGTCTGACCGGCCCATATAAGGCGGTCTGACCGGCCCTGGTTGTCTTGGCAGTTGTTTCCCTTGGCTTTTGTGTTCGCGGCTTTATCTTTTACTAGTTGGTTCCCTCTGTGTTAGCTCAAGGCTCAGTTTGCTCTTGAATCCTCTTTATAGCTCCCATAGCTATCAGAGAGGAGATTTTTAGTGGATCTTTTTGGGGGCAAGTTTGGTTAAAAGTTGACATTCACCCCCCTTCTGTCGCCATTTCGGTCCAACATATACTTTGTGATATCAACATCAAATAAAACTTTCCATTCCTCCTTCAAGAGCTTTTCTGAAGTTGTAATTGGAGTTGGTACTGGTTTACAATCCTTCATATTCATCCTCTATAAAAGGTCTCCTATGTATTTCTTTTGAGTCAAGAGCAAACCATCTTATTGTTTTGCTACTTCAATACCCAAAAAATAATGTACTGAACCGAGATCCTTAAAAGTCCTATAATTGCTGAAATAGAATATTTATGACATGACCAAAGGAGCTTGCAACTATTATATCATCCACATATATTAGCAAATAAAATGTTTCACTATGATGATGGTAAATGAATAATGAAGTATCTGCCTTTGAAGGAACAAACCCCAATTCTAGCAACTTTGAACTTAACCTTGAATACCACACTCTCGATGCTTGCTTCAGCCCATATAGTGCCTTTCTCAATTTACAGAGGTGACCTGGATACATTGGATTCTCATATCCTGGGGGTTGTCTCATGAAGACTTCATCTTCTAGGATTTCATGCAAAAACGCATTCTTCACATCAAGTTGACGCAAGTTCCACCCCTAAGATACTACCAAGGAAAGTACTAGATGAATGGTAGCTGGCTTTACTAACTTGGCATTATAACACTCAATAGATCCATGTGCTCTTCACTTGATCTTGAACACTCATTGGAGTCAATGATGTTGTGTTGGACCGAAATGGCGACAGAGGGGGGGGGGGTTGAATGTCGATCAATTTAAAAATCCCCCACAAGTACACACCTTATGCTTTCTCCAATAGCAACCAATGCTATGAAGAAGAAGGTGAGAATTGCTCTCTGGAAACTAGAGTACTCAAAGGAAATAAACCCTGCAAAAAGGGAGAACACAAACGGAGCCAAAAACTCATCAAACTGCAAGCAACACAGGAGCTGCAGAGAAAGGCCGGTTAGACCGGTGTACCCAGGCCGGTCAGACCGCCATGCCCCATCCGGTCTGACCGCTCGACGGGATTTCAGACAACATAGAAACATATTTTTCAGACTGAAAAACTGAGGGCTTTACTCAAATAAGAAATCTGTGACCTTCTTTTGAGATTCTCTGCCCAGAAGGGAAGGAATACAACCCAAATACCCAAAGGGGCCTTGAGGACCAAGAAATTTCAACTCAAAAACAAGAATTTGGGATTTGACCCAAAAACAGAAAATATTCATAGGGCAGCACGAAAACTTAAATTCCCAACTCAACTTTGATCCTTTGGCCAAGATACTTTGCAGAAAGATACTTAATAGCCACTGGACTTCACATGCCAAGAATCAGGCCATCTCATGAAGGGGAACAAGAAAAGCATCAAAACCCTAGAAGGACAAAACAAGAACAGAGGAGGTCAAAAGACAAAATCTGAAATTAAACAAAGTTTGCTCTTGGGAAAATCGATCAAATGATCTTTGAGGCATCATTCCAGCCTAGAGCAACCCATTTTAGACCTTCCCAGCAAGAACCAACTCAAATTTCAAAAGGCCAGAAATCAAGCAAAAGATGAACGAAGCACAGAACTAACAAAGAGGGCTCAAGAACTCAGTGATTTCATTCCAAGCAAACAAGGATTACATAGGAGTCCCCATACGCATGGACATTAGAACAAGATGAATAATTACAAGTTCATCAATCCATCCTCTCCCTCTCCCCAAACCAAGAACACACTCACTACATGCTTCCTGGGAGACACACACAGGAAGGAGATGCTACGAATGGGACATACCTGCTGTCTACACCAACTCTCCAACCACTAAAACCTAAAGCCAAAACAAACTCTCAAAGCTTCTTTTGACTCTAACAAACCCTAACTCTCTCCCAAAGCCATGGGAATACATGCAGCCACCAACACCTATTTATAGCCCTTGGCTAACGGGTTTCCAACCCGTTACGCCCGCTAAACCCGAACGGAACCATCTCCGGCTTGTGCAGCCTTGCGAAATTATCAATTCGCCCCACCTGCACCTTCCAGGAAGCTTCCGCGCTCCTTGTCATCCACGGCTCGCAACCACATCGAATCTCCGCCGTCTTCGACACATCCGACCGTTCTGACCTCGACACCGCCTGTGTCTAGTCCGGTCACCTCGTGTCTCACCACGACTTCGCCTCGACGTCCTGCAGCCATCACAGACATGAAACACATCAAATAGCACCGCTCGACACATGAAAGCATAAATGCATTAATGAAACCACATTAAGCATGAAATAGCCCAAACCTGACAATACAACTTAATATACATCCTAACCACTTTGACCAAGTCCGACCGAGCCCGATTGAACTACGCAACGTCAAGGTTCGAACCAACCAAATCAAACTCGACTTTCCTAAACCGATGTCAATTACTCATCACACATATGGGATGACCTCCACATGGTCTCTCAATCTCCCCCTTGATGAGTCTATTGACAAACCTAGAAAAAGCGCAAAGATGAGTTTGAAATGCAAGAAAGGAGTCAAACATGGTCCAAAGGAAGGAAATGAAGCTAATGACCATGTCGACAGAAGGAAACACTAGAGCAACAACTGAAAGAGCAAACTGTTCTCCAAAGCTCTAAAATGTTCCTAAATGGCTTTTTCTCCTCTATTCTCCCCCTTTTGGTAATAAACACATCAAGGATGCAAAAGAGAGAGTATAACAAGGTTTTGGATGAAATGGCTGAAGTTTGTTTATTTTAAGCATTTAGAGCCATGAAGATTATCCAAAAATGACCATTAAGTATTACACCAAGCCATAACTCAATAAAAGGCTATCTAGATCATGACAAGATATGTATAAACCAGCTAGAACAAATAGATGACGATCTGAAATGTAGTGCATTTTGTGAGCATGCCAAGTCATCAATAAGCAAAGTCTAGCTAGAGATATCCAAGGATGATGCAGGCCATGTCAATAAGCTAAGCAGAACCAAGATGCTATTGTTGAGTCAATATAGAGTGCTACAAGTTCTAGAATGAGACATTTGTTCAACTACTTGTATTCTTTGTAATTTTAGCAAATTGAGCACATTTGATAAGTTTTTCTTAAGAAATCTCATGATTATTGCCAGCCAGATTTTTGTTTTATCATGTGCTAGATCTCAAGCCTTATGCGACCACTCCAAGCAAGAAGCTTAAGAAGATGATCTTGGTCATCCAAAACTCCCCCTGAGTTCATGCCTTGTGCAATGGCAAGCTGTCTCATGAGAAAGAATTAGTGAAATCAGTTTTTTCGCACAAAAGAGATCTTTTTGCATTCATAAATGGTAGTACTAACTCATGTGTCATCAAGAAACTAGAATAGCTCAATCTAAAACTTCAACAAAGATTCAAGACTCAACTCAGCCTATTTGACATGGCATGAATCATAAAATGATAACTAAAGAAAGACTAGTCTCGATAACTAACATGACAAGTTTTAATTCAAGTTGAGCAATTTTAATTTTCTTATTATGGCAAAAGCTAGTCTACACATATGAAGTCATAATCAATCTAGCAAATAAGCACAAGTCATGGCAAGATGTAATGCATTGTAAACATGTCATAAATGAATAATAATCAAGGCTCCATGTAATTATATTACAATACAAAATGCTGAAATGCAAGAAAATCCAACTCCCCCTCAACATGAGAAGCTGGCAGAAGCTCTCAAATGAACTCCCCCTCAAATGTAACACAGGAGCTCCCCCTCAACATGAGAAGCTGGCAGACTGCTTTATTATTTTTAGTTCAAGTTGAGTTAAGTCAATATTAAGCTCCAGAAGCTCTCAAATGAACTCCCCCTGAACCAAAGCAATAAATACGAGAAGCTGGCAATAAAAACAGAAAGGGCAGTCCTTAAAGCATAGAAAAGAGGGAACTATGGCTCAGACTGACTCTCATCTACCCCATGAGACTCTAGGACTATCAACTGGTCCTCTAACAGACTAAGGAGCAAACACGTATCCTGTCTACCCGAGGGTGGCCCGACCCTCGCTAGAACCTATAAGCAGTGAGTGAGCTCGACCTAGTGAGAAGAGAAACAGCTAATAAGCAGCATCCTAGAATCACAAGATAAGAGTAAGAAGACTAAACGCTAGATAAGAAGACCACTCTAACATATGCCAGAAGGACTAACCCAAATGCAATGCAGCAGAAAGGAGTGAGAGCATAATAAATATAATAAAGCAGTAAAGCACAAAGCTCCCCCTCACAACAGTCCATAAGGACAAACCACCCCAAGCTCTCCCCGCAGAGCTGAAAACCTAGAGCTATCCAAAGGCTTGGTAAAGATGTCAGCCAACTAGTGGTCACTCTCCACAAATTGGAGCACGATGTCACCCTTCTCTACATGGTCTCTAAGGTAGTGATTGCGAATATCGATATGCTTGGTCCGAGAGTGCTGCACTGGGTTCTTAGCAATGTTAATCGCAAAAGTGTTATCACAAAAGAGTGGAACACTGTCGGTAACTAACCCAAAGTCCCGCAGGGTCGAGACCATCCAAAGCACCTGGCTACAGCAACTGGCTGCTGCAACGTACTCGGCCTCTGCGGTGGACTGTGCAACACCGGACTGCTTCCTCGAAGACCAGGAAACGAGAGAAGTGCCAATGAACTGGCAGGTGCCCGAAGTGCTCTTCCTATCTATCCTACAGCCAGCAAAGTCTGCATCTGAAAAGGCTCTCAAGGAAAGACAGGACCAGGAAGAGTACCAGATACCATAGTCAATGGTAGCTCGAAGATACCGAAGAATACGCTTCACCGCCTGGTGGTGAGAGACGCGAGGAGAAGCTTGAAAGCGAGCACACAGGCACACAGCAAAGTGTATGTCTGGTCTCGAGGCAGTGAGGTACAAGAGGGAGCCAATCATGCTGCGGTGCTCCTTCTGATCAACTGGCTCGCCGTCTTCATCTGGGTCAAGTGTGGCGGAAGATGCCATGGGAGTTGACACGGGCTTACCATCACTCATGTCAAAGCGTCTCAGGAGGTCGCGAGTGTACTTGCCCTGATGCAAGAAAGTGCCCTCCCGAGTCTGCTTGATCTGGAAGCCAAGGAAGAAGGTCAACTCACCCATCATGCTCATCTCAAACTCGGTGCTAATGACATTCGAGAACTGGGAAACGAGAGCATGAGAAGAGCCACCAAAGATGATGCCATCCACATAGATCTGGACGAGCAGAAGATCAGTGCCATGCCGACGGAGGAACAAGGTCTTGTCTACTTTACCCATCTCAAACCCATGACTCAACAAGTAGGACTTAAGCCTCTCATACCAAGCTCTAGGGGCCTGCTTAAGTCCATACAACGCTTTGGAAAGCTTGAAGACATGGTTTGGGTATTTGGGGTTCTCGAAACTTGGAGGCTGTCTCACATAGACTTCTTTCTCAATAAAGCAATTGAGGATGGTACTCTTGACATCCATCTGGTAAAGCTTGAAACCCTTAGAAGCTGCAAAGGCAAGCAGTATTCTAATGGCCTCAAGTCTAGCTACAGGGGCAAATGTCTCCTCAAAATCTAGACTCTCAACCTGGGAGAATCCCTGAGCTACCAGTCTAGCCTTATTTCGAATAACCACCCCATCCTCACTCTGCTTGTTCTTGAACACCCACTTGGTCCCAATGACATTGTGGCCACGAGGGGGCTCAACAAGCGACCAGACCTTGTTTCTCTCGAAATTCTCCAACTCCTCACGCATAGCTTGACCCAAGACTCATCAGAAAGAGCATGACAAACGTCTTTGGGCTCGAAGGAGGCAACAAAGGCAGAATGGAGACAGAAATGAGACATGCCAGATTTTGAACGAGTGACTCGCTTAAAAAGGTCTCCAATAATCTGCTCAGAAGGATGGTCTTTTTGGATATGTCGAGGAGGTCCAGGATGAGATGAAGAAGTGGCCTCTACCTTATGAACTGACGAGGTAGGAACAGAGCCACTAGCTCCAAAAGAAGCAGAAGGCATGGGCTGATCGCCTCGAGGTGCAGTGGAAGAAGGCACCTCAAGGGGTGGATGAGGGACTGGATCGAATAGACAACCCTCATCTCCACGTTCTCATCATCCACGAAGATGGACTCGGACTGCTCTAAAGAACCTGAGATATCGGGCCTAGTCCCCGAACTGGCCTCGTTGAAGGTCACCTCACAGGTCTCTACCATCTTACTAGACTCGCAGTTCCAAACCCGATAAGCCCGCGAAGAAGTCGAGTAACCTAGGAATATCCCATCACAAGAACGTGACTCGAACTTGACTAGGTTCCCGTACTTCAAAATAAAGCACTTGCAATCAAATACACAAAAATGAGCTACACTGGGCTTTCGCCCATATCTCAACTCATAAGAAGTGCGGTGCAAGTGTGCCCGAAGAAAAACTCTATTCAAAACATGGCACGCGGTGGCTATCGCCTCAGCCCAAAACTTCCGCGGTGTAGAGTACTCATCAAGCATCGTCCTGGCCATCTCGACCAAGGTACGGTTCTTCCTTTCCACGACGCCATTCTACTGTGGGACGTGCGGAGAAGAGAACTGGTGCTCTACACTCGTCTCATCGCAAAACCTCTCAAAGTAGGAATTCTTGAACTCCGTGCCATTGTCACTGCGGATCGCTCGTAAGGCACCCGGGAGCTCAACAGAAAGCCTACTGAAAAGACCTCGGAAATGTGTAAACGTCTCATCCTTCGAGGCTAAGAAAAACACCCAAGAGTACCTCGAGAAGTCATCGACCATGACAAGAACATACCACTTCCCTCCTACTGACTGTATTCGAGCTGGTCCAACTGTGTCCATATGGAGCAGCTATCCCGGTGCATCAGTCATAGTCACTATGACCGGAGGGTGAGAAGCGGCAACCATCTTGCCGTCCTGGCATGGAGCGCAAACAAGATCTTTGACCATCTTGAGTTTTGGCAGACCACGAATGAGATCGTGGCCGCTAACTCGGGTCAAATGGTCAAATCCAATATGACCAAGTCTCCTATACCAGAAAGAAAGGTCACGAGACTCAGAAGTAACCAAGCAACGGAGAGGATCACCAAGAGACTCAAAAAAATCAGCATGAAAGATCCTCCCAAAACGTGAAATCCCGCAAACTAGACTACCCAAAGAATCAAGAATTTTGCAATTGTTTTTCTTAAAGCTCACATCGAAACCGTCATCGGTAAGCTAAAAAACTGAAAGCAAATTATACTGCAGCTTACTCACCAAGGCAATATCTTTTAAAATGAAAGAATTATTAACACGCACTGTACCTTTGGCGATGACGCGCCCAGATGAAGCATCTCCGAAGGTGATCGTCTCATCACCTGGAGCACGGGCAAGGGAAGAAAACCAATGGGAGTCTTCGGTCATGTGTCGTGAACACCCGGAGTCTACTAGCCAAACCTTTCCCTTCCCTGCCCGACGAACCTGAGTCAACAAGAGAGTAAAGTCTCAGTACTGGGGTAAATCAAGAGTGATTTTGGCACCCAATACTGAGTAACACGTCGAGCAGATGAAGTAGTCAAACACGACTGACCTCTATCTACCCTACGCTCTCTGTTGCTCAAAGAAGCAGAAGGTCTACGTGTAGACCTAAAGCTGTTGTTGGGTCTGACTGCTACGGGAGAGCGAGTCGGAGCACCAGCAACATGCTGATCACGCCGCGGGTAGCCATCTCGATGAGGAAAATGAGATCTACCCTCAGAACGGCGGAAATCACGACCAAAGGGAGCATGAGAACGAAAACAAGAAAACTCAAAAAAACCAAGTCCTCGATGCTGCCCAAACCCATCGACAGGAGTAAACCTAGACCTCGTGTTGGTCTTAGGTGCACTCAAGGTCTGGGGCTGACCCTTAATACGCCTAAGAGACTCAACACGATCTCTCCGCGCGATCTTGGCGCGCCTGAAGCATCGATCGATCAAATGCCCATCCTTCTGACAGAAGGTGCAGTGATACTTCACCTTCTGAGAGGTAGAAGTAACACGATCAGGCTTCGCCTTCTGAGAGGCTGAAGCAGTAGGTGGAATCACCTTGCTGTCAGAATTCCCTTGGACAAAGCCCGCTGACTTAAATTGGACTTTCTCGGTCCTGGGCTCAATCTCGATCACACCTGGTGCTATGGGTCTGAGCACGGTAGGTGGATGCTTCCTCATGTCCTCATAGAAATCGTATCCTAGACCTTGATTAAATCTGCAAATCTTGGATTGGTCTAGAATAAGATTAAGCTTCTTCTTGCCGCCTACAAATCTCTCGAGAGTGTTCATAAGATACCGACACTCCCGAAAAAGAGAGGTGCAAGAAGAGCAGGGGGAAGGAGAGACAGCAGAAGGTAAGAGAGCAGAAGAAGAACCAACAATAGAGGAAAGAATGGCTTGTGCACGCACAGCCGACTCTGAAGGAACAGTCCTACTACTAGTCAGTTGGTTCACGTCGCTAGGCATCTCCATCTTACCCTTGGGCTCCTTCCCCACCTCAGCACAGACATTACAAGCAGAAGATGGCTTCTCTAGAAGGTCCTTAGTTAGCTTCACACATTTTTCATCCAAAGCAATCAAATTAGATTTTAGTTTGTTACAATTAATGCATGGTGAGCTAACATGGTCCTTAAAAGCATGTTGAGCCAATATGTTATTATTGTCAATAATCTCTTGAAACTGTTTGGAAACAGATTCAAGCTCAGCAGTCAATTTGGGACAATTAACACACGAAGCAATAGGCTTAAGAAAAAAAGCTTGTAGTTCAGCAATTTTATGATCTGCCCATTTTAGATTCATCTTTAGATTATTGCAATTTTTACAAGACTTGGGCAGATCCAGAAGCATGGTATAAAGACCTCTAACTGCGTTGTCCTTATCCTCACATGAGGTGCATGCAATAGTCTCAACAGTAGTAGATGAAATAGAAGCAACCCTACTCATCTCTAGTTCAGCCAATAGACTAATGTTCTCCACCTTAACAATATCAAGTTCAGAGGACAGACTATCATGCGAGGTCCTTATATTCTCCATGTCACCCAACAGAGCACAACATGTATCACAATCATCACGGGAGGGAGCAGATGTAAGTGAAGTAAGCTCCCGTGATAGTCTATCTACTTCCTTCTCTAACTCGGTACACCTAGCCCTAGCTCTAGCATGAAATCCACCTGGCTTAAGAAAAGCATGATTGAGCTGGTCGTAGGTGGGGGATACCTCGTCGGAGTCGAAGTACAGCTCGCTGTCGCTCAGTTCGCCCTCAAGGGCCATGAAGCACATGCCGGAGAAGTCGTCGCCGCTCTTGGGGTCTTGGTCACCCGTCCCGTTGTCGTCGCTCCATCCCCCCACCTCACTGAGGTCGAGGTCGTCGAACACGGTGAGGACGCGGTGGAACAGCTTCTTGGCTTTGCCAAGGTCGCGGAACTTCTTCTTTCCTTGGGCATGGACTGGAGGCTTCTTGTTGTGGTTCTTGTCGGTGTAGTCGTTCTTGCTCGAACCGCCGTAGTCGTTCTTGCCCTTCTCCAGCTTGGGGCAGTTTGCTCGAATGTGGTTGGGGCCACCACACTCGAAGCAAATCACGGGTCCTCTCTTTCCATCCCTCCTCCTCTTGTAAGCATGGGAAAATCTCCGTGCTAGGAGGGCTAACTACTCATCCGCAAGCTGCTCTAACTGATCATCAGTTATGTCACAGAGAGTAGCAAGGGAGAATCCACACAGCGAATCAGAAGAAAGACCAGAAGCCGAACTGGGATCGGTGACTAGGGCCATCGACTGTGACTTCGACTTGCGAGAGACAATGTCAATCTCGTGAGTCTTGAGGCGCGAGTACAGCGCATCAAGAGTCAAAGTCGAGAGGTCCGTGGTGTCTTTGATGCTAGTCACCTTCATCTCCCAAACACGAAGGTCGAGTGTAGCGAGCATCTGTTGAGCGTTGTCCGAGTCGGGGTATGTGAGACCGACCGCTCGGAGGTTGCTCAGAATCTTGTGAAAACGCGCAAAACACTAATCGAGGGACTCGCCAGCGAGCATTTCAAACTTGTTGTAGTCTCGCTTGAACTGGTCCTGTTGCACCGTCTTTGGGTGGTGCCCTCATGGTAAGCATCGAGGGTCTCTCAAATATCGAAGGCGGACGAAAGATGAGATATGCGGTCAAACTCGCTACGACTCAGGCCCTGGATTATGATGTTTCTTGCCTTAGCGTTTGCCTCAACATCATGCATATTTCCAGCATTGATGTTCTCATCGGCAAGAACAACAAACCGGACCTTGACCTTACGCCAGATGGCGTACCCCTGAGCCTGGATGTACGTCTCCATTCGGCTCTTCCAGAAGGGATAATCAATCCCATCGAAAACCGGGGGCTTGGTCGAGTACTTGTCCATCGCCATGGCTCTAGAGACCGGTTAAGATCTATGAAGAAGAGCTAACCGGCTCTGATACCAATTGTTGGACCGAAATGGCGACAAAGGGGGGGGGGTGAATGTCGATCAATTTAAAAATCCCCCACAAGTACACACCTTATGCTTTCTCCAATAGCAACTAATGCTATGAAGAAGAAGGTGAGAATTGCTCTCTGGAAACTAGAGTACTCAAAGGAAATAAACCCTGAAAAAGGGAGAACACAAACGGAGCCAAAAACTCATCAAACTACAAGCAACACAGGAGCTGCAGAGGAAGGCCGGTCATACTGGTGTACCTGGGCCGGTCAGACTGGTGTACCTGGGCCGGTCAGACCGCCCAGGCCGGTCAGACCGCCATGCCCCATCCGGTCTGACCGCTCGACGGGATTTCAGACAACACAGAAACATATTTTTCAGACTGAAAAACTGAGGGCTTTACTCAAATAAGAAATCTGTGACCTTCTTTTGAGATTCTCTGCCCAGAAGGGAAGGAATACAACCCAAATACCCAAAGGGGCCTTGAGGACCAAGAAATTTCAACTCAAAAACAAGAATTTGGGATTTGACCCAAAAACAGAAAATATTCATAGGGCAGCACGAAAACTTAAATTCCCAACTCAACTTTGATCCTTTGGCCAAGATACTTTGCAGAAAGATACTTAATAGCCACTGGACTTCACATGCCAAGAATCAGGCCATCTCATGAAGGGGAACAAGAAAAGCATCAAAACCCTAGAAGGACAAAACAAGAACAGAGGAGGTCAAAAGACAAAATCTGAAATTAAACAAAGTTTGCTCTTGGGAAAATCGATCAAATGATCTTTGAGGCATCATTCCAACCTAGAGCAACCCATTTTGGACCTTCCCAGCAAGAACCAACTCAAATTTCAAAAGGCCAGAAATCAAGCAAAAGATGAACGAAGCACAGAACTAACAGAGAGGGCTCAAGAACTCAGTGATTTCATTCCAAGCAAACAAGGATTACATAGGAGTCCCCATACGCATGGACATTAGAACAAGATTAACGATTACAAGTTCATCAATCCATCCTCTCCCTCTCCCCAACCAAGAACACACTCACTACATGCTTCCTGGGAGACACACACAGGAAGGAGATGCTACGAAGGGGACATACCTGCTGTCTACACCAACTCTCCAACCACTAAAACCTAAAGCCAAAACAAACTCTCAAAGCTTCTTTTGACTCTAACAAACCCTAACTCTCTCCCAAAGCCATGGGAATACATGCAGCCACCAACACCTATTTATAGCCCTTGGCTAACGGGTTTCCAACCCGTTACGCCCGCTAAACCCGAACGGAACCATCTCCCGCTTGTGCAGCCTTGCGAAATTATCAATTCACCCCTCCTGCACCTTCCAGGAAGCTTCCGCGCTCCTTGTCATCCACGGCTCGCAACCACATCGAATCTCCGCCGTCTTCGACACATCCGACCGTTCTGACCTCGACACCGCCTGTGTCTAGTCCGGTCACCTCGTGTCTCACCACGACTCCGCCTCGACGTCCTGCAGCCATCACAGACAAGAAACACATCAAATAGCACCGCTCGGCACATGAAAGCATAAATGCATTAATGAAACCACATTAAGCATGAAATAGCCCAAACCTGACAAGACAACATAATATACATCCTAACCACTTTGACCAGGTTTGACCAAGTCCGACCGAGCTCGATTGCACTACACAACGTCAAGGTCCGAACCAACCAAATCAAACTCGACTTTCCTAAACCGATGTCAATTACTCATCACACATATGGGATGATGGTCTCTCATGTTGCTTTGCGGTTGGAGAGGTACTACCTACCAAGTATCATTCTTAATCAAAGCATTGTACTTATCATCCAAGGCTACCTTCCACATCGCGTCTGAGAGAGATTCAGCATGTGTTGCCAGTTCTCCTACAATAACTAGAGTTTTTCGACCATCTGTACCAAATTGCGGCCGTTTGATATGAGCTACGGTATGTATTGTAGGTTTTGCTATAACAGCAAACGTTCTTCTGCTATCATAGGATATGGTATTGTACCATCAATACAAAGTTTTGGTTGCCTAACATGATCCCAGAGTCAAGTGTGCATTGGATGAGTGCTGACTGATTGTTGTGTCTCACCTCCACTTGGTGTACTTTCTTTAGAACCTGCATCTCCATGGCTTGGAGAGATATCAGTCTACTACGACTACTAAACCAAAGGATTAATGCTTTGAGAAATATCAGGAATATCATTATGCAAGTCATGCTGCTTATGATGCAAGTTGTGTTCATTGCGCAATTAGTCACCCCCTAATTCTAGATTATAAGAGATCAAAGGAGAGTACAATGAAGGAAGAACAACCAGAGACTTGTTCATGCTGGCATGACTTGATAGCAAGGAGAGGTCGATAAAGGGAAATACAGTTTCATCAAAGACCACATCTCGGGAAATATACACTCGTCCGGTTTTTCAACATGTAAGCATTTATAGCCTTTGTGCAAGAAACTATACCCTAGGAAAACACATTGTTTGGACCTGAACTCAAACTTGTGTTTATTATAGGGATGTAGATTCGGCCAGCAGGCACAGTAAAAAACTTTAAGAAAGTTGTAGTCTGGTTTATTTCCAAGGAGCCGTTCAAGAGGAGTAGAGGATTCTATGACTTTGCTAGGGAGGTGATTAATCAAGAAACAAATGTTAAGAATGCTTCATCCTATAATTGTAGTGGCATTGCAACACGAGCTAATAGAGAGATACCAACTTCAACAATGTGCTGATGCTTATGTTCGGCATCACCATTTTGTTGGTGAGTGTAAGGACATGAGACATGATGCACAATACTAAATTTTTCTAAAGAAAGAATGAAGTTTTTGATACTCACCACCCCAATCTGTTTGCATACAGATAATCTTCTTATTAAGAAGATGCTCAACATGAGTTTGAAATTGTATGAAAGCTTGGGAAACATCAGCTTTACTTTTCAGTAAGTATAACCAAATGAATTTACTAAAATCATCTAGAAAGCTAACATAGTATTTGAGCCCTCCAACTGATGTAGGAGAAGGCCCCCAAACATCTGACAAAACAAGCTCTAAAGGAGATGAACATATTTTATTGGAGATAGAGAAGGGCAATTGATGACTTTTGCCTTTTTGATAAGCATAACAAACTATGGACTCACTTACAGTGTTTGCAAACGCTAGACTATTTTTCTGAAAACTTGCTGAACTGTAGATATGGATGGATGGCCTAGGCAACAGTGCCACATATCCTTTGAAGTCTTCGTACTAGAGAAGGTTGTCTTGGAAGAAATTGGATGACAACTAGACTACAAGGGGTACAAGCCACCTTGGCATTAACCTTGAAGGAGAACCCTCCTCGACATGCGATCCTTGATAAGAAAATATTTAGTGATACTCAACAAAGACATTGCTACCAAAAACTAACTTACGGATCGAGAGGAGATTTTTAGATGACATAGGAACATGGAGAATATTTTTGAGGTGTAGATCATAGATAGGGGTGTGAAGATTAGAGTGACCAACATGTGCAATGAACATACCTGCTCCGTTTGCAACTTGCATTGATCCTTTCCATGGTACTTCTCTTTGACAGTGAGCCAATCCAATTCACTTATTATATGGTTTGTCACTTCATTGTCCATATACCAATTTGAGTCACAACTACAAAACAAGCTATATTAGAAGTCTCATCACAGACGGTTCATGGGCTGTGATACACAATTATCATAGATAGTTCTTGTTAATAACTATCTATGATAGTTCACAGTCAGTTATTGATAAGAACCATATGTGATAATTGCATACGTGATAGACAATTTTAATTAGAATCATATGTGATATTACCACAAATGGTTATTAATATGAACCGTATGTGATAATTACGTATCACAAATAGTTTATGGTTGAAAGTATATGTGATATGTATCTCTTATATGCATGAATGGCACTTTAGCTACGTGATGCGTCTCTTCATCTCATGCACCAAATTTATTCCTTTTTTTAATAAAAATGATCATCCGTCACTGAAGATGAATCCCAACATCGCTGATCTACTCTCAAGCACAAAAAATGGCTCCCTACTCTTCCTTGTTGCTGGTATTGATGGGCTACCTGGCCATTCTGTACGAGCACCTCGCACGGCCGTACACTAGCGGATGCTGTAGAAGGACACTATGCCAACAGTGTCCTCCCTTCTATGTCCAAAGATTTGCCGGAGTAGGTGACGTCCGCGTTCCATCATCTTGACATCCTTTCCGCCACATTTTTCAATTGGTCTTCCACTTATGGCAATCTAACCTCACCATCGACGTGGTCCTTCACCATGACGTTGCACATCTCCAGAAGACTTACCATCACTTGGACTACTTAGTTGAGGTAGCGGGCGACTGAGTCAACCTTGCCGAGACCCCTCAAGTAAGGGAAGAGAAATTATGGGCTCAATTCGACTTGATTCATCAGTCAAAGGGTCTTCGGGAGTCTTCGGGAGACTCGAACGAGCGTGTCAGTGAGTAGATGTATTTCGGGCTTCATTCACTGATGATCCTGAACCATCTGATGTCGACGACATTGCCTATAAAGTTTTGAAGACGGAAATAGCATGCTACCTCCGCCACTAGAAAACTTTGATTATTTAGGTTTTTACTTTTTTATTCTTTGTAAGAAGTGACTAGTCATGATGTTTGACCATATATAAATACAAAAATAAAAAAACTAGTTGAATTTGTTTTTTACTATCTTCCATATATGTAAATGGTCTCGGTATACGACATGATGACACTACTAACCGGTTCACAGATAGTTCTTGTTGTAGGGGTAGCCCCCACCTTAAGCCCAGCCGGCCTGTTAGAAGGCTATAAAGCCCAATATAGGACATATGTAATGACATAAATACCCTTGAGGGGGTTACTCAGGTGTAAGGGAAAGGTTGTAAAAACACTCCCCATGTGGATATATATACGATACAGGCCATGGGGGAAACCCTAAGCATTGCTCACCTAACTCTCCACTACCATACTCTCTCTCTGTTGGTCTGTAGCCACAACAGTTGGCGCCGTCCGTGGGGAGGACAGGGGCAAGCCTCAAGATCCGAAGAAGGATGGCATCGAAGAAAGCTTCATCGTCAGTGGCGAAGAAGAAGAAGGGGTGCACAATGGAGTCCCGCGTCAACACCAGGGCCTCGACGTCGACAGTCGCGGGTGTGGACGGCGACACGGGCGCGGTAGCCACGAACGTCGATGCTCAGGGCGCGACGATCGACCCCGCTACTACTGCCACGACGGCCGACACCGCCGCGCGCGTGACAACCGACCCGCCACTGCTGGCGTGACGGTCGGCACCACCCCGCGCGCGATGATCGACCCCGTTACCGCTGGCGCGACGGTCGGCACCACCCCGCGCATGACGACCGCCCCCACCGCCAGTGTGACGGTCGACACTGGCAGCATCAACCGGGTAGTCGGGAGCGGCAACGTCAACGCCCAAGCTAGCCTGACTGCCGCCCCTACACCCGGTGCGGGAGCGGAGAGCGGTTCCGACCGTAATGCTAGCCTCGTCGCCGACTCTGGAGTCTACCGCGCCGACGCATCAGGCAACCCGGGAGCGTAGGCTATGATTGCTGCTGTCCTGGTAGCACGACCGGGGGCACCAACAGCCCCGGCTGCGCCAGCAGTGGAGAATGCCCTGCTGACAGCCATCGGCATGCTCCAGCAGGAGTTAGCGGATCTCCGTGGAGCCGTGCGGGATATGCAAGAGGCTCGGAGTCAGCAGACCCCGCCGGTGGTCGCGCCGGAGCCCACGCCAGAGCGGACGGATAGCTGCGATGCCCCCACATCCAGCCGTGTCCCGCTGCGTCGCGTGGACCCGGAGTCCCTACTCTCTGCAGGCCTGCAGCACTCGGCATGGCCGGAGGACTTCAAGTTCCCCAGCGCCATCGAGCTGTACAAAGGTGACACGGAACCTCGGGAGTTCGTGCGCGTGTACGAGACCGCCATCGAAGCCGCCGGTGGAGACGACACCACAAAGGCGAAGGGACTCCCTCTCGTGTTACAAGGAGTGGCGCTCTCTTGGTTCTTCACCATCGAGCCAAACTCCATCTACGCATGGGAGCATATCTGCGATCGACTCTACAACAACTTCCAGGGGAACTATGTCGAGCGCGTCGACGCGGATCAGCTCTTCGCGGTCAAGCAAAATCCCTCGGAGAAGCTCTGGGAGTACTTCAAGCGCTTCACGAAGGTCCGCTGCCAAGTCAAGGATGTCAACGAGACAACCATCATCAACGTAGCGGTACAGGGCCTCCGCCCAGGGCCGCTGGTCGAGTACAACGCACGAAAGCCAATCAAGACGGTGGCGAAGCTCTTCGACAAGATGGAAGAGTATGCCAGAGCGGAAGAAGACACGCAACGGCGCCAAGGTGATGACTCCGACACCAATCAAGCGGAGGGCATGACAAAGAACAGAGATTCGTCGAAGGAAGGCTCCTCGAAGGGCAAGCGCAAGCAGGAGCCATCGAAGGACGCCTCCAAGCGCAAGGATGCCAACCACAAGGACTCGTCGGGCCACATGCCCAAGCGCGGCCAATAGAAGTCTTGGAGAGCCCGCTATGTCCTCGACATTGAGGGCGGCTCCGAAGACAACGCCCCCGCCGGCCGCGGCGGTAGAGCCCGCCGGGGCCGGGGGCGGGGGCGCGGTTGGGGTCGCGATGATAGAACCCATGGGGAATACGATGATCAGCACCACGGGCAGTGGTGCAAGGTACATGGTTGAGGCAGCATGACACGCACGCATGCACCACTATCGCGGCACATCGGCAGAGCGTCGCTAGGGATAGAAACCTTGAGGCGCGGTCGCCCATCGTGGCCCACGTCCAGCACCCCCTAGAAGGCCCCATGCGGATCCAAGATCAGGGGTTGCAGCCTCAGGAGGGCCCCCTGCGGATTCAAGCCCACGTGCAGCAAGCTCAGGAGGGCCCCCTGTGGATTCAGGCCCCGGAGGGAGCCCAGCGCTGGGTTATGAACGTCATCTCCGGGGGCTCCTCGCTGGAGTTCGCTTCGGCGCGGCAGCGGAAGGCCTATGCGAGGAGGCTACACCATGTGGCGGCATACCCGGCGCAAACACCGCCGGACTGGGCGCAGCACGAAATTACCTTCACGCCCGTGGACGCTGAAGGTGTAGAGTTCCCCCACCAAGATCTCCTGGTCATCCAGGTCGCCATCGCAGGATGCGATGTCAGGCGCGTCCTAATCGATGGAGGAAGCTCCGCGAACATTTCGTTCGTAGTGGCCTTCGACTAGATGGGGATCCCCCGAAGTCACTTGGGCCCTCGGGAATCCCGCTGCAGGGCTTCGGAGGTCAGCCCCTGTGGGTGCTGGGCCAAATATGCCTGCAGGTCTCCTTTGGCCGGGACGACAACATAAGGAGCGAAGACGTCACCTTCGACGTCGTCGATATCCTGTACCCCTACAACGCCATATTGGGGTGACCAACCCTCAATTCCTTCGGGGCAGTTCCGCACCACGGCTTCTTATGCATGAAGCTCCCGGGCCTGCAGGGTATCATCACCGCCCATGGTGACCAGGATATGGCCTGGCGCATAGAGCTCAGCACCCGAGGCCCACCTCGCGAGGTTCAACGGGACTCTTAGACCGGGCACACCAGCCTAAGGAGCCTTGGCGGCCTCAGGAAGCACCCCGTCGGGCTCCCGCACGGACCGCTCTGGCAGCAGAGGCTCCCACTGTGCCCCCCGTCGCCACGGCAACGACAATCGCTGCTATTCCCGCCCTCGAGCGATTAGTGGTTAGTACCTTGTCTTTTGTAATCGCTCACCCGCGCAAACGGGAATTCAATAAAGTTCACCGTTTGCGAAACTCGTCTTATTTCCTGCAAAACTGCGCGGAGGCTTGCCTCCGCGCGCACTCTCCGTGAATATAAACAAAGACACGTGTTCGCGCGCGCACTCTTTGTGAGTATAAACAAAGACACGCGTTCGCGCGCGCACTCTTTGTGAGTATAAACAAAGACACGCGTTCTCGCGCGCACTCTCTGTGAGTATAAACAAAGACACGCGTTCGAGCGCGCACTCTTCGTGAGTATAAACAAAGACACGCGTTCACGCGCGCACTCTCTGTGAGTATAAACAAAGACACGCGTTCGTGCGCGCACTCTCTGGGAGTATAAACAAAGACACGCGTTCGCGCGCACACTCTTTGTGAGTATAAACAAAGACACACGTTCGCGCGCGCACTCTCTGTGAATATAAACAAAGACACGCATCCGCGCGCACACTCTTCGTGAGTATAAACAAAGACACATGTCCGCGCGCGCACTCTCTGTGAGTATAAACAAAGACGCGCGGGGGGACGCCTCCGCACGCACTCTACGGAGTATAAATAAGACGTAGCGACGAGGTCCGCCTTCGCACGCACTCTACGGAGTATTAATAAGACGTAGCGTCGAGGTCCGCCTCCGCACGTACTCTACGGAGTATAAATAAGACGTACCGTCGAGGTCCGCCTCCGCACGTACTCTACGGAGTATAAATAAGACGTAGCGTCGAGGTCCGCCTCCTCACGCACTTTACGGAGTATAAATAAGACGTAGCGTCAGGTCCGCCTCCGCACGCACTCTACGGAGTATAAATAAGACGTACCGTCGAGGTCCGCCTCCGCACGCACTCTACGGAGTATAAATAAGACGTAGCATCGAGGTCCGCCTCCGCACGCACTCTACGGAGTATAAATAAGACGTAGCGTCGAGGTCTGCCTCCGCACGCACTCTACGGAGTATAAATAAGACATAGCGACGAGGTCCGCCTCCGCATGCACTCTACGGAGTATAAATAAGACCTAGCGTCGAGGTCCGCCTCCGCACGCACTCTACGGAGTATAAATAAGACGTAGCGTCGAGGTCCGCCTCCGCACGCACTCTACGGAGTATAAATATGACGTAGCGTCGAGGTCCGCCTCCGCACGCTCTCTATGGAGTATAAATAAGACGCGGATGTTGTCCCTGCGCACTCTATTGAGTATAAACAAGATGCGGATATTCCCGCGCACGCATGGGCGTTATCGCTATGCGTACTCTCCGGAGTATAAGTAAGACGTGGTTGATGGTCCCATGCACTCTACGTAGTATAAATAAGACGCGGATGTTGTCCCTGTCCCTGTGCACTCTACTGAGTATAAACAAGACGCGGATGTCCCCACGCACGCATGGGCGTTATCCCTGTGCTACTCTCCGAAGTATAAATGAGACGTGGTTGATGGTCCCACACACTCCACGGAGTATAAACAAGAAATAGCAGAGGCATGCCTCCGCGCGCACCCCGCGGAGTATGCATAAGACGCAAAAGAGGCTTGCCTCCACGCGCACTCCACGGGGCGCCGATAAGGCACAGCAGAGGCCGCCCCCCACGCGCACCCCGTGGAGCACTAGTTTGGCGCGTGGCCGTTGTCCTCGCACGCGCCCCATGACAACGAGTATGGGAGTCATCAGTGTCGGGAAGCAGCCTTACCCGCGGGTCAGCCTTTGTTGGATCGCAATCGGCGATAGAGGGGGGGGGGTGAATGTCGACTTTTAAAAACAACCCCTCAAAAGTATCCCCGAATGTATCTCCTTTCCAGGAGCTATGAAAGCTATGAAACGGAGCTCAAAGGATCACTGCAACCTTAAGCTATCAGAGAGAGAGGAGCAAAACAACAAAGATTAAATCAAGACACACAGCAGAGACCAAAAGCCAAACTAAATCAACAGCAAAAGAACCCTTGGCCGGTCTGACCGCAATGGTCTGGGCGGTCAGACCGCCTACCAGCCGCCGATCAGACCGGTTATACAAGGTCGGTCAGACTGCCTTGTTCCATCCGGTCAGACCGCCTAAGGAGAACTGGTCTGACCGGCTTTCGGGGCAGACAGAGGTACAGATCAGCTGAGTGAAGACTGAAAAATTGTAAATCCATATATTTGCCAAATCCAAGAGATTTAGATAAATGGTTCTTTTCTCCTCAGGCCTAAAGATCAAGAACACCCTCTAAATAGCATTGTGCACCTTTGGATCAGAGGATCTCAACAACTGAGCAAGGACTCAAGAATTAGCCTAAAATCTGAAAAGAGTACAACATGAGGCTATTTTTCAGATTACTCAACATCCTCTAACCCTTTGCACAAGAAACTTTGCAATCACTTTAGCAATCAACTCAGGTCTTCAAAATCCAAATCTCATGCCATCTCATGAAGGGAAAAAGAAGATTTAGACATGCCCTGTCTAGGAAACCCTAGAAAATCAAGAACAGAGCAAATGGAAGAAAAAGAATCTTTGGATATTTAGCTGTGCTCTTGGGAATTTATTTGATCAAATGATCTTGAGATATCATCCCAACATAGAGCAATCCATTTTACACCTTCTGGGCAAGAAGCAACTTCAAATCACAAAAGCAAAGAAATCAATAGGACAAAGTTACGAAGAAGAAACCAGGAGGATAGGAGCAACTCAAATCAAATTGATTCATTCCTAGAAGCATGAGGATCACAAAGGAGTCCCCATACGCGATTACAATCGGAGGAATGATTACATGAAGTATCAACTCATTGTCTCCCTCTCACAATCTCATGAAGAGCCAAGAACACTCAAGGCCAAAAGACTCATACGGGAGGACATGAGCAACAGCCACTTCTCACCTGCACTAAAACAACTCCTCACCAACTAAAGCCTCAAAGCAAAACAACCTTCCCAAAGGCCATTTTGACTAAAAGCAAAACCCTAAAAGCCATGCACTCCCCTCTCAAGACATGCATGCACCAGGAGACATCCCCTCCTTATATAGGCTTTGGCTAACGGGTCTCCAACCCGTTTTGCCCGCTAATTCCGAACGGAAACCGCTCCACTTGTGCAGCCTTGCGAAATTACCAAATCACCCCTCCTGCACCTTCCAGGAAGTTTCCTCGTTTCTTTCCGTCCAAGCCTCGCAACCACCTCGAGTCATTGCCGCCTTCGGCACACCTCGACCGTTCTGACCCCAGCACCGCTTGCGCCTAGTCCGGTCATCCTGTGCCTCGCCACGACTCCGCCTCGACGTCCTGCGGCCATCACAGACAAGAAACACATCACATAGCACCGCTCGACAAATGTAGTCACAATTAGTATCAACGGATCATACTTAAACATGAAATTGCCCAAACGACCAATCGGGAAGAAGAATATGCAACAAGTCCGACTACTCAAACCCGACTGAGCCAAATGCCATCATGGAACGAAACGCACAAACCAAACTCAATCTTTCCAAAATACTTGTCAATTACTCATCACAAGCATGGGGACGCATCCACATGGTCTCTCAATCTCCCCTTGATGAGTATATTGACAAACCCAGAAAAAGCGTAAAGTTGAGTTAGAAAATGAAAGAAAGTCAAGCATGGTCTAAAGAGAAACCAAGAAGCTCATGACCATGTCGACAAACAGAGCAAAAACAGAAAGAGCAAATTGATCCCCAAAGCTCCAGAAAGACCCAAAAGGCTTTTTCTCCGCTATTCTCCTCCTTTTGGCAATAAACACATCAAGGAGCAAGGAAGAGATAACAAATAAGAGAATGGATGAAATGGCTGAATTTTATTCAATCTAAGCATTTAGAGCCATGAGAAGTATCCAAAATGACCATATGAGAATTACATCAAGCCATAACACATAAGAATGCTATCAAAATCATGACCATACATGTATAATCAAGCTAAGCCAAATAATTCACAATCTGAAATTTAGTCGAATTCCTTAGCATGTCAAGTCAACCATGAGTATAGTCTAGCTAGAGGTATCGAAAGATGATGCAGGCCATGTCAATAGGCTAAGTGAAACCAAGAAGCTAGTATTGAGTCAATTTAGAATGCTACAAGTTGAAGAACAAGATATTTGTTTAAGTACTTGGTCTGTTTGTGTAATTAAGCAAATGAAGCACATTTAACCTGATTTGTCTTTTAAAGCTCATGGTCGTTTCCAACCAACATTTCTAGTCATGTGCTAGATCTCAAGCCTTATGCGACTACTCCAAGCTAGAAGCTTAAGAAGATAGTATTGGTCATCCAAAAATCCCCTTGAGTTTATGCCTAGTGCAATGGCAAGCCGTTTCATGAGAAAGAATTGATAAGATCAGTTTTTTCGCACAAAAGAGATCTTTTTGCATTTTCATGAAAATAAGACTTGTACTAACTCATGCTTCATCAAGGAACTAACATAGCTCAATCTAAAACTCAAAATAGATTCAAGACTCAACTCAGTCTATTTGACATGGCATGAATCATAAAAGGATAACTAAAGGCAGACTAGTCTCAAGAGCTAACATGACATGAATTAGTTCAAGTTGAGCATTTTAATCAACCTATCATGGCAAAAACTTGACTACACATATAAAGTCACGATCAAGTTGAGCCTTCCTCAATAGTTTTATTGAAGAAGAAGTCTATGTGAGACAGCCTCCAGGTTTCGAGAATCCTAAATACCCAAACCATGTCTACAAGCTTTCCAAAGCCTTGTATGGACTTAAGCAGGCCCCTAGAGCTTGGTATGAGAGGCTTAAGTCCTATTTGTTGAGTCGTGGTTTTGAGATGGGTAAGGTGGATAAGACCTTGTTCATTCGCCGGCATGGCGCTGGCCTTCTGCTCGTCTAGATTTATGTGGATGACATCATCTTTGGCGGCTCTTCTCATACTCTTGTTTCACAGTTCTCGGATGTGATGAGCACCGAGTTTAAGATGAGTATGATGGGCGAGTTGACCTTCTTCCTTGGCTTCCAGATCAAGCTGCCTCGGGAGGGCACCTTCTTGCATCAAGACAAGTACACTCGTGACCTAGACGCTTTGACATGAGTGATGGTAAGCCCGTGTCAACTCCCATGGCGTCCACAGCTTCTCTTGACCCAGATGAGGACGGCGAGCCAGTTGATCAGAAGGAGTATCGCAGCATGATTGGCTCCCTCTTGTACCTCACTGCCTCGAGACTGGACATACACTTTGCTGTGTGTCTTTGTGCTCGCTTTCAGGCTTCTCCTCGCGTATCTCACTGCCAGGCGGTGAAGCGCATTCTTTGGTACCTTCGAGCTACCATTGATTATGGTATCTGGTACTCTTCCTCTTCCTGTCTTTCCCTTAGAGCCTATTCGGATGCAGACTTTGCTGGCTGTAGGATAGATAGGAAGAGCACTTCTGGCACCTGCCAATTCATTGACACTTCTCTCGTTTCTTGGTCTTCTAGGAAGCAGTCCGGTGTTGCACAGTCCACCGCAGAGACCGAGTACGTTGCTGCCGCCAGTTGCTGCAGCCAGGTGGTTTGGATGGTCTCGACTCTGCGGGACTTTGGGTTAGTTGTCGACAGTGTTCCACTCTTTTGTGATAACACTTCTACGATTAACATTGCTAAGAACCCAGTGCAGCATTCTCGTACCAAGCATATTGATATCAGATATCACTTCCTTCGAGACCATGTGGAGAAGGGTGACATAGTGCTCCAGTTTGTGGAGAGTGACCACCAGTTGGCTGATATCTTTACCAAGCCTTTGGATAGTTCTAGGTTTTCAACCTTGCGGGGAGAGCTTGGGGTGGTTTGTCCTTATGGGCTGTTGTGAGGGGGAGCTTTGTGCTTTACTGCTTTATCTTATTTATTATGATCTTACTCCCTTCTGTTGCATTGCATATGGGTGCATTGGGATTAGTCCTTCTAGCATAGGTTAGAGTGTTTCTCTAGTCTAGTTGTTTAGACTTCTTTCTCTCATCTTGTGACTTTAGGAAGCTGCTTATTAGCTGTCCTCTTCTCACTAGGTTGAGCTCACTCACTTCTTATAGGTTCTAGCGAGGGTTGGGCCACCCTCGGGTAGACGGGGTACGTGTTTGCTCCTAAGTGTGTTAGATGATCAGTTGATAGATCTAAAGTCATATGGGGTAGATGAGAGTTAGTCTGAGCCATAGTATCCTCTATGTCTTTTCTATGCTTTAAGGACTGCCTTTTCTGATTTCTTTCCCATCTTCTCGAATTATCGCTTTGGTTCAGGGGGAGTTCATTTGGGAGCTTCTAGATCTTAATGTTGACATAACTCTACTTGAACTAAAAGGTGCATCACATGTTGAGGGGGAGCTGAATTTTCTGCATTTCATTCTGCATTGTAATATAACTACATGGAGCCTTGGTTATTATCCTTTCATGACATGTTTATATTGCTTTACATCCTGCCATGATTTGTGCTTCATTGCTAGATTGATCATGATTTTATATGTATAGTCAAGCCTTTGCCATGATAAGTTGATTAAAATGCTCAACTTGAACTAATTCATGTCATGTTAGCTTTTGAGATTAGTCTGCCTTTAGTTATCTCCTTATGATTCACGCCATGTCAAATAGGCTGAGTTGAGTCTTGAATCTTTGTTGAGTTTTAGTTTGAGCTATACTAGTTTCTTGATGATGCATGATTTAGTACAAGTCTTATGTTCATGAAAATGCAAAAAGATCTCTTTTGTGCGAAAAAACTGATCTCACCAATTCTTTCTCATGAGATGGCTTGCCATTGCACTAGGCATGACCTCAGGGGGAGTTTTGGATGACCAAGATCATCTCCTTAAGCTTCTTGCTTGGAGTGGTCGCATAAGGCTTGAGATCTAGCACATGACTAAAAATGTTGGTTGGAAACAATCATGAGCTTTAAAAGAAAATCTTATGTCAAATGTGCTCAATTTGCTTAATTCCACATAGAACAAGTACTTAAACAAATGTCTCATTTTTGAACTTGTAGCACTCTAATTTGACTCAATACTAGCTTCTTGGTTCCACTTAGCTTATTGACATGGCCTACATCATCTTTGGATACCTTTAGCTAGACTAGAATCATGGTTAACTTGACATGCTAAGAAATTCGATCAAATTTCAGATTATGACTTATCTAGCTTAGATTGTCTCTACATACATTGCCATGATCTTGATAGCATACTTGTGTTATGGCTTGGTGTAATTCTCATTTAGTCATTTTGGATAATTCTCATGGCTCTACATGTTTAGAATAAACCTATTTCAGTCATTTCATCCTTTATCATGAGTTATTCTCTCTTTTGCACCCTTGATGTGTTTATTGCCAAAAGGGGGAGAGTAGTGGGAGAAAAAGCCATTTTGGGAGCTTTGAGGAAAACTTGCTCTTTCTTTTGCTCCTTGTGTCATCATGGTCATTAGCATCATTTTCTTCCTTTAGACCATGTTTGACTCTCTTTCACAAACTCATCTTTGTGCTTTTTTTGTGTTTGTTAATATACTCATCAAGGAGGAGATTGAGAGACCATGTGGTTATGACCTCATGTTGGTGATGAGTAATTGACAAGGTTTTTGGAAAGATTGAGTTTGATTGGTTCGTTTCGTGCCATGACGGCATTTGGCTCAGTCGGGTTGGTTAGACGGACTTATTGCATATTATTTCTCCCGATTGGTCGTTTGGGCAATTTCGTGCCTGAGTATGGTTTATTGATGCTGTTTATGCTTACATGTGTCGAGCGGTGCTATGTGATGTGTTTCTTGTCTGTGATGGCTGCAGGACGTCGAGGCGGAGTTGTGGCGATGCACGGGGTGACCGGACTAGGCGCAGGTGGCGCTGAGGTCAGAACGGTTGTGATGTGCCGAAGACGGCGAGAGCTCGAGGTGGTTGCGAGGCTTGGACGACAAGGAAACGCGGAAGCTTCTCGGAAGGTGCAGGAGGGGCGTTTCAGTAAAAGCGCAAAGCTGCACAGGTGGAAGCAGTTCCGTTCGAGTTTAGCGGGCATAACGGGTTGGATACCCGTTAGCCGGAGCCTATATCAGGAGGGGATGTCTCCTTATGGCTGCATGTATTCCATGGATGGAAGGGGTTGTTAGGGTTTGCTTTAGTCAAAATAGCCATTGGAGAGGTTGTTTTGGCTTTAGGCTTTAGTAGTTGGGAGAGGCAGAGTTCTGTTGGTGTGTGTCTCCTTCGATGTCTCCCTGAGTGCTCATGTGATCTTGAGTGGGGTTCTTGATTTTGAGAGAGGGAGAGGTTGGAGATGAGATGAGTTGAGCCACCATGTAATCATTCCTCTATGTTCAATCATGTATGGGGACTCCTCTGTGATCTTTGTGTTTATGGAAATGAATGCCTTCAAGGAATCATTTGAGTTCTTGCTTCTCTGTTTAGTTTTTCTCTTCGATGCTCTCTAGGCTTGATTCTTGCTGAGGAGTGGCAAAATGGGTTGCTCTGTGATGGAATTGCATTTCTAGACCCTTTGGTCATCTAGTTCCAAGAGCAATTCGATCGATTTGCAAGAATCTCATTTTTGCCTTCCTGTGTTCATGTTCTCATTTCTAGGGTTTTGGTGAGAATCTTGATTCCCCTCATGAGATGGCATGAAACTTGGCATGTTGAGTTCTGAGGCTATTAAGTAGCTATCTCCAAAGTTTCATGGCCAAAGGATCAGAGATTAAATGGGAATTTGAGTTTTTGTAGCTGCTCTCTGTAATTTTCCGTTTTTGCCCCAAATCTCAATTCCCTCTGTTTTATGGTGAATTTCTTGGTCCTCTAGGCTCCTCTGGCTATTTAGAACATAGTCGTGCAATTCTGGGCAGAGAACACCAGAGGGAAATCCTCGATTTTATTGCTGTGAAAAGGCTTGGGTTTGCCTGTTGAAAATTGCACTCTGCTGTCTGGTCTGAAAATCGAGGGGCGGTCTAACCGGCCCTTAGTTGGCGGTCTGACCGGTGCCTCATAGGCGGTCTGACCGGCCGTATTGAGGCGGTCTGACCGGCCCTATAACGGCGGTCTGACCACCCTCTACAGTGCAGTCTGACCGGCCCCCTCTCTTGCAGGCTCTGCGGTTTTTAGGTTTTTAGGGTTTGCCTTCCAGGTTTTCCTTCTTAATGCCTTGGTCCTTTGTTCTTCATGCTCTTCCAGTAAGCACTTGACTTCACATATGATCTTCTGTTCATAGCTCCTAATAGCTATGGGAAAGAAGTCAATTGTGATCACACAACGTTGATTGGGTCAGATTACCTTGAGTATTTGATGCCCTCTTCGTAGCTCTGTAGCTACTGGAGAGAAATCCCTTTCGTGGATATCTTCTTGGGGACAAGTTTTTCAAGTCGACATTCACCCCCCCTCTGTCGCCATTTCGGTCCAACAATTGGTATCAGAGCCGGTTAGCTCTTCTCAATAGATCTTAACTAGTCTCTAGAGCCATGGCGACAGACAAGTACTCGACCAAGCCCCCGATCTTCGATGGGATCGATTATCCCTTCTGGAAGAGTCGGATGGAGACCTACATCCAGACTCAGGGCTACGCCATCTGGCGTAAGGTCAAAGTACGGTATGTTGTTCCTGCCGATGAGAACATCAATGCTGGAAACATGCATGATGTTGAGGTGAATGCGAAGGCAAGGAACATCATAATCCAGGGGTTGAGCAGAAGCGAGTTTGATCGCATCTCTCATCTTACGTCGGCCTTCGACATTTGGGTGACCCTCGATGCATACCATGAGGGCACCACCCAGATTAAGATGGTTCGACAGGACCAGTTCAAGCGAGATTACAACAAGTTTGAAATGCTCACTGGCAAGTCCTTGGATGAGTGCTTCGCTCGTTTTCACAAGATTCTGAGCAATCTACGAGCGGTCGGTCTCACATACCCCGACTCAAACAATGCTCGTCAAATGCTGTCTGCTCTTGATTTGCGGTTTTGGGAGATGAAGGTGACTACCATCAAGGACACCATCAAGCATGGTGTAAAGACCTCTAAAAGCATTGTCCTTATCCTCACATGAGGTGCAAGATGTAGTCTCAACAACAGGGGATGAAAGAGTAACTACCCTACTCATCTCTAGTTCAGCAAGTAGACTAACATTCTCCACCTTAACCATGTCTAACTCAGAGGACACACTATCATGCAAGGTCCTTGCTTCTCCATGTCATCAAGCAAGGCAGTACATACATCACAATCGTCACGGGAGGGAGCAGATCTAAGTTAAGTAAGCTCCCGTGACAAGCTCTCTACTTCCTTCTCCAACTCGCTAACCCTAGCTCTAGATCTAGCATGAAAATTTCCTAGCTTAAGAAAAGCATCATTGAGCTGGTCGTAGGAAGGGTATACCTCATCGGAGTCGGAATAGAGCTCGTTGTCGCTGATCTCGCCCTCAAGGGCCATGAAGCACATGCCGGAGAAGTCGTCACCGCCCTTGGGATCTTGCTCGTCCATCCCATTGTCGTCGCTCCACCCCTCCACCTCACTGAGGTCGAGGTCGTCGAAGTCGGTGAGGACGCGGTGGAAGTGCCTCTTGGCTTTGCCAAGGTCGCGGAACTTCTTCTTTCCTTGGGCATGAGCTGAGGGCTTCTTGTTGCGGTTCTTGTCGATGTAGTCATTCTTGCTCACATCGCCGTAGTCGCCCTTGCTCTTCCCCAGCTTGGGGCAATTCGCCCGAATGTGGTTGGGGCCACCACACTCGAAGCAAATGATCGGACCACTCCTCTTTCGATCTATCACCCTCTTGTATGCATGGGAAAACTTTCAGGCTAGAAGGGCTAGCTGATCCTCTGATAGCTGCTCTAACTGATCATCAGTTATATCACAGAGAGCAGCTAGAGAGAATCCACAAATCGACTCGTTAGAAGGTCCAGAAACCAGACTGGGATCGGTGACTAAGGCCATCGACTGCGACTTCGACCTACGACAGACTATGTCAATCTCGTGAGTCTTGAGGCGTGAGTACAACGCGTCAAGAGTCAGGGTCGAGAGGTCGGTCATGTCTTTAATCATGGTCACCTTCATCTTCCAAACGCGCAAATCGAGAGCAGACAGCATCTGTCGAGCATTGTCCGAGTCGGGGTATGTAAGACCGACCACTCGGAGGTTGCTCAAAATCTTGTGAAAACGCGCAAAGCACTCATCGAGGGACTCACCAGCGAGCATTTCAAACTTGTTGTAATCTCGCTTGAACTGGTCCTGTCGAACCGTCTTGATCTGGGTGGTGCCCTCATGGTATGCATCGAGGGTCTCCCAGATGTCGAAGGCCGACGTCAGATGATCTGCTCAGGCCCTGAATTATGATGTTCCTCGCCTTAGCGTTCGTCTCAACATCAAGCATATTTCCAGCGTTGATGTTCTCATCGGCTGGAACAACATATTGCACCTTGACCTTGCGCCAGATGGCGTAGCCCTGAGCCTGGATGTAGGTCTCCATCCGGCTCTTCCAGAAGGGATAGTCGATCCCATCGAAGACCGGGGGCTTGGTCGAGTACGTATCTGCCACCATGGCTCTAGAGACCAGTTAAGATCTATGAGGAAGAGCTAACCGGCTCTGATACCAATTGTTGGATCGCAATCGGCGACAGAGGGGGGTGAATGTCGACTTTTAAAAACAACCCCTCGAAAGTATCCCCGAATGTATCTCCTTTCCAGTAGCTATGAAAGCTATGAAACGGAGCTCAAAGGATCACTGCAACCTTAAGCTATCAGAGAGAGGAGCAAAACAACAAAGATTAAATCAAGACACACAGCAGAGACCAAAACCCAAATTAAATCAGCAGCAAAAGAACCCCTGGCCGGTCTGACCGCAATGGTCTGGGCGGTCAGACCGCCTACCAGCCGCCGGTCAGACCGGTTATACAAGGCCGGTCAGACTGCCTTGTTCCATCAGGTCAGACCGCCTAAGGAGAACCGGTCTGACCGGCCTTCGGGCAGACAGAGGTACAGATCAGCTGAGTGAAGACTGAAAAATTGTAAATCCATATATTTGCCAAATCCAAGAGATTTAGAGAAATGGTTCTTTTCTCCTCAGGCCTAAAGATCAAGAACACCCTCTAAATAGCATTGTGCACCTTTGGATCAAAGGATCTCAACAACTGAGCAAGGACTCAAGAATTAGCCTAAAATCTGAAAAGAGTACAACATGAGGCTATTTTTCAGATTACTCAACATCCTCTAACTCTTTGCACAAGAAACTTTGCAATCACTTTAGCAATCAACTCAGGTCTTCAAAATCCAAATCTCATGCCATCTCATGAAGGGAAAAAGAAGATTCAGACATGCCCTGTCTAGGAAACCCTAGAAAATCAAGAACAGCAAATGGAAGAAAAATAATCTTTGGATATTCAGTTGTGCTCTTGGGAATTTATTTGATCAAATGATCTTGAGACTTCATCCCAACATAGAGCAATCCATTTTACACCTTCTGGGCAAGAAGCAACTTCAAATCACAAAAGCAAAGAAATCAACAGGACAAAGTTACGAAGAAGAAACCAGGAGGACAGGAGCAACTCAAATCAAATTGATTCATTCCTAGAAGCATGAGGATCACAAAGGAGTCCCCATACGCGATTACAATCGGAGGAATGATTACATGAAGTATCAACTCATTGTCTCCCTCTCACAATCTCAAGAAGAGCCAAGAACACTCAAGGCCAAAAGACTCATACGGGAGGACATGAGCAACAACCACTTCTCACCTGCACTAAAACAACTCCTCACCAAGTAAAGCCTCAAAGCAAAACAACCTTCCCAAAGGCCATTTTGACTAAAAGCAAAACCCTAAAAGCCATGCACTCCCCTCTCAAGACATGCATGCACCAGGAGACATCCCCTCCTTATATAGGCTTTGGCTAACGGGTCTCCAACCCATTTTGCCCGCTAATTCCGAACGGAAACCGCTCCACTTGTGCAGCCTTGCGAAATTACCAAATCGCCCCCAGGAAGTTTCCTCGTTTCTTTCCGTCTAAGCCTCGCAACCATCTCGAGTCCTTGCTGCCTTCGGCACACCTCGACCGTTCTGACCCCGGCACTGCCTACACCTAGTCCGATCGATGTCCTGCAGCTATCATAGACAAGAAACACATCACATAGCACCGCTCGACAAATGTAATCACAATTAGTATCAATGGATCATACTCAAGCATGAAATTGCCCAAATGACCAATCGGGAAGAAGAATTTGCAACAAGTCCGACTAACCAAACCCGACTGAGCCAAATGCCATCATGGCACGAAACGCAAAAACCAAACTCAATCTTTCCAAAATACTTGTCAATTACTCATCACAAGCATGGGGACGCATCCACATGGTCTCTCAGCCTTCATAGGGGACGGAGCGCTCGCGCGTCTACCTCGACTAGGCGCCAGATCCGCTGCCACCACTTTGAAGGGTAGGGGACGGAGTACTCGCACGTCTATCTCGACTAGGCGCCAGCTCCGCTGCCACCACTTCGAAGGGTAGGGGACGGAGCGCTCGCGCGTCTACCTTGACTAGGCGCTAGCTCCGCTGCCACCACTTTGAAGGGTAGATGACGGAGCGCTCACGCGTCTACCTTGACTAGGCGCCAGCTCCGCTGCCACCACTTCGAAGGTAGGGGACGGAGCGCTCGCGCGTCTACCTTGATTAGGCGTCGGCCTCGTTGCCACCTCTTCGAGGGATAGAGGACGGAGCGCCGCTACTTCCACTAAGGCGCCAGCTCCGCTGCCACCACTTCGAAGGGTAGGGGACGGAGCGCTCGCGCGTCTGCCTTCGACTAAGGTGCCAGCTCCGCTGCCACCACTTCGAAGGGTAGGGGACGGAGCGCTCACACCGCTACTTCCACTAAGGCGCCAGCTCCGCTGCCACCACTTCGAAGGGTAGGGGACGGAGCGCTCGCGCGTCTACCTTCGACTAAGGCGCCAGCTCTGCTGCCACCACTTCAGAGGGTAGGGGACGGAGCGCTCGCGCCGCTACTTCCACTAAGGCGCCAGCTCCGCTGCCACCACTTCGAAGGGTAGGGGACAGAGCGCTCGCGCGTCTACCTTCGACTAAGGCACAAGCTCCGCTGCCACCACTTCGGAGGGTAGGGGACGGAGCGCTCGCGCCGCTACTTCCACTAAGGCGCCAGCTCCGCTGCCACCACTTCGAAGGGTAGGGGACGGAGCGCTCGCGCGTCTACCTTCGACTAAGGCACCAGCTCCGCTGCCACCACTTCGAAGGGAAGGGGACGTGGGTTCGGATGCCACCGCCGGGGGGCGTGTTGGCTCCGAGCCTCTTGCATGTCTCGCACAGCTCCGCCAGCAGGGCAGTCTCCATCGGGGACATGGCTGGGGCCGTCGATGTGCCCGGCGGTGTGACCGGCACAGCGGTGACCACGGCCTACGCGCCCAGGCTGCCCACCGCGTTGTCCTGGAGGACCCTGGACCCGGTGACGAGGTCCGCGTCGTCGCTGGGACCATTCACCGCTTCTGCGCCGGGTGGGAAAGTGGATGCGCCTGCGTTGCCATCGCTGGGGTTGGTCGTCGGGGCGGTGTTGGCGGGGTCTGGCGGCGCGGCGACGTTGGCGGGATCGGGCGTTGTTTCGCTGGTGGCAGGGTTATTCGTCGCAGCGGTGGCGGGGTTGGGCATCACGTCGGTGGCGGGGTTGGGCGTTACGTCGTGAACGTCGGTGTTCACGGTCGTCACACCCGCACCGCCGCCCGTACCTGCAGCTGCTAAAGCTGAAGCCCTGGTGTTGACGCGAGACTTCGCCACTTCCGCCTTCTTCTTCTTCGCCGCCGACGGTGAGGCTTTCTTTGGTGCCATCCTCCTTCGGATCTGGAAGCTTGCTCTTATTCTCCCCACGGACGGCGCCAACTGTTGTGGTTACAGACCAAACAGAGAGAGAGTATGGTAGTGGCGAGTTAGGTGAGTAAGAATGGCTTAGGGCTTCTCCCCATGGCCTGTGTTACATATATACATCCATATGGGGAGTGCTTTTACAATAATACCCTTACAACTGAGTACTCCCCTCAGGGGTATTCATGTCACTATACATGCCCCATTTTGGGCCTTACATTCCTCTGGCAGGCCTGCTGGGCTTAGGTGGGGGCCACCCCTACAACACAAGGCATCACCAAGACTTACGAGGCTCAGCGAGTCTTGGTAGCGAAGACACGGATGGGCGGACATTGTTATGCCGAAGGCTCCCAGCGGTGAGGCGCCATCCATCGCCAAGTGGCGCCACGCCATACATGACGAGCTCCTCGGCGAGGTCGCGCATGTTGAAGCCGGCGGCGATCCCCACAAGCCTCCGCGCCCTCCGCCTGTCCTCGTTGTCAATCGGCGGGCTAGGTGTGGTATTGAACGCCACCGGCCGGCCCGAGCACTCGAGGCCACTACTGCTCGCCACACGATGGTAAAACCACCGCTTCATCTAGTTCGGCTCCCACTTCGCCCGGGTCAAGTTGGCGGGGAAGATCTTCCTGCATGGTGACTGCAGGACGAAGTTGACGCTGCTGAAGTTCAAAAATGTCCCGTCTTTCCACTTCTTCGGTTGGCACCGTGCGTCGTGAAGAAACATGAACAGCGAGGCGCTAGGCCAGCATGCCTCCTTGCGCAAGGCCCAGCTATACACAGCTAGGCGGGCTAGGGCGTTCGGGGTCAGCTACGCCAGCTCAAGCCCGAAGGTTCGCAAGACGGCACCGACAATCATGGCAGCTGGGATGCGAAGTCCGGCTTCAAAGTATGTGACGAAGACGATCGCCTCTGACTTCTCGGTGTGCGGTTCTGTCTCGTCACTAGCGGGCAGTCGCACCTCCTGGTGGTCCGACAGCTTCCCTTCGCGCAGCAGCGGGCAGATTGTCTCCTCCGTCGCGAGCGTCGGGCCCAAGACGCGGGAGCACGGACCTTCCATCTTCTCCGTCGCCACTCACCATTTGTCAACCAGCGTGGAATCGCGCCGCTCGAGCGCGTACTTCACCTCGAGCGGCGACGATCGCCGGGAGATGGCGTTATCGCCGGCCCGCTGAGCGTGTCCTTCGCTGTGTGCCATCGCTCTCTGAGAACTAGACGACGACGGGGGCAGCACGGCGGCAAAGAAGGCAAGAGAGCAGGGCACAGGAACAGGGACTAGAAGGCGTGAGGAGGAGAGCGCAGACGTGATGCCACAGGGAGTATTTAAAGCCCCTTCATCTCTCGCACCGCCGGTAAGTGTAACCGACGGGAGACGAACCACTCGCCTCCCGACGATTGAAGCCGAAGCGCTGTAGCCGCCCACGCGCGTCGCGCACAATCACAGTCGTACAAAGGGCCTGACAATGCACGACGCGCCAATAGCATCCCTCCACGAGTATGCTCCCTCGGGAGTAAATGCAGGTCGCACGACGTGGCGCATGCTCCGACGCGTGTCAGCGCGATTCTCGGGGCCATCAATGCAGCAGCGGCAGGCCATGGGCCAGCCAACCTCAACAGTAGCTTCGATGAGGTTTCCGCTTCAGCAGGGAGACTACGGTTCCGACTTCGCCCCCGCCCCTGCGAAGGGGCACCTCACTATGCGGCCACAAGTCTGTGCGGCAAGCCCAAAAACAACCTCGACTTCGATGGCTCCGGACGGCCCGGCGCCTACTTCGGTCTATATTTCTGGGGTCCAGCCAGGCCTCCGACTCGGCCTCACACACCGGGGGCAGCTTCGTACCCTGCTCCTAACATTCTAAATATTTTACTTTACGCGTTTAACATCTCACAAATCGCGTCCATGGAGTGAGGTCTCGCGCAGATTTGGCCTCCTCTTGATAGGACGCCCCCGGCGGGCGGATGCGGAGACGAGCAGGCGCCGGTCTAGCCTACAACGCCATCCAAGCACCGTAATCGAGCCACGGGATACTATCTGGCCCTCTGACCCCTGGTCCGCGTGAAGACTCTGACATCCGTGCAACGACCTCACAGCTCCGACCAGTGGGGGTCCAACCCCCCCGCCACCCATAATCGAGGAGCACGACTGCTGATCTACAACAAGCTTGGACTTGTTCTCATAAATAGGTCGCCTTTTGTTCATCAATGCTCGCTGATATTAGCGTCAGTAGATGCAATCATCAAACGCAGATGAACAAAAGTAGGCCTACTTGTGAGAAGATAACCACGTGCAGCAACAAGATGAGCAACCGGGGACGAGGGAAGAACAAGTCATAGCACCGACGTATTTGTACCCATGCTCGCCTGGCGGGGAGTCGCCAGGCTGGTGGAAGGTCAACCGACGGCACTCCAATCGATGGGACCGCAACCGGCGGGTGCCTGGCGGTTCGGCTCCCCGTGATCGAGGAGCGCAACCGCTGGCAGGCGACAGAGTGCAGATGCAAGCCGCCCGACAGTGCATGACACGCCAATAGCATCCCGCCACGCGTCCCACCCTCCCTCGGGAAGGGACGGCTGACTGCGGTCGCGCGACCGCTGGCAGACCATACCTCGTTGCGTACACTCTTCTATTAGGACAACGCGCATGGTTGCGGCTGCCCGCCCCTGACATCCCAGGGGTCGGCGCAATTCGCGCCGGCATTAAGACAGCGACTCCGGGCCACGAGTCGGTTGGGTCACATGTTGGCCTCACTCGTATCCAGGCAGAACCCCCGCACTCGGCTACGGTGTCAAGCACGGGAGCTGCCCCACCCGACGCCTCGACCTGTCTGCGACAAGAACACGTCTCCGTTGTGACTTCGACCCCATCACTGAAGGGCCCTGCGGGCGAGGACGGCTTCGGTAACCCGCCCAGCGCTATATCCTCACTGCAGGGTGGGGACCACACCCGGCAATAAGGCTCCATCAAACAATACAGAAGTTCACAGGCCATAGGGATGGAGGGGGCCAAATGGCTCAACAACATGGCTTCGGCCCGTGAAGACCGTCACCATGAGAGGCTCCTGTTGTAGGGGTGGCCCCACCTAAGCCCAGCCGGCCTGTTAGAAGGTTGTAAAGCCCAATATAGGACATATGTAATGACATAAATACCCTTGAGGGGGTTACTCAGGTGTAAGGGCAAGGTTGTAAAAACACTCCCCATGTGGATATATATATATATACGATACAGGCCATGGGGGAAACCCTAAGCATTGCTCACCTAACTCTCCACTACCATACTCTCTCTCTCTGTTTGGTCTGTAGCCACAACAGTTTTTAATACAAACCATCTGTGATAAGTAATTATCACAGACGGTTCATATTAATAACCACCTGTGAAGTCTCCCATTATCATAGACAGTTCTTGTTAAGAACTGTACGTGGTAATTATGTATCATAGACAGTTTGTGGTTGGACATGTCTGTGACATGTTGCGTTATTAAATACCTAGCTAGCTGATCCCGACAGATCTGTCTTCATTGGACTGCTTTGAAGGAGGCGACCGGTTTTGGGAAGTTTGGTGAAAGCATACCGCTTATAGATCTAGATTGTAGATCAATTTATTCTTGGTGATTTGAGGTTAGTATTTGTTTCGAATTATATGCTTTGTAATAAAGAGAGATGATAACTAGGTTTAGATCTAGCTTGGTAATTTACTTCAATTTAAGAATGAGTCACTACTCCTAGTTTACATCAATACATTCTTACTTGATATATATTGCTTCATAAATAGTACGTAGCTAGCTACTTTAGATGGATAATTTATTAAACCGAATGACAATTATGTGTAAGTATATATTAGGCTAGCTAGCTATAATAGCATTAATCTAATTTGATAGTAATTTGTTACATGCATAGCGTAGATGGACTAAAACTGGAAGTACATTAAGAACTATGTGAGTGAAGAGTACATTGATGGCATATCTACTTTTAGAAGAGCGGCCGAGCAGGATATGTTGAAGAAGGGGATAAAATATATGTATTGTCCATGTATTGATTGCGATAATATGAAGATGTTTACCAACTCAGCGCAGATCAAAGCTCACTTGATTCGAATGGGTTTCAAAAAGGGGTAAACATGTTGGATCAATCACAGTGAAGAGAAGATTATACAGAAAGGTAATTGTAGCATTGTTGAGGGATATAACGATATTCCGGTTGTGGATTGTGCTTTCAATGAGGATAGGTTGCATGATGAAATCTGGATTAGATGCTATGCGATGCAGAAGGAAACTATAGTGAGAGAGAGTTTGGTAAATTCAAGGCCTTAATGGAGGACTCGGAGAAACCTTTGTTCCCGAGCTGCAAGCTACAATACACAAGGTTGTCATCCATTCTTGAACTACCAAAATTAAAAGCATGTAATTGAGAAACCTTTTAGAAGGTTGTCAACGAAAACACATCCTACGTCCAAAATTACATAACAATAGGATTGCTTGCTCAGAGCGACAAGGACTACAGTTTGCTACCCTACAACCAGGGGTAAATGCTTCACTAGTTGTTATACAAGTTTCATTTGTACTTTATACGCAACATGAACTTAGATTTAATGACTATTGACATACATAAGTATGTGGCACTGGATTCTGATTGTGATTGTACTAAAGTAGAGTAAGGTAATATACCTTAATTCCCTACATGAGAAAGACCACGACTTTGTACAACATACAATTGATAAGTAAACTCATTTCCTCCACACATAACTCTATTGTAATCTTTCCTTCATTTTGCAATGGCTAAGGGAGGGAGACACAAGGAATCCAGTGCCACATTGTGACATAGAATGCGATTTTTGATACCTGCTATAACACAACAATTCTATATCATACTTCATAATAATGCCTCTAGAACTGATTATACTTATGTATGTAATTCTATTTTTATAGTGCTACCAATAGCTACAAGGCAATGTATGTGCATTCTATATTTGCCACCATATACAAGAAATCATGGGCACTAAGACGAATGATCTAGAGATTTATCAACCTGCCAATAATTATTTCATGATTATTAATATATACATACATACATACATACATACATACATACATACATACATACATACATACATACATACATACATATATATATATACATATATATATATATATATATATATATATATATATATATATATATATATATATATGCTTATGACTTTACTACTCCTAGGACAGGTGTGGAAATCGACTCAAGTGCATTCGATCTTGACAAACTCTTTGAAATTTGAGGAAAACTCTCTGAATTCTTGATGGCGAAGGTCATTCACCTGAAAGGAGAGTTCAACCCTGGTGATCTAGATGATTAGATGTTCAAACATTTGATTCAATTGTAATTCATTCAATTGTGCTTAATCAAACAATTCATTCGGTTGTTTAGTTCATTTGTGATATTTGTGTAATGATTATCATGTGCTATAAGATCTGCAATTATCTGTGATCTGCTTGCTTATTTTCAGAGACATGGCTAGCATTTCCTAAGGCTAGCAAAAAAAAAGAAAATAATTTAGCTATTCAAAGAGCTATCATAGACAGTTTATAACACCAAACTGTCTATGATATGTAAGATATCACAGATGGTTATGAGCCTGTTCTTTTCCTCCGAAGCTGGCGGCTTTTGGCTTTTGTTACAATACCTAACTTTCAAACGGAGTATTTTCTCAAGACAGGGTCTACAAGTTAAACGATGTACACGTTAAAAGCCCAACATCTGTACCAGCCAAAATCGCAAGTGAGTATCTCTCTTTGTAATCTGTACTGTAAATAGCCAAAATTCAAAAATTTCAGCCAAAAGCCATAAGCCGCAGCCGTTGCCAAACAGGCCTTATGTTTAGGAACCGTCTATGATATATGGCATACCACATACGGTTTTTGGTATTCGTCGTCTGTGATATATAAAAATATCACAGATGGCTATGTTTAAGAACTATCTGTGATATATGACATATCACAGACGGTTTTGGTATTGGCCATCTGTGATATATCAGATAGTACAGATGGCTATGTTTAAGAACCGTCTATGTTGTGACTTATCACAGATGGTTTGCGAGCCGTCTATGATAATCATCTATTATCACAGACACAATAAATTAGATGGTTTAAAAACCATCTATGATGAGAGTTTAGAACCGTCTGTGATGACCATTTGTGTGGTAGTGAGTAAATGGTATAGGCTGGAGTGCTTGCTATAGTTGCTACTCAATAATTGTCTTCAACTTGATAGGAGTGGTCGAAACGATGATAGCACTTGAGTGCTACGTGTCCAACTTTCCCATGCACTTGGCAGGTAGGACGTCTACCATTGTTGTTTTGTAGGCTTGACCACGTGGAGCGCACGGGTCATGTTGGCTACGCCATTTTTATACACATCATTGCCTCAGCCACATCCATTGTGGCCTCTGTTGCGGCCACCTCGGTTTCCTTGGGTTGCCACAGTGACAGAAGCTCCTTGTCCTCCTTGGTGCTGCACTTGGAAAATAGAATTATTGTGTTCCCATCGCATCTCATATGACATGAGGTGGGCATACATATCATCAAGAGAGACGGGATCGATCCTAGTTCTAATGGAAGTCACCAGAGGATCATAGTCGTTGTCAAGGCTAGCAAGGAGAGAGTTCACAATCTCATCATCTGGAACTGGCATGCCAATGGATTCAAGCATGTCAGCCAAGCCCTTCACCTTGTGGAAGCATGCAGCTGTTGTCACATCCTTCTTCTGAAGATTAGACAGCTGTCTTTTGATCTGAATGATGTGTGCTCTGGAATCTAATGCAAACATGCATTCCAGGGCCTGCCATACTTCGGCGGCAGTAAAGAGCAGCATCACCTGGGCAAGTACAACCTCAGAAAGTGAGGATAACAAGGCACTCAAGACTGTCTGATCTTGTTGAAGCAGGGGCGGATCTACAGTGGTTCATGGGTGTTCAGCTGAACACCCAAATTTTTGACAAAAAACCTAGTATATATGAGGTATTATACATATATATACATATATACATATATAATTGAGTCAAAATCAGTAATTTCAGCCTCCAGGCCGCCACTATTCGGCCGGCCCGACGCTCCAACTCGCGCTTGCATGCACCGTGCGGCCCGGCCGGGCAGCTCGCGCCTGCGTGCGGCCCAACCGGCCGGCCCGATACTCCCAACTCGCGCCTGCGTCCATAACCCTAGCCGTGCAGCAGAGCGACCCCGCACACTCCAAAGCTCCGCTCCGCGCCGGCCCTCCGCTCCGCCTCTGCGCCGCGCCGGGCGCCGCCCCTCCACTCCGCCTCTGCGCCGCGCCGGGCGCCGCCCCTCCACTCCGCCTCCGCGCCGCGCCAGGCGCTGCCCCTCCGCCCTTCGCTCCACCTCTGCGCCGCTCCTCCGCTCCGCCTCCGCGCCGCGCCAGGCGCTGTTCCTCCGCCCTCCGCTCCGCCTCTGTGCCGCTCCTCCGCTCCGCCTCCGTGCCGCGCTAGGCGTTGCCCCTCTGCTCCGCCTCCGTGTCGCGCCAGGCGCCGCCCCTCCGCTCCGCCTCCGCGCCGCGCCAGGCGCCGCCCCTCCGCTCCACCTCCACGCCGCACCGCGCCGGCCCTCCGCCGGCACTGTGACCACCAGATCTAGGCCCTCCAACCTCCGCTCCGGCCATCTGCTCCACCCTCCGCTCCAGCCATCCGCTCCGCCCTCCGGCATGACCGGTGAGTCGGCGACCGCGCCTCCGCCATCCAGCTGCGCGACCTTCGCCTGGAGTAAGGAATTCAGTGATCTAATTAATATAAATTGATTTTACTAGCTACAACCACATACTTGCATCATTCATGTTGTTGTTTCTTTGCCGAGACATAGTGTGGCCAAGAAGTGGGTGATCTGCTACTGAATCTTGCAAGGGCATGGGATATGGCTGACACATCGACATCAAATAGCCTTGCCAAGCAGCTGCTATCAATGGAGCCCTACCTAACGGCGAGTGCCAAATCAGGCATGAATTGCATCTGTATATTGTCAACAGTTGTGTTTCATGCACCATGGTTTCTTGATTGAAGGTTGTGTTCCTTGCTGTTTGCTTTACATAGCGTAGCATGTGGCAAGCGGCTGGTGTCAGCTAGAAGGAGGTTTCAGTCTATGGGACATTACGGCAAGGGAGAGCTCAAGACGGTTAGCCACTTACTCACACTCTATCCATGCTGCTATTCTTGAATTAATTTAGGTACATTTGCTTACTGCTTAGTGCTGGCTAACAATTCTATAATATGTCTGAAACATGAGATCATATTGACGTTATGATTGGGGTCAATACTCAGGTAAAATTGGTTGCAACTTGCAACAAAACAAAAACATCTGGAATGTGCGTGGGTGTATTAGTGGAAAGAATCCTACCTGTGGAGACAGAAGAGAAAACTGTCAAATTCACCATGTCTTGATGCTTCAGCATGGATTCTTAAAATGAACTTCGAACACCTACTCTAAAATTCCTGCGTCCGCCATTGTGTTGAAGCCAGACAAGATATGTTGAATTTGGCACAATCACCACTTTGCCCTCAATAGACCGCGTGATCATCATGGTGGGTGCAACGTTCGTCCCATCTACATAGCCCAAAAGTTGGTGACTACGTAGATAGGGGAGAACCTGCACCTTCCACAGCAAATAATTCTCCTGGTTCAGCTTGACATTGATCGTATGACCAAATGATAGCGCGGGAAGAAGACCGATGCCATCATAGATTGAACTGAGCATGCCGGTTGTCACCGATGCTAGCGCACCAGCAGATGTGTTTACAGCAGCGCTTTCCATCGACATTGCGTGGATAGAGATCAAGGCTTTGATACCATGTAAAATCTCAGGAAGAGAATAGATCAGAAACCCGCACTGCAAACGAGCATCAGGCTCTAAATATTTGTATCGCTAGCAAGCTATTGTCGAAAGGTGTACGGGGACTACATGAGCCAGTTACAACAAATCTTTAATAGAAGGAAGGAGACCAGGACAGACTCCATATACTACAAGTAATCTAGATATACTCTTGTTATTTAACAGTCCTAACCTCAAGATTCCATCCAAAACTTTTGAAGAGAGAGAGAGAGAGAGAGTCAATCGAGAAGAAAATAAATCAGAGTATATAAACAATTGGAACATAAAGAATGAAGAAGAAATCTAGAGCAAGAGAGTGCATGGAAAATGGAAAAGAGCTTGGATGTTGCGTTGGGACAACAGGCCAACGACTACTTCATTGGAGCATTCCATTGAGGTGGGTGTACATGGGAGGCTCAGGGAGATGGAAGAAGGGAGAACGTGAGTGGCTAGGGTTTAAGAAAATTACATGGGGTCATGTTGACCAAGCAGTGAGGATTAGTGGGCTAGGCCTAAGGAAATCCCATTCTATGCTTACATGACTACATGAGCAAATCGACCTTCTTGGCTCGAGCTCGTTAAATGCAGCAAGCTTTAGGGAAGGCTCTGCCCTATCCTTTTTGGCTTTTGACTTCTAGTTTTTCTTTTGGCTTCTCTAAAATTAAAAATCCAAACATCAAAACATGATGGTCTCTTGAAGTGGATTCTCTAAACGGCTTCACGAGTCCAAAATAGTGTATGCAATCCGCGTCGACATCTCCACTGTCCACTACCGTGTCGAAAAGCACATACAAAAGCCATCAGCTTCGGGTCTGAGCCAAGCTCGAATCAAGCTTTTCTCAGGTTCGTATATGTTTCTGCTTCTAACTTTTGTTTTGAGAAGCCAGAAGCCAATATAAACACCTAATTTCTCAAAGCGACTTCTCTACTCCTCTCGCTCCCATCTCATTTCGATGATAAGGTAGGGGGTCACAGACACATCACACACCTCGCACCTCTCGCTCCTGTCCCACGCACGCATATCTCCCTCACTTTTCCCACTGCTCGCCCCTCCTTCTAAAAGCCACTTCTTTCATCCACTACTATTCATTTTTAGTCAAAAACCATCAGCCGTAGCTAAAAGCCACCAGCCGCAGCCAACACAAACACCCCTTTGTGAAGTCAATTTTGAGTAATTTGTTGAGGTCGAGCTATTTTGGCAGCCCTACTTTTAGAAACTTTTGCAGCAGCAAAGAGCAAATTTGGATGGATGGGGGTTCATTCGACCAGTTTACTATAATGATTAACCGGTTAGACTAAAGATTTTTTATTAGAAAAAACATTTCAACATATGAAAATTATTTCCAATTATAAAAGCTCATTTGAATGTGTATTGCCTCTCACTTCTTAGTGAAACCGAATATACTTACTTCTCTTGCTAGGCCATCGTGTATTTTGTTATGCTCAGGCCAGTCGAGGCCGATGTCCTGCCGTCCATGACAATCCACTGTATGTTTCAGTCTTGTGCGCCGCAGCTAACCTCTAACTTGGTAGATTGGAGATTTCAAAGGCTCCATTGTAATCTCTGATCACAAAAAAAAAAGTTGGACATCGACATTAATAACATTATAAAATTATAATATCATGAATGCACTTTTGAGACAAATCTATGTGTACCATTTTCATATGTCCAATCTAAATATTCAAAAAGATATTACTAACCAAAGTTTAGAATGTTTAACTGCATATATACTAAAACAACTTCCTTTTGTGACCAGGGGTAGCAAGATGGCACTTAATGGGCACAAGCGCATAGTGAAAGATCCTAAAACAACTTCCTATGTCTTTCATGTTAAACCTTAATTTTGACATCTAATATTTTTTAATCTGATAACTATCATGACATTGCCCAATCACAATGATTTACTGGATATCGTGCTTACGAGTATTATAACTTTTAATCTATCCAACCTAATTAAGTGCTTAAATACCCTATGGAAAGCTAACAAAGTTATCTACAACTATCTAGTATATCACAGCTTCATATTTATCCATTACAACAGCCAAAATTTCAACAGAAACCACTTTTCATGAATCCAATCTTAATAATTAGGGTTTTAGCGGCGTCTAATCGCAACCACTCACATCTACCTCCACTAAACTCTACTATAAACCCTATCTAATCAACGAACTGACAGAGGAAAGGATTTTAGGTTGTTACTCTAGGTACTTACATAGACGACGGTGAGAACAGCATGATCGTGGAGCCCATCTTCTCCTTCCTTCTCTTCTGCTTGCATGCCCCTCTGCCTTCTGTCTTCCTCCCCTTTCTTTCTCTACAGCTCTTCCCTTGCCGCATCCTTCTCCCTCTATTCCTTCTTCCTCTGTGCAGCTACCAAGCAGCGCAAATAGGCATTGTTGCTGTAGCGCAGCAACACAACAGCATCAATTGCCGTGACAACCGAGCGGCTGAACACGCGTAGCAGCACAACAACATGGATTGCATGTAGCGACAGCCTAACTTGGATCAGTAGGCTGATTAAATTAAAATTTCTACCACATACATTAGGAAGCTATACATGTAAGAGATTATAGATCACTAACACTAGACACACAGTGTAGCGGAAGAAGAGTTGAAATAACCCGATTCAATGTAGCGATGATGTAGTGGAAGTAATTAATCGTCTACTAGCAGTAGTCGGTCTCTATGTGCTCCTCAGGTCATCCCAATCAGTGCCACAGTCACAGCAACACATCTACTGAAATCCACACGTCCAAGAATGAAACGTCGTGCTCTAGTGTGCTTGCTAGCACTAATGCACACAGTAGGGGCTTTGGAAGGAGGTGGCTAGCGTTTCAGTGGATGGTCCGATCTATCTCTTTTTTTCACCCCTCAACCCATAGCCACAACGTTCCCCTTTATATAGAGCCTCTGACCAAATTCTTATCCAACATGAGCAGATATCATATCTCACTCGGAAAGCCTCTAACTGAATCCTTATCCAATATGAGTAGAGATCATATCCCACTTGGAAAGCCTCTAACCGGATCATTATCTAATACGAGTAGAGATCGTATCCCGCTCAGAAAACCTCCGACCAGATCCTTTACTATTCCAACCCATTAACACTGCTACAAAAGAGGCTATACTGGACGGCTACATCACAGACGGTTCCAATGAACCGTCTATTCTACAATTATCACAGACGGTTCATACTAACAACCATCTATGATATTTTCACAGATGGTTAGTTATACGAACCGTCTGTGATAAAGCAATACATCACAGACGGTTCGTATTAATAACCGTCTATAAAAATATCACAGACAGTTGTTATTATAAATCATCTGTGATAATGCAAGACATCACAGATGGTTCGTATTAATAACCGTCTGTGATATTTTCACAGACGGTTATTAATACGAAGCGCCTGTGATATGTGCATTATCACAGACGGTTCGTATAACAAACTGTCTCTGATAATGCCATGACACCAATTCATGGTATCTCCCCTAGGATTCTGATCTCACTCGTTCATTCTCTCCGCATCGAACGGCAGGCACCGGTTCCTCCCACATCTTGCCCCTTATTTATTACTCCCCTCTTCCTTTCACTCCAAGATAAGTTCTACTGGCTGCTCCTAGCTAGTTCATCCACTCCTAGCTTCTTCCTCGACGATGCTGACTACTGCCATGATCTGGCGCCTCCATTGTGACACCACGGTTGACTGCACAACACACTCTTTGTCGTAATTGTCGTAAGAGTATCTTATGCAGTTTCACTGTTGTGACACAAAGGTGATACTACTGCCGCCTCTCCTTCACTATAAGGCACCGTGGAAGCAGCTAGCTACCAAGACGGTACTCAAGTCAGTGTCAAGTACATCTAGCTCGTGCGCTGCTAGGATCTCTCCTTCTATGTTTTTTCCATGGGTTTGTAGGACTAGGATGTGTGTTCTTGCCATGTTTAAGAGTTGGGTTCGTATGATTAGGATGTGTTCTTGCCATGTTCTTACTGTGTTAGATGGGTAACCTACTCATTATCTTATGATGCTGTAATGGTGGATTCTATAGAATGTGCTGCTGTGTTTACTGCTATATTTGCTTGTTTTCAAAGGGCATAGCTAACATTATTTCTTGAGGGTAGCCAAAAAACAGAAAAAAAATTTTAGGTATAGAATGAACTATCATAGACGGTTTGTGCTATAAACTATTTATGAAGGACTATCACAGACGGTTCAATATACCAACCATTTGTGATACTCGCCAATCACAGACGGTTGGTAACTAGAACCGTCTGTGATGTATGAGTATCACAGATGGTTTTTGGTTCGAACCATGTGTAATAGTTTTTTTCACAGACGGTTCTAGTTATAAACTGTCCATATTGTTTTTATCACAGACGGCTCACAAACGTCTATGATAACCCACGATTATCACTGACACATAAATTCAGGCAGTTCAGAAAACTGTATGTGATGACCCTTTTTGAAGCAGTGTAAGTGTGTGACCCTATAGGTTCATATATACTTGGTTGTAACTTAGAAACATCTTTCCTATCACTACTTGGTAGTGGTCCCTAGCAGAACATATCAACATCCAAATATACATAAAGATCAATCTGGCTTGCGAAGTGAATACGTAAGTGACAAATGGGTATCTAGCACTATCAAATGGATATCCAGCACTATCTGTGTCTAACTCCAACTCTGGAAAAATATGGAATAGAATATGGGATTAGCAATATTTGTCTGTATGTGTCTGAATATCGTGTGGTATCAGAAAGATTGTTGTGACTTCACTTATGAATAGGATAAAAGATAGACATATTCCTACATCTGAGTAGGCAAGGAATGCATAAGCAGAGTGCTCTTCTTTTGACATTTGGCAATTAGTCTCTTTATGTTTGCTCTTACTGCACCCCTACCGTTCAATGACCTATGTAGGAGTGCAAAAGAAGCGGATAATTTCTGTTCGAACGACCGATCGAAGGCTTATGGCGCAAATACAGAATAGAGAAATGGGTATATGGTACTATCCATATCTAACTCCAACTCTGAGAAAAAATACAGAATATGATACATAATGAATAATATCTATCCATATCTGCTCCGATTGCACCCCCACCAGTTGATATTTGGTGATACAGGGTCGCCCGATCTTCTCGACGTAGGATGAAGATACTCACATAGATTTGATGAACCATAGTGATCTCCCATTGCCAATGCAAGAGTTAGCACTCTATAATTCCCAACGGAAAGGTTGAACGATCTTGATTTCAGCAAACTCCCAATTCCCTCAAGTTGGGTCGGCCATCAAAAAGAACAAGAGTATTTTATTATCAAACGTGGTCTGAGCCCTAAAGGCTACCAATACAAGGCTTATATAGCCCCTTGGGATGTCCATATGGTCCCCAAACCAAGTACAACTCAACCCTATATGGTTTTAGATACGAACTCTCACAAAAAGGAAACTATATTTTCCATGTGTCATATTGTTTTAGTCATAACTTTTTATCCGTGATGAATTTGAAGGTGGGACCAGAATCATTACGTAGTCCTTGAAATTATCTTTCCAACGAGTATAAGAACACCTGAATCGGACTCTGTTTGTGAAAGTTTTGGCCTTTTTAGTAACTGCCTGTCAGGCTGTCCCGAACCGAATCCGAATTGAATTCCGAGTTGAATCCGAGTTTGAATTGGGTTGAGCATGTGGGCAGTCCGAATTTGGCTTGAAAATCTTATCCAAAACTTGTAGTCTAAGTCCTTGGGCTCCTCCCTTTTTGCTCTCCCACTGCATGGGCTTCTTTCCTCCTTGATCATCTGTATGGGCTGCTTGGCTTTCTCCTTTCCATTCCCATGGGATTTGAGCTTTTTGTTCTTGGTAGCAAATATGATTACACTCCTTGTGCTTCTCCATTGCTTTGGCCCCGGAATCATCATAATATTCAAACCTAATAATAAACAAGAATTTGGCATAAGGTAGTATATCATTCCCATGAATAGAAGGAAATTCATTAAGAAACAAATTCACCTGACAATATTTAATGCGGCTCAATACTTCTTTCCAGTGAAATAATGTATTTGACTTAAAAGTGCTAAGCATGTGCGTGTCCGCATCATCCTCCCCTTCTTCAAGAAAAGTCATCCTCGGCTTTTGATAGCCTGAAATTGTACTAAACAAAGAATACAATGTGTATGCATGTTATATGTATTGGTCAGTTACACCCCTTCCGTCTTTCACATTATTATTACCTGGAGGTATAGGAAGCAAAAAGAACAACACATATGCGTGGTATATGTATGAATCAATTATTGTGTCATTCTCATTCTCACTGTTTTGCACAAACCAATTGATACTACAACAGCTATCAAATGCATACATTGTAATGTTTTCATTCACACCATTCTCCCTCCCATAAGAAAAAGTCGTCCTCGACTTTGCGAAGTACGTGGACAAGTCATTAATGGGCAAAACCAGATCAAACGATTCAAATATGGAAGAGAAAATTTTAAGTGCCTTCATTGCTTCAACTGCGCTACTCTGATTATTTGTACATGATTGTTCATCGAAAGAGGAACAAGTAGGCACATGAAATCTTTGTAAACAACAAGCACTATTGTTAAACCTCATCTCATTGTAATCATGACGTGGTATAAAAGATTGTTTGTCCAAAATATGCAATTTCAACTCGACAAGCTTATCACATGTAATGCATATTCGATAAACATAAAAGTTGTCATCTACACCATAATCTCGGATCAAATTGAACTTATATGTGTAGGCATAGGAACTAACTAGTGATTTTAAACATGAAATTTCAGCAACATCCTCAATCACACTAGATAGCTCTCTAGGGTCATCGAACACGATATAATACAAAGAATCACTAGGAGATATTCGAGTCAGAACTTTCTTATGAGTAATTAATTCCACATCATGTAAACTGAGCAAAGAAATTTCAGAACATGGAATTTTTGACTGAACACATGAATTCTCGTAATTACTCACCGTTTTGCAATTAAATTTAGCACCAATATTGTTACCTTTATCACTCTCATCAATTGATTTAGGTGTTGTAGGTATGAAATCATCATGGTGTATCCACAGGACAGCAAGTACTTCATCTTCTTCCGTGCTTATCTCCTCATCTTTGGCTTTCAAGGATGTCGGTTGTTGAGTGTTCAACTCCTTGTCATCAATTTTAACCTGCTCAATGTAAGAAATAACACTAGAAGTAGACATTAATGTGTTAGTTTCAAAATCAATCTCACTTTGTCCATCATCTACCTCTTTCTTCTCTTTTGGTGTTTCTCTCACGCTCTCAATTGGGATGCTTTCAAATTCACATATGGTGGAATCACACAACTCACTCTTTTTAATACTCTCTTTCCCTTTGGCTATGTGGCTCTCACTCTCACATGGGTTTTGATGCATCTCAAGTGTTGTTTGTAGCAATGGGGCAGCACTACATGTCTCCTTGACCGAAGGAAAAGTCCCATGCTCGGTCATCTTCTCACATGACACTCCAGTAGCGGCATAAGAACTGACGGATGGACTTGGATAGAACTGTGGTGTATGCCTCTCCAAAAGTCTCTTCTCCTGCTCAATAGCGCAATTCACATGGTCATGCATGCTACTAAAATATTTACCTTGAAGTGCAGTGGCGATCTCAGAATTCAAGCCTTCTTTGAAATATGCCTTCTCCCTTAATGCACTTGTGACACCGGCACGACGCAATGCATGCTTCAACTCATAATAGTAATATTGAACAGTGTTACTCCCTTGTGTGATGCTCTCCACAGAATGTGCTCTCTGCTTCATATTCTGTAATTTATCAAATAGATCACGCTTGTAATAACGTGGAACAAAACGAGCTCTCATTTCTCGCTTCATCTCTTGCCATGATGCAACAGGGTCTTCTCCATTCTCAGCTCTTCGAGTAATGACTTGTTCCCACCAATCCAAAGCATAACCTTCAAACTCAAGTGTTGCCAACTGTATCTTTCTCTCATCCGTATAGTGACGCATACGGAATATTTTGTCAACTTTTAATTCCCAAGTGAGATACTCCTCGGGATCAGTTCCACCTACAAACTTGGGCATGGAAAACTTGAGCTTGCCCAATCCATCATCTTCATTGCGTGGACGACGATAGTGGTCATTGTAATGCAAAGCAAAATCACCATCCCATTCCATCGCATGTGCAGCACCACCACGGCCTCCACCTAGGCCTTGGCCACGCCCTCCATGTCCTCCTCCTTGTCCTCTGAGCTGTGGTGGACACACCACGTTGGCCGCCACTCGGTGTTGCGGTGCAGGAGGTACATGTGCAACAGCTTCTCCTCCTTGAACACTTGCTTCATCGCCACCATTGCAAGCTTGTATGAGCCTAGTGAGGGCTCCAATGTCCTCCCGCAATTGGTGCACATTTTCATCAGCTTGTATCTCCATATTTTGCATCTCCCTTGCAATTTGATCAGCAAAAGCATCATGCTTCTCATGGAGTTGATCGAGCCCTTGGCGTAGCTCACGTTGAAAGTGTTCACGGAGTGCCCCAAATTGATATTGCTTGATGAATGCTTGAGTTTCATTTGTCTCACCACCCTCATCATGGTGTTCTCCTCCACCTGACATGGTTAGCTATGCAAGAAACAAACAGCTATGTAGAATAATGCTTTGTGGAAATCACTCAATCTCACTGTTTTCTCTCCCAAGTAAAGTTCTTACCCTTCCGAAGTGAATTAAGGCCAATAAAAACTTACACCCGGTAGAAGTAACAACAACACAGTGATGATCAAGTGAATTTAAGAATGTTCACTACTTGCACAACAACGGTTATATGGTGGAGCTTGGTATGAAAGTGTTTATCCTACACAATCTGAATTTCACGATGTTGTAAGATTAAGTAATAATCCAAGCTAGAATACTTTGCCTAAGTGCTGATCCAAAAGATTTAAGTGAAGTATATGAACGCACACGCAAAGATCAATGTGACTCGATGCTAACAAAGGAATGAGCTAACTAGAGTCAATCTGAAATTAAAGATTAGATAGCTCGTTTTGCACCAAGTACTAGGAGAGACGCATGGGCTGTTTGGTTTTCTCCTTTCCATTCCCATGGGCTTTGAGATTTTTGTTCTTGGTAGCAAATATGATTACACTCCTTGTGCTTCTCCATTGCTTTGGCCCCGGAATCATCATAATATTCAAACCTAATAATAAACAAGAATTTGGCATAAGGTAGTATATCGTTCCCACGAATAGAAGGAAATTCATTAAGAAACAAATTCACCTGACAATATTTAATGCGGCTCAATACTTCTTTCCCATGAAATAATGTATTTGACTTAAAAGTGCTAAGCATGTGCGTATCCGCATCATTTGGTCGGACTAAATGACCCGTTTGCATACTTTTCTTTTGCCTCATGATACCTGATTGAACTCGAGGTGAGAAATATGTCATCCATAGAATGTTTAATCTTTTTCCAATCTTTGGACATGTCAGAAGCATGGGGTTTGGTTAGGCTTTGTTGAGTTTGTAAGAAAAGATAGTAGGTTGAGGGGCTTCCTTCTTGTGGTCGACTCTTCGTCTACTCGTGGTATGTTCATGCACTATCTTTATCTGACCACATCAAGGGGCCAGAGATATCTCTCCTATTATGTAGGAGGAGCAAATCTCATATCTGGACCAATCACATTCGTCTGCATGTTGGATAGCATACTCGAAAGCTACCTTTATAACTATCTAGTTACGGAATAGTGTTTAGCAACTCTTAAGTGCACTATTATATGTAGAAAATTTTGCTAATCTCAGGTAAAAGGATTATACATCATTACTGCTTGTGATCAACTAATGACACATAAAAATATAATAATCTCAATAATGTCTCAAGGTGGGTCAATCTAATACCATATTTTGTAACATGCATCCACATTATTGATTATATATCACATATCTATGATTCTAGAAACATGATCATCAATCAATACATGTGTTGATCTGTAAATCATTATTGACCCACATAATGATATAAGATCGGTGATAATTTAGAATAATATCAAAACATAAATAAAGAATTCCACGAACAAATCACATACTTATTGATTAATATAAAATATATTTATCCATGGGACAAAAATAACATATTATTTAATATATTATAAATATTAAATAATATAACTATTTTTATAATTAGGGGCAGGGTGGCTGCAGTCTGCAGACTGGGAACTAGGGCGGCGGCTGTGCTGAGCCTGCTAGCTCACACAGGGAAAATGTGGGAGGCGGCGCAAGCATGCAGCGAAGTGAGGCAATGCTCGGCTGGAGTACACGCACAGGGAAAATTTGCAAAATAAATAGTGGCTAAGCTAGAAACTTTTGTATGAATAATCTATTTTTTATTCAAAATTATAGAAATATATCCGCGGGAAATTGTTTTTTACAAAAATAGGCTCCAGTCGCCCAATGGGGGAGCGACTAGAGCCTTTCGCCCAACCAGGAGGCGACACGTGGGTAATCTGGCAACGGTTGGACGAATTATTGCTGTCGCCCAGGAGTTGGGTGACTAGAGGTCCAGTCGCCCAATGCTCGGGCGACAGGGGGGGTTAAAAAGGCAACGCGCTTGGCCGCCACTGCCGCTGCCTCATTTGCAATCGCTCGCGTCGACTGACAACCGAGAGGAGAAGAGAAAGAGAAGAGAAAGGAGAGGGAGAAGAGAAGAGGAGAGGAAGGAGGGGAAGAAGAGGAGGGGGAGAAGAGGAGAGGGAGTGGACGAGGAAAAAAGAAGGAGGAAGGAGGATCTTCAGATCCAGATACTTTTTTAGAATATTGCATTTGTAGTATATTTTTTATGATGTAGAAAAATTGTAGATGTAGAAAATTTAGTATGAAAATGTTAGTACAATTTTTAGTATAGAAATTTTAGTATAGAAAATTTGTAGTATACATTTTTTAGTATGGAACATTTTTAGTACAGAGATTTTAGTACAATTTTTAGTATAGAAATTTTTTGTATAGAAAATTTGTAGTATACAATTTTTAGTATGGAACATTTTTAGTATAGAAATTTTAATACAAATTTTAGTATGGAAAATTTAGTTAACATAATTATAGGGAATTAGAAGGTGTAGAAACGGAGAGGAGACGAAGAAGCAACCACAGGTGTAGATCTAGATAGAAATAGTTAAATAATTGTTATACTAAATTTATTAAACATGTAGTTTTACAAAATTAACAGCCGTAGAAAATTAACATGTAGGGAACATAGTTTTACAAAATTAGCATCAGGACAAAAATGAATCGAATACTGCATGCCTACAAAATCATAGATGTAGAAAATATAGTCACCGTAATGTACAAATAAATCATCCGAATCACAGATGTGTTGCATTGGCTGACCCAGAGTTTTTCGTTGGACCCCGAGGTGTGCAGCGTCGTCGTCCAATGGCTTTAGAGCCGTTCTCCCACGGACATCAGATGGGAGTTGAAGACATTGCAGTGCACTGCTGCGTGGAAGGGCTTTGTGCAAGGGTGCCAACACCGTGGATATGAGTGTGTCCTACTTGTGCAACCGTGCTCATTAGAAGCTGTGCAAGGTCATGTATCCACCTTGGCTCCGGGAGGTGCTAGCAGCTCGGGCGGGCCGCATGTTGGCGAAGATGATCAAGTTACTCGTGATGAAGCTGATGCGATACATGGAGGAAAGTTACAGTGGTCAAACCATAGAGAGGGAACTGGACAAGTCGACGAAAGGGAACATATTGAGTACATCATGCAACAGACGGACTGTGATGACCAAAGGGCATGGGCTGAAGAGGAAGCTGTATAGGACGAGGAGGAGGATAGTTCTGATGAGGATGAAGTTCCTATCCCGCAGGAATAGAACCAATTTAATGTTGAGGGTGTTTCCGCACATGATGAGCATGAATCAGCGTGAGAGTATCATGAGACAGAGATTCGGTTGCATTCTATGTTTGCTGACAAGGTAGCACTACAGGATGCCATCAAGCTGTGGGCCCTTTCAATGTAATGGGCATTTCGTGTGGTGAAATCAAGCCAGGAGCAGTACACCGTGAAGTGCGAGCAGGCAGGTTGTCCTTGGAGGGTGCACGTACGTAGACCCAAGTATGAGACTCACTGGATTATGTCCAAGGTGGAGCCGCACTCTTGCATTCTAAAAAGTGATTTGGCGAGGCATCGTAACCTAGTGTCTACCTTTATAGCCAATTTGATGTATGGAGAGATAGTGGAGAAGAAAGACATGGAGGCCATGCATATCGAGGTAGCTATCGAGAAGAAATTCAAGTACAAGATTAGCTACGCAAGGCGTGGCGTGCCAAGCAGAAGGCGTTGGAAAAACGTTTCGGGTCTTTCGAGGCAGCGTACGACAATCTTCCTTGTATGCTTAAGGTGCTGCAGGACAGGAACCCATGGAACGACTGACCTAGGGCTCGTGCGGAAGGTTGCGCCTGATAGGGGCGGAGAGTTACGGGCCTACTTGTTAGAACATAGTTTTTTCTTGGTGAGGGGGAGGAGGAGAGGAGAGGCAGATGAACCATAGATGGTAAACCACTACCACCAACTTGTTTTTAAGTTGTAGAGAAAAACAGCATAAAACATGTAACACCCATTTGGCTCCCAACAATTGGGCAAGGAATTGTGGAATTGGAATTTAATTTCAGAGATAAGGTTGTTTTGATGCTACCTACAATTGGAGTCGACAATTCCAAAGCCAATTCCAAGATGTTTGATACATCTAGAACCGGTTCTTACCTTCCAGGCATCAATCACGTGGAATCGAATTGGACATTTCTTCACATGCTAAAACTCCTACACCTAACATTGCCTGTCTCTCCTCGCGCCCCTCCCCCTGCCGCATCCTCTCCAACCATCCTGTCACTAGGGCTGTAAATGAGCTAGGCTCGAGCAAGCCTGCCCTTCTAGCCTCGAGCTCGGTAGAAGCTCAAGCCGAGCTCAAGTTGGGGTCCGAGCCCGGACCTGAGCTCGAGCTCAGCTCGATCTAACTCGAGCTTGGCTCGTTGAAGCTCAATAACAATTAAAATAATTTATTATGCACTAATTTTTAATAATAAGAAAACTTTGAGTTCGAGCTCGACTCGAGTAAGCTCGATAACAGTCAAAATAATTGAAACATACACTAATTTTCAACAATAAGAAAAGCTCGAGCTCGAGTTCGACTCAGGTAAGCTCAGTAAGAGTTAATTTGTATCACTATTTAAGCTCGAATTGAGGCTCGCGAACTATTCGAGCTTGGTAAGAGTTAATCGTCTGTGATGGACGGTGGCCAGGAGTTCAAGCGGGAATGGTAGCGGTGGGCGAATGGCTGGGGGTGGAGGAAGGGGTGACGAGTGAGGAAGGAGTGAGTGGGAGTGCGGGGTACATGACTCCGAATGCGGGCTAGGGGTTCGGCCTATTGGCCTTCGGGAGGATGGGGAAGCGGCTGACCTAGGGCTTGTGCGGAAGGTTACGCCTAATAGGGGCAAAGATTTACAGGCCCACTTGTTAGCACACAGTTGTTTGGTGAGGGGGAGGAGGAGAGGAGAGGCAGATGAACCATAGGTGGTAAACCACCACCACCAACTTCTTTTTTTTAAGTTGTAGAGAAAACAACTTAAAAACATGTAACACCCATTTGGCTCCCAGCAATTGGCCAAGGAATTGTGGAATTGGAATTTAATTCCAGAGATAAGGTTGTTTCGATGCTACATACAATTGGAATCGACAATTGCAAGATGTTTGATACATCTAGAACCTGTTTTTATCTTGCAGCCGTCAATCACGTGGAATCGAATCGTTCATTTCTTCACATGCTCAAACTCCTACACCTGACAATGCCTATCTTTTCTTGTGCCCCTCCCCCTCCCCCTGCCGCTAACTCACCAACCTCCCTGTCACTAGGGCTGGCCGAGCTTAAGCGAGCCTATCCTTTCATGCTCGAGCTTGGTAGAAGCTCAAGCCAAACATGAGCCAAGCTCGAGTTGGGATTCGAGCCCAGACCTAAGCTCGAGCTCGGCTCGGCCTAAGCTCGACTAGGCCCTAACTTGGCTCGTTGAAGTTTGATAATAATCAAAATAATTTATTATGCACTAATTTTTATCAATAAGAAAAGTTCGAGTTCGAGCTCGGCTCGAGTAAGTTCGATAGCAGTCAAAATAATTCAAACATACACTAATTTTCAACTATAAGAAAAGTCTGAGTTCGAATTCGGCTCAGGTAAGCTTGGTAAGAGTTAATATGTATCACTATTTTAGATAAAGGATATAAAATCCGGCCTCTATATCCACGAGGGATATATACAGCCAATACAACCACAAGTTACACGAGCTCTTAGGCTCAAAGCCTCATAACTGAGGAGCATACAACATCGAAAAAGAGAGCTTAAGGACTATGAAAAAAGCTAGAAAGACTACGCTTCAGAACTTCTTCTACGTCCTTGCTTTCAACCAAGACCCTATCCTCAAACGACTGTGCCACCCAAACTTCGGTCTACTTTGCGTGAAGAAGGGCCTCCTAGGCGACGCCTCCAAGGAGACGACAAGGGTCGCCAACACCGCCCGCCTCACCGAGGCAAGGTTTTCACCTGGAGATCAGAAAACATGAGGGCTGTGGAGTGCCAAGACAACACCCCCAAGAAGGAAAATGGCGCCCGAAGGCGTCATCGTTGTCGGGACCGATAAGTACACCGGCAAGGCTTTCGCCAGCACCTCCACAGCACCACACGCACTACCCACACACAAAATAGACCGCCACCATCCGCCATGAGCAATCATCCGGGGGTCTGATCGACCTCTTAATTCACAATTTCCTCTTCTTTGAGTAATGGCACCTATGGCCCACTTGCCGCTGCCATCCTCCCCTCTGCCAGTGCACCGCCGCTAGGGCGCAAGGAGCGCAATCACCGGGTCGCTGGCCACTGGCCCGCCGATCAAAAGGAACGGCGGTTTCCCGTCCAAGCTAGCCACACTACCATCCATGCTCAGGGATGACATGAAAGACCTCGCCGACAACATCGTCCCAGTGCCGCTTGGACTATCAAACTTCAGGTTGATCCCACTGTTGCTCCTTCTAAACATCTCACCCTACAACTTCTGCTCCTGCTGGAATGGGTACCTAAGTGCAGTAGCACCAAAATGGAACTGCACCGCCAATAATGGCTGATCCAGTATCGGAGCACCGAATTGATGAGCACTCTTGCTGCTTGAGCTGACCAAATCCAGTCCTCGGGAGCCCGGCGATACGCCAACCCGAGACCGCAGTTGCGCGGAACTAGAAGATGGAGATGAAGTGCCACTAAAAGAATCGCCCAAACCGAGGCTGCCGCCTTCGTGCCGACCTCCGACGCGCACCGAAGCCGCTCGCCGCCATCTCCGTCGTCCCGGCGATGAAGCCAGATCCGAGCGGCGAGGGCCACATCCGGGACGGCGCCAAGGAGGAGCGGGCGGATCCGGGCGGGAGGCGGCCGAAGACGACCGGATCTGGCCCAGAGGCGGCCAGATCCGCGCGGTGCCAGTCCGGCAGCGGCCGGATCCGGATCGGAGGTGGCCGGATCTGGCGCGGGGTCGCCGGATCCGGCGGCGGATGCGCAAGAAGAGGCGGCTCAGGTGGCGGCGACCCGATCTGGCGACGAGGAAGACGGCCACCGCTCGCGCCGCGCTGCCTCCGCCGGCGACCTCCATAGGATCTCGAAGCCGCCGCCCAGATCCTGGTGAAGCCCCGCCGTCGCCTTTCTAGCACCCGCACAAGCTACCAGCGGCGTGCTCCAGCAGCGGCAAGGCGAAGGGGAGAGGAGTCGGCGCGAGCGCTGGGGAGGGGAAGGGTCGGCTCCTAGGGGAGGGGAAGGGTCCATATGTATCACTATTTAAGCTCGAATCGAGGTTCGTGAACTATTCGAGCTCGACTAAAGCCTGGAACGAACCGAACTCGAGTAGTTCGCAAGCCTCAAACTTTTTTTGCAGCCCTACCTGTCACCTTTCTCCTCCCGCGCTGCCTTCCCTTGACCTCCCTATCGTCCCTTTCAGATCTGTGGGATTAGGCAGATCTGTATAAGAGAGGGAGTTGGTGCGCTCACAACGATATGCTCAAGCTGGTGACAGTGTGGAGGTGGGAAGGAGGGGGCATGGTGGGAGGAAGCATCGGCGAGGACAAAGGTGGCAGTGAGGCTGGGTCGAGGTGTGAGACTAATTAATGTTGCTGATCGAGAGCTCTAACTCGACCAGTACTAACAGGTGTGAGGCCTCGTCCTTGACCTTCCCCGCGACGGCGGTGGCAGCAACGATAGGTGAAGGGTCACGGGGCATCGCTAGGAGCAGTTGCCGGTGTGAGGTTTGTGTTTTCTGGATGGGTTTGGGTTGATTCAGTGAGATGAGAAGCTGGAGAGTAGAATGGAGCTGGCTGGGCTTTCGGAGTTGGGATGAATTCCAATGAACACCCAACCAGGAAATTTTGAATTTGAATTGGCCCGAATTGAATTCAAATGCTAGTGGAATGGGATTTGGAATCCAATTGAATGAATCAAATACAATTTCATGGAGCTAACCTGGGTGTAAAAAGAGCACATAGGCACGATCCGTTGAAATCATAGTGCATCAATGGGACAATAGATAAATACGAATTTTGAATGGAAACCAACTAGGAGTTGGTGGAAATCTGTACACCCTGAGCTTGTATCAGCAGATGGCCTGCGGCAATGGCATGATTGAGAGCTCGAAGGATTTACGTATACCTGAGAAGAGAATGGTCCGTTCTTTATTAGTCTAATAAATAGTGTTTATTGAAAAAAATTAAAGCAAAAAACTAATGAAAGCTGAAAAGAATGGGCCGATGTGTGTGAGAGAGTTGAATAGAGAGAGGGAAGAGGCAAATGGTGATGCCTATTAGGAAACCTGGGCCTGGACCAGAAGCTTTGGCCCATGGTGGGAACCTCATCGGTAGACTATACATAAGGAGCCAAACCGGCAGATTTTGTACTCATGCAATCAAAAACAATAAAGAAAGACCAGGAGTTCTCTCTACCTCTCTGCGTGTTTCAATCTATTATTTTGTCTTCCGTGATTGATCTCGTTTCGCATTAAATAGAGGAATCGATCGGACTGGTCGCCAGCGATGGTTCCTCAACACGTTATCAGCACGAGTTCGCTCCAGTGAATCGAAAATAATCATCAAAGCTCTAATAGATTGAATTACCTAGTTCGCTCTAAATTCTAGTTTCCGCATTCTAGATTGATTTTCTATGGTGCAAATATGCTCTAATCTACCGCGAGCAGACTTGAAGTCACCGTCACAATGTTGATTGGTAGATTGCATCACAGAGTAGATGTTGATTGCACTGTAATTGGAAAAAGAAAAAAAGGGAAAAATTCGCACAGGCGGCGCCGTACGGCCGCAATGCGTGAAGCCGCTGCTGGTCGCTGGCTTGCCGCCGGCCAGCCTCCGTTCGCCGGCCTGCCATCGGCCCGACGCCGGTCGGCCGCCGATCGTCGGCCTGCAGCCGTGCACACCGCCCCGCATGGCGCCGCCGCACCGGCCGCCCCGCATGGTGCCACCGCGTGTGCCACCCCGCATGGCACCGCAGCACCAACCGCGCATGGCACCGCCGCGCGGCCGCCCGGCCTCGGCTTCATCACCTGTGCGCGCGCGTCCTGCATGGCGCCGCTACCCCCGTCGCCAAAGCTCCTGTGCGTTGCCGCTCGGCCACCACCGGTCCGCCTCCCGTTGCGCGCCGCTCGAAGCGACGCCTCGGTTTCGATGCCCGCACATGCGCGACGCCTCGACTTCGCCGCCCGAACGCGCAACCGGCTACCGTCGGTCCGCCGGGCCGAAGACGAGCCGCGCCCGGCCGCCTCTGCGCATCTGGCCGTCACTGGTCCGCCGGCCCGAAGCTGTCGTGCGCTGCCCCGACCCAAAACCACCGCTGCAGCCGCCCGGCCTCGTGCGCCGCCTTGCCGTCGGCCACCGCCTTGAGCCCCAGCGTGCAGCTGCCCGGCCTCGTGCGCCGCCTTGCCATCAGCCGCCGCCTCGAGCTCTAGCCTGCAGCCCCCCGACCCCGCGCGCCGCCTCGTCGTCATCCGCCGCCCCGACCGCCGACCGGCAGCCACCCGCGCCCGCGCCTGCTCGGCTTTCGCGCCCGAGTTGTTATGCCGCCGCCGCCACTAAGTGAAGGGGTAGGGTTTCCCCTACTCCTCCCATGGGATAAGTCGATGGACCAAGTGGGACGTATGAATGGAAGGGAGAACAGGCCGAAATACAGCCTGGCCAGGGGGATGGACCGGCGAAATTGCAAAAGAGCCCCTAAAACTCTGAAAATTACCAATCAGCCCTCCGATTTTGAATATGTGTCCCGATTTTTGCAGAAAGGCCTTTGTAATTCTAAAAATTATGAATAGGTCCTCAGATTTACGAACGGGTCTCAAATTTTGCAGAAAACCCCTCGAAAAGTCAGGAAATTATGCCAAATTTTTCTCTGAACTAAAAATTTGCGTATAGACCCTCGAAAATTGCAGAATTTGCTGAAAATTCATAATCTGGCATAAAAGGGCCTCGGGAATCCGAATTTTGAATTATTTTTAGTATTTGAAGCATATTTGTTTCTGCCATTATTATTTTCAGTATTTATTTATTGTTTTGGTTAATTGTAATTGCTTAAAATTGCTTTTAATCTCTGAAATTTGCTGTAAAATTTATAGAAAATTCATAGAAAATTATGGAACATTACGAGAATCTTTTGTACCATTTATTTACCCGCAGTAAATTATTCCGTGCATGTTTACCAACAGTAAACTTATTTATTCCTTTCATACACATGTAGATGACTGGCATCACGAACCGGGAGTTCAAGGAGCTGGCCCAGCATGGCCAAAACTATCTGACGTGGGCTTTCGATGTCGAGATAGTGCTTGGAGCTAAGAAACTCTGCGTGGCTATTGGGATTGGCAGACCGCCTAACGCCTAACCCACTCCTGAAGAAAATGATCAGGCACTTCATTTTCTCAGGTACCACCTCTGCCTCATTCTCAAGAATGAGTACATGGCAAAGAAGAGCACGCTAGCACTCTGGACCACACTCAAGGAGCGGTTTGAGAGGCTAAAGTACACCATTCTTCCTCAAGCAGAGTAAGAGTGGATCAGACTGAGATTTGCTGGCTTCAAGATGGTTGGGGAGTACAATTCTGCCTTGCACAGGATTTGTACCAATCTTCAACTCTGTGGCAAGCAGATCACAGACGAGCAGAAGATTAAGAAGACCCTATCCACCTTCCACCCTAATGCAGTACAATTTGCACGCAACTATCGTCAAGACGGCTACAAGGAGTATACCAAATTGATTTATATGATGCAGGTTGCGAAGGCTCAGGACAAACTTCTCCGCAAGAATTACGTCACTCAGCCACTGGGGAGCTCCGCTGGCCAAGAGGCCAACGTCGAGAGCTACAAGGCGTGAAAGCCCTTGATGAAGAGGAGGGGGACGAAGGGTAAGGCCGCTGCCCAGAAAGGCAAGTCAGATGCTCTGAGTGATAAAAAGACAAGCAAGGCAAAGTGGAGTGGCAAGATCTATAGCCAGCATGACCAAGGTTGCTACAAATGTGGCAAATGGGGGCATTGGTCACGGATCTGTAAGGAGCCATAGCATGTCATTGATGCCTTTCAAGCCCAGAAGAAGAAGGATGGCAAATGGCAGCCTGAAGCCCACTTTGCATCGGTCGAGGGGGAAAGTTTTGAGCAGCTGCCCGTGTTGATGGAGGTTGAGGCCATCCCGGCAACATCACCCCCTTTCAACCTGGAGGCAGCCACCACCATGATTTCTCTCGAAGAGCAGATCACTCCCGAGAAAATAGCCGAAGAAGTCTCTGATTTTCTAGTAGATTCAGTCTAATGCACAGAATGCATTAGACTTTAATTGTCATTTATTTTGTGTGAAAAGGACAAGTTAGAACTTGCATGGGTGGTACTTTAGCATTTATTTTCTCGTGATAGTTGGATAATTTTGAATAATTCATTCATTTATTCAGTTTATAATGGCATGATATGTTCTTGTTGTAGGGGTGGCCCCTACCTAAGCCCAGCCGACCTGCTAGAGGGTTGGAAGGCCCAAAATGGGACATGTGTAATGACGTAAATGCCCCTGAAAGGGATGCTTGAGTGTAAGGGTATGATTGTAAAAGCGCTCCCCATGTGGATATATATATACAACACTGGCCACGGGGAAAACCCTAAGCACTTGCTCAGCTAACTCTCCACTATCATACTCTCTCTCTGTTTGGTCTATAACCACAACAGTTCTGATATTGAAGTATTTTATTTATGTATGATTGCCTTCTAATACATGTTAATAAAATACCTTATATTAGAACGCGTGTGGCGCCTTATGGAGGAAGTGTGCTTAGCTGACAGCGGCACAACGAATACTATCTTAAGAGAGACAAAGTATTTTCAGTCGATTCGTAAGAATATTGGCAGCCTTACGACAATCGCTGGAAGCGATGCATGTATAATTGGTTCAGGAAAAGCCACAACTGTACTCCCAATAGGCACAACTTTGGTCATTGAAGAAGCCTTATTGTACCCAGGATCGACTAGAACTCTCCTAAGTTTCAAGGATATTCGCGCCAATGGTTTCCACGTTGAGACTGAAGAAGAGTACGATACGAAATACCTGCTCATTACGAAGCGCGAAGAGAATGAAAAAAAGGGTATTAGAAAAACTTCCTTCACTAGAAACTGGGCTATATTATACCAACATCAAGGCACCTACAGCCTACACTGTCCTGAAGACAGTATTTAGAAACTCTGAACTCTTCTGTCTCTCGCATGACAGATTAGGCCACCCATGTCTTAGATTGATGAGAAATATAATCAACAATTCCTAAGGGCATAATATTAATGTAAAGAATTTTCCAAATCACGAAAATTTTGTCTGCCCTGCATGTGCCACCGGGACTTAATTATTAGACCCTCCACTCTGAAAGTGAAGGATGAAGTCCCTGCATTCCTGGAACGCAACTAGAGAGACATTTGCAGTCCCATTCGGCCTCTTTCAGGGCTGTTCAAGTATTTCATGGTGCTCATTGATACTTCCTCGAAATGGTCGTATGTTGGTTTATTGTCCACAAGAAACCATGCTTTCGTAAAGCTGATCTCACAGATTATTCGCATCAAAAATGTCTTCCCTGATCATCACATAAAGTCCATCAGAATGGACAACGTTGGAGAATTTACTTCAAAGGCATTTGATGATTATTGCATGGCGATGGGAACTGCAGTTGAGCATTCGGTACCGCATGTCCATACCCAGAATGGTTTGGCAGAGGCATTAATCAAGAGAATTAAATTTATTGCCCGACCCCTTTTGCAGAATTGTAATTTGCTAGCTACATGTTGGGGACATGCAGTCCTACATGCATACCTTTATGAAAACTTAGATTTGAAGATTTATATGAAGGTCCCTGAAGAAATCCCCCTCCCGAACCAAGACAGAGCAAATAAAAATTTGTACAGTGTGAAGCTCAAAAAGTCCCTGTACGGACTGAAACAATCTGACAGAATGTGGTATAATCGCTTAAGCGACTTTCTCTGCAACAAAGGCTACACGAACAATGAAGATTGTCCGGCCCTGTGTGTTTATACGACGATCCCAGAATGTATTTTGTATAATCTCAGTGTATGTAGATGATCTAAATATCATCGGGACAATGGAAGACATAAAAGAAGCAAGCTCCTACTTGGAGTCAGAATTTGAAATGAAAGATTTGAGCAAGACCAAATTCTGCTTAGGCCTGCAACTTGAGCATGTCCCTGAAGGAATATTAGTACATCAGTCGGCCTACACCAAGAAGGTGTTAGAAAGGTTTGGCTTTGAGAAGGCATATCCATCAAAAGTACCGATGATCGGAAGGTCTTTACAGCAAGGAAAAGATCCTTTCCGACCTAGGGAAGAGGGGGAGAAAGTCCTGGGACCGGAATTCCCATACTTGAGTGCAGTAGGAGCACTTATGTATTTAGCAAACCACACTAGACCGGATATTGCATTTGTCGTGAACCTGTTAGCAAGGTATAGTTCAGAACCTACCAAAATGCATTGGCAGGGAATAAAGGACATCTTCCGATACCTCCAAGAAGCAAGGACCTTGTATTGTTCTACAGAAAGAATCAAGATTTGAACTTGATTGGCTATGCAGATGTTGGGTACCTGTCAGACCCGCATATCGTAAGGTCACAAACAGGCTATGTATTCCCGTATGGTGGAACTGCAATTTTCTAGAAATCGTCTAAGCAAAGTTTCCTGAAGTTTCTCGACCAAGGTATTTATGCAATTCGTGAAAAAGCAGCATAACATGTATCATGTACTCTTTCTCTAAATTTTTTCCACTGGGTTTTTATAGAGTTTTGATGAGACCTGAACATGTCGGATGAGTGCCTAAGGGGAAGCGTTAGGAAACCTGGGTCTGGGCCGGAAGTCTTGGCCCATGGTGGGCACTTCATCGGTAGACTATAAATAGGGAGCTGTACCGGCAGATTTTGTACTCATGCAATCAAAAGCAATAAAGAAAGACCAGGAGTTCTCTCTACCTCTCTACGTGTTTCAATTTATTATTTTGCCTTCTGTGATTGATCTCGTTTCGTATTAAACAGAGGTATCGATCGGATTGGTCGCTAGCGACGGTTCCTCTACAATGCCAACTGTGAAGGATCTGGTGCCATATGAAGTTATGAACTCCCTGCTAGCCTAGTCCGCAGAAGACATGGCCACGTCAGCAATTTATGTTGGCGCGCACTACAAAATGACCCCCCCTTTTGCAACGCAAATATACGTTGCTAAAAGTCCATATATACGTTGATAGTGTCTATACCAACGCATCTAATATGCGTTGCCTAAAGTGGTGTTGCAAGGATCTATTGCAACACTTATTTATGTGTTGGTAAAACTTACTAATAACCGTTGCAAAGTTGCAACGCATAATGATGGATCATGGCAACGCTTATATGTGTTTGTACAAACCATGGGTGAACGACCTCTATGGTTTGTTGCAACATGTAGATTTAGTTTGTTGCAACACTTATATGTGTTGTAAGGAATAAACCATTCAACCATTAATATCATATAATTATTTAATTTTTGAGACAAATATAGAGATAATCCATGTACAATTTATTGAGAAATGCAAGACCATCCAACACATAGAAAATAAGCACACTTAGCTATATATATATATATATATATATAGTATAAAGGATTTGTTGCATTACAATGAGTACCATCCACATAACTCATGACATAATTTTTGTTCAGAGTACAAGTTTCTATGTGAGCAAAATATAAAACATTAAGGGATCCCCTTAGTATGCCAGCAGCCCTCCTTTCTCCTTCCTTCAGTTTAGTCTAGCGTTCCACTGATGTGATCATGCATTTATCTTCTTGATCTACAGATGAAAGTTGGATTAATTTAATATGACACATACGAGAACTAAAATCATATTGGGTTATAGAAAAGACCGTACAAAAGTTGAAGGCCATGCAATAGTAACTCCTTCTATGTCTCCAATAACCTTGTAGCCTTTGTATGGTCGTATCAATGGTTCATCATCTACGATTGCAATACTAACATGCACCATCCAAAATTCTTTGCCTAGCTGAACACCGTCAAGTTTCTGTGTTGGATCACAACTTACTATTCTAGCCAATGCAACAGACTTATTTTGATTTTTCCAGCTCTGTAAGAATACTGTGGTGCCAACCTGGTTCACATATATAAGCGTGCAAGAAAATAAGTACATAATAGATCACACTACTTGCAAGAAATTAAACAATCATACCATCATTGAATTGGCAGTTGACCAATTTGTTGTGCCACGATGATGTTTCTACAAAAGTATATATGGGGATTCTTAGTCTCCAGCTGTAAGAACAACTAAGAAAAGGATATTATTTAGTTTTAAGAGATGTGTCTTATACACTAGAATGTACTGTTGCACTAGGCCTTGTTGAGATCTTGTTCTGCAGGAAACAAGTCAAAACAGATAACTTAGTAATGGAAAATAAGCATTTAACAAAAATATCATTGCTAAAACAATATTTACTTGGTAGTGAGATGCTTCAAGATTTGAGGGAGTAGCAGATGTTTCCTTTGCCACAACATGTAATATGTGCTAGTTTAAATACAACACTTTGCTCAACAATTTGATAAACTTCATAGAACAGAGAGTTATTTACACAGATCACCTTGATTGCATTAGTACACTTGCTTTTATCCAACATAACATCATTGTGGATATGTTTTTCCTGTAATTAAGTAGAAATTACTAATCAATTTGTGGAAAAGGTATGGTCTAGTAGAAATGATCCGCTTACTAAAGATATGATAAAATTTAACCTTCTGTGCAGTAGGAAGCCTGTTGGTATGCAGCACTTTTTTTATCTTGGGAATTAGATGTCTTGATCTCCAGTTATATATGCAACACACAATTACAATGGGTGACTTACAACACTATACAGTGGTCATAATTTATAATTTATTTGAATGAAAATAGTAAATTCTCAATAGTAGAAATTATTTAGCATAGTATATAGTGTCATTTAGTACTAGACTGTCTTTGTTCTAGAAAGAAACACATGTCAGGAAAGTTGAAAAGTAGTGGCAATAATGGTATCCAGTAAAATGAACATAATATATTGCTTTGCATCCATGTGTTCAGTTTTGTGTGCAAACCTTACCTTTAGTACAATTATATTTGTACTGTGCCTGCAGATCCTCGTGCTCCACATAATTATCTTGCTCTGCCTATAGTGAATAAGAATAAATTAATATTGTCTTTCACTGACAAAATGGAATCAGACAATTATATTTCATTTTTTGCAGGGAGAATCAAACAATTAAATAATCCCAGAGCCACTGGCTCTATAAATCCCTGAAGTCTGATACTTTTACTTTATTTAACTATTTGCCATAGTTACAACAAGGTACTCACATTTACTCTCTAAAGCAATTAAGTCAAACCTCACAAATACACGAGTATGAGAAATGACAATGCCAAAGTGAAATATTTCATGAGAAGTGTGGTGGGAAAGAAATTAAATTCCTATATGCTGAGCAAATGCAGGGAAATGAGCACAACAATAAGACACGGTACACTATTATGAAGCAACTAAAATAAAGCTAGCTTCCTAGTGAAGGTAACAAAACTGAGATAGGTTATTCATGCCATGTGCCATAACACGTATATAAATAAATAAGGTATTACATAATCAGTTAAGCCTAACGAAAATTCCTCAATTTTTTTCCAAGTAATCGATCAGGTCAACAAGACAAGCACACCAAATAGCAGTCACGAGAAAAGCATGAAGTAAACACTAATGACTAAAGTTGAAACAAGGATCATAGAAACTTGTCTGAAGGAAAAATCTACAACAGGTGCTTTATGAATAGTTACCTGTAAGCTAATATTTATTGTGGCTGGGGTAGATGAGTCCAGATTTGTGGGTTCATATGAGTGCTCAGCCACCTTCTTTACAGAGGAACCAAAAGAATCTTTAACCAAAAATACCTTACAATGATTAATCACTGAAAAATAATTGTCATCACCTGTTTCTTTGAGCTAACAGCATCTATTATTCTCTGCTCCATAACATTCTGCCTCTGGAAGCGCAAGGCACAGGTCACAGTTAAATGACAGCATAAAATTCTAGTTGAAGCGACAACCATTACTAGCTTTCCAGTGCCGACCATAGTAAAAAAAGCTCTCATCCATATTAGTGCGCATACCTTCTCTGCAAGACTAAGGTATTTGTAATGTGGCTGCAGATCATCATCCTCCACATTGTCACCTTGCCAATTCTGTAGTGAACTAAAACAAATAAATATTTGACATAAATCTGGTATGAAAAATTGCCAATTCAATTGTACCATTGTATCATTTAGTTGTTCATCCATGCTGGAATCTTGACTTTGAGGGTCACTATATACTCGCTGTTGATAGACAAAAGACTATAAATTAGAACCAGCTATTAAAAAAATAAATTTGCAGTAGATTACTATTTTTTTAATATTCCATAGAGGTACATACTTTTCGTTTCGTATTTGGCACATCAGCACAATAGCCATCTTTAGGTGCATAGACAGGATCATCTAAATATCCCTATATCAACGAATCAGAAGTTTAGTGTAGGAAATGCTTAGAATTCAAGTTTTTAAAATTTACCTGTTTGATTTGTTTTTGTTCCAAGGTTCTTGTCTTCTGTTGCAGCTGTAGTATAGTAGCATCTTGATTCCGGACACGGTGCCCAAGCTTCTCCAGTTGAAGTCTCAAAGATACTACATCCTCACTTGATGTTTCATCTAGTGAAGTCAGATTTACATTCTTAAGGCGCTTTGAAGTAGATAGGTCAAACACTTGATTAGGATTTGGAACAAGTCCCAAGCCATGTACATGGCCAGGCTTTTCTTCTCCTAATATTTTACTAAGTGCATCTCCTTTCCATGCAACCTTTCCTTGATTGGTCTCCGCTAAACCTGGCTGCTGCACTATAAGTTCCTTCAAATCCCCTTATACATAGCACCAATATGAATTAAAATAACATGAAAATATAGTGATGTAAACAATCAAAGTCAGTTTCAAAAAAACACAAGCAAAGTCAAGCATTCACAAATAATGTACCACATGTGCATTTGTGTTCTTCTCGCTTTTAGTCTGGTGTGTATGGATATACAAAACAGCCCTGTGAGGGTATTTCTTTTCAGGATCTTTTTCCCTCTGTGAACATGAAAATGGATATAAAGAACTTAATAATCACTACCATATAGATGCAGCAAGAGTACACAGTTAGAGTTGTAAAAAAATTTACCAACTCCTCTCTGTTCCGAGCAAAACTCTTTGTTCCAGCTGTATGTGTTGACTTCTTCTTTGTATAGTTTATTCTGTTTTTCTTACTTATATCCTATCATATAATGATGAAATAGAGAAAAGCATTTAAGTTCCACAAATGTTTACAAAATCTACTGGGCATCGAAAACACATAAATATAAATCCAACAATATCCATGTACCAGTGCTTTTTGTGTCGTCCAATTATCAACAAGCGCAATCCACTGATCAGGAATTATACCGTTAGGAACATTACTGTGGTTAACTTTTGTGCTCTTATGCTCATCAAAATATATTGATTTCAGATTAGACTTGTGCTGCCTCCATCTCTCTCCAATGGTTCGAAGTATCCATTTTTCCATGCGAGAAGGGTACAGGAATCTCATCTGCATATACCAATAACAAAAGACATAAGTAAAAAGGAAAGTAAAGTATCAAAAGTTACCAACAAGGTTATATGGTGTCAAGCTGAACTACGTACCTTCACTTGCTTAAGTATATCCTTCTTATTTTTTTGTTCATCAGTGCTTTTTTCTTTCTTTCCTATTAGAAGTCTCCAATCCTTATAGCTCAAGCTACACAAGCAACCATTCCTAGCCACCATGCCAAGAAATTTTCCTAGAAATCCAGCCTCTAATCCAATTGGTTGATCGAACTCATTGCATCTAACCACGATTCTATGACCTCTTGGAAGGTTCCAAATATCTTTCAATTTTGTCTTTCCACGCTTTACTCTGTCCTCAGTTTCATCTATGCAGTGTTACATTGCACAAAATATTCAATGATAAACACTTTTACAGATAACACGTTATGTTAGTAATAAAAATAATTTAAAGTAGGTTAGTAAGTACCGTGGAAATTAACCTCAATATCACCATCACTATCGATCTGATCTCCTCTAGCACTTGGATGAAGTTCAGATGCCTCAGTATTTTGTCCATGGCTCTCTTGTCCAATATGCTCTTCTGACATATATTCATCATGGCTCTGAATTATGAGTTTTCTTCTACCCCTTGCCATAGCCACTGCACAACATCATTAATGAAGTAAAAATAGTCACCAAATAGTTTCTAGCAAAAAAATGGAATAGAGAAAATAGTAAAACAACCTTCAACCATTCCTCGAAATATTCACATCGATAGGCATCTCAGTTCTCAGCAAAAATACAAACAAACTTAGAGTAGAAATAGATTGGACCCAATAGATCTACTTGTTTCAGTGGATGATCAAATACAATTTCATTTGGCAAGCAAAGACCATGGAAATCTAGAACATTACTAATATTAGGAATTAGCCCTGTTGTATTCAGAAATAGATGGGTACAAACACATCATAAATTAGAGTAGACCAGCTGAGTCGGAGAGAGTTGGAATTTCCTGATTTCCTCGGTTCGGTTCAGACTTCAGAGCCAGTTCAGGCGTTCAGCCCTCGGCAGTCGCCAGTCGGCTGGCCCTCGCCCCTCGGCTCACTCCGCGCGGCGCTCACCCTCCTCCAGTCCTCCCCCGCGTCCCCACTCTGGCGCTCTTTGTGCTCCCCGCGCAGCCGCGCAGGAGGGGTCGCCGTCTCGCCTACTCGGTGGAGGCGCTGGGCGCGTGCGGCGCAGGAGAGGCGCGCAACCGGTGGTGGAGGCGCGCGCGGCGCAGGCAAGGCGACGGCCGGCGGTGGGGGCGCTGTGCGATGGATCCCGCTCCACAGCAGGGCAGATGCAGGGAGATGTGGAGCTGTGCGATGGGAAGAAGGAACCCACGATCTTATTGCGTGGAATAAGGAGCTGATGGGATTCAGTTAGCAAAATGGTGAAATCCTATTTTTGTTACACGGCTCCTCTTTAATCTCTATGGAAGGTGGGGTCACTATGAGGCACCCCAACTATTACTGCGGCTTGCAATTTGTGGCAGCCAAAAAATGGAGAGAAGCAGATTTGTGTGAGAAAAAAAATGGAGGGAAGCCAAAGAAACTGAGGTAAAGAAAGGCGGGAGTTAAAAGGGCAAAAAAAAAAGAATATGATGATATTATATTACTATTATACCTTGCATTAGAATTGAAGCGAGTCATCAACTAATTAAAGTAATAGAAAATTAAGGGATTTATTGGTTAGTCCAAATATAGTTTTTTGGATGGACTATTTAAGGACATCTCCTATAGTTCCTCTATCTATCCTTTTAGAGTCAAAATTTTGGTTTCCTACCTCCGTCCCGTAAAGTAAGTGCTTATATGATTCAAAATCTATACCACAAAGGAAAAATATTATAGCTCAGCTTTTCAGATGGATTTATTGGTTTATTAGGATGAAGCTTAGCTTCTCACCTCGCCGGTCGATTTCCCATTTTACAGTAGGTAGTGAATACACCGTTTAGCTGTATCAACATATACAAGCGAGCAGTCGTTCTCCGAATGAGCTGAAAATTTCACGCTGGACTCCCACCTGCACCGCTGACACGCCATTGCAATTCGCCGCCATAGTTCATTCTGTACTGCACATGAGAAATCATGGAAGGTAGTGAGTACACCGTTTGGCTGTATCAACATATACAAGCGAGCAGTCATTCTCCGAATGAGCTGAAAATTTCACGCTGGACTCCCACCTGCACCGCTGACACGCCATTGCAATTCGCTGCCATAGTTCATTCTATACTGCGCATGAGAAATCATGGAAGGTAGTGAGTACACCGTTTGTTTGTATCAACATATACAAGCGAGCAGTCGTTCTCCGAATGAGCTGAAAATTTCACGCTGGACTCCCACCTGCACCGCTGACACACCATTGCAATTCGCCGCCATAGTTCATTCTGTACTGCGCATGAGAAATCATGGAAGGTAGTGAGTACAACGTTTGGCTGTATCAACATATACAAGCGAGCAGTCGTTCTCCGAATGAGCTGAAAATTTCACGCTGGACTCCCACCTGCACCGCTGACACGCCATTGCAATTCGCCGCCATAGTTCATTCTGTACTGCGCATGAGAAATCATGGAAGGTAGTGAGTACACCGTTTGGCTGTATCAACATATACAAGCGAGGAGTCGTTCTCCGAATGAGCTGAAAATTTCACGCTGGACTCCCACCTGCACCGCTGACACGCCATTGCAATTCGCCGCCATAGTTCATTCTATACTGCGCATGAGAAATCATGGAAGGTAGTGAGTACACCGTTTGGCTGTATCAACATATACAAGCGAGGAGTCGTTCTCCGAATGAGCTGAAAATTTCACGCTGGACTCCCACCTGCACCGCTGACACGCCATTGCAATTCGCCGCCATAGTTCATTCTGTACTGCGCATGAGAAATCATAGAAGGTAGTGAGTACCCTTTTGGTTGTATCAACATATACAAGCGAGCAGTCGTTCTCCGAATGAGCTGAAAATTTCACGCTGGACTCCCACCTGTACCGCTGACACGCCATTGCAATTCGCCGCCATAGTTCATTCTGTACAGCGCATGAGAAATCATTACCAAGAGTGAGATTTTTCTGTGCAAAGCAAGAGTAGAACTACTAGTTGTCTGTACGTGGATCACATACATTGTTGCGGACAGCCACTGAACCCACTAAGCTTAATCCGTCTTTGCATTGCGGACCATGGCAGCCGCAAATGCCTAGTGACCAGCGCGGATGGGCGCGGGCTGCCCCTAACCCGCCCCACTTGCACCACTAATCGCCAGATTGGCGAGTCGCCAGACGCGTGTGCTGGGTCCTTTTAGAAACTTTCAGCTGAAGATGTATGATGTATCAACTCAGCTTCTATTTTTACGTGTGTTTTTATTGGCTTCTATTTTTACATGTACATTTGACATGTGTAGTGGTGCTGTAGCTACACGTGAACAGTTAAGGGTTGCCAGAAGTAATAGGATTTTAAGAGGATGGTAGATTGCATCGAGTTTTAAGCCAAGACCAGAATTGAGCCTCCCATCTGAAGTCTTCCTAAGTTCGTCCTTAGTCTTCGGCCTATCACTCTAGAAATCCATTACTTCAAGCCGTGCTGCTCGCCCTCCTCTACGGTAGCTATTGCATTATGAAAGGTTCATAACAATGCCCAATACCAGCCTACAACGAGTGCAAAAATCGTTTTAAATTTTGGATATGTACTCTGCTGTCAAACTGTTTCAGTAAGGTAATTAAAATAACAGTTGGATGACAAAAGGAATATATGAATGGAAATAAATAATGACGATTTTTCAATAAGGTGGCTGATTAGAGATGGCAATGGGTACCCGATACCCGAATACCCGACGGGTTTTACCCGATAAAGAGACGGGTATGAAAAATTTTATGTACCCATGGGTACGTTATTGGGCGAAATCCTCTACCCGCCGGGTAGGCGGGTGCGGGTGTGGGTATATACTACCCATACCCGTCTACCTGCGGGTAATGAATACCCGCATTAGACAACTAGACATCCCACTCAAATATTAATTTTATTATCTACTTGTTGTTGATTGTTTATTTGTTTGTCATATGTTGATATGGTCATGTCAAGTATGTTTATGTGATGCACTAATTTTGATCATTAGACGCTTTTGTGCTTGGCATGTATGATTAATGAATGTCTAAATTGATGATATTCTTATGTGTTGAACCGGGTATGCTTGCGGGTACGAGTTACCCGTTGGGTAGTAATACCCGCGCGGGTACGGGTATAGGTAAATTTTCCTACCTGCGTGCGGATACGAGTAACCCGATGGGTAAATTTACACCTAGCGGGTACGGGTATGGAATGGCAATACCCGATGGGTATTTACCCGTTGCCATCTCTATGGCTGATGACTAAATTGATACAAAATAGCTCTTCGCACAATTGGACTGCCTTCCATTTCTGCATTTGCAGAACAATGCTTGATACATATATACAGTGGGGCCGATTCCATCTCTTCTTTTCCAAGGAGATTTCATTCTAAGCCCATCAGCGAATGGAGACATTGAAGATATCTTCACGGCTCACCAATGACAAAAAAAAAAAAAGCAAACCAAAATATATAACTGGAAAACAATGCATACAGTCAGGTAAACATAAGACGAACAGATAAGTGCCCCAAGCAATTAAAACTATGGTTCTAAAAAAATGGAATGAATGATGTACCATTAAATACTGTCAGAAATTATCCCAGTCTCCAGTAATCATGTACTGCCAATCTGCCATGATAAGAGTTTTGTTGAACATCAATATGTAATCATGAAATGTATCTCACTGGCCTCTTTGTACTGACCTTTAACTTTGGCTTCAAGGACTCTATTGCAGCCCGTGCACTGCTGTTTGCAGCTTGCTGAAGCAAAGCATCAGAAAAAAACAAGCTTCACAAAAGAGCTTTTCTACATAGCATATCTAACATGTGAAGGCAGAGATATTCATTTTTGGATTAGAAGGATTGTGTGAACACTGAACATCATATTCTGGACCATGACCTGAGTAATACAAACAGTTAAAAAGAAACTTGTCAGCTGTTACAAAATCTTAATACAACTATACAATATTGAACAGTACAAAAATCAAACATATCTGACCTTTAATTTTGTTGAGCTATTAATCTTCTTGATCAGAACTTGTACTAGGATCTACATTTGTTCCCTCTACAGTTGTACCCTCTACATCTCTTCTAGTCCATGAATGAGTATTATGTGCATTAGCAAAAAGGTCCCCAAGAGTACTGACATGGTAAGGTTCACATTCTACATCATTCCATTCTTCTCCCATTTCAAATACATCTCTAGGCTTCATCTTCAATGCAACTGACCATCCTGGGTTGTTATGCTCGTCTTCGACATAGAACACTTGGTCAACTTGATTGGCAAATACAAAAGGCTCATGCTCAATCCTGTCACCCTTGTGAATTTGCTGTGAGAAATTCACAAGTGTACAACCAAACTTATCTGTTTGCACTCCCTTTCCTCGAGTGACATCAACCCATTCACATTTAAACAACACCACTGAGAATCTTCCAAAATAGTCTAACTCAACTATATTAAGTATCCTTCCATAGTAGGTAATATCTCCAAGGATAGGGTTAGTATCCCCTCCAGAAGAATAACTTGATGTTTTTGCAGTCACAACAACTCCACTATTTTGCGTCGCCTTGTCATAACATTTAGCTCTAAATCTGAAACCACGGATGTTAAAGGCTCTGTGTCTTCTTGCTGCATCCAATGGGCCGCGAGCCAACCATCTAATGTCCTCATCGATGCTATCGCTACCATTTGTTTGCTCCAACTGCATGATCTGTATCATCACAAAATATACTTAAGTCAATTTTTCCTATTTTTTTGAAGAAAAAACAAACCATGATACCTACATGTTCTCTGAACCAATTAGGAAACTCTTTATTCTGCATCTTCTCAATTGTTTTCAAAGATAGACGACGTTGACGATTTCTTCTTTTGAGATCAGCGGCATGCTCTCTAAAAAGGAAATTAACATGGATTCAGTTTTAAAGAAACATATGTAATATGTTGATAGGTGTTAGTAACACTTACTTCAAGTACGGAATGACAGCTTCACAATTGTATAGTACATATCTATGTGCTTGCAGTTTCTCTAGATCGGTTAAAATGAAACTGGATGGTCTTCCCAATGGTTTTCCTATAGGAGGAAACAATGAGGAATCATGTCCATATAAGTTAGATTCAAGATGTTCCTGGTTCTCATCTTTGCTTGATGGTTTGTTATGCTTTGTGGAGACACCTTCCAGGTACCTAGAACAAAACACCACGCACTCATCTGCCAAAAATGAATTTGCCATTGAAGCCTCTGGATGAGCTTTATTGCAAACATATGACTTCAGTTTACATAGGTACCTGCAACATATGGAAAAGCATCAATTTAGTAGGTTATATATAATAAATGATCCAAACAATGAACTTGTATTAGTTAGAATCAGTACCTTTCAATGAAGTACATCCATCGATAACAAACTGGTCCACCCATCTTACATTTAGTTGCTAAATGTACTACTAAGTGAACCATAACTGTAAAAAATCCAGGAGGAAATATCATCTCCATTGTGCATAGTGTAACTTTAATTGAGTGTTCCAAACGTTCAAGGTCATCAACACGAAGCACTTTTGAACATATTCCTTGAAAATAAGCAGACAACTCAAATATTACTGCTGTGATATCATCTGGAATAATACCCCTTAGAGCAATAGGCATCAGCTGTTGAAGTAGAACATGGCAGTCATGTGTTTTGAGACCAATAAGTTTTCCTTCAGCACAATTTACAGATTTTGATATGTTTCCAGAGTAGCCATCAGGAACTTTTATGTCTCGAAGCACTTTACAAAATGTTTGTCTCTCACTTTTAGACATAGCAAACCTTGCAGGTGGCAAGTAGAACTTGCCTGAAGGTTTTTCTTGTGGGTGGAGGTCCTCCCTAATGTTCATCTCTTTGAGGTCTTGACAAGCTTGTAAATTATCTTTTGACTTTCCATCTAAACCACATAGTGTACCATAACAATTTTCAAACACATTCTTCTCTATATGCATCACATCAAGATTGTATCGAAGAATATTATCATCCCAGTAAGGCAATGTGAAAAGACTACTTAATGCCTTATAAGTTTTTGACTCCTTGAAATCACCTAAAGCAATGATTTCATCCAAAATTGGACGGTCATAATAAGTTTGAGGCTCTGTTCCAAGCTCCACTGTTCCATCAAATGAATTCCCATCCAAACGAAAAGGATGGTCAAGAGGAAGAAATCGACGATGACCCATAAAACAAGATTTACGACCATGCTTCAGACGTTTGGACCATGCATTTTCACCACAAGGTGGACATGCAAAATTTCCATGAACCATACGAGAAGCAAGCATTCCCAAGCTTGGTAGGTCACTAATGGTCATTAGCACTGCTCCTCTCAAATCAAAAGTTTCGTTTCTTGATGCATCATATGTTGACATACCATTTTGAAATAAATCTTTTAGGTCCTCCAAAAGTGGTTTAAGGAACACATGAATTCTATCCCCAGGACTAGTAGAACCAGGAATTATTAAAGACAACATTAGATAATGCTCTTTCATGCAAAACCATGGAGGTAAGTTATATATTACCAAAACAACTGGCCAACAGCTATATCTAGAACTCAACATCCCATACTGATTAAACCCATCGGTAGCTAAGCCAAATCTAATATTCCTTGCATCTGACTCAATTTGTGGAAACTTTTTATCGAAGTCCGTCCATGCTGGGGAGTCAGCTGGATGTCGTAGCGCACCATCCTTGATGCGCTCTTCATCATGCCATCTTAGGAGAGGTGCTGTTTCTTTGCACATAAACAGTCTTTTTAGCCTCTCTTTAATAGGAAAGTATCTTAATACTTTACTAGGTGTTGCTTTCCTTCTTTGCTTCTTTGTTAGTTTGGTTTCAGGTTCCATACCTTTCCACCTAGAAGCCTTGCACTTTGAGCAAAAATCATCATTTTCCTTGTCTTTCCAAAATAGCCTCATAAAAATTTTTGGGCAGTTCCTTTCCATTTGGAATAGCCTTCTGTAAAATACCAAGTAGATCACCTAATGATTTATCTGACCATTTGTTCATGGATTTTATATTGAACAAAAGCACAAGTAAAGTTAGCTGCGTTAATTCACATCCTGTCCATAAAGGCTTTTTGGAATCTTCAACCAATTTATAGAACTCTTGTGCTTCTAAATTTGGCCCGCTGACAGGTGGATTCGGAATATTTGCGGCATCTGTCATAGGTATGTCTTCATACATGTGATAAAATGCATCATGAAGCAGCTGACTCATGTTATCATGCCTTTCTTCATTCTGAGATTGTGGTTGTTGATCAACGGTGTGCTGCACTGAAGGGTCACTATGAAAATCCCATTCTTCATGCACTGAAGGGTCACTATGAAAATCCCATTCTTCATAATTCTCAAGTATCCCATTGCAGACCAAATGTTCATATATTTCATCCTTGGATAGGAGACTAGTATGCACGCATGTATGACATGGACAATAAATCTTGGTATCTTCGGTCTTATCTTTAAATGCAAATTCAACAAATCCTTCTACACCAGCTATGTACCGAGTATAATCTTTAGGATAGCCCAAAAGAAGCTTGATGATTTTTAAATCCATTGTGAAACCATAAAAAGCTATTGATGTATAAATAAATAGCAGCTGTAAGTTCATATTTATTTATCATCATATAAATAGCATAACCACATTATTATTATGATTTGGATCACCAGTTTAGCAAATCAGAGAAGTACTAAATAAAAAAAATCCATACATATTGTGTCGTCGACCTTGGCGGAGCAGTCGTGGTAGCAGGCCTTGACGTCCTCGTCCTCCTCATCCGGCCTGCGCGACACGAGCAAGCACACACTTAGATCGGAACAGCGAATGCTTGTCGCATCAAAATGAAATGGGAGGTCAGAGATTTCAGTTCAGCGGATGCTTTTATACTCTTCTGAAAATTCAACTACAATGATCCTGGAACAGTTTAGCTATTAATCGGTGAAAATAAGCTCTTCGGTTGCTTTAAAACTCATGCAACTTACTTCTTTTTTGAACTATGTAGTATGTACAAAGAAACACATTCCTTTCATAAGAGAATTTTCTTATTTGACAATAAGTATGTAGACATTGTGATTTGTGAACCCAATTATTGGTATGTCATGACGATCAAAAAAAATTATTGGTTTGGCATACAGATATGTACACAGTTGAGCTATTATTGTTTCCTCTTGTGGGTTGAATCATAGTTTAGAGCAAATGGTAGGCGTGCTGGACCAGTGACTAAAGTTAAGCAAACAAGGCCTCAAAGATCTCAGCTAATGGTGATAAACTGATAATGCACACAGTCAGCTTTCCCAACAACACCAAAAAGCTTAACATGCATGCAAGGCTCATCATCTGGCTCCTCGGCGCAGGCATCGTCCTCCTGCGGCCTCTCTGCATCCTCGGGCTCCTTCTTCTTCTTGCTGGGCGCCTTGGCCGGCTTGGTCGCGGGGGGCGCGGCAGAGAGGAGGCGGGGGTGGCGATGCGGGAGATGCGGTGGGGGGCTGGAGGCGGCCGGCGGCGGAGTCGCGGAGAGGCGGCTGGAGGCGTCGCGAGATGGGAGTCGGCACATGGGAGGGGACTGCGGGATTGGGGATCGCTAGGGTTAGGCCGCGGCGGAGAGGAGGCGGGGCGGGGGGGGGGGGGGGCGATGCAGGGGAGAGGATGCGCCGATGCGGTGGGGGCTGGGGGCGGCTGGCGGCACCGCGGCGGAGTCACGGAGGCGGCTGGAGGCGTCGCGAAGATGGAAGAGGATGGGACGACGCGCCACGGACAGAGAGAGGATTTGGGGAGCGGACGGCACCACGGCAGAGCGGCGGCGGCTGTTGTGGAGGCTGCGTACAAGATAGATGGGCCATGGGCTATATGCTCTGCATCGTATATTTAAATTATATAACTAAGTTTATGAGGAGAACAATCACAAAAGACTAGCTGTTTGGTTGGTCAGTGTGGTATGTACGTAGTGTGTTAGTTTTGGCAGGTTGTGGGTTCGAAAGCTATAAACGCGTATTTTTGTCTGTAATTTAATTAATGATTAAAGAGCAGCACCTGTGTACTATAATTTAATTAATAATGATTAAAGAGCAGCACCTGCGTACGAGAGCACCTACTACGCCCTGCAGTACGAGAGCACCTACGCCTGTAGTACGGGATCACCAGGTGTAGCTCGGGGGAATGCTTGCAACAGTTAGTAAATGTTGCCACATCATTCCTTGCAACGAATACATCATGTGTTGCCACATATCCATTGCTAAAGGGGTAGGGGGTAGTTTTAACCCTATGTGTACTTTTGCGTAGCTATGTGCTAAAAGAAAGTTCTAGTTTTTTTTTTTGAAAAAAAACTTTGGGTGGCAACCGGAGGTGTTTTTGCAATTTTTCCCTTAGATAATATTACATAAAGTAGTTCCTACTATCAAACGTTTTGTGGTAAAGTTGTACAAACTAAATGAGAGTGCCAGCTATGAGCCAACGATGAGAAGATTACAAAGAAGTGTTGAAGTTATGAACTTTCACGAACATCAGGTGCAACTCCTACACCCAATTAATTAAAGTTCGTCAGCTCAGAAATAAAAAGGAGTAATCAAGGTCCCATACAGATAGATAAAATTAATTGAAGGATAAAGAAAACTCTTAATGTTAATGAACCAAGAGACGGTAATTACCAAAATTATTGTCCACAGGATAAATCAAACCCTTTCTTCTTTGAAAAACAGGGAAACAAACATCCATATATATGGACATATTATATTCTTGCATCTTTTCCAAGAAAACCTCAAGAAGAAGTAGCATGCATTCTTTCAGCATGACTCATATATGCTATATATGTATATAGCTCAACTGCTTCAAAGAACATGATATCAAGTTCCTTTCACGGCTTCCGACCACCGCCTTGGTCGCAGGCGCCGGCGTCGAGGGTGTGGTAGTTGACGTAGCGGCTCGGCGCCGACGGTGGCACACGGTGCCCCCTCGGCATGCAGCCGTTGGCCGCCCGGCCGTGGAAGAACGGCTGCCGGTGGCGCAACCGCGCCCTGAACGGCACGAACGGCGGTCTCCCCCTCACCTCACCGCCGGCCACCATCAACTCTGCCGGCGTCACCACCATCAGCAGCAGAAGCACGATCATAGTGACAAGGGTAGACATGGATGAGATGCAGATGACCAGACTAGGATGATTACGTGGTGAGATGCTGTGGACGTGTCAAGGAGGCAAAGCTAGAAGGGGCAGCGAATAAAGCTAAGAAAGGTAGTGTTCTTAAAGAAAAGAGAGAGAGACTTGTGAGAGGGAGAAGAAAGTACAAGGACACGGAACAGCTCATGGGTAGTTAGCTAGCGAGGAAACGTAAGCGCTCGCGTTGGATCGTCTTTCTCGTATTCTTGGCTTGCTAGGCTGTGTAGTGTAGGTGAGGATGCTCGTGCAACGGAGTTATTGCAAAAGCTTGCTTTTCTGCATGCATGGCTGCATCCTGCATAGAGAAGTTGACATGTTGACAGGGTCGTTTCTGTAATTTAGGAGGCCCTAGGGCATAATAAAAGTGGAGGCCAATCCTTCTAATATAAATATGTAATTTGCACACTAGGCCATAGAGACGAAGAGTCGAAGACTTGAAGTGTAGCCTGTGGAGGCGGATGCTGCGGAGGCACGGAGCACCTCCTCTACTATTGGACAAACTCGTTACTCTGGCACTGGTAGTAGGGAAATAGGGGATGCGAATGACCTCGGACTTCTGACCTTCATCCGCCCACGGCCCATACCAGCGTATGCAATGGCTATATGAGGGGATTTCGAGTAGAGCCATTGCAAAGCGAAGAAATCAAAGACGAATTGGTTGGGAATCGAAGAAATCAGGCTCTTCCTCTTCTCCTCCATTAATGGTGACATAGCGACAACGGTCAACGGTGGATTTTTTGTGGGGAAGAGATCGGAAGAGTCAAGAGTGGTGAAGCCACAGAGAGGAATAGGATACGAGCAGGTGGCGTGCGATTGGGGAATAGGGATCTGGTGAATTGATGCGTCTCTCTGTGAGGGAGCTCATTAGCTCAACGCTAGATAATGCCATTATGGATTAGACCGTTACTTGACTAGTTGTCTTCAGCTGGCCCAATCAAAGATACAGAACCCCATGTGGCCATGCCCACGAGAGTATTCAATGACTGAATGACTATAGTATAATACGTAGACTAATCAGTGATTCATGTATTGATGTATATTTACATGGGCTTGGACTAAGGGCTCCTAGTTTTTATGGACCCTAGACGGTTGCCCCTGCTGCCCAGGCCCAGGGCCGCCCCTGCATGCTGGCAAATATTGGACTTGTCAGAAAGAAGCAATTAGTTGACGTGTCAATGGTTTCGTGTCAAGGAGCATAGGTATCATAATTAGTTCCTTGAACATAGAGTGCATATCCCTATATAATGTTCTAAAAAAGTTGTCTCGATCAGCCACATGAATTTGATATTTACTAAATTCACTATTATAATTTCACAATATATTATTTGGTGATTCACAACAAGATGTTATAACAGAGATTAGTTAGATTAAAACTAGTATTTTGGGACCATGTCATTATTCAAAACGTGCTCCACTAATTATATTTCCACATTTGAAATTCAACTCGATGGACCATTGATCATTAAACTTGCCTGACCATATGCCACATATATACAGATAATGTAAAATTGCGAACATAATGGGAAATGAAATGCACAATGACACTACTACATAAAAGGTCATCACAGATGGCTCAAAAATATCATCACACACGGTTTCGTGAGCCGTCTGAGTTTATGGGTCAATAATAACATCATGTCATCACCGACGGTTTCGAACCGGTTGTGATAAACCACAACACAGATGATTCGTATTAAGAACCGTCTGTGAAGAATACTATCACAGACAGCTCTACCCAAAAACCATCTATGATACTCACACATTACAGACGGTTCTAGCTACCAACCGTCTGTGATGGGTGAGTATCACAGACGATTCTTAGCTAGAACCGTCTGTGATATTTGCCCATCATACACGGTTGGTAGTTAGAATCGTCTGTAATGTGCGAGTATCACAGACGGTTTTTGGTTCGACCCGTCTATGATAGTCTTTCATAGGTGGTTTATATCACAAAACTATCTGCGCTAGTTCATTGTATACCTAAAATGTTTTCTGTTTTCGGTTAGCCTTAGGAAATGTTAGCTATGCTCTTTGAGAACAAACAAATACAGCCATACATTACATTTCCATTAAGATTAGAATCCATCATTACAGTGTCACAAGATAATGAGCAGGATACCCATCTAACACAGCAAGAATATGGCAAGAACACATTTCCTAATCCTACTAACCCAACTCTTAAACATGGCAAGAACATAGAAAAATAGAGATCCTAGCAGACAGTAGAAGCTCAACTGTGCCGACAAGGCCTCTATGCCTAAGCCCTCTTACCCCTGATGTAGTGCATGAGTTGGATGTCCTTGATGCTCATCATCGCAGGCGCCGACTTGAGCACCATTTTGGTGGCTAGCTACTTCTGCAGTGCCTTGCCAGTCATAGACTTGAGCACATGCAGTAGGGATCGAGGGCGAGGAGGACGGTGAGGAGGCTGAATAGATTTTGAGCACATGCAGTAGGTAGGGGATTGGTTCGGGTGAGTATTTATAGGGGAGGGAGAGGTGAGAGTTGGAAAAATTTTGGCATGGGGACGGAGAGGTGGAGCTACGATTCGTGGGGTGGGGGTTAGTGGGTTTCTGTTGGCTGGGATTGGGTTGGACAGGATCAACGGGCCCGACGGTCAGTGACATAATTATCACAGATGGTTTGAACTACAAACTATCTATGAAACATAATTATTATAGATGGTTTAAATCACAAACTGTCAGTGATATATAATTATCAAAGACAATATGTATCAATGCAATGTAAAAAGATAGTCTTAAAAGATGAAATAGCAACGTTCTATATGGCTTATATATGCTCATTTGAAAGGTTTTGATGAGATCTACAACTTTACAGTTGAGGCGAACTCCAAATTTCGAAGGGAAGATCGAAAATTTTGGCAAAAACAAAAATAAAAAACCAGCAACGCAAATTTGAAGTTAAAGATGGCTGATTTTAGGGGTCTTAAAAGGTGATTGGCACAAATAGGTTATTTTTTTGGATCAGGCTTGTTGTTAGCTTTTCAATGAGTATAAAAATGCCGAAAACGAATACCGTATGCGAAAGTTATGCCTGTTTTACTAATGGTGTCTCGGAACGGAATCCTACTCGGACACGCTGCTTTAGTTTGAATAGAGGGGGCGGCAAAGTCGGTGGCAAAATATCACAGATAGTTTTTAATGCAAACCGTCTGTGATAATTAATTATTACAGACAATTTTCAGTACAAACCGTCTGTAAAGTATCACAGACGATTCAAATAAAAACTGTTTGTGATATTTGGTAATATCATAGACAATTCTTGTTAATAACCATCTGTAATAATTCATAGACAGTTTTCACTATGAGCCGTCTATGATATTACATCCACATACGTTTTTAGCACTGATAGCGATATAGACGGTCTTTAAACCAAAATCATCTGTGATTGTATTTAATACCAACGATTTATTTAACCGTCTGTGATCAAGCGTCTAATATTAGCCTTTTTGTAATAGTGTGACATTTTGCTCCCAAAGTGAGTTGGCATTTCAAAGGGTTTTGAAATGGTGGTAGTTCTCCCTGGCTAGTTTTTCAAACAGTTGTTATGACTACGAAGCAACTAAGAGCAAGTTTAATAGTATAGATAGCTGCTACCTCCAATACATTTCCATGTCATCAAAAGATAATGATGCAGCTAACTCATACAATAAGCTGGCTATAAGTTGTCTCCACAAGAGCTCTCAATCATTTAATACATACATGGGTATTGATAATTTAATACATGCATGGTATAGCAGTTAGTTCTATTGGTATATGCATGAATAACACCTCTTTTCCTGTGCTATAGCCTGACTCTTGCATGGGAGCCGGCTTGGCTCTCTCTCTCCTTTTCTCTCCCCTCCACATAGGACTATGCTGATATGGATTCCCTTGTAGCTAGCACAGTCAGCCTTATTAAACTTGCTCTAATATACTGGAAAAAGGGAAAGAAAAATGAAAGGACGATGCCTTAGTCGCCACTCACGAGTTTCTCACATGGATCGAACGTACGTGTACGCGCTTGCTGTGCTTTAATTTGCTGGACCAAAATCGGCACAACGGTCGGAAAGGGCCAACTAATTAAGCAGGTAGCCACACGCAAAGTGCAGAGATGAAGTGTCAAGCATGCGTGCGACCGAAAGGACTCGCGTGAAGACCCAAATTATCCTAGGCCGTACAGCCAGCAAATTCAGTCGAGTTGGAGAGAAATTTATGCTTGAATCTGAATGCCGACCCAATTATCTCGTCATGCAAGTAGAAACTACACTCCGTTTGGCTAACAGGAATCAAGTATGGAATTGTGGAATTGGATTTGGGATCTACGAGTTGGAGTGTTTGGCTGTCACCTTGAATTGGAACAAATGATTTCACTCAAATCCAAACTGGAGAGTTAAAACAAAACACAATTGACAACTCAAACCCTATCATTTGTCTGGAATTTTAACTCGTCATGCAAGTAGAATCTACATTCCGTTTGGCTTACAGGAATAGAATCTACACTCCGTTTGGCTTACAGGAATCAGGTATGGAATTGTGGAATTGGATTTGGATTCTACGAATTGGGGTGTTTGACTGTCACCTGGAATTGGTGATTTCATTCAAATCCAAACTGGAGAGTTAAAACTAAACACAATTGGCAATTCAAACCCTATCATTTGTCTGGAATTAAAAACGCACGAGCACCTATCCTCTCCTCTTGACCTTTTCTCGTGTCTTCTCTACGCCATGGCCATCTCCCTCTTCTCCCTCTCCTGCCACTCTGCCCTAGCCTCTCCACGCCTACTGTGACGTCGCACGACCCACCACCACCTACCATAGCTTCAATCCGCTTTATCCATGCCAGAGTTTCTCTCTTTTTTTCTCTTCCATGGATCTGAGGTCAGCGATGATGGCAACTGTCGACTCTTTGTTGATGGCTGTGACGGCAAGGAAGCAAATTTCCTTTTTATTTTTTTTGGGAGAGGGTAGAATGGTTATTTGGTTATGGTCAAACCAATTGACCTTTGTCAGAGTAGCAAATAAATCATATTTCCCACTTTTGTAATGGTACCGCAACAATTAGCTCGTTTAGGGTGACAAATGCCAAAAATTCACCCTTTTTAAGGGAAGGATTAGGGGGTTGGAAACGGTAATGGATAATTCATTTTATCTTATATTCGTATACGAGAAAATATGAATATGGTAAGAAAAATTCGTATTAAAAATATTCGTATTCGTATTCGAGAATATTCGTATCCATATTTGAGAATATTCGTATTCGCAATCGTATTTGTATTTGTATTCGAGACTATTCGATTCGTATTCGATCCATTTCCTATACCTATTAGCCGGTCGGCCTAGCCCTGTGGCCAAGCGGAAATCCCGGAAAAATCCAGACAAATTTTGTGATTTAAAATTTGAATTTGGGCGGTTTGAAACTGGTAACCATTCCGGTAACCGGTCAAAAACCGATGAAAAACCGGAAAAACCACTAGGAATTTGTTCTACCGAGATTTATTACAGAAACTGTAGGAGGATATTCGTATTCGACCGAATTAAGTACATATTCGATTCAAATTCGTATCCGTTATGATATTCGATTCGTATTCGTATTTGAGAATATTTGAATTCATATTTATTTTAAAAATATGGATTCGTATTCGTATTTGAGACTATTCGATCGTATCCAATCTGTTTCCATCCCTAGGAAGGACCGATATCTTGGTGCATAAGTAGTACAAAGAAGTGGGACCTAATCAAACGTAGGTCTCATTTGGAATGCATTTTTGTATTTTTAAGCCCCATTTGGATCTAGGTAATTTCAAAGGTATGTATTCCTATGGAAATTATTCCTTTCCAACATATTTTGCAAGAATCAGAAACATTGGATCAAACATCATTTTTCTTTTCCTTTGCATAGGACCGAGAAGAGACGCATGGAGCAACTCGTGGCCATGCAACAGCAGTGCTGAAGCCGCAGCTAAACAGTACCCAGCACAATGCTCCACAAGAACTCACCAGAGCACCGAATGTCGTCGCCAACTTAAACTCGTGGACCTCCCTACCGGCGCAGCCTACCATAGTTGTCGCCCCAACCCATAGTGTAGGATCAGAAATGGCAACAGAGGGGGGGGGGTGAATGGTGCCTTTAAAAATCGCCCGAAGTATCCACATACTCTTTCTTCTCCGATAGCTATATCAGCTATGAAGACAGAAGAAGTTTGACAATAATAAACTTTAGAGAAATCCGAAGGAACCAGAAGCTAGAGATTAGACTTGACCAAAAACAACAAAGATCAGATGCCAGAGAAAAACTCTGTCGAAGGACAATGAAGCAAGATGATCAAGAGCACACTGGAAAAGCAAAACCAAACAAGCAATACCTTCTCTGAAGAGACAGAAAACAGACTAGAAACTTTAACTAATTTCACAAAAGGATTGAAAGAACAAAAGTTACAAATCTACCCGAAAAAGGAGAGAGATGACAGCTACTAAACTGAACTATAAGCATAGAAGAAAATGAGACATGGAGAAGCATGAAAATCCAGAGAACTGCACCGGTCTGACCGGAAGAGGAATCACCGGTCAGACCGCAGTAGTGTTGCCGCTCTGACCGGGTGCCAATTCGGTGAGCACAACCAGAGATATGGAATCAACTTCAGATTCAAAACACAGACCGAACTCAGGAGCAAATAACACAAAAAACTGAATAGGGAAGACTACTGAAACTGCACTGCCCGAATGACTTAAATTGTAGCTTGAAAACTGAATTATTCGGATGCTGCAGACCAGAGAGCAGAAAGACACATCAGTCAGGTGCTCCGAAAGACAGACTGAATTTTACTGCCAGCCGAGAGCTGTCTTTGCTGTTGAAAACTGAAGGCAAGGAAGTTGGCACAGTAAATTCAGAAGGGCTGCCGAAAATAGGAAAAGATTGAACCAATGCTGAGCTTTTCAGATTAGGAAAACAATAATTCAAAGAAGATAGTTGCCCTATCTTTGACTGAAATAGCAAATCTGCAGTGAAGGAAACAAAACAGGAAGCATTTAAATGGCTGCAGCTCTGAACCGAGAGAAGACTGAAAAGGAGCAGCTGCCGAAAACTAAAGGAGCACAGTAGTTACTGCTGATTTGCTGAACCAAAATGCAGGAAAAAGAACTAAAGTTTGCAGCTCTTTTTAGGGCAAGTGATTTGGTCTTCAAGCTAATTAGCAGATTGAACTTAGAAGCAAAGTAATACAACCAAAAGACCAGGGAAATGCAATCTGAACATAAATCAGAGAATGAACAGAAAATAAGACAGATTTTCAAATTACTTGCCATCCTCAAATCTTTTGCTTAAGAGACTTTGAAATACAGCAGGAAATGATCTCTTAGCATGAAAGCACAAATCTAGATCAAGCTTTTTACTGGGAAATCAAGAGACCAAGCACACTCTACCTCCAAACCCTAGATACATGAAAACAGAGGAGGTCAGCTAGTGAAATTACTCATGACTAAGAAGAAGGATTTCTGCCTAACTTTAGGATCTATCATCTTTTGGCCATGAGATCTTAACCCCATCTAGCATTCATCCTTTAATCAATCAGAACCAAGAGAATACACTTCCTCTGCCAACCAAAACAGTAAAACCCTAGAAACAGAGCACATTTGCAATGAATGATTTCTAGTGAATGGTACTGGCTTTGAGAACTTTACTCTTGGGAAAACTAGCCAAGGGCTTTGAGAACCGATTCCCAGATCAGAGACAAAGTCATCTTGCAGCTTCTCAACCAAGGAAACAAATCACAAACAAAAGAGAATGAAAGAACCGAGAACAACAAAATGAACACAGGCAAAGCATAGGAAAGAACTCAGAATGATGAAAGTAGATGCAAAGGGATGGGCAATTGCATTAACTGAGAGTTTACAACCATCTCATCTCACTACATGGTTCTCAAATGAGATGAACACAAGCACCCTGAGCTCACCTCATACACTCAGAACCACTGTCTCGTGAGCTTACTACCTTCTGCCTCCACCTCTCCACATATGAAGGCAGAAGCTCACACTCAAAATAGAAAATCAAGAAGTGGCAGCCCCTCTCCACTTCATTTCCTCACACACACAAGAGGCAAAGGTCAAAGCTCTCATCAGGAAACTTGGAGGGAAAACAGCATTCATCCTCCAAACCCTAAACCCTTTCTATTTGACCTTCACTACCACTAACGGGTCTCCAACCCCTTATCTTCAACCGAATCCGCTTCCATTTTGCAGCCTTGCGCATTTTACCGAAATGCCCCTGCCGCAACTTCCTGGAAGCTTCCTGTCCTCGCACGACCGCACCCGGCATCCTGACTGTCTGGACCTCAACTCCTCCCTAAGCCTAGTCCCGGTCCACCTCGCCGTTGCCCATCGTGTCCACCTCCGGTAGCTCCGGCTCCAGTTCCTCGTCTCCCGACTTATAACCACCTCAGCAGCCTCAATCATCTTCGACGTCTCCGACTGTCTGGACCTCAACACCTCCTGTGCCTAGTCCCGGTCCTGCCACGCCTCACCAAGACCTAGCTCCGAAGTCCGGCAGTCACATAGACAAGCAAACCGTCACATAGCACCGCTCGAAACAGCATAACCAACATTAGCATTAGAAGAAGGTACTCAAGCATGAAATACCCAAATCGACCGATCGAGAAAAGAACAGGCGTCCTAAACACGTCCGACCGCAATCGACCAAGTCCAACCGTACTAGACTGCGCCATGCACCGACTTGGCGCAAACCAACCAAATCAAACTCAAACTTCCAGAACACGAGTCAATTACTCATCACAAACATGGGGATACCTCCACATGGTCTCTCACATAGTGTAGTCGTGGTTCGCTGTCGCCTACCTTGATCTGCCTCTGCCGAAGTGACTTCCACACCCTAATCCGCTGTTGGAACTAATCTTGACTCGTAATGTGTATTCATGTGTCGAGTACTGTGTAATTGTATGTCGAGTACTCGTGTGTTGAGTACTCTGTAGTCGTGTGTCGAGTACTCGTGTGTCCAAGTACGAGTTGAAGACCCAAAGTCGGAGAGCAGTCAGAGACAGTACAATGAACCGGTCGTGGCTATAGTGAACCGGTCATTGCAACAGTAAACCGATCATAGCTACAATGAACCTTTCAGTAGTCGTAAGCTACAGAGATGGTCGGTAGTCAGAGCTACAGTAACTGGTCAGTAGTAGTTATACAGATTGCGTGTCTCAGCCTTGTGGGGATGATGTGCTTATGATGCAATGGACCATGCTTGCTTTGAAGCATTAATCAATCTTGCTCCCATGCAAGGGGAAAATTAACATGAATATGATATTTTTCCTAAATCAGTTGAAGTATTGATTTGTTGGAAATCACAATTGGTTAGGCCAACCAGGAAACTGCTATGCTTTATATAGCTTTTTATGTAGCCAGTTCCATCATGTTGGGATAATCCTTACACTACTATAAAATAGTAATACTAGACGCCACATCACGGACGGTTCCCCAAAACCATAAGTATTAAATACAATCACCATAGCAACTTGGAAATGATATTGATGTGTACCTAGCATCGTTGGTGGAAGATTTAAAAATACTGTGGATCAAAGGGATACAGGTACAAAATGTATACAAACAAGAGAACTTCACTTTACGCTCCTTATTATTCTGCACCATAAATGATTATCCTGTCATTGCTAACCTGTCGGGCCAGAGTACAAATGGAGCCAAAGCCTGTACTCACTACTTAGATGATACTGAGAGTGTGTGGCTGAAGCACTCGCGCAAAACCATATACATGCATCACCGTAGGTTCCTTTGAAGGGCTCACCCATACCGCAGGATGAAGAAATAATTCGACGGAGAGAAGGAGGACAGTTCAGCTCCAAGGCATTTAAGCGAAAAAGAAATCTATGATATGGTTAAGGATTTAGATGTTTTGCTCGAAAAGTGACATAAATCAACGACTCGTGAGAAGAACGTCTGGAAGAAGAGATTAATATTTTGGGACTTATCTCATTGGGAGCACATAGAAGTTCGCCACTGCATCGACGTCATGCATATAGAGAAAAATGTATGTGACAACTTAATTGGTCTCTCACTGAACATTCATAACAAAATAAAGGATGATGTTAACACACGACTTGACTTGGTTGATATGGACACCAAGCCTGAGTTAGCACCGAAGGGAGTAAATTTTAGTATCTACTCTCCTTTTGCTTACCTTACCTTCTCTATTCTTCCCTAAATATCTCCATTCGAATACCCAAAGTTTCTGGCTAGGATCATCGGGTCCTGACAAGTGGGGCAGCGGTGGGGGCAAGAGGAGCCGGCAAGCGCGCGAGAGTGGAGGGGCAGTGTCTGAGGGAATCGGATCCTCTGACTTTGCATTGTACAAAGTCAGAGTGACTTTGGCGTCTGAACCGCCCGATGTAAAAGAACGGTCCAGATGGATCCCTGATACAGTATTTTTTACTGTAGCTACAGTAAAAAGTACTGTTGTAGTGATCGATCTGCACCGTTCTTTTTGCATCGGACGGTTCAGACCACGCCAAAGTCACTCTGACTTTGCACAGTGCAAAGTCAGAGGATCCGATTCCGTGTCTGTGAGTGTTGGTGGGTTGGGGAAGGAGTACTATGTGCTTGGTTAGGGTTGGAGTTGGGAGGGACTTTTTTCAGGAGAAAATAAGGAGGAAATCAGTGGCGCCTGACAGAAATTTTTTCAGTGGCATAATAATGGAGGTAATCGGTGATGCCTTCGTGAAATTTTGTGGCGGCATCTTCGTTATTTTTCTGAACTGGCAGGTGGGCCACCCATGTAAGGGATACGGCGCGTACGTCGGGATGCGCCTGAACTTCCATGGTGCCCCCCACATTACCCGGTATTTTTTTTCACCATACCGAGTGCTTGCGAGGACACTCGGGAAGCATCACCTTAATAAGAAAAGATCCAATTGCATCACGATTCGCAAAAGGAAAAAAAAACCGATTGTGAGACACGATTACATATCATCTAGTCCAAGGTTCGGCGACGTTGCTCAATATGAGGATGAGGGTGGTGGCAAACTTCGATAGTGGTGGTGGCAGCGGCTCAGTTGGAGGCGACGTGACACACATACGACAGCCGAGATGTTTGGAGAGAGAGAGAGAGAGAGAGAGAGAGAGAGAGAGAGAGAGAGAGAGAGAGAGCATGGACGAGGGGGCGGTGTAGTGTTGCAAAAATTCAACATGTCTATCAATTAGGAATTCGCAATGAGCAGCAGAAAGTCAAGCATAGAGAAAAAGTAGTCAATATACTGGAGGTCATACCTAGAACCAGACAAATCCGCTCCACATCTCTCCGATGGTGGTGACGGCGAGGATGGAGCAATACTTGTTGGACTGGGAAAGGGGCAAGGAGCATGGGGACAGAGGAGGTAAGGGGACTTGGGGCAGTGACAGCAGCTGAGGTGAGGGTATTTGGGCGACGGTGGTCGAGCGAGTTAAGGAAACGGCAGTTGTGAACTTGGACATGAAAGTTCTCTGTGTTTAAACACTCCGGAAGGTTTGCCTCCCCTGTTAGGTCCTTCAATAGCACGGCTCACAGGTGGCCTACAACCTCATCTCCCCGTGGTAAATATCCGGTGTGTACCTCAAGACAGCACTCGAGAATCAGTGTTACACCATTATGGCAAAAAAAAATATCACGTTTGGCATCATAACTTCCCTAGTGTACCCAAGGAGACACTCGGTAAGGTACCAAATGTACCTCACGAAGACACTCGGAATGTAATGTTGTACCTTGACGGCCGGGAGATCCCGTTTAGCACCTAAACTTACCTTGTGTATCTCTACATCACCCGGTAACTCGCCAAGTGTTCATCAGGAAAACACACGGGATGTAGTGTTACATCGTTAAGGCGCAGAATATGCCGTTTGGCACCTTAACTTCCCATTCTGAGCGCTCAGCCGGCACTGGTGATTTGTTAGTCGTGAGCCGTGACCGCCTGCCGCATCGGATCGTCCTATACAGAGTATATGCGAAATGCGCTATATGCACACCGTTAGGGACTTAACGGCAGCTTCGGTCCGAAAATATGTGTACACCGTCGAGGAATCCGTGTTTTTATGTTTGCATACTAATCGTGGGTTTGTTTCGGTTGTGGCTCATGAATTATAGTATATTATAAGCGTTTTATACGAATAAATCAAATATCAATAAATTACTTCAAAAAAATTGTTGTAGTTGTGGGCAATATTTTAATATCAAATTTTACTAGGAGGCAAATACAATAAATCAGTGATGCAAAACTTACTACTAACAGCAGACTACTCATCATACTTCAGAATATACGCAAGAAAATATAGTAACAAAGTTGAACGAATGTACGAACGACTTACTTTTTCGCCTGGTGAAGAACAAGAAGCAGCGTAGGTTTGACGCAGTGCAAAACGTAGATGATGCAGTGTAGTGAGCGGTCGCGCAGATGTGCGCTGCCTAGAAACCTTATTGCCGCCCCGTGCAGGAACTCTCTGCGACAACGGTTCGGAGATAGCCACTCTTCCTCCTTCCAGGTGTACGCCGGGAAGAAAGGTTGGTGAAGTTCAGACGGCACAGTACAACAGCACAAGTTGACAGAAGTAAGAGATTCAGGTAGTGAGGAATTCTCTCTTTTTATACCTTGGACGTCTCTAGGTATATATAGATATGCAAATTACTCTCTAGTAACTGCCCCATTGAACTGAAATAATTCATTGGTAACTGCTCAATTATTCACTGGTAACTGAAAACATTTAACCAGTGATTTACCCACTGATAACTGCCTGTCATCAAAAATCTAATTAAGCCTTAAATTCAAACGTTTGAATCTCATTCAAACAGAGAGTGAGGTGCAGGGTTCTGCAAAAATAAAGATGGACTTAGTCTGCCATGCGATTTTCACGCGAAAATACGCGAATACGCGAATACGCGCATGCGCGTGCGTGCGCACGTGTGTGACTAGACAGAACCCTCCTCATACCATCTCTATTCATATTCAAGGATTGATGAGAACTCCACCTTATAAATCGGCCTTCTTCACCTTGTCTTAGCAATATGGTACTAAACCATGCATGCTTTAGAATTAAGGAAATCAGTCATAATCAAATGGGCCAATTTCTAATAAAAACTATTATGATAATCCATTTTAAAAAGACAATGAAGAAACCGTTCTGTCTATTTGCTTAGAGAAGTCATAAGTAATAAGCTGAAAGAAGAGGGGCTGCATATAATAACCTCGGATTCAAACGTGACCACGTTTTATTGTAACACAAAATAAGCATAAGGAAACCACAGCTGAACCTGAAGAACGACTTGATCATCCGAGCTAGATTGGTACTCTGGTTCATGGGATGATCATATAAGAGACATTCTAACGCCCTAAGTTTTTGTTGCGAATGTTTCTCTTAAAGAAAGTATTTATGCGAAATAACAACGTATGTTACAGATTGAATGTATCCATTGCAAGTTATATATATCTAGCATCCTTTCACCGAAGTTTGCAAGAACTCGATCAAGTGGCAGAGGGACTTCACAAAACGAGTACTTCAGGCTGTGGACTGGTTCTCACTCAGCGTCGTGAACATATGGTATGTTTTGCATGGTTTCAAGATCTGTTAGCTGCCACAAGCTGAATTGGTTTGGGACACCAAGGAGGATATATGTTCAGGACAAGTTGCCGGAGCCCAAACATAGACGGCGAGTAACTTGTGGCCAGAGTAGTAGTGCTACTAGACCTGAGTTGAAAGGTTGCCTTCTGGTGCGGTTAGTCTAGTTTTTGTTTTGGTCTAAGGTTCATTGGTATTTGATTTTACTGATGGTTTTTTATTTTAGCAAATGAATAATAGCGGCTAATAAAAACGGCTTATAGAAGCTGAGACATTTGTATTGGCTTATGGCTTTTTACTTTTTCCTAAGTGTATTATGCAAGAAAGAGAGCAAACGACGATGCAACGAAAGATATTATAACATTTAGATCACCATGCGACTTACGAAATTGTAACATAATAAAATACAAAGTGTGTTACAATATTTGAAAACGCAAAGTAGTGGCTAATAAATAGTAATAGCTGATAAAAATGGCTTATAGAAATTAATACGTTCATATTGACTTTGGCTTTTCTAAGTAGAAGCTAAAAACCAAAACCATTACGAACATGCCCTAAATACCATGGTATCACCTGAATGACAATTATAAAACTGTGGGCTTTCGATACTTCTTGAAATTACAACACCCAAACAGGCCCTTTACTTTGTTTCCAGGGCCGGCCCTGACTTTTTGTGGCCCGGGGCGAAACAAAAAATGAGGCCTTCACCGGTTGTAAATATAATAAATAATATATCATTGTAGCTATATTATGAAAACTCATTGCTACTAATACAATCCTACAAATTGAAAAAAGAAACTATTAATTTGAGTCTATGTAACTAAACTGTTCTGGCAGCGGTGCAATGGTTGAATACGCAAGAATTCAGTTAGGATTCAGAAAGATTTTGAACCTTGATCCGGCAGCGTTGGGACGATCCTTGCGTAGTTGCGTGTCTAGCGATTGGGGCGCTCCTGACTCCTGTCCAGGAAGCAGCAGCAGGCGAAGTAGCGCCCGCCGGCGGCCGTTTGTCCGTCTTGCGTGTACGAGAAGCTGAGAACGTAGCGGTGGCATCGATTGATCGTTTCGTCTTCCTGTATGTTTCTGCTAGAGGGCTCAGTGTTGCCTGGTTGGCAGTGGGCTACGGCCTCGTACTCAGGCCTGGTTGTATTGTTTTCATATTTGGGCTTGCTTGGAGGAGTGGAATTCTAAGAGAACTAAGACATTCGCAGGCTAAGTATATGGACTATATATACCTTCAGATGGGGGCCCCTGATTTCATTGGTGTTGTTTGGTTAAACTAATGATTTCCGACGTTTTATGATGTAATTGTAAATGTACATTTTCACCCCAATCGTAATATACTCGTGGCGCACTTCTCTTATGACACCCTCTTAACATATTTATTGTTTTGGTCTAATATGAGAGATAATTTTATACGATAGAAGATACCTAGAGCTGTTCAACTGAGTGAAAATTACGACGGGATTTAAGTATTACGAATGTTTACATAGCCATTTTCTTGTCATTAACGACAAGACTCAAACTAATACCCAACTATTTAGTTTCATTATATTTCATAGATATGCCTTCACAGCTTTTTCGACGATATTTTTAATTCTATTTCGGGGTCCTCCTCAACATAGAAGATAACGTACGATTTTTCAGCAAGAATTAATGTATGATCGGTAATTAACTTCACGTGCACGGCGGACTCCCTAATTAAGTCTCCAATTCTCCACACCATCGTCCAAGCACCGCGCGTATATGTACTAATTTATTTAGTACGTATATGCTCGTATATGAGTAGTTACATAAACCCATACCACCCTCTTCCATTCCATAAGCCATACCAGTACAAAACTAATTCAGTTTTGCTATTGCACAGGCGACTGAAATTTTTTTATGTTTCAGTCACCTGAAATTGCACTCTCAATGAACTAAAATTGCAGCCCCCCTTCAAAAAAACAGCTGCAACTTTAGGTGATTCAGAGTGCAACTTTAGGTGACCTGAAATTGCACTCTCAATCAACTAAAATTGCAGCCCCCCTCCAAAAAAAACATGTGCAACTTCAGGTGATTCAAAGTGCAACTTTAGATAGCTGAAAGATAAAAAAATTTCAGTCGCCTGTGCAATAGTCTATCACAAACTAATTATAGCTAGTAGGAAGTTCACTAAGATCGAAAGATGATGGCCAACTCCAAGGCTTTTCTCCTTGCCATCCTTGGCTGCGTCTGCATGTGCAGCTCTGTCCTAGTAGCTCGCGAGCTGAGCGACACGGGCATGGTGGAGAGGCACGAGAGGTGGATGGCGCAGTACGGCCGTGTCTACAAGGACGCCGCCGAGAAGGCGCGGCGGCTCGAGGTATTCAAGGCCAACGAGGTATTCAAGGCCAACGTCGCCTTCATCGAATCGTTCAACGCAGGGAACCACAAGTTCTGGCTCGGCGTCAACCAGTTCGCCGACCTCACCAATGTCGAGTTCAGAGCAACCAAGACCAACAAAGGTTTCAAACCGAACATGGCGAGGGTTCCAACCGGATTCAGGTATGAGAACGCAAGCGTCGATGCGCTTCCGGCGACGGTGGACTGGAGGACCAAGGGAGCCGTCACCCCCATCAAGGACCAAGGCCAATGTGGTAAGCACATTTAGGCATGTCAAACCTTATTTCTGCGTACGACAATGGTACGTGGATTGGTGATAACATCAACCTATGATGTCACGATTAATTGCAGGCTGCTGCTGGGCATTCTCAGCTGTGGCTGCCATGGAGGGCATTGTCAAGCTGAGCACTGGCAAGCTCATCAAGCTGTCGGAGCAAGAACTAGTGGATTGCGACGTCCATAGCATGGACGAGGCTGCGAGGGCGGCGAGATGGACAGTGCCTTCGAGTTCGTCATCAAGAACGGTGGCCTCACCACCGAGTCCAACTATCCATACAAGGCAGAGGACGGCAGGTGAAAGGTAGATCCAACAGCGCCGCAACTATAAAGGGCTATGAGAACGTCCCGGCGAACGACGAGGCTGCCCTCATGAAGGCGGTAGCCAACCAACCTGTCTCAGTAGCAGTCGACGGAGGCGACAAGACGTTTCAGTTCTATTCCGGCGGTGTGATGACCGGCTCTTGCGGCACACACCTTGACCATGGAATCGCCGCGATCGGATACGGCGAGGCTAGCGACGGCACCAAGTTTTGGCTGATGAAGAACTCGTGGGGCACAACATGGGGCGAGAACGGATATGTCAGGATGGAGAAGGACGTTCCAGACAAGGAGGGCATGTGTGGCCTTGCCATGCAACCCTCCTACCCCACTGAGCAGAAAGGGAATGCATCAAGTGCCACTGGTTCATCTACACGCGTTGAATACTTGCATTCCTGCTGTGTTCTTATATAATTTGTTGTGTATGTACCTTGTCTTGCAAAAATATGTATGCAGTTCTACTCATCATGAATACTCTGAATATACTGGATATGTATAGAAATATTAGCTACAAGTTTTATGCTGTGTCATTCCGATCTACAGTTCTTTCGTTGAGACTGTCTGGTTTTTTTGTTTCAGAAACATGCAAAAGCTTTGTACGCCATTGTATTACTAGGAAAAACAGTACAGAAAGGTACAAAGGAACAGAGGCTGGGAGAAATAAGAGAAGGTTACAAACGCGCTTTAAGGAAGAGAAACATAGCGCTTTAGACTAAGATCTACGCGGTGAAGCTTCAGTAGAAGGTACTGTCTGGTTTTCTGATGTTGATTGATCACGAATTCTAGACGACAGCCATGGAATAACTTCTGGTACTTTGCAATGGCTTATGATAATGTATATGTTCAAAGTCATTTGGATCGGAAACATTCCTCTTGAGTAAAAGATGGTCATGTTGAAATGGCTTATTTGGAACTGATCACTGAACATATTTAGAACAAATTTGCAGGATGCACACCTCTCTTACTCTGTAATTCTGTATTAGACAAAGTTGGATTCACGCGATAGGCTACTGCTTAGAGCACTTGGTTGACAGCATGACCTTAAGCTAGGTTCATTGGATGCAGAACACAAATCTTCTGAAGTTAAGGACAGAGTAATCTATGGTTCATCTATTCCCTATTAAAAATTAGGAGCTATGGCAGTATATATAGGATCCAATTATTACCTATCATTACTCCATAGTGAATTAAGTGAAGACACAGTCTAACTAAGCATGAACAGTAAATTATGCATAAGTTACAACTAATGTGCTCACGCATCTATTTTCCCCACTGCAGGCTTCTCCAGTTATATGGGTGAATAGTATATAAGAACAATTTCTAAACAGTACATACAGCTTGCATGATTTTCAGGAATACATGGTTCGTATATATGCCAGTGTGTGTGCATCTGCAACTTTCCAGTCTTGTATTCATACAGTGAATGTGGCCCTTTCACATTGACCTTGTCTGTCATGAAAATACTTGACATTATCCTGTTGTGTGGGAACTAAATATTAGCACCTTTGTTTACCTATTTCTACTTGCTTCCAGCTAGGGGGTGGGGTGCTACATGTTTACATTTGTTAATTTGAGAATCTGAAAATAAAAAGGATCAATAGTGAGTATTTTAAGCTGCTACTATACTAATGTTAGACACCATGGGTACCATTGCTGTTAGTGATGTGCCCAAGAGGCAATCATAAACAATTCGGTTTTATAGGCCAAAAGAGATATTGATCCATATGGGATTAGGGTTCTAATGGGCCTACAACGTGGAAGCCCATTAGCATACTCTATAAATATGTGGAGGCGGGGCTGCAGGTAATAGAGAGTACTGCCCTGAAAACCCTGGCCGCCACCTCCCCTCGGCCGTATCCCGAAACCCTAGCCGGGCGCGCGGTGCTAGCACACCAGCGCACGGCGTTCCATCCCGAACGTGTGGACTTCGTGGAGGTGCCGCTGCTGTTGCTGCTGTGCTGATCGGCGAGAAGCGCAAGGCTATTGCTAGGACGCGAGGAGGAGACATTCAGTTCGTGAAACGATTGACTGCTTCTTCTTCATCAACGCGCATCTATGTTGGACCGGGCTGCTCCAACTCTTCTTCCGCTGCGCAGCGCATCTAGTGGTAACTATCCATGACTCCCTTACACGCATGTTTTCTGGTTGAACGCGGTAGAAAATCAAATGTTGTAGCTAGCATAGCCTACCCGTTCTCCTTCAGTGGTATCAGAGCAAAGCTGCGTAGTATGTGGTCTGGATCATGCGCTTGTAGATGATTTGTTGTTTGTAGTAGATGCGATCTATTACTGTTCTTATGCTAGGTTCATGTGATGGATCTTTCGGTGCACGGGTTGATTAGATCAATCGGTCATAAGGGGTTGAAATAGGTATGAGTTGATAGCATCATGTGGCCAAAAAGATTAGTTCGTGCTCCTTCTTTGATGTACGCGCGACTTGCCCCTACCAGCTGGAATCACCATCGGGGCTAGCTGCGCATACAGTCAGTAGATCGAGCCAACAGATCGAGGTCTCGTGTTGCGGTCTCCTCAAGTATACCGATCGCGATGATCAATGTGATTGATCTAATAAAAATTGAGGCATTTTGAATGGCTCGGATTTGGGTTGGTTTGATCGGCCTGATGAGATTTTCATAGCGATTTCATAGATGCGATATATATAATTCCGTGATGCTGCCCTGAAACCCACGGGGGACGACTCCCCCCTCGACCCCCCACCCGCTGACCGGCCAGCGGGACCGCCGTTGCGTACACACGTAGATTGTTATACAAACACATTCATGTCAGGGCGGTAGAATGCATTCTACACTTAACTTGTTTTTGCAGGGAATGATGTGAATGGTATGGCATAGATGTATATGTGATGCATGTGTGTTTTGGCGGCCCGTGTGTCGTATTAATCACAGCTGGGTTGAGGTTGTTCTTTAATTGTATAACGACCTGCATGTCGACTTGTGATGCTTGCGCTCCTCATGTAATTCATTTGCTAGCTATTAGTTGTAATAGTTTAGTTCTTTACCATGGAGGCTTCAATCATGATGACAAAGAGGACAGGAAGTGTGGCGAAGGACATCACCGTGGAACCATGGCGATGGCGACCACTACGATTCAAAATGCCATACCATTCACAGTATAATGTGATTATATGCATGTGATGTTTATTTCCTGTCATACTATTTTTTCATACCATACCTGTAGAGGATGTATTTTTCTTGACAGAATAGCTTCCCTCAGAAAAATTAAGAATTTATTTGATGCCCTTCCAATTGCTGCGCCTATAAGAATTACAATCATTGTTTGGTAGGTCTGCCAAAGCAGAGTACCATCAACTATCTTGATCTAATAGGGTGGATGTCGGACATCTACAGCATAGTGTTGGTTTACTTGACAAGGCTATCAAATTGGATTTGGGCCTTGGGGCATGGTGTTGGGAGCCGGGGCATTGGATGCCACCCAACAAACAAGAGTCACATAAGATGTGATTAGCAAGCGTTGCTTACCTACGTCACTAGGTTTCTAGTGGTGATGCCAAAGCTCACTAGAACTGAGATGAACATGGATCTTGACCACTATATGTCGTTAGGGAAGACGATTACAAAACATATAGTGGGAGTGTCTTTTGTTAAATTGTTTAATGGAAGATTAAACATGAACATAGTGCTGAACTTTGCTTGTTTATTTTCTGTTGTAGATCATGGCTGCTTCTAGCAACAATTCTGGTTTTAACTTGTGATCTGTTCTTGAGAAAAAAAAACTTAATGGAACGAATTTTATTGATTGGTACCGCAACCTGAGAATTGTTCTTAGACAAGAAAAAAGGGAATACGTTCTTGAGCAACCCTACCCCGATGAACTCCTTGAGGGTGCAAATGTTGCCACCCGCAAAGCTTATGAGAAGCATTGCAATGATTCACTCGACGTTAGCTGTCTCATGCTTGCTACTATGTCCTCTGAGCTTCAGAAGCATTATGAGAATGCAGATGCTCACACTATGATTGAAGGACTGCGTGACATGTTTGAGAACCAAGCTAGGACTGAGAGGTTTAACATTTCAAAGTCCTTGTTTGCGTGCAAGCTGGCGGAAGGTAGTCCAGTCAGTCCTCATGTGATCAAGATGATTGGTTACATTGAGAGCTTGGAGAAGCTTGGTTCTCCCCTTAATCCTGATCTGGCTACGGATGTTGTTCTCCAATCTCTCCCTCCGAGCTATGAGCAGTTCATTATGAACTTTCATATGAATAGCATGGAGAAATCATTGACTGAATTGCATGGGATGCTTAAGACAGTAGAGGAAAGCATTAAGAAAAACACCAATCATGTGATGATGGTTTAGAAGGAGAATAAGAAGAGGAAGCGTTGAACGCCCAAAGGCAAAGGCAAAGGAAAGGTTCCTAATGAGCACCCTAGCTCTAAGCCAAAGCCAAATGGGAAGGTCAAATCTGGCCCTTCTCCTGATGATGAATGCTACCACTGCCATGTCAAGGGGCATTGGTCTAGGAATTGTAAGAAATACTTGGAGGATCTTAAAAAGAAGAAGGGAAGCGAGACTTCTGCTTCAGGTATAAATGTTATAGAAATTAATCTTGCAATTTCTTCTAGTGAATCTTGGGTATTTGATACCGGATCGATGATTCATACTTGCAAATCGTTGCAGGGTCTAAGAAGGACTAGAAGTTTTGCGAGAGACGAGTTGGACGTGCATGTCGGCAATGGAGCAAAGGTTGCTGTACTGGCTGTTGGCACTTATCACTTGTCATTACCTACAGGATTAGTTTTGGAATTAAATAATTATTATTACATTCCAGCATTGAGTAATAACATCATCTCTTCATGTTTGGAGGAAGATGGTGGTTATGAGTTCGTAATAAAGAACAAACATTGTTCTATTTATTTGAATGATATACTCTATGCACATTGTCCATTGATGAATGGGTTATATGTTCTTGATCTTGAGGATAAACCTGTCTATAATATTAATGCAAAGAGGCTGCGGCCTAATGATTTGAATCTCGCTTTTATTTGGCATTGTCGCTTAGGTTATATAAATGAGAAACACATATAGAAGCTCCATAAAGATGGTCTACTCAACTCATTTGATTTTGAATCATTTGAGACATGCGAGTCATGTTTACTTGGCAAGATGACAAAGGCGCCTTTCACCGGTCATAGTGAGAGGGCAAGTGACTTGTTGGGACTTGTACATACCGATGTATGTGGACCAATGAGCTCAGTAGCCAGAGGTGGTTTTCAGTATTTCATTACTTTTACCGATGACTTTAGTAGATATGGATACTGTTGTGGTTACAGACCAAACAGAGAGAGAGTATGGTAGTGGAGAGTTAGGTGAGTAATAGCTTAGGGCTTTTTTCCCATGGCCTGTGTTGTATATATATGTCCACATGAGGAGTACTTTTACCATTCTGCCCTTACATCAGAGACTTCCCCTTAGGGGTACTTATGTCATTATACATGTCCCATTTTGGGCCTTATATTCCTCTAACAGGCCTGCTCGGCTTAGGTGGGGGCCACCCCTACAACAGATACATCTACTTAATGAGGCACAAGTCTGAATCGTTTGAAAAGTTCAAAGAATTTCAGAATGAAGTACAAAATCAGCTAGGCAAGACAATTAAAATTCTGCGATCTAATCGTGGAGGTGAATATTTGAGCCATGAATTTGGTGAACATCTAAAACAGTGTGGAATTGTTCCACAGCTAACTTCGCCTGGCACGCCTCAGTGGAACGGGGTATCTGAACGGAGGAACCGGACCTTGTTAGACATGGTTCGGTCTATGATGAGCCAATCTGATCTTCCATTATCCTTCTGGGGATATGCTCTAGAAACTGTTGCGTTTACACTAAACAGAGTCCCATCTAAATCAGTGGAAAAGACACCATACGAGAAATGGACCGGGAAACGTCCTGGATTGTCTTTCCTTAAGATATGGGGTTGTGAGACTTATGTGAAACGTTTGACGTCTGATAAGCTCCATCCTAAATCTTATAAATGCTTCTTTATTGGGTATCCTAGGAAAACCAAAGGATATTATTTTTACAATCATGAAGAAGGCAAAGTGTTTGTCGCTCGGAACGATGTCTTTTTGGAAAAAGATTTCTTTCAAAGGGTGTTTGTGGGAGCAAGGTGCAGCTTGAAGAAATTCGGGAAACACCTGAAAATGTTTCAGCTCCTATTGAACCTCAACAGGTTGTACAAGATGTTGTACAACCGGTTATAGAGGCACCGCCCCCACGTAGGTCTACAAGGGCACGTCGCGCAACTGAAAAGTTCACGCTCCTAACCACGGGACAACACGACATATTGTTGTTGGACAATGATGAGCCTAAGAGCTACACGGAAGCAATAATGAGACCAGACTCTGAAAAATGGCTTGGAGCCATGAGGTCCGAAATAGAATCCATGCATGATAATCAAGTTTGGAACTTGGTGGATCCACCTGATGGTGTAAAAACTATTGTGTGTAAATGAGTTTTTAAGAAAAAGATAGACATGGATGGAAATGTTCACATCTATAAGGCATGATTGGTAGCGAAAGGTTTCAAGCTAATTCAAGGTATTGATTATGATGAAACGTTTTCGTCCGTCGCTATGCTAAAGTCTATTCGGATCCTCCTAGCGATTGCTGCCTATTTCGACTACAAGATTTGGCAGATGGATGTCAAAACGGCTTTCCTAAATGGAAACCTAAGCGAGGATGTGTACATGACACAGCCTGAGGGTTTTGTTGATCCGAAAAATACTGGGAGAATATGCAAGCTTCAGAAGTCCATTTATGGATTGAAGCAAGCATCTCGGAGTTGGAATCTTCGTTTTGATGACGTAGTCAAAGGGTTTGGCTTCATCAAGAATGAAGAAGTGCCTTGTGTTTACAAGAAGGCTAGTGGGAGCGCACTTGTTTTTCTGGTCTTGTATGTAGATGACATATTATTGATCAGAAATGATATTCCAATGCTAGAAGCTGTGAAGTCTTCTTTGAGAAAAAGTTTCTCAATGAAAGATCTCGGAGAGACAGCTTACATTTTGGGCATAAAGATCTATAGAGATAGAAGAGGCTAATTGGATTAAGCCAAAGTACATACATTGACAAGGTATTGAAACGGTTCAATATGCAAGATTCCAAGAAAGGTTTCTTGCCTATGTCACATGGCATTAGTCTTAGCAAGACTCAGTGTGCTTCAACACTTGATGAGCAAAAGAAGATGAGTGTGATTCCGTATGCCTTAGCCATCGGATCCATCATGTATGCTATGCTTTGTACGCGCCCAGATGTTTCATATGCTCTAAGTGTTACGAGCAGGTATCAATCTATCCCCGGTCTAGCTCACTGGGTGGCTGTAAAGAATATTCTTAAGTACTTTAGAAGGACTAAGGATATGTTCCTTATTTTTGGAGGTGAAGAAAAGCTTGTTGTAAAAGGTTACACCGATGCTAGTTTCCAAACTGATAAAGATGATAGCAGATCGCAGTCTGGTTTTGTGTTCTGCCTCAATGGAGGGACAGTGAGCTAGAAAAGTTCCAAGCAAGAGACGGTAGCTGATTCGACAACTGAGGCCGAGTATATTGCAGCTTCTGAAGCTGCAAAGGAAGCTGTTTGGATCAGAAAATTTGTTTTTGAGTTGGGTGTGATTCCTAGTGTGTCCAGTCCAGTGGATCTCTATTGTGATAATAGTGGAGCCATTGCACAAGCAAAGGAGCCTAGGTCACACCAAAAGTCCAAACATATACTTCGGTGCTATCACCTTATCCGTGAGATCATTGATAGAGGTGAAGTGAAGATTTGCAAGGTGCACACGGATTTGAATGTTGCTGATCCGTTGACGAAGCCTCTCCCACAACCAAAGCATGAGGCACACACGAGTGCAATGGGTATTAGATACTTACATGATTGACTCTAGTGTGAGTGGGAGATAATTGCATCAAGTCTATGTTTATGAAATTTTGAATAAGGTGTTATTTGGTTGCTTGAATAATGATTGTATGCATTGATTGGCAAGTATGTGACTTGTTCGTGAAACTCTTTGTTTTATTTAATGTTATTCTAAAGATCCCTAGTCTTATGTCATTACGTGGGACAACAATGATTTATGGACTAGCACATGTCTTGATTGATGATCATGTTTCACGGATCATGGATATAGGAATATCAAATCAATAATGTGGATACATGTTAGAGAACATGGTGTTGGATTGACCCACTCCGAGACGTTGCTGGGATTGTTATGTTAATATATGCCATCAAGCGATCTCGTGGTATACCTACTGGATCCTTCGACCTGAAATCGCCATTGTTTCTCACTATGTGTAGTTGTGCGCTTTGGGGCTGCCAAACACTACTCCGTAACTGGGTAGCTATAAAAGTGGTCTTCAGGTGTATCATGAAACATGGAATGGGATATGAGCGGATTAAGATGGAATTTGCCCCTCCTACATAACAGGAGAGATATCTCTGGGCCCCTCGATGTGTTTGGATTAGGGAAGTGCATGGCCATACCAAGGTGATTAAAGAGTTAATCACAATGTGACTAAAGGGTTAGTCATGAGTTGTAATCCACCACAAGATCGAGTGAATGGTTGAGCTATCACAAGGGTGGCACGAATCTCGCCTTAAGTTCAACTGGTATCGTGTGGCAAAGGGATCCAAGTGTGCGTGTATCAAGGTTTAGCCGATATGATCTTTATGTGTATTCGGGAGTCAATATGCCCTGCTAGGTGCCACCATTGACTTATGGCTTGAAAAGGTTTTCGGGTCATGGCTGTCTACACATGAACCTAACGGGTCACACACTTAAGGGGTTGGAATTGGAAAGCTTGCCTATATGATTGTCTCTAGTGCAAGTGGGAGATTGTTAGTGATGTGCCCAAGAGGCAATCATAAACAATTCGGCTTTATAGGCCAAAAGGGATATTGATCCATATGGGATTAGGGTTCTAATGGGACTACAACGTGGAAGCCCATTAGCATGCTCTATAAATATGTGGAGGCGGGGCTGCAGGTAATAGAGAGTACTGCCCTGAAAACCCTAGCCGCCACCTCCCCTCGGCCGTGTCCCGAAACCCTAGCCGGGCGCACGGTGCTAGCACACCAGCGCACGGCGTTCCATCCCGAACGTGTGGACTCCGTGGAGGTGCCGCTGGTGTTGCTGCTGTGCTGATCGGCAAGAAGCGCAAGGCTATTGCTAGGACGCGAGGAGGAGACATTCAGTTTGTGAAACGATTGACTGCTTCTTATTCATCAACGCGCATCTACGTTGGACCGGGCTGCTCCAACTCTTCTTCCGCTGCGCAGCACATCTAGTGGTAACTATCCATGACTCCCTTACACGCATGTTTTCTGGTTGAACGCGGTAGAAAATCAAATGTTGTAGCTAGCGTAGCCTACCCGTTCTCCTTCAATTGCAACAGCTTAAATAAACAGTGATTAGTTATTCTATTGCTTCCTTTGGTTTGTTCATCTTGTTGACACATTCAGCTTTCATTTATGAACTTGCGAGATAGCTACATGGTAATCCTTTTGCTTAAATAAGCACACAATGGTTTATTAATTGTAGTAGGAATGGCCCCCACCTGAGCCCATTCGACCTGTTTGGAGGCTATAAGGCCCAATGAGATATGTGTAATGACATGTATGCTCCTCTATGGGGTACACAACTGTGAGGGTAGTATTGTAATCATGCCTTGTGGATATATATATATATATATATATATATATATATATATATATATATATATATATATATATATATATATATATATATATATATATATATATATATATATATATATATGCCCTGGATATGGAAAATGAGCAAGGATAGCTCATACATCACAACTACTACTCTACTCTCCTAGTTTACTGTTTGGTCTGTAGCCACAACAGTTGGACTCGGCAACATGGTTTCGACCCGTAAGAAGCCCTTAACCATGAGAGGCTCCTGTAGTAGAGATGGCCCCCACCTAAGCCTATTCGGTTTGTTTGGGGCTATAAGGCCCAGTGAGATATGTGTAATAATATGTATGCATGCAACTTTGACATGGAGAAAGGGCAAGGATAGCTTATCCATCACAACTACTCCACTATTCTCCTAGTTTATTGTTTGATCTATAGCCACAACATTAATAAAACATCATTTATTACCTGTGGCCTTGTGAGATAAGACCTCAAGCTAGGGGCACCAGGAAATAATTAGGCCCCTCTCCTTCCACTTGTGACGGAATTGTTCTAATAATTTGTGTTCATCACAGGACATCACAACCCAAAGGAACTGTTTACCGGAATTGTACAATCCATTGCCTAGCTCCTCTAACTGGGTTGGGTCGAGATCAGCGACAGTCCATAGGAGGTGTAGACGACTGAGCTAGGGGGCTGGCTATCCAACCATGTCATGAAGAGCATAGGAGGCCTAGTGGCACAGCCCACTAAGCCCCAAGACATAATGCCCACACCAATTAGTCTCTCTCCCACAATCACAAGCTAGTCATCAAGCCCTAGCTCGCGTCTGGAGGAGGTGCACGAGTGTGCGACTGCACAACGGCATCAGCGACTGCAAGCTAGTGCCTAGTGTGAGGGGCAGTGAGCCAGCAGAGAGGGGTGGTGCAGAGTAGCTCACAGGTGACACAGCACAACAACAAGCCTTTAGCAAGTAGGCTAAGAAGTAGAGACGGCGGTGGGTGATAACCGACCGTCCGGAGGTGAGTGCTAAAGGTGGATCGAGTCAAGCCCATAATGCCATAGGGGGTGTTGCGCCACGATGGCCAGGGGTGCAGCTTCGAGCTGGCCAAGTAGAGCAGTCAGCAGGTGTGGGCTTGCGTTCAGCAGAACCTCTCTTGGTGTGGTTTGTGTTCAATTTGCCTGTTTCATTGATTGTTCGTGATTTATATGCTGTAATTATAGATTTTAAACTATGCCTGATGTAGACTATCTGTTTGAAGATATGCCAATGCTTACATATATTACAAATAGGCCATAGCTCTAGTATGTACATGTGCAAATTTGCCATAGAAGGTCAAAATTTGTACATGTGATAATTGGTCATAGAAGGTTAAAGTCTGTATATATGATAGTTGGTTGTACAAGGTCAAAATTAGTTTATATGATAATTGGTCATAAAAGGTAATCAGTAATCACAATAGGTCAAAATTGATGATTTGTATATGAATTAGAAGGTGCAAACCAAACCCTTGTTAGTGGTAGGTGGCAGAGCAGAGATGCGGAACAAGGGCGGCACCGCAGTGGCGGAATTGGGGGCACAATGTCAAGTGATGCGGTGGCATTAGTGTAATCCTGCGATGTGAAGGGGTGCAGGAGCTTATGTCTTGGCGCCTTAGATAATATTTAGTTCTGGATCTATCACTGGGTACAGCCAGCCAAACAAAGTTTAAACAAAGCACGTTAAAATTCATACAAGAAACCAAACAACGAGAGCATGAGCCAACTTCGCTTGGCTGGTTGGGCCAAGCCTAGTCGAGCGGGCCAGGCTGGAAGGCATATATGGAGTCAAACACACTTGCATGCTCCTTGTGAGTCGCGGTGCTATGGAAGTAAAGCCCTATTAATTTTATAATTAAAATTCTATGAAAGGCATAAGAATTATTTTCCTTTGCATAGAAAATGTAAATACATGTTAACTAACAAAAATGTCAAAAAGAGCACATAAATAATCTATTTACTACGTGTTCTTCAAAGCATTATTGTAGGGTTCTTCGTGCTTTCATAAAAGAACTATATTATTTGAAATATTATTTGTCAGACCCGGATTTTTCAATCCGAATCTACTGTGTTTTACTGCACTAATCCCTGGATCAGTAGTTAGTGCACACAGGTACATAGCTGGATCATGTCATACATCGCATATTAATATTACAGAAGTTGAAATACACCACATCGGGTGACAGTTTACAAAAGGCCGCTTTGGCCAAATATCATCATTACAGTCATACAGCGGAAACGGTAGCAAAAGTAAGCCCAAGACCACAGGCAAGCGACTGGAAGGGTAATGTGTGCAATATATATTACCGGGATTCCGGAATATACGTGCACACAAAGCCACGGGTCTACTTGTCTATGGCTAGCAAAACGAAGCCTACGCCCTAATCTCCTTCGTTGGATCTTCCTTCAGTGACAGGGGTGTCTTCGTGAGCATAGTGATCCTGCGTCCCTGTTTCTGTATTATGTCGCAAAAGCGAGCATGAGCACTCCGACCCCGTGCTCCGCGAGCCAATAGACAGAATGCAATTAAATAGTATGCATGGCTTAACAAAGGAGAGGCTCGGGTTATTTTGTTTTGCAAGGAGTGCTTTTGAATACAATTAATTAAAAAGCCCTATGACTTAGCAATTTTGGAACAAATCATAATGTACAAGGAAATGCATTATTAATATCGATCCAGATTCCATCCACCGTTACATGGCATCCGCACCATATAGCATTTCTTCAGCGTTATAGCCGCCTAACTTACCACTGGGATGACACCCAGGACAATTCCAAACTAGGGCCTTACACTGCCCTTCACTTTCCCAATCCCAACCATAAAACATTTTGAAATAGAACTATATCTGGTTAAGTTCCCATGTCCGCCCTTGACCGTGGGCACGGCTATTCGAATAGTTTTGACTCTGCAGAGTTTGTACACTTTACCCACAAGAGATAGATCCACTCGTTGCCCCACATGATTCCTTAGCCATGCGGTTGAGTAGACTATCACAGGACCTTTACAATGTATTTTTCTTAGCAGAGTTACGTCCGCTAAGGTTTCCACTTCCTCCGGGTACGACCACCCTTCCAGAAGCCCCCTCTTGCGCCGTCACGTCGGAGGATGTGGCCATCCTCTACCCGCCCGTGTTCACACCGGCGCAACTCTTACTAAGTCGATGCAAATTAGTTAGCCCTGCCTACACTTTGCCAGCTTGTGGTTGTACTTGTTTTACAGGGGAGATCATGACAAGATTCAGTCCTTAGGGTATCTGGGCGGTTCTACCACAAACCACACTCTCGTGCACCCCTGCACCACACCCCCGAACCATCCGCCCAGATAAATAAGCAATTTGAGGTTTTTAGGAATATAAAATAGCCATATCCAACATACACCAGTCATTACCACCCTGACTGCCCAACCAATTTTTCTCAGGATTAAAAGTGATGCTTGGGCGCTCTCGCGCCCATGAGTATCTAAACAATACTAAGCATGGCATATAATTACGGACTTATCTTTGAAAGGTTACTATTGTAATTTTGCTAGGGCGACAAAGTTCACATAATCAAGTAATCCAAATGAGGTGTAATATTATTCAAGACAAGCAATTGGGCATATAACTAGAATCAATTTAACATGTATTTGCATATAAAATAACAGCATGCACTTTGATAATTTAAACAAAATTAATTTTGCAGAAAGTGTAGGTTCAACATGATCAAAGTATTGACTCGCCTTGGTCACAAGGGGTGTTTTCTGGGTTGTCTGAAGCTTCTAGTGTTGCTGCCTCTGCCTCCTCCTCTTGTGCCTCGTAAGCTATTTTTAACGCGCGCGAAAATTTGGATAACACGAAAAAAAAGCAATCAATAAACCAATAAACATTCACCAAAAGACCCAAATAAATTCAATACAAATTTTTCTAGCTTTATTTGCTTTGGTGCTTCAGTAACCCCATTTTAAATAGCTAAGTTTAATCATACTCATTTTAATATGCTGCCTTTATAATCAGCTTTGGATGTCATGATTTTATAGCCTATCTTGCTAATGGTTGGTTTCTTTACCCTTCAATTGATGGGTCACTTTTCCATGTGACATTTTTCCCTAATCACACTATTGCTAAAATCCTTTCTTTTGACAAGAAGCTATTACTCATGTTACATCCATATCCAAGTGTTACCTTCTAACATATGGTATATATCCATTCTCAATAGTCCCTAAATATCCTAAGTTGCACTCTGTAAAAATTAATACTCAAGGTCTAATACAAGATGCTTGCTATTGCATGTGATATTTAAATTACATTCAATTTATTTGCTAAAGGTTTAAACAATGTTATTTATTACACAAGTTCATATGTGTACACATGGATATGTGTATATCTAGAATTATACCTAACATTTTATGGTACACATTTCCTATCTATCATTGCTACAGACTAGCATGCATCTTCACGATCGGCTGGGCACTGATGCACAGTAATATGGCAAAAGCAAAAACCCCAAAAAAAAATATTCCACCCCGGCGCGGCGGAGAGGAATCGAACGTGCGCGGCCTGGGTGTGCTCTAATGCCGACGCTGCTAGCCAGGAGAACCTCTCAATCGTTGATTACTTATACAGGCGACTATTACCTCTTAAGGTATGCAGTAGCTGCGGCCGGGGCAGCGGAGTTTGGGACCGAGGATGGGCGGCGGTGCAGTCGGCGGCAGGCGACCGGAGGGTTGCGGGTGACGGCCGAAATGGAATCCTCGCGTCCTCGTGAAGATGATGGAGTTGGCGGCGACGGTCGGGAGTCACCGGAGTAGGGTCGTCGGCGTGCGGCGGCGGCGGTCCAGGGGGAAGGTTGTCGCCGGCGATCTACAGGGTCGGAGAAGCTCGGCCGAGGGCGGGATAAGCTTCGGTGGGGTCCTAGGGAGGTGTAGGAGGGAGCAATTGGACGGAGGTGGCGAGATGCGGCGGCGAGCTCGCTCGTCGGAGTTTGGGAAGAAGAGGGGTGCGGCGGAGATTTTGGGGGTGAAATCCCGATTCCTTTCTTCTGGACGGAGCAGGCGAGAAGGGGAGTCCGTAGAGTTTCTCGGGGAAGCTTATAGACGCGCGAGGAGGGCTGCCCTCGGGAGCTTGTCCGCGCGGCTGCATCGGGGAGCCGAGATTGATGATGGCAGAGCAGGGAAGTCTCGCGGGGTGAGCTTGCCATCATGACCCAATGCTGCACCTGCTGAGCGCCAGATGACTCGATCCCCACGCACGGAGAGACGGTCGGCAGCGCGGGGAGGAAAAAGAGAGCGGCGGCAGAGCGGGGAAGAAAAAGAGAGCGGCGGGGCACGGCGAACCAATGGGGGAAGGCGACGTTGCCATCGTTTCCGAGGTGAGGCGGAGGAAAGGAGGTGCGGAGGAAGGGGCGACGTGGAAGCTGCTCGGCCGCGCAACGGAAAGAGAAGGGAGGAAGAAGAAATACAGCGCTGGGCGCTGTTCGGGCAGGAAGCGTGGAAGGCGGCCGCGCTGAGAGAAAGGGGCGAGCGGGGAGCTGGGCTGGGCCGAGTGGCCTGGTCTGGCTCCCATCCTTTACATATATATACATATATTCTTGTTTATTTTACTTTTGCATTTGACTATGTAGGTGTATTTACCTTTATTTATTTTCTGGTTTATATATGTACATAAATCAACTTTATTTATTGCTTACATTTACATATATGTCTATTTATTTACTCTTTCACCTAGTTTACATGTATTTATAAACATTGTTATTCATATGTGGACCCATTTTATTTTACTTGCCACCTTGCCACTCATAATCCTATTTTTGTGGATGACATTTTATGCTTAATTAAAATTCTCTTCTTATATTTCACGGATCATCTTTTCAGATTCTTAATTTAGATTTTTAAATCTCTATTATTCAACACATATGTTTCTTTTTGGACCCTTTTAACTCTTAAATCTTTTTACCCAATTTTAGGAAAACATTCTAACTCCAAATGCAAATGGAAATACATTGAAAAATTAATTCAAAAGCTTTACATATTCCTGATTTAAATTTCAGGATGTTACAAACCTACCCCCCTTAAAAAGAATCTCAACCCCGAGATTCAGCCTAGCTAGTAAACAGGTCGGGATAATCTTTTCGCAGTTGATCTTCACGTTCCCAGGTGGCTTCCTTCTTGGAGTGATGGCTCCATTGCACTCTGCACATGCGGATGGTTTGAGTTCGCGTTCTCTTTTCTACAGTATCCAAGATCCTGATTGGACGCTCCTTGTAGGTTAGATCTTCCTCAATTTCGATTGCTTCCATTGGAGCTTGATCCTCTGGCACTCGTAGGCACTTCTTGAGTTGGGACACGTGGAAGACATCATGTATGTCAGATAGATTGGGAGGTAGTCCCAGCTGATAGGCAACCTCTCCTTTCTTGGCCACTATTGGAAACGGTCCAACATATCGTGGAGTAAGTTTGCCTTTAACCTTGAATCGCTTGACTCCTCGCAACGGTGATACCTTCAGATAGACATGATCTCCAACTTCAAAACTTAGTGGTCTTCTTCTCTTGTCCGCATAGCTCTTTTGCCTGGACTGGGCTGCTAGCAATCTGTCTCTGATTGTGCGAACCTTTTCTTTAGCCTGTTTTAGTGTATCTGGTCCGAAGATATAACCTTCTCCTACTTCTGACCAGTGAAGAGGGGTCCGGCACTTTCTTCCATATAGTGCTTCAAATGGGGACATTTGAAGACTGGTTTGATAGCTATTATTGTAAGCAAACTCAGCATAGGGCAGGCATCTGTCCCATTCTTTTGAGAAATCCAGAGCGCAAGCTCGGAGCATGTCTTCCAATATCTGGTTTACTCTCTCCGTTTGCCCATCTGTTTGAGGGTGGTAGGCGGTGCTGAAATCCAAGTAGGTACCAAGGGCTTCATGTAGGCTAGCCCAGAAATGCGAGGTAAATTGAGACCCTCGATCTGAGACTATCCTTTTGGGTACACCGTGCAAACTCACAATGCGAGACATATATAATTCTGCCAGCTTGTCTCCCTTGTAGGTGGTTTTAACAGGGATGAAATGTGCAACCTTGGTCAATCTGTCTATTACCACCCATATGGAATCATACCCGGATTTTGTTCGAGGAAGTCCGGTTATAAAGTCCATGCCGACTTCTTCCCATTTCCATTGGGGCACTTGCAATGGTTGTAGCAACCCTGCGGGTCTCTGATGTTCTGCCTTCACTCGCTGACATACATCACAGCAGGCTACATGTTCAGCGATGTCTCTTTTCATGCGAGGCCACCAGCAGAATTGTTTCATGTCATGGTACATTTTGGTGCTCCCGGGGTGAAGAGAGTATGCCGAGCTATGAGCTTCTCTCAATATCAATTCTTTAAGATCTTTTTGATGTGGCACAACGATACGTGTCCCGTATCGTAGAGCACCTTCATGATCAACGGTCATCCTGGGAGCCTTCCCTGCTTCCATCAATCTTTTTATCCTCAAAATGGTTGGATCCTCTTGTTGCGCAGCCATAATCATCTCTTCTATGCTTGTTTTGATTTCCATGGTCGCCAAAGTGCCTTGATCCACGATCTCTAAATTGAGCGCCAATATCTCTTTGTACAACTCTGGTTGCTGCTCCATAATCATAAGGTTGTTGCAATATGCCTTACGACTCAAGGCGTCAGCTACCACATTAGCCCTGCCGGGGTGGTAGTGAACACTTAAGTCGTAATCTTTGATGAGCTCCAGCCATCTTCTCTGCCTCAGGTTTAGGTGAGACTGCGTGAAGAAATACTTGAGGCTCTTGTGATCAGTGTATATATCACAATGATTCCCAATAAGGTAGTGTCTCCAAATCTTCAATGCATGCACCACTGAAGCCAGCTCCAAATCATGGGTTGGGTAATTGACTTCATGAGGGCGAAGCTGCCTGGATGCATAAGCTACCACCTTGCCTTCTTGCATAAGTACACTTCCAAGGCCTTGACGTGAAGCATCACAATATATCTCAAAGTCTTTGCGTACATCTGGCAGAATCAATACTGGGGTGGAGGTTAACCTCTTCTTTAATTCTTGAAAACTTTCCTCGCAAGCCTTGGTCCACTCAAACCTGTGCTCTTTCTTGAGTAGCTGTGTCAAAGGTCTGGCAACTCGAGAAAACCCCTCAATGAATCTGCGGTAGTATCCTGCCAACCCTAGGAAACTGCGCACTTCCGTGACGCTGGTGGGCGGTTGCCATTCCATTACAGCGGAAATCTTCGATGGGTCCACTGCTACTCCCCCAGCGGACACTACATGGCCTAGAAAGCTAATATCCGACAACCAAAACTCGCACTTGCTGAACTTGGCATAGAGTTGGTGCTCTTTCAACTTCTCTAACACTAAGCGCAAATGCTCAGCATGCTCTTCTGCGGTCTTGGAGTAGATGAGAATATCATCAATGAATACCACCACGAACTTATCTAGGTATTCCATGAAGACTTTATTCATGAGATTCATGAAGTAAGCTGGGGCATTTGTCAACCCAAAAGACATAACTGTAAACTCATACAGCCCATATCTTGTGGTGAAAGCAGTCTTTGGAATGTCCTCAAGCCTGATCTTTAACTGATGGTAACCCGACCTCAAGTCAATTTTGGAGAATACAGTGGCCCCTCCAAGCTGGTCAAATAGATCATCAATTCTGGGTAGAGGGTATTTGTTCTTGATGGTCACTTCATTTAAGGCCCTGTAATCTACACACATACGGGCTGTACCATCCTTCTTTTTCACAAAGATTACCGGAGATCCCCAGGGTGAGGAACTCGGCCTAATAAATCCTTTGCCTTGTAGCTCATGTAGTTGTTTCTTTAACTCTTCTAACTCATCCACAGTCATTCTGTAGGGTCTCTTAGAGATGGGAGCAGCACCGGGTTTTAGGTTAATGACAAACTCCAAATCTCTGTCGGGTGGCATACCTGGCAGTTCTTCAGGAAATACCTCAGGGTAATCTTGTACCACTATCATCCCTTCTAATGGTACATCTTCACAATAGTAGATTGCCCGGCCCCATCGGTACGGGCGATCCACCCTCACTTCTATTGTTAACCCAGGGTACTTGGTAAGCTTGACTTTCCTAGTGGCACAGCTTATGATCCCATCATATTTCGCTAGCCAATCCATCCCTAATATGATGTCTAAGGTCTGGGAGGGTAAAACTATTAAATTTGCTAGAAAGTCACATCCTTCCATGGTAATCACTACCCCAGGGCACACTAAAGCGGCAGTAATTGGACCAGCTGGTGAACTAAGCACCAGTGGTTTCTTTAAAGCAAAGGTAGGTAATCCCAATTTATCAGCATACCCTTTTGACATGAATGAATGGGAAGCTCCCGAATCAAATAATACTTGTGCTGGTATAGATTTGACAGAGAACGTACCCATCAGAACTCCAACGGCTTCTTGAGCTTCCTCAGCTGTGATGTGGTTGACCCGACCACGTTTTGGTACGACTGAATTTTTACTGGCCTGAGAGCTCTGTTGTCCTCTGCTAGGGGCTGGTGCTTGACTGCGAGCTGGAACATTCTGCTTATTGGGGCAGTTATAAGCAAAGTGTCCCTTTTCCCCGCAGCTATAACAATTACGGTTAGCCGCTGGATTGTACTGGCCTCCTGTACGCGGAACTTGGGGTGCACTCCCACCTGGTCGGGAAACTGACGCAGAAGCACCGGATGGGTTGAACCTTGAAAAGGAAGGGTTGTTGAAGAACTTCTGGATAAACCTCCCTTGGGGGCGTTGGATTGGCAATTTCCGCTTACGGCTGGCCTCCAAGCTCTTCCTTTCATTTTCCAGAACTAGGGCCTTGTTCACCAGTTGATGGAAACTAGCAAAGTCTTGGACTATCAACTGCACCCTTAGTTCTTTACTCATCCCTTCAAAGAATCTATCAATCTTTTCTTCTTCGTCTTCCACATCCTTTGGGGCATATCGGGCTAACTGTGTGAACTTGGTAAGGTATTCACTTACTGACATGCTCCCTTGCTTCAAAGTACGAAACTCATTTTTCTTCATCCTCATCACCCCTGCCGGGATGAAATTTGCCTTGAAAGCAGTCTTAAATTCTGCCCAAGGGATAGCTTCGGCGTCGTTCTCAGTGGTTGCATCCTCTTGGCCTCTAGCAGCCAAGTAGTTCTCCCACCAAGCAGCCGCGGCTCCCTGCAGCTGGTGTGCAGCGAACAAAACTTTGTCCTCTTCTGCGCATTTAATTAAGCGTAGTTTTCTCTCAATATCCCGAAGCCAGTCTTCAGCTTCAAGTGGTTCTTCTGCCGCTGTAAATGTTATTGGCCTTGTTCTTTGGAAATCTCCCAAGTCAGCTTTGTGCCCTCCTTGACCTCCTTGCTGCCCCGCATATATGGCTTGCAAAAGCTGGGTTTGTTGTGCCATAACTTGGGCCATTGTTGGGTGTTCCGGAGGATTTGGAAGGTCGTTATTGCCGTGATCCTGGTTTCTGCCTTGACCTTCAGGTAAGACCCCATGCGTAGATTCTACTTCGGCCGGGTTAGTATTGGCCTGAGCCCTGGTAGTCCTCCGACTGGCCATCTGCAGTTATAATTCTGTAACTTATTACTAATACTAGGCAGCTAACAAAGAACACCATTTCATGTAATAAAAACCAACAAAGCCAAATGACAAGATAACTTATAACACAGAGTCTGCATTAACATACAATACCACATAGCCAGCATTTTTTTTTCTAACCCAAGCTGGACTTACAAAACACACCACATTTTACAACCAGAGTTCATAATTATACATCACAGGACTAAGAAACCAGCAAAAGACGATACTACCACCACTGGGGAACCTGCACCTACTGCGGCTAGCTAGCCTACTGCAAGCGTCCTACTCCTCCATGGGTCCAACACTGGGGCTGGAGGGGCTATCGCCCGGCGACTCGGAACGGGAGCGACTGCCACTGAACTCGGAGGGGTCAGTGTCGGAGCGGGAGCGAGAGCGGCTACGGCTGCGGCCACGGCGGGCCTCTCCACGGCGCAGTGCGGACTGCGGCCCCGGGGGCCGTGTGCTCTTACGAGCAGTAAGTCTGGTGCGTAGTCCCCCTGAGCCAGGCGGGAGTGGAGCTGGGGCCGAAACCTGCGTAGGAGCCTGCGGGATCTGGGCACGTGCAGTAGCAGTCTCCGCCTTGGCCTCCGCCAAGGCCGCCTCGCACGCGGCAAGTCGCTCACGCAGGGACTCCGCCTCAGTGTGGGTGGCGTGCAGGCGCTCACGCAGCGTCGTGATCTCCTCCTGAGCCCTGACGTGGATCGTCCCCAGAGCCCGGGTGAGGTCCACCTGGTGTGTCAGCCTCGGGTCGTCCTCCATATCGGGGATGAGGATCTCGTCGAAGCGGTCGCCCTCTCGGCGCAGCAGGTAGTAGCAAAAAGGAGTCCTCCGAAGCGCGAGTCCCTGAAGATCGCAGAGGCGGGCCACAGCCAAACGGGCTGCGTCCTGGAGCGCTGCGGTAGTGGTGCCCCTCCTATGGATGGCCGGGAAAACGTGAGGAGGGTCCCTCTCGTCCTTGGCGTCGATGTAGACCTCCATAAGCCAAGACTCGTCTGCTCCAACTCTAGTCCTCTTGCCCCTATAAATGGGCGGCTTCTTGTAGCCCAGGTAGTGGAGAAGTCTGCGAAGCAGGCTCGCAAACTCTCCCTCCCTCACGCCATGGGCTAAAAAGTCCCAGTGCCCCTCGGCGGCGGCTCCTGCCATCTGCAGGTTACAATACTTACGTTAGTAACTTTTAAAAACAATCAACTGAAAAGTAGACTAGAACAGATCTAAGAAGGATACGAACAGCAATAATACTTTATATTTTTAGAAGTTCCTTTTTGTAGAGGTTTTAAAAATTAAATCCCTAAGACCCTTCTAACGACCATTCTAAGGCTTTTACCCTACAGTCGTATGCTCTGATACCAGCGCTGTCAGACCCGGATTTTTCAATCCGAATCTACTGTGTTTTACTGCACTAATCCCTGGATCAGTAGTTAGTGCACACAGGTACATAGCTGGATCATGTCATACATCGCATATTAATATTACAGAAGTTGAAATACACCACATCGGGTGACAGTTTACAAAAGGCCGCTTTGGCCAAATATCATCATTACAGTCATACAGCGGAAACGGTAGCAAAAGTAAGCCCAAGACCACAGGCAAGCGACTGGAAGGGTAATGTGTGCAATATATATTACCGGGATTCCGGAATATACGTGCACACAAAGCCACGGGTCTACTTGTCTATGGCTAGCAAAACGAAGCCTACGCCCTAATCTCCTTCGTTGGATCTTCCTTCAGTGACAGGGGTGTCTTCGTGAGCATAGTGATCCTGCGTCCCTGTTTCTGTATTATGTCGCAAAAGCGAGCATGAGCACTCCGACCCCGTGCTCCGCGAGCCAATAGACAGAATGCAATTAAATAGTATGCATGGCTTAACAAAGGAGAGGCTCGGGTTATTTTGTTTTGCAAGGAGTGCTTTTGAATACAATTAATTAAAAAGCCCTATGACTTAGCAATTTTGGAACAAATCATAATGTACAAGGAAATGCATTATTAATATCGATCCAGATTCCATCCACCGTTACATGGCATCCGCACCATATAGCATTTCTTCAGCGTTATAGCCGCCTAACTTACCACTGGGATGACACCCAGGACAATTCCAAACTAGGGCCTTACACTGCCCTTCACTTTCCCAATCCCAACCATAAAACATTTTGAAATAGAACTATATCTGGTTAAGTTCCCATGTCCGCCCTTGACCGTGGGCACGGCTATTCGAATAGTTTTGACTCTGCAGAGTTTGTACACTTTACCCACAAGAGATAGATCCACTCGTTGCCCCACATGATTCCTTAGCCATGCGGTTGAGTAGACTATCACAGGACCTTTACAATGCATTTTTCTTAGCAGAGTTACGTCCGCTAAGGTTTCCACTTCCTCCGGGTACGACCACCCTTCCAGAAGCCCCCTCTTGCGCCGTCACGTCGGAGGATGTGGCCATCCTCTACCCGCCCGTGTTCACACCGGCGCAACTCTTACTAAGTCGATGCAAATTAGTTAGCCCTGCCTACACTTTGCCAGCTTGTGGTTGTACTTGTTTTACAGGGGAGATCATGACAAGATTCAGTCCTTAGGGTATCTGGGCGGTTCTACCACAAACCACACTCTCGTGCACCCCTGCACCACACCCCCGAACCATCCGCCCAGATAAATAAGCAATTTGAGGTTTTTAGGAATATAAAATAGCCATATCCAACATACACCAGTCATTACCACCCTGACTGCCCAACCAATTTTTCTCAGGATTAAAAGTGATGCTTGGGCGCTCTCGCGCCCATGAGTATCTAAACAATACTAAGCATGGCATATAATTACGGACTTATCTTTGAAAGGTTACTATTGTAATTTTGCTAGGGCGACAAAGTTCACATAATCAAGTAATCCAAATGAGGTGTAATATTATTCAAGACAAGCAATTGGGCATATAACTAGAATCAATTTAACATGTATTTGCATATAAAATAACAGCATGCACTTTGATAATTTAAACAAAATTAATTTTGCAGAAAGTGTAGGTTCAACATGATCAAAGTATTGACTCGCCTTGGTCACAAGGGGTGTTTTCTGGGTTGTCTGAAGCTTCTAGTGTTGCTGCCTCTGCCTCCTCCTCTTGTGCCTCGTAAGCTATTTTTAACGCGCGCGAAAATTTGGATAACACGAAAAAAAAGCAATCAATAAACCAATAAACATTCACCAAAAGACCCAAATAAATTCAATACAAATTTTTCTAGCTTTATTTGCTTTGGTGCTTCAGTAACCCCATTTTAAATAGCTAAGTTTAATCATACTCATTTTAATATGCTGCCTTTATAATCAGCTTTGGATGTCATGATTTTATAGCCTATCTTGCTAATGGTTGGTTTCTTTACCCTTCAATTGATGGGTCACTTTTCCATGTGACATTTTTCCCTAATCACACTATTGCTAAAATCCTTTCTTTTGACAAGAAGCTATTACTCATGTTACATCCATATCCAAGTGTTACCTTCTAACATATGGTATATATCCATTCTCAATAGTCCCTAAATATCCTAAGTTGCACTCTGTAAAAATTAATACTCAAGGTCTAATACAAGATGCTTGCTATTGCATGTGATATTTAAATTACATTCAATTTATTTGCTAAAGGTTTAAACAATGTTATTTATTACACAAGTTCATATGTGTACACATGGATATGTGTATATCTAGAATTATACCTAACATTTTATGGTACACATTTCCTATCTATCATTGCTACAGACTAGCATGCATCTTCACGATCGGCTGGGCACTGATGCACAGTAATATGGCAAAAGCAAAAACCCCAAAAAAAAATATTCCACCCCGGCGCGGCGGAGAGGAATCGAACGTGCGCGGCCTGGGTGTGCTCTAATGCCGACGCTGCTAGCCAGGAGAACCTCTCAATCGTTGATTACTTATACAGGCGACTATTACCTCTTAAGGTATGCAGTAGCTGCGGCCGGGGCAGCGGAGTTTGGGACCGAGGATGGGCGGCGGTGCAGTCGGCGGCAGGCGACCGGAGGGTTGCGGGTGACGGCCGAAATGGAATCCTCGCGTCCTCGTGAAGATGATGGAGTTGGCGGCGACGGTCGGGAGTCACCGGAGTAGGGTCGTCGGCGTGCGGCGGCGGCGGTCCAGGGGGAAGGTTGTCGCCGGCGATCTACAGGGTCGGAGAAGCTCGGCCGAGGGCGGGATAAGCTTCGGTGGGGTCCTAGGGAGGTGTAGGAGGGAGCAATTGGACGGAGGTGGCGAGATGCGGCGGCGAGCTCGCTCGTCGGAGTTTGGGAAGAAGAGGGGTGCGGCGGAGATTTTGGGGGTGAAATCCCGATTCCTTTCTTCTGGACGGAGCAGGCGAGAAGGGGAGTCCGTAGAGTTTCTCGGGGAAGCTTATAGACGCGCGAGGAGGGCTGCCCTCGGGAGCTTGTCCGCGCGGCTGCATCGGGGAGCCGAGATTGATGATGGCAGAGCAGGGAAGTCTCGCGGGGTGAGCTTGCCATCATGACCCAATGCTGCACCTGCTGAGCGCCAGATGACTCGATCCCCACGCACGGAGAGACGGTCGGCAGCGCGGGGAGGAAAAAGAGAGCGGCGGCAGAGCGGGGAAGAAAAAGAGAGCGGCGGGGCACGGCGAACCAATGGGGGAAGGCGACGTTGCCATCGTTTCCGAGGTGAGGCGGAGGAAAGGAGGTGCGGAGGAAGGGGCGACGTGGAAGCTGCTCGGCCGCGCAACGGAAAGAGAAGGGAGGAAGAAGAAATACAGCGCTGGGCGCTGTTCGGGCAGGAAGCGTGGAAGGCGGCCGCGCTGAGAGAAAGGGGCGAGCGGGGAGCTGGGCTGGGCCGAGTGGCCTGGTCTGGCTCCCATCCTTTACATATATATACATATATTCTTGTTTATTTTACTTTTGCATTTGACTATGTAGGTGTATTTACCTTTATTTATTTTCTGGTTTATATATGTACATAAATCAACTTTATTTATTGCTTACATTTACATATATGTCTATTTATTTACTCTTTCACCTAGTTTACATGTATTTATAAACATTGTTATTCATATGTGGACCCATTTTATTTTACTTGCCACCTTGCCACTCATAATCCTATTTTTGTGGATGACATTTTATGCTTAATTAAAATTCTCTTCTTATATTTCACGGATCATCTTTTCAGATTCTTAATTTAGATTTTTAAATCTCTATTATTCAACACATATGTTTCTTTTTGGACCCTTTTAACTCTTAAATCTTTTTACCCAATTTTAGGAAAACATTCTAACTCCAAATGCAAATGGAAATACATTGAAAAATTAATTCAAAAGCTTTACATATTCCTGATTTAAATTTCAGGATGTTACATTATTGTAAAGGATTTGATTAGTGTGATGTAGGATGGGGAACTATGATTACAATTGTGAAGTTAGTGGGAAGAATAATAAATATGTTTTTGTCGTTTATTTGATGTATACAAATTTCTTTTGAGTACATTTGTTTATTAATACATAGGCATTAGCAAGTACAACATATTATTGTAGCAATAGTTTATACACACACTAACCCGCGCGTAGGTGTAGAATACATGGACAAGTTACTAACATTTCTGAATGAAGTTACCATTAATTCTAAATAAAGTTATTGCTAAATATTCATAGTGCTAAAAAGTTATCATCAGTTCTGCATGAAGTTACCTTCAGTAGCGAGCGAAGTTACTGCCAATGCTCACAGTACGTAGTCGGTGGTTACTTTCTTCACAGCTGATGATAACTTTTTGAACAACCGGTGATGACTTGTTGGAGTGCAAAACTGCGCGCATAATAGCGCTACCTTGACATTGATGCAGACTTACATGGACATACATAAACTATAATATTTATGAAGTACAAATCATAAATAGTGTATTATATTCTTCAGGTCATAGCACAACCTTTAGTAGTCTCTGTGGCTAGATTTCATATTCTTTTGGACCATCAAATGAAAATTATCATTTTCAAACAAACAACTTGTGTAAGTGGCAAAGTCAAGATTTCTAACCTATGGAGATTATTTGTACATTGGAATAACCTGGACGGTCTAGTCTTACTCAATATACTTGAGATTCTACATGTCTCCAATATGTTGATATGAGAAACAAAAAAAAAGATAAATATGGTGTGCATAGCATCTTACTTTTCTCTTTTTATTTCTCTTTTTATGTAATTGTATATGGCATTAAGAGCAACTTTTATGGTACAAAGGATTACAACTCCTTTGGATGGAAAAAAAATTAAAGAAATAGAAATTTCTAGGCGTTGTTTTCTCACTTCCTTGTGTTGGGGGTTCTTGCCCATCCGATGGGGCAGGTAAAGTTTTTCCTAGTCTAGGGTGCAATATTGTAAAATTCTTATTATGATCTTCTTCACTGCACCCTATCGGATTGTGTTTATTGGCTAACAGTATAAGCTAATCATATATTGTAGGTAAAGTTGTATAACATTTGTAAAAGTATAAAACTATTTAAATAGTCGTGCTCTTTGTTATGGACAATTTTCGAGAATTTTATACAGGGGCTAGACTTTACAAAACAAATCTATAAGTGTGGAGCGAATGGAACTTTGGTTATCAACTGTTAATTACCTTTATTTATTTTATTTATATTCAGTCTAGCTTTACTCTTTGAAACATATTTACTTATTATGTTTAAACTCAAATTATTTTTTTGCGAAATAAACCATATCGGCCATCCTTTGATATAGTTCTTGTATGATATAATTATATTCGATTAAAACAACCTATTGAGTACTCCATATACTCCTGCAATATAATGCTAGTAAGTTGCTAGTGCTATCAACTCTTTGCTGAGGATTATGTGGACAATAAATACTAGGTTGCCTGAGGATTATGTAAATGCTAGTATGTGTGTTTATATATACCTTATGAAGTTATCTGTGTCTCCCCTGCATTTCAATTAAACCATTTGTCCATACCTAGCAAATTATGTAAACCTTGACTATATGATCTCATCATATTTGCTTAATAATAACTGCTACTTTTTAAATTAAATATTTCATCAACATTGTAACTCTGTGCACTAGGTTTATCCTTCACTGGTGTAGAATACACAGGTGGTCTAGATCTTGAAATCTAGATTGTTGCCGGTAGTCTTCCTTGCATGCTCCCAAATGGACCGTGGCTACTATGGGCCCATGTCCATGACACTTCACCTTTACCAAATGAGCAGCTCGTCCTCGAGTTGCAGGGTGGTGGCCATGGCTGTAACCTGAGGTGTCCCCACATTGGTGAGAGGCCATGTCGCTGGCAGAATGATGCATGGAGGAGGCTCGACAAAGCATGATGGATTGCAGTGATGACAACAGCTCTCCATGATGGCTTTGACACTGCATGAGTTGTGGCCGGCATGGGCAACACGCGTTGGGTAGCAAGGACACCCTTTGTACCATGGAGCACAACGGTGGTGCGAGAGGCGTGACGACGTCGTGATCCCCTAGAGGAACCCATCGTGTTCTGCACCATCGCAGGTATGAGGTCAGCCGGCCACGAGGCAGATAACACGACAATCTTGGGAGTAGTGCAATAGGCAGCGGCGACCCTGGGAGAGCAATGACCCCGGCAGCACTGTGGTTGCCATGGTAGGCTGTGATAGCACTGTGGCAAGCTGTGGTGGTGCCTTGGCTGCTGTGGCGAACTTTGGTAGCACCTCAACCAGCAACACTACAGCTATTGTGACAAGCTTTGACTACGCTTCGGTTGTCGTGACTAGCATTTATTATGCCGCGACAGCCTTCTCCAAGAGTGCTAGATGCATGTCATGATTGTTGCAGTGGTTGTTGATGACGGCAAGTTGTGCCATGATATGATCGAACTTAGAGCCCATCAAAGGGGGCAGCGATTAGCTCTGATACCAAGTTGTTATGGGCTTGATTTCATGGGGGTAAACACTGCCAAGAGGATGGCTAGGTAGCGACAGCATGCTTAGGGAGATAGGAGACTAAGATTGGGATGAACTTTGTTTTTTTTTTGCTTGATTCTGAATGGCACGACTCCTCTCTGTATATAGATGAGGTTAGCCTCTCACAATATGGAGGGTGAGTTCAAATCGGCTTAAAGCCGGTTTATGCTCGTACTATCTATAGTAACTAGCTTTTAAATAGTGTGTTTTAAAGCAAGGTCAATAGGAAGATTGTAGCAAAAGTTTATTGAGTTTAGCTATATCGGCCAAAATCTCATAAGACTATTTTCCTGTGCATACTACCTCTCGCAAACAGCTAGAAGTCAAATTTTTAAGCCATAAGCTATCAGCCCAAAAGAACCGACCCGGAATTTGATAAGGTAACTTTAAAGGATAGAGATAACTTAACAAACTAAATAAATCATAATTAATTGCTACTAGTAGTCTTCCTTGTGTGCAGCCCCTCTAATGGACCATGGCTATTTATGGGCCCGTGCCAATGCCACTATCATGAGGGTTCTACTGTGGTCAAGGAAGTGAGACAGAACCAACTTAAGAAAGAATACTCTAAGATCGAGCAAAAGCCCAGTGAATCTTTAGATAAATTGTAGGGAAGATTTACCAAGAGTATCCATTATTTGCATGCTATTGGCTTGATTTTTTTAAATTGAGAATGAACGCCAACTACTAGGTGCACTTGATATGAAAGCTTGAGGAATGAATATTACATCCATCAATGACAACACTGCCATGGATAAGCTCTACTCAAGGTTGAACACGCATGAGGCTGGCTCTATCTTGCATCTCTCTAAGACAAAGTCGATGGCTCTTGTAATTAACCCTACTTAGAATAGCTCTTCTAGTCCTTTGGAATTTGGTTCTTCTGAATTTTCATTGTCAGCTTTGCATTCTCTAAGTGATAAGCAGCTAGAAAAGCTTCCTAAGGATGACTTAGCACTCCTATCCAATAAATTCACAAGAGTTTATCACAACGTGAGGAACAGAAAGAGGAGTGATGTTGTCACTTGCTTCAAGTGTGGTGAGCCAAACCACATTTGGGTGAAGTGCCCCAAGCTGAAGGACAACTCAAAGGCGTCCTCAAGCTCATGACACAAAGTCCAAGAAGCCCAACTACCACAAGTTTGTCGGCTGGATCCTTGCCACTCTTGAAAACATCAACATGAGTGATTTGGACTAGGGACTCAGGACAACGAGGATGACTCCAAGAACAAGAAGAATACCCAAGACTTCACCAGCATGTGTTTCATAGTCAAGGGCAGCGTCACCGACATCAACACTTCTGACAATGATGAGCCCTAAAGTGATCCTGATGAGGTATGTTCCTCAAATCAACAAATGAAGTATGCTTTTGCTGCAACTGAACTAAAACAAAAGAAACTAGATAAGAAGATCAAGAATCAGGACCTTATGATTGACAATTTGAATCTAGAAATTGTTAGGCTCAAGTGCATAATTCCTGATGATTAAAGCTATGAATCTTTCTTGTCTTTGAATGACCAGTTGTTGTGCTTACAACTAAACATTCTTCTATTGTCATGTAACTCAAAGATGCTCTAGAAGAACTAAACACTTTCAAGTCAAGTAATAAAAATGATTACATGGATGCTATCGCCTTAGATGTTATTCCCTTTGATGCTATTTCTTCATCATTCTTAGACTGTAATTTAGTTGAATTGAAACTTGATAATGCCACTAAAAAATTGCTCAAGTTTAATCCTGATCATACTTGCTCTCAGTGTAAGGATAGCAAACTTAAGTTGCAAGAGATGACTGAAATGTTTTTTCATTCTAGAACTATATCTTCTAAAAATTGCTCTATGCTCTCAACTGAAATTGATTGTCTTAACAAAACACTTAGAGGACAAATGTTAAAATCAAGAATCCTTATCCATGTATGCATCTAAGAAAGTAATTGATTCTATTTCTTGTGCATTTTATGCTTATATTAAAACTTATATAGATAAGATCCATGAGGAATTTAGAATCAAGTTCAAGGAGCAGTTGGATAGAATTAAATAATCCTCTTTATGTGTCTTGTAAGGCTTTGAGACTTGAGTAGCTGTCTACAAAAAGAAAAATGCAAGGGCATGCAAGAACACCAAATGTGCCATATGTGAGAATCTAGCCCAAGAAAATAACTACCTCAAAAAGACCCCTAAGAGATTTTCCTGTGGAAACAAGAACCTTAACATGAATCTTGACCAATCTAAGGTGAGTGTGAAAAAGAGAGGTCTATGTTTTAATTTCCTAGAACATTCCAAGAGCCACTCACCTAAGGTTGTAAGAGTTGTGGAGAGTGGCAAGTTTGAGGTTAAACTCCTTGAACCTTCCAAGACTGTGTTTAGGTTAGCTAGTTTTGTCCAAACCTCTTCTAGTAAGTTAGATGCTTCGACTTTAGCAGATCAAACCACTTAAATGGTTAAGCACCATTACATCTTCTACAAAAAGGATGACCACATTCTGAGTTCTGCTTTCGTAGGGTCAAGTGTAAGAGAAAAGAGATGATGTGCTTTAAGATCTATTAGAGGAGTTCATTCACCTATAAGAGTCTCTAGAGCTAGGCCTCTAGTCTTTGCTTCTCGATATAGACCTAGATTTGTAGATGACATCTTTGACTACTTTGGTGCAGCACTTTGGGTTAGGTGCTTGATCGTGCAAAAATAGCACACCCACAAGTGCACGGGTTGCCACTGAAATAGCGGCGAGTGTCGTGTTCTCCACAGGGACTAGACTGAGGCTACCGGTGCTCAGTTAAAGCTAGGTCAAACGAAACGGGGGAGAACTAAACCTAAAACAGCTACTAAAGAGATCAAAGGAACTAACTAAACGAACGAACCAATGACGACGGAACGAACGACCGTACGAATGGACGTCGTACGACCGAACGAACAACACGACGACAACGACTACCAACCGACGCCCTAACTAGCTACCGACCGTGAGACTGAAAGAGAGAGTCTAGAAGCACTAGGGAGACAAGAGAGAAAGAGGGAGAAAGCGGACGATAGCTAAATAGACGACGACGGCACACGACAACACAACAAACACAAAACTACGAACGCTTGACCTAACTATCGATAAACCGCGGAGAGAAGAAAAGGGAGAGAGTTTAGAAGCAAAGGGGGGATCGAGACAGCACGAGGGGAGGAAACGGCCGCCGACTAGCTATCTCGCACAACACAACCAGCACTCATACAAATTTCAATACAGATATCTGCATAAACAAGGCATACCCTACACAAGTACTAAACTCAGACATACTGAACACATGCATACATCACAGTACATAATTCACCATCATCACAGAACCAGATTAACATTCTCAGTTCACAAACCACTAAACACAAATCACAGTAGTAACTAACAGTGCTCAATTAACAATTAATGTTAGCAGTAATCATGAGCAGCAAAAAGAAAATTAAGGGAGAGGATCTGGAGATGAACCGAGGAGTAGAGCAGAGTAGAGGAAGCAGAGCAGAGGGTGAGATCGTCGGTGAAGTGGTGGAAGTAGAGAGGCCTCCGTCGGTGGATGTAGCAGACGTCGGCGATGGTGAGGAAGAGGTCACCGTCGTCGGTGGCGATGGAGATCGGCGAGGGCTGCGCTCGTTGAAGAGGAAGCAGGGGTCGAAGATCGGAGCTCGTCGCCGTCGGTGTAGAAGTGATGCGCCGGTGTGGTTGGAGCTGATGAAGTCGGGGCGGCGGAGCTGCGAAGGTCGGTGCGGTCGGCGGAAGTAGGTGGCGCCGGCAGATCTGGAAGGGGCGGCGCTATTGAGGGAGGTGGCGGGTGAGAAGGCGGAGAAGGGGCTGGCGGCGCAAGGGCAGAGGATGAAGGGGGAAACCAAGGGAGAAGAGGAGAGGAGAAACCTCGCCGGCGGCCGGAGGTGGTGAGTGGTGGCGCGCGGGTGGAGAAGGAGGATGCGGCGGCGGAGAGAGGTGGAAGGGGAAGGGAGGCAGTGGAGAGGTGGCCGGGGAGGAGGAGAATGGAGGCGCGGCGGTGAAGGAAAGCAGAGAAGGGAGGCGATGGTGGCGAAGAGAGGCGGCGGCGGATCCGGTGGATGAGAGGAAGAGGAAGGCAGCGCCGAGGAGCGGGGTGGAGATGGGGAGCGGCCGAGAGGTGGTGGCGGTGGCGAGTCGGCCTGGCCTCGCCGCCGGCCGGAGCTAGAGAAGAGAGGAGGAAAGCAAATGGGGTTAAGGATAGAAGCAATGCCAGGCTCGAGTGTTCCCCAGGCGGCGGCGGCTAGGTTAAGGGGTTGGGGATTTTTTTTGGGCAATTTTCAATTTAGCCCTCCAAAGATCTAGGGTTTACAGTTTGGTCCTTCCTTCAATTTAGTTTCTTCTGTTTTGGCCCCTCCGGAGCTCCATTTTTAGCGCGGTTTGATCCCACGCGTTCGTGACGACGCGTACAACTGTACGGAGCAGTCCAGATTTGTCGTTTATGCGCCTAGATCGCGCCGGCCTGCGAAAAAGTGCAAAAAATGTAAAATGGTCCATTTCAAGCAATTAAATATAGAAAATAGTGCAAATGATGATAAATGGTCCTAAAATGCGAAACATAATGGGGCAAAATGATGGGTAAATGTATATAAAAATGACGCATGTCATTAGGATATTAGGAGGATAGACCATGAGTAGTGTCTAGGGCAGTACTGGTCTTTTGGTAGGACAATTTGGAGAGGTCTAGGTGGTTCTCATTTGCATTCTTATGATTATCTTGCTAACCACTTTATTCCTAATTCTACTACTCTACCTAGACGTTGTGTGCCTCAGCACTAGATTCCTTAGTCTTTTATTTCTAACTCCAGTATTGAGGCACTGATGTATTCTACTTATGCCTTGTAGGTCCGATGAGCAAGGAAAGAGGATATGTGGTTTGTTGACTTTGAGTGTTCTTGACATATGACTCCGGCTTCTACTAGGACCGTGCGGGCTAAGGGCACTGTGTGCAAACAAAAGTTTGTGCTCTAGGACATCACTTTGGTAATCTGCTATTTGTTTCCTAGCTTCCTGATTAAGATCTAGATGTGAGATTCAAAAGTGGTGAGTGTAGAGTTTTAGACTCCTCTGGTATGTTTGTATTTGGGATCTCTAGGTTTGAGAAGATTTTTAATGCTAATTTTAGTATCATTTCCAGCTCTAGCCCTATGTATCTTGTAGATTCTAGCCTTCGTGATCTAGTTTTGTGGTATTATAGGCTAGGTCACATAGGATTTGACCACCAGTCTAGAGTCAGTAGCTCAGAGGTCACTAGAAGCTTGCCCAACCTAAGTGTTGCAAGGACCTAGATGCACATCTTGTAGACACGGTGAGATGGTTTCTTCTTCTCATCCTTCTCTTGCCTTGGTGATAACCGATGCCCCTGGACAGCTCTTGCACTTAGACCTATTGGTCCTTCTAGAGTCTAATCTGCAAGAGGGAAGTGGTATGTGCTTGTCATTGTAGATGACATCTCTAGATATTATTGGATATATTTTTCCTCTTCTAAGGAGTTGGCCCTTAGATTAGCTATTGATCTCCTAGGAGCTTTGAGAGTTATTAAGAGTGATAATGACACTTAATTCAAGAACTCATTTTTTGCCCCTTTATGTGCAGAAGAGGTCTAGAGCACTAGGTCTCTTTTTCTAGAGTCCTCCGTAGAATGGAATTGTAGAGAGAAAGAATAGGACTCTTGTAGAGATGGCTAGGACCATGCTAGATGAGCAAAGCACCCCTAGGAGGTTTTGGGCTCAGGAAATTTCCACTGCTTGCTATGTGTCCAATAGGGTGTTTTTGAGATTGTCTATAGGCAAGACTTTCTATGAATTGAAATTTTATCGTAAGATTAGCATCTCTCATTTCAAGATATTTGATTGCAGGTACTTCATTCTAAAATATGACAACTTAGATAAATTTGAATCTAGATGTTATGATGGTATTTTTCTTAGATATCCTACTCATTCTCTTGGCTTTCATATTTTTAATGTGGGTACTAACAAAATTGTTTAGTACCTCATGGTCCTAGTACTAGACCCGATAGTGCGAGTATGTAGGTACATGATGATTAGGAGAGCATCTTCGTCGACCGACTCTGACTTGGAGGATTGGGACCAAATCTCTCCACTCGTGTCTCCTAAGTTGGTTAGAGAGTCTGCTTCCACTACTCCAGCTTCAGCAGAGCAGCCTCCTTCCGCGTCCACCGATGCCACAAGTCGCTTTGCTCCTACATCTACAGCCGATGAGGTAGAGACCATATCTCCACCAGGACCACCGCTTCATATTCTGCGACAACACCATTAGGAGTAGATGATTGAGGATCTTTATGAGTAAGTTAACTCACTCTAGGTTTATCTCTTTATATTTCTATACTTATTCTGCTTTTGTTGCATCTTTTGAGTCCCAGATGTCACATATGCTTTATCTGATTCCTCTTGGATCAATGCTATGTATGAAGAGCTTAAAAACTTTGAGAGAAATAAAGTATAGACCTTAGATGAACCTCCTCCAAATCATAATGTCGCTGGTACAAAATGGGTTTTCAAAAATAACAAAGGATGGGTTGGTAGCTCACAACAAGGCTAGGCTTGTAGCTTAGAGTTTCTCCTAAGTAGAGGGCTTAGACTTTGAGGATATCTTTGCAATGTAGCTATATTAGAAGCCATTCATATTCTGCTAGCATTTGCTACATCTAAGAGATTTAAGTTATTTCAAATGGATATCAAGAGTGCTTTTTTGAATAGTTTAATAGAAGAAGAGGTCTATGTCAAGCAATCTCTTGGTTTTAAAAATCCCAAGTTCCAAACTATGTGTGTAAGCTTTGAAAACCTTATATAGATTGAAGCAAGCCTCTAAAACTTAGTATGATAGACTTAAGAGTTTCTAGTTCAAGAATGATTTTAAAATAGGAATTGCAGATAAAATCTTGTTCACTCTCAGACATGGCAGTGATTTCCTTCTTGCTTGGATTTATGTAGATCATATAATCTTTGGTGTTCAGATTTTCAGGTTCGATGAGCAAGAAATTTGAGATAAGTATGATTGGCAAGCTAACCTTCTTCCTTGGTCTTCAAATTAAGCAACTAAAGGAAGGGATTTTTCATTCATCAAAGCAAGTACACCAAGGACCTTGTTCGACATTGTTAGACCATGTGGGGGTTGTGCATTTAGTGATGATGAATAATTGACATTTGGGTTTCATTGGAATTTGCATTTGTAAAAGTTCTAGACAATGCACTCGTATTGCTAGAGTTTTCAGGGCAGTATTTTGACCACAACAGTCACTCAAGGCAGATCGACCATGGTAGTTGCTCAATGCATATCGACCACGACTTTTCAACCATGACTGGCTTCACCACATTTGGTAGTCAATGGTTTGAACGGTCTTGTATCGTTGGTCCAACAACTCTATGCTAGGTGGTCCGAACGGCTTTGTTCGATCAGTAGACTTCGACCATGTCAGACTTTGACTATAGCATTTCGACCATGGTAAGTCAAGTACTGCAGATTTTGACCTCGACAATCTGACCAAGGGATTTCGACCTCGTCATTCTTCGATCACAACACTTCGACCACGGAACATTGACTATGGCAGAACGACCATACCTGGTCGAGGATGGTAAGTTATAGTGAACCAGTCGTAGCTACAATACTTTTCAATGATCGTAGCTACAGTAAAAGTTCTAGATGATGCACTCATGTTGTTGAGTTTTTAGAGTAGCATTTCAACCACGGCAGTCGCTCAAGGTAGATCGACCACGGCTGTTACTTAATGCATATCAACCACGACTGGCATTGACCACATTTGGTTGTCAGTGGTTTGAACGGTCTTGTATTGTTTTTCTGAACAGCTCTGTGTTGTGTGGTCCGAACGGCTTTGTCCTATCAGTAGACTTCAACCACCTCAGCCTTTCACCATGGTATTTTGACCATGGCAATCCGACCATGGGATTTCAACCTCGTCATTCTTCGATCACGACACTTCAACCACGGAACATTGACTATGGCAGAACGACCATACCTGCTCGAAGATGGTAAGTTACAGTGAATCGATCGTACCTACAGTACTTTTCTATGGTCGTATCTATAGTACATTTTGATGGTCATAGCTACAATGCTTTTGTTGATGGTCATAGCTACAGTGCCTTGTCTATAGTCAAAGCTAGAGTAACCAGTTGGTAGTCATAGACTTTACTGGATGATACTCAATACCCATAGACTTTACGGTCTACTGTTATTATCCTAGGCTTTTAATAAGTTGTCGTAGACCTCACGATTGGTAGTCGAAGGCTTTGCGATCGGTTGCCATAGGCTTCATAATTAGTACTTGTAGACTTCATGATTGATTCGAGTGCTTCAATTCTTCCTATCTTCGAGTACCTAAGTACTCAAGTTAGGCTAGTTGTATGACTAGTTGGTGGTTGGTGATCAGTGAATAGTGAATAGTGCTCAAAGGAATAATACTCGAAGGATTCGGTACTCGGAAGATGGAAGTACTCAATGGTCAGATGGTCGTGGTACTTAGCAGTCGGAATGATTCTGTGCTCAGTAGTCATAGACTTTGCTGGTTGGTAGTCGAAGGCTTTGTAGTAATGATTTTCGCAATTGTGGTCGGTGATCAGTGGTACCAGGGAGGTACTGGGTGGTTGTAGCAGTTGTCAGTGAAACTCAATGATCGATGGTGCAACAATTGGTTGGTGATCAGTAGTTGTTGACTTGGCGATTGGGTGTCTTAGTCATAGCGATCGGTACTCAGTAGTCGATACACGATGGTTCTGTAGTCGGTAGCGATGCTTGTTATTCCTGAGTGTTCAGAGCGATGGTAATTCCCAAGTACTTATTATTTTCAAGTACTCATTGAGCTATCAGTCATATTAAATGATCTAAGGCTAATTTTTGGATAGCGATGAGATTTGTGGTCATGGATAACCTGGTTGGTGTTGATGGTTGGTTGAGGTTATGGTTTGTGTGTGTGGATTGATGATGGTCAAGTTGTGGAGAACTTGTGCCGAGAGCATGTTCTTTGGTCTTTGATGTGTAGGTTGGCATGGAGATGATCATGGTCAATGACAAGGAGGACTAGGATTAGGATGGAGAGATCTAAGGTCCAGGCGATCGAGAATGTCACTCGAGGTGATCGAGCTCATGTTGGAGCATATGGAGATCAAAGGTGATAATGCGTGGAGAAAATACGGGAGGTACAGTCCCAGAGGCTTCAACATGTGGTGATGGTGTGTGATGAAAATATAGGAGGTGCTGTCTTGAAGGCTTCATGACATGGTGAGATCGAAAACATTATGGAAGGAGTCCATAATGGGAAGAGGTAGAGATTGGTTAAAACCCATATTTAGAAGGGTTTCGGATCCCTTGATTTGAGGAAGAGATAGGGTTTCATATTCGTGTTTGAGTCGAATATGGTTTAGGGTTCTAGCATACAAAAGCAGGCAGCGGCTAAGGGTTTTAGCTATGGCTTTGTGGATGCTTTTTATGCTAGAGTTTTAGGGGGCCGTGAGGGCACTTTGTAGCCACAAAACATGATCCAGAAATAATAGATCAGATTTATTTAAAGAAAAGTTAGTTAGCGTCGGCGATGTGTTTTCCAAGCATCATTTTTCCTGTGGACTCAGCGGCGATGTACTAACACATCTTAATCTTACATGATACGAACACAGTGTTGCCTTCGGTGTGTTCTCATTTGAGTAGATTAAGCTTTTGAGTGGAGGGACAGTTCGACTATGTGCAAAGAAGATCAAGTGAGCGATCGTAGCAAGCAGTCGAAGTGAGTGGTTGAACGCCAAACAATCAAAATGTTCGTCGAGCACATGCAAAAGAGTGAAGAGCGAGCAATCAAGTGACTTGCTGTCATTGTGCTAGTTTGCCAGATTAATCATGTTTCTTTATGTGTAGCTTAGCTTTTGCTATGCTAGCCTGCTTAAATGTGAAAAACTTGAACTAAAACATGTCATTGTTAGATCTTATGACTAGTTTTGTTTTAGTGATCTTCTTATGATTCATGCCGTATCAAATAGGCTAAATTGAGTTTTAGATTGAGCTATGCTAGTTTTTTTGTTGAAACATGAGTTTACTTCTCTTAGGCATTTGTGGCTCAGGTCGGGTATGGCCTACAGACTAAGGAGTAGCTCTTTATTCTTGAACTAGAAAATCAAATGGAAAATAATCTCTTTTATGTGTGAAAGAACTGATCTCACCAATTCTATCTCACGAGACATCTTACCATTGTACTAGGTATGAATCCAGAGGGAGTTTTGAATAACCATGATCATTTGGCTTAGCTTTGCTATATATAGATTGACATGACCAAGATAGCTACTTCACATAATATAGCTTGCATAACATAGCTTGGTGTAACACGTGTATAGTCACTTTAGATAATCTTCATAGCTCTTTATCAAACTAAAAATGAATAAAATATAGCCAACTCATTTTATTCATGCTCTATTTTCTTTCATGGATCTTAATGACTCCATTGTTAAAGGGAGAGAAAAATTGGTAAAAAAAATGCATATCTAGAGCAGCATGATTTTGAGTTTTTGTGAGAATTCTTGCTAAGTTGGAGCTTTTGGTGTTTTGTTGTGATTCTCTTGATCTTCTAATCTCTTCTCACCATGACAAAGGTCAAACAAAACAATTATTGTTTTATATGGACCAAGAGTGAGATTTTTCAATTTCTTTGGTGCAGTTAAAGCCTTTTATGAAAAACTTGCTCTATTCAGTGGCTTCACTCTATTTCTGGCTCATAGGATCATGTTTAGTCTTTTCAATCCTTTTGTGACCATTTTGAGCTTCTCTTTGCAAAATTCCCTCTTTTACTTCTAAAACCACCTCCTATTTGTAGTTTTGAAATATTGCCAATAGGTTCATCCATGGAAAAATTGAGGGACTATATGAGAAGGTTTGTTGTGATCAACCATTGTCATGTTTGTGGAGTTAAAATTTGAATTTTGTAGAGTTTACATTTTGTTAGTGTTGTTGTCAAGCAAACCGATCTGACAGCTGGCTATCACCGATTTGACTATTGGCTATTGCCGATCAAACTACCAGGAGTGGCTGGTCAGACCATCGAACAGTCTAACTGCAATGGTCAGACTAATGGCTGGTATGACTGGTGTTTTGGTGGCAGTTGAATTTTTCCAAAATAGTCTTTTTGCACTGGGTGTGACTGGTCTGACCGACCTCTAGTTGGTGGTTAGACTAGTCCTGAAAATTAGTTATGTGATTTTAGGAAATTGGTTTTTGAATGAATTGAATTTTGTTTGGTCAATGCATTTATTTTGCATAAAGCATGTTTTGGTTAACATGGGTTAAGTTGTGAAGAACTTATACTTAGAAACTATTTCTTTGTCTTTAGATGTATAGGAAACTTTTGGAGTCAACCATGTTCAACAGCAATGATAGGGGCTACGCTCATGGAGGAGATGAGGCCTAGAACGGTGAAGGATGTCAGATGAGATGGTTGAGCTCAAACATAACACAACGAAGGCGAAAAATGTTGAAGGGAAAGTTTGAGTGACGGGTTGTATTAAGTAGATTGGTCGGTCCAAGTAAGGCATGGTCCGATGAAACCAGAACGAGAGAGTCTTATCGATGCGTAGCAAACTATTGGTGCACCTACACAGGGCGAGCATGGTGATTGCTTACAATGGAAGATGAAGATCGAGTCAAGGCGAGGGTGTATTGGTAGTTTGCGAAATACCAAAAACTGCATTTGATCAAAACCGCAGCACTTGAGCGGTGTGTAGGAAAGTGGTTTAGGTCAAGGAGATGCTAAGAATATCAAGTGGATCAAAAGCTAAAGACTTAGTGGATTCGAGCTCATGTGCTTTGAAAAGCGTGTGTGAGATGAGTGTATAAGTAAAACCCGTATTGTGAGGGGTTAACGGATTCCCCCAAATATGCTAGTGGATGTATCTATTAGAGTTAGATGTGGACTGGTTGTCTCATTTATTAACTTGTTGGGATGGAGGCTTGTAAGCTAACCATGCATCATTCCAACATTGTGTTCTAGGGTTAGAGAAGAGTAAGTGTTGTAGTACACTCTCTTAACCTCCAAGTGGAGTGGCTATAGAACATTTATCCTCAAGTAGCAATAAATCAATTTTGTTCATCACTCATGGTGTCTCATTGTTTTGGTTGATTTGGTCTTGTTCTTATTTATTTTGATCTCCTCTCTCCCCTTCAATCTTGTTGTGTTCCAATGATACATAAGTGATGGAGACGACTTATGGATATCATATCCCATCTAGGTACCAAGTCTTGTAGGATTTCGATGCTACTCAATTTACATGGTTTTAGCCTAATATTGAGGTTTCTTGATCTAGGGTTCTTATTTCTAATCTTTGAGAGAAATAGCCTGATGTGCTATACGGGAGTACATTTAGAACCATTTTAACTATCATTTACCCACAAGCAAGTCAAATCTCGAGAATTTGGTTCTTGCCCGGTTTTAGTGCAATCTTTCTTATCTTAAGAAAAGGTAGAAACTTTAACAAGAATTCATGCGATCCTTGGATGTAATAGGTTTTTAAGACCCTAAACAAGGTATGTGCAAAGTTTTATCTCTTTTGGCTGTGAGTTTTAGAAGTTGCACCATTCTTGGTCTTGACTCGAGCTGATTTTTTATTCTGGGGATAGGTGAGTAGTCAGACCACCCCAGAGCCAATCCAACCAGTGACCGGTTAGACCATCAGGTCCTTACCGGTTAGACCGCCCACTAGTCAGACCGCACTCTCAGTAGTGGTAAGACCGGTGAGGTGCTGAAGATTTTCTCTCCTTGGTTCTCAAGGTTGTTGATTTGCTCTAAGCTTCTAATTCTAATCTTCGTAGTTTCATAGCTACTTGAGTGAAGAATTTGAGAATACCTAAGAAAAATTTCTAAGGCACCATTCACCTTGTGTTGCAATTCGGTCCTACAATATAGCATGTCACATTTTCATGTTCAGTTGTCCATAGTGTCATCATATATATAACCCAATATTAAATATTCAAAGCACCAACATGCAATTTGTATTCGATGAGGACAACTAAATTATCTTAAAATAATTCTATAACAGGTCTCATCTTAAAGACTAAATTTGATAGTAAACGATGGAGCAGATAGAGTTATGAAGATGATAGAAGAGGAGGAAAAAAAATGCTAGGGCCTATCTTCGCACTCCGTATTGTGCTAGGGATGGAGATACCCCAACTTCACTTCAGTTGAGCAAAACAACAAACATGTGGTGCATGGTGCTCAGTGCTCACCTGTGGCTAGGGCTGTAAAAAAAGCTCAAGACTCGCGAACTACTCGAGCTTGACTTGTTCCAGACTCGATTCGAGCTTCATCTTAAGCTCGCGAGCTTTAACGAGCCGAACTCGAATAGCTCGCGAGCTTAATATTTTTTCACCCTTCTCCATTTCCCCCACACCCCTCCGGCCTCTCTCCCGCCTCTCCTCTCAAAATCCTAGGCTCCCAGCGCCCCCACGGCCCCACCCCAGTCCCCACTCCCCACCCGCCTCGGTGCCTCCGCCTGCGGCCTGCTCCCCGCCGCCGCCCCTCGTGGCTCCTGCCCCCTCGCCCCTCCTCGCCGCCCCCCGCCCCTCGTCGCCCCCGCCGCCGGCCGCCCCCCGCTCCCGTCCCCCTCGTCGCCCTCCTCCTCCCCCCCGCCGCCGCCCCTCCTCGCCCCCCCGCCGCCGACCCCCTCTCCCGCCCCCCCACGTCCCCTTCCTCTCCGTCGCCGCCCCTCCTCCCCCCGCCGGCGCCCCTCCTCGCCCCCTCCCCGGCGCCGCCCCCCTCTCCCGCCCCCCATCCCCTTCCTCTCCCCCGCCGCCGCCCCCCCCCCCCCCCCGTCCCCCTCCTCGCCCCCCGCCACCGCCCCTCGTCCCCCCGGCGCCCCTCCTCTCCCCCCACCGCCCCTCCTCTCCCCCGCCACCGCCCCTCCGCGTCCCCCCCGGCGCCCCTCCTCTCCCCCGCCGCCGCCGCCTCTCCTCCCCTGCTCCCCCCGGCACCCCTCCTCTCCCCCGGCGGCACCGCCCCTCCTCGACCCGGATCCGGCAACTCGGCGCCTCGGCCACGGCTCCGCAGCCCGCAGGTACTCCCTCCCTACTCCCCACCGAACCTACGCGAGCCGAGCTCGAGTTTTGTCCGAGTCGAGCTCGAGCCTACCTTAAAGTTCGATGTCGGTCTCAGGCTCGCTCGAGCTCGGCTCGAGTTTCTACCGAGCTCGAGCTTGCCATGTCAAGCTCGCTCGAGCTCGGCTCGTTTACAGCCCTACCTATGGCTCGAGTTCGCGGCAGGCGTTCACGAGCACGTCGTCGGTCTCCTCCAGTCCGTCGAACTGCGACATTGACTTCTCCGCGAACAACCACTACTACAGAAAGCCTAATACTAGACGGCCAATCACAGACGATTTTGTCAAACCGTCTGTGATTGACACTAACACAGACGGTTTTAATTTGGACAACGTCTGTGTTAGTGGCGTCGGATAAAACAAGTATCACAGACGGTGCTTACCGATGAACCATCTGTGATACTAAAGTATCACAGATGGTTTTTTATTAAAAATCGTCTGTGTTGTGTAGACTATCACAGACGGTTGTTGTTAAGAACCGTCTGTTAATGTTCACAGACGGTTTTTAACAAGAACCGGCTGTGATGTCCCTTTGTCTGTCATATTCTGTTCATGAGCAGAGGTTAATATATAAGTACACATTGCTTCTAATAACTTAACTACAGAACTACTGAGACAAGAGATCACAAATTAATGGCAAATTTATTAGTTTCAATTAGAGGCAAATTTACTACAAAAGTCGCACAGGTAAAGAGTTTCCCAGATTGTAATCTTCTGGGCTTCGTACGCTTCTTCTTCGACTTTGGGACTTGGAGGATCAGCCACTGACTTCTCGAGCGCCGTTAAAATTGTCTTTATCCTCAGCACTTCCTCCTCCAGCCTGGGCAAATAATCAGTAGCATAGCCCATAATGTCGTAGAGGTATGCATGGGCAGATTCCTCAGAATCTGCCGTTTCTGCTTGATCGGCAAGGCTATCCATCAGTCTCTCCAATGCGTGTAGAGCTTCTTCCGCTTTGCGCACATTGTGGAGAAGAACCAGGGTAAGGGCTGTTTCCCTTTCTTGAGCGGCAGCGAGACGCCTCCGTCGACGGCGGATGATCAGGTCGAGCTGACGGATGCAAGAAAGTCGGGGAAGGAGAGCAGGGTGTGTGCGGAGAAGCTGCTCCAGATGCAAATTGCTGGCCGCCTGTGTAAGGTTCCGGCCGAACAATTCTTGATGAACAGATGAGAGGAAGGAGATGATCACAAGAATAGTAGAAGCCATATTTTACGTACGTAGAAGAGACCTGGATTAGGCGCGCATATTTAACCTTTAGCACAAACGGTTTCGTATACCCAAACATTAATGATATACACGCTTCGTATAACGCTCGAGAGACGCTAATTAGACGATCGAAACACGAAGCATTCTGGCAATCGAAACATGAAGCGTTCTGGCAATCGAAACACGCGCGAAGCAGCTTATGACAGACGGTTTTTTATAAAAAACCGTCTGTGATAATAGGACTTGGTTGCCAAAGATTCCACACTTGGTATATGAAACAGTCCAATAGACCAGAGGCAGAATGGCGCTCAGGTATCATTGTCAAATTCAAGCCGGAACATTTCTTGCATGAAGTTCAGGAATGTGTCTTCCCGGTGACCTTTGACGATATATTTGGTCTTTTCACGCTCAACGCTCTCGACGCCTCACTCGTTCGATGCTGGACGCTGTAAGTCTGTAAAATCAGTCTCTGTTCACGTAATACCGATATATGTCACAATTTGTTGCTTTTCTGTGTATATATATAGATTCATGCTGACCGAAGCTAGATCACCAATTGGTTTCCTGGACCCACGCTTGGTCGCCATTGATACCATCAACGAGGATGCATCCTTCGTCGAGGACTATATTACAAAAGCACTGCTGGCTCACCGCGATAAGGAATTTGTTCTTATGCCATACAATGAGAACTTCCATTGGATTTTAATTGTAATTATACCAAAATGGAACAAGGCTATATACCTTGATTCTCTAAGTAAGAACAAATCCAAGTACATAGCTATCGCCGAAATACTCGATAGGTAAGTACATTGCACATTGTATTCTTTCTTTCCTTCCGAATGACTAATCTAACTTTTTCGAATAACGAAGGTCGTTCGTCACATACGTTCAACAAACAAGTGGATCGACGACAGCTGCCAAGCCCTTGAAACATGATCGCAATTTTCGGGTATTGGCTAGCTACACATTAATTAATCATATACAACACTTAGTAGTAATGCCACTTGATTTAACACATTCTATTTTTTGCAGTGCCACCAGCAGCAGCCGGGCAACACGTGTGGATACTACGTGTGCCACCATATGAGACTACTCCTCGATTCCAGCAAGATCACCACTCCTAAGGTTTGTCAATCATTCCACATTTATTTCATACATGTCAAGTTTTATATGTGCGCGCGTTGATATTCCTATCGACAGGTTGCGCCCATCTCTACATCTGCATTGACACAGCCGAATTTAGCAAAAATTCGAGGAGAGTTAATTTGGTTTTTGTGGACTAAAGTCGTAAGATCAGATGGAGAGTTCCACTGCCCAGAATAATTTTTTATTGTAATTCTAAGTGCAAATGCAGTGTAGATCTTTTACAATTGTGTATTTGTTAATGGATATTTTATTTCAATTCAATGAATTGATTTGCGAAATGGATGCTTTATGTTTGTGAAATGAAGTGCGTTGTCAATTGGATGTTTTATGTCTGTGAAATGAATTGAGATGTGAAATGTATCTGAAATGAAATGAGATGTGTGAATTGTATATGTTTTATGTCTGTGATTATCTGCTTGTTTCAGAGGGCATGGCTAGCATTTCCTGAGGCTAGCCAATAAACAGAAATATATTTAGGGGTTGAAGGGAATATCACAGACGGTTTTTGAGTAAAAACCGTCTGTGATGATCAGCTATCACAGACGGTTTTTACTCAAAAACCGCCTGTGATAATAAGTATCACAGACGGTTTTTAACTCAAAATCGTCTTTGATTATCATATATCACAGACGGGTTTTACTCAAAAACCGTCTGTGATAGCTGATAATCACAGACGGTCCGAAAACCGTCTGTGATGACCTTCGATTATCACTGACCCATAAATACAGACGGTTCACAAAACCGTCTGTGATGACGTTTTCGAACCATCTGTGATGATCTTTTCTGTAGTAGTGAACGGATACCACTTTGGCGCCGCCATGAATGGTTGCACGCCGTCATGCCTCAGCTCCACGCTGAGCCTCACCGGCAGCGGCGCACTTCCGTCCGTGAGCGGCAGCACCACCCGCCCAGCCCACGCCTCCCTGACATCCACCGCGCACAGCTGCGTCAGGAACACCGCTGTGGCCACGCCCGCCGCCCGCTCCACGCGCCTCGCGCACGGCAGGTGAGATTCGTACACCAGCACTCTCACCGGCCGCCTCGCCCGCGCCTCGTCATCGATGAGCTGCGCCAGTGGCCGAGCGATGTTCGAGCACGATGCGATCACCCCCGGTCCACACTCCCACTCGAGGGATGATAAGTGCATAATGAAAAAAGTGTATGCAAAATGAATAAATTATATACATACGTACAGTCGTCACTCTCTATGTAAAAAAATTGTAAGTTTCTATAAATAATTCGATCATAGCAGGTGGCACGGTCGTTAAGTTCAAAATAAGTGTCAATCGTGACGGAAGATCGATGACCGTGCGTGGCCAAATGCGGCTGCCTCAGGGGCACTGTCAACGAACGCACGTCAAGAACACACTAATACATATTTAATGTGGAAAAAGTTACAAATGCACAATGGCAACAATGAACTACAGTATGAAACAATAATTAAAGGTTGGACATTTTACAATTATGCATCAACTAATCCTGTGCAACTACAGATGGTGTATATGAACCACAAAACATGATTTAAGGTCGGAAAAGCAAAAAAAAAAAGTTGACAAGTATATTTATTCAAATCTTCAGGGGATTTCAGTTGGATTTTTAGGATTTAGTTCAAATTTAAACTAAATGCTAAAAATTTGAATGCAAATCGCTTGGTCGCATGTACCCAAACAAAATTTTGTTTGCACGTTAAGTTGACAGAAGCGCAGGAATCTACACGGGCAGCTTCCCGTGATACAGGATGTGCGTTCCTATCCTGTAATACTAGTCAAAGCGAGTTCATATTTGCGTACTCCCTGCGTCACCCTGTCACCCCAAACTGAGCTATCACGATCCCAAACCTTTCGTCGCAAAACAAAACGAAATTAACTTGCGCGCCACTCTGTTGCAATGCAAGCCAAGCTGTAAGATCACGTGGTGGCAAACCCATGTTAATAATGAGCAACTTTACTTGTGCTTTGCTATCTTTAGTTGAGTTTAATTTTAAGAAATTGCATTTCGACCTATTGCTTTCAGTAGCTAGCGGTCTGATCGGCCCTAATGTGATGGTCTGACCGCCCGTTGCACGGTGATCTGACCGGTGTGCGGTAGTATTGACCCATTTTTGGCGGTAGCCAATTTCAAAGAAGGTTTTTTTTAGATTTTGAGCTGATACTAGATGCGGTAGTACCACCATTGAAAATGCAGCATGACCAGAGAGGAGTGGTCTAACCGGCTATTATATGATGGCCTGATTGGAGTGTGCTTGGCGGTCTGACTGGCTTGGTGGCCACGGTCATACCGGCCTCTAGGTGTTCTATTGAGTTGGTTTGGGTGTTAGTTATGGTGTCTCCATACAAGTGTTAGTTATGGTATATCCATACAAGTGTTAGTCGTGGTATGTCCATGTATGATTTGGTTTACTAATGAAAGTCAAGTGTACACCATTTGTGCTCAGATCAATTTCTTGTTGTTTGATATGCAGGTGCTTTGATGATTGTTACGGCCAACGGCAAAACCAACACTTGGTGCCCGTGGTGTATCACATAAATCTGAGTGGAGTAGCATCTCGAACCATGAAGCACGGGAGAAAGACAAGGGTTGTAAAGAGGGGAATGCGTACATGTGGTGTGCCAATTAGACTTATGTGTTTCAAGTGATGGCGTTTCTCGGAGCAGACATATGATCTTGGCAGCAAGTAGGAATTGGACATCGCATATTCGTGAAGACTAGTAGGTAGCAATTGAGAAAATTGTCTAATACTAGGTCGATTGGCAGCTTGCAAAACTGTATTGACCTAATTTAGATCACGTCTTTGAGGATGAAGTGTCTTATTGGGCTTGTAGAGCCTTGGAAGTCACGCTTTGAAAACAGTGCAAGTGTGTGCAAGTAGAACATGTTTGTGTACCAAGTTTCCCAATTTACAAGTGCTGTGATCCACTTAGTAGTGGCTAGTTATTTAGGGTTTGATGTGAGGTGAAATATAAGACTTGTGTGTTGAAGAGAGATAGGGCTTAACACTTAGAACACTTGAGAGATTACGGTTAGGATTTCCTAGTATTGGAGCCTTGTGTGTGTGCTCTAGAGTTAGAGCTCTGCCATCCTAAGGAGTGACTATAAAATATTCCTCTCTTCTTGAAATGAACATTCAAGTTTGTCTAAGTTATTTGTGTCATGGATCCTTTCTTGTACTTTTGATTTGCTTGACTTTCTTATTTGAATTTCTCTCTTCTTGATCTTCACTGGTACTAAAGACATGTAAGAGGTGGAGATATCTCTTGGAGATTTGATCCCATCCATCTAGGCACGATTTAGAGAAAGTTCTTGAGTTTGCCCAATTTTCTCAAGAGAGAGGTGATTTTGAGATTTTGCTCTTGTGAGAGTTTTGGTTTGAATTCATGCTGTGATTTAGTTTGCTATGATATGTGAGAATCCATCGAAGGTCATCTAAATCATCAAGGACTCACGAGCAAGAGAAGATCAAGGTTTTCGTCTTTTGTCTGGTTTTGGTGCAATTCTCCTTTTTTTGTATAAAGTTCAGAACTTTAGTATCAATCTTCATGATCCATGATTCGAATAGATTCCTAACATTCTAAGGAGAGTTTGTGTCAAGTTTCACTGTATTTGGATCAGTGTTTTAAGAGTTGGATCTTCTCTTAGATCGTATGCAGTGCTGTCTGCACTGTTTCTCAGTGAGCAGTTAGACCATAAGGACCCTAGTGGTCAGACCAGCCACCAGTCAAACCGGCGTGGTCAGACCAGCATGGCTATTCCTATCAGCGGTCAGACTGCTAGTTGGCCAACGGTTAGATTGGTTGGAGACAGAGTGTCTCAGGTGGGTTTTGGCTCTTAGATTTGGTGAGCTTATGAGTTTGTGTTTGTACTATGTAGGGTTCATACTTGGGGGAAAAGTTTTGAAAAGTCATTTACCCCCTCTGACTCACCATATCGATCACGGAGCGAATCGGGAAGCTTGCTTATCATCTTGAGTTGCCTGCTTCCCTAGCTAGTATCCATAACGTCTTTCATATCTCTATGTTGAGGAAGTACCTTAACGACCCTGATCAAGTTTTGGAGTTGCCCACCTTGGAGGTCTCCAAGGATCTATCCGTAGTGGCACGGCCAGTCCGTATTTTGGAACGATCGGAATGTCAATTGCGGCATCGGACTCTTACCTATGTTAAAGTGTTGTGGTCCCAACAGACTGAGCCTGAAGCTACATGGGAGTTGGAGTCCCAAATGCGCGCAAAGTACCCCGATCTCTTTCCTCCAGATCTAGTTCCTTTGTTCTTCTCCTGGTGATGCTCCCAATTCCGCAAGTTAAAATTTTGAATTTATCGATTCGAGGCTGAATCTTTTCTAAGGAGGAAGAGCTGTAGCACTGCAAATAAAATAAAAATAAATAAATGAAATAATAATAATAATATGCCCTAGTCTAGGTTTGGCTTTAAATGGGGGATCTCTCTTTTCTTTTCCGTGCACAGCTTTTTAGATCTAGGTCTCTCTCTCCGTGCGCCTGGCGGCGGGGGCTGGTGGAAGAGGGCGGCTAGCGGCGGCGGTGCACATGGCGGTGGAGGGTGGCACAGTAGCTGGCGGTGACACGAGGCGACGGCAGTGGCGCGCGCGGCAGCGTCCAGGCACACGTAGCTCCCAGCCATGGCGACGATGGCGACGCATGTGGTGGCGGAGTGTGGCGCAGCGACCGGCAGTGACACGCGGCGGTGGCGGCGCACACGCACACGCATGGCTATGGCGCGGTGGCGGCAACATGTGTGTGTGGCCGTGGCACAGGCGGCGATGGCTTAGCGGTGGCGGCCAACGGGCGGCGATAGCGCGAGGTGGCGGTCGCATAGGACGGCGGCAGGGCAAGGCATGTAGCTGCATGCATGAGCCCGCGGTGATGTCAGCGACGACGGCCGGTGGCAAAGGCACGGTCAAATGGCCGTTCGCGCTGCCGAACATCGTTTCACTTGGCCGAACAGCTTTTCGCACGACCGTGGAGGCTAGCGAACCCGTTTCCTTTCCTGTCAAATTCATCTCATGTTGTTCCTTTATCAAATTCAATTGTATCTGATCGATTGCCTTCCATTCCATCCTATAGGTTCACACACAACTATTGATGGAGCAATCGGGCAGTTGCGCATTTTAGATGCATCGTGCAGCGTGTCCGTCAAGTGTGCTCAAGGCAAGTACCTCACAGCCGTAACATGTTCTTTCACACATTACTGTTTCATGATTACCTATCACCATTAGCCTAGTGTTCGATTATTGCACTCTGTATTGATTGCCAGTTGTATGTTTCTTGTAGAATTAGTTAGATTCTAATGCACTGGGCTAGTTAGTGTTGTACGCTTGTAGTTGGTATAATGTTTGACTATAGAATTCATGCTTAGTTAGGGATTGAAATAAATGCTTAAATTATGGATAGGGTAGCATATATACATGTTCAAATCTAAGGTTAACCACTAGTAATATTTTAACATTGGGTGGTTTATTTATGTATCCTGCTTCCATGATCCTTTAACTATTCATTATTGATTATGAGCCTCGGCTAATTTAGTTGTGGTACATTAATCTGACTAATAATCACTTATCATGTAAAGAAATTGTATGATTGATAACCCTTGTGTATTTCCTTTTAGTATCCTCTTTAAAACATGTTTTAGTACACTATCATCAGATTATCATCCTCTATCGCTTTGTATCACAAATCATGTCTCTCCGTTCTCAACTGCATCAATCTTTTACCTCATAACTTTACCTTAATTCACCCTCAACATTCTAATTACATCATGGATAACTCACTAATAAAAGAAATGGCAGTTACTTGGCCCGAGATTACCCACATATAGGGGAGATTTTCACCCACCTGGTAACGTACGAGGGGTCATACATTTTCGTTACATAGGATATTACACCCTGTCGGCAGTTATACAATTGAGGACAAGAATGTGTCTAACTATTCTCTATAACCTGGTATGTGGGAGCTGATCGCCGGCACCTTTGTTATAATTTGCTATAACTTATTAAATAACAACTATTTTGAATTACACTGTTTCTACAATCTCTGTCTCTGATCTATATCAGTGTTTCCGGTAACCTAAGTTCACTGCCTTTAACCTATGCCAATTACTTGCTTACATTGCTTGCCCTTAGCTTATCTTGGTTGCTTTACCTGTTCTTTACCCACCGTGTTGTGACCATTGTTGGGTACTTGCTGAGATTTCCAAATCTCATGCTTACTCTTTCCATTCTCAGGTAAAAGGCCAGTAGAGTCATAGCAACATGCATGGGTGGGAGCACACGAGTTTTCAGCATTGTGGCTTACCACCATTTATGTCATTTTAGTTATTCTTCATTTGATTAAAAGTGGACCGGTCTCATATTTCAAAATTTATTTCAGCTTATGTTGATTCTCTAAATAAAATACCTTTATGATTTTGACTTTCTTGTAATTTGTATTGTTACTTTTATTATTTATTCTTTACTTTGACGATGACGTTCCATAGTAGTATCCCAGTTTGGCTGTATGTGGGGTTCTACACTTATAGAAGCAAAACTAAAACATGGAGAGCATGAACACAAATATCCATCCATCTATTATCTTATTAAAGCGAAGCAAAATAAGCCACAATGTTTGCAATCAAGGGAAAAAATACCACATTAATTGGTGAAAAAGAAAAAGATCTGCGTTGTCGATTGTGATGGGCCCAAATTATATTTATCAAAATTAATCAAATTTAAATATGAGAGCCATTATAGTTATATAAGAAGTAAAATGGTTTCTTCAATCAAATATATTAGAGCTCTCTAATAAATACAACTCTATTTTCAAAGATAAATATATACATTATAGTACCTCGCACAATTGCGTGGGGAATTTGGCTATTTTTTCTATTAGAGATTCTTTTAATGTACTAACAATATAAGCACATATTTCACTAAATTTGGAGGATCAGGGAATTCTTTGGTTTTTTTTTAGAGAGAAAACAGTATGAGATGAATAACTAAATAGTTTTGCAATTTGCTTGTTGCCTTTTTTTTGTTAACTCTAAGCCAATTTTGTTAGCTTTGAGATGTTTTTTTAACAGGAGGCTAGCATTAGATTTGAGATGTGTGTGTTTGATTATGTTTTAATCCAATTATTCATAGGACTTTAATATAGGTAGGCATCCCCATAGCTAAATGATAGCAAAGACAGCTAATGTACATGAGGGAAAAGGAGAAAAGCTTATGTACTACAACAAAATGAACATATTAAGACGTTTTGTTTAAGACGCTTTGAATCATGTCTCTCTTTTTAGAACCGCAATTGAAATAGAGACGCAGTTTGAGACGCTCTAAAGGGTTGCACGCTATTAAATTCTATTAAAACGGCTGCTGAGACGTTTTGGAGTACGTCTCATGTATAGAGACGAAATTTTAGATGTCTTATTTATCATTTGAGACATCTTATCTATTATCTCCATATAAGAATATTAAAAAAATAAAATGGTGTTAGTAACGGTATATATATAAAACATAAAAAAATATCAATCTCAAAGTTCGAACTCACAACCTGAGACTTTTCTTTCGCTTTTGTCCAGTGGCTGAAAACATAAAAAAATATCAATCCCAGGGTTCGAACTCTCAACCTAAGGTTTAGAATGTTCACGCATTAACAGGGGCTGAATTGGGCCCCTGGGAAGGTGGGCTTTAGCCCAGGGTATAAACATGTATGTAGTATATAGCCCAGGTAATTTGAGTCCAGCTCGGGGTAATATTGGCAAGATTCAGCCCAAGTCCGTAACGTATTTTACTGCTGACATGCGTCATTTTTTATATATATTTACCCGTCATTTTACCCTCATATTCTTCGCATTTTGGGACCATTTATCACCATTTACACGTTTTTGTATAATTAATTGCTCAATTTGGATCATTTTACATTTTTGTGCTTTTCCGCAGGCCGGCGCGATCTAGGCGCATAAACGACAAATCTAGACTGGTCCATACAGAAGTACGCGTCGTCACGGATGCGTAGGATCAAACCGCGATGAAATCGGACTTCCAGAGGGCCAGAACAGAAGAAATCAAATGGGGAAAGGACCTAATTGTAAATCCTAGATTTCTCGAGGGCTCAATCACAAAATTCCAAATCCCCAATCTCACCAAAACCAGCACCGCCGCCTGTGGAAGGAACCGAGCCTGGCACTTCTTTCTTCCCCAACCCCGTTTGCTTCCCTCCTCCTTTCTCTAGTTCCGGCCGGCGGCGAGGCCAGGCCGGCTCGCCACCGCGCCACCAAGCGTCCCACCGCCACCATCTCCACCGGCGTCCGCCATCCCCCCATCTCCATTAGCCCGGCCGCATCCTCTGCGCCACCGCTCTGCATTTGCGCCTCCCTTCACCAGTCGCCACCGCGCCTTCCTTCTCCTCCACCGCATCTTCTCAGCCCCGTCGCCTTCTCCACCCAGCTCACCGAGTCCACCGCCGCCACCTTCACAGCACCGCCGCATCTCCCTACTCTCCGGCCGCCGCAAGCACTCTCCCCTAGCCCCCTTTAGCTTCTCTCCCCTGGCCCCCTCTGCTGCTCTCCCAAATCGATCCCTCGCCGGACGCCACCGCATCACGGCTGCTTCGCCTCTCCTCCACCATATATGCCGGCGCGCCACTGCTCTTTCCTCCCCACCACCGGCGAGCTCTCCTCCTCCTCCCGTGTGCCGCCGCTCTACGGCCACCACCGCACCGACATCACTGGCAACTCTTCCATCGCAGCCCCCCATCAACGACGGTGAGGTTCCCTACTCAGCATCCAAGGCATCCTCGGCCATCTTCCAGAGGCCAGAGTCCCAGTCTGGCAGTCTTAGTCTGGCAATCTCCCAGAGGCCAAGTCCGAGGCTTGAGGCTTCACTCGTCAGTCATTCGTAAACCTTTAATTGTGGTAAAGGATGTGAATTGTGAAATACTGAGATGTGATAATTGATTGATTCCCTTTTTGTTAGTTGTTGGTGCCAAACATATGAATTGCTCATAATTGATTGATTCTCTTTTGTTAGTTGTTGGTGTCAAACATATGAATTGCTCATAATTGATTGAATCTCTTTTGTTAGTTGTTGGTGCCAAACATATGAATTGCTCATATCAGATATTTTGTTGTTAATATTGCTATGTTTGCAGGATATGGAGGACTATGAAAAGAAATGCAGAGTGGAAGACCTGATGCACAATTTTCTGATTGAAGAAATAGACCTGATGACCTGGTTCGTCCTCTTGCCTCCTCGAACCAAAGCCCGCGCTCGTGTCCTAGTACGCATGTTTCTTGCCTGTACAGTAACAACTGTGTGTTTTAGATGTGCAGATCTCGCGGTCGGACCCCATGGAGACCGAGCAGGTCGTGCTGCAGCTGCCGCCCTTCCCCTGACGCCGACCCACGTCTTGACGGTACACTGCTCTGCCCCTGTGTAGATTGCTACCACCATCTTGTGGTTTTCCCCTGTACCACCATCCTCTGTAGATCGAGCCAACAACGGTAGTATTATATTTGTAACTGCCACATGATAGGATTTGAAAACTCTTTCCCTGTTTCTACTGCTGATGAATGTTGTTGGCTTGTTGCAGAATACATTTTTAGCCATTGGAGGCCGGAACGAGCTCCCAATTTTCATTTTCCATTAAGATAGAAATGATTCAGTTAGAATTGGCAGGGCCGCAATTGTATAACTAGAGGCTACATGGCACTGCAAAAGAATAGGAATCTTTAAGTTTGCGGTATAGAACTTCGCAGTGAATCCATTTGCAGTTTTGACTCAAACATGCATGTGGTGAGCAAGGTTTAATTCCGGGGTATCAGGGAGAAATAATATGGAGTTTGGCATCTTGTGTAAACCTGCTTCCTCACACAAACTAAGATGATGGACATTTTAAACATGGAAATATGTTCTTTTGATATTTTGATGTGGGTATTAGATATCCAAACTAGTTACAATGGAGTTAGAATAGTTCAAGTTTCTGTTTTCTATATCTTTCTATACGTGTGAATTTTTATGAGAAAATAAAATCATGTACTTTATAAATGATTTATATTGATTCAAAAGTAGAAAGAAATTTGATTGGCTTATGCGCCCGATAATGATTGTATTTAGATCTTCCTCGATAAAAAAGGCTAAATGGTTTCTTCCATTTGCTCATTTTTACTAATTATCCTATTTATTACTTAATTGTGATATTGTGATGTTTGTTCATCCTTGCTAAATATTCAAGTCGAATGATTTTCATTTGTATTTCTTTTATCAAATTCCATGGTGCGGACAGTTCTCGCGAAGTCATTTAGATAAGGTTTTGTCTGTTCATTCTACATCTTCTTTCTGCGAGAGTTGGCTCTTCTTGGCAGATGCTTCCACTCTCCACAGAAGTCCTTATTGTAAAATTGGGGCTAGCTTGTTCCTTCTGTAATCCTAAGCGTCTTCTTGTTTTCATCTTATTCCACATGAACTTCTAGGATAAGAGCTGAAGCCTGAAGTGACTTGACTTGCAATTGCTGGACACACATATTACAGTACAACCTGTCAGGAAAATAGAGTTCCGTACTGTAATGTCTTGGTTACTGGTAATAAAGAAGGGTATTGATAAACATCATTCGGATGTTTTCTTTCTAACTATTATCCAGATTTGTGACCGTTGGATTAGAGATCCAAGGGCCACAAATTCTCCCCACCCCCTCCAAAAAAAATTCACACCCCCTCAAAAAAAAATTCTCCCCCCTCCAAAAAAAGAGACCGTTGGATCTCTAATCCAACGGTCCGAAATTTGGATGATTGTTGGGAAGAAAACATCCGGGTGATACCTATACACACCCAAGAAAGAAAATGTTGTCGCCTAAACAAAATGAAAGCAAATCTTCATCCTAACTTCATTTTCTGTTCCTTCAGCATGGTGCTTATAGATGGTGTAGCTAAGGATTTGGGGGGGGGGGGGGTGTGATGTTTCTACTCTCTATTTCAGCGAGCAAAATTTGGACCATGTCAGTGGAGACTTTGATCATTTCGCAATCAGTTTCACTTAGTAGCCAACTAGCCATCTTGGCGCATGAGAAGAATGGAAGAGATGGAAAATGACGGGAGCGTATTATCCAACTAAATATTCGTGATCGAGACTAACCGTATCCGAAGCGGCATGTATTCGATCCGTATTCGTGACCGAGAATATCCGCATTCGTATTTGTATCCGGCACTATCCGTATCCGACTCCGACTCCGACAAAAAATATGGAAACGGATACGGAATGGGCAATATCCGTCCGTATCCGATCCGTTTACACCCCTACTCCCCATAGCCTATTACTTAATGGGGTGTACCTGAGTTCTACCCATCCCTAACAGGTGAAGCATTTCCTGCCCATACCCGACCCATTTTTCATGGGTATGGGTTTGGGGAATGGGTAAGAGTAACCAATGGCACCCCTAGGTCAAATGGCATCCCACCACTAGGCCACTGACCTGTTCTCACAACTTCTGTGTTTTCTTGATGATGTGGGTTAACCAAAACGCTTCTTTTCTAATCAATAATATAGGAGAGAAAGATGTTTAGAAAATGCTATACTTTGGAAACAAATTCAGCGACATTGAGGTTGTACATTCACTCTTCATAAACTGCTGCCACAAGATTTGAACTTCTGCATCTTTCTTCATAGTCAATGGAACTATAAATATGCTACTACTAAATTAAGCCAAAAAAAATAAAGTACTGAAGGCCAATTGTACTCCTTCCTCAGCATTGACTTCTAATCTGATAAATACTTGGCTGCAAACTTGGCAATGTTCTTGTCAGAGCTCCCTCCTTCCTGCATTGCCTTCTTGGCCTTCTGCATCTACGACCTAGCATTGCTCTTGTACTCCGCCATCCTCTCCCCACCCATCACCTCCTTGATGCATCTCTCCACCTCTTCCCTCCTCACCAAACCTTTCTCGTCCCGCCGCACACGCAAGCCAATTCCCCACGCACTCTCCACGTACTTTGCGGTGGTTGGTTGGTCCGCCCATTGTGGTATCGCAACCATGGGCACACCCGTGACAATCGCTTCGGTTGTCGAGTTCCATCCGCAGTGCATCAGGAAACAACCTGCATTACATTATATGTGATGAGTGCATGTAGAACTGCCAATTCTTGCCTTTCCTGCAACATGTGTAGAATTTTGCTCATTTCATACCTGTGGCCCTATGGGCCAATACCTCTAGCTGAGGGCAAAAAGGAACAATTAGGCCTTTCCCGTTGCATCTGTGACGGAGTTCTTCGGACAACTTTGGTGCCTCATTGGACCGTAACACCCAAAGGAAAGGCTTACCGGAATCGCATAATCCATTGCCTAGCTCCTCTAGCTGTGTCGTCTCGAGGTTGGCGACGGTCCCATAGGATGCAAGGACTACGGACCAAGGGGCCTGCTTGTCCAGCCATTCCATGCACGGAGCAGTGCTTGAGAAAAGGTTGAATCCGTAGGTCTTGTTGGATGGCAGACGGCCATCGTCTAGGTAGAATGATGGCAAAGTCGGGCCGATGGTCTTTGCACGCCATGTCGATTCCATGTTATCTGCCTCCTGCTCAATTAGAACAAAACTAGTTGAACGTCTTACGCAAATGCGCTGTTAGATACAACAATTAATTTATATGTGAAAATAGAGTTGTATTTGTTATACAACGCTAGTAGTTTGTGATTGAAAATATAGTTATATTTTAAACTACACCATTGTAATATGGACATCCAAAACGAGTTATTTAGATCATTCTGTTTTTCTCTGATTAATATCGAAATCTCCAGTCTCAAGCTCCTTTTAACACTACTTTTGCAATAGATAATACAAGTATATAATGTCACATGTTGAATATTAAATTTCAAAGCATGAGACGATGTCCTTCCTCCCAACTTAATTTCAGTTGAGCAAAACAACAAACACATGGTGCCAGTGGTCACCTTTGGCTCGAGGTCGCGGAAGGAGTTGACAAGCACGTCGTCGGCCTCCTCCAGCCCGTCGAACTGCCCCAGCGCCGACTCCGTGAACGCCGGGTACCACTCCGGCGTGGCCATGAACGGGGGCACGTCCTCCGGCCCCAGCTCCACGCTAATCTTCCCCCGCAGCGCCCTCCCGTCCCTCAACGGCAGCGCCACACGCCCCGCGTACACCTCCCCGTAGATGAGGTCCACCGCGCACACCTGCGTCAGGAAAGCAGCCGCGGCTACGCCGGCTGCCCGCGCCACCCGGCGCGCCCACGGCAGGTGTGAGTCGTACACAATCACCCTCACAGGACGCCCCGCCCGCGCCTCGTCGCCGATGAGCCGCGCCAGCGTCTCCGACCCGATGGCCTCCATCCGGCGCACGTACTCCGCGGTGTCCGGGCACGAGGCGATCCCGCCGGCGTCGAAGCCGTCGGAGATGGCGGCCACGGGGAAGGGGCATCCGGTGGGCGGCCCGGTGGAGGAGAGAACGTAGTGGGTGACGACGAGGGTGGGGCGGAGGCCGTGGTAGGCCAGCCGGCGGGCTAGCTGGAGCATCGGGTTGGCGTGGCCCTGCATCCCCGGGAACGGCAGGAGCAGGACGTGGGCGCCGCCGCCGCCTGCTTGGACGTTGGTGTTTGCGCAATCCATTGTGCTTACGCTGTGAACTTGTGTGATGTTCTGCTGCCTCACGAGAAGCTTGAAACGGAGAATAAGTAGGTGATGCAGTGGAGTGGCGCGCAAGTTCTTTCTGCTCAGGTCAAATGTTTGCTGATAGTGGACATGTGCAAGATGGAATTCGCTTTGACTTGAGTTGAATTGATAGATGCTTCGTGGGCAGATTCCTACGCCTTCTGCTGCTTTTTTTTTTTTTTTGTCTTTCTTTCTAATAGAGCTGTGCAAAAATACAAGTGAAAAGGCCAACAATAGAAAGGGCTGGATGCTGAGAGGCGGCTATGTCAGGGTCATCCACGTAGCCTAGTAGAGCAAAAGTTTGTAGTAGTTGATCAGGTCATGGGTTCAAACAGCTTAGCCTGTTGAAATGTCAAGCTAGCATGCCGGGAAACCTAAATTTCAAGACTTGGTTGAAAACCCTGAAACACAACACCTGAAACCCATCATCGCTAGAGACACAACACCTAAAAAGAGACAACCCAAAAATTTCAAAAATTTTGAACTTTCTTGAATTTGAGTTCCTTTCTCAATTCGGCAATTTCCAAGCTAAATCAGCCTTTCCTATTCGGCCTCCCACTATCCCCAACTGTTAGCGCCAATTGGAAAACTGCCTTCACCTCTCTTCACCGCGCGCAGCCAAGCCTGTCAACAGCCTGTCACTTCACCACGGCCACGTGCCACCAGTGCCAAGTTCGCCGCCATTGCCAAATCATGCGCCTTTGGCCTGAGGTGCGCCCGCATTTGACCTCGCCGCTTGCAAGCTCGCTAGCGCCAAGATCAAGACGACGACACTGTGACCACTGGCCTTGCCACTGAAGCTGTCGAAGCCTCCCATGCACCACCTTCACCCACCACACGCCACCACTGCAATAAGCCAACCAATGCTCCCACTGCCTCCTGAGCACTATAAAGCCAAGTCGACCTCACCATTAGCTTCCTTTGACACCCAATTGCTCACCAAAACCACTCTCTTCCAACTCCGGCCATGGTATCGCCATCGCCACCATAGCAGCTACGGTAAGCCATAAATTGCAATTCCGCATGCAAAAGCCACCTAATACAAATTAGCTTCACCTACAACACCATTGAAGCCTCCCAAACCCAACCCTAGCCTCACCATAGCCACCTCTAGCCTCTAGACCGCCGGCGATGCACTACCGTCGTCCGAACCATGTCACTGTGGATAGCCCAATACAAGCCATGTGAGCTAAAACCAACATCGCCGTTAGCTTTCCCATCCACCCTAGATGCTTAGATGCCCTTGACCTTCATCAGAATATGCCCAAGATGTCGTTGTGCTATGAGCATGGTCCAGCAAGCTTCCATCGCCGCTAGCCCTCACCGGAGCTTCTTGAGCCTTGCCAAGTCCAAAAATGGAATAACTAGCATCCATTAGCCCTATGGGTGCTATCACTCACCACTGAGAAACATTGCCAGAGCTCAATTGCGCAACCGCCACAATCCTCTGTCCAGTGCCATGGTGCCAAGCCAAGTAGGGCAGGCCGAGCCTTGGTAGGCCACATGCATGGCTAAGCCGGCCGGCCAAGAGCCGGAGAGAAAGTGGACTGAGCCCAAAAGTCACACTTGCACTGTTCCAAACCCAACCCATCATTGTTCACAGGCCCAATACTATTCAACCCAAACCAATAATGTTCCAAACTTGAGTCCAATATTATTCAGCCCAAACCCATTACTGTGCCTAAACCTGATCCGTTATGAATAGTGTCAACCTGTAACTGTTCATCCAACCCATTGTTGTTCATACAAAACTTGTTAAGCATATTTATACCCATTTTAATTATCTCAAGCCCACCTAACCTATTTTCAACACCATTCAACCAAACCAAGAACCGCTTAAACTCCACCCATCCAAACCCACTTTCCTTAGTGTCTTTTCCATTTATTTTATTGTATTTTGTATCTAGCTTGCATTCTGCAAAGCAAAAACTTATTTGTATTCGTTCTTTGAAACTAGCATCTAGATTTGACTAGTTGGCCAACAAAAAAGCTGCTGAAGTAATTAAGGTGGATCGTGTGAACATGAAACCTACAGACATACAGTAAAAGACTCCAGATGAAGAGGCAAATTACATGTCTTTGATCATATTGTTCCTATGATATTTATTTAATTATTGGTACTTTCATTACTATTAGCACACTATTATTTATTTAAAATAATAATTTAGAATAACATGATAGTTAACTAAGTCCTACCTCTGAAAGCTATGTTTTACTTGTAGGCCATATTCACCTTGACAGCTTAAATAATGATAAACTATTGTATAATTATTCATCAGTAGATTAGACATTAAAACATTTTACACTACTAAGTTGATTCGGTGTTTCGCTGATATATTTTAAAATAGTACTAGGGTTAAACACTACTTGTGTGAGCCACTAAATGGTTGGAGTTTATGATCTTACCCTAGGGTAGAGGCATTGGTATGGTTTGGTGGCAGTGCCATAACGCACTGTTTTTGTGGGTTTGTAGTTGGTTACCTCACTTGTGAAAAATAAGGAGTAGAACCATGCTAGGCGAAGGACACAGAAATTGCTCTACCACAAGTGTTGACTTGTCAATCCCAGTTTAGTAATTGCTCAATTCGATTGCATAACTACAAGATGGTTTGCTTTTCTAAAAGTTGGAACAGCCTGTTTACAATAGGGTGGTATGGAAGCAGTATCTTTCATACTTAACAACGGTAGGTACACTTAGAGTTGGTATGTGGTTTTTGCTTTGGCCAGTGGATTACTAACAATTGGTGTCCCCAAGCCTACCGGATAGAAGCCGCAAAGTAGAGAGCAATGAAAGAACTTGTTATCTCAACTCAGTCGCACGCTAACAGGTTGTATGTCTATATCTTGATATTATGTGTGTGAGATATTTTGTAGGTAAAGTTGGGAAAATATGCAGAGTATAACAAATGGTTTTCGAATACGCCATGCTTCCAGTTAATAGAGTTATGTTACATGGATGATTTTAGCAACAGGGCATCAGTAGAAGTTAGAGGATTTTAATACAAAAATTATGGATGACAAACTCCCTTGTTAATTAAGTATTATTTTACTATTTTAAATGCAAAGTTCTTTACCAGTAAACTTGCATCTATTATTATCATAATACAACATGTGACTATCCATTTGATCTCCTTGTATATTAGTTACATAACCATTCCATGCGACTTACTAAGTACTTAGTGTACTCAATCTTGTTTATTTTTTCAGAATAGACAACAGAAGAATGAAGGACATATCAGCTATCATGCTAGGGTTATGACTGCACTTAAGCATTCCTGTGGAATTTCTTTGGATCTTTTGAATGTAAGTTAAATTTAGAGCTTGGACGCCCGTAAAGCTAATATGTTTTGGTCGCTAGGTCATATTTTAATTAAGATAATTCTTTCTAAATTTTTATATGCATGCATGATACTCTTTGTGTCTACAACTAAATTCCTAGGCTGTTGCAGGAAACCTTTTGTCCTTATTCTAAAAAATGAGGATAGTACATAAAACTTGTAGTATTGACAGGAGGTTCAAAAACCTCGACAAATTATCCTTGTTTTCTGAACTTTTCGTTTTTATTCTTAAAAAAATGGGGCGTAACATAAAACTTGCAGTCTTGATAGGAGGTTCAAAAACCTGCACAAATTATCCTTGTTTTTTGAACCCGGGCCAGTTCAACCCATAAACAATTTTTTAAGCACAACTCTAAACGAGTATATAGATTATTGCTCTTTTATAACCCTCTTGAATATTTTAGACCCTCGTATTTTTACTCTATATAAGAATCTAATGTCAATGAATAACTACCTTGCCTCTAATCCTTGCATGCGCTCCTAATTGTTTCTACCGTACTTTGGATTATATTGCTTGTTGCTTGATTGCTTGTGTTGTGTTAGTTGAATTGTTATGGTCACACTCCTTGGTTTTATCCGACGCTCCACCTGTCTTCTTCCAAAGATAAGTAGGAATCTTTGTGAGTAGGGCTACTATAAGAATCCTTTAGGCTCAGCTCTCAAAGTCCAAAAGAAATTTAGTTCGAGTAGGATAGGAATCACATTTCTCAACAATCATAGTATTAAAGAAAATGTTGAATGGAGCCTCCACATTTACTCCAAGAGGTTAGTAATTCCTACATTATTCACAGAAAAATATAAAATAGAAGAATAAAGAAAGATGTACGCACTACTATAGAAAGCCTAATACTAGACGCCAAATTACAGACGGTTTGACAAAACTGTCTGTGACCGACACTAACACAGACGGTTTTAATTTGGACACTGTTGTAGTTACAGACCAAACAGAGAGAGAGAGAGTATGGTAGTGGAGAGTTAGGTGAGCAATGGCTTAGGGTTTCTCCCCATGGCCTGTGTTGTATATATATATATATATATATATATATATATATATATATATATATATATATATATATATATATATATATATATCCATATGGGGAGTGTTTTTACAATTATACCCTTACATCTGAGTATTCCCCTCAGGGGCACTTATGCCATTACACATGTCCCATTCTGAGCCTTACAATCCTCTAACAGGCCTGCTGGGCTTAGGTGGGGGCCACCCCTACAACAGGAGCCTCTCATGGTGAAGGACTTCACGGGCCGAAGCCATGTTGCCGAGCCCTTTGGCCCCCTCCGTCCCTGCGGCCTGTGAACTTTCCCAACGTTCGGCAGAGCCTTATTGCCTGGTGTAGTGTTCGCCCCGCCGCGAAGATATGATGCAGGGCGGGTTGGCGAAGTAATGGGATCGAGCTTGAACCGGAGGTGTTGGCAGAGTCAGATGCGTCAGCAGGGGCAGGCGAAGCGGGCCCCTAAGTCGTTGTGTGGGCGCCAAGTGACAGCGGACTTCGACATCGAGCGTCCTTAATGATAAATGACTATCGGTCTGCCTTGCGAGGCCCTGTGCTGCAACGTTCCTTCTTGTGGCAATCCCAATGGCGAAATATGCTTGGCGCGGCACGCATCCCAGACTTGGCAAGTGACAAGCACCACAAGCGTTGCTATTGCTTGGGCCTAAGTGGAAAGCACCCCCCTCTTGGTCGTGCTATTCACCGGCGTACTGTTCATGTGAACAATACTATGAATAGTACTACCCCTTTATTTCTTAGTTTTGTGTGGCTTCCTCTCCCATATTTAAGGAGGCCACACCCCTCTAGTTTCCTTATATTTCATTTATGTTTAGTTTGCCTTCGTTGCAACTTGTATCTTCTGTGTATGTCGCCTAGATCACCCAGTCAAGATCCTTATTCGGAATCCCATCTTATCAATAATTCATAAATATTTGCAATTTCAGATTTCTTGTTATTTTGTTTTTGCGTGTTCTTCGGTTGCATGTAAGAATAGACCTTCGTGGTCAGGTCAACCGCGTTCTTGGCATGGTTGATAACAACTCGGAGTATGGTTTAGCGATTGCTTGGTGTTCTGGTTGTGACTGGTTAGAAGGCTGCATCATCAAAGTCGTTCTCCTCCAATTCGAAGTTATCATCCTATCGGAAGATCGTGACCTATTGCCTCATCAGGTGGTATCAGAGATTTAGTTGACTGGTAGGAATTTTTTGCATCCCTAGTTAGTAGATTGGTTTTTATTTCCCATGGTCTAGAAAAATTGCCCTATAAAAAGAGTTAAATTCCGTTATTCAAACCATGTTGCGCTTTTTCAATCTGTTAGTTTTGGTTTGATAAATTGAATTTGTGTCCATTTTAGCTTTGTCTAGTTGTTGGTCATATCCTTGATTCCATAAAAATCCAAACAAGAAAATTTTTCTCTACCCTAAACCCTAATTCCAATTCGGGTGATTTTTTCTTTCTCTGCGGCCGCCATAAAAAACGTCATAACTTTTGATTATGAGCTCTTTTTTTAAGTTATACCACTGCTATTAGATAGATAACTTCCTTATACATTTGTCCCTAACTTTTTGCTTCATTGCAATAAGGCAGTTAAAATGTATCTACCCAAAATTTTGAATTGAATCTACAACAGTCAACACTTTTGATTTTTGTGCAAATTTTTTAGTCAGTTTGCAGAACTTGGCCCCAAAACAAAAGTTTTAGAAAAATCCATCGGGAAATAGAGAAAAAAAGAATCATTAAAAAAAGGCAACTGATACAAAGTTATGACAAAAATACCAACGTACTATCCAGAGGATAGAAATCTTCAGTTTTTATATTTTGGTCAATCCTTCTGTTCTTCAATTCCAGATTGCATTCTATTGAATTATCTTATGTCTACCACTACTATACATTGTTATACGCTTGTTTTAGCCTTCTTCCATCCTTGGTTGATCAGCAGCATAGGCTAAGAGCTAGATATAAACAATAATTCAATTCTGTGCAGTTTCTGAAATTAACTAATTATTCTCCATTGCTACATATCTAGCCTTTCAAGTTATACATTCTACTAAATGAGCAGATCACGTTGAACCTGCCCTTGCAATCACTTTACTCATCACTTGAGTCTAGTTTATCACAAACCAGCCATCGGTTGCACCACCTGTTTGTATTGGTAAGAACCTACCAGAGCTTGATAAGAGCTTGAGTGTGAGCGACTTTGAGCCTCCAGATCCTAGTAGTTGATAGGAACATATACTTGTGATTTGTTTCCTTGTTTCTACTAACTATGGTAGGTTCACGGGATAATTTCCAGTTAGATCCATGTCTTCTTCGAGCCATTAAACGGGAGTGCAAGAAAGTCCGTGAGGAAGATGCATGCTTTAGACAAGATCATCCACCACGGGTATATGATCGTGACAGACTTCTGATAAAACTAAACTCACTGTGCCATCCTTTGGTGGTAAATTAGATCTTGATACCTATGTTGACTGGGAGATAGTTTTAGTCAACAAATTTGAATGTTATGAATGGTCTGATAGGCAAAAGATTAGAACTGCCAGTAGTGTTTTCGTTGAGGATGCAACACTTTGATGGAAGTATTTAAGTAGACATGGAAGAGTGCCACAAACGTGGCATGCATTAAAGAAACTTTTGATAGATCAATTTGTTCCTAAATATCATGCTAATTATTTACTAGTTAGATTGCAACATTTAAAACAACGAAGTAAAACTATAATGGAATATTATCATGAATTAACAACTCATTTATTACGTTGTGGCTTAGAGGAACATGCTAAAGTTACAGAGAATAGATTCTTATATGGGCTTAATAAAGAAATTTAGGACCTATTTATTCACGAAGAATATAATTCTCTCCCTCATTTGTTTATACTTGTTTGTAAAGTTGAAAGTTAGATTGAGGAGAAATTGAGAGTGCTTGATGATAAAAAACATGAGAACAAACCCGTGTTTGTGCCTTTTTCTGTGACTAACAACTTGCAGATTGTTGAGAATCATGCCGAATAGGAGCATGAGCTGATTGAACCACCAACACCATTGGTTAAGAACGAAGATGAGGAGATGGATGTACCTACATTATCTAAGGAGAGCTAAAAAGGTAAGAACATGGTGCTATCATCACTCATGGCGAGTATACTTGTGAAGAACTACAATTATCCACTTTTCATGCTATTTTAGAGCAAAACTTAATGGAAAACGATTTTGACACACACATGTTTTAAGTAGAGAATTCAGACTGCATTGACTTGAGTGCACCATGTCATAAAATAAGTAAATTGCCTGCTGTTTTGAGTGATTCATGTGATGAATTAATTGCACACAATGATCATGTGACTTAGGTTAGATATAAAGGAGTTTGACTAGAATTTCTCCTGCTAATTTGTTATGTTACATCATGTTGGATCTACCTATGAAATTGTCACATGCTATGAAGAAAGTTTCTGAACTCGCATGTTTGAAATTGTTGTTTGGTGCCTACACCCCTTGGTATAAATTTAAATTGATTGAAGATTATAGTGTAGAAAATCAATTTCTTGTATATCGGATATGCATAACTTGCAATCACATGGATGAATTGAACCTTGATGTTTTAGGCAATGAGAGACCATGTGGAGGTGACCACACATTTGTGACGAGTAATTGACTCGTGTTTTAGAAAGATTGAGTATGGTTTGTGCTGTTTCTGCCAAGTCGTAGACCATTGCGAGTGGTCGGAAGCTCTTACGACCACATTGGCCATGGTCGGAGGTCGCCAGATAGATTTACGACCACGTTGGCCGTGGTCGGAAGCAAGCAGGAAGATTTATGACCACGTTGGCCGTGGTCGGAAGCCTGCAGAAGGGTCTACGACCACGGTGTGGGTCAGCTGGAAGATTTACGACCACGTTGTCGGTAGTCGGACACTTCCAATGACCGTGGTCGGAAGCTTCGGCTGGCTGTGGTCGGAAGTCGGCGATCGGGTCTTCGACCACGTTCTAAAGTCGGCGGACTTCGACCACAGTGTTCGCGCTTGGAAGTCGAAGTCGGGACTTCGACCACGTTGGCTGTGGTCAGTAGCCGAAATCTCGACCGCTGCAGTCGGTAATCTGTAGTCGGATCTTCGACCGCGCTCGAGAGTCGGAAGTTGGCAGACTTCGACTGCGCTCGGAATACAAAGTCGGCAGACTTCAACAACGTTGTACATGATCGATAGTCGAAGCCTCGACTGACGCGGTTGAATGTCGAAGAAGGTGTACGCGCTCGAAAGACGAAGTCGGCAGATTTCGACCACACTCGATAGTCGAAGTCGGTAAATTTTGACCACATTGTACCTGGTCGGAAGGCGTGGTCTACGGTCGAAAGCGTGTTATGACCACGTTGGCGCTTCGACCACGTTTATGTTCTTAGTATTTTGTGTGGTGCTATGTGATGGTTTGCTTGTCTGTGTGGTTGCAGGACTTCGGAGCTAGATCATGGTGAGGCATAGGAGGACCGGGACTAGGCACAAGAGGTGTTGAGGTCCAGACGGTCAGGAGACACCGAAGATGATCGAGGATGGTGAGGTGGTTGCAAGCCGGGAAGACGAGGAACTGGAGCTGGATCCGCCGGAGGTGGACACGACGGGCAGCAGTTGTTGGTGATATGCCCTAGAGGCAACATGGAGATGTTGAATATATCACATACTATGTTTATGATACATTGCTTTGTTCCTTGAAATAGACATTATCATTATTGATCAATGAGTATGTGACTTATTCATGAGACTCTTAATGCCAAAATGTTGCTATTTCTAAATGATCCCTGATTATATATCATATGAGGAACAAATATGATTCAAAGATTAGCATATGTATTGATTGATGATCTTGTCTCATGGATCATGGTATGGAGATACCAAATCAATAATATGGACATGTGTTAGTGAACATATGTTGGATAGAACCGCCATGAGACACTGCAGAGATTCTATGTGTCATCAGTTGGTCTCAAGTAGTGTTTATGTAGAATCCTTAGACTTGAGATCATCATGGTTCCCAACATGCGTAGTAGCTTATTTTGGGACTACTAAACACTACTCCGTAACTGGGTAGTCATAAAAGTAGTCTTCGGGTTTGCCATGAAACATGTAGTGGGATGTGAATGATCAAGATAGAATTTGCCCCTCCTTATGGGAGAGATATCTCTGGGCCCCTCGATGTAATGGATTATGAAAGTGCATGGCCATGCCAAGGTGATTGAGGAGTCAATCACAAGTTTATAATCCATCACGGAATCGAGAGAGTGATTGAGCTATTAAGAGAATGACACAGGTCTCGCCTTGAGCTCAATCTATATCGTGAGGCAAAGGGATTCGTACATGAGAACATTACAGGTTCAGCCGATATGATCTTTACGTATACTTTGGGGTTAATATGTCTTACTAGAGGCTGCTATTAACAGGGTGACCGGAAAGGCGTTTCCGGGTCGCGACCAAGTATACGTGAACCTACAGGGTCGCACACTTAACGGGTTGGAACACTAATTCGAATGTGATTCGGATGTGGGCTCAATTCGGATAGAGATCCGGATAGACTCCTATTGGGCCTCGGTCCATGAGGCCCAAGTGAGGAGGTCTATATATATGGAGGCGAGGGGCTGAGGGGTGCATGCTTCTGTTAATCCCGAGCCAAACCCTAGCCGCCACCTCCCGAGCCAAACCCTAGCCGCTCGCGAGTGCTGGTACACTCGCGATCGGCGTTCCAGCCCCGGACGTGTGGATACCGGTGGAGGCGCTGCTCGTTGCGGCGTTGATCAGCATCAACAATCTACAGATTGGATCTTGCACGTGGTGTGGTTGATCGCGTGGAGGAGACGATCTGTTCGGGACGATCAACTAATTCCACTACTACCTCAACGCGCGTGGTTGGATCAGCTTCTCCAACTCTTCTTCCGCTGCGCTGCGCGTCTAGTGGTAACGATCCATGATCCCTCCTTAGCATGATGTCCTGGTGTGCGCAGTAGAAAAGTTTTGTTTTCTGCTATCGTAGCCTACGCGCATTCCTTCAGGAGTGAGGTGGACTAGGACTAGGCTTATAGAGGAGTCGAGGTCCAAACAGTCGGATGCGGGGTGTGGTCGTGTGTGACGAGTGGAGCAGGGACTAGGCTCAGGAGGAGTCGAGGTCCAATCTGTCGGAAGGCAGGCGGGTCGTGCAAGGACATCAAGGCAACGGGAAGTTTCCGGGAAGGTGCTGGAGGGGCATTTTGGAGAAATGCATAAATCTTGCAAAGGAAACTGCTTTCTGTTAAAGCACTGGAGTCTGTTAGTGATAACGGGTAAAGCTTTGTAAAACCCGGTGTTAGTTGGGGGTTAACGGGTTCTCCCCCGGTATTTGAAGGCTATAAATAAAGAAGGTAGAGCATGAGTGCTCGGTGAGGTTTTTCCCGAGAGGCTCTGGTTTATCTTTCTATTTTGTGTGAGTTGTTCTCTGGGGTGGAGCGTGTGTGCTCTTGTACCTCCTGATGGAGTGGCTGTAGAAACCTCCATTAATGCAATCATTCAACTATCTGCATCTATTTGAGTTATCTTGTTTGATTGATGATTGCTTATCTTGCTTGACTTGTCTATTTCGGTTTGGTTTCTGTTTTTTTCTCCCTATGTTCTTCTGAGAAGTTGTTTTGCTTCAGATTGCTCTGGTCTCGATTTGCTCTGAACTGGGAAGCATTCTCAAAGCTCCTTGGCTAGTCTATTCCTGAGAGCAAGGTCTGGATGCAGTTCTTTTGTCTTAGTCATTAGCGTAGGGCTTCTTTGCTATTTCTGAGAGACCATGTGGAGGTATCCCCATGTTTGTGATGAGTAATTGACGGTTGTGTTAGTGAGTTTGAGTTTGTTTTGGGTATTCTAGGGTTGAGTACCTTTACTTGTGCTAATATTGATTATGCTGTTTCGTGCGGTGCTATGTGACGGCTTGCTTGTCTGTGTGACTGCAGGACTTCGGAGCTAGGTTATGGTGAGGCGAGGAGGACCGGGACTAGGCACAGGAGGTGTTGAGGTCCAGACGGTCGGTGATGCCGAAGATGATCGAGGCTGGTGAGGAGGTTGCGAGTCGGGAGACGAGGAACCGGAGCTGGAGCTACCGGTGACGGACACGACGGGCAACGACGAGAGAACCGAGACTAGACTCAGGGAGGAGTTGGAGGTCCAGACGGTTGGAGGTCGGTTGCGGTCGTGTGCGACGGAACAGACCAGGACTAGACTCAGGTGGAGTCGGAGGTCTCAGTCGGTGTCGGGTGGACACGACGGGCAGCGGCGAGTGGATCGGGACTAGGCTCAGGGAGGAGTCGGAGGTCCAGACGGTCAGGATGTCGGGTGCAGTCTTGTGCAGCGAAGCGGACCGGACTAGACTCAGGGAGGAGTCGAGGTCCAGACGGTCAAGGTACCAGTTGCGGGAAGCTTCCGGGAAGGTGCTTGAGGGCAATTTGGACAATTGACTCATGTTTTGAAGTGGAGAGGCTGGTTTCCCTCCATTTCCATGTGTGTTGACTTTTTGCCTCAAGTGTTTGTGAGGCATGGAATGTGTTTGGTATGACACTTCTTGTATTTCTCCTTGAGGGTGTGTCCTTGCTGTTAAAAGGAGAAGGATGTGAAGCAAGAAGCTCATCCATTCTAGTAGAGTGAGCTCAAGAGAGTGAGGAGTGTGCGTGTGTTCTGATGGCTTGAGCTCCAGTGTGTGTGGTTTCTCAAGCATGTAGTGTGTTCCCCTCATTTCCAACTACGTATGGGGACTTAGTGGCTGTATACCTCTTGTAATCATTCATGGGAATGAATTTATTTGAGAGTTTTAGTTTGGTTTCTCCCTCTCTATGATGGATTCTAGTTTAAGCATTTCCTCTGTTTGGCACTATGCTAGGGTTTGATGTCAGGGCACTTTGATATATTTTGATTTCCCTTCAAAGAATGTGCCCAGATGTAAGTTCCCATGCCCTCATGCCATTGCTTAACTAAATGCAAAGTTTCATGAGGAGAGGATGGAGGAATCCCAAGCAATTTGAAAATTGGTCTTTTCTCATTTCATTTTTCAGATTTTGCACAAATCTTGAATTCTTGCTCTCTTGATGTTTTCCTTTGGTTTCTGAGGCTTCTCTGCTATTTGAAGTGTGATCAAGTTCCTTTGATCCAAGAAGGGCAGCAAGTCTTTTAGCAATTTCCCTGATTTCAGCCTTCTCCAGTAAAAACCTGTGCAAAATCATCAGTTTGGGCACTCTGCTTTCGGGAGCCCGATCTGACTGCTAACCCTAGCGGTCAAACCGCTCGTTAGCCGCCGGTCTGACCGGTTAGACAATGGCGGTCTGATCGGCCTGGCAGGGGCGGTCTGACCGGCCGGCCCAAAGCGGTTCAACCGGCGGAACAGGGGCGGTCTGACCGGCCTGCTCTGCACGGTCTGACCGGCATGATGCAGGCGGTCCGACCGGCCAGTGCATTGCAGTCAGACCGGCCCCATGCAAGTTGTGCTGTCTCTTGCCTTTTCTGTTGCTTGTTTGGCTTTGGTTTTCGCTATGCTTCTTTCTTTGTTAGTGTAGATTTCCAGAGAGCTTGAACCTTTGACTTCATAGCTTTTATAGCTATTGGAGAGAAGTGTTCTTTGAGTGGATACTTTTGGGGCTAATTTTTAAAAGGCACCATTCACCCCCCTGTTGCCATTTCCGATCCTACAATTTCTAGCAGTCTCTTGATTCTATTGCTTATTTTTCATTTGAAGCTCAGTGAAGGCCCTTGAGATTTGAAGCTCTCTGTGTTTCAAGTTTCTTGGTCTTTGGTTCTCTCAGACGAAAGTTCTTCAAAGTCGTAGCTAGGTGGTCGTGCGCCTCTCTAGTTCCTCTGTTTCAGTTTTGACCATGCTGTTCTTTTCATCCACGCCAGAGAAGCTTCGACCACTCTGATTTTTCTCGACCAGTCTTGCAGTGTTTGAAGTCTCATGACCAGTTGATCCGTAAATCAAAAGTTATTCGGAAATTGGATCTCGCGGTCGTGCGTCTTCTTCCTCCTCTATTCCACATTCGACCACGTAGTAAACACTTTGCACTCTATTTTCGATCGCGACTGTTTCCTTTCTGTTATCGGCCTGTTCACTTGGTTCCAGTGAGCATTCCACCTCTTACTTCATAGCTCTGTAGCTATTGGAGAAGAAGGATTGGTTGAATACTTGGGGAGGTTTTAAGGCACCATTCACTCCCCTCTGTTGCCTATTCGGTCCTACAGACAACAATTCTTGTATGCTAAATCTTGTTCAATATGAGAGGGAAGTAAAATTTAATACTCATCCAATGCCTATTTGTTCATCTCTTTTTGCACCATCTAGTATGCACAATCTGAATAAAGATGATGAATTATGGAAGAACTTACAAATATCTTCACTCTTGCTAGATGAATTTGCTATTGCTCAATTGAAATCCGATTATATGGATGAACTTTGTTTAATTGCAAAAGTTGTAGCTTTGCCCATATTTGCCACCACTGCAAGTTTACAACTTCAAAGATTTGAATTGCATAAATGCTTTACTTACATTTGCAAAACTAGTTATAATATATTGCTGTGTGTGAAATTTTGATTTGCTCATTAACATATATGATTACTCTTGGGTTAATAATACAATGAGCTTTTATGATCATTGCTATTTCATAAAATTAATTGTGCAACAACCAAGAACTATTAAAACAGATGACATATTCGTATGCCATGCATACACCTTGGCTTCTTTGTTACCATATTTTCAGCTTATCAAAAGCCGAGGACGGCTTCGTTTTCAAGAAGGGGAGTATGATGAGGACATGACCCCTATGGATATAACCACATTTCCTATGCTTGCTATTCCAATTACAAGAGCTCGTACACTTCACTAAAATTATTAGGTGAGCTCGTTTTTAGGAGTGCCTTTATATTATATGAACTATATGATGCTACCTAATGATGAAAATATATTTTTATAGCGCCACATCACTTTTAGACCAATTCAAGCAAGAGTTCAAGTTGGACACGTTTTGGAATCCAATTCGGCCTCCAGATCAATTCGGATTCAGCCTGACTTTGGGTTAGTTATAGACAGTGTTCCACTCTTTTGTGATAACACTTCTGCCATCAATATTGCCAAGAACTCAGTGCAGCACTCCCGGACCAAGCACATTGATATCAGATATCACTTCCTTCGAGACCATGTGGAGAAGGGTGACATAGTGCTTCAGTTTGTAGAGAGTGACCACCAGTTGGCTGACATCTTCACCAAGCCTTTGGATAGCTCTAGGTTTTCAGCCTTGCGGGAAGAGCTTGGGGTGGTTTGTCCTTATGGACTGCTATGAGGGGGAGTTTTGTGCTTCATGTTTTAACCTGTTTATTATGCTCTTGCTCCTTTCTGTTGCATTGCATGCGGGTGCATCTGGGTTAGTCCTTCTAGCATAGATTAGAGTGGTTCTCTCATCTAGTTACTTAGACTTCTTCCTCTCATCTTGTGATTATAGGATGCTGCTTATTACCTGTCTCTCTTCTCACTAGGTTGAGTTCACTCACTTCTTATAGGTTCTAGCAAGGGTTGGGCCACCCTTGGGTAGACAGGGAACGTGTTTACTCCCTAGTGTGTTAGCAGATCAGCTGATAGTCCTAGTGTCATATGGGGGTAGATGAGAGTCAGTCTGACCCGTAATATCCTCTATATCTTGTCTATGCTTTAAGGACTGCCTTTCTATTTTTCTTGCCAGCTTCTTGTTTTATTGCTTTGGTTCAGGGGGAGTTCATTTGGGAGTTTCTGGATCTTAATATTAACATAACTCAACTTGAACTAAAAGTGCATTTCATGTTGAGGGGGAGCTGGACTTTCTTGCATTTCATTTCAACATTCTGCATTGTAATATAACTACATGGAGCCTTGATTATTATCCTCTTATGATATGTTTACAATGCATTACATCTTGCCATGATCTGTGCTTACTTGCTAGATTTATCATGACTTTATATGTTTAGTCTAGTCTTTGCCATGATAGGTTGATTAAAATGCTCAACTTGAATTAAATCATGTCATGTTAGCTCTTGAGACTAGTATGTCTTTAGTTATCCTTTTATGATTCATGCCATGTCAAATAGGCTGAGTTGAGTTTTGAATCTTTATTGAGCTTTAGATTGAGCTATACTAGTTTCTTGATGACACATGAGTTAGTACAAATTTTCTGCTCTTAAGAATGCAAAAAATATCTCTTTTGTGCGAAAAAACTGATCTCACCAATTCTTTCTCATGAGACCGCTTGTCATTGCACAAGGCATGAACTTAGGGAGAGTTTTGGATGACCAAGATCATTTCTTAAGCTTATTGCTTGGAGTGGTCGCATAAGGCTTGAGATCTAGCACATGACTAAAATTTTGGTTGGAAACAACTATGAGTTTCAAAAGAAAACATGTCAATTGTAGTAAATTTGCTTAACTACAAAAAGAACCAAGTACTTGAACAAATGATTCATTCTTGAATTTGTAGCACTCTAAATTGTCTCAATACTAGCTTCTTGGTTCTACTTAGATTATTGGCATGACCCGCATCATCCTTGGATACCTTTAGCTAGACTATAATCATGGATAACTTGACATGCTAAGAAATTCGACTAATTTTCAGATTATGACTTATTTGGTTTAGTTTGTCTATACATACATTGTCATGATCTTGATAGCATTCTTATGTATTATGGCGTGGTGTAATAGTTAAAGGTCATTTTGGATAATCTTCATGGTTCATCATGCTCAAAATGAATAAACTACAGTCATTTCAATCGAGTCGTGCTTTATTTTCCTCCTTGCATCTTGATGAATTTATTGCTTAAAGGTCCAACTTCAAATGTGCATAACTTTCACATATGGAGTTCGTTTGAGGTCCATGAATACTCGATGGAAAATTTATCTCATCCTCTTTCCAATGGATCTAGTTTCACCTCAAAATTCCTCCTATACACACTCCTCACCTGTTTGGGCCATGTAATGCTTGGGCCCAAGGGGAAAGACCCCCACTTGGCCTGTACTATTCACAACCATACTGTTTACATGAACAGTATCATAAATAGTACCACCTCCTTATTTCTTGGTTTTGTGTGGCTTCTCCTCCCCTATTTAAGGAGACCGCACCCCTCTAGATTCTTTGGATTTCATTTATGTTTAGTTTGCCTTAGTTGTAACTTGTATTTTCTGCATGTGTCGACTAGACCACCTGGTTAAGATCCTTATTCGGAATCCTATCTTGTCAATAATTCATAAATATTTGCAATTTTAGATTACTTATCATCTTGTTCTTGTGTGTTCTTCGGTTGCATGCAGGAATAGACCTTCGTGGTCTGGTCAACTGCGTTCTTGGCACGGTTGTGAGAGACCATGTGGAGGCGTGGACAGCAAGAAAAGAGGAAACTTCCAGGAAGGAGCGTGAGGGGCAATTCGGTAAAATTGACTCAGGCTCGCGGAAGCGGATGCGGTTCAAGTTAATGGATAAAGCGCTGATTTGTTGGAGCTATTGGGTTGTGAACCCGTTAATGAAGGCTATAAATAGAGAGGTGTTCTCTAGGCCAAAATGAGGGTTTTTGTTTTGTTGCTCTCCATGTGTGAGTCTTTTCTCATTTTGAGTTGGTAGAGCTGATGGCTCTTGAGTGGTGTTTTTGGTTTTCAGTTGTGTGCGTTCATCTCTCTTGAGGGTTTGTCTTGAGAAGGATGTAGAACAACTCTATGTAATTGCGTATGTCTCTGTATCAATCGAAGAAATCATGTATTTGAGATGTCTTGAGTAGTTTCTTCTTGTTTTGCTTCTGTTCCCTGTGTTTTCTCTTCTCTGTTCTTGAGTTTTGTTCTTCAGTTCTATCTCCTTCGCTGCTCTCTGTTTCTTTCTTGCTTCATTTTGTTTGCAGCCATGAGTTGAGAAGCAGTAGATTCTTCCTTGTCTCTGAACTGGGAGTTGTTCTCCAAGGTATCTTGGCTACATCTTCCAGAGAGAAAGGATTTCTTTTGAAGTTCTCTTCTCAAATGATCTCCGCTAAGCTTCCTCTGTTTTTAGGGTTTACTATGTGGGGAGGCAGAGGAATCACATTCTCTTGATTTTCTTGATGAGAAGCTGTTGGGTTTTTGTGTGTTCTTGATCTGAGGTCTTCTCCTGTCATTTTCAAGAATCTTTTGATCAAAGGATCTGAGAAACTCAAAGCTTTTGAAGATCAGTCTCACTTTCGGTTTATTTTTAAGTTTTCATTCAGTTTTTTGATTTCCTGTTTCTTTGTTTGCATTATCTTGTTTCCTAAGGTCCCTCTGTTATTCTGGTTGAAATATTGTTCTCTTTGTCCTGATAGAAGCAGCAAATTGATCATCCTTGGTCTCAGGTTTCATTACCTCTTGAGTACCTCCTGTGCCGACAAACTGCTGCTGTTGTTTACTTTTCTTTTCTTTTTGCGTTCTCTTTCAGTTATGCTTTTCCCCTTTTTGTTGTTTCTTTTTGCAGCCAGTGCATTTCTCTGGTGTGTAGTCCCGAAACCGTTCAGTTGTCATTCTCTACTGTTTTCGGCTGCCTCTTCAATATTTGCAGCTCATGTTTTTCGGTAGCAGATTCAGACTTCCTAGTTTTCAGTCTGCTTTGAATTCAGTTCGAATAGTCTACAGGCTGTGAACCTTACAGAACCTTTCGGTCATTCCAATTCTTCAGTCGAAGAGTGTCTAATTTTTAGCAGTTGTGCTATTTCGGTCTGAACCTTCTCTTCTCTGATTTCCGTTTTATTTCGGCTATGTCTACTGTCAGTCAAATCTTGTGATCATTTTGTTTCAGTTGGTCTGTTTTGAGTTCAGTGCATGCAGTCTTCAGAATGCTTTTTCTCGGGCCTTCTTTTGTCTGTTTTCAGCAGTATTATTAGTATATACTGTGCTGCTCATTTTCAGTTTTCCTTTGTAGAATTTTCAGTCAAGTACCTTTTTAGTTTTCCTTTGCAGATTTTTCAGCCAAGTGCATTTTCAGTTTTCCTTTGCAGAATTTTCAGCTAAGTACCTTTTCAGTTTTCCTTTGCAGATTTTTTAGCCAAGTGCATTTTCAGTTTTCCTTTTGCAGAATTTTCAGCTAAGTACCTTTTCAGTTTTCCTTTGCAGATTTTTCAGCCAAGTGCATTTTTAGTTTTCCTATGCAGAATTTTCAGCCAAGTGCATTTTCAGTTTTTCTTTGTAGATTTTCAGCTGAGTGCTTGTTAGTCTCTTTTGACAGCCTTTCGACCGAGTCTACTTCACTTCTTTGGTCGATTTGGCTATTGGCTCTTTTAGTAAAGTTGTCAGTTTGAGTTTGGTTCTCCAGTAAGCATTCGAGCTTCTTGCTTCATAGATATTATAGCTATCAGAGAAGAGAATGGTGAGAATACTTGGGCACAATTTTTGAAGGCACCATTCACCCCCCCCCCCTCTATTGCCATTTCCGATCCTACAGGTTGATAACGACTCAGAGTTTGGTTTAGCGATTGCTTGATGTTCTGGTCATTATCAGTTAGAAGGCTACATCATCAAAGTTGTTCTCCTCCAAATCGATGTTATCATCCTATCGGAAGATCGGGATCCTATTGCCTCATCAATGGCGACCACCAAAATGAATCCTTGGGAGAGCGTGGATGTTAGGGGAGGAATCATGATGGACCAAGGCAAGGTAGAGGCGGCCCAGCGATGGGTCACGGCGGTCGGGCTAAAGGCCGATAGTGGCAGTGGCATCTAAGTGGAAGAGAGGGGAAGGCAGGGTAAGAATAGGCTGGAGACAGGTGGGAGCATGCTTACCGTGCTATCCATACTAGGGGAGGCGCACCAGAGGAGTTCGGCAGTGGTGGCCTATGGTGGCGCAGGCATGCGCACAGCACCGGGTCACTGGAGGTGTGGAGTGGAGGACCCGATATGTGATATGGCTCGAGGGAGTCACAGTGGTGCTTCAGGAGCAGGGAATTGAAGCGAGGTTGGCCGGGAAGGAGGAGGCGTCGGCGGTGGCTAGGTTGGCCGGAGCTCAGGAGGAAGGCGATGCAGCAAGCTCTAGGCACAGAATCCGAATTAACTTGGAAGGGGTAAGGTGGACATATGGGAACACAAGATGCCATGCTAACTTATGGACAAAACCTGCTGGAGTGACCTGGACATTGGTGGCGCACAGCGACTAGTGCCTAGGCACACTCAGGAAAATGAATGGGGAAGGAAGGGGAGAAGTGCAGGTGCAACGGGAGGCCATGGCTGCTACTGATAGTCGGTGGGGAGGAACCACTAGGGACAATGGCATGTTGGAGAGTTTTAAATAGCCATGGGGGAGAGACTCTGTGCGGCACTGCTAAAGTTGACTGGCGATAGGGCATGACATGCCAAGCGCACGGTAGAAGGACGGTGATGGCAAGAGGACGACTGATAGCGGGATTCGCAGGAAGCGATGGCTTCAAATGGCGATGCTCGATGGGGTCAACTCCTCAGGCATTCGTGAGGGCGTGGCGTGACGTGGGGGCGGTAGGGCTATGGGATGGTTGTGCGGGCACAGGGTGTCATGGGCATGCACGGTTTGGAGCAGGGGATGGCGCCGTGGCATGGCTTGGCGTGGGAGATGCACGGTGAGACATGCGTGCAACATGGCTGTGGTGCGGCTCCAGCGCGGTCGGCTGCCAGGGGGAGGATGGCAGCACATGGAGAGGAGCAACGCGTGTGGGGACGGGGATGCACGGCCGGTCGATCGGCTTGGTGGAATAGAGAGGAGGGCTTGTGCGCCAGAGAGATAGGAGAGAGGGAGAGAGAGAAGAGAGAAGGGGCCCAATTGCAGTGAAGGAGAAAAGAGGAGGGGGAAAGAAAGGATGCGGGCCCACTTTTGATGAGGACATCCTTTCCATAGATATAACTATGCTGACTCCACAACAAACTGAACAAACTAAAACTATGATACAATGACCAATGACTCGAGCGCGAGCACGTCAACTTAACCATCAGATGAATGCGTTCCTAAGTTTGTATACAAATGTTTCAAAGAATGGCATACTACTTAATTCTTGTGATGCTTTAATCATCCTTAGGAACCATGGGGAAGGACCATACGAGCTCAAGTGTAGAAGTGGAACTGTCAAGTGCAAGCCAAGTCCTGTTCACGAGTTCGACTCAGATTCGGCCTTTTTAATAGCATCTACTTCAAATGGCCATAACTTTTGATCCAGAAGGCTTCTCAGGGCCCGTGAGTACTCTTTGGAAAGCTCATGGAGTTTACTTTCAGATGGATCTAGTCTCACCTCCAAACTCCATCGTAGCCGATCAAAAACTGCCAAACAAATTGCATCACTTTTTAAGTCCGAGTCAAAGTGGACCTTGGGCCTTGTATCACCACTTAGGCTATTTGGGCCACCGCCGTTTTCATCGGTACTATTGATAGCCTTCTTGGCGAGGTCAACCACGTTCGGCACAGTTGATAACCAACGGAGCAGTGGTGTAGTGATTGCGAGGGGTTCGATCTGTTTTGGTCGGAAACTTTGGATCATCAATGTCGAGTTCTCCACAATCGACTTATCAGTACCTTTCGGAAGATCATGCCATCGTCACATTAACTTTGAAGAGAGAGGAAAAAGGAGAAAGAAAATGCCAACAAGGAAAACAAATTAAATTTTAATTTTTGAATTTTGGCACACTGATACTTGAATAGTTTGGCACTTTGATTTTGATTTTGATTTACATTGATGATTCAAGTCGAGACCAAATTATATTTTGAATTTGTCTAGGTTTGGATTTTGGGGCCTTGACTTGCGAGAGTGGCCCAACCCTCGTTAGAACATATAAGAAGTGAGTGAGCTCAACCTAGTAAGAAGAGAACCAGCTAATAAGCAGCATTCTAGAATCATAAGATAGGAGTAAGAAGTCTAAACAACTAAACAAGAGAAGCACTCTAATCTATGCTAGGAGGACTAACCATATGCAATGCAACAGAAAGGAGTAAGAGCATAATAAATATGATAAAGCAGTAAAGCACAAAGCTCCCCCTCACAACAGTCCATAAGGACAAACCACCCCAAGCTCTCCCCACAAGGCTGAAAACCTAGAGCTATCCAAAGGCTTGGTAAAGATATCAGCCAACTGGTGGTCACTCTCCACAAACTGGAGCACTATGTCACCCTTCTCCACATGGTCTCGAAGGAAGTGATATCTGATATCAATGTGCTTGGTCCGAGAATGCTGCACTGGGTTCTTAACAATGTTAATCGCAGAAGTGTTATCACAAAAGAGTGGAACACTGTCGATTACTAACCCAAAGTCCTGCAGGGTCAAGACCATTCAAAGTACCTGGCTGCAGCAACTGGCGGCCGCAACGTACTCGGCCTCCACGGTGGACTGAGCAACATCGGACTGCTTCCTCGAAGACCAGGAAATAAGAGAAGTGCCAATGAATTGGCAGGTGCCAGAAGTGCTCTTCCTATCTATCCTATAGCCAGCAAAGTCTGCATCCGAGTAGGCTCTCAAGGAAAGACAGGAAGAGGAAGAGTACCAGATACCATAGTCAATGGTAGCTCGAAGGTACCGAAGAATGCGCTTCACCGCCTGGCGGTGAGATACGCGAGGAGAAGCCTGAAACCGAGCACATAGACTTATAGCAAAGTATATATCTGGTCTCGAGGCAGTGAGGTACAAGAGGGTGCCAATCATGCTATGATACTCCTTCTGATCAACTGGCTCGCCATCCTCATCTGGGTCAAGTGTGGCGGATGACGCCATCGGGTTTGACGCAGGCTTACCATCACTCATATCAAAGCGACTCAGGAGGTCACGAGTGTACATGCCCTGATGCAAGAAAGTACCCTCCGGAGTCTGCTTGACATCCGAGAACTGTGAAACAAGAGTATGAGAAGAGCCGCCAAAGATGATGTCATCCACATAAATTTGGACGAGCAGAAGGTCAGCGCCACGCCGGCAAATGAACAAGGTCTTATCCACCTTACCCATCTCAAAACCGTGACTCAACAAATAGGACTTAAGCCTCTCATATCAAGCTCTAGGGGCCTGCTTAAGTCCATGCAAGGCTTTGGAAAGCTTGTAGACATGGTTTGGGTATTTGGGGTTCTCGAAACCTGGAGGCTATCTCACATAGACCTCTTCCTCAATAAAGCCATTGAGGAAGGCACTCTTAACATCCATCTGGTAGAGCTTGAAACTCTTAGAAGCTGCGAAAGCAAGTAGGATTCTAATGGCCTCAAGTCTAGCTACAGGGGCAAAGGTCTCCTCAAAATCTAAACCCTCAACCTGGGAGAAACCCTGAGCTACCAGTCTAGCCTTATTTCGAATGACTACCCCATCCTCACTCTGCTTGTTCTCGAACACCCACTTAGTCCCAATGACATTGTGACCTCGAGGGGGCTCAACAAGCGACCAGACCTTGTTTCTCTCGAAGTTTTCCAACTCCTCATGCATGGCATTGACCGAAGACTCATCAGAAAGAGCATGACAAACGTCCTTGGGCTCAAAGGTGGCAACAAAGGCAGAATGGAGACAGAAATATGGCATGCCAGACTTTGAGTGAGTGACTCGCTCAAATAGGTCTCCAATTATCTGCTCGGAAGGATGGTCTTTTTGGATATGTCGAAGAGGTCCAGGATGAGATGAAGAAGTGGCCTCTACCTCATGAGCTGATGAGGTAGGAACAGAGCCACTAGCTCCAGAGGAAGCAGAAGACATGGGCTGATCACCTAGAGGTGCAGTGGAAGAAGGCACCTCAAGAGGAGGATGAGGAACTGGAACAGGTAGACAACCCTCATCTCCATCGTCCTCATCATCCACAAAGATGGGCTCGGACTGCTCTAAAGAACCTGAGATATCGGGCCTAGTCCCCGGACTGGCCTCGTCGAAGGTCACCTCACAGGTCTCTACCAACTTACTAGACTCGCAGTTCCAGACCCTATACGCCCGCGAAAAAGTCGAGTAGCCTAGAAAGATACCATAACAAGAGCGTGACTCGAATTTGTCTAGGTCCCGGACTTCTAAATAAAACACTTGCAACCAAACACACGAAAATGAGAGACACTAGGCTTTCGCCCATATCTCAGCTCATAAGAAGTGCGATGCAAGTGTGCCCGAAGAAAAACTCTGTTCAAAACATGGCACGCGGTCGCAATAGCCTCAGCCCAAAATTTCCTAGGTGTAGAATACTCGTAAAGCATCTACCTGGCCATCTCGACCAAGGTACGGTTCTTCCTCTCCACAACGCCACTTTGCTGTGGGATGTGCGGAGAAGAGAACTGATGCTCTACACCTATCTCATCACAAAACCTCTCAAAGTAGGAATTCTTGAACTCCATGCCATTGTCACTGCGGATCGCTTGTAAGGCACCTGGGAGCTCAACAGAAAGCCTATTGTAAAGACCTCGGAAATGTGTAAGCATCTCATCCTTCGAGGCTAAGAAAAACACCCAAGAGTACCTCGAGAAATCATCGACCACGACAAGAACATACCACTTCCCTCCTGCTGACTGCACTCGAGCTGGTCCAACTGTGTCCATATGGAGCAGCTGTCCTGGTGCATCGGTCATAGTCACTATGACCGGAGGGTGAGAAGCGGCAACCATCTTGCCGTGCCGGCAAGGAGCACACACAATATCTTTGACCATCTTGAGTTTCGGCAGACCACGAATGAGATCGTGGCCGCTAACTCGGGTCAAATGGTCAAATCCAATATGACCAAGTCTCCTATGCCAGAAAGTAAGGTCACGGGACTCAGAAGCAACCAAACACCGGAGAGGATCACCAGAAGACTCAGAAAAATCAGCACGAAAGATCCTCCCATAACGAGAAATCCCGCAAACCAGACTACCCGAAGAATCAAGAATTTTGCAAGCATTTTTCTTAAAGCTTACCTCAAAGCCGTCATCGGTAAGCTGAGAAATAGAAAGAAAATTATACTGCAGCTTACTAACCAAGGCAACATCTTTCAAAATAAAAGACTCATTAACGCGCACTTTACCTTTGGCGATGACGCACCCAGATGAAGCGTCTCCGAAGGTGATAGTCTCATCACCTGGAGCATGGGCTAGGGAAGAAAACCAACGGGAGTCTCCGGTCATATGACGAGAACAACTGGAGTCTACAAGCCAAACCTTTCCCTTCCCTGCCCGGCAAACCTGAGTCAAACAGAGAGTAAAGTCTCGGTACTGGGATAAATTAAGAGTGATTTTGGCACCCAATACTGAGTTACACGTCGAGTAGAAGAAGTAGCCATACACGACTGACCTCTATCTACCCTACGCTCTCTGTCGCTCAAGACAGCATAAGGTCACGTGTAGACCTGAAGCTGTTGCTGGGTCCGACTGCTACGGGGGAGCGAGTCGGAGCACCGGCAACATGCTGATCTCGCCGTGGGTAACCATCTCGACGTAGAAAGCGAGATCTACCCTCATAATGGCAGAAGTCACGACCAAAGGGAGCATGAGGATGAAAACCAGAAAACTCGAAAAAACCAAGTCCTCGATGCTGCCCAAACCCATCATAAACACCTGAAGCAGACCTAGACCTCGTGTTGGTCTTAGGTGCACTCAAGGTCTGGGGCTGACCTTGAATACGCCTAAGAGCTGCAACACGGTCTCTACGCACGATCTTGGCGCGCCTGAAGCATTGATTGATCAAATGCCCATCCTTCTGACAGAAGGTGCAATGATACTTCACCTTCTGAGAGGTAGAAGTAGCATGATGAGGCTTCGCCTTCTGAGAGGCCGAAGCAACAGGTGGAATCACCTTGCTGTCAGAAATCCCTTGGACAAAGCCCACAAACTTGAATTGAACTTTCTCAGTTCTGGGCTTGACCTCGATCACACCTGCGGCTATGGGTCTGAGCACAGCAGGTGGATGCTTCCTCATATCCTCAGAAAAATCATATCCTAGACCTTGATTGAATTTGCAAATCTTGGACTGGTCTAGAATAGGATTTAGCTTCTTCTTGCCTCCTACAAACCTCTCGAGAGTGTTCATAAGGTACTGACACTCCCGAAAGAGAGAGGTGCAAGAAGAGCAAGGGGGAAGAAGAGACAGCAGAAGGTAAGGGAGCAGAAGAAGAACCAACAGCAGAGGAATGAATGGCTTGAGCACGCTCAACCGACTCAGAAGGGACAGTCCTACTGCTAGTCAAGTGGTTCACGTCGCTAGGCGTCTCTACCTTACCCTCCTCAGCACAAGCATTACAAGCAGAAGGTGGCTTCTCTAGAAGGTCCTTAGTCGGCTTCACACATTTCTCATTCAATGCAATTAAGTCAGATTTTAGTTTGTTACAATTAATGCATGGTGAGCTAACAAGATCCTTAGAAGCAGATTGAGCCAATTTGTTGTTATCATAAACTAATTCTTGAAACTGTTTGGAGACAACTTCAAGCTCAGCAGTAAGCTTGGGACAATTCACACATGAAGCAATAGGCTCAAGTAAAAAAGCTTGTAATTCAGCAATTTTATGATCTGCCCGTTTTAGGTTCATCTTCAAGTTATTACAGTTTTCACAAGTCTCGGGCAGATCGAGAAGCATGGTATACAAACCTCTAAAAGCATTGTCCTTATCCTCACATGAGGTGCAAGATATAGTCTCAACAGTAGTAAATGAAAGAGGAACTACCCTACTCATCTCAAGTTCAGCAAGAAGACTAATATTCTCCACCTTAATCATGTCGAGCTCAGAGGACACATTATCATGCAAGGTCCTTAGCTTCTCCATGTCACCAAGCAAAGCAGTGCATACATCACAATTGTCACGGGAAGGAGCAGATCTAAGTGAAGTAAGCTCCCATGACAAACTCTCTACTTCCTTCTCCAACTCGTTAACCCTAGTTCTAGATCTAGCATGGAATTTTCCTAGCTTAAGAAAAGCATCATTAAGCTGGTCGTATGAAGGGTATACCTCATCGGAGTCGGAGTACAGCTCGCTGTCGCTGATCTCGCCCTTAAGGGCCATGAAGCACATGCCGGAGAAGTCGTCGCCGCCCTTGGGTTCTTGCTCGTCCTTCCCATCGTCGTCGCTCCACCCCTCCACCTCGCTGAGATCGAGGTCGTCGAAGGCGGTGAGGACACGGTGGAAGAGCTTCTTGGCTTTGCAAAGGTCGTGGAACTTCTTCTTGCCTTGGGTGTGAGCAAAGGGCTTCTTGTTGCGGTTCTTGTCGCTGTAGTCGTTCTTACTCACACCACCGTAGTCACCCTTGCCCTTGCCCAGCTTGGGGTAGTTCACTCGAATGTGGTTGGGGCCATCACTCGAAGCAGATCACGAGTCCTCCTCTCTTTCCGTCCCTCCTCCTCTTGTAAGCATGGGAAAATTTTCTCGCTAGGAGGGCTAACTGGCCATCCGCGAGTTGCTCTAACTGATCATCAGTTACGTCACAGAGAGCAGCAAGCGAGAATCCACAAAGCGAATCAGAAGAAAGATCAGGAGCTGAAGTGGGATCGGTAACTAAAGCCATCGGCTGCGACTTCGATTTGCGAGAGATAATGTCAATCTCGTGAGTCTTGAGGCGTGAGTACAACGCATCAAGAGTCAAAGTCGAGAGGTCGGTGGTGTCCTTGATGGTAGTCACCTTCATCTCCCAAACCCGCAAATCAAGAGCCGCGAGCATCTGACGAGCGTTGTGAGATGCTCGCGAAAGGTCGGTCGTTGTGACGAGCGTTTGATTTGCGGGTTTGAGACGGTCGGTCGGTCTCCATCCGGCTCTTCCGAAAGGGATAGTCGATCCCATCGAAGACCGGGGGCTTGGTCGAGTACTTATCTGTCGCCATGGCTCTAGAGACCGGTTAAGATCTATGAAGAAGAGCTAACCGACTCTGATACCAATTGTTGGATCGAAATCGGCGACAGAGGGGGGGGTGAATGACGCTTCTTAAAAGATACCCCTCTAATTAGTGCTTACTTAAACAATCTTCTCCGATAGCAAGGAATGCTATGAAAAGGATGAAATATGCTCTCTGGAACCTTAGAACTACAAATCTATCAGAGAGACATAAAGACGAAGAAGAACCAAAACTGCAAAGAAAACCGCAAGTATCAGTCACAAGGAAAGGAGGGGCGGTCAGACTGCTGCCTTGAGGCCAGTCAGACTGCCACTTGGCCGTCGGTCTGACCGCTTCCTCAGGGCCGGTCTGACCGGCATTGGTGGAATGGTCTGACTGCCATGTAAGGTCCGGTCAGACTGGCCTCCTCGAATGCAGACCAGACAGCAGGCAAGACAGACTGAAAAATTCAAAGATTTGGGGGAATCAAAGGAATGTGTGCTTTTTCTCTTTTCTCTTCAACCCAGAAGTGCAAGAATATAATCTAAATAGCATTAAGCACTTTTGGGACTGAGGATTCCATCATTTGAGCAAGAATTTGAGATTTTGCCCAAAGTCTGAAAAACTACAGGGAGCAACACTAAAAACCAAATTGCCCTCTAAACTCTGATCCTTTGACCATGAAACTTTGAGGATAGCTACTTAATAGCCACAGGACTTAACATGCCAAGTTTCATGCCATCACACGAAGGGAAACAAGAATCACAACAAAACCCTAGAAATGAAATGAAGAACAAAGGAGGCTCAAAATGAGAAACTTTGATTCATTCGATTTGCTCTCGTGAAAAATTGATCAAATGATCTTGAGGCACCATCCCAACATAGAGCAATCCATTTTACACCTTCTGGACAAGAATCAAAGCCAAATCACAAAAACTCAGAAATGAACAGAAAAGGCATCGAGAGATAAAACAGACAGAGAAGCAAAGACTCAAATGACTTCTTGAAAACATTCATTTCCATAAACACAAAGATCACAGATGAGTCCCTATACATGATTGAATATAGAGGAATGATTACATGGTCTCTCAATTCATCTTCTCCCTCTCACAAACTCAAGAAAACATCAAGAACATAGAGAAGAAGATGAGCACCAGGAACCCTACAGGAGACAACCTTCTGCCATCTCACCAAACCTCACCAACTAAAGCCTCAAAGCAAAACAACCTCTCCAAAAGGCCATTTTGACTAAAGCAAACCCTAACAACTCCTAGAAACCCTTGGAATACATGCAGCCATAAGGAGACATCCCCTCCTTATATAGGCTCCAGCTAACGGGTCTCCAACCCGTTATGCCCGCTAAACCCGAACGGAACCGCTTCCACCTGTGCAGCTTTGCGCTTTTACCGAAACGCCCCTCCTGCACCTTCCGGGAAGCTTCCGCGTTCCTTGTCATCCAAGCCTCGCAACCACCTCGAGTCTCCGCCTTCTTCGACACATCCGACCATTCTGACCTCGACACCGCATGTGCCTAGTCCGGTCACCTCGTGCCTCGCCACGACTCCGCCTCGACGTTCTGCAGCCATCACAGACAAGAAACACATCACATAGCACCGCTCGACATATGTAATCATAGTTAGCATCAACAAAACGAACTTAAGCATGAAATCGCCCAAATGACCAATCGGGAAGACTAATATGCAATAAGACCGTCCAACCATACCCGACTGCGCCAAATGCTGACCTGGCACAATCACTCAAACCAAACTCAATCTTTGCAACATACTTGTCAATTACTCATCATAAACATGTGGTCACCTCCACATGGTCTCTCAATAAGAAGGATGGAATGATAAGATACGCTGCTGATTCTACCAATTGGAGGAACATCGATAGGATGTTTGTCGACTTCGGTGTGAAACTAAGAAATATAAGGTTTGGGTTAAATACAGATGGAATGAATCCTTTCGGTAACATAAGCAGTCAACATAGCACTTGGCCCGTGATGTATGCATATACAACCTTTCTCCTTGGCTATCTATGAAGCAAAAGTACATTTTGATGTCACTGCTTATCCAAGGACCGAAGCAACCTGGGAACGATATTGATGTGTACCTAGTAGCATTGGTGGAAGTTCTAGCAACACTATAGAAAGAAGTGGTACATTGCTTCTTAACTCTGCGCCATGTTATTCTGCAGCATCAATGATTTTTCTGCTCTAGGTAACCTGTCAGGGTTGAGTATAAAAGGAGCCAAAGCCTGTCCATACTGCTTAGATTATACCAAGAGTGTGTGGTTGAACAACTCGTGCAAAATCGTGTACATGCATCACCATAGATTCCTTCCAAGGTATCACCCGTACCTAAAATGAAGAAACAATTTGACGAAAAAAAGAGGATGACTCAGCACTAAGGCCTTCTAGTGGGAAAGATGTCTACAATATGATCAAGGATATTGATGTTGTGCTTGGAAAGGGGTGTAAGTTGAGGACCCATCAGAAGAACATGTGGAAGAAGAGGTCAATATTTTGGGACTTGCCTTCTTGGGAGCACTTAGAAATTCATAATTGCAGCGATGTCATGCACGGAGAGAAGAATATATATAATAGATTGATTGATCTATTACTGAACATTCATGACAAAGCAATAGATGCTGTCAATGCATGGCGTGACTTGGTCATTATGAATGTCAGGACCGATTTAACACTGATAGAGACTTAATCTTTATTCGCCATGCACGTAGAGAAGAATGTATGTGATAGATTGATTGATCTCTTATTGAACATTCATGACAAAGCAAAAGATGGTGTCAACGGATGGCGTGACTTGGTCATTATGAATATCAGGACCGATTTAACGCCGATAGAGACCGATAAAAGCCGGACGTACCTTCCCCCATCTTGGTACACTTTGTCTATGTCTGTGAGAACTGAACTGTGCCAGCACTTGCATTGTGTGAAAGTTCTATCTAGTCACTCCGCCAGCATGAAGAAATTTGTTTCCATTGAAGATTTGAAATTAATTGGCATAAAATCTCACGACTGTCATATGCTAATGACATAATTGCTTCCTGTTGCAATTAGAAGTATTTTGCCAAACAAGGTTTGAGTGACAATTATGAGATTGTGTTATTTCTTTAATGCAATTGCTCAGAAGGCCATTGATCTTGGTGGACTAGATGCTCTATAGATCGAGGTGGTGATAACTCTATATGATCTTGAGATATATTTCTCTTCATTATTTTTGGATATCATGGTCCATCTTATTATCCACTATGTGAAAGAGATAAAGATATGCGATTTCGTGTTTCTATATCATATGTACCCGTTTGAGAGGTACATGGGAATTCTCATATCCTATGTACACAATCGATCTCGACCGAAGGGTAGCAACATCGAAGGTTATGCAACCGAAGAGGTCATTGAGTTATGCATCGATTACATAGCCCAAATTGAACAGATAGGTGTGCCTCTATCTTGTCACGAGAGGATGTTAGAGGGTATCGTGACCATCAAAAGGAAAGCAACAACTCCCAATATGGATACGTATTCTCAAGCTCATTTTATGGTCTTGTAGCATATGACTAAAGTTTCCTCGTATATTAAAAAGCACAAAGACATGCTACACCAAGAGAATCCATGCCAGTCATAGGTTTGCATCACGAGACAACACAACCGTTGTTTCAATGAATGGTTAAAGGTTCGATTCACTGGGAGATCGTTAAGTGAAACGCTGTAATGGTTGGCAAAAGGGCCAAAATTTATAATTGTGACATGACAAGGATACGACATTAATGGGTACACATTTCATACAACAGATCATTTGATACAACAGATCAGGATAGAAAGAGCATTGTGCAAAAATTAGGTGTCCACATAGATGCATTTCATGAGCACTTCAGTACTGCTGGCCGAAGCTCCTACTACGAGCTTGTAGAGGAGATTGGAAGCCCGACTATGTAATTTTCAAGATCTCTCTATTTCAGTGACGTTGGGTTCAACTCCCACAGGGTATAAAGATTGACAAGTATGGTGTCACTACGGTAGACCTCAAACGTGTAGGATACAAAGACGAACCATTCATACTAGTAAGGTAAGTTGTTCAAGTTTTTTATGTAACCGACCCAGCAAATAAGAAGCGCCACGTAGTTCTTCATGGAGAAAAAATGATTGTCGGAGTTGAGAATGTCGTGGATGAGGAAGAGTACAATCAATTTATGAGTTGCCTCTATTCAGAGATGGCATCAGGCTCGAAGAAGAACCAAGTGATGAAGCAAGCTATATGCATGTGTCGATCATTGTGAAGGGCTTTATTTAGAAGGAAATAGCCAAGTGTAATGATTCCACACGGTGAGCACCTATTTGAAAATTATTCCAATGTAATTATAAGAAATTCAGCATGTAATTAAAGAATTATTCCATTGTAATTGATTTAATAATTACGAAATAATTATATCTATGATTGTATATGCTTGCTTTTTTTCGTAGGGCATGGCTATCATTTTCTGAGGCTAGCTGAAAAATAGGATTTGTTATAGTTAAAGAAGGAACTATCACAAGTGGTTTAGTAGCACAAACTATTTGTAACATACGTATCACAGATGGTTCCATAATCGAACCATCACAGATGGTTCCATAATAAAACCATCTGTGATAGTAAAATCAATATGGCGACATACATGACTAGGTTTTACTAAATTCTGATTGTGATTGTACCAAAGTAGAATAAGATAATATACCTTGATTTTCTATTTAGGAACAACCACCACTTTACCCGTGTGCAACAAACACTTGATATGCAAACTCATTTTCTCCGTACATAACTCTATTATAGTCTTCCCTTCATTTGTGATGGCTGAGGCTAACTTTTTGAAATTACATAGGTCGTTCAGCGTTTACATTGACCTAGAGAGAGACATAAATAATCCAGTGCCACACAACAACACAGGACACAATTACCAGTACCCACTACAACACAACAATCCTATGTCACACTTTGCAATAATGCCTCTAGAATTGACATTCGATCTTGACAAACTCGCCAAAGTTCAAGGAAAGCTCTCTAAATTCTTGATGGCAGAGGTCATTCACCCGAATGGAGAGTTCAACCCTAATGATGATGATTAGATGTTCAAACATTTGATCCAATTGTAATTCACTCGTTGTGCTTAATTAAATAATTAATTCAATTGTAGTTTATTTAGTTGTTTAATTCACTTGTGAGATCTGTGTAATGATTGTCGTGTGCTATATATATGATCTGCTTGCTTGTTTTCATAGGGTATAGCTAGCATTTCCTAAGGCTAACTGAAAAACAAAAAATAATTTAGCTATTCAATTAGCTATCATAGACGGTTTGTAACACCAAACCGTCTGTGATATATCATATATCATCAATAACCTCACTTTTACTATCATCTACTTCACTTATTTTTTTAGTGTATCTCTTACACTCTCAATTTGGATACTCTCAACCTCACATTTAGTGGAATCACACAACTCAATCTTTTTAACACACTCACTCAATTGCTATATGGCTCTCATCCTCATATGGGCTTTGATACGTCTTATCTTCCATTGACTGTGGATCAGCAATGGCGGAATTACCATCAACCACGATCTCCTCATGTGTTGCATGTAGCAATGGGCTAGCACTACAAAACGCCTTGACCAAAGGGAAAATCCCATGCTCGACCTTCTTCTGAAGCTCAAGACATTGCACCTGAAGATTGAACTTAATTTCGGAATATGATATCACCTTCTTCTCACAACTCCTCCCAAGAGTGAACTTGATTTTAGATTTTGGTTTGTTCCAATCGGATGTCACAAATTCTTCTCTGATAAGGTTTTTCTAATCTTCCCAACTTCTAACATGGTGCATTATTGAAATTGTGTCCACCAATATTTTGCATAATCCTTAGAGTCCATGATGGTTCATGAAACAATGAATTGATGGTGCTTGAATTTAGCATCCTACTTCTCCCATTGGATGTACTCCCTCGAATCGGTGCTTCCATAGAAAAGAAGATCTCCGTATAGTACACTCCTGCCATGGTTAATAGATAGCAAAGACAACAATGAAAATATATGTAGAATCACTCAACCTCACACTCTCTATTGCCTACAAATAGGTCTTATGCTTTCCTAAGAATGCAAACATGTACCTTAGTGATGGTAGACGAAACAAAGGTTATTGTTAAGAAAATTCAAGTGTTGCACACAAACAAGGCTTATGTGTGGAGCTTGGAAGAGAGTAAGTGTACATCCTATCATAATTTAAAATTCTAGTTATTGTAAAGATAGGTAACAATCCAAACTAAAATTCAATACCTAGTTGCTGACCAAAAAAAATATAAGAGAGGTATTTAGAACACAACTCACACACAAGGATAATAGAACTTGATACAATCAAAAGAATGAAATATCAAGATACAAGTGAACAGTAATAGCTCATATAGTACAAGTTACGGAGAGACGCTAGCCAATTGCTCAATTACGATAATAGGGCACACTATTGCTCAAAATCAGCACAAGTGCACAATATGAAATCTAGAGACAAAATGGTGTAATAATGCACAAATTTAGGCCACTTTCTTATCTTTTTATCTTCTATTTTATTTCTTTTATTTAGGCACCTTTTTCTTCTTTCTTGTATTCGGCCATGTAACTTCTTTTCACAAAAATCAATACACACCCAAATTGATTTTAGTTTCAAAATCATGCACAAAACGATATAAGTAGTTGAAAAGCAATATCAAATAGCTAGTCTCATTAGGGGCAAAGTTTTCACAAAGTAAGATATAGTTCTCAAATGATATAAGTAAAGCTTCTCAAGAAATTATGCTCGACTCAAGAATTTAAGCGAAGAACAACGCGCACAAAATTTCACCAAGAACTAGAGTGGTCAACTAGCAAGAGTCACTTGAGAATTATTCAAAAATATAGCTAGGCTTAGAATTTATAGCTTCAAACTTGACTTCTATCCAGCACTATAAACGAATTCAAATCCGTGATGAACTCGGATTTAGAATCAGATTCGAAATTTGAATCTATATGGGTGTTGAAACTTGTTGGGTCAAAAACACCTAAAACAAAGCTGAATTTGTACATGACTAAAGCTGCTATACAGGTAGATAGGTCTTGTTGTAAGGTTTCCAACGCATCAAAGAATGCCTAAATCGGACTTCGGACACAAAAGTTACGACTAATTTACTAAACAGTGCACAATTTGAACTCGAATTCAATGGAAATTGATTTAAGAACAGAATTTGATTTTGGGATTTTTTGAGTTTAGGATAGAACAAACATTAAGCTAAGCAATGAAAAAGCCAGCAACTAAATGAAGTTTTAAATGGATTAAAACCTAACTAAACTCACAAGAATAGCATATTGAAAACTAGGGTCTGGATTTTTTTTGTTGCAATTTTCAATTTTAAGGTCTAGGATAAAGAACAAGTAGAATAATCTAAACAAGGGATAAGTAATCCTACTGTATTAACCTTCAGCTTTGATACCAAGAAGATATGGTGGTTCCTAATCTTCGCGACATAGGGACAATGATAATGATAAGGTGCGGCTTGCTTTCAAGAAACCATGAAACCTGATGAACGATGGTGCCGCCAACAACGGAACGGTTAATCGAAACATGTGATACTTGAATTCACCCAACAATGTGAGTTGGTTCTTGACTACTTGCCACACAAAGAAGCAGACGTGCTCCTGTAATTCGTAAGGAAATCATAAGAACAAAGGAACAACAACAATAGATTGGAACTTCGACATTGTAGCTCAAACCCTAGAATCAAGAATATTTGATTAATCTGAATAATTGACATCCAAACTAGTACATGGGACACACCTCTTGGCTATATAGTCCTTCTAAGACATCTGACTCACGAGGCAACAACATCTACTACAGTATCTTCTCCGATTTACTTGCAACATTGTCAAACATCATAGAAATGCTAAAGCAGGAGCCAAATAACCAGCACGAACTCTTAATCCATCGTTTCATATCAAGCATATTTACATGGTATTCATGAAGCATAAAAGCGCATATACATAACATATTTTTGTAACACAATTTACATACGAACTATACCAGAACAAGAGGCATGCATTTATTCAATCTTTGTGTATGTGTATGAATAAGTGGTACTACTCAGTACTCAGTGGGGTAGGAAGGCTCCATGGCAAGGCCACACATGCCCTTCTTGTCAGAAATGTCCTTCTCCATTCTCAAGTATCCGTTCTCACCCCACGTCGTGCCCCACGAATTCTTCATCAGCCAATACTTTGTGCCATCGCTGGCCTTTCCATAACCAATGGCTGCAATCCCATGGTCCAGGTCAGTGCCGCAGGAGCCGGTCATCACGCCGCCCGAGTAGAATTGGAACGTCATGTCGCCTCCGTCCACGGCCACTGACACGGGTTGGTTTGCCACCGCCTTCATGAGGGCGCCCTCGTTATTGGCCGGCACATCCTCGTAGCCCTTGATGGTCGCGGCGCTGTTGGATCCACCCTTGCACTTGCCGTCTTGTGCCGTGTATGGGTAGCTGGACTCGGTGGTGAGGCCGCTGTTCTTGATGACGAACTTGAAGGCGTCGTCCATGAGCCCGCCCTCGCAGCCCTGGTCCTCACCATGGACGTCACAGTCCACTAACTCTTGCTCCGACAGTGAGATAAGCTTGCCAGTGCTCAGCTTGACGATGCCCTCAATGGCTGCCACAGCAGAAAACGCCCAGCAGCAGCCTGCAATTACGATGTTTTGATAGATGTCATGACAAACATTGTCTCATTACCAAGATTTGACACATGCAGTGTCCTAAATGTACTTACCACATTGGCCTTGATCCTTGATGGGAGTGACCGCACCCTTCGTCCTCCAGTCCACGGTTGCCGGAAGCGCATCAAGGCTCAGATTTTCGTACCTGAATCCGGTAGGAACCCTCACCGTGTTAGGATTGAACCCCTTGTTAGTCTTGGTTGCTCTGAACTCCTCGTTGGTGAGGTCGGCGAACTGGTTGACGCCGAGCCAGAACTTGCTGTTCCCGGCGTTAAACGACTCGATGGCAGAATTTGACACATGCAGTGTCCTAAATGAACTGGTTGATTCGTTCATTTGATTCCGTGGACCAGCAATGGCAGAATTACCATCAACCATGATCTCCTAATGTGTTGCATGTAGCAATGGGGTAGCACTACAAAATGCCTTGACCAAAGGGAAAATCCCATGCTCGACCTTCTTCCAAAGCTCAAGACGTTGCACCTGAAGATTGAACTTAATATCAGAATATGATATCACCTTCTTCTCACAACTCCTCCCAAGAGTGAACTTGATTTTATATTTCGTTTTATTCCAATCAAATGTCACAAATTCTTCTCTGATAAGCTTTTCAAATCTTCCCAACTTCTAACATGGTGCATTACTGAAAATTGTGCCCACCAATATTTTGCATAATCCTTAGATTCCATGATGGCTCACGAAACAATGAATTGATGGCACTTGAATTTAGCATCCTACTTCCTCTCCCATTGGATTTACTCCCTCGAATTAGTGCTTCCATAGAAAAGAAGATCTCCGTATAGTACGCTCCTGCCATGGTTAATCGATAGCACAGACAATAATAAAAATATATGTAGAATCACTCAACCTCGCACTCTCAATTGCCTACAAATAGGTCTTATGCTTTCCTAAGAATGCAAACATGTACCTTAGCGATGGTAGACGAAACAAAGGTGATTATTAAGCAAATTCAAGTGTCGCACACAAACAAGGCTTATGTGGAGCATGGAAGAGATTAAGTGTACATCCTATCACAATTTAAAATTCTAGGTAGCAATCCAAACTAAAATTCAATACCTAGTTGCTAATTCAAAAGATATTAAAGAGGTATTTAGAACACAACTCACACACAAGGATAATAGAACTTGATACAATTAAAATAATGAAATATCAAGATATAAGTGAATAGTAATAGCTCATATAGTACAAGTTACGGAGAGACGCCAGCCAATTGCTCAATTACGATAATAAGGCACAAGATTGCTGAAAATCAGCACAAGTGCACGATATGAAATCTAGAGACAAAATGGTGTAATAATGCAAAAATTTAGGCCACTTTCTTATCTTTTTCTCTTTTATTTTATTTCTTTTATTTAGACATCTTTTGCTTCTTTCTTGTATTCGGCCGTGTAACTTCTTTTCACAAAAATCAATACACACCCAAATTGATTTTAGTTTCAAAATCATACACAAAACGATATAAGCAGTTGAAAAGCAATATCAAATAGCTAGTCTCATTAGGAGCAAAGTTTTCACAAAGTAAGATATGGTTTTCAAATGATATAAGTGAAGCTTCTCAGGAAATTATGCTCGACTCAAGAATTTAAGCGAAGAACAATGCGCACAAAATTTCAGCAAGAACTAGAGTGGTCAACTAGCAAGAGTTACTAGAGAATTACTCAAAAACATAGCTAGGCTTAGAATTTATAGCTTCAAACTTGACTTCTGTCCAGCACTCTAAACGGATTCAAATCCGTGATGAACTCAGATTTAGAATTAGATTGGAAATTTGAATCTATATGGGTGTTGAAACTTGTTGGGTCAAAAACACCTAAAACAAAGCTGAATTTGTACATGACTAAAGCTGCTATACAGATAGATAGGTATCATTGTAAGGTTTCCAACGCATCAAAGAATGCCTAAATCGGACTTCGGACCCTTTAGCCACGAAACACATCGCAACGACACTAAATTAGTTGCAATAGGTATGTGCTATTGCAACGTTTTGCCAAAATCGTGGCGATATGTGCACAGTATTGCCTCTAAAATATTGCGTTGCGATAGTCATTGAATTCGTTGTAATAAGGTGGCTTTATCACCACCATTTAGAAAATGGTTGCGAGTAGTATGACTTTATTGCCACGGTTGTCTTGCGTTGTGATAATATTGATTTTCGTTGCAATAGTTAGGGGTTATTGCCACCTTATAGAATTTCGTTGCGAGTGGGTGACAATATTGCCACAATTTTATTGCGTTGTCATAGTCATCAATTGCTTTGTAAAAGGTTCCTGTACAATGTGTATGAAATGAGTTTGTATTGCCACAAAATAAATGTGTTGCTATATATGATGATTGTTCGTGGCAATAATCTGTTATTACAACGCTTTGTTTTCGTGGGCCTAATTGCTCAGCGCAAGGGCCGAATTGGTGTGGAGGAATTATATTATATATAGTTATTAATTTCTAGAGGAGATAAAAAACTGAAAAGTGACAACTAAAATGCAGTTGAGGAGGTCTCACTTGACAAAATAGGAGAGGATAAAAAATTAGAATAGAAAAAATAAGAACAAAAACCATGGGGTGTGGAGAAATCGAACCAGCAACCTCCTAGCTAGGAGGCCAAGGCGTTTACCACTAGACTATTGTACCCCACTGTCAATTATAATTATAAATTTATATTTATCTAAGCATGGTAAGCACCTGTCATATAAAACCTTGGGCACCTCCCACCGCACGCCCAGCAGTCACCCCGCCTCCACCATCCGCGGCCGCAGCGCAAACGCCGCTACCTAGCAGTCGCCCGCCTCCACATATGACGCGGATACGCTCATGTCTTGCACTTCTCAGTTAAATATATTATTTAACTGGAAAGAATTATTGAGCCGCATTAAATATTATCAGGTGAACTCTAATTTAATTGGGTCTTTAATTATTATATTTAGAGATACAGATTTACTACTATTTTATTTAATTATATACAGGCCCATACTCGATCTGTACAAGGCTAAAGTGAAGATGCGTTTAGAAGGTCTCGTCGACACTAGTCCATTGTCCATCATTTCGAGTGTACATGATAATGAGGACATTCTAATCGGACCGATTACGCGAGCACGAACTAAAAAGATTAATCTTTAATGGCTTGTTATATGGGTTCATGTCTTCATATAGTTATTAATTAAATCTACCAAGAGGTTTGTTTAATGGCGGTATGCTATATGTTAAAACATATATTTTAATTTTATGCAGGGGCAGTCTTTGTTAAATTTGGACATTTGGCGAAAGTCATAATGTCTTTAATTAATATTTAATCTTCTAGATAATTATTCAAATCATATTAATTAATCATGTGAACTAATCCAAATTTACATCACAAATAATCTCATTTTCATCCTAGTTAAGTTTTATTAGCATATGATGACTACTCATGATTAAAATAGTTGAGAAGCTCATTTATATCCTAATAAAATTTATTAGTTGCTCTAAATTATTCTAAAATTTTCCTAAATTTTTACTAATTAAAATGGGTCACAAAAATTGGATTAAAAATGGGGTGGAAATAGTGCGGGTGGCTGTAATCGAACTCAAGACCTCACGGAAAGCGGATGTGTAGCTGGCGCTGGTGACCATCTGGGCAGAGGCCCAGGACTGATAAAGAAGGCGCACTTAAGTAGTTATGCTTGGTAGTGGCTGGCTCAAAACAGAGTAATCGTCGCCGGTGGAGAGCAGTCTTGCCGGCGGCGAGCGGCGGCCGGAGGGTAGCTGGGGACCACCAAAATGGAGAGTGGGGGAGGTAGCCAATCTGTTGGAGGCGGCGTGTTGGCCAGAGCGGCGGCAGGGGAAGCGACCGGCGGCGAGGGGGCGGCGGCGCCGGCGTGGGGGAAGATGAAAATTGACGTGGGCGTGAGCTGGAGGAGGGCACGGGGAATCTTACCAAAGGGCTAGCCATGAGGGAGGTGTGCCGAGGGGAGCTGGCGGCGGAGGCCGGGGTCGGGCGGCGGTGGCGCGTGGTGCTGGCGGTGCACCGGCGGCAATAGCCTCGGCCGGCAGTCGGAGGAGAATCGGGACGTTGAGTGGATGCTCTCAGGGCGGGGAATTGGTCCGGGAGTCGCTGAGGAGGGAGCGGCGGCGAGATTGGCAGCGGCGGCCGCTTTCGGGGAAGAGAGCCTCTCCGGCGACCTCGGAGCTTTGGGGGCGATTCGTCCCGGTGGGTGGATGAGGGAAGCGCGAGGAGGACATTGGTGAGCTCCAATGGCTTTAATAAGCGACGGACTTGGCGGGGAACCGGGCGGCGATAGGGCAGGCGGCGCGAGTCGACGGGGGCCGGCGGGGATCGCGTGGCGCGTGGGCGGCAACCGGGATTCGGCGGCGCATGCCTCGTGGCCTTTGACAGGGCAGCGCGGAGGAGACGGGGGCGTCGTGCGCACGCGCAGGCGGGACGACGTGCGCACAGGAGCTGCGGTCGGAAATCAAAGAAGCAACGAGTGGGGGAGGAGGGAGAAAGAGGAAAGGAGAAGGGCGCCGTGCGGGGGTTCGGGCCCACTGGCAGGGAGAATGAGAGGGAAGGGAGAGAGAAGGAATGGGGATGAGGCCCACTTGGCAGTCACAGTGAAGATGAGAAATAGGAGAAAAGAATGAGAGATAAATAGACGACTTTATTATCTCTTGAATTTTTGAATTTCTAATTCAAATATCGGTTCAAATATCTAATTACAAATTTAATATTCCTCTACTTTCGATTTTTATTTTCCTTGATTAATTCTTGAAATTTTAATTTGCACTCTGATTATTTTGAGTCTTAAGTCTGTAATTGAGTTTTGAATTTTAAGTTTGAAAACCTCGAAGTTGCACCTGAGTTTGAGTGCACTTTTATTTAATTTGATTTTCCAGGTTTTGGTTCTTATTATTTTAACTCACATTTAAACTACTTTGTATCTTTTATCATCGTAATTCTTATTTGTTTATCCATATATACATTTATGTCTGTATTTTATTCTTTTATTATTTTTTTACTATTTATGTTATTATTTTCAAAGATGGCATTTTATATTTTTAAGTCAAATCTCTTCCTTCTATTTTGGATCATCTTTTCAGATTCTTATCTTTAAATTTTTAATTCCTTATTGTTCAAACATGTTTGTTACCTCTTGATTTCTTTTATTGTTTGGAACTTCCACCATATTTTCAGAAAAATCATCATAAACTCCAACTTCAATTGAAAAAAATTCAAAAATAATTCAAAAGCTCCATATATTTCAAATTTGAAATTTCAGGGTGTTACATCTTCCCCGTCGTTCTTGTGATCTTTGTGATTGGCCGGAGCGACGACGTGTCTACTTGATGGTCGGGTAGACGGGATCACGAGCATATGGTTGGGCAAATTCTTTTGCCGCAGGTTACTGTTCTAACAGTGGTTGCGCCATCGATTCATCAGGTTGCACGGATCCAAACTATCTCCATCGATCCTACGCCATGAAGATCGGGCAACTTGGTTTGCTCTTGCACTAAACCTAATTAGTAGTAAATAATTACCTAAATCAAGTATCATAGTACTGTGCTATACTCCATATTTGGCCGGCTGATTATTCTTGCCCCTTTATAGAATTAGTGTGTTTTGTTATGCTGTGTGGTTGATAAGCTTTTTCTGATTCATTAATAAGCTTTTTAAATTGTGTATGTTGTGGTCATAGTAGTAGTCATAACCTATTCATCCCCCTAGAGGTAAAAATTAGGTTTATGTAACAAAAATCACCCTCCAACAGTCCCTGTGCAACCAGTGGTGGACCTAGAATTTCAAAGTTGGGTATGCCCAAACCAAAGAAAATAAATCATAAATTGAGCAAAGGTTAAAGGGGAATTTGAGATCTTACCTCTGAATTTGGTTAAGAAAGATATCAAATCAAAATATGCCCAGGCTTCTAACTACTAATTTGTTTGGCAAAATATTGGATATGCCTGGAATTACCTAGGCTGGATTCTGATTCACAAAGCAAGCGACAGAGATAGAAGGGTGGACAGAATGCGCCAGGAGACATGCGTCATTTTTACATACATTTACCCGTCATTTTGCCCCATTATTTTTCGCATTTTGGGACCATTTATCATCATTTACATACTTTTCCCATATTTAATTGCTCAAAATGGACTATTTTACATTTTCTATATTTTTCTGCAGGCCGGCGCGATTGAGGCGCATAAACGACAAATTCGGCATCCCGAGACTGCTCCATATAGATGTATGCGTCGTCACGAGCGCGTAGGATCTATCCGCGAAGAAATCGGAGCTCCGGAGGTCTAAATCAGAAGAAATTACATTGGATAAGGACCTTATTGCAAACCCTAGAAATTTGGAGGGCTAAATCGAAAAACGGACAAACATCCTCATCCCCTCAAAACCGTGCGCCGCCAGGGAAGTCACTGAGCCCGGCATCCTCTTCTTCCCTCAGCCCCTAGTGCTCCTCTCCTCCACCGATCCTTCTCCACGCCCGGCCGCCGGCGAGCGTCGGGCCGCAGCTCGCCGGTGCGCCCCCGCTGCTCCTCTACCGCGCCACCACACCACCTCCCTACCGCGCCACATCTCGCCGCATCCACCGCGGCCCTCAACCGTGCGCCGCCGTCCTCTATCAGCGCCGCCACCTCCCTTCTCCGCTGCGCCTCCTCCTGTGCGCCGCCGTCCTACTCCTCTGCTGCGCCTCCTTTCTTCTTCACCCTACTCACCGCGCTTCCCTACTCCGCCGCCTCTCCCTCCAGCGCGCTGCCCTCCAGATCCGCTGGCGCCGCCTTCTCCCATGTGCGCCGGCGCCGCCTTCTCCCATGTGCACCCCCGCTCCCCTTCTCCGCCTTCCTCTACCGCGCCGCCTACTCTCCTCCTGGTTCTTCTCTCTCCGCAACCTACCTTCTCCCTTCTACTCCCTTCGGCCGCCCCCCTTCTTCACATCCAGTGCCGACCTCTCCCATCTCGACATCCACCTCTTCCCACCGGTTCGCCATCCCAACTCCCTCCTCTGCTTTGCCTTCACCGGCCACCACCCCACATCAGAACCGTCGCCCCAACTCCTTCCCTCCACCGCGACGACTTAGGCGACCACGACTACGGCGACCTCTTCTTCATCTTCTCCGACGTGTGCTCCTACGCCTGCTCCGCCTACTACACCGCCGGCAACCACCTCCTCTGCTTCCACGACTTCCCTCTGCAACTGCTCCCTCTCTCGGTTCACTCCCATCCCCTCTCTGCTTCAGCGTTTCATCTATTTCTTTGCTTTCTTAATTACTGTTCACCTTAATTGCTTTTAGTAATTGTTATCTCTATTGTACTTTGCGATTGTGAAATTGAGGATTTATATCTTTCTACCATATGTATGAGATGTGATTGTGGTGATATGATCTTGTGTTAGTCATCTTATTGCTATCTATGATCAGTATCTGTTGTCGAGTAATTAGTTGTAGTCTCTATTCAATTTTCATGTGTTTTATGTGTAAGCATTTAAGTTCGTAATATTAGAAATCTGTAATTTGACATGAGAGCACATGAACCTTTATAGGGAGCAGGGAGACATTACAAGTTTACGATCTTTAATAAAACATGAGACAAATAATAAGTTGCACAAGTGCATAACATTACAATTCCACTGGCCTAATTGGCATTATCATTCCACATTACAATAAAGCCCACATTGATAGGAAAAATAAGAGATTGCAAGTCCATAACACTACACATCCACATCGATAGCAAAATAATCACCAAGAGTAGAAAACACAGATCATGTCTCATGTGACGGAGTCAATCAATTAGCAACTTCTTCCTTCGAGTCCCCATGGATGGGCTGTCTGGTGGTGGTCTCTTCCTGCTTCTAGTCCCCATGGATGGGCTGTCTGGTGGTGTAACTATGGGTTTCCTCTTGCATTTCCCCTTCCCATTGGCAGGTGGTGTGGTAGCTTGCACAACTGGGACAAAGGAAATTGAGGCACCTTCAAGTTGGTTTGAGCCACTAATTAGATGCTGACCTGCAAGAATTTTTTTCACTTTTTGTGTGTTTGAATTTACTAGAAGTCTGAATTGGTGTGTACCTCACTGATGCAGATTTAGGTTTTTGTGGCTAGAGTTTTTGTGAGAAATGGTCCTTTTTTTGCTGGATTAACATGCAAAGTGTGTTACAAGTATGTTATAAGATAGTTGTTTTTTAGATGAATAACAAGCTGTCCAATGTTACCTCGGGCCAGGCAAAACTTGAGTTAATGATGCAGTAGCAGCATTACCATTACTTCTAATAGCACATGAACTTGAAGTAGTAATTGTTTTCTTTTTCTTTGGCCTGCAAATTAATAAAAGAAAACTTTACAGTGAAGTGTTACACGCAGTGCTAAGGGATGCAGCATAGCTTATGGGATGTGTAATTCTGCATTGCCAATATGGCATATGCTTCTTTGGCTTCTGGATCAGCTTCTTTGCAATTTGCCATCTATACCCATAACCCTTGCAAACAACCCTTGTGCTCTGATTCTTAGGCCTCCCTGCAGATCTCTTCAGTTTTGGTGGGTATAGAAAGAAGTCATGGGTCCATCCTGTGGATGCACACATCGTAGAAGTGGAAGTCAAGATATTAAGAACAAATATAGTTGATCAAAATTGTGTTTCCTCAATTAATAAAAAAACTATAGTTCAATCCTGCACACTTCTTATTTAATGTTTCCTCAGTATTTAAATTAATTACCTTTAGTTTGGTTGGGAATCGAATGCCTACATATTAGTATTGGTTATCAGCACATAATGGTTTTAGATCCTGTCATTTATTTTCATTACAAATTTATTGTTTCCTTCTGATCATCTACTATTTTCCTCTCAGATTTTGCATACTGACAACTGCATTTTGACTATTTAACCTTTCTCTATGTAAACATACAGAACGAAACAAGGATGACTACAGGGATGAAACAATCAAAACATATAAGGAATGGTTAAGGAGGAAAGGCAATCTTGATGATATCTGTAATTTTCAAATCTTTCACTGAACTATGCAAGCATATTATTAGTTTTACAAACTCACATATATTTCTAAACTTGCACTATGATGTACTTAAGTATGTGCTGCTGGACAATACTCATATTAAGGTCACTCTTTATTATTCATGTTCTATCAGGATGAAACAATTTGATCAGAGCAAAAAGAGTCATGGCGTCGTCAAGTCAGGAAATTTAACATGGCAAAGAAGCAAGGACAAATGGAATGGAAGTGATAGTACTTTTGTTATTAGTTACAAACTTTGTAGTTTAAGTTTGGAGATTGATATGTAATTCCTGCATGAGTGGTGGCACTTTTAAATTATTATGTGTTGAATTAATATATGTGTTTTTGATCCAGTCGTGTTTCTAATTTGATTATTAATTTGCAACAACAAATTATAATAAAATATCATATGCTCAATATGCTATCACAAATTTTACCGTTGCGATAAACCTGTATGCAATATTGGTATTTCGTTGTGATAGGCTGTTGCAACGCCGCAATGTTCATTGCTATAGGATCTATTTGCCACAAAACATATTTCATCGCAATAACTTTATGGCAATGAAACGCCTTTCGTGGCAATAAAACATATTGCAACGAAACACCTCCGGTGGCAATTAAACATGCTGCAATGAAACGTTTCCGTAGCAATATATCCTGTTGCAACGAAATGATCTCTGTGGCAATAGGTCTATTGCCACGAACCATTGGTGTGGCAATAGAACCTATTACCACGCAATATTTTCGTGGCAAATGATAATATTGCCACGACCAAACTTCGTGGCAAAAGAAGCTATTGCCACAGAGTCAGCTGTGGCAATAGCCTATATCGCCACGACATCATTCGTTGCAACAACAAACAATTGCCACAACACATTGCATGGCAATAACCATAGGTATTGCAACGAAACTACAATCCGTTGCACAATCTTTTAAGCACGCAAGTACTTGCCACGCTTGCCAACGGAAGTGATGTGTTGCAATAGGTACATATTGCATCTATTTTGGTCCTATTGCAACGATTTCGCTCCGTTGTCCTAGACCTGAAAACTAGTAGTGATGTCGGGCCTGTATGGACTCATGTCGTCTAGCAATGGTCGTCCGAGGCTGAAGCGCTCGAACGACCACAACTGCAGTAGTAGGGGACAACCCGCTAGGATCAAGTTCGCCTTGGTCCTCGAGCACGCACTGCATAGGCCACGGTAGGCCGCGGCAAGTACGGCCAATCCCCAGCTGACCTGGGGGGCTCGCCGTCCACGATCGCCCTAGCATAAGCGATGAGGCGCGCGTCGACGCTGTCGCCGTGGCTGCTGGTGAAGAGCACCCAGCCAAACAGCCACAGCAAGTACGCCTCCAAGTAGCGCGAGATCTAGTGATCGTTCGCCTTTGGGTCCATCTGCTCCACCTAAATGCAAACAAGATGTTATTAGTCCATAATAACGCAAATAAGAGCTTTGATGACACGATCGATTGTAAAGACCACGTACCCGGAACTGTGCCAGCCACCTCAGCGATGGCCCGTGGGTCTGTTTCACCGGGAAGATGTAGTACTAACCCACGGCACCCGGTGGAAGGACCCCCTCGAATCTGGCGAGCAGGTCATCGCGCCACTCGACCGGGGCCTCCGGTAGGAAGGCAGCACCTCTCGCGATCGGAAGGCCAAGAAGCAGGGACACATCCTACAGGGTCGGCGTCATCTCCCCGAATGGGAGGTGGAAAGTGTGTGTCTCGGGCCGCCAACGGTCCACCAAAGCCATCAGTAGGGAGCGGTCGAACGGAAAGCATCGTGATCGATCCCCGACCTCGTCCCCGCCCGCGGCCAAGGCGGGTCCATCCTCCTCCGTGGCCTGCACCATCCGGGCAACATGGAGTAGCCCGGCATCCCGTAGCCTGCAAACAAAGTGAAGGTCAGCACGGAATGTTCTTACGGCAACACTAAAATGATGGCGTAGTGCAAACCTGGCTGTCCAACGGGCGTCGAGTCTCCAGGCCACGCGAGGTGTGTGCGTCCAGACCACTCCCACCTCAACCGGCTCGTCCGCACTCCCCGGTGCCGGCACACGACGGGAAGCGAGATGCATGCGGTCCACGTGCTCGTCCAATAGGGGATACTGCCAGTCACGCGCCATACCTGCATGCAGATTTCATACGCATGTTGTTACTTTTGTAAAATTACATGTTTAATAAATTTAGTATAACAAATATTTAACTTTTTCTAGCTAGATCTACACTACGGTTGCTTTCTATACAAGAAATTGTACTAAAATCTCTGTACTAAAAATGTTCCAGACTAACAAATGTGCATTACAAATTTTCTATACTAAAATTGCTATACTAGAAAATTCTATACTAAAAATTGTACTAAAATTTTCTATACTACAAATTGTACTAAATTTTCTATACTAAAATTGCTATACTAAATTTTCTATACTAAAATTGTACTAAAATTTCTGTACTAAAATTTTCTGTACTAGCATTTTCTGTACTAAAATTTTCTATACTAAATTTTCTATACTAAAAATTGTACTAAAATGTCTATACTAAAATTGCTATACTAGAAACTTCTATACTAAATTTTCTATACTAAAAATTGTACTTACTTTTCTATACTAAAATTTTCTATACTAAATTTTCTATACTAAAAATTGTCCTAAAATTTCTATACTAAAATTGCTATACTACAAAATTCTATACTAAATTTTCTATACTAAAAATTGTACTAAAATTTCTATACTAAATTTTCTATACTAAAAATTGTACTAAATTTTCTATACTAAAATTGCTATACTAAAAAATTCTATACTAAATTTTCTATACTAAAAATTGTACTAAAATTTCTATACTAAATTTTCTATACAAAATTTTCTATACTAAAATTATCTATACTAACATTTTCTATACTAAATTTTATATATTAAAATTGTACTAAAATTTCTACACTAAAATTGCTATACTACAAAATTCTATACTAAATTTTCTATACTAAAAATTGTACTAAAATTTCTATACTAAAATTATCTATACTAACATTTTCTATACTAAATTTTATATATTAAAATTGAACTAAAATTTCTACACTAAAATTGCTATACTACAAATTTCTATACTAAATTTTCTATACTAAATTTTAATATATCTAACATTTTATACAAATATACTACAAATGTAATGTACTACAAAAATTTTCGAAAAATACCTAAATTTTAAGATCACGCGCTCTCCTCTTTTTCCCCTCCTCTTCTTCTCCTCCTCTTCTCTCCTTTCCCTTCTAAAATTGTACTAAATTTTATATATTAAAATTGTACTAAAATTTCTATACTAAAATTTATATATTAAAATTGTACTAAAATTTCTACACTAAAATTGCTATACTACAAAATTCTATACTAAATTTTCTATACTAAAAATTGTACTAAAATTTCTATACTAAATTTTATATATTAAAATTGTACTAAAATTTCTACACTAAAATTGCTATACTACAAAATTCTATACTAAATTTTCTATACTAAAAATTGTACTAAATTTTCTATACTAAAATTGCTATACTACAAAATTCTATACTAAATTTTCTATACAAAAAATTGTACTAAATTTTCTATTCTAAAATTATCTATACTAACAGTTTATATACTAAATTTTATATATTAAAATTGTACTAAAATTTTTACACTAAAATTGCTATACTACAATATTCTATACTAAATTTTCTACACTAAAATTGCTATACTACAAAATTCTATACTAAATTTTCTATACTAAAAATTGTACTAAATTTTCTATACTAAAATTGTAATAAAATTTCTACACAAAAAATCCTATAATAAAAATTTCTATACTAAATTTTAATACCTCTATCATTTTATACAAATATACTACAAATGTAATGTACTACAAAAACTTTCAAAAAATACCTAAATTTGAAGATCGCACGCTCTCCTCTTTTTCCCCTCCTCTTCTTCTCCTCCTTTCTCCTCCTCTCCTCTCGTGTCACCGAACGAATGCGCGAGCAAAGCAATGAACAGCGGCGGCCGCGGCCGGGCTTGCCGTTGGATTTTAACCCGTCCAACTGTACAGCGACTGCATGTCAGTCGCTCAACGGTTGGGCGACAGAAATAACTCGTCCAACTGTTACCAAACTGTCTAGGTGTCACGCTGTGGTTGGGCGTGGAGCCTATTTTTGTAAAAAAATTTGTTGCGGTTATATTTCTGTAATTTTGAATAAAAAATGGATTATTCCTAAAAAATTTCGATTGAAAACTAGGGTCCGGATATTTTTGTTGCATTTTCGATTTTAGGGTTCTAGGATAAAGAACAAGTAAAACAATCTAACCTAGGGATAAGTAATCCTACTATATCAACCTTCAACTTTGATACCAAGATGATATGGTGGTTCCTAATCTTCGCGACATAGGTCATGATAATGATAAGGTGCGGTTTCCTTTCAAGAAACCATGAAACCTAATGAACGGTGGTGCCTCCAACAACGGAATGGTTAACCGAAACATGTGATACTTGAATTCACCCAACAATGTGAATTGTTTCTTGACTACTCGCCACGCAAAGAAGTAGACGTGCTCCTGTAATTCACAAGGAAGTCACAAGAACAAAAGAACAACAACAATAGATTGGAACTTCGACATTGTAGCTCAAACCCTAGAATCAAGAATATTTGATTAATCTGAATAATTGACATCCAAACTAGTACATGGGACACACCTCTTGGCTATATAGTCCTTCTAAGACATCTGACTCAGGAGGCAACAACATCTACTACAGTATCTTCTCCGATTTACTTGCAACATTGTCAAACATCATAGAAATGCTAAAGCAGGAGCCAAATAACCAGCACGAACTCTTAATCCATCGTTTCGTATCAAGCATATTTACATGGTATTCATGACGTATAAAAGCGCATATACATAACATATATTTTTGTAACACAATTTACATACGAACTATACCAGAACAAGAGGCATGCATTTATTCAATCTTTGTGCATGTGTATGAATAAGTGGTACTACTCAGTGGGGTAGGAAGGCTCCATGGCAAGGCCACACATGCCCTTCTTGTCAGAAATGTCCTTCTCCATTCTCAAGTATCCGTTCTCACCCCACGTCGTGCCCCACGAATTCTTCATCAGCCAATACTTTGTGCCATCACTGGCCTTTCCATAACCAATGGCTGCAATCCCATGGTCCAGGTCAGTGCCGCAGGAGCCGGTCATCACGCCGCCCGAGTAGAATTGGAACGTCATGTCGCCTCCGTCCACGGCCACTGACACGGGTTGGTTTGCCACCGCCTTCATGAGGGCGCCCTCGTTATTGGCCGGCACATCCTCGTAGCCCTTGATGGTCGCGGCGCTGTTGGATCCACCCTTGCACTTGCCGTCTTGTGCCGTGTATGGGTAGCTGGACTCGGTGGTGAGGCCGCTGTTCTTGATGACGAACTTGAAGGCGTCGTCCATGAGCCCGCCCTCGCAGCCCTGGTCCTCACCATGGACGTCACAGTCCACTAACTCTTGCTCCGACAGTGAGATAAGCTTGCCAGTGCTCAGCTTGACGATGCCCTCAATGGCTGCCACAGCAGAAAACGCCCAGCAGCAGCCTGCAATTACGATGTTTTGATAGATGTCATGACACACCATTGTCTCATTAGTCATTACCAAGATTTGACACATGCAGTGTCCTAAATGTACTTACCACATTGGCCTTGATCCTTGATGGGAGTGACCGCACCCTTCGTCCTCCAGTCCACGGTTGCCGGAAGCGCATCAAGGCTCAGATTTTCGTACCTGAATCCGGTAGGAACCCTCACCGTGTTAGGATTGAACCCCTTGTTAGTCTTGGTTGCTCTGAACTCCTCGTTGGTGAGGTCGGCGAACTGGTTGACGCCGAGCCAGAACTTGCGGTTCCCGGCGTTAAACGACTCGATGAACGCGACGTTGGCCTTGAATACCTCGAACCGCCGTGCCTTCTCGGCGGCGTCCTTGTACACGCGGCCGTACTGCGCCATCCACACCTCGTGCCGCGCCACCATAGCCGAGTCATCACTCAGCTCGCGGGCTGCTAGGACAGCACTGCAGAAGCAGATGCTGCCGATGATGCCAAGGAGCATAGCCCTGGAGATGCCCATGTTCTACTATCAGGCACTGTGAATTGCTTGCTACTAGTGTTGTGTAATTTGCTTTGGTTTGGCGAAAGGGAACTGGGTGGTATGGGTATATATAGTTACAGGTACGTATTTAAGAAGTAGAAGCGGTACTTGCACGATGTTGTGTCTGCCGTGTGGAAGGGGGCTCCTGCGTACGTAGCCGTGAAGTAGATATGGTGGCCGGATGGTACAAAACTCTAGTGCATAAGACGTAACGCTTGCTGCACAGCTGATTATATATAAAAAAAAACTAGCAACTGCTGTGGCAAGCCCAATTACCCACAGCCCAACAATCCAGCCCTGACTGCAATGAAAACCGCAGAGGTCGAACGTGGCGCGCAGAGAGAGAAATCCACCGTCGAACCGAACAGGCAACTGCCGGCGCCCAACGACGGGCTCCATCTTCTCTCTTTACTTGACTAATGTTACTTTAGTGTCATGCCAAAAAAAAGAGATCCATAGCTAAAACGCGGGAAATTCTCCAAAGATTCATGGACGTACAACATGTGCGTATGTAAAAATTTGTGCAACTGTACAGAAAAGCTACAAAAGATTGTACTCATCTTTTGTAGCACAAGGTCCATTTAACATTGTACTCATCTTTTGTGATACAAGTCCATTTCTTTTTGTTCAGTGTGCATAGGATCGTATTTTTAACATCCCGGTCTAAAATCCGTTCACAACCCAATCCACTATAGGACGGGCCACACATGTATAACATTATATTTATATTCTTGTCCTCACTTTGTGCAAATGAATTAACCCGAAGCTACTACGTTTAGACCCAACGAGTAGAGCTGGGAGTTGGACCATGCCGGGCACGACACGGCCCGGGCCGATCATGCTTCATGCCGCTCGTGCTGTGCCGGCTCGGCTCAGTCATCTCATTGTGTCGTACCGTGCTGATCCGTGTCGCCTCCGGCCAGGCCCAAACACGGCCCAAAGCCCACCGTGCCAGCGTTTGTGCCGTGCCAGCCCAAGCCCAGCCCGAAGTGACTATACGCGAAGGCGGCGGCGACGATTGTCATCTTCCTTTCTCTCGTACCCGCCTCGTTAAAACTAGTTGAAATTGAATTAATTGCATAAAAAACATGGCACAAATGACGTAAATATTTCAGGAAAAAGTGAAATTTCTTTGATATATTAAAAATACAATGTTACTGCCTCGTTAAAAACCATACGCCCCAGAGTGGGGTTTCCCGAGTAAAAAAATAGTACAGTAACAATATATGTATATACTAACTATTACAACATGCGTACATAATATCTACTCGTCAATGTCTAGGTCATTCATGCGTTCGAGGTCAGCATACGCCTGTGCGATTTCGGGACCCGCAAAAAATGAGAAGTATGATGTTATGAAGAAATGGGAAGTGTCAGCTTACAAATTTATATGCAGAAGAAGAGAGTCGTTGCTCTTCCGAACGTTAACTCTAAAATCTAAATGTTGCTGCCACTGTGTGACCGTTGTCACATTTAAATAAATTCTTTCTTCTTGGTTCCGTCCTTTCTCGTAACCCGTACGCGCGTGATTATTTAAGTTATCTACACCAATAAAACTAATTCCTAAGTAAATATTAATTAAATTATACTAAAGTGTCTCCGTACGATTTCCAAGTTTTATTTTAACTAGCTGCGAATTGTTACGACTTATGCTATTTAAATCACTATGTACAAGTTATTCAGCGCGCACGAGGTTATATCCTCGCATACTAATTTATTCTGATAATTACGCATAGTTATTAGTGATTTTCCTACAATTTATAATCGACTAATAAGAGTTAACTAGATATTTATGAGTAATAGCCATAAATATTTGCTAGAAAAGTTTTGCAATTTAATACAACTAGCCATGGTTTCAACAACAATGTACTAATTCAGTCGGTACGTGCTATATTTCAATTTATTGCTGGCAATTCATTTATTCTAATCCTTGCAACTACTGATTAGTGGCCTTCTACCGCTTAGATGAACTTAACCCAACTATCTGGCTATTCTTAAAGGAATTCTATTATCTTTGTGTGGCTAACCTTCAATTACATAGTCTTAGGACATCCAATTAATTTATTTACTTGCGATAACTGTTATACGACGAGATTTCCATAATACACATTTTTTAGCGAGGATTCCTAAATTTAGCAAAATTTAGCTGACAACTTTTATTTCTGTCTATTTTATTTTATTTTCCCTTTTTTCTTCTCTTTCTTTTCTTTTTTCCCCTTTTCCTCTTTTTCTTTCTCTCCTTATCCGGTAGGCGCCTCATTTCTCGCCTCTCTCTCTTTTTCTCCCAGCTCCTTGGCTTTTTTTCGCCTGATCTGGATCTCCCGCTCGGCGCCGCATCGCCGGCCCCTCGTGCCACGCCGCCTCAGTCTCTCCGGCCCTGGCGCCTCCACCGCCGACTCCTCTCTGCGCCGCCTCCTCTGGCTCGGCTTTGAGCCGCTGCTTCGCCGTCCTCGAGTCGCCGCATGGCTTCACCACCACTGGCGCCTCCCCATGGTTGTCCGAGCTACTAACATCGTCGGCTCCCTCAGCTCTCGTCACCCGAGCTCCCGTGCCTCCTCCCCACCTCCCCCGTCACCACCGCCGCCGCCTCCCCCAACATCCCCAGCCGCCTCTTCCTCCCCCGACGCCCCCTCCATCCGCGACCTCCCCCGGCGGCCCAACCTCCTCCCTCCTCACCCAGCGCCTCCCTCCTTCCCCGAGCGACGGCGACGGCAATGACGACCTCAGCTACTCCGAGAGTAGCGGCGGATGGCCGGGCGGCGACTGGGGCGTCGACGATGACGACGGGAGGGGGGACTGGGGGAGCCGGGAAGCGAAGTAGAGGCCGAGCGAGGCGGCCCGGCCGCTGGCACCGACGTGCCCGCCGTGCCGCTCGTGCCGGCCCGAGCACGGCACGATTCGCCGTGCCGTGCCGCCCAATGGCCCAGTTTTCTAGGACCGGCCCGACCCACCGTTCGTTCCATGCTCGGCAAAGCCCGCCACGTGTCAGGCCGGGCCAGCCGTGCTTCGGGTTGGCCCAAAAAAGCTCGGCCCAACTCCCACCTCTACCAACGAGTATTATATGTTACTCCAACATACTTTAGATAAGCAACATGAGATTAATCCCACCACCACTCCACATGGGCCACCACACTAATAGGCCAACGTATTACCATATTTTTGCATTTACAATTGTTCTAGCATGTTGTAGATATGTAAGTTGTTTCAGAATTTTTTGATGTGCATAAATGTACAAACCATAATAGGTGCATGTAAACTCGAGTTCATAAAATATGCACTGTAATATTATTGCATTTTAAGTGATCATATATTTCTTGATTTGGATCATTATTCATGTTAAGGTACCATGTGATAAGACACAGGAATATTTATGATAAATCATTGTCAATATATGTTGAGTCAAAATTCAAATTTGTGAAAGATTTGCATATTCAGTCTGATATTTTTCCTAGCAGTCAAATCGGCCATGCAAAGCGACTGGCCCGCAGAGTGGTTAAAACCAGCCACATGTGGCGATCAGATCAGCCAGACTTAATTTTGGCAGAAAATTCTGAAATTTGGGAATTTGATCGTGGATTGAGTAAATTAGTTCTAGGTCAATACATTCATATTACATGAAGCATATTTGAGCTAATGTGATCAAGTTGTGAAGAACTTATACCCAAAAATAGTTTCTTCGTCTCTGGATGTGTAGGAACACTTGGAGTCAACTATGATCAACGGTGAGAACCAAGACTACGCTCATAGAGGAGCTAAGCTCTTACCTCTTCTCTCTCCTCCCTGATCTTGCTACATACCAAGGACGTGTAAGTGATGGAGATGACTCATATAAATCAAATCTTATCCATCTAGGCATTGTGGCTTGCAAGATTTCGATGCTGCCCAGCAAGGTTGTCAGAATCGTGATCCTAAGCAATTCAGCATATAATTAAGGAATTATTCCATTGTAATTGATTCAATAATTAAGAAATAATTATATCTATGATTTTATATGCTTGCTTTTTTCGCAGGGCATGGCTATCATTTCCTGAGGCTAGCTGAAAAATAGGATTTTTTATAGCTAAAGAAGGAACTATCACAAGTGGTTTAGTGGCACAAACCATCAGTAATATACGTATCACAGACGGTTCCATAATCGAACCATCACAGACGGTTCCATAATAAAACCATCTGTGATAGTAAAATCACTATGGCGACATACATGGCCAGGTCTTACTAAATTCTGATTGTGATTGTACCAAATTAGAGTAAGATAATATACCTTGATTTCCTACTTAGGAACAACCATCACTTCACCTATGTACAACAAAAACTTGACAGGTAAACTCGTTTTCTCCGTACATAACTCTATTGTAGTCTTCCCTTCATTTGTAATGGCCGAGGCTAACTTTTTGGAATTACGTAGGTCGTTCAGCGTTTACGTTGCCCTGGAGAGAGACATAAATAATCCAGTGCCACACTACAACATAGGACGCAATTTCCAGTACCCACTACAATGCAACAATCTTATATCATACTTTGCAATAATGCCTCTAGAACTGACATTCAATCTTGACAAACTTGCCGAAGTTCGAGGAAAGCTCTCGGAATTGTTGATGGCAGAGGTCATTCACCCGAATGGAGAGTTCAACCCTAACGATAATGATTAGATGTTCAAACATTTGATCCAATTGTAATTCACTCAGTTGTGCTTAATTAAATAATTAATTCAATTGTGGTTCATTCAGTTATTTAATTCACTTGTGAGATCTGTGTAATGATTGTCGTGTGCTATATATGTGAATTGCTTGCTTGTTTTTATAGGGCATAACTAGCATTTCCTGAGGCTAACTGAAAAACAAAAAATGATTTAGCTATTCAAATAGCTATCATAGACGATTTGTAACACCAAACCGTCTATGATATGTCAGATATCACAGACGGTTCTTAAGCATAGCCGTCTGTGATATCTTACATATCACAAACAAGTAATACTAACAATCGTCTATGATATCTAACATATCACAAACATTTTTTGGTATTAGCTGTCTGTGATATATCAGATATCAAAGACAACTATTTTTAAGAACCATCTGTAATATGTCAGATATCAAAGACGGCTATTTTTAAGAACCGCCTGTGATATTTGGCATATCACAGGCAGTTGTTTTGAAAACTGTCTGTGTTGTAACTTATCACAGATGGTTTGAGAGTTGTCTATAATAACCACCTGTTATCGCAAACACATAAATTCAGACAGTTCAGAAACCGTCTGTGATGACAGTTTTGAGCTGTTTATGATGACTTTTTCTATGGTAGTGCAATTTAGTTCTCATATTCGCGTCATTCCTCTTCCCATGAGAAACAATTGCCCTCTATTTTTCTAAGGATAGGGACAAGTTAAGACAAAACTCTTCCAATATGGAAGAAAATGATTTTGGTGCCTTCCATGCTTCGATTCGTTCATTTGATTACTTATACATGATTGTATAGCAAAGGATGAATAAGTAGGCTTTATAAACATTTCTAAATAGTAAGCACCAACTCATCTCAAAGTGATCAAAACATTGCACAAAATATTGTTTGTCCAAAACATGCAATTTGAACTCAGCAAACTTATCACAAGTAATACATATTCGATAAACATAAAACTTATTATCTATGTCATAATATCTAATCAAAATAAACTTATAAGTGTAATCATAAGTACTAATTAGTGATTTTATACATAAAGCTTCAGCAAGGTTCCCAATCATAGCTCTTTAGGATCATCGAACATGTTATAGTATAAAGAATCATCAGGAGATATTTTAGTAAGAACTTATTTATGATTAATTAATTTCATATTATGTAAATTAAGCATATTAAATTTAAAACACAGAATTTTCAATTGAACACATGAGTTCTCGCAATTGCTGACATTTTCTTAATGAACTATTAGTTCAGCACCTTGGTGGTTACCTTTATACATCTCCTCATTTGATGTAGGTGCTTTAGGTATTGTATCTTCATGAGGTAACCATAAGGCAGCAAGCACTCTTTCTCTAACCATGGTTACCTCCTTATCCTTTTCTTCTAACAGTGTCAGTTGTAGAATGTTCAACTCCTCTTCTTCAATAGTAACTAGCACAATGTGAGAAACAATATTATAAGTAGAGAGTAAATCGTTAATTTTATCAATAACCTCACTTTTACTATCATCTGCTTCACTTATTTTTTTGGTGTATCTCTCACACTCTCAATTTGGATACTCTTAACCTCACATTTAGTGGAATCACACAACTCACTCTTTTTAACACACTCACTCAATTGCTATATGGCTCTCATCCTCATATGGGTTTTGATACATCTTATCTTCCATTGACCGTGGACCAGCAATGGCAGAATTACCATCAACCATGATCTCCTAATGTGTTGCATGTAGCAATGGGGTAGCACTACAAAATGCCTTGACCAAAGGGAAAATCCCATGCTCGACCTTCTTCCAAAGCTCAAGACGTTGCACCTGAAGATTGAACTTAATATCAGAATATGATATCACCTTCTTCTCACAACTCCTCCCAAGAGTGAACTTGATTTTAGATTTTGTTTTATTCCAATCAAATGTCACAAATTCTTCTCTGATAAGCTTTTCAAATCTTCCCAACTTCTAACATGGTGCATTACTAAAAATTGTGCCCACCAATATTTTGCATAATCCTTAGATTCCATGATGGCTCATGAAACAATGAATTGATGGCACTTGAATTTAGCATCCTACGTCTTCTCCCATTGGATTTACTCCCTCGAATTAGTGCTTCCGTAGAAAAGAAGATCTCTGTATAGTACGCTCCTGCCATGGTTAATAGATAGCACAGACAATAATGAAAATATATGTAGAATCACTCAACCTCACACTCTCAATTGCCTACAAATAGGTCTTATGCTTTCCTAAGAATGCAAACATGTACCTTAACGATGGTAGACGAAACAAAGGTGATTATTAGGCAAATTCAAGTGTGGCACACGAACAAGGCTTATGTGGAGCTTGGAAGAGATTAAGTGTACATCCTATCACAATTTAAAATTCTAGTTATTGTAAAGATAGGTAACAATCCAAACTAAAATTCAATACCTAGTTGCTAATTCAAAAGATATAAAAGAGTTATTTAGAACACAACTCACACACAAGGATAATAGAACTTGATACAATTAAAATAATGAAATATCAAGATATAAGTGAATGCTAATAGCTCATATAGTACAAGTTACGGAGAGACGCCAGCCAATTGCTCAATTACGATAATAAGGCACAAGATTGCTGAAAATCAGCACAAGTGCACTATATGAAATCTAGAGACAAAATGGTGTAATAATGCAAAAATTTAGGCCACTTTCTTATCTTTTTCTCTTCTATTTTATTTCTTTTATTTAGGCATCTTTTGCTTCTTTCTTGTATTCGGCCGTGTAACTTCTTTTCACAAAAATCAATACACACCCAAACTGATTTTAGTTTCAAAATCATGCACAAAATGATATAAGCAGTTGAAAAGCAATATCAAATAGCTAGTCTAATTAGGAGCAAAGTTTTCACAAAGTAAGATATGGTTTTCAAATGATATAAGTGAAGCTTCTCAAGAAATTATGCTCGACTCAAGAATTTAAGCGAAGAACAACGCGCACAAAATTTCAGCAAGAACTAGAGTGGTCAACTAGCAAGAGTCACTAGAGAATTACTCAAAAATATAGCTAGGCTTAGAATTTATAGCTTCAAACTTGACTTCTGTCCAGCACTCTAAACGGATACAAATCCGTGATGAACTCGGATTTAGAATTAGATTCAAAATTTGAATCTATATGGGTGTTGAAACTTGTTGGGTCAAAAACACCTAAAACAGAGCTGAATTTGTACATCACTAAAGCTGCTATACAAATAGATAGGTCTCATTGTAAGGTTTCCAACGCATCAAAGAATGCCTAAATCGGACTTCGGACACAAAAGTTACGACTAATTTACTAAACAGTGCACAATTTGAACTCGAATTCGATGGAAATTTATTTAAGAACAGACTTTGATTTTGGGATTTTTGAGTTTAGGATAGAACAAAGATTAAGCTAAGCAATGAAAAAACCAGCAACTAAATGAAGTTTTAAATGGATTAAAACCTAACTAAACTCACAAGAATAGTAGATTGAAAACAAATTTTTTTAACGAATAATCCATTTTTATTCAAAATTACATAAATATACCCGCAACAAATTTTTTTACAAAAATAGGCTCTAGTCGCTCAACGGGTGGACGACTGGAGCCTATCGCCCAACCAGGAGCCGACACAATGCCTCTCGCTTTACTGTGGAGCGGCTGGCTCTAGTCGCCCACCCGTTGGGCGACTTTAATGCAGTCGCTCAATGGGGAAGCGACTGCATGTGCTCCCCCCGTGAATGTTTTCAATTTTGTCAATTTTGTAATTTGAAACTGGTAAAAAATCTGCTAAAGTTGTAATAAAAGTTTATGTTCATTGTATGTTGTAGGTGCCTAAATAATTTTGGAAAATTGTTTTACGAACGATTGACCATAAAACGATTGATACATACGATGGTAAGTGATATTTTGATGTTAATGAGTAGGCAACGAGGAATATAAGCACGGCACAGCACTAAAAAGTTTACATCGTTAAAAAAACGTAAGCAGTACATGAAACAATGGTATACAATCAAGCGCCACCCTGCCCTGCCCCGTCTCCACGCCCGTGTCCTCCCGTATGGCCCCGCTTGGCCGTCCTCCGCTGTAATAGGTTACGACGCTCTGAGAACGTAAAACGATTAGGAGCGTGTCGCACCCGCCTCCGAGCTGGTGGAGTCAGCTGCACCTCAGGCTGTGTGCCCTCCGGTGCACCGGGGAGGGCACTGCCGGAGAGAACCTCTGGTGCTGTGTCAGGAGGTGCAGACCCAGCCTGCTGCCTGACCCACTCAGAGAAGTACTGATCCACATCGTCCGGGCTCGCAGTGGGGCCGTGCCGGGTCTCGGACTAGAAATGACCTGCAAAAGTAATATCGTTAGTTTCAGATGTCACACATTACGATAAAATAGAGATCATACGATACGTACCCTCAGCGAAGGTCATCGTGCCAGGAGAAGGGGCATATGTCGAGTGCATCCCCTGTGTGGGTAAACCAGGGATGTACGGAGGACGCGAGAACAGCTGGCCTGGCGGTGTACGAGCTCATCCCCGGGCAAATCCTCCAACCTCGTCCGGGTGAGGTGCCGGAGGACATGCCCACGTAGAGCCTCCAGAGTACTACCACGCCAGTCGGGGAGACACTGGTGGCCGAGCCGTCCGTGTGCTGGGCATGGGCGTGGATGCCGCTGGTAGCCTCGTGCAGGACAGTAGGTGCACAACACGTGTACCCCACTCCTTGAAACGACGGTACGTGCTGATGTGCTCCTCGTGGCCCACCTCGGCACCTGCGGCGAGCCTGTTTAGCATACTCTCGGCCTTCGTGACGATGGAAAGACCCACGTCAGACTGAAGGAAAAGACATAAAATGGTTAATTATCCAAGGTAGCTTTGCCAGTAGTGAATGTTCGAAAATACGTGTAACGTAACGCGATGTGCGTATCCCGCACCAGGTGCGCGGGATACGTGTCCGTCGGAGCAGGGAGGTGTGCGGGGGGCGGGTCCACCACATGTACGAGCCTCGTACGTGTCCGCATCTGGTACCACCGCAGGTACTCCGTGTACTCTGTGCTATCGTAGGGGCGGTCCTCGTCAACCACGTCGTCAAGGGCACCGTCCCATTGAGCAACCCACTCCTGCATCTTCACCGCCCACTCCGTGCCGCGTTTCACTCCCTTTCTATTGTGCCTGCTTGTAGGACCACTTCGTTAGTAATTTCCAATGAAGTAGAATGTATGTACAAATTTATAAGACACGGGCACTCACGCGTGCACAGGAGGTGGCACTGCAGGTCCGACGGGTACCGGCACAGCCTGGAAGAGACCAAACTGCCGCATCACTCGCTGCGGTGAGTAGTCCTCCACGAAGATGTCATAGACGAGCTTCCGGCGTGTCAGCCAGAAAGCCCGGTCGTGCCAGCACAGACTCCACAATCCATCGAGAGCACGGTCCTCCACTGCCGCCTGTGAGTACGGCTCCCAGCGCACGTCGTCGGCCGTGAGGCGATCGATCTGCTCAACAAAGGGCAGGTAACCATGTGTGACCTGGACATGTGCGAACTGCACCTGCAAGGACGAATAGATGTTACGTACGACCGTCATTAGTATAAAGGAAATAACTAATTGACAAATGACTTACCCGTCGACGACACCAAATAGAACCCATTGTCGGCTGGTCGACGTCTCCCCCTGATACATGTCGGGCCCGTATGGACTCATGTCGTCTAGCAATGGTCGTCCGAGGCTGAAGCGCTCGAACGACCACAACTACAGTAGTAGGGGACAACCCGCTAGGATCGAGTTCACCTTGGTCCTCGAGCACGCACTGCACAGGCCATGGTAGGTCGCGGCAAGTACGGCCGATCCCCAACTGACCTGGGGGGCTCACCGTCCACGATCGCCCTAGCATAAGTGATGAGGCGCGCGTCGACGCTGTCGCCGTGGCTGCTGGTGAAGAGCACCCAGCCAAACAGCCATAGCAAGTACGCCTCCAAGTGGCGCGAGACCTGGTGATCATTCGCCTCTGGGTCCATCCGCTCCACCTAAATGCAAACAAGATGTTATTAGTCCATAATAACGCAAATAAGAGCTTTGATGACACGATCGATTGTAAAGACCACATACCCGGAACTGTGCCAGCCACCTCAGCGATGGCCCGTGGGTCTGTTTCGCCGGGAAGATGTAGTACTAACCCACGGCACCCGGTGGAAGGACCCTCTCGAATCTGGCGAGCAGGTCATCGCACCACTCGACCGGGGCCTCCGGCAGGAAGGCAGCGCCTCTCGCGATCAGAAGGCCAAGAAGCAGGGACACATCCTGCAGGGTCGGCGTTATCTCCCCAAATGGGAGGTGGAAAGTGTGCGTCTCGGGCCGCCAACGGTCCACCAAAGCCATCAGCAGGGAGCTGTCGAACGGGAAGCGTCATGATCGATCCCCAACCTCGTCCCCGCCCGCAGCCAAGGCGGGTCCATCCTCCTCCGTGGCCTGCACCATCCAGGCAACAGGGAGTAGCCCGGCATCCCGTAGCCTGCAAACAAAGTGAAGGTCAGCACAGAACGTTCTTATGGCAACACAAAAATGATGGCGTAGTGCAAACCTGGCTGTCCAATGGGCGTCGAGTCTCCAGGCCACGCGAGGTGTGCGCGTCCAGACCACACCCACCTCAACCGGCTCGTCCGCGCTCCCCGGTGGGCGCACACGACGGGAAGCGCGATGCATGCAGTCCACGTGCTCGTCCAATAGGGGATACTGCCAGTCACGCGCCATACCTGCATGCAGATTTCATACGCATGTTGTTACTTTTGTAAAATTACATGTTTAATAAATTTAGTATAACAAATATTTAACTTTTTCTAGCTAGATCTATACTACGGTTGCTTTCTATACAAGAAATTGTACTAAAATCTCTGTACTAAAAATGTTCCATACTAACAAATGTGCATTACAAATTTTCTATACTAAAATTGCTATACTAGAAAATTCTATACTAAAGTTTCTATAATAAAAATTGTACTAAAATTTTCTATACTACAAATTGTACTAAAATTTCTATACTAAAATTGTTATACTAGAAAATTGCTATACTAAATTTTCTATACTAAAATTGTACTAAAATTTCTGTACTAAAATTTTCTATACTAAAATTTGCTGTACTAAAATTTTCTATACTCAATTTTCTATAATAAATTTTCTATACTAAAAATTGTACTAAAATGTTTATACTAAAATTGCTATACTAGAAAACTCTATACTAAATTTCCTGTACTAAAAATTGTACTTAAATTTCTATACTAAAATATTCTATACTAAATTGTCTATACTAAAAATTGTCCTAAAATTTTTATACTAAAATTGCTATACTACAAAATTCTATACTAAATTTTCTATACTAAAAATTGTACCAAAATTTCTATACTAAATTTTCTATACTAAAATTATCTATACTAACATTTTCTATACTAAATTTTATATATTAAAATTGTACTAAAATTTCTACACTAAAATTGCTATACTACAAAATTCTATACTAAATTTTAATATCTCTAACATTTTATACAAATATACTACAAATGTAATGTACTACAAAAACTTTCGAAAAATACCTAAATTTGAAGATCACGCGCTCTCCTCTTTTTCCCCTCCTCTTCTTCTCCTCCTCTTCTCTCCTTTCCCTTCTAAAATTGTACTAAATTTTATATATTAAAATTGTACTAAAATTTCTATACTAAAATTTATATATTAAAATTGTACTAAAATTTCTACACTAAATTTGCTATACTACAAAATTCTATACTAAAAATTGTACTAAACTTTCTATACTAAAATTTATATATTAAAATTGTACTAAAATTGCTATACTACAAAATTCTATACTAAATTTTCTATACTAAAAATTGTACTAAATTTTCTATACTAAATTTTATATATTAAAATTGTACTAAAATTTCTACACTAAAATTGCTATACTACAAAATTCTATACTAAATTTTCTATACTAAAAATTGTACTAAAATATCTATACTAAAATTGCTATACTACAAAATTCTATACTAAATTTCTGCACTAAAAATTGTACTAAATTTTCTATACTAAAATTATCTATACTAACAGTTTATATACTAAATTTTATATATTAAAATTGTACTAAACTTTTTACACTAAAATTGCTATACTACAAAATTCTATACTAAATTTTCTACACTAAAATTGCTATACTACAAAATTCTATACTAAATTTTCTATACTAAAAATTGTACTAAATTTTCTATACTAAAATTGTAATAAAATTTCTACACAACAAAATCCTATAATAAAAATTTCTATACTAAATTTTAATACCTCTAACATTTTATACAAATATACTACAAATGTAATGTACTACACCCGCGCTCTCCTCTTTTTCCCCTCCTCTTCTTCTCCTCCTTTCTCCTCCTCTCCTCTCGTGTCACCGAACGAATGCGCGAGCAAAGCAATGAACAGCGACGGCCGCGGCCGGGCTTGCCGTTGGATTTTAACCCGTTGCTGTCGACAAGCCGTTGGGCGACAGGAATCGCTGTCGCCCAATAGTACAGCGACTTCATGTCAGTCGCTCAACAGTTGGGCGACAGAAATAACTCGTCCAACTGTTACCAAACTGCCTAGGTGTCGCGCTGTGGTTGGGCGTGGAGCCTATTTTTGTAAAAAAATTTGTTACGGTTATATTTCTGTAATTTTGAATAAAAAATGGATTATTCGTAAAACAATTCGATTGAAAACTAGGGTCCGGATTTTTTTGTTGCATTTTCGATTTTAGGGTTCTAGGATAAAGAACAAGTAAAACAATCTAACCTAGGGATAAGTAATCCTACTATATCAACCTTCAACTTTGATACCAAGATGATATGGTGGTTCCTAATCTTCGCGACATAGGGACAATGATAATGATAAGGTGCGGTTTGCTTTCAAGAAACCATGAAACCTGATAAACGGTGGTGCCTCCAACAACAGAATGGTTAACCGAAACACGTGATACTTGAATTCACCCAACAATGTGAGTTTGTTCTTGACTACTCGCCACGCAAAGAAGTAGACGTGCTCCTGTAATTCACAAGGAAATCACAAGAACAAAAGAACAACAACAATAGATTGGAACTTCGACATTGTAGCTCAAACCCTAGAATCAAGAATATTTGATTAATCTGAATAATTGACATCCAAACTAGTACATGGGACACACCTCTTGGCTATATAGTCCTTCTAAGACATCTGACTCAGGAGGCAACAACATCTACTACAGTATCTTCTCCGATTTACTTGCAACATTGTCAAACATCATAGAAATGCTAAAGCAGGAGCCAAATAACCAGCACGAACTCTTAATCCATCGTTTCGTATCAAGCATATTTACATGGTATTCATGACGTATAAAAGGGCATATACATAACATATATTTTTGTAACACAATTTACATACGAACTATACCAGAACAAGAGGCATGCTTTTATTCAATCTTTGTGCATGTGTATGAATAAGTGGTACTACTCAGTGGGGTAGGAAGGCTCCATGGCAAGGCCACACATGCCCTTCTTGTCAGAAATGTCCTTCTCCATTCTCAAGTATCCGTTCTCACCCCACGTCGTGCCCCACGAATTCTTCATCAGCCAATACTTTGTGCCATCACTGGCCTTTCCATAACCAATGGCTGCAATCCCATGGTCCAGGTCAGTGCCGCAGGAGCCGGTCATCACGCCGCCCGAGTAGAATTGGAACGTCATGTCGCCTCCGTCCACGGCCACTGACACGGGTTGGTTTGCCACCGCCTTCATGAGGGCGCCCTCGTTATTGGCCGGCACATCCTCGTAGCCCTTGATGGTCGCGGCGCTGTTGGATCCACCCTTGCACTTGCCGTCTTGTGCCGTGTATGGGTAGCTGGACTCGGTGGTGAGGCCGCTGTTCTTGATGACGAACTTGAAGGCGTCGTCCATGAGCCCGCCCTCGCAGCCCTGGTCCTCACCATGGACGTCACAGTCCACTAACTCTTGCTCCGACAGTGAGATAAGCTTGCCAGTGCTCAGCTTGACGATGCCCTCAATGGCTGCCACAGCAGAAAACGCCCAGCAGCAGCCTGCAATTACGATGTTTTGATAGATGTCATGACACACCATTGTCTCATTAGTCATTACCAAGATTTGACACATGCAGTGTCCTAAATGTACTTACCACATTGGCCTTGATCCTTGATGGGAGTGACCGCACCCTTCGTCCTCCAGTCCACGGTTGCCGGAAGCGCATCAAGGCTCAGATTTTCGTACCTGAATCCGGTAGGAACCCTCACCGTGTTAGGATTGAACCCCTTGTTAGTCTTGGTTGCTCTGAACTCCTCGTTGGTGAGGTCGGCGAACTGGTTGACGCCGAGCCAGAACTTGCGGTTCCCGGCGTTAAACGACTCGATGAACGCGACGTTGGCCTTGAATACCTCGAACCGCCGTGCCTTCTCGGCGGCGTCCTTGTACACGCGGCCGTACTGCGCCATCCACACCTCGTGCCGCGCCACCATAGCCGAGTCATCACTCAGCTCGCGGGCTGCTAGGACAGCACTGCAGAAGCAGATGCTGCCGATGATGCCAAGGAGCATAGCCCTGGAGATGCCCATGTTCTACTATCAGGCACTGTGAATTGCTTGCTACTAGTGTTGTGTAATTTGCTTTGGTTTGGCGAAAGGGAACTGGGTGGTATGGGTATATATAGTTACAGGTACGTATTTAAGAAGTAGAAGCGGTACTTGCACGATGTTGTGTCTGCCGTGTGGAAGGGGGCTCCTGCGTACGTAGCCGTGAAGTAGATATGGTGGCCGGATGGTACAAAACTCTAGTGCATAAGACGTAACGCTTGCTGCACAGCTGGTTATATATAAAAAAAAACTAGCAACTGCTGTGGCAAGCCCAATTACCCACAGCCCAACAATCCAGCCCTGACTGCAATGAAAACCGCAGAGGTCGAACGTGGCGCGCAGAGAGAGAAATCCACTGTCGAACCGGACAGGCAACTGCCGGCGCCCAACGACGGGCTCCATCTTCTCTCTTTACTTGACTAATGTTAGTATGTTACTTTAGTGTCATGCCAAAAAAAGAGATCCATAGCTAAAACGCGGGAAATTCTCCAAAGATTCATGGACGTACAACATGTGCGTATGTAAAAATTTGTGCAACTGTACAGAAAAGCTACAAAAGATTGTACTCATCTTTTGTAACACAAGGTCCATTTAACATTGTACTCATGTTTTGTGATACAAGTCCATTTCTTTTTGTTCAGTGTGCATACGATCGTATTTTTAACATCCCGGTCTAAAATCCGTTCACAACCCAATCCACTATAGGACGGGCCACACATGTATAACATTATATTTATATTCTTGTCCTCACTTTGTGCAAATGAATTAACCCGAAGCTCCTACGTTTAGACCCAACGAGTAGAGCTGGGAGTTGGACCATGCTGGGCACGACACGGCCCGGGCCCATCATGCTTCATGCCGCTCGTGCTGTGCCGGCTCGGCTCAGTCATCTCATTGTGTCGTACCGTGCTGATCCGTGTCGCCTCCGGCCAGGCCCAAACACGGCCCCAAGCCCACCGTGCCAGCGTTTGTGCCGTGCCAGCCCAAGCCCAGCCCGAAGTGACTATACGCGAAGGCGGCGGCGACGATCGTCATCTTCCTTTCTCTCGTACCCGCCTCGTTAAAACTAGTTGAAATTGAATTAATTGCATAAAAACATGGCACAAGTGACGTAAATATTTCAGGAAAAAGTGAAATTTCTTTGATATTTTAAAAATACAATGTTACTGCCTCGTTAAAAACCTTACGCCCCAGAGTGGGGTTTTCCGAGTAAAAAAAAGAGTACAGTAACAATATATGTATATACTAACTATTACAACATGCATACATAATATCTACTCGTCAATGTCTAGGTCATTCATGCGTTCGAGGTCAGCATACGCCTGTGCGATTTCGGGACCCGCAAAAAATGAGAAGTATGATGTTATGAAGAAATGGGAAGTGTCAGCTTACAAATTTATATGCAGAAGAAGAGAGTCGTTGCTCTTCCGAACGTTAACTCTAAAATCTAAATGTTACTGCCACTGTGTGACCGTTGTCACATTTAAATAAATTCTTTCTTCTTGGTTCCGTCCTTTCTCGTAACCCGTACGCGCGTGATTATTTAAGTTATCTACACCAATAAAATTAATTCCTAAGTAAATATTAATTAAATTATACTAAAGTGTCTCCGTACGATTTCCAAGTTTTATTTTAACTAGCTGCGAATTGTTACGACTTATGCTATTTAAATCACTATGTACAAGTTAATCAGCGCGCACGAGGTTATATCCTCGCATACTATTTTAAATTGGAGCGTGCTATCCTAGCTGTCGCAAACAATTTTGCATCTTCTCATGGATATTAATTTAGAATATGACTACTAATTTATTCTGATAATTACGCATAGTTATTAGTGATTTTCCTACAATTTATAATCGACTAATAAGAATTAACTAGATATTTATGAGTAATAGCCATAAATATTTACTAGAAAATTTTTGCAATTTAATACAACTAGCCATGGTTTCAACAACAATGTACTAATTCAGTCGGTACGTGCTATATTTCAATTTATTGCTGGCAATTCATTTATTCTAATCCTTGCAACTACTGATTAGTGGCCTTCTACCGCTTAGATGAACTTAACCCAACTATCTGGCTATTCTTGAAGGAATTCTATTATCTTTGTGTGGCTAACCTTCAATTACATAGTCTTAGGACATCCAATTAATTTATTTACTTGCGATAACTGTTATACGACGAGATTTCCATAATACACATTTTTTAGCGAGGATTCCTAAATTTAGCAAAATTTAGCTGACAACTTTTATTTCTGTCTATTTTATTTTATTTCCCCTTTTTTTCTTCTCTTTCTTTTCTTTTTTCCCCTTTTCCTCTTTTTCTTTCTCTCCTTATCCGGTAGGCGCCTCATTTCTCGCCTCTCTCTCTTTTTCTCCCAGCTCCTTGGCTTTTTCGCCTGATCTGGATCTACCGCTCGGCGCCGCATCGCCGGCCCCTCGTGTAGCGCCGCCTCAGTCTCTCCGGCCCTGGTGCCTCCACCGCCGACTCCTCTCTGCGCCGCCTCCTCTGGCTCGGCTTTGAGCCGCTGCTTCGCCGTCCTCGAGTCGCCGCATGGCTTCACCACCACTGGTGCCTCCCCATGGTTGTCCGAGCTACTAACATCGTCGGCTCCCTCAGCTCTCGTCACCCGAGCTCCCGTGCCTCCTCCCCACCTCCCCCGTCACCACCGCCTCCTCCCCCCACCACCCTCGCCGTCGCCGCCTCCTCCCCTACCTCCCCCGTTGTCGCTGCCTCCTCCCCCCACCTCCCCCACCGCCGCCGCCTCCTACCCCGCCGCCATCGCCTCCCCCGACATCCCCAGCCGCCTCTTCCTCCCCCGACGCCCCCTCCATCCGCGACCTCCCCCGGCGGCCCAACCGCCTCCCTCCTCACTAGGGCTGGCAAAAAAGCTCGGGCTCGGCTCGGGCTCGTGAAGGCTTGGCTCGGCTCGTGGATGAAACGAGCCGAGCCGAGCCAGCAAAAAAGCTCGGGATCTAAACGAGCCGAGCCCGAGCCAGCTCGCGAGCTGGCTCGCGAGCCAGCTAGGCTCGACCCAACTGCCCGATGGCCCAATGGGCAATGGCCCGCCCGATGCCCCCTCCCGCTCCTGGCCTCCCCCTGTCCCCCACTCGGCTCTCTTCTATCTCTCTGACTCTCTCTCCCTCTCGGTCTCTCCCTCCACTCACGCAGTCACGCGCGGCGGTGCGGACGCGCCCCCTTCCTCTGACCCTCTCCCTATTTCCTTGCCCCGGCAGCCCGGCCGACGCCTCTCTTCGGTTCCTCCGCGCCGGCCTCTACTCCGGTCTCCGGCCTCCGCGCTCCCCTCGCGCCTTCGGTCCTAGCGATGCCGCACTGCCCCGCCCCTCCAACACGCCTCTCGCTCGCGCCGCCGGTGAGCTGCGGCAAGATCCGTGGCCTAGGGCCCGGATCTGGCGCCTCCTCCCTCGGATCCGACCTAGCCTCAGTTTGATTTGTTTGCCGATTTGTTTTTATTTTACTGGGCTTGCTCAAGACGTGCTAGGTTTGGAGGTGCGTTGCCCCGGTGTGGTTACGGCCGGCTAGAAGCCGCCCGCACGCCGGGGGAGTGCGCGGTGGATGCTAGCTTAGTGGTTGGCTGGTTGCGCCGGTGGTAGCACGCCGCCGCCTCCCTCTTCGGTGAGCCCCTGCCCCTTTACTCATCTTCTACTCCCTCTCTTCTACCTCCAGTGGCATTCTTTATGTTGGTTCATGGTTGCTAGAGCTATTACTGGTTACTACTAGTGATTTGTCATGTGTGGTAAGATAGGTTTGGTATTGAGATGAATACTAAGTTCATGTGTGCGTGGGGTTACCTTTGCCGGTGGGTTTTGGTTGCTTTGGCGAGGACGGCGACTCGTGCTCGGCGGTCGCCTTCCCCGTTGATGGTGAACCGGCTGGTCTAGGTGGTGGTCTCCTCCTCCTACGGCTTGCTGGCCTGTGGTTTTGCTCCTTGCCACCTTCTTGCTCCTGATTGACTCGTCCCGATGTTAGTCTGGTGGTCTCCTCCTCTTGCCATCGCTGTCGCCGTCGCCTTGATCCTGATCGGTTGGACTGAATGTTTTTGGCTCGCGAGCTGCCTCGAGCCGCATCACGAGCCGAGCCGAGCCCACAAAAAAGCTTGATATCCTAACCGAGCCGAGCCGAGCCGAGATTCTACCAAGCTTTCACGAGCCGAGCCGAGCCAGGCTTGGCTCGGCTCGTTGCCACCCCTACTCCTCACCCAGCGCCACCCTCCTTCCCCGAGCGACGGCGGCGGCAATGACGACCTCAGCTACTCCGAGAGTAGCGGCGGATGGCCGGGCGGCGACTGGGGCGCCGACGATGACAACGGGAGGGGGGACTGGGGGAGCTGGGAAGTGAAGTAGAGGCCGAGCGAGGCGGCCCGGCCGCTGGCACCGACGTGCCCGCCGTGCCGCCCGTGCCCGTCGTCTCGTGCCGGCCCGAGCACGGCACGATTCGCCGTGCCGTGCCGCCCAATGGGCCAGTTTTCTAGGACCGGCCTGGCCTACCGTTCGTTCCATGCTCGGCACAGCCCGCCACGTGTCAGGCCGGGCCAGCCGTGCTTCGGGTTGGCCCAAAAAAGCTCGGCCCAACTCCCACCTCTACCAACGAGTATTATATGTTACTCCAACATACTTTAGATAAGCAGCATGAGATTAATCCCACCACCACTCCACATGGGCCACCACACTAATAGGCCAACGTATTACCATATTTTTGCATTTACAATTGTTCTAGCATGTTGTAGATATGTAAGTTGTTTCAGAATTTTTTGATGTGCATAAATGTACAAACCATAATAGGTGCATGTAAACTCGAGTTCATAAAATATGCACTGTAATATTAATGCATTTTAAGTGATCATATATTTCTTGATTTGGATCATTATTCATGTTAAGGTACCATGTGATAAGATACAGGAATATTTATGATAAATCATTGTCAATATATGTTGAGTCAAAATTCAAATTTGTGAAAGATTTGCATATTCAGTCTGATATTTTTCCTAGCAGTCAAATCGGCCATGCAAAGCGACTGGCCTGCAGAGTGGTTAAAACCAGCCACATGTGGCGATCAGATCAGCCAGACTTAATTTTGGCAAAAAATTCTGAAATTTGGGAATTTGATCGTGGATTGAGTAAATTAGTTCTAGGTCAATACATTCATGTTACATCAAGCATAATTAAGCTAATGTGATCAAGTTGTGAAGAACTTATACCCAAAAATAGTTTCTTCGTCTCTGGATGTGTAGGAACACTTGGAGTCAACTATGATCAACGGTGAGAACCAGGACTACGCTCATAGAGGAGCTAAGCTCTTACCTCTTCTCTCTCCTCCCTGATCTTGCTACACACCAAGGACGTGTAAGTGATGGAGATGACTCATATAAATCAAATCTTATCCATCTAGGCATTGTGGCTTGCAAGATTTCAATGCTGCCCAGCAAGGTTGTCAGAATCGTGATCCTAAGCAATTCAGCATATAATTAAGGAATTATTCCATTGTAATTGATTCAATAATTAAGAAATAATTATATCTATGATTTTATATGCTTGCTTTTTTCGCAGGGCATGGCTATCATTTCCTGAGGCTAGCTGAAAAATAGGATTTTTTATAGCTAAAGAAGGAACTATCACAAGTGGTTTAGTGGCACAAACCATCTATAATATACGTATCACAGACGGTTCCATAATCGAACCATCACAGACGGTTCCATAATAAAACCATATGTGATAGTAAAATCACTATGGCGACATACATGGCTAGGTCTTACTAAATTCTGATTGTGATTGTACCAAATTAGAGTAAGATAATATACCTTGATTTCCTACTTAGGAACAACCATCACTTCACCTATGTACAACAAACACTTGACAGGTAAACTCGTTTTCTCCGTACATAACTCTATTGTAGTCTTCCCTTCATTTGTAATGGCCGAGGCTAACTTTTTGGAATTACGTAGGTCGTTCAGCGTTTACGTTGCCCTGGAGAGAGACATAAATAATCCAGTGCCACACTACAACATAGGACGCAATTTCCAGTACCCACTACAATGCAACAATCTTATATCATACTTTGCAATAATGCCTCTAGAACTGACATTCAATCTTGACAAACTCGCTGAAGTTCGAGGAAAGCTCTCGGAATTATTGATGGCAGAGGTCATTCACCCGAATGGAGAGTTCAACCCTAACGATAATGATTAGATGTTCAAACATTTGATCCAATTGTAATTTACTCAGTTGTGCTTAATTAAATAATTAATTCAATTGTGGTTCATTCAGTTATTTAATTCACTTGTGAGATCTGTGTAATGATTGTCATGTGCTATATATGTGACTTGCTTGCTTGTTTTTATAGGGCATAACTAGCATTTCCTGAGGCTAACAGAAAAACAAAAAATGATTTAGCTATTCAAATAGCTATCATAGACGATTTGTAAAACCAAACCGTCTATGATATGTCAGATATCACAGACGGTTCTTAAGCATAGCCGTCTGTGATATCTTACATATCACAAACAAGTAATACTAGCAATCGTCTATGATATCTAACATATCACAAACGTTTTTTGGTATTAGCTGTCTGTGATATATCAGATATCAAAGACAGCTATTTTTAAGAACCATCTGTAATATGTCAGATATCAAAGACGGCTATTTTTAAGAACCGCCTGTGATATTTGGCATATCATAGGCAGTTGTTTTGAAAACTGTCTGTGTTGTAACTTATCACAGATGGTTTGAGAGTTGTCTATAATAACCACCTGTTATCGCAAACACATAAATTCAGACAGTTCAGAAACCGTCTGTGATGACAGTTTTGAGCTGTTTATGATGACTTTTTCTATGGTAGTGCAATTTAGTTCTCATATTCGCGTCATTCCTCTTCCCATGAGAAACAATTGCCCTCTATTTTTCTAAGGATAGGGACAAGTTAAGACAAAACTCTTCCAATATGGAAGAAAATGATTTTGGTGCCTTCCATGCTTCAATTCGTTCATTTGATTACTTATACATGATTGTATAGCAAAGGATGAATAGGTAGGCTTTATAAACATTTCTAAATAGTAAGCACCAACTCATCTCAAAGTGATCAAAACATTGCACAAAATATTGTTTGTCCAAAACATGCAATTTCAACTCAGCAAACTTATCACAAGTAATACATATTCGATAAACATAAAACTTATTATCTATGCCATAATATCTAATCAAAATAAACTTATAAGTGTAATCATAAGTACTAATTAGTGATTTTATACATAAAGCTTCAGCAAGGTTCCCAATCATAGCTCTTTAGGATCATCGAACATGTTATAGTATAAAGAATCATCAGGAGATATTTTAGTAAGAACTTATTTATGATTAATTAATTCCATATTTTGTAAATTAAGCATATTAAATTTAAAACACAGAATTTTCAATTGAACACATGAGTTCTCGCAATTGCTGACATTTTCTTAATGAACTACTAGTTCAGCACCTTGGTGGTTACCTTTATACATCTCCTCATTTGATGTAGGTGCTTTAGGTATTGTATCTTCATGAGGTAACCATAAGGCAGCAAGCACTCTTTCTCTAACCATGGTTACCTCCTTATCCTTTTCTTCTAAAAGTGTTAGTTGTAGAATGTTCAACTCCTCTTCTTCAATAGTAACTAGCACAATGTGAGAAACAATATTATAAGTAGAGAGTAAATCGTTAATTTTATCAATAACCTCACTTTTACTATCATCTGCTTCACTTATTTTTTTGGTGTATCTCTCACACTCTCAATTTGGATACTCTTAACCTCACATTTAGTGGAATCACACAACTCACTCTTTTTAACACACTCACTCAATTGCTATATGGCTCTCATCCTCATATGGGTTTTGATACATCTTATCTTCCATTGACCGTGGACCAGCAATGGCAGAATTACCATCAACCATGATCTCCTAATGTGTTGCATGTAGCAATGGGGTAGCACTACAAAATGCCTTGACCAAAGGGAAAAATCCCATGCTCGACCTTCTTCCAAAGCTCAAGACGTTGCACCTGAAGATTGAACTTAATATCAGAATATGATATCACCTTCTTCTCACAACTCCTCCCAAGAGTGAACTTGATTTTAGATTTTGTTTTATTCCAATCAAATGTCACAAATTCTTCTCTGATAAGCTTTTCAAATCTTCCCAACTTCTAACATGGTGCATTACTAAAAATTGTGCCCACCAATATTTTGCATAATCCTTAGATTCCATGATGGCTCATGAAACAATGAATTGATGGCACTTGAATTTAGCATCCTACGTCTTCTCCCATTGGATTTACTCCCTCGAATTAGTGCTTCCGTAGAAAAGAAGATCTCCGTATAGTACGCTCCTGCCATGGTTAATAGATAGCACAGACAATAATGAAAATATATGTAGAATCACTCAACCTCACACTCTCAATTGCCTACAAATAGGTCTTATGCTTTCCTAAGAATGCAAACATGTACCTTAGCGATGGTAGACGAAACAAAGGTGATTATTAAGCAAATTCAAGTGTGGCACACAAACAAGGCTTATGTGGAGCTTGGAAGAGATTAAGTATACATCCTATCACAATTTAAAATTCTAGTTATTGTAAAGATAGGTAACAATCCAAACTAAAATTCAATACCTAGTTGCTAATTCAAAAGATATAAAAGAGTTATTTAGAACACAACTCACACACAAGGATAATAGAACTTGATACAATTAAAATAATGAAATATCAAGATATAAGTGAATGCTAATAGCTCATATAGTACAAGTTACGGAGAGACGCCAGCCAATTGCTCAATTACGATAATAAGGCACAAGATTGTTGAAAATCAGCACAAGTGCACGATATGAAATCTAGAGACAAAATGGTGTACTAATGCAAAAATTTAGGCCACTTTCTTATCTTTTTCTCTTCTATTTTATTTCTTTTTATTTAGGCATCTTTTGCTTCTTTCTTGTATTCGGCCGTGTAACTTCTTTTCACAAAAATCAATACACACCCAAACTGATTTTAGTTTCAAAATCATGCACAAAATGATATAAGCAGTTGAAAAGCAATATCAAATAGCTAGTCTAATTAGGAGCAAAGTTTCCACAAAGTAAGATATGGTTTTCAAATGATATAAGTGAAGCTTCTCAAGAAATTATGCTCGACTCAAGCATTTAAGCGAAGAACAACGCGCACAAAATTTCAGCAAGAACTAGAGTGGTCAGCTAGCAAGAGTCACTAGAGAATTACTCAAAAATATAGCTAGGCTTAGAATTTATAGCTTCAAACTTGACTTCTGTCCAGCACTCTCAACGGATACAAATCCGTGATGAACTCGGATTTAGAATTAGATTCAAAATTTGAATCTATATGGGTGTTGAAACTTGTTGGGTCAAAAACACCTAAAACAGAGCTGAATTTGTACATCACTAAAGCTGCTATACAAATAGATAGGTCTCATTGTAAGGTTTCCAACGCATCAAAGAATGCCTAAATCGGACTTCGGACACAAAAGTTACGACTAATTTACTAAACAGTGCACAATTTGAACTCGAATTCGATGGAAATTTATTTAAGAACAGAATTTGATTTTGGGATTTTTGAGTTTAGGATAGAACAAAGATTAAGCTAAGCAATGAAAAAACCAGCAACTAAATGAAGTTTTAAATGGATTAAAACCTAACTAAACTCACAAGAATAGTAGATTGAAAACGAATTTTTTTTACGAATACTGGTGGAGTCAGCTGCACCTCAGGCTGTGTGCCCTCCGGTGCACCGGGGAGGGCACTGCCGGAGAGAACCTCTGGTGCTGTGTCAGGAGGTGCAGACCCAGCCTGCTGCCTGACCCACTCAGAGAAGTACTGATTCACATCGTCCGGGCTCGCGGTGGGGCCGTGCCGGGTCTCGGACTAGAAATGACCTGCAAAAGTAATATCATTAGTTTCAGATGTCACACATTACGATAAAATAGAGATCATACGATACGTACCCTCAGCGAAGGTCATCGTGCCGGGAGAAGGGGCATATGTCGAGTGCACCCCCTGTGTGGGTAAACCAGGGATGTACGGAGGACACGAGAACAGCTGGCCTGGCGGTGTACGAGCCCATCCCCAGGCAAATCCTCCAACCTCGTCCGGGTGAGGTGCCGGAGGACATGCCCACGTAGAGCCTCCAGAGTACTACCACGCCGGTCGGGGAGACACCGGTGGCCGAGCTGTCCGTGTGCTGGGCGTGGGCGTGGATGCCGCTGGTAGCCTCGTGCAGGACAGTAGGTACACAACACGTGTACCCCACTCCTTGAAACGATGGTACGCGCTGATGTGCTCCTCGTGGCCCACCTCGGCACCTGCGGCGAGCCTGTTTAGCATACTCTCGGCCTCCGTGACCATGGAAAGACCCACGTCAGACTGAAGGAAAAGACATAAAATGGTTAATTATCCAAGGTAGCTTTGCCAGTAGTGAATGTTCAAAAATACGTGTAACGTAACGCGATGTGCGTATCCCGCGCCAGGTGCGCGGGATACGTGTTCGTCGGAGCGGGGAGGTGTGCGGGGGGTGGGTCCACCACATGTACGAGCCTCGTACGTGTCCGCATCTGGTACCACCGCAGGTACTCCGTGTACTCTGTGCTATCGTAGGGGCGGTCCTCGTCAACCACGTCATCAAGGGCACCGTCCCACTGAGCAACCCACTCCTGCATCTTCACCGCCCACTCCGTGCCGCGTTTCACTCCCTTTCTATTGTGCCTGCTTGTAGGACCACTTCGTTAGTAATTTCCAATGAAGTAGTAAGTATGTACAAATTTATAAGACACGGGCACTCACGCGTGCACAGGAGGTGGCACTGCAGGTCCGACAGGTACCGGCACAGCCTGGAAGAGACCAAACTGCCGCATCACTCGCTGCGGCGAGTAGTCCTCCACGAAGATGTCATAGACGAGCTTCCGGCGTGTCAGCCAGAAAGCCCGGTCGTGCCAGCACAGACTCGACAATCCATCGGGAGCATGGTCCTCCACTGCCGCCTGTGAGTACGGCTCCCAGCGCACATCGTCGGCCGTGAGGCGGTCGATCTGCTCAACAAAGGGCAGGTACGCATGTGTGACCTGGACATGTGCGAACTGCACCTGCAAGGACGAATAGATGTTACGTACGACCATCATTAGTATAAAGGAAATAACTAATTGACATATAACTTACCCGTCGACGACACCAAAAAGAACCCATTGTCGGCTGGTCGACGTCTCCCCCTGATACATGTCGGGCCCGTATGGACTCATGTCGTCTAGCAATGGTCGTCCGAGGCTGAAGCGCTCGAACGACCACAACTACAGTAGTAGGGGACAACCCGCTAGGATCGAGTTCACCTTGGTCCTCGAGCACGCACTGCACAGGCCACGGTAGGTCGCGGCAAGTACGGCCGATCCCCAGCTGACCTGGGGGTCTCGCCGTCCACGATCGCCCTAGCATAAGCGATGAGGCGCGCGTCGACGCTGTCGCCGTGGCTGCTGGTGAAGAGCACCCAGCCAAACAGCCACAGCAAGTACGCCTCCAAGTGGCGCGAGACCTGGTGATCATTCGCCTCTGGGTCCATCCGCTCCACCTAAATGCAAACAAGATGTTATTAGTCCATAATAACGCAAATAAGAGCTTTGATGACACGATCGATTGTAAAGACCACGTACCCGGAACTGTGCCAGCCACCTCAGCGATGGCCCGTGGGTCTGTTTCGCCGGGACGATGTAGTACTAACCCACGGCACCCGGTGGAAGGACCCTCTCGAATCTGGCGAGCAGGTCATCGCACCACTCGACCGGGGCCTCCGGCAGGAAGGCGGCGCCTCTCGCGATCGGAAGGCCAAGAAGCAGGGACACATCCTGCAGGGTCGGCGTTATCTCCCCGAATGGGAGGTGGAAAGTGTGCGTCTCGGGCCGCCAACGGTCCACCAAAGCCATCAGCAGGGAGCGGTCGAATGGGAAGCATCATGATCGATCCCCAACCTCGTCCCCGCCCGTAGCCAAGGCGGGTCCATCCTCCTCCGTGGCCTGCACCATCCAGGCAACAGGGAGTAGCCCGGCATCCTGTAGCCTGCAAACAAAGTGAAGGTCAGCACGGAACGTTCTTATGGCAACACTAAAACGATGGCGTAGTGCAAACCTGGCTGTCCAACGGGCGTCGAGTCTCCAGGCCACGCGAGGTGTGCGCGTCCAGACCACTCCCACCTCAACCGGCTCGTCCGCGCTCCCCGGTGGGCGCACACGACGGGAAGCGCGATGCATGCGGTCCACGTGCTCGTCCAATAGGGGATACTGCCAGTCACGCGCCATACCTGCATGCAGATTTCATACGCATGTTGTTACTTTTGTAAAATTACATGTTTAATAAATTTAGTATAACAAATATTTAACTTTTTCTAGCTAGATCTACACTACAGTTGCTTTCTATACAAGAAATTGTACTAAAATCTCTGTACTAAAAATGTTCCATACTAACAAATGTGCATTACAAATTTTCTATACTAAATTCTCTATACTAAAATTGCTATACTAGAAAATTCTATACTAAATTTTCTATAATAAAAATTGTACTAAAATTTTCTATACTACAAATTGTACTAAATTTTCTATACTAAAATTGTTATACTAGAAAATTGCTATACTAAATTTTCTATACTAAAATTGTACTAAAATTTTCTATACTAAAATTTTCTGTACTAAAATTTTCTATACTCGATTTTCTATACTAAATTTTCTATACTAAAAATTGTACTAAAATGTCTATACTAAAATTGCTATACTAGAAAACTCTATACTAAATTTTCAGTACTAAAAAATGTACTTAAATTTCTATACTAAAATATTCTATACTAAATTGTCTATACTAAAAATTGTCCTAAAATTTTTATACTAAAATTGCTATACTATAAAATTCTATACTAAAAATTGTACTAAATTTTCTATACTAAATTTTCTATACTAAAATTATCTATACTAACATTTTCTATACTAAATTTTATATATTAAAATTGTACTAAAATTTCTACACTAAAATTGCTATACTACAAAATTCTATACTAAATTTTCTATACTAAAAATTGTACTAAATTTTCCATACTAAAATTGTAATAAAATTTATACACAAAAAATCCTATAGTAAAATTTTCTATACTAAATTTTAATACCTCTAACATTTTATATAAATATACTACAAATGTAATGTACTACAAAAACTTTCAAAAAATACCTAAATTTGAAGATCACGCGCTCTCCTCTTTTTCCCCTCCTCTTCTTCTCCTCCTCTTCTCTCCTTTCCCTTCTTTCTTCGCTCCTCTCTCGCGTCACCGAACGAATGCGCGAGCAAAGCAATGAATAGCGGCGGCCGCGGCCGGGCTTGCCGCTGGGTTTTAACCCGTTGTTGTCGCCCAGCCGTTGGGCGACAGGAATCGCTATCGCCCAACAATACAGCGACTGCATGTCAGTCGCTCAACGGTTGGGTGACAGAAATAACTCACCCAACTGTTACCAAACTGCCTAGGTGTCGCGCTGTGGTTGGGCGTGGAGCCTATTTTTGTAAAAAAATTTGTTACGGTTATATTTCTGTAATTTTGAATAAAAAATGGATTATTCGTAAAACAATTCGATTGAAAACTAGGGTCCGGATTTTTTTGTTGCATTTTCGATTTTAGGGTTCTAGGATAAAGAACAAGTAAAACAATCTAACCTAGGGATAAGTAATCCTACTATATCAACCATCAACTTTGATACCAAGATGATATGGTGGTTCCTAATCTTCGCGACATAGGGACAATGATAATGATAAGGTGCGGTTTGCTTTCAAGAAACCATGAAACCTGATGAACGGTGGTGCCTCCAACAACAGAATGGTTAACCGAAACACGTGATACTTGAATTCACCCAACAATGTGAGTTGGTTCTTGACTACTCGCCACGCAAAGAAGTAGACGTGCTCCTGTAATTCACAAGGAAATCACAAGAACAAAAGAACAACAACAATAGATTGGAACTTCGACATTGTAGCTCAAACCCTAGAATCAAGAATATTTGATTAATCTGAATAATTGACATCCAAACTAGTACATGGGACACACCTCTTGGCTATATAGTCCTTCTAAGACATCTGACTCAGGAGGCAACAACATCTACTACAGTATCTTCTCCGATTTACTTGCAACATTGTCAAACATCATAGAAATGCTAAAGCAGGAGCCAAATAACCAGCACGAACTCTTAATCCATCGTTTCGTATCAAGCATATTTACATGGTATTCATGACGTATAAAAGGGCATATACATAACATATATTTTTGTAACACAATTTACATACGAACTATACCAGAACAAGAGGCATGCTTTTATTCAATCTTTGTGCATGTGTATGAATAAGTGGTACTACTCAGTGGGGTAGGAAGGCTCCATGGCAAGGCCACACATGCCCTTCTTGTCAGAAATGTCCTTCTCCATTCTCAAGTATCCGTTCTCACCCCACGTCGTGCCCCACGAATTCTTCATCAGCCAATACTTTGTGCCATCACTGGCCTTTCCATAACCAATGGCTGCAATCCCATGGTCCAGGTCAGTGCCGCAGGAGCCGGTCATCACGCCGCCCGAGTAGAATTGGAACGTCATGTCGCCTCCGTCCACGGCCACTGACACGGGTTGGTTTGCCACCGCCTTCATGAGGGCGCCCTCGTTATTGGCCGGCACATCCTCGTAGCCCTTGATGGTCGCGGCGCTGTTGGATCCACCCTTGCACTTGCCGTCTTGTGCCGTGTATGGGTAGCTGGACTCGGTGGTGAGGCCGCTGTTCTTGATGACGAACTTGAAGGCGTCGTCCATGAGCCCGCCCTCGCAGCCCTGGTCCTCACCATGGACGTCACAGTCCACTAACTCTTGCTCCGACAGTGAGATAAGCTTGCCAGTGCTCAGCTTGACGATGCCCTCAATGGCTGCCACAGCAGAAAACGCCCAGCAGCAGCCTGCAATTACGATGTTTTGATAGATGTCATGACACACCATTGTCTCATTACCAAGATTTGACACATGCAGTGTCCTAAATGTACTTACCACATTGGCCTTGATCCTTGATGGGAGTGACCGCACCCTTCGTCCTCCAGTCCACGGTTGCCGGAAGCGCATCAAGGCTCAGATTTTCGTACCTGAATCCGGTAGGAACCCTCACCGTGTTTGGATTGAACCCCTTGTTAGTCTTGGTTGCTCTGAACTCCTCGTTGGTGAGGTCGGCGAACTGGTTGACGCCGAGCCAGAACTTGCGGTTCCCGGCGTTAAACGACTCGATGAACGCGACGTTGGCCTTGAATACCTCGAACCGCCGTGCCTTCTCGGCGGCGTCCTTGTACACGCGGCCGTACTGCGCCATCCACATCTCGTGCCGCGCCACCATAGCCGAGTCATCACTCAGCTCGCGAGCTGCTAGGACAGCGCTGCAGAAGCAGATGCTGCCGATGATGGCAAGGAGCAGAGCCCTGGAGATGCCCATGTTCTATCAGGCACTGTGAATTGCTTGCTACTACTGTTGTGTAATTTGCTTTGGTTTGGCGAAAGGGAACTGGGTGGTATGGGTATATATAGTTACAGGTACGTATTTAAGAAGTAGAAGCGGTACTTGTACGATGTTGCGTCTGCCGTGTGGAAGGGGGCTCCTGCGTACGTAGCCGTGAAGTAGATATTGTGGCCGGATGGTACAAAACTCTAGTGCATAAGACGTAACGCTTGCTGCACAGCTGAATATATAAAAAAAAAACTAGCAACTGCTGTGGCAAGGCCGATTACCCACAGCCCACCAATCCAGCCCTGACTGGAATGAAAACCGTAGCCAAGAGACGGGGACCGCTCCACCGTCGAACCGGACAGGCAACTGCCGGCGCCCAACGACGGGCTCCGATGGCAACTCGGCTCCATCTTCTCTCTTTACTTCACTAATGTTACTTTAGTGTTATGCCAAAAAAAGAGATCCATAGCTAAAACGCGGCTGGATTACGGGAAATTCTCCAAAGATTTATGGACGTACAACATGTGCATGTGTAAAAATTTGTGCATCTGTACAGAAAAGACAAAAGATTGTACTCATCTTTTGTAACACAAGGTCCATTTAAGATTGTACTCATGTTTTGTGATACAAGTCCATTTCTTTTTGTTCAGTGTGCATACGATCGTATTTTTAACATCCCGGTCTAAAATCCGTTCACAACCCAATCCACTGTAGGACGGGCCACACATGTATAACATTATGTTTATATTCTTGTCCTCACTTCCTGCAAATGAATTAACTCAAAGATACTACGTTTAAACCCAACGAGAATTATATGTTACTCCAACTTACTTTAGATAAGCAACATGAGATTAATCCCACCACCACTCCACATGGGGCACCACACTAATAGGCCAAGGAATTACCATATTTTTGCATTTACAATTGTTCTAACATGTTGTAGATATGTAAGTTGTTTCAGAATTTTTTGAAGTGCACAAATGTGCAAACCACAATAGGTGCATGTAAACTGGAGTTCATAAAATATGCATTGTAATATTAATGCATTTTAAGTGATCATATATTTCTTGATTTGGATCATTATTCATGTTAAGGTACCATGTCAGAAGATACAGGAATATTTGTGATGAACCATTGTCAATATGTGTTGAGTCAAAATTCAAATTTGTGAAAGATTTGCATATTCAGTTTGATGTTTTTTCCAAGTAGTCAAACCGGTCGCGCAGAGCAACCGGCCCGCAGAGTGATTAAAACCAGCCACACGTGGCAATCAGATCAGCCAGACTTAATTTTGGCAGAAAATTATGAAATTTGGGATTTTGATCGTGGATTGAGTAAATTAGTTCTAGGACAGTACATTCATGCTGCATGAAGCATGTTTGAGCTAACGTGACCAAGTTGTGAAGAACTTATACCCAAAAATAGTTTCTTGGTCTCTAGATGTGTAGGGAAGCTTGAAGTCAGCTATGGTCAACGGCGAGAACCAATACTACGCTCATAGAGAAGCTAAGCTCCAAAATGGTCAAGAATACTGGGTGAAATTGTTGAGCTCAAACGTGACACAAAGAAGGCAAGGAATATTGAAGGGAAGATTTGAGCAATGGATTGCACCAAGTGGCTTGATTAGTCCAATAAGGCATTGTCCACTGGAACCGAAACGGGAGAGACTTGTCAATGTGTGGCAAGGCATTGGTGCACCTACACGTGAAAAGTATGTTGATTACTTTCAAGGGAAAAAGAAGACTGGGTCAAAGCAAGGGTATTTTAGCAGTTGACCAAATACCAGAAATTTCATTGGATCAAAACTACGACGCTTGAACAACGTGTGGAAAAGTGGTTTAGGTAAAGAAAATGCTAAGAAGATCAAATGGATCAAAGGCTAAAGAGGTTTGGGCTCATTTGCTTTGAAAAGCGTGCAAGAGTTAAGTGTGAATATAAAACCTGTATTGTGTGGGGTTAACAGGTTCCCCCAACTATGCTAGTAGATAGTATCCATTAGGGGTTGATGTGAGCTGATTGCTCTATCTATTTAATAGTTGGGGATGGAGGCTTGCAAGTCAACCATCTCAACCATTTCATTTTTTAATTCTAGTGTTAGGGTTTGGAAAAGAAGATTGAGTGTTGTAGTATGTTTTCTTATCATCCTTATAGAACGGCTATGAAACCTTCATCTTCAAGTAGCAATAGATCAATTTTGCTCTTGTTCTTGTTGGTTCTTACCTTTTCTCTCCCCTCCCTGATCTTGCTACACACCAAGGACGTGTAAGTGATAGAGATGACTCATGTAGATTAAATCCTATCCATCTAGGCACTGTGGCTTGCAAAATTTCGATGCTGCCCAGCAAGGTTGTCGGAATCGTGATCTTGAATCAGATCGGAGGTTCTTTGTTAAGATCGCATATCGTAGGATCGATGTATAATCTAAGATCTTACCTAATTCTAACAAAAAAATATTTTAAAAAAATCTACATTATATTATAACACTACTGCATTTTTAAAATTGTGTCTTTTGAACTTTTCTTTACAAATTATAGAGTAAAGGAAAGATCATGTGTTATTTTATGATAATTATAGTGAACATAAAGTGATAAAAGTTAAAATTTTCAATTAAAAGGAAGTACACAAATAATTATTTATAATAAAATAATAGAATTGAGTAGGATCATACAAAAATTTTGATCATGATTTTACAAAAGTTTGGGTAGAATCATAAGAACATTAAGATTCTACCATAGAACCATATCGGTCTAGTCAATTTTGGATCATAAAATCTTAGGATCCTACAACAAATACAAGATTGTGACAACCTTATTGCCCGATTCTTATTTGATTTGGAGCCTTTTTTAGCATCTTGATCAAAGAGTTTTGACTTTTATTCTTTGGGTGGTCTTACTTGTTATGATATGTGGGAACTTATTTAGGGCCATCATGGCTATTCTTAACCTACGAGCAAGTTGTTCCTCAAGTTTTTGAAATTTGTCCAATTTGGTGCAACCTTATATGTTTTGAGAATTAGTTAGAACTTTCGCCAAGATCCATTCGATTCTTAGATGGAATAGTTTCCTGAGACACTCAGTAAGGTGTGTGCAAAATTTGACATCGTTTGATCATGGATTTGAAGTTTGTACCAAAAGTGGTTTTGGCTTAGACTGATTTTCTGTTCTGGGAACAGAGGAGCGGTCAGAATGTTCTTAGGCCTGGTCAAACTGGCGGTTTGGCATGTTAGACAGCACCTTTAGTGTTTTTCAGACTGGTTAGGTGTTGAATCTATGAGACCTCACTATTTTGAGTTGTTGTTTGGATTTAGGCTGTCAATTTATGAGACTTCTTAGCTCTTTAGCTAATGGAGTGAAAGATTTCAAAATGCTTGGGGGAAGATTTTAAAAAGACATCATTCACCCCACTTTATTGCCATTGCTGGTCCTACAAGTGGTGTCAGAGCCTGGTTAGCTCTTCTTGATAGATCTTAACTGATCTTAGAGCCATAGATTTAGACAAGTATTATATCAAGTCATCGGTCGTAGATGGGGTTGACTATCCCTGTTGCAAGGCTCAGATGGTAGCTTATATCCAACCGAATGGCAATTGATTTAGGAAAAAGTAAAGAGAGTTTATATCATACCTGCTGATGACCAGATCACTTTAACAAATCTTACAGATGTGGAGGCAAATAACAAGGCACACAACTACTTGATTCAGCGACTTGGTATATTTGAGTTTGATCGAGTATCTCACTTGACATCTGCTCATGAGATCTAGAAAACCCTCACTAACTTCCATGAGGGCTCTTAGACGATCAAGGAATTGAGACAAAATCAATTCAATAAAGAGTACTCTAAGTTTGAGCAAAAGCCTGGTGCATCTTTGAATGACTTGTTTTCTATGTTCATCAACATTCTCAGCAACTTATGTGTGGTTGGTTTAACTTACTCTGAGTTGAAGAATACACGCCAAGTGCTTGGTGCTTTAGATGTGAAAGTTTGGGGATGATAACCTCAATGAATGAAAATATTGTCATGAGTGAGTTTACTATGGATAAGCTCTATTTGAGGTTGAAGATGCATGAGATTGACTTTATCTCTCATCTCCCCAAGGCAGATTTGATAGCTCTTGTACTCGATCCCACTTAGAGTAGTTCTTCTAGTCCTTGGACTTTGGTTCTTCTAAGTTTTCCTTGTCCACCTTGCATTCCCTGAGTGGTGAGCAGTTGGAGAGACTCCCAGAGGATGACTTACCACTTCTATCCACCAAATTCACAAAAGCCTATCATAATGTGAGAAATCAAAAGAAGAGTGGCCCCTTCACCTGTTTTGAGTACGGTAAGTAGAACCATATTCAGGCCAAATACCCCAAGCTCAAGGGCAAGAAGGACAAGGAATTCTAGAGACATCCTTAAGCTTGCAACGTGAAGCTCAAGAAGACCAACTACCGCAAGTTCGTTAATCGTATTCTTGCAGCTCTGGAGACTATCAACATGAGTGATGTGGACTCGAGGATGAAAGAAATGAGAATGACTCCCGAGGCAAGAAGAAGACCCAAGACTTCACCTGCATGTACTTCATGGCCAACGAGGACATCACCAGTGAAACCATTAATGACGACACTCCTTATAATGATCTAGATAAGGTACATCCCTCGACTGAGGATATGAATTGTGCACTTATTCTAGCTGAAGCAGAACTTAGGAAAAAGGCTATGAAAATCAAGAATCAATAATTCATTATTGATAACTTGAACTTAGAAATTGTTATGCTCAAATCTATAATTCCTCATGATGAAAACCATGATACTTGCCTTGCTTTATACTTGAGTTAGATAAGCTTAGGATTACTCATTCTTCTATTGTCATCCAACTCACAGATGCTAAGGATGAACTAGTGACACTAATGTCTAGCAATGATCATATTGGCATTGGTGCTATTGCTTTAGGTGTTATTGCTTCATCTTGCTACAAATGTGCCTTGCTTGAACTAAAACTTGAAGTGCCACTAAAATCTTGCTTCAATTCAATCCTGAGTATTCATGTATTCATTGTGAGTTTAGATAGCAAAATTTGAAAGAAATGACTAAATTGCTTCATCATTCTAAAGCCGAATCATGTAAAAATTTTCTCAAGCTCTCTGATGAAATTGAAGCTTTTAACAAGATTTCATGAGGGTAGACCGTAAGTAGCTTCTAGACAGAGGGTACTGATTTTTTGGTAGGCCTATTCAGAGCTGTCTAGGCGGGTATTGTGAGAATCCTCATTATTTTCATACTAACTGTTATTCTACTGCTTTTACTACTGTTCCTATTCATCGTGTGGCTCAGTACTAGATATCTAAGTCTTTCATTTCTAACTCTCATACTGAAGCACCTATGTCTTTTATTTCTACCCTGTAGATCTGTCGAGTGAGGAAAGAGGACATGTAGCTTGTTGACTCTAGGTATTCTTGACACATGACTGGAGATTCTCATTGGTTCTCCTCCCTCACTCATGATTCCAGTGATGAGTTAATCATGTCTAGGGATGCTTCTACTCAGAACGTGATGTCTAAGGGCTCTATGCGCATCAACAAGTTCATACTTAAGGATGTCGCTTTGGTAAGACAGCTCAGGTATAATTTGCTATCTATGTCTCAACTTTTGCATGAGGGTCTAAAGGTGAGGCTCAAGAGAGATGAGTATAGAATTCTAGATTTCTCTAGTGTGATTGTGTTTGGGATCTCTAAGTTAGAGAAGGTCTTTAGTATTGATTTCTTTGTCTCTCCCGACTCTAGTTCTAGGTTTCTTGTGGCTCTAGTCATATGGCATCATAGGCTTGATCATATAGGTTTCCATCACTTGGCTAGAGTGAATAGCATGGATATTATTAGAGGTTTGCCTAGATTTAAGAGCTACAAGGACCTAGTTTACTCACCCTATAGATATGGTAAGATGGCCTCTTCTTCTTATCCACCTCTCATAATCACTACCACACATGGGGTCATCACAGATGGTTCGTAACCCTTATTAGAGACGGTTTTTGAACCATCTAATTTATTGTGTCTATGATAATAGGTGGTTATCATAGACAGCTCCCAAATTATCTGTGATAAGTCATAACACAGATAGTTTTTCAAAAGAACCGTTTATGATAAGTCACAACACAGATGGTTTTTATTACAAACTATTTGTGATATATCATGTATCATAGGCAGTTTTAAAAAATAACTGTATGTGTTGTTAATTACCACAGACGGCAAATACAAAAAACCACCTATAATTGTTCTTTGTATAGCTAATTTTTTGTTTTTTAGCTAGCCTCAGGAAATGCTAGCCATGCCCTTTGAAAATAAGTAAGCAGATCATATATAGTTGCAGATCTTATAGCATACAATAATTATTACACATATCTCACAAATGAATTACAATTGAATGAGTTACATTGAATGAATTCTAATTAAATGAATTACAATTGAATCAATTGTTTGAATATCTATTAATTGTTGTCGCCAGAGTTGAACTCTCTGAGAGACCATGTGGAGGTCATCCCATGTGTGTGATGAGTAATTGACATTGGTTTAGGGAAGTCGAGTTTGATTTAGTTGGTTCGGACCTTGTCGTTGCATGGTGCAATGGACTCGGTCGGACTTGGTCAAACCTGGTCAAAGGGTTTAGGTTGCATATTATGTTGACTTGTCAGGTTTGGGCTATTCCACTAATGCATTTATGCTTTCATGTATCGAGCGGTGCTATTTGATGTGTTTCTTGTCCGTGTTGACTGCAAGACGTCGAGGCGGAGTCGTGGTGAGACACGAGGTGACCGGACTAGACGCAGGTGGCATTGAGGTCAGAACGGTCAGATGTGTCGAAGACGGCGGAGATTCGATGTGGTTGCGAGTCGTGGATGACAAGGAACGCGGAAGCTTCCCGGAAGGTGCACGAGGGGCGTTTCGGTAAAAACGCAAGGTTGCACAGGCCAGAGCGGGTTCTGTTGGATCTGGCGGGCGTAACGGGTTGGAGACCCGTTAACCAAGGGCTATATAAAGGAGGGAGTGGCTGCATGCCCCCTCATGGCTTTGGGAGAGAGTTAGGGTTTAGGTGAGTCAAAAGAAGCTTTGGAGAGGTTGTTTGCTTTGAGGCTTTAGTGGTTGTGGGCAACAGGGAGTGTCTCCCACGTTCATCCCCTCTGTGTCTGTTCTTCAAAGAAACATGTAGAGAGAGCTTGTGTTCTTGAGTTGGGAGAGGTTGGAGATGGATTGAATGTCTTGTAATCATCCCTCTTGTATCAATCATGTATCTCCTTTTCTCTCTATCAATATGAGATGGCCTTGTTTGAGTATGATTGATTTCCTGGCTCTCTGTTGCTTCTTTTCCTTCGATGCTCTCCATGTTGGATTTTTGAATTTTTGAGTTTCTTGTTGATTCTTGTTGGGAAGGACCAAAATGGGTTGCTCTATGATGGGATAGTGCCTTAAGGTCATTTGATCGATTTTCCCAAGAGCAAATCAAGTTTAATTCTAGTTCTTGCATTTTGGCCTCCTCTGTTCATCTTCCTCTTTTCTAGGGTTTTGGTGGATTTCGTGTTTCCCTTCAAGAGATGGCATGAAACTTGATATCTAGAGACCAAAGGCTATCTTTTAGCTATCTTCAAAAGTTCATGGCCAAAGGATCAAAGGTTGGGGAGTATTTTGGTATTGCTCTGCATAGAAGTTCAGTTTTTGGCATTTCTAGGGTTTGAGGTGATTCTTGTTTTTCCTTAAGAGTTTGTGCTCAAATTTGAATCTCAGAGTCCCAAGGCTATTCCCTTGCTATTCCTTAAGTCTCATAAGCAAAGGATCTGAGATCAGAGAGGATTTTAGATTTGAGTGCAGCACTCTGTACTTTCTGAGTTTTTATCCCAAACCCTAACTTCTTGTTGGAAAGAGGGTTGCTTGTGTTTCTCTAGGATCATTTGGCTATTTTAGTTGTTTCCCTGTTGGTCTAGACCAATTTGTTCAAGAGAAAATCTCAATATTGCTCTGCATTTGAAGACTGCACTTTTATCTGAAATCCAGGATTTCTGTTGGCCTGATTTGCTGCCTGTACCCGAGGGGCGGTCAGACTTGTGTGTACAAGGCGGTCAGACCAGACCTTTGCCACCGGTCTGACCGGTGTGGAAATGGTGGTCAGACCGCCACTGTGCAACAGGTCAGACCAGCCTAGCAAGTGCGGTCTGACCGCCCGGTGAGTTCTGTTCAGACCGCCCCTGCTGTTTTTGGCTATTTTGTCCTTTCCTTTTTCCCTTTGGTGTTTGTTCCTTGTTCCTTCTTCCCTTGTTGAGTTAAAGTTTTTCCAGAAAGCTTAAATATCTTCTCTTCATAGTTTCTTGTAGCTATTGGAGAGGAGGGTCGCAAGAAAGTACTTTTTGGGGGCAAGTTTTTAGAGTCGATATTCACCCCCCTCTGTCGCCATTTCGGTCCAACACTCTCTCTTCGGGTTAATGACCTCCATCATCAAGAAGGTGGAGAGCCATCCTCAAATGTCAGAGAGTTCATTAAGATCGAATATACTTGAGTTTATTGTCATACCCAGTCGTTAGAAGGAGTAAAGTCATAAACTAGAAAATATGAAGTCACAACACATAACTTGTTCTTGATTTAGATGGATGATGCCCCATATTTCATGGTAACACTAACATATTCTTACATACCCCATAATTTAAATGAGTTAGAGATAAAGTCAAATCTCATATCACATTTGACAACTAAAACTATTTCAAATAGAGTAATATTTGTTTTAAAACACCCTTCTAATGAGATTTTGTAGTAATAATATATGCCAAGATGAGACAAGGAGAATCAATTATTCATAATTCTTCTTAAAAGTAGTCGGGTTGTTCATGTTGATATTTCTCAATAACTACAAGAAGAACATTAAAGCATTGTATACTTATGCTTCAAAGGGCATGAAGCAAATTACGTACTCCAGTGTGTTACGTTCTATTAAGTAGGTCATGATTACTATTTCTTCCCATCATCATACTGCGTATTGGGCTTCGTTGCTATCTTAGCCACTCACTGCCTTCTTTACAACTATCCAATGGCTTCTTCGGACTCCTTTTCTTCATCTCTAGTCCTAAGAAGCCAGTGGATAATCGCGAAGAAGGCAACGAAGTATGCCTAAGATAGCAACCAAACTTAACATGCAACATGATAAGGAGGAAGAGACATCAGCCATAATCTACTTCATAGAACTTGAGACACTAGAGTGTGTGATTTGCTTCATGCCCTTTGATGCCCAAGTGTATAGTGTTTTAATGCTTTTCTTGTAGTTGTTGAGAAATACTAACATGAGCAACTTGAGTACTTTCTAGAAGAATTTGTGGACAATTAGTTCTGTTTTCTTATCTTGACATATATTATTGCTACAAGATCTCACTGGAATGGTGTTTTAAAACAACTACTACTTTGACTGACATAGGTTTAGCTGTCAAGTGTGATATGGGATCTGACTTTATCTCTAGCTCATTTAAATTGTGGGCTATGCCAAACTATGTTAGTGTTACCATGAAATATATGGGCATCATCCATGTAAATCAAAAACAAATAAGTTGTGAGTTGTGGCTTTATGTTATATAGTTTACTACCTCAGTGACAAAAGAGAAGCTGTTCTCCGATCTCAAAGGATTTCCACGATGGTCATCGGACGCATTCGGCGAAGACTTTGGGCGCCATCTCTGGTGTTAGTTGCACTCTATTTTCAACAAACATTATTTTTCTTAGAAACAATAATGCATACATGCATGTATACACATACATTTGCATTAACTAAAACATGACACTAATACTACAATTTGAGCATAGCAAATTGAATCACACTAGTATGCTTCTATATTTAGAATTGATTAATCAATCATGTAGAATATCATAACTTCAAGGACATGCTTGATATAAATAAAACCATGTTCATACTAATGTTTGGGTCAATTCTACGATTCCAGTTTAGGAACAATAGTAACATTCATGTAGAATTTCATTTTCAAGTTGTATTCCCTGAGCATGTCAAATATTTCATTTTTACTTGCCTTTTGTTAGCAAAGGAATCCCAAATGAATTACCACATGGCAGTTTAGTAAATTGGATCACCTATAAAAATGTAGCATCACACTCATACACATATCAACCATTCATACATGTTATGACACTCACATAAGTATGGAAATGCACATCTTGAGCGACGGCAACGGGGAGCCAGGAGGAGAAGCCACGCGACAGGGACCCAAGGAGAATGTGACGTTGACAAGGAGCTGGGAGGAGGATCCGCATGATGGGGAGCGGAGGAGGAGGCAACGGTGATGGGGAGCCGAGGAGGACGCGACGACGACGAGGAGCTAGGAGGAGGATCTGTGCGATGACGAGCAAAGGAGGCAACGGCGACAAGGAGCCGAGGAGGAGGCAACGGTGCAGGAGGTGGAGAAGGGGGAAATGAGAAGGCGCGCAAGTTGCTGGAAAACCTAAATGTGCTAGGAGTACAGTGAGTTAGATTTTTGCCCCTATATATAGAACATTAATATCACAAACAATTTTTAAAAATAACAATCTGTGATATGTAGGATATCACAAATGGTTTTTATAATAAATCATCTATTATGTATCACAGATGTTTTTTATTAAGAACAATCTGTGATAATTGAAGACATCATAGACTATTTTTAATACGAACCGTCTATGATACATCACACACAGTTCTTAACAAGAACCGTATGTGATAATTATGTATCACAGATAGTTCTAGCCATCATTAGTAACTAAGACAGTCATACTTGTAAAACCATCTGTGATAATTACAATACTGGCGGATTTTGGGGAACCATCTATGATGAGGCATCCAGTATAGCCTTCTCTGTAGTAGTGAATGGTGATGACCATTGCACCTAAAGAGCTCTTGCGCTTAGGCACCATTGATCATTCTAAAGACCATTCTACAAGAGGGAATTTATGTGCTTGTCATTATAGATGACTTATCTAGGTATATTTGGGTGCATTTTCTTACATCCAAGCATGAGGTGTTTAGTTGCTTTAGGGAGTTGGTCCTTAGATTAGTTGTTGATCTTCTAGGAGCTTTGAGAGTCATTAGAAGTGACAATGGCTCTGAATTCAAGAATTCATCTTTTGCCACTTTCTATGCTGAGCGAGGTCTAGAGCACTAATTTTCTTTTCCTAGAGTTCCCCAGCAAAATGAAGTTGTATAGAGGAAGAATAGGACTCTAGTAGAGATGGCTAGGATTATGTTGGATGTGCATAGCACTTTTAGAAACTATTGGGCTGAGGCAATTTTGATTACTTGAAATGTATCTAACATGGTGTTTTTGAGGTCATCCTTAAGCAAGACTTCTTATGAGTTAAGATTTGGTTATAGACCTAACATCTCTCACTTTAAGATATTTGGTTACAAGTGTTTCATTCTAAAACATAGTAACTTAGATAAATTTGAATCAATATTTTCATATGGCATATTTCTTAGATATCCTGCACATACTCATGGCTATTGTTTCTTAGACTTGGATACTAACAAAATGTTAGAGACTTGTGAACTCATTTATGATGAGGTTAACCTGGTACTAGACCCGATAGTGCAGGTACACAGGTATATGCTGATCTGTACAGTATCTTCAACAATGATGACATTAACTTAGAGGATGAGCATCCAATTCCTCCTATTATTGCTCCTGAGTTGGATAAAGAGCCTGCTTTCACTACTTCAGCTTCAGTTGAGCAGCCTCCACCACCTTTACTATTGCTTCAAGTTTCTCTGCTCATACCTCTATAGCCCATGAGATAGAGGCCACATCTGTGTTAGGACCACCGCCTCATATTCAATGATGACACCCTTTGGAGTAGATAAATGGGGATCTTCACGAGCAAGTTACGTGCTCCAGGTTTATCTTTCAAGATTTATATGCTCATTCTGCTTTTATTGCATCTTTTGAGCCCCAAGATGTCATACATGTTTTATCTGATACATGGGTAAATGTCATGCATGATGATCTTGAGAACCTTAAAACAAAAAATGTCTGTGCTTAGTTGAACCCCCTCATGGTCATATGTCATAGGAAAAATGGGTATTAAAAACTAAGCAAAGTGAGGATGGGTTAGTTGTTCACAATATGGCTAGACTCGCAGCTCAGGGTGTCTCCCTGGCAGAAGGCTTAGGAGACCTTTACACCTATTGCTAGATTAGAAGTCATTCATATTCTACTAGCATTTACTGCATCTTAGAGCTTTAAGTTATCTCAAATGGACATCAAGAGTGTATTCCTTAATGGTTTCATAGAAGAAGAAGTCTATGTCAAGCAACCACTAGGATTTGAACATCCTAATTTCCTGAACCATGTCTTCAAACCATCAAAGCCTTGTATGGATTAAAACAAGCCTCTAGAGTTTAGTATGATAGGATTAAGAGTTTCTTACTTAAAAATGACTTTAAAATAGGAATAGTAGATAAAACTATGTTCACCCTTAACCATGGTAGTGATTTCCTTCATTCATCAAAGCAAGTACACCAAGAACTTTCTTTGGCACTTTTAAATTGGAAGCAACATGCTGATCACTACTTCCATGACCACTTCCATAGTTTTGGATCTTGATGTGGATGGTGAGCCTGTGGACCAGAAGAAGTACCACATTATGATTGGCTTCCTCATCTACCTCAGTGCTTCGAGGTGGACATACACTTTGTTGTGAGTCTATGCGCTCGATTTTAGACTTTCCCTCGTGCCTCTCATCATCATGTCGTGCATCGCATCTTCAGGTTTCTTCAAGCCACTCTTGATCTTAGACTCTAGTATTTTCCTGCTTTCTCACTCCCTTTCGAGTATAGTCAGATAAGCTTTGTGGGGTATAGAATAGATAGCAAGAGTACCTTAGGTACTTATCACTTCTTAGGCACATCTCTTTTCTATTGGTCATCTAGGAAGCAATCTTCTATTACACAGTCCACTACTGAGGTGTAGTACGTAGCTACTGCTAATAATTGCTCTCAGGTTCTCTGTATCTTATCTACTTTACGAAACTATGGGTTAGCTTTGGGTAGTGTTCCACTCCTGCACAATAACACAAGTGCCATTAACATAGCTAACAATCCTGTGTAGCTTTCCAGGACCAAGCGCATAGACATTAGGCATCACTTCCTTAAGGGCCATGTTGAGAAGGGTGATGTTGTCCTCTAGTTTATAGAGTTTGAGCACTAGGGTCACAAATATATTCACCAAGTCTCTGAATTCTTCTTGTTTTGCTTCTTTACAAGGTGAGATGGGGGTTGTTTATCCTTTTGGCCTGATTTAAGGGGGAGTTTGGCTCTTTTGCATTCATTATATCATAGTGCAAGTTTAAATTTTAGCAACTTGCATTGCAAGATATTAATGGAGCTTTGACTAATATCCCTATGTGACATAATATTTTAATATTACAACTTGCCATGCCATGTATTAGTTTTGTTAGATTCATTATGTCTCTTTATATGTAGTTCTTGCTATGCTAGCTTGATTAAATTTGGAAAACTTGCACTAAAACACGTCAATGTTAGATCTTATGACAAGATTTTCTTTAGTGATTCTTTTATGATTAATGCCATATCAGATGGACTAAGTTGAAGCTTTAGATTGAGCTATGCTAGTTCATTGTTGAAGTATGGGTTTACTTCTCTCAGGCTTTTGCTGCTATGGCTAGGTATTACTTACGAACTTAGGAGTACCTCATTGTTCTTGAAATAGACAAGAAAATGAAAATGATCTATTTTATGTGTGAAAAACTAATCTCACTAATTCTTTCTTATGAGATAGCTTTCTATTGCACCATGTATATGAACTCAAAGAGAGTTTTATATGACCAAGACCATACTTTTAGCTTACGCTTGGGGTGGTCCACAAATGTTGTAGGTCTAACACATGCTCATTGAAAGTAAAGAAAACAAAGAATTGTCAAAAATGGTTGAAGCTTGGTAGGCAGTTGTGAATGGCTCCTAGTTCAGGACTTGCTTTACTAAGATAAGACCAAAATGTATTTCAAAAGTGCTAAGTGTGCTAATATCCAAGTGTTTGAACAAAATGATTCAATATTGAACTTGTAGCATTCTAAAATGATTCTCCTAGTTCAGGACTTGCTTTACTAAGATAAGACCAAAATGTATTTCAAAAGTGCTAAGTGTACTAATATCCAAGTGTTTGAACAAAATGATTCAATATTGAACTTGTAGCATTCTAAAATGATTCAATTATAGCTTTTTGGTTCAATTTAGTCTTGGCTCCCTTTTTAACACTGTTGGATCGAAATTAACGACAGAGGGGGGATGAATGTCGACAATTAAAAATATCCCCCTAAAAAGTATCCTCAAAAATCTCTACTCTCTGTAGCTATAAAAAGCTATGAAGTAGACAATCTAAGTTCTCTGGAAGTGCAGCTGACCACACACAAGACCAAGCAATGAACAACCAAAAGGGGTCAAGAAAAAATATACTGAAAACAGCAACCAAAAGAGGCAGGGCCGGTCAGACCGCCACATGCAGGCCGGTCTGACCGGGCTTGTAACGCCGGTCTGACCGCTCTCATCCCACCGGTCAGACCGGCCTTCCCTGAGCGGTCTGACCACCGATCAGGAACCAGTCTGACCGGTCCCCTGATCCCAGAGCAACCCGAGAATGCAGACTGAAAACTGAAACTCAGAAAAATATTTCAGATCTTCAAGAACTGAGAAATTGGGGGTTTGCTCCCAATCTTTTCAACCCAGAGCAGCACAACTGCATCCTAAATAGCAAGAGGGGCTTGGGAAACAAGAGAATCCAACTCAAGATCAAGAATTTCTGATTTGAGCCAAAATCTGAAAAAAGTGCAGAGAGCTGCACCAAGAATCACATTCCCACCTAATCCTTGATTCTTTGACCATGAAACCAAGAGAGTAGCTAGAGGATAGTCTTAGGACTCTAAAACTCAAACTTGGGCACACTCTTTTAAAGGAAAAACAAAAAATCACATCAAACCCTAGAACTATGAACATGAACGCAGGAAAGAGAGAAATGTGATTCTTGAGATTCAATCAAGTTGCTCTTGGAATTAGCTGACCAAAGGGTCTAGAAATACAATCCCATCACAGAGCAATCTATTTTGCTACTCCTTAGCAGGAATCAACACAAAAACAGAAATCTGAGAAATCAAGCAGAGAAGACATCGTGAGACAAAAACCAACAAAGAGGCAAGAACTCAAATGACTTCTTAAAAGATTCATTCCCATGAACACAAGGATCACGAAGGATTCCTCATACACTATTGAATACAGAGGAATGATTACATGGAGGATCAACCCTTTGCCTCCCTCTCAAAAGCTCAAGAACACAAGAACACACACACAGGAGGAACAAGAGCCAATTCTCTGCCCTCTCTCAACTACTCCCAACAACTAAAGCCCAAAGCAAAAAGAGACTCTCAAAGCCATCAACCCCTCTTTCAAGACTTGACTACATGCAGGAGACACCCTTCCTTTATATAGCCATCCACTAAGGGATTTGAAATTTGCTTTATCCATTAAGCCTCAACCTTTACCCGCTAATGCTAATGAAATCCGCTTCCTTATGCAGCTTCGCGCTTTTACTGAAAATGCCCCTCCTGCACCTTCCGGGAAGCTTCTGCATTCCTTGCCTTCCAAGCCTCGCAACCACCTCGAGCTCTCGCCGTCTTCAACACACCTCGACCGTTCTGACCTCGGCACCACTTGCGCCTAGTCCGGTCCTCCATGCCTCACCACGACTCCGCCTCGATGTCCTGCAGCCATCACAGACAAGAAACACATCACATAGCACCGCTCGACACAAGTAAACCTCATTAGCATCAACAAATCGAACTTAAGCATAAAATGGCCCAAAAGCTCAAACGGGAAGAAGAATACGCCTCAAGTCCGACTAACCAAACCCGACTGAGCCAAATGCCATCATGGCACTAAACGCACAACCAAACTCAAACTTTCCAGAAAACTTGTCAATTACTCATTACAAGCATGTGGTCGCATCCACATGGTCTCTCAAATACCTTTGGCTAAACTAAAAATTTGAGCAACTTGTCAAGCTAAGAAATCCAATTAATTTTATATTCTTACTCAATTGGCTTAGCTTTGCTATATGTGTTGCCATGATTAGATAGTTACTTCATATAATATGCCTTGTTGTAATTCTTGTAGTGTTACTTTGGATAATTTGATACTCCTTGTTAAGCTAAAAATGAATAAAATACAATCACTTCATTCCATTATATGTACTTTTCTCTTCCATGCATCTTGATGAATCCATAGTCAGAGGGGGAGAAGATTGGTAAAAATGCTTATTTAGAGGAAAAATTGAAGTTTTTGTGCGATTTCTCGCTATGTTGCAGCTTTTATGCTTTATTGTGATTCTTTTGATCAATTGATGTCTGCTCATCATGAACAAGGTTAAATATAGTAGATGTTTTATATGGAACTAGAGTAAGATTTCCAAATTTATTTGGTGAAGTTAAAGCTTTTTTAATTGAAAACTTGTTCTATCTAGTTGCTTCTCTCTGTTTGCTACTCATTTGGTCAATTTTAGCTTCTACAATTCTTTTCGAGCAATTTGAGCTTTCTTTCACAAAATTCCTTTCCATTTCTAAAATCATCTCAAATTTGTATTTTAAAAAATTGCCAATGTGTTCATCAAGTGAAAAATTAAGGGACTATGTAAAAAAATCCAAGAATATTTGTGATTAACCATTGTCAATGTGTGGAGATGACATTCAAATTTATGAAAGATTTAGATTTTCTGCCTGGTGACTAGACCTATTGAGCTATCTCACCGGTGCAAGCGGTCTGATTGATGAGGAGGTGACGGTCAAACCGGTAACCGGGGTTTTTGACATAGAGCTATCAGACAGGCTGCACATGGTGGTCAAACCAGCTAGTTTTGAATTTCAGCTGAAAGTTTTGAATTTTGGATATTTGATCCTAGATTGAGTCAATTTGTCTTAAGTTAGTGTGTTTATATTGCATGAAATATGTTTAAGCTAACGTAGGTCAAGTTGTAAAGAACTTATACCCAAAAATAGTTCCTTCGTCTTTGGATGCGCAGGGAAGTTGAAGTCAACTATGGAGGAGCCGAGGGAATATTCGACCGATGGGTTGCACCAAGTGTCTTGGTTGATCCAAGTAAGGCATTATCTGGTGGGAACAGGAGCGAGATAGACTTGCCGATGCATGGTAAGCAATTAGTGCACCTATATGTGGTAAGCATAGTGATTGCTTGCAAGGAAAGAAGAAGACCGGGTTAAGACGACGATATTTTGGTAGATGGCTAAATACCGAAAATTTTATTGGATCAAAACCGCAACACTTAAGCAGTGTTTGGGAAGCGGTTTAAGTCAAGAAGATGCTAAGAAGATCAAATGGATCAAAGGCTAATGAATTAGCAGGTTTGGACTCATATGCTTTGAAAAGCATGCATGAGTTAATTGTGAGTGTAAAACACATGTTGTACAGGGTTAACATGTTTCCCCAATTATGCTAGTGGATAGTATCCATAACAATAGATGTGGGCAGGTTACCTCCTTCTATTTTATTGGTTGGGGATGGAAGCTTGTAAAACAACCATTTCAATCTTGAATAATAGGGTTAGGGTTTGAGAGAGAAGAGTGAGTGTTATGTGTTATACTCTCTTGTCCTTCTTGTGGAGTGGCTATGAAATCTTTATCTTCAATTAGCAATATATCAACTTTATTCATTTCTTATAAAGTGTTTTTGTCTTGGTTGATTTGCTCTTGTTATTGCTAGTTCTTTGCCTCTTTTCTCTCTTATTGATCTTGTTTTATGCCAAGGATGTATAAGTAATGAGGGTGTCTTATTTAGATTAAATTATATCCATCTAGGTACTGTGGTTTGCAACATTTTGAAGTTGCGTGGTTCTTGTTTGGTTGGAGCCTTCCTTGAGGAATCTTGATCCAAGAGTTTAGGTTTTGAATCTTTGGGTGGTCTTGATTGCGATGATATGTGGGAACTCATCTAGAGACATCTAGGCTATTCTTAACCTACGAGTAAATTATTTCTTAAGTTTTTAAGATTTGCCCGGTTTGGTGCAACCTTGCATGTTTTGATATAATATTAGAACTTTGTCTAAGATCCATGCAATCCTTTGATGAAATAAATTTCTGAGACCCTTAGCAAGGTTGTGCAAAGTTTCACATTATTTGGACTTGAATTTTAAAGTTTGACCCAAAAATTGGTTTTAGCTTGGGCTGGTTTTTGGTTATGTGAACAGAGGAGTGGTTAGACTGCTTCTATGCTCGATCAGACCAATGGTTTGGCTGGTCAGATTGCACCTCTAGTGGTGATCAGACCGGTTAGGTGTTGAATCTGTGAGACCTCACTGATTTGGTTTGTTCTTTGGATTTGGGCTATCAAATCTGATCTTTCTAGTTCTTTAGTTGCTAGAGTGAAAGATTTCTGGATGCTTAGAAGGATTTTAAGAAGACATCACCCATTCCTCTCTGTTGCCATTACCGGTCATATAAATACATCACCATGTTTGGTCTATTAGGAAGTTCGAGTGCTTGTTAACCACCGTTATGGCGTTAAGATCTCAAAAGAGAATGATTTGTTGAAGATACGTGAATGGTTTTCCTGACATGTCGATTACTGATACGTTGGCTATCATTTTCCCCTTGCTTTGTGCTCGTTTGTTCTTGTTCACCTGCAACTGGAACAAGACATGACAGGAAAATAGCCACTCTGATCCTTATTAGCCATTCCATGATGTAGAAATCCCAAGTGAACAATATTTTTTCAGCTAGATTTACCCTGTTTTGTAGGCCACGAAGGGCAGCAGCGGACTTGATACAGCTATATTCACCCTTTTTAGGAGGCAATGAATTTTCATGACTATTGGTACATCTAACTTGATAAACTAATATTAAAAGCAACAAATGATTCAACGAAAATGAAATGTTTTTCCCTGTATTAATTGGGATATCAAGTATGAGTTGTTTCCATATATGTATTAATTTGAAAATGTTCCAACTGTAGCTACAAGGATCTTTTATATTAAATATATTAGTTGGGAGAACAGCTAATAAAAATTAAGGGCCTGTTTGGGACTACTCCACTCCAGCATTTTCAACTCTGCTCCAAATTTGTCTAGCCAAACAGGTCCAACTCCAAGAACTCTGCTCCAAGAAAAAGGTGGAGTTGAAGGCCAACTCCACGTTTTTTCTGGAGCTCCTCAAAGGGTACTCCAGAAACTGAAGTTTTGTATCTCCTCATGGAGTTGAGAGAAAATTACCCACCACTGCCATTACTTTTCCTCCGTACCGATTCGTTTCTTTTCCTCTCCTCCCCACCCACCGCGCGGCTCCTGTCCTCCCCACCCACCCGCGCGCTCCTCTTCCGCCGACACCGCAAGCCCCCGGCGCCTCTCCCCCTCCTCCCCCCTCCGCCCGCAGGCCCCCACCCGCGCCCCCATCCTCTCCGCCCCCCACCCGCGCCGCTCCCCGCACCATCTCCCTCCTCGCTCCATCTGACCCCCTTCTCCATTCTCTCCGCAGATCCGCACCCCTCCTTCCTCGCCGACAAGGACGCCAAGGTCTTCGTCTCCGGGCACCGCGGCCTCGTCGGTTCGTCCATCCTCCGCCGCCTCCTCTCCCTGGGGTTCACTAACGTCGTCGTCCGCACCCACGCCGAGCTCGACCTCACCCGCCAGTCCGACGTCGAGGCCTTCTTCGCCGCCAAGCTCCCCCGCTACGTCATCCTCGCCGCCGCCAAGGTCGGCGGCATCCACGCCAACTCCACCTACCCCGCCGATTTCATCTCCGCCAACCTCCAGATCCAGACCAACGTCATCGACGCCGCCCTCAAATACCGCTCCGTCCGCAAGCTCCTCTTCCTCGGTTCCTCCTGCATCTACCCCAAGTTCGCACCCCAGCCCATCCCGGAGAACTCCGAGGAAGCTCATGGATAGCTCCAAGATACAGGGGATGGGGTAGTGTTTCTATTGTTGTTGATATGATATGATTAGTAGTGTCTCCATTGCCTCTACAAGTTGGTGTCATGATATGATTAGTAGTGTTTCTATTGTTGTTGATCATTGGTTCATACAATTATCAGGTATAAGTGCACCCATAGCAGAGAGGTTGTTATGTGTCGGTTGAATAATTTGTTGGTCCAATTAGTATATCATTAGAATCTTAATTGATGTTGAACATTTTTTGTTGATTAGAGAAAGTTTAAACTCTTTGCACATTGGATGGTAATTGGCCTATCGCTTACTGGTTCAACAAGATCTGTTTTCATTTATGAAAAAATCATCATGTGTTAAGAACAGTTTCATGCTTGATTCCCTTTATATGCCAACGAGTGCAGACTGTAAGCATTAGTGGAAGGATCAATTGATTTCTAGTGATTTTAATATGATGAATGGAAATACCACCTATACTGATTGTCAGGATGAAGCCGAAAATGACAATGATTGTCGTGGGCTCAAATTATGTGTGAAGGGGCTACTGATTTCTAGTTGATTCCATCCTCCATTTGAAATGGATACAGAGAGGAAAGGATGGAATTATTTGACCAAAATATTTGTTTTTTGGTTTTCTCGAATAAATTAATTGCGATTATAATATTTTACATTATATTTCAATTGGCAACAAAAACAAATTCAGTTACATATGCTCCGCAGACATCAAAACATACACCAAACATCATTCAGGGGCATATCGGACCTTTCTCAGGGAAACCTCACATTCCTGGAGCTGGAGCTAGCTGCGTGCCAAACAGGATCACCTGCTCCAGGAACTCCACAGTGGAGCTGCTCCATGGTGGAGTTGGTGGAGCAGAGCTGGAAAAACTGGAGCAGAGCAGTCCCAAACAGGCCCTAATTCCTAGTGGAGAAGGGGAGAGAATGGCATGTTGATAAATTTGATGTCATATAGCGTACATATTCATAATTCGATACCAATCTTGTTTCCCACCATATCCACAGTACCTATGGGATATACAGCTGTCCAATATCCTCAAATCTGTTGGCTTAAAATGCACGGATATGTCCCACTATTCCCACCACAATCGAACGAGACATACGTTAGATATGTTAAATCTGACATCAGAAAAATTGGGGATCACCAACACCCCCCCCCCCGGGCTCCGGCAGTGCCTCCGAAGTAGGGGTAAAAACGAATTGGATAATTTCCAATCGATCCGGATGAAAACGGATACGGATTGTGTCGGATCGGATTTTCTTCAGATAATTCTCAGATCGGATACGAATACGGATTTTTTTTGTCAAATACGGATACGAATACAGTAGGCCTGATATCCGGCGAATACGGATTATCTAGATAATACGAAAACGGATATCCGGGATTTCAGCCCAACATTGCCCAACCCAAGTCAGCCTCTCTCATCTTATCTCCCCAGCCACCAGCCCACTAGCCCAACCAAGCCATAAGCCTCCATTACCATTATGCATTAGGTACCTTGTCATATTAAATTACAAACACCACTAGCAAATATTTATGTTTATTAAAAAATAAATTTAATATTGTTGGTGGATTAAAATTTGTACCGATTAAATTGATATACTCCCGTTTAAATCATTTTGATGCAAATTTAAATACTTAATTAATTTATTAGTCACATGTAAATGGTAGAAATCCATTAAGAATTATTTAGGACTTTAAAAAAATTAACTGCCACTTGAAGATTTAAAATCTGTACAACGGTATAAGTACTGTGGATAAAAATATTTATACTTGTTTAAATTTCATGAATGTTTTGACAAGATAAACTATTTATGTGTTTTCATTGATTTTGGATGTATCGTTTAAGGGGTTTTCATGTTCCGATAAATATTCGTGACCGTATTCGTTTCGATTCGTATTCGCTCCATATCTGTATTCGATATTATTCGTATTTGTATTCGTATCCGAGGTATCCATATTCATATCCGCATCCGAGAAAAAATATAAAAACAAATATTATAGAGATATTATCCGTCCGTATTCAATCCATTTGCATCCCTACTCCGAAGTTGGAACCACCAACAGACCGTCTCGAGCGATCCACATCAGATACCGTAACACCATATGGTCCAAATTAAACTAATGCCCAGCTCTAATTGGATTCTGTATGTGACTTAATGGGAAACGTCAATTTCTTAATTTCGAATTTTTTAACTTTTTAGCTTTTTTACCTTTTAGCTTTTTCTTTATTCCTTTGTATTGTTCGTAAAGATATAGCGGTGTTTTTTTTCCTCAATTTTTTAGTTTTTCTTAATTTTTTGCTAATAGTCACTACAGTACGTTTTAAACCAAAAGCCAACAATTAGAATGTAGTTGGAGCACTACCTAAAACCCATCTCCTATAAGAGATAACACACGATTATAGCTCTATTATTGTGTACTACAGCTGATAGCTTTTATTTACAATTGATAGCAATTGTTTGCGTTTTTAGACACATTCGAGTTTTAGGCAAACTCACTGTTATATCTTTGACTCAACCCTTTTAGGGCCACTTCTTTTTAGCTCCTAAAATCTGCTTTTCGGATTTTCTACAATAAATACCTTTTTAAACGAAGTGTCTTTTTAAAGTAGGGTCTATAAGTTGATTGTAGTACATATTGTAGCGACTTCATTTATATTAGCTAAAATCACACGTAAGTTTCTGTTACTCTGTACTCTCTCTCATGAACAATATAAAACCATAAATCGTAGGCAAAAGTTATAAGCTAAAGCAAAAAATATGTCCTTAGACAATGGAAGGACAAAGCCAATGGAGTTGCTACATGCGTGCACTCCTTTGGCCCTGCTCGTTTCAACTTCAGTTTCTGGCTTATTTTCACTATTCATAAATTTCGTCTTTTTCTGAACTTTTGGCTTTTTTAGATTTTTTGCTGGTTCTTTTTTCCCGTATTCATTTGCGTTGTCCGTGATGAGCTAGCATATTTTTTCTATTTTTAATTTTTTTAAATTTAATTACGCCAAATAAACCTCCTTCAGCAACAGTGAAATTTCAGTGCTACAGTGCAATTTCAGCCATAAGCCACACCTTTTCAACAAGCTACTAGTCTGAGGACCTCAGTTGGTGGGATTAATTTAAGACGACTCGAGGATCCTCGGGTCTTTTGACTTGTTTGGATAAGTTTTTACTGATAATTTTTTACTATGATTGATGAATAGTAGTAGCCGATAGAACTAGGTGATAAATAGTAGTGTATTATGTAAGAAAGACGGTACAACGAAAGGTACTACAATATTCAGACCGCCATACAACTTGTGGAATTATGACATAATAAAATAGAAAGTGTGTTAAATTATATAAAAACATAAAATAGTGACTGATGAATACTATAACTGATAGAAGCAGCTTATAGAAATTAGGGCCTTCATATTAAAAGCTAAAGTCAATATGAACGGACCCTTTATCTTAACGACTAGTCTAATGTGCATGAGTTACGCATATATAGGGTTGGTTCGTTTCACTTAGCTTAGACTTTGGTTTATGTTTGCTACGGTAACTAGCTTTTAAATGGCATATTTTTTGCGGAGTTCAGTTATACTGGTCAAAATCATATGTGACTATTTTTCTTTACGTGCTACCTCTTATGAATAATGTAGAATTTAAAAACTTCAGCCATAAGTCACAGTTTAAAAAATTAGGAAAGATTTAAACTGCCATACAGAAAGGCTCACTACTGCGTACAAAAGAGTGTGATGCAATTGTCACGTGTCAAACCTCCAGGCTTAGCAGACCAAGATCCAGGACAATCCTAAAGCTCTACAGAATATTCATGAATATAATTGAGTGTGATGTATTGGCCAGATAGATGATCAAACCACACTAATATCAACTGGTCCACGACCTGTACCGTGAATCAACACATGCACGGGTGATCTAACAGTGCATTTTCGGCTTGAGTTTCTGGCTTATTTTGCAGTATTCATAAATTTCATTTTTTTCTATACTTTTGGCTTTTTTGAGCTTTTTTGTTGATTCTTTTTTCTCGTATTTGTTTGCATTATACGTGATGGGCTAACATGTTTTTTATATTTGTTAAATTTAATTATGCTAAAAAAGCTTCCATCAGCTATAGTGTTTTTTCAGCCAGCTACAGTGTTTTTCAACCATAAGCCACTCAAAAAAACTCTTTTGAGCAAGATCTAAGAGTATGTACAATAAGGTACCTCCCTAAAGAGCTAATTAGCATCTACAATCTGTTTTTTTTTTGGCAACGTAGGACATACAAGATATTTATATCGTAGCATCGATGCTTAAGTAAGCATCAATTTTTAATAGGTATTTATGTATATAACTATATCTAATTAATAGGTGAAACAACACCTAACACTACTATAGAAAACCACATTACAGACGGTTCAGAAACGTCATCACAGACGGTTTTCTGAACCGTCTGAATTTATGGGTCAGTGATAATCCAAGATTATCACTGACGATTTTAAAACCGTCTGTGATTATCAGATATCACAGACGGTTTTTCATTAAAAACCGTCTGTGATTATCACATATCACAGACGGTTTTTAAGTAAAAATCGTCTGTGATATCTGATTATCACAGACGGTTTTTACTTAAAAACCGTCTGTGATATTCCTTCCTCCAAAATCTAAATCTATTTATGTTTATTGGCTAGCCTCAGGAAATACTAGTCATGCCCTCTGAAACAAGCAGATAATCACAGACATAAAACATACAATTCACACATCTCATTTCATTTCAGATACATTTCACATCTCAATTCATTTCACAGACATAAAACATCCAATTGACAACACACTTCATTTGATCACAAACATAAAGCATCTATTTCGCAAATCAATTAATTGATTTGAAATAAAATATCCATTAACAAATACACAATTACAAAAGATCTACACTGCATTTGCACTTAAAAAAGGTTCGTTGATTATGTATCTATGGTGCGGAGTGGAACCGGCCTTCTAGCTTTATGACTTGAGTCAGCAAAAAGTACGCCAACTCTGCTCGAATCCGTCCAAGATCAGGCTGTTTCAATGGAGTTGACGGGATGTATACAGCCTGTCGATAGGAATATCAATGTGCGTATATATGTAACGTGATAAGTATGAAGTAATTATGGGAAGATTGACAAACCTTGGAATTGGTGATCCTCGAGGAATCGAGGAGTAGTTCCATATGTTGGCAAATGTAGTATCCACATGTGTTGCCCGGCTGCTGCTGGTGGCACTGCAAAAAATGGAATGTGTTAGTTCAAGAGGCTGTTGCATAGGATTAATTAATGTGAAATAGCGAATACCTTAAAATCTTGAGTATGTGTCAGCAGGCCTTTGGCCCCGTGCTTCGAGACACCTCCCATTTCAATGTACATCGCGAACGCCCTACGTGATTCGAAAAAGTTAACCCTAGTCATTTGGAAGGAAAGAAAGAGTACAATATAGGTATGTATAGAGAATATGTACTTACCTATCGATTACTTGGCTGACAACTGTGAAGTCCATTTTATTCCTACTTAGGGAATCAAGGTAATATACCTTGTTCCATTTTGGTACAATTAATATTAAAATCCAATGAAAGTTCTGATGGAAGGGCATAAGTACATATTCCTTATTGAGGCAACCCATCAGTCCTGGTGCAATGTACCTCTCGACGAGGGCTGTATCCTGGTCGATGGTATCCTTGGCGACCAAGTGTGGGTCCAAGAAACCAGCCGATGAGTTGGATAATCTAGCTTTAGTTAGCATGTATCTATATATATACACACGAAAGCAACAAATTAGATATGACATTTATCGGTATGACATGAACGGAGACTGTGATTGTACACACTTACAGCGTCCAGCATCGAATGATTGAGACGTTGAGAGCGTTGAGCGTGAACAGATCGAATAAATCCTCAAAGGCGACCACGAACGTACACTCGTGAAGACTGTGGAGTAAATCATCCGATGTGAATTTAACAGTGATACTTGAGGTCCGTTCTCCCTCTAGCTTATTGGACTGCTGCATATACCACGTGTGCAATTGTATGCAACTATATGCTAGGCGTTGGAGGGCTTTTTGCTCGAGCAACGGCTCGCCAAGCACGAATTTGCGGGCCAAAGGTAGGTACGGTATATTATCATTGGTCTTTTTTGCTTTGCCCTTGCTGGCCTTGCTGCCTCGGCTATAGGTCGACTTCACGGCAGTCGACTTTGAAGGTAGCAGCGGTGCAAGTTGCTCTGGCGAGAATAGCACCTGTGGAGATAGCACCGGTGCAGTTTCCGGTGGTGGAACCAATTGGTCTTGTAATGGAGATGGCACCGGTGCAGTTACCGGTGGTGGAACCAACTGGTCTTGTAATGGAGATGGCACCAGTGCATGTTGCTCTGGTCCTGCCACCGGTGAAGAAGCCTCCAGGGAGATGTCGTTTTTGGGCCACTGGATGAATGTTCCAATGGCCTATCCTAGAGTCACGATCTCGTCGTTGGGGAGCTTCGGTAGCGAGACCACCTCAAAATTGACATGCACACCATCCACATTAACTTTTGCGAAGCCTAGCGCTAAAGCTTGACCGTGCACCATGGCCCCGATACCAGACGAATATGCCTACCCCAAGCAGCGTACAAGGGAATGGAGCCATATCTCACTTGGAGCCTGCACTTCGTAGGCTCCTACATAACGATACAAAATTAGCTACTTGAATAGGCCTATCAATGGAGCAAACATTCGAGAGGTAATAATTATTACCAAGATGTCATCCACAGGAAATTTGGCCTGGGTTTGCGTCGGATTGGATGCGCAGCTACTCGGACGGTTGTGCGGGCTAGCTAGCACAGGAGCGGCGGTAGCGGCCTGCCGACTTTCTGTTTGTTTCCGCACCTCATCTCTGATTACATAAGCCAGCTCACCCATTAGCTCCTCTCTAAGAGATTCCTTGATCTCTTCTCGTAGCTGTGCATCACGCTCGACTTTGTTTCTCTTCCTACGCCAATACATTCTGGAGTCATCTTGGAAACCATGTTTCCAAGGAACGTAAAGCCCAAGGCCTCTCGTACGACCCGGATGCTCCTTGTTTCCCAGGGCCACGGAGAGCATATCATTCTCCCTTGTTCCCTGGAATGATCCCAGGGTAGATTCAAAACTCAGCTCTTCCTACAAGAGCACGACATGTCATTTCAATTCGTACGAAATTGTGGAGTAATTACAAGCTACGTAGTTCGATCGATATCTTACCAGGCGCTGGGACACTTGCTGGTCTGCAGGGTTTCGAAAGGAGACGTCCCCCGATGTCGTTGTAGATGACCTTGCTCTAATCCAATTTCAAGTGCGCTCATCCGGGATATTGGAAAATGGCGGGGCGATGTCCTGTGCAGCTGCCAGGTCATCCTCCTTCCTCCACTGCGGCATTTTACCCGCATACCCAGCTGTGCCAAGTCTGTGGGGGTGTGTGTTTTTTGCCTGGAGGGCCTTGTGCGCCGTACTTGTACTTTTGAAATCCTCGGACGTCTTCATCGCCTTGAACTCTTCCCATTGTGGTTCCAGGAATGGGTATTTATGAAAAGGCGTTTCGTCCATCTCCACGTATTTCCTAACAAGCGTGCTCTTGAAGTTCTTCCATGCTTTGCACGGCGTCTTGGTGTTCTTCTGGGATCTCGAACGATGCCAAAATTTTGGTCCACAACTCACGTTTCTGAGTGTCAGGCACGTTCTTCCACGAATTGTATGTGATCTCAATTCGTTCTCGTGCAACTATTCCGACCATGCTTCGGAATGTGTTTATTGCTTTGTGAGGAAGGAGAGGGACCCCAGATGCATCCACCGCTGTGATGGTCAATCGGCCCTCAGGCTTCTTCGATAGCCCTCTTCCTTGGCGTCTTGATGTTGGAGCGGACGCCTCCGGCGATGGTGTTGAAGAATGCGCGGATGACATGTTGCTCAATTTGTGGGTCTATTAGGATAAGATGAGAAAGTGCCATACCATAAGGTAAGAAAGTGCAATATCTATCTATTTTGCTCAATATTGGCGATATATACATATATAATGGTAGCAATATGAAGCAACAAGCATCAATAATAGAATCAATAACAGCAATATGAAGCAACTAGCAATATGAAGCAACTAGCAATATGAAGCACTAGCAACAAGCTCTCAAAGTTTAATTGATTAATTTGTGCTCTCAAATTGTAGGGTTGCACAAGATTAATCTTGGCCGTCCCGCTACTGAATCATATACTCTTCCTTGATTGGTTATGCCAAATAATGAATTCAGTCATTTGAGCTCAGATACAAACTCTACAATCTCAAGATCAATATATCCAGCATGTATATATGCAGACAACAGTATGTAATAAAGCAAATCCATGCAAATACAAGTTAACTTTCACTCAATGAAATAGTCTATAACTTGTCAAAATTAATTCCTAACAGATCAGTATATGGATTTGGTATAATATGAAAACAGCAAGAACCGAATGGCACAAGAACAATATATCAATGTCTAGAGAATGTCTTCCAGAGTACAAACTTAATTGTGATAACAAAGTTGACAGTAATTAGAGCTCAAAGACTAATTCAACCAATCTCAGTATATGATTTATATCATCATCGAGCAACAACTGATCCCACAAGCAATGTCTGTCTCCCAGTGCCAAATAATATAGCAAACTAATTAAGCTACTGCAGTAAACAATGCTCACAATGCTCAAAACCCTAGTCCATCACAGAAACTGCTCACAATACTCAAAACCCTAGTCCATCACAGAAAGTGCTCACAATGCAGACGGTAATCGAGGGGAGGCGGCCGGCGACGAGCTCGACGAGGGGCTTGGGGGAGGCGGACGGCGACGGGCTCGACGAGGGGCTTGGGGGAGTGGCCAGCGACGGGCTCGACGAGGGGCTTGGGGGAGGCGGACAGCGACGGGCTCGGGGGAGGCGGCCGGCGACAGGCTCGACGGAGGCGACGGGCTCGGGGACGGCGGCAGCGACGGGCTCGGGGAGGCGGCCGGCGAGGGCTCGAGGAGGCGGAGGCGACGACGGGCTCAGGATTTAATTAGATCTAGATCGAATAACTGCAGCTCACACGAAAAACCCTAGCCAGAGGGTATATATAGGGAGGTTATCACAGACGGTTCTAAACTTAGAACCGTCTGTGATGAATATCACAGACGGTTCTAAGTGCAGAACCGTCTGTGATAAGCCTTTGCGACTGTAGTTATTAAGACAACACCAATAACCACAGCTGCATTCATATCAACCACCAAACAGCTGCATTCATATACAACACCAACCAGCTGCATTCACACAGTGTATTTCTTGATACATTTTGTCATTCTCAAATACATCACACTGCTTATTTCCTTTAAAAATTTGCCTTCATCATATACATTTTGTCACACATTTTCACATATACATTTTGTCACACATTTTCACATATACATCTCAAAATTGACTACATCACACATTTTCACGTATACATCTCAAAATTGACTATATCACACATTTTCACATATACATCTCAAAATTGACTACATCACACATTTTCACATATACATCTCAAAATTGACTACATCACACATTTTCACATATACATCTCAAAATTGTCACACATTTTCACATATACATTCTTATTGTCCTTGCTTATTTCCTTTAAAAATTAGCCCTTCATCATGATCAATGCGTACGTAACTAGTTTCGTCACGTTGTTCATCGTCGACCCTTATGCCATTTCCAAAAGGAGGTAACTCGTCAAATTGATTGTATTCCTCCTCGTCCACTACATTCTCCACTCTGACAATTCTCCTTTTTCCATGAAGAACTACATGGCGTTTCTTATTTGCCGGGTCGGTTACATAGAAAACTTGAACAACTTGATTGGCGAGTACGAATGGTTCGTCTTTGTACCCGACACGTTGGAGGTCCACGGTCGTGACACCGTACTTGTTAACCTTCACCTGTGGGAGATGCACCCAACGGCAGCGAAATAAGGGGATCTTGAAAACCACATAGTCGAGCTCCCAAATCTCTTCTATGAAGCCATAGTACGAGTTTCTCGACCCATCGGTATTGAATGCATCTATGCGACACCGCTGTTCTGATTAGTGCTCTTGACATCCTAAGATTGCGTATAGAATGTGTACCCATTTATGTCATATCCTTGCCATGTCACAACTGTAAATGTCGGCCCTTTTGCCAACCATGTCAGCATCTCACTCAGTGAGCTCCTAGCGATTTGCTCCTTCAACCATTGGTTGAACCGACGGTTGTGTTGCCTCATGATCCAAACATCCGGCCGCTCCGGATTCTGTTGCCGAAGCACATCCATATGCTGGTCCACATAAGGCACCACTTCAGTCATGTGTTGCAACACCGTGAAATGGGCTTGAGTATACGTGTCCATTTCTGGAGTGATTGCTTTCCTTCCGATAGTTCTAAGACCCTTCAGCCTCCCCTCATGACGAGATTGAGGGACACCTATCGGTTGAATCTGAGCCACATAATCGACACAAAACTCAATGACCTCTTCGCTTGCATAACCTTTGACGATGCTGCCCTCCGGCCGAGAACGATTCCGTACGTAGGACTTGAGAATTCCCATGAACCTCTCAAATGGGTACATGCTACGTAGGAATACGGGCCCGCACATTTTTATCTCCCACACAACGTGAACAATGAGATGGACCATGATATCGAAAAACGAAGGAGGGAAATACATTTCAAGGTGACATAGAGTCATCACCACCTTGTCCTGCAGAGCATCTAGTCCTTCGGGATCGATGACCTTCTGAGCAATTGTGTTAAAGAAATAACATAGCCTCATGATTGTCTCTCGGACTTTGATCGGCAAAATATTTCTAATTGCAATAGGGAGCATCTGTGTCATCAGCACATGACAATCATGAGACTTCATGCCATTTAACTTCAAATCTTGCATCGAAACAAGTTTCTTCACGTTGCTGGAGTAACCAGACGGAACTTTGACACCATGCAAGCACTGGCATAGTTCTGTTTTCTCAGCCTTGGACAGAGTGTAACACGCAGGGGGAAGGTACGTTCGTCCATTATCAGTGCATGTCGGTGCTAACTCAGGCCTGATGTCCATGTCAGCCAAGTCAAGCCGTGCGTTGACGCCGTCCTTTGTTTTATCACGGATGTTCAGTAAGAGACCAATCAAGCTGTCGCATACATACTTTTCTACGTGCATGACGTCGATGCAGTGTCGAACATCTAGGTACTTCCAATAAGGTAAGTCCCAAAATATTGATCTCTTCTTCCAGGTGTTCTTCTCATGAGCCCTCAATTTACGTCCCTTTCCGAGGACAACATCTAAATCCTTAACCATATCATAAACCTCGTGTCCCCTTAAATGCCTTGGAGCTGAACCGTCTTCCTTCTCTCCGTCAAATTGTTTCTTCATCTTGCGGTATGGGTGAGCCCTCCGAAGGAATCGGTGATGACGCATGTAGACGGTTTTGCGTGAGTGGTTCAGCCACACACTCTCGGTACCATCTAAACGGCAGGATAGGCCTATTCCCAGGTTACCAATAGGTTACCAAGGGCAGGATAATCATTTATGGTGCAGAACAATAAGGAGCGCAGAGTGAAGTTCTCTCGTTTGTATGCATCTCATACCTGTACCCCTTCGTTCCACAGTACTTTTAGATCTTCCACCAACGGTGCTAGGAACACATCGATATCATTCCCAGGTTGTTTTGGCCCTTGGATAAGTATCGACAGCAAAATGTACTTTCGCTTCATACACAACCAAGGAGGAATGTTATAGATGCAGAGAGTCACGGGCCATGTGCTATGTCGGCTGCTCATGCTACTGAATGGATTCATTCCATCTGTACTCAGTCCAAACCTTATATTCCTTGGTTCTGCACCGAAGTCTGCAAAACTCCTATCGATGTTTCTCCACTGCGCGGAATCAGCAAGGTGTCTTACCATTTCATCCTTCTTGCGCTCCTCCGAGTGCCAACGCAGCAGTTTTGCCTCCTTTGGATTTGCAAAAAACCTTTTCAAATGTGAAATTATAGGAAAATACCATGCCACCTTAGCAGGAGGTCCTTTCTTCGCCTCTGTTCCCTCGCCATCATCTGATTGATTGTTACGTTTGTATCGCGATGCGTTGCACACCGGACATACATGCGTGTTTGCATACTCTTTACGGTAGAGGATACAGTCGTTCGGGCATGCATGTATTCTTTCTACTTCCATTCCCAACGGACAAAAAACCTTATTGGCTTTATACGTGATTTTAGGCAACTCATTTCCTTCCGGAAGCATGTCCGCTAAAAGACCTAGCAGCGCCGTGAAACTCTTGTCGGACCAACCGTTGCTTGCCTTCAATTTCAGCAGTTCAAGCACGGCCGACAACCTCGTGTACTTGCAGCCCGTGTACAAAGGTTTTTCCGAGTCCTCCATCAAGCCCCGGAATTTAACATACTCTCTCTCATCATAGTTCTCTTCTACATCGCGAAGCATCTGATCCAGATTATCATCGTGCAACCTATCCGAATCCAAACGACAATCGACATCATCCGGCGGTATGTCATTCACTTCACCGGTGATGTCATCTGGCAGCATATCATTCACTTCACCGGCGATGTCATCCGGCGGCATATGATCATTCACTTCGCCATGTCTGGTCCAACACGTATAATCTTTTTTGAAACCCCTCCGAATCAAGTGCGCTTCAATTTGCCCTCGTTTCTTAAACATCTTCAAATTCTCGCAGTCAGTGCATGGACAGCACATATATTCCACCCCCTTATTCAACATATCCTCCTCGGCGGCTCTTATAAAAGCAAACACGCCATTAATGTACTCTTCACTCACACGGCTCGCGGCATACATCCAGCTTCGGTCCTACGTTACGTACATATATAACAACTTAGTATTAAAATTTAGATTAACTAATTATTACTACATATATACTGGCCACATTTATTATATTGAGACTTAATTTGCTAGCTCAATTCATATTATAAACACAACAGCTATTATATAACCAACAATTTTGCAAATTAACCATCTTCAATATAACACTCATGGATTACTTAGACCTAAATTGTATTGCAATTAAAGAAAAAATAAATTTTATTACTAACCATATCTAGAGCAACCAGGAAAGTATGAATCTTGAAAGCTCAATCTCTGCCTCTTCCCACCAAATTAACTGGCCTGAAATCGCCTAGCTTCCTCCCGAGTGAAAAGTGCGCAGCAGTGGCTAGATCTGGATCGAAATGAATACAGATGCGGTCTGAGCAGCGCAATAAATGCCTTAGTGCCATTATCACAGACGGTTTTTAATTAAAAACCGTCTGTGGTAGCCAGCTTATCACAGACGATTTTTTATTAAAAACCGTCTGTGATAATCTGGGATTATCACAGACGGTTCTTAATATAGACCGACCGTCTGTGATACTCCTTTTTCCTGCCACAAATACCACAGACGGTCTCCAAATTGCAACCGTCTGTAATAGTGTTTATCACAGACGATTTCACAAAACCGTCTGTGATGAGACGTCTACTATGAGGTTTTCTGTAGTAGTGTAAGCACCTATAAAATCATACATCGGACGATAATAAACGTTGCCCGTTCGTTCAACAGCTGCCACCAGCAAGCAGTATAGTTGTGCACGCTCGGTGCTCGTGTCCATCATCCCCATTGTAATTTCTTCCCAATATAGTGGAAAGACACCGGAGTAGGGCTATTACTTTTCAATAGTGGGCACAAACCTGCATGCCTCTGTGTCCATCATTCAATCTTTCTCCTATATTTATTCCCCGCATTGTTTTGCGTAAGATCGACTTCAGATTGTAGACAAGCAATAGTAACTCACACTTCGGGTGCATCTAGGAATCACTTAAACATGTAGCAGCCCAAACTGTTTTCTAGGAATGGACACCTAGAACATCCTATCTTTGGCATGCTTTTTTGTACGATTAATCCATTTTTTATTCGAAATTACAGAAATATACTCGCGGGAAAATTTTTTACAAAAATAGGTTCCAGTCGCCCCCCCCCATTGGGCGACTGGAGCTAATCACCCAATCGGGAGGCGACACGTCGGCAGTTTGATAACGGTTGGGCGAGTTATTGCTGCCGCCCTGGCGTTGGGTGACTGGCATGCAGTCGCCGCACAGTTGGGCAATAGCACTTCCAGTCGCCCAACGTTCGAGCGACAGGGGGTTAAAAGCAGCGCGCCGCCGCTGCTATTTGCATTCGATCGATCGGCGACGCGAGAAGGAAGAGCAGAAAGAAGAGAAAGGAGAGAAGAGGAGGAAGGAGGGGTAGAAGAGAAGAGCGTCAGATCTTCAGATTCAGGTATTTTTTTAAAAAAAATTTTCTTAGTATATTACATTTGTAGTATATTTGTATGAAATGTTAGTGGTAGTAAATATTGTAGATGTAGAAAATTTAGTATGAAAATTTTAGTATAGAAACTTTTAGTATAGAAATTTTTAGTATAGGAATTTTTAGTATAGACAATTTAGTATAGAAATTTTAGTATAGAAACTTTTAGTATAGGAATTTTTAGTATAGAAAATTTTAGTATAGAAATTTTTTGTATAGGAATTTTTAGTATAAAAATTTTAGTATAGAAATTTTTAGTATAGGAATTTTTAGTATAGAAATTTTTAGTACAATTTTTAGTATAGAAAATTTTATTATAGAAATATTTAGTATAGAAATTTGTAGTATAGATTTTTTTGTATAGAAAATTTGTAGTATACAATTTTTAATATAGAAAATTTAGTGACTCAATACAAGGACCTTGAAGGGCTCGAGTGATCATAGGATGAGCATGTGTCATGCAGGTTGTGACAGTTGGAGAGTGGAAGATGACGGATTATGTGGGTGATATGATAAGGTTTTCTACTTTAGAAGCTATCCATATGAGGAACTACGATTTAACCACAAAGCCTAAGCCATTGGTCCTGTACAATCCCTTCCATGCTATGTATGTGTACTACATTCGGGAGAGCTTGATGTGGACAATAGAATCTCTTGCAAGCCATCGCAGGGGGAGATGTATCAGGGCGTGTCGCCTACAGGTACGCGAACAAAAGTAGCTTTAATATTTCAGATTATGTGTATCCATGTCGAGAACGACGACAGATTATCAATTTCCAATCCGGCCTTCATCCCATGCATGACATTGTTAAATGCAAGCAACCTGTTCTTCACGCCGGACAAGATGTCAAGGCTTAAAACTATTGCGTGTTGGAAGGAAACTCAGAAAACAATGTACCCACAGAAAACGTCCAGTAAATTTTCCTAGCAAAAAACGACACGACATGCCAAGTAAATTGAGAAAAGCAACCCAACTTTTCATCGTGAAATTTGAGGTGGTGCTCGTTTGGCCTTAAAAATCCTGGCTTATGTCTTATTTTATATCGTAGTAACTGAAAATGTATTGTAGCTGCTTGTAACTTTTTCAGCGTAATTAAATTTAAAAATTAAAAAAATCATATCATCACAGATAATAAAAAGGAATAAGAGAAAAAAAATCTCAAAAGGGACCATATCATCAGAAAAATACAAAAGTAAGAAGTAGAAGCTCTAAGAAGCAGGGCCAAATGTACCAATATGATCACTGGCAGCAAACTAGTAGAAGTATATCAAACCAGGAAACCAATGGTTTTCGATCCCATACTCTCTCCCATCTTTTTTTTATTTATCCTTTGATAATTGATACGGTCTCTAATACACATATATCACTATTACTTTTTTACTTATATACTAGTTAAAATATAAAATATAATGATGTGAATGTACTAATATTATTTTCATGCGATAAAACCTAAATAGTTTTATGTATGTTAGAGGTTAAAGTTAAAAAAATTTGACTGCATGTATCGTAAAATGACATCTACTTGATAATGGAGTTCTAGCTGGCTTGACTGTTAGGCTGTTACTCCAACCAATCATAACCATACATTGGAAGGCCGAAGCATAATATGAACAATGGATTTGCTATTTCAAAGGTGCCTGAAAATTTGCAAAATCACAGTCAATTTTCTCACCTTCGGATTGTTGTGGAGATTCGTACTCCAACGAGGTGGTCTTCCTCCTCTCCGGCTCTTGGCAACGGTGGTAGCGATAGCCGGTGGGTTAGGATTCACCTATTTAGGGTTCGGGTTCACCATGTTCCCCTCTCCCCGGGAATAGAGGGAAGCCAGGCCGATGGAGGCATGAAAGTGGGCAACAGTCGTGGCAATGAGGCGAGGCGGCGGTGGCACCACCTCAGCCGTATGATCATCAGACGGTGGTGGGCGGGGTCAGGTGGTGAGTCAACGAGAAGAATGAGGGGAATGTTAGGAGGTGGTGGCAGATCCAAGGGCGGGAGCCACTGGAGACAGGGAAGGAGAGCGGGGGAGGCTTACTAGAAAGGAGGGAGAAAGCAGCAAGGGGGTCACTAAAAAGGAGAAAGAATGGTGGCTCAGAAGTAGTTGGCGTGGAGGGAGGGAGGCGGGGGTAGTGGGGGGAGGAGCTAACCAGAGGGCCATGCTGGCACTGGTGGTAGCACCAGCGAGGCGGTGGGAAGTGGTGTGCGGGGAAGGTGGGGGCGGTGACTGCAGCTGAGGGTGTTGGGATCTAGGGTTAGGCGGGAGACAAGAGTTTATATTGGAGAGGGGAGAGATCTGGACCACTGGATTTTAATCCAATGGTCCACAAATTCAACTAAGTTTTTTTTAAAAAAACGCCTGTGATATAGTCAACCCATATGAACAATCCAACTGCAATAGGTGTTGTGGATGGGCTTCCCTACTCCCATGGGGTGCAATGATCTGTGCTCCCAAAAGCGTTGTCGGCTGTGATTTCTTTGAGTCCAGCCACAACTTCTCCATCCCTCGTAAGAAAATGTGCAAGTTCTTTGATATAGTGACTTACCTTTAAAAAGAAAATGATATAGTGACAACGGCCGAAGAAATTCTATTACGAACCTCACGATCTACTGCTACTTCATGATGAGGTAGGATTCACTGTGTTCATCCAAGACATCATTTGAAAGAAGGTTACACCAAACTATACAAAAGAAGAAAATCTCGATCTGCTAATGCTTGTGAGTCCTTTATGCTTTAGAGGAGCTTGAATGGACTTTCACATGTCATAGCAAGCTAGATTATAGCAAAACTTAAGCTAAAACGCCATCAAGGTTCAAACCCCAAAATGACCCTCTCTTGAGCCAAAATTGGGTAAACACAAAAACTTACAAATAACAAATATCTAGATAGATGAGATATGGTCTTCAACATACATCTTCATTACTTACACGTTCTTAGCACCAAGCAAAATCAATAAAGGAAGGAGAATGATGAAAAACCAAACCAAATCAAGATTTTGACATGAAAGCACAAGAGGAAAAATATTTAGATGGATTTTGATCTCTATTGATATTTGGAGATGAATATTTATAGCCACTCTCTAGCCATACACAAAGACTAAAGATAACAAAAGGCTCAACCTCGATAGCCCCTCACATCTTCCATAAGGTTTTCTCCATGAATCATAACTCTTCTCTCTTCTCTTCATAAGGCTTGGACTAAACTTTCCAAAAGCTTAACTCTAACCACCTCTCTCTCTCCTTACATATGGAGGCTCACAAGGAAAACTCTAACTACCACCTCTAGTCAAGTTTCAACCACTCTTAAGTGAGCTAACCCATTAATCCAACATCATATCGGGTTTTACACTTATACTTGCATGCTTCTCAAGGCGCACACACCTATTAGCCCGTTAGTTAATCAACACTTAATCCACTTCACATTTTCAGCACAACTAAGACCTAAACTACTTAGGCTATGCCGCGGTTTTGCACACCTCCATTTTTTCGATATTAGGTAATTTACCAAAATGCCTCTCTACCGCCTTACTTGAAACTTCCTGCTTCCTTTGCCACAAAGTATCGTCCATACTTCACCATCCTCTATGTGGCCCCAATGATTTGCTGCTAAGTCTCTCATGTATCCAGATCCTATCGAATCGTCCTCGCTTGTAAACAACCCAAGTCACTTGGCGCATCACAGCTTCTCCTCGCACATGATAGCACTCGGCTTCCTTGAATGCATAGTACATCGACTCCTCCCTTAGCCAAGTCTCGGTCCACCTTACCATTGCCCGTCATATCCTCTAGTGGTAGCTTCTGCTCCAGCTCCTCGTCGTATCAGGTTGTAACCACATCGCAATCATCGGTCATCTTCGGTGACTCCTTGCTCGCCTGAGCGTAGTCTTGATCGCTTGATCATTTTGTACGTAAGCTCTTGTAACTTAGTCTCGATCCTATCCAACTCACCATGACGTAGCGTTAGATTTTTACAACCAACAACAACAAACAAACCATCATGTAGCACCGCACAATACATAAAATCATCAGTTGAATGTACTGGTGAAGGACGAGGCTAAGACCTGGGTCCCAGTAGGGGCGAGTAGGCTAGCGGAGTTGTCATTTAGTCCGTAATATCCTAATCAGAATTTTGGTTATGGCAACCTTTCTTCAAATCATGCTTCAAAGATTTGAGAATTGATCTTATAACATTTTGTAAACGTCTTGAATCTCAACTATATTTGGTTGCTCAATCAGTATAGATATGATGTTCTCTGCTAAAAAGTATCATAATTCGGGACATATCCAGTGCGAAAAGGAAATTCGGTGCTAATGTGTGAAAAGCGATCTTGGCCATTAGATCTGGCTCGGGCGGCCTAGATTGAGTCTGGTGGGCGCTGCCTTGGATTAGCCGCCGCGTCGCGCAAGAAAGGGATGGTTGCGGCTACGATGTCAGGCGTGGTTCGGTCGGCGTTTGGCTCCAGTGTTGGGGCAGCCACGATGTCAGTCGGCGGCGCAAACGTGGCGACCCGGGGTGGACTCAAACACGGCGGTACGCGCATGCAGGCTCGGCCGTGCACACGGATGTGCCGGTTCTCACTCATGGATTTGTTTAGTTGCTCTAATTAGTTGCTTTGTTCGTCGACCAGCCACGAGTTCAGATTTGATTGGTTGATCACGTTTCTGCTTTTGTTCCATTGAATTTTGGGATAATTCGTTACGCAACCGTTGTATATTCGAGAAATACTATTACAATCACATCTCTTTGCAAAATACCACTGCAACCGTTAAAAACTCGTGTCATTATGGCCAATCCTATGGCATTTTACAAGAATATGTAGCCTGTATGTGATTTCGTATTTTCCTTTGGATTGTACTACCCTTCTGCGTTTGCCTAAGAGGTCGGCTGCCCTCCCGCATTTGCCTGTATGTGATTTCGTAGTTTTTGTCGGATGATGCACAGAGCCGCGAAAATCCACCCGTTCGTGGCGGCAATGGCATGGATTAAAGTTGGTTTGTGCCAAGATTCGTGAGGATTAGGGCTATGGAGGGGATGGGCAAAAGAAAAACGGGAATTCAATTCCAATTTGAATTTTGACAAAAATTGGTTTTGTTTCAGCCATCGCAGAGGGAGATGTATCAAGGGCGTGTCGCATACAGGTACGTGAACAAAAGTAGCTTTAATATTTCAGATTATGTATATCAATGTCGAGAACGACGACAGATTATCAATTTCCAATCCGGCCTTCATCCCATGCATGACACTGTTAAATGCAAGCAACCTTTTCTTCACGCCGGACAAGATGTCAAGGCTTAAAACTATTGCGTGTTGGAAGGAAACAAGATGTCAAGGCTTAAAACTATTGCGTGTTGGAAGGAAACTCAGAAAACAATGTAACCGCAGAAAACGTCCAGTAAATTTTCCTAGCAAAAAACGACACGACATGCCAAGTAAATTCAGAAAAGCAACCCAACTTTTCACCGTGAAATTTGAGGTGGTGCTTGTTTAGGCTTAAAAGCCCTGGCTTATGGCTTATTTTGTATCTAGTAACTAAAAATGTATTATAGCTACTGGTAGCTTTTTCAGCTTAATTAAATTTAAAAATTAAAAAATGATATCATCATAAACAATAAAAGAGAATAAGAGAAAAAACAAAAAACAAAAAACTCAAAAAAAGACTATATCGTCAGAAGCTCTAAGGAGTAGGGCCACATGCACCAATATGATCACTGGCAGCAAACTAGTAGAAGTATATCAAACTAGGAAACCAATGGTTTACGATCCCATGCTCTCTCCCATCTTTTTTTACTTTTTAGCGGATTTGGCATTGTTAGCAATTATGATATTTACAAAATTAGCAGTATGCTTATCGTATTTACAGAAATATCACTTTTGCTGTCCGATGGGCGGGCGGCAGCGCCGGCGAGATGACGCTAAAAGTTACTCATAAAGTTCGCGTGCCGTTTTCAATTGATGGATATGAAGACAAGGTGGAGTGTGACGTCGTGACAGTTGCAACTTATAGCTTTTAGGCTGTTTGTGAGAGAGAGTACAGAGTAACAGAAACACACGTATGGTTTTGATCAATATAAATAGAATCGCGACGGTGTGTACTATAATTAACTTGCAGACATCGTCTTAAAATATACTTTGTTTGAAAGCTAGTTATTGTAGAAAAGTCAAAAAGTAGATTTTAGTCCCTCTATCTAGGCCACCCAAGCCGGATTAAGATTGCCTTTCACATGTTAGCATCGAATTTCCTTTTCACACTGGATATATTGCCTCTTTCGAATGATGCTTCGGGGTAGAATCCTCCCGTTACTAGAGACGTCAAAATGAATAAAGAATCTACCAGCATTTCACAAAAGAGGTTCAATATCCAAATATGTATGTAGATTGAGGAAACAAAAAGGAGACGGTGGAGCAGTTCCGTGGAATTTTTTGAACGGATAACCTATTTTTTATTCGAAATTACATAAATATACCTGCGGAAAAAATTTTTACAAAAATAGGCTCCAGTCGCCTAATGGTTCGGCGACTGGAGCCTTTCGCCCAACCACACCGCGACACAATATGTGTCGCTGTACAGTGGAGCGACTGCATCTAATCTCTCTACCGTACGGTGACTTACATGTTGTCGCTATTTTGTTAGGCGACTACCATGCAGTCGCCATCCTGTTAGGCGACTGCATGTAGCCCCCCGTGATTGTTTTGGATTTTGTGAATTTTGTAATGTTCAACCGGTAAAAAATATGGTAAGTTGTAATAAAAGATTATGTTCATTGTATATTGTAGGTGCGTAAAAGTTTTAGAAACTTTTTTTATGAAAGATTGAGTAGAGAACGATCGATACATACACTGTTAAGTGAGATAGTTTATGTGCGAAGAAGAGATGATAGACTTATGTAAATTTAAATAAACTTCATAATATAACTGTGAGTAACATGCCGCATATTTTTTCATTACATGCATAACATATATAGCATCTGCAGCACACCTCACTCGCCATCCTGGTGTGCCCCGTCACCGCGCCCGCGTCCTCCCATACGGCCTCGCTTGGCCCTCCTCCGGTGCAACGGGTTAGGACGATCCGAAAAAGTAAAACGAGCAGGAGGGTGTCTATCCCGCTCCTGCGCTGGTGGAGTCAGCTGCACCTCTGGTTGTGTGCCCTCCGGTGCACCGGGGAGGGCACTGCCAGAGAGAACCTCTGGTGCTACGTCGGAGAACTGCCCGGGCCACTCTGCGAAAAACTGGTCCACATCGTCCTGGGCCGGGGAGACGCCGAGCTGCTGGTAAGTACCTGCAATAGTAATATCGTTAGTTCGTTGCATGTCGTCTTGGGATAAAAACGAGATCAGACGATGCGTACCCGTAGCTGGCGCCATCGAGGTAGGAGGAGGGGCGTGCACCCCCTGCGTGTGGAAGGGGATGTGCTGACGATGCGTGAAGTCAGGTGGTGTAGGAGGCTGTGCCCAGGCTGAACCCCCTGCCTGCTCCGGGTGAGGTGGTGGAGGACGTGTCCACGTACTACCTCCGGAGTAGTGCCACGCTGGTCGGGGTGGCACTGGTGGACGAGCAGTCGGAGCGGTGGGCATGGAGACCGCCGGTAGCCTCGTGCAGGACAGTAGGCTAACAATACGTCTACACCCCTCGTGCATCCGACGCGCAAAGCTGATGCCCTCCTCATGGGTCAGCTGCGCACCAGTGGCGACCCTCTCCAGTAGTGAGCCGGAGTCGGCCCATAGGGCAGCACCGACGTCAGCCTGCACACAAAGACATGAAATGGTCGATCATCAAAACGACATTATCATTTGAGAATCTTTGAAATGACATGTAACGTACCGCGATGTGAGCGTCGTGCGCGAGGTGCGCGGGGTACGTGTCCGTCGGAGCGGCGACGTGTGTGGCAGGCGGGTCTACAACATATACGAGCCTGGTACGGGTCCGCGCCTGGTACCAGCGCAGGTACTCCGCGTACTCCCTGCTGTCATACGGGCGGTCCTCCTCCACGCGGTCCTCGAGCGCACCCTCCCACTGCTCGACCCAAGGCTGCATCCTCGACGACCAGTCCGTGCCTCTTTTAACTCCCTTTGCGCTGTGCCTGCGTACAGAAACATTACGTAATGTGAGTATTTGCGAACACAGTAATAAGTATGTACATATTTAGCACGAACGATGACTCACGCGTGCACGTTCCGCGGAATCGATGGTCCGAATGGTACAGGAAGCGCCTGGCGTAGCCCAAACTGCCGCATGACTCTTTGGGCGCGTAGTCCTCCACGTAGATAAGGTAGACGAGCTTCCAGCGGGTGAGCCAGAAAGCCCGGTCACGCGAGCAAAGTGTGGACAGCCCGTTAGGAGCGCGGGCCTGCACTGCCGTATCCTCGTACGGCTCCCAGCGCACGTCGTCGGCTGTGAGGCGGTCGAAGTGCTCCACAAAGGGCTGGTACGCCCGCGTGACCTGCACGTGCGGGAACAGTATGTCCGATGCTGAAGCCCTCGAACGACCACAACTGTAGCAGCAGGGGACAGCCCGTAAGGATCGAGTTCGCCTTGATCCTCGTGCACGCATCGCACAGGCCGCGGTACGTCGCGGCAAGTACGGCCGATCCCCAGCTGACCTGGGGGGCTCGCCGTCAGCGATCGCCCTAGCATAAGTGATAAGGCGCGCATCCACCGAGTTGCCGTGGCTGGTGGTGAAAAGCACCCAACCAAACAGCCACAGCACGTACGCCTCCACGTGGCGCGAGACCTGGTGATCGTCTGCGTGTGGATCCATGCGCTCCACCTGAATGCAAACAAGTTGTTATTAGTATGTAATAGCACAAATAAGAGCTTCAAAGACACGATCGATTTGAAAAACCACGTACCCGGTACTGTGCGAGCCACCTCAGTGTCGGCCCATGGGTCTGATCCTCTCCGAAGATGTGGTGCTCATCGGCCGGTGGAACGACCCCCTGGAATCTGGCGAGCAGGTCAGCGCGCCATTCGGCCGGGGCCTCCGGTAGGAAGGCAGTGCCTCCCGCGATCGGAAGGCCAAGGAGCAGGGACACATCGTGCAGGGTCGGCGACATCTCCCCGAATGGGAGGTGGAATGTGTGCGTCTCCAGCCACCAACGGTCCACCAAAGCCGTCAGCAGGGAACGGTCGAACGGGAAGCGTCGTGATCGATCCCCGCCCGCCTTGTCCCCGCCCGCCTCGTGATCCTCCTCCATGGCCTGCACCATCCAGGCAAGAGGGAGTTGCCCGGCATCCCGTAGCCTGCAAACACAGTGAAGATCAGCACGAAACGTTGTTACGGTCGCACTAAACGCTGGCGTAGTGCAAACCTGGCAATCCAACGAGGGTCGAGTCCCCAGGCCACGCGAGGTGTGCGTGTCCGCACCACTCCTAGCTCAGTCGGCTCAGTGCTCCCCGGTGGCGGCACACGACGGGAAGCGCGATGAGAGCGCTCCACGTGCTCATCCAACAGCGCGTACCGCCACTCGGAGTCACGTCCAGCACCAGTCATACCTGCAAAATTTGTACAATAATTTCAACATTAAATTTTCTGTAATAATACATCAAAAATACTATACAAAATTTGTACACTCAATTGTCTACATCTAAATTTATACACTACATTTTCTACATCTACGTTTCAATACTATATTTTGTACAATAATGCATTAAAAATGGTATACAAAATTTATAAACTAAATTTTCTAAACTTAATTTCTAAACTACATTTACTAAAGAAAATTTCAATATTAAATTTGTAAATTAGATTTCTAAATTTAATTTGTACACTAAATTTCTAAACTAATTTCTAAACTAATTTCTAAACTAAATTTCTCAACTACATTTACTAAACAAAATTTGAAAATTAAATTTCTAAATTAGATTACTAAATTTAATTTCTACACTAAATTTGTAAACTAAATTTCTAAACTACATTTCCTAAACTAAATTTGTAAACTAATTTTCCAAACTATGTTTCTAAACTATATTTTCTAAACAAAATTAGAAAATTAAATTTCTAAACTAAATTTCTAAAAACTTTCTAAACTACATTTTCTAAACTACATTTGTAAACTAAATGTCTAAACTAATTTCTAAACTACATTTTCTAAACTAAATTTCTAAGCTATATTTTCTAAACAAAATTTCTAAATTAAATTTCTAAACTAAATTTCTAAACTACATTTTCTAAACTAAATTTCTAAAAACTTTCTAAACTAATTTCTAAACTAATTTCTAAACTACATTTCCTAAACTAATTTTCTAAACTATATTTTCTAAACTAAAATTATAAACTAAATTTCTAACATTAACAAAAATTATAACACAATAAAATACCTGAAAATCAGCTCTCCCTCTCCTCCTCTCCCCCTTCTCTTCTTCTCCCTCTCCTCCTCTCCCCCTTCTCTTCTTCCTTCTTTCTCTCTTCTTTCTCTTCTTCTTCTACTCGCCTCTGCGCGCTCGGCCGAATGCAAACAGTGCAACGGCCGACGCCGGCCGAGAACTTATATGCCATTTAGTCGCCCAACGGTTCGGCGACTGCATATCAGTTGCCGAACGGTTCGACGATTAGATTGCAGTCGCCGAACGGTGGGGCGACTGCAATTAATCGCCCAACGGTTCGTAAATTCATTAAATGTCGCGGTGAGGTTGGGCGAAAGGCTCCAGTCGCCGAACCATTAGGTGATTGGAGCCTATTTTTGTAAAAAATTTTCCCGCAGGTATATTTATATAATTTCGAATAAAAAATAGATTATCCGTACAAAAAATTCCAGTTCCGTGCCACCACGAAAGAATCTCCAGTCTCAGTTACCACAACTCCTTGCTCTACTTCTGCTACTACTCCGTAATTGAACACAGGTCCCCTGCTAGGAAAATAGTACAAGTACAAAAAAAACAAATTAAAGTCTCTCTTTGCAGCATGATCTCTGAGCGATAATGAACTGTGGAATGCACGAAGTTAAACTACAGTATGACAAAATATGTTGGTAGTGTGTGTAGCCTGCAGAACATTATGCTAGTGGAAGTAGGGAACGGCTCAGGTGCAGGGCCAGCTCCTGACACGTGTCCCCCAAAAAATCAAAAAAATTCCGAAAAATTCAAAAAAATACTTAAAAAATTCTGAAAAATTCTAAAAAAGTATTTTTGTGTATGAAAAGTATTTTTGTGAGTACTTAAGTTTATTTTTGATTTTTTACTTTTATTAAAAAATATTTTTTTAAGTACTTAAAAATACTTTATAATAAAAAGTATTTTACAAAAAGTACTTTTTAGAATTTTTCGGATTTTTTAAGTATTTTTTTGAATTTTTCGGAATTTTTTTGATTTTTTGGAGGACACGTGTCAGGAGCTGGGCACCCCTGCACGGCGCTAAGTGCAGGGGCCCCTGCACCTGAGCCGTTCCCGTGGAAGTACCTTTCAAATCCAGGCTTCTGCTGGTACAGGTTCCTTTCAGTGCAGGCGCTGGTCCAAGCAACAGGCCCCATGCTGCACGGAGTCAAAGAAGACTTGTCAAAAGTCATGACAGGTCAAAATTCAACAAACACAATCGCAGGGAAATATGATTCAAATCAGGACGGCACAGTCAAGAACAGTACTAGTTTATAGACTTGTCAAAAGTCATGACAGGTCAAAATTCAACAAACGCAATCGCAGGGAAATATAATTCAAATCAGGACGGCACAGTGAAGAACAGTAATAGTTTATAGACTTCCCTTTATTTTAGACAAGTAGTTTATAGGTCCGTATGGCATGCATGATATTGTTCTATGCAACAATGCTTTTGTTCACCCTAAAGGAGTACGCTTTAGGGCTCAGCTTTGTGTGGAAAAAGAGAATATCTTGCAGAAAAGGTTCCAGCACACAACGTAACAAAGAAGCGCCCAGAAAATTTGGATAAAGTTAGCAATAAATTCAGTTTTGTTTTCGGCAAGCAATTCTCATAGCTGCATACATGCAATTCAGTGTTCCTCATTCACCAGAGAGATGCTATTAGGGTCAGTATATCAGACTCTTAACTGGGTCAAACCCGATTACGAATACTAAACTGCAATAGATGACCATGTACAGATCCGGGTTGATTTAACCGTAAGCCGGCTATTTTTCTCAACAATGATTTAAAAGGCCAGCTGGGATAAAGAAAAACACAGTATTCAGAAATACATAGTTCCTGCTTTCTCTTGCTTCAAGTTCAACGAAGTCAACATAATCAAATCTTGTCTTTCCTCAGACTCTTAACTGGGTCAAACCCGATTACTAATACTAAACTGCAATAGATGACCATGTACAGATCTGGGCTGATTTAACCGTAAGCCGGTTATTTTTCTCAACAATGATTCAACAGGCCAGCTGGGATAGAGAAAAACACAGTATTCAGAAATACATAGTTCCTGCTTTCTCTTGCTTCAAGTTCAACGAAGTCAACATAATCAAATATTGTCTTTCCTCAGACTCTTAACTGGGTCAAACCCGATTACTAATACTAAACTGCAATAGATGACCATGTACAGATTCGGGCTGATTTAACCGTAAGCCGGCTATATTTTTCTCAACAATGATTTAACAGGCCAGCTGGAATAGAGAAAAACACAGTATTCAGAAATACATAGTTCATGCTTTCTCTTGCTTCAAGTTCAACGAAGTCAACATAATCAAGTCTTGTCTTTCCTCAGACTCTTAACTGGGTCAAACCCGATTACTAATACTAAACTGCAATAGATGACCATGTACAGATCCGGGCTGATTTAACCATAAGCCGGCTATTTTTCTCAACAATGATTTAACAGGCTAGCTGGGATAGAGAAAAACACAGTATTCAGAAATACATAATTCCTGCTTTCTCTTGCTTCAAGTTCAACGAAGTCAACATAATCAAATCTTGTCTTTCCTCAGACTCTTAACTGGGTCAAACCCGATTACTAATACTAAACTGCAATAGATGACCATGTACAGATTCGGGCTGATTTAACCATAAGCCGGCTATATTTTTCTCAACAATGATTTAAAAGGCCAGCTGGGATAGAGAAAAACACAGTATTCAGAAATACATAGTTCCTGCTTTCTCTTGCTTCAAGTTCAACGAAGTCAACATAATCAAAACTTGTCTTTCCTCAGACTCTTAACTGGGTCAAACCCGATTACTAATACTAAACTGCAATAGATGACCATGTACAGATCCGGGCTGATTTAACCGTAAGCTGGCTATTTTTCTCAACAATGATTTAACAGGCCACCTGGGATAGAGAAAAACACAGTATTCAGAAATACATAGTTCCTGCTTTCTCTTGCTTCAAGTTCAACGAAGTCAACATAATCAAATCTTGTCTTTCCTCAGACTCTTAACTGGGTCAAACCCGATTACTAATACTAAACTGCAATAGATGACCATGTACAGATCCGGGCTGATTTAACCGTAAGCCCGCTATTTTTCTCAACAATGATTTAACAGGCCAGCTGGGATAGAGAAAAACACAGTATTCAGAAATACATAGTTTCTGCTTTCTCTTGCTTCAAATTCAACGAAGTCAACATAATCAAATCTTGTCTTTCCTCGAGTGATGGTGAACCACAGAAGATTTGCATGCATGATAACGAAATGTGAACTACTAATGTGGAACAGCCTTGTTGACGTGGAATAGAGGATAACCATGTCGAGAAGCTAGTAATAGTGGGTGTGTTCTTTTTGATTTTGGCTTATGGTTTTTGGTTTTGGCTTATGATTTTTAGACTGTTCGTAAGAGAAGGTACAGAGAGTAATATAAACTTGCGTATAGTTTTGACCGATATAAATGAAATCTCTACAGTGTATACTACAATCAACTTATAGATATCATCTTGTAAAGACACTCCATTTAAAAGTTAGTTACTATATAAAAGCTGAAAAACAGTTTTTAAAAGTGAAAAAGAAGAGGCCCGCAATTGACCAGTTCAATCTCAGCCTCACAGGCTGTTACGGACTAAGTCAATTCATAGGACATCCTTTTCTACATACTGTACTGACATCAGGAGAGTGAGACAACCTTCCTAGAAGCTGCACTATTCCCATCGTGTGTAAACTTCAACACAAAAGAAAAACGTAGATCTAGAGGGTATTTGATTTGTTAGGTATAGAAAACGGTATAGAAAACTCCAAGGTGCTGGCGAGTGAAGACAGTTAAATGGCATTCTCCAAGAGGCATAAGCTTCTTGTTATTAGCAATGGCACCTCTTCTCCTATTGTGCTTCCTCCAATTCTTGCTACTACTTGGTTCCTCATCTGCCCAAGCACAGCTAAACATCACCTTGGGCTCCTCCTTGACACCCCAGGGACCAAACACCTCATGGGTCTCGCCCTCCGGCGAGTTTGCATTCGGTTTGCGTCCCATAGAGGGCAACTCCTCCTCCTACCTCCTCGCCATCTGGTTCAACAAGATAGCTGATAAGACTGTCGCTTGGTACGCGAAGACCAGCTCTGGCGGGCAAGATACAACACCAGTACAAGTGCCATCCAGCTCTGTGCTCCGGCTCGCAGATGGGGTGCTTTCGCTCCGCAACCCCTCCGGCGATGAGGTGTGGAGTCCCCGAGTCACCGGTGTGGCCTATGCCAGAATGCTCGACACAGGTGACTTCATGCTTGTCGGCACAGATGGCACAACGAAGTGGGAAACCTTCGACTTGCCAGCTGATACCATCCTGCCCACACAAGTGCTCCCTCTGGGAAAGGCACTCCGCAGCCGTCTCATTCCCATGGACTACTCCGATGGCCGATTTCAGCTATCTGTGCAAAATGATGGGAATCTTGTGCTCAATCCAGTTGCTGTGCCTTCCGGACACCAATATGATGCGTACTGGGCCACCAATACAGTTGGGAAAGGCTCACAGCTGGTGTTCAACGAAACTGGCAAGATATACTTCACCTTGAAAAGTGGAACACAGATCAATATCACTTCAGCTGGGGTGAACTCAATGGGTGACTTCTTCCATCGGGCCACTCTTGGCCCGGACGGACTTTTTCGGCAATTTGTGTACCCGAAGAGCACGAAGGCCAGAAGCCTGTGGGGAGAGGAATGGACAGCGGTGAGCTCACTTCCCCAAAACATCTGCCAAGCAGTAAGAACGAATGTAGGCAGTGGCGCATGCGGGTTCAACAGTTACTGCACCTTTGATGGCACCAAGAATCAGACAAGCTGCCTGTGCCCAACACATTACAAGTTCTTCGATGAGGAGAGGAAGTACAAAGGGTGCAGGCCAGACTTTGAACCACAAAGCTGTGACCTGGATGAGACAGCGGCAGCGGCACAGTTTGAGATGAGACTAATCGATGGTGTTGATTGGCCTCTATCCGACTATGAGCAGTACAGCCCCGTAGACGAGACCGAGTGCCGGAGTCTGTGTGTGAGTGATTGCTTCTGCGCCATGGCCGTGTTTGACCGAAACTCAAACACCTGCTGGAAGAAAAAGCTCCCACTATCAAATGGGAATATGGAGGTCAGTGTCCAGAGGACGGTTCTTCTCAAGGTACCTAGAAGCAACAATTCACAGTCCCAGCTCAACAGCGGCTCAAGCAAATGGAAGGACAAGAAATATTGGATTCTTGGGTCTTCCTTATTTTTTGGGAGCTCTGTATTGGTATATATTCTCTGTAGTAGCCGAACCTCGATCTCGGCTTGCAACGACGTCCGGCGCGGCAGACTCGTAGGTCCTCTCCGGCGGTGGCGCCCCCGCCATCGAGAGTCTTGATGCCCTTGGTCACCGCCTGCGCCGAACAAGCCTTACTTCCTGGGCGACGCGCCGCTCACGCGCTTCTTCTCGTCTATCACGAAATGGAGACTTCTGTGAAGCACACACAAACGCACGCGAGATGAAGTCTGTTGCTCTGTGATGCAGACTCAATCACAAACTCACGCACGCGAGATAGATGGAGTTGTGCTCTGAATCAACATAACTTTACTGATTTCATTTGAACTTATTTATACATAGACGATACACAACAGTTACGCCATGCCATTGCCAGCGTTACGCGGAAGCGACGCCATGCTTCGCCTTACGCCGAAGAGTCACAACGTTCCGGCAACGTGCACGCACGATTGCGTATACATGAATACTACCATACATATGAACAGTTCTATGCACGCACGGGATTAATTCTATCATTTCACCCCCTAATCCCGTGCCTCTGCTACCACACCCAGCTGCTGTCGTAACTCGCTCGAAATTGAGCCCGGCACCCTGAAACCGCCGCTGCACCGGTCGCCCCGCAATGTGCCACCGCACGTGCCGACCGCCTCGGCTTCTGCCCGCATACGCATGCTGCCCGGCCGTCGTGCGCCACTGGCCCGATGCCGGTGCACGCTGCCTCGCCGTCCCACAGCTGGCCTTGCCCTCGGTCGCATGCCAGCCCGCAGTCGCACTCGCGTCCGCAATCGCGTGCCGCCTCGGACTCTCCGTTTGCCGCCCACATGCGGCCACCTCCACTCGATCCCCACTCGGCCACCGCCCGGGGTAGCTACGCCCGAAACGCCACGCTGCCGCTGCACTTGAACCAGCCTGCAGTTGCTCGGCCCTAGCGCCAGCCCCAACCGCTCGGAGCCGAACCGCTCATGCCAGCGCCACGCATCGTCGTTTGCATGCGCCAGGAGCGAAATCGGTCGAACGAGCGTGAGGGAGATCTCATACAGTCGATTCACCGATCGCTGTACCTTGGCGAGAAGCTTCCTCCTCGGATCGCGCACCCACAGTATGCCGTCCTCGATCAACACTTGGCACCCGACCTCATCGAGTTGTCCCAAGCTAATGATGTTGCTGCGCAGACGTGGGATGAAGTACACATCCGACAGCAGAAGATGGTGTTCACCCCCTGTAGCAAACATGATCGTGCCGCACCCAAGGATGTCCACCATTGATCCATCACCGAACTTTACCGTGCCCGCGATGTCGCGGTTCAGCTCAGAGAAAGCCACGTCGTTTCCCGTCATATGGTTCGACGCGCCCGTGTCGAGGTACCACATGTCGTCGTCCTGGCCGTCGGTGTGGTTGTCGGTGTCACCCAACTACACCATCGCGCATTCTTCGTTGAGGAAGAACCGTTCGCCGACGTGCACAAGTGCAGCACGCTCTAGAAGCTGCAGGCTCCGATGAAAGAGAGACCACCTGGGCCATCAAGAGGAACGGCTCGAGGTCATCGTCCACCTTGGCTAGCAGTGCTACGGCTGCCGCCTCGTCTCTCTTCTTCTTCCAGCACTCCCGGGCCCAATGCCCAGTTTTCCTGTAGTATTTGCACGTATTCTTGTCGATGACCTTGCTGCCATTGTCCTTACGTGCGTCGTCAGTACCGTGCTTGGGTGGCTGCGTGTCGCGCTATGGCAGGACCGAACCGCTGCTCGTACCACTTCCACTGGCACCAGCGCTGCCGACGCACGCACCCTCCTCGTCGCGCTTGCGTAGGCGACGGATGAGATCCTCCTCCTTCGATGAGAGAAGCAGCCGAGAACCAAACTCTGCGGCCACTGCTCGCGCGTCAAGCCACTGCTCCACGGACCGGAGACGGCCCGTGACCTCCTCAATGGACAACTCCTTGATGTCCAGCAGCGTCTCGATTGAGATCGCGACCTGCATGAACCGATCAGGGACCACCTGGAGAAACTTGCGAACAACCTCGGTTTCGTCGATCTCGTTGCCGAGAAGACGTAGATTGTTGGCGAGGCCCGCAATTCGCATCGAGAAGTCATCCACGTTCTCGCCTTCCTTGAAAGCGATGTTGTTAAAATCACGCCGAAGCTTCTGCGCGTTCGCCACGCGCACCTGCTCGACGCCCATCCGCATGACCTTGACCGCCTCCCACGCCTCCTGCGCGTTCTCCTTGTTACCGATCAAACTCAGCATCTCCGTCGGGACCGAGCAAGCGATCGCTGCTAGTGCCAGCGATCCTTGCTGTACTCAACGTCGCCGGGTTCAATTGCGCCCCACAGGCCTTGTACCTGCAAGTTGATGCGCATCATCACCACCCACTCCGGGTAGTTTGTCTTCGTCAGCATCGGGTATTGGACAGACGCCGCTGACTCCTTGACAACGCGCTCGATGACGACTTTACCACCGCAGTGGCGCCCTCGGCACGGCGCAGGCGAGTGCGATACCCGTCGTCGGGGAGAGGGTGATGGCGAACGATCACGACCACCAACGGGAGTCAATTAGATGGACATGACGGCTCTAATACCACATGTAGTAGCCGAACCTCGATCTCGGCTTGGAACGACGTCCGGCGCGGCAGACTCGCAGGTTCTCTCCGGCGGTGCCGCCCGCGTCGTTGAGAGTCTTGATGCCCTTGGTCACCGCCTGCGCCGGACGAGCCTTACATCCTGGGCGACGCGCCGCTCACGCGCTTCTTCTCGTCTGTCACTAAATGGAGACTTCTGTGAAGCACACACAAACGCACGCGAGAGGAAGTCTGTTGCTCTGTGATGAAGACTCAATCACAAACTCACGCACGCGAGATAGATGGAGTTGTGCTCTGAATCAACATAACTTTACTGATTTCATTTGAACTTATTTATACATAGACGATACACAACCGTTACGCCATGTCATTGCCAGCGTTACGTGGAAGCGACGCCATGCTTCGCCTTACGCCGAAGAGTCGCAGTGTTCCGGCAACGTGCGAGTATGGTTGCGTATACATGAACAGTACCGTACATATGAACAGTTCCATGCACGCACGGGATTAATTCTATCATTCTCCTCATCTCTATTTGGCTTTTTGGTACTTATTGTGGTATCACCTCGAAAAAGAAACTCCAGTCATCGCAATCATCAAGTAATTCTGGATTGCCGCTGAAGATTTTCACTTACAGTGAACTGGAAAAGGCAGCCACACTACCGGGTTCAGAAGCTTTGCCGAGTGCCGGTGGCACTCGGCAAAGCACGAAAAACACTCGGCAAAGTCTTTGCCGAGTGCCACCCACGGCATAGCTCACTCGTCATAGTTTCAGACAGCAAAGAGCTCTTTGCCGAGAGCTTTTCATCGAGCACTCGGCAAAGCCTTTGCCGAGTGCCGAAATGACCCTCGGCAAAAAAAGGACAGTGGACGGCGAGAACACGGTGACGGCGTCGTTTGCCGAGTGCCAGGACGGAATGGCACTCGGCAAAGATTTAAACTTTGCCGAGTGTCACCGTAAAGACACTCGGCAAAGTTTAAAACTTTGCCGAGTGTTTTTACCACGACACTCGGCAAAATCACAACACTCGGCATAGTACGTTCCCAGAATGTCCAGAAACGTTACTTTGCCGAGTGTTTTTACCATGACACTCGGCAAAATCACAACACTCGGCATAGTACGTTCCCAGAATGCCCAGAAACGTTACTTTGCCGAGTGTTTTTACCATGACACTCGGCAAAGCCTCCCTTTGCCGAGTGTAACACACGGCAAAGTGGCCAAAAACTACCTATTTTAATTGTTTATTGCACCCCACTCAAACAAATCACAATATCACAGATATATCAACAAGTAATCACCACAAGTAATCACATATATCACATATAGTCCACAATATATCACATATATCACCACAAGTCACAATATATCACATATATCACCACAAGTCACAATATATCACAAGTCACAATATCACATATAGTCACAATATATCACAAGTCACAATATCACATATCACATATAGTCACCCCGACTGATGTGGTGGGTCATGAGGCATATTATTCGAAGCCGCCGATTGAATCTGCACAAAGGAGAAGAGATTGCATGTGTGAGACAAGATTTAAGGTAGGAACATACAAACTTAAACATTCATACTCCACTAGAAACTCACAGGAGTAGTTGCAGGAGGAGGTGGAGGGAATAGCTCCGGTGGCAGAGGTTGTCCCATCCTCTCGCCAAGACTTTGCATCCACTGAAACATCTGCGTCATCCTCTGCCGCTCGGCCTCATTCCTCTGCCGATCGGCCTCCATCCTCGCCGCCATCTCCTCCCGTAGCCTCTTCTCTTCTTCCAGCTGGGCCTACAATATTTCACCCCAATGTTACAATGCAAAGCAAAGGTATGTAAAAATTAATGAACGACGAATAAAACAGAAATAACCTGGAGTGCCTCCATCCGGGACTGTGCAGTGTCCGGCCGTGGGCGTATGGCCGGGCTTGAGCTCGTGCTCCTTGCTCGAATCTGGGTGAGAGTGGGAGTAGTGGCCGTGTCGAGTGTGCTGTCGCCAATCCAGTACCACCCATGCTTCTTGCCTCCTCCCACCCTCATGACGACTTCTCCATCAAGGTCCTGGGTGCTCGGATCGTACTCTGGCCCATGGACCGCCCTTGCCATCGATGTGTACTCACTGAGGCGGCTGTGGACGGTCGCATTGCTGTACACCGAGGGCGGGTCCTCCGGGTTGTAGTCGACGTCGGACGTCGCCTTGCCCTTGTGGGCCAAAGCCCATGCCTTGAACTGGGAGCAAGGCTGGCCACCATGTGACGACGACTGCGAAAAAAACAGCAAGATGATTAGAAATTATGCAGAATTGAGTGTTATAATAAAGAAATGAATTCGCGTACCCATGTAGCCACGAATTCGTCGAGGCTACGGTTGCCTTGATGGTGTGGTGCACCTGGCATCATCAAACGCCGCTCCCGGCAAGCGTTGTGCGTCTCCTCCCACTCGGCGGCGCACCACTTGTCCACCATCTGTGCCCAGCACTGGAGATGCTGGGCGCACCACCATGGAGGCACCTACACGTCATCAAGTATATAACATATAAGAAGATCAAATTAAGTGTACTTAATCTCAGAAAAAATCAGTATTAATGTTCTATATTTACCTGCATGTAGTCTTCCCGGGTCAGCCTCATGTTTCTTGCTTGAGTTTTGTTGATCTTCACTCCAAGGTAGGTAGCGTTGTATGTTACGATGGCCTGGACGCGCGCCTCGTAATGCATGTCCTTCACGAGTTTATAACAGGCTTTATGAGCCACACTAGCCGCCTTGGCCTCATATCCCTCCTGGCATCTGAAGAAATCCTGCATATAGACGCGATGTATCCAGTCATTATTTCAAGAATGTCCAATGAATGCGATGTATTGAGCAATGTAGTGCGAGGAAGACTTACCCACAGCTCGGTCGTCACCCGCGCCGCCTTGTTGGCGAATACCCTGCCATCCCGATCTGGTAAATCGGGGAAGGCGACGTAGTGGTCCCACATGTAGGCCGGCTCCTGCCCTCCGCCAAACGCAACCAGGCCAGGGAAGTGTAGCCTGCACAAAAGACCCAGATGCCATTGACATGGCGTTTGTGATCACCTGCAGCCACAAGCGTCCAACCCCTGCCCAAGTGATTAAGATAAATTATTAGTTTCTATTGTGATTTTCAACATATCAAATGAAAAAGTAGTGATAACATCTAAAGTTACTTACCTAGCCCCAGTGGGTTGAATCAGCGGGCGTCTCTCACGAGGTATCGGTCGCCTCGGGAGGGTCGAGGGACCTCGCAACCAGACACCCGACGAACCAGAGGAAGCGGAACCCCCTGCCGCCTCCTCCTCCTCCTCCCGCTCCTGCTCCTCCTCCTCCTCCTGCTCCTCCTCCTCCCGCTCCTGCTCCTCCTCCCGCTCCTCCTCCCGCTCCCGCTCCTCCTCCCGCTCCTCCTCAAGAGTGCTCCTGCTCCTCCTGCTGCTCCTCCCGCTCCTCCTACTCCTGCTCCCCGACTGCTCAGCTGCATCGTGCCGTCTTTGGTAAAGCGACCTTACGTTCCTCATACCGCCCACCATCTTTGTTCAATCACCTGCAATTAAAAAGAGTCTCATCATCACTATCAGCCATAAATAACAATCACGTACTTTAGAAAGAGATGCAAAATAAACAAAACATTATTAGAAAATAACAAAGTATTACATGTATTAGAAATAATCATCATTGTCGGGATTAGCTGGATCATAAGTCTCATCATCACTATCAGCCATGTCGGGATTCGATGAACCTTTAGACATCTCTCAATTGGATAGCACCAACGGCCCTGCACGGCCCCCCCCCCCCATTCGTGCCTCATACGGGAGGTGCAAAATCAAATGCTGCATCGGATTGAAGAAGCCGGGTGGAAAGATCTTCTCCAACTTACAGAGCAACACAGGTGCCATTCTTTCCAAGTCTGCAATCACGGTCCGAGATAACTCCTTGGCACAAAGCTGGCGGAAGAAATTGCTCAACTCTGCCAGCACTAACCAGACATGCTCAGGGACATAGCCTCGAACCATCACCGGAAGAAGCCGCTCAAGCCATATGTGGTAGTCATGACTCTTGAGCCCATTGATTCGCATAGTAGATAAGTTCACTCCCCTCCTCAGATTCGCTGCATACCCATCAGGGAACATTAACGTTTGGAACCATTCTAGTACTTCCCTCCTTTGGGGCCTGGTCAAGACGAATTCGGCCTTAGGCTTTCTCCATGTCCTGCCGCCTCTAGGAGGCTTCATTTCTTGCTTTGGTCTATCGCATAACGTTGCCAGATCCACTCTAGCCTTAATGTTGTCCTTTGTCTTATCAGGAATGTCCATGATTGTTGCCCAAAGTGCCTCGGCGACATTCTTTTCAGTGTGCATTACATCAATGTTATGTGGAAGAAGAAGGTCATCAAAATAGGGGAGCCTCAACAAGCCCGACTTATGAGTCCATGCATGTTGCTCACCATATCCCACAAAACCGCGACATTCTTGATTGACCTCGAGAGCATCTATCTGAGCACGAACCGCGGCACCGGTCATCATCTGCGGTGCAGGGTCTATAACTACGACACCTTTCGTAAAGTTCTTGATGTCTCGTCTGAATGCATGGTCAAGAGGGAGGAATTGTCGATGTTTGTCGAACGAAGAATACTTGCCACCCTTCAGCAACCAAATGAACTTCAGAGCTGCCTTGCATACTGGGCATGGGAACTTTCCCGTGAACACACCAGCCGCAGAATATCCCATACGCCGGGAAGTCATGCAGGGAGTAGTGGTACCAAACATGCATTTTGAAGTTTCTCTTTGTAGCTCAGTCGTATGTCCATACCCCTTCCTCCCAAGCACGGTCCAATTCATCAATCACAGGCTCCATGAACACACCCATATTATTCCCCGGGTGTTCAGGAATTATCAACGACAAGAATATGTTCTGTCGTTGGAAGAGGACACCGGGGGGGAGATTGAGGGGGATAACGAACACGGGCCAACAAGTGTATGGGGCGGCCATCATTCCATAAGGATTGAACCCATCTGTTGCCAGCGCAACACGTACATTACGAGCCTCTACAGCTTTCTCACGATGAATCACATCAAAGTGGGTCCATGCTTCACCATCGGATGGATGTACCAGCTTCTCAGGATTGTATCGACGTCCATTTTTGTGCCATGTCATCTGTTTCGCGGTTTCCTCGGTCATGTATAGCCGTTGGATCCTCGGTATGAACGGAAGGTACCGTAGGATTTTCACGGGGATCGCAAGCTGCCTCTTCTGACCATCACCAGAGTCTACCTCCAGGAACCTAGAGGATCCACACTTTGCACAGTACTTTGCTTTCGCGTGTTCTTTCCTAAATAGGATGCACCCCTTCGGACAAGCATGTATCTGCTCATATGGCATCTTAAGTGCACGAAGGAGTTTCTTTGCCTCGTACATGCTCTTTGGCAGAATGTGACCCTCCGGAAGCATGCTGCCAAAAACTGTCAACATAGCATCGAAGGCGTCTCGACTCAAGCTAAACTGGGACTTCAAGGCCATTACGCGTCCAATGCCATCCAGTTGAGAAACCTTCGTCTGGCCGTGAAGGGGTTTCTGTGCCGCAGACAACATGTCGTAATACGCCTTTGCGGTTGCCTCTGGCTCCTCCTCCGTACGTCCTTCAGCGAAGTGTGCTTCATGATAGTCATTTAACATGTCTCCTGCCCCGCCATCAGCATCATAATCCTCGACGCGTGGTCTCACGACCTCCTCTCTCATACGATCAGATTCACCGTGGTAGATCCACCGGGTATAGTCTGCCGTAAATCCAAACTTGCAAAGATGTTTACCCATGACCTCCTTTGTTTGTTGACGCGTGTTTGCACATCTGCTGCAGGGACACCAAGTGGCACGCGCTCCTTTAACCTTGGCAAATGCTAGTTCCAAGAAAGCATCGGTCTTCTCAATCCATTCATCGGACAACGAACCCTGACTTGAGTGGCCCGTGTACATCCACTCACGGTCATCCATCCTCTAAAATATCAGGGAGTAATATAAGAATCAAATTTGACATTACAAATTTGAAGTCATGATATGGGAGGAACAAATGGTAAGCAGGTATGTAACCACGTCTTGTAACTCTTGAAATGAAATGGATAGCATTGTTGAATTGGATGAGCAATATTGTACAGGTTCGTTCCTCCTAATCCCCCTACTAACATTGCTCACTCATGCAAATGTTTAGATTTAGAGTAAACTATACTTTGCACCATGGTTAACCCACACTTTCGCTTTACAATAGGGTGGACCAAATAAAATTATACCTGGCAAGCCAATCAATTACAGTAACAAACAAGGCAATCACATTAAAGGAATAGAGCAGTTAAAATTGTGTATACCGACTTGTTATTATATAGAACCAGTTTTGATGGTTTCGGCAATTTTCACATGGTAAGGCGTGATCTACAACATTAAACAATTGTTCCTGTATGTAAGTATGCATATTACTTGCCAGAAAAAGAAAAATCAACAAGCTGGTGTCATCCAATGTTCATATATCTAGATTGATAGAAACAATTGCATATCTTACTTTTGTATTGCTATCAAAAGGAGGAAGTTCTTTCCAGTCATTGTCATGTTATGTGATCTGGCTCCTCAAGGAGAGCTCAATTCATACCCCTCAAGGAACATAACACGTAGATCACAGGGTCAGGAATCAGGTTGACCTCTGACTGAGCATAATAATTCCCCTTATTCTTGTAGATACGGCACCCCTTTTTGAGTTCGTAGGATTCGTTGGTGCTAATCTGAATCACATGATTTAGTTAAGGGCATGGACTAGCACTGGTAATTCCTTTGTTGTCCTACTATAATCCTAGAAATCCTAGCTAAATCGCCAGAGAAATAAATAGGGTTATGATGACTATCTGGTACAGTTGACATCGGTAATCCATGTTACCTCGAAACAAATTAAGCGTCGGGCGGGGGAGGCGTCGGGCGGCCGCGGGGGAGGCGGCGGGCGGCCGCGGGAAAGGCGTCGGGCGCGGCGGCGGGCGTGCGGGGCGCGCGGGGGCGGGGCGGCGGCGGGCGTGCGGGGCGCGCGGGGGCGGGGCTGGGCAGCGGCGGGCGTGCGGGGCGCGCGGGGGCGGGGCGGCGGCAGGCGGGCGGGGCGGCGGGCAGGCGCGGCGGCGTGTGTGAAGTTTTGTTGCGTGTGTGAGCGCGGCCACACGGGGGAACCGTTTTCTTTATTCCTGTTGTTTGCCAAGTGCCCCCGATCTGGCACTCGGCAAAGCCCTCCTCCTTTGCCGAGTGCCGCCCACAAAGCACTCGGCAAAGATTTTTTTTTAGTATAACTTCCTCTCTTTCTTTTCCATAACATGTTTTGCAAATTTGTTCGAATGTACTCTCAAAATGCCTTGTCAAATTCACTCAACAATGCATATTCGATGCTTCTACGAATATTAGACCATTATTTCATGCAGTTATAGCTCAAATTCAATTTATATCAATTAAAATTCTATAATTGCAGTTTAAAAATTAAAATTATCAAACGGATCCGAAAAATTACCAAAATTTCACATGAAACAATCTCTGTTGTCTATTGCCTATACAAAAAGTTTTGTAGTCAAACCACAATTAAACCGTCACTTTGAATCCAAATCTTACTGGATCCTTCTCAACTCTACGCTTCTTCTTCAGAAATGTTTCGGTTTGTAAGCATCGTACGTGACAACTTATGCGAATTCTTATCAATTTTTTACCACAGTCTCCACGTATGATATCATGACATCTTGACAAATCTCATGATTTTCAGACTTCGTTTGCTTTTTTTAAAATTTAAAAACCATTCGGCCACACGTTCGTGGTCGTGTTTCCTGAACAAGATGTTCGAAATTCCTTTTCATTTCACAGGTAAGGCCTCAAACCAGGCTGAATAACATGAATATCATTTTTCTACTCATTTTTTCCTATTATTTGAATCACTTGCAGTTCAAATTTGACTTGATTCAAAAAATTGCTTGAAATGTAATAAAGTAATTAAATATAGCAAACAAATACAAAAATATACCAAATTTTCACATGGATTACCATATGTTGTATGTGGAGAGTAGAAAAAGTTTGAAGGGTACGAAAGGAAAAGGTTTTTATTTCTTTGCCGAGTGCCGCAAACAAAACACTCGGCAAAGAGCTCTTTGCCGAGTGTCAGCTCCAGACACTCGACAAAGGTCTAACGGCGGCGGCTGACCTCTAATGGACGGCGGTTGGTGCCGAGTGTTTTATGTTTGCCGAGTGTTTTCTTGTCAGCACTCGGCAAAGAGCTTCTTTTGCCGAGTGTCTAACCTTCAGCACTCGGCAAAGATATTTTGTGCCGAGTGTTTTATTTTTGCCGAGTGTCCCCATGGAGGCACTCGGCAAAGTGGTGATTTACCGAGTGTCCGATATATTGCACTCGGCAAAGATCCAGACACTCGGCATATAGCAGCTTTCCGGTAGTGCCAGTAGTTTCTGTGAGGTGCTAGGCAGTGGTGCGTCCGGAGTTGTGTATAAAGGACAGCTGCAAGATGAGCTTGGGACCAACATTGCTGTCAAGAAAATTCAAAAGCTCCAGCAAGAGACTGAAAAGGAGTTCATGGTGGAAGTCCAAACCATCGGACAGACGTTTCACAAGAATTTGGTCAGGCTGCTTGGTTTCTGCAACGAAGGAACTGAGAGATTGCTAGTGTATCAGTTCATGGCCAATGGCTCGCTCAATGAATTCCTCTTCGGCGATAATCAGCCACATTGGAACCTCCGTGTTCAAGTTGCACTCGGGGTAGCACGAGGGCTGCTCTACTTACATGAGGAGTGTAGCACACAGATCATCCACTGCGACATAAAACCACAGAACATCCTTCTTGATGACAACCTTGGGGCGAAGATTTCGGACTTTGGCCTAGCAAAGCTTCTTCGGGCCAATCAAACTCAGACGACCACTGGCATTCGTGGTACTCGAGGTTACGTTGCCCCTGAGTGGTTCAAGAATATAGGGATTACTTCCAAGGTCGATGTTTACAGCTTTGGGGTGATCCTGCTAGAGCTTGTGTGTTGCAGGCGGAATGTGGACCTAGAGATCGCTGATGAGCAGCAGACAATACCAACTTACTGGGCAAACGATTGTTACAGGTGTGGGAGGATCGACTTGCTTGTGGAGGGCGATGACGAGGCCATCTTCAACATAAAAAAGGTGGAACGCTTTGTGGCTGTGGCACTGTGGTGCCTCCAGGAGGAGCCAATGATGCGGCCAACCATGCTCAAGGTGACACAAATGCTTGATGGAGCCGTCCAAATCCCCACACCTCCTGATCCCTCGTCCTTCATCAGTTCACTCCAGTGATGTCCTGCTTGTTAATAAATAAGTTGTAGCATAACGCGAGATGATGCTGTACTGTAGATTGATACTCTGATATAGTTGTCTATTAAAGCTTGAAAAATCATGGTAATAAGATTGTCAGGCACTTACATCTAGCTGCAACAAATAGCATCACTGATGCATCTGTATACAAGATAAAACATATATGCATGTACCTATGTATGTCTTTGAATCTCTTATAGTCAAAACAGTCTTTAAAATACCTAAATAAAAACATGCTCTGCAATAGAAAAGAGGCCAAGGAAAATACAATTGGCTAATAGCTTATATAAATTTTCTGGCATCAAATAATACTTAACGATGTCGTTTAGAAGTAAGCGATAAATCAAGAAAATGTTCTATGCAACAATGCTTTTCTTCAACCTAAAGGAGTACGCTTTAGGGCTCAGCTTTATGTGTGGAAAACGAGAATACCTTGCAGAAAAGGTTCAGCACACAACGTAACAAAGAAGCGCCCAGAAAATTTGGATAAAGTTAGCAATAAATTCAGTTTTGTTTTTTTCTCATAGCTGCATACATTCAATTCAGTGTTCCTCACTCACCAGAGAGATGCTATTAGGGTCAGTATATCAGACTCTTAACTGGGTCAAACCCGATTACTAATACTAAACTGCAATAGATGACCATGGACAGATCCGGGCTGATTTAACCGTAAGCCGGCTATTTTTCTCAACAATGATTTAACAGGCCAGCTGGGATAGAGAAAAACACAGTATTCAGAAATACATAGTTCCTGCTTTCTCTTGCTTCAAGTTCAACGAAGTCAACATAATCAAATCTTGTCTTTCCTCAAGCGATGGTGAACCACAGAAGATTTGCATGCATGATAAGGAAATGTGAACTACTAATGTGGAAGAGCCTTGTTGACGTGGAATAGAGGATAACCGTGTCGAGAAGCTAGCTAGTAATAGTGGGTGTGTTCTTTTTGATTTTGGCTTATAATTTTTTATTTTGGTTTATGATTTTTAGACTGTTCGTAAGAGAAGGTACAGAGTAACATAAAGTTGCGTATAGTTTTGACCGATATGAATGAAGTCGCTACAGTGTATACTACAATCAATTTATAGATATTATCTTATAAAAACACTCTGTTTGAAAGTTAGTTATTATATAAAAGTCTAAAAACAACTTTTAGAAGTGGAAAAGAAGAGACCCGCAATTGACCAGTTCAATATCAGCCTCAGCAGTTACGCACTAAATCAATTCATAGGACATCCTTTTCTACATACTGTACTGACATCATGAGAGTTGAGACAACCTTCCTAGAAGCTGATCTTAGAGGGTATTGATTTTGTTAGGTATAGAAAACTCCAAGGTGCTGGCGAGTGAATACAGTTAAATGCCGTTCTCCAAGAGGCATAAGCTTGTTGTTATTAGCAATGGCACCTCTTCTCCTATTGTGCTTCCTCCAATTCTTGCTACTACTGGGTTCCTCATCTTCCTACAATGCTTGATGGAGCCGTCCAAATCCCCACACCTCCTGATCCCTCGTCCTACATCAGTTCACTTCAGTGATGTGCTTCTTGTTAATAAATAAGTTGTAGCATAACGCGAGATGATGCTATAGATTGATACTCTGATATAGTTGTCTATTGAAGCTTGAAAAATCATGGTAATAAGGTTGTCAGGCACTTACATCTAGCTGCAACAAATAGCATCACAGATGCATCTGTATAGTTGCATCCCTTTCTATCAATTATAATGGGCTAGCTGTTGAATAATAAATGCTCCCTGGCTTCTCCTATAAAAAAATATTTAAAATTGGCTGACACTATATTTTGTAAAATCATGTGGAGATCTTTCACTGTTATGAGGAGTATTTGACACTATTGAGGGCTTTAGCATCGAGCTAAAACGATAGAATTTTACTGAAATTCTAGAGGTGATGTTTTCTGATGAAGTTAAGAGGTCAGACTGGCCACATAATGTTGACCTAATTGTCATATCGATGGCACAGTCATACCGGCCAATGGTTGGTGGTCTGATCACCGATGGTCTGACCAGCAAGTTTGTTGTGGTCTGACTGGTTGTGGTCATGAGTTGAACTTGAGAATTGATCTTAGGAGTTTGGATGTCGTGCATATGAGTTGCATTGTGTATTTATGGACTGACAAGGTTCAAGTTGGAATGAATTTGTGTCCAAAAATGATTTGCTTTGTCTATTATTGTATAGGTGGTTTCGAAGTCAACTACAACCAATAGCGATGGACTGAGACTTGGTGGGAGAACCAAGATCCAGAGAGCTCAAAGTGACTGAGTGAGATTGTTGGACACGGATAAGACACAAGATAGACAAGGGCTATAGAAAGTACAGGTGGTTAAGGTCAAGCGTGAACTGTGGTGCGCTAAGCGACTTAGGACCATTTGCTGGTGAGGACAGTTCGATAGGATCTGGACATGTGAGAAGCTTGGCACGAAGTTATTAGGGTCACATGAAAGGTGACGGAGCATGGGAGATGCTTCGAGAAGGAATTGGGAAACGCTAGTTGAGAGGCAATGTGGTCATTTGCCCAAAAATGAAAAAGTGAGCAATTTGTAAAACCGTGGTGGTGTCCTAAGCATATTAGGTCAAGGAGACTTCATAGAGGACAAGACATGATGGATTCATGCTATTGGAGCTAAGTATAAAGATGATGCCTTAAATAACATGCTAGGGAGTAAAAAAAACCCGTATGTGTAATGGGTTAACGAGTTTCCATGGGTGTGTGTAGTGGATGTGATCCATTTTTTGTAACTAAAATAGGGTTTCTTGTGAACCTCTACTATATAAGGGGGCATTAGAGAGAGAGAGATGTTTGGTTTTCTTCACTTTAGGCTCCTAAAAAGAAACAAGGGTTTTGTTAATAGAGCTAGGTGATACCTTTAGGGTTTTGTTCTCCTGGTGGAGTGGCTGTTATCATCCATCTTCAAGTGGTAATAGAAGATCAAACTTGGTTCGTCATGTCTTATTTGTGTTCATGTTTGATTTTCTTGTCTTCCTGAGCTGTTCTTGGTGATTCGTGGTTCCATCTTGTTCTAGTGTGACCCGTGTTGACATACAGTTTGCTAGGTCTTGTAGGAACTCATCTAGGATCATTTTGACAGCCTATATCTCATGAGCTTGAGTAGATCAAGTTTTCCCTCTTTTGCTTGATTCTTGAGCACTCTTCCCTAAATGGATAAAGGTGGGAACTTGGACAATAATTCTTGATGTTGTTGGTTGGAATAGGTTCTAGATATCGTAGGGTAGTTGTGTTTCAAATTTAGTGTGATTTGAACAAGTTGATCAGTAGTTAGGTGAAATTTTTGGATTTGAAAAACATGATGTTTTCAATCTATCAGTAGGGGAGCGGTCAAACTAGTTGGCGCTGGCCAGTCAGACTGGCCCATTGGTCAGACCGCTTGAGAGCTGACTAGCTAGTAGGGTGGTTTGCTATTTTCATTAGTTCTTGCTTGTGGGCATTGTTTTCACTTCTAGTAAGTTCAATCTTGATCTTGACAACTATCATAGCTACTGAAGTGAAAAGATTACCAAATACCTTAGGGGAAATATTGTTGGAGTTATTCACCCCTGTAACTACCATAACTAATCCTACAATTGGTATCAGAGCCTGGTGAGCTATTCTTCATAAGATCTTCATCGATCTTTGAGCATGACATTAGATAGGTATTTGTTCGTAACTCCTATTTTCGATGGGGCTGGCTATCCCTTTTAGAAGCTACTTGCAAAGCCAAGATCAATATATGTGGAAGAAGGTGAAGGATCTGTTCAAGGTGCCAGAGCTCATTACTCTTGATAATACCTCAAATGTGGAGAATAATGACAAGGTATGGAACATCCTCTTTTCTAGTTTGTATAGGAGTGAGGATGATTATGTTTCTTATTTGCCCATGACGCATGAGATTTGGATGACACTAGAGACTTATCATGAGGGCCCTTCCCAAATTAAAGAACAATGTCTGAATCTATTAAAGCTTGAGTTTAGTTCCTTTGAGATGAAGCCTAATGAGTCTATTGATGAGTTGCTTGCTAGGTTCAACAAGATTGTTAATCAGCTGAGGCCTGTAGGTCAGAGTCTTTTAGAGTCTGAGAAGTCTCGTGCATTGTTGGGATTCCATGGCTACTGCTATCGTGGAGTGCAACAAATTGAGTGATATCACTCTTGATTCACTTTACTCAAAGTTGAAAACTTATGAGAATGCTTAGGACCAGAAAAAGTCCAAGAGTCACTTGATGGCACTGGTAGCAGATCTTGAGAAGAGTATTCCTTCTGGTTCTTTAACTTCTTTTAGTGTTCCTATGTGTCTAGATTCTTGATGTTTTACCTCTCTGTCCTACTGATGAGTAGATATCCAGAAAATTCATTAGAGCATACAACAATGTGAGGGATAGAAAGAGAGGAGGTCATATCACTTGTTTCTGAGTGTGATGAGCCTAACCATGTTTTGGCCAAGTGTCACAAGCTTGGAGAAGGGAGGTGAAGGAGTATCCCAAGAAGCCACATGCTCGTGAAGGCAAGAAGAGGAACTTGAACTACAAGAAGAGCTACAACTAACTTATTTCTGCTTCACAACTAATTGGTAACAGAACCATTCGTATCTGAATGCTCATATCAAGAAAAGAGGAAATAATAGTTCCACAAATAGTTAACATTTTTGTAGTGAAAAGCTACACCTGGACGACCCGGCCATCATGAATTGAAGATCAAAGACGAGCCAAGAGAGGGCGGTGTGGCGTCCGGCGTGGGAGGGGCGGCGGGCGCCAGCGGCTGGCTAGGAGGGGGCGACACGAGGAGGGAGGCACCGCGACATGGGAGGGGCTGAGGGGGCAAGGGGTGGAGGCAGGAGGGCGCTGGCTGGGACCAAAGAGGGGTAACGCAGGGAGGGCTGGAGGCCGAAGGGGGTGGTGCTGGCCAGGACTAGAGGAGCAACGCAAGGAGGTGAGAAGGCCAGAGCCCGGAGAAGCCGGCTAGGTCTGAGAAACAAATGGTAGGCAAAAGCAGAAGGGAAGTACAGTCTAAAGGAAAATACGAAATCATATATAGCCTGCGTATACTTATAAAATGTCGTAGGATTGATCATAATGGTATTTGTACGAGTTTTTAACGGTTGCAATGACATTTCCCAAAGAGACGTGTTGCAATGGCATTTCTCGGATATACGACACGTAACGAATTATCCCTTGAATTTTAGTCATGAACATAAGTTGAATTTTGTGGAATCAGTGAATTGTTCTGATTGTTGAAACTTGAAATGGATTTATTTTGGGTGGAGCAGAGAGACAAAGGAGGGGCACCTGTGCGATTAGCGGCAGCTGGATCCACGCGCTGTTGTTGACAACAATCGTTGAGGCGGTGGCAGCAGTTGCGCTGAGTGGTGGCGATTTGGGTTTGAGAGGAGCGAGAGGAAGGGGATTGGGATGGGGAGGGACCAGGAAGGCGAGTGCAAAGCCGCACAAGCAAAAGCGTGTGAGTGAGATGAGTGTTCTCACCTGTCTTCTTTTTTACTTCGGCTTATGGTTTATAGTTGCAATTTATAGTTTTTAGGCTGTTCATAAGAGAGAATACAAAGTAACAGAAACTCACGTATGATTTTGGGTAATATAAATATAGTCGCGATGGTGTGTACTATAATTAATTTGCAGACATCGTCTTAAAGATACTTTGTTTGAAAGCTAATTATTGTAGAAATGTCAAAAAGCATATTTTAGAAACTGAAAAAAAAACAGTCCCTCTATCTAGGCTACCCAAGCCGGATTAAGATTGCCTTTCACATGTTAGCATCGAATTTCCTTTTCACACTGGATATATTGCCTCTTTCGAATGATGCTTCAGGGTAGAATCCTCCCGTTACTAGAGACGTCAAAATGAATAAAGAATCTACCGGCATTTCACAAAAGAGGTTCAATATCCAAAGATGTATGTAGATTGAGGAAACAAAAAGGAGACGGTGGAGCAGTTCCTTGCCACCACGAAAGATTCTCCAGTCTCAGTTACCACAACTCCTTGCGCTACTTCTGCTACCACTCCGTAATTGAACACAGGTCCCCTGCTAGGAAAATAGTACATGTACAAAACACAAATTAAAGTCTCTCTTTGCAGCATGATCTCTAAGCGATAATGAATTGTGGAATGCACCAAGTTAAACTACAGTATGACAACTAAATATGTTGGTAGAATGTGTAGTCTGCAGAGCATTATGCTAGTGGAAGTACCTTTCAAATCCAGGCTTCTGCTGGTACAGGTTCCTTTCAGTGCAGGCGCTGGTCCAAGCAACAGTCCAATGCTGCACGGAGTCAAAGAAGACTTGTCAAAAGTCATGACAGGTCAAAATTCAACAAACGCAATCGCAGGGAAATATAATTCAAATCAGGACGGCACACTGAAGAACAGTAATAGTTTATAGACTTTCCTTTATTTTAGACAAGTAGTTTATAGGTCCGTATGGCATGCATGATATTGTTCTATGCAACAATGCTTTCCTTCACCCTAAAGGAGTACGCTTTAGGGCTCAGTTTTATGTGTGGAAAAAGAGAATACCTTGCAGAAAAGGTTCAGCACACAACGTAACAAAGAAGCGCCCAGAAAATTTGGATAAGGTTAGCAATAAATTCAGTTTTGTTTTCAGCAAGCAATTCTTATAGCTTGCATACATTCTATTCAGTGTTCCTCACTCACCAGAGATATGCTATTAGGGTCAGTATATCAGACTCTTAACTGGGTCAAACCCGATTACTAATACTAAACTGCAATAAATGACCATGTACAGATCCGGGCTGATTTAACCGTAAGCCGGCTATTTTTCTCAACAATGATTTAACAGGCCACCTGAGATAGAGAAAAACACAGTATTCAGAAATACATAGTTCCTGCTTTCTCTTGCTTCAAGTTCAACGAAATCAACATAATCAAATCTTGTCTTTCCTCAAGTGATGGTGAACCACAGAAGATTTGCATGCATGATAAGGAAATGTCAACTACTAATGTGGAACAGTCTTGTTGACGTGGAATAGAGGATAACCGTGTCGAGAAGCTAGTAATAGTGGATTTTTTTTAACATTGACTTATGATTTTGGTTTATAATTTTTTAGACTGTTCGTAAGAGAAGGTGTAAAGTAACGTAAACTTACTTGCAGTTTTGACTGATATAAATGAAATCGCTACAGTATATACTACAATGAACTTATAGATATCATCTTGTAAAGATATTTCGTTTAAAAGTTAGTTACTATATAAAAACTTAAAAAATAACTTTTTGAAGTGGAAAAGAAGAGGCCCGCAATTGACCAGTTCAATCTCAGCCTCACAGGCTGTTAGCACTAATTCAATTCATAGGACATCCTTTTCTACATACTGTACTGTACTGACATCATGGGGGAGAGAGAACCTTCCTAGAAGCTGCACTATTCCCATCAGTGTGTAAACTTCAACACAAGAGAAAAACGTAGAAGGTATTTGATTTGTTAGGTATAGAAAACTCCAAGGTGATGGCGAGTGAAGACAGTTAAATGCCGTTCTCCAAGAGGCATAAGCTTGTTGTTATTAGCAATGGCACATTTTCTCCTATTGTGCTTCCTCCAATTCTTGCTACTACTGGGTTCCTCATCTGCCCAAGCACAGCTAAACATCAGCTTAGGCTCCTCCTTGACACCCCAGGGACCAAACACCTCATGGGTCTCGCCCTCCGGCGAGTTTGCATTCGGTTTCCGTCCCATAGAGGGCAACTCCTCCTCCTACCTCCTCGCCATCTGGTTCAACAAGATAGCTGATAAGACTGTCGCTTGGTACGCGAAGACCAGCTCTGGCGGGCAAGATGCAACACCAGTACAAGTGCCATCCAGCTCTGTGCTCCGGCTCACAGATGGGGTGCTTTCGCTCCGCAACCCCTCCGGCGATGAGGTCTGGAATCCCCGAGTCACTGGCGTGGCCTATGCCAGAATGCTCGACACCGGTGACTTCATGCTTGTCGGCACAGATGGCACAACGAAGTGGGAAACCTTCGAGTGGCCAGCTGATACCATCCTGCCCACACAAGTGCTCCCTCTGGGGAAGGCACTCCGCAGCCGTCTCATTCCCATGGACTACTCCGATGGCCGATTTCAGCTATCTGTGCAAAATGATGGGAATCTTGTGCTCTATCCAGTTGCTGTGCCTTCCGGGCACCAATATGATGCGTACTGGGCCACCAATACAGTTGGGAATGGCTCACTGCTGGTGTTCAACGAAACTGCCAAGATATACTTCACCTTGAAAAATGGCACACAGATCAATATCACTTCAGCTGGGGTGAACTCAATGGGTGACTTCTTCCATCGGGCCACTCTTGGCCCGGACGGACTTTTTCGGCAATTTGTGTACCCGAAGAGCACGGAGGCCAGAAGCCTATGGAGAGAGGAATGGACAGCGGTGAGCTCACTTCCCCAAAACATCTGCCAAGCAGTAAGAACGAATGTAGGCAGTGGCGCATGCGGGTTCAATAGTTACTGCACCTTTGATGGCACCAAGAATCAGGCAAGCTGCCTATGCCCAACACATTACAAGTTCTTCGATGAGGAGAGGAAGTACAAAGGGTGCAGGCCAGACTTTGAACCACAAAGCTGTGACCTGGATGAGACAGCTGCAGCGGCACAGTTTGAGATGAGACTAATCGATGGTGTTGATTGGCCTCTATCCGACTATGAGCAGTACAGCCCCATAGACGAGACTGAGTGCCGGAGGCTGTGTGTGAGTGATTGCTTCTGCGCCATGGCCGTGTTTGACCGAAACTCAAACACCTGCTGGAAGAAAAAGCTCCCACTATCAAATGGGAATATGGGGGACAGTGTCCAGAGGAAGGTTCTTCTCAAGGTACCTAGAAGCAACAATTCACAGTCCCAGCTCAACAGCGGCTCAACCAATTCACAATCCCCACACCTCCTGATCCCTCGTCCTTCATCAGTTCACTTCAGTGATGTCCTGCTTGTTAATAAATAAGTCGTAGCATAACGCGAGATGATGCTATAGATTGATACTCTGATATAGTTGTCTATTAAAGCTTGAAAAATCATGGTAATAAGGTTGTAAGGCACTTACATCTAGCTGCAACAAATAGCATCGCTAATGCATCTGTATACAAGATAAAACATATATGCATGTACCTATGTATGTCTTTGAATCTCTTATAGTCAAAACAGTCTTTACAATACCTCAAAAAAATGCTCTGCAATAGAAAAGAGGCCAAGGTGAATACATTTGGCTAATAACTCATATAAAGTTTCTACAAGTACATGGTTTGGGCAATTGGCATCAAATAAGACTTAACGACGTCGTTTAGAAGTAAGCGATAAATCAAGAAAATGTTCTGACCAGCATATTTTACTACATTTAAAAATACGCCATCTTTTTCCCAAAAAAAAACTCTGCGGTGTCAATATTTACGGAGTAACTTGGCCACTTTGATGTATTTCTACAGTAAAACTAACAAATGCCTTCTTTCAGACTAACTTGCAGAGTTGGGGCTAGCCCCAAACAACCACCCAAAGAATGTTCGCGAACAATTTAGTACCTCGATTAGTTTTATGCCAATACCAAATTACCTGGAAAAAATGCCTCCACAGCCCCAATCGACGGACTCTCTACATCCCCGCGAGTGGGGGGTAAGAGGAACCAAGAAGCGATGCAGTAACTAGACGAATCAAGCAAATGCAGTTCTTGTTCTACGGAATGATTTAGCACTAAATCGATACGCCATTTCTCTGCTAATCCGACCATATACATGATACATTCCCACAGCATTCAACACTAGAAAAGGGCAAAAGGAACAAAATAATTTTGTGACACCCAAAATCCTAATGGCATCGCAAACGCACTCGCGGCGTTTGGCCTCAAAGGGGGGGGGGGGCTCCTGCGCGCCGGTTAGTGTCCACGTACATCTACATGAAAAATCGCAGTGTATCCGTCCATCCACTAGAGTGGAGCGGCGGCGGGCCAGCTGGAACCGGACTGCCAGTGTGACCTGGGGAATTTTGCTGGGGGCGGGGCGTCGCGTGAACCGGAAGAAGCGATGCGGCTGCTCTGCCAACGAACAACGTTTTACGGCGAGGATTTCGCTTCCCTAAATACAGTATTTTGATCAGGTGGTTCTAGAGGCAGATTACCAAGATGTGCTTCGATCTGGCGAGTGGCAGACCGGTTTGTACTGCCGAATATCCTGCTAGAAGTTAAGGAGCTTTTTATCGAGGAATTGTGGCTGGTTTGTTCAGTCTAGATGATTTTTTCTAGATAGAAGATAGATTAAACAGAGATAATATAAAGAGATAGATGAGCTCATTCTTTCTTTATTACTTTCCTTTCTAAAAATACATAGTATAAATATTGGGATTTCTATTTTATAGATGGCTTGAAGGCCTATACGCCTATACCTAGATTTCTCAACACTTTATTCGGTTTTTCTTCCATCCACTTTTGTTATACCTGTGGGAATGCGAACCCTGCTGCATATCTTTGTGCAAGGACGACCTCGAGCAGCTATGTTCTCTAGTAAGCAGTACTTGTATACATGACTCTCCTAATATAAGTAGTACAAATCTTAAAGGAAAAAATAATCATCATTCACCCTTTATTACTGTTTTAATATTAGTCTTTTCTTTGACACACTGTGTGCTCCGTTTCTTAGTTGCATCCCTTTCTATCAATTATAATGGGCTAGCTGTTGAATAATAAATGCTCCCTGGCTTCTCCTATAAAAAAATATTTAAAATTGTCTGACACTATATTTTGTAAAATCATGTCGAGATCTTTTCACTGTTATGACGAGTATTTGACACTGTTGAGGGCTTTTCAATGTGTTTGAATTGTCAAATTTAAGTTGTGAAAGTTGGGTAAAAGTTCAGTGTAATCGGTCAGACCGCCCTAAACATGGCGGCTTGATCGGCAACACATGGGTGGTCTGATCGACCAGTGGGAGCAGTTTGACCGACCTGTGAGCTTTTAAAAAATAGATACCAAACACTTGCAACAATATGTGTAGGGATATGTTTGCACTAGGTTTCATGGCAAATTAAGCAACAAGCTAAAATGTTAGAATTTTACTGAAATTCTAGAGATGATGTTCTCTGATGAAGTTAAGAGGTCAAACTTGCCACATAATGGTTGACCTAATTGTCATATCAATGGCGCGGTCATACCAGCCAATGGTTGGCGGTCTGATCACCGATGATCTAACCAGCAAGATTTTGTAGTCTGACTAGCTGTGGTCGTGAGTTGAACTTGAGAATTGATCTTAGGAGTTTGGATGTCATGCATACGAGTTGCATTGTGCATTTATGGACTGACAAGGATCAAGTTGGAATGAATTTGTGTCCAGAAATGATTTGCTTGGTCTATTATTGTACAGGTGGTTTCGAAGTCAACTATAGCCAATAGCAATGGACTGAGACTTGGTGGGAGAACCAAGGTCCAGAGTGCTCAAAGTGACTGAGTGAGATAGTTGGACTCGGACAAGACACAAGATAGACAAGGGCCATAGAAAGTACATGTGGTTAAGGTCAAGCGTGAACTGTGCTGCGCTAAACGACTTAGGACCATTTGTTGGTGAGGAAATTTTGATAGGATCTGGACATGTGAGAAGCTTGGCACGAAGTCATTAGGGTCACATGAAAGGTGACGGAGCATGGGAGACGCTTCGAGAAGGAATTGGGAAATGTCAGTTGAGAGGCAATGCGGTCATTTGCCCAAAAATGAAAAAGTGAGCAATTTGTAAAACCGTGGTGGTGTCCTAAGCATATTAGGTCAAGGAGACTTCATAGAGAACAAGACATGATGTATTTGTGCTATTGGACCTAAGGATAAAGATGATGCTTTAAAAAGCATGCTAGGGAGTAAAAAACCAGAACGTGTAATGGGTTAACGAGTTTCCATGGGTGTGTGTAATGGATGTGATCCACTTTTTGTAACTAAATTAGAGTTTCTTGTGAACCTCTACTATATAAGGGGGCATTAGAGAGAGATGTTTGGTTTTCTTCACTTTAGGCTCCAAAAGAGAAACAAGGGTTTTGTTAAGAGAGCTAGGTGATACCCTTAGGGTTTTGTTCTCCTGGTGGAGTGGCTATTATCATCCATCTTCAAGTGGTAATAGAAGATCAAACTTAGTTCTCCATGCCTTATTTGTGTTCATGTTTGATTTTCTTGTCTTCCTGAGCTGTTCTTGGTGATTCGTGGTTCCATCTTGTTCTAGTGTGACTCATGTTGACATACAGTTTGCTAGGTCTTGTAAGAACTCATCTAGGATCATTTTGACTGCCTAGATCTCATGAGCTTGAGTAGATCAAGTTTTCCCTCTTTTGCTTGATTCTTGAGCACTCTTCCCTAAAATGGATAAAGGTGGGAACTTGGACAACAATTCTTGATGTTGTTGGTTGGAATAGGTTCTAGATATCGTAGGGTAGTTGTGTTTCAAATTTGGTGTGATTTGAACAAGTTGATCAGCAGTTAGGTGAAATTTTTGGATTTGAAAAACATGATGTTTTCAATCTATCAGTAGGGGAGCAGTCAAACCAGTTGGCGCTGGCCAGTCAAACTGGCCCATTGGTCAGACCGCTGAGAGCTGGCAGTCAGACTAGCTGGTAGGGTGGTTTGCTATTTTCATTAGTTCTTGCTTGTGGGCATTGTTTTCACTGCTAGTAAGTTCAATCTTGATCTTGACAACTATCATAGCTACTGAAGTGAAAAGATTACCAAATACCTTAGGGGAAATATTGTCGGAGTTATTCACCCCTGTAACTGCCATAATCAATCCCACAATTGGTATCAGAGCTCGGTGAGCTATTCTTCATAAGATCTTCATCGATCTTTGTCAGATCCAGATTTTATAATCCGGAATCCTTTGTGATTCCACCGCACTATTCCCTGGATCAGTAGATAGTGCTCACAGATACAGAAATGAACATCAAAAACATATCATACGGAAGCATAAATATAATAAAAGACTTACACATGGGCCGATTAGGCCGAAATCAATAAGATGCAGCAGCGGAAACAAAGCACACAGGTGGGACCCTCAGGATATGCCCACAGGCAGCCGACCGGGGGTACGCGACCTAGCCCTCGACATCTTGCTCTTCTTCGCCATCATGACCAAGAGTGTTGCTGTAGTGATCTGGCTTCTGATTCTGGATTTGTTGTGAGAGCGAGTGTGAGCACACACCACCGTGCTCCGCGAGCCAATACACAATATGCAATAATTAACATGCCCAGCTTATCAAGGGAGAGGCTCAGGTTATTTCATTTGCCATAAATTGCTTTTAAAAAGCATTATTATTGTTTAATCATAGTATTATTGTTGTTGCCTAAAACTCCAAACAACAAATGCTATCATTTATTTAATCCACCGAATATACACTTTCTATATTGATTGATGTCTAAGACTCCAAACAACGAATGACATTATTTATTTTGAATGCACCAATATCTTTTGTATTCTGAATTCCTAATAATCCAATCTTGTAATTGCTATTCATCAACTCTTCACTTCTGAATTCTAATGATTCTCTAACATAATTACTTTCAAATCCACTGATATCATTTACATCAAGACTTTCTAACAATTCAATCCTTTCAGTTATTGATCCAAAACCATAATTTGTTCTTCCAGTAATCAACCCTATTTTCCATTACCCGTCTCTAACTAATTCACAAGTATACATCCACCAGGAACATTATTGATCAAGTTTATACTCCAATTATCATATCTCCAATTTCCCCAAACATTCAATTCATCCATCTGGTATTTAATCTAATCCTATTAATCCCATTATCGCCAACATCTCCCAAGAATTTATATTAGTTATCAGTGTCATAATCCAGCAATTACCTTTGCACCCCCTAATTCTCCTAAAATCATTTAGATCATCTATCTAGCCTATCTATTCATTTAGGCTCCACCAATTTATTTCTCTCAGAATCCACACTATCGTTTCATTTTTATGATCGATATGAATCCACTAATAACTTTATGTGTTTACCACAAACAGCCATCTTCTTTTCTTACGACTCTATTTATTCTTCCTGACATTTTATTTTGTGAGAAGTATTATCATTATTTAAAAATATAATACATAGAAATTTCCTGAGACCTAACAGTTTTTGAACAAAAACATAATGTGTAAGAGAATGCAATAATAATAGCGATCTAGATTCCATCCACCATTACATGGTCTCTGCACCATATGCTAGACCTTCAGCGTTATAGCCGCTTACATTATCATTGGGACGACACCCAGGGCAACTCAAAACAGGGCTTTCCACTACCGTCCACTTTTCCATTTCTTCCCACAAAGTCTTTGAAATAAAACTATATCTGGTTAAGTTCCCATGTCCGCCCTTGACCGTGGGCACGGCTATTCGAATAGTTTTGACTCTGTAGAGTTGCACACTTTACCCACATGAGACAGTTCACTCGTTGCCCCACACGATTCCTAGTCGTGCGGTTGAGCAAACCATCATAATAACTGTTCAAAGTACCTTGCCCCTTCCATCATCTCACCCTATGGGTCATTCCCACTTGCGGTGGGTCCCATATGTTGTGCGGGATGTTCCCATCCTATGCACCTAGCAGCTGGCTACCTACACTGCTAGCACGCTGCAGACAAACTTCACCTTCTGCGGGTGTCTGAAAGCACCTAGGCCCCTAAAAATAGTTTTGGTAATTAATGAAATTATGTGAATATGGAACTAACGTGTTTTATAAGCATGCGAAGGGTTAGTCCACATGTGAGCGACAAAATACAAGCCAAAGGATGTATGTGAAGACCAAAATTGGCTCAAGACAAAGATATACTTAGTATAGGATCTCCTTTTGATTTTACCGGTCTTAGGTAAAAGGTGGAAGACCGGATTATAGGTTAGTTAATCGTACCATAAAGAGGGATCTTGGCAAGTAGCTTGAATACAAATTTCTTGTGTCGTTTGGATCAACATTAGAAACTTGCATTCATCAAAAATCCGATTTAAAACAAAGTTTGTGCTCTGTCTGGACGAGCGGTAGTACCGCAGTTTTGAATGTCGGAACTACTAGAGAGCGGTAGTTCCACGCCCAGAAGCGGTAGTACCGGCGAGCGGAAGATCCGGCTTTCGAGCGGATTCTTTTTTCCAGAGAGCACCCTCGGATTATCTGAATTCTTGCGGGAACGGAAGTACCGGCAATCTGAACGCCGGAACTACCGCAGTGAGCGGTAGTACCGCATTATGGAGCGGTACTTCCGGCGCCCGGAAGATCCGGAGGGTGAGCGGATACTTTTTTCCAGAGAGCACCTCCGGATGGAGTCTGGATTTTCCTGGAGCGGAAGTACCAGCGATTTCAAAGTCGGAACTACCGCTGTGTGCGGTAGTTCCGCTATCCAGAGCGGTACTTCTGGAGTCCGGAAGATCCGGTTTCAGAGCGGATGCTTTTTTCCAGAGAGCGCCAAATTTGAGACCTTTCAGGTTTCGGCCAGAGCGTAGTACCGCGCCGAGTTTCCGGAACTACCGGAGAGCGATAGTACCGCAAATTACAACGGCGGTAGTACCTCGCCGCCAAATCTAACGGTCACTGCAGAGCTCTGACATAGCCGTTCTGCCGCGAAGATTTGGTAGCGGTAGTACCGCTCGTCCTGAATTTTTCAGGAATTTGTGCCAAACGGCTAGTTTTGGTTGGTGGAGGCTATAAATACCCCCACCACTGCACAAGGGCTAAGGTTAGAGACCCATTGCATATTTCTTGAGACCTAGAGCATTCACTCCACCCTCATTCACATTGAGCATTAAATTGAGGTGGTTTTGCATTTAGTGCTAAATTTCATTTGTTGATCCATTTGGCACTAGAGTTGAATTCAAGTGAAGCCCGGATTTATTACTCTTAGTGCTTGCTGGCACTTGGACGATTGGGCGGAGGTTCGATCGGTGATCTTCTCAAGAAGCTTGTGAGAAGACCCAGTGACGTGTGAAGATTGGAGCTCACCTACCCGGAGCGGGGAAGAGCTACCACTAGTGATCGAGGTGTTTCGGCTTAATTCATGGAGCCGGTCTGATTCGTTCGGGCTAACCTCAACGTGGACTAGGGGAAACCGGCAAGTTTCCGAACACCGCGGTAAAATATCGGTTCTATTTATTTCACTCTTAGCTCTTGCTTATTTATTTCATTGTGATTATTTGCTTGCTTAGAGCTAGGATTGTTATATTATTCGACTAGAATTGTTTATGATTAATTGCTTTACATTCTTGCAATTTAAATTGTAAAGAATTAATCACTTGAACAAGAAAAATTTAAAAACCTCCTATTCACCCCCCCTCTAGTCGGTATCCTTGATCCTACAAGTGGTATCAGAGCTTGGTCTCTCATTTGTAGACTTAACCGTCTAGAGAGAAAATGATGGCTAGTGAGGGGATTGCGGTAGGCAAGGCACCACTATTTGATGGCTCTAATTATGCTTATTGGAAAATTAGAATGTCAATTTATTTAAAGGCCATGAGTCCTAATTTTTGGAAAATCGTAAATGATGGTTACGTCATGCCTCTTGATCCCGAGCACCCAACGGAATAAGATGGGCGTAACACTCATTTAGATGCCCAAGCCATGAATGCTCTTTTTGGAGCCTTGAACGCGGATGAGTTCAATAGAGTGAGCAACCTTGAAACAGCTCATGCTATTTGGACCATCCTTTCGGAGATACATGAAGGAACATCCACGGTCAAGGAGGCAAAATTGCATCGGCTTAGGATCAAATATGAGACATTCATAATGTTGCCCCATGAGAACATCAATGAGATATACACACGGCTAAACAACATTGTGAATGAGCTCAAAGGCCTTGGAACTAACCTTTCCGATCTTGACATTGTGAGAAAGATGCTTAGGGCCTTACCGGAGAAGTACGAGATGTTGGTGACGCTCTTTCTCAACTCACCGGAGTTGGCGAGGATGACGCCAACACAACTCTTGGGTAATCTAATTACCAATGAGTTGTACAAGAAGGACAAGTAGGAACTTTTGGAGCAATCCACTTCCAAGGGAAAGAAGATCCCCGCCTTCAAGGCAAAGGCGGTGGCAAGTGAGGAGTCCGAAGATGAAGAAGAGGATTCCGAGGAGGAGCTTGCCATTCTTGTGAAAAGGATGAACAAATTCATGAGAAGGCGCTCAAACCGAGGCGCAAGTCATGACAAAGGCAAGAAGTGGCAATCCTCCTCCAACAATAAGTATAGCAACATCCGTTGCTATGAATGCGACGAAAAGGAGCACATTGCATCACAATGCCCCACGAAGAAGGATGACAAGGAGAAGTCATTAAAGAAGAAGAGCTATCAAGGCAAGAAGAAACTTTTCAAGAAGCTTCACAAAGACGGAAAGAACCAAGCCCACATTGGTGAGTGGGACTCCGAGAAGGAGTTCTCCGACTCTGACTCAAGTGAGGATGAGTCACCTAAGAAGGGACTCGTCGGTATTACTATCAAATAAGCCCCATCGCTATTCTCCACTCCCACATGTCTTATGGCAAAAGGGGAGAAGATAAAAACTCTAGACGACGATGAGCCTTCTTATGATGATTTAATGGATATGCCAGTTGAATTGAATGAATTTCTTGGAAAAGAGAAATCAAAATTCAAGGTCTTGAAGAGGGAGCACATGTCTCTTCAAGAATCTTATGAGGAGTGTAGGATCAAGGATACCGACTAGAGGGGCGGTGAATAGGAGGTTTTTAAACTTTTCTTGTTTACTTGATTAATTCTCCACAATTTAAATGACAATGATGTAAAGCAATTTAATCCTATGCAATTCTAGTCAACAATTTAGCTCTAAACAAATAAGTGATCTCAATGAAGCAAACGAACAAGAGCTAAAGAGACAAAGAACACAACCGATGTTTTTACCGTGGTATTCGGAAACTTGCCGGTTTCCCCTAGTCCACGTTGAGGTAAGCCCGGACGTATCGGACCGGCTCCACGAATTGAGCCAAGCACCTCGATCACTAGTGTAGCTCTTCCCCACTCCGGGTAGGTGAGCTCCAACCTTCACAATTTGCCGGGTCTTCTCACAATCTTCTTGAGAAGATCACCGAGGCAACTTCCACCGGATCGTCCAAGTGCCGGCAAGCACTAAGAGTAATAAATCCCGGTGTTCACTTGAATGCAACTCTAGTGCCAAATGGATTTGCAAGGGAAATCTAGCACTAAATGCTCAACCACCTCACTTTGATGTGCAAAGAAAGAATTGAGGTGAAATGAATGCACTTGGGCTTGAGAAATATGCAATGAGTCTCTAACATTAGCCCTTGAGCAGTGGTGGGGGTATTTATAGCCTCCACCAACCAAAACTAGCCGTTTGACTCAGCTTCCAGAAAATTTTCTGGTCGAGCGGAACTACCGCTCCAAAGACCGGTACTACCGCTACCAAATCTTCGCGCCAGAACGGCTATGTCAGACGTCTGCAGTGACCGTTGGATTCGGCGGCGCGGTACTACCGCCGTTGATATTTGCGGTACTACCGCTACCCGGTAGTTCCGCAAAGTCGGCGCGGTACTACCGCTTCAGCCAAACTCCAAAGGTTCCCAGACTTGGCGCTCTCTGGAAAAATACATCCGCTTTGAAGTCGGATCTTCCGGACTCCGGAAGTACCGCTCTGAGTGGCGGAACTACCGCATGCAGCGGTAGTTCCGGCGTTGAAATAGCCGGTACTTCCGCTCCAGAGAAATCCAGGCTTCATCCGGAGGGTGCTCTCTGGAAAAGTTGATCCGCTCTCCCTCCGGATCTTCCGAGGTCCGGAAGTACCGCTTTAGGATGCGGTACTACCGCTCGCAGCGGTAGTACCGACGTTCAAACGGCCGGTACTTCCGTTCTCATAAGATTTTGGAATGAGCCAAGGGTGCTCTCTGGAAATATCGGTCCGCTCCAAAACCGGATCTTCCGCTGGCCGGTACTACCGCATTTTGGTTGCGGAACTACCGCTTTCCGGTAGTTCCGACGTTCAAAACTGCGGTACTACCGCTTTTCCAGACAGAGCAAGATTTCTTTTGAAAGCTAGATTTCTTTAATGGATGCAAGTTTTAGGACAAAACCATTTGGCACAAGAGATAAGTATTCAAGCTACTTAGCCAAGATCCCCCTTGATGGTACGATCATTTATCCTATAATCCGGTCTTCCACCATTCACCTAAGACCGGTAAAATTCAAAAGGGGTCCTATTCTAAGCATACCTTTGTCTTGAGCCAATTTGATTTTCACGCGTGTCCTTTGGCTTGCATCTTGTCGCTCATGTGTGTGGACTATCCTTTCGCATACTCATAAAAACACGTTAGTCCCATATTCCATATTCTTCATTTCATTAATTACCAAAATCCTTTTTAGGGGTCTAGATGCTTTCAAGGAGTTAAAGGAAGCTCATGATTTGCTTCTCCAAGAAAATCAAAGAAAATCTAGTACTAGCATTGGTATATCATGTGATATTTTGAATGAGATGTCTAGTCTAGGAAAATCAACATCTAGCATGTCTACATCTTGTGATGATCTTCTTGTTATGCCATGCTCTTCAAATATTGATTCCAAAAATGCTTTAACTCTTGTTCATGATAATGTACTTGCTAATGATGAAAATGAAAATTTAAAATAACAAGTGCAAAAATTAAACAAGAGTTTAGAAAGAGCTTACAAAGGGAAGGCTACTCTTGATAAATTATTAAATGACCAAAGATGCTCATTTAACAAGGAAGGACTTGGGTATGTTTCCAAGAAAGGTAAGAAACCGGTATACAAACCACCAAGGTTTGTAAAGGAGAATGGTAAGTATTGCACAAAATACCGGAATGTAGGACATATGCAAAATGATTGTTCTAAAGATAAAATGCATTCCATTGTCTTATATGATTCTTGTTATATGCTTAAGAAATCTAAGAGTGGAAATGTAATTGCTCATTTTATTGGCACCTCGATTTTGGGTACTAAAAAGAAATCTATTTAAGTGCCCAAAATCTTGGTTACTAACCTCCAAGACCCAAACAAATTTGGGTACCTAAAAAGGTTTGATTTTCTTTTGTAGATAAATTATAAAACCGGTGGAAGGCATTGGGTGTTGGATAGTGGATGCACTCAACACATGACCGGAGACCGGAAAATGTTTACCACTTTTGAGAGCGGGAACAATGACAAAATCACCTTTGGAGACAATAGCAAAGGAAAGGTATTGGGTTTGGGTAAAATTACTATCTCAAACTACCTTTCTATTTCTAATGTATCCTTAGTTGAAACATTAAATTTCAATTTGCTATCTGTTGCCCAATTGTGTGATTTAGGCTTAACTTGTTCATTCTCAAAAGAAAATGTAATCATTTCAAAAGAAAATAATAATAAACTTGTTTTCAAAGGATTTAGATTTGGAAATCTCTATTTAGTAGACTTTACTTCAAATGATTCATGCTTAAAAACTTGTTTAATTGCAAAAACTTCTTTGGGTTGACTATGGCATAGGAAACTAGGTCATGTGGGTATGATTCAACTTAAAAAGCTTTTCAAACATGACTTAGATGTGTTGGCTTGAAAGATGTGAAGTCTGAGAAAAACCGACTTTGTAGTGCTTGTCAAGACGGAAAGCAAGTCGCTAGTTCTCATCCTTCCAAAAGTATCATGTCAACCTCTAGGCCATTAGAGCTCTTGCATATGGATTTGTTTGGGCCAACAACCTATAAGAGCATTGGGGGTAATAGCTATTGTTTAGTCATTGTGGATGATTACTCTAGATACACATGGGTTTTCTTCCTAAATGACAAAAGCGAAACCTCCAGGATTTTCAAAAGTTTTGCAAAAAGGGCCAAAAATAAATTTGATTTTAAAATAAAGAAAATTAGGAGCGATAATGGTTCCGAGTTTAAAAATACAAAAGTTGAAGATTTTTGTGATGAACTTGGAATAAAGCATGAACTTTCCACAACCTACACTCCAGAGCAAAATGGAGTTGTAGAAAGGAAAAATCGCACATTAATTGAAATGGCTAGGACAATGCTTGATGAATATAATACTTCCGATAAATTTTGGGCGGAAGCTATATACACCGCTTGTCATGCCATAAATCGCCTTTATTTACATCGTCTTTTGAAAAAGACTTCCTATGAGCTTCTCATTGGAAGAAAACCGAACATTTCCTACTTTAGAGTATTTGGTTGCAAATGCTATATCTTAAGAAAGGATGTTCGGCTTTCAAAATTTCAAAGTCGATGTGATGAAGGATTCTTATTAGGTTATTCTTCAAATAGCAAAGCTTATAGAGTTTATAATAAAAGTTCGGGTTTAGTACAAGAATCTTATGATGTACAATTTGATGAGACTAATGGCTCTCAAGAAGAGCAAGAAAATCTTGATGATGTAGGGGATGAAGGATTGCGCAAGGCTATGGAAAATATGCAAATTGGAGACATCAAGCCAAAGGAAGATCCATCATCACCAAGCTCACGAGACAAGTGGAGCCACCCACCTCGTCTACAACAAGCAATGTTCAAGTTATTGAAGATGAATAAAAGGATCAACAACAAAACAACCTCAAGATACACAACGCAATTGCCAAGAATCATCCAATAGATCAAATATTGGGTGATGTGAGTAAGGGTGTTCAAACTCACTCTAGAATAGCTTCTTTTTGTGAACATTACTCTTTTGTGTCTTCTCTTGAGCCCAAGCTTGTAGATGAAGCTTTAGATGATCCGGATTGGGTAAATGCTATGCATGAAGAGTTGAACAACTTTACTCAAAATGAAGTTTGGACTTTGGTGGAAAGACCCGAAAAGCACAATGTAATTGGTACAAAATGGGTCTTCCGGAACAAACAAAATGAAAACGGAATTGTGGTAAGAAACAAAACAAGGTTAGTTGCTCAAGGTTATACTCAAGTCGAAGGGTTAGATTATGATGAAACTTTTGCACCCGTTGCTAGACTTGAGTCAATTAAAATCTTGCTTGCTTTTGTATCTAGCTTTGATATTAAATTATTTCAAATGGATGTTAAAAGTGCATTTCTAAATGGAACAATCTCCGAACTTGTATTTGTTGAACAACCACCGGGGTTCGAAGATCCTAAATACCCTAATCATGTTTATAAACTTTCAAAGGCGCTATATGGTTTAAAACAAGCTCCTAGGGCTTGGTATGAACGCCTTAGGAATTTTCTTGTTTCAAAGGGATTTAAAATTGGTAAAGTGGATACAACATTATTCACAAAAATCATTGGTAATGATTTCTTTGTATGCCAAATTTATGTTGATGACATTATATTTGGTTCTTCTAACCAATATTTTTGTGAGGAATTTGGAGAAATGATTTCTAGAGAATTTGAGATGTCCATGATAGGAGAATTGAGCTATTTTCTTGGACTCCAAATCAAATAACTCAAGGATGGGACATTCATAAGCCAAACAAATTACATTAAAGACCTATTCAAGAAGTTTAGCATTGAAGATGCAAAACCCATCAAGACACCAATGGCAACCAATGGGCATCTAGACCTCGACGAAAGAGGTAAGTCGGTAGATTCAAAGCTTTATAGATCCATGATTGGTAGCTTGCTTTATCTTACCGCATGTAGGCCCGATATCATGTTTAATGTATGCATGTGTGCTCGCTTTCAAGCTTCACCAAAAGAGTGTCATTTAAAGGCCGTAAAAAGAATCTTGAGATATTTGAAACACTTCCAAAATATAGGGCTTTGGTATCCCAAAGGTTCTAAATTTGAATTAATTGGATATTCGGATTCCGATTATGCGGGTTGCAAAGTGGATAGAAAAAGCACTTCGGGAAGTTGTCAATTCTTAGGCAGATATTTAGTGTCTTGGTCCTCAAATAAACAAAACTCCGTAGCACTCTCAACCGCCGAGGCCGAATATGTTTCCGCTGGAAGTTGTTGTGCTCAATTATTATGGATGAGGCAAACCTTGATGGATTATGGAATAAATTTTGATAAAGTGCCTCTATAGTGTGATAATGAAAGTGCCATCAAAATTTCTAATATTCCTGTCCAACACTCAAGAACCAAGCATATAGATATACGCCACCATTTCTTGAGGGACCATTGAAGCAAGGGAGATATTTGTATTAGCCACATCCCGACCGAACACCAATTAGTGGACATTTTCACCAAACCTTTAGATGAAAACCGCTTTTGCAAACTTAGGAGTGAATTAAATATCCTAAATCACTTAAATGTTGCATAAACTTATGGCTAATTTAAATATATGCTAAATGGAAGAAGCTTGTAAGATTGTTTGCAAAAATCCTTTATACAAAAAGTTTTAATTTAAAAGGAAAGGCAAAAACTATTTAAGATAATATTTTGACATAGTCAATGCATAATGATCCTTAAAGATTTTAGTTGAGTGCAAAAACTAGGGATCATTTGCATTTATTCTCTTCAAATTCCAATCCTGTCAAGTTCCAGAAAAAAACGGAACTACCGCTGTCTCCTACGGTACTTCCGAGAAACGGTACTTCTGGCTGAGGACGCGGTACTACCGCTAAGCGGTACTACCGGCCGTGACAGCGAAACTACCGGAGCAGCATTTAAGAGGGGTAACCGCCCACGCCCGAGGGTTTTCCTTGTGTGGCCCTCTTCTTTTTTTTCTCTTCGGTCCTTCCGCCCCTCATTTCCGCCCGTGCCCGTACTCCCTCTTCTCTTCTCTTTCTCTCTCCCCCACCAAAAACTACCAAAACCGCACCTTAGATCCTTGAATCTAGTGCTGATTTCTTCGATTCTTCGAGTAAAATCAACTTCCAAGGGTTCAACTCCTCCGATCCTCAAGGTATCTCGGATCAAAATCCTCTCTTTAATCTCTTTTTGAACCCTAGGTCATCTCTTTTAGATTGATTTGAAATGTAGATGTTTTTGCTACTTGATTCTAGGGAAAATGAGTAGATTTGGTGTTTAAGGGTATTTACACACCTATTTCATGGATTCAATCCAAGAAAACACCAAAGATTCATGCACATTGTCAAAACCCTAAAACCTGCCAGGAATCGGAACTACCGCCCGACAGGAGCAGTACTACCGCTGAGCGGTACTACCGGCCTAGAACGGCGGTACTACTGATTTTTCTGACAGTGCAGCAAATTCACTTCATTCTTTTTCAATCTAACTTGGTCTACTCTCCTTTATTCCTCATGATTTATCCTTCTTGTCTCTAGATGCCTAGAACAAGAGCAGCTGGCAGGAAGTCCTACTCCATTTCTGGGGAATCCTCGGACGCCCCTGCTCTTCCATCTCCTAAGGCAGTGCAGAAGGCTTCCCAAGACAAAGGGAAAGCCCCGGTCCCCAAGTCTGAGTCGGACTCTGAGACGGAGTCTGAACAGAAGTAGCATGAGAGCTCTCCCATGGAGGAATCAGAAGAGGACCTGACTGAGAGGGAGAGCCCTGACATTGATCTCAAGAAGATCACCGCTGACGAGTACGCCAGACTTCGTCACCGGAACCAGTATGAGCTCCCCTCCAACTCCATTAATCCAAAGTTTCACACCAAGTTCCAGGAGAAGATTTTTGATGAGATGTATGGGCCAGATCGACAGTTTGCGGATCACAAGTATGTTGACTGGGACCACATTGACTCCATTGACAAGTATGATGGGGCATACAAGCTATTCCAGAGGGTAGGTATTCATCAGCTTGTGGCCATGCCATGTGATTATAATGAAGAGATGATCTGTCAGTTTTATGATACTGTGCATATCACTCCAGACTATCAGCACATGACATGGATGACGGTATGCACAAAATTGGAGGCCACCAAGCATGACTTTGAGCTGGCATTGCGGGCTGAGCTGAGTGCTTATGAGAAGGTATATGACAAGCCTGCTCTAGATATTCATGCTATGTCCATCTACTACAACACTGCTGAAAAATTTGTCCCGAGCAAGTATATCGGACTGCTTCCCATTCCCAGCTTGGTCAATTGCATCATCAACCACACCATCCTCCCAAAGGGCGGTAACTATGATGCCATTCAAGGTCACGCTTGGAACATCATAGATTACATTATGATGGGGGAGAAATTTGATGTAGTTGATGTCATCATTCGGGAGATAGTCTCTTCCAAGAATGATCGCATCAAGCGCATCAATTATGCACCCTATATTATGGCTTTGATCAATACCAAATTTGTATTCCGCGGAGGACGTGGTGGAGTGCACAAGCCATACAAGCCCAGACCTGAGCCTCCCATACCCACTGCTGTTCGAGCTCGACAGACAGATCTAGGAGCAGGTGTAGCAGCTTCAGCAGGAGCAGCATGTGCCGGACCAACAACACCTCAGGAGCCCGGTCAGCCCTCTCTCTCTCTCCCAGATCTACTCTTCCATGCTTGAGGGGTTCTCCACCCTCAACTCCAGGATGGATAGGGTTGATGGGAGACTGGACTCTATCGACAGCTAGCTGACCTCGCTAGATGGTCGCATTGCAGCCTTGGAGCACCCTCCATCTCAGCCGCCTCCTTGCTACACTCGACGCCGTCTTCGTCGTGATCCTTCTTCTCCTCCTCAGGAGTGATCTCTGTTTGGTACTTAATGCCAAAGGGGGAGAAGTTAGTTAGTGGGGTAGTTGGGCTTATGGGCTTATGTCTATTTTTTTTGTTGCTTTTGGATGGATGTAATGACCTCTTTATGAACTCGTTTTATCTTTTAAGTTTGTGGATGTAATGAACCTTTATGGTCATGGATGCTTATGTCACTATCTTTTGCTTTAATGATAATTTACTTTCTCTTTATGATATCTCTTTGTCTTGTGCATCTTGTGCAAAATGTTATATTTTTATCGATGCACATGTTCAGGGGGAGTTATCTCCCCTCTTGAACTTTAAAATGAAAATAGTTCTTTTTATGTCAACACAAATCTTATTGCAAAGAACTCTCTCATTTAAAAGTCAACATAGAATATACAACTTGTTGCCAAACAAATTGGTATATTCAAAACCTTTATCTCACATAAAATTTGGGTTGTCATCAATTACCAAAAAGGGAGAGATTGAAAGCATCTAGGCCCCTAAAAATGGTTTTGGTAATTAATGAAATTATGTGAATATGGGACTAACGTGTTTTATAAGCATGCGAAGGGTTAGTCCACAAGTGAGCGACAAAATACAAGCCAAAGGATGTATGTGAAGACCAAAATTGGCTCAAAACAAAGGTATACTTAGTATAGGATCTCCTTTTGATTTTACCGGTCTTAGGTGAAAGGTGGAAGACTGGATTATAGGGTAGTTAATCGTACCATAAAGAAGGATCTTGGCAAGTAGCTTGAATACAAATTTCTTGTGCCGTTTGGATCAACATTAGAAACTTGCATTCATCAAAAATCTGATCTAAAACAAAGTTTGTGCTCTGTCTGGACAAGCGGTAGTATCGCAGTTTTAAACGTCGGAACTACCGGAGAGCGGTAGTTTCGCGCCTAGAAGCGGTAGTACCGGCGAGCGGAAGATCCGGCTTTCGAGCGGATTCTTTTTTCCAGAGAGCACCCTCGGATTCATCTGAATTCTTGCGAGAACAGAAGTACCGGCAATCTGAACACCAGAACTACCGCACTGAGCGGTAGTGCCGCATTATGGAGCGGTACTTCCGGCGCCCGAAAGATCCGGAGGGTGAGCGGATGCTTTTTTCCAGAGAGCACCTCCGGATGGAGTCTGGATTTTCCTGGAGCGGAAGTACCGGCGATTTCAACGTCGGAACTACCGCTGCGTGCAGTAGTTCCGCTATCCAGAGCGGTACTTCCGGAGTCCGGAAGATCCGGTTTCAGAGTGGATGGTTTTTTCCAGAGAGCGCCAAATTTGGGACCTTTCAGATTTCGGCCAGAGCGGTAGTACCGCGCCGACTTTGCGGAACTACCGGAGAGCGGTAGTACCGTAAATTACAACAGCGGTAGTACTACGCCGCCAAATCCAACGGTCACTGCAGAGCTCTGACATAGCCGTTCTGCCGTGAAGATTTGGTAGCGGTAGTACCGCGCCCACAAGAGCGGTAGTACCGCTCGTCCTAAATTTTTCAGGAATTTGTGCCAAACGGCTAGTTTTGGTTGTTGGAGGCTATAAATACCCCCACCACTGCACAAGGGCTAAGGTTAGAGACCCATTGCATATTTTTTGAGCCCTAGAGCATTCACTCCACCCTCATTCACACATTGAGCATTAAATTGAGGTGGTTTTGCATTTAGTGCTAAATTTCATTTGTTGATCCATTTGGCACTAGAGTTGAATTCAAGTGAAGCCCGGATTTATTACTCTTAGTGCTTGCCGGCACTTGGATGATTGGGCGGAGGTTCGATCGGTGATCTTCTCAAGAAGCTTGTGAGAAGATCCGGTGACGTGTGAAGGTTGGAGCTCACCTACCCGTAGCGGGGAAGAGCTACCACTAGTGATCGAGGTGTTTCAGCTTAATTCGTGGAGCCGGTCTGATTCGTTCGGGCTAACCTCAACGTGGACTAGGGGAAACCGGTAAGTTTCCGAACACCACGGTAAAATATCGGTTGTGTTTATTTCACTCTTAGCTCTTGCTTATTTATTTCATTGTGATCATTTGCTTGCTTAGAGCTAGGATTGTTATATTATTCGACTAGAATTGTTTAGGATTAATTGTTTTACATTCTCGCAATTTAAATTGTAAAGAATTAATCACTTGAACAAGAAAAATTTAAAAACCTCCTATTCACCCCCCTCTAGTCGGTATCCTTGATCCTACAGTGTCTCATACAAGCCTGCCACCCAGGCCGCCACTTGCACTACTTCACTCCTTCACTGATGATGATGACTTCCAGGGCTCAGTAAATTTACTAGGCCAAGTTGTATTTTACAGACTTGTGGTTGTACTTATTTTACACAGGAGGTCATAACAAGATTCAGTCCTTAGGGTTGTCTAGGCGATTCTACCACAAACCGCACTCTCGTGCACCCTTGCACCATACCCCCGAACCATCCGCCCAGATAGATAAGCAATTTGAGGTTTTTGGGAGTATAAAATAATCATTGCCAACATATACCAGTCATTACCACTATGACTGTCCAACCAAATTTTCTCATGATTAAAAGTGATGCTTGGGGCATTTCAGCGCCCCCGAGTATCTAAGAAGTACTAAGCATGGCGTACAATTACAGACTTATTTTTGAAAAGTTACCATTGGGTTGAGAAAGAGACAATGGGTTGAGAAAACCTTTTGTGACGACTTTATTGTATATCTCGTGTATGATGTGCCAAAGACTCTTTCGGAGGCTTATGCATTTTCTGATGCTGAGTATTGGAAAGAGGCAGTCCATAGTGAGATGAACTCTATCATGGCTAATAGGACTTGGGAGATCACAAATCATCCTATCGAGTGTAAACCTGTAGGATGTAAGTGGATCTTCAAAAAGAAACTAAGGCCTGATGGAACTATTGAGAAGTACAAGGCAAGACTTGTGGCTAAGGGTTACACCCAGAGAGAGGGAGAATATTTCTTTGATACCTATTTTCCTATCGCCAGACTAACTACCATCAGAGTGCTCCTTGCGTTAGCATCTTTCTATGGTCTACATGTTCATCAAATGGACATAAAGACAGCTTTCCTTAATAGAGAGTTGGAGGAAGAAATCTATATGGATCAACCGAATGGTTTTGTGATTTCTAGACAGGAAAATAAAGTATGCAGATTATTGAAGCTGATAAATGTGTGTATTATCGTTATGGTGGAGGTCAAGGAGTTATCTTATGTCTGTATGTAGATGACATACTTATATTTGAACAAACTCTACCGTAATTGACGAGGTCAAATCTTTCTTATCTCGGTGTTTTGATATGAAAGACTTGGGAGAGACAGATGTCATTCTGAATATTAAATTGATCAAAAGCAAGGATGGGATCACTTTGAATCAATTCCATTATGCTGAGAAAATATTGAGTCGGTTTGGTTTTGAAAATTGTAAAGTTTCTCCAACTCTCTATGATGTGAGCATTAAGCTTCAAAAGAACCAAGGGTTAGGAAAAGATCAATTAAGATATTCACAAATTATTGGGTCACTAATGTATTTAGCTAATGCCACAAGACCTGACATTTCATTTGTTATGAGCAAATTAAGTCGGTTTACTTCTAACCCAGGAGATGATCACTGGGAGGCACTGGCACTTGAAAGAGTGTTGCGTTACTTGAGAGGCACAACATCTTTTGAATACATTATACTGGACACCCTTCTGTATTAGAAAGATATAGTGACTCTAATTGGATCTCTGATGCGGATGAGATCAAAGCTACAAGTGGTTATGTATTCACTTTAGCTGGTACTACAGTTTTATGGAGGTCTTGCAAACAAACCATATTGACGAGGTCAACCATGGAAGCAGAATGTGTAGCACTTAACACAGCCACAGTTGAGGCTGAATGGCTGAGAGAGCTTCTATTGGACTTGCCATTGGTTGAGAAACCAATACCTACAATCCTAATGTACTGTGATAATCAAACAGTGTTGGCCAAAGACACAAGTACAAAGAATAATATGAAGTCCTCTAGACATGTAAAGCGTAGGCTTAAATTTGTCAGAAAACTAAGAAACTCCGGAGTGATTGCTGTGAACTATATTCACACCGAGAAAAATCTGGTAGACCCTTTTACAAAGGGGTCAGCACAAAAAGCGATTTCCGTTGCATATATGGACATGGGAATGAGGCTCATTTAAGTTACATCATAATGGTAACCCGTACCTTCTTGATCGGAGATCCCGTGACTTAGGCAATGGGAAAAACAAATTGATGTTGTAACAAGAGAGTACATATTTATTGTACAAGAGAGTAACAATGTACTTTCGACTGTAGGGAAGGTTGGCATAAAGACTTAATGTATTCTGTTTTCCAAATAAGGAAAAGGTATTCGCCTACAGGATACCTAAAAGGAATACACCTACTTGAGCTTAACTGTGTGGTCGCAGTTCACGAGAACGGGGTTTCTCTAGAAAGCTCATAAGCAGATAAGGGAGTATAACCATATAACGCTCCGTTTAGGCGTGATTCATTGGCAACCTAGTACTAGTTGAGATTTCAAGTGAAATCTGATCACGAAAAGCTGTGAATTCAAGGCATAGTCCATTCATCAGCTGTGAGAAGATGAATCTTGTCATTCTAGATGCAAGTTCAACCCGTACGGGACTCACCAAAAGACTGGTATATTAACAGTACTTCAGCACAATATTTTTGTCATCTATTTACTTCGTGCTTTGGAATTGGTGGGGGATTGTTAGAAATTGGCTCATTTATTTATGGCCTATTTCCTTAATTCCAAAGATGCATGGTTTAGTACTATATTGCTAAGGAAAGGTGAGGAAGACCGATTTATAAGGTGGAGTTCTCACCACTCCTTGAATATGGATAGAGATAGTATGAGGAGAGTTATGTCTAGTAACACAAGCGCGCACGCGCGTGTGCGTATTCACGTATTTTCACTTGAAAATCGCGTGACTTGTGCCTTGCGACGCGCGATCGTACCGTGACGCGGCGCGCCACTTGGCAGACCAAGTCCATCTTTATTTTTGCTGAACCCTCCACCTCACTCTCTCTGTTTGAATGAGATTCAAACGTTTAAATTTGAGGCTTAATTGGGTTTTGATGACAGACAGTTACCAGTGCGGAAATCACTGTTTAAATATTATCAGTTACTAGTGAATTATTGAGAAGTGAGCAGTTACTAGTGAATTATTTCAGTATAATGGGGCAGTTACTGGAGAGTAACTTGCATATCTTTATATACCTGGAGACGTCCAAGGTATAGAGGTTAGAATCTCTCACTGCCAGCATCTCTTACTTCTGCCAACTTGTGCTATCGTACTACGCCGTCTGGACTTCGCCAACCTTTCTTCTCGGCGTGCACCTGGAAGGAGGGAGAGCAGCTATCTCCAAACCATTGCCGCAGTGAGTACCTGCACGGGGCGGCAATAAGGTTTCTGGGCAGCGCATTTGCGCGACCGCTTCTGCACTGCTTCATCTACGTTCTGCACTGCGTCAAGCCTGTGCGGCTTCCTATTCTTCTCCAGACTAATAAGTAAGTCGTTCGTGCGCATGTACAACTTTGTTACTATATTTTTCTTGAGTATATTCTGAAGTATGAGTAGCCTGTTGTTAGTAGTAAGTTTTGCATCACTAGTTTATTGTATTTGTCTTCTCATAAAATTTGGAATTAAAATATTGCCCACATTTGTAACAATCCCATCTTTGGCATGCTTGTCCCTATTGATACGCATTAGGTATCCCTCAACATCCTAGGGCCTAAATTACGCACATGTAGCGACTCCAGCCCAGATTCTGCTTTGTTGCAAGGGCTGTTGACCGTAGCAGATATTAGCTTTTGACGAGTTAAAAAAAATAAAAATAAAGTAAAAAAAATTTAAAAAATTGAAAACTATCATTAAATTTTTTGGAACAAAACAAAGAAAAAAAGGAAAAACAAAAAAGAATAAAAAAGACCAACAAGCCAAAAGAGCTGAATTTTAGAAGTCAAAAAACTGAATTCGTTTGAAGCTAACATTGTGTGCAAAGCAAGGCCAAACCTCAACGAGTTGCCATGTGCGTGCATGCCCACTTAACGACATAGACTCATACTGATGCATTTGATGTGTGTGTATCATTTTTCTAGTGATTTTTTCCATATATTTTCATATTTTTATCATCAATTGCTCAGCTAATCCTCTAATTAATTGCCCATTGCGCAAGATATGTGTTTCGTGAAGAGAATTTTTTGTACAAATAATCTATTTTTTATTCGAAAATACATAAATATACCCGCGGGAAAATTTTTTACAAAAATAGGCTCAAGTCGCCCCCCCCCCCCATTGGGCGACTCTCACCTTTCGCCCAACCGGGAGGCAACAAAACTTGTGTCGCTCTACCTTCGAGCGACTGCAATTAGTCGCCTTCCTATTGGGCGACTATCATGCAGTCGCCCAATGGATGGGCGACTTATAATGCAGTCGCCCAATAGGAGGGCGACTTTACTCTCCCCTGATTTTTTTAGAGTTTTGTCAATTTTGTAGTTTTAAACTGGGAAAAAATTTGGTATAGTTGTAATAAAAGTTTATGTTCACTGGATGTTGTAGGTGCGTAAAAAATTTTGGGAAATTTTTTTTAAGAACGATTGACTGTAGAACATTTGATACATAAAGTGGTAAGTGATATTTTAATATTCCTGAGAATTAGTGTACGGAGAGAACTCGTGTGTTAATATTGTTAAATGACTTGCATGTGACATGTGTGGAACTCTGTACTTCTAATGTTCAAAACTCCACCACTAGTCCTAACATGCCTTAGGGAATATAACTTGCTGGGTCTATTACATTTTGTCTACTGGGTGTAGCGTGGTTGTTTCCCCTTTTTCTCGCGCCCTGAAGATGGCTCCGCTGCATCCTTCTTCCTGTCACTCTTGGTCTTGAGAGCTGCCTCACGAGCTTGAAGCTCTTCCTCCTGACGCTTGATGGCTGCTTCACGCAGACTTAACTGCTCCCGCCTCCTTTGCAGCTCATCCTTCTTGCCCTTCAGACGGAGTTGGTCCACCCTCACGTGGCGCTCTTGCTCAAGCCGCATCTGTCGTTCCACCTCGCGAGCCTGAGTCATCTTGACAAAGTATTGTCCTTTGTTTTCCACCTCCATTGGCCGGTTCCGTGGCCATGCCGGCGGCACCCGATCCACCCATTCGATGAACTTGCAAGGCTATGTGTGGCGTGGTAGATGTCATGGATCAAGTTGAAAAACGATAACAAGAAACAAAGGATTTAGTTGTCGTCATTACCATGAAGTCGTCATCCAGGTCTGGACACTTGAAGAACCTACGGCCGTAGTTGGCTCGTTGTACTCGATCCGTCCAGACGCACAACATCGTCCTAAAGCCGCAATGGCACTTCGGGCGTTCATGCCACTCCGGCACTCCAAATGGGTCGGACCTCCAGGAAGACATTGTTGTGTAGTAGTATTGTGATGGCTTGAGGAGGAGATGTGGTATAGAGGACATAGGAGGCCTTTATGTAGGCAGGTTATCTGGTGCAGTGGGCATAGTCCATGGAGAGGACGACATGGGAATCTTTTCGCTTTTTCAGGATTCCAGTGTAGCAATAAATGCCCCTATGAAGGCTTTTCAGAGCCTGTAGTCTCGTAATAAATTCAAAGCTTGGACCATTCAATGTATTTGGTACAACGTAGCCTTTTCAGTCGTTTGCAGGAAATTTCGACAGAGTTTCCCCTGTTTTTGGAGCCACTCTAAACACAAATATCACATGAATATAACATATACACATATATACAACAAGTAGCTCATTACAAACCCATCTCAGTCCATATACACATATATATCACATGAAGCACGACTTGTAAGCCCAACCATAGTCCATAAGCATAGTAATAGTCCATACATCCATACGAACAAAGTTCAAATAGTCCATAACGTTCGAACAGTCCATACAGGTTAAACTACCACAAGTCTACCATGGTCCACAATGTCCAAACAGTCCATACAGATGAAACTACCACAAGTCTACCATGGTCCAAAAGAACAAATCTCTGTCACTGCCTCCTAGTCTTACCCTTACCCTTACCAAGTGCATTACAGAAAACGGATGTAACATACAAGTTTTACAAACGGTACATGAAATTTAGCTGAAGTCTCCAATAACTACTGATCAGGATATGCGTTGCATCGTCTAGCTGTGTGCCCCTCCTGACCGCATCACCCACAACGTGCACCAGATGTTCCAGCTTGTGATTCGTCCATGTCATTTCTAATACGTCGGCTCTGTCGTCGACCCTTCCCACCCTTCAGCATGCTAATATCCGGAACCTAGGTCCTCACTGAAATGTCCAAAGTGGTGAAGTTTCCCACCACCCTGAACCCCGGAGCTCCCCACACCAAGCTTGTAGTATTCTCTCCTTAAAAAAGTACTCGGACATGAAGTTGGAAGGATCCATGCCCACGGTCCTGCATGCAGCGAGGACATGAGAGCATGGCTTGTGTAACAACTTAAGCTTGTTGCATGTGCAGCTAGGCTCGTTTGCATGATCTCCAAGGCATACCTCGTGAGTAATAAGTGAACGAGCCATCCCAAATCCGGCTCTATCACAGAGTATCACCTCGAAACGATGCTCCCTGTTGCCCATGACATGCACTGTGTGCAATTGACCCTTATGTGCCTTCGTCTCCATGTACGCCGTAATTTTTGACGAATACAGGGCTCCGGGATTGGCCACATGAAGTGCGGCACTCGCGTGCCTCTCCCTGAAGTAGCGGATTGTGCTGTGAAGAACACCTTCCACGATGGCGACAAGGGGCTGAGAACGGAGACCCCTGAGGACCCAATTGTAGACCTCGGCAAGGTTAGTTGTCATTATTCCATACCTTGCGCCATCCGTGTCGTGCAACAGCGACCACTTCTCCAATGGTTCCCCCTCGATCCACTGCGAGAAGTACTTGATGTTTCGTGAGCTCCGCCTTCTTGGACCACTTGGGTTAGCCTCATCAATTGCTGGCAAGCATTGCGGTTGTGCTGCCCCAGGAGTGACCGGCCCCTTGCTCCTCTCTTCGACGTTCTTCCTGGTGTGCTCATCCAATAACCCCCATAAAACATTAAATTTCCTCTGCTGGTTCTGCTTGGCCAGCCTCTTGAATAGCTTCATCAAAGATTGTTTCGGGAATTACTTGAAAAAGTTTGCCCTTAAGTGACGACTGCACCACCGGTTCCTCATATCCGGCTAAGGAACGGTCTCCTCAGGGTCTTCTTGAAGTTTTCTTATAGCCTTTATAATACCGGCATGGCGATCATGGATTACGCACACACTAGGACGGGTGCCTACAACTCCAGCCTTCACATGTCTGAGAAACCATAGCCAGCTCTCATAATTCTCACTCTCCACAAATGCAATGGCCAGCGGCAATATTTGATTGTTACCGTCAACGCTTATGGCCGTCAGGAGCTGCCCTTTGTATTTGCCTGTCAAGAAGGTCCCATCTACTGAGATCACTGGCAGCATGTGCCTGAATGCTTCAATGCTAGCACCAAATGCAAACAATGCTCTCTGCAACACTGCAAATCCCGGTGGACTTATGGACGGCTTGTCGTGCACGGCGATGTACGTGCCCGGGTTCCTTTGCTGCAACACCTTAAGCATACGAGGAAGGTTATCGTGCGCCGCCTCGAAAGTGCCAAAACGTTTTTCCAACGCCTTTTGCTTGGCACGCCACGCCTTTGCGTAGCTAATCTTATACTTGAATTTATTCTCGATAGCTACCACAATATGCGTGGCCACAATATCTTTCTTCTCCACTATCTCCCCATACATCAAATTGGCTATAAATCCGAACGTCATGTTACGATGCCTCGCCAAGACAGTGTTTAGAATGCAGGAGTGCGGCTCCACTTTAGACACAATCCAGTGAGTCTCATACTTGGGTCTACGTGCGTGCACCCTCCAAGGACAACCATCCTACTCGCACTTCACAGTGTACTACTCCTGGCTTGATTTCACAACACGAAATGTCCGCTGCATTGAAAGGGCCCAAAGCTTGATGGCATCCTGCAGCGCTTCCTTGTCAGCAAATATAGCATGCAACCGAGCCTCTGTCTCATAATACTCCCATGGTGATTCATGCTCATCATGTGCGGAAACACCCTCCGCATTAAACCGGTTCCATTCCTGGGGGATAGGAACTTCTTCATCATCGGAACTGTCCTCCTCATCGTCCTCTACAGCTTGCTCTTCATCCCATGCCCTCTGGTCATCAGATTCCATCTGCTACACGATATACTCATTATGCTCTCCTTCATCAGCTTGCCCAGTTCCCTCTCTATAGCTTGACGGCTGTAACTCTCCTCCATGTACCGCTTCGACTTGCCCAGTTCCCTCTCTATAGCTTAACGGCTGTAACTCTCCTCCATGTACCGCATTGCCTTCATGACAAGCAACTTCATTAGCTCCGCCAACGTGCGACCCGCCCGAGCTGCTAGCACCTCCTGAAGCATAGGCGGACGCACGAGTTTGCGCAGCTGCTTGTAGTGAGCACGGTTGCACAAGCAGAACACACTCGTATCCACGGCGCCGGCACCCTTGCACAAAGCTCTTCCACAAAGCAGAGCGCACCAATGTCTTGAACTCTCATCTGATGTCCGTGGGAGACCGGCTTCAAAGCCCTTGCACAACGACGCTGCACAGCTCGGGGTCCAATGAAAAACTCTGGGTCAGCCAATGCTGCACATCTGTCATTCGAGCATTCTCGTCATCCGGAAGTACGAGAGTGACTTGCGAAATATCGCTCAAATCCACACCATTCGGACCTTCACGAATAATTCCAGCACCATAATACACTCTCAATGTAGTGGCCATTGATGATGTAGGCCTGCTTGTATGATTGAAATTTACGACATGTCAAATAACATCGTACAATACTAAACTAAACTTTCTATACTAAAAAGGGTGCTAAAATTTCTATACTACAAAATGTTGCATAGTACAAAATGTATACTACAACTCTTTGACACTAATATTTTCATACTAAAATTATACTATATTTTCTACATCTACAATTTTTACTAACATCAATATTTCATCTAAATAATAGTGCAAATACAACATAATCAAAAAAATACCTGGATCCAAATGGATGGAATAGCTTCTACTCCTCCTTCCTCCCTCACCTCCTCCTCCAACCCTATCTTCCTCTCCTTCTCTTCTCCCCTCCTTTTCTTCCCCTCCGTCCTCTCTTCTCCCCCTCCTTTTCTTCCCCTTCCTCCTTTCCTCTTTTTCCCTCTCCTCTTCTTCTCTCGTTTCTTCTCTATGCGCCTCTCCTCTTCTTCTCTCGTTTCTTCTCTGTGCGCAGTGAGGGGAAAAAGCGGTAGGTGGTAGTGGGCGGCCGACTGTGCAGAAATAATTAAACCCCCTGTCGCCCTACCGTTAGGCGACTGAAATTCCAGTCGCCCAACCGGACAGCGACTGGAATAAGTCGCCCAACGCTCAGGCGATAGTATTGATTCGCTCAACGGTTCCCACATTCCCTAAATGTCGCCTCCCGGTTGGGCGAAAGGTGAGAGTCGCCCAATGGGGGGCGACTTGAGCCTATTTTTGCAAAAAAAAATTCCAGCGAGTATATTTATGTATTTTCGAATAAAAATAGATTATCCGTACAAAAAAATTCTTCGTGAAGACACGAGGGTGGAATTCCACTTCCTGGTGGCCACCATTTTTTTAGTTGTATCTCTGCCTTTTAATCATTCATTTTCAGGTGATCACTTAGATGATGTGTGAGTAATCCCCAAGGGCTAGGGCCTGCAGTGATCTCGTAGAGGTAGAGATGTAGGGGATTTATGCTTTTCTTTTATATGTTATCATACTAATACTTGGTAGTTAGTATTCACCAATCTAGTGACTCAATACAAGGACCTTGAAGGGCCTCGAGTGATCATAGGATGAGCATGTGACAGGTGGAGAGTGGAAGATGACGGATTATGTGGGTGATATGATAAGGTTTTCTACTTTAGAAGCTACCCATATGAGTAACTTCGATTTAGGGTCTGTTCTTTTTAGCTGTGGCTTTTGGTTTTTGGCTGAAATTTTTGAATTTTGGCTGTTTATGGTATAGATTATGGAGAGATCGATACTCACTTGCGATTTTGGCTGGTACAGATATTGGGTTTTTAACGTGTACTACATTTAACTTATAGACCCTGTCTTAAGAAAATACTCCGTTTAAAAATTAAGTACTGTAGCGGCCACCAAAAGCCGGCCGGCTTCTTGCCTGCCGAATAGGCCCTAATACCACAAAGCCTAATCCATTGGTCCTAGGGGTGAAAACGGATCGGATTCGGACGGATATTGCTTAAACCGTATCCTAACCCACATTTTTTCTCCGGATTCGGAGTCGAATACGGTAAGACCGGATACGAATACGAATTCGGAATATTCGGAGTTTCGAATATGGTACCGTCGGGACGGATATGTAACGGATTCGGCTCGGAAACGGATAATATATGCGGATAATATTAATACGGATGATTACAGTTCCAAAAGCTTTGAACATGATGAAACTTGAAATGAACTAATGATGCCAATCATTAATCTCTTTGAACATGATGTTGAACATAATGCAACATTTAAGCTGTCATTCTAAAACAACATCCCAATTGCACTCCAAGAAAGTAACTGCAGTATATAATTTCCAGAAAACCAGGAAGTTGAATAATATCTTGGTTGCTACTGTATTCTACATATCTATAGAAGAGACACCGACACACAGTGATCAAAAACAAACAAAACGCGAGATCAGCTATAAAGGATGCTTCTACGCATGTTGAAGTGTCTGTTGACATAGTGCTTAGCATTATTTATCTTCCAGATTGGTATATAAATGTGTTCAGCTGCAGCTATCCCGCAAATTTTGGGTGTTATTACAAGGCAAAGATGCAAAAAAGCGTACCTGAATTCCATCAGGCAAATTCATAGAAGAAAGCATCAAAACATCATCTTGGCTAAAATTTATCTCCAACCTCCAGCGTTTAGGAGCAATCTTGAGAAACAAAAATCAACACAGTAATTGATATTGGTCTGAAATGGAATGCATTGTTTGCATGTATGCTGAACTGGCAGGACCATAAAGTAAATAATACTGAATTCTCACAATAACGACATTACTATAAAAACAACCAGATTTACCTACATATTCTGATCATTCAGATGGACATGTATCCAATATTAATTATCATTAATAGTTGCGGACATTTTCATCAGCAATATGTAATCCTCCTAATAAGGAACTTGAGCAAATTCTTTCAGTGACATTCCACATGACATAAGTTGAAATGTTAACAGTTTGACACAGGTAAAACAAAATTGAGGCAACTACTGCTTATAGATAAAGCACCGGCCGATCATGCTCCTTTGCAAAATAGTGGGTGCAAATGGCTACAGAATTGGAGGGGCACTCACCTTGTCTGGAACATTGCTACCACAATTATTAAGATCCTTCTCTCGAGTCAAAGCATCCTGCAAACAAGTCACCATATCAGTACAGATGGACAGCAAACAACAAACTAATCAAGTGAAAGCAATGCTGACCTCATCGCCGGAGGCACTGTCATGCTTATTCAGGTCACTGCCATTTGCTCCAACATCATTGTCGGCATCATCCTACAATCACACACAGCTTTATAGTTTCATGGACACTACAGCACACTCAAATCAACCACCTCAATAAAGACTCACAATCTTCAAATCCTTGTCATCTGTGTCCACTTCCTTAGCCTGAGGCATGCCCGAATTCCCAGCAGGATCACTCACAGGCTCCGAAGAGGCATCATCATCATCTTCTTCAAAAGGAGTATTTGACCTGAAAACCGTAGTGAAGGAAAATAACGTCAAACGGCAATTACGGTATTATTTGCATAACCTCAAAAAACAACCGGACAACTGACTTCTTGAGAATCTCCAGCTTACGAAGGCGGAACTTCTCCAGGACTGACGAGATGGGTTTGTAAACTGGCTGTGCAATCGGCTTAAACGACGCGCTCCTTGTCTCTACAAAGAACAAAAGTAATAAGAAGCAGTTAGAAAAAAAAACACTAAATCTCACACGTATCAGTTCCAATCACGCAAACGGTTGAAGTGTTACAAGTGTATACCACGCAGCAGCCTCTGCGACTCAGCGTGGATCGAATTAAGCTGCACCCTCCTCTCCTGCGCACACAAACCCACACCACCCATCAACAAAATCTACCGCGATTCAACAGAACACCACTGACGCGCCGAAACACAGGAAGGTTGGTTACCTTCTCAGACTATTTCTTCCCTCAGGCCGACTCCCTTGAGAGCATCCTCCTCCTTCCTCCTCTTGCTCCTCTTCCCCTTCACCTCCGCCTCCATTTCGCCGCCGCCTTCGCTCTCGTCCATGTCAAGCCGCCTCTTCGCTGACTTCTCCCTGCGCAGCTCCTCGATGAGCCCTCCCCCCAGCATCTCCTCCTCATCCTCACCATCCACCCCTTCGATCGGCGCGCCCAGCGGGTCCCACCCCAAAGCGCCGCTGGTCTCCGAGAACAGCGGGTCGAGCCCGTCATCCTCCTCCTCCTCCTTCTCGGCGGTATCGGTAGGCGGCAGCGGCGAGGAACTGGGGTTAGGAGGAGAGGATAGTAGTGAGGCCAGAGCATCCGCATCTGATGGCAGCGGCGGCGGACAGTGATAAGGGGGAGGAGACGTGTACGGGGCTAGGGTTTCCTCATCGGGTGAAGGCTGCTGCGGCGGTGGTGATGGTGTGGGTGGGGAGACGGCGGGAGGGGACGTCGTCGTGGTGGTTTGGGAGGATTTCTTGAGGCGCTTGAGACGGCGAGGAGGGGAGGCGGCGGGGGAGGTGGGGAGGACGAGGAGGTCCGCCTTGTCGAATGGCTCCGTGTCCATGGCCGCTACCGAATCCGTTTATAAATATCCGTATCCGAATCTGAATCCGATCGGATACTAAACTATTTTACCGAATTTGCTACCAGCCAAATTCGATACCGGATCGGTCGGGAAAAACCCGACCCTGTATGTGTACTACATTCGGGAGAGCTTGATGTGGACAATAGAATCTCTTGCAAGCCATCGCAGAAGGAGATGTATCAAGGGCGTGTCGCCTACAGGTACGCGAACAAAAGTAGCTTTAATATTTCAGATTATGTATATCAATGTCGAGAACGACGACAGATTGCCAATTTCCAATCCGGCCTTCATCCCATGCATGACATTGTTAAATGCAAGCAACCTTTTCTTCACGCCGGACAAGATGTCAAGGCTTAAAACTATTGCGTGTTGGAAGGAAACTAAGAAAACAATGGGCTTGTTCTTTTTGGCTTCGGTTTGTGACTTTTAACTGCGGTTTGTGGTTTTTAGACTGTTTGTACGAGAAATTACAGAGTCTAGTAAATTGAGAAAAGCAACCGAACTTTTCACCGTGAAATTTGAGGTGGTGCTTGTTTGGGCTTAAAGCCCTGGCTTATGGCTTATTTTATACCGTAGTGACTAAAAATGTATTATAGCTACTGGTAGCTTTTTCAGCTTAATTAAATTTAAAAATTAAAAAAATCATATCATCACGGACAATAAAAGAGAATAAGAGAAAAAAGCAAAAAGCAAAAAATCTCAAAAAAGACTATATCGTCAGAAAAATACGAAAGTAAGAAGCAGAAGCTCTAAGGAGTAGGGCCACATGCACCAATATGATCACTGGCAGCAAACTAGTAGAAGTATATTAAACTAGGAAACCAATGGTTTACGATCCCATGCTCTCTCCCATCTTTTTTTTTTGATTTTTTAGCGGATTTGGTATTGTTATCGATGATATTTGTAAAACTAGCAGCATGCGTATCGTATTTGCAGAAATATCACTTTTGTTGTCCGATGGGCGGGCGGTAGTGCCGGCGAGGCGAGGCGACGCGTGGGGGGCCACCGGCGGCAAGCACCTGCCACCCCGCCAGCAGACGGCAGGCAGCATGTCGCCCAGTGAGGAGACAGTAGGTGATTAAACCGGCTGATTACCCGACTTAATTACCTACCTTAATTTTTTCGCTTAGTATTTTTTTAAATTTTAAATATAACACACGAGCTCAACAAATTATGAAAATTTATGTAAAGCTTTTTGACACAATCTACTTGAGAGTGTACTTTTTGGGTAATTTTATCCATTGTGAATGTTTCTCAAAAATTCATAAAATTTTGATAATTGTATAAGTTGTTACATATTGCAAACGAGCCCTACAAATTACAAAATTTTATGTGAATCCTCCCGACAAAGTATTAGTTATTGTGTAATTTTTAAAAATTTATGTGGTCTAAATTTTCCACATTTATTCATATTAATTTAATCATGAATTTACGGGTAAATTAACCTGAATAAACGTGAAAACTTCAGACCATATAAAATCCCAAAAAAATATACAATAACTATGATTATATCAGAAGGCTTCACATAAAATTTTATAATTTTTAGATCTCATTTACTATATGTAAAAACTCATAAAATATCAGAATAATATGAATATTTAAGCAACATTCACAATGGATAAAATTACCGAAAAATTACACTATCAAAAATATTGTATCGGAAGGCAGCATATAAGTTTTTGTAATTTTTTTAGCTAATTAGATATATTTAAAAATTCAAAAATTCACTAATCAAAAAATATTAGAACAGTAATTAAACCGACTAATCAGCTGACTTAATCACCTACCATCTCCTCACTGGGCAACAGGTAATTAAGCCGGCTTAATTATCTGACCTAATTTGTTTTGTTTAGTAATTGTTTGAATTTTTAAGTCTACCAAATGAGCTCAAAAAATTACTAAAAGTTATGTACAATCTTCTAACATAATGTACTTGATAGTGCAATTTTTGTGTAATTTTATTGATTGTAAATGTTGCTTAAAATTGATATAATTTTGATATATGTATGAGTTTTTATATATAGCAAACGAGCTTCAAAAATTATGAAATATTATGTAAAGACTTCCAACATTGTCATAGTTTTTGTGTAATTTTTGGAAATTTTATGTAGTCCAAATTTATCATGTTTATTTGGGTTAATTTAATCGTGATTTGTGGGGAAATTAACCCCAATAAACATGGCAAATTCGTACCACATAAAATTCCTAAAAATTACAAAATAATACTAACAATGTTGGGAGGCTTCATACAAAATTTTGTAATTTTTAGAGCTTGTTTTCTTTATATAAAAACTCATAGAAATATCAAAACCGTATAAATTTTGGAGCAACATTCATAATAGATAAAAATTACTTAAAAATTACACTATCAAGCACATTGTATTGGTAGGCTATATGTAAATTTTCATAATTTTTTAGCTCATTTGATATATTTAAAATTCAAACAAACACTAAACGAAAAAAATTAGGGTAGATAATTAAGCCAGCTAATTAGCCGGCTTAATCACCTGCCGTCTCTTCACCGACCGGTAGGCTACCTACCATCTCCTCACCAGGCGGTAGGTTGCCTGTGGTTTGCTGGCAGGGCAGCAGGCTCCTGCCGCCGGTGGCCCCCCGGCGCTGCCGCCCACCCACTGGACAGCAAAAGTGACATTTCCAAATACGATGTGTATACTGCTACTTTTGTACATACCGTGGTCAATAGTGCCAAATCCACTAAAAATTCTCTTTTTTTACTTATCACTTTGCTAATTGATATGGTCTCAAATACACATATATCACTATTACTTTTTTAATTATATATTAGTTAAAAATATAAAATATAATGATGTGAAAGTACTAATATTATTTTCATGTGATAAAATCTAAATAGCTTTATGTATGTTAGAGGTTACAGTTAAATAAAATTGGCTGCATGTACCGTAAAAATGACATCTACTGGATAATAGAGTTCTAGCTGGCTTGATTGTTAGGCTGTTACTCCAACCAACTATAACCATTCTATTAGAAGACCGAAGCATAATATGAACAACGAATTTGCTATTTCACATGTGCCTGAAAATTTGCAAAATCATAGTTGATTTTGATATTTGTGCTCCAACGAGGTGGTCTTCCTGCTCTCTGGCTCTTGGTGATGGTGGTAGTGATAGCCAGTGGGTTAGGGTTCACCTATTTGGGGTTTGAGTTCAACTTGCGCCCCCCCCCCCAGGAATAGAGGGAAGCCAGGCCGGTGGAGGCATGGAAGTGGGCAACGGTCACGGCGGTGAGGCGAGGCGGCAGTGGCACCACCTCAGCCGCAGGATCGCAGACAGTGGTGGGCGAGGTCAGGTGGCAGGTCAACAAGAAGAATGAGGACAATGTTAGGAGGTGGTGGCAGATCCAGTGGCGGGAGCCACCAGAGACAGGGAAGGAGGGTGGGGGAGGCTTACTGGAAAGGAGGGAGAAAGCGGCAAGGGGATCACTGAAAAGTAGAAAGAACGGTGGCTCAGGAAGTGGTTGGTGCGAAGGAAGGGAGGCGGGAGTAGTGGTAGGGGGAGGAGCTAACCGGAGGGCCATGCTGGCACCGGTGGTAGCGCCGATGAGGCGGTGGGAGGTGGTGTGCGGGGAGGGTGGGGGTGGTGACTACAGTTGAGGGTGTTGAGATCTAGGGTTAGGCAGGAGATAAGAGTTTATATGGGAGAGGGGAGAGATCTGGACCACTGGATTTTAATCCAATGGTCCACAAATTCAATTAAGTTTTTTTAAAAAACGCTTGTGATATAGTCAACCCATATGAACAATCCAACTAGGATAGGAGTTGTGGACGGGCTTCCTTGCTCCCACGGGGTGCACTAATCTGTGCTCCCGAAAGCGTTGCTGGCTGTGATTTCTTTGAGTCCGGCCACAACTTCTCCATCCCTCGTAAGAAAATGAGCAAGCTCTTTGATATAGTGACTTACCTTTAAAAAGAAAATGATATAGTGACAACGGCCCAAGAAATTCTATTACAAACCTCACGATCTGCTGCTACTTCATGATGAGGTAGGATTCACTGTGTTCATCCAAGTCATTGTTTGAAAGAAGGTTACACCAAACTATGCAAAAGAAAAAATCTCGATCTGCGAATGCTTATGATTCCTTTATGCTCTAGAGGAGCTTGAATGAGTTTTTACATGTCATAGCAAGCTAGATTATAGCAAAACTCAAGCCAAAACACCATCAAGGTTCAAACCCCAAAATCACCCTCTCTTGAGCCAAAATCAGGCAAACACAAAAACTTACAAATAATAAGTACCTAGATAGATGAGATATGGTCTTCAACATATATCTTCATTACTTATACGTCCTTAGCACCAAGCAAGATCAAGAAGGGAAGGAGAATCATGAAAAACCAAACCAAATCAAGATTTTGACATGAAAGCACAAGAGGAAAAATATTTAGATGGATTTTGATCTCTATTGATATTTAGAGATAAAAGTTTACAGCCACATCCTAACCATACACAAAGACTAAAGATAAAAAAAGCTCAATTTCAATAGCCTCTCACATCTTCCATAAGGTTCTCTCCATGAATCATAACTCTCCTCTCTTCTCTTCATAAGGCTTGGATTAAACTTTCTAAAAGCTTAACTCTAACCACCTCTCTCTCCTATATATGGAGGCTCATATAAGGTTTTACACTTATACTTACACGCTTTTCAAGGCACACACACCTATTAGCCCGTTAGTTAATCAACACTTAATCCACTTCAAATTTTTAGCACAACTAAGACCTAAACCACTTAGGCTATGCCGCAGTTTTGCACACCTCCATTTTTTGGTATTAGGTAATTTACCAAAATGCCTCTACCGCCTTACTTGAAACTTCCTGCTTCCTTTGTCACAAAGCATCGTTCATGCTTCACCGTCTTCTATGTGGGCCCAATGATTTGCCGCTAAGCCTCTAATGTATCAAGATCCTATCGAATCATCCTCGCTTCTAAATAACCCAAGTCACTTGGCACATCACATGCTTCTCCTTGCACATGATGGCACTCGGCTTCCTTGAATGCACAGTACCTCGGCTCCTCCCTTAGCCTACTCTCAGTCCACTTTATCGTTGCCCATCATATCCTCCAACGGTAGCTTCTGCTACAGCTCCTCATTGTATCAGGCTATAACCACATCACAATCCTCGGTCATCTTCAGCGGCTCGTTGATCGCCTGAACCTCAACTCCGCCTGAGCGATTGCTTGACTGCTTTGTGTGTAAGCTCTTGTAACTTAGTCCTAGTCCTGTCCAACTCACCGTGACGTAGCTTCAAATTTCTACAACCAACAACAATAAGTAAACCATCATGTAGCACCGCACAATACATAAAATCATCAATTGACATAATTAATCCATGCAATACACTATGTAAAATGTATGCACTTAAGCAACGACACCCATGTCGTGTCACACTCAACCAACTTAGCTCAAAACCTCTAAAGCCGGCCTGACCGCCAACCATAGGCCAATCTGACCATCAGCATCTTGGCCAGTCAGACCATCCACCCACGACCAGTCTGAATGCCAACCATAAGTTGATCATACCGCTGCCTCCCACAACAAAAACACACTCACTATAAAATAGCTATCGCCAACTAAATTTAGGTCATACTGCAATCTCGGTCCAACAGCTATTCAAGTCCGATACTACTGCACCCAGTTGGTCAAACCGCAGCTCCCATGTGGGTCTGACTGCTGCTCCACCACCGATCTAACTGTTAGCTCTACACCGATTAGACCGAACCCAGCCGGTATGACCGTGGCCCCAAAGTCGGTCATACCGCCAGCAAAGAAGCAATTGAAAAATTACAGACACTTAAAAACTAAACTCAAATTCCGCAAACTTTTTGAACCAAAAGTCAATTACTCATCACAACTATAGGGTGACTCCACATGATCTCACATTATGCCTCACTGGAACCTTCAAGTTGAACTTGCTCTCCGGGTGGCAAGGGGGCTGCTATACTTACATGAGGAATGCAGCACACAGATCATCCATTATGACATAAAGCCCCAAAATATCCTTTTCGATGACAATTTCGTAGCTAAGATCTCATATTCTGGCTTGGCAAAACTTCTTCGAACCAACCAGACACAGACAAATACAGGTATCCGCACACCTTCCCCCTTTGTTCACAGCTGCCAGAGTCGACCATCCACATTTTGGTAGAGTACCGCTACACAAGGACCGTATGGAGTTTAGTGGCACAATGGGATGCTTGTGATTACATCAATCCGGTCACCTGGCGCTACTTCTCCTCGATACGTCGCTGGTGGGAGTCGCTCATCCCCGCCGCTAGAGCACCGCGAAAAGCAACAGCCACTCTCATAATGCTTGTCACTTAGCAGATATGGAAGGAGTGCAATGTTCGAATTTTTTGATCCACCACGTCCTCATCGGGCCAATTGATTGCAGCAGTGAAGGACGAGGCTAAGACCTAGGTCCCAGCAAGGGCTAGTAGGCTAGCGGAGTTGTCATTTAGTCCGTAATATCCTAATCGGAATTTTGGTTATGGCAACCTTTCTTTCTCTCTATCCTCCACCCCTACACCCTTTCTCCCCACTCAGACTTTAGTTTGTATTTTTCTCCTTAGCTCTCCTACCGGGTTTCAAAAAAAATAGATATCCGAGGTACTTGAGGATATGTCGCCCCTGAGTGGTTCAAGAACACCGGATCACAGTCAAGGTGGATGTTTACAGCTTTGGGGTCATTCTGCTGGAGCTTGTCTGTTGCCGGCGGAATGTGGAACTGGAGGCTGCACAAGCAGAGCAAAATATGCTAGCCTACTGGGCAAATGACTGTTATAGGTGTGGCAGGGTTGACTTGCTGATACAGGGTGATGACGAGGCAATCTTTCATATGAACAACTTGGAAAGGTCAGTGGTGGTGGCATTGTGGTGTCTCCAGGAGGACCCGACTATGCGACCTAGCATGCTGAAGGTGACACAATGCTTGATGGAGCAGTTGCAATCCCCACGCCTCCTGATCCTTCTTCCTTCATCAGCTCACTTCCATAATGCCCCTCCTGGATGTTCAATTAGTTGAAGTTTTAATAAATCTATGTTTATGGTGTAGAAAATTGGATATAGCTATCTACCGAAGAGAAATGAACTTTATGGTCAGGTGCATAATTAGCCTTGAAGGCCTCATTTTGTCAAGGGTAGTGAAATGCCCGTAGATTTTGTTTAGATGAATACCCATAGAATTTAAACCCGTGTACAGAGTAATTTGAATGCTTGATTTAGAAAAGGAAAGTTGGGTTGGAAAGTGCTGACTGTACTCTCTTCATGTTAGTTTCATACATAATACTTGTTTATATTGCTGCATGTACTCTTGAAATTCTATGTCATCAATTTTCATGAAGTAAGCTTTCAGCATGATGCTTTTATCTAGTAAGACCAACGGAAGACTTCTTTTGCATTAAGGGATAAAGAGAAAGTTTTTTTCCCCTGAAACATGAGTCTGAAGCCAAATTTCAGGAACCACAATGGTACTTTTCCAAAGTAAATCAGAAGTAATTTGGTGTTTTCAATCAAATCATGCTTCAAAGATTTGAGAACTGATCTTATAACATTTTGTAAACGTCTTGAATCTCAACTATATTTGGTTGCTCAATCGGTATAGATATGATGTTCTCTGCTAAACAGTATCATAATTCGGTACATGTCCAGTGCGAAAAGGAAATTCGGTGCTAATGTGTGAAAAGCGATCTTGGCCATCAGATCCGGCTCGGGCGGCCTAGATTGAGGGCCTGTTTGGGAGAGCTCCACCAGCTCCAGATTCACGAAAAACAGATTCAGATTCACTTTTCCAAGCCAAACACCTCCAGCTCCAGCAGCTCCACCGTGGATCTGCTCCACCAAAACCATGGATCTGGCTCCAGATCCACCAAATCCATGGAGCACCTCAAGGGGTGCTCCACGAAAACTTGTTTTGTATCTACTCGTGGAGTTAGGTGGTAATTACCCACCAATGCCATTACACACCCCTCCCAACCGTTTTTTCTATTCGGCTTCTTTTCTCTCCAAGCGCTCCTCTCCTCGCCTTCTCGCGCCGAGCGACCGACGCTCCCCCGCCTCCTCCCGGATCCGCCTCCCCCGCCTCCTCCCGGCTCCTCCCGGCCTCCGCCTCCCCCGCCTCCTCCCGACCTCCGCCTCCCCCGCCTCCTCGCGCCTCCTCCCGGCCTCCGCCTCCCCCGCCTCCGACCGCCTCCTCCCGGACTCCGCCTCCTCCCGGCTCCTCCCGGCCTCCGCCTCCCCCGCCTCCTCCCGGCCTCCGCCTCCCCCGCCTCCGACCGCGTCCGCCTCCTCCCGGGCCTCCGCCTCCCCCGCATCCGCCTCCCCCCGGGCCGGCGCCGCCTCCCCCGCCTCCTCCCGCCTCCGACCGCGTCCGCCTCCTCCCGGGCCTCCGCCTCCCCCGCATCCGCCTCCCCCCGGGCCGGCGCCGCCTCCCCCGCTTCCTCCCGCCTCCGACCGCGTCCGCCTCCTCCCGGCCTCCGCCTCCCCCGCCTCCTCCGGCCTCCGCCTCCCCCGCCTCCGACCGGTCTCCGCCTCCCCGGCCTCCTCTCGGTCTCCGCCTCCTCCCGGCCCCCGCCTCCGACCGGTCTCCGCCTCCCCCGCCTCCTCCCGGCCCCCGCCTCCGACCGGTCTCCGCCTCCCCGGCCTCCTCCCGGTCTCCGCCTCCCCCGCCTCCTCCCGGCCTCCGCCTCCGACCGGCCTCCGCCAACCCCGCCTCCTCCCGGCCTCCGCCTCCTCCCGCCTCCGACCGGCCTCCGCCTCCCCCGCCTCCGACCGGTCTCCGCCTCCCCGGCCTCCTCTCGGTCTCCGCCTCCCCCGCCTCCTCCCGGCCCCCGCCTCCTCTCGGTCTCCGCCTCCGACCGGCCTCCGCCTCCCCCGCCTCCTCCCGCCTCCGACCGCCTCCTCCCGGCCGCCGCGTTCGCCGCGCCTCGCCTGCGCCGCCCGGGGCCGCGCCCGCCGGCCGCTGCCGCGCCTGACGCGTGGGGCCAGTGGGTTTTTTTTTCATTTTGCCCCTGACGCGTGGGGCCCAGGTGTAAGTGAGATAGAGAGGGAGGTGGAGCTGTACCAAACACTTTGACGAATCCCAGATCCACCATGGAGCTGCTCCACGGTGAATCCAACTCCAGATCCACGTTTTTCGTGAATCTGAAGTTGGTGGAGCTCTCCCAAACAGGCCCTGAGTCTGGTGGGCGCCGCCCTGGATTAGCCGCTGCGTCGCGCAAGAAAGGGATGGTTGCGGCTACGACGTCGGGCGTGGTTCGGTCCGCGTTTGGCTCCGGTGTTGGGGCAGCCACGATGTCAGTCGGCAGCGCAAGCGTGGCGGCCCGGGGTGGACTCCAACACGGCGGTGCAGCGAGTGCGGCGCGCGCACGGAGGCTCAATAGCCTCCAACACGGCGGCACGCGCATGCAGGCTCGGCCGTGCACACGGATGTGCCGGTTGGGTGACGAGGCGAACGTGCAGTCAGTCATGGATTTGTTTAGCTGCTCTAATTAGTTGCTTTGTTCTTCGACCAGCCACGAGTTCAAATTTGATTGGTTGTTCACGTTCCTACTTTTGTTCCGTTGAATTTTAGGATAACTAGCCTCAAAGGCGCGGCGACACGCCGCGCCAGCCACCGTGTGTACCGAAGTAAAAGAGGCGATAATTCATGAGGAGTTTTTTAAAAAAATCGAGGGTACATGTGTATTTTCGAAAAAGCTAAAGGGCTTTTTCGTAAAAATTCAAGGACCTGCACGTAACTAAACGAGGACCCGTACGTAATTTAGAAAACCGTGGGGCGCTTTCCTGCAAAGCGAAGGAGTGTTTTAAAAAAAAGTGTTTTAAAAAAACTGGTAAGGACCTTTTCATGAGGAAAAAGGACCTTTACGTAATTTCGGGAAAATGCAGGGAAACCGTCTCCTCCGGCCGTACGAAGATTCGGCGGCCACGCGCCGGCGCGAGCGCGTGCAGGGGCGACGTGGCCGCCCTCTCCTCGCACGAAACCTTCCGGGCGTAATAGCTGATGATTTGTTACGTGCCACTGCAACCGTCGTACAATTGAGAAATACCATTACAATCACATCTCTTTACAAAATACCACTGCAACTGTTAATAACTCGTACAAATGTCATTATGGCCAATCCTACGGTATTTTACAAGAATATACAGCCTGTATGTGATTTTGGATATTTCTTTGGACTGCACTGCCCTTCTGCGTTTGTCTAAGTGGTCGGCTGCCTTCCTCCTGGTTTCCTACTGCCTAACCGATTCCCCACTGATTTCTCACCTTAGTTCTGCTGTGGATAAAAACTAGTTGCATGTGTTAAGAAACCTGGGCCTGGGCCAGCAGCCCGCGGCCCATGGTGCGCACCTCATTGTAGTCTATAAATAGGGAGTAATACCAGCATATTATGTACACATGAATGAAAGCAATAAAGAAAGATCAGGAGTTCTCTCTAGCTCTCTCTGTATGTTCAATCTATTATTCTGTAATTCTGTGATTGATTCGTTCTTGTTCTAAGCAGAGGAATCGCTCGGACTGGCCGCCAACGACGGTTCCTCAACACGTTATCAGCACGACTTCGCTCTGGTGAACGAGGTAATCATCGAAGCACAGATTGAATTTTCTAGATCGCTTTTGAATCTGTATTTTCTTTTCGCGTTCTAGTTTGAAATTCTATGGTGCAAATCCGCCCTAATCTACCGCGAGCAGACCTGAAGTCGCCGGCACAATGCCGATCGGTAGATTGTGAAACGGGGTAGATGTTGATTGCACTGTAGATTAGAAAAACGATGCAAATCCGCCCTAATCTACCGCGAGCAGACTTGAAGTCGCCGGCACAATGTCGATCGGTAGATTGCGAAAAGGGTAGATGTTGATTGCATCGTAGATTAAAAATGAAAAATTTTATGCATCGTTTACTATTTAGTTTCTGCACAGCCATTGCAGGGAAAAAGAAATTTTGCATGATTCTCTGTTGGATCAATTGATCTTTTGCCACACCTTACATGTGCATTTGATGATTTGCCCCATGATGTCTCATTGACATGTGGGACCAAAGCCCACATGTCAATGAGACAAATGGGGCAAATCATCAAATTCCATATTTATGCATGGGGCAAATCCTCCAATTTCCCTTCTCTGTTCGGTTTCGCAAGAGACTGAGGTTTGCCGACTTTGAGATGGTCGGGGAATACAATTCTGCCTTGCACAGGATTTGTACCCCAATACAAAAAATTGAGAAAATCCTTCCACCCCAATATAGTACAATCCGCACGCAATTATCGTCAAGACGGCTATGAGGAATACGCTGAATTGATTGATATGATGCAAGTTACGGAGGCTTAGGACAAAGTTCTCCGTAAGAACTACGTCACTCAGCCACCTGGGAGCTCCGCTGGCCGTGAAGCCAACGCCGAGAGCTACAAGGTGCGAAAGCCCTTGATAAAGAGGGGAAGGAAGGGTAAGACCGCAGCCCAGAAAGGCGAATCAGATGCTCCACGAGAGAATAAGGCTAGCAAGCCAAAATGGGATGGCAAAGGGCAGCATGAAGCCCACTTTGCATCGGCTGAGGGGGAGAGTTCGGGAGTAGCTGCCTGCACTGGTGAAGGTTGAAACCATCACGATAGTAGCAACCCCTCTCGACCTAGAAACAGCCACCGCCATGATTTCTACTGAAGAGAATGTCACCCCCGAGAGAATAGCAGAAGAAGTCTAGTGCACAGAATGCATTTAGACTTTAATTGTCATTTATTTTGTGTGGAAGAATATGTTAGATTTGCATGGATGGTACTTAAGAATTGTTATTTTCTCGTGATGGTTGGATGATATTTGAAGAATTCATTCATTTATTCAGTTTATGATGGCATGATATGATTTGATATTGGAGTATTTTATTTATGTGTTGATTGGCTTCTCATACATGTTAATAAAATACCCTATATTAGAACGCGTGTAGCGCCCTATGAAGGAAGTGTGCTTAGCTAGCAGCAGCACAACGCGTATCATCTTAAGAGAGACTAAGTATTCTCAGTCAATTCGTAAGAACACTGGCAGCCTTACGACAATCGCCAGAAGCGATGTATGTATAATTGGTTCAGGAAGAGCCACAATGGGCACAACTTTGGTTATTGAAGAAGCCTTATTGTACCCATAATCAAATAGAACTCTCCTAAGTTTTAAGAATATTCGCACCAATGGTTTCCACGTTGAGACTGAAGAAGAGTACGGTAAGGAATACCTGCTCATTATGAAGCGCGAAGAGAATGGAAACGTGTATTAGAAAAACTTCCTTCACTAGAAACTGGGCTATATTATACCAACATTAAGGCGCCTGAAGCGTACACTGTCCTGAAGACGGTATTTAGAAGCTCTGAACTATTCTGTCTCTGGCATGACAGATTAGTCTACCCAGGTCTTAGGATGATGAGAAACATAATAAATAATTCGCATGGGCATAATATTAATGTGAATAATTTCCCGAATCATGAAGATTTTGTGTGTCCTGCATGTGCCACCGGGAAACTAATTATTAGACCCTCCACTCTAAAAGTGAAGGATGAAGTACCTGCATTACTGGAACGCATCCAGGAAGACATTTGCGGTCACATTCAGCCCATCTCAGGGCCATTTAAGTATTTTATGGTGCTCATTGACGCTTCCTCGAAGTTGTCATATGTGGGTTTTGTTGTCTACAAGAAACCACGCCTTTGCATAATTGATCTCGCAAATCATTCGCATCATAAATGTGTTTCCTGATAATCACATCAAGTCCATCAGAATGGACAACGCCGGAGAATTTACTTGAAAGGCATTTGATGATTATTGCATGACGATGGGTATTGCAGTTGAGCATTCGGTACCGCATGTCCATACTCAGAATGGTTTGGCAGAGGCATTAATCAAGAGAATTAAATTTATTGCCCGACCTTTTTAAAGAATTGTAATTTGCCAGCTACATGTTGGGGACACGCAGTCCTACATGCAGCAAATCTCATCAACCTTAGACCTTTGGCTTACAACATCCATTCACCTATGCAACTAGCGCAAGGGTCACTACCGAAAATTTCCCAACATTAGGGGAGGAAATCAACCCCTTGATGAAGAATGTCAGGAAATTACATGGTAAGCCACGGGAATCCATGCAGATGACCCGCGTACTAGAGAAGTCCAGAAGACATTACATGGCAAGCCACGGGAATTCATGCGTATGACCCGCACACTAGTGAAGTAGTCCAAAAGACAAGAGAAGTCCAGAAGACAATAGAAGTCCAGAAGACAATCGATTTGCAAGAACTAGCAAATCAGCTGCCTGATCATTTTAGTGATTTGAAGAGCGTGACTAAGTCGCATGTGCCTGCACGCACTGCACCGGAGAGGGCTGAAATACCAATAAAGCAGAAGGTATCCCTAATCTCGTCCAGAGGCCTCAGAAAAATAAAAAAGAGGACGAGAACTCCGGTTCCTCGAATCCTTAGTAACCGGGGACGCCTGGTGAAGAAGGATAAGAAGGACTTATCACAGCCGATCACTGAAGTCCCCCAGAATGAGAAGGGGAGCTAGTTGAGACCTAGCACGAGTATGACACCTCCAGAAGAGGGCATACCGGATCTGAATATCCCGGTCGGCATGGATGTGTGCGCACACATCGGAGCCGAAAAACTAAAGGGACCTGCCACCGCAATTGAAAGAAGCGATGCGCAAGGTGAAGCTCCAGAAGAAGCAATCGCTCCAGAAGTAGCAACTCATGAAGAAATAGCTATAAATTATGTGCACACGGGAGAGTCCCTGAATAGGACAACAGCTAATATCGATATCTACTTCGCAAATAAAATTGCCTCCATCATCGATCTTGATCCCGAGCCTGCATCGCTCGTTGAATGTAAGAAAAGATCAGATTGGGAAGATTGAAAGAAGACAATAGCAACTGAATTGCTATCTCTGAACAAAAGAGAGGTGTTTGGGCCCGTATGCAGCACGCCTCCCCAAGTGCACCCTGTTGGGCACAAGTGGGTATTTGTTCAAAAGAGAAATGAAAGAAATGAAGTAGTGAGATACAAAGCAAGGCTAGTAGCCCAAGGTTTCACTCAACGTCCTGAAGTTGATTATGAAGAAACCTACTCCCTAGTCATGAGTGAAATTACCTTTAGATACTTGATCTCAATGGCAGTGAACTTGAAATGAAATTGATGGATGTTGTGAATGCATACCTTTATGGTAACTTGGATTCGGAAATCTATATGAGAGTCCCTGAAGGAATACCTCTGCCGAACCAAGACAAAGCAAATAGAAATCTATACAGTGTGAAACTCAGAAAGTCACTGTATGGACTGAAACAATCTAGAAGAATGTGGTATAATCACTTGAGCGACTTTCTCTGCAAGAAAGGCTACACGAACAATGAAGACTGTCCTTGTGTATTTATACGGTGATCCCAGAATGGATTCTGTATAATCTCTATATATGTAGATGATCTGAATATCATCGGGACAGTGGAAGACATGAAAGAAGCAAGCTCCTACTTGGAGTCAGAATTTGAAATGAAAAATTTGGGTAAGACCAAGTTTTGTTTAGGCCTGAAGCTTGAGCATGTCCCTGAAGGAATCTTGGTACATCAGTCGACCTACACCCAGAAGGTGCTTGAAAGGTTTGGCTCCGAGAAGACATTTCCCTTGAAAGTACCGATGATCGGGAGGTCTTTACAGCAAGAAAAAGATCCTTTCCGACCTAGGGAAGAGGGGGAGGAAGTCCTGGGACCGGAATTCCCATACTTGAGTGCAGTGGGAGCACTCATGTACTTAGCAAACTGCACTAGACCGGACATTGCATTTGTCGTGAACCTCTTAGCAAGGTACAGTGCAAAGTCCACCAAAAGGCATTGGCAGGGCATAAAGGACACCTTTCGATACCTCCAAGGAAGCAAAGACCTTGGATTGTCTTACAGAAAGAATTAAGATCTGAACTTGATTGACTATGCAGATGCTGGGTACCTGTCTGACCCGCATACCGCTAAGTCACAAACAGGCTATGTATTTCCATGTGGTGGAACTGCAATTTCCTAGAAATCGTCTAAGCAAAGCCTTGTAGCTACTTCGACGAACCACTCAGAAATTATAGCACTGTATGAAGCTGCACGAGAGTGCGCTTGGTTCCGCTGAACGGTTCACCACATCCAGCAGTCATGTGGAATGAACTTTGTGCAAACCCCCACAATTATCCATGAAGATAATGCAGCTTGCGTTGCACAAGTGTAGACGGGCTATGTAACTATATCAACCCCAAGTTCCTCTATGCTCATGAATTGCAAAGATGGACAAGATTAGGTTTCTGCACACTAAGTCATATAGACTTGTTCACTAAGTCATTCTTCGCATCTAGCTTTGATAGGTGCGTGTGAGGGATTGGAATGATGAGACTTAGAGAAGTGCAGAATTCAGGAGGAGAATTCTCTCAAGCCCGTTATTAAATCTTGATCATGAAGATTAAGTACCCAAAGGAATAAAGTCCTGAAGACCAAATGAAATTGGGTGAATTGTACTCTTTTTCTCTTGACGAGTTTTCCATGAAGTTTCTCGACCAAGGTTTTTAATGAGGCAATTCGTGCATCGCAGCATCACATGTATCATGTGCTCTTTCTCCAAATTTTTTCCACTGGGTTTTTATGGAGTTTTAGTGAGGCATGAACGTGTCGGATGAGTGCCCAAGGGGGAGTGTTAAGAAACCTAGGCCTGGGCCAGCAGCCCGCGGCCCATGGTGGGCACCTCATTGTAGTCTATAAATAGGGAGCAATATCAGCATATTATGTACACATGAATGAAAGCAATAAAGAAAGACCAGGAGTTCTCTCTATCTCTCTCTGTATGTTCAATCTATTATTTTGTGATTCTGTGATTGATTCGTTCTTGTTCTAAGCAGAGGAATCGCTCGGACTGGCCGCCAGCGACGGTTCCTCAATAGCATGCACGTTGATCAGTTAAACTAAATGAATGTTACTAGTACGTAGACAGGTCGATGTGGCAGCAGCAAGATGTAAATTTAAGAAACCAGCAACCAGGGGCAGACCTAACGAGACCCAAAGAAATCCAACTCGATTTCACAGCAAATTTGTGGAATTTGCAAGCAATCAAAGATCAACAAATAGGGGAAGGTAAAGAAGAGCTACAACTAACTTATTTCTGCTTCACAACTAATTGGTAACAGAACCATTCGTATCTGAATACTCATATCAAGAAAACAGGAAATAATAGTTGCACAAATAGTTAACTTTTTTGTAGTGAAAAGCTACACCTGGACGACCCGGCCATCATGAATTGAAGATCAAAGACGAGCCAAGAGAGGGCGATGCAGCGTCCGGCGTGGAAGGGGTGGCGGGCGCTGGCGGCTGGCCGGGAGGGGGCGACGCAAGGAGGGAGGCGCCACAATGTGGGAGGGGCCGAGGGGGCAAGGGGTGGAGGCGGGCGGGTGCTGACTGGGACCAAAGAGGGGTGACGTAGGGAGGGTTGGAGGCCGAAGGGGGTGATACTGACCAGGACTAGAGGAGCGACGCAAGGAGAGGAAAGGGCCAGAGCCCGAAGATGCCGGCTAGGTCTGAGAAACAAATGGTAGGTATTGTGGTTACAGACCAAACAGAGAGATGAGAGTATGGTAGTGGAAATATTAGGTGAGCAATGCTTGGGGTCTTCCCCATGCCCATGACAGCTTTATATATTCACGTGGTGAGTATTTTACAGTTATGCCCTTACATACAAGTATCCCTCTCAAGGGCAATTATGTCATTACATATGTTTCATTTTGAATTTTACAACCTTCTAACAGGCCGGCTGGGCTTAGGTGGGGGCCACCCCTACAACAGGAGCCTCTCATGGTGAAAGGCTTCATATGCTGAAGCCATGCCGCTGAGCCATTTGGCCCCCTCCGTCCCTGCGACCTGTGACCTGTGATATTGGGTAGAGTGCATTTGCTGGCGTAGCCCAGCTTCGCACTGAGGTTGCGGAGCCGAACCGGCTGTCGAAGCCATCTCTGGCCACAAAGTCCTTCAACCGCAGAGTCGAAGTTGCTGGCGGAGGCGCCCCATTGAGTCGAAGCCAAGGCGGGGGTTGGGCTCGTCTTACGGATGTGTTGTCAATGCGCGGGGCAAGTCCACCCCACATGTGTGAGGTTGGAGTAGAGGGCGGGCTCGTCCCGCGGAGACGAGTCCAAAGTGGACACGTCGCCGAAGTGATTTTCGAGGTTGTCCTATAGACGCGAAGATGATGTACGGCCCGATGGCTCGTAGCCTGGAGACGATGTCTTAGTGGCGCTGAGGATCACGCTGACTGTGAGGTGTTAGGTGGTCGCGCGGCTGTGGTCGTGCGCTCCGTCCCGAGAGGGAGGACACGTGGCAGTGCACGATTAGCCAGTCGTGGGCTATCTGTTGACCGTGCGATTACGGTCGTGTGTTCCTTCCCAAGAAGGCGGATGCGTGGCGAGACACGATTGGCCGGTCGTGGGCTGCCAGGCGGTGCGCGTGCACACGCAATCCTGGTGGCTTGGGCTCCCACAGATGCGCACCCCCGATGGTAAGTCGAATTTCGCATTCGGGGGTCGTTCCGCGGAGACAGAGTCGATGTCAAAGTCAAAGTCGGAGTGACTGGCTGGTGGCATACCGACAATGCATTAATGGCCCTGAGAATCGCGCCGACCACTGGTGCACGATGGAAGGTGAACCATGTCATGCGGTCGCATGATCGCAGTCATGCGTTCGTTCTCGAGGGAACGGACGCATGGCAGGGCATGATTGGCGCATCGTGAGGTGTAAGGCGTCGTGCGCATACTCCACCGCGATGCTTCGCCTCCCGTCGGTTGAACTTCCGCCAGTTATACTTCCCGGCCAGTATATATATATACACCGCTATCACCGTGGCGTTCGTTGCTTCCTGCTTGGGTGCGTTGTGTTCTCGCATGTGATGCATAGCCGGGTGCGGCTGGGATGAACTTGTTCTCAAAAATAGGCATGCCTCGGTTCATCTGCATTCTCTGAAAGCGCTGTTTATAGCAGGGTTAGCGCCAACCGACGCGGTCGGAGAATGCTAATGAACTGAAGGTGGTCTATTTTTGGGTTCGGTCAAAACTTATCGTAGATCAGCGGTCGCGCTTGCCAATCGTGGGGAAAATGGACGGTTGGATTTCCGCCGGTTGGCGCTTCCCGATCATGGAAGGCGAGGGGGCTTTATATGCCCCTTTGGCGCCGCGCCGGCGTTCTCCTTCACTTGCCCCCTATCGGAGCCGGTCCATCAAGACGAGGCCGAGTCTGCATCCGGCTTCGCTCCACAGAAACACAGGCGAAGCGAGATGCAGAGTCGTCCCTCGTTTATGAGGGCGAATCGAAGGGCCGACTTGACCCTCGGACACGAAGTCGAAGGGGTCTCTGGAGTCGTCACGCGGGCCCAAAGTCAAGGTAGACTCCGGATTCGCTGTACAGACTCGAAGTCGAGGTGCAACTGGGTTGCTCGTGGCTCAGCGATGGTGCTTTAATGACGCCTGGCATGTAGTGGGGACTGCACGACGTGGCGGTACGTGGCCGGCGCGTCTTATAGTGTCAGCGGCCGCTCGGCTGTAGCCGCGCGCTTTTTCCCGGTGGGGCAGGTCGCGTGGGTATACGTGATTGGCGCGTCGTGCGCTGTCAAGCATCCGCATGGCTATGGTCGCCCATCCCTTCCCGAGAAATTAGGCCATGCGGCAAGACGTGATTGGCGCGTCGTACGCTATCAGGCTACCAGGCAACTACGCATCTTTGGCCTCCACTAGACGCGTTTCTCGATCGTGGAGAGGCGGACGGTTGCGCTCCCACCGATTGCGCTTCCCGATTGTGGGGAGGCGGACAGTTTGGCTTTCGTCGGTTGCTCTTACTGCGGTGTGGGAGGTGAAGGGGCTTTATATACCCCTTTGGCATCACATCGGCGCTCTCCTTCACTTGCCTCCTGTTCCCTTGCTCTCTTTGACTTGCGCACTGTGCTCTTGCCTTCTTTGCTACCGCTGCTAGCCACAGGCGCCGTACTTCTCGCCATTTAGCTCCCGGAGGACAATGGCCCGCGGTGAAGAACGTGTTCACCGGGCCGACGGTGGCACCTCATTTGGACGGTCGTCGCTGACCGAGGTGGAATATGTGCTCGTAGGGTGCAAGCCATCGCTGGTGAACAAGTGGTGGGTAGCAGAGGAGAAGGTGGAGGGTCGGTGCTCCCGCGTCTTGGGCCAGACCCTCGCAACGGAGGAGACGATCCAAACTCTACTACGCGAAGGGAAGCTGACAGACCGCTGTGAAGTGCGCCTGCCCGCCAGCGACAAGACGGAGCCGCACCCGGAGGCGTCGGAGGCGATCGTCTTTGTCACGTATTTTGAAGCCGGTCTTCGGATCCCAGCGGCCCTGATCGTCGGCGACGTCTTGTGGACCTTCGGGCTGGAGCTGGCGCAAGTGACCCCAAACGCAATAGTCCGCCTGGCTGTTTACAGCTAGGCACTGCGGACGAAGGCGTGTTGGCCTAGCTCGTCGTTGTTCGCGTTCCTCCATGACGCACGATGCCAACCGAAGAAGCTGGAGGGAGGTAGCATCAACTTCGTTCTGCGGACCCACTGCTCGAAGATCTTCCCTGCCAACTCCACCCGGATGAAGTGGGAATCTAACTGGATGAGGCGGTGGTTCTACCTCTGTGTAGCGAATGGCAGCAGCCTCGAATGCACAGGCCGGCCAATATCGTTCAACACCTCGCCAAGTGTGACGATCGACGACGAGGACAGGCGGAGAGCATGGAGGCTTGTGGGGATCACCCTCCGATTCAACATGCACGACCTCACCGAGGAGTTCGCCATGTACGGTATGGCACCACTCGCCGAGCGGTGGCGCGTCCAGCCTGGAGGCCTCCGACGCGACGGTGTCTGGCCGTCCGTGTCCTCGCTGCCGAGGCCCTCCAACCCTCGTAAGTTTTGCACTGAAGGCCTGTTTTTTTAATGACTTCGCTTCATCTTGCTTATAGGAGTTCTCCTGGAGGACGCAGAGCGTGCGGTGGTTGTGTTCTTTGGACCGTATGTGGCCAAGAAGCACAGCCTACACGAAGCCACGACCGAGGAGGCGAATCTAGGGTGGATAAACAGGGTGTGTGAAGCTCTGGGCATTCCCGTTCCGGAGCGCGCCATTCCCACTTCGGGCCGGGCTTGCCGCCGGACGGCGACAACAAGGAGGAGGGTTCGCCCCACCGGCGGAGGGCCCGGTCCCCCGCGGCCGTATCCAGCCCGGGGCCTGCCACTCTCGTCAACCCAACCGGAGCCGAGGGTGCGACGGCTGCCAACTCCGACTCGGCAAAGTACACCGATTCAGACCTTGAGGCGGGGGAGGAGCAGACGGCTCCAGGCGAGGAGTCCTTGGGCGGCACCAAGGACCAAGGGTGCAGCGCAAACAACCAGGAAGGCAAAGCGTCCTCACTCGCGCCAATTGCCGAGGCTGAGCAGTCCTTGCCCCGGTCTCCGAAAGTGAAGTGGCCTCGGACACGACCGCCTTCGCACCCAGAGAGGGGGTTCGCTGTGGCGACCAGGGTCAGGGGCATGTTGGAGTCTGACTCCGACACAGAGGCCGCGCGGCTCGAGGAGCCGGCTGCCTTAGGTGGCGCTAGTGTTCCCACGATTCCTTTCGAGGCCGAGGGGACGCCCTAACAGACCTCGCCGGTTGACGCCGAAGGTAGACTTGACTCCCCCCCCCCCGCACGGTCTTGTGAGGCTTCCCTATAGTTTTCTTACCACTAACTTTCACTATTAGCGGAGGCACGGTCCCCAGCCATGGGCAATCGTTGAGGGACAGAGACGTCCCGGGGGTGGCATCGACAGTTGGCGCCCTCAAAATTGTCACCGCGGAGGCCACATGACCGACCTTGACGGACTTCATCCCTCGGCCGGAGGTGCTGCGGGCATGGCAAGGGGCCGCAGATAGTGCAGTCGCCAACTTGGATCGCCAGGCACTGCTGACGTGCGGGTCGGAGCTCCTGGAAGGCACGCTAGAGGCCTCGGAGATGAGGGTGAGTGCTCGACTTTGATGCTGTGTGCCGTCATTTAGGGATTTGCTAACGACCGCGTCGCGCAGACCCTCGCGCTTGCTCGAGCCCTGCAGGCGGCACGCGTCCGTGAGCAGGGGGTGCTAGAAGACCGGTTGTGTGCTGCCGAAGAGGCTCTGCGCGTAGCCGAAGAGGCCCACTCCGTCAAGGACGATCGCATCCAGTTCCTGGAGACAGAGGGCGCGAAGGCAATCTCGGATGCTCGGGCACTTGCGGCGGAGGCACAACGCACAGCCACCGAGGAGCGCGATGCCTTGCTCCAGCAAATCGTCGCGCTGGAGGAGGAGAAGGGCCGCCTCACCGCGTCCCTTGGGGAAAAGGAAAGGGCTTTGGGCGATGCTTCGGTGGCGGTGTGGGACGCCATGATGGCTTTGGAAGGTGCCCTCGAAGACCTCTCTGTTGACGTGCCGCCTCGCTCCTTCGGTCCCGAAGACCTATTGCGGACGCTTCGTGATGAACCATGTGGATGTGACCACATGTGTATGATGAGTAATTGACATTGGTTTAGGATAGTCGAGTTTGGTTTGAGTGGTTCGGAGTCGAGTCGTTGCGTGGTGCAATGGACTCGGTCGGACTTTGGTCAAACTTAGTCGTATGGGCTTAGGATGCATATTCCGATGATTCGACAGGTTTGGACTTCATCTGTGGTAAGTATGATGGTATTTACGATTTCGTGTATCGAGCGGTGCTATTTGACGTGTTTCTTGTCTGTGTGGCTGCAGGACGTCGAGGCGGAGTCGTGGCGAGACACGGTGGACCGGACTAGGCGCAGGTGGCGCTGAGGTCAGAACGGTCAGGATGTGTTGAAGACGACGTGGACTCGAGGTGGTTGCGAGGCGTGCGAGGCAAGGAGCGCGGAACCTTCCCGGAAGGTGCACGAGGGGCGAATCGGGAAATTCGCGTGGCTGCACAAGCGGGAGCGGGCTTCGTTGGACTTAGCGGGCATAACGGGGTGGAAACCCGTTATTCGGAGGCTATATAAAGGATGGAGGGGCTGCATGCCCACTTGAACACTTTGGAGAGAATTAGGGTTTCTAGAGTCAAAAGAGGCTTTGGGGGGTTGTTTCCCTTTGCTCTTTAGTTGGTGAGAGTGGGTGTGAAGGGCAGAGGATGTCCCCTTCGATGCCTTGCTGAGCTCCTGTGTGTTCCCCCAAGCAATTGGATTCTTCTCTCTTAGCTTCCATAGCTTTCGAAGAGGTGATTTCCAGTGGCTACTTAGAGGGGTTGAAATTTAAATTGATCGACATTCACCCCCCCTCTGTCGCCATTTCGGTCCAACAATTGGTATCAGAGCCGGTTAGCTCTAATCAATAGATCTTAACCGGTCTCAAGAGCCATGGCGACGGACAAGTACTCGACCAAGCCGCCCATTTTCGATGGCATCGATTACCCTTTCTGGAAGAGCCGAATGGAGACATACATCCAGGCTCAGGGGTACGCTATCTGGCGCAAGGTCAAGGTCCGGTTTGTTGTTCCTGCCGATGAGAACATCAATGCTGGGAATATGCATGATGTTGAGGCAAACGCTAAGGCAAGGAACATCATTATCCAGGGCCTGAGTCGTAGCGAGTTTGACCGCATCTCTCATCTTTCGTCCGCCTTCGATATTTGGGAGACCCTCAATGCATACCATGAGGGCACCACCCAGATTAAGACGGTGCGACAGGACCAGTTCAAGCGGGACTATAACAAGTTCAAGATGCTTGCTGGTGAGTCGTTGGATGAGTGTTTTGCGCATTTTCACAAGATCTTGAGCAACCTCCGAGCGGTCGGTCTCACATACCCCGACTCGGACAACGCTCGTCAGATGCTTGCTGCACTCGACCTTCGTGTTTGGGAAATGAAAGTGACTACCATCAAGGACACCACGGACCTCTCGACTTTGACGCTTGACGCGCTGTACTCGCGCCTCAAGACGCACGAGATTGACATTGTCTCTCGTAAGTCGAAGTCGCAGTCGATGGCCCTAGTCACCGATCTCAGTTCGGCTTCTGGTTTGTCGTCTGATTCACTCTGTGGTTTCTCCCTTGCTGCTCTATGTGACGTAACTGATGATCAGTTAGAGCAGCTCGAGGATGAGCAACTGGCCCTCCTAGCTCGGAAGTTTTCCCATGCTTATAAGAGGAGGAGGGACAGGAAGAGGGGAGGACATGTCATTTGCTTCGAGTGTGGTGGCCCCAACCACATTCGGGCAAATTGCCCCAAGCTGGAGAAGGGCAAGAATGACTACGGCGGTTCGGGCAAGATCGACTACACCGACAAGAACCGCAACAGGAAGCCTCTAGCTCAGACGCCGGGAAAGAAGAAGTTCCACAACTTCGGGAAGGCCAAGAAGCTCTTCCACCGTGTCCTCACCGCTTTCGCCGACCTCGACCTCAGCGAGGTGGAGGGATGGAGCGACGACGACGGGACCGGTGACCAAGAGCCCAAGGATGGCGGCGACGACTTCTCCGGCATGTGCTTCATGGCCCTCGAGGGCGAACTCAACGACAGCGAGTTGTACTCCGACTCGGACGAGGTATGCCCCACCTACGACCAGCTCAATCATGCTTTTCTCAAGTTAGGTGGTTTTCATGCTAGAGCTAGGGCTAGGTGTACTGAGTTAGAGAAGGAAGTAGACAGATTGTCACTAGAGATTATTGCTCTTACATCTGGTCCCTCTAGTGATGATTGTGATACATGCTCTGCTTTGCTGGGTGATTTGGAGAAGCTAAGGACCTCGCATGATAGTGTGTCCTCCGAGCTTGATGTTGTTAAGGTGGAGAATGTTAGTCTGCTTGCTGAGTTAGAGTTGAGTAGGATGGCTGTTACCCTACTTACTACTGATGAGACTACTTCTCCCACCTCATGTGAGGTTAAGGACATTGCTGCTAGAGGACCATATGCCATGCTCCTTGATCTGCCCGATTCTTGTGAAAATTGCAATAACCTGAAGATGAACTTAAAACGGGCAGATCATAAAATTGTTGAACTACAAGCTTCTTTACTTGAGCCGATTGATTCATGCTTGAACTGTCCTAAGTTAACTGCTGAACTTGAAGCTGTCTCCAAACAGTTTCAAGATATGATTGATCATGATAGGAAGTTGGCTCAGTATGCTTCTAAGGACCCTGTTAGCTCACTTTGCAAAAATTGTGAAAAACTAAAAATTGACTTAATTACATTGGATAAAAAATGTGTGAAGCTAACTAAGGACCTACTAGAGAAGCCACCATCAGCTTGTACTGTGATTGTTGAGGCGGGGGAGAAGCCCCAGGGTAAGGTTGAGACGTTTAGCGACGTGAACCAAACTGCTAGTAGTAGGACTGTCCCTTCAGGGTCGGCTGTGCATGCACAAGCCATTCTCTCCTCTACTTTTGGTTCTTCTTCTGCTCCCTTACCCTCTGATGTTCCTTCTCCTCCCTGCTCTTCTTGCACCTCTCTCTTTCGGGAGTGTCAGTACCTTATGAACACTCTCGAGAGATTTGTAGGCGGCAAGAAGAAGCTCAATCTTATTCTAGACCAATCTAAGATCTGCAGATTTAATCAGGGTCTAGGATACGATTTTTATGAGGATATGAGAAAGCACCCACCTGCTATTCTTAGACCCATAGTAGGTGGTGCGATCGAGGTCGAGCCCAGATCTGATGAGGTCAAATTCAAATCAGCGGGCTTTGTCCAAGGGATCTCTGACAGTAAGGTGAGTTCACCTGCTACTTCGGCTCCTCAGAAGCCGAAGCCATCGCGTGCTACTTCCACCTCTTCGAAGGTAAAGTACCACTGCACCTTCTGTCAGAAGGATGGACATTTGATCGACCGATGCTTCAGGCGTGCCAAGATCGCGCGGAGAGACCGTGTTGAGTCTCCTAAGGGTATTCAGGGTCAGCCCCAGATCCTGAGTGCACCTAAGACCAACACGAGGTCTAGGGTTGCGTCTGCTGGTTTTGGGCATCATCGAGGACTCGGATTTTCTGAGTTTTCTGGCTTTCGTCCTCGATATGCTCCTGGTCATGACTTCCGCCGTCCTGAGGGTACATCTCGTTTCCCCCGTCGAGACAGTTACCCGCGGCGTGATCAGCGTGTTGCCGGTGTTCCGACTCACTCTCCCGTAGCAGTCAGACCCCGCAACAGCTTCAGGTCTGCTCACAGACCTTCTGCTTTGAGTGACAGAGAGCGTAGGGTAGCTAGAGGTCAGTCGTGTGTGGCTACTTCTGCTACTCGACGTGTTGTTCAGTATTGGGTGCCAAAATCACTCTTGATTTACCCCAGTACTGAGACTTTACTCTCTGTTTGACTCAGTTCGCCGGGCAGGGAAGGGAAAGGTTTGGCTTGTAGACTCCGGGTGTTCACGACACATGACCGGAGATTCCCGTTGGTTTTCTTCCCTTGCCCGTGCTCCAGGTGATGAGACGATCACCTTCGGAGATGCTTCGTCTGGGCGCGTCATCGCCAAAGGTACTGTGCATGTTAATGCTTCTTTTATTCTTAAGGATGTTGCCTTGGTTAGTAAGCTGCAGTACAATTTGCTTTCCGTTTCTCAGCTTACCGATGACGGTTTCGAGGTGAGCTTCAAGAAAAACAATTGCAAAATTCTTGATTCTTCGGGTAGTCTTGTTTGCGGGATTTCGCGTTTTGGGAGCATCTTTCGTGTTGATTTTTCTGAGTCTTCTGGTGATCCTCTCCGGTGCTTAGTTGCTTCAGAGTCCCGCGATTTGACTTTCTGGCATAGGAGACTTGGTCATATAGGATTTGACCATTTGACCCGAGTTAGCGGCCACGATCTCATTCGTGGTCTGCCGAAGCTCAAGATGGTCAAAGATCTGGTTTGTGCTCCATGCCGGCACGGCAAGATGGTTGCCGCTTCACATCCTCCGGTCACTGTGACCATGACCGATGCACCGGGACAGCTGCTCCATATGGACACTGTTGGACCAGCTCGAGTGCAGTCGGCCGGAGGGAAGTGGTATGTCCTTGTCGTGGTCGATGACTATTCGAGGTTTTCTTGGGTGTTTTTCTTAGCCTCGAAGGATGAGACATTTTCACATTTCCGAGGTCTTTTCAGTAGGCTTTCTGTCGAGCTCCCAGGTGCCTTACGAGCGATCCGCAGTGACAATGGCACGGAGTTCAAGAATTCCTACTTTGAGAGGTTTTGTGATGAGACGGGTGTAGAGCACCAGTTCTCTTCTCCGCACGTCCCACAGCAGAATGGCGTCGTGGAGAGGAAGAACCGTACCTTGGTCGAGATGGCCAGGACGATGCTCGATGAGTACTCTACACCGCGGAAGTTTTGGGCTGAGGCTATTGCGACCGCGTGCCATGTTTCCAATCGAGTCTTTCTTCGGGCACATTTGCATCGCACTTCTTATGAGTTGAGATATGGGCGAAAGCCCAGCGTCTCTCATTTTTGTGTGTTTGGTTGCAAATGCTTTATTCTGAAGTCCGGGAACCTAGATAAGTTTGAGTCACGTTCTTATGATGGCATCTTTCTAGGTTACTCGTCTTCTTCGCGGGCTTATCGGGTTTGGAATTGCGAGTCTAGCAAATTGGTAGAAACCTGTGAGGTGACCTTCGATGAGGCCAGTCCGGGGACTAGGCCAGACATCTCAGGTTCTTTAGAGCAGTCCGAGCCCATCTTCGTGGATGATGAGGATGATGGAGATGAGGGTTGTCTACCCGATCCAGTCCTTCATCCACCCCTTGAGGTGCCTTCTTCCACCGCACCTCGAGGAGATCAGCCCTTGCCTACAGCTTCCTCCGGAGCTAGTGGCTCTGTTCCTACCTCGTCAGCTCACGAGGTAGAGGCCACTTCTTCTTCTCATCCTGGACCTCCTAGACACATTCAAAAAGACCATCCTTCTGAGCAGATTATTGGAGACCTGTTTGAGCGAGTTACTCGTTCAAAAGCTGGCATGTCTCAATTCTGTCTCCATTCTGCCTTTGTTGCCTCTTTCGAGCCCAAAGATGTCTCTCATGCTCTTTCTGACGAGTCTTTGGTCAATGCCATGCATGAGGAGTTGGAAAATTTTGAGAGAAACAAGGTCTGGTCGCTTGTCGAGCCCCCGCGAGGCCACAATGTCATTGGGACTAAGTGGGTGTTCAAGAACAAGCAGAGCGAGGATGGGGTGGTTGTTCGAAACAAGGCTAGACTGGTAGCTCAGGGGTTCTCCCAGGTTGAGGGTCTGGATTTCGAGGAGACCTTTGCCCCTGTTGCTCGACTTGAGGCCATTAGAATCCTGCTTGCCTTTGCAGCTTCTAAGGGTTTCAAGTTGTACCAGATGGACGTCAAGAGTGCCTTCCTTAATGGCTTCATTGAGGAAGAAGTCTATGTGAGACAGCCTCCTGGTTTCGAAAACCCCAAATACCCTAACCATGTCTTCAAGCTTTCCAAAGCTTTGTATGGACTTAAGCAGGCCCCTAGAGCTTGGTATGAGAGGCTTAAGTCCTACCTGTTGAGTCATGGTTTTGAGATGGGTAAAGTAGACAAGACCTTGTTCATCCGCCGGCATGGCACAGATCTTCTGCTCGTCCAGATTTATGTGGACGACATCATCTTTGGCGGCTCCTCGCATGCTCTCGTTTCCCAGTTTTCCGATGTCATGAGCTCGGAGTTTGAGATGAGCATGATGGGCGAGTTGAGCTTCTTCCTTGGCTTCCAAATTAAGCAGACTCAGGAGGGTACCTTCTTGCATCAAGGTAAGTACACTCGAGACCTCCTGAAGCGCTTCGATATGAGTGATGGTAAGCCGGTGTCCACTCCAATGGCTACCTCAGTTTCACTCGACCCAGATGAGGATGGCGAGCCAGTTCATCAGAAGGAGTATAGGAGTATGATCGGCTCCCTCTTGTACCTCACTGCCTCGAGACCAGACATACACTTTGCCGTGTGTCTCTGTACTCGGTTTCAGGCTTCTCCTCGCGTTTCTCACCGCCAGGCGGTGAAGCGCATTCTTCGGTACCTTCGAGCTACCATTGACTATGGTATCTGGTACTCTTCCTCTTCTTGTCTTTCCTTGAGAGCCTTCTCGGATGCAGACTTTGCTGGCTGTAGGATAGATAGGAAGAGTACATCTGGCACTTGCCAAATTATTGGCACTTCTCTCGTTTCATGGTCTTCTAGGAAGCAGTTCGGTGTTGCACAGTCCACCGCAGAGGCCGAGTACGTTGCTGCAGCTAGTTGCTGTAGCCAGGTGCTTTGGATGGTCTCGACCCTGCGGGACTTTGGGTTAGCTATCGATAGTGTTCCACTCTTCTGTGATAACACTTCTGCGATTAACATTGCTAAGAACCCAGTGCAGCATTCCCGGACCAAGCACATTGATATTCGCTATCACTTCCTTAGAGATCATGTAGAGAAGGGTGATATAGTGCTCCAGTTTGTGGAGAGTGACCACCGGTTGGCTGATATTTTCACCAAGCCATTGGATAGCTCTAGGTTTTCAGCTCTGCGGGGAGAGCTTGGGGTGGTTTGTCCTTATGGACTGCTGTGAGGGGGAGTTTGTGCTTTACTGCTTTATTTTATTGATTATGCTCTTACTCCATTCTGTTGCATTGCATTCGGGGTGCTTTGGATTTAGTCCTTCTAGCATAGGTTAGAGTGGTCTTCCTGTCTAGCTGTTTAGACTCGTTGCTCTTATCTTGTGGTCTAGGATTCTGCTCTATTAGCCGCTTCTCTTCTCTCACTAGGTTGAGCTCACTCACTGCTTCTAGGTTCTAGCAAGGGTCGGGCCACCCTTGGGTAGACAGGGTATGTGTTTGCTCCCTAGTGAGGTAGATTACTGGTCTAATAGTCCTAGTGTCATATGGGGTAGATGAGAGTCAGTCTGAGCCATAGTTGCCTCTATATCTTATCTATACTTTAAGGACTGCCTGTTTGCTGTTTTCTTGCCAGCTTCTCGATTTGATCGCTTTGGTTCAGGGGGAGTTCGTTTGGGAGCTTCTGGAGCTTAATATTGACTTAACTCAACTTGAACTAAAAGTTGCATCTCATGTTGAGGGGGAGCTGAATTTTCTTGTGTTTTCAGCATTTCGCATTGTAATATAACTACATTGAGCCTTGATTTTTATCCTATTATGACATGCTTACAATGTTTTACACCTTGCCATGATTTATGCTTCATTTGCTAGATTTATCATGACTTCATATGTATAGACTAGCCTTTGCCATGATAAGTTAATTAAAATTGCTCAACTTGAATTAAAACTTGTCATGCTCACATTTGAGTCTAGTCTTGCTTTAGCGATCCTTTTATGATTCATGCCATGTCAAATAGGCTAAGTTGAGCGTTGAATCTCTATTGAGCCTTAGATTGAGCTATTTTAGTCTCTTAATGATGCATGAGTTAGTACAACATGTTAAAAAGCAAAAAGATCTCCTTTTGTGCGAAAAAACTAATCTCACCAATCCTCTCCTATGAGACGGCTTGCCATTGCACTTGACATGAACTTAGGGGGAGTTTTGGATGACCTAGACTATCTTCTTAAGCTTATCGCTTGGAGTAGTCGCATAAGGCTTGAGGTCTAGCACATGATAAAACAAAATCTGGTTGGCAACAACCATGAATTTCAAAAGAAAATATGTCATTTGTGCTCAAAAAGAATCAAGTACTTAACCAATGTTTCAATCTTGAGCTTATAGCACTCTATTTGGCCTCAATATTAGCTTTCTTGTTGCGCTTAGCTTATTGACATGGCCTGCATCATCCATGGATATCTCTAGTTAGACTTTGATCATTGATGACCTGACTTGCTCTCAAAATTGCATTACAATTCAGTTTGTCATCTATGTGCTCTAGCTAGCTTATATATATGTTGTCATGATCTATATAGCCTTTATTGAGTTATGGCTTTGTGTATTACACGTTGGTCATTATGGATAATTCTCATGGCTCTAAATGCTTAAATAAACAAACTTCAGCCATATTCATCCATTGAAATGTCATATTCTCGCCTTTGCATTCTTGATGTGTTTATTGCCAAAAGGGGGAGAATAGAGAAGAAAAAGCTAGTTGGGATCATTTTAGAGCTTTGGAGAACAATTTGCTCCTTTAGTTGTTGCTCTAGTGGTCTTTCTGTCGACATGGTCATTAGCTCCATTTTTCCTTCTTTGGACCATGTTGGATTCTTCAAACTCAAACTCTTCTTTGCGCTTTTTCGGAGTTTGTCAATATACTCATCGAGGGGGAGATTGATGAACCATGTGGATGTGACCACATGTGTATGATGAGTAATTGACATTGGTTTAGGATAGTCGAGTTTGGTTTGAGTGGTTCGGAGTCGAGTCGTTGCGTGGTGCAATGGACTCGGTCGGACTTTGGTCAAACTTAGTCGTATGGGCTTAGGATGCATATTCCGATGATTCGACAAGTTTGGATTTCATCTGTGGTAAGTATGATGGTATTTACGATTTCGTGTATCGAGCGGTGCTATTTGACGTGTTTCTTGTCTGTGTGGCTGCAGGACGTCGAGGCGGAGTCGTGGCGAGACACGGTGGACCGGACTAGGCGCAGGTGGCGCTGAGGTCAGAACGGTCAGGATGTGTTGAAGACGACGTGGACTCGAGGTGGTTGCGAGGCGTGCGAGGCAAGGAGCGCGGAACCTTCCCGGAAGGTGCACGAGGGGCGAATCGGGAAATTCGCGTGGCTGCACAAGCGGGAGCGGGCTCCGTTGGACTTAGCGGGCATAACAGGGTGGAAACCCGTTATTCGGAGGCTATATAAAGGATGGAGGGGCTGCATGCCCACTAGAACACTTTGGAGAGAATTAGGGTTTCTAGAGTCAAAAGAGGCTTTGGGGGGTTGTTTCCCTTTGCTCTTTAGTTGGTGAGAGTGGGTGTGAAGGGCAGAGGATGTCCCCTTCGATGCCTTGCTGAGCTCCTGTGTGTTCCCCCAAGCAAGTAGAGAGAGAGGGCTTGAGTTCTTGGCTTGGGTAGAGGGAGATGAGTGCTTGAGAGATTTGTAATCATTCCTCTGGTTGTAATCATGTATGGGGACGTCTCTTTGATCCTCAATATCAATATGAGATGGTGGTTATTTCATATTTGAGCTCCCTGTTCTATTTTTCCTTCGATGCCTTTTTCTGTGGATTTCTTGATTTTGGAGTTTCTTGTTGATTGTTGCTAGGGATAGCCAAAATGGGTTGCTTGATGATGGGATGTCACTGTTAGACCATTTGGTCAGATTCCCCTAAGAGCAAATCAAGAGTAATCTCAGATTCTCAGATTTCTCCTCCTCTGTTCATGTTGGTTTTTCTAGGGTTTTGGTGCTTCTCGAGTTTCCCTTGTTGAGATGGCTTGAAACTTGAGACCTAGAGTCCAGAGGATATACATGAGCTATCCTCAAAGTTTCATGAGCAATAGATCAAGGATTGGGGAGAATTTGAGTTCTTTGTGTTGCACTTTGTAGTATTTCAGTTTTGAGGTCATATCTTGTTTTCTTGGCCTAGAATTGGATTTTCTTGGCCCCTGAGGTTCCTCTGGCTATTTAAGTGATATACCCATCTTTCTGGGTAGAGGAATCAAGAGGACTTCTCCAATCTTTGTTGCAGTTTGAAGGATTGGGTTTTTGTCTGAAATTTCAGCCCTCACTGTGCTCTGAAACCGACAGGCGGTCAGACCGGGTTTTCACCGGCGGTCTGACCGGAGTACGTGGGGCGGTCTGACCGGCTCTCATGGAGCGGTCTGACCGGCTGGCCCATTGCGGTCAGACCGGCCCCATGGGCGGTCAGACCGGCTGGCGCCTGTAGTGCTGATTTCAGTGATTAGTTCTTTGGGGTTTTGGTTCTTGTATCCTTCTCTGTGTTTTTGAGTGTTAGTAAGCAATTGGATTCTTCTCTCTTAGCTTCCATAGCTTTCGAAGAGGTGATTTCCAGTGGCTACTTAGAGGGGTTGAAATTTAAATTGATCGACATTCACCCCCCTCTGTCGCCATTTCGGTCCAACACTTCGTCAAATTGGGGAGGCTTCCGGTCTCGCTCTCAACGCCGCCAAGGCCTTCGGTAACCACTGCGCCTTCGTGACGTCGAGTCTAGCCTTCGTGTTGCTTCAGCACCGAGGCTGCCGGCATGTCGACGAGTTGGACGACCCCCGACTGGAGATGTCAGCCGGAGCTGGAGTGATGTTGGGCACTGTGTGCACCATCCACCGCACCATTCGGGCCTTCCACGAGCAAATCTAGGACTACATCGGGGAGGCCGCGGCAAAGATAGCGCTATGACAGAGTCTGCATGGCGAGGGGAACTTCGGCCGGTGGCTTGACGAAGTTTCGCGGCGCAATGAAGGCGGTGCAGCCATCCCGACGCATGGCGCGGACCCCCAGGTGTGATGCCGAGGTCTTAGTGTGTAGACATACGTTGTAATGTGTCCGCTCTTTTTGTAAGGCGACGTCATATGGCCGTCCTCCCTTTTTTATGAAGAAATGGAATTGAACAAAGTTCTAACGACGCGTACTATGTTTGCTCCGGGCAGATACTTGATAGTGGCCAATTACTAGTCTCGGACCTCCTGGTTCGACGATGTCTTCGGCATTGGGGGTCGGCGGAGGACTCGTTGAACTTCTGGGCGGCCTGGACTTCAGCGGGCGAGACTTCGACGCGGGAGTATATTAAGGTGGAGTCAGACAAGTAGCGACCTTAAGTACTTAAAGGCACTTGTCTTATTTTATACTCACGAAGAGTGCGCGCAGATACCGTGTGTCTTATTTTATACTCACGAAGAGTACGCGCGGAGACCACGTGTCTTATTTTATACTCACGAAGAGTGCGCGCGGAGACTGCGTGTCTTATTTTATACTCACGAAGAGTGCGCGCGGAGACTGCGTGTCTTATTTTATACTCACGAAGAGTGCGCACGGAGATCGTGTGTCTTATTTATACTCCGTAGAGTGCCCGCGGAAGCGTCCCTCCACATGTGTTATTTATACTCCGTAGAGTGCGCGCGGAGGCTTGCCTCCGCGCGTCTTTACACAGAATGAAACAAGTTTTGCAAACGGTGGGCTTTATTGATCTCCTGTTTGCGCGGACGAGCGATTTACAAAAGACAGGATACTAACCGCTGACCACTTGAGGACAAGAACAGCGCTGATCGCTGTTGCTGTGGCGGCGAGGTAGAGCAAAAGGGGAGCCTCTGGTGCTAGAGCGACTAGTGTGGGAAGACCTGCGAGGTGCTTCTTGAGGCCGTCAGAAGCCTTCACACGGTCTTGTCCACCTTAGGGTTCTCGGTGGACCTTGTGGTGCAGGCCCCGAGCACCAAGCTCTATGCGTTGGGCGAGGTTCTGGTCGCCGAAGGTGGTGATGATACCTTTCGGGCCTGGGAGCTTCATGCATAAGAAACCATGGTGTGGGACTGCCCCGAAGGAGTTGAGAGTTGGGCGCCCCAATATGGCGTTGTATGGGTACGGGATGTTGACGACGTCGAAGGTGACGTCTTCGCTCCTCGCATTGTTGCCCTGGCCAAAGTAGACCTATAGGTGTATCTGGCCCAACGCTTTCAGCGGCTGATCCCCGAAGCCCTGCAATGGGATTCCCGATGGGCCCAAGCGACTCTGGGGGATCCCCATCTGGTCGAAGGCCGCCACGAATAGGATGTTCGCGGAGCTGCCTCCATCAACCAAGACGTGTTTGACATCGCATCCGGCGATGGCGACCTAGATGACTAGGGGATCTTGGTGAGAAAACTCCACGCCCTCAGCGTCAGCGCGCGTGAAGGTAATTTCGTGCTGCGCCCACTCCAGCGGTACTTGCGCCGAGTACGCTGCCACATGGTGTAGCCTCCGCGCGTAGGCCTTCTGTTGCCGCGCCAAGGAGAACTCCAGCGAAGAGCCCCCGGAGATGACGCTTATAATCCAGCGCTGGGCCCTCTCTGGGGCCTGAATTCACAAGGGGCCTTCTTGGGGCTGCTCCACGTGGGCTTGGATCCGCGGGGGGCCTTCTTGGGGTTGCTGCACGTGGGCCACGACGGGCGGCCCCGCTTCCAGGGCTCTATCCCTGGCGACGCTCTGACGGAGTGCCGCAATGGCGGTGCATGCCCACGTATTGTGGTCACTTCGGCCATGCACCTTGCACCACATGCCTAGTGCTGGTCTTCTTGTTCTGCACGGGGTCTATCGTCACGACCCCGGCTGCGCCCTTGCCCCCGGCCTCGGCGGCCTCACGCGTGACCGGCGGGGGCACTGTCTTCAAAGCCACCCTCGATGTCGAAGACATAGCGAGCCCTCTGGGATCTACGTTGGCTGCGCTTGGACTTGTCACCCGACGAGTCCTTATGCTTGGCGTCCTTGCGCTCGGGGGCATCCTTTGAAGACTCTTGCTTGCGCTTGCCCTTCGAGGGGTCCTCCCTCTTCGATGAGTCTTCGTTCTTCGATAAGTCCTCCGATTGATCGGTGTCGGACTCGTCAACTTTGCGCCTCTGCGCATCCTCCTCCGCCCTCGTATACTTTTCCATCTTATTGAAGAGCTTCACGACCGTCTTGATTGGCTTACGCGTGTTGTATTCGGCCAATGGCCCCGGGCGGAGGCCTTGTATCGCTGCGTTGATAATGGTTGTCTTGTTGATGTCCTTGACTTGGCAGCAGACATTAGCGAAGCGCTTGAAGTACTTTCGGAGCTTCTCCGAGGGTTTTTGCTTGACGGCTAAGAGCTGATCTGCGTCGACACGTTCGACGTAGTTCCCTTGGAAGTTGTTGTAGAGGTGGTCGCGGATCTGCTCCCACGTGTTTGGCTCTATGGTGAAAAACCAAGAGAGCTGTTGGATCGAAATTGGCGACAAAGGGGGGGTGAATGTCGATCACAAAAAAATTTCTCCCCACAAGTATATGCGACAACCGAGAAATGAAGAAACAAAACTTGCTTAGACTGGGAAGATCCAGAGCCGGTTAAGCCAAACTGCAATGTATTAAGTGTAGCAGGCTAGCCGGATGAAGAAATAACAGAGTAAGCCAAACTGCACAAACTTAGGAGTCAAGCATGCTGTCGACTGCAAAAAGAACACTCAAAACCAGGAGCTCTGCTATACTGCCAATAACCAAGAAACCAACTGAAAGCAAACACTGACAAGCTAAAGGAATAGGAGAGACCATAGTCTCTACTCCAAGCCTGTACACCAGACGAAGGCACAAGCAAAAGAGAAGTCTGCTAGCCGAAACAACTAAAGCAAAAAGAGATCACAGACTCTCCCGAAAGAAATTAATACTGACAAAACATCCCATTAATTCGCTTACTCAAATACCACAATAATAGAGCTACTTGCTGGTCAAGAGCACGCACTGCAGGAATAAAAGAACTGGCTGAAAATCAACGAAGAGTAGCTGCCGAAAGACTCATGTCTTGGCAATGAACATGCAGCCATTTAATGCTAAGCATGCAAATTTTTGTTGGCCTACGGACATGTACTCCTCACAAGAAAAAGTGCACTTGGCAAACAACAACAATTTATGACAATAAATGAGCACAGAGTAGTACCAAAAGGATGATAAAACACCACATGCATTCGGCACTCATAAAAGAAATGCACAGAGAACTAAAATTGCTGCCTCAAGGAACAAGAACTGCAGAATATACTTGGTCCAATTAATAAGATGTACTAGCTGCAGGGAATGGGAAACTTGCTGCCAATGCAAACAGTAGGAAGAGGTGAACTCGGCACTTAAAACAGAAATTTAAGCTCAAAGGCCATCCGATCAAAAGAAGAACTAATAAAAGGAGGAGTAAATCTAAATACAAAGAAAATGCAAAGAGTTCACGGAAGGATTCTTCATTGGAGAAAATCTAAATACTAAGAAATAAAGAGTAATCTCTCTCGGAAGGATTCTTCATTGGAGTTACTCTTCTTGAGAAAAGACTAGCACAAAAGATCTTGAAGCTACTAAACTCAAGGTACAGCAGAAATTAAAACACTACTCAAGAAAACAAGAAATAGAGAGACAAGAACAAGACCCAACCATCTCAAACAAAAGATTTCTTAGATTGAGACAAAGAGAGATGAATGATTAAATATGTGTTCTTACAGCACTCTCATTTTCATCCTCTCATTTCATGCTCATTTCATTGCATGGAGAGAAATAAAACCCTAACTCTTACACCCATTCTCTCAATTTTCTCTACTAGAGAGCATCCTCTATTTATAGCCTCCACTAATGGGTTTACAACACACTTTACCCATTAGCTCTCAACAACTCAAGTGCTTTACCCATGATCCACCTCCTTTAGTGCAGCTTTGCGTATTCACCAAAACGCCCCTCGTGCATCTTCCAGGAAGCTTCCTCATTCCTTGCCCTCCAAGCCACGCAGCTACCTCGAGCCCTCACCGTCTTCAGCACACCTCGACCGTTCTGACCTCAGTGCCACCTGCGCCTAGTCCGGTCATCTCGTGCCTCGCCACGACTCCACCTCGATATCCTGCAGCCATCACAAATAAGAAACAAATCACATAGCACCGTTCGAAATATTGTAACCATACATTAGCATCAAATGAAATACTCAAAGCCCAAACTGATCGAAACGGAAAATAGACAACTTAAGTACGTTCGACCTAGTTCGACCAAGTTCGACCGAAGCCGATTGCACCGCGCAACGACATGGTCCGACCACACAAACCAAACTCGACTTTCCTAAACCACTGTCAATTATTCATCACACACACGGGATGACCAACACATGGTCTCTCAAGAGCGCCACTCCCTGCAACGCGAGAGGGAGCCCCTTCGCTTTGGTGGTGTCGTTTCTGCCTGCCGCTTCAATGGCAGTCTTGTACACGCGCACGAACTCCCGAGGGTCCGTGTCGCCCTAATACGGCGCGATGGCGCTGGGGAACTTGAAGTCTTTTGGCCATACCGACTGCTGTAGGCCAACGGAGAGGGAGGACTCTGGGTCCACGCGCCGCAGTGGGACTCGACTGGAGGTAGGGGCGTCGCGGCTGTCCGCCCGTTCTGGCGTAGGCTTCAGTGGGATTTGTTGGCTTCAAGCCTCTTGTATATCCCGCACGGCTCCGCGGAGGTTCGCCAGCTCCCGTTGCAGCGTGCCAAGGGCTGTTAACAGAGCGTTCTCCACCATCAACGTGGTTGCGATGGCTGGAGCAGCGGGTTGCACCATCGGGCTGGCGGCGACCATGGCTTGCGCTCCAGAACTGCTCGGCGCATCGGTGCGGTGGGCTCCGGAGTCGATGACGGGACCGGCGTTACCACCGAGGCCACCTGCCGCTCCCGCGCCGGGCGCGGCGGCAGCGGCCGTGGTAGCGCGAGCATCGGCATCACCGCTCTCGATGGCCCAATCGGTACCCGCGCCGACTGCCGCACCAGCGGTTGGGGCGGCTGTCGCGCCACGAGTGTCAAGGTCGGCAGTCGCAGCGCCGGCGCTGTCGCCCGCACCCATAGCCGACGCCGAAGCCCTTGCGTTGCCGAGCGCCTCTTTGGTACTCCTCTTCTTCTTTGCCGCCGCCGACGATGAAGCCTTCTTCGGTGCCATCCTTCTTCAGATCTTGGAGCTTGCTTCGTGGGAAGTATTTTACAATTATGCCCTTACATACAAGTATCCCTCTCAAGGGCATTTATGTTATTACATATGTCCCATTTTGGACTTTACAACCTTCTAAAAGGCTGACTGGGCTTAGGTGGAGGCCACCCCTACAACAGTAGGCAAAAGCAGATGGGAAGTACAGTCTAAAGGAAAATATGAAATCACATACAGCCTACATATTCTTATAAAATGTTGTAGGATTGACCATAATGGTATTTGTATGAGTTTTTAACAGTTGCAATGGCATTTCCCAAAGAGACGTGTTGCAATGGCATTTCTCGGATATACGACACGTAACGAATTATCCCTTGAATTTTAGTCATGAACATAAGTTGAACTTTGTGGAATCAGTGAATTGTTCTGATTGTTGAAACTTGAAATGGATTTATTTTGGGTGGAGCAGAGAGACAAAGGAGGGGCACCTGTGCGATTAGCGGCAACTGAATCCACGCGCTGTCGTTGACAACAATCGTTGAGGCGGTGGCAGCAGTTGTGCTGAGCGGTGGCAATTTGGGTTTGAGAGGAGCGAGAGAAAGGGGATTGGGATGCGGAGGGACCAGGAAGGCGAGTGCAGAGCCACACAGGCAAAAGCGTGTGAGTGAGATGAGTGTTTCCACCCACCTGTCTTCTTTTTTTACTTCGGCTTATGATTTATGGTTGCAACTTATAACTTTTAGGCTGTTCGTGAGAGAGAGTACAGAGTAACAGAAATTTACATATGGTTTTGGCCAATATAAATAGAGTCGTGACGATGTATACTATAATTAACTTGTAGACATCGTCTTAAAAGATACTTTGTTTGAAAACTAGTTATTGTAGAAAAATCGAAAAACATATTTTAGAAAATGAAAAAAAAACAGTCCCTCTATCTAGGCCACCCAAGCCGGATTAAGATTGCCTTTCACATATTAGCATCGAATTTCCTTTTCACACTGGATATATTGCCTCTTTCGAATGATTCTTCAGGGTGGAATCCTCCCGTTACTAGAGACGTCAAAATGAATAAAGAATCTACCAGTATTTCACAAAAGAGGATCAATATCCAAAGATGTATGTAGATTGAGGAAACAAAAAGGAGACGGTGGAGCAGTTCCTTGCCACCACGAAAGATTCTCCAGTCTCAGTTGCCACAACTCCTTGCTCTACTTCTGCTACCACTCCGTAATTGAACACAGGTCCCCTGCTAGGAAAGTAATACAAGTACAAAACACAAATAAAAGTTTCTCTTTGCAGCATGATCTCTGAGCGATAATGAATTGTGGAATGCACCAAGTTAAACTACAGTCTGCAGAACATTATGCTAGTGGAAGTACCTTTCAAATCCAGGCTTCTGCTGGTACAAGTTGCTTTCAGTGCAGGCGCGGGTCCAAGCAACATGCCCATGCTGCACGGAGTCAAAGAAGACCTGTCAAAAGTCATGACAGGTCAAAATTCAACAAACGTAATCGCAGGGAAATATAATTCAAATCAGGACGGCACAGTGAAGAACAGTAATAGTTATAGACTTTCCTTTATTTTAGACAAATAGTTTATAGGTCCGTATGGCATGCATGATATTGTTCTATGCAACAATACTTTTTTCACACTAAAGGAGACTACGCTTTAGGGCTCAGCTTTATGTGTGGAAAAATAGAATATCTTACAGAAAAGGTTCAGCACACAACGTGACAAAGAAGCGCCCAGAAAATTTGAAAAAAGTTAGCAATAACTTCAGTTTTGTTTTCAGCAAGCAATTCTCATAGCTGCATGCATTCAATTCAGTGTTCCTCACTCACCAGAGAGATGCTATTAGGGTTAGTATATCAGACTTAACTGGGTCAAACCCGATTACTAATACTAGACTGCAATAGATGACCATGTACAGATCCGGACTGATTTAGCCGTAAGCTGGCTATTTTTCTCAACAATGATTTAACATGCCAGCTGGGATAGAGAAAAACACAGTATTCAGACATACATAGTTCCTGCTTTCTCTTGCTTCAAGTTCAACAAGGTCAACATAATCAAATCTTGTCTTTCCTCTAGTGATGGTGAACCACAGAAGACTTGACTTGTATGCATGATAAGGAAATGTGAAGTACTAATGTGGAACAGTCTTGTTGACGTGGAATAGAGGATAACCGTGTCGAGAAGCTAGTAATTGTGGATATGTTCTTTATGACTTCAGTTTATAGTTTTTGGTTTTAATTTATAATTTTTAAACTGTTTGTAAGAGAAAATATACAGTAACATAAACTTACGTATAATTTTGACCGATATAAATAAAGTCGCTACAATGTATACTACAATCAACTTATAGACATCATTTTATAAAGACACTTCGTTTAAAAGTTAGTTACTATAAAAAAACTAAAAAATAATTTTTAAAAATCCAAAAAAAAAGGAAGAGGCCCGCAATTGACCAGTTCAATCCCAGCCTTACAGGCTGTTACGCACTACTTCAATTCATAGGACATCCTTTACTACATACCGTACCCACTTCATGAGAGAGAGAGAACCTTCCTAGAAGCTGCACTATTCCCATCTGTGTGTAAACTTCAATACAGAAGAAAAACGTAGTAGGTATTTGATTTGTTAGGTATAGAAAACGCCAAGGTGATGGCGAGTGAAGACAGTTAAATGCCATTCTCCAAGAGGCATAAGCTTGTTGTTATTAGCAATGGCACCTCTTCTCCTATTGTGCTTCCTCCAGTTCTTGCTACTACTTGGTACCTCATCTGCTCAAGCACAGATAAACATCACCTTGGGCTCCTCCTTGACACCCCAGGGGCCAAACACCTCATGGGTCTCGCCCTCCGGCGAGTTTGCATTCGGTTTCCGTCCCATAGAGGGCAACTCCTCCTCCCACCTCCTCGCCATTTGGTTCAACAAGATAGCTGATAAGACTGTCGCTTGGTACGCGAAGACCAGCTCTGGCGGGCAAGATACAACACCAGTACAAGTGCCATCCAGCTCTGTGCTCCGGCTCACAGATGGGGTGCTTTCGCTCCGCAACCCCTCCGGCGATGAGGTCTGGAATCCCCGAGTCACCGGTGTGGCCTATGCCAGAATGCTCGACACCGGTGACTTCATGCTTGTCGGCACAGATGGCGCAACAAAGTGGGAAACCTTCGGCTTGCCAGCTGATACCATCCTGCCCACACAAGTGCTCCCTCTGGGGAAGGCACTCCGCAGCCGTCTCATTCCCATGGACTACTCCGATGGCCGATTTCAGCTATCTGTGCAAGATGATGGGAATCTTGTGCTCTATCCAGTTGCTGTGCCTTCCGGACACCAATATGATGCGTACTGGGCCACCAATACAGTTGGGAATGGCACACAGCTGGTGTTCAACGAAACTGGCAAGATATACTTCACCCTGAAAAATGGCACACAGATCAATATCACTTCAGCAGGGGTGGACTCAATGGGTGACTTCTTCCATCGGGCCACTCTTGGCCCGGACGGACTTTTTCGGCAATTTGTGTACCCGAAGAGCACGAAGGCCAGAAGCCTATGGGGAGAGGAATGGACAGCGGTGAGCTGGCTTCCCCAAAACATCTGCCAAGCAGTACAAACGAAGGTAGGCAGTGGCGCATGCGGGTTCAACAGTTACTGCACCTTTGATGGCACCAAGAATCAGACAAGCTGCCTGTGCCCAACACATTACAAGTTCTTCGATGAGGAGAGGGAGTACAAAGGGTGCAGGCCAGACTTTGAACCACAAAGCTGTGACCTGGATGAGACAGCGGCAGCGGCACAGTTTGAGATGAGACTAATCGATGGTGTTGATTGGCCTCTATCCGACTATGAGCAGTACAGCCCCATAGACGAGACTGAGTGCCGGAGGCTGTGTGTGAGTGATTGCTTCTGCGCCATGGCCGTGTTTGACCGAAACTCAAACACTTGCTGGAAGAAAAAGCTCCCACTATCAAATGGGAATATGGGGGACAGTGTCCAGAGGACGGTTCTTCTCAAGGTACCTAGAAGCAACAATTCACAGTCCCAGCTCAACAGCGGCTCAAGCAAATGGAAGGAGGACAAGAAATATTGGATTCTTGGGTCTTCCTTCCTTTTTGGGAGCTCTGTATTGGTAAACATTCTCCTCATCTCTATTTGGCTTTTTGGTACTTATTGTGCTATCACCTCGAAAAAGAAACTCCAGTCATCACAATCATCAAGTAATTCTGGATTGCCGCTGAAGACTTTCACTTACAGTGAGCTGGAAAAGGCAACCAGTAGTTTCTGTGAGGTGCTAGGCAGTGGTGCGTCCGGAGTTGTGTATAAAGGACAGCTACAAGATGAGCTCGGGACCAACATTGCTGTCAAGAAAATTCAAAAGCTCCAGCAAGAGACTGAAAAGGAGTTCATGGTGGAAGTCCAAACCATCGGACAGACGTTTCACAAGAATTTGGTCAGGCTGCTTGGTTTCTGCAACGAAGGAACTGAGAGATTGCTAGTGTATCAGTTCATGGCCAATGGCTCGCTCAATGAATTCCTCTTCGGCGATAGTCAGCCACATTGGAACCTCCGTGTTCAAGTTGCACTCGGGGTAGCACGAGGGCTGCTCTACTTACATGAGGAGTGTAGCACACAGATCATCCACTGCGACATAAAACCACAGAACATCCTTCTTGATGACAACTTTGGGGCGAAGATTTCGGACTTTGGCCTAGCAAAGCTTCTTCGGGCCAATCAAACTCAGACGACCACTGGCATTCGTGGTACTCGAGGTTACGTTGCCCCTGAGTGGTTCAAGAATATAGGGATTACTTCCAAGGTCGATGTTTACAGCTTTGGGGTGATCCTGCTAGAGCTTGTGTGTTGCAGGCGGAATGTGGACCTAGAGATCGCTGATGAGCAGCAGACAATACTAACTTACTGGGCAAACGATTGTTACAGGTGTGGGAGGATCGACTTGCTTGTGGAGGGCGATGAAGAGGCGATCTTCAACATAAAAAAGGTGGAACGCTTTGTGGCTGTGGCACTGTGGTGCCTCCAGGAGGAGCCAATGATGCGGCCAACCATGCTTAAGGTGACACAAATGCTTGATGGAGCAGTCCAAATCCCCACACCTCCTGATCCCTCGTCCTTCATCAGTTCACTTCAGTGATGTCCTGCTTGTTAATAAATAAGTTGTAGGCTTGTAGCATAACGCGAGGTGATGCTATAGATTGATACTCTGATATAGTTGTCTATTAAAGCTTGAAAAATCATGGTAATAAGGTTGTCAGGCACTTACATCTAGCTGCAACAAATAGCATCGCTAATGCATCTGTATACGAGATAAAACATATATGCATGTACCTATGTTTGTCTTTGAATCTCTTATAGTCAAAACAGTCTTTACAATTCCTCAAAAAAAAACATGCTCTGCAATAGAAAAGAGGCCAAGGTAAATACATTTGGCTAATAACTCATATAAATTTTCTACAAGTACATGGTTTGGGCAATTGGCATCAAATAAGACTTAACGATGTCGTTTAGAAGTAAGCGATAAATCAAGAAAATGTTCTGACCAGCATATTTTACTACATTTAAAAATACGCAATCTTTTCCCAAAAAGAAAAAAAACTCTGCGGTGTCAATATTTACGGAGTAACTTGGCCACTTCGATGCATTTCTACAGTAAAACAAACAAATGCCTTCTTTCAGACTAACTTGCAGAGTTGGGGCTAGCCCCAAACAACCACACAAAGAATGTTCGCGAACAATTTAGTACCTCGATTAGTTTTATGCCAATACCAAATTACCTGGAAAAAAAGCGATGCAGTAACTAGACGAATCAAGCAAATGCAATTCCTGTTCTACGGAATGATTTAGCACTAAATCGATACTCCATTTCTCTGCTAATCCGACCATATACATGGTACAATTCCCACAGCATTCAACACTAGAAAGGGGCAAACGGAACAAAATAATTTTGTGACACCCAAAATCCTAATGGCATCGCAAACGCACTCGCGGCGTTTGGCCTCAAAGGGGGAGCAATTCGGTGAGGCACGACGCGACGCCACCTGCGCGCCGGTTAGCGTCCACGTACTTCTACATGAAAAACCGCAGTGTATCCGTCCATCCACCGGAGTGGAGCGGCGGCGGGCGAGCTGGAAACCGGAGTGCCAGTGTGGCCTGGGGGATTTTGCTGGGGGCGGGGCGTCGTGTGAACCGGAAGAAGCGATGCGATGCGATGCGATGCGATGCGATGCGGCTGTTCTGCCACCGAACAACGTTTTACGGCGAGGATTTCGCTTCCCTAAATACAGTATTTTGATCAGGTGGTTCTAGATGTAGATTGCCAAGACGTGCTTCGATCTGGCGAGTGGCAGACTGGTTTGTACTGCCGAATATCCTGCTAGAAGTTAAGGAGTTTTTTTTTTTTGAGAAATCGTTGCTGGTTAGTTTAGTTTGAATGATTTCTTCTAGATAGAAGATAGATTAAATATAGATAATATAAAAATAAATAAATTAGACACACAAAGATATGGAAGCCCATTCTTTCTTTATTACTTTTTTTCTCCAAAAAATACAAAGTATGGGCCTGTTTGGTTGGTGCCTAAGCTTGTCATGCCTAAGCTTAGGCAATATGTGGCTGCCACAAAAAGTGTAGCTAATAAAATCGAAGCCACACTTGTGGCAAAGTTTGGCAAGAAACTGAGTCTATGACATGTGGGCCCGGGTGCTAAGAAAGTGTGGTATGCCACAGTTACGTCAGTGAACCAAACAACTACCTAAAAACTATGGCACACCTAACTTGTGGTTAGGCAACTTCTGGTCATGAACCAAACAGGCCCTACAATTCTTGGGATCCTTATTTTATAGATGACCTGCAGGTTTATGCCCATATTTCCCAACACTTCTTTCGGTTTTTCTTCTATTCACTTTTGTTTTACCTGTGGGAATGCGAACCCTGCTGCATATCTTTGTGCAAGGACGACCTCGAGCAGCGGTGTTCTCTAGTAAGCAGTACTTGTATACATGACTCCTAATATAAGTAGTACAAATGTATACATGACTCTTAATATAAGTAGTACAAATCTTAAAGGAAAAAATAATCATCATTCACCATTTATTAATGTTTTAATATTAGTCTTTTCTTTGACACACTGCGTGCCCTGTTTCTTAGTTGCATCCCTTTCTATCAATTATAATGGGCTAGCTGTTGAATAATAAAAGCTCCCTGGCTTCTCCTATAAAAAATTATTTAAAGAGTAAAGTCCATTACCGGTCCTTAAACTTTTTATGCTGTGTCATCCTGGTCCATAGACTTTCAAAGTGTGTCATCCCGGTGCCTAAACACTCTTTGGGTCTCAAAATTAGCCCGTTACGGGTCTTGGCTGTGTCATCTCGGTCCTTAAACTTTTTATGCTGTGTCATCCCGGTCCATGGTTGTTACCACAGTAATGGCACACTTTGAAAGTCTATGGACCGGGATGACACACTTTGAAAGTCTATGGACCGGGATGACACAGCATAAAAAGTTTAAGGACCGGTAATGGACTTTACTCTTATTTAAAATTGGCCGACACTATATTTTGTAAAACCATGTGGAGGTCTTTTTACTGTTATGATGAGTATTTGACACTATTGAGGGTTTTTCAGTGTGTTTGAATTGCCAAATTTAAGTTGTGAAAGTTGGCCAGAAGTTCAGTGTAATCAGTCAGAATGGCCTAAACATGGCGGCTTGACCAGCAACACATGGGTGGTCTGATTGCCATAATGGGAGTAGTCAAAAATATCATATTTAGCTCAAAGATGACAGTAGACTCAACACACATAGTACAAGCTTATGAGGGATTTCACCTTCGTATTTTGTGCTGATTTTAGGAGGCAATTGGGATTGATCAAAGAACATCAAAACAACATTGACAGAGCTATCTATGTGCTCAATGACCTAATGAACAATGTGTCGACAGATATAAGAGCAATTTTGAGGTCACAAGGAGATGAGCCTAGACCTTGTGGTCGTCCACATGGCAAGGATGGAGAGCTGAAGGACCGAAATGGCGACAGAGGGGGGGTGAATGTCGTAGGCTTAAACAAAAAAAATGCCCCCGAGAATTCGTACACTTTGTTGCTGCAACTAGCTGGCCGAAACAATATCTGCAAGGAAGAAGAACAGCTAGCTGAAAAATCAAAAGACTGCAGACCTTCTTTACTTTGGCCGAACAAACATAACTGCATAAAGACTGCAGCCGACAACAAACATTAAAGTATCACAGAGCTGCTTGTCGGCACAAAGAAGCTGCAAACAGCCAACGCAGAAAAGAACTGTTGACTCAAAATCTGCACTGCCAAAAACAACCGAAACTAAGAGCTGTCGAAGGGATTAAAACGAGCATTAATTGCTAGCATTAATGGCTGCTTCAAATGAAAACAGGAAACCACTTCTTGACGGCAAAGCAAGGAAAATGCAAATGCACTTTTGGATTAAATGCTAATGATTGACTGAAAGAAAGCAACATTAAATTCTCCTCCTTCCTTGCCGTGAAGGACAAGAAGAAATGCAAAGAGCTAAATTAATGCTTGCTGAAAGGACTAAAAACCAGAGACAAGAAAGCTTGACCAAAAAGGAAATCTGCTCAGAGAGACAATGCATGCACAGATCACAGAAATCTGAGCCGAACACAGTAAATACTAGTAGCAGCCGAACACATACATGCTATAATTGAACCAGTAGAAACTGTAGTGCTCGAACAGCAAGAAGATTGAAGACATACTAAAAGAAAGCACAACATACAAGAAAGAGAGGCTCAAAAGCAAAAACATCTCAAACCGAGAGAAAATAAACTTCAGATTTCTATTCCAAGAAATACGAGATACAAAGAATTACGTCCCCATACGCATGGACATTTGGAGGAATGATTACAAGAAGTCTCAATCCATCCTCTCCCTCTCAATACTCAAGAACACCAAGAGCTACACATGCTTCTTGGGAGGGACACACACATACACACATGGAGAGACCCAAATGGAACCCTAACTTTTACACACACTCTCTCAAAAATTCAGCACACCATCTCCCTCTCTATTTATAGCCTCCACTAATGGGTTCACCAAGTGCTTTACCCATTTAGCCTTTGCACTTTACCCACAATCCACTTCCTTTAGTGCAGCTTTGCGTTTTTACCGAAACGCCCCTCACGCACCTTCCAGGAAGCTTCCTCATTCCTTGCCCTGCAAGCCACGCAGCTTCGCCGTCTTCGGCACACCTCGACCGTTCTGACCTCAGCGCCACCTGCGCCTAGTCCGGTCCACCGTGCCTCGCCACGACTCCACCTCGAGTCCACGTCGTCTTCGACACATCCCGACCGTTCTGACCTCAGCGCCACCTGCGCCTAGTCCGGTCCTCCGGGTCTCGCCACGACTCCGTCTCGATGTCCTGCAGCCACACAGACAAGAAACACGTTACATAGCACCGCTCGATACATGAAAGCATACATACCATCATACTTACCACAGATGAAGTCCAAACCTGTCAAACCAAGGAATCAGCGTCCTAAGCCCATATGACCAAGTTTGACCACAGTCCGACCGAGCCCGTTGCACCACGCAACGTCAAGGTCCAAACCACCCAAACCAAACTCGACTTAGCTAACCTTATGTCAATAACTCATCACACACACGGGAGGACCTCCACATGGTCTCTCAATCTCCCCCTTGATGAGTATATTGAGAAACTCAGAAAAAGCACGAAGTTGAGTTTGAGTTTGAAGAATCCAACATGGTCCAAAGAAAGAAAATGGAGCTTGACCATGTCGACAGAAGAACCACTAGAGCAACAACTGAAAGAGCAAAATGTTCTCCAAAGCTCTAAAATGATCCCAACTAGCTTTTTCTTCTCTAATCTCCCCCTTTTGGCAATAAACGCATCAAGAATGCAAACGAGAGAATATGACATCTCAATGGATGTATATGGCTGAAGTTTGATTATTTCTAAGCATTTGAAGCCATGAGAATTATCCATAATGACCATAATGAAGTACACCATGCCATAACTCAATAAAAGGCTATCCAGATCATGACAAAATATGTATATCCTAGCTAGAGCACGTAGATGACAATCTAAAATGTAGGTCATTTAGTGAGCAAGTCAAGTCATCAATTAAGCAAATTCTAGCTAGAGATATCTAAGGATGATGCAGGCCATGTCAATAAGCTAAGCGTAACTAAGAAGCTAATATTGAGTCCAAATAGAGTGTTAGATACTCAAAGATGAAACATTTGTTTAAACACTTTTAATCTTTGGGTAATTAAGCAGATTTTGCACACTTGACATATTTTCTTTTAAAGCTTATGGCTGTTTTCAACCAAAAATTTTATCATGTGCTAGATCTCAAGCCTTATGCGACTACTCCAAGCGAGAAGCTTAAGAAGATAGTCCAGGTCATCCAAAACTCCCCCTGAGTTCATGCCTAGTGCAATGGCAAGCCGTCTCATGAGAAAGAATTGGTGAAATCAGTTTTTTCGCACATAAAAAGAGATCTTTTGCTTTTTAACAAGTTGTGCCAACTTATGCATCATCAAGAACTAACATAGCTCAAACTAAGACTCAATAGAGATTCAACGCTAAACTCAGCCTATTTGACATGGCATGAATCATAAAGAGATAGCTCAAGAAAGACTAGACTTAAATGCTAGCATGACAAGTTTTAATTCAAGCTGAGCAATTTTAATTGACTTATCATGGCAAAAGCTAGTCTATACATATGAAGTCATGATACGTCTAGCATATAAGCACAAATCATGGCAAGGTGTAAAGCATTGTAAACATGTCATAACAGGATAATAATCAAGGCTCAATGCAGTTATATTACAATGCGAGATGCTAACATACAAGAAAATCCAGCTCCCCCTCAACATGAGATGCAACTTTTAGTTCAAGTTGAGTTAAGTCAATATTAAGCTCCAGAAGCTCCCAAATGAACTCCCCCTGAACCAAAGCAATAAATTCGAGAAGCTGGCAAAGAAAATCCAAACGGGTAGTCCTTAAAGCATAGAGAAGATATTGAGACAACTATGGCTCAGACTGACTCTCATCTACCCCATATGACTCCAGGACTATTAGCTGACCGTAAAACACACGCTAGAGAGCAAACACGTACCCTATCTACCCGAGGGTGGCCCGACCCTCGCTAGAACCTACAAGAAGTGAGTGAGCTCAATCTAGTGAGATAAGAAACAGTTAATAAGAAGCAACCTGGAAGCACAAGATAAGAGCAGAAGTCTAAGCAACTAGACAAGAGAAGCACTCTAATCTATGCTAGGAGGACTAATCCCAATGCACCCAAAATGCAATGCAACAACAAGGAGTAAGAGCATAATTAATATAGTAAAGCAGTAAAGCCCAAAGCTCCCCCTCACTACAGTCCATAAGGACAAACCACCCCAAGCTCTCCCCGCAGAGCTGAAAACCTTGAACTATCCAATGGCTTGGTGAAGATGTCAGCCAACTGGTGATCACTCTCCACAAACTGAAGCACTATATCGCCCTTCTCTACATGGTCTCTAAGGAAATGGAAGCGAATGTCAATGTGCTTGGTCCGGGAGTGCTGCACTGGGTTCTTAGCAATGTTAATCGCAGAAGTGTTATCACAAAAGAGTGGAACACTGTCGATAACTAACCCAAAGTCTCGCAGGGTCGAAGCCATCCAAAGCACCTGGCTGCAGCAACTGGCGGCAGCTACGTACTCGGCCTCTGCGGTGGACTGTGCAACACCGGATTGCTTCCTTGAAGACCAGGAAACAAGAGAAGTGCCAATCAATTGGCAGGTGCCAGAAGTGCTCTTCCTATCTATCCTACAGCCAGCGAAGTCTGCATCCGAGAAAGCTCTCAAGGAAAGACAGGATGATGAAGAGTACCAGATACCATAGTCAATGGTAGCTCGCAGGTACCAAAAGATGCGCTTCACCGCCTGGCGGTGAGAAACGCGAGGAGAAGCCTGAAAACGAGCGCACAGACACACAGAAAAATGTATGTCTGGTCTCGAGGCAGTGAGGTACAAGAGGGAGCCAATCATGCTGCGATACTCCTTCTGATCAACTGGCTCGCCATCCTCATCTGGGTCAAGATAGGCTGTAGAAGCCATGGGAGTCGACACAGGCTTACCATCACTCATGTCGAAGCGTCTCAGGAGGTCACGAGTGAATTTTCCCTGATGAAGAAATGTACCCTCCCGAGTCTGCTTGATTTGGAAGCCAAGGAAGAATGTCAACTCGCCCATCATACTCATCTCAAACTCGGTGCTCATGATATCCGAGAACTGTGAAACCAGAGTATGGGAAGAGCCGCCAAAAATGATGTCATCGACATAGATCTGGACGAGCAGAAGGTCATTTCCATGACGGCGGATGAACAAGGTCTTGTCTACTGTACCCATTTCAAACCCATGACTCAACAAGTAGGACTTAAGCCTCTCATACCAAGCTCTGGGGGCCTGCTTAAGTCCATACAACGCTTTGGAAAGCTTGAAGACATGGTGTGGGTATTTGGGGTTCTCGAAACCTGGACGCTGTCTGACGTAAACTTTTTCCTCAATGACTCCATTAAGGAAGGCACTCTTGACGTCCATCTGGTAGAGCTTGAAACCCTTAGAAGCTGCAAAGGCAAGCAGGATTCTAATGGCCTCAAGTCGAGCCACAGGGGCAAAGGTCTCCTCGAAGTCTAGACCCTCAACCTGGGAAAACCCCTGAACTACCAGTCTAGCCTTGTTTCGAATAACCACTCCATCCTCGCTCTGCTTGTTCTTGAACACCCACTTAGTCTCAATAATATTGTGACCTCGCGGGGGCTCGACAAGCGGCCAGACCTTGTTCCTCTCGAAATTTTCTAGCTCCTCATGCATGGCATTGACCCAAGACTCATCAGAAAAAGCATGAGAAATATCCTTGGGCTCAAAGGAGGCAATGAAAGCAGAGTAGAGACAGAATTGAGATAAGCCAGATTTTGAGCGGGTAACACGCTCGAACATGTCTCCAATCATTTGCTCAGAAGGATGCCTTTTCTGGATATGTCGGAGAGGTCCTGGATGAGAAGAAGAAGTGGCCTCTACCTCATGAGCTGAAGAGGTAGGAACAGAGCCACTAGCTCCTGAGAAAGCAGAAGGCATGGGCTGATCACCTGGAGGTGCGGTGGAAGAAGGCACCTCAAGAGGTGGATGAGGGACTGGATCGGGTAGACAACTCTCATCTCCATCGTCCTCATCATCCACGAAGATGGGCTCGGACTGCTCTAAAGAACCTGAGATATCGGGCCTAGTCCCCGGACTGGCCTCATCGAAGGTCACCTCACAGGTCTCTACCATTTTACTAGACTCACAGTTCCAAACCCTATAAGCCCGCGAAGAAGGTGAGTAATCTAGAAAGATACCATCACAAGAACGTGACTCGAACTTGTCTAGGTTCCCGGACTTCAGAATAAAGCACTTGCAACCAAAAACACGAAAATGAGAGACGCTGGGCTTTCGCCCGTATCTCAACTCATAAGAAGTACGGTGCAAGAGTGCCCTAAGAAAAACTCGATTTGAGACATGGCACGCGGTGGCTATAGCCTCAGCCCAGAACTTCCGCGGTGTAGAGTACTCATCAAGCATCGTCCTGGCCATCTCGACCAAGGTACGGTTCTTCCTCTCCACAACGCCATTTTGTTGTGGGACGTGCGGAGAAGAGAATTGATGCTCTACACCTGTCTCACCACAGAAACTCTCGAAGTAGGAATTCTTGAACTCCGTGCCATTGTCACTGCGGATCGCTCGCAAGGCACCCGGGAGCTCAACAGAAAGCCTACCGAAAAGACCTCAGAAATGTGAAAATGTCTCATCCTTCGAGGCTAAGAAAAACACCCAAGAAAACCTCGAATAGTCATCGACCACAACAAGAACATACCACTTCCCTCCGGCTGACTGCACTCGAGCTGGTCCAACAGTGTCCATATGGAGCAGCTGTCCTGGTGCATCGGTCATGGTCACAGTGACCGGGGGATGTGAAGCGGCAACCATCTTGCTGTGCCGGCATGGAGCACAAACCAGATCTTTGACCATCTTGAGTTTCGGCAGACCACAAATGAGATCGTGGCCGCTAACTCAGGTCAAATGGTCAAATCCAATATGACCAAGTCTTCTATGCCAGAAAGAGAGGTCGCGGGACTCAGAAGCAACTAAACACCTGAGAGGATCACTAGAAGACTCAGAAAAATCAGCACGAAAGATTCTCCCAAAACGAGAAATCCCGCAAACCAGACTACCCGAAGAATCAAGAATTTTGCAATTGTTTTTCTTGAAACTTACCTCGAAACCGTCATCGGTAAGCTGAGAAACGGAAAGCAAATTGTACTGCAGTTTACTAACCAAGGCAACATCCTTAAGAATAAAAGAAGCATTAACTCGCACAGTACATTTGGCGATGACGCGCCCAGACGAAGCGTCTCCGAAAGTGATCGTCTCATCACCTGGAGCGCGGGCTAGGGAGGAGAACCAACGGGAGTCTCCGGTCATATGACGAGAACAACCGGAGTCTACAAGCCAAACCTTCTCCTTCCCTACCCGGCGAACCTGAGTCAACCAGAGAGTAAAGTCTCAGTAATGGGGTAAATCAAGAGTGATTTTGGCACCCAATACTGAGTAACACGTGGAGCAGATGAAGTAGTCAAGCACGACTGACCTCTATCTACCCTACGCTCTCTGTGACTCAAAGAAGCAGAAGGTCCGTGAGCAGACCTGAAGCTGTTGCGGGGTCCGACTGCTATGGGAGAGCAAGTCGGAGCACCGGCAACACGCTGATCAGGCCGCGGGTAGCTATCTTGATGGGGAAATCGAGATCTACCCTCGGGACGGCGGAAGACACGACCAGAGGCAGCATGCGGACGGAAAACAGAAAACTCAGAAAAACCAAGTCCTCTATGCTGCCCAAACTCCGCAACAGGAGCAAACCTAGACCTCGTGTTGGTCTTAGGTGCACTCAGGATCTGGGGCTGACCCTGAATACCCCTAAGAGACTCAACACGATCTCTACGCGCGATCTTGGCGCGCCTGAAGCATCTCTCGATCGAGTGTCCATCCTTCTGATAGAAGGTGCAGTGGTACTTCACCTTCTGAGAGGTGGAAGTAGCACGAAGTGGCTTCGCCTTCTAAGAGGCCGAAGCAGCAGGTGGTATCACCTTGCTGTCAGAAATCCCCTGAACAAAGCCCGCTGATTTGAATTTGACCTCATCAGATCTGGGCTCGACCTCGATCACACCTCCTACTATAGGTCGGAGAATAGCAGGTGAATGCTTCCTTATATCCTCATAAAAATCATATCCTAGACCTTGATTGAACTTGCAAATCTTGGATTGGTCTAGAATAAGATTAAGCTTCTTCTTGCCTCCTACAAATCTCTCGAGAGTGTTCATAAGATACTGACACTCCCGAAAGAGAGAGGTGCAAGAAGAGCAGGGAGAAGAGGAGACAGCAGAAGGTAAGGGAGTAGAAGAACCAACAGTAGAGGAAAGAATGGCTTGTGCATGCACAGCCGACTCTGAGGGGACAGTCCTACTACTAGCAGGTTGGTTCACGTCTCTAGGCGTCTCACCCTTACCCTGGGGCTTCTCCCCCACACCATCAATCACATCACAACCAGATTGTGGCTTCTCTAGTAAGTCCTTAGTTAGCTTCACACATTTGTCATTCAATGCAACGAGTTCAAGTTTTAGTTTATCACAATTAATGCATGGTGAGCTAACAGGATCCTTAGTCGCATACTGAGCCATTTTCTTGTTGTTGTCAATCATTTCTTGAAACTGTTTTGAGACAGATTCAAGTTCAGCAGTTAACTTGGGACAGTTCAAACATGAATCAATAGGCTCAAGTAAAGAAGCACTCAACTCAGCAATCTTGTGATCTGCCCGTTTTAGGTTCATCTTTAGATTATTACAACTTTCACAAGTCTCGGGCAGATCAAGCAGCATGGTATAAAGACATCTAAAAGCATTGTTCCTATCCTCACATGAGGTGCAAACAATAGTCTCAACAGGAGTAGATGAAGTAGAAGCAATCCTACTCATTTCTAGTTCAGCCATCAGACTAAGATTCTCCACCTTAATACTATCAAGCTCGGAGGACAAATTATCATGCGAGGTCCTTAATTTCTCCATATCACCCAGCAAAGCAGAGCATGTATCACAGTCGTCACTAGAGGGACCAGATGTAAGAGCAATAATCTCTAGTGACAATCTGTCTACTTACTTCTCTAACTCAGTACACCTAGCCCTAACTCTAGCATGAAATCCACCTAGCTTAAGAAAAGCATGATTGAGCTGGTCGTAGGTGGGGCATACCTCGTCCGAGTCGGAGTACAGCTCGCTGTCGCTGAGTTCACCCTCGAGGGCCATGAAGCACATGCCGGAGAAGTCGTCGCCGCTCTTGGGGTCCTGGTCACCCGTCCCGTCGTCGTCGCTCCATCCCTCCACCTCGCTGAGGTCGAGGTCGTCGAACGCGGTGAGGACACGGTGAAACAGCTTCTTGGCCTTCCCGAAGTCACGGAACTTCTTCTTGCCTTGGGCAGGGACTGGAGGCTTCTTGTTGCGGTTCTTGTCGATGTAGTTGTTCTTGCCCGAACCGCCATAGTCAGCTTTGCCCTTCTCCAGTATGGGGCAGTTTGCTCGAATGTGGTTGGGGCCACCACACTCGAAGCAAATGACTGGACCGCCTCTCTTTCTGTCCCTCCTCTTGTAAGCATGGGAGAATTTCCGAGCTAGGAGGGCCAGCTGTTCATCCTCTAGCTGCTCTAACTGATCATCAGTTACGTCACAGGGAGCAGCTAGGGAGAACCCACAAAGCGAATCGGCGGAAAAACCAGAAGCCGAACTGGGATCGGTGACTAGAGCCATCGACTGCGACTTCGACTTACGAGAGACAATGTCGATCTCGTGCGTCTTAAGGCGCGAGTGCAGCGCATCAAGCGTCAAAGTCGAGAGGTCGGTGGTGTCCTTGATGGTAGTCACCTTCATTTCCCAAACGTGAAGGTCGAGTGCAGCAAGCATTTGACGAGCGTTGTCCGAGTCGGAGTATGTGAGACCGACGGCTCGGAGATTGCTCAAAATCTTGTGAAAACGCGCAAAGCACTCATCAAGGGACTCGCCAGCGAGCATTTCAAACTTGTTGTAATCTCGCTTGAACTGGTCCTGTCTCACCGTCTTAATCTGGGTGGTGCCCTCATGGTATGCATCGAGGGTCTCCCAGATATCGAAGGCGGACGGAAGATGAGAGATGCGGTCAAACTCGCTACGACTCAACCCCTGGATGATGATGTTCCTTGCCTTTGCATTCGCCTCAACATCAGCCATGTTCCCCGCATTGATGTTCTCATCGGCAGGAACAGCAAATCGTACTTTGACCTTCCGCTAGATGGCATACCCCTGGGCCTGGATGTATGTCTCCATTCGGCTCTTCCAGAAGGGGTAATCGATGCCATCGAACACGGGCGGCTTGGTCGAGTACTTGTCCGTCGTCATGGCTCTTGAGACCGGTTAAGATCTATGAATTAGAGCTAACCGGCTCTGATACCAATTGAAGGACCGAAATGGCGACAGAGGGGGGGTGAATGTCGTAGGCTTAAAGAAAAAAAATGCCCCCGAGAATTCGTACACTTTGTTGCTGCAACTAGCTGGCCGAAACAATATCTGCAAGGAAGAAGAACAGCTAGCTGAAAAATCAAAAGACTGCAGACCTTCTTTACTTTGGCCGAACAAACATAACTGCATAAAGACTGCAGCCGACAACAAACATTAAAGTATCACAGAGCTGCTTGTCAGCACAAAGAAGCTGCAAACAGCCAACGCAGAAAAGAACTGTTGACTCAAAATCTGCACTGCCAAAGACAACCGAAACTAAGAGCTGTCGAAGGGATTAAAAACGAGCATTAATTGCTAGCATTAATGGCTGCTTCAAATGAAAACAGGAAACCACTTCTTGACGGCAAAGCAAGGAAAATGCAAATGCACTTTTGGATTAAATGCTAATGATTGACTGAGAGAAAGCAACATTAAATTCTCCTCCTTCCTTGCCGTGAAGGACAAGAAGAAATGCAAAGAGCTAAATTAATGCTTGCTGAAAGGACTAAAAACCAGAGACAAGAAAGCTTGACCAAAAAGGAAATCAGCTCAGAGAGACAATGCATGCACAGATCACAGAAATCTGAGCCGAACACAGTAAATACTAGTAGCAGCCGAACACATACATGCTATAATTGAACCAGTAGAAACTGTAGTGCTCGAACAGCAAGAAGATTGAAGACATACTAAAAGAAAGCACAACATACAAGAAAGAGAGGCTCAAAAGCAAAAACATCTCAAACCGAGAGAAAATAAACTTCAGATTTCTATTCCAAGAAATACGAGATACAAAGAACTACGTCCCCATACGCATGGACATTCGGAGGAATGATTACAAGAATTCTCAACCCATCCTCTCCCTCTCAATCCTCAAGAACACCAAGAGCTACACATGCTTCTTGGGAGGAACACACACATACACACATGGAGAGACCCAAATGGAACCCTAACTTTTACACACACTCTCTGAAAAATTCAGCACACCATCTCCCTCTCTATTTATAGCCTCCACTAATGGGTTCACCAAGTGCTTTACCCATTTAGCCTTTGCGCTTTACCTACAATCCACTTCCTTTAGTGCAGCTTTGCGTTTTTACCGAAACGCCCCTCGCGCACCTTCCAGGAAGCTTCCTCATTCCTTGCCCTGCAAGCCACGCAGCTTCGCCGTCTTCGGCACACCTCGACCGTTCTGACCTCAGCGCCACCTGTGCCTAGTCCGGTCCACCGTGCCTCGCCACGACTCCACCTCGAGTCCACGTCGTCTTCGACATATCCCGACCGTTCTGACCTCAGCGCCACCTGCGCCTAGTCCGGTCCTCCGTGTCTCGCCACGACTCCGTCTCGATGTCCTGCAGCCACACAGACAAGAAACACGTTACATAGCACCGCTCGATACATGAAAGCATACATACCATCATACTTACCACAGATGAAGTCCAAACCTGTCAAACCAAGGAATCAGCGTCCTAAGCCCATATGACCAAGTTTGACCACAGTCCGACCGAGCCCGTTGCACCACGCAACGTCAAGGTCCAAACCACCCAAACCAAACTCGACTTAGCTAACCTTATGTCAATAACTCATCACACACACGGGAGGACCTCCACATGGTCTCTCAAGAGCTTCATCATCTAGTTCTGCACCCTAGTGGATTCTCCTCCGCCGCTCCTCTACCTCTTCTGACATTGGCACCGACTCCTCAACCTACAACTCCTATTCCTCAGAGTCAGCCGACGATTGAGACAGTTGATCCTCCAGCAGCTAGAACTCCCATTAAGGCACTTGGAGCTTTGCTGAGCTGGGTACTTGATTTTTCAACACCTTCAGTGGTTAGCACTTCAGCAGAGGTAGCAGTTCAGGAGTTAGTTCCAATTGTCAAGATAGTCACTTCCATCTCCACTACCGAGCCTGCAATACTAGCAACCCCTCCAGCTTTTTTAGCTCTAGTGCAGATCAACAATGATGATGACAACATCGACACTGATGTTGACACCATGGTCGCCTCGATTCCTAGTGACTTTGGCTCTTGGGTCGTATCTCCAAGCGCCAATTCGTTGTTTGAGCTTCATCCTCATGCTACGCCGAACGAGCATTCTTTTTCACCCGACGTGGGCATCCTTTTCCACCCGACCCTGGATAGTACTTTTACTTTATGTGCTTGATACCAAAGAGGAAGAGATCATAGGTGTGAGAGAGATTTAGAGAGGGGTAGGACTTCGTTTGAGTTTTGAGCCATGTACTTGATATTTCCTTGCATATTGAAATAGCAAAGAAATCCCAAATATTCCAAGACAATTTAGAGATGCGCACTGAAATATGCTGGATTTACATAAATATTTTTAGTGCATGATCACAAGTTGTTTGATCACATTAAATTTTTTTGATATTCAAAAATTTTATTCAAGTAATAAAATAATTATATAAAATTTAGAATTAAATATTTTAATTACAAAACTTTTAAAATGATGTAACTTTTGGGATGTTACAAATGTGTGGATCTCCTTCCCTGTAAACCAGCTTAGGCGGTCCATTCCCTAATAAGCGAGGACCTATCATCACTCGATCGATCCCATGGTCCGCACCCAGCGACGTGCTACCGTAGGGAAGAAAATTGTATGGGGATGGGCATTCATAGGGAGCAACTAGGGCCCTTTCTAGATTTACCCCCATGCGGCGAGCACGAATCTTAGTGACGAACCAAGTCCTCTTCCTCTTCAATGAACCAGAGCACTATTTGGAACTGAAATCCAAATCATGGACAAAGGGGGAGTAAGCAGCTTGCATGTAGGCGCCCAGATTTTTCAATCCGGAATCTTCTGTGATTCCACCGCACTATTCCCTGGATCAGTAGATAGTGCTCACAGATTACAGTTCTGAATATCAAAAGTACATATCATACGGAAGCATAAATATAATAGTAAACTTACTCATGGGCCGATTAGGCCGAAATCAATAAATTGCAGCAGCGGAAGAATGAAGCACGCAAGTGGACCTTCAGGACATGCCCACAGGCAGCCAACTGGAGGTGCGCGACCTAGCCCTTGACATATGCATCTTCTCTGCCAGCATGTTCAACCGTGTTGCTGAGGCGAAGTGATCTGATTCCTGATTATGAATTTTGTCGCAAAAGCGAGTGTGAGCACTCCAACCCCGTGCTCCGCGAGCCAATACACAGAATGCAAATAAATAGTATGCATGGCTTAACAAAGGAGAGGCTCGGGTTATTTTATTTGCCAAAAATCGCTTTTAGCAGCATTGTTATTATTTGATCATAGTGTTATTGTTACTGCCTACGCCCCACCTAGCGACTACCATAATCGACTTAATCCACCAAAAATACACTTCCTTTATTGTTTGCTGTCTAAGACTCCCAACAGCAATAATCATCAATTATGCAATCCACCAATCATACCTTCATTACTGCCTAAATCCCCAAATAGCGAGTATCATAACTTATATAATCCACTGATCAATTACTGCCTAAAACTCCAAACAGCTAGCGACATCATTTATCTAATATCATTTATTTAATCCACCAGTATCCTTTGCATTCTAAATTCTTAACAATCCTTTCGTTATTGATCCACAACCATAATTCTTCAATAATCAATCTTATTTTTCCATTATCTATCTCTAACTAATTCATGAGTATACATCCACCAAGAATATCATTGACCAAGTATACGATTCACTAGTTTATTTCCACCAAGTATATTATTGATTAGGTCTACGATTCACCAGTATTCATCCACCAGGACTTGTTCAAATCCTATTAATCCCAATATTGTCAACATCTCCCAGGAATTTATATCAAATATCAGTGTTGTAATCCAACCAATACCCTTGCACTTCCTAATACTCCAAAGATCATATAAATCATCTATCTAGTCAAGATATCCATTTGGGCTCATTTCTCCCAGAATCCACACTATCGTTTTCTTTTTATAATCGACATGAGTCCACCAATATATTTATGTTTTTACCACAAACTTCCATCTTCATTACTCCCGACTCTACTTATTCCCTCATATATTTTACTTTGCGAGAAGAGAAAACATTTTACTTTTTGCAATATGATACATAAAAATTTCCTGAGACCTAGCAGTTTTGAACAAAAACATAATGTTCAAGAAAATGCAATAATAATAGCGATCCAGATTCCATCCACCGTTACATGGCATCCGCATCATATAGCATCTTTCAGCGTTATAGCCGCTTAACTTACCACTGGGACGACTCCCAGGACAATTCAAATAAGGGCTTTCCACTGCCCTTCCATTTTCCATTCCCACCCACAAAGTTTTTGAAATAGAACTATATCTAGTTAAGTTCCCATGTCTGCCCTTGACCGTGGGCACGGCTATTTGAATAGTTTTGACTCTGCAGAGTTTGCACACTTTACCCACAAGAGATAGTTTACTCGTTGCCCCACACAATTCCTTAGTCATGTGGTTGAGCAAACCATCACAGTAACCGTTCAAAGTACCTCGCCCCTTCCATCATCTCACCCTATGGGTCGTTCCCACTTGCGGTGGGTCCCATACGTTGTGCGGGATGTTCTCCTTCTGAACGCCTAGCAGATGACTACCACACTGCTAGCACGCCACAGCAGAACCTCACCCTCCGCGGATGTCCCATTCAAGCCTGCCACACAAGGCCGCCACTTGCACCACTTCACTCCTCCACCGATGATGATGACTTTCAGGGTCCGGTAAATTTACTAGGCCAAGTTGTACTTTACAGACTTGTGGTTGTACTTGTTTTACATAGGAGGTCATGACAAGATTCAGTCCTTAGTGGTATCTGGGCGGTTCTACCACAAACCACACTCTCGTGCACACCTGCACCATACCCCCGAACCATCCGCCCAGATAAATAAGCAATTCGAAGTTTTTTTGGGAATATAAAATAGCCATATCCAACATACACCAGTCATTACCACCATGACTGCCCAACCAATTTTTCTCAGGATTAAAAGTGATGCTTGGGCGCTCTCGCGCCCATGAGTATCTAAACAATACTAAGCATGGCATATATTTAGAGACTTATTTTCGAAAGGTTACTATTATAATTTTGCTAGGGCGACAAGGTTCACACATTCAAATATTCCAAAGGAGGTGTAATATTATTCAAGGTAAACAATAGGCATGTAACTAGAATCTTAAATTAACATGTATTTGCATATAACATAACAGCATGCAATTCGATAATTTAAACCAAAATAATTTGCAGAAAATGTAGGTTCAACATGATCAAAGTATTGACTCGCCTTGCGTGGTTTCCCGCGGTCTTGAGCTCCCTCAAAGCTTTCTCATTTGTCGATCTTGAGGTTCGGGTCTTTATCTTTACTTCGATCTCGGCCTCGCTTGCTCCTTGATTCTTCCGGACTCCAATTTCTAATTACATGCTAAGCAACTGAATTCAAGTAAAAACAAATAACTCAAAAGATCCAAATAAATCCAAATAAACCCGATTAAACTTGATTAATTTTTATTGCGATTAACAGGTGAATTGAGGCATGGTTGGTCGGACGCTGCGTATTGTCGGTGCCATAGTGATTGGAGCGAAGTGGGGAATGGTAGGAAACTGTCAAGATAGAGGTCAAAGGAGGGGTCATGGGAAAGGTATATTCATGAGATTATTTTATTTTCAATTGACCTAGGGATGTTAATAAACATGCCAACCTGGATTTAGTTAAAAATGCCCTTCGGTTTAGGTTTCGTAGATATTTTATGTACATTTTAGTTATCATTATAGGGTTGGTATTATTTTTAAGAATTTGGGTCATGAGTTGTGCTCATGATATACATTAGTTTAACTCATCAAATTAATCTCAGAACTTAGTTTGTGGCATTTCATACTGTGTTATTTTAGATGAGTTTTACTGTCAATTAGTCAACTTATTAATTAAGCGATTAACACCCTAACTCATGACCCACTGGACTATTTATTTGGTCATTGTTTAAATGTTCACCTCAGCCGATTTCTATTTTTCATTAACCCGAGACCCTTGAGCTACTCTAAAGCGACCTACTGTGCTATCCTCGGTTTTAGACGCAACTCGGATATAATTACTATTCCTAGCTATGCCTAGTATCATTGGGTCTCAGGCTACATATTAGCGAGATTATTTTTATTTGCTTTTGATCTATAGCTATTACATTTTAATAACCATACACAAATATGGCTCGTTAATTGGAGTCTTAGGTAATATTGATATCTTTATCCTTTTGAATCAGCATCTTGCATATTTTAATCAAACTTCCAGTTTCCTAGGACCGAGCTTGCTATACAAAATTTTATTCCACTCAATTCACTGGGGAGATTTATTTATAGGTAACATGCTAACGACAGGGACTATATTTGGACTTTCTAACTTAATGGTTTATGGCCACATCCTATCATTTAATCAGTTTTATGAAACGGCCTTTGTTATCTAATTAAATTTACTACTGAAATTTATTTAATAACGGCATGTTAAATGTTAGGGTTTACGTTTTAATTATAATTAAGAATAGTCTTTTAACTTAAAGCTTTGTTTTTATTACTTTAACATAACATCCAATGCATTTCCTTAAATTTTAATATATAATTAGGTTCCTTATTAAATTTGGACTTTAAACAAAATCACATTTTATTAATGCCTCCATTGATAATTAGACCTCAAATAAACATTTAAGCTACATTAGATGCTCATTTAAATAGTCAAACATCAAATCTTAAAAATCCTTATTTTAAACCCTAGTTTAATTTATTAGCTTTTCTAAATTTATTCTCAGATTTTTCCATGACTTTCCTTACTTAAAATGGGCTACAAAAGTTAAAAGAAATAAAAATGGGGGGAGAAGGGATGCAGATGGCTGAGATCGAACTCAGCACCTTGGGGTTCTCTGTGCATTGTATGCACCCGGTAGCCAAGTGAGCCTGCGATATTTCTTGATGAGCTGTGGGAAATCAAATAATATTTGAAGAAGCAAGTGGTAACAGGGGACTAAGACAGGGGCTAGCCGGCTGAAACAGAGGAGGTCCACGGCTGTCGGGGCAAGTGGGCTTGTCGGCGAGTCCGGCGGCCGGAGGGGCGGCAAGCGGGCAAAATGGGTTGTCCCCGAAGTGAGGAAGCCTGGGGGGTTGCGTCTCTGGCCGGGAAGGCGCCGTGGGCGGCCAGCACGAGCTCGCGGCGGCCGGAGTAGGGTGGAATGTGGCGGCGCCACCGTGGTGGGAGAGAGAGAGATTGGAGGGGGGCGTGAGCAGGAGTGGGTCACGGGGGTGCTCACCGTGGGGTTTGCCGAGCGGGGAAGAGGTCGTGGCGGGCTGGCGGTGGAGGCCATGGGCGACGCGGAGGAGCTCACGTCGCCGCCGAGCTACGGCGGTGGGGAGAGCGGGGCGGCACTCGGGAAAGGTTTCCTGCGACCTGGGGGTGCTCCTGGCGAAGTGAATTGAGCTTGGAAGCGACGGGCAGGAAATAGGGGCGGTGGCGGCACATTTGACCGGCGGCGAGAAATAGAGGCCTTCCGGCCAGCTCGGCGCACGATTTTCCAATTAAACCTACTGGGAAGTAGCTGGGGCTTAGGGGCACGAAGTAATGCGCTCGAATTTTGGAAGGGCTCGCCGGAGACGCGACACGACGAGGAGGCGGTGGAGGCTGATGTTTTCGGGCTCGCGCGGGAGAACACAGAGAAGGGAGGGATTGAGGCGGCTCGGGTCTTATAGCCAGTGCGCGTGCGCGGGAAAGGGGGCGAAGCCGGGGCGTGGACAGCGGCGCGGCCGGACGACGCGACGTGGGGGCACAGAGAGGGCAACGGGACGGCGGGGCAGGTGCAGGGCATGGGCGCAGACAGGAGGTGCAGGGCGACGTGCGGCTCGAGGAGATAGAGGCCGGCGAGGATTGCGCGGCAGGGCAGAGAGCAACGGAAAAAGAGGGAGGAGACGACGCGGACGGAGCTCGACTGCAGAAGGGAGGAGGGAGAAGGAGAAAAGAAAGGAAAGGAGGTGCGGCCGCCTGGGGGAAGGAGAAAGGAAAGAAAGGGGGAGAAAAGGGGCGGTGGCGACGGGCCCGCTGCCAGGGAAGGGAAAGAGAGAGAGGGGAAGGGGGAGAGGGAAAAGAAATGGCCCACATGGAGGTGGGGGGGGGGAAGGAAAAATGGAAAAGATAAAGAGACAAAATGTTTAAGCTAGTTTGAACTTTTTAGATTTTTAATTTAAACTTCTGTTTCATAGTTAATACTTAAACTTTAATTGGTGTGCAGATACGGGGATTTTCTATTTCTTTTATTAACACCTTCATTGTTTTTAAATTCTGAGTATTACCTCTCAACATATTACTTTGCATGCCATTTGAAATTTTCAGATTTTATTTTCCCATGGCTTATGCTTATAATAATATTAGTATATTGCATATTTTGTTTCACTTGTGTATATATATAGTCTTATACGTATATATACATATTCCAAAATAGGGCCTTATGTTTAATTCACGTATTTCCCTTCTTTTATGGATCATCTTTGCAGATTCAATTTTTTAATTTTAGTTTTCTATTATTTGTATATTCTATTATGGCCTTGCTAATTTTGCCTTTATCTTTTATGAATTTATTCATTCATTTTTTTCTTTTCATTTTTTTGGAACCTCAACCAAACTCAGAAAAACACCATAAAATCCAAATTCCAATAGAATATATTGCAAAAATAATTCAAGAAATTCAGATTTTTCAGGATGTTACATTGCACGGACGGGTACAGAGGTGCTGTCATTGAGGCCCACCATTGGCCACCCCGCTCCGTGGTGCTGTCACTGTCGCCGGTGGGCAGGCACCACCAGGCCTTCTACAGGGTGAGGGGGCACTGCTGGTCCGAGATGAAGCAGCATGCGGATGACCATAGAGGCACCATTACCGAGGCCCACCATAGGCTGCCCCGTGGTGCCGTCGTCGTCACTTTCTCATGAAGCTCTTCGCCCGCCTCACCATCTATGGTGGAGTCCATTCAGTTTAGCGATGTCCCATTGGAGATTGCTCGATTCAACGATGTTGGATGCCCCGAAGCGGAATTTTGCTAAGCAAGGTTGTGCAATATACTATATATTGATTGAGAATGAGAAGTGTGATAAGCAATATTTTTCCATTTAGCTATTTTGTGACTGCCAGGCAGCGATTTTGTGACTGCCAAGCAGACAAAACTTCTGCTTGTTCCAAAGATTGGTTTGATTTACTAAGTTCTGCTCAGTCCACCTTTGGTTTGATTTACTATTTACTAAGTTATGCTATCAATAATGCTCTTCTAGTCTTCTGTCAATATGACACAATAGATAGGTTCAATGAAAGAAGTATTAACCAAGGTAGTATGCCCTATCCATTATCAGTATAATAGAACAGATAGGTTCTTTACGACAATTGGGAGTGTTCTATCTAATTGATCATTCTTACCTTTTAGCCTCCCACGCCTGATTTTCCAACAATTGTTTGTTTGATGTGTGATTTGGGTCATAGCGAAAGACTTGAATACATTGTTTCAGGTTAGCAGTGTTACACAATCTGTTTTAACTTCTGTTCTTCCATTTGTCAACTACAAACGTGTTTGTTCTTCCACATTGTTCCTAATTTTGAATATGTGGCAATGTGCTGGTTGTGCAATTGTTAATCCATTGTTGCACACTCCTTTTGCTGGACATGCTACAAACATGCTATGATCTGGGAGGGTCCTCAATACAATTGTGCGAAATAACCATCGGGTCTCCAATACCATTGAGCGAAATAGCCATCAGGTCTACAATTCATTCAAGACATTGCATAAAACACTACAATTCATTCAAGACATTGCTGACACCGTAGTAGGCAAAATTTCTACTTAACAGTCACAAATTTGCTCCCTGACAGTCACAAATTTGCAAATTTGTTCCCTGACAGTCACAAAATAGCTAAATGGAACAAGCAAATGGAATAATATTTCTAATCACACTTCTCATTCTCACTCGATACATAGTACATTGCACAATCTTGCTCGGCAAAATTCCGCTTCAGGGGCATCCAACATCGTTGAATCGAGCAATCTCTAATGGGACATTGCTGCATTGAATGGACTCCACCGCATATGGCAAACGGTGAGGCGGGTGAAGAACTTTAGGAGACGACAACAGTGGTGGGCGAAGAGCTTCACAAGACATCGATGATGACAGCACCATGGGGCAGCTAATGGTGGGCCTCAGTGACAGCGCCTCTGTGGTCGTTCGTGCACCGCTTCATCATGGACTGGCGCTGCCCCTTCACCCCATGGAGGGCCCTAGCGGTGCCTGCCCACCGGTGATGGTGACGACACCACAAGGCAGGTGGTCGACGATGGGCCTCAGCGACGGTGCCTCTGTGCCCGTTCGCATGAGCTGCTTACTCCCCTCCCGTTCGCGATTTGGATTTCGGTTTCAAACAGTGCTCTGGTTCGTTAAGAGGAAGAAGACTTGGTTTGTCACTAATAGGGGTGCAAACAGAGCGGATGCGGATGGATATCGCCCATTCTATATCTTTTTCCATATTTTTCTCAAAGTTGGAGTCGAACACGGATAGTACCAAATACGAATACGAATGCAGATATTCTCAGTCATGAATACGGAGTGAATACATATCACTCCGAATACAGTTAGTCTCGGTCGTATTTAGTTGGATAATGCGTGAAAACAAAACCATATATATCGCACATGTAAAAATCAATCAACCATACTATATGTCCAAAATGGAACTATATTAGTAGCTTAACAAGTAAATTTTACTATATCACATGATGACATGACAAGGACTAGTTAACCAAGTAATAACTGGTAAGTAGTTATTACTAAGCAGTAAGTTCTAACTAGCAAAGTAGCAAATAGATGATAGAGGCTAGTTAAGCAAGTAGTAGCTGCACATCACACCGTCCAAAAGCAAGAACTACCCATAGGTCATAGCCAAGTATATCACTAGTTCATTTAGTTTTATTACATCACATGACAATTGACAAGTTCACAAATCACAATGGAGATCTTGTCTAGCAAAAGTCAACATGGGTTGTCGTAGCTGCATCCTTATACAAGAACTGCTCAATGCCATCCAGTGGCTGAGAAGGCCTTGAGGTTCAGGCTTAAACTTCAATTGTGTTAGATATGTAAGCTTGAAATTAGTTGAGAGAATTTATGAAATCTATGGGACTAAGAAGCAATAGAACTTAGAGAACAGTTTATAGCTATCTCTAGCAGAAGCATTACAACTCAAACAAGACTTTAGTAAAAAGAGCTCGCACTTTACATGATAATCTCGAAAGATACAAATCCCTTTTTTGCTAAATGTGTGTAACTACAGATACCCGCATTTGACATAATATAATTTCTTTAGATGCACATCCCTTTTGCTAAATGTTTACGTACAAGGACAACAAAATGTTATATCCACAACTAAGATGATTATGTTTCGATTTGAAATTACTTAGATGGATGGCAAGGAACTGCATGTCCTAATTTATTGTTGTTTACAAAAAATCAAAGTGAGATGATATTCTGAAGTTAGTCCATGTTCCATATTATCGTGTGGCTAAATTTACACACTGATCAATACTCAATAGTGGGTCAATACTGAGAAGCTAATTGGGCTCTGCGATTGGAACACTGCACATATGTGAAAGCTTGTAAGGTAAGAGCTTACGGTGAGATGTAGCTCTTAGCGAGCAGGAAGTATATCCTCCAGAGCTACTTATCCTTTATGTGGTGTGGGCACAAATCGTACCGGATCTTTGCGAGTTCCTACATGATAACACGAAGCACTTTGACAATTCAGAACCATCTCGTAGGGATAGAATAGAAGCAGAAGTGGGCAATAACAATTAACAAGATGAGATCCGCATGAACTCCACCTTGGCCTTGGAGAGCATGAGCACGACATGACGCCCTGCTAGCCGGTGAGGTCTCCTATTGGGAGGACCAGAGGAGAGGCAACCAGGCGGGAGGCGGCGGTGACAACATTCTGTGGTATGGGGGAGGACTAGAGGAGAGGTGGCCAGGCGGGAGGCGACGACAGCGATGTCGACACTGTTGAGACTTAAGAGGAGAGGCGGGAGGCGACGGTGGTGGCGTTCCGTGGGGAAAGACCGGAGGAGAGGCGGTCAGGTGGGAGGTGATAGCGATGGCGTTCCGTGGATACTTGGATGCCCTCTTGAATCCTAATCCCCTCAACTGGACACGGGACGCAATCACACATATTGACATAAGCTAGGGTTGGGGTTGGGGCTTACGGTTAGTAGCCAGATATATCCCAGATAGCTATCCTACAAATATCCTAGATAGCTTTGTATCCACCAGATAGTGCTTTTCCGAATCCATTTCTGTATCCGACAAAGATTATTAGGTTCCACTTCCGTATCCGATAAAAACCTCTGGATATCCAAAAATATGCTCCGAATAAGATCTGAATTAATATGGATGGACGGACAGTCGGAAAATATCCGCTCCGTTTGCACCCCTAGTCACTGAGATCCGTGGTGCGGCACGTGGGATGAATCCGAAGGGGGCCTAGTTGCTTCCCATGAAGGCCCATCCCTAGACAATTTTCTTCCCATCTTACCACCTATAAAATCCAATCCAAAGTTCCCGTAATTAAGCAGGTAACCACAAAAACACGCGCCGCATAAGCATTATCCGAAAAAGGAAACCGTGCCCTTGCTCCCTTTTCTTTCCATAAATAAATTCTATCCCCTCACGGAAAGAGCACGAGTTCAAAACGGAATTGCATTCCCCTCCTCCGCTCTATTTAAACGGCACGGGATCCCATTCCCGGCTCCTAATTTTCCCATCCCCTCTCCCCACCTCTCCTGTTTGGGAGAGCTCCACCAGCTCCAGATCCACCTAGATCCACCAGATTCACCTGGATCCACCGTGGAGCAGCTCCACCGTGGATCTAGGATTCGTCAAAGTGTTTGGTACAGCTCCACCTCCCTCTCTATCTCACTTCCACCTGGGCCCCACGCGTCAGTGGAGAGCTCCATTCTGCTTCCTCCCACTGAGATGCACGCGCGCAGAGGAGGAGGCGGAGCGGCGGCTGGGGTTGATGCTGCGGGTGCGCGCCGTCGTCGCGCTGTAGGTCCGCCTAGGGGGCGGCACCGCGGCGGCCGCCGTGGCCCCGCCCCGGAGATCGCCATCGGCCGGAGGGGCGGCGGACGGGAGCAGGGACGAGAGCTGCGAATGCGGCTGGGAGGACGGCAGCGCGGGAGCGTCGGAGGGGAGGGAGAGCGAGAGCTGCAGGGAGTCAAGCCGGGGCTTCTTCCCGCCGACGACGGAGGAGTCGTCGCCAGGGGGCTCCCCGCGCTTGGGGCCAGAGAGGTGGAGGAAGTCGCGCTCGACGCAGAGCTTGGCGTCGTCGGAGGGGGGAGCGGGGTTAGGAGGCAAGGAGGGGCCGGCTGCTGCGGTGGCCGTGGAGGTGAGGGGGCCCGGCTTGTCTCAAAGATAGCTGCTGAGGGTGAGCTCGCGGTTGGAGAAGGGTGGGTCGGGGTTGGAGGCGGGCGCCGCGGGGTTGGGGTCCTTGGATCCGTCGGAGTCGCCGAACATGGCTGCGGGATTTGGAGCAGGATTGGCCGGATTTGCGGGGATTTCGGTGGATTTTTGGCCGGCTGGCCGGGCGGGGTAGGGGAGGTTGGAAACGGTGCGGCGGAGAGACGGGAAATAAAAGATCGAACCGTTTTTTTGTGTGTAATCAGTGGTATGGTGGGTAATTTTCCCCAACTCCACCAACTTGAGTTTGGTGGAGCACCCCTTGAGGTGCTCCATGGATTTGGTGGATCTGGAGCCAGATCCATGGTTTTGGTGGAGCAGATCCACGGTGGAGCTGCTGGAGCTGGAGGTGTTTGGCTTGGAAAAGTGGATTCTAATCTGTTTTTCGTGGATCTGGAGCTGGTGGAGCTTTCCCAAATAGGCCCTAAGGCCATGTTTGGATCAGTTTCAGATTCTTAAAAACCAGCTATTACTTCTAATTTTTAAAAGGTGGTTTCTAAGCAAAAATTGATGGGATGTTTGGATCCCCTAGTTTTTAAAAGCTGATTTCATTTATGATTGGTGCTAATAGACTATTATACCCTTACATGTATGATTGGAAGCGTCTGCGCGTGGTCTTTAATGAGGGTAAATGGGTATTTGTGCAAAAAAAACTGGCAAAAGCTGGGCATCAACAGCTTCTTGATTTTTAAGAATCTAAGTAGGTAGATTTTAAAAACTGCCTCAAAAATTGGTTTGTTTGGATCTCACCCAGTTTCCAAAAGCCAGATTCTTAAAATCTGGGTGGATCCAAACAGGCCTAAAACCCGAACCCAAAACCACGAAACCCTAACCCTAATAAGAAGGCGCCGCCACCCAACCATTTCGGCGCGACCCGTGTGGTTTCGTTCAAAACCCAAACTAATTTTCGCGTACGCGCGCGCGGGGGCGAGGGGAGGCGGAGGCGGTGGGGATGGCTCCGTTCGGCGGGGAGGAGGAGGAGGAGGAGGAGGTGCGGTGGGTGTGGGACCCGCTGCGCAGCGGCAGCGCGCCGCCCACCATGGAGGGCGCGGCGGCGATGGCGGCGGAGGGCGTGTTCGGGGGAGGAGCAGGCGGCGGTGGGGGGTCGTTCTTCTCCGGGATGGTTGGGCTCGGCGCGAGGCTGGACGAGGTCAGCCGGCGGCGCGGGACCGTCGCGCAGGTGAGAGTCGTTGATGCTTTTTGAGTAGTTCTACTATGGTTGTTTGATGCTTGGATGATGCGAAATGCGTGTGTATGGGATGGATGGCTTTGTCCGTGGTGTAGATTTGATGGGTCGGTATGTTCAAGGAGTTGCTCAGTCCGTGGATTTTCCTTCGAATTTGTTTTTGATTTGTGCATGGTTGGTTCCTGCTTGCGTGAATTTCACAGATTATTGTAATTTAACAGATGCAATTGAGGTCTACAGCTTGTGTTGTTTCGAGTTTTCGCTAGCTTTGTTCTTTGAATTGAGATGCAATTGAAGTCGGATGGTTTGGGTCTGTATGTGCAACGAAGTCGGCAAAATCGTGGAATTTTCATTGTTTTTGTGTTTGTTTGGTTTGTAGGGCCTGTTTTTTTTCCTCCGAAGCTGGCGGCTTTTGACTTTTGCTACAGTACCTAACTTTCAAATGGAGCATTTTCTCAAGACGGGGTCTACAGGTTAAACGATCTACACGTTAAAAGCCCAACATCTGTACTAGCAAAAATCGCAAATGAGTATCTGTCTCTCCGTAATCTGTACCGTAAACAGCCAAAATTCAAAAATTTCAGCCAAAAGCCATAAGCCGCAGCCGAAAAGAACAGGCCCGTAGTGTTTTAGATGTCTGTAATTTTACAGATGTAGGTGAGGATCATTGTTTCAGCTCTTCTAGATGTTTGGTTTTGTTTATTAGATGCTTGGATGAAGTGTTCGGTGATGGCTAGTTGTAGTGTTATCGTTTGGATTGGTATGCGGTCTGTGTGGTTGTATTGGTTGATTTGTTTGGTCTGTTTTCGTTTTCGTCGTTTTGCAGCCTTATCTCGTTCAAGGTTATTACTTTAGGATTTATTTTTGTAGATTTAGAGGGTTGCAACTCCTATTTACTAGTATTTGAGAAAACCAAAAGGGTTCAAGATAAAGTTGTTTTTGCCAAAATTTAGCTTTTTCTTGCATAATTTGGGTTTGCATGTGGCACTAACTTGTACAGTAGTATTAAAGAGAGAGTAAGCCATGTTGCTCATAACATTTGTTAGTTATCTACATAGCAATCACTTAAGAATTGTATTTTCCGTGTTCTTTTATCATGTTCAGGTAGAACGGTTCGCTTGGGCTTACTTACTGAGGGAACGCCACTTGTTCTTTAGTACATACTTTTTTTTTGTTTTAGTTCGTAAAGACTGATTATTTTTGTTTTAAATGGAGTTAAACCGTTGGCTTTAGTCTAATATAGTATGGTCTCTTTAGTTCCTTTCTTTATGTAGATTTTAATTGCCTTGCCTGCTGTCTACATTGAAAACTTTGTTTGTTTTTACGTTTTTGCCTCCACTTACTTTTTGGATTGGGGGGGGGGCATATAGAGATCAAGAGAGATTGAGAGAGGGAGGTGGAGGCTGGTTTGCGGAACATTGGGTGAAGGGGAGAGAAGTAGGGGTAGGGTTTTGGGGGTTGCAGTTTAGCATATGTTGGGCCAAATCAAAAGCCCAACTTGTCCTTTCCTTTTTTAATTGTATTTTTATATTTGTTGTGTTTGTGCAAAGAGTTAGCTGCTTTTTAATAATCAGTTGATTGCTTAACTGTTGCCTTGGTGCCCGCCTAGCTGGTCAAGCACATTGGAAGTCGCCATGCTGAGGCGCTGTGACAACCTTGGCTAGGACATTGTTGTTTCTGGGTTATGCCTTTCTTTGGACTTGACCACCTATGCTAACCTACGTTGCACGGATACTTCTGAGAATCGGCGTATTGTTATCGGATACGACACCGATACGGTTAGATACGTATCTTGTCCGTATTGGTGATTTTCCTTTTTTTTTTCAAAAAATGGAATAATTTCCGATACTTAGTGGATACTTCTCTAATACATTCCCAATACCCCTCAACCCTTACCTCTTATCCCACTCGTTACGAAGCCATCTGTTCGCTTGTTCTGTTCCTACAGGCGCACTCAATTCTTCTCATTCTCGACGCTGCTTCCTTGCTCCCTTGCCTACACCGCTACTACTCCCCTGCACTCGCCAGCCGCCATCGCTCATGTTCCCTCAGTCCCCAAATGCGGCTATTGGATTTGGGGAGGGGAGATGGGAGGAGGACGAGAGTCTTAGTTTCCAAATGTCGCCACTTGGTGGGCATCATTGGCTCGTCACCACCTGCTCCCAGTTTGCTCTCGTCTCCTTTCTTTTCGCTCTCTTCTCTTCTTTATTTCTTTTCTGTGCTTGTTGAGGAAGAAGAGAGAGATTGAGGTGGGATTAGTGTGGGGTGGCGGATGGGAATAGAGAGATCGAGATGGGTAACCCTAAGGGGCCCTAAGTGGCTGGTTGTGGTGGGTTGGTATGTTTGTGCATTGTTTTGTACAAGTGAGCTGATGGGTTGTTCCTTGTTGGTGGGCTGGTTGGTTACGATGTGGTGATGATCTGGTTGAGCTGCCCATTTCCTTATAAGAAATCAATCATTTCTGTGCATTTTATTTTTATCATATATATATATATATATATATATATATATATATATATATATATATATATATATATATATATATATATATATATATATATATATATATATATATATATATATATATATATATACGTATCGTCGTATCGGTGCTTTTGGAGAAGTGGTGTATCGCGGTATCGTCGTATTGCGTATCCGTATCAGTATCGGCATATCCTGGCGACCTAGATGCTAACCCATGAGGGTAGACAGTTTTATGTTGTGTAACTCTGGAAGGAAATACATTGCAAGTTTCATATTGCTTGTGTCAACATAACTTACTTCCATTCTTCATATTACAGCTTTTGGTATTTGTTCTGTTGTGATTGTGTAGCTGCCTCTATAAATATTATGCTCACATAATCACTCATCTGATATATCTTGCACTAAGAAGGCATCCTATTAGTGTCTCCGTTTCTTGCATGCTTTTAGAGGTCCTTTCGTGTGCACCTCAGACTTTTGCAAATTGTACAATTAAAGCTTTGGCGTTTATTCTGATTTGCTAAACACATCCCGCACGAGACACCAATTTCATACTTCTGCAGCTCTTTCATTTTTATGCTTTCATAATTCATACATAACTTATTGTAAGCTTTGTGTTCGTTGTTTCAGGAGCATTTTGGTAATTCTGCATCATTATCTAAGGGACCACCGGGCCTCTGGCTTAATGGTGTGGGGGAGTTGGATGGACAGGAATTTGAACCAAGCAGGTTTCATAGTGTTGGTGCAATACCAAACCATTCTACATTTGATATGGGTTCCGCATGGACAGAAACAAAAACAGATGATAGTGAATTTCATAGGCATATCCAGAATCGCTTTGTGTCAAACATGGGAAAGATGAATGCTTTTGGCAGAAGGGACCTTGATTCTACCTATCTCTCCGATTCTGATCTTTCAGATGCTTTATCTGGGTTGAGGCTGTCTAATCGCACAGCATTGGATGAAAGAAGTCATGAGAAAGAGCTGCTTGATGAAATACTCAGACATCGTAGAGATTTCTCCTCTAAGATTGCTGATGATAGCCGAGCTCTGGCTGGTAATGTTTATCACACACCTAGGTCTGAGCGCTGGGATATTTGTGCACTACCGATATATGAAGATGGTGTTTTACACAGGCAGAACAGTACTAGAGATGATGTTTCAAGGATGAATAGCCATCACATGAAGAATGTAGATCACCTATCTGTTGCTGAACAGATAAGTTTGATGCAGTTGGGCAATCTGCATGGAGAGGCTAATCGTCTTCGCAATGCACCTATGATAAATATGATCAACCCCTTGAACAATAGACAAAACACCATTAAGGACTTGGATTTTGCTAGGAATTGTAATGCACTGCTTGAGGATCTTTTTGCACCACAGGGTCTGCAGAATGATAATCTCTTTCTACCAAAATCTGGCCTCTCATGTAATGATAACAAACTCTATCGTGATGAGGCTCGTTTTCCCTATTCAAGAATGCAAAGATCAGGGTCCAATTCTCATAAAAAATTGGGGAGCATTCCATGTCAGGGTGATCAGCAATCGCTGCTCTTCTCTTTTAGTAGAAGGGCAGCTGGTAGGAACACGGGATTACAGTTCTATCAAGATAATCCAGTAGCAAACTACCTGGATTCTTTGGATATTGCAAATAGAAACAGTGCTGCTTCCTTGGAGCTAGTTGATGTAGTCGGTCGTGTCATGGAAGTCAGGTACATTTTTCTTTCATTCTGCAGTTAAAATTTTCAATTCAGTTTTTCTTCACATCATTCATTTCTCACCTTAATGCAGCATGGATCAATATGGAAGTCGGTTTATTCAACAGAAACTAGAAGATGCCTCAGCTGATGAGAGGAACAAAATATTTCCAGAGATACTATCCAATGCTATTGCTCTAACAACTGATGTGTTCGGCAATTATGTGATTCAGAAGGTACATCTATCTGCCTACTAATTTGATTATTTATAGTTTTTTTGGAAGTCGTGACATTTGGAATGTGTTGTTCACAGTTCTTTGAGTTTGCTACAGCAAGCCAGCTAAGCCAATTAGCAGATCAACTCAAAGGTCATATTTTGGAGCTTAGCTTTCAGATGTATGGTTGCAGAGTAGTTCAGAAGGTCAGTTCAATGTGAATGCTTTGTATCTGTTACATTGTTTGTGTTTGATTTACATTGTTTCATTGACTACTAGGACACTAAAATGCTGACTTGAATCTCCTTAATCTCGTTCTTCCCATCTAAGGGTAAATTGTGATGCGTTGAATTGCTGTCATCCTTTTGAGGTCTCAGTAGTTTTAGCTTGTGTTGGATTTTGATGGACTTAAGTTACATTTGCAATGGAGTTTGATGATCTATTTCCATGGTGCTTTTAAGAAATAAATTCTAATGTTCAATATTGTCAGGTTTTGGAGGTTGTTGATATGGATCGGAAGATCAATATAGTTCATGAGCTCAAGAACTCTGTTCTCAGATGTATTGCTGATCGGAATGGTAACCATGTAATCCAGAAGTGCATTGAGTGTGTTCCTCAAGATCGCATTCCATTTGTTATAGAAGCTATACTTAAGCAACTTTTTGTGCTTTGTACTCACCAGTACGGCTGCAGAGTTATTCAGGTATAAAAATCGACCTCTTTCTTTTTCTTTTTCCTTTTTAGAAAAGGAGTGTTAGATTGAGTCCCTTTTTGTAGTAGCTTGTAATCTGTGATCTTTGCAGAGAGTTTTGGAGCATTGCCATGATCCAGCAACTCAAAGTGCTGTGATGGATGAAATTGTGCAACATGCCTGTCATTTGACAGAAGATAAATATGGGAACTACGTTGTTCAAGTATGTTAATGTTCTTTATTTATATGTGCATTTGGTGGAATTTGTTAGATATGTATTATATATCTGTGTATTTACCTTATTGTATGAGGGGGTTTCTGCATATATGCCAGTCCTGTACATGTATATATATTGGCCCGTTGGCCTCATAATGAAGGTATGCGCTATTCATAACATGGTATCAGAGCTAAGTTTAGGGTTAGGGTTTTTTTCGTCATCGTCGCTGCTTTTGGGCCGCTGGTTCTTCCTCCAGCTCCTACCGCCGCCGGCTTTGCCCGCCCCTACCGCCGCTGACTCTGCCCCCTGCCGCCATTGCTTCTTCCAGCCGGGTCGCCCGCCGCTCTCGCCGCTCTCGTCAATCCGAGCGTGAGATCCGGAGGAAGCTGCAGTCCGACTTGGAGGTGCTGCTCGCTGGCCGTCGCTGCCTTGAATCCGCCCGGTCTTCCGCCGCCATCTGGATCTGCCGCCGGCCGACAGGTCTCTCCGCCCGAGGCTGCCAGCATCGCCGCCGCTCGGGGTCTCCGCCAGAGGCCGCCAGCGTCGCCGCCGCTCGGGGTCTCCGCCTGAGGCCGCCAGCGTCGCTGTCGCCCGCGCCGTCATCAGGGGCTCTCCGCCCGAGGCCGCCAGCATCGCCGTCCGTCCGCTGTCGGCCCCACCTGAGGCCGTCTCTCGCCGTCGCCGACCCCGCTGTCGCCGGCCAGCCGCTTCGCTGTCGCTGGTCTCCCCGCCGTTGCCGACCAGCCGCTTCGCCGAGACCGCCGTGCCTTCTGGATCTGGCCGGTGCGTTTTGGCTTGAAGAGGTGACCGACTTAGACTCGGTCGGGTTGTAAACCGACCGGAGCCAAAAAAGAAAAAGAAAAAAATGTCTTCTTCTGCAGGCACCGTTTCTGTTCCTCGTTGCCCGGTGATTTTCGATGGTTTCAATTATCGGGATTGGTTTCAGCATATGCGCATCTATATGCGTGGTCAGCGCCTTTGGGAGTTTCTTACGGGCGAGTTGCCTTGCCCGTCTCGTCCTACTCCACCTGTTGAGCCTGTACTCCCGAGGGATGCTTCCGAAGACGCTCGTACAAAGGCTTCTGAGGCTTTTGAGGATGCCATGGAGACTTTTCAGACTCAGTATGCTGCTTACAAGACATGGATTGATGAAGATGCTCGTGCCTCTGCTATTTTGGTTGCTAGCATGGAGGTGCATCTCACTGGTGATGTTGTTGGATTGGCTTCTGCACATGCGATGTGGACGCATCTATGCAGCCGCTACGAGCCATCTGGTGATTCCTTATACCTTGCTGTTGTGCGACAGGAGCAGTCGCTGCAGCAGGGAGATGCCACTGTGGATGAGTTCTATGCTCAGTTGTCTTCGATATGGCGTCAGATCGACTCTTTGGGGTCAGATGTTTGTGGCACCTGTCAGTGTTGCCAGTGTCAGCAGTCTCACATGGAGCTTCGTCGCATCTACGATTTTTTGACACGTCTTCGGTCTGAGTTTGAGCAGACTCGTGCTCAGTTGCTGGCTCGGCATCCTCGTGTGACTTTGTTGGAGGCACTTGCTGCTGTTCGTACTGAGGAGATTCGAATTCGTGGAGCGGGTCTGCTATCATCAGCATCATCACTTCCTTTGGTTTTGGTGGCTTCTACACCCGCTGCGCCTTTGCCTCCACCAGCTGTCTCCACCAGTGACAGCTGCTGTTGGTAAGGGCCTTCACTGCACCTATTGCAACAAGGATGGACATGTGGAACAGTTTTGCTACAGGAAGAAGGATCTTCGTCGTGGTGCTCGTCCTCCGAGGGGCACTGGAGGTTCCTCCTCTCAGCAGAGTTCTGGTACCCCTGACACTCAGCAGCTTCTCGCATTGCTAGGTCGCATGGTTGCTTCTGCATCGTCTGGTTCTGCTGCTCAGTCTTCCGGTGAGAGACCACCATCTACTTCTCCTTCCTCAGGTACATCACCTTGGATTCTTGATTCTGGAGCCTCTTTTCATATGACATCTGATTCCACCTGTCTTACTTCCATTAGTCCTTTAGCTGCTCCTATCACTGTACATACAGCAGATGGTACCTCTCTTTCTGTCACAGGACGAGGCACTCTTTCAAACTCCTCTTTTCATGTTCCTGCTGTTTCTCATGTTCCACAACTGACCATGCAGCTCATATCTACTGGCCAGCTCACTGATCATGGTTGTCGTGTTATTTTCGATTCTGATTCTTGTTGTGTTCAGGATCGTCGCACGGGGACTCTAGTTGGTATTGGCCCTCGCCGCCGTGACTCCCAACGGCTCTGGGAGTTTGACTGGCTTCGTCTTCCTTACGTTGCCCCAGTCAGTCTTCTCGCCTCTACCACTGCCTCTACAACTGCTGCAGCCTCCATCGTATCGTTTGCTCAGTGGCATCATCGCTTAGGACATCTTTGTGGTTCTCGTATGTCTTCCTTACTTCGTCGAGGTCTTTTAGGGTCTGTGTCTGGTGATGCTTCTCTACATTGTCAGGGTTGTAAGCTTGGCAAACAGCTTCAACTCCCTTATCCTTCTAGTGAGTCCGTGTCTCAGCGTCCTTTTGATCTTGTTCATTCTGATGTATGGGGACCGGCTCCTTTTATTTCGAAAGGAGGTCATCGATATTATATCATTTTTATTGATGATTTTTCTCGACATACATGTATTTACTTTATGTCATCTCGTAGTGAGGTTTTATCTATCTACAAGACCTTTGGCGCCATGATTCGCACTCAGTTTGACTCTCCTATTCGTGTTTTTCGTGCCGATTCCGCTGGAGAGTACTTGTCGGGAGTCCTTCGTGGTTTTCTTGCTAAGCAGGGCACTCTCGCTCAGTTTTCTTGTCCAGGTGCTCATGCTCAGAATGGTGTGGCTGAACGCAAGCATCGTCATCTTCTTGAGACAGCTCGTGCTCTCATGATTGCTTGTGCTGTTCCACCACATTTCTGGGCTGAGGCTGTTTCTACTGCCACTTTCTTGATCAACATTCAGCCCTCCTCTGCTCTACAGGGTGGGATTCCAGTTGAGCGTCTTTGTGGCCAGACTCCTGATTATTCCAGACTTCGCCTTTTTGGGTGTGTGCGCTATGTTCTTCTTGCACCTCGTGAGCGCACCAAACTAACCGCTCAGTCAGTTGAGTGCGTTTTTCTGGGCTACAGTGCTGAGCACAAGGGATATCGTTGTTGGGATCCTGTTGGTCGACGGATGCGGATTTCTCGGGATGTTACTTTTGATGAGTCTCGTCCTTTCTATCCTCGTCCGTCTCCTTCCTCCACTTCAGCATCTGTTGTTGAGCCGTTTTCATTTCTGACTTTTCCTTCCAGTCCTATAGTTACCACTCCACCACAGCCTTTGGTCTCTTCGGTGCCTCCTTCTCAGTCAGCCCCTTCTTCACCACCGGTATCCTCTCCCGAGGTTGCTCCTGATCTTGTTCCTTCTCATCCTTTCTACTATACTCGTTGCCCGCGAGTTGAGGATCCTTCTGATATGCCCTCCCTTTCTGATGGGTCATCTCCTTCGGCCACTCCTCGTTATGCTCTTCGTGATCGCCAGTCTATTCGGCCTCCTGAGCGTTTTGGTTTTGCTGCCGCTGCTCTTGCCGAACCGACTTCTTATCGTGATGCTATTGTTCATCAGGAGTGGCAGCATGCGATGGCGAAGGAGATCGCTGCGCTTGAGCGTACTGGCACGTGGGATCTTGTTCCTCTTCCTGCGCGTGTTACTCCTATCACGTGCAAGTGGGTGTATAAGGTTAAGACTCGCTCTGATGGTTCTCTTGAGCGTTACAAGGCTCGTCTTGTAGCGCGTGGTTTTCAGCAGGAGCATGGTCGTGACTGATGAGACTTTTGCTCCTGTCGCTCACATGACCACCGTTTGCACTCCTTGCTGTGGCCTCTGTTCGACAGTGGTCCATCTCTCAGTTGGATGTCAAGAATGCCTTCCTCAATGGCGAGTTGCGTGAGGAGGTCTACATGCAGCAACCCCTTGGATATTCTGTTCCCGAGGGTATGGTTTGTCGTCTTCGTCGATCTCTCTATGGCCTCAAGCAAGCTCCTTGTGCCTGGTTTGATCACTTCTCCTCTGTTGTCACTGCAGCTGGTTTCTCGGCTAGTGCTCATGATCTTGCTTTTTTCATCCATATTTCCTCTCATGGTCGGACGCTTCTCCTTTTGTATGTTGATGATATTATCATTACTGGAGATGATTCTCCGTATATCACTTTTGTCAAGGAGCGTCTTCAGGAGTAGTTTCTTATGTCTGATCTGGGTCCTCTTCGCTACTTTCTTGGGATTGAGGTTGTTTCTACTCATGAGGGTTTCTATCTGTCCCAAGAAAAGTACATCCAAGATCTTCTTGATCGTGCCTCTCTTACTGATCAGCGCACAGCTGAGATTCCCATGGAGCTTAATGTTCATCTTCGTCCCTCTGATGGTGAGCTTCTTGCTGATCCTACTCGCTATCGTCATCTTGTTGGGAGCTTTGTTTATCTTGGTGTCACTCAACCTGACATTTCGTACCCTGTGCATATCTTGAGTCAGTTTGTCTCTGCTCCCACTCAGCTCCACTATAGTCATCTTCTTCGTGTTCTACGATATCTTCGTGGAACTATCTCTCGTTGTCTCTTTTTCCCTTGCTCCAGCTCTTTACAGCTCCAGGCATATTCTGATGCCACCTGGGCTAATGATCCTTCTGATCGCCGGTTTCTCTCTGCTTATTGCGTTTTTCTTGGTGGTTCTCTCATTGCTTGGAAGACTAAGAAGCAGACATCAGTTTCTCGTTCGAGTGCTGAGGCTGAGTTGCGAGCCATGGCTTTGTTGACTGCGGAGGTTACTTGGCTACGGTGGTTACTTGATGACTTTGGTGTTTCTGTTTCTGTACCGACTCCTCTTTTGTCTGACAGTACATGTGCTATTAGCATTGCTAAAGATCCGGTGAAGCATGAGCTTACAAAGCATATTGGTGTTGATGCTTCCTACATGCGGACACAGGTGCAGGACCAGGTTGTTGCTCTTCAGTACGTGCCTTCCGAGCTTCAGTTGGCAGACTTTTTTACAAAGGCACAAACCAGAGCCTAACACAGTTTTCACCTCTCCAAACTTCATGTTGTTGATCCACCATAAGTTTGAGGGGGGGGGGGTGTTAGATATGTATTATATATCTGTGTATTTACCTTATTGTATGAGGGGGTTTCTGCATATATGCCAGTCCTGTACATGTATATATATTGGCCCGTTGGCCTCATAATGAAGGTATGCGCTATTCATAACAGAATTGTCGTACTTCATATTTCTGTGTTGCCTTGTATAAAATTGTTACATTACCCTAAGCACTTGTGCAGCCCACTAACTTATGGATATTGCTAACAAAATCAATAAATTAGGCCTTTTTTCCATTAAAGTATGAATGATCCTTAGGGCTTGACCCAGTTTTGATTTGGGCACGTAGTGGCAGGTGCACCACCCATCAATCAATTGGGACATGATGATGTTCCAAAAATTTGTAAAGGAGATTCTACGTGTGGATCAAGGGTAACTTCTTGTTGGATTCTGGCTTGTTGCTAGCAGTTACTAGGATCACTGGTCGGGCTCACACTAGAGGAAGTATATTTAGCTCTATTTTAATCGATTATAAATGCTAGAAGCCTACAGAAATACAAGAACTTGCAAAAACACAAACAAAAATGTAGAAACTATGAGAGAACCAGTCGGTTTCCAGCTTACCGGCTGGATCTGGTATTCCATGAAGGGGACCTTGTGTTGGACAAGTTGTGTTGCTTGTTCTTAACTTGCATCTTTCTTGAGACAAAAAAAAAGAGAAGATTTAGGGCATATATTTAAGTACATATCAGCCCCATTTGTAATTTTTGTATGTCACATGTAGGACCATATTACTCCCCTCATTTGGTCTGCATGTCCTAACATGTCCTATGATCATTATTTTTTGATGTTTTTTGGGACTTACCTAATGTCCTAACAGGAATGGTTGTGTCACATTTGTTAAGTACATATCAGCCCCACTTGTAATTTTTGTACGTCACATGTAGGACCGTATGTCCATGTTACTCACCTCACTTGGGTCTGCATGTCCTAACATGTATGATCATTATGTTTTTGATGACTTTTGGGACTTTCCTAATGTCCTAACCAGAATGGTTGTGTCCAATCTATCACCTTGTGCACTGATGCATTTTCCTGAACCTGTTTCCACGTAGTTCTCATGACTGACGATTTGGTATAAAATTTCATTCTTGGTGTGAAATCTATTTGACCCATTAAGGAATTCTTTTATAATTATATGCTTGGAATTGAAATATCCAATGAAAGTGCCAGGTTTTGTTAGGAAGATTTGAACAAAAGATGACATAATCAATTAACAATTTATTATTTTATAGAACTTAAAAAATGTTACGCCGTCTGTTTTGTAATGAAGCTTTGGACATTTCACTGTCTCCAAGATAGAACTTTGACTGTTAATTTATATTAGAAAATTATAATATTATCACAGTATTCTTTATTGCAAATCTATGGTGTAGCTTCTGTATATGTTGTTGATCTAATTTGGGAATGTCTGTAAGGATTCTGAAACTTCATTTTAAAAAGAACAGAGCAAGTATAGTTTTATTGGCTTGTTAATACTCATTCCTGTTTTGTCACCTTGGAGCTCCATAGTAAATTCTGTTAGCAATCTAGAATCATGAACTAATGGTCTTTTGATTGTTAATAAATTTTAACACCAAAGCATGTTAAAGCTACTAAGTGGTCTTTTGATGCTGTTAAGTTTTGTTGTATGCATTTTATTGTTGCTTTCTCTCCGGTGTTGTACTAAGTGGTTATTGGTTAACCTTTCTTTTAAACATTCTTTAGCATGTCTTGCAACATGGGAAGCCAGAAGAGCGGTCATCCATTATTCAGAAGCTCTCTGGGCAAGTGGCGATCTTGAGCCAGCAGAAGTATGCTTCTAATGTTGTTGAGAAATGTTTGACTTTTGGAACTCCTGAAGAACGTGATGGCCTTATAAGGGAGATCGTTTCTTCTGGTCAAACATTTCAGGTTTGTCCTATATTGCTAAGCTGTTACTTTGCAGCATATTTTTCAACCAAACTATTTCACTTTTGGAGACTACTTTATTCATAAGTGGTTGTAAGACACTAAGACTACATTTGCAGATCTTTAGTTGGTGCCTATATTTATTTTTGCACTACACTGGGATATGCAGCACTCTTGCATGCCTTTTTCATATGAACATCAATACTGCCTTACGCAATATATCTAGTTATTTCCTTCTGTATGGCTAGTAGTTACATCAATTACTAATTTCTGCAAGAGCCATGCAGATTTAATTAGTGCTGGGTGGTTGGCTAGTTGGCAGACTTTGTCATGCACTTGTGTGTAAATACACCTGGCACTTGGTTTTAATCTGTTAGAATGTGCGCTATCTTTTTTCATTAGTAGTGTAATAAATATGTTGACACACACTAATTTCGAGTGATTATGATATACTTAATTCATGATTTGGCCAATCTGTTTTGTAGGGACTGGTGAAGGATCAGTTTGGCAACTATGTTGTACAGAGAGTCCTTCAGACTTGTGATGACAAATACCTAGAGATGATCCTTTCAAGCATCAAGGTGCACTTGAACGAACTGAAGAATTACACATACGGGAAGCATATTGTTGCCCGTATTGAGAAGTTAATTATTACAGGAGGTAAGAAGATGACAAATCTGTGTATCCCAAAGTCCAGAAGATTTCCAGTTCCTAACACTTCTGCTTGATTTCAGAAAACCGAGTGCGGATGGTGTCCAAGGCTTGCCAATGTCAGCAGTCACCAAACTGTACAGATGTTGACGCTAATCCTTTTTAGGCATTGGCATCAATACACACATCTGGTGAAACAAGGAATCTGGAGGTTTTGTTTTGATACATTACGTAATAGGGTACCTCGGTGGAGAGTCAAGGTGTTTCTTCTTTTACTGTGGCCTGTATATAATCTAGGGTTTTTGGGGACTTGAGAAATTAGACGAGCATTAGGTTTCGCCGCTGTATATCTTTTTGGCCATGTACAAGTTTACAGATGGATATATAGCTGTACATTTGATGGGGCTGTTAGTTGAAGTGTGCCCTTTAATTTACTTCTGTTGAGTTCCTAAACAGCGAGAAGTTCATTTGCAAAAACCATTATTTAGGATCCTAACACCAGTTCCTTTTCGTGCAAAAAAAAGGTATATCCGCACATTTGTGCCAAAAAAAAAGGTTTGTGTTTTTGTCCACTGATGTTTAGGTTGATTATTCATTGTGATAAAAGTATATAGAAAGCTTCATAATCCGACATTATTTGATTCCATCAGATGTGCCGGGTATAATTACTTTCTTTGAATCTCATGTGGTTTTCGAATTATATGGTTGGTGACCGTCTCCTATGTTCAAGCACCAATGGTGACATTTTTGGTTAAATTTGGCGCAGAATATCGTCTGGACAAAAATACAATCGAGCGCAGGTATGCGTCAGAGTAACAATATGCGTTTCTAAGCACCGAAAGCCGGTTGCTGACAGTTAAAAAGGATGATCTTTTCTCCAAAGCTCATAATATCAAATCTACAAAATGTAAAATTAATGAGTTTTTTTTCTTCCGAATACATCATTCCATTGCATTGTAGCTATATTATTGCTATACACGCAGAAAAGGCCAAAGATAAAGAAATATTGTATATAACATAGTTATCCCATTCCCATCTCATAATATCTGTTAGACTATATGGATGGTTGTGATTATAGTGATGATGAATAATTGACATTTGGAGTGTATTGAAATTTATGTTTGTGAAAGTTTCATTTAGCCCCGAGTGGTTTTGGTCAGCTCCAAGTGGTTTTAGTTTAGTTGGAGTGGTTTCCATCGAGTCCGAGTTGTATTGGACGGCTTCCGAGTATCTTTGGTGTATTTGACGGTATTCGAATGCTATTGGAAGTTCGGATGGTCTCTGAGTGGCACAGATGCATGGGATGGTGTCCGAGTAGCATTGGCGCATCGGATGGTTTCTGAGTGGCACAGATGCATCGGACGGTGTTTGAGTACCATTGGAGCATCGGATGGTTTTCGAGTGGCACAGATGCATCAAACGACGTTCGAGTATCACCAGAAGATCGGACGGCCTTCGAGCGGCATGATTAAAGATTCAGAGTACGGACCGGTCAAAGCTACAAGGTTTTTTATACGACCGAAGCTATAGTGATCAGGCCAACAACTGTACGGTCCAAAGAACTGCACTCAGAGGTGAACAGTGATTCATCTGGTACTCGGAAGAGTACTGTAGCACTAGTCGGTACTCGGAAGAGTACAATAACAGTGGTTGGTACTCAGAAAAGTACTATAGCAGAGCATGGGCTTTACGACCACGACGACCTTTGACCACGGCATTTCGACCACGCCACACTTTGACCACGACCGACTTCAACCACGTCTGAATGACCATGGTATTTCGACTATGTCTGACTTCGACGATAGCAACTCGACTACGGTATTCCGACCATGATAAATATCGACCATGTTCGACTTCGACCATGATAGAACGACACTGAAGGTAATCACAGCTACAATTCTTTTACATGGTCGTAGCTACAGTACTTTTTCGTGGTTATAGCTACAGTATTTTTCATAGTCATAGCTACAATACTCGATAGTCATAGACATTCATGGTCGGTACTCGATACTCATAGACTATCATGGTCGGTATTTGATACTCGTAGACTTTCCGGTAAGTACTCGATAGTCATACTCTTTGCGGTCGATAGTCGAAGACTGTGTGATCGATAGTCGTAGACTTTGCGGTCAATAGTTATAGACTTTCTGATCGATGGTTGTAGACTTCGTAGACCACTATCATAGTCATAGACTTCGCAGTTCAGGTCTACTGTCATTGTCTTTGGTTTTGCGGTCGGTTGTCATAGACCTTGTGTTTGGTAGTTGAAGGTTTTGCGATCGGTCGCCGTTGGCTTTATGGTCGGTACTCATAGACTTTATTGTCGGTACGAGTGCTTCACTTATTGCTATCTTCGAGTAACTGGAGTACTCACGTTGGGCCAGTGGGTGACTGGTCTGTGCATGGTGGTCGGTGATCAGTGAACAGTGCTCGTAGGAATAGTACTCAAGGTTTTGGTACTCAGAAGTTGGTCGTGGTACTCGGTGGTTGGAAGGACTTGATACTTGATAGTTATGGTTTTCGTGATTATGGTCAATGATCAGTTGTTGTGGGTGTTGCAATTGGTTGTCTGAGACTTGTGGTATGTGATCAGTACTCGGTGGTCAGTGCTCGATGGTTTTGTGGTCGGTATTTCCAAGTGTTCTGAGTGATGGTATTTCCCGAGTACTTGTGGTTTTCGAGTACTCAATGAGCTAGCAGTCGTAATGAGTGATCTGAAGTTGGTTTTTGATAGCGATGAGATGTATGGTCGTGGATGACCTGGTTGATGATGATAGATAGCTAAAGGTGTGGTTTGAGTGCAGGTGGACATGGAGACGACCATGGTCGGTGACTAGGGGTGCAAATGGAGTGCAAGTACACACGATATTTTACCGTAGTGTTCAGAAACTTGCCGGTTTCCTCTAGTTCACGTTGAGGTTAGCCCAAACGAATTGGACCGGCTCCACAAATTAAGCCTTCCACCTCAAATCACTAATGGTAGCTCTTCCCCGCTTCAGGTAGGTAAGCTCCAATCTTCACACACGCTGGGTCTACTCACAAGCTTCTTGAGAAGATCACCAGGCAATCTCCACCAAGTCGTCTAGGTGTCGACAAACACCAAGAGTAACATATCTCAAGCTTCACTTGACCACAATTAAGTGCCATAGGATCAAACTATTGGATGCAATGCACTTTTTGGCTCAACCACCTCAAATGAATGCACAAGAAGTAAATAAGGTGTGGAGTAATTGCTCAATGCTCAAAGATGTTCAATAGGGTCTCTTTTTATTGTCCTTGAGCAAAGGTACGGGTATTTATACCCTCACCAAACCAAAAGTAGCCGTTAGAGGAAAATTCCAGAAAAATTCAGGGCGAGCGGAAGCACCACAGGCCAAAGGCCGATACTTCCGCTCCGGCTCTAGCGCGACAATAACGACTATGTCAGAGCTTCTGAACTAGCCGTTAAATGTCAGCGTGGAATTACCGCCGTTATAAATCCAGTAGTTCCGATGTCCAGTAGTTCTGGGAAGTCGACGCGGTACTTCCGCTTGGGCCAAAACCAAAAGTTGGCGCTCTTTGAAAAAAAGGTTCCGCCCTTCCTACCGGAGCTTCCGTGCTCCGGAAGTACTGCTTAGAACTGTGGAACTACCACTCGAATGGTAGTTCCGACGTTGAAACTCCGGTACTTCCGGATTTCATGAACTCAAAAATCACCCCTAGGGTGCTCTATGAAAAAGGGCTCCGCTCGAATAGCCGGAGCTTCCAGCAAGCGGATATACTGCAATTTACACGTCGGTACTTCCGGTTGCCAGGACAGAGCACCGAGCACATTCGGTGGTGCTCTCTGGAAAAAGTCTCCGCTCGGTTTTTCGGAGCTTCCAGGCTCCAGAAGTACCGCTCAAGACCGCGGAACTTCCGCACTATGGTAGTTCCACTGTTAAAACTCCGGTACTTCCGTTTTTCCAGACAGAGCACAAATTTGTCTTTCAAATTAGATTTTCAAAGGATGCATGATCCTAAATTGATCCAAATGGCACAAGAATTATGTTATCAAGCTACTTACCATGATCCCTCTTTATGGTACGACATTTAGCCTATAATCCGGTCTTCCATCCTTTCTCCTAAGATCGGTAAAAAAAAAGAGGGTTCTAGTCTAGGTTTACCTTTGCCTTGAGCCACTTTTGATCTTCACGTTGATCTTTAGCATGCGTCTTGTCATCAACTTAGGGACTTAACCTTTTAAACACTCATCAAACACGTTAGTCCCATATCCACATAAATTCATTAATTACCAAAACCATTTTTTTGGGGCTTAGATGCTTTCAGTGGAGAAGTTACGGGTGGTGTGGTCCAGGAGGATTCGATATGGAAGTTATTGAGGCGTGACGAAGCACGTGTTGGGTTAGGAGTTGTGGATCGAGTGCATAACTGGGAAGAGATAGAGTTTAGTTAAAATCTGTGTTAGGAATGGTTTTAGATCCCTTGATTTGAGGTAGTGATAAGATTCTGTGTTCGTGTTTGAGTCGAACACGGTTTAGGACTATAGTATATAAAAGCAAAGGTAGGCTAAGGGTTTTAGACGGGGGGCTTTGAGGAGGCCTTTTGTGCTAGGGTTTTAGAGGTGTTGCGAGAGCGCTTTGTAGCCACAAAGATGATACAGAAATAATAGATCAAATCTTTTCTAAGAAAAGTTATTCGGTGTCGACGACATATTTTCTGAGCATCATTTTTGTGTCTTCGCTGGACCTTGATTCGAGTGGTCGAAGCACTCGAGCAGTCGGAGCGTTCGAGATGAGGAAGATTTTGACTATGTGCAAAGGCAGTCGAGCGAACGATCGAACGACGTGTGGTCAAAATCTACATCTGGTATTTTATATTATTTTTCTAGTTTGAGTTTTTGGTTTTAGTTTCTAAAAAGTGGAGGCAATCATTCAACCCCCTCTGATTACACCATACGATCTTACAAGTGGTATCAAAGCCATGTCGCAATGGCATTGATCGAGGTTGGTTCTCAGGCAAGTCATTGTTTTTTTGATAGATCAGATTATCTCTATTGGAAAACACACATGGATGTGTTTCTATAAGTGCAAGATTATGCTATTTGGTAAAAAGTTGAAAATTCGTATGAACTGCCTTCTGTTGTTGCCATTGAAAATACTACTGATGTAGAAGCGAATATTAAGGCTAGAAATATTTTTGTTGTGGCTACAGGCCAAACAGAGAGAGAGAGATGGTAGTGGAGAGTGATGGAGATGAGCGTAATGGCCTGCCTCCTCCCCATGGCCTGTACTCATATATATACACATGAGGAGTGCTTTTACAGTTATACCCTTACATCTGGTTATCCCCTCTGGGGGCAGATATGTCATTACACATGGCCTATTCTGGGCCTTATAATCTCCTACCAGGCCTGCTGGGTTTAGGTGGGGGCCATCCCTACGACAGGAGCCTCTCATGGTAAAGGGCTTCACAAGGCCGAAGCCATGTTGCCGAGTCCTTTGGCCCCCTCCGTCCCCGCGGCCTGTGAACTTTTCCAAACTTGAGCCGGGGCTGCACTGTAGCCGAAGCAGACGCGCGCGCTCCGTCCCTGATAAGGGGCGTGCTGCGACGCTCGGACTTCCGGCCGTCCACGTGGTGCAGCGTGCTTGGCGCGGTGCGGGCGTTGAGGCGTCGTGACCATTAATATGGCGGCGGACTCCCGGCAGTTGGACTTCTGCCGATTGGCCTTCCGCCGGTTGGCTCCCCTGCTGATTGGGGTATATATATGGCGCTGGTGCGGCGTTGCTCCTGCGTATATTGTGATAGAAGCTGTTCCCCTAAAATGGGCCCCTGCCGTGCATCAACATTCCTGGGTGACGCTGAGCGGCTTGGGGAATGTTGATGCACAGAAGGAGGTCCATTTTTCTTGGGAGCTTGATCAGCGCCAGTTATTGACAGCCAGCCGCGCTTCCTGCCCCCGCACTGCGCTTCCGCAGGCGACAGCAAGGTCTGCCCTGTTTTTCTTAACAGGCCTACCTACAGTCGGTGTTCCTGATGGAGCCCGCCGGCATTACCTTTTATGTTGATGCACTGTAGGTGGCCTGTTAAGGAAAACGAGGTAGATTTTGCAGGACAAGACCCCCGCCTTTGCTGCGCCCCGCCGAAGTGGACGCGCGCGCTCCGTCCCCTACCCTTCGAACGGGTGGCAGCGGAGCTGGCGCCCAGCCGGAGTAGACGCGCGCGCTCCGTTCTCTACCCTTCGAACGGGTGGCAGCGGAGCTGGCGCCGAGCCGGAGTAGACGCGCGCGCTCCGTCCCCTACCCTTCGAACGGGTGGCAGCGGAGCTGGCGCCCAGCCGGAGTAGACGCGCGCTCCGTCCCCTACCCTTCGAACGGGTGGCAACGGAGCTGGCGCCCAGCCGGAGTAGACGCGCGCGCTCCGTCCCCTACCCTTCGAACGGGTGGTAGCGGAGCTGGCGCCCAGCTGCAGTAGACGCGCGCGCTCCGTCCCCTACCCTTCGAACGGGTGGCAGCAGAGCTGGCGCCCAGCCGCAGTAGACACGCGCGCTCCGTCCCCTACCCTTCGAACGGGTGGTAGCGGAGCTGGCGCCCAGCCGCAGTAGACGCGCGCGCTCCGTCCCCTACCCTTCGAACGGGTGGCAGCGGAGCTGGCGCCGAGCCGCAGTAGACGCGCGCGCTCCGTCCCCTACCCTTCGAACGGGTGGCAGCGGAGCTGGCGCCCAGCCGGAGTAGACGCGCGCGCTCCGTCCCCTACCCTTCGAACGGGTGGCAGCGGAGCTGGCGTCCAGCCGCAGTAGACGCGCACGCTCCGTCCCCTACCCTTCGAACGGGTGGCAGGGGAGCTGGCGCCCAGCCGCAGTAGACGCGCGCGCTCCGTCCCCTACCCTTCGAACGGGTGGCAGCGGAGCTGGCGCCCAGCCGGAGTAGACGCGCGCGCTCCGTCCCATACCCTTCGAACGGGTGGCAGTGGAGCTGGCGCCCAGCCGGAGTAGACGCGCGTGCTCCGTCCCCTACCCTTCGAACGGGTGGCAGCGGAGCTGGCGCCCAGCCGCAGTAGACGCGCACGCTCCGTCCCCTACCCTTCGAACGGGTGGCAGCGGAGCTGGTGCCGAGCCGCAGTAGACGCGCGCGCTCCGTCCCCTACCCTTCGAACGGGTGGCAGCGGAGCTGGCGCCCAGCCGGAGTAGACGCGCGCGCTCCGTCCCCTACCCTTCGAACGGGTGGCAGCGGAGCGGGCGCCGTCGCCTCGCGAACACCGCGACGCGTGCGGTGACTTGGGATTTCGCGATGCGGCCCTGCGCTGTAAAGGTTCCTGGAATCACGCCGGCCCCCAGTCTGCCAGGGTTAGGTTCCCGTACCGTGCGACCCGCCTCGACGCGCACAGGACACGCGGCGGCCTATGACTGGTGCGCGGCGGGATGTGGACGGTTGCGTGCTCGCGGCCGCTCGCCTCTTCCTTAGGCAAGGGGGACACGGGGCGGGCGATGAATGGCGCCGCACCGAAGCTGTTGTGATCCCCTGGCCCATTAGTGCACCTTTAATAGCGGCTAGGTAGCGTCGTCCTGTGACGGCCCTTGGCGCTTGTGGTCGTGGCCTTCCAGCTTTGGGTATGGGGCATTGCGCTGGACGGGCGCTTGTACGAGTGCGGTCGCGTCCCGTACGCAAACCGTCGCGACACTTTGCTTTCAGTTACAGGGACTCGTGCGGGGCGGACCTTTACACCGGTGTGGTTGCATCCGGCACGCAGATCGTTGCGACGCTTCGGTAGCGGCGATATGGGCGAGGTGGCTTGAAATAGCCCCCTCGTAACAGCGTTCCTGCACCTTTCCGTCCTCTTTCCTGTCTGCTCCGCCCTCTACACTTTCGCGCTATCTTCACCGCTTCAGTCTCTCCGTGGGAAGCGATGGCCTCCAGTAGCAAGCGCGGCCAGGCGGTTGGTGGTCCTGACATTCGCCGGCGGTCCTCGCTGTTGAAGGTGAAATACGCGCTCCAAGAGCGCGACCCGGCGGCGGCGGACCAGGAGCGGCTGGTGGCGGAGGAGGAAGGCACGTTCTCCAGCGAGCTAGGCCCCTCGCTCGTGACCGAGAAGACGATCCAAGGGCTCCTGCGCGCGGGGAAGTTGTCCGAGCGCCAGGAGGGACAGCCGTCGCCCTCCCCGAAAGCGGAGGCTTCTGCCCGCGGCGGGACCATTCCTTCTGCTACCGAGGGTACGGTGGCTTAGCTTACTCTGGTGTATGCTTTTATGCCTTGGGGTGCTCACCTGTATCACAGTTTGCAGCGTTGCTCATTCCGGAGGGGGAGCACTTGGCGGAACACGGGGCCTCCGCGCGCGTAAGCCCCGCGGACTTCGTGTCGCTTCCGGAGACGCTGAGGGCGTGGCGCGGGATTGTGAATGACACGTCCACCAGCGTCGACCCGCAAGTGCTGCAGGCCTACGGGGCGGGGCGCCTTGAGGACGCCTTCGAGGTGTCTGGGGTGAGGGTAAGTACTCCTGCGACAACGCCTGGGCTAGCTGAGCTTGCTAAGTCTTTCCCTTCTGCAGACACTTGTGCTGGGGCAGGCCCTGCAAACGGCCTATACTCGTGGCCAAAAGGCACTCGAGGATAGGCTGCGGGCCACCGAGGAGGAGCTGCGCGAAGCCTCTGGAGCCCGCTCTGCCCAGGACGCCCGCATCCGCCAGCTGGAACAGAGGTTTGCATCCGCCCGCATCCGCATGCGCCGGAGCGGGGGCACACGCCGAGGGACTTGTTGCGTCGGCGCGGGAGTCGGCCGTGGCAGCTGCTGAACAGAGGTTTGCGGCGGAGCGGGACGGGCTCCTGGAACAGGTCGCCTCGCTAGAGAAGGAAAAAGGCGAGCTTGCCCTGACTCTAGCGGAGCGTAACCAGACGCTTGGCGACGCCTCGGTGGTTGCGTGGGACGCCATGCAAGCGCTGGAGAGCCATCTTCAAGGGCTGGTAACTGAGGTGCCGGACCGCGCCTTTGGCCCGGAGGAGTTGTCTCGGACGCTCCGCTGGGTCGGGGATGCCGCCAACGTCGCGTGCGGCGCGGCGACGTCCTTTGGCACCCACTGGGCGTACACGTCGGCATGCTTGGTGTGCGCGCTCCTGTAGCACCGCGGCTGTACGCACGTCGTTGGGCTGGATGACCCCCAGCTGGAGATGCCTGGCGGGGCCAGAGTAATGTCCGGCGCTGTCCGCTCCGCTCGCCTTGCCCTCGGGCCCTTCTTCGACCGGATCTGGGCTTACGTCGGGGCAGATGGTGCACGGGTCGAGCTCCGGAAGTCGCTCTACGGGACGGGGAGCCTCGGCCAATTTCTGGACGGGGTCCCTCGACGCGACGAGGGCGGCGCTGGGTCCTCTGAAGGCGCCGGGAACCCGCAGGTCTGACGCCGTGGTGCCTAGGTGTAGGCGTGTGTTGTACTGCTCCCTCTTTTTACGAATGGAGTACACACTTGCTACATGCATTCTGACTTTCGCCTATGTCCCGGGCAGCTTCCTTGCTGGGGCTGGCTTCTTGCGGCCGACCTTTCAACCCGGCGACGCCTTCGACGCTGCCGAAGGGCCGAAGAGTCGCTGAACTTTTGGGCGGGCCGATCTTCTTCGAGCGGGGCCCCAGCTTTAGCGCGTGTTAAGGACGAGCCCGCGGGGTAGCGGCTTAGAACGGCAAGGATGTTGCCGGACCTTTGTACTTGTGATTTTTCCGGTATGCAGATTTCCTGGCATTTTAGGATATGCGCTGTGTGTTGATGCCACCGTTGGCGAAGTAACTGCGCAAGGGTTCCTTAGAACGGCGCTTGCGGGGGCAGTCCTTGGCATCTCACCTTTTTACAGCCCGTAGACTGGCGTGTGCGGAGGCGGACCTCCGCACTTTGCCTTGTTATAGTCCGTAGACTGGCGTATGTGGAGGCGGACCTCGGCACTCCGCCTTTTTATAGTCCGTAGACTGGCGTGGGCGGAGGCGGACCTCGGCGCCTAGCCTCTTTTTTTTATAGTCCGGAGACTCGCGCGTGCGGAGGCGGACCTCGACGCTACGTCTTATTTAGAGTCCGTGGACTAGTACGTGCGGAGGCAGACCTCGACGCTACGACTTCCTATATAGTCCGGAGACTCGCGCGTGCGGAGGCGGACCTCGACGCTACGTCTTATTTAGAGTCCGTGGACTAGTGCGTGCGGAGGCGGACCTTGACGCTACGACTTCCTTTATAGTCCGGAGACTCGCGCGTGCGGAGGCGGACCTCGACGCTACGTCTTATTTAGAGTCCGTGGACTAGTGCGTGCGGAGGCGGACCTCGACGCTACGACTTCCTTTATAGTCCGGAGACTCGCGCGTGCGGAGGCGGACCTCGACGCTACGTCTTATTTAGAGTCTGTGGACTAGTGCGTGCGGAGGCGGACCTCGACGCTATGACTTTCTTTATAGTCCAGAGACTCGCGCGTGCGGAGGCGGACCTCGACGCTACGTCTTATTTACAGTCCGTAGACTGGTGCGTGCGGAGGCGGACCTCGACGCTACGACTTCCTTTATAGTCCGGAGACTCGCGCGTGCGGAGGCGGACCTCGACGCTACGTCTTATTTAAAGTCCGTAGACTGGTGCGTGCGGAGGCGGACCTCGACGCTACGTCTTATTTAAAGTCCGTAGACTGGTGCGTGCGGAGGCGGACCTCGACGCTACGTCTTATTTAAAGTCCGTAGACTAGTGCGCGCGAGGGCGTCCCCCCGGTGCGTCTTTTGTTTATACTCAGGCCCGTCACCTTTGGCTACGGCGAGTGCACACGCGAACATGCGACTTCGATTTATACTCAATCCCGTACCCCTGGCTACGGCGAGTGCACACGCGAACGTGCGTCTTTGTTTATACTCAGGCCCGTCACCTTTGGCTACGGCGAGTGCACACGCGAACGTGCGACTTCGATTTATACTCAGTCCCGTACCCCTGGCTACGGCGAGTGCACACGCGAACGTGCGTCTTTGTTTATACTCAGGCCCGTCACCTTTGGATACGGCGAGTGCACACGCGAACGTGTGACTTCGATTTATACTCAGTCCCGTACCCCTGGCTACGGCGAGTGCACACGCGAACGTGCGTCTTTGTTTATACTCAGGCCCGTCACCTTTGGCTACGGCGAGTGCACACGCGAACGTGCGACTTCGATTTATACTCAGTCCCGTACCCCTGGCTACGGCGAGTGCACACGCGAATGTGCGACTTTGATTTGTACTGCGGGAACGCGCGCGTTGGCTAAGCCTGCGCGCGCCTTCGCCGCGTACTTGCGCGTGATGAAGAAAAATTAGCGACAAACGACGATCTTCATTACATCCCCGTTTGCGCGGGTAAGCAACTACAAGGGGCGTAGATACTAACCGTTTGCCCTTGGTGCGGCCGAAGCCTCTAGTCGCTTGACATCTGCAGGGCCCGCCAAGGCGCCTTTGAATGGCCCCGCGGACCTCCGCGCTGTGACGCCAGCTCTAGGAGCGCCGTTGAGCTTCGCGACGCGGGCACCTGGTACCTGGCTCGATGCGCCGGGCCATATCCTGGTCGCCTCGGACGGTGATGATGGTCCGGGGACCCGGGATCTTCATGCATAGATAGCCGTGATGTGGTACCGCGCCGAAGGAGTTGAGGATTGGGCGCCCTAATATGACATTGTAGGGGTACGGAAGGTCGGCCACGTCGAAGGTGGCATCTTCAGCCCGCACATTGTCATCTTGGCCGAAGGAGACTTGAAGACCTATTTGGCCCAGCGCCCGCAGGGGCTGTCCCCCGAAGCCCTACAGTGGGATTCCTGAGGGCCCTAGGCGGCTTCGAGGGATCCCCATCTGGTCGAAGGCCGCTGCAAACAATACGTTCGCGGAGCTCCCGCCGTCCACCAAGGCACGCCCCACGTCGCATCCCGCGATAGTGACCCGGATGACCAAGGGGTCCTGATGAGGGAAGTCCACGCCTTGGGCGTCGTCGGGTGTGAATGTAACTCCGTGCTGCGCCCAGTCCGGCGGTGCTTGCGCTGGGTATGCCGCCACATGATGTAGTCTTCGCGCATAGGCCTTCTGCTGCCGTGCTGAGGCGAATCCCAGCACAGAGCCTTCGGATATGACGTTAATGATCCTGCGGTGGGTTGCCTCCGGAGCCTGCAGCGATAGGAGGCCCTCCCGAGGCTGTTGTATGTGAGCTTGGATCCGTAAGGTGCCTTCCTGTGGTTGCATCCCTTGCGCTTGTACCTGCACGGGGGCCTCGTACGGGAATTGGACGTGGGCCACCGCAGGCGGACGCGTCTCCGGGTTCCTGTCCCTAGCAACGCTGTCGCGGAGCGCCGCGATGGAGGTGCAGGTGTGGGTATCATGGTTGCCGCGGCCGTGGACTACGCACCACAGTCCCTGGTGCTGGTCGTCGTAATCTCCACGACCTTTATCGTCGCGGCCCCTGCCACGGCCGCGCCTCCGGCCACGGCGCCCCCGACCGCCTCGGCCCGCGGGAGCACCCTCGTCGGAACCGCCTTCAATGTCGAGGACGTACCGGTTTCGCCTCGACCTCTGCTGGCCGCGCTTGGGCTGATCGGATGACTCCTTATGCGAGGCGTCCCTGCGGTCGGGCGCATCCCTGGACGACTCCTGCTTACGTTTTCCCTTCGAAGAACCGCCCTTCGGCGGATCTTCGGCTTTTGCCGAGGCTCCGGCCTGGTTGGTGTCGGAGTCGTCACCTTGCCTTTGCCGCGCATCCTCTTCCGCCCTGGCGTATTCCTCCATTTTGTTGAAGAGCTCCGCCACCGTCTTGATTGGCTTTCGCGCACTGTACTCGGCCATCGGGCCCGGACGAAGGCCCTGTATGGCTGCATTAACGATGGTGGTTTCATTAACGTCCTTCACCTGGCATCGAATCTTGGCGAAGCGTTTGAAGTAGTCCCGGAGCTTCTCTGAGGGTTTTTGCTTCACAGCGAAGAGTTGGTCCGCGTCGACTCGCTCGACATAATTTCCTTGGAAGTTATTGTGAAGGCGGTCGCGGAGCTGCTCCCATGCGTAGATGGAGCCTGGCTCTATGGTAAAGAACCAAGAGAGCGCCACTCCTTGCAGCGCGAGGGGGAGTCCCTTCGCCTTCGTGGTGTCGTCTCCGCCTGCGGCTTCGATCGCGGTGTCGTACACACGCACGAACTCGCGGGGGTCCGTGTCGCCTTTGTACGGGTCGATGGCGCTAGGAAACTTGAAGTCTTCGGGCCATGCCACCTGCTGCAGCCCCGCCGAAAGCGGGGACTCTGGATCTACGCGCCGCAGCGGCACGTGGCTGGACGTGGGGGCTTCGCGACTGTCCGCCCTCTCTGGCGTGGGCTCGGACGCGATTACTGGCGCAGCCTGCTGGCTCCGAGCCTCTTGCATATCTCGGACGGCTCCGCGAAGGTCCCCTAGCTCCCGCTGGAACGCGTTGAGGGCTGCTAGTATGGCGCCTTCCACCGCAGGTGCTGTCGGGGCCGCCGGAACACCCAGCGGACGGGTCGGTGCAGGGACCACCGCCTCACGATCTCCAGATCCGTCGGATGCTTCATTGCGGCTACCCCCGGCCGCCTGATCCATGCTGCCGGCGAGGGTGGCGGGGGCTGTCGTTGCAGTGCCAGCGACGGGGTTGGATGTCGTTGTAGCAGCGCTGGCGGGGTCGGTCGTTGTAGCGCCAGCGACGGGGTTGGATGTCGTTGTAGCGGCGGTGGCGGGGTCGGTCGTTGTAGCGCCAGCGACGGGGTTGGATGTCGTTGTAGCGGCGCTGGCGGGGTCGGTCGTTGTAGCGCCAGCGACGGGGTTGGATGTCGTTGTACCGGCGGTGGCGGGGTTGGTCGTTGTAGCGCCAGCGACGGGGTTGGATGTCGTTGTAGCGGCGCTGGCGGGTCGGTCGTTGTAGCGCGAGCGTCGACGCTCGCGACCACGGCGCCTATGCCGCCGCCAGCTTCTTCGGCGGTCGATGCCGAAGCCCTAGTGTTCACGCGCCGCTCCGACCCAGCCGTCTTCTTTCCCTTCGCCGCCGCCGATGAAGCTTTTTTCGGTGCCATCCTTCTTCTTCGGTCTTCAGGCTTGTCCTTGTCCTCCCCACGGACGGCGCCAACTATTGTGGCTACAGGCCAAACAGAGAGAGAGATGGTAGTGGAGAGTGATGGAGATGAGCGTAATGGCCTGCCTCCTCCCCATGGCCTGTACTCATATATATACACATGAGGAGTGCTTTTACAGTTATACCCTTACATCTGGTTATCCCCTCTGGGGGCAGTTATGTCATTACACATGGCCTATTCTGGGCCTTATAATCTCCTACCAGGCCTGCTGGGTTTAGGTGGGGGCCATCCCTACGACAATTTTGTTACAAGGTTTAAATAAAAACGAGTTCATCAGAATTGCTCATCTTAAATTTGCAAATAAAATTTGGACTATTCTAACTGATTATCACAAAGGATATAAGTTGGTTAAATGTGTTTGTCAGAATCAATTCAAAATGGAGTATTCTAAATTTGAGATGAAACCTGGAGAATCAGTAGATGCTCTTTTTGATCGCTTCAATAAGATTGTTAGAGATTTGCAATCTGTTGGTGTCATGTATTCTGATTATGGTAATGCTCGGCAAATTCTAAATTCTTTCGATATGTCTATTTGAAATGTGTTAGTCACTACTATCAATCATTCCGCTAGCATGGAAATACTCACTTTGAATGATTTTTATTCCAAGATGAAAACACATGTGATTGATGTTTTGGCCAGGATAAACAAGTCGAATTCTTTGGATTTAGTGACTAACCAAGTTGACGACTCCTCTAGTTCCTCTATTGTTTCGTTGTCTATATTATGCTCTATTTTAGATGAACAATTGGAGAAGATCCCTGAAGAGCAGCTTGTACTTCTATCCAATCGAGAGACCAAGGCAATTAATAATATTAGATTAAGGTAGAGAGTTGGTCCAATCAGATGCTATGAATATGGTGAGCAAAACTACATCAAGATAAATTGCCTTAAACTGAGGAAAGAGGTCAAGAATGGCAAGGCATCAACTCGTTGCTCTCAAGTCAAGATTGACCTAAACAAGAAACACAATTATCGCAGGCCGGCCAATAAAATAATTTCAACACTTGATGAGATTGATCTAAGTGATGATGAGGGCAATGGCAAGAAGACAAAGGAGTCGGACTTCACAAGAACAGTGAGGAGCTCAACGATGATGATCTATACAACGATAATGATGAGGTAAAACCTTCTTACACCGATTTACCTCGTGCTGTGCTTAGATTGATAAGAGAATAGAAGTATAAAAATAAAATTAAAAATTATGATCTTGTTATTGAGAACTTAAACTCTGAAATTCATAGACATAGAGCTTCTCTTCCTAATGATGAATCTTGTGAGTCTTGTCTAGTTTTATATTCTGAATTGGAGTCCGCAAAAAAAATAATGCATCAATCTTGGTTCAATTTGGTGATGTAACCGCTAAACTTGATGAATTAAAATTAGCACACGACTCTTGTGATAAAAAGTTAAAACTTGCAAGGGATGAAATTGATGCTCAAGTCTAGTTCTTCTATTCAATCTAAAGCTTGCTCTAAATGTGATTTGCTTGAGGCTAGGCTCAATTCTTCTCAAGAGTCAATTCAATAAATCATTTATCATGAGACTCTTTCTTGCTCTAATTATTCTAAGCTTGACACTAATAGAAGCATTGACTAGACAACTTAATGATTCTTCTAAGGAAAATTTATATGAATCTGTTAAGTGCTTATCATGTTCTTCGCTGTCCAAAGAAAATGAATATCTTATGAACACTTTAGAGATATTTTCTTTTAGCAAGAAGAATTTAAATATGATTCTAGATTAATCAAAAACAAGCATTAAAAAATATGGTCTAGAATTTAATTTTTTGAGCATGCCAGGAATAATCCTCCTAAGGTTGTTAAGCTTCTTGAACAAGGAAAAATTGAAGTAAAATATGAGACAAAATAAATTGTGTTTAAATCCGCTGGTATAGTAAAAGATCCCTCTACCAAAGTGAGTGTTGTGAAGTCATCGATATGACTTCTCATCAAGTCAAATATCAGTGCACTCATTGTGGTAGAGATGGTTCTGGTTCAGTGTTGTTTTCGAAAAGCAAAGATAGAGAAGAAAGACATGTCAAGAAAGTGTTCTCGAATGGGATCTATGCAAACTCCTTTTCGTCGCTCTGCTCTTTCTAATCAATCATCTACAGGTTGTCACTTTAATCAATCGTCTATAGGTTCGGGAGTTTTTGCAACAGGATCGGTCAGATCAATGTTTTCAATGTGGCTAGATCAGCCTTGGGTATCACAAGTGGTCATGCGGTAGTCAGACCACCCTGTGGATAGATGCTTCATGGTCGGACGAGCTTCTCAATGACTGTCTAGTCAAAATTTATCAGATGCTAACGCTTCACTTAAATCTTTATCAGCGTCTGCTGTTGCTCCTGTTCGTTGTGTGTCACCGTAATGGATTTCTAAAGCTTATCTCACTAACCACAGTACTGTGAGACCGACGCTTTTCTTGATATAAGACTAGCTAATGTCAGATGGAGAACATGCATTTGAGTGGACTCTAGTCTTTTACATCATTGATTGACTGGAACATTTGGTAGTTCTTCACTCCCTATGATGGCTTTTAACAGTTGCACCTTCTGATTAGACCATGTGGAAAAGGTGATGATCCTACAAGTGGTATTCCTATGACCACTATGACCTCTTTGACTACATCTTCGATCACTCCTATGACTACTTCATAAGCTACTCTATATATTTAACGACATCATCCTTCTAAACAAGTGATCGGTGAGTTAAATAAGAGAATTCTTTGCAGCAGGTGTAATTCCAATGCTCTATGTGCTCTGATACTCAAATTGCTGATATTTTCTCTCTTAACTACCTGATTCTTCTTTCATGCTTGGTTGAGAAGTGAGTTGGGTATGTTGCCTTCTTTGGGATTATTCTGAGGAGAAGGTTGGTGTTTAAATGTTACATAAGTTTTGTTATTATACTTGTCAAATAATTCATCAAGTCTAAGCCATTGAAATCAAATGAGTTGTATAGCTCACATTATCATATATACTTATATATTGTGTAGCTTTGATCATGACTGATTATAATTAAATTGCTATACTTAAACTAAAACATAACATTACTGGATACTTTGACTAGATTGATAGTAAATAGCATTTTGTGATGTTCATCTAAAAAGATTAGCTTGATTGCGAGTCTTATTTTAAATTTTGGCCTTGAGGCTTGTATGTTTCATATTACAATCTTTTTGTGTTTACTCAAGTTGGAATGTCATACAAAAAAAAAAAGATAAAGCACAAAAAGTGTAAAACTGAAACGATGTATGCTTAAAGTATGCCATGGTTAAACAAAAGAAAAAGCACAAAAAATGTATGAATGAAAACAAGTATGCTTCAAGTATACCACTATTTTTTAAAAAAAGATTGCTACAAACATAGCATCATAAAAACAATTTAGTGTGGAGCAATAGGTTGTTATATAAAACTGCTAGCTCGTTTAGATTTCAAGTTTGCTTCACTTTTATGCTTTGATTTTTTGATTTGACATCTCATTGTGCTCTTTCTAATCTATTTTGGTCATTGTTGAAAAGCTTGCTGTCGTAGGGGTGGCCCCCACCTAAACTCAGCAGGCCTGGTAGGAGATTATAAGGCCCAGAATAGGCCATGTGTAATGACATAACTGCCCCCAGAGGGGATAACCAGATGTAAGGGTATAACTGTAAAAGCACTCCTCATGTATATATATATATATGAGTAAGCCATGGGGAGGACCCAGGCCATTACACTTATCTTCATCACTCTCCACTACCATCTCTCTCTCTGTTTGGTCTGTAGCCACAACAGGTGGCGCCGTCCGTGGGGAGGACGAAGGCAAGCCTGAAGACCGAAGAAAGAAGATGGCACCGAAAAACGCTTCACCAGCGGCGGCGAAGGGAAAGAAGACGGCTGGGTCGGAGCAGCGCGTGAACACCAGGGCTTCGGCATCGGCCGCCGAAGGAGTTGGCGGCGGCGTACGCGCCGTGGTCGCGGGCATCGACGCTCGCGCGGCAACGACCGACCCCGCCAGCGCCGTTGGCATCGACGCTCGAGCGGCAACGACCGACCCCACCAGCGCCGCTACGACGACATCCAACCCCGTCACTGGCACTGCAACGACAGCCCCCGCCACCCTCGCCGATAGCGCGGATCAGACGGCCGGGGGTAGCCGCAACGAACCATCCGGCGGATCTGGAGATCGTGAGGCGATGGTCCCTGCACCGACCCGTCCGCTGGGCGTTCCGGCGGTCTCAACGACACCAGCGGTGGAAAGTGTCCTACTAGCAGCCCTCAACGCGTTCCAGCGGGAACTAGGGGACCTTCGCGGAGCCGTCCGAGATATACAAGAGGCCCGGAGCCAGCAGGTTGCGACAGTAATCGCGCCCGAGTCCACGCCAGAGAAGGCGGACAGGCGCGAAGCCCCCACGTCTAGCCGCGTCCCGCCGGGGTGCGTAGATCCAGAATCCCTGCTTTCGGCGGGGCTGCAGCAGGCGGCGTGCCCCGAAGGCTTCAAGTTCCCAAGCATCATCGACCCGTACAGAGACGACACGGATCCTCGCGAGTTCGTGCGCGTGTACGAAACCGCGATGGAGGCCGCGGGCGGAGACGACACCACGAAGGCGAAGGGACTCCCCCTCGCACTGCACGGGGTGGCGCTCTCTTGGTTTTTTACCATAGAGCCGGGCTCCATCTACGCGTGGGAGCAGCTTCGCGACCGCCTTCGCAGCAACTTCCAAGGGCACTGTGTCGAGCGAATCGAGGCGGACCAACTCTTCGCTGTGAAGCAAAGACCCTCGGAGACGCTCCGGGGCTACTTCAAGTGCTTCGCCAAGATTCGATGGCAGCTAAAAGATATTAACGAAACCACCGTCGTTAATGCAGCCATACAGGGCCTTCGCCCGGGCCCGATGGCCGAGTACAACGCGCGGAGGCCAATCAAGACAGTCGCCACGCTCTTCGACAAAATGGACGAGTACGCGCGGGCGGAGGAGGATGCGCGAAGACGCAGCATTATCGTCCTCGGCCTCGCCCATGAGGAGCGCCCCCCGCGTGAAGTGGGGGCGGGTGGTCTCTCCTCGAACCCGGGCCGCAGCCGAGAGCCCCGAGGAGGCCGTCCCCGAGGCAGCAAGGCCGGGGTACCGGAAGGCTCTTCAAGGAGCAGGCCTAAACCTCGGCGCCGCCAGCGCAGGTCGCAGGCGACCCGTCATGTCCTCGACACCGAGAGCGTCCGCCAAGGACCCGCCCCCGCCTCACGGAAGGGAGACTGGGGACCAGACGGCGGACTTGATTGCGGCGACCAACCCCACGCAGAACAAGAGCTCCTACACTATGGCAAGTGGTGCGAGGTACACGGCTACGGTGATCATTACACAAGGGCATGCACCGCAGTTATGGAGCTGCGGAGGGTGACGGCCGGGTCTCGGGCTTGGCCTCCTCGGTCCCCCGCCGGAGCCCACGTAGGGCACCCAAGGGATAGCCCCATACGAGCCACCGCAATGGAGGGCGCGCAGCATCACACCGTCAGCGTCATCACCGGAGGCTCCTCTTCAAAAGCCCCCGGGGACCAGCCGCAGCTGTGGATGCCGCCCCGCAACATCACCTTCGACTTGAACGACGCCAGGGGCGTGGAGTACCCTCACCAAGACCCTCTAGTCATCCAGGCCCACATAGCACGCTGTGACGTCAGGTGCGTCCTCGTCGACGGGGGAAGCTCCGCTAATATCTTGTTCGCAGAGGCCCTCGACCGCATGGCGATCCCCCGAAGCCGGCTAGAGCAGCCAGGAGCTCCACTTCAAGGCTTCGGGAGTCAACCGTTGCAGGCCTTGGGGCACGTGTCCCTTCCTATCACTTTCCGTCAGGAGGGCAACAAAGGTAACATCCGGACCGAGCAGGTCACCTTCGACGTCGTAGATATCCCGCACCCCTACAACGCCATACTGGGGCGACCCGCCATCAACTCTTTCGAGGTGATCCCGCACCACGCGTTTTTGTGTGTAAAGCTCCCGGGCCCGGAGGGTGTTATCACCGTCTTCGGCGACCAGGACCTGGCCAGGCGTGCCGAAGGCGGCAGCCGTGTCCCGCGTCGCCCGGTGCATGCCCTCCCCGGCGCGCTCGGGGATGGGCCCTCCGCCCCCGGGTGGACGCCCAAGCCTCGGCCCGAAGGCGGAGTTAAGAAGGTGCCGCTCCAGGCGGAGGGGTAGTTTGTGTCCATTGGCAAGGGGCTCCCACCGGGGGTCGAACGGGATCTGCTCCGAGTGCTTCAGAACAACGTCGACATCTTCGCATGGTCCCCGGAGGACATCAAGGGCGTGGACCGAGCAGTAATCGAGCATCGCTTGGCGGTCCGCCCCGACGCCAAGCCAGTCAAGCAAAGGCTTCGGCGTATGTCGATGGATCGGAAGCAGGCGGCCAAAGCAGAGGTGGCGAAGCTTCTTCGCGCCGGGGTCATCCGCAAGGTCCACCATCCAGAGTGGCTCGCTAACCCGGTGCTAGTCAAAAAGGCCAGCGGGGCCTGGCGCATGTGCATCGACTTCACGGCACTCAACAAGGCATGCCCGAAGGACAATTACCCCCTGCCGCGCATCGATCAGCTGGTCGACGCCACTGCTGGGTGCGAACTCATGAGTTTCCTGGACGCCTATTCCGGCTACCACTAGGTATACATGGCCGAAGACGACGAGGAGAAGACCAGTTTCATCACACCACTTGGGACGTTCTGCTTCGTCAGAATGCCCTTCGGCTTGAAGAACGCAGGCGCTACCTTCACCCGCCTCGTCGCCATTGCCCTGGCCGCCCAGCTCGGGAGGAACGTCGAAGCCTATGTCGACGACGTGGTGGTCAAAACTCGGCAGCTTGCTCTGCACGGCCGGGACCTCCAGGAGACCTTCGACAACCTCCGGAAGCCGGGCATCAAGCTCAACCCCGACAAATGTGTCTTCGGGGTGCAGGCGGGCAAACTCCTAGGTTTCCTCGTGTCTGGGCGGGGCATCCAGGCGAACCCCGACAAAGTAGACGCCATCCTGGGTATGGAGCCGCCTAAGACAACGAGGGAGGTCCAGAGGCTGGCAGGCCGCATGGCAGCATTAAGCCGCTTCCTATCCAGGGTGGCGGAGCGGGGCCTGCCGTTTTTCAAGACACTCCGCGGGTGCGATGGATTTCGTTGGGACGGAGACTGCGCGAAGGCCTTCAACGAGCTCAAGCAGCACCTGGCAAGCCTCCCCACTCTGGTCGCCCCAGCACCAGAGGCTCCCCTCCTGCTCTATCTGGCCGCATCAGCCACCGCGGTCAGCGCCGTCCTCGTCTTAGAGGAAGGCGCCATGCAGCGGCCCATCTATTTTGTCTCCGAAGCCCTCCACGGTGCCAAGGCAAGATACACGGAGCTTGAGAAGCTCGCCTACGCGCTTGTCATGGCCTCCAGGAAGCTTCGGCATTATTTTCTGGCCCACCCGATCACAGTACCTTCCTCATTCCCCCTGGCAGAGATGCTACACAACAAGAAGTCCACAGGGCGCATCGGCAAATGGGCTGCCGAGCTCGCTCCCTTCTCCTTGACGTATGCTTCACGAACGGCAATCAAATCCCAAGTCCTGGCGGATTTTCTCGCCGAATGGACCCCGCCGGCCCAACCCGTCCAGACGCACGATGATCCCGTCTGGACGCTTACAATCGACGGAGCTTACAGCGTCGTCGGCGCGGGCGTAGGGGCGGTGATCGTCACGCCCGAAGGACAGCGTTTGCTGTACTCGGCGCGCCTTGCCTTCCCCGCCACCAACAACACGGCTGAATACGAGGCACTGCTCTTTGGCTTGGCGAAGCTCAAGGCAATCGGTGCGAGACGGGTGTTGGTCCGCACCGACTCGCGCTTGGTGGCTGGCCATGTGGACAAGTCATATCAAGCCAAGGACCCTGAGTTGGCCAAGTACCTCGCGGCGGTGAGGGCGAGGGAAAGGCACTTTTTGGGTGTCACCGTCAAGGCCATCCCCCGTGCGGAGAATGAGCAAGCCGACGCCCTCGCTAAGGCGGCCAGCCAGCAACTGCCCCCCCGAGGGGGCGTTCTACGAGATGTTAGCAAAGGCGGCCATCGCGCAGGACAACCAGGACGCGGCACTCGTCCACCGCATTGATCGGCCAGGAGATTGGCGAGAGCCCATCTTCAATTTCTTGCAAGGCATCGCCGAGCCGGAGGACCCTGCCGAGCTGCGACGCTTGCAGCACCGCGCACGGTCCTTCCAGGTGTTCGAAGGGATACTCTACAAGAGAGGGGTTTGCGCACCGCTCCTGCGCTGCCTCTCGACTGAGGGGGGAAAGGAGCTCTTGGCGGAGATCCACGCGGGCGTATGCGGATCCCACCTGGCACCGAGGTCATTAGTCGGCAAGGCGTTCAGGCAAGGCTTCTACTGGCTGACTGCCATCACCGACGCCCAGGACCTCGTCCGTCGGTGCCAAGGGTGCCAGTGGATGGCGTGCATCATCCGCAGGCCCCTGACGAGCCTCAACCCCATTCCCCCGGTGTGGCCACTGGCACGCTGGGGTCTCGATATAGTAGGACCACTTGCCCGAGCTCCAGGGGACCTCCGGTTCGTGGTAGTCGCACTGGAGTATTTGTCCAGATGACCGGAAGCGATCTCTCTGGCCAAAGTAACTTCTGCGGCCATACAACGCTTCTTATGGCAAAACATCATATGTCGCTTCGGTGTGCCCCGGGACCTCACAGTCGACAATGGCCTGCAGTTCGACGCCACCCTCTTCAAATATTATTGTGACAGCATGGGCATCACCCTCCGATTCGCCGCGGTAGGGCATCCCCAGTCCAACGGGGCGGTCGAACGGGCGAATGGCGCCATCTTTGCCGCCATCAAAAAGCGCCTGGTTGGATTGCCGAAGGGCAAGTGGCCAAGCGAGCTTCACAGCGTTCTATGGTCGCTTCGCACAACGGTAACGCGCCCGACGGGATTCACACCGTTCAAGCTCCTTTTCGGTGATGAAGCGGTGACGCCCGAGGAAATCAAGGCCGGCTCGCGGAGGGTCCTCGTCCAAGCACCCGAAGAGGAGCGTCGTGTGTCCTTGGACCTCCTCGACGGGATAAGAGCAGACGCAGCCCACCATGTCGAGAAGTACGCGCGGCAGACAATGCGTACTCGGGACCGCTCTATATGCCCGCGGGGGTTCAAGCCTGGGGATCTCGTCCTCAGAGTGGCGCTCCAGGCGGAGACCGTTGGCAAGCTGGAGTCCAAATGGGAAGGCCCGTACGTCGTGACGGAGGCATTGCCGAAGGGGGCGTACCGCCTCACCACGCTCGAAGGACAAGCCTTCCGGCATACATGGAACGCGGACAGGTTGCGGCGGTACTACGCCTAGGAGCAGGACAGCAGGCGTAGAGCCACCAGCCCTTTGTTATGCGATGCTCGCCCGCGCAAACGGGAGTTCAATAAAGGTTGCTGTTCCCAGAGCATCCCCTGTCCGCGCTGAGCAAAACAAAGTCCACGGATTTTAAATAAGACGTAACGTCGAGGTCTGCCTCCGCACGCGAGAGTCTGCGAACTATAAATAAGACATAGCGTCGAGCCTAGCTCCGCACGCACCAGTCCACGGACTTTAAATAAGACGTAACGTCGAGGTCCGCCTCAGCACGCGAGAGTCTGCGGACTATAAATAAGACGTAGCGTCGAGCCTAGCTCCGCACGCACCAGTCCACGGACTTCAAATAAGACGTAACGTCGAGGTCCGCCTCCGCACGCGAGAGTCTGCGGACTATAAATAAGACGTAGCGTCGAGCCTAGCTCCGCACGCACCAGTCCGCGGACTTTAAATAAGACGTAGCGTCGAGGTCCGCCTCCGCACGCGAGAGTCTGCGGACTATAAATAAGACGTAGCGTCGAGCCTAGCTCCGCACGCACCAGTCCACGGACTTTAAATAAGACGTAGCGTCGAGCCTAGCTCCGCACGCACCAGTCCACGGACTTTAAATAAGACGTAGCGTCGAGGTCCGCCTCCGCACGCACTCTACGGAGTATAAATAAGACGCAGCGGGGGGACGCCTCCGCGCGCACTCTAAGGAGTATAAATAAGACGTAGCGTTGAGCTTAGCTTCTGCACGCACCAGTCCACGGACTTTAAATAAGACGTAGCGTCGAGGTTCGCCTCCGCACGCGCGAGTCTCCGGACTATAAAGAAGACGTAGCGTCGAGCCTAGCTCCGCACGCACTAGTCCACGGACTATAAATAAGACGTAGCGTCGAGGTTCGCCTCCGCACGCGCGAGTCTCCGGACTATAAAGAAGACGTAGCGTCGAGCCTAGCTCCGCACGCACTAGTCTGCGGACTTTAAATAAGACGTAGCGTCGAGGTTCGCCTCCGCACGCGCGAGTCTCCGGACTATAAAGAAGACGTAGCGTCGAGCCTAGCTCCGCACGCACTAGTCTACGGACTTTAAATAAGACGTAGCGTCGAGGTCCGCCTCCGCACGCGTGAGTCTCCGGACTATAAAGGAAGTCGTAGCGTCGAGGTCCGCCTCCGCACGCACCAGTCCACAGACTTTAAATAAGACGTAGCGTCGAGGTCCGCCTCCGCACGCGCGAGTCTCCAGACTATAAAGGAAGTCGTAGCGTCGAGGTTCGCCTCCGCACGCGCCACTCCAAGGAGTATAAACGAGATGCGCAGACCTGCCCTCCGCGTTCGGCGGCAGGTAACACAAAGCATAAGGTATTACTTGGTTCCATTATAAAAGCAAAGGGGTTACATGGTTACAGGCGTAAGAACCAGTACATCATCCCCCTGCCCTACCCGACCAACCGCTCAGCCTTGGCGCGGTGCGGACGAGTCCGTGCCGTCGTCGCCGCGGCGCTGAAGGACCCCTTCAAGCCACTGGAGGAGGTCCCCCTCCCCATGCAATGTCTGCTGCACGGCGACCCTCGCTGCACCTTCCCCGAAGCGGCCCCAGATCCGTTGATGGAAGTTCTGCAGGCTAGGCCCGATGGAGCGGATGGCGTCCGACATAACCTCTGGGCGGTCGAAGGATCCAGTTGAGGATTCGCTAGCTCATGGGTATGCCTACACCCACGAGTATGAAGCAGGGCGAGGGCGAAGCACGCACCAACATAGCTGCAGTGCTCGCCAAAGGTCCTGGCGCCACGAAGAGCAACGCCGGCCCCCTCCTCGATCAGCCCGAGCGTCTCCGACAGGGCCTCCGGCCTGTGCGTAGTGTCCGGCACTCGGACGCACAGATCTCGGAGGGCCTGGTTCAGAGACTCCATGGCCCGCCATGCTGACAGGGACGCATTTTCCAAGACGAGGCGGTTCTCGGCAGCAGACTCCGCCAGCTGGGCCTTCTCCCCTTCTAGGACGGCGATCTGCTGCACGAAGGCGGCGCGCTCCCCACCCGCGGCGCTCTGAGCTTCCGTGGCCTCGAGTTGTGCGGCCACCAAGGCGCCCTCCAGCGCGCGAAGTTCTTCATCCTTCGCGGCGAGAGCAGTGTTTGCTTCGCGGAGGCTGGCTTCCAGAGCCCTCCGCTCCCGAACGCGGGCCTCGTCAAAGGACCGGCCGAGGGCAAGCGTCTGGCAGAAACAACAAATAAGCAGGCGTCCAGCAGTACCTTACAAGCTGAAGCGCACATATTTACCCTCATCTCGGAGGCCTGCAGCGCGAGCGCTAGGAGGTCCCCCGCGCATGACGACAGCAGCTCTCGATTGAGGCCGTTGTCGGCACGCTCTGCGGCTGCGGTGAAGTCGCAAAATATCTCCGGGCGAGGGAGGAAGTCCGAGCGAGAGAGCCCCGGCCCCAACGCGCCCAGGTTTATCGCGGCCACGGCCACGTCAGCAGCAGCGGACACCTGCGGGGCATCCTGCACAAGGCTCCCAACTTCGCGCATACCTCCGCTGCTCGATCCTTCGCCACGTACGGGAGACGTCGTCTCGCCTGATGTCGGCAGAATGAGCGAGCAGATCGGAGAGAGTCTCGCGAAGTCAGGTGAAGAAAGGGACTCACAGCTACCTCCTGCGCCCCTCGTCGCGGTAGGAAGTGGCGCCGGTTCGACCGCCCAGGGGGAGGCGGGCGCCTCGACGCTCGGGGAGAAGGTCTTCTTGGCCGCGCCAGACACCGTAATCCCGCGGCAAGGCCCCGCAACAGCGTATCGACCCCTCGTTGGTGGCGGGGACTGCGTCCGAGGGCGTTTCGCCTGCGGTGGCACAGGCGATTCTTCCACGGCAGGACCAGCTCCGGTCACTGTCGCCCCCACGGTTTCCTCTGTAGGGGGTACACCCTCGTCGACCGCTGCGGTTGATAACGCACCTTCCACCGTGGTTTGCTCGCCAGGAACAACGCCACCCCCCGAGTTGACGAGTTCCAACTCAACAATGGCCGCGAGCCCGAGCACGGGCTTGTGGGCGTCGGCAGAAGGTGACGGGGGATCCCCGGCGGTGCGCCCCTCCGAAGCAGTATGGCCAGGCCCACCGCCGGTCGCATGCCCCGTCTCAACTGGGCTAGCCGCCGGGGGGCTGCCGGGTCGCATACGGCAGCCGGGGAACGGGCCCAGCGTCGCTAAGATAGCACCCCCATAGGGCTATCACCGTCCTGAGCGCCCGGAGTCCCGGCGGGAAGCTCTTCCGGCACCGCACGCTCGGGCACGGCAATGCCCACAGCCTCGCAGGTGCGGTTTACCCGCCCCTGCTTAGCTGCCTTGACTGCGGCCTCGCGAACCCAGTGCTCCTTAAGCGTGTACGGGCCGAGGAGCGTCGCAACCGCGCGCTCCGCATCTTCTAGCCGAGCCACTGCGCAGGAGATCACGTCAGTCAGGCGGAAGCCAAACAGATACAATGGCACGCGTAAAGCGTGCTGGGCGACTTACAAGGGGCGGAGGGCGGCAGCAGGCGAGACACGGATGGGTCGAACCCGTCCTCGCGGGGGCCATTCTGTCCAACATACTTCCCCCGGGAGGAAAGTGGCGCCGCCCCATACATCGTGAACTCCTCGGCTAGGTCGCGCACGCTCATTCGACGGGCGACACCGACAAGGCTCTGTAGCTTTTGCGTGTCGTCGATCTTTGCCTTCAGACTCGGCGTGCTGTTAAACGAGATCGGCCCACCTCGGCAATGCATTCTGCTCTTGTCGGTCACGGTGTAATAGAACCACCACCGCGTCCAGCCGGCCGCCCATTGCCCTGACGAGGCTGGCACAGGGAACAACGTCGCGCATGACGCCCGGAGCACGAAGTCCACACCGCCGAAGTTGGACACCGCCCCGTCAACCTTTCTGGGTCGACAGTGTGCGTCGTGCAGGGTGGCGAATAAGCTCGCGCTGGGACGCCACCCCTCTGTCCGCATCGCCCACGTGAAGACAGCTAGGCGGAGTATCGCGTGGGGCGTCAACTGGGCTAGCTCCAACTTGTAGGCCTGCAAGACTTCGCCCACGAACAACGTGGAGGGCATTCGAAGGCCGGCATCGAAGAACGCGACGAAAACAATCGCCTCCATGGCCCCGGGCTTCGGCTACGTCTCGTCCCGGCGGGGTAGGCGAGCCCCATTGCGATCCACGATCTTCCCCTCATCCAAGAGTCGCTGCAGCGTCCCTTCAGTCATGCGGCTCTTCCCCAGCACACGGGAGCAGGAGCCTCCCGAGTGCTCCATGGCGTTCCACCACTTGTTGGCGCGCGAGCTCCCCCGCGGCACCAGTTTGTACTCCTTGGAAGGATGGGTCGCCTCGCCTTGGCTAGGCAAGGAACCGCTGCGGGGGTGGTAGGTGGCGTCGTCATGGCTAGCCATCGCTCTTCGCGACAAGGGAAGAAGATGCAGGCAAAGGAGCAACCGGCGTGACAATTAGCAAGGGCGGAAGCGAAGCGGCAAATCAAAAAGCAAAGCAAGAAAGGGTGCCTCCACCTCAACACTAGCACCTTATAAAGGCCGCTCGCCTGCCTTGTGGCTCAACGCACAGACAGATCAAATTCCCAGCGATTCGGCTGTCCAAGATTTGGAAAGAAGAACCGCCGGGACCTAGAGGGCCGTGCCGGGTAGGTGGCCAAGCAGCGCACAACACCCCCACATCCTCAACACGCGTCCAACTTCTCGGGGGACGAGGCGAACGGCCGCGGTCACGCAACCGCTCACATCCCACGACGCACCAGTCGTGAGTCGCCACGTGCCCCACCTGCAGCATGGCAGACTTCACGACGCGACAGCCTGACTTCTGCCAGGCCAGGCGTCGGCGTGATTCCAGCCGCCATTAAAAGCGCACTACCAGACTGCAAGGTCACAACAGCCCCGGAGCGCAACCATACCGGCGCCAGCCTCCGCTGCCACCCGTTCGAAGCGTAGGGGACGGAGCGCGCGCGTCTACTTCGACTTAGGCGCCAGCTCCGCTGCCACCCGTTCGAAGGGTAGGGGACGGAGCGCGCGCGTCTACTTCGACTAGGCGCCAGCTCCGCTGCCACCCGTTCGAAGGGTAGGGGACGGAGCGCGCGCGTCTACTTTGACTTGGGCGCCAGCCTCCGCTGCCACCCGTTCGAAGGGTAGGGGACGGAGCGCGCACGTCTATTTCGATTTGGGCGCCAGCCTCCGCTGCCACCCGTTCGAAGGGTAGGGGACGGAGCGCGCGCGTCTACTTCGACTAGGTGCCAGCTCCGCTGCCACCCGTTCGAAGGGTAGGGGACGGAGCGCGCGCGTCTACTTCGACTTGGGCGCCAGCCTCCGCTGCCACCCGTTCGAAGGGTAGGGGACGGAGCGCGCGCGTCTACTTCGACTAGGCGCCAGCTCCGCTGCCACCCGTTCGAAGGGTAGGGGACGGAGCGCGCGCGTCTACTTCGACTTGGGCGCCAGCCTCCGCTGCCACCCGTTCGAAGGGTAGAAGACGGAGCGCGCGCGTCTGCTTCGACTTGGGCGCCAGCCTCCGCTGCCACCCGTTCGAAGGGTAGGGGACGGAGCGCGCGTCTACTTCGACTAGGCGCCAGCTCCGCTGCCACCCGTTCGAAGGGTACGGGACGGAGCGCGCGCGTCTACTTCGACTTGGGCGCCAGCCTCCGCTGCCACCCGTTCGAAGGGTAGGGGACGGAGCGCGCGTCTACTTCGACTTGGGCGCCAGCCTCCGCTGCCACCCGTTCGAAGGGTAGGGGACGGAGCGCGCGCGTCTACTTCGACTTGGGCGCCAGCCTCCGCTGCCACCCGTTCGAAGGGTAGGGGACGGAGCGCGCGCGTCTACTTCGACTTGGGCGCCAGCCTCCGCTGCCACCCGTTTGAAGGGTAGGGGACGGAGCGCGCGTCTACTTCGACTAGGCGCCAGCTCCGCTGCCACCCGTTCGAAGGGTACGGGACGGAGTGCGCGCGTCTACTTCGACTTGGGCGCCAGCCTCCGCTGCCACCCGTTCGAAGGGTAGGGGACGGAGCGCGCGCGTCTACTTCGACTTGGGCGCCAGCCTCCGCTGCCACCCGTTCGAAGGGTAGGGGACGGAGCGCGCGCGTCTACTTCGACTTGGGCGCCAGCCTCCGCTGCCACCCGTTCGAAGGGTATGGGACGGAGCGCGCGCGTCTACTTCGACTAGGCGCCAGCTCCGCTGCCACCCGTTCGAAGGGTAGGGGACGGAGCGCGCGCGTCTACTTCGATTTGGGCGCCAGCCTCCGCTGCCACCCATTCGAAGGGTAGGGGACGGAGCGCGCGCGTCTACTTCGACTTGGGCGCCAGCCTCCGCTGCCACCCGTTCGAAGGGTATGGGACGGAGCGTGCGCGTCTACTTCGACTAGGCGCCAGCTCCGCTGCCACCCGTTCGAAGGGTAGGGGACGGAGCGCGCGCGTCTACTTTGACTTGGGCGCCAGCCTCCGCTGCCACCCGTTCGAACGGTAGGGGCCGGAGCGCGCGCGTCTACTTCGACTAGGCGCCAGCTCCGCTGCCACCCGTTCGAAGGGTAGGGGACGGAGCGCGCGCGTCTACTTCGACTTGGGCGCCAGCCTCCGCTGCCACCCGTTCGAAGGGTAGGGGACGGAGCGCGCGCGTCTACTTCGACTTGGGCGCCAGCCTCCGCTGCCACCCGTTCGAAGGGTAGGGGACGGAGCGCGCGTCTACTTCGACTAGGCGCCAGCTCCGCTGCCACCCGCTCGAAGGGTAGGGGACGGAGCGCGCGCGTCTATTTCGACTTGGGCGCCAGCCTCCGCTGCCACCCGTTCGAAGGGTAGGGGACGGAGCGTGCGCGTTTACTTCGACTAGGCGCCGGCTTCGCTGCCACCAGTTCGAAGGGCAGGGAACGGAGCGCGCGCGCCTGCTTCGACTCAGGCGCCAGCCTCCGCTACCACAATCCCAGACTTCAGGCTCCCCAACCACAAGCTTGGAGGAATTCACAGGCCGCAGGGGACGGAGGGGGCCAAAGGACTCAGCGACATGGCTTCGGCCCTGTGAAGCCCTTCACCATGAGAGGCTCCTGTCGTAGGGGTGGCCCCCACCTAAACCCAGCAGGCCTGGTAGGAGATTATAAGGCCCAGAATAGGCCATGTGTAATGACATAACTGCCCCTAGAGGGGATAACCAGATGTAAGGGTATAGCTGTAAAAGCACTCCTCATGTGTGTGTGTGTCTATATATATATATATATATATATATATATATATATATATATATATATATATATATATATATATATATATATATATATATATATATATATATATATATATGAGTAAGCCATGGGGAGGACCTAGGCCATTACACTTATCTTCGTCACTCTCCACTACCATCTCTCTCTCTGTTTGGTCTGTAGCCACAACACTTGCCATAGATATAAACCACTTAATCATGCTAAAAGGCTTGTTTTGACTTTACTATATGATATTTGACTTTATATGATCTAGGAAGCTCTACTCAAAACAATAGCTTGGTCAAAATCTTAAGTCAGTGCAAAATGACTTAGATAATCTACAAAGTTTTTGGATGTTTACTCTCATTGCTCCTTCTTAGAATAGTTCTCTCTCTGAATTTCTTGACGATTACATTGCTAAAGGGGGAGAAATTAGAAGAAAGGGGGAGAATTTTCACTTGCTTATAGAAAAGGGGAGAATTGTTCTTTGGAGTTGAGAGGGTGTTTTTAGAGTTTTCAGTGGTTTGCGGGGGAGAATTGTTTGATAGAGTTGAGGGGGAGTTTTTAAGTGGTTTGCTTTTGCTGTGGCTTGCTTTGAAACTTTCTTCTCATAAATTCTTTCATTCGAGTGTTTTTCGAGGTATTGTTAATGTATTTGTTAAGGGGGAAGATTGTTAGACTATGTGGATAGTTGTGATTAAAGTGATGATGAATAATTAACATTTGGAGTGTTTTGGAATTTGCATTTGTGAAAGTTTCATTCAGCTCTGAGTGGTTTTGGTCAGCTCCGAGTGGTTTTGGTCTAGTCCAAGTGGTTTTTATCGGGTCCGAGTTGTATCGGATGACTTCCGAGTACCTTTGGTGTATCGGACAGCGTTCGAGTGTTATTGAAAGTTCGAACAGTTTTTGAGTAGCACAGATGATCGGACGGTGTCCGAGTAGCATTGGTGCATCGGACAGTTTCCAAGTGGCACAGATGCATCAGACGGTGTCTGAGTAGCATTGGCACATCAGACGGTTTTTGAGTGGCACAAATGCATCAAATGGCGTTCGAGTATCACCGAAAGATCGTACGGCCATCGAGCGGCATGACAAGATTTAGAGCCTGGACCAGTCCAAGCTACAGGGTTTTTGTATGGCTGAAGCTACGGTGATCAGGCTAACAACTGTACGACCCAAAGAACAACACTCGGGGGTGAATAGTGATTCATCTAGTACTCGGAAGAGTACTATAGTAGTGGTCGGTACTTGGAAGAGTATTGTAGCAGAGCACGGGCTTTACGGCCATGTCTAACTTTGAACACGATGAACTTCGACTATGGCATTTCGACCACGCCAGATTTCGGCCACGACTGACTTCAACCACATCTAAACGACCATGGCATTTCGACTATGTCTAGCTTCGACAAAAGCAACTCGACTACGACATTTTGACCATGATAGACTTCGACCATGTTCGACTTCAACCACGATAGAACAACCACTAAAAGTAATCGTAGCTATAATACTTTTTTATGATCGTAGCTACTGTACTTTGTTATGGCCGTAACTAAAATACTTTTCATGGTTGTAGCCACAATACTTTTTATGGTCGTAGCTACAATACTTTTTTGTGGTCGTAGCTACAGTACTTGATAGTCATGGACTTTCATGGTCGGTACTTGATACTTGTAGACTATCATGGTCGGTACCTGATACTCGTAGACTTTCCGGTCGGTACTCGATAGTCATACTCTTTGCGGTCGATAGTCGAAGACTTTGTGATCGGTAGTCATAGACTTTGCGGTCGATAGTTGTAGACTTTGTGATTGATGGTCGTAGACTTTACAGACTACCACCATAGTTGCAGACTTCACAATTTGCGGTTTGTTGTCGTTGTTTTCCGTTTTTCCGTCGGTTGTCATAGACCTGACGTTTGGTAGTCGAAGGCTTTACGATCGGTCGCCATTGGCTTCACAGTTGGTACACGTAGACTTCATTATCGGTATGAGTGCTTCAATTATTGCTATCTTCGAGTACCTTGAGTACTCGTGTTGAGCCAGTGGGTGATTGGTTTGTGCATGGCGGTCGGTGATCGGTGAACAGTGCTTAGAGGAATAGTGCTTGAAGGTTTCAGTGCTTGGAAGTTGGTCATGGTACTCGGTAGTCGGAAGGACTTGGTACTCGATAGTCATGGTTTTCGCGATTGTGATCATCAATCAGTTGTCGTGGGTGTTGCGATTGATTGTCTAAGACTTGTGGTATGTGATCAATACTCGGTAGTCAGTGCTCGATGGTTTTGTGGTCGGTATTCCCGAGTGTTCTGAGCGATGGTATTTCTAGAGTATTGTGGCTTTCGAGTACTCGATGAGCTAGCGGTCGTAATGAGTGATCTGAAGCTGATTTCTGGATAGCAATGAGATGTGTGGTCATGGATGACCTGGTTGATGATGATGGATGGTTAAAGGTGTGGTTTGAGTGTGTGTACTGATGATGGTCAGGTTGTGGAGAACTTGTGCCAGAAAAATATTTCTTTAGTCTTTGCATGTGCAGGTGGGTGTGGAGACGATCATGATCAGTGACGAGGTGGACCGGGACTAGGATGGGGGAGATCTGAGGTCCAGACGATTGCGTATGTCACATGAGATGGTCGGACTAACGCTGGAGTATATGGAGATCAAAGGTGGTGATACGTGGAGAAGCTACGAGTGGTGTGGTCCTAGAGGTTTTGATACGGAAGTTGTTGAGGCGTGGTGAAGCACGTGTTTGGTTAAGAGCTGTGGATGGAGTTCATAATTTAGAAGAGATAGAGTTTGGTTCAAACTTATGTTAGGAAGGGTTTCAAGTCTCTTGATTTGAGGTAGAGATAAGATTCTGTATTCATATTTAAGTCAAACACAATTTAGCAGTCTAGCATATAAAAACAAAGGTAGGTTAAGGGTTTTAGCCGGGGGCTTTGAGGAGGCTTTTTGTGCTAGGGTTTTAGGGGTACTGTGAGGGCGCTTTGTAGCCACAAACATGATACAAAAATAATAGATTAATTCTATTCCAAGAAAAGTTAGTCGGCGTCAGTGACGTATTTTCTGAGCATCATTTTTCTGCATCTTCGCTGGTCCTCGATTCGAGTGGTCGAAGCACTCGAGCAGTCGGAGCGTTCGAGCGGTCGTAATGTTTGAGCGGAAGAAGATTTTGACTATGTGCAAAGGCAGTTGAGCGAGCGATCAAACAACATGTAGTCGAAATCTACATCTAATAATTTATATTATTTTTCTGGTTTGAGTTTTTGGTTTCAGGTTCCAAAAAGCAGAGGCAATGATTCACCTCCTCTGATTACGCCATACAATTCTATAATATCAAACGTAAATATCTACCCACTCATAAAACATAGAAGTGTGAATTTTTATCTGGATCTCATAATATAAAAATCTGATCAGTTCTTTCTATTAGTTTGATATTTGGCAAGATACAAGTGGAGACCAGAAAAGTATTTTACACTTATAAAACGGTCTCAGCTTGACAGTTATCTCCATCTCAACCCTGAACTTGGCCGGTCTCTACTTGACGCCATGAAAGTGATGAAATAAAATTACAATAACCCAATCCACAAACTTCAGAAATGAGCATCCAGCTACCGCCAGAGAAAAATAACACACAATGATGTTACCAGAAATTATCTATGCTGAATCACATATGAAGAGTACATGATTCCATCCATGTCCCCCTTTCTTTTCAGTCCAAGCATTAGGATCACAGGCTGAGATACTTATATACGTCTCGTCTCATAAATCGGCATTACAAACTTCCCAGTGGGGAAAATACACTAGATTACTGAAATAGAACTACTCTTCTTTATTGAGCATGCCGTGATTAGGGGTAAAATTAGGCCTCAGGCTATCTGAGCTATAACTCCAGGTTTAGGATAAAAAACCCATAAAATTTTCTATTGAAATAACAATAAAAATATAGCTTCGCCTCAAAATAGCTAACCCAGCCTGTGGCTTAGGCCATCGCTTGTTCCGCCCCTGGTTGTGATCGTCCTATCTTTTAGAACTTGTTCATACTTAAGGAGGTTTTTGGTTAGTGCCACATATTGCCCCACTTTGAGTTAGGCAAGTTTTACTTTTCATAGCAACTGTTTTGTTATTCGTCTACTCTCCCTCTTCAGTTTAAGTTTAGCAATAACGTGTAACGCTATCCTTGCAGGCACTTCAAATTTCACAATATTTGTATTTTCTGCTGCATGTCTACTAGGAACAAATTACATTTTCTTTTGTTTAAAAAATATTATAGTATGTTAGAAAAAGAATATGGAACAGGACAGTTATAGCAAGGCATTTGTCGGCAGATGAATGCCAAGTATGCCATTATTGCCATAAGATTTATTATTGCTCAGATTGCAACCTCCTTTAAAAAACTTCGCTATAAACTGGAGATCGATACATGAGGGCAAAATTCACCATTATTTCTTCTTTCCTTGCCGAACTGTGAAGAAGAAGAAGAAGAAGAAGAAGAAGAAGAAGAAGAAGAAGAAGAAGAAGAAGAGCAGCCGCAGCAGCACATGATTTGCTGAACTGTATGGGGAGAGAGGGAACGAAGGAGAGACCTCTAGAGCAGCAGGAGAAGCTGTTGCAGTTTTATGTGAGTCTGCATATCCGTGCCATTCATCAGGAGGAGGGTTAGGATTGAAGTAAGGGAGAGTGCGGTAGATAGTAGGAAAGGCAGGGGATACGATTCCCTTACCGGACGTTGCCACTACGCCCGCGACTATATGATGTATAGATAAGCATCAAGGAAGAACGCCCTCACGATGTACATCAACAACAATGCCCTAGATGATGTACAGCAGCGGTGAGTCGCGATACCCCACAATTATCCACAAAAAAATTCACTGCGGTCACGATACCCCACGTACAATTATCGAAAAATTCGATTGCCCAATTCAGTAAATAGCGAATTCGGTTTAGGCCTTCCCTCCGAATAATAATTTACGCCATCTAGCACAACAATTATCTTGCAACTCACGTCTACGTTTTGGAAAAGTTAGATGTCGCATTTTGTTTTGGGAGTGTCGGCATTTGATTTTATCAACTCTGTTTTCTGGACCGACAGGCCAAGATACTTATATCTCGTTCTTTTCAGTTTATTACTTATAATTTATATTTTTTCAAACAAATAAATATGATAACTTTGTCGTCGTCTTTTTGAAACAGTTTATTGAAACATTTTTTACGTAGCTTATTGGTTTGTCAGCATCTAATTTATTCACATAAGCGCTCATACTAAAGTTAAAAGTCATAAGCCACAACATTGTCTGGATGGCGGTCGAAGCGCTGCACGCCGAGTACTAGGACAATTGTCGTCTGAAAGATGACTGGGTTCTTTTGGACCTAGGCTTTGGCTTATCATTTTGGGACTGTCTATTTCACAGTTGACTGAATTTTTTTTTCTTCAGTCGATTTTGCTGCAATATTTTTTCATATATGCAACATTTTTCGTCCATATTTGTAATATTTTTTGTCTATGAATGCAATATTTTTTAATGTATGTAATAAGTTTTCTATGTATGCATATATGGGTAAAATGTTGCATATATAGATGAAAAATATTGCAAATATAGGCAAAAAATGTTGCACATATGAAAAAATATTGCAGCAAAATCGACTGAAGCAAAATATTTTTAGTCGACTGTACAATAGTAAAAGCGTATCACTTTCTGCTACAGTAACTTACTTTAAAATGATGCGTTTTTTCAAAACGAAGTTTATAAATAGATTATAGTACACACTATATCGAGTTCAACTTTCGGTTAAACCACATCCGACTTTTTTTCTCTTCGCATAGTAAATACTCAGAATTTAAAAAACATAAATCAAAATCAAAGCCTAAGAAAAACCCGACAGCATTGTCTGCTTCAATAGTCTTTACTGCTAAATCGCAGAACCACATGTTCTTGCCAGTTATGATCTCAGGATAATTATTACGGTGTCAGTGTCACTGTACTAGCTGGCCCACCGATCACTCCCTTCTTCTGTTCCTGCCGCTCGCGCACAACTCGAGACTTACCACTGCGGCTCGATGGCGGCCGGAGCGCTGCACGCCGTCACTGTGTTGGAGCAATGCGATGTCTCGCCGTCGCCGCCACCGGCCGCCACGCAGCCACGGTCGCTGCCGCTCACCTTCTTCGATCTCGTCTTCTGGGGCTTCCCGCCAGTGCAGCGCCTCTTCTTCTACGACGGTGCTTATGATGTCCTGCTCGACGTCCCCAGCTTCGTCCTACACGAGCTTCCCCGGTTCAAGAGCGCCTTCGCTTGTGCGCTCCACCATTTCTACCCGTTGGCAGGGAAGATAGCGTGCGAGATGCCGGAGGACGCCGCGCCGGAGATCGTGTTCACGGACGGGGACTCGGTGCAACTGATTGTGGCAGCCAGCCAAGATGATTTCTACGACCTTGCCGGTGACCATGCGCGCGACACCGCCAGGCTCCGGCCACTGCTGCCACCTCTACCCGAGCACGGTGGCTCTCAGGACATTCTTGCAGTCCAGGTCACGGTGTTCCCAGGCGCCGGCATCTGCATCGGCACGACATTGCACCACGGCGTGGCTGATGGCGCCAGCTACGCGCACTTCATCACGACGTGGGCTGCCATCCACCGGTGCGGGAAGGTGTTAGACGGCGCGCCCCCTCTGTTTGACCGCAGCGTCGTGGCCGACGGAGCAGGGCTCCGGGAGGTGTTCATCCGGGACCATCGGGCACTTGCTGCCGCCGGCGACGGGCGTCTCCACCACTGGGACCTAAGCCGCCGGCCGGCCGGCGTCGTGCTCGCGACGTTCAGGCTCACGGATGAGCTGCTCCGGCGGCTCGGGAGGAGCGTCGAGTTGGAGACCTCGGCGCGGTGCTCGCCGTCCGCGCTGGCCTGCGGCGCCATGTGGACCGGCATCGTGCACGCGCGCTGCAGCTCCGACGATGGCGCGGCAGCAGCCGCTAACGTGCGCTTTGGGTTCGTCACCGGGTGCAAGCCACGCGCGAAACTGCCAATTCCGGCAAACTATTTCGGCAACTGCCTCGGTCTCTGCCGCGTGGAGGTCAAGCGGAGCTCACTCACCGTGGCCGCCGCCGCCAAGGCCATATGGCGCGCGACCGAGGTGCTAGTGGAGGAAGGACGGGTGTTCAGGGAAGCGGCCGGCTGGGTGCAGTGCACGCGGGAGTACGCGGCGGCGCGCGCGGTGACCGTGGCCGGGTCGCCGAAGCTGGGCGTGTACACGGCGGAGTTCGGCTCGCCGTGGGGCCGGCCGATGAAGGTGGAGATCGTGTCCGTGGAGCGGACGGGTGCGCTCGCTCTGGCGGAGAGCGGCCGCGACGGGGACGGCGGCGTCGAGGTCGGGGTGGCGCTGCCGCGCGGGGAGATGGAGGCGTTCCAAGCGTTTTACCGCGACCTGGTTGCCAGCCTTACTGAAGTGAAACCGTGAAAAAGTTTTACGGCGCGACATTCTTCTGCTCCAGTACGTCGGAACAGCAGAAATAGTTCTAAATTCCACTTGCTTTGCTAGCTGCTCGCCTGCTACCTATCAGACCATTTGATTTGGGTAAACATTGATGTTTCAGCATTAGGAATGTAGTTGGGTTGGATTCGAACGAATATTGTTTAAATCATATTCTAATCCACGTTTATTTTTTGGATTCAGAGTCAGATATAATAAGACCGGATATGAATACGAATTCAGAGTTTTAGATACGATACTGTCGGGACGGATATATAATGATTTCAGATCGGAAATGGATAATATAGACGGTTAACACAGACATACAAAAAGGAACATTTTGTGAGAAATTGACAATACATGACAGTGGCCAGCAACACCAAGCATTTAGAGAGTAATTACAATTGAATTTGGTAACAAGGAATTAGACACTTGGGAAAGGTAAAAGGGAAATTCAATGATTGATTGTCAGCCTACAACCATATAAGTACATTGGACCAAGTTGTAGTTCCTGTATCAGATGAATAAAAAGAGTAACAGGTTGATTGTAGTCAATGCTATGGTAGTCAATGCTATAGATATAGCCGGTAACTTGCCATCATTTAGAAGTGATTACAAGTTTACTACTAAATACGGTAACAAGGAATTAGACACTTGGGAAAGCAAAAAGGGAAATTCTATGATTAATTAATAACCTACAGTCATATAAGTACATTGGACCAAGTTGTAGTTCCAGTATTAGATGACAAAAGAGTAACAAACTTATTGCACTCAATGCCTTGGTATTTCATTCCCATTCAGCCAGTGGCTGTGAATGCCCAAAACAACCATCTTTGCACAGGAATAAAATTGATCGCCAATGTCGATCCCTGAGAAGGGAGGTAAACTAACATCCTAATATTTCAAAGTATAAAATTTCCTTCCTAGGAAAAAAAAGGTTACACTAACTAGGTAAATGCCCTATCCTCTTATCCAGATAAAGCACGTCATTGATTTCTTGCATCTAGGATTTGGACATGTATGATTGGCCCAACAAAAACAAAGAACTCAATCAGGGATGCACTTCTCTAAAATATCATTGATAAAAAAACAACAGCGAAGATAAATATGATACCTTTGTAATTGCCTTCAAGTCAGGCTGCATCGACAGGCGCTTCTCTTTCTTCTCACCTTCAGTGTCTTTCTTGACACCCTTCTACATTTATAAGGACAAAAGAACATACAAATTTACCCAATATTTCCCCATAGGGACACCAGTAGTAGCACAACACAAACAAACATAGCCACTTAGGCAACAAAGTAGAGAAGAGCAAGTGTCACATATAGGATTTGAAATTGCTTGGAAATTCACACCTTATTTTTTCTACCCTTAGGCTGATGCTTTAGACCTCCCTTACCCTCAGTCTCTTGTAGTGTAGCCTGCGCTCTTTTTTGCTCCCCCTAAACCTAAAACAAGCACAATGTCACACAAAACACACACTAAATTGAAAAGAGCCTGAACATTCAAACACAAAATGCAACCTAGACAAGGTGGAGGTAGTGGATGTTGAATGCCTGCAAGGTTTCCTTCACCCGCAGCTTGGCGCTCTTCCCTGTGCCCAGTAGATCGTCCTCTGCAGCAGCTCCGGCAAAACCAGAGCAAGAAATCAGTCGGCCGCAATCACCGGCATCGGCTTCCTCTTACAGGGCTCAAATTGGCGGCCTTCCTGTCTGGCTTCACGGCATCCTACACTGCTGGCCGTTGGACTCCTTGGGCATGTCCTGCTCCGCATAACTGGGCCGACACGACCTGTTTAGGTACCGAGTGTTGCGGCGCAACCAAAGCGCTGCCTCCAATGGCAGCTGTGGGGGAGTGGAGTCCATGAAGGGCGGGTCTGGCACCGGCACCACATCCATCACAGCCACCGGATCCGTCACCTCCATCCACTGGGCCTCACCAAGAACTGCCAAAACAAGAAACCAAAGTATAATCTGCCACTCTGCTTTCATCTCCTTTGTTCCATTTCACACCATAAAAATAGACATTACTAACAAATTCTAAACAAGAAATGAAAGAAAAATACACAAAAAAATCTGTATGAAATGGAGCAGAAACACACACAAGATCCCCAATAAAACCCAAAAGTTCGCACCAGATGGACAAAACCCCACTCAATTGAATGAATCCATCATCTTTGCACCAAAATCGCATCAACAAAAGCAATAAGAACAATCCAACATGGATAAATAGGTTAAGAATAACTCGCTGGTGGTGGTGTGGAAGGGGGAGGCAAAGAGGAGAAGATATGCACAATAATGGTGGGGAAGAGGAAGGGGACTGGTGACTGCCTCTACCCGAGTTTGACTGGTGAGGAACTGAGGAGTGAGCATGGACCGTGGACGCGTGGTGGGCTGGGCTGAGACCTGAGACCGAGAGTCTGAGTATTACTACCGGATATCCGCTGAATTTTTTGTACGGATAATCCGTTTTTTATTCGAAAATACATAAATATACCCGCGACAACATTTTTTACAAAAATAATCTCCAGTTGCCACCCCATTGGGCGACTTCTGCCTTTCGCCCAACCGGGAGGCGACATTTAGGGAATCTGTGTACCGTTGGGCGACTTCTTCAATCGCTTTACGGTTGAGCGACTGCAATTTCAGTCGCCCAACGGTTGAGCGACTGCAATTGCAGTCGCCCAACCGTAGGGCGACTGCAATTATGCCGCCCATTACCCCCGGGCACATTCCCCTCGTTCTGCGCAGAAATCGTTATTCCCTCATTCTGCCCAGAGAGAAGAGAGGAGGAAGAGGAAGAAAAGAAGAGGAGAAGAGAGGGAGGAGAGGAGGAGAGAAGAGAAGGAGAGGAGGTGAGGGAGGAAGAAGAAGTTGAAGCTATTCCATCGATTTGGATCCAGGTATTTTTTGTAATTATGTTGTATTTACAGTCTTCAACTCCCATGTTATTTGACATGTCGTAAATTTCAATCATACATCTAGGCATACATCATTAATGGCCAGTACTACATTGAGAGTGTATTATGGTGTTGGAATGATTCGTGAAGGTCCGACTGGTGTGGATTTGAGCGATTTTCCGCAAGTCACTCTCGTACTTCCGGATGACGAGAATGCTCGAATGACAGATGTGCAGCATTGGCTGACCCAGAGTTTTTCATTGGACCCCGAGGTGTGCAGCGTCGTTGTGCAAGGGCTTTGGAGCCGGTCTTCCACTGACATCAGATGGGAGTTGAAGACATTGGTGCGCTCTGCTTCGTGGAAGGGCTTTGTGCAAGGGTGCCGGCGCCGTGGATACGAGTGTGTCCTGCTTGTGCAACCGTGCTCACTACAAGCAGCTGCGCAAGCTCGTGCGTCCGCCTATGCTTCGGGAGGTGCTAGCACCTCGGGCGGGCCGCACGTCGGTGGAGCTGATGAAGTTGCTCGTGATGAAGGCGATGCGGTACACGGAGGAGAGTTAAGGCCGTCAAGCTATAGAGAGGGAACTGGGCAAGCCGATGCGGTACATGGAGGAGAGTTACAGCTGTCAAGCTATAGAGAGGGAACTGGGCAAGCTGATGAAGGAGAGCATAATGAGTATATCGTGCATCAGATGGAATCTGATGACCAGAGGGCATGGGATGAAGAGCAAGCTGTAGAGGACGACGAGGAGGACAGTTCCGATGATGAAGAAGTTCATATCCCCGAAGAATGGAACCAGTATAATGCGGAGGGTGTTTCCGCACATGATGAGCATGAATCGCCATGGGAGTATCATCAAACAGAGGTTCGGGTGCATGCTATGTTTGCTGACAAGGAAGCGCTGCAGGATGCCATCAAACTTTGGGCCCTTTCAATGCAACGGACATTTCGCGTCGTCAAATCAAGCCAGGAGCAGTACACTGTGAAGTGCGAGCAGACTGGTTGTCCTTTTAGGGTGCACGCACGTAGACCCAAGTATGAGACTCACTGGATTGTGTCCAAGGTGGAGCCGCACTCCTGCATTCTAAACACAGTCTTGGCGAGGCATCGTAACCTTACGTCCGGATTTATAGCCAATTTGATGTATGGGGAGATAGTGGAGAAGAAAGATGTTGCGGCCACACATATTATGCTAGCTATTGAGAATAAATTCAAGTATAAGATTAGCTACGCGAAGGCGTGGCGTGCCAAGCAAAAGGCGTTGGAAAAACGTTTTGGCACTTTCGAAGCGGCGTACGATAACCTTCCTCGTATGCTTAAGGTGTTGCAGCAAAGGAACCCGGGCATGTACATCGCGGTGCACGACAAGCCGTCCATAAGTCCACCGGGATTTGCAGTGTTGCAGAGAGCATTCTTTGCATTTGGTGCTAGCATTGAAGCATTCAGACACATGCTGCCAGTTATCTCAATAGATGGGACCTTCTTGACAGGAAAATACAAAGGGCAGCTCCTGATGGCCATAGGCGTTGACGGTAACAATCAAATATTGCCGCTGGCCATTGCATTTGTGGAGAGTGAGAATTGTGAGAGCTGGCTGTGGTTTCTCAGACATGTGAGGGGTGGAGTTGTAGGCACCCGTCCTGGTGTGTGCATAATCCATGATCGCCACGCCGGTATTATGAAGGCGATACGAAAACTTCAAGAAGACCCTGAGGAGACCTTTTTTTGGCCGGACATGAGAAACCGGTGGTGCAGTCGTCACTTAGGGGCAAACTTTTTCAAGCAATTCCCGAAACAATCTTTGATGAAGCTATTCAAGAGGCTGGCTAGGCAGAACCAGCAGAGAAAATTTGATGCTTTATGGGGGTTGTTGGATGAGCACACCAGGAAGAACGTCGACGAGAGGAGCAAGGGGCCGGTCACTCCTGGGGAGGCACAACCGCAATGCTTGCCAGCAATCGATGAGTCTAACCCAAGTGGTTCAAGAAGGAGGAGCGCGCGAAACATCAAGTGCTTCTCGCAGTGGATCGAGGGGGAACCATTGGAGAAGTGGTCGCTGTTGCACGACACGGATGGCGCAAGGTACGGAATAATGACAACTAACCTTGCCGAGGTGTACAATTGGGTTCTCAGAGGTCTCCGTTCTCAGCCCCTTGTCGCCATCGTGGAAGGTGTTCTTCACAGCACAATCCGCTACTTCAGGGAGAGGCACGCGAGTGCCTCGCTTCATGCGGCCAATCCCGGAGCCCTGTATTCGTCAAAAATTACTGCGTACATGGAGACGAAGGCACAGAAGGGTCAATTGCATACAGTGCATGTCATGAGCAACAGGGAGCATCGTTTCGAGGTGATACTCCGTGACAGAGCCGGATTTGGGACATCTCGTTCACTTATTACTCACGAGGTATGTCTTCGAGATCATGCAAACGAACCTAGCTGCACATGCAACAAGCTTAAGTTGTTACACAGGCCATGCTCTCATGTCCTCGCTGCATGCGCAACGGTGGGCATGGATCCTTCCAACTTCATGTCCGAGTACTTTTTCAAGGAGAGAATACTGCAAGCTTGGTGTGGGGAGCTCCGGGGGTTCAGGGCGGTGGGAAACTTCACCACTTTGGACATTTCAGCGAGGACTTGGGTTCCGGATATTAACATGCTGAAGGGTGGGAAGGGTCGGCGACAGAGCCGACGTATTAGAAACGACATGGACGAATCACAAGCTGGAACCTCTGGTGCACGTTGTGGGCGATGCGGTCAGGAGGGGCACACAGCTAGACGATGCAATGCATTTCCGGATCAGTAGTTGGTGTTGTAATGCATGCTATAATTCATGTACCATTTGTAAACCTTGTATGTTACATCCGTTTTCTGTAATGAACTTATTTCGTTGAACGTACTGTTTCCCTTTTAAGTATTGCAATTTATTGGTGCCTACGAATCCACTTTTATTACGAAACTACAGGCTCTAAAGTGCCTACATAGAGTCATTTATTGCGAGATGACAAAAGAGGGCTTACAACACGAAACAACACATACATTGCACATGTAGGATCTATGGAAAGTACTACACCCAACAATTTTACTTAACACAACAGTCCTACCGCCACACATGCCACTGGTCACATCACTTACCACTTTATGTATCAACCGTTCTACGGTCAATCGTGCCTAATAAAATTTACCAAAATTTTTTTTGCATCTACAACTTACATTGAACATAAACTTCTATTACAAATTTATCTGATTTTTACGTAGTTTATAACTACAAAATTGACAAAACATACAAAATTCACGCGGATTGCAAACCCTTAAAACATACCAATGTATATATCAAACGTTCTACAGTCAATTGTACTTAAAAAAATTCCTCAAAATTTTAAATGCACCTACAACATACAATAAACATAAACTTTTATTACAACTATACCATATTTTTTTCCAGTTTAAAACTACAAAATTGATAAAACTCTAAAAATTCACGGGGACTGAGTAAAGTCGCCCATCCATTGGGCGACTGCAATTGCAGTCGCTCAACCGTTGGGCGACTGCAATTGCAGTCGCTCAACCGTAAAGCGATTGAAGAAGTCGCCCAACGGTACACAGATTCCCTAAATGTCGCCTCCCGGTTGGGCGAAAGGAAGCAGTCGCCCAATGGGGTGGCGACTGGAGATTATTTTTGTAAAAAATGTTGTCGCGGGTATATTTATGTATTTTCGAATAAAAAACAGATTATCCGTACAAAAAATTCATATCCGCTCGGGTAAAACCCGATTTACTGAATGCCGAAGCTATTCGGTTAGATAGAAGTCATTCCGAATTTGCTATCAAATCCATCTAAAGATATCCGGTTACCAAACCGAATCCGATCGGATATCTAACCGGCTTACCTAATTCAGTACCAACCGGATTCGATACCAAATTGGTCGGGAAAAATCCGACCCGTTTGCATCCCTATTCAGTATGATCATGTGAAAAGATAAAATTTGTTCAATCGTTACTTATTCTAAAGTGCCATTGGTGTGATGAGCAATTCTCTAAATTTCACTTTCCCGCTGTACGGCCATGTTTGACGTACAGCCACAGAAGTACAGGAATGTGCCAAATGACAGAGATGTTGATCTAGAAGAATTCATCAGAATATCCGTTGTAGTAAGATGAAAATTTCACATTCGTAGCGGTCACCAGTCTCCACACAAATCAGAATCACACTACATGAGAAATGGGAGAGGCATTTAGCTAGCTTGCATGATACATCCATAGCAACCAATTTGGAAATCAGATCACAGGAAATAGTTACTACATATATAAGAGCTTCTCAGCTCTACTAAAGACACTAATTTTGAAGTGACCGGACCTTGTCGTTGCTTCAAGTTAGAAGTACTAGTCCATTGATCAAAGATAATATCCAGGACTAGACATTGGTATAGCCACAGCAATACACCTACTAAAATACGAAACTACAACTTCACACATCCCCCTAATGTCATCCAACCATATCAAGTATCCCTCTTAGGAGTGAGTCCTTCAACGCTCAGAGATATCCATTGGGCTTGAATCACCTAGCGACCTTTATAAAAACAAATACTCTCTGTTTCACAATATTTCTTCATAGCTTCGGAGTCTTCGTTTCAAAATATTTGTCCTTTTAGGAAATCAATAATGTAGTTATTACAATGTTTTCCACTCTCTATACCTACTTAAATGAGTTGGAAGAGATTAAATGATTGTAACATATCATTTTACATGGGTATGTGCAATCATTTCTCCTTTTTTTTTGTGCAAATGGTGGGGCATGAAGCACAATAACGGAGGGCGTATTCATTAAGCACTTGCTGTAATATCTGAAATCATACAACTAACACTTCTTTTTTAAAAAATCAGTGTTTCTAAGAAGAACGGTGCACAAAGAGAAATGTTGCATTAAACCAAATTAAAATTCCTTGTAGAAGCTTGAAGGCAGGATTGACAAAACCAAACCTGCTCTTAAGGTGGAGCGGACTCCATAGTAAGCTGGGACATGCTAAGTAGTAAGAAGTGTTAGTGATATGCCCTAGTGGCAATCACATAGATGATTATATCATTTTTATATTTATGAACTTTTGAATAACATATTATTTTGTCCCTTGAATGAACTATCATTTATATTGATTGGAAAGTTTGTGACTTGTTCGTAAAACTCTCTATTTGTATTTGTGATGTTATTCTAAACATCCTTGATCTTACATCATTAATGGGACACTTATAATTTATGGATCAACACAATTGACTGATGAACACGTTTCACGGATTAATAATGTAGACATTTGTTAGAAAACATAGTATTGGATTGACCTACCTTGAAATACTATGGGAATTGTTATATTTATAAGTGTCATCAGCTAGTCTCATGAATAGTATATGTGGGATTCTTAGACCTAAGGTTATCATAATTTTCTACATGTGTAATAATTTACTTAGGGGGGGTGCCAAATAGTACTCCGTAAATAGGTAGTCATAAAGATAGCTTTTGGGTTTACTATGAAAGATGCGGATGGACGTGAGCAATCAAGATGGAATTTGCCCCTATCTTGAGTAGGGAGAGATATCTCTGGACCATTCAATGTGATTGGATTAGGGAAGTGTATGGCCATGCTGATTTTTGTTGAGGAGTCAACTACAATTAAGTAATCCATTACAAGATAGAGTGAAGAATCAAACTATTATAGGATGGCACACATATCTTTTAAGTTTGATCTGGTATCATGAGACAAATGGATAAGCACATGATCACTATACAGGTTCACTAATATGATCTTTATGTGTGTTCGGGGTTGCTATGTTCTACTAGGGGCCGCTACCGACTTGTGGATTAGAAAGGGGTTTCCAAATCACGACCGAGTATACATGAACCTATAGGGTCACATATTTAATGAGTTGGAATAAAATAGTTGAGATATGATCCGTTTGTATGGGCTTTGCACTTTAATGGGCCCCTAGCGTAGGGTTCCACTAAATGGACTCTTTATAAGGGAGGCGTAGGGCTTTTAGTATCATATCGCACCACCCACAAAAAACCTAGCCACCTCCTTCCAATGATCTGGTCGTGCATCCTGGTGCTAGCACACCGATGCATAGCATTCCACCTTTGGACGTGTGGATACCATAGAGGTGCTACTGTGGTCACTACTGCGTTGATTGAGGACAATCTGCAATGTACGTGAGGAACACAAGGGGCTAGAGGAGATGATTGCTGGGAAAGGGCGTTCGACGATCGACTACTTCCACTACATTGACACACGCAAAGTTAGACTAGGTTGCACCAACTCTTCTTCTGTTGCACTACACGTCTAGTAGTAACGATTTATAATCTCTTACTAGCATAACTTTCTGGTTTATGTAGTAGAAATTTTATTATATGCTAGTGTAGTCTACCTGTATCCTTACAGGAAGAGCATAAAAAATCCATAAAGTTAAAGAAAGTTATTAGTACCAACATATAATGCAACAAAGCATACCCTATGAGTTGAAACTACGAATTGAATATTCATCCATTGATATCCAATTGGACCTTGCTTGGGATGTGAAAATAGAAATGCCATTTTTTCCCAAGTCGACCAAAAGAAATAAATTATTTTAAAAATTTTTTTGCCCCTTTTCTGGTGAGGAGATTTGTGTAACACACTAACAAATATGAATTACAATATTCCACTCCTGGTTGTTGATCTTTAATAAGAGGGAGATTGGATAGTGGCATAAAGCCATGAACTTAGGTTATATGGCAATTCATTTTTTAAAACAATATGTACCTTAAACTTGTTGAAGAGATATTTGTAAAATTATTCTTCTTTTAAAATCCGGTGATCTCTTTGCTCTATGCTTGGTATCAATTGCTAGAGTGTAGGACTGGATAGGCAACAGAGGGGTGGGGGGAGGGTGGGGCGGGGTGAATGGTGACTTAAAATTTTCCCCAAATATTCACCTATTCTTTACTCCAATAGCTATAAAGCTATGATGATTAGGATAGGAACCCTATTCGAGACTAAGAGAAATAGGGAGTTGAACCACTGAGAAAAATCAGCAGACATAGTATTATCACTGTTGAACTTGTGGTACTACCATTGCCAACCCCCTCTTCTAGGTGGACAACAAGCCACACATACCCTTGAGTGGATCCAATCCACTATCACAGTGAGGAAAACCAGTTAACCCCACACACAAGGGTTTGAACTCACATATGTCACTTATGCACGCTTTTTAAAGTGCATAAGCCTACATCTACTAAATCTTTAGACTTGATCCATCTTGATCAAACTAGCTTTACCTTGACCTAAACTGCTCTCCAATGTGTTGCTCACGCACTGCGGTTTTGATGCAAGGCAGACTCTAGTATTTTGGCCAACCTTTGACCTAGCCTTCAATATTTCTCACCTTTCTCATGCCATGCTTGAGCTCACTATCTCACCCAGCATCCTTGATCATTCTGGGTCTGGAGTCCTCCCTGAGCGTAGCCCCGATTCTCACTATCGACTGTGGTGACTCCAAGGTATTCTGCACATCCAAGACAAAGAAATCATTTTGGGGCATAAGTTCTTCATTACTTAACCCACGTTAGTGAAAATATGCATCATGTAACCTTAGTGCAATGACCCAAGTCACTCCAACTCAATCCATAACACAATTTCCATGCTTTCCAAAAACAACCTTAGACCACCAAGAGAAACTGGTCTACCGCCATACACAAGCAGGTCAGCCAGCTGGCTGGTCTGACATGAGGACTCGAGGTACTTAGAGATTATAGGAACTAAAGCACTTGAAGCCTATGAGTACCGATTGTGAAGCCTTCATCAATCGATCGTAAAGCCTATGACTACAGATCGCAAAGCCTATGATAGCGACAACAAATCATGAAGTCTACAAAAACTGATCACAAACTCTATTGCTACTGACTACTGACCAGGCAGTGTAGCTTCTGACCATCTGTGCTCGTTTTGCCGTACTCAACTTGCCATGGTTGATCTGCTGATCGGACCGCCCAAACATAAGGCCGTTCGGACTATTGACTACCGATCGAGGTCCACACCTCTAACTACTATTCAAGGTTGAAGTCTGCCAGTTAGACTACCCAAACAAAGCAGTCAGATTGCTTAACCTGAAAATTTCAGTAGATAGTCCAATGAGAATGCAGTCTTTTGCAAAATCGAATAACCACTCTAAAAACATTGGAATAGTTTATCCCAACATTAAATATGACCTTCTCACATAGTCCTTCAATCTTTCTCTTGATGAACCCATTAGCATTACTCACATGGTCCTTAGTGCAATGACCCAAGTCACCCCAACTCAATCCATGACTCAATTTCCATGCTTTCCAAAAACAGCTTCAGACTACCGAGAGAAACTGGTTTGACCACCATACACAAGCAGGTCAGTCCGCTGGCTGGTCAAACACGAATACTCGAGGTACTTGGAGATTACAGGAACTGAAGCACTTGAAATCTACAAGTAGTGACCGTGAAAGCCTTCGGCAACCGATCGCAAAGCCTATGACTATAGATCGCAAAGCCTATGATAGTGACAACAGATCGTGAAGTCTATGACTACCGATCACAAACTCTATAGCTACCGATTACTGACCAGGAACTGTACCTGCCGACCATCCATGCTTGTTCTGCCATGCTCGACCTGCTGTGGTAGATCTGCCGATCGGACCGCCCAAACATAAGGCCGTTTGGACTATCGACTATCAATCAAGATCCACACCTTCAACTACCATTCAAGGTCAAAACCTGCCAGTTAGACTGCCCAAACAAAGCTGTCAAATTGCTTAACCTGAAAATTCCAGCAGATTGCCCAACCAGAATGCAGTCTTTTGTAAAATTGAATAACCACTCTAAAAACATCGCAGTCGTTCATCCCAACATTAAACAGGACCTTCTCATATGGTCCTTCGTAGAGACAACAGATAAATCTCCACAAAAGATATATGACCCAGTGGTTCAAGCACTAAAGGAGATGGAATGCATCTCATTGGTTATTTGGGGACCCAAAAATAACCCTAGTGGCAGACATGCTGTTCCTCAACTTTGGAATTACAAAGGAGGAAGGAATGCTACACCCGTTGAATGCATTGGTTATTTGGGGAGCTATATCTGGTTTAAATTTCATTTTTTTTTCAAGATGCACAGCTCCTTTCAGCTTGTTGTGTCATGTTTCCAGATTACGTTTCTCTTTGGACTTTGGTGATTCAGATTTCAGATGGCTATGGAACGTTCGCAACGGAGGACTATTTGCAGGTCGTTTGTGTTTGTTCACTGAAGTGCAGTTGTTCTAGAAGCTGTCGCGTACAGAGACCTTACTATGTTTGCCAAAGAAGTTATGCTTCTATCTGTAGTATATATGACCACGCGACATGGCCTAGTGTTGAAGACTCCATCCATAGATGGTGAATCGCCTCTGGCTTTTAACTCCAGGCTATGTAATTCTTTACCTAATGTTTGAGACAGTTACTTTTATACGATATTCTCGTGCTTGCTCTAGCAATTTGTATCTAAATAATTCTCCTTGTGCCTTTGCATTGTTGCTCAAAATGTTTTAATTACAAGAATGATGGACTGCTTGGGATTCTCCGAATGACAATCATACTTCTATTGGAAACCTTGTGGTTTTAGCATCAACCTGGTAGCATCCTATCAACAAAAAAAATTGAAAACATGGAAGCATATTGAATCTAGTCAAGGTTTACACAGTTCAACCTTACTCCCATGGGAAAAAGAGAAATAGGACGTCATTGCGTTCTCTTTTCATGTCCTCCATGGTGCCAAGTACATCAGCATTATTTCCACGCCTTTAAACTATGTGCAATTATTAGATGTTCGTTATTGACAGAGATCCATGTTTTGCACGAGTTTGATGGCCTCATTGAGCATCGGAATTTTTTTTGAGAGTACAAGGTACCTAAGGCTTCATAGAGCATAGATACATATTTTTCTACTGAACGTATACATATATATGTATTTTTAAAATCAATAGACATCAGCGTCAAGTCTGTGACTTAAACACGGTGTACACTAGCGCACCTAGCCACCTGGCCAAAAGCCATCTTCCGAGTATCGGCATTTGAACTTGATAATTTCGTGCACCCTCCCAGTGACTAAGCGTGTGTTTAGTTTGGAGGCAGTAGGGATAGAATGGCTCCATCCCTGTTTTTAAGGACGGGACCGTCCTCGTTCTTTGTTTAGTTGTAAGGGATAGGACCGTCCTTGTTTTTTGTTTGGTTCTGGGACATCAAAATATGGGATGAGTCATCCGACGTGTGGGGCCTTTTTGTCATCCTCTTGTTTTTGAGAGGCGAGGAAGAGGGACGAGCCCATCCCCTCGTTTTTGAGGGACAGGGGCATCCTCGATTTAGGGGAATATTCCAGGGATATTCCCCAAAGGGGATGGACTCTGTCTCTGCTGACTCCAATCCAAACAGGTCCAAATCTGGGATCGCTCCATCCCATCTCCTATTATCTCTAGAACCAAACACACCCTAAGAGACCATAGTGATAAAGAGAGTTGTCGTATGGAAAGACATTTTTATCATGTAAATTTTGACTAAGGTCCTATTTAAAATACATGTAAATTTTGACTAAGTTCATTTCGTGTATACCCAAGCATGAATTAACACTTTCTTCTACTTAACTCTATGATATCAGGTTAGGCGTGTACGTGACCTCAGTAATAAAAAGCAATACTAGTGGGTCATGTCCTCTGATCACTCCCTTGTGCCATTGCCGCCGCTCGTGCTGCACTACCTGAATATGCTACCTGGTATTACGTAATGCCCTTCTAAAAGAACAAAGGAGGGGCAGTGGAGCCGTTTCGTTCAGCCTAGCCCCCAAGATCTATCCCCTCACGGTTTTGACAATTATGTTGAGTTTTTGACAGATTTAGGGTCCACTCCAAATAGCTTCAGCTTTTGATTTTTTGGCTTTCGATTTATTTAAGTTAGAAGCCGCTTATAACATATTAGCTTCTAATTTTGGTTTATTTTATTTTTGGCCTTTTATTTTTTTTCTCTTTATTCCTTTACATTGTCTGTGACGGTATAATGGTTTCCCCCCCAATTTTTCTCAAAATTTTCTATTTTTTACTCATTATTTTCTCAGAAAAGTTAACAGCCGCTACAGTGTAATTTCAGCTAAAAGCCAAAAATTACAGCTATAAACGTAAGCCATGAGCTAGTTGGAGCATCACCTTAATTCATATTTTAGGGGTCTAATATGCTCCTAGTTCATCCTAGTTTGAGATTAGGTGTTGTTAGAGTTTTTCTTGACATGCGCAGTCTAGATCTATCGATTTTTCAGGAGTTCTAGAGTCCGAATCCGAGAAGGGTGTTTACTAGGGAGTTTTAGATCTTTTCCTAAGCTTTTCAGCAAGCTAAACGACTCACAAATCCATAGGGCAGTTTGCTTGTTATGATCTTTGGAAGACTGCTGTTCTGCAGGTCGTCTTAGTTATGTGATGCCACTGAATTTGGTAGACAAGACCTTGTAAATGGCCGAACTAGGTCTGTAGAATAACTAGAGCAGTGTGGATAATTTTCAAAGGTCACCGTACAGTTCTTAATCACTCAATTTGATTAAAAAATGGATTTTATATGCTTTTCCAAAGTCTGGTGTTCAGAAATCCGTTGCTAGTTGCATTAGTCTTGTTGTCATGTAATTTAGCCCTATTAGATTATAGAATTAATTTATGGTGTTAACTGAAAATGTTGTAAATACTTTTGTGTAGATGTACAGAATGTCTTCTCTTAATGCAATTGATGTTGAATACAAATAAATATAAAAATTTGAAACTGCTTTACATGCGAGAAAAAAGAAGAGCGTTGAGTGCTGCTTTTGGTGATGCTAGTTAGCTTGGTACTAAAAGATGTCCAACTAATAAAGATGAGTTTTGACCATAGTTTCAGAATATAAGATTTTTTCATTCTTAGATTTTTAGAATGCAAGTATTGCACTCCGGAATATTAGGACAACAAAGCCAATAAGTCCAGAAAATGGAAGATCCATGTGTTTTACTATTTATCTACAAATGGATGAGTATTGAGGTGTTGCAATGTGATCTTTATCAGGACCTAGCTTTTCTCACCATGGTTGATCATTGATCATCAAGTACTTCTTCATGGCAAAGGCAAGTGCCTGGTAAAACGATAAATTTGGGTGGTGGGACATTGTTAGTTGGGTTCAATGCGATTTTCACATTGTGTTATGAGTTGATTATCCCTGGTTTCACGATAAATGCATAATAATTAATGGTCGATGATATGTCTATGGGAATGGTAATGGTAGAGGATATAGTTAGTAGATATTGACATGTTGATGGGAATGGTAATGATAGAGGATATAGTTAGTAGATGTTGACATGTTGATAGGGATGATAATGGTAGGAGATATAGTTAGATGATGTTGACACATTGAGGCGAAATGTTAATGGTAGATGACATGGTTATTTGATATTGACATGATGAAAAACGGTGATGATGTCGATGAATAATGGTTAATAACACATGATAAATGCTAAAGCGAAAATATCGCAGTGCATACAAGAGGATGGCAGAACAGTAGGCGGTAGTTTGCTTTTACTACTTGGTGCTTATGATATACTTGTCTTGCTATTTTGTGCTTAAGATGATATAACTACATGATGATGATGGAACATGTTAAATAATAATGAAAACCCATGCATTTGCATTATTTACATGTTCATGTCATGAAAGGAGTGCATCTGTGTTAGGTCAGCGAGAAAGCCATTAACTAGTTCGAAGTGAATAAGTTAGGTTGGTGAGAAAATTATATGACTAATTTAGAGTGCTCTAGAGAAATTCCTGCTTGGTAGACACCTCCATGGGATAGAGAGTCCACCACAGGATGGAGTGAATGACAAGGTGGTACATCGATGGATGTTCACTCAACTATACCAGTATAAGCAATGTGAAGTGTATTTTGAGTATGTAGTGTCGCCATACATTCCAATAATGAAAAGGATGAGACGACAATGAGTTACATGGACAATGATATATGTTATAATGAGGCATATGAAAGATGGTATGAAATGTTTACTGTTTTATTACATGTTTGCCATGTGTGTGCGCGCTTGTAGTACTTCACTAAAAAGGAGCTAATGAAATGTTGTTCAAGATGATGATATGTATAAGTTGATGTTTAATATTTTATTATATACTTGCTGAGTTTTAAATTTGCTTTGTAGATGTTTTTAGGATATGCATGGGATGGTAGCAGCACATACGGACCACATCCACTTGCTAAAAGTTTAGATAACTCCTTTAGAACTCAGACTCAAAACTTTTGATAATTTAGCTTTTGCTGAACCGTGATAAAAGTTATTGGTTGTGTAGGCCTTATATTGCTTTTGACTCACAGTTGCTCTAGGGCACATGGTACCAAACGTTCTCGAGCGCGAGATCACAAGTTTCTTGGGCGTGAAGAATAAGGTCCCAAGTTTTCCTAGGCGTGATATCCCAAATTTATATATAAATGTTTATCCATGTTTATGATACATTACTACAAAAAGGGTCATCACAGATGGTTCAAAACTGTCATCACAAACGGTTTTTTTGAACCATTTGAATTTATGCGTCAGTGATAATCAGAGGTTACACAGACGATTTGTGACCTGTCTTTGATAAATACATCACAGACGGTTTGTAACTAGAACTGTCTGTGCAGAACACTATCAAAGATAGCTCGAACCAAAAACTGTCTATGATACTCACACATTACAGACGGTTCTACCTACCAACCGACTGTGATGTGTGAGTATCACAGATGGTTGGTATATAGAACCGTTTGTGATACTTCTCCATCATAGATAGTTTCTGGTTTAAGCCATTTGTGATAATTCTTCATAGGTGGTTTATACCACAAAATCATCTATGATAGTTTATTCTATACCTAAATTTTTTCTATTTTTCGACTAGCCTCAGGAAATGTTAACTATATCATCTGAAAACAAGCATATACAGTAACAAAGACAGCAACCATTACAACATCACAAGATATCGAGTAGGTTACCCGTAGCACTACACACACAAAAGGACACTTACAAATTTACAAAGATAAGCTTCACGGTTACAAATTCAGAAAAAATACTTACACTACAAAAAACTTCGGGCTAATACAAGCTAAACTTACACATCCTTAATTAAACTACAATCTAAAACAAGTAGTGCGGGAAAATTTTCATGTAGCAGAAACAAAAAGGTAACGAACACCATTTTCAGCTTCTATGCTAAAATCAATAGCCTCTATGCTGACGACTTAGAATAGTGCAAATTTGCCATTACCTTCTTCCTTTCCATCTTGTTTCAAGCGAAATTTCAGTGCCTGTGCTGAACCCCTTCCCACTATTGCCGCGCACAAACGAGTTGGAGTAGTACTGGTAGTATTGGTTCTTCGAGTAGAGAGAGGGGGGGTAATAAGGGGGCGAGAGGTGGGGGGAGAACGGTGCCTTCCGTTCGATGCGGAGAGAATAGACGAGTGAGATCGGGATCCTGGGGGATTATGAAATTTCAGAGAATTACGAGGCGGGAAACATATCACAGATGGTTTTTAATACAAACCGTCTGTGAAGTATCACAGACGATTTAAATAAAAAATCGTCTGTGATATCTACCATTATTACAGACGGGTATTAGTAAGAACCATCTGATGTCTTGTATTATCACAGACGGTTCATATAAATAACCCTCTATGAAAATATCACATACGGTTATTCGTATGAACCGTCTGTGATACTTACAGCACAGACGGTCCTTAGGAACTGTCTATAATGTAAATGTCCAGTTTAGTCTTTTTTGTAGTAGTGAAAACACGTTGTTTCTAATGTTGTATGAGTTGTTGGGGGTAAAACTATTAGGGATAGAGTGGCATTCCGGGCTAAGTGTTCGGCCGGGTGTTACATATTTACACACCACCGACACCTGTGATACTATACAAGTTGACCATGTTTGAAGTGCAACCCATAGAAGTACAATAATTTGCTAAAATGACAGAAGCGTTGATGTAGAATTCATGTCCCACGAGAGGACTCAAACACTACCGGAAAGCTCCTATATGCCGAGTGTCCGGAGTTTTGCCGAGTGCAATCCATCGGGCACTCGGTAAACAACGACTTTGCCGAGTGCCTTAATGGGGACACTCGGCGAACATAAAACACTCGGCAAAAATATCTTTGCCTAGTGCTGAAGATTAGACACTCGGCAAAATAAGCTCTTTGCCGAGTGCTAACACGAAAACACTCGGCAAAAATAAAACACTCGGCACCAACCGCCGTCCGTTAGATGTTAGCCGCCGCCGTTAGACCTTTGCCGAGTGTCTGGAGCTGACACTCGGCAAAGATATTTTTGCCGAGTGTTTTGTTTGCGCCACTCGGCAAAGAAATAAAAACCTTTTCCTCTCCTACCCTTCAAACTTTTTCTACTCTCCACATACAAAATATGGTACTCTATGTTAAAATTTGGTATATTTTTGTATTTGTTTGGTATATTTAATTAATTAATTGCATTTCAAGCAATTTTTTGAATCAAGTCAAATTTGAACTGCAAGTGATTCAAATAATAAGAAAAAATGAGTAGAAAAATGATATTCATGTTATTCAGCCCGGTTTGAGGCCTTACCTGTTAAATGAAAAGGAATTTCGAACATCTTGTTCAGGAAACACGACCACAAACATGTGGCCGAATGGTTTTTAAATTTGAAAAAAAGCAAACGAAGTCTGAAAATCATGAGATTTGTCAAGATGTCATGATATTATACGCGGAGGCTGTGGTAAAAAATTGATAAGATTTTGCATAAGTTGTCACGTACGATGCTTACAAACTGAAGCAATTATGATGAAGAAGCGTAGAGTTGAGACGGATCCGGTAAGATTTGGAGTCAAAGTGACGGTCGAATTGTGGTTTGACTACAAAACTTTTTGTATAGACAATAGACAATAGAGATTGTTTCATGTGAAATTTTGGTAATTTTTCGGATCCATTTGATAATTTTAATTTTTAAACTGCAACTGCAATTATAGAATTTTACTTGATATAAATTAAATTTGAGCTATAACTGCATGAAATAATGGTCTAATATTCGTAGAAGCATCGAATATGCATTGTTGAGTGAATTTGACAAGGCATTTTCGAAGTACATTCGAACAAATTTGTAAAACACGCTATGGAAAAGATAGAGAGGAAAGGAGTTTTATTAAAAAAAAAATCTTTGCCGAGTGTCTTGTGGGCGACACTCGGCAAAGGAGGTGTTTGCCGAGTGCATTGTGTGAGGCACTCGGCAAAGAGGAGGGGTTTGCCGAGTGCCCGATCGGGGGCACTCGGCAAAGAGGAGGGGTTTGCCGAGTGCCCGATCGGGGGCACTCGGCAAACAATACAAACATAAAACTTAATAGTTTCCCCGCGGCCGCGCTCACACACGCAACACCCGCGCCCCGCACGCCCGCCGCCGCCCCGCCCCCGCGCGCCCCGCACACCCGCCGCCGCGCCGCACGCCCGCCGCCGCCCCGTCCCGCCCCCGCGCGCCCCGCACGCCCGCCGCCGCCCCGCCCCCGCGCGCCCCGCACACCCGCCGCCGCGCCCGCGCCCGCCCGCCCCGGACGCCCGCCGCCGCGCCGCACGCCCGCCGCCGCCCCGCCCCGCCTCCCTCCGCCCGTCGCCTCCTGCCGCCTCCGCCTCGCCGGCCGCCTCACGCCCTCACCTTCGCGCGCCACCTCGCCCGCTGCCTCGCCGGCCGCCTCGCCCGTCGCCGTGCCTCGCCTCCGCCCGTCGCCTCCGCCACGCCTCTGGTGGTCTCCTCCGGCCGTCGCCTCCCGCCGCGCCTCCGGTGGTCTCCTCCGCTCGTCGCCTCCGCCGCGCCTTCGGTGGTCTCCTCCGGCCGTCGCCTCCGCCGCGCCTCCGGTTGAAGTATATATGTTCTTGAGCAAATATAGATTGAAGTACATATTCTAGCTGTTCACTGTGCTGAAAGTGTCCCACATAGCAAATTTAGATTAAAATCATTAGGGAAATAACTGCCAATGGGACTTAATCACCATTTAGGGCATTTATCTATTCCCATAGAAGGGGCAGTCAGAAGCTTTAGGGAATCATTGCCGCTATGTCAGTAATATTTCTATTTTTTGTTTGGATTATTAGTGAAAAATGATAGCCTTTGATGTTGTAGAGTGGATCAGTTGTGTATTTGCATTTGTTGGAAGTAGTGAGTTTGTGTTTGTAGTTGATTATAAGGAAAACAAATCCATTGTCGAACGAATGAATGTGCAAGCTAGCTCAATTGATGTTATAGTGTAATACTAGTGTAATACTAACCTATCTGATCAGTTCATATATATGTACACATAGATAGTGATTAGCATTCTTATTAAGACAATATACACATTCTTCATTTAATTGCAATTGAAGAATTTGTGTTAATGCGAGTAGACAATTGAAAGCCACACTGTTGTTTGTTTCTTACAGAAAATTGCAAATTAGTTCAGTTATTAAGATAGACAACATTTGATATATATGTTATGCCAGCTAACACCTCGAATAAAGAAAATTATAAATGAGACGATTAAGCCATCAAATGACACGTTTCATTTGAATAGTTTGAACTGCATAGAATTTAAATAGCTGTACGAATGGAACCTACAAGTATATGATATGATGTTGGGGTAGGCAAGGGACAGGAGAGAGAAGAGATAGGCTGTCGTAGACACAGATAAAAGGACTAGAGTGAGGAGGGATAGGCTGCCATCTCGGTGCAGTGAGATGGGGGAGACACGTAACATGTGACATGAATCCACTGTAGAAAAGGGTTGTGTCAGCTAAAAATTAAGGCCATCTGTTGTAAACAAACATAGAAGTAAATAGTTACTATTGAGTAAGGATTGTTGCTAGCTCTGACAGTTAGAATCTATTGGTTTCGTAGAAGTTAAAACTGCATAATGATTTATGAAAGTTCATTTACCTTCATCTTGTTGAATATGTTAATAGGTAGTTAGTTAAGTTGTTTTTTTTGTCTCTAGCATGACTTAGTTGTGAAATGCCTAAGCTGCTGACCACTTTAGTTACCCTTTTCCTTGCTCGGTTTACAGTTCAGCTATTTATTCATGTTTATAGATTACGAAACCTAGTTAGGCGTCTCCCGTTCGAAAGAGATACGGTTGGAAATATGCAGATCTTTGCATATCTATAACCGTATCTGTTTCGAATTGTCCACGTTTTTTGGACAGCCCGAGGATGCGTAGATGGGGTTAGTTTCCATGGTCTACTCCGATCCGTGACAGAGTTTCGGCAGCATCTCCCTGTTGTTCTCCGGATACACAATCTCCCTGCCAGGACGTGTATTTGGAGAACAGCGGGGAGGTGCTGCCGAAATTCTGTCTCGGATAGGAGTAGAGCATGGAAACTAACCTCATCTACGCATCCTCGGGTGGGATTAGGACCAATCTTCACCTATTAGATAGGAGAAAGATCGTGTAGATGCATTTGATTCTTATATTACTCCCTGATATGTTAGAGGATGGATGACCGTGAGTGGATGTACACGGGCCGCTCAAGTCAGGGTTCGTTGTCCGATGAATGGATTGAGAAGACCGATGCTTTCTTGGAACTAGCATTTGCGAAGGTTAAAGGAGCACGTGCCACTTGGTGTCCCTGTAGCAGATGTGCAAACACGCGTCGACAAACAAAGGAGGTCATGGGTAAACATCTTTGCAAGTTTGGATTTACGGCAGACTATACCCGGTGGATCTACCACGGTGAATCCGATCGTATGAGAGAGGAGGTCGTGAGACCACGCGTCGAGGATTATGATGCTGATGGCGGGGTAGGAGACATGTTAAATGACTATCATGAAGCACACTTCGCTGAAGGACGTAGGGAGGAGGAGCCAGAGGCAACCGCAAAGGCGTATTACGACATGTTGTCTGCGGCACAGAAACCCCTTCACGGCCAGACGAAGGTTTCTCAACTAGATGGCATTGGACGCGTAATGGCCTTGAAGTCCCAGTTTAGCTTGAGTCGAGACGCCTTCGATGCTATGTTGACAGTTTTTGGCAGCATGCTTCCGGAGGGTCACATTCTGCCAAAGAGCATGTACGAGTCAAAGAAACTCCTTCGTGCACTTAAGATGCCATATGAGCAGATACATGCTTGTCCGAAGGGGTGCATCCTATTTAGGAAAGAACACGCGGAAGCAAAGTACTGTGGAAAGTGTGGATTCTCTAGGTTCCTGGAGGTGGACTCTGGTGATGGTCAGAAGAGGCAGCTTGCGATCCCCGTGAAAATCCTACGGTACCTTCCGTTCATACCGAGGATCCAATGGCTATACATGACCGAGGAAACCGCGAAACAGATGACATGGCACAAAAATGGACGTCGATACAATCCTGAGAAGCTGGTACATCCATCCGATGGTGAAGCATGGACCCACTTTGATGTGATTCATCGTGAGAAAGCTCTAGAGGCTCGTAATGTACGTGTTGCGCTGGCAACAGATGGGTTCAATCCTTATGGAATGATGGCCGCCCCATACACTTGTTGGCCCGTGTTCGTTATCCCCCTCAATCTCCCCCCCGGCGTCCTCTTCCAACGACAGAACATATTCTTGTCGTTGATAATTCCTGAACACCCGGGGAATAATATGGGTGTGTTCATGGAGCCTGTGATTGATGAATTGGTCCGTGCTTGGGAGGAAGGGGTATGGACATACGACCGAGCTACAAAGAGAAACTTCAAAATGCATGTTTGGTACCACTACTCCCTGCATGACTTCCCGGTGTATGGGATATTCTGCGGCTGGTGTGTTCACGGGAAGTTCCCATGCCCAGTATGCAAGGCAGCTCTGAAGTTCATTTGGTTGCTGAAGGGTGGCAAGTATTCTTCGTTCGACAAACATCGACAATTCCTCCCTCTTGACCATGCATTCAGACGAGACGTCAAGAACTTTACGAAAGGTGTCGTAGTTATAGACCCTGCACCGCAGATGATGACCGGTGCCGCGGTTCGTGCTCAGATAGATGCTCTCGAGGTCAATCAAGAAGAAGGTGGTTTTGTGGGATATGGTGAGCAACATGCATGGACTCATAAGTCGGGCTTGTTGAGGCTCCCCTATTTTGATGACCTTCTTCTTCCACATAACATTGATGTAATGCACACTGAAAAGAATGTCGCCGAGGCACTTTGGGCAACAATCATGGACATTCCTGATAAGACAAAGGACAACATTAAGGCTAGAGTGGATCTGGCAACGTTATGCGATAGACCAAAGCAAGAAATGAAGCCTCCTAGAGGCGGCAGGACATGGAGAAAGCCTAAGGCCAAATTCGTCTTGACCAGGCCCCAAAGGAGGGAAGTACTACAATGGTTCCAAACGTTAATGTTCCCTGATGGGTATGCAGCGAATCTGAGGAGGGGAGTGAACTTATCTACTATGCGAATCAATGGGCTCAAGAGTCATGACTACCACATATGGCTTGAGCGGCTTCTTCCGGTGATGGTTCGAGGCTATGTTCCTGAGCATGTCTGGCTAGTGCTGGCAGAGTTGAGCAATTTCTTCCGCCAGCTTTGTGCCAAGGAGTTATCTCGGACCGTGATTGCAGACTTGGAAAGAATGGCACCTGTGTTGCTCTGTAAGTTGGAGAAGATCTTTCCACCCGGCTTCTTCAATCCGATGCAGCATTTGATTTTGCACCTCCCGTATGAGGCACGAATGGGGGGGGGGGGGGCCCGTGCAGGGCCGTTGGTGCTATCCAATTGAGAGATGTCTAAAGGTTCATCGAACTAAATGTAAAAATAAATGCAAAATTGAGGCTTCCGTTGCAGAGGCATACATTTTGGAGGAGGTGTCAAACTTCACAACAACGTACTATGGTGACAACCTTCCTAGCGTGCACAATCCACCCCCTCGTTACAATGCTGGCGAAAATGAATCGAACCTCAGTATTTTCCGAGGGCAACTCGGAAGTGCAAGTGATGCGACCCCCAAGACCTTGAAACATGAAGAGTGGCGCACTATCATGCTATATGTGTTGAACAACCTTTCCGAAGTGGAGCCGTACATGCGGTAAGTTGTCAACAAACTTGTTCTCGAGTAGTCACTATTCTGCATCCAACCCCCTTGTTTCTCGTTGGTGTAGGGAATTTCATCATCAATTCTGGCGTGAATCAAGGGAACCTACCCCGCAGGAAGCTGAGACCCTTCTTAGCCAGGGTGCGGGAGCTGGAATGCCCGATTTCATTTCTTGGTTCAAACAGAAGGTACTGTCCAATTTAGCTCGTACTTAGTTTGACATTACAAGTTGCTCGTACGGGCGAATAATATAACGAACTATCCTGCTTGAGCTTGCAGGGCCAAACCGATGCGTCTATGAGTGCCGAGTTGAGACAGGTTGCTGATGGCTGTGCCTATAGGGTAAGCTCATTTACCGGTTATGACGTGAATGGATATCGCTTTCACACAACAAGACATGAGCAGAGTCGGCCCAATCGAAGAACCACAAATACCGGAGTTTTTACGCCTGGCCTTGATGGGGTCGAGTATTATGGAATAATTGAAGAAATATACGAACTCACGTTTCATGGTTGCAAACCTCTTAATCCTGTCATATTCAAATGCCATTGGTTTGATCCTGAAGTAACGAGACGGACCCCTAATCTTGGGCTAGTCGAAATTCGACAGTCATCCGTCTTACCAGGAGACGATGTGTATATTGTGGCTCAACAGGCCACGCAAGTTTATTATCTCTCATACCCGTGCCAAAAAGACGACCGTCTTAAGGGTTGGGATGTTGTGTACAAGGTATCGCCACACGGTAAACTACCTGTCCCAAACAATGAAGATTACAACTTTGACCCAAACACATATGACGGAGAGTTCTTTCAAGAAGAGGGGCTAGAAGGGAGTTTTGAGATAGACTTAACCGAAGCGATCGGAATGGAAGTAGACAATGAAAGGGTTGTTGACGAGGACGCTGGAGATGAGGTTCAAAATGTGAAGGACTTAGAATTACTTCAGCGATTACATTTAGGCAATGACAGTGATGACAACATTGCTCCTTCGAATAGTGTTGATTATATGGACATGGCTGATAGTGATGATGAGACTTATGATCCAGCTAATCCCGATCATGATGATTATTTCTAATACATGTAATATTTTGTTATTTTCTAATTATGTTTTGTTTATTTTGCATCTCTTTCTAAGTACGTCTTGTTTATCTGTGCTTATTGGTTTACTCTTTTTAATTGCAGGTGATTGAACAAAGATGGTGGGCGGTATGAGGAACGTCAGGTCGCTTTACCAAAGACGGCCCGATGCAGCTGAGCAGTCGGGGAGCAGGAGTAGGAGGAGCAGGAGCACTCTTGAGAGGGAGCGGGAGGAGGAGCGGGAGCGGGAGGAGGAGCGGGAGGAGGAGCGGGAGCGGGAGGAGGAGCAGGAGGAGGAGGAGGAGCAGGAGCAGGAGGAGGAGGCGGCAGGGGGTTCCGCTTCCTCTGGTTCGTCGGGTGTCTGGTTGCGAGGTCCCTCGACCCTCCCGAGGCGACCGATACCTCGTGAGAGACGCCCGCTGATTCGACCCACTGGGGCTAGGTAAGTAACTTTAGATGTTATCACTACTTTTTCATTTGATATGTTGAAAATCACAATAGAAACTAATAATTTATCTTAATCACTTGGGCAGGGGTTGGACGCTTGTGGCTGCAGGTGATCACAAACGCCATGTCAATGGCATCCTGGGTCTTTTGTGCAGGCTACACTTCCCTGGCCTGGTTGCGTTTGGCGGAGGGCAGGAGCCGGCCTACACGTGGGACCACTACGTCGCCTTCCCCGATTTACCAGATCGGGATGGCAGGGTATTCGCCAACAAGGCGCAGCGGGTGACGGCCGAGCTGTGGGTAAGTCTTCCTCGCACTACATTGCTCAATACATCGCATTCATTGGACATTCTTGAAATAATGACTGGATACATCGTGTCTATATGCAGGATTTCTTCAGATGCCAGGATGGATATGAGGCCAAGGCGGCTAGTGTGGCTCACAAAGCCTGTTCTAAACTCGTGAAGGACATGCATTACGAGGCGCGCGTCCAGGCCATCGTAACATACAACGCTACCTACCTTGGAGTGAAGATCAACAAAACTCAAGCAAGAAACATGAGGCTGACCCGGGAAGAATACATGCAGGTAAATATAGAACATTAATACTGATTTTTTCTGAGATTAAGTACGCTTAATTCGATCTTCTTATATGTCATATACTTGATGACGTGTAGGTGCCTCCGTGGTGGTGCGCCCAGCATCTCCAGTGCTGGGCACAGATGGTGGACAAGTGGTGCGCCGCCGAGTGGGAGGAGACGCACAACGCTTGTCGGGAGCGGCGTTTGATGATGCCAGGTGCACCACACCATCAAGGCAACCGTAGCCTCGACGAATTCGCGGCTACATGGGTACGCGAATTCATTTCTTTATTATAACGCTCAATTCTGCATAATTTCTAATCATCTTGCTGTTTTTTTCGCAGTCGTCGTCACATGGTGGCCAGCCTTGCTCCCAGTTCAAGGCATGGGCTTTGGCCCACAAGGGCAAGGCGACGTCCGACGTCGACTACAACCCGGAGGACCCGCCCTCGGTGTACAGCAATGCGACCGTCCACAGCCGCCTCAGTGAGTACACATCGATGGCAAGGGCGGTCCATGGGCCAGAGTACGATCCGAGCACCCAGGACCTTGATGGAGAAGTCGTCATGAGGGTGGGAGGAGGCAAGAAGCATGGGCGGTACTGGATTGGCGACAGCACACTCGACACGGCCACTACTCCCACTCTCTCCCAGATTCGAGCGAGGAGCACGAGCTCAAGCCCGGCCATACGCCCACGGCCGGACACTGCACAGTCCCGGATGGAGGCACTCCAGGTTATTTCTGTTTTATTCGTCGTTCATTAATTTTTACATACCTTTGCTTTGCATTGTAACATTGGGGGTGAAATATTGTAGGCCCAGCTGGAAGAAGAGAAGAGGCTACGGGAGGAGATGGCGGCGAGGATGGAGGCCGATCGGCAGAGGAATGAGGCCGAGCGGCAGAGGATGGAGCAGATGTTTCAGTGGATGCAAAGTCTTGGCGAGAGGATGGGTCAACCTCTGCCACCGGAGCTATTCCCTCCACCTCCTCCTGCAGCTACTCCTGTGAGTTTCTAGTGGAGTATGAATGTTTAAGTTTGTATGTTCCTACTTTAAATCTTGTCTCACACATGCAATCTCTTCTCCTTTGTGCAGAATCAATCGGCGGCTTCGAATAATGTGCCTCATGACCCACCACATCAGTCGGGGTGATGTTTATTGTGGTTGTGATGTTTATTGTGAATATTGTGGTTGATACTTGGTGAATGATACTTGGATTTGCATTATATGTGATATATTATGGTTGCACTTGATGAATGGTTGTGAATGACACTTGTGGTGATTACTTTGTGATATATTGTTGATATATCTGTGATATATTGTGATTTGTTTAAGTGGGGTGCAATAAACAATTAAAATTGGCAGTTTTTGGCCACTTTGCCGAGTGTTACACTCGGCAAAGGGAGGCTTTGCCGAGTGTTACACTCGGCAAAGGGAGGCTTTGCCGAGTGTCATGGTAAAAGCACTCGGCAAAGTAACGTTCCTGGGCATTCTGTGAACATGCTTTGCCGAGTGTGTTTACTTTGCCGAGTGTTATGGTAAAAACACTCGGCAAAGTAACGAACTTTGCCGAGTGTTTTTACCAAAACACTCGGCAAAGTATGTTAGTTTGCCGAGTGTTTTACCACGACACTCGGCAAAGAGTAATACTTTGCCGAGTGCCATTCTGTCCTAACACTCGGCAAAAGACGCCGTCACCGTGTTCTCGCCGTCCACTGACCTTTTTTTTGCCGAGGGTCGTTTCGGCACTCGGCAAAGCCTTTGCCGAGTGCTCGATGAAAAGCTCTCGGCAAAGAGCTCTTTGCCGTCACAAACTTTGTCGTGTGAGCTATGCCGTGGGTGGCACTCGGCAAAACCTTTGCCGAGTGTTTCTCGTGCTTTGCCGAGTGCCACCGGCACTCGGCAAAGCTGCTGATCCCGGTAGTGAAACTTATTTTCACAACGGTAGCACTGTCCGGTATAATTCCACAAATCTGAATCACACATCTCCAAATAAATGGAAGAGACATTAGCTGAATAACTTCCACGATGCATACATTTCAATCAATTAAAAATGGTAATAAGATTACAGGAAAGTGCTACAACTTCACACATCACCTTAAAAATAAGATTTTATGAATCCGGAGTATAACGATCAATGTTTATCCTATGCTCACCATGAAGACGTCATCTGTTGAAGTCTTCTGGAAATACCACTATCTATTAACGAGAAAATTGATCATTTGCCACTTTGAAGAGTGGGCTTCGCAAAATTGCCACTTTCAAAATTGGCTTCGCAAAAATGTCATGCAATACATTTACCTTTTGATTACCATGCCATTTGAGCCATTTAACTCATTTAATATTTTTTTTTCTAATTTTAGGGGCTGGAAAAGACCTTTCTACCCTTACTAAGTTAAATGGCTCTCCTTCCCTCTCGCACACGCATACGCTGCCCGCTGTTTTCCCGGTCAAGTCGCCTGCAACTGGTTGCTTTTTCCGGCCACGCGGCAAGGTGAATATCTCATTCGAGACCCCGAAAGCCGAAACCAAGGCAGTTGGGTAAGGTTTACTCTCTTTCTTTCTTCTTTCTGAGAGAGAGAGGCAGTGCAAAACTTAATAAGGGTAGAAAGGTCTTTTTCAGCTCTTGAAATTAGAAAAAAAAATATTAAATGAGTTAAATGGCTCAAATGGCATGGTAATCAAGAGTAAATGTACTGCATGGCATTTTTGCGAAGCCAATTTTGAAAGTGGCAATTTTGCGAAGCCCACTCTTCAAAGTGGCAAATGATCAATTTTCTCATCTATTAACACAAACAAAATTTATCATTTATCCTACTATTCATGTGGAAATTGCGAGAATAAAATAATTTGGGGATAATGTGCACATATTTCCAAATACCACTATCTAATTATGCTACACAAATAAAAATTATCCTAACAGAGGATGAGATAAAATTGATTGTAACATCACATCTCTTCTAGATATATCTATCAAAACCATTTACGTCTTAATATTTTGCATCTATCTCTGAGCGCTTAAACTTACAACCAAGCAGTACCAAGTGTAGAAACAGGCTGAAACATTGACCATAGTGGCGAAGCTAGAACAAATCGGAGGGGGGGTGCGTTTGTCTTGTGAGTGTGGAAATTTAAGTTGCAACCATGGTAAAAATTCGATTATAGTATTGGTTTTTTATTTTTTTGTGGGTGCATCCGCACCCACAGCCATCAATGTAGCTTCGCCAGTCTCACTCCGACACAATCTCCGCAGTCCAACCCTCTCGATTCTCCAAGCGTCAAAAATCCCCTGATCTCCACCACCGGCAGCTGAACCTGGCACCTGAACTCCCAAGACGTCGCCTTCGCAGTCCTGAAGCACCCAGAGGTTTATCATCGTCATGTCGTCCTCGCGGGTGGACATGGCGAGCGTGCTCTTCACCTGAAGCAGCCATGGGCAGGTCATGCGGCTCACGGCGGGGACGCGCATCCATTTACCCTCGCCTGGCCGCGGCACCAGGTCGGTATGAAATGCAGGTTGTCGAGTGGCAGGACGGCACGGCAGGTCCAGCCCTGTCGCTAGCGTCTCCTCCACCGACTCCGTGGAGCCCCGCTGGACACGCCTCAGCGCCTCCTCGGAGAGAACCGCGAGAACTTGCGAGCCGGCCTCTACGTACTCCTCGCACCAGTACAGCACCCGGCACTCCCCGGAAGGGGCGGTAGATTAATGTCAGAAGTGAATCGCTCACCTAGCTCTCTCTATTGGCTGTCTCACACAACATATACAAGCACAAAGGAGAAGTTTTGGTGACGTGCTGTATCACACAGCCAAATGTCCTTTTTCTTTTCTCTATTGCCTCTATGAAGAAACCTGATTACAGTGCCATAAATTGAACACACGGAGACACAACTAACTCAGTCCAAGGGCCAATGCCTTGATCCACTTTCTATGCTCACGGCCAGGACGTGTGCCACTACTCCACTAACTAATGACATGCATGTACTAACTATCTTGACCAAATCACTTAGTCCCAGCTCATGCATGCAAAGACTAGATAACTACCTGGCCAAATCACTTGGCCTGCAGCACCACTGACTCAGAGACTAATTCGTGCAGTCCGTTGGCTCTGCTGCTCTTGCATGCAGCACCGTTTCTCGCAGCAACATCCATCTCGAACGGCACGTCGGCACCTCTCCATGTCCATGTACGCTCTTCCTGCTAAGCCATACCGGCCCACACAAATATACTAACTACATGCAAGACAAAAAATAAACATGCAGATACAAAATATCAAGATTAGTTCCAATATTGCCGACAGTGAGGCTCGGGATGGAGGCCCGTTGGCGCGTGACCAGGTTGAAGATCTAAGCGGCGCTCCGGGTACCAGATGTTGAACGGGTGCTTGCGGAGGGAGACGAGGAACAGGCCGTCACAGGATGCGTGGAGGGTGAGGTGGCGGCGGGGGCTGCAGAGGTCGCGGCGGTGGGGCTATAGTGGTCAAGAGTGTCGATGCCGGCATCGGCGCCTTGGAGGAAGGAGAGAAGAGGGAGAGTATGTTGGCCTAGAGACTACTCACAACACACGCGAGCACTAATGGATACACCAGAGGAAGAAGAAAACAGAGAAACAACTTTATTTTGGTTCTCAATGCTTTGCACCTTTTTTTTTTTGCATTTTCTGCATTAGAAAACCTGGGGTTGAGTCTGCAGATCTTGGCTCATTGTGAGCCTCCTATCCTGTAGTCTATAAACAGAAGATCCCAATGATTATATCTTGTATTTGTGGAAGAGAAAGCAATAAAGAAGGAGTTCTCCTATCCCATCTCTTGTGTTCCATCATGTAATTTTTTGTAATACCTGTATTTGAACTATCTCTCTTGCCTAGGAGGATTCGCTTAGACTAAACTCACCAGCGATGGTTTCTCAATACGTTATCAGTATGAATCACTCTGTTGGATAGCAAGGTAATCATTCGCAAATCGAATTACCTGTTCTAATCTACTGCAAGCAGACTTGAAGTTGCCGGCACAATGCCGATCGATAGATTACATGAAAAAAGTAGATGTTGATTGCACTATAGATTAAAAAAAGAGAAAAAATCATTGGGCCGCCACCTGCATGCGTCACGCTGCCTACACACATCGCCCCTCCCGAAGCCCTACGCCGCCGCTCGGCTACCGCTGGCTTGGAGCCGCGCTGCTGCTCGGCTGCCGCCAACATGCGGCATGAGCGCCGCTGGCCCAGACGACTGTTCCGCGTGTCGAGCGCCACCGACACACATGGTCGCTTTATGCGTCGAGTGCCGCTGGCCAGCATGGCCACTACCGCATCGCACTGAGCACCGCCAGCCCTGGCACGACTACTCCATGGTGAAGCCGACACCGCCTCCCGCATGAGGTGCCACTGCCTCTTGGCTTCGGGCGATGTCCATCGTGATCGCCTTCCGCACGAGGTGCCGTCGCAGCTCGGCTTCCGGAGCAGCTGCCTCCTGAACGAGGCGTCGCTGTCGCTCGCCTTCGGGAGTAGCTGCCGTCACTGCCTCACACACGAGGCTCGCGTCGGCTGTCATGCCACCCACACTACCTGAACGAGGTCGATGGAGCTGCCGTCCGCTAAAGCTCATCCCTACGCAAGGCCACCGTCATCGCTCTAGAGCATCGCCAAACACGCTGCCCCTGGCCTGAGCACCGGCCACCATATGTGTACCTCCCGAATGCAGTGTGGCACGCCCCGTAGAGGGCCACTGCCGCTCGGCCCACCGCCGCACCACCTGCCTTGGCCGCCGACTACTGGTGGCCCGCCGCATCGCACGCCTCGGCTGCCGGCCCACCACACGCGTGCACCGACGTCCCCAGCCACCCGCCGGGCCACCGACCTTGGTTGCCTATCGTGCCGCGCCTAGATGCGCCGCGACCACCATGAACAGGGGTAGGGGAAACCCTACCCCTGTCTCTTTTGACTCCACTGAAGTGGGTCGTCGGCTAGAAAATTGGCCAGGGGAAGGCCAACCGAGGGGGGATCTCCGAATTTTGTAAATAAGCCCCTAAAACATTAGCAAATTGAGCAAATTTTTTTTTTCAGAATTGAAAATTAGCGAACAACCCTCAAAAATTCTAGAATTCACTGAAAATTCTTGTTCCAACATAAAACGACCTCAGGAATTCAAATTTTGAATTATTTTTAGCATTTGAAGCATATTTAGCACTATTGTTATTACTTTCTGTGTTTTCAGTATTTATTTATTGTTTTAATTAATTATTTTTATTTAAATTGCCTTTAATCACTGAAATTAACAGTAAAATTTATAGAAAAATGCATAGAAAATTCTAGAACATTGCAAGAACTTTTTTGTTTCATTATCCAATTTATTTCATGCATATTTACCTGTAGTAAATTCATACATTCCTCTCATGCACATATAGATGACTGACATCATGAACCAGGAGTTCTAGGAGCTAGCACAATATAGCCAAAATTACTTGACTTGGGCTTCTGATATTGAGATTGTACTTAGAGCCAAGAAGCTCCGCGCTGCCATCGAAATTGGTGCATCAAAATATTCCTAACCCACACATGAGGAAAATGATCAGGCACTTCACTTCCGTAGGCGCCACCTGAAGAATGAGTATATGGTAGAGAAGAGCGTGATAGCATTATGGACTACACTCAAGAAGTGGTTTGAGAAGCTAAAGTACACGATTCTTCCTCAGGCAGAACAAGAATGGATCCAACTCAGATTTACTGATTTCAATACTATTGAGGAGTACAACTCTGCTTTGCATAGAATTTGTACAATCTTTAACTTTGTGGCAAGCAGATCACAGATGAAGAGAAGATTGAGAAGACCTTCTCCACCTTCCACCCCAATGTAGTGCAGTCTTTGCGTAACTATTGTCAAGATGGCTATAAGGAGTATGTTGAATTGATCGATATTATACAGGTTGCAGAGGCTCAGGATGAAGTTCTCTGCAAGAACTTTGTCGCACAGCCACCTAAGAGCTCCACTAGCCGTGAGGCCAATGCTGGGAGCTGTAAGGTGCGGAAGCCTGTTATGAAGAAAAGGGAAAAGGAAGGGCAAAGCCGCAACCTAGAAAGGCAAGTCAAATGCTCCACAAAAAAATAAGGCCAGCAAACAAAAGTGGGACGACAAGCCCTATAGTCAACAAAACCAAATCTGCTACAAGTGTGACAATTGCGGGCTCTGGTTGTGGATCTGTAAAGAGCTACAGCACATCGTTGATGCCTTCTAGGCCATGAAGAAGAAGGGCCACAAAGGGCATTGTGAAACCTACTTTGCCTTCATTGAGGAGGGAATTTTGAGCAGCTGCCTACACCAATAGAGGTTGATTCCACTCTTGTAGCAGCACCCTCCCTTGACATTGCTACTACCGCAACCATGATTTCCCAGGAAGAGCATCCAGCCCTGAGAAGATAGCAGTTGAAGTCTCTGGCTTCTTAGCAGATTCAATCCAATGTATATAATGCATTTAGATTTTAATTATCATTTATTTCATGTGTGGAAGGAATAAGTTAGATTTTGCATTGATGGTATTCAAACAATTTATTTTCTCATGATGGTTGGATAATATTAATTAATTAATTCATTTATTCAGTTAATAATGGCATAATATGTTCTAATACTACATATTAAAAAAGTACTTTATATTAGAACATGTGTAGCGCCTTATGGAGGAAGTGTGCTTAGCTGATAGTGGTACAATTAATTACTAGACCTTCTACTCCGAAAGTGAAGGATGAAGTCCTTACATTCTTGGAAAACATCCAAGGAGGTATTGTGGTTCTATCAGCCACTATCAAGGCCATTTAAATATTTTATGATGCTCACCGATGCTTCCTTGAAATGGTCGCATGTATGTTTATTATCCACGTGAAGCCACGCTTTTGCGAAGCTGATCTCATAGATAATGCAAATTAAAAATAATTTCCCTAATCATCATATAAAGTCCATCAGAATGGACAATGCCAGAGAATTTATTTCAAAGGTATTTGATGATTATTGTATGGCAATGGGAATTAAAGTAGAGCATTTCGTATCGCATGTCTACACCTAGAATGGACTAGCAGAAGTATTAATTAAGCAAATTAAATTTATTACCTGACCACTTTTGCAGAATTATAATTTTCCAATTACATGTTGGGGACATGCAACCCTACATGCAGCAACTCTCATCAACTTTAGACAATCGACATATAACATCCATTCACCAATGCAACTAGTGCAACAACACCGAAAATTTCTCATCTCCATATGTTTGGTTGCAAGGTTTATGTACATATACCCCCTCCACAGCATACTGCAATGGGCCCTCTCTGAAAGTTTGGGATATACGTTGGTTATAAGACAACATCCATAATCAGGTATCTGGACCCCCATGACAGGAGATTTGCATACAGACCGTTTTGCTAATAGTATATTCGATGAGAATAGTCTCTCAATATTAGGGGGAGAAATTAACCCTTTGATAAAAATATCGGAAAATTATGTGGCAAGCCACGAGAATCCATGCATATGACCTACGTACTAGTGTAGCAGATAGAGAAGTCTAGAAGATTATTGATTTGCAAGTATTAGCAAACCAACTGCATGACCACTTTAATGATTTAAAGAGTGTGACCAATTCACATGTGCCTGCACGCAATGCACCAGAGAGGGTTGAAATATTGAAGAAAATTGAAGGTATCCCTAATCCCGTCCAGAGGCCTCAGAATAAAAGGACGAGAACTCTGACCCCTCAAATCCCAAGTAACTGGGGACGCTTGATGAACAAGGATAAGAAGGACTCAACACAGCTAATCACTGAAGTTCCCCAGACTCAGAAAGGAAGCAAGTTAAGAGCTGGCACCGGTATGGTACCTTCAAAGAAAGGCATACCGGATTTGAATATTTCCATGGAGGGAGAAACCAGCATAGATGTGTGCGCACACATTGGAGCTAAAAAACTAGAGACTTGCCCCCGCAACTGGAAGGAGCGGAGAGCAAGTAGAAGCGCTAGAAGAATCAACCCATGATGAAATAACTATAAACTATGTGCACACAGGAGAATCCATGAATAGGACAACAACCAATGTTAATATTTATTTTGCAAAGAAAATTGCCATAATCATCGATCTTGACCCAAAGTTTGCATCACTCGCTGATTGTAAGAAAAGATTAGATTAGAAGGATTGGAAGGAGGCAATTGAAACTAAATTATTATCTCTAAATAAAAGAGATGTATTTGGGCTTGTAAGCTGCACGCCTCCCCATGTGCACCCCATAGGGCACAAGTGGGTATTTGTTCGAAAGAGAAGATATAAAGTAAGGCTTGTTGCACAAGATTTCACTCAATGTTCAAGAGTTGATTATTAAAAAACCTATTTCGCGATCACGGGTGGCATTATTAGATATTTAACCTCAATGGCACTGAACTTGAATTTAGAAATGAAATTTATGGATGTGGTAACTGCATACCTTCATAAAAATTTGAATTTGGATATTTATATGAAGGTATCTGAAGGTATCCCTATCTCGAACCAAGATAGAGCAAATAGAAACCTGTACAGTGTGAAACTCAAAATATTACTGTACGGACTTAAGCAATCAGGCAGGATATGGTATAATCACTTAAGTGACTTTCTATACAAGAAAGGCTACACGAACAATGAGAATCGTCCCTGTGTATTTATACGACAATCTCAAAATGAATTTTATATAATCTCAGTATATGTAGATGATCTTAATATCATCGAAACCCTAGAAGATATAAAGAAAGCAAGCTCTTACTTAGAGTTTGAAATGAAAGATTTGGGTAAAACCAAATATTGCCTAGGATTACAACTTGAGCATGTCCCTGAAGGGATATTAGTGCATCGGTTTGCATACACTCAAAAGGTGTTAGAAAAATTCGGCTTTGAAAAGGCATACCTATCGAAAGTATCGATGATCGGAAGATGTTTATAGCAAGACAATGATTTGTACCAACCTAGAGAAGAGGGGAAGTCCTGAGACCGAAAGTCTCGTACTTAAGTGCAATAGGAGCACTTATGTATTTAGCAAACTGCACTAGACCGGATATTGCATTTGCCATAAACCTATTAGCAATGTATAGTGCAGAACCTACCAAAAGGCATTGGCAAGGGATAAAGGACATCTTCCGATATCTCCAAGGAAGCAAAGATCTTAGTTTATTCTATAGAAAGAACCAGGACCTGAATATGACAGGATATATAGACGCCAGGTACCTATCAGACCCTCATACAGCTAGATCACAAACAGGTTATATATTCCTATATGGTGGAATTGCAATTTCATGGAAATTGTCCAAGAAAAGTTTTCTATCAACTTCGACGAATCACATGGAAATCATAGCACTATACGAATGATTCACCACATTCAGCAGTCATGTGAATTGAATATCGTGCAAGCTACCACAATTATCTATAAAGATAATGCAGCTTGTGTTGTACAAGTACATATAGGTTATGTGAAGAGTCATCTTACAAAGCATATCAACTCCAAGTTCTTCTATTCTCATGAGTTACAAAAGATGGATGAAATTAAGATACTGCATACTAAGTCATGTGAAAATCTTGCAGATTTATTCACTAAGTCACTTCTAGCATCTCACTTTGAAAGTTGTATACGTGACATTGGAATGATGAGACTTAGAAAAGTGCAGAACTCAGGGGGAAATTCTTCTCAAACTCATTATTAAAACTTGATCATGAAGATCGAGTACCCACAGAATAAATCCTGTAGATTAAATGAAATTGGGTGAATTGTAATCTTTTTCCCTTGACAAGTTTTTTGAAAGTTTCTCAGCCAAGGTTTTTAATGAAGCAATTCATGCATCATAGCATAACATGTATCATGTACTCTTTCTCTAAATTTTTCCCACTGGGTTTTTATGGAGTTTTGATGAGGCATGAATGTGTTGGATGAGTGCCCAAGGAGGGAGTGTTAGGAAACCTAGGCCTGGGCCTGCAGAGTTTGGCCCATGAAGAGCATCCTATCCTGTAGTCTATAAATAGGGGGTCCCAATGATTAAACCTTGTACTTGTGGAAGCGAAAGTAATAAAGAAGAAGGAATTCCCCTATCCCATCTCTTGTGTTCAATCTTGTATTTTTCTTGCATTACCTGCGTTTGATCTATCTTTCTTGCCTAGGAGAAATCGCTTGGACTAGACAAGTCAGCGACGGTTCCACAATATTTTGCTACTCTTCTTATTCCTTTTCATACGTGCTACATTTCAACCGAAAACACACTAAAAGCAAATAACAGCACACACAAATGGCAATTGCTGATCCGCTACTCTAGCAACTACTCCCTACAACTCAGCCATATCACGCATAATATGGATCATGGACCTAGTTACTAGTCCGCATTCAAAACACACACGTTCTGAACATTTATTCAACTTGGACCGAGACTCTGAAATGACTGACGAAAGCAACACAAAGAACTAATTGCAGAACCTGCTGTTAACAAGGCAGCTCTAAACTTAGCTAACTAGAAAGGGAAAACCGAACAAAAATAAGACTAGCACAACAATCACCCCCTAATTTTGTTGCTTCTCCGATGCTCATGCTACACTAGTAGTCTTATACAACAAAGTGAACACATCACCACTTGTGTGTGCAACTGCATTCTAAAACAACTGCATTCTAGAGCGCAGTGCATCTGCATCATCCTCGTGCTAACTCTACGTTCTCTTCACCTTGCTCCATAGCTCGTATTCCTTCACACCAGATTTTGCCAAGACAAAACCCAGCTGGGGACGGCCCAAGCGAAGCAAGTACAGTCAATTCCATGACTTATTTGCCTAGCCAGCAGCTTTCTCTATTGATCATAGATGTTCAGAATGCTTTCTTCCAATACCATTTTGTAGCCATGCTCATCAAGGTGCCCCAAACTAATTATATTACTCCTTAACTGAGGTATATAATAAACATCAGATAAGACTTTGTGCTCACCAGTTTGGGACTTGAACGGCACCACGCCACGGCCATTGATTTCCATGTGAGATCCATCCCCAAATCTCACTAACCCCTAAACTGACATGTCTAGGTCGGAGAACATCTCATGGCACCCGGTCATGTCATTGGATGCGCCTATGTTGAGGTACCAGACCATCGTATTTTTGGTTATTGTGATTCTATTTTTGGTTACAAGACCGTCATATTTTTCGCAACAATCTAAGAGTTCAGTTGTAGATAAAAAATATATCATGTAATATTTAAAAAGGGTTAACTTGATTAAAATATGACCGAACTATTAATTTTAACAACTTTTACGAGCGTCCAAGTGCAAATCTTTAACTTACATACAGAAGAATCAAAGAAATTTCCACAGAAACATTTGAGTGAGGTCATAACCCTAACACAAAAATTTGAAGCATTCTTTCTTCTTTGGCCTCTGATCTAATAAAAATAAGCAAGATTGAGTACACTAGGTAGTCAGCAAGTCCTTATAGCAAGATGTATTTATAGGGCAATTATCTATATACAAAACTTAACCAAAGGATGGTATTATATTTCTTTAGCGTGAAGCCAATTTGACGAATATTATATTATAACTAGTTTCCAGACATATGACTTAGCCATTTTTTTTAACTAAAATCAAAATGTCCAATTTCAATTGACTTTGTGGGAGCACCTCTCCTCATAGCTACTTACCATGTCCAGTCCATAGACACCATACAATATCCATTTATATACTACCATACCATGTTCGTAAGCACCATTTACCAGTAACCATTTTGTGAAAATTACACACCATGGTGTTTTCATACTTTGCCCATGACCAAAAGCATGGCTATTTAAATATATTATAACACTCTATAGAGGTGTAGAATTTTACCTATAAAATATGATTATCTCATAATATCGGTCCTTACATGCTTTCTTAGATGTGCGACTGAGAAATCATAACAAGACCTTTACAATTCTTAGTCTTGATACTTTCCCCTGCTCCAGAGGTTTAACCCTCAGTGCTGAGAAACCCCCATTGTTAGCTTATTGATTGAGTGCACTCTCCAAGGGCATGGACCTTTTGAGTCCCTCCTGGCAGTGACCCCTATAGGTTCACTCCCATCACTATTTCCGAGGCAATGACCCTGCGGGCCATCTCCAACTTTGTTACACTAGCGCAAGAGTCCACACCAAAACCAACCAAATTAGTTGGCCAATTCCAATCCATACTAGACTTACAGTTGCAGGTTGGATGTAGAAATGAGCACACTGTTTGATCGAAATCGGTAATAGAGGGGGTGAATGTTGCTTCTAAAAATTATCCCCCAAAAAGTATCCACTAAATGAATCCCCTCCTGTGGTTACGGAAACTATGAAAAGAACTTCAAATGCTCACGGGAACTGCAGAAGAACAAACAAGTAAGGGAAGCAAAGAAAGAAATCCGCACAACCAGCATTTTTCCAGAGGAGCCGGTCTAACCATAGTTCAATGGCCGGTCAGACCGGTTCCCTGCGGCTGGTCAGACCGGTTCCCTGCGGCTGGTCAGACCTCTTCAATACCGCCGGTCTGACCGCTATACAAAGCCCGGTCTGACCGGCCCCCTCGAGGATCAATCCAGCAGACTGAAAATTGCGCAATAAACTTGAAGAATCTGAGTTTTGGCCAAATTAAAGATTTTGTTACTGATTTTCTCTAGCCAAAAGAGCATACACCTATTCTAAACATCATAGAGACCTCAAATACCAAGGGAATCAAATAGAAACTCAAGAATTTTAGTTTTGTGCCAAAAACTGAAAAAGTACAGAGAGCTGCACCAAAAATCAAATTCCCACCTAATCTTTGATTCTTTGATCATGAAACCAAGAGATTAGCAAAGGAATAGCCTCAGGACTTAGAATCTCCAACCAGGGCACACCCTTTTTGGGGGAAAACAGAAGAACATCATCAAACCCTAGAAATGGTGAAACAGGAGAACAATTTTGACGAAGGACATAAACAAGAGATAACTCAATGAATCTATCTTTTGCTCTCGGGAATGGAATAACTAGGAGGTCTAGAATCGTTTCCCATCACAGAGCAAACCAAAAGACAAGAAACAATCCAGAAATCCCCTCTAAGCCTTAAGAACAGAGCAACCAGCAAAGAAGACAAACTGAAAATAAAACTAACACAGGGAAATCAAGAGGTCAAAGGCACTCAAGTAGATTCATTGCACTGGAAGGATTACATAGGAGTCCCCATGACACGATTGGATTGAGAGCACAGGCTACATGCTTCTCATTTGAGCACTCCTCTCTTTGTCTCTCAAGAACACACGTACAGAAAGGAGACAACCTCCTGCACTCCTCACCAAACCTCAACAACTAAAGGAAAAGACTAAAGCCATCAACCCCAAGCCATTTTCCCTCTCACAAGCATGCTCACAACCAAGAACACATGCATATATTTATAGCCTTGCTTAATGGGTTCACCACATGCTTTGCCCATTAAGCCTCCAACAACTCTAGTTCTTTATCCATAACCCACTTCCTTTAGTGCAGCTTTGCGTATTCACCAAAATGCCCCTCCTGCACCTTCTGGGAAGCTTCCTCATTCCTTGCCTTCCAAGCCTCGCAGCTACCTTGAGCCCTCGCCGTCTTCGGCACACCTCGACCGCTCTGACCACGGCACCACCTGCGCCTATCTGCAGCCATCAAAGACAAGAAACACATCACATAGCACTGCTCGAAACATATAATCATCACTAGCATCAACGAATCATACTCAAGCAAGAATTTGCCCAAACGACCAATCGGGAAGAATAATATGCCTCAAGTCGGACTAACCAAACCCGACTGCGTAAAGTGCCGACGTGGCGCGAACCACACAAACCAAACTCGATCTTTCCAAAATACTTGTCAATTACTCATCACAAGCATGTGGTCACGTCCACATGGTCTCTCAATCTCCCCCTTGATGAGTATATTGACAAACCCAGAAAAAACGCAAAGTTGAGTTTGAAATGAAAGAAAGTCAAACATGGTCTAAAGAAGAATCAAGGAAGCTTATGACCATGTCGACAAAGGAGCAACAACAAGGAGCAAGTTTTCCTCGAAAGCTCCAAGAATGCCTGTCGTAGGGGTGGCCCCCACCTAAACCCAGCAGGCCTGGTAGGAGATTATAAGGCCCAGAATAGGCCATGTGTGATGACATAACTGCCCCCAGAGGGGATAACCAGATGTAAGGGTATAACTGTAAAAGCACTCCTCATGTGTATATATATATGAGTAAGCCATGAGGAGGACCCAGGCCATTACACTTAATCTTCATCACTCTCCACTACCATCTCTCTCTCTCTGTTTGGTCTGTAGCCACAACAGTTGGCGCCGTCCGTGGGGAGGACGAAGACAAGCCTGAAGACCGAAGGAAAAAGATGGCACCGAAAAAAGCTTCACCAGCGGCGGCGAAGGGAAAGAAGACGGATGGGTCGGAGCAGCGTGTGAACACCAGGGCTTCGGTGTCGGCCACCGAAGGAGTTGGCGGCGGCGTACGCGCCGTGGTCGCGGGCGTCGACGCCCGCGCGGCAACGACCGACCCCGCCAGCGCCGCTACGACGACATCCAACCCCGTCGCCGGCACTGCAACGACAGCCCCCGCCACCCTTGCCGGTAGCGCGGATCCGACGGCCGGGGGTAGCCGCAACGAATCATCCGGCGGATCTGGAGGTCGTGAGGCGATGGTCCCTGCACCGGCCCGTCCACTGGGCGTTCCGGCGGCCCCAACGACACCTGCGGTGGAAAGCGCCCTACTAGCAGCCCTCAGCGCATTCCAGCGGGAACTAGGGGACCTTCGCGGAGCCGTCCGAGGTATACAAGAGGCTCGGAGCCAGCAGGTCGCGCCAGTAGTCGCGCCCGAGCCCACGCCAGAGAAGGTGGACAGTCGCGAAGCCCCCACATCTAGCCGTGTCCCGCTGAGATGCGTAGATCCGGAATCCCCGCTTTCGGCGGGGCTGCAGCAGGCGGCGTGGCCCGAAGACTTCAAGTTCCCTCGCATCACCGACCCGTACAAAGGCGACACGGATCCTCGCGAGTTCGTGCGCGTGTACGAAACCGCGATCGAGGCCGCGAGCGGAGACGACACCGCGAAGGCGAAGGGACTCCCCCTCGCACTGCACGGAGTGGCGTTCTCTTGGTTTTTTACCATAGAGCCGGGCTCCATCTACGCGTGGGAGCAGCTTCGCGACCGGCTTTGTAGCAACTTTCAAGGACATCATGTCGAGCGAATCGATGCGGACCAACTCTTCGCTGTGAAGCAAGGACCCTCGGAGACGCTCCGGGGCTACTTCAAGCGCTTCGCCAAGATTCGAGGCCAGGTAAACAATGTTAATGAAACCACAGTCGTTAATGCAGCCATATAGGGCCTTCGCCCGGGCCCGATGGCCAAATACAACGCGCGAAGGCCAATCACGACAGTTGCCAAGCTCTTCGACAAAATGGACGAGTATGCGCGGGCGGAGGAGGATGCGCGAAGACGCAGCATCGCCGCCCTCGGCCTCGCCCATGAGGAGCGCCCCCCGCGCGAGGTCGGGGCGGGTGGTCCCTCCTCGAAGCCGGGCCGTAGTCGAAAGCCCCGAGGAGGCCCTCCCCGAGGCAGTGAGGCCGAGGTACAGGAAGGCTCTTCACGGTGCAGGCCTAAACCTCGGCGCCGCCAGCGCCGGTCGCAGGCGGCCCATCACGTCCTCGCCACCGAGAGCGCCCGCCAAGGCCCCGACCCCGCCTCACGGAGGGGAGACCGGGGATCGGAGGGCAAATTTCACTACGGCGGCCAACCCCACGCAGAGCAAGAGCTCCTGCACTATGGCAAGTGGTGCGAGGTACACGGCTACGGCGATCATTACACAAGGGCATGCATCGCGGTGATGGAGCTGTGGTGGGTGACGGCCGGATCTCGGGCTCCGCCTCCTCGGCCCCCCGCCGAAGTCCACGTGGGGCACCCAAGGGATAGCCCCATACGGGCCACCGCAACGGAGGGCGCGCGGCATCACACCGTCAACGTCATCACCGGAGGCTCCTCTTCAAAAGCCCCCGGGGAGCAGCCGCAACTGTGGATGCCGCCCCGCAACATCACCTTCGACTTGAACGACGCCAGGGGCGTGGAGTACCCTCACCAAGACCCTCTAGTCTCCAGACCCACATAGCATGCTGCGAAGTCAGGCGCGTCCTTGTTGACGGGGGAAGCTCCGCGAACATCTTATTCGCAGAAGCCCTCGACCGCATGGCAATCCCCCGAAGCCGGCTGGAGCAGCCAGGAGCTCCACTTCAAGGCTTCGGGGGTCAACCGCTGCAGGCCCTGGGGCACGTGTCCCTTCCTGTCACTTTCCGTCAGGAGGGCAACAAAGGTAACATCCGGACCGAGCATGTCACCTTCGATGTCGTGGATATCCCGCACCCCTACAACGCCATACTGGGGCGACCCGCCATCAACTCTTTCGAGGCACCACGCCTTTTTGTGTGTAAAGCTCCCGGGCCCGGAGGGTGTCATCACCATCTTCGGCGACCAGGACCTGGCCAGACGTGCCGAAGGCGGCAGCCGCATCTCGCATCGCCCGGTGCATGCCCTCTTCGGCGCGCCCGGTGATGGACCCTCCGCTCCCGGGTGGACGCCCAAGCCTCGGCCCGAAGGCGGCGTCAAGAAGGTGCCGCTCCAGGCGGAGGGGCAGTTTGTGTCCATTGGCGAGGGGCTCCCACCGGGGGTCGAACGGGAGCTGCTCCGAGTGCTTCAGAACAACGTTGACATCTTCGCATGGTCCCCGGAGGACATCAAGGGCGTAGACCGAGCGGTAATCCAGCATCGTTTGGCGGTCCGCCCCGACGCCAAGCCGGTCAAGCAAAGGCTTCGGCGTATGTCGATGGATCGGCAGCAGGCGGCCAAAGCGGAGGTGGCGAAGCTTCTTCGCGCCGGGGTCATCCGCAAGGTCCACCATCCAGAATGGCTCGCTAACCCGGTGCTAGTCAAAAAGGCCAGCGGGGCCTGGCGCATGTGCATCGACTTCACGGCACTCAACAAGGCGTGCCCGAAGGACAACTAACCCTTGCCGCGCATCGATCAGCTGGTTGACGCCACTGCTGGGTGCGAACTCATGAGTTTCCTGGACGCCTATTCCGGCTACCACCAGGTATACATGGCCGAAGACGACGAGGAGAAGACCAGTTTCATCACACCACTTGGGACGTTCTGCTTCGTCAGAATGCCCTTTGGCTTGAAGAACGCAGGCGCTACCTTCACCCGCCTCGTCGCCATTGCCCTGGCCGCCCAGCTCGGGAGGAACGTCGAAGCCTATGTCGATGACGTGGTGGTCAAAACTCGGCAACTTGCTCTACACGGCCGGGACCTCCAGGAGACCTTCGACAACCTGCGGAAGGCGGGCATCAAGCTCAACCCCGACAAGTGTGTCTTCGGGGTACAGGCGGGCAAACTCCTAGGTTTCCTCGTGTCCGGGCGGGGCATCCAGGCGAACCCCGACAAAGTAGACGCCATCCTGGGTATGGAGCCGCCCAAGACAACGAGGGAGGTCCAGAGGCTGGCGGGCCGCATGGCAGCATTAAGCCGCTTCCTATCCAGGGCGGCAGAGCGGGGCCTGCCGTTTTTCAAGACACTCCGCGGGTGCGATGGATTTCGTTGGGACGGAGACTGCGCGAAGGCCTTCAACGAGCTCAAGCAGCACCTAGCAAGCCTCCCCACTTTGGTCGCCCCAGCACCAGAGGCTCCCCTCCTGCTCTATCTGGCCGCGTCAGCTACCGCGGTCAGCGCCGTCCTCGTCTTAGAGGAAGGCGCCATGCAACGGTCTACTTTGTCTCCGAAGCCCTTCAAGGCGCCAAGACAAGATACACGGAGCTTGAGAAGCTCGCCTACGCGCTGGTCATGGCCTCCAGGAAGCTTCGGCATTATTTTCTGGCTCACCCGATCACAGTGCCTTCCTCATTCCCCCTGGCAGAGATGCTACACAACAAGGAGTCCATAGGGCGTATCGGTAAATGGGCCGCCGAGCTCGCTCCCTTCTCCTTGACGTATGCTTCGCGGACGGCAATTAAATCCCAAGTCCTGGCGGATTTTCTCGCCGAATGGACCCCGCCGGCCCAACCCGGCCAGACGCACGATGATCCCGTCTGGACGCTTACAATCGACGGAGCTTACAGCGTCGCCGGCGCGGGCGTAGGGGCGGTGATCATCACGCCCGAGGGACAGCGTTTGCTGTACTCGGCGTGCCTTGCCTTCTCCGCCACCAACAACACGGCTGAATACGAGGCACTGCTCTTTGGCCTGGCGAAGCTCAAGGCAGTCGGCGCGAGACGGGTGTTGGTCCGCACCGACTCGCGCTTGGTGGCCGGCCATGTGGACAAGTCATATCAAGCCAAAGACCCTGAGTTGGCCAAGTACCTCGCGGCGGTACGGGCGAGGGAAAGGCACTTTTTGGGTGTCACCGTCAAGGCCATCCCCCGGGCGGAGAATGAGCAAGCCGACGCCCTCGCCAAGGCGGCCAGCCAGCAGCTGCCCCCCCTGAGGGGGCATTCTACGAGGTGTTAGCAAAGGCGGCCATCGCGCAGGACAACCAGGACGCGGCACTTGTCCACCGCATTGATCGGCCAGGAGATTGGCGAGAGCCCATTTTCAATTTCTTACAAGGCCTTGCCGAGCCGGAGGACCCTGCCGAGCTGCGACGATTGCAGCACCGCGCACGGTCCTTCCAGGTGTTCGAAGGGACACTCTACAAGAAAGGGGTTTGCGCGCCGCTCCTGCGCTGCCTCTCGACTTAGGAAGGAAAGGGACTCTTGGCGGAAATCCACGCGGGCGTATGCGGATCCCACCTGGCGCCGAGGTCATTAGTCGGCAAGGCGTTCAGACAAGGCTTCTACTGGCCGACTGCCATCACCGACGCCCAGGACCTCGTCCGTCGGTGCCAAGGGTGCCAGTGGATGGCGCGCATCATCCGCAGGCCCCCGACAAGCCTCAACCCAATTCCCCCGGTGTGGCCACTGGCGCGCTGGGGTCTCGATATAGTAGGACCACTTGCCCGAGCTCCAGGGGACCTCCGGTTCGTGGTAGTCGCGCTGGAGTATTTCTCCAGATGGCTGGAAGCGATTGCTCTGGCCAAAGTAACTTCTGCGGCCATACAGCGCTTCCTGTGGCAAAACATCATATGTCGCTTCGGTGTACCTCGGGAGCTCACGGTCGACAATGGCCTGCAGTTCGACGCCGCCCTCTTCAAGGATTATTGTGACAGCATGGGCATCACCCTCCAATTCGCCTCGGTAGGGCATCCCCAGTCCAACGGGGCGGTCGAACGGGCGAATGGCGCCATTTCTACCGCCATCAAAAAGCGCCTGGTTGGATCGCCGAAGGGCAAGTGGCCAAGCGAGCTTCACAGCGTTCTATGGTCGCTTCGCACAACGGTAACACGCCCGACGGGATTCACGCCGTTTAAGCTCCTCTTCGGTGACGAAGCGGTGACGCCCGAGGTAATCAAGGCCGGCTCGCGAAGGGTCCTCGTCCAAGCACCCGAAGAGGAGCGCCGTGTGTCCTTGGACCTCCTCAACGGGATACGGGCAGACGCAGCCCACCATGTCGAGAAGTACGCGCGGCAGACAATGCGTACTCGGGACCGCTCTATATGCCCGCGAGGGTTCAAGCCTGGGGATCTCATCCTCAGAGTGGCGCTCCAGGTGTAAACCGTTGGCAAGCTGGAGTCCAAGTGGGAAGGCCCGTACATCGTAACGGAGGCATTGCCAAAGGGGGCGTACCGCCTCGCCACGCTTGAAGGACAAGCCTTCTGGCACACATGGAACGCGGACAGGTTGCGGCGGTACTACGCCTACAAGCAGGACAGTAGGCGTAGAGCCACCAGCCCGTTGTTAGGCGATGCTCGCCCGCGCAAACGGGAGTTCAATAAAGGTTGCTGTTCCAAGAGCATCCCCTGTCCGCGCTGAGCAGAACAAAGTCCACGGACTTTAAATAAGACGTAGCGTCGAGCCTAGCTCCGCACGCGAGAGTCTGCGGACTATAAATAAGACGTAGCGTCGAGCCTAGCTCCGCACGCACCAGTCCACGGACTTTAAATAAGACGTAGCGTCGATCCTAGCTCCGCACGCGAGAGTCTGCGGACTATAAATAAGACGTAGCGTCGAGCCTAGCTCCGCACGCACCAGTCCACGGACTTTAAATAAGACGTAGCTGAAGGAACGCGCGTAGGCTACGATAGCAGAAAATAAAAAATTTCTACCGCGCACACCAGGACATCATGCTAAGAAGGGATCATAGATCGTTACCACTAGACGCGCAGCGCAGCGGAAGAAGAGTTGGAGAAGCCGATCCAACCACGCGCGTCGAGGTAGTAGTGGAAGTAGCCGATCGTCCCGAACAGATCGTCTCCTCCACGCGATCAACCACACCACGAGCAGATCCAATCTGTAGTTTGTTGATGCCGATCAACGCCGCAACGAGCAGCGCCTCCACCGGTATCCACACGTCCGGGGCTGGAACTCCGATCGCGAGTGTACCAGCACTCGCGAGCGGCTAGGGTTTGGCTCGGGAGGTGGCGGCTAGGGTTTTGTTCGGGAGGAACATATGCGTACATCCCTCAGCCCCCCCGCCTCCAAATATATAGACCTCCTCACTTGGGCCTCGTGGACCGAGGCCCAATAGGAGTCTATCCGGATCTCTATCCGAATTGAGCCCACATCCGAATCACATTCGAATTAGTGTTCCAACCCGTTAAGTGTGCGACCCTGTAGGTTCACGTATACTTGGTCGCGACCCGGAAACACCTTTCCGGTCACCCTGTTAATAGCGGCCTCTAGCAAGACATATTAACCCCAAAGTATACGTAAAGATCATATCGGCTGAACCTGTAATGTTCTCATGTACGAATCCTTTTGCCTCACGATATAGATTAAGCTCAAGGCGAGACCTGTGTCATCCTCTTAATGGCTCAATCACTCTCTCGATTCCGTGATGGATTATAAACTTGTGATTGACTCCTCAATCACATTGGCATGGCCATGCACTTTCATAATCCATTACATCGAGGGGCCCAGAGATATCTCTCCCATAAGGAGGGGCAAATTCTATCTTGATCATTCACATCCCACTACATGTTTCATAGCAAACCCGAAGACTACTTTTATGACTACCCAGTTACGGAGTAGTGGTTAGTAGTCCCAAAATAGGCTACTACGCATGTTGGGAACCATGATGATCTCAAGTCTAACGATTCTACATAAACACTACTTGAGACCAACTAATGACACATGGAATCTCTGCAGTGTCTCATGGCGGGTCTATCCAACATATGTTCACTAACACATGTCCATATTATTGATTTGGTATCTCCATACCATGATCCATGAGACATGATCATCAATCAATACATATGCTGATCTTTGAATCATATATGTTCCTCATATGATATATGATCAGGGATCATTTAGAAATAGCAACATTTTGGCATTAAGAGTCTCATGAATAAGTCACATACTCATTGATCAATAATGATAATGTCTATTTCAAGGAACAAAGCAATGTATCATAAACATAGTATGTGATATATTCAACATCTCCATGTTGCCTCTAGGGCATATCACCAACAGTCTCCCACTTGCACTAGAGTCAACCATGTAGGTATCTAATACCCATTGCCCTAGTGTGAGCCTCATGCTTTGGCTGGGGAAGCGGCTTTGTCAACGGATCTGCAATGTTCAAATCCGTTTGTACTTTGCATATCTTCACATCGCCTCTCTCCACAATCTCGCGGATGAGATGAAATCGCCGTAGAATGTGCTTGGACTTCTGGTGCGATCTAGGCTCCTTGGCTTGCGCAATGGCCCCACTATTGTCACAGTAGAGGTCCATTGGGCTGGAGGCACTAGCCACCACACCAAGCTCAGAAACAAATTTCTTGATCCAAACAGCCTCTTTAGCAGCTTCAGAAGCTGCTATGTACTCGGCCTCTGTTGTAGAATCAGCAACCGTCTCCTGCTTGGAACTCTTCCAGCTCACCGCACCGCCATTCAGGCAGAACACAAATCCAGATTGCGATCTAAAATCATCTTTGTCAGTTTGGAAGCTAGCATCGGTGTAACCATTTACAACGAGCTCTTCCTCACCCCCATAGACGAGGAACACATCTTTAGTTCTTCTCAAGTACTTCAAGATGTTCTTTACGGCAATCCAGTGACTTTCACCTGGATCTGACTGGTATCTACTTGTAGCACTTAAAGCATACGAGACATCTGGACGTGTACAAAGCATGGCATACATAATGGATCCCATAGCCGAAGCATATGGAATCGCATTCATTTTATCCCGCTCATCAGGTGTACTAGGACACTGACTCTTGCTAAGATGTATACCATGTGACATAGGTAGGAAGCCTTTCTTGGAATCTGCATGTTGAACCTTTTCAACACCTTGTCAATGTACGTATCTTGGCTTAATCCAATTAGCCTTCTTGATCTATCCCTATAGATCTTGATGCCCAGAATATATGTCGCCTCTCCTAAGTCTTTCATAGAGAAACTATTTTTCAATGAAGACTTAACAGATTCGAGCATAGGAATGTCATTTCCGATCAGTAATATGTCATCCACATATAAGACCAGAAACACGAGTGCGCTCCCACTAGCCTTTTTGTAAACACAAGGCTCTTCTTCGTTCTTGATGAAACCAAACCCTTTGATTACTTCATCAAAACGAATGTTCCAACTCCGAGATGCCTGCTTTAATCCATAAATGGATCTTTGCAGCTTGCATATCTTTCCAGCTGATTGCGGATCGACAAAACCCGTGGGCTGTGTCATGTACACATCCTCACTCAGATTTCCATTAAGGAAAGCTGTTTTGACATCCATTTGCCATATTTCATAGTCGAAATATGCAGCAATCGCTAGAATGATCCGAATAGACTTTATCATTGCGACGGGCGAAAAAGTTTCATCATAATCAACACCTTGAATTTGTTTGAAACCTTTGGCCACCAATCGCGCTTTATAGATGTGAACATTTCCATCTATGTCTATCTTTTTCTTGAAAATCCATTTGCACTCAATGGTTTTAACACCATCAGGTGGATCAACCAAGTTCCAAACATGATTACTGTGCATGGATTCAATTTCGGATCTCATGGCTTCAAGCCATTTCTCAGAGTCTGGTCCCACCATCGCTTCTTCATAGGTCTTAGGCTCATCGTTGTCTAACAACAATATGTCCCGTTGTTGAGTAGTCAAGAACATGTACCTTTCAGGTGCACGACGTGACCTCTCTGACCTACGTGGTGCCGGTGTGTCCACAACAGGTTCTTCAACAGTTTGTTCATCCTGTTGTGGTTCTGTAGGAGCTGAAACGTTTTCAGGTGTTTCCCGAATTTCTTCAAGTTGCACCATGCTCCCACTATCCCTTCTTGAGAGAAACTCTTTCTCTAAGAAGACACCATGCCGGGCGACAAACACTTTGCCTTCTCCTTGATTATAGAAGTAATATCCTTTTGTTTCCTTAGGATACCCGATAAAGAAGCATTTATCAGATTTAGGACTGAGCTTATCAGATTGTAAACGTTTTACATAAGCCTCACATCCCCAAATCTTAAGAAAAGACAAGCTAGGACGTTGTCCTGTCCACATCTCATATGGTGTCTTTTCTACTGATTTTGATGGAACCCTGTTTAGTGTGAAAGCGGCTGTTTCAAGAGCGTACCCCCAAAAAGACAACGGAAGATCACTTTGGCTCATCATGGAGCGCACAATATCTAATAAGGTGCGATTTCTCCGTTCAGATACCCCATTCCATTGAGGTGTTCCTGGCGGAGTCAATTGTGGAACAATTTCACAATCCTTCAGATGATTGCCAAACTCATGGCTCAAATACTCGCCTCCACGATCAGATCGTAGAAACTTGATTGTCTTGCCTAAATGATTTTGCACTTCATTTTGGAATTCTTTGAACTTTTCAAAGGATTCGGACTTATGCTTCATCAGGTAGATATACCCATATCTACTAAAATCATCAGTAAAAGTTATGAAGTACTGAAAACCACCTCTGGCTGTTGAGCTCATTGGTCCACATACATCAGAATGTACGAGTGCCAATAAGTCACTTGCCCGTTCACCTTGACCGGTGAAAGGTGCCTTTGTCATCTTGCCAAGTAAACAAGATTCGCATGTCTCAAATGATTCAAAATCAAATGAGTGCAGAATACCATCTCTATGGAGCTTCTCCATGCGTTTCTCATTTATGTGACCTAAGCGACAGTGCCAAATAAACGTGGGATTCAAATCATTCGAACGTTGCCTCTTTGCATTAATGTTATAGACCGGTGACTCTTCAAGAGTAAGAACATATAACCCATTCACCAATGGAGTATGACAATAGAACATATCTTTGAAATAAAGAGAACAACCATTGTTCACAGATCTAAAGTCATAACCTTCTGCTTGCAAACATGAAGCAGAAATAATGTTCTTGGAAAGAGATGGAACACAATAACAATTATTCAATTCCAAAACTAATCCTGAAGGTAAAGACAATGGCATGGTGCCAACAGCGACCGCAGCAACTTTTGCTCCATTGCCAACGCGAAGATCCACTTCGCTCCTCCTCAAACTTCTACTTCTTCTTAGCCCCTGCAACGATTTGCAAAGGTGAGCAACCGATCCGGTATCAAATACCCAAGAATCAGTGGATGAAGTAGCAAGATTGATCTCTATAACATTTATACCTGGAGAGGAAGTCGTACTTCCCTTCTTCTTCTCAAGATCCTCCAAGTACTTTGGGCAGTTCCTTTTCCAATGACCTGATTGCTTACAGTAGTAACAATCTGCATTAGGAGCAGCGCCCTTCTTGACTTGCTTGGCCTTAGAACTGCTCGCGATCTCATCGGGAGCTAACTTTCTTTTGACCGCGCCTTTCTTGACATTGGGCTTGCCCTTGCCTTTCTGCATCATCATCACATGATTGCTGCTTTTCTTAATGCTTTCCTCGGCAGCTTTTAGCATCCCATGCAACTCTGCCAAGGTCTTATCCATGTTGTTCATGTGATAGTTCAGTATGAATGGCTCAAAGCTCGGGGGGAGCGACTGGAGAATCACATCAGTAGCCAACTCTTGGCTAAGGGGAAAACCAAGCTTTTCCAGACTCTCAATGTAGCCAATCATCTTAATCACATGAGGGCTGACGGGATTCCCTTCTGCAAGCCTGCACGCAAACAAGGACTTTGAAGTGTTGAACCTCTCAGCCCTTGCTTGGTTCTCAAACATACCACGCAACCCCACAATGATATTGTAGGCATCTGTGTTCTCATATTGCTTCTGAAGCTCAGAGGACATTGTGGCAAGCATGAGACAGCTCACATCAAGGTAATCATTCGATTGCTTCTCATAAGCTCTCCGTGCAGCCGCAGTAGCATTATCAGGCAAGTCATCAGGATAATGAGACTCAAGGACATACTCCTTGCGCTCTTGCTTGAGAACAATTCTCAAGTTGCGATACCAATCCATAAAGTTCGTTCCATTGAGTTTTTCTTTCTCAAGAATAGATCGCAAATTAAAAGAACTGGATGCGGCATTAGTTGACATGATCTACAACAAAGAATATGCAAAGTTTAGCACTATGTTTATGTTCATCTTTTATTAAACAATTTAACAAAAGACTCCCACTATGTGTTTTGCAACAAAACTCCCTCTAAGTTACATAGTGGGTCAAGAACCTCATTTCACTAATTCCTAGTGAGCTTTGGCATCACGGCTAGAAAACTAGTGACATGGGTAAGCAACACCTTGCTAATCACATCCCTATGTGACTCTTGCTTGTTGGGTGACATCAACATGCCCCGGCCCCAATCTATGCCCCAAGGTCCAAAACTGTTTTGATAACCTTGTTAAGTAAACCAAATGCTTCCGCATGTAGATGTCCGACATCTACCCCAAATAATGATGATAACCGACGGCACTCTACTTTGGTAGACCTACCATGCGGTGATCATTATCTTTTGGTGCAACATATGGAAGGGCATGAACACCTAATTTTATGAGGGATTCTATCCTACCAAAGCAACATATGACAAAAACATTGCATAAGAATAAGATAGATAATATCACAGATAAACACATTTAACTGTGAAGTAGTATGGCCCAAACAAATGGTGATCTCCATCTCCATGTAGGTGTAGACGATCTCCATCCTCCACATCACTCCTTTAGGCCACCATGCTTGAAAGCTTGTAACCTCAAAACTAGGCTACTACCTATAATAGCTAGAAATTGAAGATTACAAAGATAGATTCAAGCATTAAGGTCGACACGCAGGTCGTTAAATACAATATAGACAGCTAACAATAGCTGAAATAATCATGACACGCAGGCCATGAACGAATGTTACATGCATCACATACATCTCATACATTCCAATAAGATATAGGGCCATACTATTCACGTCATTCTCTGCAAAAACAAGTTAGACGTAGAATCGTATTCTACCTAACGATGTGAACCCAAGACGCTATACAAGGCGGGTACGCACGGCGGTCCCGCTGGCCGGTCAGCGGGCGGGGGGTCGAGGGGGGGGCCGCCCCCCGCGGGTTTCAGGGCAGCGCCCTGAACACCCTACGAAATTTACAGATCCAATCTATGAAATCGCAATGGAAAAACTATTCGGCACAACCACCTTATGCCGATCCGAGACATTCTCTAGGATGCTAGTTTTTCCACTGGGCCGAGGCCATCAGATCCGTAACCTACTAGTATTCGGCATAACCACCTTATGCCGATCCGAGACAATCTCTAGGGCACTAGTATTCCCACTGGCCCGAGGCTATCAGATTCGTATCCTACTAGTATTCGACATAACCACCTTATGCCGATCCGAGACAATCTCTAGGGCACCAGTAGTGATACAATCTGCGCCTCATCCAACCCCTATTCACCGATTGATCTCATCAACCCGTGCTACCATCGATTCATCACATGAACCGACTGATCTAGACTGTAATAGATCCAATCTACTACAACCGCATATCATCATATGCGCTGATCCAGATCGCAAACTAAGCAAGATGGCTCTGATACCACTGAAGGAACGCGCGTAGGCTACGATAGCAGAAAATAAAAAATTTCTACCGCGCACACCAGGACATCATGCTAAGAAGGGATCATAGATCGTTACCACTAGACGCGCAGCGCAGCGGAAGAAGAGTTGGAGAAGCCGATCCAACCACGCGCGTCGAGGTAGTAGTGGAAGTAGCCGATCGTCCCGAACAGATCGTCTCCTCCACGCGATCAACCACACCACGAGCAGATCCAATCTGTAGTTTGTTGATGCCGATCAACGCCGCAACGAGCAGCGCCTCCACCGGTATCCACACGTCCGGGGCTGGAACTCCGATCGCGAGTGTACCAGCACTCGCGAGCGGCTAGGGTTTGGCTCGGGAGGTGGCGGCTAGGGTTTTGTTCGGGAGGAACATATGCGTACATCCCTCAGCCCCCCCGCCTCCAAATATATAGACCTCCTCACATGGGCCTCGTGGACCGAGGCCCAATAGGAGTCTATCCGGATCTCTATCCGAATTGAGCCCACATCCGAATCACATTCGAATTAGTGTTCCAACCCGTTAAGTGTGCGACCCTGTAGGTTCACGTATACTTGGTCGCGACCCGGAAACACCTTTCCGGTCACCCTGTTAATAGCGGCCTCTAGCAAGACATATTAACCCCAAAGTATACGTAAAGATCATATCGGCTGAACCTGTAATGTTCTCATGTACGAATCCTTTTGCCTCACGATATAGATTAAGCTCAAGGCGAGACCTGTGTCATCCTCTTAATGGCTCAATCACTCTCTCGATTCCGTGATGGATTATAAACTTGTGATTGACTCCTCAATCACATTGGCATGGCCATGCACTTTCATAATCCATTACATCGAGGGGCCCAGAGATATCTCTCCCATAAGGAGGGGCAAATTCTATCTTGATCATTCACATCCCACTACATGTTTCATAGCAAACCCGAAGACTACTTTTATGACTACCCAGTTACGGAGTAGTGGTTAGTAGTCCCAAAATAGGCTACTACGCATGTTGGGAACCATGATGATCTCAAGTCTAACGATTCTACATAAACACTACTTGAGACCAACTAATGACACATGGAATCTCTGCAGTGTCTCATGGCGGGTCTATCCAACATATGTTCACTAACACATGTCCATATTATTGATTTGGTATCTCCATACCATGATCCATGAGACATGATCATCAATCAATACATATGCTGATCTTTGAATCATATATGTTCCTCATATGATATATGATCAGGGATCATTTAGAAATAGCAACATTTTGGCATTAAGAGTCTCATGAATAAGTCACATACTCATTGATCAATAATGATAATGTCTATTTCAAGGAACAAAGCAATGTATCATAAACATAGTATGTGATATATTCAACATCTCCATGTTGCCTCTAGGGCATATCACCAACAGTAGCGTCGAGCCTAGCTCCGCACGCGAGAGTCTGCGGACTATAAATAAGACGTAGCGTCGAGCCTAGCTCCGCACGCACCAGTCCACGGACTTTAAATAAGATGTAGCGTCGAGCCTAGCTCCGCACGCGAGAGTCTGCGGACTATAAATAAGATGTAGCGTCGAGCCTAGCTCCGCACGCACCAGTCCACGGACTTTAAATAAGACGTAGCGTCGAGCCTCGCTCCGCACGCGAGAGTCTGCGGACTATGAATAAGACGTAGCGTCGAGCCTAGCTCCGCACGCACCAGTCCACGGACTTTAAATAAGACGTAGCATCGAGCCTAGCTCCGCACGCGAGAGTCTGCGGACTATAAATAAGACGTAGCGTCGAGCCTAGCTCCGCACGCACCAGTCCACGGACTTTAAATAAGACGTAGCATCGAGCCTCGCTCCGCACGCGAGAGTCTGCGGACTATAAATAAGACGTAGCGTCGAGCCTAGCTCCGCACGCACCAGTCCACAGACTTTAAACAAGACGTAGCGTCGAGCCTAGCTCCGCACGCACTCTACGGAGTATAAATAAGACGCAGCGGGGGGACGCCTCCGCGCGCACCCTACGGAGTATAAACAAGACGTAGCGTCGAGCCTAGCTCCGCACGCACTAGTCCACGGACTTTAAATAAGACGTAGCGTCGAGCCTAGCTCCGCACGCGCGAGTCCCCGGACTATAAAGAAGACGTAGCATCGAGCCTAGCTCCGCACGCACTAGTCCACGGACTTTAAATAAGACATAGCGTCGAGCCTAGCTCGGCACGCGCGAGTCCCCAGACTATAAAGAAGACGTAGCGTCGAGCCTAGCTCCACACGCACTAGTCCACGGACTTTAAATAAGACGTAGCGTCGAGCCTAGCTCCGCACGCGCGAGTCCCCGGACTATAAAGAAGACGTAGCGTCGAGCCTAGCTCCGCACGCACTAGTCCACGGACTTTAAATAAAACGTAGCGTTGAGCCTAGCTCCGCACGCGCGAGTCCTCGGACTATAAAGAAGACGTAGCGTCGAGCCTAGCTCCGCACGCACTAGTCCACGGACTTTAAATAAGACGTAGCGTCGAGCCTAGCTCTGCACGCGCGAGTCTCCGGACTATAAAGGAAATCGTAGCGTTGAGATTCGCCTCCGCACGCGCCACTCCACGGCGTATAAACGAGATGCGCAGACCTGCCCTCCGCGTTCGGCGGCAGGTAACACCAAGCATAAAGTACTACTTGGTTCCATTGAAAAAGCAAAGGGGTTACATGGTCACAAGCGTAAGAACCAGTACATCATCCCCCTGCCCCACCCGACCGGCCGCTCAGCTTTGGCGCGGTGCGGACGAGCCCGCGTCGCCGTCGCCGCGGCGCTGAAGGACCCCTTCAAGCCACTGGAGGAGGTCCCCCTCCCCATGCAACGTCTGCTGCACGGCGACTCTCGCTGCACCTTCCCCGAAGCGGCCCCAGATTCGTTGGTGGAAGTTCTGCAGGCTAGGCCCGATGGAGCGGATGGCGTCCGACATAACCTCTGGTCGGTCGGGAGGATCCAGTTGAGGATTCACTAGCTCATGGGTATGCCTACACCCACGAGTATGAAGCAGGGCGAGGGCGAGGCACGCACCAACATAGCTGCAGTGCTCGCCAAAGGTTCTGGCGCCACGAAGAGCAACGCCGGCCCCCTCCTCGATCAGCCCCAGCGTCTCCGACAGGGCCTCCAGCCTGTGCGTAGTATCCGGCACTCGGACGCACAGATCTCGAAGGGCCTGGTTCAGAGACTCCATGGCCCGCCATGCCGACATGGACCCATTTTCCAAGGCAAGGCGGTTCTCGGCAGCAGACTCCGCCAGCTGGGCGTTCTCCCCTTCTAGGACGGCGATCTGCTGCACGAAGGCGGCGCGCTCCTCAGCCGCAGCGCTCCGGGCTTCCGTGGCTGCGAGTTGTGCGGCCACCAGGGCGTCCTCCAGCGCGCGAAGTTCTTCATCCTTCGCGGCGAGAGCGGTGTTTGCTTCGCGGAGGCTGGCTTCCAGAGCCCTCCGCTCTCGAACGCGGGCCTCGTCAAAGGACCGGCTGAGGGCAAGCGTCTGACAGAAACAACAAATCAGCAGGCGTCTAGCAGTACCTTACAAGCTGAAGCACACATACTTACCCTCATCTCGGAGGCCTGCAACGCGAGCGATAGGAGGTCCCCCGCGCATGACGACAGCACCTCTCGGTTGAGGCCATTGTCGGCACGCTCGGCGGCGGCGGTGAGGTCGTAAAATATCTCCGGGCGAGGGAGGAAGTCCGAGCGAGCGAGCCCCGGCCCCAACACGCCAGGATTTATCACGGCCACGGCCACGTCAGCAGCAGTGGACACCGGCGGGGCATCCTGCACGAGGCTCCCGACTTCGCGCATACCTCCGCTGCTCGATCCTTCGCCACGTACGGGAGACGTCGTCTCGCCTGATGTCGGCAGAATGAGCGAGCAGATCGGAGAGAGTCTCGCGAAGTCAGGTGAAGAAAGGGACTCACACCTACCTCGTGCGCCCCTCGTCACGGTAGGAAGTGGCGCCGGGTCGACCACCCAGGGGGAGGCGGGCGCCTCGACGGTCGGGGAGAAGGTCTTCTCGGCCGCGCCAGCCGCCGTAATCCCGCGGCAAGGCCCCGCAACAGCGTATCGAACCCTCGTTGGCGGCGGGGACCGCGTCCGAGGGCGTTTCGCCTGCGGTGGCACAGGTGATTCTTCCGCGGCAGAACCAGCTCTGGTCATTGTTGCCCCCACGGTTTCCTCCGTTGGGGGCACGCCCTCGTCGGCCGCTACGGCTGATAACGCACCGTCCCCCGTGGTTTGCTCTCCAGGAACGACGCCACCCCCCGGGTTGACGGGTTCCAACTCAGCGGTGGCCGCGAGCCCGAGCACGGGCTCGTGGGCGTCGGCAGAAGGTGCCGGGGGATCCGCGGCGGTGCGCCCCTCCGAAGCAGTATGGCCAGGCCCACCGTCGGTCGCACGCCCCGCCTCAGCTGGGCTAGCCGCCGGGGGGGCTGCCGGGTCGCATACGGCAGCCGGGGAACGGGCCCGGCGTCGCGAAGACAGCCCCCCGTAGGGCTATCACCGTCCTGAGCGCCTGGAGTCCCGGCGGGAAGTTCCTCCGGCACCACGCGCTCGGGCACGACAATGCCTACAGCCTCGCAGGTGCGGTTTATCCGCCCCTGCTTAGCCGCCTTGACCGCGACCTCGCAAGCCCGGTGCTCCTTAAGCGTGTACGGGTCGAGGAGCTTCGCAACCGCGCGCTCCGCATCTTCTAGCCGAGCCACTGCGCAGGAGATCACGTCAGTTAGGCGGAAGCCAAATAGATACAATGGTGCGATGGGCGACTTACAAGGGGCGGAGGGCGGAAGCACCCGAGACACGCATGGATCGAACCCGTCCTCGCGGGGGCCATTCGGCACAACATACTTCCCCCGGGAGGAGAGTGGCGCCGCCCCATGCATCGTGAACTCCTCGGCTAGGTCGCGCACGCTCATTCGACGGGCGACACCGACAAGGCTCTGTAGCTTTCGCGTGTTGTCAATCTCCGCCTTCAGACTCGGCGTGCTGTTAAACGAGATCGGCCCACCTCGGCACTGCATTCTGCTCTTGTCGGTCACGGTGTAATAGAACCACCACCGCGTCCAGCCGGATGCCCACTGCCCTGGCGAGGCCGGCACAGGGAACAACGTCGCGCAGGACGCCCGGAGCACGAAGTCCACACCGCCGAAGTTGGACACCGCCCCGCCAACCTTTCTGGGTCGACAGTGTGCATCGTGCAGGGTGGCGAATAAGCTCGCGCTGGGGCGCCACCCCTCTGTCCGCATCGCCCACGTGAAGACAGCTAGGCGGAGTATCGTGTGGGGCGTCAGCTGGGCTAGCTCCAACTGGTAGGCCCGCAGGACTTCACCCACAAACAACGTGGAGGGCATCCGCAGGCCGGCATCGAAGAACGTGGAGGGCATCCAGGGCCCCGGGCTTCGGCTCCGTCTCGTCCCGGCGGGGTAAGCGAGCCCCATTGCGATCCATGATCTTCCCCTCATCCACGAGTCGCTGCAGCGTCCCTTCCGTCATGCGGCTCTTCCCCAGCACACGGGAGCAGGAGCCTCCCGAGTGCTCCATCGCGTTCCACCACTTGTTGGCGCGCGAGCTCCCCCGCGGCACCAGTTTGTACTCTTGGGAAGGATGGGTCGCCTCGCCCCGGCTAGGCAAGGAACCACTGCGGGGGTGGTAGGTGCCGTCGTCGTGGCTGGCCATCGCTCTTCGCGACAAAAGAAGAAGAAGAAGCAGGCAAAGGAGCAACTGGCGTGACAATTAGCACGGGCGCAAGCGAAGCGGCAGATCAAGAAGCAAAACGCGAAAGGGTGCCTCCACCTTAACACTAGCACCTTATAAAGGCCACTCGCCTGCCTTTTGGCTCAACGCACAGACGGATCAAATTCCCAGCGATTCGGCTGTCCAAGATTTGGAAAGAAGAACCGCCGGGACCTAGAGGGCCGCGCCTAGTAGGTGGCCAAGCAGCGCACAACGCCCCTACCTCTCCAACACGTGTCCAACTTCTCGGGGGACGAGGCGAACGGCCGCGGTCACGCAACCGCTCACATCCCACGACGCACCAGTCGTGAGTCGCCACGTGCCCCACCTGCAGCATGGCAGACTGCACGACGCGACAGCCTGACTTCTGCCAGGCCAGGCGTCGGCGTAATTCCAGCCGCCATTAAAAGCGCACTACGAGACTGCAAGGTCACAACAGCCCCGGAGCGCGCGCGTCTACTTCGACTAGGCGCCAGCTTCGCTGCCACCCGTTCGAAGGGTAGGGGACGGAGCGTGCGCGTCTACTTCGACTTGGGCGCCAGCTTCGCTGCCACCCGTTCGAAGGGTAGGGGACGGAACGCGCGCGTCTACTTCGACTAGGCGCCAGCTTCGCTGCCACCCGTTCGAAGGGTAGGGGACGGAGCGCGCGCGTCTACTTCGACTAGGCGCCAGCTTCGCTGCCACCCGTTCGAAGGGTAGGGGACGGAGCGCGCGCGTCTACTTCGACTAGGCGCCAGCTTCGCTGCCACCCGTTCGAAGGGTAGGGGACGGAGCGCGCGCGTCTACTTCGACTTGGGCGCCAGCTTCGCTGCCACCCGTTCGAAGGGTAGGGGACGGAGCGCGCGCGTCTACTTCGACTTGGCGCCACCCTCCGCTACCACCATCCCAGACTTCAGGCTCCCCAACCACAAGCTTGGAGGAATTCACAGGCCGCAGGGGACGGAGGGGGCCAAAGGACTCGACGACATGGCTTCGGCCCTGTGAAGCCCTTCACCATGAGAGGCTCGTGTCGTAGGGGTGGCCCCCACCTAAACCCAGCAGGCCTGGTAGGAGATTATAAGGCCCAGAATAGGCCATGTGTGATGACATAACTGCCCCCAGAGGGGATAACCAGATGTAAGGGTATAACTGTAAAAGCACTCCTCATGTGTATATATATATGAGTAAGCCATGAGGAGGACCCAGGCCATTACACTTAATCTTCATCACTCTCCACTACCATCTCTCTCTCTGTTTGGTCTGTAGCCACAACAATGCCTAAATGGCCTTTTCTCCACTATTCTCCCCCTTTTGGCAATAAACACATCAAGATGCAAGGAAGGGAATCAAATATGAGTATGGATGGAATAGCTGACTTTTATTCATATTTAGCATGATGAGCCATGAAGATTATCCAAAAATGACCTTGAAGTATTACACCAAGCCATAATTCATAAGTATGCTATCAAGATCATGACAATACATGTATAGACAAGCATGCCAAAAAGGTCATAATCTGAAAATTAGTCGAATTGCTTAGCATGTCAAGTCATCCATGATTCTAGTCTAGCGAAAGGTATCCAAAGATAATCTAAGTGGAGCCAAGAAGCTAGTATTGAGTCATTTTAGAGTGCTACAAGTTCAAGAATGAGACATTTGTTTAAGTACTTGATCTTTGTGTAATTAAGCAAGTTTAGCACAAATGACATGTTTTTCTTTAGAAATCTTATGGTCGTTTCCAACCAAACTTTTATTTAGTCATGTGCTAGATCTCAAGCCTTGTGCGACCACTCCAAGCAAGAAGCTTAAGAAGATAGTCTGGGCCATCCAAAACTCCCCCTGAGTTCATGCCTAGTGCAATGGCAAGCCGTCTCATGAGAAAGAATTGGTGAGATCAGTTTTTTCGCACAAAAAAGATCTTTTTTTCTTAAATGGGTGTACTAACGCATGCTTCATCAAGAAACTAATATAGCTCAATCTAAAGCTCAACAAAGATTCAAGACTCAACTCAGCCTATTTGACATGGCATGAAGCATAAAAGGATAACTAAAGAGAGATTAGTCTCAAGAAATAACATGACATAGATTAGTTCAAGTTGTGCATTTTTAATTAACTCATCATGGCAAAGACTAGACTACACATATAAAGTCATGATAAATCTAGCAAGTAAGCACAGATCCTAGCAAGATGTAATTCATTGTCAACATGTTATAACAGGATGATAATCAAGGCTCCATGTAGTTATATTATAATGCAGAATGAAATGCAGAAAATCCAGCTCCCCTTCAACATGTGATGGAACTTTAGTTCAAGTTGAGTTAAGACAATATTAAGATCTAGAAACTCCCAAATGAACTCCCCCTGAACCAAAGCAATAAAAATGAGAAGCTGGCAAGAAAATCAGAAAAGACAGCCCTTAAAGCATAGATAAGGTATAGAGGATACTATGGCTCAAACTGGCTCTCATCTACCCCATATGACTCTAGGACTATCAGCTGGTCAACTAACACACTAAGGAGCAAACACGTACACTGTCTACCCAAGGGTGGCCCAACCCTTGCTAGAACCTATAAGAAGTGAGTGAGCTCAACCTAGTGAGAAGAAAAACAGCTAATAAGCAGCATCCTAAAATCACAAGATGAGAGGAAGAAATCTAAGCAACTAGACTAGAAAACCATTCTAATCTATGCTTAGAAGGACTAAGCCCAATGCACCCATAAGCAGTGCAGCAGAAAGGAGTAAGAGCAAAATAAACATGATAAAGCATAAAGCATAAAGCTCCCCCTCACAACAGTCCATAAGGACAAACCACCCCAAGCTCTCCCTGCAGAGCTGAAAACCTAGAACTATCCAAAGGCTTGGTAAAGATATCAGCCAACTGGTGGTCACTCTCCACAAACTGGAGCACTATGTCACCCTTCTCCACATGGTCTCTAAGGAAGTGATATCGGATATCAATGTGCTTGGTCCGAGAATGCTGCACTGGGTTCTTAGCAATGTTAATCGCAGAAGTGTTATCACAAAAGAGTGGAACGCTATCGATAACTAACCCAAAGTCCCACAGAGTCGAGACCATCTAAAGCACCTGGCTGCAGCAACTGGCGGCAGCAACGTACTCGGCCTCTGCGGTGGACTGTGCAACACCAGACTGCTTCCTCGAGGACCAGAAAACAAGAGAAGTGCCAATGAATTGGCAGGTGCCAGAAGTGCTCTTCCTATCTATCCTACAGCCAGCAAAGTCTGCATCCGAGTAGGCTCTTAAGGAAAGACAAGACGAGGAAGAGTACCAGATACCATAGTCAATGGTAGCTCGAAGGTATCGAAGGATGCGCTTCACCGCCTGGCGGTGAGATACGCGAGGAGAAGCCTGAAAGCGAGCACATAGACACACAGGAAAGTGTATGTCTGGTCTCGAGGCAGTGAGGTGCAAGAGGGAGCCAATCATACTGCGATACTCCTTCTGATCAACTGGCTCGCCGTCTTCATCTGGGTCAAGTGAAGCCGTGGATGCCATGGGAGTTGACACGGGCTTACCATCACTCATATCAAAGCGTCTCAGGAGGTCACGTGTGTACTTGCCCTGATGCAAGAAGGTACCTTCCCGAGTCTACTTGATCTGGAATCCAAGGAAGAAGGTCAACTCGCCCATCATGCTCATCTCAAATTCGGTGCTCATGACATTCGAGAACTGTGAAACGAGAGCATGGGAAGAGCCGCCAAAGATAATGTCATCCACATAAATCTGGACGAGCAAAAGGTCAGTGCCATGCCGGCGAATGAACAAGGTCTTATCCACCTTACCCATCTCGAAACCATGACTCAACAAATAGGACTTAAGCCTCTCATACCAAGCTCTAGGGGCCTGCTTAAGTCCATACAAGGCTTTGAAAAGCTTGTAGACATGGTTTGGGTATTTGGGGTTCTCGAAACCTGGAGGCTGTCTCACATAGACTTCTTCCTCAATAAAACCATTGAGGAAGGCACTCTTGACATCCATCTGGTAAAGCTTGAAACCCTTAGAAGCTGCAAAAGCAAGAAGAATTCTAATGGCCTTAAGTCTAGCTACAGGGGCAAAGGTCTCCTCGAAATCTAGACCCTCAACCTGGGAGAAACCCTGAGCTACCAGTCTAGCCTTGTTTCGAATAACTACCCCATCCTCACTCTGCTTGTTCTTGAACACCCACTTAGTCCCAATAACATTGTGACCACGAGGGGGCTCAACAAGCGACCAGACCTTGTTTCTCTCGAAATTTTCTAACTCCTCATGCATGGCATTGACCCAAGACTCATCAGATAGAGCATGACTAACATCTTTGGGCTCAAAGGTGGCAACAAAGGTAGAATGGAGACAGAAATATGACATGCCAGACTTTGAGCGAGTGACGCGCTCAAAGAGATCTCCAATCATCTGCTTAGAAGGATGGTCTTTCTGGATATATCGAGGAGGTCCTGGGTGAGATGAAGAAGTGGCCTCTACCTCATGAGCTGATGAGGTAGGAACAGAGCCACTAGCTCTAGAGGAAGCAGAAGGCATGGGCTGATCACCCGGAGGTGCAATGGAAGAAGGCACCTCAAGGGGAGGATGAGGAACTGGATCGGGTACAACCCTCATCTCCATCCTCCTCATCATCCACAAACATGGTCTCTACATTTTACTAGACTCGCAGTTCCAGACCCTATACGCCCGTGAAGAAGTCGAGTAACCTAGAAAGATACCATCACAAGATCGTGACTCGAACTTGTCTAGGTTCCCGGACTTCAGAATAAAACACATGCAATCAAACACGTGAAAATGAGAGACACTGGGCTTTCGCCCGTATCTCAACTCACAGGAAGTGCGATGCAAGTGTGCCCGAAGAAAAACTCTGTTCGAAACATGGCACGCGGTCGCTATAGCCTCAGCCCAAAACTTCCTAGGTGTAGAATACTCATCAAGCATCGTCCTGGCCATCTCGACCAAGGTACGGTTCTTCCTCTCCACGACGCCATTCTGCTGTGGGACATGCGGAGAAGAGAACTGGTGCTCTACACCTGTCTCATCGTAGAACCTCTCAAAGTAGAAATTCTTGAACTCCGTGCCATTGTCACCGCGGATCGCTCGTAAGGCACCCGGAAGCTCAACAGAAAGCCTACTGAAAAGACCTCGAAAATGTGTAAACGTCTCATCCTTCGAGGCTAAGAAAAACACCCAAGAAAACCTCGAGAAGTCATCGACCACGACAAGGACATACCACTTCCCTCCTGCTAACTGCACTCGAGCTGTTCCAACTGTGTCCATATGGAGCAGCTGTCCCGGTGCATCGGTCATAGTCACTGTGACCAGAGAATGAGAAGTGGCAACAATCTTGCCGTGCCGGCATGGAGCGCAAACAATATCTTTGACCATCTTGAGTTTTGGCAAACCACGAATGAGATCATGGCCACTAATTCGGGTCAAATGGTCAAATCCAATATGACCAAGTCTCCTATGCCAGAAGGTAAGGTCATGGGACTCAGAAGCAACCAAACACCGGAGAGGATCACCAGAAGACTCAAAAAAATTAGCACGAAAGATCCTCCCATAACGAGAAATCCCGCAAACTAGACTACCCGAAGAATCAAGAATTTTGCAATTGTTTTTCTTAAAGCTCATCTCAAAACCGTCATCGGTAAGCTGAGAAATAGAAAGCAAATTATACTGCAGCTTACTAACCAAGGCAACACCTTTTGGAATAAAAGACTCATTAACGCGCACTGTACCTTTGGCGATGACGCGCCCAGACGAAGTGTCTCCGAAGGTGATCGTCTCATCACCTGGAGCTCGGGCTAAGGAAGAGAACTAACGAGAGTCTCCAGTCATATGGTGAGAACAACTGGAGTCCATGAGCCAAACCTCTCCCTTCCCAGCCCGGCGAGCCTGAGTCAAACGGAGAGTAAAGGCTCAGTACTGGGATCAATCAAGAGTGATTTTGGCACCCAATACTGAGTAACACGTCGAACAGCAGAAGTAGTCAAACACAACTGACCTCTAACTACCCCACGCTCTCTGTTGCTCAAAGAAGCAGAAGGTCTATGCACAGACCTGAAGCTGTTGCGGGGTCCGACTGCTACAGGAGAGCGAGTCGAAGCACTGGCAACATGCTGATCACGCCGTGGGTAGCCATCTCGATGGGGGAAATGAGACCTACCCTCAGAACGACGGATGTCACGAGTAGAGGCAAAACGAGGACGAAAATTAGAAACACCGGAAAAGCCAAGTCCTTGATACTGCCTAAAACCCTCAGAGTGATCAGCCCTAGACCTCGTGTTGGTCTTAGGTGCACTCAAGGTCTGTGGCTGACTCTGAATACGTCTAAGAGCTGCAACATGGTCTCTCTGCGCGATCATGGCGCGCCTGAAGCATCGCTCGATCGAGTGTCCATCTTTCTGACCGAAGGTGCAATGATACTTCACCTTCTGAGATGTAGAAGTAGCATGATAAGGCTTCGCCTTCTGAGAGGCCGAAGCAACAGGTGGAATCACCTTGCTGTTAGAAATCCCTTGGACAAAGCCCGCTGACTTGAATTGAACTCTCTCACTACTGGGCTCAATCTCAATCACACCTGGTGCTATGGGTCGAAGAACAGCAGGTGGATGCTTCCTCATGTCCTCATAAAAATTTTATCCTAGACCTTGATTGAACCTGCAAATCTTGGACTGGTCTAGGATAAGATTCAGCTTCTTCTTGCCTCCTAGAAATCTCTCGAGAGTGTTCATAAGATACTGACACTCCCGAAAGAGAGAGGTGCAAGAAGAGCAGGGGGAAGAAGAGACAGCAGCAGGTAAGGGAGTAGAAGAAGAACCAGTAGCAGAAGAGTGAATGGCTTGTGCATGCACAGCCGACTCAGAAGGGACAGTCCTACTGCTAGCCAATTGGTTCACGTCGCTAAGCGTCTCTACCTTACCCTTGGGCTTCTCCCCCACATCGGCACACACATTACGAGCAAATGATGGTGGCTTCTCTAGAAGGTCCTTAGTTAGCTTCACACATTTTTCATCCAATGCAATCAAGTCAGATTTTAGTTTGTTACAATTAATGCATGGTGAGCTAACAGGGTCCTGAGAAGCATATTGAGCCAATCTGTTGTTATCATCAACTAATTCTTGAAACTGTTGGGAGACAGATTCAAGTTCAGCAGTAAGCTTGGGACAATTCACACATGAAGCAATAGGCTCAAGTAGAAAAGCTTGTAATTCAGCAATTTTATGATCTGTCCGTTTTAGGTTCATCTTCAAATTATTACAACTTTCACAAGTCTCGGGCAGATCGAGCAACATGGTATAAAGACCTCTAAACGTATTGTCCTTATCCTCACATGAGGTGCAAGATGTAGTCTCAACAACAGATGAAAGAGGCGCTACCCTACTCATCTCTAGCTCAGCAAGAAGACTAACATTCTCCACCTTAATCAAGTCAAGCTCAGAGGACAGACTATCATGAGAGGTCCTTAATTTCTCCATGTCACCGAGTAAGGCACAACATGTATCACATTCATCATGGGAGGGAGCAGATCTAAGTGAAGTAAGCTCCCGTGACAAGCTCTCTACTTCCTTCTCCAACTCATTAACCCTAGCTCTAGATCTAGCATGGAATTTCCCTAGCTTAAGAAAAGCATCATTAAGCTGGTCGTAGGAAGGGTATACCTCATCGGAGTCGGAGTAGAGCTTGTTGTCGCTGATCTCGCCCTCAAGGGCCATGAAGCACATGTCGGAGAAGTCGTCGCCATCATTGAGTTCTTGATCACCCGTCCTGTCGTCATCGCTCCATCCCTCAACCTCACTGAGGTCGAGGTCGTCGAAGGCGGTGAGGACGCGGTGGAAGAGCTTCTTGGCTTTGCCAAGGTTGCGGAACTTCTTCTTGCCTTAGCGTGAACTGGAGGCTTCTTGTTGCGGTTCTTGTCGATGTAGTAATTCTTGTTCACGCCGCTGTAGTCGCTCTTGCCCTTCTCCAGCTTGGGGCAATTTGCCCGAATGTGGTTGGGGCCACCACACTCGAAGCAAATGATCAGGCCACTTGTCTTCTGATCTCTCACTCTCTTGTATGCGTGAGAAAACTCTCTGGCTAAGAGAGCGAGTTGGTTTTCTAGAAGTTGCTCTAGTTGATCATCAGAAATTTCACATAGAGCAGCAAGAGAAAATCCAGAAGAAAAATCGAAAGAGCCAGAAGCAGAGCTGGGATCGGTGACTAAGGCCATCGACTGCGACTTCGACCTATGAGAGACTATGTCAATCTCGTGAGTCTTGAGGCGTGTGTACAACGCGTCAAGAGTCAGGGTTGAGAGGTCGGTCGTGTCTTTAATCGTGGTCACCTTCATCTCCCAAACGCACAAATCGAGAGCAGACAGCATCTGTCGAGCATTGTCCGAGTCGGGGTATGTGAGACCGACCGCTTGGACTCATCCAAGGACTCACCAGTGAGCATTTCAAACTTGTTGTAATCTCGCTTGAACTGGTACTGTTGAACCATCTTAATCTGGGTGGTGCCCTCATGGTATGCATCGAGGGTCTACCAGATGTCGAAGGCCGACGTCAGATGAGAGATGCGATCGAACTCGCTTCTGCTCAGACCCTGAATTATGATGTTCCTCGCCTTTGCGTTCACCTCAACATCAAGCATGTTTCCAGCGTTGATGTTCTCATCGGCAGGAACAACATACCGGGTCTTGACCTTCCGCCAGATGGCGTAGCCTTGAGCCTGGATGTAGGTCTCCATCCAACTCTTCCAAAAGGGATAGTCGATCCCATCGAAGATCGGGGGCTTGGTCGAGTACTTGTCTGTCGCCATGGCTCTAGAGACCGGTTAAGATCTATCGAGAAGAGCTAACCGGCTCTGATACCAATTGTTGGATCAAAATCGGCAACAGGGGGGTGAATGTTGCTTCTAAAAATTATCCCCCAAAAAGTATCCACTAAACGAATCCCCTCCTGTGGTTACAGAAACTATGAAAAGAACTTCAAATGCTCACTGGAACTGCAGAAGAACAAACAAGTAAGGGAAGCAAAGAAAGAAATCCGCACAACCAGCATTTTTCCAGAGGAGCCGGTCTAACCATAGTTCAATGGCCGGTCAGACCGGTTCCCTCCGGCCGGTCAGACCGCTTCAATATCGCTGGTCTGACCAGGGTACAACTTCCGGTTTGACCGCTATACAAAGCCCGGTCTGACCGGCCCCCTCGAGGATCAATCCAGCAGACTGAAAATTGCGCAGTAAACTTGAAGAAGCTGAGTTTTGGCCAAATTAAAGATTTTGTTACTGATTTTCTCTAGCCAAAAGAGCATACACCTATTCTAAACATCATAGAGACCTCAAATACCAAGGGAATCAAATAGAAACTCAAGAATTTCAGTTTTGTGCCAAAAACTGAAAAAGTACAGAGAGCTACACCAAAAATCAAATTCCCACATAATCTTTGATTCTTTGATCATGAAACCAAGAGATTAGCAAAGGAATAGCCTCAGGACTTAGAATCTCCAACCAGGGCACACCCTTTTTGGGGAAAACAGAAGAACATCATCAAACCCTAGAAATGGTGAAACAGGAGAACAATTTTGACGAAGGACATAAACAAGAGATAACTCAATGAATCTATCTTTTGCTCTCGGGAATGGAATAACTAGGAGGTCTAGAATCTTTTCCCATCACAGAGGAAACCAAAAGACAAGAAACAATCCAGAAATCCCCTCTAAGCCTTAAGAACAGAGCAACCAGCAAAGAAGACAAACTGAAAATAAAACTAACACAGAGGGAAATCAAGAGGTCAAAGGCACTCAAATAGATTCATTGCACTGGAAGGATTACATAGGAGTCCCCATGACACGATTGGATTGAGAGCACATGCTACATGCTTCCCATTTGAGCACTCCTCTCTTTGTCTCTCAAGAACACACATACAGAGAGGAGACAACCTCCTGCACTCCTCACCAAACCTCAACAACTAAAGGAAAAGACTAAAGCCATCAACCCCAAAGCCATTTTCCCTCTCACAAGCATGCTCACAACCAGGAAACATGCATCTATTTATAGCCTTGCTTAATGGGTTCACCACATGCTTTGCCCATTAAGCCTCCAACAACTCTTGTTCTTTATCCATAACCCACTTCCTTTAGTGCAGCTTTACGTATTCACCAAAACGCCTCTCCTGCACCTTCCGGGAAGCTTCCTCATTCCTTGCCTTCCATGCCTCGCAGCTACCTCGAGCCCTCGCCGTCTTCGGCACACCTCGACCGCTCTGACCTCGGCACCACCTGCGCCTAGTCCGATCATCCCGTGCCTCGCCACGACTTCGCCTCGACGTCCTGCAGCCATCACAGACAAGAAACACATCACATAGCACCGCTCGAAACATATAATCCTCATTAGCATCAACGAATCATACTCAAGCAAGAATTTGCCCAAACGACCAATCGGGAAGAATAATATGCCTCAAGTCCGACTAACCAAACCCGACTACGCAAAGTGCCGACGTGGCACGAACCACACAAACCAAACTCAATCTTTCCAAAATACTTGTCAATTACTCATCACAAGCATGTGGTCACGTCCACATGGTCTCTCACACACACAGATTCGATCCTTAATCAACTCGGATGACACAAACCAACAAACCCAAATCTGATGTCATTCCTATTCCAGTCTCACACCCACCACTCACCTGTGTCTCTACCATTTTACAAAACATTCAGTGCTTCGAGTGGTAACCCATGTCACTACTACCATTATCATATTCCAAGATCCACTTGGCAACATTCATGTTGTATTTGACTTTACCACTAGAGCACATCTAAGCACAACCATAATTTGGTGATATTACTATTATGAGTATCCTATGGTGATAAGAGAAAGGTTTTATCAAAGAAGGAAAATAAGATATATCAATTGTATGGTGTAGCTAGGCAATTGACATAAATAGTAGTGGCAAGCAAGCACTTGTATTTGAAAGCAAAATATTTCATTTGAAAATAGGTTCAATATGATCCATTATAAGGACTAGCCTCCTTTTCTAAGATCAACGATCACTTCTCTATAGACTTCAGGTCTGCCACCATATACTTTAATTGCTCCCGTAGCTCTTCCATTAACCAACTTATTGAATCCGGATACTACCATAGAAAAATGAATGCAAATAAGTTCATGCTTTGCATAATGTAATCTAGAAACCACATATAATAAAATAACTAGAAAGGACATAAGAAAAATGGGTTTGGCCAAACAAGGTTTAAGTGATGCCTGGTTTGACTAAACCGAGCTGAAAATGGGTTAGAGGAGCTCGAGATGGTTCAAATGGATACATTTGTGTTAACGGGTTTCTATAAATAGTAATAGATCTGAACAGTACTAGGCCTAGGTTAGAAATAGTATTTGAGCTGGCTAGGGTTTTATCAACGTTTATTTAGGCTAAACAGAATTGAGAATAGGCTTCATAGGGTCAAATTAGTCAAAATGGGTATATGTATGCCTAATAGGTTTTGATGAATAGTAGTGGGTTTACTATTCATTATAGATTGGGTTGGGAACAATGACGGTTTGGGTTTAAACAGTAACAGTTCTACACTATTTACAGCAGGTCACCTAGGAGTAGTAACAGGTTTGAAACAGTGTTGGGTTTGGGTTTGAACATAAATGGGTAAGGTTGTGAACTATAGATAACTATAGTGTTGAGCTCAACCCAGTGCTTGGTTTGGTTGGATTTGGCCTCTGGGTTGTAATGGCCTGGCCCAAGGCCGGTTCATGCGCCTTCTTCCTCCTTTGGTGCTCAATGCCCCAAGCGATGTGACGGCAATAGTGAGCAATTGTGGTGTCGGCAAGGGTTATCGATGGCAATTGAGTGCATGGCTGGGTCCTAGGGAATGATAGGGTTCCGTTTTTGGGCTTTGTGGTGACCGAAGTTTACTAGGGACTGCCGATGATGAGAAAAGTCTATCTAGGCTTTCCCATGGCATAGCGACATTCTAGGGGCTAAATGGCCAGGGTGATGGATTTTTGAGTGTCTCGAGTATACTGGAAAGGCTATGGCAGTGGTGGCTTAGGCTCGGAAGCTTTGAGAAAGGTTGTCCATGTTGAGGTGTTGCAACTAGGCAGAGGAGCTAGTCACTAGAGCTCTAGGGGCTCAGATTGGCCAAGGCAAGGCTATGGTTGGATTCGCGGAGTCTCAATGGTGTAGGGGTGAAGGCGATTCAAGTTTAGTGGAGGAATTAATGAAATTGGGATTTAGGGCTTACCAATGGTTTCTTGGTGGCGATGGCGACTTCTTGGCCGACATTGGTAAAGAATGGGTTGGACATGCAATTGGCATAGCTAGAGGCTAATGGATGCTTTAGCTTGGTTTTATAGTGCTTATGAGGTGATGGGAGCTGTGGCGGCTTGGGTTGCGGTGGCGATGTGTGTATGTGAGGCAGTGTCTTGTTCTTCGTGTTCCTGGTTGGAATGCGTGAGCTCATGAATAGCGTGGTTAAATTGTGTGGGTGCACGCAGGCCAAAAGAGCTTCATTGGGCAGCGAAGATGGCATAAGCAGTGATGTGTTGTCCGTGTAAGGAGGCTAGCTTTAATGGGAATGTCATGGCATGGCAGGGGTATACGGTCATTTGACAGAGATGGCAATGACGAGGAAGTTCTATGGCAGCGACAAACCAAGTTCGGCCAGTGGCAGGGAGAATACAGGGGCACTGGCAAGAAGTGAAACGGCACCATTGAGAGGGGAAAGCGGGAAGTTAAAAAGGGAAAGTGAAAATGGCTAGTAGGTTTCGAAATAGGGAAGGTTTTCAAATTCAAACCGAATTCGAAAATAGTTGAAAATTTGGGGTGTTTCAGTTATGCCTCTCTCCCTCACTAAGCCTGTGTTCTAGCATTAGAGATCTAAGCCATCCATTTTAAATCCTGTCTTGGGAATGTCGAGGAAATGTGTAATTTTTTACTACGAAATTACCACTATTTGGGCGTCAGGCGCAAGGGGAAAAATATAGATGTCTTACTCCAACTTGTCAAGAAACCTAGGGTTTATCGGTGAGTACAACGGTATCCAATGAGTCATCACACAGGATGCAATAATAATAAATGCAAAGCTGTTAAGGGAGGCTTGAGGTTCTTTTAGTTGCTAAAAGCATTACTTTCAAGGTACTATAAGTAAGAAAACTCCCGAGACTTAGCAATTTTAACTAAAATAGATTTCATGAAATTAATTGAGAGCATGCAATAATAATAGTAGTGCAGATTACATCCACTTTTTATAGTGCATGGCTACCTCCACCAATGCTAGTTTTTATCACTAGAGTACATCTCTCCAGGAAAAATCAGAGTTAGAGTACTTCCCTCTGATAGGTTTTTATCCCACCCAGAAAGGTTTTTGAAATAGAACTAATTCAAGGAAGTTCTCATGTCCGCCTATGATCGTGGGTACGGCAATTCGAATATTTTATGCTCTACAGAGGTTATACACTTTACCCACAAGAGACAATCAGCTCGATGGGCCCACATGATTCCTTTGTCATATAGATCGAGAGGTCATCATGAAGCCTTAACAATACCTCGCCCTATCATCTTCTCATCTTTATGGGCTTATCCCTTACCAAAGGATCTCATAAGTTGTGCGGGAAGTTCCACCACAATGGCTAGCGCAGCTGGACTTCTGTCTCCACAACGTCTAGCACAGCTGGTGAACATCACCAGAACGCAGTGTCCTGATCAGGCCGGATTTTTATTCCTCCTACACAATCCCTCCTTTCCCCTACCGGTGAGATGACTTCAAGGGTTTGGTAAATTATTCAGCCAAACCTACAGTTTGCCAGCTTGTGGTTGTACTGTTTTACACGAGGAGGTCATCGCAAGATTCGGTGCTTAATTCGTCCAGGCAATTCTTACCACAAACCACAAATTCTCGTGCGACATCGGCACCCTCTACTCTTACCATTTGCTCGGACAGATATAGCAGCTTTTAGGGTTTGGAGAAGCATAAATTAAGTTGTCATAAATATTCAGCCACTTACATCCTGTGATTGTCCCAAAACAGGTTCTCATGTTTTAAAGATTGATAATCAGGGCAGCTAATGCGCTGGACTTGACCAGACTAGCATGGCATTTAATATGACCTATAACTAATAAAGTTATCATTAAAATCTAGGGTGACAATGGCCAGGTGATTCAAGTGTTAGGGAATGACATATTAAAATTAATACAGAGGCGAGTGGGCATGTTGCTACCTTAAGTTTGGACATACATTTGCGTAGTAAATTTAAGCATGCAAGTTGATAATTTAAAAGAACATAATTTTACATAAAATTTAGGATAAATATGATCAAAGTAATGACTTGCCTTGCTTGATTTACCATGGCCTTGGTCTAATTCAAAACCTTCTCAGCCAGTGATCTTAAATTCTGAGTCTTCGCTTTTACCCAGATCTTAATCCTGTTCGAATCCGTCACCTCGTCGAGTCTTCGGATTCTAGTGCATAGCAAAAAAAAAAACAAAAGACCAAATAAATCCAAACACTATTGAAGGACCAATTTAATTTAAATTGTAAATTCATTATGATTTTGAGAATAGAGAAGTAATTCGGATTAGCGTGCCATAGACACAGCGGTAGCTGGATTGGGCAAGAGAACAAGTTGTCTGAGTAGCTTTACCGTGAGGGAAAATTTAGGATAAGGAGGGGTCAAAAGTGAAGAAGTATCTATAGGAATTTTATCCACTTTGGAAAAGGTAGTGGCCATCCATAGTCGATCGGGGACAGACAAGACTTGATCTTTTATTGGATGGCTTTCTCTTGATTGATTTATATTTATCAAGGAAGCTCCATGAGTCAGGCATGACCTATGGACAGATGGAGAAGGTTATCGGAGATAGTAAAGAGGAACAGAACTTTGTGATTTTTAGGATGCGGAGGTTTTATATGAGACGAATATAATTTTAATTACTCAATGTAACTTTGATACTTCGTGAGGCAATTCTTATCCAAGATTGTAACTGCCAATTTAATGAATCATTATTTTTAATAACTTAATTAGAGCATGCAATTAGTCGTTTAACCACTTATTATCATGGATAAGGTTGATTATTTTATTGATTACAAGGTTGATTATTTTATTGATTAACCAAGTTATTATTATCGACCTGTCTTTTATCGGATAGTTGAGTTATGTATCGTTGGATCCTCGATAAAGTTGTACTTTGCATTGCTCTTAACCATTAAATTCAAATCCTAAGATAATGATTGGAGATTTGGGCGTGAGACAACGATTAATGATTGCTCTTTCTTGTTTAGGAATTCTTAATCATAAACACCTATTATTCTAGATCTTAGCATTTTAGGATAAAGGCTGATGGCTTTACTATGATTAGTTTAGGTGCTTTTGAAAAGGTGGTTTTCATGATTTTAGAGATGAGTAATTTATGGTTAATATTTTATGCTGCAAAATCTTGCTATACCAATTATCTTTAATCTCCTTGACAGGTTTAGATCTAGAGATAAAGACATGGCATGATATTTAGACTACTCGGACTTTTGATAGGGTGTGACATTAGTATCTAAGTTGTGTGAAGGTAGAATTTTGAGAGTATTGAAATTACCCTAAAGCTTCAAACATGCATTTTTAATTATAAGGGTCGAGTTTCTAGCACTTTTGATTTATAAAAGAGAATCCTTTAATTTGTTTCATATGAAAATAAGTTATTTGATTTGGCATGAAATTTATTAAAGATAAGTTTTTTTAATTACAAGAGCCTCTATTATAATCGTGCAATTAATTCTTTATTTCCATCTTTATTTACAGTCATACTTTATTACTTTGCTCAAATGAGAGAACTTTAGATAGAAATTTCAAGATTTTGGAAGTAAAGTGGGAGGATACATTCATGCACATGAGCTTAGGCTAGACTTCCAAGTGGGCCCACCTGTCATACAAATACACAAAGAGGAGGAGCTGTTCGGCAAAGACAGCAGAACGAGAGACGAACGGTGAAAACAGGGGAGGGCGGGGTGGCAGCGGAGCCGTGCGGCGTTGCCGGCGGGGGAGGTTGGGGACGCGACGGCGACCAGCAAAACGGGTTGCCCAGGCGACGAGGAGGCTCCAGGAGGCGGAGACTTCGGCCGGGGAGATGCTCAGATGAGCTGGTGGTGGCGCTAGGTGACCGGTGGTGAGAGCAACATTGGGCGCCGATGGCCGGAAGGGAGAGTGAAGAAAGAGGGGCGCGCCTGAGCAAGATTGGGCCATAGGGAACTTACCCAGGGGGTTGGCGGAGCCGGAGGGAGGCCGCGGACGGCTGGCGATGGAGACCCGAGGCGGTGGTGGGTGGCTCGCGCGGTGGGGAAGCTTGGGCAGCGAGGGTGTCAGCCAACAGTGGGGGAGGCTTCGGGGTGTTGCTCTCACTGCGCAGAATTGCCCTGGGGTCAACCGAGGGGGAGGTGGCGGCGAAAACAGCGGTGGTCGGCCGGAAACGAACACGGAAAGGGCACGGCGTGCTCAGGCGAATATTCTCCAATCCATCGTGAGGGGAGGCAGTGGACGTCAGGGGGCGCGTCGTGATGCGTGTGATTCGTGGAATGTTCGCTAGAGGTGGTCAGGACGGGGTGGTGCCCGACAGGGCACACAAAGGAAGCTCGAGCTGAGCTCGGTTTGAGGGAGAAGGAGGAGTGGGGAGGAGGCGAGCTTTGGGCGCCTTATAGGCGAGGAAGGGAGTGGTTGAGCTTCATTGATGGCGGAGTAACGCAGGGTAATGACGGCATGGGCGGGGAGTAACGCTTTGGCATGGGCGAGGCACGCGTGTAGGCGAGGTTGGTGGTAGGGATAGGGCTCGGATGTGACGGGAAAACTGGGGGCGGTGCGTGGATCCGAGGCGGGCTAGCCAGCATGAGGAGCAGTGGCGCATGGAGATGGGCCCGCTTGGCGCGACGGGGAAGGAGGGAGGAGGAAGAACAAAGACAAGGGCGTCGGCCGCGGTTGGGCCAAAGGCTAGAGAAAAAAGGGGAAGCGGGCCGGACGGGCCGAGAAAAGAGAAAAGAATTGGGCCAGGGAGAAAAGAATTCCCATGAAAAGTTTGGGAATTTTTGTAATTTTAGAGTTTGGATTTGTACGCAGATTTTGAATTTAAAAACTTGGTTCTGAGAGACCATGTGGAGGTATCCCCATGTTTGTGATGAGTAATTGACGATTGTGTTAGTGAGTTTGAGTTTGTTTTGGGTATTCTAGGGTTGAGTACCTTTCATTCATGCTATTGTTGATATGCTGTTTCGTGCGGTGCTATGTGACGGTTTGCTTGTCTGTGTGACTGCAGGACTTTAGAGCTAGGTCATGGTGAGGCGAGGAGGACCAGACTAGGCACAGGAGGTGTTGAGGTCCAGATGGTTGGTGATGCCGAAGATGATCGAGACTGCTGAGGTGGTTGCAAGTCGGGAGACAAGGAACCGGAGCTGGAGATACTGGTGATGGACATGATGGGTAACATCAAGAGAACTGGGACTAGGCACAGGGAGGAGTCGGAGGTCCAGACGGTTGGATATCGGTTGCGGTCGTGTGCAACGGAACAGACCAAGACTAGATTCAGGTGGAGTCGGAGGTCTCGGTCGGTGTCAGGTGGACACGACGGGCAGCGGCGAGGTGGACCGGGACTAGACTCAGGGAGGAGTTGAGGTCCAGACGGTCAGGATGCCGGGTGCGGTCGTGTGCAGCGGAGCGGACCAGGACTAGATTCAGGGTGGAGTCGAGGTCCAGACGGTCGAGGTACCGGTTGTGGGAAGCTTTCGGGAAGGTGCTTGAGGGCAATTTGGACAATTGACTCAAGCCAGGTTGGAGGTGGCTGGTTTTCCCTCCAAAATTGGTTGCTTTGACCATTGCCTCATGTGTGTATGTGCGGAGCGAGTGGATGTAGGCTGACTCTTCTTGATTTCCTTCTTTGGGGATGAGCCTGTTGTTAAAAGGAGAAGGATGTGAGGCAGAAGAGTAAGTATTGAGAGTGAGCAGAGACAGTGTGTGTGCTCTGCGTGTGTAGTGTGTGTGTTCCTCTCTCAAGCATGTAGTGAGGAGGTAGCATTTCCTTTATCCAATTGCGTATGGGGACGTAGTGAGTGGTTGTAAACTTCATGTAATCATTCATTGCAATGAATCCATTTGAGTTATCATGAGCTTCATTCCTTTTCTGTTTTATGCTGCTCTCTGTTGGATTCTTTTGATTTGAGTGAATGTTGTTTGGAGAGATGGTTTTTGGTTGCTCTATGATGGGGAATATGTCTCAAGACCATTTGGTCAATTAGTTCCCAAGAGCCAAATGATTAAATCAAAGAATCACTCTTTTCACTCTTCGTCAGAATCCTCTGTTTTTCACTGTAGCTAGGGTTTGAAGGCAGGGCTTGGTTGTATCTTGTGTTTTCCCTTCAAAAGATGGACTAAGATTTATGTTTTGTTGTTGTGAGGTCTTTCCCAGTTGAGTTTCTCAGTATCATGAGCAAAAGATGTGAGAATAGTGAGTAATTTGGAAATCAGCTCATTCTCTGTCAGAGTTTCAGATTTGTGCTCAAATCTTGAATTCTTGCTCTCTTGGTGAATCTTTTTGTGTCCTGAGGTCTCAATGGTGTTGAGATTGTGTTCTTGATCTTTTGGCCTGAGGAGAACAGATGCATTCCTCTAAATCCTTTGATTTCAGCCAGAATCAGCAATTGCAGTTTTTCAGTTGGCCGCCTGCTGGCTTTTGCGCCTGCCTGCACCAGGGCCGGTCAGACCGGACCCCTCTTGGCGGTCAGACCGGACTTTAAATGACTGTCAGACCGCTAACTCTAGCGGTCAGACCGGCCAACCACTGGCGGCCAGACCGGCTAGGGCATAGTGGTCAGACCGGTGTTGGACAAGCGGTCAGACTGGCCTAGTAACACCGGTCAGACTGGACTGGTTGTTGCGGTCTGATTGCCCGGCTTACTGCAGCTAACCGGCCTCTGGAGGATTGTCTGCTGCTTTCTATTTTATGCTGTGCTTGTTGATTCTTCTCTCTTAATTTGTTCTCTGATCTTTCTCTTCTGTTTTCCAGAGAGTATGAATCTTTCTTTTCATAGATTTTATATCTATCGGAGAGGAGATTTTTACTGGATACTTTTGGCGGCTAATTTTTAAGAGGCACCATTCACCCCCTCTGTTGCCATTTCCGATCCTACAGGTTCAAATTTTTGGACTCAACTATTGAATTTTAAGTTTGTCAAGCTTGGAGAAATAATTTTTAATTTTCTGAATTTAAATTTTTAGATGTGCACTTTGGATGGAAAAGATTTTATATTGGTTTTCAATTTCTAATCTTGGTTTTGAATATCTGGATTTCAAATTATTGGATTTTGAATTTAAGGCTTCTAAGGGGATTTGGATTTTCTAAATTTTTAAAATTTTCAATTTTGGTTCTTGATTCTGAGGTTTCGATTTTTTTAATCGGGTTTTTGGGCAAGAAACCAAATTAAGAAATTCGAATAACGCCAAAATTTTTGAGATACACTGGAAAACAATAAAAAGGTTTTATAATTTTTGCAATTAAAATAATTCCCTTTTTGGGATGTTACATACTCACCACCGCCCACATGCTCCTCCTACGAGTACGCTTGTTGCAGGTGATTTATGTCAGAATTAAACTGTTTTAGGTGAAATTCCTAAAAAAAATTCTAGGATTCAAATTGGTCATAAAGATTTTTTTGCAAAAAGGCAAGCTACTCATTGGGACTCTGGTACAGTACGTGCATCATGCTGTCTGGTCTATTGAACTTTTTTTTACTTTAACGGAAATAACCTGTTTTCAGATTGCAATGAGGACGTACACTAATATACACCATACTCATATTATACACTATATGTACATACGTGTGTGTAAACATACATTAGTCTAAAGTAAAGGTTATTAGATAAATCTAAGATTTATCTAGTTCCCCATAATGTATGAGTATATACTCATCTACTGAACACGTATATGTATATGAGGTGACACGCATCGGGCATCTAGTCGGACGAGTTGCCAAATGACAACATCAGCCACTAAGCCAATGCTCGGTTCTCAAAATTATTAATGAAGTTGTGTAGTTCTCGTAGCATCAATCAATAACTAGCCCGTTGTCCTATAATACTATGCCATTTGTCCCTACTAACAGCAATTAAAGCTATTTTTTTTCCTCCAACGGCCTTCCACGCGCCAGGTTATATTTTAGGGCCCGTCATTCCCTTCCATTTGATTGGAGTCGCAAGCATGCTCCGTTCATTTCCAGCGAGCCCAGGCCAGCTAGTATCAGTCCAACCCAATCCATTTTTCTCCTCTCACCACCTTCGGCAGCGCGAGCGGCATTGCCGGAAATCGTCGTGCACCACGCGCCCGCTAGACGTTTGTTCCCTCTCTGTAATCGTCGAGCGGCTCGGCATTTGAAACTGTCCGGAGACATCGAGCAGAAGATGGTACACCCTAGCATAGAAAAACAGCTTCTTGGGCCACCCAGACTAGTATATGTTGACAGCGATGATTTCAAAAAATTTGTCAATGATTAAAACTGTAGGACCGTGGAGACGACTAGAGAGAGATGAGTAGGGGCCTCTAAATTTTTCTTCCAAAGAAACTCAAAAGATTTTTATTCTAATAGCTGTGAGAAACTAGAAAGGTTAGATCAAGACGTACAGTGAAAACCAACACAAAACCCTAACTAAAAGCAAGCTTGGACTGCTGAACACCTGAGACGGATTATTCGAATTGACTTAAAACTTGCACAACTTCCGAACCAAGCTTCAATCATATGAAAATTTATCAATATTAAGATCATCACCTAAGGAACATAAATCAATAGGAGATCTAGCGAGATCATTCAAAAGCTAAGACCTTTTTGCTCTTAAACTCAAGTTGGGTTGATTCAAGTCAACATGACTAAGGATGATCTTTCACATGTTCTAGCACTCTAAATAATAGATAACGAGCTGTGAACGTGCACTTTTTGCTCAAACTTCGAATCAATTTTTAATTAAAACTAATTTATGTATGTAAGCAAAAAAATACGTAGACATAGATCAATGCATGTAGAATCTATAGGAATCAAAAAACCAAGAAAAGGGATAATATATGCAGCCCCCTAAAACACCTCTTCAAACTCTATTTAAAATCCTAATCCAACTTTAACTAGGCCTTAAAATCCTAATCCAACTTCAACTAGGCTTTAAAATCCTAATCCAACTAGGCCTGAGCCTTTTTACCTCAACTAGACTTTTGGCCCACTAATTTTCAAGGGACCCGAAACCCTTCCTAACACGGGTTTTTCACACTCACGATTTCTCTAACGCGTCACGTGTCGAAGCCTCCAGGACCGCACCTCCCGTAGCTTCTCCACGTATCATCCACCTTTGATCTCCATGCACCCCAAGCATGAGCCTGATCATCTCGTGACCTCCTTGACCGTCTGAACCTCGAATCTCCCCATCCTAGTTCCGGTCCACCTCGTCACCGACCATGATCGCCTCCATGCTCAACCTGCACATGCAAAGACCAAAGAACATTTTTTCGGCACAAGTTCGTCTCAACTTGACCAACATCAATCCGTGCACGCACCACACTCCTCGCATAACATCGTTAAACAAAATCAGCAAATATTCATCATAACAAATTAACCATTGTCAATTATTCATCACCAAAATATCCTAGACTTAACCACATGGTCTAACAATCTCCCCCTTGATGAATACATTGACAACACCACACAATTGTATGATGAATTGGCTTCAAATAGATATATGTAAAGAACTGAAGCCGAAAAAGCATTTTAAGCCAAAAGCCAAATCTCTCCAAAAACTCTCCCCCTCAACACAAGAGATGTAGTTTTAGCAAATTTCTCCAATATCTCACAAAACACACCAAATCTCTCCCCCTTTGGCAATGTAATCATCAAGAAAATTCAGAGAAAAGATAATTCTAAGAAAGTGCAATGATAATAAAAATCTAGAAGCTTTGTAGATTATCCAAGTCACGTTGCATTGGTTTAAAAACACAACCAAGTCATAGTTTTGAGTAGAGCTATCTAGATCATATAAAGCCATATATCATATAGCAATGTCAAAACAAGTTCGTCAATATGATTAAACGATTTATATCAATGACACGCATCGCAACAATGACCAGACTAATTATAAAGATCACAAAGAGATATCACAATGAAAAGTCAAAACCTAAAAGTGAAGCAAACTTTAACTCTAGACGGGCTAGCAGTCTCATCTAACAACTTATTGCTCCACACTCAATTCTTAGGCATGTGGCATGCTTGTAGCATACTTCTTTTTCATAATTACATATTTATTTATTTTATTTTTTTCATTTTGCGGACTTTTGTGCTTTTTTCTTTTGGTTCACCATGGTATGCTTGAAGCATACATCTTACATACTTTTTTTAACAATAACATGCCAAATTGAGTGATCATAAAAATTGTAACATGAAACATACGAACCTCATAGCCAGGAGTTAAAATAAGACTCACAATCAAGCTCATCCTTTTTTATGGATATCGCAAAGTAATAAATATAATCATTCTAGTCAAAATATTCCGCCATGTCATTCTTTTATTTCAAATGTAGCAATTTAATTTTAACAAGTCGTTGTCAAAGCTGCATAGCATATGGATAAATATGATAAAAAGAGCTCTACTACTCAATTGGTTTCAATGACTTGGATTTGATGAGTTACTTGACAAGGATAATAAACAAAGCTTCCGAAATTTTTAAACAACAAGCTCCCCTCAAAATAATCCCATAAGATGTAATACGCCCAAATCACTTCGCAAATGAGGAAAACGAGAAGTATCAAGCGATTTCATGTGCAAATCATCAACTTGAGAATTTAACAAGATGTAAGACAACATCACCTTTTTCACATGGTCTCTCGAAAAGTGAAATCTCATGGAAGCTACCAAAGAGAGTGAGGAACCATCAAGTGTTCCAATCAAACAATGATGTAAAAGATCGGAACCTAATCTAGCTCATGTTCTTCATCCTTATCAACTGTTCTTACATCACAGGAAACACCGGTCTCACAGTATTGGGGTTAGTGAAATAAGATCTAGGAATCCAGTACTGAGATACACGACGAACAAGAACAACAAAGCTAGAACCAAAATCACGTGCATGTGGATGATCAGAATGCTGAAAAGAATGTGAATTATTTGAATTAAATCCCAATCTAGCATGTGAAGCAGATCTAAAGCCATCATGAAAGTTCTCAAAAAACATAGCTTTCACATTAGTTCTAGGAACAAAAGACATTGCATGTTTTTGTTTCAAAGCATTCAATTTTTCCTTCCTCTCTTTCTTAGCATGTCTAAAGCAAAATTCATTCAAGTGTCCATCTCTTCCACAGTAGGTACAATGAAATTTAACATAACTAGAATTTTTTTGAGATGATGAGCTAGCACCTACATTATTATTCGATGAACTTTGCATAAAGCCAGTAGATTTAAACACAGTTTGTTTTGGTTCAAGTTTCACTTCAATTTTTTCAAGTTCAAGAGGCTTAATAACCTTATGAAGACTATTCTTGGCATGCTCAACAAAATTAAATCGTAGACCACGATTTTTCACACTTGTTTTTGACTTGTCTAGAATCATATTCAAAATTTTCTTGCCAAAAGAAAATATCTCTGAAGTGTCTTTAAGGTACTCATTCTCTTTAGCTAGAGTGGGACAAGTTGTGCATTTAATAGGTTCATTCACAAGATTTTTAGAAGCACTAGATTGAGCCAATCTTTTTTTTCCAGCAAAATCATTAAGTTGTCTAGTCAAAGCTTCTATTTCAGTGTTTAGCTTAGGACAGTTAGAGCAAGAAGATATCTCATGATAAAGCATATGTTGAATTGTTTCCTGAGATGAACTAAGTCTAGCTTCTAGCAAATCACATTTAGAGCAAGCTTTAGATTGAGCATTTAAAATATTTGATTCTAAACATGAAGAAGAACTAAACTTGAGCTTTCCAATTTCATCATTAGCACATTTCAATTTTTCATCACAAGAGTCATGTGCTAATCTTAATTCATCAAATTTAGTAGTTACATCTCTAAGTTGATCCATGTTTAAAGCATTAAGTGACCTAGCATTCTCTAACTCAGAATGTAAAATTTGACAAGACTCACAGGATTCATCATCAGGAATTAAAACTCGTCTTGCAATTTCAGAATTTAGAGATTCAATCAAAGTATCGTATTTCTTAATCTTTTTATCTTTCTTTTCTAGCAAAGTACCAAGTTTAGCAACAACTTTAGCTAAATCATCATAAGAAGGTTCTACCTCATTGTAGTTGTCGCTGTCAATATCATCATTGTCGGTGGAGCTTTTGCTACTTGCCATTAGACACAACCTAATTAAATCTTTCTTGCCTTTGGGAGTATCATGCTCACTGTCCGTGTCCACATCACTCAAATTAATTTGCCCAAGAGCCGGAAGAACACGATGCACCACCTTGCGATTCATATAGCCCTTTTTTTATTCTTCTTTTTTTCTTTCTCCATCTCTTCTTCCTTCTTATTCTCTTCCCTTGCAAAACTTGCTAGAAACTTTGGACATTTGGGACGAATATGATTGAGATCACCACACTCATAGCACCTTTGAGGACCAAAATTTCCTCTCTTTCTTAATCTCACATTCTACAAAAGCTCTTGTGAAGCGCGTAGAGAGGAGTGCCAAATCATCTTCCGAGAGTTGCTTTAGCTATTCATCAGTTAGTGAAGACAAAGAAGACAAAGCATAGCTAGTAGAAGAATTATCACAATCAGACATGCTGGATTGTGAAGCTAAAACAATTGATCTATAACCATTATATTTTATAGCAAAAACATCTAATTCATGAGTTTTCAATTTAGAATAAAGTACATCTAATGTAAGTGTACTCATGACAGTAGATTCTCTAATGGATATAACCTTCATCTCCCATATAGACATATCTAATGCTCTAAGTAAGAGCCTGTTTGGGACTGCTCTGCTCCAGTTTTTCTAGCTCTGCTCCACCAACTCAACTATGGAGCAGCTCCACTCTGGAGTTCCTAGAGCAGGTGGTCATGTTTGGCACGCAGCCTAACTCCAGCTCCAGGAATGTGAGGTTTCCCTGAGAAAGGTCCAATGTTCCCCTGAATGATGTTTGGTGTATGTCGATTATTATATTTTAATTTTAACCTGATTTGCCAAACAAAATCTATATTTTTCGCGATTGCTTTGGAAACAAACATAACACATCAACTGCAAACTGGCACCTAGTACCTACAGTTAATATTCTATATAAACAACACTGAATCTGCATGCGTCAAGTTCTTGACTTCTGATAGCTCAAACTTTATACGAGTAATTAATAATTTGTTTGAAGTCTGCTATATACAACTGGTGCATATTCTGCAGAACTCTAGACGATTAATTCTTCGATAACGATACCATGCATATGCGAATGATATCAACCTTCAAACGCGCGTGTAGAAAGAAAGAAAAAAGAACGAAGGGGTATGTTTGTGTAATCAATGGCATAGGTGGGTAATTTTCACTCAACTCCATGAGGAGGTATGAATCTCTAGTTTCTAGAGTACCCCTTGAGGAGCTCCACAAAAAACGTGGAGTTGGCCCTCAACTCCACCTTTTTCTTGGAGCAGAGTTCTTGGAGCTGGATCTGTTTGGCTAGACAAACTGGGAGCAGAACTGAAAAACCTGGAGCAGAGCAGTCCCAAACAGGTCCTAATTGACGTGCATTTTCAGCATTAGTATAAGTAACATTAACAGCACGTAGGTTACTAAGAATTTTATTAAAGCGGGCAAAAAGATCATCTATCGATTCACCAGGTTTCATCTCAGAACGTATGTAATCCTTTTTGTACATATCTTGACGTACCTCTTTAATAGTAGATGAACCCTCATAATAATCACATAATGTTTTTCATACCTCATATGCGGATTTAAGATGCACAACACGATCAAAATCACTTCTTCCTAGTCCTTGAATTATCAGGTTCCTTGCCATGCTATTTGCCTCCACTTGTGCTATATTTGCAGCTGACACAGCATCATTCTTGGGCACTTGATAAGACTTGTAGATCTTCTCCCATATTGCAAAGCCTTGAGCTTGAATGTATGCCTCCATCTTCGCTTTCCAATACTGAAAATCAACACCATGAAAACACAAGGTTTTGTGGAATACCTATCCGTCGACATGTTTTCTAATCACTGATAAAGATCAATTAGAAAAGTAAACCTGCTTTGATACCACTTGTAGGATCATTGATAGTAATCAGAGGGGGTGAATGATTGCAACACTTTAAAAATTTTCTGCCTTTTTAATTGTTTTAATCTGAAAAAACCAGAAATAACAAAAAACAAAAACTAGTTTTTTCTGATTTTACTGTAGCACGGTACTGTAGCAAAGCACCGCAGTGATACTGTAGCAATACTGCAGCAGTTACTGCAGCAACTAGATAACGAGCTATGAACGTGCACTTTTTGCCCAAACTTGCAATCAATTTTTAATTAAAACTAATTCATGTATGTAAGCAAAAAAATACCTAGACATAGATCAATGTATGTAGAATCTATATGAATCAAAAAACCAAGAAAAGGGATAATAGATACGAAATAAAGAACTCACAAACTTTATTCAAAAACTGCGAGCACTATTCATCCATGTCCTCTATCTAGCCGCCACGCTCTGCCTTTTCTCCTCTGTTTTTTTCCTCGCGCCGTTTCTATTCAATTCACAGCCAACCGACGACTGCATATATATATATAATCCTAATCCAACTTCAACTAGGCCTTAAAATCCTAATCCAACTCCAACTACGCCTTAAAATCCTAATCCAACTCCAACTAGGCCTAGACCTTTTTACCTCAACTAGACTTTTGGCCCACTAATTTTCAAGGGACCCGAAACCCTTCCTAACATGGATTTTTCACACTCACGACTTTTCTAACGCGTCACGTGTCGAAGCCTCCAGGACCGCACCTCCCGTAGCTTCTCCACGTATCATTCACCTTTGATCTCCATGCGCCCCAAGCATGAGCCCGATCATCTCATGACCTCCTTGACCATCTGAACCTCGGATCTCCCCATCCTAGTTCCGGTCCACCTCGTCACCGACCATGATCGCCTCCATGCTCAACCTGCACATGCAAAGACCAAAGAACATTTTTCCGGCACAAGTTCGTCTCAACTGAACAACATCAGTCCGTGCACGCACCACACACCTCGCATAACATCGTTAAACAAAATCACCAAATATTCATCATAACAAATTAACCATTATCAATTATTCATCACCAAAATATCTAGACTTAACGTCTGTGTTGTCTCAATTATCACAGATGGTTCGTATTAAGAACCGTCTGTGATGTCTCAATTATCACAGACAATTCGTTTTAATAATTGTCTGTGAAAATATCATAGACGGTTGCTAGTATAAACCATCTGTGATAGTTTAAGCATAGATGGTTCCGTATGAACCGTCTGGGACGTACCCATACAGTATAGCCTCTTTTGTAGTAGTGGGAATATTTACAGCCACTTTATCACGAGGAAATCCCCACGAGAACAACATACACAAGTGCTCACAACCTCTCAACCTAAGGTTATCTCTCTCTAAACTCCCAAGGATGAGGTTGCAAGGCATACCTTTTCTCTCTCTTCTCTTTTATAGTAGTGGCTCAATCAACCACCTCTCTCTCAATTCCTCTCAATCCTAGATTTGAACCACCTATTTTATACTATCTACTTACACATGGATAAACTTGATATCCCAACAACTTAATGAGTTTTTACTTAAACACTTAAGCACGATTTTCAAAGTGATCTTCATCTTCACACTCCATTAGCCTGAATCTACTTTACTTGCTCTCCATGTTTGACCTAATCTGCTCAAGCCTCCGCCACGGTTTTGTAAACTGTCACTTTTTTCGGTATTGAGAAATTAACCAAAATGCCTCTTTATCGGTCTTTTCCCATTCCTTCACTCCGGAGCATATTTTTATTCTTCGACACATAGCTCAATGACCTGCCATTAAGTCTTCATGCATCTGGATCCCACCAGACCGTCTCTACTTGCATCGGTCCCAAGTCACTTGGCACACTATATGTACCAACTCGTCTCTTTATAATCCTTATCCTTTCCATGCTTCTCGCTTGAGACACGTATATCAACTATGCTTACACAACCATACGAACCTCAACTCTCGCGTCTAAACCCGGTCTTGCTGTTGACTGCTACAGCTCTCCAAACAATCTGTATATCCAAAGATCAAGCAACCATGTTTGAACATAATTAAGTTTCATATACTTGACTCATGTTAGTCAAACCACGTATCATGCAACATACACAACCAGATCCTATCCCTCTCGCGCGGTTCAATCCACTGGATCATTGCTCGTCCAAAGTGACAAATAAAGATAAAAGGGAGATAGAAAAAGACAATTCGTGCATATTTACAGCTAGCTTTGTCTTTCTTCAACAGCACAGCATGCACCAAATTAAGCAGAATAGTATATCAAAATCGTGTCGGTCACGCAGATTTGTTAGATTGGAGTTGGACGAACCGTTCAGATTCTTCAGATGCATCGTAAAATCTGCCCTCCATATCTTCAACTCCAACTGCAAGTAAGGTATACATATCATGTTTTGCTTTAATTGGATTACTTTGCTTTGTTCAAAAGAAACAAAGAAAAAGGAAAAAAAAAGAATAAAACATCCATGCTCGTCTATGTCACTACTCCAGCTATCTTCTCCCTCATCACCTCTTTGGCGCTTTGCTGGTTGCCTCCCATTTCATCCTTGCTTCTCATCCATATTGGTCTCGCTTTCTTCCAGACTTCCAGTCTTCTTCTCAAACTAATTAAGCCATTACCCCCAGAGGTACCCTCTCTTTCTCTCTAGCTAACACATTACCAATGTTTTTCCGTTTAAAAGAAAATAGTGATCTCCAATTTTGAAGCACCAACATGGCATTTCTTTGTAGGAAGCGGTTCTGATGGGTTAGATTTGTGGTGTCTGTTAATTTGCTGGCCTTCCACAGGGTAATTCAGCACGCGTCGGGAGGTAATTTTTTGCATCATTGTTTTCTCTTTCAATTATATAGCTCTGGATCGAATGCAATGTTTATTAGAATTGTCTATTTTGTGCATTGCTTGTGAGTTATATGCATGATAACTACCATGCATGGATCCTACACTGCTATTGACAGTGTTATCACATACGGTTCGGAATCGTCATCACAAATGGTTCCTAAACCGTCTGAGTTTATGTGTCAGTGATAATAGGTGGTTATCACAAACGACTTCCATGCTGTCTGTGATAACTTACAATACATACGGTTTTTATGAAAAATCGTCTGTGATATGCGACTATCACAAATGGTTTTTTTATAAAAAACGTCTGTGATATCGTTCATATCATAGACGGTTCATTGTTTGAAACTGCCTAGGATATATATATCACAGACGAGTTGGAATACCGAACTGTCTGTGATAGCTATTTCGACAGCGATTTTATTTGCCCCTTTTCGGCTAGCCTCAGGATATGCTAAGCTATGCCCTCTGAAAACAAGCAAGATCACGTATATAGCACAGGACAATCATTACATAAATCACATAGATGAACGAAACAACACCAGCATATCACATATATATAGCATAACAATCGTTACACAGATCTCAAAAATGAATTAAATTGAATGAATTGTTTAATTAAGCACAATTGAGTGATTTGTATAATTGAATCCAATGCTTCAACATCTAATTATCACCATTGCCGGGGTGGAACTCTCCAGCCTTGTTTATGACCTCTGCTAGTAAGAATTCGAAGATGTTTTCACGAATTTCGACGAGTTTGTCAAGATCATATGCACTTTCTAACTTTTGGTAAACCATGTCCAAGTTAAAAGAAAGAATCATCTATTACTTGATTCGAATTCGATATTCATTTTCATCATGGTCACCACATGTATTGATAGGCAAAATAAACCTCAAGCACACAAGTGAATGTGTCAAGAAGGATTTATAAATACTATTCACCTCAATGGGCTTCGCTCCATAACTAATATTTTTATGTTTAACAAAAAAAATATTCTTTCTATTGAGCTTGGTTATGACACTTCTGAGACCAACATGCTTGACATGTCCTTGTAGGAAGAGGTGATGATGGGTTAGATTTGTGGCGCCTGTCTTAATTTGCTGGTCTTCATCTTAATTTGTGGTTCTTCTAAAGGGGATTTCGCCATGCGTCGGGAGGTATGTAATTTTTTGCGTCAATATTTTCACAGTGTATGCATGCGTACCAGTTGGGTCTCTTTCACATGTATAGATGAAGGTTGCATGCAATGTTTTAGTCTTTTGGGTTGTTTTGTGCATTGGGCATGAGTTATGCATGATATGACGTAAACTGTACGAGGGACATATATGGGTGTGTGGAAGAGGGCCTCAATTAGTATGTGAAACATTCCAGCCCACACTTAATTGATTAGAGGGGAAAATGTGTTACACCACAGCCTAATTTGACATAGCCCGATTGGCTCATATGTGTGGTGGTGCACTTAACAATCTCCAACTTGATTCCTTTTGAAATTATTATACACCTTGTCGGACTCAGATTTTGTCAATCCAGAATTCTCTCTAATTCCATCACACTATTTTCTAGATCAGTAAATAATACTCACATATACATTACTGTATATCAAAATTATATCATGCGGAAGCGTAGTTAATACAGTAATAAACTTAGGGTTTTAATTGTCTTGCCAAATTGATTTTGTACATCATTTTGAAATTCTTTAAACTTTTCAAATGATTCAGACTTATGTCTCATTAGATAGATGTATCCATATCTACTAAGTCATCGGTAAAAGTTATGAAGTACTGAAAACCACCTCTGATTGTTGAGCTCATTGGTCCACATATATCTAAATATACTAAGGCCAACAAGTCATTTGCCCTCTCACCTAGACCAGTGAAAGATGCCTTAGTTATTTTGCCAAGTAAACAAGACTCACATATTTTAAATGATTCAAATCAAATGAGTTTAGAATATCATCTTTATAGAGCTTCATCATGCGCTTCTCATTTATGTGACTCAAACGATAATACCAAATATAAGTTGGATTCAAATCACTAGGGCGAAGCCTCTTAGCATTAATGTTATAGACAGACGCATCCTCAAGATTTAAAACATTTAATCCATTTACCAATGGAACGTGACCATAAAGCATATCATTCAAATAAATTGAACACTAATTGTTCTTCATTCTGAACTCATAACCTTTTACTCTCAAATATGAAGCAGAAATAATGTTTTTGCTTAAGTCAGGAACATAATAACAATTATTCAATTCCAAAATTAATCCTGAGGGTAAAGATAATGGTAAAGTACCAATAGCCAACGCAGCAACTCTTGCTTAATTGCCCACGTAAAGATCAACCTCGCCTCTTGCTAAACTCTTACTCCTTATTAGCCCCTGCAACGAATTGCAAATATGATCAACAGATCTGGTATCAAATACCCAACAACTAATATGAGAAGTAGCAAGATTTACTTCTATAACATTTATAACTGAAGTGGAAGTCTTACTTCCCTTCTTTTTTTCCTGTTCTACCATGTACTTCTTGCAGTTCTTCTTCTTCCAATATCCACTCCCTTGGCAATGGTAGCAAATGGCATTAGGTGTAGCATCAATCTTGAGCTTCTGAAGCTTAGATTTAATACTCGAGATCTCATCTTGAGTTTTGCCCATGCCATCTCTTTTGCTTAAAGCTTTATACTTCTTTTTGAATTTGTAGTCTTCGGAACCATCATCAGATGATTAGAGCTTTTCTTAATGCTCTCCTCTGTTGACTTGAGCATCCCATGCAATTTAGTCATTGACTTGTATATAATGATAATATGAAAGTTTAAAATGACTGGCTCAAAGTTCGGAGGGAGCAACTAGAGAATCACATCAGTAGCCAACTCTTGGCTAAGGGAAAACCAAGTTTTTTTAAACTCTCAATGTATCCAATTACCTTGATCACATGAGAGCTGACTGGACTTCCTTCACCTAACTTACACGCAAATAATGTCTTAAAGGTATTGTACCTTTCAGCCCTTACCTAGTTCTCAAACATGCCTTTAGGACCCACAATCATATTGTAGACATCTATGTTCTCATATTGCTTCTGAAGCTTAGAGTTCATAGGTGGCAAGCATGAGATAGTTAATATCAAGTGAGTCATTGCAATGTTTCTAATATTAATTATTTTGAGCATGAGTAGAATCTTTAGCTGGTTCATCTGGATATGGAACCTCTAGAACATATTCCTTCTTTTCTTGCTTGAGAATAATTCTCAAGTTGTGAAACCAGTCAATGAAGTTTGTTCCATTTAATTTTTCTTTCTCAAGAATAGATTGCAGATTAAAACTGGGTGTCGAGGAAGTAGATGGTGGCATTGTATGCAACATAAAAAGTATATGCAAAAATTCAACACTATGTTTATGTGAAATCTTCCATTAAACAATTTAACAAAAGATACTCCCACTATATGTTTAAAATTCATATACCCTCTAATAACATATAGTGAGTTAAGATCCATATTTTTATAAGTCCTAGTGAGCTTTGGCATCTGTTGTAGGGGTGGCCCTCACCTAAGCCCAGCAGGCCTGTTAGGGGATTGTAAGGCCCGAAATGGAACATGTATAATGACGAAAGTGCCCCTGAGGGGGATGTTCAGATGTAAGGCTATTACTGTAAAAACACTCCCAATGTGGATATATATATATATATACGATACAGGCCATGGGGTAAACCCTAAGCCATTGCTCACCTAACTCTCCACTACCATACTCTCTCTCTCTGTTTGGTCTGTAGCCACAACAGTTGGCGCCGTCTGTGGGGAGGACAAGAGCAAGCCTCAAGATCCGAAGAAGGATGGCATCGAAAAAAGCTTCATCATCAGCGACGAAGAAGAAGGTGGGCGCGATGGAACCTCGCGTCAACACTAGGAATTCGACGTTGGCAGTCGCAGGCATGGGAGGCGATGCGGGCGCGACAGTCGCGAACACCAGTGTTCACGTTGCGACGCCCGATCCCGCCACCACTGGCTTTCACGACGTGACACTCGACCCCGCCACCACCGCCACCACGACCGACCCTGCCACCATCGCCGCGACGAACGACCCCGCCACCATCGCCGCGACAAACGACCCCGCCACCGCCGCCACGACGGTCGAGACCGCCCCGCGCGCGGCAGGTAACCCCACTGCGGGCACCGTGACAACCACCGGCAGCACCGATTGGGTGGCCGGGGGCGGGGGTGCTGGTGCCCACGCTGGCACGGCGGCCGTTCCCCCACCCAGTGTCCATCACGCCAGCGTAGCAGGCAGCCCGGGAGCACAGGGCTATGGTCGCCGCTGTTCTGGCCGTGCGGTCAGGTGCACCGATGGCCCCACCCACGTCTACGGTGGAGAACGCCCTGCTGGCGGCCCTCAACGCGTTTCAGCGGGAGCTAGCGGATCTCCGTGGGGCCGTGAGGGACATGCAAGAGGCTCGGAGCCAGCATACCCTACAGTTGGCTGCATCGGAGCCCACGCTGGAGAGGGCAGATAGCCGCAACACCCCCACGTCTAGCCGCGTCCCGCTACGACGCGTGGACCCGGAGTCCCCACTCTTTGCAGGTGACAACTATGCATGGGAGCAGATCCGCGACCGCCTCTATAACAACTTCCAAGGGAACTATGTCGAGCAGGTCGACGCAGATCAGCTCTTCGCGGTCAAGCAAAAACCCTTGGAGAAGCTCTGGGACTACTTCAAGCGTTTCGCGAAAGTACGTTGCCAGGTCAAGGATGTCAATGAGACAACCATCATCAACGTAGCAGTACAGGGTCTTCGCTCGGGGCCGCTGGCCGAATACAATGCCCGGAAGCCAATCAAGACGGTGGCGAAGCTCTTCAACAAGATGGAGGAGTACGCCAGAGCGAAAGAAGACACGCGACGGCGACAGGGTATTGACTCCAACCCAATCAGGCGGAGGGCTCGGCGAAAAATGAAGACTCGTCGAAGGAGGGCTCTTCGAAAGGTAAGCGCAAGCAGGAGCCATCGAAGGACGCCTCCGAACGAAAGGATACCTAGCAAAAGGAGTCGTCAGGCGACAAGCCCAAACGCGGCCAGCAGAAGTCTCGGAGCCCCCGTTATGTCTTTGACTTCGAGGGCGGCTTCGAAGACAACACCCCCGCTGGCCGCGACGGTAGAGGACGCCGAAGCTGAGGGCGGGGGCACGGTCAAGGTTGCGATGATAGAGGTTGCGGAGAGTACGATGACCAGCACCACAGGCAGTGGTGCGAGGTCCATGGTCGAGGCAGCCACGACACACGTGCGTGCACCACCATTGCGGCACTTCGACAAAGCGTCGCCAGGGATAGGAACCTTGAGGCACGTCCGCCCGTCGTGGCCCACGTGCAACAGCCCCTGGAAGTCCCCATGCGGATTCAAGACCAAGGGACACAGCCCCAGGAGGGTCCCCTACGGATTCAGGCTCATGTATCACCTTCATGCCCGCCGACGCTCAGGGTGTGGAGTTCCCTCATCAAGATCCCGTGGTCGTCCGGGTTGCCATTGCGAGATGCGACGTTAGGCCCGTCCTGGTTGATGGCGGAAGCTCCGCGAACATCTTGTTCACGGTGGCCTTCGACCAGATGGGGATCCCCCGAAGTTGGTTGGGCCCCTTGGGAATCCCACTATAGGGTTTCGGAGGTCAGCCCTTGCGGGAGCTGGGCCAGATATGCCTGCAGGTCTCCTTTGGCCGGGACGACAACGTAAGGAGCGAAGACGTCGCCTTCGACGTCGTCGACATCTTGTACCCCTACAATGCCATATTGGGACGACCAACCCTCAACTCCTTCGGAGCAGTGCCGCATCATGGCTTCCTATGCGTGAAGCTCCCCGGACCGCAGGCCATCATCACCGTCCATGGCGACCAAGATATGGCTCGGCGCATAGAGCTCGGCACCAGAGGTCCACACCACGAGGTTCAATGGAACGCCTAGGCCGGGCACCAAAGCGTGAGGATCCTCGGCAGCCCCAAGAAGCACCTCGACAAGCTCCCACATGGATTGTCCCAGCAGTAGAGGCTTCCAGTCTTCCACCGTGCCCGCCCCCGAGCGATGAGTGGTTAGTACCTTCATCTTTTGTAATCGCTCACCCGCGCAAACGGGAATTCAATAAAGTTCACCGTTTGCCAAACTCGTCTTGCCGTTTTCAAAAACGCGCGGAAACTCGCCTCCGCGCGTACTCTCCATGAGTATAAACAAAGACACGCGTTCGCGCGCGCACTCTTCACGAACAAAAACGCCGGTATGAGTATAAACAAAGACACGCGTTCGCGCGCGCACTCTCCGCGAACAAAAACGCGGGTATGAGTATAAACAAAGACACGCGTTCGTGCGCGCACTCTCCACGAACAAAAATGCGGGTATGAGTATAAACAAAGACACGCGTTCGCGCGCGCACTCTCCGCGAACAAAAACGCGGGTATGAGTATAAACAAAGACACACGTTCGCGCGCGCACTCTCTGCGAACGAAAACACGGGTATGAGTATAAACAAAGACGTGTGGGGGGACGCCTCCGCACGCACTCTATGGAGTATAAGTAAGACGTAGCATCGAGGTCCGCCTCCGCACGCACTCTACGGAGTATAAATAAGACGTAGCGTTGAGGTCTGCCTCCACACACACCCTACGGAGTAACTCCATGCGCCTCGCGGAGTCAGCACGAGACGCAGTAGAGGCTTGCCTCCGTGCGCAATACGCGGGGCTCCGTGAAGTCGCAGTAGAGGCTTGCTCGCGTGTCTACCTCGACTAGGCGTCAGCTCCGCTGCCACCGCTTCGAAGGGTAGAGGATGGAACGCTCGCGCGTCTACCTTGACTAGGCGCCAGCTCCGCTGCCATCACTTCGAAGGGTAGAGGACGGAGCGCTCGCGCATCTACCTTGACTAGGCGCCAGCTCCACTGCCACCACTTCGAAGGATAGGGGACGGAGCGCTCGCTCGTCTACCTCGACTAGGCGCCAGTTCCGCTGCCACCACTTCGAAGGGTAGGGGATGGAGGGCTCGCGCGTCTATCTCGACTAGGCGCCAGCGCCGCTGCCACCACTTCGAAGGGTAGGGGACGGAGTGCTCGCGCGTCTACCTTGACCAAGCACCAGAGCATGTGGAAGCCTATCTAGCGTGCAAGCGAGGGTGGGGCATAGTCTCACGAGCTTACCCAACGTGGTCATAAGAAGGGGCGAAGGTGCAGGCGACATGTTCCAACTAAAACCCCCTCTTTTTGTATTCACCAAAACATGTTTACAATGGAATGCAATAAAGGTGTACAAGTACCCTTGGATGCCCGAAACCACTACTCGGCAGGCTCCTCCTTAACGCTCGTCCGCGCCGAGACTTCGCTCGTAGAAACTTGGCCTGCCCAAAAATCTAGCAACTCCTCGGCCCTCCGCCAGCGTCGAAGACGCCGTCGGGTCACAAGGTTAGAAACTAGCAGTCGGTCCCAGTCGGGTAGCTGCTCGGGACATGGGGGCACACAAGTCAGAACATCGGTGAGGCAACTTCTACGTTATTCATAAGAAAAAGGCATGTGTTACAATGCACGCCAACACACGAGAACCCCGGCGTCACACTTGTGGGTTCGCATCACCCCCCGAGGCCTCGGTACCACCTTCGTCGCGCCGCGGGACCTCGTCCAGCCACTCGCCGAGGTTCCCCTCTTGGCGCATAGTCCGTCGAAGCTTGACCTTCGCTGCAGCCTCCCCGATGTACTCCCAAATCCGCTCGTGGAAAAACCGTACGGCACGGCGAACGGCGCGCACGGCGCCGGACATCACTCCGGCCCCGGCCGACATCTCCAGTTGAGGGTCGGCCAGCCCGTTGACGTGCTGGCAGCCCCGGTGTTGCAGGAGCGTGCACACCAAGCATGACGTCACGTAGGAGCAATGGTTGTCGAAGGACGTCGTGGCACTGCGTGCAAGGTCGGCTACATCCCCGATCCGTCGAAGCGTCCGTGATAGCTCCTCAGGCCCGAAGGAGTGGGGCGGCACTTCGGCAATAAGATCTTCAAGGGTGCCCTCTAGGGCCAGCATGGCATCCCACACAGCCACCGAAGCATCACCCAACGTCTGGTCCCGCTCCACTAGAGACGCGGTGAGTTCACTCTTCTCCCTCTCAAGTGCGACGATTTGTTGGAGTAGGCCATCCCGCTCCTCCACAACTTCTTGCCGCACCGCCTCTGTGGCCTACAGCTGTGTCGCTGCCACGAGTGCTTCGGCATGCGACATTGTCTCCGCGCACTTTGCTTCTAAGCGGCGGATGCGGTCTTCCTTGGCGGAGTGCGTCCCCTCGGCTACGCACAAAGCCTCTTCGGCGGCCCGCAACCGGTCCTCTAGCGCCCCCCGCTCGTGGGCGTGAGCCACCTGCAACGTCTGGGCCAGGACGAGGGTTTGTACGGTGAAGTGGTCAGCAAACTTCTAAAAGGCCACATACCGTTACGAGGTCAGATACTCACTCTCACTCCCGACACCTCCAGTGCGTCCCCAAGGCGCTCCGTCCTGTAGGTTAGTAGTGCACGCTGATCAATACTTGTGGCTACGTCGTCCGCAACCCTGCGCCACGCCCCCAGCGTCTCTGGTGGAGGGACGAAGTCTGCTAAGCTTGGGAGCGCGGCGTTCGCGGTGGCAGTCTCGGGAGCGTCGAACGCCCCTCTCAAAGGAACGTCCCCGCGCCCCGGGGATTTCCCGTCCTCCGGGATGAGTGCTGCTGCAAGAAAAGATGTACCGGTCAGAGTCCTACTAGAGCACGGCAAATCTACGCCAATATATGCCAAGGAAGTCTACCCTCGGTGGCAGACGATGGACTTTGTCGGGGCGTCCCCCAGCCTCGGACGGGATAATAGGGGCGTCGGCCCCCTCGAATGGCACCGACCCTGCGGGCCTGGCAATTTCTGTATCGGGGTCTAACCCCGACAGCTCCCATGCCTCGGTCGTCGCGGCCCGGGAAGGGGCCGGGGGGACGCTGGATCTGTGGGCTTCGGCGTCGGAGTTGGAGTCCCACAAGCTCCCAACACGAGCTGCCACGGTGGAACCCCTCGAAGTCCGGTGAGGGGGCGAGCGTAGGCGTGGCCGCTTCACCTTAGGCGAAGAAGGCGAGGACCCCGCCTTGGCAATCGCCGCAGGAGGGGGCGCCACAGCAGCAGCGCCCGTGGGTGTGGGCCCACTCTAGTAACCTCCACGGAAGCCCCGCGCCATCAACGCCTGCGGAGGGCAGCTCCGACACCATCATCGCCGCATGCAAGGACTCCGCTCCTGTGTCGCCAGCGGACGTCAGCCCCACCTCGGTGATCACCGCGGGCGATGAAGCCTCCCCTTCCCGATCGTCCATGGCGCACTCCCAGTCTCTAGCACTGTCTGGGGACCCCTCTCCTCCATCATCCGCGCCCGTCTCCAGATCCGAGTCGGCATACTTCGCCGAATCGGACTCAGTGCCTGCCGCATCGACGGGAGTGACGGCAGCCACCGTGCCGGGTTCGACCGCAGAAGTATGAGCCTTCCCATGCGACGGCGCCTTTTTCCCTCCAGCACCGTCATCCCGATGGCAAGGCTGGCTCGGGGCTGGAGGGCGCGCTCCGGCACGCGAATGCCGAGGGCATCGCACGCGCGGTTTATCTGCCCCAGCTCCGTCTCTGCGGTTGTAGCTGCGCGCAAGTCATGCTCCCTGGCCGTATATGGCCCGAGGAACATGCTCACCGCGCATTTCGCGTCCTCTAGGCGAACCCCTATACATGACAAGAGGCGAGGTTAAAGACGACACATTGGACAAAAGTGGAAAAAGGTACACCGCCAAGACTTACGAGGGCCGGAGGGTGCCGGCAGCAAGGACACGGAAGGGCGAACGTTGTCCCGCTGAAGTTTCCCAGCAGTGATACACCATTCATGGGCGAGCAGTGACACGCCGTACATAACAAACCACCGTTTCATCCAGTTAGGTTCCCACTTCGCTCGGGTTGAGTTCGTGGGGAAAATCTTCCCGCACGGCGACCGCAGGATGAAGTTGACGCTGCCGAAGTTGGATAGCACCCCGTCCTTCCGCTGGCACCGAGCATCATGCAGGTATGCGAACATCGAGGCGCTGGGCCAGCACGCCTCCGTGCGCAAGGCCCAGCTGTACACAGCAAGGTGGGCCAGTGCATTCGGAGTCAGTTGAGCCAGCTCCAGCCCAAATGTTCGCAGCACATCGCTAACGATCATGGTGGCCGGGATGCGAAGCCTGGTGTCGAAGTAGGCGACGAAGACGATCGCTTCTAACTCCCCAGGTCACGGTTCCACCTCGTCACCGGCGGGCAGTCGCACCGCCTGGTGGTCCGACAGCTTCCCCTCGCGCAGTAGCGTATGGATTGTCTCCTCCGTCATGAGCGTTGGGCCCAAGACGCCGGAATACAGGCCCTCCTTCTTCTCCGTCGCCACCCACCATTTGTCTACCGCCGTCGGGTCGCGCCCCTCGAGCGTGTACTCCACCTCAAGCGGCGAGGACCGCTGGGAGATGGCGGGCTCGCCAACCATCTGAACATGTTCATCGCCGTGCGCCATCGTTGTCCGGGAGCTGAACTACGGTGGGGTAGCACGCCGGCAAGAAAAGCAAAAGGAGCAGGAGACAAGGCGAAGGACTGAAAGCATGCGGAGGAGAAGCCGATGTGGTACCGAGGGGAGTATTTAAAGCTTCTTCATCTCCCGCACCGCCGGTAAGCGTAACCGACGGGAGGTGAACCGCCCGCTTACCCATGGTTGAAGCCGAGGCGTCGTGGCCGCCCACGTGCGTCGCGCACGATCGTAGTCGTGCAAAAGCCTGATAGCGCACGACGCGCCAATAGCGTCCCACCACGTGTTGGCTCCCGGGGGAGTAAATGCAGGTCACGGGGCGCGGCGTAGCCTCCGGCACGTGTCGGTGCAGTTTTTGGGACCGCCAATACAGCAACAAGAAGCCACGGGCCAAGCAACCTCGATGGCAACTTCGACGGGATCTCCGCTTCAGCAACGAGACTCTGACATCGATTTTGGCCCCACCCCCACGGGGGAGGGCCTTGCGGCAACACCGTAGATCTGTGCGGCATGGCCGAAGCCCACCCCGCCCTGATAGCTCCGCACGGCCCCCGACAGGCGAGGTGGTGCGGAGACAAGTAGGCGCCGGCCCAGCCTGCGATCGCCATCAGGCATCGTCCTTGAGCCGCGTGATAACATCTAGCCCCGCGTTCCCAGGATCGCGCGAAGACTTCGGAGCCTACCCAGGTGAAGCTTACACTGCGATGTCAGAAGCCACTGTGACTCCGAAGTCCGCACAACATTCCGGTCGTGGCTAGCAGGGGTCCAACCCCCGCGCCCCCAATGATTGCAGAGCGCGATGGCCGTCCTACAACAAGCTTCGACGTTCCTCACAAGCAGGTCACCTTTTGTTCGCCAACGCTTGCTGATATTGGCGCTAGAAGACACAATCATCAAACGCAGATGAACAAAAGTAGGCCTATTTGTGAGGACAACTGCATGAAGCAGCAGAGCGTACCCGGCGGGGCGCAGAGCCCAGCGTCGAGTCCAAGATAAGTCTTTTTCGAAACTCGAGAATAGGCATCCTCCTGTTCACCAACATTCTATGACCGTGCCCATCAGCGTTAACCCTTTTATAAGACAGACCTTTCAAAGAATGCAGATGAACAGAGGCAGCCTATTCTCGAAACCAAGATCAGTCCAGCTGTGGCTTTACGAAGGACAGTGCAAGAAAGCGACGCATATATACTCGCCGCACCTCGGGCCGACGGGAAACTCAACCAGTGGCAATCCAAGCGACGCGACTATAGACAGCGACTGCCCGGTGGTTTGGCTCCTCGCGACCAGTGAGCGCGGTCGCCAGTAGGCGAATAGGCACAAATGCAAACTACCGGACAACGCACGGTACATCCACAGCACCGTGCCACGTGTCCCGCCCCGCTGGGGAAGGGGCAAACGGCTGTGGTCGCGCGACTGCTGTCAGCCCACGGTGCACCAATCACGGCCCGCCACGTGTATACTCCCGGCGGGGCAGCGCGCATGACTGCAGCAGCCTGTCCCTGACAGCTCAGAGGTCGGCGCGATCCCAAGAGCCATTAAGGTGCACTACTGGACTGTGGAACCGCCCGACCATGCTGGCGTCGGACCAGGAGAATTTTGTGGCACGAGGTTTGTCTCCGCGCCAACATCGACTCCGCCGCCAAGGAAGCCACGGTCGCGGGTGGCCCGGGCAGCCAAGCGGCCTTGCCGACACGTGCACAACTTCGACCATGGCTTCATTGACGATTCGGACTTCGACCTCGACTCTGACGGTAACCTCGACCCCACAATTGTAGGGCCACGAGGTTTGTCTCCGCTCCAACTTCGACCCCGCCACCGTAGGGCCTTCCAGTCGAGGATGGCTTCGCCAGCCCGCCCAGTGCTATACCCTCGCGGCGAGGCGAACACTGCACCAAGCAATAAGGCTCTGCCAAACGTCGGGAAAGCTCATAGGCCGCAGGGACGGAGGGGGCCAAAGGGCTCGGCAACATGGCTTCGACCCGTGAAGCCCTTCACCATGAGAGGCTCCTGTTGTAGGGGTGACCCCTACCTAAGCCCAGCAGGCCTGTTAGGGGATTGTAAGGCCCGAAATGGGACATGTATAATGACGAAAGTGCCCCTGAGGGGAATGTTCAGATGTAAGGGTATTACTGTAAAAACACTCCCCATGTGGATATATATATACACACAATACAGGCCATGGGGAAAACCCTAAGCCATTGCTCACCTAACTCTCCACTACCATACTCTCTCTCTGTTTGGTCTGTAGCCACAACAGCATCATTGCTAGAAACCTAGCGACGTTGGTAAGCAATCCCTTGCTAATTATATTACATGTAACTCTTGTTTGTTGAGTGACATCCATAAATCTCAGCCTCAACACTGTACTCGAAGACCCAAAACTATTTTAATAGCCTAGTCAAGTTAAACTAATATTATGCATGAAGTGTCCATCACTTTACCCTATCTCATTAAGATAATTAATGGAACTTACTTGGTAGACCTACCAGTTAATGATGAAAATTTTGATAGGTGCAACTATTGAAAAGGCATCAAGTTTTACTTAATGTTTCTAGAGTGATACTATTCTATCATGTCAAAAACACCCAAGATAGTAGTAACATGTATAATAGTATAATAAGAACATAAAAGCATTTATAATTAAATCATATTAAACTATGATATAGTATGGCCCTTAGCGTGGCAATCTCCATCACCACGCTTCCTATCCACCAAGCCATCAATGCTTGAGTTCACCATATTCATCTACTTAGCTATTACTCCTAACAGCTAACAATGAATTACATATGAAAATGTCAAGTATCACAAGTCGACATGCAAGCTGTTATACAATAATATGTAGCCCATAGATATAAATCAACATGACACATAGACCATGAAAAACTCATACATGCATCACATACACAATGGGCCATACTATTCACACAACCCTGCAAAAATGAGTTATGTGCAGAATCTAATTCTATCACGTGATATGAACACATAACACCTATAATACACGGTATGATTACCTAGCACGGTGCCCTTGGAAAGTACTTTGGGACATGAATCCTATTCATAAAATCGTCTTTGAAAATTTCATCAGATTAATTACATTAACCCAATACTGAACCAATTTGATCAGCCGAATTTTCCATTGATCAATCATATTGATCAGCGTGCGAGGTTTCCAAAAAGAACAACTCGGTGCTATCAATTCATACAACCTCTAAACCCATATTCTACCACCGAAACCAATTGATCTTATAACATGAACTGATCTAAGCTATCATATTAGACTAGTAATAGATCCAATCGACTACCACCACTTATCTGTAACATCTCAAAATGGAAATTATTGTAATTGTGAAAATTTTAAAATCTTTTATTTGTTTTTCCAGTGTTGTTTAAAAATTTTGGCATTTATTTGAATTTCTGATTTGCGGTCCTTGTTAAAAATCCAAATTAATAAAATGTAAAATCATGATCAAGAACTAAGACTGAAAATCAAATCAAGGAAACTTCTAATTTCCATTGCAAGTCCTAAAGTCTAATATATATATATATATATATATATATATATATATATATATTAAAATTGACACTGGAAAACTTAAGATCACGAACGAAAAATTTAAATCAAAGTTAATCTTAAAATTGTTTTACCATCTAAGTAATGTAGCCAATTTATCAAATTCTGACAATTCAAAAAAAAACAAAAAAAGACAAAACATCTTCTTGGGCCCCAGCCCATCTTTTTCTTCTTTCTCCCGGCCCATTTCTTTTTCTCATGGCCTGCCCGGCTTCTTCTTTTCTCCAGGCCTTCGTTCCACCCGGCGCCTCACACCTTGCTCCTTCCTCCTTCCTTCCCCTGCTCCACCCCTGGCTCTCGCTCGCCCGTGCCCACGTGCTTACCGCCGGCCCGACCGACCTCGGCTCCCCTCCGGCCATTGTCACCGTGCATGTCACCAACCTACCTTGGTGCCCTTCCTTCTTCTACCTCTCCCCGCTCATAGTGATGGCCGGTCCGAAGCCGCCACCCCCGCAACGCGCCACAAACTCACGCATGCCCGAGGCGTTGACCCCAGTAAGCACTGCTATTTGGAGCCATTGCTTCCTACGAATCCTGCTATCGGCTATCCCCTCGCCATCTCATCGCACCCGTGAAAATCCCACCAAGCCTCTGCCACCACACCCGTAACACCCTGCCCCGCACTGCCTTGTCGTCTTCATGTGCTGCCCGCCAGTCAACCACAAAGCATTGCCAGTCCACGGACTATAAGAAGCCCCCGAGCGCGGCTGAGCCCTCTATGCCTGCATTGGTCGACCTGCGCCTCCACACCGCCCCGCCTCTCCGGCGATGCCCCCGATAGTCTGACCGCATCACAGCGTGCCCCCTAGAAGTCTTCTACCTCCTCCCTTGAGTAATTGGACTCCGGTGCCCTCGGCTCGCCGCACGGTCGTTCTTCCTTGCCTCAGGCCAAAACCGACTCTACCACCACCATTTCCACCTCGGTCGGCCCCACCCCGATTCCTCACTCTGGGAGCATCTCCTCGGTGCCCTAAATCTTCTCCAACCGCCAGCCGACACCCTCCACTACCCGAGCTCCCCCTCTATGGTGGCCTCCCCGCGCTGCCCACGGCTCCCATCGCCGGCATGCCTTAGCTCCCCTCTAGCCCTGCTAATCAAGCCCTACGGTGCCTTAAGGGGATCGATAGAGCTGGAAGATGAGGAGGCCAAGGACTAGGTCGCGAACCCTAGTTGGCTGCCTGTTGGCAAGTCCTAAGGGTTCCACTTGAGTGATATTTCCGCTGCTTCATTTTATTGATTTTGGCCTGATCGGCCCATGAGTAAGTTGTTACTGTATTTTACGCTTCCGCATGATATGTTTTTGATATACAGTAATGTATCTGTGAGCACTATCTACTGATCCAATGAACAGTGTGGTGGAATCACAGAGGATTCCAGGTTGCTAAACCTGGGGTTCGACAGGGCTGGTATCAGAGCATATCGACTATAGGTCGTGACCTTAGTTAGCATGGCTGTTAGTGTTATGACTAGAATTGTTTTTTCAAAATAACATTGCAAAATATAAGTAGTGTTGCTCATTCCCATCTCTCTTAGATGATTCCCTCTCATCTACAAGCTGCCCTGGCCATTCTCAGTTCTGAAACTCTCTTAGCCCAGATTCAAATAATAAAAGTCCAGAACTCCACTTGTAAACTCCTTTCGAAAATCTACTTTGGACCAAAATCACAAAAATTAAATTTGAAATTTATTTTTGAAAGTTGTTTTATCCTTGGAAGTTCAATTATCAAATTATTTATAAAGTTCATTTTCAGACCCATTTTAGCGAATCTAATCTTCCGAGGACAATTGTCTAAGATTTAACTTCCAATCAAATTATTCCAAAAATTTGCTTTGGTTTCTCAAATACATGTGTAATCTTGGTGGATTCATGTCAATCATGGGAGAGAATCAATGGTATGAATTTCTAGATGAAAAATAAGTGGACCGATTTGAATGATTGAATTGTCTACATGAGTACGAATTTGATGATTGAGTTGGCTAAATGAGTGGACCAATTTAAAATGATTGGGTTGGTTAAATGAATGGACCAATTTAGTTGATTGAATTAACTAAATAAGTGGACCAATGGAATCTTTAGAGAAATATGGAGTGTAATAACAATTGTTGGTTTGCAGCTTTAATAAACAGTATGAATTCAGATGAATGTTTACAATGGTGGGATAATAGGACATAGTTGACTACCGGGTGGATTATTGGAATTTTAGAGAAATTAGGAGAAGTGATAATAACCAGTGAATTATGGAGTTGATTAATAAACATTGTTCTCGGTGGACGTCTGTGACAAAAAAGTTGTTTGGAGCGAGGTTGTAGATAGTGGGGTGCTTACTTGATAAATAGACTATGAGCATGCATCAATGATGAAAAAGATTGGATTATTAAGAAACCATAATGCAGATGGCACTGATGGATTTACAAGTAAAGATGCCGGAGTATCGCTCAAAAATAAAACCAGGATTGAATTTATGAAGTTATGGTGGAAATTGATATTCATGTGAAAAATAAGTACCCTTGATTAATAAGACTACGAATAACATAATAAGAAGTTATATGATCGGTGAATCAGATAAATGACAACACCCCCTGCTTGGAGATTTAGACAACAGTAATGATGTGATTAAGCAAGATAGCCTCGATTTAGTCAAGTGGAAGCAAAATTAACAAGGCCAAGGATTATAAGCCTACGAATAGAAGAATATGGGAATAAATTAGTCCACTGGTTAATATTGTGATATTGGAGGAGGTTAGGATACCATTGCAAAAAAATAGGGTATTTCAAAATTCAGGTATTTCAAAACCACTTTTGGGAAATCAGTCTTGCTATAAAATTCTATGTCAAATGTATGTAGTATATCTTCGTTACAATGAGGACTGATTTCAATGTTTCTTTACAAACTTTGCCCCGGTGTTTGAAAACCCAAAAATTTAAATCCCAATTACTTGCTTTCAAAACCAAAACTTAGGAATCTACTTACTCTAGAAAATATTAGTGGGGCCTACCTCTTAAAAACAAATATTTTCAACCCTAGTATTTCAAAAAAACATTTAAAACAATTCTATTTTCAAATAATAATGAGGAGCATGGGCTTCACTGCCAAAGCACTTCTCGATGCTTTCCTTCCTCTACTTCTGTCTACAAAAAGGAAATTTGGTTTCCCTTTCCATTCCCCTTACATCAAAGATTTAAACTCGAAAACGTCAAGGATGCTCATGAAGATTTGGTGGCCTCGTTTTAGCAAGCCTAGTGTTCAGAACCCTACGCCCTTTTATGTGTGTCTCTGCGCATTGGTGTTGCTTTGTCAAGAGATTTTATTTGGCCTGTGCACTGCCTTCTTGCCCTCGGGCGTTGTATTTCGCAGTCACAGGAAAGGTTTGCTTTCAAAACCTTGGTTATCCTATGTGGTTTGCATGCTGCCCCAGTTTCAGTGGTTCGCTCTTTTAGGTTGGGTTATAATATCTCATCTCCGCAATCCTCTCGTATCCCATGTTGTTTCCCCCTCACCCTTATTGCTGAAAACCTAGTCAGGTCTACAGGCAACAAGTGACAGATAGCCCAGTCAATACAACCAAGACTCAAGTCTCCATCTCACCACGAACTCACTAATCAAGACATTGTCAATGGCCAAAAACAAGGCTAGAAGCAAGAAGAAGGAACTATTAGTTCCTACTCACTTTGGTCCCTACCACTCGTCCAAGTATTCACTTAGATCCGCTCCGCAAAGGTTACTGAGAAGCAGCCGCCACAATTTGAATAACGGTGGCATGGCACTGAGCAAACTCCAAATGGATATCACTTGCTTCTGTTGTGAAGATATCGAACACTATGCTAACTAGTGCCCTTAGAGGAGGCAAGGCAAAGGAGCCAACTGCTTCAAATGCGGTGACCCAGGACACCACGTAAGAAAGTGCCCCCAACGGGAATCAAACAAACAATAAAATAATGCCATCACTATCAACCTCAGCTTCAGCACAAAAGAACTGAACAGCTTCAAGTACCCCATCAAGGAACGAATTGCTCGTGTCAAAGTTCGACTACTAGGTCCAGAAGCTCTGCCAACTACTGCAAGTGCAGAATGTGGCAAGACAGGACATGATGCCCAATCATGCCCTCCACTGCGACAGGTTACATGTTTTTCCTGTGGACAAACGGGACACTATAGCTACAATTACCTAGTTCCTTACTGTTCATACTGTAAGAAACACCATCTACCAGGAGATTGCCTCAAGTACCTAGTGGCATGTATATGCTGTGGAGAAAAAGGACACCAAGAAGATCAATGCATTGCAAACTGCCCCAATTGTGAGGAAGACCATCAACTTAGAGAATGCCCAATGAGCAGGGTTACATATTTTCTTTGTGAAGGACAGGACCACTGCCCCAGGGACTGCTCCATGAACCTGTTGCTGACCAAAGCAGCTGAGATACAACGGCTGAGCCTCCAAGCTGCTATCAGACTCGTCATGCCTGGGGCTGGCAAGAATGACTAGTACCGGTCACCCATCATTTTAAGAGGGGCAGCTAGAATAAACTAAAAATGTGAAACACCACAATGGTGGGCAACTGTTACAACTCTAGCCTAAAGGAGAATCTTCGACTAGCATTGATGAATGGCAGGAAACAGAAGGAGCATGCGATCCACAAAATTCCCTCCCTCCTCGAAAGACTCCAAGGAAAGGGTGAACTGTCAAGCAAAACCCTAGAAACTGTTGCTAGCCAACTTGTCCCCACCTCCCTCTTTCTCTTCTACCGGAATCTCGGAGTCGAGATTCATTTTAAGGGGGTAGGATTTGTAACATCCCAAAATGGGAATTATTGTAATTGTGAAAATTTGAAAATCTTTTATTTGTTTTTCTAGTGTTGTTTAAAAATTTTGGCGTTTATTCGATTTTCTGATTTGGGGTCCTTGTTAAAAATCTGAATTAATAAAATGTAAATCTTGGCCAAGAACTAAGACTGAAATCAAATCAAGAAAATTACAAATTTCCATTGCAAGTCCTAAAGTCTGAAATATATATATATATATATATATATATATATATATAATTAAAATTAACACTGAAAGCTTAAGATCAAGAACAAAAAATTTAAATCAAAGTTGATCTGAAAATTTTTTTGCCATCTAATTAATTTAGCCAATTTATCATGTTCTGAAAATTCCAAAAAAAGAGAACATCTTCTTGGGCCCCAGCCCATCTTTTTCTTCTTTCTCCCAGCCCATTTCTTATTTTCGTGGCCCGCTCGACCTCTTCTTTTCTCCGGGCCTTCAGCCCAACCGGCGCCTCACACCTTCCTCCTTACTCCTTCCTTCCCCTGCTCCACCCTGGCCCCCACATCGCCCCACAAACTCATGCATGCCCGAGGCGTTGACCCCAGCAAGCACTGCTATTTAGAGCCATTGCTTCCCGCCAATCCTACTGTCGGCTGTCCCCTCGCCATCTCATCGCATGGCCCTACGTCCCGCTTGCACACCCGTGAAATCCCACAAGCCCCTGCCACCCATGACACTCTACCCAGCATGGCCTTGCCGTCTTTGTGCACTGCCTGCCAGTCAACCACAACAGCGTTGCCAGTTCGCCGGCTATAAGAAGCCCTCAAGCGTGGCTGAGCCCTCTGTGCCCGCACGGGCCGACCTACGCCTCCATGCCGTCCCGCCTCTCCGGCGATGCCCCCTCCAATCCAACCGCGTCACAGCATGCCCCAGAAGTCTTCTACCTCCTCCCTCCAGTAATTGGACTCCGGTGCCCTCGGCTCACCGCACGGCTGTTCTTCCTCGCCTTCGGCCAAAACTGACTCCACCGCCGCCATTTCCTCCTCGGTCGGCCCCAGCCCAATTCCTCTCTCTGGGAGCATCTACTCGGTGTCCTAAATCTTCTCCAACTACCGGCCGACGCCCTCCACTACCCGATCTCCCCCTCCATAGTGGCCTCCCCGTGCTGCCCATGGCTCCCATCGCCGGCACACCTTAGCTCCCCTCCGGCCCTGGTAACCACGCAGGTGAGTTCCCCTCACCTTACCATTGCTCATTCATGCTCCACCTTCTTCCCTCTCTCTCTTCTGGCCACCGGCCCCCATTTTCCCCTCACCACCCAGCCGCTTCTCACCGCCATCGGCCCGCCATGGTACCTCCCAGCTGTGCCCATCACCTCCCTCGGCTTCCATCTGGCTTCGGGGTCCCGCTTTGCTGGACGCCGCTGCGTCCCCGATTGTTCCACATCGGCGCCGCCGCCCGCCTTCCCTGGCCGTGCTCCATCCCGAGCCCATCCTCTGTTTCTCCTGTTTTGGGCTGAACCGTTGCTCTTCGCTCTGTTCCTCACTCTGTCTCTCTCCTCTCTCAATGACAAGTGGGCCCAACTAGAAGATGACTTCTAGCTCATGTGTATCTTGTATCCTCTCACTTAATTTCTAAATCTTAAAATTTATATTTAAATTTTTCTCAAATGAGCAAGGTAATAGAATATGGTTTGTAAATAAGGATGGAAATGAGGAATTAATTACAAAATTTTAATGGAGGCTCTTGCAATTAAAAACTTATTTTTAATTAATTTCATGACAATAAAGAGTAAAAAACAATATATCAATCCTTATGTAAAACTAAAACAAGGTTATGCATGACCTATTTTCAGATGGCAAGTAATCAACATGGATTCAATGGGTGTTGATGTTAAAATCTAATATGTGAAACTAATTAAAGGATTCTCTTTTATAAATCGAAAAGTAGTAGAAGTTTAATCTAAATAATTAAAGATGCATGTGTGAAGCCTTATAAAGATAATTTCAATACTTTCAAATTCTACTCTGGAAACTCGAATAATAATTTTAAATCCTATAAAAAAACTCGAGTGGTCTGAATGATATCTTTCATCCCTCGATCTAAGTCTATCAATCCAAACTAAGTAAATTAATTTAGCAAGTTTGTGCCACATAAAACAATAACCATAAACTCGAGTGGTCACAGGATGTAAGTGACTGATAATTTGCGACAACTTAATTTATGCTTCTCAATACCCTAAAATCCTGCTATACCAGTCTGGTGGATGGTAAGAGTAGTGGGTGTGGATGTACCATGAGAACCTATGGTTTGTGGAATGAACCGCCCGGACAAATTAAGGACTTAATCCTATGATGACCTCTCCGTGTACAATTGTGCAACCGCAAGCTGGCAAAATGTAGGCTTGGTTGAATAATTTACTAGACCCTCTAGTCATCTCGCAGAGGACTAGTGTAAGTGGATAATAAAAACCCCACATTGAATGGGACACTGGATAGAGGTGATGTTGCTAAGGCTAGCGTTTGTGGAGAGTGGAGTCCGACTGCGCTAAACTGTGGTGGACATCCCGCACAACCTATGGAAGCAACCCCATAGGAGTGAGATGCTAAAGGGCGAGGTATTGTAAAGGCCTCGTGATAATCTCTCGATCTGCGTGACTAAGGAATCGCGTAGGCCTGTCGGGATGATTGTCTCTTGTGGATAAAGATGTACAGTCTCTGTAGAGTATACAACTGTTCGAACAGCCGTGCCCACGATCAAGGGCGAACATGGGAACTTCTTTGAGTTAGTTCTATTTCAAAACTTTTGAGAGTGGGAAAAAAACCTGTCAGGCGGATGTAAACCTAACTTTGGAAATTTTCCTGGAGGGATGTACTCCAATGTTGACAATGAGGTGGAAGTAACCTAATGATTAAAAGCTAGCAAAGGTGGATGGAACCATGTAATCGGTGGATGGAACCTACACCGCTATAAATACTGCACAATTTCAAACTCTTTAAAGCATGTTTGTAAAATGCCAAGTCATAGGAATTTTAATTACGATTATTGCAAATGTTGCTTTAAGCAAATAAAAGAACCTCAAGCCTCACTTGACAGCCTTGCATCTATTATTATTTGCATTCTGTGTGGTGGCTTGCTGAGTACCATTGTACTCACTGTTGCTCAATTACCATTACTCAGTCAGTACGAGAAAGAAGATCAAGCCCTGCAGTGCCTTAAGAAAAGAATAGAGCTGGAAGATGAGGAGACCTAGGACTAGGTCACGAACCCCAGTTGGCTGTCTGTGGGCAAGTATTGAGAGTCCCACTTGAGTGAAGTTTCCGTTGCTACATTTTATTGATTTCGGCCTGATCGGCCCATGAGTAAGTTGTTAATGTATTATTTATGCTTCCACATGATAAGTTTTTGATATATAGTAATGTATCTATGAGCATTATCTACTGATCCAGGGAATAGTGTGGTGGAATCACAAAGGATTCTGGGTTGCTAATCCTAGGGTCCGACATTATCAACTATATGCGACCAATCCAAATCAAATACTACACAGGATAGCTCTAATACCATTTTTGGGATATGGGTAATCTACACCAACATAGATTAAAACTTTTCTACCGTGTAAACCCGGAAACCATGCGAGTAGAGATCATAGATCATTACCACTAGACGCACAGTGCAACAGAAGTAAAGTTGAAGTAGCCAATTTAATGAAGAGCACGTCAGTGTAGTGGAAATAGTTGATTATCCTCCAGCCAACTATCTCCTCGTCATGATCATCTCGATCAGCACCGCAGTCATAGCAGTGCCTCTACTGAGGTCCACATGTCCATGGATGGAACACCATGCATTGGTGTACTAGCACCAACATGCATGGCATGGATTATGAGAGACGGTGGCCACGATTTTAATGGGTGTATTCCGGGATACCTCCCTCAGCCCCCGCACCTCTCTTTATATAGCCTCCAATCGGATCCTTATCTGATATGAGTAGAGATTGTATCCCACTCGGAGACATCATCCAAACCCTTATCATTCCAGCCCATTGTGTGACCCTATAGGTTCATGTATATTTCGCCATAGGCCAAAAACTCCTTTCTAGTCCATATGTCGGTAACGGTCTCTAGCAGGACATAACGACTCCCAAACATACATAATGATCATATCAGTTAAACCTATATAGTGTTTATGTAACGATCTCTTTGCCTCATGATATTAGATTAAACTCAACGCGAGAAGCGTGCTATCCTATAATAGCTCAATCCTTCACTCGAAACTATGGTGAATTACTTAGTTGTGATTGATTCCTCAACCACATTCGGCATGGCCTTGCACTTCGTTAATCTAACCACATCGAGGGGCCTAGAGATATCTCTCCTGTTATATAGGAGGGGCAAATTCCATGTTGATCGCTCATATTACTCTGCATGTTTTATAGTAAACCTGAAAACTACCTTTATGACCATCCAGTCACGGAGCAGAGTTTAGTAATCCCTAAGTAAACTATTACACATGTAGAAAACAATGATGATCTTAGATCTAAGAATCCTACATACACTATGTATGAGACCGACTAATGACATTTCAGAACATAACAATTTCCGCAGTGTCTCATGGTGGGTCAATCCAATATCATGTTCTCTAACATGTGTCCATATTATTGATTTGATATCTCATATCCATGAAACATGAAACATGATCATCAAACAATACATGTGTTGATCTGTAAATCATAATTGTCCCACATAATGATATAAGATTACGGATAAATTAGAACATCAAAACATGAATAAAAAGTTCCACGAACAAGTCTCATACTTGTTGATCAATATAAAAGATATTTATTCAATAGACAAAATAACATATTATTTAAAAGATTATAAATATAGAAGTGATACAATCATCTCCATCTAGTTAAAAGATGACGTTGTTAGATAATTTTGCCTTGTTACATAAAGATGGCACAAATGATAGGAAATGGCTCCCTGTTGCATGGAAATGCACTAGCATATATCTAGTTTACCGTAGGATGCAACGATGAACTTGAATTACAACATATAGCAGCTTTGCTCTACTAGTAAGTATAACAACTCGACAGTTACATTGCTTACACAGTTATGCTATTTGGTTTTGCAACCCAGTTAAGCTAACATAACTCAATTACCATTAACTATTACAAATAATTACGATAGATAAAGTTGGCATGGCCATAGAAAAGATACTGGATTATTTAGAGGATACAAACGAAGCACATGGCATCGACTCTTTACCCAAAAATGAGTAGGAAGAGAGGAGCTCGAAGACAAAAAAGCATCAGGGCTCGAGTAGCACCTAGAGAGGAGGTCATAACGGAAGAGGTTAGGGATGTGGCCATGGACAAGGTGGAGGTCGGGGCAATGGCAATTGCATCATCGATGAATGAATGCCAGGTAACTCTAACAAGTCATTGGTCAAGTCTTTCAACTGTAACGAATGTGGGTACTTTGCGAAAGAATGTCCGAAGCCAAACCGAAGAGAAAGGGCCAATCTCGTAGTGAAGAAAAATGATAGAGATCCCCAACTATTGATGGTTGAAGTATGTGAACTCATCCATATAGTTCCGATGCCCAAAGAGGTGGTATGTCTGCACGAAGACAAGGTGGTGCCGAAGCACCCAAAATAAGGCATGGTGTCTTGATACTGGTGCAAGTAACCACATGACCAGCTACATAGAGAAGTTTGCTGAGATTGGTATGACTGTAAAAGGTTCAGTCAAATTTAGAGATGGTTCAGTTGTGGAGATACAAGGAAGGGGCTCGGTTCTGTTGGAATATTCTACGGGTGAACATCATATCCTCATGAATGTTTCCTACATTCTGAAGCTGAGAAGTAATATAATCAGCCTTGGTCAGCTAGATGAGAATGGTTGCAAGATAGTGGTCGAAGTAGGAGTGATGTCGATCTTAGATAGAACTCGCAGGATGTTGGCCAAAGTGAGCAGATCAAGAAACCAAATGTATGTGTTACACATCAATTCGGCTCTTCCAGAGTGTCTCCTGGCAAGAAGCACTAAAGAGGCATAGTGTTGGCACGCCAGGAACAAGCATGTGAACTTTCATGCTCTCAAGGATCTAGCTCACAAGAAGATGGTGCATGGGTTGCCCATGATCAGGCACGTGGACCGCATCTACAATGGTTATCTGATTGACAAGTAACACCAAAACCCATTTCTTACCTCGTGTCTGTACCAAGTAGACATTACCCTCTAGCTGTGGCACAGCGATTTGTTCGAGCCGATAACTTCAACCACACATGGAGGAAATTAATACTTCCTCCAATTGGTGGATGACTTCATAAGATTTATGTGGTTGGTTTTACTTCAAAGCAAAGATGAAGCATTTGAGGCATTTAAGAGGATCAAGGTTGCAGTCGAGATAGAGAAAAATCTAAAGCTAAAAGCTCTGCACACCGACCGCGGTGGCGAGTTCACCTCAAATGAGTTCACAGACTACTGTGAGCTGTTGGGAGTTAGGCGTTACCTTACAGCACTTTACTCTCCCCAACAGAACAAAGTGGTCGAAAGGAGGAACCAGATGGTGGTCAGCATGGCAAGGAGCCTGTTGAACAGCATGGGCATCCCAGGTGAATTTTGGGGACAAGCGATATCGACTGCCGTTTATTTCCTAAATAGGGTACCAATGAAGAACGTTGTCGGCAAAACTCCTTGCGAAGCCTATTACGACCATAAACCAAGTGTTGGTCACCTCCACACTTTCGGGTGCATTGCACATGTGAAGATGACCATGCCACATCTCTCTAAACTTATAGATCAAAGCAAGCCAATGGTACTCATTGGGTATGATCCCATGACAAAAGTCTATCGAATGTTTGATTTGGCAACACGATGAGTTGTGGTGACACGTGATGCAGTGTTTGAGGAGGAAAAGAAGTGGGAGAGAAGTAGAGATTCCTCAGTAGAGGTACGATGACTTGGAGATATCTTTATGATACATGAACCTCCTAACACTGATGTAGGTCCTGGTGATCACTGCTTGATCGTGCGAAATAGCACACCCGCAAGTGCACGGGTTGCCACTGAAATAGCGGCGAGTGTCGTGTTCTCCACAGGGACTAGACTGAGGCTACCGGTGCTCAGCTAAAGCTAGGTCAATAGAAACGGGGGAGAATCTAAACTACAACGACTACTGAAGCAACCGAACAAACTACAGAACGAACTCTAACTCGCACGGACAAAACGACGAACGACTAAACAAACGAACGAACTAAACAACGACGGGACGAACGACCGTACGAATGAACGTCGTACGACCGAACGAACAACACGACGATAGACTAAACGAACGACGCACAAACGACGCGACGACTGAACACGACTACCAAACGAACGAACAATGACGACTACATGACAAAAACAACTACCGACCGACGACCTAAATGACTATCGACCGCAAGAAAGAAAGAGGTAGATCGAGAAGCACGGAGGGAGGGCTAGAAGCACGGAGGGAGAGCCGAGAGAGAAAGAGGGGGAAGACGGTCGACGACTAACTAGTCGATTACGGCCGGGCAAACAAATGACTACGACGAATGCTCGCACGACTTAACTACCGACCAACCGCGAGGTAGAAGAAAAGAGGGAGGGTCTAGAAGCAAGGGGAGATCGAGATAGCACGAGGGGAGGATACGGCCACCGGCTAGCTAATTCGTGCAACACAACTAACACTAATACAAAATAACAAAAACAACTACACTAACACAGGGCAAACCTACACAATGCACTGATCATATATACACACATCACAGATCACATAACAACACAAATAACAGTTGATGTCCTAGCAATTCACAGTGCATAATTCACCATCATACAGGTCACATATCACAAGTAAACATCCACTGGGCAATGGAAATTAATAATCACTAACAGTAATTCAGTAGAACAGCAAGTAGAGAAAGGAAGAAGGATTTGGAATGAACCGAAGGAGGTTGAAGTAGTAGAGGAAGTAGCCGTCGGTTGGAGTGGGTGCAGGCGGCGGCGATGTGGAAGAAGACGGGGTCGCGGTCACCGTCGTTGGCGTCGGGATGGAGCAGCAGAGGAGTAGCAATCAGCGCCGTGGAGGTGGAGTAGATGCGACGCCGGCGTGGTTGGAGTTGATGAAGTCGTCGTTGCCGGCGGTGGAAGAGAGGGCGGCGCACGGGTGAAAGAGGAGGAGGGCAGCAGGGGCGGCGCTGTGATGGCGTGGTGGTGAAGAGAGGCGGCGAGAGGTGCGGTGGCGGAGTGAGTGGCGGAGACAGTCGGCCGAAGGTTGAGGAGGAGATAGAGAGGCTGGGGAGGAGGAAGTGGCGGCGCGCGGTGGAGGTGAGCGGCCGAGTGAGGGTGGAGAGGCGGCCGAGAGGGAAGGGGGGCGGCGCACAGGTGAGGAGGAGCGGCGACCGAGAGGGAGCAGAGGGGCGGCGCGCCGGAGGGAGTAGAGGAGGCGGCCGAGTGAGGAGGAGATGTGGTGGCGCGGTTGATGCAGAGAAGGAGGCGCTAGGTGGGAAAGGAGCAATAGGGGCGACGCTGGTGGCGAGTAGGGAGGCGCGGAGGTGGTAAGGAAGAAGAGCAAGGTGGCGGCGCCGGAGTAGGAGAAGAAGGTGCGGGCGACGGTGAGGTAGAAGAGATGGTGCGGTGGAAGAGGAAGCGGCGCACTGGAGGTGAGCGGCCGAGTGAGGGTGGAGAGGCGGCCGAGAGGGAAGGGGGGCGGCGGAGAGAGGTGGCGCTGGTGGTGTGAGGGAGCAGGAAGGAGCGGCGAGGAGGGGTAGATGTGGGGAGAGGCGGCGGTGGCTCGCCGGCGAGCTGCGGCCCGGCACTCGCCGGCGGCTGGATGTGAGGAGGGAGGAGATGAAGTAGAGGGGAGGCAGGGAAGAAGAATCAACCGGGCTCGGGTTGTCTCCACAGGCGGCGGCGGCGGATTTTGAGGAATTGGGGATTTGGAAATTTTGCATTTTAGTCCTCCAAGTTTCTAGGGTTTACAATTAGGTCCTTTTCCCATTGGGTTTCTTCTGTTCTGGCCCTTCCGGAGCTCCGTTTTCAGTGCGGAAAAATCCCACGCGTTCGTGACGACGCGTACAACTATACGGAGCAGTCTAGATTTGTCGTTTATGCGCCTAGATCGCGCCGGCCTGCAGTAAAATACAGAAAAATGTAAAATGGTCTATTTCGAGCAATTAAATATAGAAAATAGTGCAAATGATGATAAATGGTCCCAAAATGCGAAAAATAAGAGGGTAAAATGGCATGTAAATATATTCAAATATGACGCATGTCAATCACGTGAAGGCATCCGACATGCCGACCACTAAGGCGTAGTCAGGGCACCCGGCCACGATGCGATCGAGGGTTCTGACGATCAAGTGGAGGCATCCGACATGCTAACCATGAAGAAGCAACTCCAGGCACAACCACGACCAGGACGAGCATGGAATCTAGGAAGCCTGGCTCATCTATACCACACACTCCTATAGCAACACTGGGAGCACCGGTCTCACCTGGAGCTGCAATACGGATGGAGTTCGATGAGAGCTCATGTAAAGGACCACGACGGGAGTATAACATGAAAAGTCTCTATGATATCACATCCCCAATAGAGCTAGAAGATTCGGGGTTCTATTTACTTGGGGAGGAGGAACCCACGAACTTTGAAGAGGCCAAGCAAATCCCGCCTAGAGAAGAGATATGGAGGAGAAGATGTCCTCTATCCAAGAGAATGAAACATGGTAGCTTGTTCTATTGCTAGACAACCACTAGCCGATCGGATTGAAGTGGATGTGTAAGTTGAAGAAGGACATGCAAGACATGATCGTGAACCATAAGGCAAGACTAGTTGTAAAGGGGTAAGTTCAACGATAAGACGTTAATTTCAGTGAAGTAGACTAGTTGCAAAGGGGTAAGTTCAATGATAAGGCATTAATTTCAGTGAAGTCTTTGCCCCTGTTGCAAGGCTAGAGACAGTGCACCTGCTAATTGCAATCGCGGCGCATAAAGCATGGGAGGTTCATCATATGGATATCAAATTGGCTTTTCTCAACGGTGACTTAGAAGAAGAAGTTTATGTTGTGTAACCTCTAGGATTTGAGAAGAAAGAAGAACACAAGGTGCTAAGACTGCACAAAGCCCTATATGGTCCACGTCAAGCCCCAAGAGCATGGAATTCGAAGGTTGACAAGTCCTTGGTGACTGTTGTAGGGGTGGCCCCCACCTAAGCCCAGCCGGCGTGCTAGAGGGTTGTAAGGCCCAAAATGGGAAATGTGTAATGACGTAAATGCCCCTGAAAGGGATGCTTGAGTGTAAGGGTATAATTGTAAAAGCACTCCCCGTGTGGATATATATACAACACAGGCCACGGGGGAAACCCTAAGGGCACTTTGCTCACCTAACTCTCCACTACCATACTCTCTCTCTGTTTAGTCTGTAACCACAACAGTTGGTGCCGTCCGTGGGGAGGACGAAGAGCAAGCCTCAAGATCCGAAGAAGGATGGCACCAAAGAAAGCTTCATCGTCGGCGGCGAAAAAGAAGAAGGCGGGAGCGACGAAGTCTAGTGTCGACACCAGGGCTTCGGCATCGGCAGTCGCGGGTGGTGATGCGGGCGCGACAGTCGTGAACATCGGCGTTCACACCACGATGATCGACCCCGCCGCCGCCACGATAGTCGACCCCGCCACCGCCGCCACGACGACCGACCCCGCCACCGCCGCCACGATGACTGACCCCGCCACCGCCGCCATGATGGTGGACCCCGTGGAGATTGCCCTGCTGGCGGCCCTCAACACGTTCCAGTGGGAGTTGGCAGATCTCCGTGGTGCCGTGCGGAACATGCAAGGGCTCAGAATCAGCAGACCTCACCAGCGGGTGCGACGGAGCCCACGTCGGAGCAGGCAGATACCCGCGACGCCCCCATGGCTAGCTGTGTCCTGCTGCGATGCGTAGACCCGGAGTCCCCGCTCTCCGTAGGCCTGCAGTAGGCAGTATGGCCGGAGGACTTCGAGTTCCCCAGCACCATCGAGCCGTACAAAGGCAATACGAATCCTCGTGAGTTCGTGCGGGTATACGAGACCGCCATCGAAGCCACCGGCGGGGCCGACACCACGAAGGCGAAGGGGCTTCCCCTCGCGTTGCAAGGAGTGGCGCTCTCTTGGTTTTTCACCATCGAGCCAAACTCCATCTACACGTGGGAGCAGATCCGCGACAGGCTCTACAACAACTTCCAGGGGAGCTACGTCGAGCGCGTCGACGCGGATCAGCTCTTCGCGGTCAAGCAAAAAGCCTAAGAGAAGCTCCGGGACTACTTCAAGCGCTTCACGAAGGTACGCTGCTGGGTCAAGGGTGTCAACGAGACAACCATCATCAACGCAGCGGTACAAGACCTCCGCTCGGGGCTGCTAGCCGAATACAATGCAAGGAGGCCAATCAAGACGGTGGTGAAGCTCTTCGACAAGATGGAAGGGTACGCACAGGCGGAGGAGGATGCGTGAAGGCGACGACTCCGACCACATTCAAGCGGAGTGGTCACAAAAAGGAAGCGTGAGGAAGGGCTCCCCCACAGGAAAGCGCAAGCAAAAGTCCGCGGGGGCCGCCCCTGAACGCAGCAACGCTGGGGAGAATGAGAGCTCGTCAAGCGGTAGGCGCAACCCCGCGTAACCAGCGCAGGTCCCAGAAGGCTCGCCACGTCCTCGGCATAGAAGACGCCCCCCAGGAACCTACCCCCACCCCGCGCAGGAAGGACCAGGGAAGCCAGAGATGGGGGCGCGGAGACGGCCGCGACGAGAGACCGCGTGGAGCAGGAAATCTTAGACTACGGCAGGTGGTGCGAAGTGCATGGCTACGGCGACCATATCACGCGGGCATGCACCGCGGTCATGGAGTTGTCGCAAGCAGCAGCCAGATCCCGGGCCTTGGAAGCGCGGCCCCCCGCCGTAGCCCACGTGCAGCAGCCGCAGGGAAGCCCCCCACGAGCCGCAGCCATAAGAGGGGCCAGCACCGCATCATTAACGTCATCTCTGGAGGCTCTCTGCTGGGGACCTCCTTGGCGCAACCACTTTCGGGGATGCTGCTCTACAACATCACCTTCATGCCAGCCGATGCCCAGGGCGTGGAGTTCCCCCACCAGGACCCCTTGGTCATTCAGGCTGACATTGCAGGCTGCGAGGTCAGACGTGTCCTCATCGACGAAGGCAGCTTAGCGAACATCCTGGTCGCGGGAGCCCTCGACCGCATGGGGATCCCTCGGGACCGTTTGGGGCCGTCGGGGACCCTACTTCAAGGCTTCGGGGGCCAGCCGCTGAAGGCCTTGGGTCAGGTATGTCTCTGAGTTTCCTTTCATCAAGGCGATAATGCCAGGAGCGAAGACGTTGTCTTCGACGTCGTGGACATCCCGCACCCATACAACGCTATAATGGGCCGACCCACCATCAACTCCTTCGGGGCGGTCCCGCATCATGCCTTCTTGTGCATGAAGCTCCCGAGCCCGCGGGGTGTCATCACTATCCTCAGCGACCAGGATCTCGCCAGATGCGTGGAGGCTGGCGCCAGGGGTCCATAGCACAGCGTGCATGTCCTTGCCGACACGCTGAAGGCGGACACACCGTCTGCTCCAGGGTGGACGCCTAAGCCTCTCCCGGATGGCGGGGTCAAAAGGGTGCCCCTCCAGGCTGAAGGGCAGTTCGTGTCAATCGGCGAAGGCCTTCCCCCGGAGGTAGAGCAAGACTTGCTCCAGGTTCTCTGAAGCAACGTGGACGTCTTCGCATGGTCCCTAGAGGACATCAAAGGTGTGGACCGCGCTCTCATCGAGCACAACCTGGCGGTCCGCCCCGACGCCAAGCCAGTTAGGCAGAAACTTCGGCGCATGTCCATCGACCGGCAGCAAGCGGCCAAGGTGGAGGTAGCGAAGCTCCTCCAGGCTGGGGTTATCCGTGAAGTCCAGCATTCGGATTGGATTGCCAATCCGGTGTTGGTTAAGAAGGCTAGCGGCGCCTGGCGTATGTGCATCGACTTCACCGCCCTCAATAAGGCATGCCCGAAGGACGACTACCCTCTGCCGTGCATAGATCAACTGGTCGACGCCACTGCGGGGTGTGAACTCATGAGTTTCCTGGACGCCTACTCTGGCTACCACCAGATCTACATGGCCAAGGACGACGAGGACAAGACCAGCTTCATCACGCCGGTGGGTACTTTCTGCTTCGTCAGGATGCCCTTCGAGCTGAAGAACGCGGGCGCAACATTCACCCGCCTCATCACGCTGGCGTTGGCCGCTCAGCTCGGGAGGAACATAGAGGCCTACGTTGATGACGTGGTAGTGAAAACCAGACAGCTCGCCTTCCATGGCCGGGATCTCCAGGAGACTTTCAACAACCTCAGGAAGGCGGGCATCAAGCTCAACCCGGACAAGTGTGTCTTCGGTGTGCAAGCGGGCAAACTCTTGGGTTTCCTCGTGTCCGGGCGAGGCATCCATGCGAATCCCAACAAAGTCGACGCAATCCTTGCCATGGAGCCACCCAAGACGACAAGGGAGGTCCAGAGGCTCGCCGGCCGCATGGCTGCTTTGAGCCGCTTCCTGTCTAGAGCAGCGGAGCGAGGCCTGCCTTTTTTCAAGACCCTTCGCGGTTGCGACGGGTTTCATTGGGATGCCGATTGTGCGAAAGCCTTCGATGGCCTCAAGAAACATCTCGCAAGCCTCCCTACTCTGTTTGCTCCGGCGCTAGAGGCTCCCCTCCTGCTCTACCTCGCTGCTTCGGCGACAGCGGTCAACGCTGTCCTCGTCCTGGAAGAAGGCGCTCTCCAGAGCCCCGTGTACTTCGTCTCCGAAGCCCTTCAGGGCGCTAAGACGCGGTATACGGAGCTCGAGAAGCTCGCCTACGTGCTGGTCATGGCCTCGAGGAAGCTCTGACACTATTTTCTAGCCCAGCCGATCACGGTGCCATCCTCGTTCCCCTTGGCAGAGATGCTGCACAATAAGGAGTCTACAGGGCGAATTGGCAAATGGGCAGTCGAGCTTGCCCCGTTCTCCTTAACGTATGCCTCGAGAATAGCGATCAAGTCCCAGGTCCTCACGGACTTCCTTGCGGAGTGGACCCCGCCGGCTCAGCCCGCTCAGCAGCCAGAAGACCCGGTGTGGATGCTTAACACCGACGGAACTTACGGCGTTGTGGTCGCAGGCGTAGGTGCGGTGGTTACCACGCCGGAGGGGCACCGCCTGTTGTACTCGGCGCGACTCACGTTTCCCGCCACCAACAACACGGCCGAGTACGAGGCACTACTCTTTGGCCTCACGAAGCTTAAGGCGCTGGGTGTGCGCGCGAGTCCTTGTCCGCACCGACTCGCGTCTAGTAGTGGGCCACGTGGACAAGTCATACCAGGCCAAGGACTCGGAGCTGGCTAAGTACCTGGCAGCTGTAAGAGCGAAGGAGCGAAACTTTTTGGGTGTCACCGTAAAAGCCATCCCTCAGGCGGATAATGAACAAGCCGACGCCCTTGCAAAGGTCGCTAGTCAGCAGCTCCCAACTCCCGAGGGGGCATTCTATGAGGTCTTACCAACGGCCGCCATCGTGCAGGACAACCAGGATGCTGCCCTTGTCCACCAGATCACCCAGCAGGGTGACTGGTGGGAGCCCATCTTCGGTTTCCTGCAGGGCATCGCAGAGCTTGACGACCCCGTCGAGATCCGGCGCCTGCAGCATCGTGCCAGGTCTTTCCAAGTGCTCGATAGAGTACTCTACAAAAAAGGATTCTGCGCACCGCTCCTGCGGTGCCTCTCACGAGAAGAAGGAAAGAAGCTCCTTGCCGAAATTCACGCAGGACTCTGCGGCTCGCACCTTCCGCCGAGGTCGCTGATCGGCAAGGCATTTAGGCAAGGCTTTTACTGGCCAACTGCTGTCGCCGACGCCCAAGATCTCGTGTGCCAGTGTCAAGGTTGCCAATGGATGGGGCGGGTCATCCACAGACCTCCGACGAGCCTCAACCCCATTCCCCCGGTGTGGCCACTGGCGCGGTGAGGCATTGGTGTTGTGGGGCCGCTCCTCCGGGCTCTGGGCGACCTGCGGTTCGCAGTGGTTGCTTTGGAATATTTCTCCAGGTGGCCAGAGGCTGTAGCTCTAGCAAAGATAACCTCGGCGGCCATGCAGCGCTTTATTTGGCAAAACATCATATGCCGCTTCGGCGTGCCTAGGGAGCTCACCGTCGACAACGGCCTGCAGTTTGACGCTGCCCCGTTCAAGGACTTCTGCGACAGCATGGGCATCGCGCTCCGATTCGCTTCAGTGGGGCACCCACAGTCTAACAGAGCAGTCGAACGGGCAAATGGCGCCATCTCCACTGGAGTCAAGAAGCGCCTTGTAGGGCTACCAAAGGGCAAGTGGCCAGGTGAACTCCACAACGTCCTCTGGTCCCTCCGCACAACGGTGACGCGACCGATGGGATTCACGCCGTTCAAGCTCCTCTTCGGCGATGAAGCAATGACGCGCGAGGAAATCAAGGCCGGATCGAGAAGAGTCCTCGCCCAAGCGCCAGAAGAAGAGCGCCAGCTGTCTCTGGACCTTCTCGATGGGGAGCGAGTAAGCGCAACTCAGCACGCCATAAAGTACACACGGCAGATGGTGCGTGCGTAGGGCCGCTCCATATACCCGCGAGGATTCCAGCCTGGGGACCTCGTCCTCAAAATGGCACTCCATGCGGAGACGGTCGGCAAGCTGGAGTCCAAATGGGAAGGCCCATACATCGTCACGGAGGCCCTGCAGAAGGGTGCATACTGCCTCGCCACGCTCGAAGGACAGACACTTCGCCACACATGGAACGTAGACAGGTTGCGGCGGTACTACGTCTAGGACAAGGAAGCATCTAGCAACGTCGGCACCTTACCCATTGTAAGACGCTCGCCCGTGCAAACGGGAAATTAATAAAGTCGATCCTTTGCCAAGCTTTCATCTCGGCCCACCACCTCCGCGTGCACTCTATGGAGTATAAATAAGATGTAGCGTCGAGGTCCGCCTCCGCACGCACTCTACGGAGTATAAATAAGACGTAGCGTCGAGGTTCGACTGCGCACACACTCTACGGAGTATAAATAAGATGTAGCGTCGAGGTCCGCCTCCGCACGCACTCTACGGAGTATAAATAAGACGTAGCGTCGAGGTCCGCCTCCGCACGCACTCTACGGAGTATAAATAAGACGTAGCGTCGAGGTCCGCCTCCGCACGCACTCTACGGAGTATAAATAAGACGTAGCATCGAGGTCCGCCTCCGCACGCACTCTACAAAGTATAAATAAGACGCAGTGTTGAGGCTTGCCTCCGTGCGCACTCTACGGAGTATAAATAAGACGCAGCGTCGAGGCTTGCCTCCGTGTGCACTCTACAGAGTATAAATAAAACGTAGCGTCGAGGCTTACCTCCGTGCGCACTCTACAGAGTATAAATAAGACGTAGCGTCGAGGTCCGCCTCCGCACGCACTCTACGGAGTATAAATAAGACGCAGCGGGGGGACACCTCCGCGCGCACTCTACGGAGTATAAATAAGACGCATCATTGAGGCATACCTCTGTTCGCACTCTGCGAAGTCTAAGTAAGACGCGGTTGTTGTCCCTGCGCACTCTACTGAGTATAAACAAGACGCGGATGTCCCCGCGCACGTGCGGGCGTTGCTCTCGCACGTACTCTCAGGAGTATAAGTGAGACGTGGTTGATGTTCCCACACACTCTGCGGAGTATAAACTAAGACACGGATGACTCCGCGCACGAGCAGGCATTGCCCTTACGCGTATTCCGGAGCCAAAATAAGATGTGGTCGAGGTTCCTCCGCGCCTCGGGTCCTAATAAGACGCACTAAGAGACCATATGCCCCGCTCGCGCGTCTACCTTGACTAGGTGCCAACTCCGCTGCCACCAGTTCGAAGGGTAGGGGACGGAGCGCTCACGCGTCTGCCTCAACTAGGCGCCAACTCCGCTGCCACCAGTTCGAAGAGTAGGGGACAGAGCGCTTGTGCGTCTACCTCAACTAGGCGCCAGCTCCACTGCCACCACTTCGAAGGGTAGGGGATAGAGCGCTCGCGCGTCTACCTTGACTAGGCGCCAGCTCCGCTGTCACCACTTTGAAGGGTAGGGGACGGAGCGCTCGAGCATCTACCTCGACTAGGCGCCAGCTCCGCTGCCACCAGGTCAAAGGGTAGGGGACGGAGCGCTCATGCGTCTACCTTGACTAGGTGCCAGCTCCGCTGCCACCACCTCGAAGAGTAGGGGACGGAGCGCTCGCGCGTCTACCTTGACTAGGTGCCAGCTCCGCTGCCACCACCTCGAAGGGTAAGGGCAGAGTAGTACGCAACGACAAGAAGACCTTGGACAAGTGTTGCTTCAATCATATAAAGAGGAGGCTGCAAGGCAACCATACAAACAGGCGTACATAGCATAGCACACACCCAACCTCGGCATCACACCTACGGGCGCCGCCTTCATTGCGCCGAGGAACTTCCTCTTGCCACCGGAGGAAGTCCCCTTCCTCATGCAGTGTCCGCTGCAGCGCGACCTTGGCTGCGTCCTCCCCGACGTAACCCCAGATCCGACTGTGGAAGGTCCGAAGGCCGGGTTGGATGGAGCGGATGGTGTCGGTCATCGCCTCGAGTTTGGCAGGAAGATCCAACTGAGGGTTCGCCAACTCGTTGACGTGCATACACCCATGGGTATGGAGCATGGCGAAGGCGAGGTAGGCACTGATGAAACCACAGTGCTCGCCGAAGGATTTGGCACTACGGAGGGCGACGCTCGACCCCTCCTTGATTAGCTCGAGCGTCTACATCAGATCTTCAGGGCCATGCGTCACATCTGGCACGTCAACGAAAAGGTCCCGGAGGGCCCGTTCCAAAGATTCCATCACCCTCCACGCCGACATAGACGCATCATCGAAGGTCTGGTTCCTCTCTATAAGGGATTTGGCGAGCTGGGCCTTCTCCTCCTCCAGCGCGGAGATCTGCTGAAGAAAGGTGGTACGCTCCAACGTCGCGGCGCGCCGACTTCCTCCGTGGCGCGCTGCGCCGCCGCCACGGTGTCTTCCGTGTGGTAAACCACCTTCGCGTTTTCAGCCTCCAGCGCACAAATGTGCTCGTCCTTAGCGACGTGAGCCACGTCCGTAGCACGAAGTTTGCCCTCCAGCACCCTTCGCTCACGGACGCGGGTCTCCTCCAGGGCTTGGCTGAGAGCAAGAGTCTGGAAGACACTGCTGGAGTTAGAAATACACTGGGCAACGGTGTGGTTCGCGAACCTAGCTACTTACCCTTATCTCCGAGGCACCCAGCGCGAGTGCCAGAAGGTCTCCCCGGCACGTTGACAGCACCTATCGATCCAAGCTGCCGCCGACGCGCTCCGCGACATCATTAAAAACGCGAAGCATCTCCGACCGGGGGATGAAGTCAGAGACGACGGGCCTTGGCCCCTCTGCGTCGGCGGCTTCGGCAGCAACGGACGCCCACGTCATGCCCTGCGCAACAAGGTCGGAGACTTCGCGCACACCCCCGTTGCTCGATCCTTCACCGCGTCCGGGAGACCTCATCTCGCCTGATGTCGACGACGGAATGAGCGAGCAAATCAGAGAGAGTTTCACGAAGTCGCGGGAGCAAAAGGAATTGCGCCTACCTTCGACACCCTCCGTCGCAGCGCAAGGAGGTGTCCGCTCAGCCTCCATTCAGGGTACGGGGGCTTCGTCGCCCCGAGGAGCGATGACTTCCTCACTCGGTGCCAGGATCCCGGTGATCGCGCCCGCCACATTGAATCGCCCCCTCGACGGCGGAGGCGACTGTACCCGGGGGCGCTGCGCCCTTGGGGATGCGAGCGATACTTCCTCACCCGCTCCAGTAGCCGCAATGACTGGCACGCGCGGCAAGTCCTCGGTAGCCCCAACAGGCGACGAGACTTCTCCTTCAGGGGCAACGACGCCGGGGCCCGTCGCCTCGCCGCCGCCTAAGGCCTCCTCCCCAGGGGCAGCATGCCCCCCCCCCCGAGCCGACGGGTTCGGACCCAGCGCCGGTCGTGCCCCCCTGTCTCGACGGTGCCGGCCGGTGACACGACCGATGGGCTGGAGATGACAGCGTCAGCTCGGGCCGTGTGCCGAGAGGGCGGCGCCCCCACTTGACCGTCGCCATCACCGCGTGCTCAGGTACGGGAACCCCCAGGACCTCGCATGCCCAATTTATCCACCCCTGTTTCACCGAGGCGGTCGCGGCCTTGCGCGGCTTGTGTTCCTTGGCCGTATATGGCCCGAGGAGCGCAACAACCGCGCGCTCCGCGTCTTCCAGCTGGGACACTGCACACAAAAAATGAGGCATCATTCCTAAGGGATCATGCGGCTACACGAGCTGGCGCGCAGCCTACGACCGAAGAACTTACAAGGAGCGGAGGGCTTTAAAAGGCAAGACACTGTCGGATGGACGCTATCCTTCCGGGTACCGCCCCGTCGCTCGTACCGCCACCGACTGGAAAGTGGAGCCACCCCGTACAAGGTGAACTCTTCAGCGAGGTCACGCATGTTGAACCGGCGGGCGACACCAGCAAGCCTCCGCGCCTGCTGCGCATCATCGACCTTCGGCTTCACGTCTGGCGAGCTGTTGAACACTATTGGCCGTCCCCGACACAGCAGGCCGCTTGTACTCGTCACGTGGTAGTAAAACCACCGTCGCGTCCAACCAGACTCCCACTTTCCTCGCGTAGCCAACGCGAGGAAGAGCCCCGCGCACTGCTTCCTCAGCACAAAGTTGACGCTGCCGAAGTTCGATACTGCTCCCCCTTCGACTTTCTTTGGCTGGCAGCGCGCATCGTGCAGAGTGGCGAACAGGTTCGCGCTGGGACAGCGACCTTCTGTTCGTATCGCCCAAGCGAAGACCACTAGGCGGACTATCGTGTTGGGGGTCAACTGCGCCAGCTCCAACCCGTAAATCTGCAGGACCTCGCCAACGAAGAGCGTTGACGGCATCCAAAGCCCGGCATCAAAAAATGTGACGAAGACGATCGCCTCCGTCTCCGCCGGGCGCGGCTCTGTCTCGTCGGGGCCAGGCAGTCGAGCCCCGGCAGGCTCCTCGATCTTCCTCTCCTGGACGAGTTTCTGGATCATCTCCTTAGTAACGCGACTCCGTCCCAGCACACGGGAGCAACGGCCACCCGAATGCTCCATGGCGTCCCACCGCTTGCTGACCTGCGTTGATCCTCGTACCACCAGGGGATACTCCGCCGGGGGAGGTGACAAGCCACGCCAGCTGGACGAGGTGCTGCCGCTGGGTCGGCGGGCGGGTTTGTCGTGGCAAGCCATTCTTCTCTGAGGTAGGGGTACTAAAAAATAGGAGCAAGGGTGGATTATGCCAACAGTGCAGGAAGCAGGGCTAAGCAACCGACGGAGAAGAATGTTCTCGTGCCAGTGGTGACGCCTTATAAAGCCCGCTCGCCTCCCCAACCCTACCCTCGGAAGCGCAACCGGTGGGAGGCCAGCGGTTCGGCTACCCACGATCAAGAAGCGCAACCGCTGACAGCCGGGGACGCGCAGCGGTAGGTGGGCGGACAGCGCATGACGTGCCACTAGCACCCTGCCACGCGCCCCGACCCCTTGGGAAGGGGCGAACGGCCGCGGTCGTGCGACTGCTGACAACCTACGACGCACCAATTGCGGCTCGCCACGCGTACCCTCCGGGTGGAATAGTGCGTATGGCTGCAGTAGCTTGTTCCTGACAACTCAGGGGTCGGCGCGATTCCACGTGCCATTAAAGCGCACTACCGGACCGTGGAGCCGCCAGACCATGTCGACATCAGGCCAGGCGGAGCCCCTCACCCTACTCGATTGCCCGGGGTTATGCGCAGGAGTCTCGCACACCTCGCCCCCAGGAGAATCCGCGGTGCAGGGTTTATCTCCGCCTCGACTTCGACCCCACCACCCAAGGAATCTACGGACCAGGGTGGGCCGGGCAACCAGGTCGTGGCCACACCTTGGACTCCGCCGGTAGGCCCATCGAAGATGCCCAACCCCGCCCGCTCCCGACTCATTCAGCCGGCTTCACCTCTCTACCAAGGGGCCAGGAGGGTGAGGACGACCTCGGCAACCCGCCCAGCGACGTACCCTCGCAGCGAGGCAAAGATCATACCAAGCAGTCAACCCACCGAACAAGTCAGAAGTTCACAGGCCACAGGGACAGAGGGGGCCAAATGGCTCGACGACATGGCTTCGGCCCGTGAAGCCCGTCACCATGAGAGGCTCCTGTTGTAGGGGTAGCCCCCACCTAAGCCCAGCCGGCCTGCTAAAGGGTTGTAAGGCCCAAAATGGGACATGTGTAATGACGTAAATGCCCCTTAAAGGGATGCTTGAGTGTAAGGGTATAATTGTAAAAGCACTCACCGTGTGGATATATATATACAACACAGTCCACGGAGGAAACCCTAAGGGCACTTTGCTCACCTAACTCTCCACTACCATACTCTCTCTCTCTCTGTTTGGTCTGTAACCACAACAGTGACACTTGGTTTTGAAAGGTGCCCGTTAGAGCATGCGGCGTACAAGTGAAGTCAAGGAAAAGGGAATTTGTTGGTTGGAGTTTATGTGGATGATTTAATAATCACTGGAGAGAGTATTAAAGAGGTCAATAGCTTCAAAAACCAGATGAAGAAATTGTTTAGCATGAGTGACCTCAGGTTACTCAGCTATTACTTGGGTATTGAAGTTTGTCAGAGCTCTAGGAAAATCACTTTCAATCAGTTCACATATGCAACAAAGGTGTAGGACAAATGCGGTATGAAGGATTGTAACCCAACACAAACTTCGATGGAACCCCGCCTGAAGTTGAGCAAGGACAGCACAAACCCTCTTGTGAACAAGACCTTGTACCAAAGTATAGTCAAAAGCTTGAGATACACGCTCGGACTTAGTGTTCTCGGTTGGCATGGTGACCAGGTACATGGAGAAGCCCACTACGAAGCATATGGTTGATGTAAAGCACATACTAAGGCATATGAAAGGAACTTTGAGTTATGAGTGTCTATGAGAAGATGGAAGGTTTGGGGCTGATCGGCTACTCTGATAATAACCTAGTTGATGATATTGATGACCAAAAGAGCACTTAGGGCATGATATTTTTCCTTGGGTTGAACTCGATCAGTTGGTGTTCACAAAAGCAGAAGGTAGTCGCTTTATCCCCATGTGAAGTGGAGTACATCACAGCTTGTGTAGCAGCATGTCAAGGGGTATGGTTAGGACGATTATGGGCTGATATGCTAGAGACAAAGGTTGAGAAAGTAACTCTAAAGATCGATAATCAGTCTGCAATTGTGTTGTGCAAGAATCCATTCTATCATGAGAGAAGCAAACACATCAATACCCCGATTCCATTACATTAGAGAATGTGTGGAATCAGTGTTGATAGAGGTGCAGCATGTTTGCACAGAAGACTAGCTCACTGATATCTTGACCAAGTCGCTCAGAAGATTGAAGTTCCCGGACATGAAAAAGAAAATCGGTGTGTGGAACATCGATGGAAGACAACAAACTTAAGGAGTATATTGACAAGTTAATCTAGTTGTGTTTTAGATCTGATTGAAACCATGACTACGAGTACTTCAGGTCTAGTTGAGTCCATGACCAAAGTATGTCTTCCAAGTACGTCAAGTTTGGTCAAGTCCACGACCAGGGTGTGTCCCTTGGAGTCAGAGACTTCGGAGTACTATAGCAGTCAGAGACCCCAAAGTACTGCAGCTGTCGTAGTCGAAAAGGAAAGGAAAGTACTATAGCAGTCATAAAGGGTCAGGATTTAGAGTTCGTATGAAACTAGGATTCAGAGCAGTCGTTAAGGAAATTCTAGGGTGTATTTGTGTAGAACTCTTAACGTGGGATGACACGTTGGATACAAAGTTATATATTTTGCTTCTCTATATAAGAAAAACGAAAAGAACGAAGGTGTATCGTGTCGCCAAAGATCAATCTGTGTTTTACTCTTTGTTCGCATGCGTGATCTCAAAGCTCGTGTTCATTTGTCGCTAAGGCCCTGGGCTAATTCTCCAACAGTTTCGTTGCTTACGCAGTTATGCTATTTGGTTTTGCCATTCAGTTGAGCTGACATAACTCAATTACCGTTAACTATTGCAGATAATTACGGCAGATAAAGTTGGCGTGGCCGTAGAAAAGATACTGGATTATTTAGAGGATACAAACGAAGCAAATGGCATCTACTTTGATGGTTGGGAAGGATTGGGGGCGTCTGCTGTCCTCAAAGCTGTAGCTGAACGCTTTACATTGGGCAATATCGCATCTCCAGGATTGAAGTTTGAAAAGATTATATGCATCGATTGCTCAACATGGAAAAGTAGAAGATCAATGCAGAGGAAAATTGCTGAGGAATTAGAGATTCCCCGGGCAAAGGATAATCTTGATAAGCAGGATGAAGAGGATGATTTCAACGGGATAGATGAAAGCTCCAGATCCGAGACAAAAGATGTTGCAAGAGCAATTAGTAACTTCCTAATGGGCCAAAAATTTCTAGTGATTTTTCATAATGGGAGTGATAATGAGATCGATATAACTAGCCTTGGCCTGCCCCTATCTCAATTGTATAAGGGCAACAAAATGTTGTGGACCTTCAGAGGGAGGTTTCAGCTAAGTCCCAAAATACCAGACAGAGTGCAAAACACAGATGTATTTCTTTGTGCCCAGTTCCAGAACCAAGGGCTCCAGGAGCTTTGGTGGGATTTGTTATGTGAAGAGTCTAAAGAAGTTGCGCATGGTGTCGACCTGGACCCAACAACAGTTGCCAAGTGTTGGTTGTATATATCAAAACTGAACTGTTACTGTATAGACAGAGACATAATTGACTATGATTGGAATGTCCATGCTTCAAATTATTGGGTTTGTGATGGGATTATAAACCTTGGAAAGGACAACCAAGAATGGGGTGTTAGTGATATTGTACATCAAGCGATGCGGGAAAAATGGGATGATCCTGGACATTACTACTTGATGGGGAATGCTGACCGCTGGATTTCAGCAACTTACTTGATTTCCAGTAATTACGGGTTCCTACCGGTCCCGGCAGTGCCTCAAACAGTGTCATCCTTCTTCTTGGCTGCTCAGCCACTTGATTCTGAAGAACAGTATGCATTTGAAAACTTGGAATATTTTGGTATGCTGAAGCTTGATCGTGCAAGTTTGTTGCGTAATTACAATGACATGTTTCAACATTCAGAGAACCTAAGAGTACTAAAACTCTCTCGGTGTGCCTTCAGATTTGCTTCTCCTCCTTTCCTCTGTTGCCGCAGCCTGAGATTCCTCGGTCTTGATCACTGCCAAGACCTAAACATAGATGGAGAGGAGGTGCAGTCCTGGACCTGTTTTCAAGGCCTGTGGGTGCTGGACCTACGTGACACACAGTGGGTCTTATCCCAACAGATGATGGATGATATGGACAACCTGAGGGAGCTAAATGTGAAGGGAGCCAATCCTCGCAACATGAGTCATGTTCAGAGATGGCAACGCAACATACACAAGCTTCGACTTCGATTCATCAAACCAACAGACAACCATTCTGAGTCTGCAGCAACCACAGATGCAAAGGATCCGTTGGCATTCTCATTCTCACAGATGGGAAAGATGGAGCTTCTGGACCTATCAGGCAACACTACCATGCAAGCTTTCCCAGACCTATCAGAGGCAAATAATCTTAAGACTGTCATTGTTGATTGTTGTGTTGCTTTGGAGCGTGTCAGCACTGGCAGCCTCCCTGCATCACTCGAGGCATTTAGCTTAGTCTCAGAAAAACCAGCGCAGATTTCAAAAATCTCACTACGTGGCTGTTCTCAACTAAACAACTTACTCTTGAGAGGATTGGCCAAGCTGGAGGAGCTGGACCTTTCTGGTACGGCAGTGAAAACACTCGACCTCAATGCCATGCAAGCCCCACAACTCAAGCGGTTATTTCTACTGGGCTGTCAGTGGCTTCGTGCAATACTATTCTCGGTTGATGGGAAGCCACGGTTGAACGAGGTACAGATAGGCACCACTGGAGTACATCTGAATACTTTCCGAGTTGATGATAAATTCTTTGAATCGCATATTAGTGTTACAGATGCAAGGCTCCTTCGGTCTCTGCATCTGTTTGCGAGGCGGAGGCACTATCTGCTTCTCTGTATATCTTCTACTACCACTGATTGTAGCCAAGACGATATCGGTATCGGCCAGTATGCGCAACCAATAAATGGACAGCTCGATGGATCAGCTGCAGCAGCGAACAAGTACAGTGATATCTTGGACAGAGTTGCTGCGCTCCCAGTGGTGTGGCCTTGCCCGCAGCTGCCCCTACCACCAAAGCGCCAAGGAAGCTGCAAGGTGGAAATCATGAGCAGTAGAGAATTACAGGGAAGCGACAACAACTTGCCTTCTTTTGTGGACATTGCAGACTCCCTGTATGTGCACGACGGGCTCTGGAGCACTAGCATTCCTGGGTCAAATTGGGGTTGGGTCAAGTGGTGCCGCGTCGAGAGGTGCCGCAATCTGGAGTATGTCTTTACTGTTGGTGACAATGATCAGCAGATGGTCTTTTGCTGGCTGGAGACCCTTTGGGCATCCGACCTCCGATCGGCGCTGTGCATTTGGAGCAAAGGGTCCAGTCTCCTAAATGTTAATTCCTTCAAGCTATTGCAGTATGTACACCTGTATTCCTGCCCTAGGCTCATCCATGTACTCCCCTTGTCTTCTAACTTGCCTAGATTGGAGACCGTGGAGATCCTGTACTGTGACAATCTCAGACAGGTCTTCCCTTTGAAGGCAAAGGGAATGACAACCGACGGCGGTACCATCAATTTCCCTCAGCTGAGGCACATCCACCTGCACGAGCTGCCCAAGTTGCAACAGCTATGTGAGAGCAGAATAATGTTCGCCCCCATGCTCAAGACCGTCAAGGTCAAGGGCTGCTGGAGTCTCAGGCGCCTGCCCGCCGTCGCTCGTGGGCGCGGGTGGCGGCCTACGGTGGACTGCGAGAAGGATTGGTGGGACAACCTAGAGTGGGATGCGCAGGAGGATGGCCACGACCCCTCACTATACGAGCCGCGCCACTCGCGTCACTATAAGAAGGCCCTGCCTAGAGGCTCCGTTCTCAGGTCAGCTCTATGCACTCATTCACATCAATTTGTCCTTCCTTGTGTAGCAGCCAGCAGGGTGGACTTGCGCAATTGCACGGGTAGTAATATAATTCAATGTGTAGTTGCTTTTCCCTAATATTGCCGCTTTGTTTCCCGTTTTATAAATGAATACGCTTCATTATTTCCTTGAGCATGTTGATTGCATCATTTTAATCATCATCCAGCCTTTCTTGCATCCAATATTTAAACCTTCACCAGATCAAAGCAACGTTTTGTAGGAGTACAAAATAAAAGGTCCTATCTGGAATTTAGGAATTCCATATGAATTTCGAACGAGAGGAATCCTACGTTCCATGTAGTACCTAAACAGGCAAAAAAAATTGTGATAAAAAAAGGCGAGAGCTAATAGTCATACAGAAAGATGCATAATGATTCTTACTTGGTAAGAGAAGAATAAAAAAACACAAATTGTAACGAGTCTTACGATAAGCCTTTTTTGTAAATGGTAATTCACCTTTTAAACTTCATCGGTAAAAGTCTAGGTTCTTGCCTTGTTAATCAACACACAATGATATCATTCACTTCGGGATCTTGTCTTGATGCTCATCATTGCATGATAACATCCTTCATCCCGAGCCCTGATTTGATGACAAGCAACTCATGATGCTATCCAAAGCCTTCATTACTATGGGACTCAACCTATTTTTCCACTTCATGAAAAATGTTAGTTCCATAATTTCTGTTGGCAGTAATCCCCACAATTTACCATTAACACAAAATAGAGGGTCAAAATTCACCACACGGTGGTTCTATCACAGCTGTAGCCCACACTTCATTTCCTTTTTGCCATTTCAGTATCTACTCTAAAGACACTTCTTGGGGTTCAGTCTGCTCCTTTGGTTTCACTCCGTGCAATCTGATCATTTGCCCTTTGTACTGGAACTCTACCCATTTCTCAGCCCACTCATAGTTCATAGGACTGAATTGCTCTAACCAATTCATCCCCAACACAGCATCATATCCTCCCAATTCCAACACCTTCATTGTGTGACAAAATGTGTGTCCCTGTACCCACCAAAAGAGCTTCTTGATTTCTCCTGAAGAATACAAAACTTCACCATCAATATTGCATGATTTTGCACAACTGCTCTAATTCTCACTATCCTTGAGTTCTCAGTACCAGCTATTGCTAACTGACAGGTGCATGTCTTCAGTGATCTGTTCCTCAGGCAAGAATTTCCCCTTTCCTTCAGCTTTCTCCACCATTCTGATTCTTTGGTGGTCCACCCTTCGGAATGAATTTCTTGCTTCTGTCTAACACCCCTTCTTGCACCATGGCTAATATTGCAGCTTCAGCTACTGTGTCTGGTAATTGGGTTTTTACTGAGGCCTTCAATTCATCCTTTAGTCTTAACACAAATTGAGTGACTAACATCATTTCTCCCACTGTTATCATACAACCGGATGTCGTAAACCAGTTGGTCAAATCTCTTTTGGTATTCTTCCACTGTTCCAGTTTGTTTCAGTTGCAGATCCAGTCAAGGACAGATCGACCTTCGTCTGAACTTAATCCAACCTTTCCACTTGTTGCCCGGATATTTGATCCAGTTTCTTTCCTATTTTCTCGACGGAAGGTAACAAGACAGAACAATCTGTTATAAATCCCTCTCCAAACACTCTCCACTACTGACAGTAGGGCCCAAACATAACACACCACACACGCTTACATTATTCAATAATTTAGCCTCGCTACTCCAGATACGTCTTAATCTCCCGCCGGCGCCTTCTTCATTTCCGCCTTCCCCTTCTTTTTCTCTTCTCTGAACTCTTCACTTCTGCCGCTGATATCTCAGGCATGAAACTACGCAACCATGCTTGTGGTGCAATCATGGTGCAATCTGCATAGACATACTTCCCTGGATGGATTACATGTTCTACTGTATTGGGCATGGTTCTCTTTTCTTCTATATAAGACACACGTCTTATATCTGATTAATTTCCATCTGCAGGTAAATTCGGTACTGCTGCTGTTTTGCTCAGCTAAATCGACAAGCATAATAGTGACCCATTTAATGTTAATGAACTGCACCAATCGATCTGCTGCGTGGAACCCGGATGAATAACTCATGTATAGCTTGCACGATCAGTGGATGTATTAAGTTCCTCTATCTGGCTCAATATATGATTTGTCGAGTATTTTGTGTTGGTTTGCAGTGTGCTACTGTACTGTGCCTGCGTGCATAGACTGTTTTTTTTTTTTGAGAAAATGCATACACTGTAACACTTGTATTGTCCGGTGTGTTATTTGATTACCATGGGCTAAGTAAATTAAGCTTCGGTACAAGCAAACGAATAAGCTTCATGTAATATATCGATATGCTTGTCAATTGCAAACTATTTGGCATCCTACCAACAAACGTGTATATAATCATCTACCTATGAGACTGTTGTGAGATAATTAATAGTGTGGACGCTTTCCTTAACAGGATCATTAAGACGCAAAAGCTTGTTATGCCCATTAGCTAGTTTAGTGTCGGACCCCGGATTTCTGAACCCGGACCCTTTGTGTATTACAGCACTAGTACCAGATCAAAGCTAATGTACACAGTCAAACAGTGATGATTACATAACCAACAACGCTTTATTACAATAATAGAGAGTACCGACCGAAAAGTCTCATTATTACAAATGAGGTTTCAAGACCTTACACACACAAAACTCACTGGAAGCAAAAGGTAAATCCGACGAAGACCCATCAATACGCCACAGGCAATTGACTAGGGAAACGCAACCTAGTACTCCGGAAATCCTTCGTCGAATCCGCACACGAAGTAGTCGTAGTCTCCTTCTTAAGCTTCATATTCCTCTGAGCTGATTTTTAGTGCAGCATGTGAGTACAAAAATACTCCGCAAGTCTTGGGAAAAATGCAATAGATGCAGGGCTTGACAAAGGAGGGCTATATGGTTCTTTTGCACAAGCAATATTTTATTTCAAATAACATTAAATATTTTCAAAGGCATTAGTTTATCAAAATAATTGTTTTAACTGAAACTAATAAACACTTTATAGTGAAGGTTCCATCCACCAACACTATCATAACTAGCTCAATCCGATAAAGATTAAAACGAGGGGTTCCAACCACCCACTCTGGCTCTAACCGCTAGGACAACCTTCCGAGAGTTCCCTCCACTCTCGGAATACCAAAATTTTATTTTTAAAACGAAAGACCAAAGTTCTACTGTGTGAATGCATTCCTTGCCCGCCCTTGACCGTGGGCACGGCTATTCGAATAGTTTGACACTCTGTAGAGATTGTACAACTTTACCCCCAAGGGATAAATTATCCTAACAGTCATCATGCTTCCTTTGTCATGAGACCCAGATAAAATATTACAAAGCTTTTACCTCACTCTAATCTAGCTAGACGCCACCCGCTGAGGTTTCACCGCTGAAGGGTTAAATCCACCCAATCAGAAGCCCCCTCTTGCGCCATATGAGTACAGTAAATCCCTGTCCCTCACTGTGAATAACCAGTAAATCCCTGGCACCCACTTTCCACTGGTGTCACCTAAACTAGACTAACGTAAGTTCATCAGCTAGGTCTAACCCATATAGACTTGGGGTTGTACGGTAGTGCTCGGTCTGGACAATCACAAGAATCGGTCCTTAACTGACTAGGGCACAACATACACTTTACAAGATCTCGTGCTAACCACACCAATCCAACTAACCATCTGCCCTGGTCTAAAACAATTGTTATATTTTATTTTGTTTTAAAAGAACAGTGTCAACTCCAATCACCACTACTTTCTGAATAATAAAACAATAACAATGAATATAATTTCCCTTTCCAAGGTTACAAAAATTATATAGCATGACTAAGCATTTTACTACTGTTCTAATATTTACCAAAGATTTATAATAATCTCATTATTGAGACAAAGGAAATCCTAAGGTTACAAGGGTACATGGCATTCAACTTCAATTGGTTTAACTAACTTGCTAAGACAAAATTAGGGTTCTATGTAAATAGCGATGCACATAAATTTAAAATAATTAAAATATTTCTCAAACATAGGTGCAAAATGTTCAAAGGAGACTTGCCTTCTTGCGCGCTATTTGGTCCCTCTTGCTGCGGCTCGACAAACTCTTCGGCGACGTCGGGTTCTACGCTCGAAACGACAAAATAAACAAATAAATAAATAAAAATAAAATCACAAAAATATAAAATATGTACTGGAAGAAAGTTTATGTTTTTAGGAAAATTTAGAAATTTGAACGGCTTGATTTGGAGTTAAATTGAGAAAGTTATGGCTTCCGAAAGATTAAATAGGAGAAAAATGAAAAAGACTATTTTACTGATTTATTTTTATACTGAAAAGCATAATTATGACGTCATCAAAAATTTGAAATTCGAAAATTCAGACATGCGGGCCAGGTCTACCGTGGACTGGATCCACGGCAGGCGGCGGTGGCCGAGGTGGCACACCCGGCCACATGGCGCCACGCGGTGCACATGCGGCGGCCATGCGGCGGCCATGCGGGCGCGGGTCGGCCAACGTGGCACCGACCGGAGCGGGGCACAGGCGGCGCACAGCCAGCGAGCTCGCCGGCGCACGGGCGACCGGCGGCGGTGCGGCGAGGGACGGCGGGGTAGAGGAGGCGGAGGCGGTGCGGTGCCTACCGGCGGCGGTGGTCGAGGAAGACCGGGGCGGCCGGCGGCGAGGAAAGAACGTGGCTAAGGCGATGGAGCTCGGGGCGGTGGCGATTTGCGGTCGGGATGGCGGCTCCGGCGCTCGGAAACTTCAGCCAAGGAGTGGGGGAGGGGCGGTGGAGAGAAGGAAGGCCGAAGGGGAGGAGCCGGCGCATGGGGAGAAGATTTTATAGGTGGAGAGAGAGAAGAAACGGCCGGCGGTTTTAGAGAGAAATAAAGAGAGGAGGTGGCCGGCCATCTGAATTTATGCATCAGTGATAATCGGAGGTTATCACCGATGGTTTGTGAGCCGTCTGTGATAAATACAACACAGATGGTTTGTAACTAGAACCGTTTGTGAAGAACACTATCACAGACGGCTCGAACCAAAAACCGTCTATAATACTCACACATTGATGTGACCATGCCACAAACACACATGACCATAGTGCCTAATATAAAGATTGAACTAAAGGTGAATTCGTTTCTTCAGCTTCAACATATTTTAAATGAGATTATGATGCTACCTAATGATACAAATATATATTTTAACAGCACCACGTTATTTTTGCACCAATTCAAGTAAGAGTTCAAGTTGGACACGTTTTGGAATCCAATTCGGCCTCCAGATCAATTCAGATTCAGCGTGACAGGCCCAAATTAAAATGTGCATAACTTTCACGTACGAAGTCCGTTTGAGTTCCATGAGTACTTGTTGGAAAGATTTTCTTGTCCTCTTTCTAATGGACCTAGTATCACCTCTAAATTTCTTCTGTGCGCACTGTAATCAGCAAAAGAGTCTGTGTTGGACACGTACTGGAATCGGATTTGGACTGCTGCAATGGTGCAAGTTTAAACGGACGTAACTTTCTCATACGGACTCCGTTCTGGACGTTCTTAGACTTTGTGGAAGGCTTATCAAGTCTACTTTCTAAAGGATTTAACCCAATCTTAAAATTCAATCCGAGCCGGCCGCAATTGTCAAAAGAGTCCGTGTTGGTTTCTGAGTCCGAGTCAAAAGGGTGCTGCGCTACCTCCACTTGGGCCTTTGGGCCTTGTAACCGTAGGGGCACGCACCTTGGCTGCCACCCCTGGTCGTTCTCTCTATATAAGAGCCGCCGTCTCCTCAGGTAGGACTAGGATTTCATTTGATTAGTTTCTCCATTGTGAAAACTCTTGTTCTTCGCTTGTGTCGGCTAGACCAACTGTAAAGAACCTCTACGGAATCCCACCTTTTTGAACTCAATTTATATATTTGCAATTTCAAATTGTTTGTTATTTTGTTCTTGCATGTTTTTCGGTTTCATGCAGGAATAGACCTTCGTGGTCAGGTCAACCGCGTTCTTGACACGGTTGATAACGACTTGGTGTGGTTCAACGATTGCTAAGGCGCAGACGACGTCGTACGGTTGTAGTACGATCGCAAGAGTCACCGCCACCAAAATCGATAGTTATCATCCTATCGGAAGATCGGGACCCCATCGCCTCATCAGTTGGTATCAGAGCTCCAATTGACCGGTAGGAATTTCTTGTATCCCTAGTTACTAGATTGATTTTTATTTCCCATAGTCCAGAAAAATTGCCCCACAAAAAATGAGTTAATTCTCGCTGTCCAAATCCCGTTGTGCCTTTCAATATGTTAGTTTTGGTTTGCTAAATTGAATTTCTGTCCGTCTTAGCATTGTCTAGTTGCTGGTCAAATCTTTGTTCCTATAAAAATCGAAACAAAAAAATCTCCACCCCAAACCCTAATTCCAATTCGGCTGATTTTTCCATTCTCTGCAGCCGCCACCAAAAAAGCCATAACGTTTGATTCCGTTATCCTTTTAGATTGAGACCACCTCCATTAGATTCATAACTTCATTATCCATTTTTCTGTAAAATTTCACTTCATTCCGGCAAGCCAGTTATAAGATATCTGTGGTGAAAGTTGTCCCAAATTTCTGAATTGAATCTGCAACAGCCGGCACTTGTGAATTTTGTGAGAATTTTTCAGTCGGTTTCCAAAACTTGGCCCCAAAACAAAAGTTGTAGAAAAAGCCGTCAGGAAACAGAAAAAAAGAATCATTGAAAAAAAGAAACTGACAAAACGTTACGGCCGAAATACCGACGTACTGTCCAGTGGATAGAAATCTTCAGTTTTCAAGTTTTGGGTCAATCCTTATGTTCTTCAAATCTAGATTGCATTCAATTGAATTATCTTGTATTTACCACTCCTATATATTCCCATACACATATTTTAGCCTTCTTCTATCCTTGGTTGATCAGCAACATAGGCTAAGTGCTAGATACGAACTATAATTCAATTATTTGGAATTTCTGAAATTAATTGATTGTTTTCCTTTGCTACAAAATACATAGCCTATCCAAGCTCCACTTTTCTACTAACCGAACAGGTCTCGCTGTACCGGCAATTGCAATACCAATCACCTAAGTCAGATTTATCACGAACCAGCCACCGGTTGCACCACCTATTTGCTTTGGTAAGAACTTGTAAGAATTTGGTAAGAGCTTGAGGGATGCATTACTTGAATTGAGCCTCCATATCCTAGTAGTTGATAAAACATATACTTGTGATTTGTTTTCTTGTTTGCTCCTAACCATGGCAGGTTCACGGGATGATTACGAGATTTTAAATAAAAATCGCCTGTGATACTTGAATATCACAGACGGTTCATCGGTAAGAACCATCTATGATACTCGTTTTCTCCGACGCCATCAACACAGACGGTGTCCAAATTAAAACCGTCTGTGTTAGTGTCAGTCACAGACGGTTTTATCAAACCGTCTGTGATTTGACGTCTAGCATTAGGTTTTCTGTAGTAGTGACTTTTTCCCAATGTTTTCCAATCATGCGCTTTTACACTTGCTTTTTACGTTTTTTTCGGTGTTTCTCGATCCTACTATTACTGCGTTCCTAAGAGTCTCAAGCCTCTTACCACTAGGACGGTTGTTCACGTCTTGATCATGGTTGCATGATTTTTTATTCGAAAATCTAAATAAGAAATTAAAAAGTCAAACAAAAAATTGGCAAAATTATTACAAAATTTTTGCTTACCAGAGAACAATTTTAATTGTTTAATCCTCTTTTTAATTTATTTTCATTAATAATACCTTACTCAATTATTTCTAAGGCTGACCCACCATTCGTGGCACGACAAACAACACTGCCATAGTTCGACGTAAGTCCAATGCCAAGCCAAAAAAAACCTATTTGCGATGTGTTTGTTTTCTTCTGGATTAAAGTTTTTACAACTAGCAAAATAACACTACGTGGCAAGGTTTGGCCACGCCAGGATTGATAGTGTTGCAGTGTCATGTGGAGTGGCTAAATGAGTCAGAATTAAAAATGAAGTTAGGAATATGTTATTAATAAAATATTATTCAAAAAAGGATTATTAATGGAAAAATTCCTTATCAGAAAACTCGCGCCCCCTCTGAAATTCTTTTTGTATCCGAGATTTTTTTTCCCTGGTCACGACAACAAAGAGGTACATTGATAAAGTTTGGGTGCCCAAAGCGTATGGATTCCCAAAAGCTTCATGATCAAGCTACCTATCGATTTTCCAGTTATATTCTCTTTTGGAGGGGAATATATGGTTGTCTGCTTAGCACTTGGGAAAGCTAGCTAGCGTGATGTTAAGTGATGCTCCGGCTTTGCGCATGGAGACATCCATATCTGATCTCCATATATGCATCGACACATGTATTCATTGCTCACGCCAGTGAGCTCACGAGGTATCGCTAAATACATATTACATAGATGTTTCCCTCAAGCAGCAGCAGCGTTGTGAAGCTGGGCCCATGGGGATCAACAAGCAGCAGTCCGTGGGACGACGGCGGCCGCTACACCGGCATCCGCAGCATCACCATCCAGCACTCGAGTTATTATGGGGTTAATAATTAAGCAACGTTAGCTTGACGAATAAGAGCTTCGAAAGTCTGCTTTCAAGTGTATCCTGGTGGGGTCTGTAGTTACACCATTCCACCCGCAGACGTACTTAATTACAGTGTACTGGTCATCAACCTGTACAGAATATGTTATCAACGATATTTGTATGTAAAATTATATTATCTAATTGTCATATATTCCTAATTTATATATTTTGTTGCCACTTTGTTTTGAGATTATTGTGGCTACTTTTGTTTACAGTATTTCTAGTTACAAATTTATATATGTTTGTATTTTTTTGGCGTGTACTGTAGGGGAAGCCCTGACTGGAAGTTATTGTTGGATATTGATCTAAGGCCAAAACGGCCAGAAAAGGAAGGACGTGGGGAAATCCACGTCCCTGATTTTCAGCGCCCTGATCGGGGGTGCCTTACCAATTTTGGTTACGGTCCCCCGTTGCGCAGCGCAATATAAAAGGGGGGGTTCCGGCCTCGCGTTTTGGGTCACGCCGTTCCAATCCCGTGAGAGTCATAAACCCCTGATAAACCCTAACGGGACCTGATCTCCTAAGCGCTGCAAGCAACGGGAAGACCGTCGCCGCCACTGCTACAGGACATCACCGGCGACCCTCTGGACGATCTGCACCGACTCGTCCCCACGCCTGCATCACGCAGGCATGAGGTCTTCGCTCTCATGGCGTTCATCGGCGACCATAAGTCCCCTAACCCTCATGCCTAGGTGTTCATGTTCAGTTCTAGGGTTAGGCCATTGCTCATGTTTAGACTTCCCTTAAGCCCACATTTGGTATCAGAGCCTCCTAGAACTCTTCATGAACCCTAACTGAACCTAACCGAACTTTGGATTTCGGATTCGGAGGTTTAGATCTAATGATTATGGCTCGGCTAAAGAATGTTAGAAGGAGGGGAATCGAAGATCGTATGCGAACCCTAAGGCTTTTCCCCAAAAATCTTGATGAATCCCGAACCCTAGAACCCCCAAATCATGAAAACCCTAATGGAAACCCCAAATTGAACCCCTCTTGGATCGGCGGCAAACAAAAAAGGGGGGGGGGGGGGGGCTCGGGTCTTACCGGGTGGGCTGCCACCGTGCGCTGCCGCTCCTTGTGGAGCCGCCGGTGTCGCCGTTTTCTCTAGCGCCGGGGGCCGCCGCCAATGGAGAGCCTCCGCGCGAGCGTGTGCGCCACCGCCAATGGAGCGCCTCCGCGCGAGCGCGCGCGCCGCCGCGCCGATTCGGGGCCGCCTCCGCCGAGGCCATGGAGCCGACGCACGGGCCGCCGCCGCTCCGCGTGACCCCGCCCCGCTGCTCCTCCGCGCGGGCACGCGCGCCTCCGTCGTCCCGCGCGGTTTGCCGCTCCGCCCCGCGGTTTTAGGCCGGCCGCTCCGCCGCCACGGGTGGCCGCTCGGGGACGCGCCCTGTAGTGTGCGCTGCGCGGGAGCCGCCGCTCCGCCTCTCCCATGCGCGCCGCCGCTCACGCCTCTCCCTGCGCCGTCGCCTGCTCCGTGTATTTCGGGAGGAGTTGGGCTGAATGGCATTAGGGTTAGGGTTTTTGATGCTTTTAAGTCTCGGATAGAGAATTTTCGGCCGCTGGATGCAATCGGACGGCGCGGGGAGCGGGCAGTCATGGGGCCATGTTTTTTCGGCCGTTGGATCCAGATCCAAGGGCGCACGCGCGTACGCGTTTTTTTCTATGGGCCAGCGCGGGCATTTTGGGCCGGTCTCGGCCGGCTGCTGGCGCGCGTGTGCGCAGGTTTCGGGCCGCGCCGGCGTCTTGGGCTCCGCTGAGTTTTGGGCCGATCGCATGTGTTATTTTGGCTGTTGGTTTTCGGTCCAGCAGCGCATGTGTATATATTCCAGTATTTATTTCATGTATTATGGTATATCTAATGTTTAATTAATGATTGTTTGATCTCTCTCATGAAATTATTACTGGATAATGTTGCTAAGCTGCTGAAAAAATATTATGCCCCTTTTTCCGCTGCGTGATGTTATGCCCCTAATTGAATGGAACCAACGGGAAATTCAATTAGAGGGTTATGTTTAATTTTGACATGCTATTACTTTTGGACCAACGTTAATTGTAATTACATGTCATCAATTATGTTTATTTTATTATGTTTAATTTTGCCATGCTGTTACTCTTTGACCAACGTTAATTGTAATTGCATACGATAAATTATGTTAAATTTTTCGCTTCTGCCCAACGGTGATGCGAAAAAAATTCTTATGAGCATGTTGTTAATCATACCAACGTAAGATTAATTTTCATGCAAATTAATTATGCGTTTTCCTAATGTAAATTTTAAATTTTTTCAGCTGCTTCCGTTTCCGCTCATGTTAATGTAATTGAGCCACTTAATGGTAGTAACTTCCAGAAATGGAAGTTTACACTTATGACGACTTTTCAGCTCTTGGATCTGGACTACACATTGAGATTCGATGAGCCTGTCGCTCCTACTGAAGGGGAGGACAATTATGATGACAAAATGAAGGAATATAAAACTAATGTTGAGAAGTGGGAGCGGTCTAACCGTGTTTCACTTGCGGTGATGAAAAACTCCATCAGTGAGGCCATAAGGGGAGCAATCCCTGAAAAGGAAAGGGTAAATGACTATTTGTCCTCCATCGAGGATCACTTTAAAGGGTCCTCTAAAGTTTATGCTACCACACTGATGCACAGGCTCATGAACACCAAGTACAATGGTACTGGAAATGTTCGTGAGCACATTATGACAATAATCAATATTGCTGCCAGACTTAAGACAATGGACATGGCTATTTCTGATGGTTTTGTTGTCCATTACATTATGATGTCTCTTCCCAAGCAATTTGAAGCTTTCAAGGTGAACTACAACACCATTAAGGACAAGTGGACCATGAGCGAGTTGATCGCTAATGTTTCACAGGAGGAAGAGAGGCTCAAGGCTGAGGGGGCTACTGATTTTGTGAATCAAGTCAGCTCCTCAAATAAAGCTGGTCCCTCTAGAAATAGAGGTGGCTACAAAGGAAAGGGAAAGAAGGAACAAACCTACTCCCCTTATCAGAAGCCACAGAAGCCACAGCACCCACAGCATCCTAAGGCGCCTAAAAATGCTTCAGGACCTGGGAGCTCAAATGAACAGAAGAAAAGTGGTGAATGTTATTTTTGTCAGTCGAAGGACCATTTCAAAGATGATTGTCCTGGATGGCTGAAATGGCTACTGCATCGGTACTTGGAGCCCAGCAATGGCCTAACCCTAGAATGCACCTCTGATCGTTTCGGCTCCCCGATACGTGTCTTTGTCTCATAGGCTAAATTTATAAAAATTAATCATCCCCATGTACCGAAGATGAATCCCCACATTGTTGGTACACATATCTACTCTCAAACACAAACAAATGGCTTCGGTGGTCTCTTCTGTGTCGTCGACATTGATGGCCAACATGGTCATCCTGTACGAGCATCTCGCTGGCCACACGCTGGTAGATGCTGCAGAAGGACACTGTGCCAACAGTGTTGCCGAGACCCGAATATACAAATTTGGACTCTTTGTGTATACTGCACTAGTCCAGGACACGCTAGTGCACACAGTGAAAACATAGTTAAAATATAAACCATATTCATGATTAACCAAGAAAAAACTCAAATAATATTAATTATCAAATTTGCGACCTTATGGCCAAGTTTATACTTAAACAGCTAGAAAGGCTTAACAGAACTAGCAACAAAAACACAATGAAACGAAGTGACCATTCGACATGACCACAGGCAATCAACTGGGAAGCGAGATTCTAATCCGAGAAGTCATCGAAGTATCCTCCTTCAGGTACCTCCGGTTGATAAGGTTCTTCTTCTTCAATTAAGCAAATGTGGATATAGCCGTGAGTACAGAGAGTATTCAGCAAGTCATTTGTAATAAGAATGCAATATAGTACACAAGCTTACCAAATGGTGGATGAGTGACTATTTTGTAGAAAGCAACAATTTAAAGTAAATACAATGAATAGATTGAAAGCGAACTTAAAAAATAATTAAATAAGTAAATAATCAAAGGGATTGAATAAACAACAAGTGAACTAACCATTCACCCAATAAACCACTTGTGAACTAACTATTCATGTAATGAACTACCAGTGAACTAACCATTCACTTCTCAAAGTTATTCCAACAAAGATTTTATGAAATATCTACCCCTCATGTGAAATCACCGAGTATTGGCCATAACCGAGCTAACTTTACCCACATGATGTGACCATCTCTACGTAAAAGAAAATTATAACAAGGCTTTTACAATGCTCGAACTCAAACTCAATTTCGTCCGCTAAGGTTTCGCCGTCAAGTAGATTAAGCACCTAGTCAATAATTGTCACCTCTTGCACCTCATAAAAATGTCTTACCAACACCCACGTTAATCACAATGGCAAAATTGAAATATCACAAATTAATCAGCCAGGTCTATCCTATACTAGATATGTGGTTGCACAATAAGGCTCAGATCAATGTTGCACAAAGTTAAGTCTTTAAACATTACCCAGGTGAGACATCCACATCCCTCGAAGTGCTAACCACACTTCCCATGTACTGCATGATCACTCATCCAAATAAAAACCATTTTTGTATAACAAACACCAATGACACACCTATGTCATGGCACACAAATTTTACAACTGTAGCTACAACCATAATTCAATATCTCAATGTTGTAGGGGTGGCCCCCACCTAAGCCCAATCGGCCTGTTAGAAGGTTGTAAGGCCCAAAATGGGACATGTATAATGACATAAATGCCTTTGAGAGGGATGTTTGAGTGTAAGGGTATAATTGTAAAACACTCCCCATGTGCATATACACACACACACACACACACAATCCAGGCCATAGGGGGAATCCTAAGCATTGCTCAACTAACTCTCCACTACCATACCTCTCTCTCTGTTTGGTCTGTAACAACAACAGTTGGCGCCGTCTGTGGGGAAGACAAGAGCAAGCCTCAGGATCTGAAGGGTGGCACCGAAGAAAGCTTCATCATCGACGGCCAAGGAGAAGGGGAGCGCGACGGAGTCCCGTGTCAACACCAGGGCTTCGACGTCAGCAATCGAAGCGGGGACGACGAGCACCGACGCTCATGGCATGACAGTCGACCACGCCACCGCCGGCACGACGGCCGACCCTGCCCCGCGCGCGACGATCGCCCCCACTACTGGCGCGACGGCCGACCCCGCCTCGCGCGCGACGATCGACACCGGTAGCACCGACCGGGTAGTCAGGGGTGGTAGCGCCGGTGCCCATGTTGGGCACGACTGCCGCCCCTACACCCGGCGTCGGAGCGGCGAGCGGTCCCGATGGCAATGCCGGCCCTGCCACCGACTCCAGAGTCCGTCGTACCGGTGCATCGGGTAACCCGGGAGCGCAGGCAGTGGTCGCCGCTATCCCAACAATGCGGCTAGGTGTGCTGATTGCCCCGGCTATGCCAACGGTGGAGAGCGCCTTGCTGACGGCCATCGACATGCTCCAACGGGAGCCAGCAGACCCCACCGATGGTCGCACCAGAGCCCACGCCAGAGTGGGCAGACAGCTGTGAGGCCCCTACGCCCAGCCACGTCCCGCTACGGTGCGTGGATCCGGAGTCCCCCCTCTCTGCGGGCCTACAGCAAATGGCATGGCCGGAGGGATTCAAATTTCTCGGGGCCATCGAGCCGTACAAGGGTGACACGGACCCTCGGGAGTTCGTACGCGTGTACGGGACCGCCATCAAAGCTACAGGCGGAGACGACACGACAAAGCTGAAGGGACTCCCCCTCGCGCTACAGGGAGTGGCGCTCTCTTGATTTTTCACCATAGGGACAAACTCGATCTATGCATGGGAGCAGATCCGCGACCGCCTATACAACAACTTTCAAGGGAACAACGCGAGCGCGTAGATGCGGATCAGCTCTTCGCCGTCAAACAAAAACCCTCAGAGAAGCTCTGAGAATACTTCAAGAACTTTGCAAAGGTCCGATGCTAGGTCAAGGACGTCAACGAGACAACCGTCATCAACGCAGTGGTACAAGGCCTCCGCCCAGGGCCGCTGGCCGCGTACAACGCCCCCAAGCCAATCAAGACTATTGTCAAGCTCTTTGACAAGATGGAGGAGTATGCCCAGATGGAGGAGGACGCATGGAGGCGCAAGGGCAATGACTCTGATTCCACTCAGGCGGAGGGATCATCGCAGAAAGGAGGCCCACAGGCAGGGGACAATTCCCCAAAGGGCAAGCGCAAGCAAAGGTTCATGAGGGGCGCAGCCGAGCGCAACGATTCCGAGCCTCACGAGAATTCGTCAAGTGGTAGGCACAAGCCTAAGCGCAACTAGCGCAGACCCCTTAAAGCCCGCCATGTCCTCGGCCTAGAAGACGCTCCCCGGGACTATACTCCCGCCTTGCGTGGGAGGGGCTGGGGAGGCCGAGGATGGGGACGCGGGAGGGGCTGTGACGAAAGACCACGCGTGGAGTAGGAAATCCAGGACTACGGCATGTGGTGCGAGGTGCATGGCTACGACGATCACTTCACGCGGGCATGCACCGCGGTCATGGCGCTGCGGCAGGCAGCCGTCAGGGCTTGGGCCTTGGAAGCGCCGCTCCCCGCTGTGGCCCACGTGTAGCAGCTGCAAGGAAATCCTCCAACCCAGCACCACATCATCAGCGTCATCTCCGGAGGCTCATCGCTGGGGGCGTCCTCGGCGCAACCACCTCTGGGAATGGCACACTACGAAATCACCTTCACGCCAACCAACGCCCAGGGCATCGAGTTCCCCCACCAAGATCCCTTGGTCATCCAGGCTGACATCGTGGGCTGCGATGTTAGGCGTGTCCTCGTTGACGGAGTCAGCTCCACGAACATTCTGTTTGCGGAGGCCCTCGACCGCATGGGGATTCGCCGAAGTCGCTTAGGATTATCAGGGACCCCGCTCCAAGGTCTTGGGGGCTAGCCGCTGAAGGCATCGGGCCAGGTATGTCTCCGAGTCTCCTTTTGCTAGGGCGATAATGCTAGGAGCGAGGATGTTACCTTGGACATCGGGGACATCCTGCACCCGTACAATGCCATACTGGGATGCCCTCTCATTAACTCCTTCGGGGCAGTCCCACACCATGGCTTCTTGTGTATGAAGCTCCCAGGCCCGCGAGGTATTATCACCATCTTTGGTGACCAAGACCTCGCCCGACGCGTGGAGGCTGGCGCCACGAACCCGCACCGCAAGGTGCACTTCCTCACCGACAAGCTAAAGGCGGACATGCCATCCGCTCCGGGGTGGACGCCCAAGCCCCGGCCGGAGGGAAGGGTCAAGAGGCTGCCCCTCCAAGCCGAGGGTCAATTCGTGTCCATCGGTGAGGGCCTCCCCTCAAAGGTGGAGCAAACTTGCTCCGAGTTCTCTGGAGTAACGCGGATGTCTTTGTGTGGTCCCCGGAGGACATTAAAGGCGTGGACCGTGCCCTCATCGAGCACAACCTAGCGGTCTGCCCTGAGGCTAAGCCAGTCAAACAGAGGCTTCAGCGTATGTCCATGGACCGGCAGCAAGCGGCCAAGGTGGAGGTAGCGAAGCTCCTCCAGGCCGGGGTCATCTGCGAGGTCCAACACCCGGATTGTCTTGCCAACCTGGTGTTGGTGAAAAAGGCCAGCGGCACCTGGCGTATGTGCATCGACTTCACCGCCCTCAACAAGGCATACCCGAAGGACGATTACCCCTTGCCGCGCATAGATCAACTAGTCGATGCCACCGCGGGGTGTGAGCTCATGAGCTTCCTGGACGCCTACTCCGGCTACCATCAGATCTACATGGCCAAGGATGACGAGGATAAGACCAGCTTCATCACGCCGATTGGGTCATACTGCTTCATCAGGATGCCCATCGGTTTGAAGAATGCAGGGGCAACCTTCACCCACCTCATCGTGCTAGCGTTGGCCTCTCATCTCAGAAGAAACATGGACGCGTACGTCGATGACGTAGTCGTCAAGACCAGACAACTCACCTCCCACGGTCAGGATGTCCAAGAGACCTTTGACAACCTCAGGAAGGCGGGCATCAAGCTCAACCCGGACAAGTGTGTCTTCGGTATGCAAGCAGGCAATCTCTTGGGCTTCCTTGTGTCTGGGCATGGCATCCAGGCAAACCCAGACAAAGTCAATGCAATCCTCGCCATGGAGCCACCTAAGACGACAAGGGAAGTCTAGAGGCTTGTTGGCCGCATGGCTGCATTGAGCCGCTTCCTGTCCAGGGTAGCGGAGCGGGGCCTGCCATTTTTCAAGACCCTCTGCAGCTGCGACGGGTTTCATTGGGATGGTGACTATGCGAAGGCCTTTGATGACCTCAAGAGGCATCTCGCAAGCCTCCCCACTTTGGTCGCTCCGACGCCAGAGGCTCCCCTCCTGCTCTACCTCGTCGCTTCCACGACAGTGGTCAACACCGTCCTAGTCCTTGAAGAGGGTGCTCTTCAGCGCCCCGTACACTTCGTCTCCGAGGCCCTTCAGGGCGCCAAGACGCTGTATACAGTGCCCAAAAAATTGGCATATGCGCTGATCATGGCCTCGAGGAAGCGTCGACACTATTTCCTAGCCCATCCTATCACGGTGCCATCCTCATTCCCCCTGGTGGAGATGTTGCACAATAAGGAGTCCATAGAGCGCATTGGCAAGAGGGTGGCCGAGCTCACATCGTTCTCCTTGACGTATGCTTCGCGAACAGCGGTCAAGTCCCAAGTCCTCGCGAACTTCCTCGCGGAGTTGACCTCGCCGGCCCAACGCGTCCAGCAGCCAGAGGACCCGGTGTGGATGCTCAACATTGATGGAGCCTACGGTGTTTCCGCAGTGGTTACTACGCCAGAGGGACACTGCCTGCTGTACTCGGTGCGTCCCCGTCCACCAGATTACCCAGTGGGGCAACTGGCGAGAACCTATCTACGGTTTCTTGTAGGGCATTGCGGAGCCGGATGACCCCGTCGAGCTCCAGCCCCTGCAGTATCGTGCCAGGTCCTTCCAGGTGCTTGATAGAGTACTCTACAAAAAAGGAGTCTGCGCACCGCTTCTGCGGTGCCTCTCACGCGAAGAAGGAAAGCAACTACTCGCGGAGATCCATGCGGGGCTCTGCGGCTCGCACATCGCGCTGAGGTCGCTAGTCGGCAAGGCGTTCAGGCATGGTTTTTACTGGCCAACTGCCAGTACTGACGCACAAGACCTTGTGCGCCAGTGCCAAGGTTGCTAATGGATGGGGCGGGTCATCCGTAGACCCCGGACGAGCTTGCAACCTATCCCTCCAGTGTGACCGCTAGCACGGTGGGGCATCGACGTCGTTGGGCCACTTCCCCGGGCCCCAAGAGACCTTCGGTTCGCGATAGTCGCGTTGGAGTATTTCTCCAGGTAGCCGGAGGCTGTCGCTCTAGCCAAGATAACCTTCGCGGCCGTGCAGCGCTTTCTTTGGCAGAATATCATATGCCGCTTTAGAGTACCTAGAGAGCTCACCGTCGATAATGGCCTGCAAGTTGACTCCGCCCCGTTCAAGAAGTTCTGCGATAGCATGGGCATCACACTCTGATTCGATTCAGTCGGGCACCTCAGTCCAACGGAGCAGTCGAACGGGCGAACGGCGCCATCTCCGCCGGAGTCAAGAAGCGCCTTGTCAGGCTGCCAAAGGGCAAATGGCCAGATGAGCTCCACAGCGTCCTTTGGTCCCTCCGCACAACGGTGACACGCCTGATGGGATTCACACCGTCCAAACTCCTCTTCGGCGATGAGGCAGTGACGCCCGAAGAAATCAAGGCCAGCTTGAGAAGGGTCCTTGTCCAGGCGCTAGAGGAAGAGCGTCAATTGTCCCTAGACCTCCTCAATGGAGAGCGAGTAAGCGCAACCCAACACGTCGCAAAGTATGTGTGTCAAATGGCGCGCACGCGCAATCGCATCATGTACTCGCGAGAATTCCAACCTGGATACCTCATCCTCAAAATAACACTCCACGCAGAGACGATCGGCAAGCTGGAATCCAAAGGGAAGGCCCGTATATCATCGCGACAGCTCTGTAGCTGGGAGCCTATCACCTCACAACACTGGAAGGGCAGACACTCCGCCACACATGGAATGCAGACATGTTGCGGCGGTACTACGTTTAGGACAGAAGGGAAACCTGTAGCAAGCTTGGCACCCCGACCATTGTAAGATGCTCGCCCGCACAAATGGGAGTTTAGTAAAGCTAATTGTTGTGGCTACGGGCCAAACAGAGAAAGAGGGGACTAGTGGAAGGAGAGGAGGAGAGGAGCCAGGTCTGTGTGGGGGAGTTGAGTAAGAATGAGGGAGATGTCCCCCTTTGCCCCTCCTGGGGGCTTATATATACATGAGTGGGGTAGAATGGGAAATCCCCATTCTACCCCTTAGTATTTACAAAGGATGGGGGTACACTGGTATATTTACACTGGTATATTCCTCTGCACTATTGGGCCTATTATATGTTGGACTAGTTGCACGGCCCAGTCACGGGGGGTTGGGCCACCCATACAACAGTACTCCCTCGACAGCAAGCGCTGAGGTCCCGATGGGCGAGCTGACGCGATCAACCACCCTAGCCCCCCGTTCCCTGACAGCAAGCGCGAGGGTGCCGATGCAACTGGTAGCTCGCAGACCCTAGAGGTAATGCCTATGAAGAAATCAGTGAAGCGCCGAAGACGTCGTCGAGCGCTGAAGCCGTGCCGTCGAGCGCCGAAGACCTGCCGTCCCGCCGAGGCGATGCCTACGAGGCGGACGGCGGAGTCGAGCGCCGAAGACGTGCCGTCCCGCCGAGGCGATGCCTACAAGGCGGACGGCGGAGTCGAGTGCCGAAGACGTGCCGTCGTGCGCCGAAGACGTGCCGTCCCGCCGAGGCGATGCCCACGAGGCGGACGGCGGAGTCGAGCGCCGAAGACGTGCCGTCCCGCCGAGGCGATGCCTACGAGGCGGACGGCGGAGTCGAGTGCCGAAGACGTGTCGTCGAGCGCCGAAGACGTGCCGTCCCGCCGAGGCGATGCCTACGAGGCGGAGGGCAGAGTCGAGTGCCGAAGACGTGTTGTCGAGCGCCGAGGACGTGCCGTCCCGCCGAGGCGATGCCTACGAGGTGGACGGCGGAGTCGAGCGCCGGAGACGTGCCGTCCCACCGAGGCGATGCCTACGAGGCGGACAGCGGATTTGAGCGCCGAAGACGTGTCGTCGAGCACCGAAGACGTGTTGTCCCGCCGAGGCGATGCCTACAAGGCGGACGGCGGATTCGAGCGCCGAAGACGTGTCGTCGAGCGCTGAAGACGTGCCGTCCCGCCGAGGCGATGCCTACGAGGCGGGCGGCGGAGTCGAGCGCCGCAGACGTGCCGTCCCGCCGAGGCGATGCCTACGAGGCGGACAGCGGAGTCGAGTGTCGCAGACGTGTCGTCGAGCGCCGAAGACGTGCCGTCCCGCCGAGGCGATGCCTACGAGGCGGAGGGCGGAGTCGAGTGCCGAAGACGTGCCGTCTCGCCGAGGCGATGCCTACGAGGCGGACGGCGGAGTCGAGTGCCGAAGACGTGTCTCGAGCGCCGAAGACGTGCCGTCCTGTCGAGGCGATGCCTACGAGGCGGAGGGCGGAGTCGAGTGCCGAGGACGTGTTGTCGAGCGCCGAGGACGTGCCGTCCTGCCGAGGCGATGCCTACGAGGCGGACGGCGGAGTCGAGCGCCGAAGACGTGCCGTCCCACCGAGGCGATGCCTACGAGGCGGACGACGGATTCGAGCGCCGAACACGTGTCGTCGAGCGCCGAGGACATGCCGTCCCGCCGAGGCCATGCCTACGAGGCGGACGACGGAGTCGAGCGCTGAAGACATGCCGTCCCGCCGAGGCGATGCCTACGAGGCGGACGGTGGAGTCGAGCGCTGAGGACGTGCCGTCCCGCCGAGGCGATGCCTACGAGGCGGACGGCGGATTCGAGCGCTGAAGAGTGCCCGCGAAGAGCGGGCGCTTGCGGGGCCGAGGGCACTACGCACGCGGAGGTAGAGAGGCGAAGGCCGCCGTTCCCCTACGTTCAAAAAAGAGTGCTCGCGAAGAGCGGGCGCTTGCGGCGTAGGCCAAGGGCACTAAGCACGCGGAGGTAGAGAGGCGAGACCGCCGTTCCCCTACCTTCAAAAAAGAGTGCCCGCGAAGAGCGGGCGCTTGCGGCGTAGGCCGAGGGCACTACGCACGCGGAGGTAGAGAGGCGAGACCGCCGTTCCCCTACCTTCAAAAAAGAGTGCCCGCGAGGAGCGGGCGCTCGCGGCGTAGGCCGAAGGCACTACGCACGTCGAGGTAGGGAGGCGAAGCCGCCGTTCCCCTACCTTCGAAAATAGTGCCCGCGAGGAGCGGGCGCTTGCGGCGTAGGCCGAGGGCGCTACGCACGCTGAGGTAGGGAGGCGTCGCCGTCGTTCCCCTACTTTCAAAAGAAGGGCCCGCGGAGAGCGGGCGCTCACAGCGTAGGGCGAGGGCACTAGGCACGCCGAGGTAGGGAGGCGAAGCCACCGCTCCTCTACCTTGAAAAACGGTGCCCGCGCGGAGAGGGCACTTGCGGCGTAGGCCGAGGGCGCTACGCACGCTGAGGTAGGGAGGCGTCGCCGCTTTTCCCCTACCTCGAAAACGGGTGCCCGCGCAGAGCGGGCGCTTGCAGCGTAGGCCGAGGGCGCTACGCACGCTGAGGTAGGGAGGCGTCGCCGCCGTTCCCCTACCTAAAAAAGGGGGTGCCCGCGAAGAATGGGCGCTTGCGGCGTAGGCCGAGGGCGCTACGCACGCTGAGGTAGGGAGGCGTCGCCGCGCGTTCCCCTACCTGGAAAAGGGGGTGCCCGCGAAGAGCGGGCACTTGTGGCGTAGGCCGAGGGCGCTACGCACGCTGAGGTAGGGAGGCGTCGCCGCCGTTCCCCTACCTCGAAAACGGGGTGCCCGCGAAGAGCGGGCGCTTGTGGCGTAGGCTGAGGGCGCTACGCACGCTGAGGTAGGGAGGCGTCGCCGCCGTTCCCCTACCTCGAAAAAGGGTGCCCGCGCAGAGCGGGCGCTTGCGGCGTAGGCCGAGGGCGCTACGCACGCTGAGGTAGGGAGGCGTCGCCGCCATTCCCCTACCTTCAAAAATAGTGCCCGCGAAGAGCGGGGCTTGCGGCGCAGGCCGAAGGCGCTGCGCACGTGGAGGTAGAGAGGCGAGACCGCCGTTCCCCTACCTTCAAAAAATAGTGCCCACGAAGAGCGGGTGCTTGCGGCGTAGGCCGAGGGCGCTACACATGCTGAGGTAGGGAGGCGTCGCCGCCGTTCCTCTACCTTAAAAAGGTCACGGTGCACTCCCTAATGCAACGCGCGCGAGTGCGCGATATCCAAGTGGTGCGCCGCTTAAAGCGAGGCACTCCCTTGTGTCTCGGCCGGTCGTAATTTTTATACTCCGTAGAGTGCGTGGGAACAACATCCACGTCTTATTTAAACTCCAGAGAGTACGTGCGGGAGCAACGCCCACACGTGCGCGGGACATCCGCGTCTTGTTTATACTCAGTAGAGTGCGCAGGGACAACATCCGCGTCTTATTTATACTCTGTAGAGTGCGTGCGGAAGCGGACCTCGACGCTACGTCTTAATTTATAGTCCGTAGACTCACGCGTGCGGAGGCGAACCTCGACGCTACGTCTTATTTAAAGTCCGTAGACTGGTGCGTGCGGAGGCGTACCTCAACGCTACGTCTTAATTTATAGTCCGTAGACTCGCGCGTGCGGAGGCGGACCTCGACGCTACGTCTTATTTAAAGTCCGTAGACTGGTGCGTGCGGAGGCGTACCTCGACACTACGTCTTATTTATACTCCGTAAAGGGCGCGCGGAGGCATCCCCCCGCTGCGTCTTATTTAAAGTCCGTAGACTGGTGCGTGCGGAGGCGGACCTCGACGCTACGTCTTATTTAAAGTCCATAGATTGGTGCGTGCGGAGGCGGACCTCGACGCTACGTCTTAATTTATAGTCCGTAGACTCGCGCGTGCGGAGGCGGACCTCGACGCTACGTCTTATTTAAAGTCCGTAGACTGGTGCGTGCAGAGGCGGACCTCGACTCTACGTCTTATTTAAAGTCCGTAGACTGGTGCGTGCAGAGGCGGACCTCGACGCTACGTCTTAATTTATAGTCCGTAGACTCGCGCGTGCGGAGGCGGGCCTCGACGCTACGTCTTATTTAAAGTCCGTAGACTGGTGCGTGCGGAGGCGGACCTCGACGCTATGTCTTAATTTATAGTCCGTAGACTCACGCGTGCGGAGGCGGACCTCGACGCTACGTCTTATTTAAAGTCCGTAGACTGGTGCGTGCGGAGGCAGACCTCGACGCTACGTCTCAATTTATACTCCGGAGAGTACGCCGACGCCCGAAGCAACCGTGCGATTTAAATGCAAAAGAGGGCCAAAATAGAGGCACGAAAGAAATGGCCAAAGATTTGCAAAAATGAAACGGTCCAGAATGCAGAACTGGAAAAGCGTTTGATGCTACGGCAGCCAGAACAGGCAAAACTGGAGAGGCAAACATGGCCAAATCGAATGCTCTTAGAATGTAACCGTAGTTGCAATAAGTGATGTGATGCACAACCGCTTCTTTAAGGCTATGCACGCAAGAAATACAGGAGATACTATTAAAGCCTCATACGTGATCATGTGCAGAGCGTACCGGACGTGATGGTGGCGACGCGGAGACCATCACCCGGACCGACTCCGTACTCCGTCTCGCCGACGACGCGAAGGCCACCATCCGGACGGACTTCGCTACCGCTGCGTGGGGGCCCGTATACGGAGGGGCGTCCGGAGTCAAGGTCACGAAGCCCTGTAGTGCCGAGCGGAGTAGAGCTCTGTACGGAACTTCGGCAGAAGAGTGCAAAAATTTGCGGGCCGAAGGCGCGTGGAGGCAGGGTGTCGAGCTGGAGGGCGACGCTGCCCCTGCGGAGTCCATCGCGCGAAGTGGAGGCCCGGGTTGCTGACGCCGTGCGGAGGTCGACGTCGCCCCTGGATGCGGGCAGCAGGCGCCAAAGGGCGTTGAGCCCGCAGCGTAGTTAGCCGCTCGGCTGTTGGCCCCGGGCGAGTTGTGGTCGAAGGAGAGGACTCGTCAAGCTGGTACTTCTTGTCACGCCGCACGCTCCAGCTCATGCCGCAGACATGCCGCGCAGAAACGCACGCATGCATGCACTGCTTCACTCGACTGCATGTTGTCGCAAGTGTGAAGGTGGCGGCGCGGCGGCTGAGATGGGCGACGCTCGGCGGAGACCCCAGAGAAGTCGGTGGAAAACCCGGAGCTACCCACGCGACATCGGCGGAGACCCCACGGGACACGGGGCGGGACTTGGTGGAGCCTTCGGAGAGATCGTGGAGCCAGTGATCCGATGCCTGCATGCACTGTGAATTTACGCAGGGTCCATCGTAGAGCCACACAAAGGCAGGGGCGACTGTGTAGCCTGCAGGCGTGGAGTCGATGTCGAGGACGTCGACGCGGGGTCCGACGTGGAGCTCGGAGTCGACGCGGAGTCCGCGGAGGCCGGCGGAGTCGGCGCGGAGCTCAGCGGGGTCGGCGTGGCTTCGGCCTTGGGCGCGCGGGGAGGTATTGGTGAAGCTTGCTTCGCTCGGGTTTGGCTCCTTGATGATGGCGCATACGTATGGCTCTTTCGCATGCGCGGATGTATGCATGCGGAGACGGGTGGCGCCCGGTGTGCGCGGAGGTCCTGGCGGCGCGTACCTGTGCTGCACCGAGGCCGCAATTATGGGAGACTTCGACGCTGGAGAGTTGCGACCCCGGCTGGGCGGAGCCCGCTTCGTTTGTGTAGAGTCCACGGTCGAGGAGGTCCTCGCCCGCGCGGAGACGGGCTCGCAGCAGAGACGAGTCGCGCGGAGATGGGCCTTTCTGCTTTCGACGACGTGGAGATCATCATCCAGACGGACTCCGTCGGCGCTCGACGCAGACTTCGTCTTGGCGACGAAGCGGAGACCACCATCCGGACGCACTCCGCCATCGCTCAGCGCAGACTTCGTCTCGGCGACGATGCGGAGACCACCATCCAGACGGATTCTGTTGACGCTCGGACGCCGAAGAGGAGACGCCAAGTGGGGGCCCCCGAGCTGCACGTGCGAAGTCCGGCTTGCGGAGGCGACGTCCTACGCGGAGCCGGGCCTACGGAGGCGACGCGAAGCCGCAGTCCTCGCCAAGGTGACCATCTCCTGCGCGGGGTAGGCCTCGCCGCGAAGACGCCGTCGCAGAGCCACAGTGGGCACCTAGATGGAGACCTTTAAGCGCCTTATAGATGGTTGAGAGCTCCGTCGTGTGGAGTCGCCGGACGCTGCCCCTGCAAAGTCCATCGCGCGGAGCCGGAGCCCAGGTCGCGTACACTGTGCGAAGGCCGACCCCGCTCCGGCGAAGTCTGTCGTGCGGAGTAGGAATCGCCGCTCCGGCGAAGCCCGTCGCGTGAAGTCGGAGCTCGCGTCGTGGACGTTGTGCGGACGCCGGCGCCCCTGCAAGGTCCTTCGCGTGGAGTTGGAGGTCACGTCGTGGACGCCGTGTGGAGGCTGACGCCGACGTCACCTCTGCGAAGTCCACCGCGCGGAGTGGGAGCTCGCGTCGCGAACACCATGCGGAGGCTGATGCCGACGTCCCTGTGCGAAGTCCCCCGCGCGGAGTGGGACCTCGTGTCGCGGACGCCGCGCGGAGGCCGACGCCGCTCCGGCTCCGGCGAATGATAGTGGTGCCGATGCTGCACAACGGCGCCGGCCACCACCCGCTCCGGCAGCTTCGTCGAGTATATACTCTCCCTGTGTCAGCTCCAGCAGCGATATGACTGTTGGCTCACTCCGGCACACGCATAGGGAGGCCCACAGCGATGAAATCGGAGCTAGACGCCACCGCACTTGAAGGGATATTTCATACGTACGGACGTACTCGCGGAGGCTCGACGTCGCACAGAGACTCGGCACGGAGGTTCGACGACACGCCGAGGCTCAGCGTGGAGACTCACGGAGGCTCGCTCAGACCTCAGACCTCAGGCGAAGCGAGGTGCCGAAAGCTCCGCACCACCGCGCAACTCACGTGCGGTCACGCACGGATGGATATTGAGCAGAGTATATGCCTTGCATGCATGGATGGGTACGGGGATGGGTATTTGCATGCATGCACAGGCGAAGGATACGTGAGTGGGACTTCGACGCCGTGGAGTCCGCTGCTGCGCGGAGACAAGCGAAGACACGCAGACGGCGTGGAACTCCTGGTAACGCGGAGACCCAGAGTCGGGGGTGTCGCGCGAGTGCCGGGCCGAAGTCGCGCCACGCAATAATGCAGCCTTAAGTGCATGTATGCGGAGGGGCGCTTGGCCATGGCTGTCGATGACACCATCCCTTCCCTGCATGAAGCACAACACGAGATCCACACATGAGGAGCGAGCAAGATTTACATGCCTTGGCTTTGGGTGTCAGCGCTGGCGGCAATCCCAAGGATCTCTCCCGTGATCTTAGCGCTGGCGGCTATAGATGATGGAGAGGCCTTTGCAGAGCTGGACGGCATTGTCGGTCCGGGGGGTCCGATGCTGCGCATGCGAAGCCCGAACGACTATACCCACGGAGTCTGACCCTGGGTGTGCGCTACTTCCCTACCTGACCACCCCCGGCAGAGCGGAGATAGAAGCAACATAAAAAGTAGACGATTCAATTAGATCTGCATCGGGGCTACCCAGCTAGATCCACTCAATACTGCATCTAGAAATTTGAGCGAAGTATGCAGACGAAGCCCATACGACTCCGTAGTCCAGATGGTTAAATTTTTAGCAAGCAAACTACTTATCTATCTCTACAGACGCCACGAACTGAAGCAGCGTGCTGCCAGGAGCAGAAAAAAAAATCCACACAGCCGTCGCTTTTGCTGGATGTTGGAGAAATCTCTTCCGCACGTAACTTCGTCGTCCCCACGGACGGCGCCATCTATTGTGGCTACGGGCCAAACAGAGAAAGAGGGGACTAGTGGAAGGAGAGGAGCCAGGTCTGTGTGGGGGAGTTGAGTAAGAATGAGGGAGATGTCCCCTTTTGCCCCTCTTGGGGGCTTATATATACATGAGTGGGGTAGAATGGGAAATCCCCATTCTACCCCTTAGTATTTACAAAGGATGGGGGTACACTGGTATATTTACACTGGTATATTCCTCTACACTATTGGGCCTATTATATGTTGGACTAGTTGCACGGCCCAGTCACGGGGGGTTGGGCCACCCCTACAACACTGATCATTTGCCAAGCTCTATCCTGCACATAGACGCGCGGAGGTTCGCCTCCGCGCGCACTCTACGAAGTATAAATAAGACGTAGCGTCGAGGTCCGTCTCCGCACGCACTCTACGGAGTATATCTAAGACGTAGCCTTGAGGTCCACCTTCGCACACACTCTACGGAGTATAAATAAGACGTAGTATCTAGGTCCGCCTCCGCACGCACTCTACGGAGTATAAATAAGACGTAGCGTTGAGGTCCACCTCCGCATGCAGTCTACGGAGTATAAATAAGACGTAGCATCCAGGTCCGCCTCCGCACGCACTCTACGGAGTATAAAAAAGACGTAGCGTCGAGGTTTGCCTCCGCACGCACTCTACGGAGTATAAATAAGACGTAGCGTTGAGGTTTGCCTCCGCACACACTCTACGGAGTATAAATAAGATGCAGCGGGGGGATGCCTCCGTGCGCACTCTACGGAGTATAAATAAGACGCATCGTTGAGGTCCACCTCCGCACGCACTCTACAGAGTATAAATAAGACACCGTTGAGGTCCGCCTCCGCGTGCACTCTACAAAGTATAAATAAGACGCAGCATTGAGGTCCGCCTCTGCGCACTCTACAGAGTATAAACAAGATGTGGATGCTGTCCCTGCGCACTCTACCGAGTATAAACAAGATGTGGATGTTCCCGCGCACGCGTGGGTGTTGTCCCTGTGTACTCTCCGGAGTATAAATAAGACATGGTTGATGTTCCCACGCACTCTACGGAGTATAAATAAGACGCGCAGACGTCATCCCCGTGCGTGCCCCATGATAGAAAGTATGGAAGTTGTCAGTGTTGGGAAGTGACTCTGCCCACGGGTCGGCCCCTGTAGGGGACGGAGTGCTCGCGCGCCTACTTCGGCTAGGTGCCAGCTCCGCTGCCACCGCTTCGAAGGGTAGGGGACGGAGTGCTTGCGTGTCTACTTCGACTAGGCGCCAGCTCCGCTGCCACCACTTCCAAGGGTAGGGGACGGAGTGCTCGCGCGTCTACTTCGACTAGGTGATAGCTCCGTTGCCACCACTTCGACGGGTAGGGGACGGAGCGCTCGCGCGTCTACTTCAGATCGGCGCCAGCTCCGTTGCCACCACTTCGAATGGTAGGGATGGAGCGCTCGCGTGTCTACTTCGACTAGGTGCTAGCTCCGCCGCCACCCCTTCAAAAGGGTAGGGGACAGAGCGCTCGCGCGTCTGCCTCGGGTACAAAGCGCTATGACCGTCAAGTGGAGCGAAGTCGGGCGCAAGAGGCCAGCCTTTATTGCATAAGGGAACGATTACACGGCGTCGGCGCCTCCGTCGGCAAAGGGGCCAAGCGTTGCAGGTGTATTCGAGTGCCAAGGGTCGCTACTCATCTGACTTCGTCTTAACATGTCCCGCCGTCGAGGTGTCGCCCGCTGAAGCCCAGGTTGCCCAGAAGTCCCGGGCCCTCTCCGCCCGTGCCCAACGTCGAAGGGGCCATCGAATCGTGTGACCTGGAAGTACTAATAGGCCCCATGACACATCTACCCAGAGCAGGAGTAATACGCAACGACAGAACACCTTGGGCAAGTGTTGTTTCATTCATACAAAAAGGAGGGGTCCACAGGGCAGCAACCGTACAACAAGGCATACATAGGAACACACACTGGATCCCGGCATCACACCTGTGGGTTTGTGCCATCTTCGTTGCGCCGGGGAACTTCCTCGAGCCACTGGATGAAGTTCCCCTCCCGATGCAGCGTTCGTCGCAGCACGACCTTAGCCGCGTCCTCCCCGATGTAGCCCCAAATCCGATTATAGGAAGTCTGGAGGGTGGGCTGAGTGGCGCGAATGGCACGGGACATCGCCCCGGCTTCAGCTGGCGGATCTAGCTAGGGGTCGACCAGCTCGTTGACGTGTTCACAGCCCTGGGTGTGAAGCATGGAAAAGGCGAGGCAAGCGCTGGAGAAGCTGCAGTGATCGCCGAAGGCTCTGACACCGTGGAGGGCGAGGCTTGAGCCCTCTTCGATTCACTGAAGTGTCTGCGCCAAATCCGCGGGGCCGTGGAAAGGTCCTGGAGGGCCCTCTCCAAAGACTCCATCGCCCTCCACGCCGCCACCGACGCGTCGCCCAAGGTTCGGTTCCTCTCCTCAAGGGACGTGGCGAGCTGGGCCTTCTCCTCCTCCAGCACGGTAATTTGCTGAAGCAAGCCGGTGCGATCCTCCACTGCGGTGCGCTGGGTCTCCTCCGTTGATGTGCATCATATTTATAGTAAATTTTCATATCATAATCCTGTTGTTAGTAGCTCAGATTGGCCATAAATTCATTAATTATATGTATATTGCAATCTATTTGGACTGTTTACATGGTTGTGCACTTTTCTTGTAGGTCGGCGTGAACCAGGCGCAAAATCCACAGAAGATCAGCATGGGAGGTAGGGGAAGCACCAAAGCGCAAATGAGCACAGTAAACCCTAGACGTGCCCCACTAGAAACCCTGGCGGCCACCGCAACTATATAAGCCGCCAACAGCGCTTACCACCGTGAGCCGGTCACCACACACAAAACCCTAACCGCATTTTCCTGGAAACACATCCGGTCTGTTCGCCTTCCTTTTCTCAGAGCCACCACCGAAATGCTTCCTCTCCCCACTGCCGTCGCCGGAGATCGGCCATAGCCGACGACGAGCTCCACCCACCATACTTCTACCCCTGCCAGCCATCTTCATCTCCTGCCATACCGCACTCCTGCTCAACCACACCACCAGACTTTGAAACCTTTGAAGGAAGAAGAAGCTCGGTGCTAGATCTGCTTCTCCGGCGCACGGATCTATTGCGTCTTCGCCAGATCTGCTACCTCTATGACGGCTGCGCACGGATCTACTTCATCTTCGCCAGATCTGCTACCTCTACGGCGGCTGCACACGAATCTACTTCCCCTTCGCCGGAGCTTCTTCGTCTACACGACTGGTGACGCTTCTCCTTCCATGGCCAGATCTGCGTCCTCCTCTGCCTGCGTCCACTACAGACTATCTTCAACAACCGATCTGCCTTTCTTCTGGGTTGTAACATCTCAAACCTTCGATTTAGTATTGTGATGCTTTTCTTTAGATGCTATTGTGTTAGATCTGTGTTGTGCATGTAGTATTGAGTGGATCTGGTTAATAAGAAGTGCTTCTCTTGTTCTTGTTTATCTGAGATGCTTATGTGGATGCTATTTTACGGTTTAGATTTATGATTCTCACTTGATGCTCTAGTAGTTTTACATCAATTCATGATTCTGCTGGTAGGTTAAATATTTTGCTGTCATGATGCTGTTATCTGTCCTTTAGATTCAATCTGCAAGTTAGGGTTAATTTTGTGCTTGCTGTTATGTTAGGATCTGTTAGTAGAAAAGTAAAAAATAGTCTAGATGTGTTGTTTTGCTGTTGTTCATGTGCTAGATGTATTTTCTTGTTGTCTGAAGTAGTTTAGTTTGCTTAATAGATGCACTACTAGATTCATTTCCATACTGTGATCTGCCTTTTGATTGTTGTGAAGTGTTTGTGTTGTGGTTACAGACCAAACAAAGAGAGATGTGGTAGTGGAGAGTTGGGAGAGAGTGATGCCCTCTCTCTAGCCTTCCCTTGTATATATATTCATATGGGCTGTGCTTTTACAATTGTGCCCTTACATCGATACCTCCCTGTCAGGGGTATTTAAGCCATTACACATGTCCCATTTTGGGCCCTATAATCTTCTAACAGGCCTGCTGGGTTTAGGTGGGGGCCACCCCTACAACAGTTTGATATAGCAGTAGCATTCTACTCCATCTCCTAGGCTCTTTCCAGCGTCTGCCTCCACCCTTCGATCTCTCTCTTCTCGGTAGTTTGTCTTCTCTGTCTAGCAAACTCTTCTTCTTTAGTCCCTTCCTGTCTTCTCTCTTTTCTCTCCTCCCATCTAGCTCTTAGTTTTCTTTCCGTCTTCATTCCTTTCTTTCTTCTTCTCTAACCTCTGATTCAAGCGCTCCTCTAGTAGATTTCTGTTTATCATCTCGTCTGCAAGCCTAGCCGTCTCCTAGCCATCTTCTCTTCTCTGTTCTTTCTCTCCCCTTAGCTCTACCGCTTTTATTTCTAGCTAGTCTTCCTTCTGTCTATCTCTCAGTAGAGTTAGATTCTCTGGTTTCTCTCTTCTTTTCTCTTCTCCAGTCTAGACACTCTTATTCACAGCACCCTTAGTTCACCTCTTTTGCAGATCTGATCACTAGCTTTTAGTTTGTATAGGTTCCTCAGTTAGTCATTAATTCCCAGTTCGTGCGATTTAGCTTTGGTTAAGTGTCTTGACACCGGTACTCTAGTCCCTGTGGAGAACACGACATCTCGCTGCTACCATAGCGGTAGCCCGTGCACTTGCGGGTGTGCAGGTTTGCACGATCATCCGTGGCACGTTGCGCCGCCGTCACTGCGCACTCCGCATTCACAACAAGTATCTGTGCGTCGGAAATCGCCCTCGCGCTTTGCGCCTCCAGCATGCGAATACGTTCATCCTTGGCAGCATGAGCCTCGTTGGCAACATGAAGCTGGCCCTCCAGCACCCTCCGCTCACGGGTGCGAGTCTCCTCCAGGGCTCGGCTAAGAGCAAGCGTCTAAAAAAACACTACGAGTGTTAGCTATGTACTCGACAAGTGACATAGGTCGCGAACCTAGGCACTTACCCTCATCTCTGAGGCACCCACCACGAGCGCCAGAAGATCTCCCCCGCACGACGACAGCACCCGTCGATCCAGGCTGCCGTCGGCGCACTCCGCGACCTCGTGAAGGACACGAAGCATCTCCGGTCGAGGAATGAAATCGGAGATGGTCAGCCTCTGCGCCTCCACGCCAGCGGCTTTGGCAGCACCAGGCGCCCATGTTGCGTCCTGTGCAACAAGGCCGGTGACTTCGCGGACATCTCCGTTGCTTGATCCTTGCCCGCGTTCGGGAGACCTCGTCTCGCCTGATGTCGAAGACAGAATGAGCGAGCAAAACAGAGAGAGCTTCGCGAAGTCACGTGGGGAAAAGGAATTACGCCTACCTTCGACGCCCTCCACCAAGGCATGGGGAGGTGTCCGCTCAGTCTCCATCTGGGTCGCGGGGGCTTCATCAGCCTTGGGAGCGACGACTTCCTCCTCGGCCTGAACAGCTTCCCCGTCAGACTCCAGGTCCCCGGCGACTGCGCCCGCCACGTTGAACCGCCTCCTCGAGAGCAGTGGCGACTGTATCCAGGGCAGGACCTCGGGATTTCAGGCGATGCCTCCATAGCCGCTCTAGTGGCCGTAATGACTAGCGCAGGCAGCGAGACCTCGGTGGGCGGTACAAGCGACTAGACCTTGTACTTGAGGGAGTCGGTACCATAACCCGTCACCTCACCGCCGCCTGAGGCCTCCTCGATGGGGGCAGTGTGCTCCCCTGAACTGGCGTGCTCGGACCCAGCGCCCAACACGCCCTCCGCCCTGACGGTGCCCGCCGGAGATGCGGCCGATGGGCTGGATATGGCGGCATCGGACCGAGCTCTCCGTCGACCGGGCGATGCACCCACCCTGCCGTCACCATCGCGGCGATGAATCGGAGCTGGCGCTGGCACGGGGAGGCTTAGGGCTTCGCACACCCGATTTATCCGCCCCAGCTTCACAGGGGCGGTCGTGGCTTCGCGCAGCGCGTGCTCCTTCGCCGTGTACGGCCCAAGGAACGCGACTACAGTGCGCTCCGCATCCTCCAATGAGGGCACTGCACGTGAAGAGGTACTTCGTTCACAAAAGTTACATATATGTATATAGGTAGCCTAGGGCCGAAGTACTTACGAGGACTGGAGGGTTTCCGAAGAGAAGATACTGTTGGGTGGACGCCATCTCACCGGGTGTGATCTCGCTTGTACTTCCACCGGCCAGAGAGAGGTGACACCCCGTACATAGTAAACTCCTCGGCGAGGTTGCGCATGTTGAACCGAAGGGCAACACCGGCAAGCCTCCGTGCCTTCTGTTCATCGTCGCCCTGCGGCCTCACTCCCGGACAGCTGTTGAATGATATTGGCTATCCTCGGCACTGAAGATCGCTGCTGCTTGTCACGCGATAGTAGAACCACCGTCGCATCCAGCCCGACTCCCACTTCCCTCGCGTCGCCAGTGAGGGGAAAAGCTTCGCGCAGTTTGACCTCAGCATGAAGTTGACACTGCCGAAATTCAACAGCACCCCTCCTTCGACCTTCTTCGGCTGGCAACGCGCGTCATGAAGAAGGGCAAATAGGTTTACGCTGGGATGGACACCTTCTGTTCGTGCCGCCCAGGCATAAATAGCCAGGCGAACTATCGCGTTTGGGGTCAGCTGCGCAAGACCTCACCGATGAAAAGCGTTGAGGGCATCCGGAGCCTGGCCTCAAAAAATGTGACAAAGACAATTGTCTCCGACTCCTCCGAGTGAGGCTCCATCTGGACTCTCCTTCGGGAGAAGAAGCCAGAGGAGCATGCAGGAGCTCGCCTAGGTAGCCTAGGGCCGAAGTACTTACGAGGACTGGAGGGTTTCCGAAGAGAAGATACTGTTGGGTAAGAGGTTAGGGGAAACTAATAACATCCCAACCAACACAAAAAGAAGCAAGCAACAGCTTAGAAGAAACTTAGCTTGAAATCAAAATAGTTTTTAAGGATGGCTGTATTACAAGTATACAAAGACTTGGTACAGTCCACCTAATACACAAGCAAGTAATATATATAAGCGTTCTAAAATCGTAAGACTTTACTTGGGTACTACAACTAAAGAACTATTCCTCGCTCCTTCACGATGACGAGCTTCTCCAAGTGCTTCCTAGACGCAGCCTTACTGAGCCGTTTATAGAAATTACAAAGGGAAGGGAGTACAATTACCATTCCAAAAAGGAAATAAGCAGATAGATAAAGAAGAATACCATGACGAAGGTAAGGATAGAAAGACAAGAAAAGACAAGGATAGCACAATATTAAATTTTTATTTTATAAAATAAATTTTGAAGTTCTTCTTTTAACGACCATTCTAACTAGGTCACGTCCTACAGTCAAATTGGCTCTGATACCATCTCTGTCGGGCCCCCGGATTTCCAAACCCGGACCCTCTGTGTATTTCTGCACTAGTCCCAGATCAAAGCTAGTGCACACAGTTAAACAGAAACGATTCATGACCAACAACGTATTTATTACAATTATAAAGAGTACTGACCACCAGGTCTCATTATTACATTGGAGGTTTCAAGACCTCGCACGATCAAAACACAGCGGAAGCAAAGTAAAATCAAAGTAGACCCATCAAGATGCCACAGGCAATTGACTGGGGAAGCGCGACCTAGTCCTCCGGGAAGAATCCATCGCAGCCACAAGCGAAGCAGTAGTCGTAATCACCTTCTTGAGCTTCAACTTCCTCTGAGATTTTATTTTTAAGTGTAGCATGTGAGTACATAAAGTACTCCGCAAGTCTTGGGAAAAATGCATAGATGCAAGGCTTAACAAAGGAAGGCCATATCGTTCTTTTGCACAAAGCAATATTTGAAATCTCAATTACTACTAATTACTTTCGAAGGCATCAGTTAAATAAAGTAAATGTTTTAACAGAGTTAACTTTCTAGTGAAGGTTCCAACTACCAACACTAGCTAACCAATTACCATTGGTCAAGTTTTAAACTGCGGGTTCCATCCACCCTCTCTGGCTCCATCCGCCAGGATTCCCTTCCGAGAGTTCCCTCCACTCTTGGAATACAAAACTTTTAATTTTAAAACCAAAACCAGAAATCTACCAGGTGAATGCATTCCTTGCCCGCCCTTGACCGTGGGCACGGCTATTCGAATAGTTTTACACTCTGCAGAGGTTGTACAACTTTACCCACAAGAGATAAATTATCCTAAAGGTCAACACACTTCCTTTGGCATGAGACCCAGATAAAATATCACAAAGCCTTTACCTTACTCTAATCTAGCTAGATACCACCCGCTGAGGTTTCACCGCAGAAGGGTTAAATCTGCCCAATCTGAAGTCCCCTCTTGCGCCATATGAGTACAGTAAATCCCTGTCCCTCACTGTGAATAACCAGTCCATCCCTGGCACCCACTTTCCACTGGTGGCACCTAAACTAGACTATCATAAGTTAGTTAGCTAGGTCGTACCCATATAGACTTGTGGTTGTACGGTTAATGCTCAGTTTGGACAAACACAAGCGTCGGTCCTTAATTGACTAGGGTGGAACATACACTTAACAAGTTCTCGTGCTTACTGCACCAACCCAAACAACCATCCACCCTAATCTAAACCAACTTTCACAATTTTATTTTATTTTAAAATCACAGTGACAACTCCAATTGCCACTTCATTTTCAAACACAAGGGTTCAATAATAAATCATAATTTCCCATTTTCAAGATTTTCCAAAGTTATTAGATAGCAAGACTAAGCATTAAGCTACCCATCTACTATTCACAAAGGTTAATAGTAATCTCATTATTGAGACAAAGGAAGTTCTAGGGTGACAAGGTACATGGCAATCAATGTCAAATGAGGGCATAACAAAGTTGGAATAACTAATTCCTAAAGACTTGAACTAGTGACTTTATGTAAATAGCAATGCACATAATTTAAAAATATTTTAAAAACATTTCAAAAGCTTAGGCTCAAAATGATCAAAGGAGACTTGCCTTCTTGCAGGGTTTCTGGGTCTTCTTGCTGCTGTGAAGAGGGATCGTCGACAACGTTGGAATCTACGCGAGGAAAGACGAAGCAACAAAACAAATAAATACAAACAAAAATTCAAATAAAAACCAAAAATTCAACAGAGGCCATAGTTGGATAGATTATGAATTTAGATGAATTTAGGAGAAAGAATCAACGGATTCGGAGTTCACACGAGGGAGAACGAATATCTGGACGATTGGTTGGAAAAAGAAAGTACTGAGACAATATTTGGACCAAGGAAATTAGAATGGATTTTATGGAGGGTTGGCAAGATTTGAATTTGAATTTTTAAAAGCGCACCAGAAAATTTGGAATGGACTGAGGCTTTGAAATTAAACTAGGCATTGGAATTTTGAAATTTAAATATTTGAAATATCAAATAAATTTCAAATATTTGAAAGTATGGAGAAATGGATAGTTTGGAATTTTGATGAATTTAGAAATTTGAATGGGCTCAAACGGAGTTTAAAAACGAAGGAGAACGGGCTTCGGGAATTTGAAAACAGGGAAAATGGAAAAAGACTGAATTCATGGAATTATTTTCTACTGAAAAAGGATTTATGAACGCACCCTGGAATTTCTTTTCGAGCCGAATTATTTTGCCAACTGAAAGATCCGGCTTACTTACTGCGTCAGCATGACCATCAGCCTGAGGGGGCGCCGGCTGACAGGTGGGCCCTCGGATTCATGGACTCGAGTCCCGGGAGGGGAAGGCGCTGAGGGTGGCGGGTGTTTGAGGAGGGCGCTGACGGGGACAGAGGGGAGCCGAGGTGGCGGCCACCAGTCGGACACGCAGCGCCCAACGTCAGCGCCAGCGTGTGACGTGGCCAGGCCGGTGGAAGGCGTGCGCTCTGGCCCGGCGTGCTCGCCGCGCTCCAGCGGGCGGCGGCCGGCAGCGAGGGCAGAAACGGAGAGAGGGGGTCTCGGGGATCTCGGGGGAGGGCGCGGGCTCACCGAGGGAGGCCGGAGATGGGCCGGCGACGAGGGAGGAGGCGGCGGCGCTCGGGTCTCACGCGACGGAGGCGCTCCGGTGGCGGAGAGGTGTGGCCGAGGGGCGGAGGGTGTTCGCACGGCCACGGGGAGGCCGAGGGAGGTGGCGACGGGGTGCTAGGACGCCGGAGGCGGCCACAATGCCTCGCCGGAGGAGCTCGCCGGCGTGCGCACGGGAAGCTCACGGTGCTGGGCACTCGGGGCTCGGGGAGAGGAAGGAGGAGTAGGGGAAAGGCGGAGCGAGGAGAGGGGAGGCCGGAGGCGGTATTTATAGAGGTCGGGGAGGGGCACGGCACCGGGGATTTCTCGCCGGAGATCCCGGTGGCCGGCGGCGATTGCGGGGAGAAAAAAGGAAACCGCGGCCGTAGAAGGAAGGGAATCGGGGAGGGAGAAGAAGGAAAGGGCGCGGGAATGGCGGGGTCGGGTCGGGGAGAAGAGAGGGGGAGAAAGGAAGGAGATCGGGCGACCGAGGAGGCGGCGGAAATGGCGGAGGCCGAAGAAGGAAGGAGGCGGCCGGAGGTGGGAGAAGGAGCTGACAGGCGGGCCCGGCCTGTCAGCGGGACTGAGAGGGAGAAGAAGCGGGCGGTGAGGATGGCTCGGGAGAAGATCGGGCGCCGAGGGCGTTAGGCGGGGCGGACGGCCAGATGGGTCGGCGCGGGGCGATCGGGCCATCTGGGCCGGACGCGTGGCGAGCGCGGGAGAGGGGAAGGCGATCCGGGCGGCGACGTGGACAGCATCTGGCCGTCCACGTGGCGGCCGGAGGGGGGAGGGGAGAGGATTTTAAATTTTATTTTCTGATTTCAGAAATTTAGAAACCAGAAATCCAACTATCAGCAATCAAAAAACAAAATAAATTCCAAAAATTCCAGAAAAATCAAATTCACAGAATTTCCTGGATTGGTTTTGGACTTAATAAAATATTTCCAACTATGTTGGTATTTAATTTTCATACTTGAAATACTTTTTATTTTCAAAAATAGGTTTTAAACTCCAGAAAATCCAGGAAACCAAATAAAAGCCAATAACTCCAAATAATTAATTTGAATTAGGATTTTTATAGAAATTCAAAATATCTTTTTATTTAATAATAATTTTAGGTTTTTTTACTTTTCAAATCTAGCTTTTCAAAAACAGAAATTCAGGGAAATCCAAATAAAACTCAAATACTTTAAAATAATTAATTTGAAATTAAATTTTTCCAGAAAGCAAATTTTGGGATGTTACAAATCTACCCCCCTTAGAAAGAATCTCGACCCCGAGATTCGGACGGACTGGGAACAAGAAAGGAGAGGAAAACGCAACTCTTGATTCTTTGCTGTGCTCTCAAGCTGCCTCTTTCTTTGAACCAAATTGGAACTTACCAAGCATGACTGCTGCACCTGGGGCACCTTTTGTGGTGATGTGGTTAACTCGTCCTCTTCCTTGTGATTGCGGAGTTCTTGGAGCTTTTCCTGTAGTTGGAGATACTCCCCGTCCTTGTCCTACAACTGGAGTTCGCGCTGGTGTATTTCCCAAATTGAAAGGAATTGGTGTTAATCTGAGGCTTCTGTGGGCAATTGCTTGCATAATGCCCCATCTCGTGACATCGAAAACATTGCACTCCAAAGGCTGAGGTGATGCTTTTCTGAGGTCGGACTCCGGTAAAGATGTAGGGTTCTTGCATCTCTGATCGAGGCGCAGATCCTGGAGTTCTTGGTGCATCTGTTGCAGTTGGAGTTTTTTGAACTGGGGTGGATTCATTCGGAGTCTTGAACTGCTTGCATTATACTGTGTCTGAAAAGCCATCTTTCTCTTACGAGAGTCCTGTAATTGATATTGAGCATCTTCCTGGACAAGGGCCTTGTTTACCATATGCTGAAATGTCGGAAAATCTTTGGACACCATCTGCACCTTGAGGTTGGGATCAAGTCCTTGCATAAACCTCCAAATCTTCGTTGACTCTGATGCATCTTCTGACGCATACCTGGACAGTTGGGTGAACTGGTTCAGGTATTCCGAGACGCTGAGGTTTCCTTGCTGCAGTTGATAGAATTCCCTTTTCTTCATTTCCATTATCCCGTAGGAATATGGCAGTGCGGAAAGCCTCAACAAACTCATCCCAAGTGATGGTTTGCATTTGATGGCGGCGCGGTAGTTTCCCACCAGTTAGCAGCAATTCCCTTGAGTTGGTGGGCAGCATACAACACCTTCTCGTGTCATTGCATGAGCTAAGTTCAACTTCCTTTCCACATCCTTGATCCAATCGTCTGCTTCCAACGGATCCACCGAACCGGCAAAAGTGGGAGGTTGGGTCCTCATGAACTCTCCTAGCTTGGACTGCGGTGCTTGGTTGGGTGCCTGAGGGGCTTGTTGCACCTGGTTCTGAGCAAGAGCTTGAAGAAGCTGCAGTTGCATGGCCATCATCTGCTCCAAGTTAGGGGCTTGAGCAGGAGGTGGTGGAATGTTGTTGTCTTGCTGGGCATTGGCATCACGGCTGCTGCCAGGGTTGCTCCTTGTGTTCACCATCTGAAGCGGTTTCCGGGGACAGCAAAAGGTGAGAGGGAACGAGCATAGGTAAGAGGTTAGGGGAAACTAATAACATCCCAACCAACACAAAAAGAAGCAAGCAACAGCTTAGAAGAAACTTAGCTTGAAATCAAAATAGTTTTTAAGGATGGCTGTATTACAAGTATACAAAGACTTGGTACAGTCCACCTAATACACAAGCAAGTAATATATATAAGCGTTCTAAAATCGTAAGACTTTACTTGGGTACTACAACTAAAGAACTAGTCCTCGCTCCTTCACGATGACGAGCTTCTCCAAGTGCTTCTAGACGCAGCCTTACTGAGCCGTCTATAGAAATTACAAAGGGAAGGGGTACAATTACCATTCCAAAAAGGAAATAAGCAGATAGATAAGGAAGAATACCATGACGAAGGTAAGGATAGAAAGACAAGAAAAGACAAGGATAGCACAATATTAAATTTTTATTTTATAAAATAAATTTTGAAGTTCTTCTTTTAACGACCATTCTAACTAGGTCACGTCCTACAGTCAAATTGGCTCTGATACCATCTCTGTCGGGCCCCCGGATTTCCAAACCCGGACCCTCTGTGTATTTGCACTAGTCCCAGATCAAAGCTAGTGCACACAGTTAAACAGAAAGATCATGACCAACAACGTATTTATTACAATTAAAAGAGTACTGACCACCAGGTCTCATTATTACATGGAGGTTTCAAGACCTCGCACATCAAAACACAGCGGAAGCAAAGTAAAATCAATAGACCCATCAAGATGCCACAGGCAATTGACTGGGGAAGCGCGACCTAGTCCTCCGGGAAGAATCCATCGCAGCCACAAGCGAAGCAGTAGTCGTAGTCACCTTCTTGAGCTTCAACTTCCTCTGAGATTTTTTTTAAGTGTAGCATGTGAGTACATAAAGTACTCCGCAAGTCTTGGGAAAAATGCATAGATGCAAGGCTTAACAAAGGAAGGCCATATGGTTCTTTTGCACAAAGCAATATTTGAAATCTCAATTACTACTAATTATTTTCGAAGGCATCATTTAATGAAGTAAATGTTTTAACAGAATTAACTTTCTAGTGAAGGTTCCAACTACCAACACTAGCTAACCAATTACCATTGGTCAAGTTTTAAACTGCGGGTTCCATCCACCCTCTCTGGCTCCATCCGCCAGGATTCCCTTCCGAGAGTTCCCTCCACCCTCGGAATACAAAACTTTTGATTTTAAAACCAAAACCAGAAATCTACCATGTGAATGCATTCCTTGCCCGCCCTTGACCGTGGGCACGGCTATTCGAATAGTTTTACACTCTGCAGAGGTTGTACAACTTTACCCACAAGAGATAAATTATCTAAAGTCAACATGCTTCCTTTGGCATGAGACCCAGATAAAATATCACAAAGCCTTTACCTACTCTAATCTAGCTAGATACCACCCGCTGAGGTTTCACCGCAGAAGGGTTAAATCCGCCCAATCTGAAGCCCCCTCTTGCGCCATATGAGTACAGTAAATCCCTGTCCCTCACTGTGAATAACCAGTCATCCCTGGCACCCACTTTCCACTGGTGACCTAAACTAGACTTCATAGTTAGTTAGCTAGGTCGTACCCATATAGACTTGTGGTTGTACGGTTAATGCTCAGTTTGGACAAACACAAGCGTCGGTCCTTAATTGACTAGGGTGGAACATACACTTAACAAGTTCTCGTGCTTACTGCACCAACCCAAACAACCATCCACCCTAATCTAAACCAACTTTCACATTTTTATTTTATTTTAAAATCACAGTGACAACTCCAATTGCCACTTCACTTTCAAACACAAGGATTCAATAATAAATCATAATTTCCCATTTTCAAGATTTTCCAAAGTTATTAGATAGCAAGACTAAGCATTAACTACCATCTAATATTCACAAAGATTAATAGTAATCTCATTATTGAGACAAAGGAAGTTCTAGGGTGACAAGGTACATGGCAATCAATGTCAAATGAGGGCATAACAAAGTTGGAATAACTAATTCCTAAAGATTTGAACTAGTGACTTTATGTAAATAGCAATGCACATAATTTAAAATATTTTAAAAACATTTCAAAAGCATAGGCTCAAATGATCAAAGGAGACTTGCCTTCTTGCAGGGTTTCTGGGTCTTCTTGCTGCTGTGAAGAGGGATCGTCGACAACGTTGGAATCTACGCGAGGAAAGACGAAGCAACAAAAAAATAAATACAAACAAAATTCAAATAAAACCAAAAATCAAAGAGGCCATAGTTGGATAGATTATGATTTTAGATGAATTTAGGAGAAAGAATCAACGGATTCGGAGTTCACACGAGGGAGAACGAATATCTGGAAGATGGTTGGAAAAGAAATTACTGAGACAATATTTGGACCAAGAAATTAGAATGGATTTTATGGATTGGCAAGATTTGAATTTGAATTTTGAAAGCGCACAGAAAATTTGGAATGGAACTGAGGCTTTGAAATTAAACTAGGCATTGGAATTTGAAATTTAAATATTTGAAATATCAAATAAATTTCAAATATTTGAAAGGATGGAAGAAATGGATAGTTTGGAATTTTTGATGAATTTAGAAATTTGAATGGGCTCAAACGGAGTTAAAACGAAGGAGAACGGGCTTCGGGAAGTTTGAAAACAGGGAAAATGGAAAAAGACTGAATTCTGGAATTATTTTTCTACTGAAAAAGGATTTATGACGTCAGCCCTGGGAATTTCTTTTCGGCCGAATTATTTTCCAACTGAAAAATCCGGCTTACTGCGTCAGCATGACATCAGCCTGAGGGGGCGCCGGCTGACAGGTGGGCCCTCGGTTCATGGACCGAGTCCACGGGAGGGGGAAGGCGCTGAGGTGGCGGGGTGTTTGAGGAGGCGCTGACGGGGACAGAGGGAGCCGAGGTGGCGGCCACCAGGCGGACACGCGGCGCCCACGTCAGCGCCAGCAGTGACGTGGCCAGGCCGGTGGAGCGGCGCTCTGGCCCGGCGTGCTCGCCGGCGCTCCGGCGGGCGGCGGCCGACAGCGAGGGCAGAAACGGAGAGGGGGGTCTCGGGGATCTCGGGGGAGGGCGCGGGCTCACCGAGGGAGGCCGGAGATGGGCCGGCGACGAGGGAGGAGGCGGCGGCGCTCGGGTCTCACGCGACGGCGGCGCTCCGGTGGCGGAGAGGTGTGGCCGAGGGGCGGAGGGTGTTCGCACGGCCACGGGGAGGCCGAGGGAGGTGGCGACGGGGTGCTAGGACGCCGGAGGCGGCCACAATGCCTCGCCGGAGGAGCTCGCCGGCGTGCGCACGGGAAGCTCACGGTGCTGGGCACTCGGGGCTCGGGGAGAGGAAGGAGGAGTAGGGGGAAAGGCGGAGCGAGGAGAGGGGAGGCCGGAGGCGGTATTTATAGAGGTCGGGGAGGGGCACGGCACCGGGGATTTCTCGCCGGAGATCCCGGTGGCCGGCGGCGATTGCGGGGAGAAAAAAGGAAACCGCGGCCGTAGAAGGAAGGGAATCGGGGAGGGAGAAGAAGGAAAGGGCGCGGGAATGGCGGGGTCGGGTCGGGGAGAAGAGAGGGGGAGAAAGGAAGGAGATCGGGCGACCGAGGAGGCGGCGGAAATGGCGGAGGCCGAAGAAGGAAGGAGGCGGCCGGAGGTGGGAGAAGGAGCTGACAGGCGGGCCCGGCCTGTCAGCGGGACTGAGAGGGAGAAGAAGCGGGCGGTGAGGATGGCTCGGGAGAAGATCGGGCGGCCGAGGGCGTTAGGCGGGCGGACGGCCAGATGGGCCGGGCGCGGGGCGATCGGGCCATCTGGGCCGGACGCGTGGCGAGCGCGGGAGTAGGGGAAGGCGGATCCGGGCGGCGACGTGGACAGCATCTGGCCGTCCACGTGGCGGCCGGAGGGGAGGGGAGAGGATTTTAAATTTTATTTTCTGATTTCAGATTTTTAGAAATGGCCAGAAAATCCAAATAAGCTCAGAAAATACAAAATAATTCCAAAAATTCCAGAAAAATTCACAGAAGTTCCTGGATTGGTTTTGGACTTAATAAAAATATTTCCAACTAATGTTGGTATTTAATTTTCATACTTGAAATACTTTTTATTTTCAAAAATAGGTTTTAAACTCCAGAAAATCCAGGAAACCAAATAAAAGCCAATTAACTCCCAAATAATTTAATTTGAATTAGGATTTTTATAGAAATTCAAAATATCTTTTTAGTTAATAATAATTTTAGGTTTTTTCTTTTCAAATTAGCTTTCAAAAACAGAAATTCAGGGAAATCCAAAATAAAACTCAAATACTTTAAAATAATTAATTTGAAATTAAATTTTTTCCAGAAAGCAAATTTGGATGTTACAAATCGTACCCCCCCTTAGAAAGAATCTCGACCCCGAGATTCGGACGGACTTGGGAACAAGAAAGGAGAGGAAAACGCAACTCTGATTCTTTGCTGTGCTCTCAAGCTGCCTCTTTCTTTGAACCAAATTGGAACTTACAAGCATGACTATGCACCTGGGGCACCTTTGTGGTGATGTGGTTAACTCGCCCTCTTCCTTGTGATTGCGGAGTTCTTGGAGCTTTTCCTGTAGTTGGAGAGATACTCCCCTTCTGTCCTACAACTGGAGTTCGCGCTGGTGTATTCCCAAATTGAAAGGAATTGATGTGTTAATCTGAGGCTTCTGTGGGCAATTGCTTGCATAATGCCCCATCTCGTGACATCGAAAACATTGCACTCCAAAGGCTGAGGTGATGCTTTTCTGAGGTCGGACTCCGGTAAAGATGTAGGGGTTCTTGCATCTCTGATCGAGGCGCAGATCCTGGAGTTCTTGGTGCATCTGTTGCAGTTGGAGTTTTATTGAACTGGGGTGGATTCATTCGGAGTCTTGAACTGCTTGCATTATACTGTGTCTGAAAAGCCATCTTTCTCTACGAGAGTCCTGTAATTGATATTGAGCATCTTCCTGGACAAGGGCCTTGTTTACCATATGCTGAAAGTCGGAAAATCTTGGACACCATCTGCACCTTGAGGTTGGGATCCAAGTCCTTGCATAAACCTCCCAATCTTTGTTGACTCTGACGCAATATCTTCCTAGTGCATACCTGGATAGTTGGGTGAACTTGTTCAGATACTCAGAAACACTGAGGTTTCCCTGCTGCAGTTGGTAGAATTCCCTTTTCTTCATTTCCATTATCCCCGTAGGAATATGGGCAGTGCGGAAAGCCTCAACAAACTCATCCCAAGAGATGGTTTGTGCGCTTTGATGGGCGGCGCGGTAGTTATCCCACCAGTTAGCAGCAATCCCTTGAGTTGGTGGGCAGCATACAACACCTTCTCGTGGTCATTGCATTGAGCTAAGTTCAACTTCCTTTCCACATCCTTGATCCAATCGTCTGCTTCCAACGGATCCACCGAACCGGCAAAAGTGGGAGGTTGGGTCCTCATGAACTCTCCTAGCTTGGACTGCGGTGCTTGGTTGGGTGCCTGAGGGGCTTGTTGCACCTGGTTCTGAGCAAGAGCTTGAAGAAGCTGCAGTTGCATGGCCATCATCTGCTCCAAGTTAGGGGCTTGAGCAGGAGGTGGTGGAATGTTGTTGTCTTGCTGGGCATTGGCATCACGGCTGCTGCCAGGGTTGCTCCTTGTTTCACCATCTGAAGCGGTTTCCGGGGACAGCAAAAGGTGAGAGGGAACGAGCATAGGTAAGAGGTTAGGGGAAACTAATAACATCCCAACCAACACAAAAAGAAGCAAGCAACAGCTTAGAAGAAACTTAGCTTGAAATCAAAATAGTTTTTAAGGATGGCTGTATTACAAGTATACAAAGACTTGGTACAGTCCACCTAATACACAAGCAAGTAATATATATAAGCGTTCTAAAATCGTAAGACTTTACTTGGGTACTACAACTAAAGAACTATCCTCGCTCCTTCACGATGACGAGCTTCTCCAAGTGCTTCCTAGACGCAGCCTTACTGAGCCGTTTATAGAAATTACAAAGGGAAGGGAGTACAATTACCATTCCAAAAAGGAAATAAGCAGATAGATAAAGAAGAATACCATGACGAAGGTAAGGATAGAAAGACAAGAAAAGACAAGGATAGCACAATATTAAATTTTTATTTTATAAAATAAATTTTGAAGTTCTTCTTTTAACGACCATTCTAACTAGGTCACGTCCTACAGTCAAATTGGCTCTGATACCATCTCTGTCGGGCCCCCGGATTTCCAAACCCGGACCCTCTGTGTATTTCTGCACTAGTCCCAGATCAAAGCTAGTGCACACAGTTAAACAGAAACGATTCATGACCAACAACGTATTTATTACAATTATAAAGAGTACTGACCACCAGGTCTCATTATTACATTGGAGGTTTCAAGACCTCGCACGATCAAAACACAGCGGAAGCAAAGTAAATCAAAGTAGACCCATCAAGATGCCACAGGCAATTGACTGGGGAAGCGCGACCTAGTCCTCCGGGAAGAATCCATCGCAGCCACAAGCGAAGCAGTAGTCGTAATCACCTTCTTGAGCTTCAACTTCCTCTGAGATTTTATTTTTAAGTGTAGCATGTGAGTACATAAAGTACTCCGCAAGTCTTGGGAAAAATGCATAGATGCAAGGCTTAACAAAGGAAGGCCATATGGTTTTTTGCACAAAGCAATATTTGAAATCTCAATTACTACTAATTACTTTCGAAGGCATCAGTTAATAAAGTAAATGTTTTAACAGAATTAACTTTCTAGTGAAGGTTCCAACTACCAACACTAGCTAACCAATTACCATTGGTCAAGTTTTAAACTGCGGGTTCCATCCACCCTCTCTGGCTCCATCCGCCAGGATTCCCTTCCGAGAGTTCCCTCCACTCTGGAATACAAAACTTTTAATTTTAAAACCAAAACCAGAAATCTACCAGGTGAATGCATTCCTTGCCCGCCCTTGACCGTGGGCACGGCTATTCGAATAGTTTTACACTCTGCAGAGGTTGTACAACTTTACCCACAAGAGATAAATTATCCTAAAGTCAACACGCTTCCTTTGGCATGAGACCCAGATAAAATATCACAAAGCCTTTACCTTACTCTAATCTAGCTAGATACCACCCGCTGAGGTTTCACCGCAGAAGGGTTAAATCCGCCCAATCTGAAGTCCCCTCTTGCGCCATATGAGTACAGTAAATCCCTGTCCCTCACTGTGAATAACCAGTCCATCCCTGGCACCCACTTTCCACTGGTGGCACCTAAACTAGACTATCATAAGTTAGTTAGCTAGGTCGTACCCATATAGACTTGTGGTTGTACGGTTAATGCTCAGTTTGGACAAACACAAGCGTCGGTCCTTAATTGACTAGGGTGGAACATACACTTAACAAGTTCTCGTGCTTACTGCACCAACCCAAACAACCATCCACCCTAATCTAAACCAACTTTCACATTTTATTTTATTTTAAAATCACAGTGACAACTCCAATTGCCACTTCATTTCAAACACAAGGGTTCAATAATAAATCATAATTTCCCATTTTCAAGATTTTCCAAAGTTATTAGATAGCAAGACTAAGCATTAAGCTACCCATCTACTATTCACAAAGGTTAATAGTAATCTCATTATTGAGACAAAGGAAGTTCTAGGGTGACAAGGTACATGGCAATCAATGTCAAATGAGGGCATAACAAAGTTGGAATAACTAATTCCTAAAGACTTGAACTAGTGACTTTATGTAAATAGCAATGCACATAATTTAAAATATTTTAAAAACATTTCAAAAGCTTAGGCTCAAAATGATCAAAGGAGACTTGCCTTCTTGCAGGGTTTCTGGGTCTTCTTGCTGCTGTGAAGAGGGATCGTCGACAACGTTGGAATCTACGCGAGGAAAGACGAAGCAACAAAACAAATAAATACAAACGAAAATTCAAATAAAAACCAAAAATTCAACAGAGGCCATAGTTGGATAGATTATGATTTTAGATGAATTTAGGAGAAAGAATCAACGGATTCGGAGTTCACACGAGGGAGAACGAATATCTGGACGATTGGTTGGAAAAAGAAATTACTGAGACAATATTTGGACCAAGGAAATTAGAATGGATTTTATGGAGGGTTGGCAAGATTTGAATTTGAATTTTTAAAGCGCACAGAAAATTTGGAATGGAACTGAGGCTTTGAAATTAAACTAGGCATTGGAATTTGAAATTTAAATATTTGAAATATCAAATAAATTTCAAATATTTGAAAGTATGGAAGAAATGGATAGTTTGGAATTTTTGATGAATTTAGAAATTTGAATGGGCTCAAACGGAGTTAAAACGAAGGAGAACGGGCTTCGGGAAGTTTGAAAACAGGGAAAATGGAAAAAGACTGAATTCTGGAATTATTTTTCTACTGAAAAAGGATTTATGACGTCAGCCCTTGGAATATTTTTTCGGCCGAATTATTTCCCAACTGAAAAATCCGACTTACTGCGTCAGCATGACATCAGCCTGAGGGGGCGCCGGCTGACAGGTGGGCCCTCGGTTCATGGACCGAGTCCACGGGAGGGGGAAGGCGCTGAGGTGGCGGGGTGTTTGAGGAGGCGCTGACGGGGACAGAGGGAGCCGAGGTGGCGGCCACCAGGCGGACACGCGGCGCCCACGTCAGCGCCAGCGGTGACGTGGCCAGGCCGGTGGAGCGGCGCTCGGGCCCGGCGTGCTCGCCGGCGCTCCAGCGGGCGGCGGCCGGCAGCGAGGGCAGAAACGGAGAGAGGGGGTCTCGGGGATCTCGGGGGAGGGCGCGGGCTCACCGAGGGAGGCCGGAGATGGGCCGGCGACGAGGGAGGAGGCGGCGGCGCTCGGGTCTCACGCGACGGCGGCGCTCCGGTGGCGGAGAGGTGTGGCCGAGGGGCGGAGGGTGTTCGCACGGCCACGGGGAGGCCGAGGGAGGTGGCGACGGGGTGCTAGGACGCCGGAGGCGGCCACAATGCCTCGCCGGAGGAGCTCGCCGGCGTGCGCACGGGAAGCTCACGGTGCTGGGCACTCGGGGCTCGGGGAGAGGAAGGAGGAGTAGGGGGAAAGGCGGAGCGAGGAGAGGGGAGGCCGGAGGCGGTATTTATAGAGGTCGGGGAGGGGCACGGCACCGGGGATTTCTCGCCGGAGATCCCGGTGGCCGGCGGCGATTGCGGGGAGAAAAAAGGAAACCGCGGCCGTAGAAGGAAGGGAATCGGGGAGGGAGAAGAAGGAAAGGGCGCGGGAATGGCGGGGTCGGGTCGGGGAGAAGAGAGGGGGAAAGGAAGGAGATCGGGCGACCGAGGAGGCGGCGGAAATGGCGGAGGCCGAAGAAGGAAGGAGGTGGCCGGAGGTGGGAGAAGGAGCTGACAGGCGGGCCCGGCCTGTCAGCGGGACTGAGAGGGAGAAGAAGCGGGCGGTGAGGATGGCTCGGGAGAAGATCGGGCGGCCGAGGGCGTTAGGCGGGAAGGACGGCCAGATGGGCCGGGCGCGGGGCGATCGGGCCATCTGGGCCGGACGCGTGGCGAGCGCGGGAGAGGGGAAGGCGGATCCGGGCGGCGACGTGGACAGGATCTGGCCGTCCACGTGGCGGCCGGAGGGGAGGGGAGAGGATTTTAAATTTTATTTTCTGATTTCAGATTTTTAGAAATGGCCAGAAAATCCAAATAAGCTCAGAAAAATACAAAATAAATTCCAAAAATTCCAGAAAAATTCACAGAAGTTCCTGGATTGGTTTTGGACTTAATAAAAATATTTCCAACTAATGTTGGTATTTAATTTTCATACTTGAAATACTTTTTATTTTCAAAAATAGGTTTTAAACTCCAGAAAATCCAGGAAACCAAATAAAAGCCAATTAACTCCAAATAATTAATTTGAATTAGGATTTTTATAGAAATTCAAAATATCTTTTTATTTAATAATAATTTTAGGTTTTTTTTTCTTTTCAAATCTAGCTTTTCAAAAACAGAAATTCAGGGGAAATCCAAATAAAACTCAAATACTTTAAAATAATTAATTTGAAATTAAATTTTTCCAGAAAGCAAATTTTGGGATGTTACATCCTTCGACCTTCTTCGGCTGGCAACGCGCGTCATGAAGAAGGGCAAATAGGTTTACGCTGGAATGGACACCTTCTGTTCGTGCCGCCCAGGCATAAATAGCCAGGCGAACTATCGCGTTTGGGGTCAGCTGCGCAAGACCTCACCGATGAAAAGCGTTGAGGGCATCCGGAGCCTGGCCTCAAAAAATGTGACAAAGACAATTGTCTCCGACTCCTCCGAGTGAGGCTCCATCTCGTTGCGGGCAGGCAGGCGAGCTCTTGCATGCTCCTCTAGCTTCTTCTCCCGAAGGAGAGTCCAGATCATCTCCTCCGTAGCACGACTTCGCCCTAGTACGCGAGAGCAGCGGCCTCCCGAGTTCTCCATGGCCTCCCACCGCTTGTCGACCTGTGGCGGCTTGCGAGTCACCAGAGGGTATTCCGCCGGTGGTGGCATCAAACCGTGCTGGCTCGACGAGGCGCTGCCGCTAAGCCGGCGAGCGGGATCTTCACGGCACGCCATCCTCCTCTACAATAGAAGGCTGAAGAAGCAGAAGCAAGGGTAGATTGCGCACAAGAATGAGGAAAAAGAGAGCAAAGCAACGGCAAACGAGCAGCCAAGAGGAGCATTCGCATGCCGGTGGCAATGCTTTATAAAGCCCCTCACCTCCCCCACGATCGGAAATGCAACCGGTGGGAGCCCAGCGGTTCGGCTCCCCGATCAGGAAGCGCAACCACTGACAGTCGGGGGCATGCGGTGGCAGGCTGCCGGACAGCGCACGACGTGCCAGTAGCATCCCGCCACGCGTCTCGTCTCCCTCGGGAAGGGGCGCGCGACCATGGTCGTGCGACCGCTGACAGCCCACGACATGCCAAACGCGTCACACCACGTGTACCTTCCCATTGGGACAGCGCGTATGGCTGCAGCAGCCTGCCCCTGACATTTCAGGGGTTGGTGCGATTCTCGCCGCCATTAAGACGCCATCTCCGGACCGCGGAGCTGTCGGGCCATGTCGACTCTGGACCGGGCGAAGCCCCCTACTCGACTCCCGGGCGCTATGCACGGGAGCCGGGCCTGACTTGTACCTAGGGGTGTCCGCCGCATGAGCCTATCTCCGCTTCAACTTCGACTTCGACACCCAGGCTCCATCCAACATCCAACAACACAGAAGTTTACAGGCCGTGGGGACAGACGGGGCCAAATGGCTCGGCAACATGGCTTCGGCCTGTGAAGCCCTTCACCATGAGAGGCTCCTGTTGTAGGGGTGGCCCCCACCTAAGCCCAGCCGGCCTGTTAGAAGGTTGTAAGGCCAAAAATGGGACATGTATAATGACATAAATGCCCTTGAGAGGGATGTTTGAGTGTAAGGGTATAATTGTAAAACACTCCCCATGAGCATATATATACAATCCAGGCCATAGGTGGAACCCTAAGCATTGCTCACCTAACTCTCCACTACCATACCTCTCTCTCTCTCTGTTTGGTCTATAACCACAACACTCATTAAATCAAAATTAATTAATTAACCACATGTGATGATGAAGCCAACATAACTATATGCTGTTTGAAATGGAGGCAATATTTTAATTTCAAATTTTACTAGGAGACAAATACAATAAACCAGTGATACAGAACTTACTACTAACAGCATCATACTTCAGAATATATGCAAGGAAAATATAGTAACAAAGTCAGACGAATGCGCAAACGACTAACTTTTGAGCTCGATGAAGAATAGGAAGCAGCGTAGGTTTGATGCAGTGCAGAACGTAGATGATGCAGTGAAGGAATGGTCACACAAATGAGCTACTCATAAACCTTATTGGTGCCCCGTGTAGGTACTCTCTGTGGCAATGATTCAGAGATAGCCACTCTCCCTTCTTCTAGGTGCACGCCCAGAAGAAAGTTGGTGAACTTCAAATGGCACAGTACAAAAGCACAAGATCACAGAGAAAAAGGAAATGGAGGTAATGAGTTTTTCAGCTATACACTTTGGATGTCTCCAAGTATATATATAGACAGACTGTGAACTGATAAATTTAAATAGTCATTTACCCACTGGTAATTGACACATTTAATCAGTCATTTACCCACTGGTAACTATCTGTTATCAAAACCCCAATAAAGCCTCAAATTCAAATGTTTGAATCTTATTCAAACACAGAGAGAGAGAGAGAATGGTGTAGGGTTCAGCAAAAATAAAGATGGACTTGGTCTGCCAAGTGGCGTGCCACATCATGGTATGGTCGTGCGTCGCAAGTCATGTGATTTTCACGTGAAAATGTGCGAATACACGTGCGTGATTGTCCAAAGCCCTCCTCATGCCATCTCTATCCATATTCAAGGAGTGGTGAGGACTCCATCTTATAAATTGGTATCTCCCACCTTGCTTTATCAATATGGTACTAAACCATGCATGCTTTGGAATTAAGGAAATGAGCCATGCTCATATGGGCCAATTTCTAACATAAGCATGGCTAACCATACTAGACGTACAACCTATATAACAACTAGTATTATATCACTAGATATTTTTCCATCCTATGGTGACAATGGAATCATGTTATTCCAATTACCAAGGTGAAATTAATCAAGTTGGACAATAACTAACATGTACAAAGGTTTGTATTAAAATAGCAATACATGATAACTTAAAATAAAACTATAAATAAATAGATCTAAAAACTAGGTTTAACATAATTAAAGGACACGACTTGCCTTGGCCTTGCTCAATTAATGACTCTTGATCTTTAGATCTTGTTTCATCTCCTTCAAAGATATTATCTAACGAGAGAGAAAACAAAACAAGGCACAAATAAAATATAATAAAATTCAAATGAACTCTAGAAACCTCAAAACTAGAACAAAAAATAGAGCTTAATTTTAGAGAAATTTAGGGGGAAAATCGGGCCAATTGTTACTAGGATGAGGAGAACAGGCTCTTGGAAGATCTAAATCTAAAGAAAAATGAAAATAGGATTTACTATATTTATTTTTCTAAAGGAAACCCTAATTATGACGTCAACATCTAATTCTTTTGGCCAAATTATTTTTCTTAGGGAAAATAGGAATTATGATGTCATCTACTGATGTGGCGGTTGATGTGGCATGACACGTGTTACTTAGGGCTGATGTGGATGTTTGGGTGGCTGCTGATGTGGTTTGGCTCATGGGTCTATGGCACTATATTGCTGACATGTGGGACCATGGGTGTCAGTGGCTCAATGCACCGTGAATCGGGTCCATGGGGGAGACAAAAACAGTGTCGGTGTGGGTGTAGCTGATATGGCTAGCATGCGTCTCGAGGTGGCCCTTCGGGCTAGCGAATGGGCGCATGGTGGGATAGCAGGCTGCGGACCGAGGAGGTACGTAGTGCGGTTGAGGCGAGGTGGCGGAGCCAATGATGGCTAATGACAAGAGCAGAACAATGAAGTTGACCAATTGGGACTTATCGATGGTAGCAAAGCGCAATGGCAGAGCGAGAAATCAACATCAACGACGATGAGCAACTAGACAGATGACTTCAGTGAAGATGATGAAGGTGAATTTGGCGAGTGGCTTTGAGATGCAAAAACTGAGGACTTAGCCGATAATTATGAAACGGACACCAAGGGAGTTTAAGGGCGACACGGACGACGAGGTTGAACTGGCGACAACACAGACTCCAAGAGGCCAGAGTAGAGATGGTGAGCAGTGGCAAGAGTTCACCTCGGACACGATGTCAGACTGGATGGGAATGATGAACATTATGCCATGCTCTTGATGTGCGATGCGTGGCTCAACGGATGGAATGGGGGTGGAGCAGCTGACGACTCTTGGATTAGCTAACATGGACGATGCGGATGTGGAGGACAACGGTCATCCGATGGGTGACACGTGTCACTCATCGGGCGAGCTGGCTGGGTTGGGCCGGAGGGAAGATGGGCCTTGGCCCAATAGGCTTTGTGGATTTTAGGGATTTTTCAATTTCAGAAATTGTTAATAATTCTTTTGAGCTCTAAAAAATAGTAAATAAACTAAAAAATCTCAGAAAATATAGAAAAATTCTTGGAAGCACAGGGAACCTAAATAAAATACTTCCAGCAATAATTAAAGTTTAGCCTAGTCACATTAAATCCTTTTAATTACAAAAATTCTATTTAAGCTTTAATTAATTCCAGAAAATACAAATGGTGAATTTTGTTTGTAAAGCTTCAAATAACATTGAAAAATAGGATTTTACATGTATCCACCCTCGTATGTCTGAGGATTTGCCAAAGTAGGTGACAATCACTTTTCGCACACCATCTTGACATCCTACTTCGCCGCGTCTTCTGGTTGGTCTCCCACTTCCGGCGAGCTAACCTCGCTATCGACGTGGCCGTCCATAATAACGTTGCATGCCTCTAGGAGGCTTGCCGTCATATGGAGTGCTTAGTCGAGGTGGCAAGCAACCGATTCAACCTTGCCAAGACCCCTGAAGCAAGGGATGAGATCCTATAGGCTCTATTCAACTTGATTCATCAGTCAGAGGGTCTTTTGGATACACTCGAACAAGCGCATTAGTGGGTGGATATATTTTGGGCTTCGTTCACTGATAATCCTAAACCGTCCAATGCCGACCACGGCACCTTCGAAGTAGTTAGATTCTACTTTTTTAAATCTTTTATAAGAAGCGACTGGCTACGCTATTTGGCCATATGTAAATACAAGCAGTTAAATTTGTATTTATTGTCTTCTATATATGTAAATGGTCTCAGTATAACGATATAACGGTGGCATTACTGACCGGTAAAAAACAATTAAGTAATACATATATAATTACTCCCGAGGCATTACTGAATTTGCATGTATGTTTATAAGAATGTGTCATATATGTGTGAATTTGCATTTATATACATGGGAATGTATCATATAATATTATATATATATATATATAATATATTATATATATATATATATGTGAATTTGCATTTATGTATATGAGAATGAATTTAAAACCATCTATCATAGACAGTTATTGTTATGGTTACAGACCAAACAGAGAGATGGTAGTATGGTAGTAGAGAGTTGGGTGAGCAATGCTTGGGGCTTTCCCCATGGCCTGGATGGCTTATATATATTCACATAGGGAGTATTTTACAGTTATGCCCTTACACCCATGTATCACTCTCAAGGGCATTTATGTCATTATACATGTCCCATTTTAGGCTCTACAACCTTCTAACAGGTCAGTTGGGCTTAGGTGGGGGCCGATGCCATGTTGCTTAGCCATTTGGCCCCCTCCGTCCCAGCGGCCTGTGGCCTTATGTGATCTTGGGCAGAAATGCATTCGCCGGCGCGGCGCAGCTTTGGTTCAAGGATATAGAGCCGAACATTGTCGCGAAGTAGTTCAGCCGAGGAGTCGAAGTTGCTGGCAGAGCCGCCTCGCCGAGTTGAAGTCGAGGCAGGGTCGGGAATACGTCACTGAAGTGAATTTCAAAGTTGTCCTGTAGGCACAAAGTTGGCACACCGTCCGATGGCTTGTAGCCGAAGATGACGTCCTGATGGCGCCGCGGATCGCGTCGACTCTGAGGTGTCAGGTGGTCAGGCGGTCGCACGGCTATGGTTATGCACCCCTTCCTGAGAAGGGGATGCATGGCAGGACACGATTGGTAGGTCGTGGGCTGTCAGGCGATGTATGCGCGCATGCAATCGGGGGCTTGGGCTTCTGCGGGAGCGCACAGCACTGCTGGCAAGTCGAACTTCGAAGTCGGAGTCATTCCGCGGAGGCGGAGTCGATGCCGGAGTGGAAGCCGGAGTGACTGGCTTGTGGCCTATTGATAATGCATTAATGGCCCCAAGAATCAGGCCGACCGCTAGCGTGTCATGGAAGGTGGACCATGTCGTGCGACCGTACGACTGCGGCCATGCATTCGTTCCCGAGGGAGCGGATGCGCGGCAAGGCATGATTTACATGTCGTGTGTAAGGGGTCGTGCGCGCATTCCACCGTGACGTTTAAACTCCCGCCGGTTGGACTCCCGGCCGGGGGGACGATGAGTATATATACAGCACTCATACCGTAGCGTCGTCCTTGCATGCGGTCTGTAGCCGTGCACGGCTGGGATGATGTTATTCCCAAAAATGGGCCTGCTTCAGTTCTTCTACATTCTGTGACGACACTGTTTCATCACGGAATTGACGCGAACAACGTGATTAGAGAATGTTCATGAACTGATGGAGGCCTATTTCTGGGTACTCGGTCAAAACTAATCACGTATGACTGGTCGTGCTTCCCGATCGAGGGGAGCGCGGACGGCTGGATCTCCGCCGGTTGGTGCTCTGCTGAAGGTGTCCTCCGATCGTGAGGTCTATGCTTGCAATGGAGCCGGTTCATCTTGGCAAGGCTGAGCTGGAGGACCGCTTCAGCCCATAGACGCGGTGTCGACATGGGCTGTGGGGTCGTCGTGCAGACCCGAAGTCAAGGTGGCCTCCGGCGTCGCTATACAGACTCGATTGAGGTGGGCTTCGGAGTCTTCGCACGGACCTGAGATCGGAGGGCCGCCCGGTGTCTCATGGCTCAAGGACAGTGCATTGATGGCACCGTGGATTACGCCAGCTGCTGGCGTGTCAGCGGGCTCAGAACCATGGTCGAGCACTCCTTTCCAATGGGGCAGGAAGCATGGCGACGCGCGATTGGTGCGTCATGCGGTGTACTGCTTCACTCACCCTCTGTCAGAGCCGGTCCATCAAGATGAAGCCATCTGTGTTCGACTTCACTCAGTAGAAGCTCCGTGGACATTTTGGTGAAGCGGGATGTGGAGTTGTTCCTTGTGTACGAGGCCGAATCGGAGGGCTAGCTCAACCCTCGGAGACGAAGTTGGAGCGGGCTCCGAAGTCGTCGTGCGGTCTTGAAGTCGAAGTGGACTCCGGATTTGCTGTGCAGAGTCAAAGTCGAGGCACAGCCAGGTGGCTTGTGACTTGACAATAATTCTTAAATGACGCCCGGCGTGCGATGTGACCTGCATGACATGACAGTACGCGACCGACGTGCCTTGCGATGTCAGCGGCCGCTGCTTTTTCTCAGAAAGGCAGGACACATGGCTTGGTGTGATTGGCGTGTCGTACGTTATAAAGTGGCCATGCGACTGCCCATCTCTTCCTGAGAAGTCGAGCCACACGGCGAGACGTGATTGGCACGTCGTGCGCTGTCAGGCTGCTGGGCGATTGTGCGTCTTCGGCTTCCACTGGTCGCGCTTCTTGATCATGGGGAAGCAGACAGATTGGGGAGGTGAGTAGTTTGGCTTCCGCCGGCTGGGCTTACCGGCGGTGTGGGAGCTGAAGGGGTTTTATATACTCCTCCTAGCCTCACGTCGGCGCTCTCCTTCACTTGCCTCCTGTTTCCTTGCCCCCTTTAGCTTGTGCATTGTACTCTTGCCTCCTTCATTGCCGCTACTCACCACGGGCTCCATTCTACACGCCGTTTTAACTCTCGGAGAATAATGGCTCGCGGCGAAGAACGTGCTCATCGGGTCAGTGGTGGCGCCTTATTCGGACTATCGTTGTCGACCGAGGTAGAATACGTGCTGGAGGGGCACGAGTCGTCGCTAGTCAACAAGCGTGGGTAGCGACGGAGAAGGTGGAGGGTCCTTGCTCCCACGCCTTGAGCCCGACTCTCGCGACAGAGGAGGCGATCCGCGCTCTATTGCGCGAAGGGAAGCTGTCGGACCGCCGCGAGGTGCGCTTGCCTGCCAACTACGAGACGGAGCCACACCCTGAGAAGTCGAAGGCGATCGCCTTCGTAGCGTATTTTGGAGCTGGCCTTCAGATCCCAGCGGCCCTAATCGTCGGCGACATCTTGCGGACCTTCGGGCTGGAGCTGGCATAATTGACTCCGAACGCCATAGCCCGTCTGGCTGTTTACAGCTGGGCGCTACGAATGGAGGCATGCTGGTCTAGCTCCTCGTTGTTCGTGTTCCTCCATGTCGCATGATGCCAGCCGAAAAAGCTGGAAGGAGGGGCATTCTCCAACTTTGGTAGTGTCAACTTCGTTCTACGGCCCCATTGCTTGCAGATGTTCCCTACGAACTCCACCCACGGAAAATGGGAGCCGCACTGGATGACGGTGGTTTCTACATCCGTGTGGCGAGCGGCAGCGGCCTTGAGTGCACGGGTCGGCATATCGTTCAACACCTCATCGGGCGTGACGATCA